>JAWZYU010000014.1:36591447-39091447 GCA_038380435.1 Ryuthela nishihirai
CTGTTCCAGGTAAAGTTCTTTGCATGATTATACTTAATAGAATTAAGAATTTGGTTGATGGACAACTGTGTAATGAACAGTGGATTCAGAAGTGGTAGGGGATGTATTGATCAAATATTTTCACTTAGGCAGATACTTAAATGTTTAGAGTTTCAGAAACATGTGGTTACTAGTTTTATAGTTTTCAAAAAGGCTTTTGACTGTTGATCAATCAAATTTGTGGTTGATTGTTAGATCATATGGAATACCTGATAAGTTAGTGTAATGAAAGCTCTCTATAATAACACTGAGTTGTGTGTGAGAGTTGGTGTGTCTTTCAGTGATTGGTTTAGCATTGCTAGTGGAATTAGACAAGGATGCATTCTGTCTCCTTTTCTGTTTTGTTTGATTATTGATTATGTTATGCGAAATTCTTTGCAAGGGAAAGATTTTGGCCTTACATGGTCTAGAGATTTCAAAATTTCTGATTTAGATTATGCAGATGATTTGACCCTGTTGGCTCATGATGTTGATGAGATGAATTCTTTCCTTAGGGTTGTTGATGAGACTATTAATAGAGTAGGTTTCGTGATAAACAGAGAGAAAACTAAAGTGATGAAAATTGGTCAGGCAGATGGTGCTTCAGTTGCTTTGAATGACTGCACTCTTGAGCAAATGTCTGAATTTAATTATCTTGGGAGCTATGTTACAGATACTGGTATGTTCAGCATGAGATAAATAGAAGAATAGGAATTGCCGCTGGGATTTTTAAGAATCTATGGAGAGTGTGGAAAAATAGGCATGTACACCTAAAGACTAAAATTAGACTGTATAATAGTTTGGTTCTTTCTAAGGTTAGTTATGGTAGCGAAACATGGACCCTTTGTCAGCAGAATAACAAGAAACTTGATGTCTTTGATTCTAAATGCTTATGTATTATCTTGGGCATTAGGTGGTTTTAATTTTTAAGTAATGATGAGGTTAGAACTTTCAACTATATAGAAGAAGGAGTCATCAACCTCCTTTGAGCTGCATATTGTGCAGATAGAGACTGCATTGGTTTGGCCATGTTGCCCGTATGCATAGCTGCAGATTAACAAACAGAATTATAACAGTGTGCCTAAGTGTTTCAGAAAAAGGGGGAGACCTAGAAATGATTGGCTGACAATGTCAAACAGGACTTTGCTAGAATTAGCCTAGAGTGGCCAAATGCAGCAGCAGTAGCTTAGAACAGACATGTCTGGAGGAAAATTACACAGTCTGGTTAAACCTCTGTAGCCCATGACTGCATGAGGATTTTGTATGTATGTATTATTGCTGATATTTATATTCCACCAAAGACCCAAATGTTGAGGGATAAGCAGATTTAATATGGCGATACACATTGAAGCTTTAAATTCTGAATGAAGAAAAGAATATGTCATGTGACTTGCAAACTGCAATGCCAATTCTCTCGAAAAGCATCAATAGCCACTAAGGTCCCTTCCCACAGTGACAAATGTGTTGTGTACTTATTTGATTGAAAAAATAGGAGAAAATAAAGTTTGAAAACTTTACAAGGTGTTATTTGCTTATATTGGTTATCCTGAATGGTATACTCAAAATGTAAATAAAATTATAAATGTAAAACATATTAATGTAAAATGATGTAATTAATGTTAATTAACATAAAACATATAAATAAGTATAAACTTATTGATGTGGAACATTACTATAAATGCAAGAAGTTGCATTTTATACTTTTGTAGTTATTTTTTTTAATTTCTCGTTTCATTATAAGTTTGTTTTTATTAGTCATTCAGTTTGCTAGTTTATTACAATATATTTTACACCTATGATCTTCTGTAG
This sequence comes from Ryuthela nishihirai, assembly GCA_038380435.1. Lineage (NCBI taxonomy): Eukaryota > Metazoa > Arthropoda > Arachnida > Araneae > Heptathelidae > Ryuthela > Ryuthela nishihirai. The sequence continues at coordinate 36,593,275 of JAWZYU010000014.1, forward strand.
CATCCTGTGTTATTAACAGAAGCTCCATTAAATCCTCGAAGAAACAGAGAAAAGGCAGCTGAAATTTTCTTTGAAACTTTCAATGTTCCTGCTTTATTTATTTCAATGCAAGCTGTGTTGAGTTTGTAAGTATACTTTTTAATAAAAAATTCTAAATGAAAAATTTTTAAGGTATAAACTTTAGCTTTGGCATGGTGATGGCATCTGTAGTCATTGGACAGTCTTAAATCTTATAAATAAGGTTGATCCCCTTTTTAGAGTAATGTCAACTGTGTAGCTCTGTAATATAACAGTTGCTAACAATTTGTGACCTGTTATCTGAGATTGAAATATAAACGTGTAATGATGATTGTCACTTTTCCTCGGTTACTAGAAGTTTGAAAAAGAGCTCATTCTCTAAAAAAAAACTAAAATGAACACCCAATGCAAATTATTAACAAGAAATAGTTATAAGTGAAGGGTTAGCCAAATAATTGAGTTTTAAAGGCAAAACGATATACAGGGTGTCTCAAAAATATAGGTATAAACTTTTAGGGGAGATAGATAACATCTAAAGGAATGAGAATTGCCTAGGAACCCACAACCGGAAACGTCACCGTAAGTCAATAGGCGGTGCTGTTCATCAGTGCGCTAGAGGGGAAATTTCGGATTTCCTCATTCGAGCAGTAGTCAGCTGACGAAGAGCATGCAAAGGTATTCGAACAGGGAGCTGGTAGACATGCACTTAGTGTATGGAATAGCTGAGGGCAACGGATGAGCCGCTCAACGAATGTATCAAGAAGGCTTCCCACACAGACATATACCGGGCCACCGTTTGTTTGCACGTGCGCATCAAAATTTGTGCGATTATGGGTTATTAAGAGGTAGCAGAAGTGAGGGCAGGCCACAATCGATGCGTACTCCCGCCATGGAAGAAAGTATGTTGGATGCCGTGGAGATTAATCCTAGTAGCAGCACACGTGCCATTGCCTCTGCCTTAGGAGTGTCTCGTTGCAGTGTACAGCGTGTTTTGCACAGTGAGTCCTTACATCCCTTTCATCTCCAAAGGGTTCAGTTACTTCTCCCCACAGATCATCCTGCACGTGTGCATTTTGTGCAGTGGTATCTCCAAGAAAGTGCCCAAGATATGAATTTCCCAGCTTATGTTTTGTTTACTGATGAGGCCAGTTTCACTCGGGATGGTGTATTCAATCAGCACAGTGCGCATTTGTGGGCTCATGAGAACCCCCACTGTGTGCGCACCCATGTGGCACAACATTGTTTCGCAGTAAATGTGTGGGCAGCTTTGGTCGGCAACTGCTTAGTCGGGCCATACCTTTTACCATCCCGCATGACCTCCACGAAGTATCTGATCTTTCTGGAACAGGTTCTACCAGGCTTACTTGGCCATGTTCCAGCAAATGTGAAATGCAACGTGTTTTCAACATGATGGGGCGCCTCCCCATTATGGAAGGTGTGTTCGTGCGCATTTGAACATGTCTTTTGGGCAACGATGGATTGGGTGTGCTGGACCAGTTGCCTGGGCTCCACACTCACCTGATTTAACGAACGTTGATTTCTTTCTGTGTGTGTGTGGGGGGGGGGGGCCTTAAAGCTACCGTGTATGAATCGCGTGTGGAGTCTGACATGGATCTTGTGGCAAGGCTCGTCTGCGCTGCTGCTACTATCAAAGAAACTTCAGTTGTGTTCGACCGTGTCCGGCAATCAATGCTCTGTTGGTGTCACGCATGCATCGTGTCTCATGGTGGAAACTTCGAGCATCTGCTGTAACATTATGAAATGTATCATCTAGTACGCCATTTTTAATAATTATGTCCAATAAATGTTTTCCCATTAATCACTGTCTTGTGTCCTTTCAGATCTTATACCTCTGCTACCACTTTCCCATGATGGAAACTTCGAGCATCTGCTGTAACATTATGAAATGTATCATCTAGTACGCCATTTTTAATAATTATGTCCAATAAATGTTTTCCCATTAATCACTGTCTTGTGTCCTTTCAGATCTTATACCTCTGCTACCACTTTCCCATGATGTTTCCGGTTATGGGTTCCTATGCAATTCTCATTCCTTTAGATGTTATCTACCTCCCCTAAAAGTTTGTACCTATATTTTTGAGACACCCTATATAAATCCAGTGAAGTCCTGATAAATGCCATTGCTACTACTGTCAGAGGTCATGGGATTCAGATCATCAACTCACATGTAGAGCAACAAAAAATGTCTTCAACTATATCAAATTAGGTCAAGATACTAAAGAGGTGTGGACACCATGCTTTGGAAAAGAGCATGTATTTCATCTAAGAAGGAATTTAACATCATCAGGATAAGCTCTGTTGTCAAAATGTGTCCTAGCTAGTGTCTTCCATTCTGTTTCAGTAGCATTGAAACAAATTATAGGGGTAAATTAGACATTCAATATTGCATTAGATGTAAGCTATTTAACATTAAGTAGAACACTGAAAACTTCTGTTTAAATAAATCTTGTGATTAAATCTTTTGTGCTGAATATAGTATTCAAAGTAGAGTCACATCCTAAATAATTTGAGAAAAATAGGTGTCTCGGAAGGTATATTATTATTCTTAATTAATTCATCCATTCAAAACTAAAGAATTAGTTTATACTTGTGTTATTTTTAGCCTATTTAAAAAAATGAACTATTGTTTTTACTACAGTTTGTCTACCTGTAAACATTCTACTATTTTGATTTTAGAGATAAATGAAAAATTCCTTTTAGGTTGAATGGATATTATTGAAATACACTCTGTCATATTAAAATTGCACCACCCAGAAGAAGTAATTGGAATTAGATGAAAATCACAGACAAGACAGGTTGGCAGCTGAGTAAGTTGCAGTAATAAAATAAATAACTCCTCAAGCAGCTGCTTGCCACAGAAGTCTGACAGAAGCCTGCCAGTTTAATACGCCACAGTAGAAGCTGTGAGGATGGCGGGACCTAGCAGACACAAATTCATTTTACACACAGATTGATTATATGATGGCAGTCAATACCTTGTAAATCCCCTATGATTTGAAAACATGCATTGAATTGCATCCTAAAGCATAGCCATCATGCCTGTTCCATCTGGTCTCTCAGTGCTGCTACAGTCTACAACAGTTGCATCTGTATATGATGTATGTTGCTTGGCATTGTCTTGCTGAAATAGAGCACCAGGCAATCCTGCAATTAAGAGGAGGGCTATTGGTTCCAGGACATCATCAGCTTAGTGCCTGGGGACACACCAAAGGAAAATATTGTGACTTATCATAACTCCTGCTCCATGGACAGTGTATTGTGTAATAGTGGCAACTAGATTGGAGCACTGACTGCATCATCTCCAGACATATATACAGCAATCTTCAGCTCCTAGACAAAACTGGGATTTGTTGCTAAAGATGACACAACAGCATTTCTATCCCAGATTGTTCAAGGTCAGTACTGCTCCAGACATTGTTGATGATGCATGATAGTTGATGGAAGGCTATGCATTGGACAATGCTGTGCAACCTTCCGCTGTTAGCCACTGGGAAATGGTTCATCATGTTATGGGGAAAAGCATGTGTAACCACTCTACTGATGGTGACTTAGCATTACTATTGGTATTTTGGATGCCTGTCACAAAATCAGTTGATCCTCCCATGGTGTTGCCCTCCGACATGCATCAAATCCTTGCTGATGACTGTGTGGCATCTCACAACCACTTGGCAGCATTGAATGACTCTTTTGGATACAGCTGGAACATTCCACTATATTCAAGCTTGACCATTTCACCTCATGGGAGTCTGATAAAACACTCTTTCAAAAGTTGTACACACATCTTGACATTTCATTTGATGTTTGATGATTGATGTTTCTATGGGCTTTGTTCTATGGGATCACTCAGAGTTCTACTGGCTACGAACTCATGGAACATTTAATCGAGATGGTACCATGTCTTACCTGATAATGCTGGCCTTCACCTGATTTGTCTGAGAATGCAAATTCATTTGAATATCCTGCCACACTATGCTCGCCTGACAATTTGCATTAAAATTATAATTCTTCTGGTTGATGCAATTTCATTGTTACAGAGTGTCTTATGATTTGCATTTTCCAAATCGATTAATATTTTAATTTCCAGCATTAGTAGGTGCTAAAGTTGGAAAATGGCAAAATCTTAAAAGACTAATATAAATTATCTATTCTTGCTAAAAATTTGAATAGTGAAATGTAGTGAACAAGTTATATTTGACAGCATAGATTTGCCCTCTTACACATTAGGGGGATGAGAAGAACACAATCTTTTTTTAAAGAGACAAATGGAAAATTCTATTTGAGTTGGATAGGTACTAGTTATTTGTGTTTCTAAATCATCCATTAGTTCAAATTTCCACTGTTAGATGTATAATATTTTGCAAAAGGCAAAAATGACCTTCTTCATTTTCTTTGAAGAAGATCATTTCATATTTCCCAGAGTTCTTCTAGTTACATCTTAACACTAATTTTCTCTATTTTGCAAATTATAATTTGTGTTCTTTGAATTATATTGTTGCAAAATTGAATAATTAATTGCCTCTTAATTCTTTATTTCACATTAAAATAGTTTTTTTGAACAAAAACTTATCTGATTCATTTTTAAGAATCAAATATTAACTGTAAGTATTTAAAATATAACAAAAGCATTGATAGTTTATTGCCATTTTTGAAGCTTATAATGTTAAAATTTTTCATGCCACTTTTAGGTATGCTACAGGAAGAACAACAGGAGTTGTTTTGGATGCAGGAGATGGTGTTACTCATGCTGTACCAATATATGAAGGTTTTGCCATGCCGCATAGCATAATGAGAGTAGATATAGCAGGGCGAGATGTCACACGATACCTTCGTCTTCTATTGCGTAAAGAAGGTTTTAATTTTCACACTACAGCAGAATTTGAAATTGTTAAAACTATAAAAGAAGTAAGTATTTATTTTATATAATAAATAAGCATTAATCCCCTTAAGTTTCTCTTTTCCAAATTATAAATCTGTTCATATTTTTGGAACTTAAAGATGTGATTTACTTGAATCAATATTCTTGATTGTATGTGTATATACTTCTTAATTTAAAGAAACTTGGCCCCTTTCTAATCTCTTCCTAATCTCTTCTTTTCTCATCTTTTCTCTTCCTAATCTTCAAAGGGGTGGGGGTTCGTGTGGTAGGCTCATAATATACAATTCCCAGGTTCGAGTCCCAGCTGGGTTAGCATTGAGATTTATTTCCACAAAACACCCTGCCCTGCCTACAGTCAGTAGGGGGCACCAATTGGCTTGGAAAAGCTGCTGTCTGTTGGAAGGGATGTCAAGCCACGATCCTGTGTGCGGGAGAGCCATACCCTGCACACGTTAAAGAACATACTGGATGGCCTTGACAGGAGGGACCGACTGGAACAGCTGTTCCAGTCGGTCCCCCTCCCCCAGCCTTCTCTGAGCTTCCAGGGTCCTTGTGACTTGGCCATTTAGCCCATTGTGTGCAAAACAATTGCCGCTCAGAGGTAAAACAACCCACCCTAATATTCAAAATGCCAGAAGATACTTCAGTATTGTATGAAATTAGGTTATGTTATTTTATCTTCGAATGTATGTTCTTTTAATGTTCAAATTTAAATGATCTTTAATATATAACAGGATATATTTCACTTGTTAGTTGCTTTGGAATGTAAAGGTCAGTAGATTTTTTTGCTGGAAAAGGTTAAAAATTAACCCATTCACAAATGCATTAATGTTTAAAAACTTCGTATTCTGAGGAATTGATAGATGAAGATCACTGGGTTTAATTTTTTTAATATTTGTCTCATTAATAAAGATTGAACTAAAGTTTTTTGTTACAACTGTTGTGTCATTTTCATATTATTGGTATGTATATATAATCTTCATTGGTGACATTTTATCCATTACTGTGGAATGTTGTCATCATCCATATGAAGTGTATAATTTCACAATTATACAATCACCGTAGTAAATAAACTTGCATTCATTACTAATGGAGATAAAAATACAACACACAAACCTGGAGTTAATGCAACAGTTATATCAAGAATTTTAACTATATCCTTATTATTTGTCCATTACAAAATATTTTTAAAATATCATCTATTAAGAAAGCTTCCAAGAAGACCCCTAAAGAATTTCTCGACAGAGACACATAATTACTATTTAGTTTGTTTTCATTGTCTCAGTGTAATTTTTACCTTCAGCTCCAAAAATAGTGATATTAATATTTAAATCCTTCTACTGATCTGAGAATTTTGCATAATTTTTTTCTTATTTATGAATATTTACATTTTAGCACCTTTTAAGATGGAGTAAAAAGCCTAATAAGTTGTAAATACATAATGCATGCTCATATACAGTCGAACTTGGTTATAACAAGCACCAGGGGACCCACAAAATTTCCTCGTTATAACCATTACTCACTATATCAATGATGGGTTAAATTTACCTCCTATTTTTTTTTTAATTTTATTTAATCTTGATAAAAAGATAGATTCAAAAAAACCAAAGATATACTAGAGAGAGAAAAATAATTTAATTACATATCTACATATTATTTGTATTAATATGCTTGTATAAACTGCAATATGCAATATACTTAATATTAAACACAATTTATTTGTCCATAATTTTAAAACCATATACTTAATACTAAACACAATTTACTTCTCCGTAATTAAAAACAATACTAATTAACAATAAACATGATTCAATTAATTGTTTTATTATGAATCTTAAAATTGATGTTTGTTTTAAAGATTTCACTTTGATATTTCTCATTTCACCTTAAAACACTCAGTGCATTAAAAGACTCATTATTTGCCTTGGTTTCTTAAAAAAAATTGGCTAATGTGTCCATTGCACCTTGAGCTTGGGAGATTGTCGGCACTGATTTTGATTCACTTGTCATCATATTACCATAGTTTTCTTTTAAATATAAAAGGAAGTGGGACTTCTCAACACAAAGGACAGAGATATTAATGTTTAAATCTTATCATCACAGTCATCATCTTTATCATAGTGTTTTTTTTTTATTATCTGAGCAATTAAGAATGTTTGTATGTTTCCATGGTTACCAAAATTTGTATGGTATATCTGTGTAATATGCTCATTATAAAAGTGAGGAATTGTATGGGAATATGCGTAAATTAAAATCATCATGGCTTTTTGCTCATTATAGTCATGATCTCATTATTTCTGTGCTCATTACAACCAAGTTCGACTGTATATATAATACATATATGACCACTAATCAGAAGTTGCCACCTTTAAGGTAAAAATTACCATAGTTTTAAATGTAAAAGGAAGTGGGACTTCTCAACACAAAGGACAGAGATATTAAGGTTTAAATCCTTCCACTGATTTGATATACCATCGATCTGATATTTCCCTGATAGCAGCTCTATCAGGCTTTTTTCTGGTTTCTCATACAACACATAAATACACAAGGACATGCTTGCTGGCTTAGTAGTTAGCTTCTAACCACTATATCAAGAAGGCTTGAAACCTTTGACAGCATCCTATATACTTTAATATTTATTATATTTGATAATTCTGAGTACCTTTAAATAAAATACTTTTATTTGGTGACACTAATTTTTGATATCACTGTATGTCAGAACATGCTACCTCTCTTTGTGCTACTCTTTGTTAACCATTGCTGCCAGGGTTTAGTTTCTAAGAGGAGTGCCATATTCTGCTTAAGGATTTTTAATCAGAAGGACTGTCTTTATATGTGTTGTGAATATTCAGGGATTGCTAGTACACAAATCTTGTTTTGAGGAGTGGGGATTGGCTTAGGCAATGCACCAGGCTTGTAATCTGTATTTCCCAATTTCAAGTCCCATCTGGGCCAGTGTTGAGATTTATCACTTCTAATCCCCCTCCCCCCCCCTCACCTGGCCTTGGTCATAAATATGACCATTTAGCTTGCAAAGGCCACCATCCATTAGAGGGGACTTAAAGGCATGGCCCACTGTGCAGGAGAACCATCCCCTGTGTGCATTAAAGAACACACTGAATGGCCTTGACAGGAGGCTTCCTCATCTAACATATAGGGGAATAATAATTTATCCTTTTCAGTGGGGAAAAAGCTGGAAGGTAAACTTTTTTTTACAGTCTATGGCAATTCCTAGGACCCAATCATGCATTTGCTACATAACACATTACTATAGCTACTGGGAAGATATGGCAGAACAATTGCTTTAATAAATTCACAAACTCACAAACCTAAAATTATTTAAAAAAATGAATCTCATTGTATCCCAGCATAAAAAACTTGTTTTAATTGGATATTTAGCATTACAAAGAACAGGCTAAAGTATATGAAGTTCATATAACCAAATTATTTGCGACACAAATAGGGAAAATCAAGCTAATAAATAAGGGAAAGAACAGCAAGATGTAAATTGAAATTAAGATCTATGTGATGGCAATATCAAATGTAATAAATAATGAAATGTCTTAGGATGATGGTGAAAATTCGAAGTCTAGTAACTTTAAATTCTACATCTAAAATGGAATTAATAAAGCCAAAAAATTATTTTAAAAAAATGGGTTGTTTTACCTCTGAGAATTTTTTTTTTTTTTTTGCACACAACAGCAAAATGGTCAGGTCACAAGGATCCCACGGGCTCAGAGAGAGTTGGGGAAAGGGAACCATTGGATAGTTGTTAAACTATCCAATGGTTCCCTTTCCCCAACTCTCTCTGAGTTATCATTAACTATAGGAAAGGGAACCATTGGATAGTTGTTTAGATTGGATTGGAGGGAACCATTGGATAGATTGTTAAACTATCCAATGGTTCCCTTTCTCCAACTCTCTCTGAGTTATCATTAACTATAGGAAAGGGAACCATTGGATACAACATGACTTGGCCTTCTCACATTCATGGGATTTTCTGAACTATTTATGAAATAGAAAAAAAAATTTCTTGGCTGCTTTTTTTTTACTAAACATTATAAATTTTTTCTTTTGGTGTTGAAGTTTGGCGACCTTGGCTAAATACAGAAAGGTTTGTGCACCAAAGACCAGCCCTTCTCGAATTGCCCTCCCAAATGATGGCCAATTTCCATAACAAGGAAATCTTATTTTGCTTCCGTATCCAAGACATTCAATTTCAGAAAACGGTACAAGCTCAAAGTTTTTTTTTACTAAAAAAACAAGAAATAAAAGAAAAATTGCATATAACCTAATGAGATGTTAAATAAAATATCCGCAATAACTTTTAAGCCGGCCTCAGATCTAGCATAACTTGGAAAGATCGATAAATCAGCCGATTGAAGATCGCTAACTAACGGAAGTAAATATATAGAAATGAATTTGCTTTCGTATCCAAGACCTCATTTATTTTCAGAAAATGATACTAGATCAAAGTTTTACTGGAAAAGTAATAAATAATAAAATAAAAATTAACATATAGCATAACACGATGTTAAAATATCCACACAACAATATTAGGCCGGCCATACGATATAACTATGAAAAAATCAATACTTATCGATTGGCCAAAAAATTGCTAATTTCTGAAAATCAATCTACTGAAATGAAAACTAACTAAGGTTTAAATATAAAAAAATTACTAACTTTACAAAGAGTATCCAATGTGCTGGACCAAAATTGTAAACAATACTTATAGCACACAGAACGGAGATATCGTGTCAGCCCTCTGCATCTTGTTTGACTCAGTAAAGCATAACTAATTAAATGCAGGTGCAACCAGAATTTCTAAGGAGGATGTGTTTACTTTCAGTTTCGATTTGAAGGATGCTGGGAAAAATGATAAAAATAACTCGGGAATACTGAAATAGGTTTATGACAGAAAAGAGTGTGAAATGGAAAAAAAAAATGGTGGTACGTATTTTGTAATTACTTCCAAAATCTATTGTTTTTAAAAATAGCAGTTTTTTTTTATTTTTAGGAGATTTTCGAAAATTTAAGGAAAAATTTGTTGATAATAGTTCAAATCAAACTTGTGAACTTAAATCAGAAGGTTGCTTCAGCAAATAGGAACATTAACAAGCAAATCGGCAATACCGTTTAGTGCTTCTAAGAAATGGCAATCAGATGGCTTTATAAAATTATTTATATATTGTAGTTTACTAAAATGTGCATCAAATTAAAAAACAAAATATTATTTTTGAAGCATGAATTATATATTTTTATAAGATATATATATAATTACAAAAGCAATTTTTATTTGGGGGGCAAGCGATTTTTGTTTTTTTTTTTTGTGCTAAAAACATATGGTATTCTTGGCCTCTCAATTCAGTTATATATCCCCCCTTTTTTGGGGGATGGGGTGTCATGTTTGAGATAGCTCATGAGAATTGGAGATGTCACTAGCTTTAATTTGAGATGTGACTCATTAAGGTTGGGGGGACCCCCATGAAATTTCCATTCCCCTTTTTGCGGGGCATTGATGGGGAGCATAATTTGAAATATTCTATGATGGTCCTCATATGAGCTTTCATTTGACATAACCCAGAACGAGCACTGGTAATGATGGTGTGGATCTGTACTAGGGCTGATTTGCTTTAGAACTGATTGCATCCCACATCATAACCCACATGTTGATGCTGTAAGCCTTGTCTGAATACACTCTTCTAGGTGCCACTCACCAACCTGTCAGTGGATGAGGATTCTACCATCAGATTTGAACAGACAGAAGCGGGATTCATCAGAAAAGATGACGATATACTATTTGTCACACCATTGCATCTCTTGATGGACCACTGTAGTCTAATTGCTTTGTGTTTGTGATATCAGAGGCAGTCTTAGCAGTGGCCAGTGGGCATGTAGTGTGAATTGTAATAAATGGTGTCGAACTATTACTGCCGACATTGGCAGATTTGTTACTGAACATTACTGTTGGGCCAAAGTCATAGATGGGGCAGAGTGATATGTTATTGCCAGCCTCCAAAGATGATGATCTTCCCTTGGGGTTCTCTGTGGATGAGTCCAGAACCTTTCTAATATGTTTGTTGCCCATTTTCGAACCATTCTGTGCATATTCAATGCAGAACAGATACACTACATCCACACAGGCCGCAATTTCTCAATACGAAAGACTGCTTTCTCTCATGCCATCAATAAGCCCTCTGTCGAACTCACTCACCTGGAGATATGGAGCTCACACCAGTCTGTGTTCGAATATCTTAACACCAGCACAAGAACAGATAAGCTGAACATGACAACTGCCTCTTTAAATATCTGTGGGAAGAGTCCAGTGACACCCTTTCCAGAATGTTCTCATTGGCCTATAGCTAACACGATTGCAACAATGGCCTCGAAACTCTAATCACTTCTTCAGTAGTAGGTGCTAAATATGCCCATACATGTCACAGACTATTCTATTCCTCCTCAGTGTTCTGCTTTTCATGAACAGCAGTGTAGTTAAAGAGCAGGAATGGCTGTCAGTAGTGTGCCAGGCTTGTAATCTGCAATTCCCAGGTTCAAACTCCACTTGGGCCAGCATTGAGATTTATCTCTGCAAAACTCCCCACCCTACTGTTGGTCCAATGAGCTTGGAAAGATCACTCACTATTCATCAGATAGGATGCTAAGTTGTGCCCTGTGAATGGGAGAACTATACACATTAAAGAACATGCTGGATAGCCATGATGGGAGTTCCCACCTGTTTCTTAACAGTTGTCTAGTGGTTCCCTTTTCCCCAATCTGCATTGTCTGAGCCCTCAGAGTCCTTGCGATCTGCCCATTTAGCTCATAGTTATGTATAAAAAAAGTGCTGCTCAGATTTTTTTTATTTTTTACTTAAAATGATAATGTTTCTTTTTCCCACCCCTCTGGGTTATGGAGGCAATTTATTCCTGTCAATAACACTTGACCATTGCACTCTACCACCAAAATTTCAGATTTCTAGCATAAAAATGATTGTTTTCAATATTAGTTTAAAATTTCTCCATTTTCAAAATGTATTGATCCCTAATGATGGAAATTAAAATTACTGAAGTTTTAAAAATTCCAAATCATATGTAGTATATGTGATATATGTATAAATCATATGTAGTGTATGTAAATTTATTAGTAGTAGCTATTTTTTATTTAGCTTTTAAAACAAAAAAAGGCCTTTTCTCACCCCCTCTCTTGGGGATAAGGGGTCAAATCATTGCTGCCAATATAAACCTCTTGCCCACTCAGACTCCACCACTAGAATTTCAAATTTCTAGCAGAAACAGATAGTTTGAAATATTTATTTTAAATGTTGGCAATCTCAAACTTTTTCCATCATTAGAGAGAAAAATTAAACTATTGGGAGAATTGAAAAATGTGAATTGTAACATTTCATGAATACCTGTCCAACTGAAAAAGAATGTTTAATTTATCTAAAAAAAAAATAACGATATTGAATATCTGCAGATGGGCAGAGAGATGACAAAATGAAAGCAACTACTATTTTTTGTTGCAAATAAATTTAAAAAGAAAACAGCAGACACTCTACCTACAACAGCTCTAATATACTCAACAGAAGTATTAAAAAAAAAAGGAAATCATGGATATTTCTTTATCCTCCTGAGATGTGCAATTGGTGCTTAGTATAAGAGCCCTAGAATAAAAAGAGCCTATGAATAAAATTCTTTTATTGGTATTTTTTTAATGTTTTTTTTTCAATATCAAATACAAGAACTAGGTAGTTTAATTTTAAAATTCTGTTTTCATTGCCCTACACAGAAATAAAAGTGGGATATAAGATCACAGAGGCTACATTTCCAAGGGGTATTATTTTTGCTATTTTCAGGGTGGGAGAGGGTGACAACTATTCAAATAAAAGAATTCTAAATGTGAACCTCAGAGCTAATGTCCAAAGGAATCAAACTTGATGCTCTTTTTCAAGCACAATCATTGTACCTGTTAAAAATGAAACTTTATATCTCCATTGTTGTGTCTTTCTATTCTATATAGAGGGGCAGGATGGCTCAGTCGGTAGCGCGCCAGGCTCGTAATCTGTAGTTCCCAGGTTCGAGTCCCAGCTGGGTCAGCGTTGAGATTTATCTCTGCAAAATTCCCCGCCCTGCCCACGGTCAGTAGGGGAGACCGATGGGCTTGGAAAGGCGTCCGTCCGTAAGATGGGACGTTAAGCCGTGGCCCCGTGTGCGGGAGAGCCATACCCTGTGCACGTTAAAGAACATGCTGGATGGCCTTGACGGGAGGCTACCATCTGTCTCCCAACAGCTGTTCCAGTGGGTCTCCTCCCCCAACCTTCTCTGAGCCTTCGGGGTCCATGTGACCTGGTCATTTAGCCCATTGTTTGCAAAAAAGTGCCGCTCAGAGGTAAAACAACCCAACTATTCTATATAGATATTTTTAGCTTGTTGTCTGTCTGTAACTTCCTTAATTTTTAGAGAAAAAAAAAATTTCTTGTTAGGTAAGTATCTGGTAACCAAAAAGGTTTGTGCAGTTTTTTAAGGTAAAATAAAGACATGTAAAAAAAGTGAATAAAGATATTTTATTCTTGAAAGTAAGCACCAGCACAAACCTTTTCTCAATGAGATACAAGTTTGTAAATGTCACACTGGTAGAACTGCTGATCATTAGAAGTGATGAATGCAGCCAACTCCATTTCCAGTGCTTCTTGGTTTCGAAATTGTCAGTTGCACATATGATTATCCAGGACCAAGAAAAGATGGTAGTCAGATGGTACAATGTTTGAGGAATACTGAAAGTATGGTAAGATTTCCCAACCTAGGCTGTGGAGCTTGTCTTGGATCACCTGTATTATATAAGGATGAGCATTGTCCTGAATCACCTTTGTGATTATCAACTACAGGCTGTTTTTGGAGCGGTGCATCTGCAACCCATTGTAGCTGTGCTGAGTAAACATCTGCAGTGATTGTTTCACCAGTGGCCAGAAGCTCATAATGGACGATACCAGCTGTAGTCCACCAGACATAGCAAAATTTTCAGTTGGTGAATCCTGGGCTTCGGTGTGTGAAATATAGGTTCACTGGACAACAACTAATGATATGAACATTCAATGTTCCTACACAATCTTATGACCAAGCCCTTTATATCGGCCATCTTTTATTCGATGACTCTTTTAACCCCTGTTTTCGATTTTTAACGATTTACCGAATATATTTTACCCATCTATGAGCTATTACTTGTTGCTATTTACTATGGGTCCTTTTCATCCATTATTGAGAAAACTTTTAATTACTTATTATACACAGTTGTATCAGAATAATATGACCACCTACTTAATAATGGGAATAACCACCCTGGGGCCAGATGACAGATGCGAGACAGCGTGGCATGGATGCAATGAGGCCCTGGAAGGTTGCCAGAGGAACACATGCCCATTCAGACTCCAGCAGACCACAGAGGTTCAGGAGATGATGTGGTTGTGGGTCCGAATGCCAAACCTGTCGATCCAAATGGTCCCACAAGTGCTCTAATGGGATTGAGGTCAGGCGATTTCGCTGCCAATGGAGAACAGAGACATCGCTGTCGTGTTCCTGGAACCAGTCACGTACCATGTTAGCAACATGGCAGTGTACATTGTCCTGTTGGTAGATACCATCACCACTAGGGTAAACGTCCAACATGAAGAGATGCATGTGGTCAGCAAGGGTGAACAGGTAGCTATTGGCATTCAGGAATCCATCCAGTGGTACCAGGAAGATCATACCAGGAAAACATCCCCTAGACATGCTCATTGCAACCGCCAGCCTGTACTTAACCGACAAACGTATTTGGGTGTTGGTTCTCATGTATCTGACGCCGTATCCACCACTGCCTGTCACTTCTGTGGAGTAGAAACCTTGATTCGTTGGAGAAGGCAACCTTTTTCCACTCTTCCACTGTCCAATGACAGTAGTACCATGCGAACTGCAGGCATCATTGCTGATGGACCTTGGTTAACATGGGTGCCTTTACACAGCGTCGACTCCGGAGACCCATGTATAACAGTATTTGCTCTACTGTTATCGGGGACATGTACCTGGGTGCCCCAGGGTTCATTTGAGTGGTTAATTGCCTCACTGTTGTGCATTGATTCCCCTTTACCAGTTGACGGAGGCGATGTTCTCCTCTGAGGTTGATGACCTTTGGGGCTCCACAGTTATGATATCTGGAGGTACTCGGTGTGCCTGCAGTCCATTCTTAGTACACCCTTACTACAGCATCTCGCAAACAGCCCACAAAGTCTGCTGTTTCCGAGTTGCTTCCATCCTTGGCGCGGTAGCCGATGATCATTCCTTTTTGAACATCCATAACTGCAGGCATCATTGCTGATGGACCTTGGTTAACATGGGTGCCTTTACACAGCGTCAACTCCGGAGACCCATACGTAACAGGATTCGCTCTGTTATCGGGGACATGTACCTGGGTGCCCCATCGTTCATTTGAGTGGTCAATTGCTGCACTGTTGTGCATTGATTGCCCTTTACCAGTCGACTGAGGTGATGTTCTCCTCTGAGGTTGATGGCCTTTGGGGGCTCCACAGTGGTACAGTGGTCTGGAGGTACTCAGTGTGCCAGTGGTCTGTTCTTGGTACACCCTTACTACATCATCTCACAAACAGCCCACAAAGTCTGCTGTTTCCGAGTTGCTTCCATCCTTGGCACAGTAGCCGTTGATCATTCCTTTTTGAATCAATACCTCTGCCTCTCTCTTTTTCCAATCAATACCACTGCCCATTGTGCTCACATTATGCACTATGGCTCATCTGTCCTGGTCGGCCATTTATATCTCCATGTGGTCGACTTTGTCATGTGCACTCTGTGATGCGCCTGGGTGGTTGTGATTCCGTGGGTTGTCATGTTATTCTAATACGACTGTGTATATTTTATTTTACTTTTTTATTGCTTCACATTATATTTTATGCCTTTTGCTATTTTACATTTTACACCTTTTATTTGTTCTTATTTAGTTGCTTGATTTTAACTTTGGTTGTGGGTGTGCTTGACTTTTAGATCTTTCTTTTTATCCTTTACACCTCATTTGACACATCATGGTCTTAGTTGCTTTTTCACCATAAAACCCCAAACAACCAAACCAATCTATAGACAATCCATTTTTCATCGCATGTCAACAATCTGTCTAAAAATATCTCATTCTTGTGGTGTGAAAGCAGCAACGAGCAGATCATAAGCCGCTGAAGTTTGCTGTCAGCAGTCAATTCATGTGGAACCTATTTGCTTAGCTTCCAGACTTTTCCTAGGTGGTGAAAATGCAAATGAATGGTTTCATCACGTGAAACCTTTCTGTAAGCTCTTGTCACATTTGACATGAATCCAACGATGCTGGCCTTCAGTTCGTTGTCATCAATGATGGTTGGTCTTTTCTCACAGGGTGCATCTTCAAATGTCTCATCGCCTGATGCAAATTTTCTGAACCACTTTTGGACTGTCCATTTGCTCATTGTGTTCTCTCCAAATGCCATACATATTTTGCGGGCTGCTTGTGCCACTTTAGTTCCCAGTTTAAACTCATAAATTAAGCCCAGTCCAATAACATAGTTCCTTTTTCCCACCCACCCAGAGGAGTAAGGGATCAACTGATTGTTGCCAAGGAGAACCTCATGCCTTCACATTCTACTGTTAAAATTTCTATTGTATTTGATGCAGACATCATGTTTTCATCACCCTCTCCAATTTCACCAAACAACTTTTCCCTTAGCTGACTCAGTGTGGCCACATGCATCAATGCATGCACCATTTGTAATTGTGCTTACATACCTTTCTTTGAAATGATAACATTAAAAAACTGCACAAACTTATTTGGTTACCTGATACTAATGAAATAATAGGATTGTAAATTGCAAATCATCCTTTATTTTGAATTTTCTCAATTGAGGATGCAGAGAAAATGACAAATTCAGTTGTTGTAAAAAACTGTTTTTTCATATTCTCCAGATGCCAAAAACTTTTTTCTTGTTTACTCTTTTTATGTTTTTTCTAATTGGCTTTTATTTGTTTATAATATGAAAATTTTAATTCCTGAAATTATTTATTGGAGGAATTCAATCCTAATACTGTAATTTAAGGGTTTTTGTAGTTACCTAATGAAAAAATATTTTAATTTTTCTCTAAAAAAAAAAGTTGTAAATGAACAAGAAAAGAAAATGGACGATTTTTGTGTAAAGAAAACAAGAATTTTAAAATTAAAAGTGTAGAATCCTTGTTTTTGGAAAAACACACTTGACAATTAGCAATAATCTTTCTAATTCAGGGATCACCTTACACAAGGACTCTTGTACTAAGCACCAATTGCAAGATTGTAACCATAACCTCTGAATATGATTAAAGATCCCCCATCCCTTTTTTTTTTTAAGAAAATGAATTTGTTAGGGGGTGAGTGATAGTTCCAAATTATTTTATGGAGAGTGTCTGGATGATTGTTTTTCTCCAATATGATAGTTTTTTTGTGTGGTTTTAAATGGCAGATGGGAAGTTTTTCTTTTTCCTCTACTGCATTTTTTTCTGTTGTACAGAGAGGGGTTTGGCAAGGGGGCCATAGTCCCCTCTTTCAGAATCTTAATAACCAGAATGGAAAAAAAAATGAAATATATATTATGCATAGTATCATAAAAAATTTTAAAGGCTAATAAATTAGAGGGAAAAAATTATACAGTGGATTGGTGTTTCAGTTTGTTCTGGTGACATTTGATCACTTGCGCCTACCCCAGATATATTTATCCAGATATAGGCTTCATATCAGTATTACTAAAAATACACATTGCCTCAACTAGGGCATAAGAGGTGCACTGGTGTATTTCAAAATTACTTTTTTAAAAGAATTGAGTGCTAGTTCTTTCTGGTATTACAGTTTACAGCATATGTTCGATTCTATGTTTGTAATTCATAGAGATAACATTATTTATCTCTATGAATTACAAACATGGAATCGAACATATGCTGTAAACTGTAATACCAGAAAGAACTAGCACTAAATAATAATGTTATCTTTATGTAGGATAATAATAATGGGTAAGTAGTTATGTAGGATAAGGATAATAATAATGTTATCCTTATGTAGAAGTTTGAAAACATACTATTCTTTTTCTAATCTTTTTATTTATGTTATTTTTGTGTTATAGGAAAGTTTTTCCATGTATATCATTCCTTGTGATTACATTATCTTTGTAGTAAATTCACTGAAGTGCCATTGAATTAGGGATAGGAGATGTTATCCAAATTCAGTACCACAAGTCCCGTATTTGTGTGCATGTGTGGCTGAAACTCTGGTCATATATAGCTGTCAGCTTTGGCTTCCCCAAGCATTCGTTCGTTGAGATGCATAATGGGAAAGGCATGGGACAGATGCATTTAACAGAGGGCAGTCTTGTTTCAACAGAGTATAAAGTTGTTACATTTCATGAGATCCATGCTATTCTAACACTTTGGAAGGTGGTAAATTTTCCTATTAACCTCATTCCTTACTCAAGTAGTCTAAAAAATTGGTTTAATTATTTTAAGAACCGAACTCTGATAGTGAGGTCTTTTGTTGTACTTTTATAAACTATGGTTTTCGCATTTATAAAAGATCCTTCACAGATGGTTTGCAGATTGAGCAGCAGTTGAATTGTTCAATATACATAATTAAAACATTTCAGTTTTATTAGAATATATGTTTTGAAAAAGAATAACATCTTTATATATCTGTTACTTATTGTGATATACGCTGAAGTGCCATGAATTAGGAATAGGAGACGTTATCCAAATTCAGTACCGCAAGTCCCACATTTGCATGCATGCATTGTTGAAACTCTGGTCATATATAACTGTCAGCTTTGGCTTCCCAAAGCATTCATCATAAGAAGCGTAATGGGAAAGGTGCGGGATTTAGATGCATTTGACAGAGAGCAGATTGTAGGTGCTTACAGATGGGACACTAGATCTCCTAAATTGTCAACAAACTTGGATTTTCTCGTACAACAGTTTCAAGAGTGTTCCGGGAATATGAAAATTCCAGCAAAAAAACAAGCACCTGGACAAACTGCACAGGTCAACCAGCCTTGAATGGTCATGGGCTTTGCTGTCTGACCCACATCATACGGACTGATAGGGGCCAGAATTTATCTGAAATCACCTCCCATCTGAACAGGTTCCAGCCAGGAAATGCTCACTTCATCATTTCTGCTTTGGGAGCTGCCAACCTATGAGAGTCCCACTTCTAACGGCATGACACCGGGCTAATTGAAACTGGACCATTGAAAATTGGCAATGGATAGCCTGGAGTAATGAATCCTGATTTAAACTTAATCATGCTGATGGGAGACTGAGGGTATGGCACCAACCCTATGAAGCCATGGATCTTGCATGTCAGGTCAGAACAGTACAAGCTGGTGGTGGCAAGCTGGTGATGGCCTGGGGTGTCTTCAGTTGGACGTCTGTGGGACCTTTGGTAAGTGTACTGACTCTCAATGCATCCCAGTACGTAGAACTCGTGGCTGACCATTTACTCCCATTTATGGCCATCATGCATCCCAATGGAGATGGCATCTACCAGCAAGACAACTGTTCATCTCACAGGTCCATTTTGGCTACTGCATGGTTGCAGGAGCATTCTGTTGACTTTGAAATAATGACTTGGCGACCTAGAATCCCAGATTTAAATCCCATCAAAAATCTTTGGGATACCGTCGAGCAGAGTGTTCAGACCCGTATCCCATCAGCGATGACCTTGAGAGAATTGTGACAAAAGCTCTGGAGGATACATGGGTTGCTATATCTGTGGAGCATTTACGCATGCTTGTGGACTCTTTGCCTCATCATGTGGTGGCTGTTATCAGGGCCAGAGGCGGTCCAACTCGTTACTAGGTTGCTATCCCTAATTCAATGGCACTTCAGTGTATGTGTAGCATTGTATGATTTTATTAGTCAATAAATCCATAATGATTGACTGTAGAGGGAGACGATGGGGGTAGGTGATTCGGATTTTTTTTTTTCCCAGCATGAGAATTCCTAGTTCTAAACACTGAAAAAACACCTTGAGTTTCGGAAAATACACCAGTTTTTATTTTCAAACATAACCCCTCTTCAAGGTTCTGACTGGGGCATGGGGTGGCTCATTCAGAAATGTACCAGGCACTTAATCTGAATGTTCCTAGGTTCGAGTCCCACCTCAGCCAGGGGACACAGAAGGGCTTGGAAAAGCTGATGTCCGTCAGATGGGATGTTAAGTCATGGCCCCATGTGTGGGAGAGCCATACCTTTTGCATGTTAGAGAACACACTGGATGGTCTTGATGGGAGACTATCATCTGTCTTCAGGCAGCTATCCAGTGGGTCCCTTCCCCCAACCATCTCTGAGCCTTTGGGTTCCTTGTAACCTGGTCATTTAACCCATTGTGTGCAAAAAAAGTCCTGCTCAGAGGTAAAACAATCCAATTATCTTTCAAAATAAAATAATTCCATTTTCCCACCACCCAGATGAATAAGGGGGTCGACTGATTGTTGCCAATGAGAATCATGCCTTCACATTCTACCGTTAAAATTTCTAGCATAAATACATCATTTGTAATAATCTTTTAAAATTTTGCAATTTTCAACTTTTTTTGTTGTTAGAGTGTGTTTATAGCTTTTGGAAGATTCAGAAAGTGTGAATCATAATATTTCATCAATACCTGTGCATGGAAAATAATTTTTAATTTATCTCTAAAAGGAAACAATTACCTCTTAAAACAAAAAAGTTGCATTTTCCCCCACCTACCCAGGTGGTACGGGGTCAACTTATTGTTATCAATTTAAACTTCATTAACCACTAAAATTAAAAAATCTAACATAAATATATTGTTTCCAGTTTTCAAAAATATCTTCCATTAGATGCACAATTATAGTTTTCGGGAGATTTGGAAAGTGCAATTCATAATATTTCATCAGTACCTAACAAACTCAAAAAGAATTTTTAATTTATCTATAAAATCAAAAAGTTTGATGTCCACAGGCAGACAGGCAAAGTGAACACATCTCATGTTTTTTGAAAATTAGATAAAAAGTGAACATCAAAGTGTTAAATAACCTGGGTGTTTTTTGTACAAAGTAGGATGTAATGATTTAAATATTTTATCTTTATTTCAGAGAGCATGTTATTTGGCTAGCAATCCTCAAAGAGAAGAAACAATGGAAACAGAAAAAGCACAGTATACCCTACCAGATGGAAGTATTTTAGAAGTAAGCACTTTCATCATGTTTTATAATTAAAAGTATTGAACAGATTTTGAAATATATTAATTTGGAATTTTATTGCCAATCTTGAGAGTACAGTGTAAAGTCTGAATTCAAGTACTGAGTTGAAATGACTTTATATTCAAAATAGCAAGTTGTTTTAATATAGATTATAAAGGTTTGAACTTTTATGGTGATATATGCAAATAAATTGTGACTGGAAGGGTAGCTCCTGCTCCATGATGCATTGAACTGGCCAAGATAGCAAAATGTCCTACTAAATATTGCAATTTTGAAAGAGGAGGAAGATTACAAATTAAATAGGCTTACTGACTAATATTTATGATTAGAGCATGCACAAATAACAGAAGTTCTATTCACATCCTCCAGGTTTTATCCACATCTGCAAATCTTTATCAGCATCCAAATATATTGGCTATTTCATAGCGATTGAGGTTTTGCAAATGCTTGAGAACCTATGTATGTTTGTGGTAAAAGAAATAACTCTAATGATTTATTAATGACTAATAATTAACTGAAAAATATTGTGATAAAAAAACCTCTATTTCAGAAATGTATGCCTTACCAAAATTATACAAAAGTTTACCTTAAATATTTCGCAAATTCCTTTGAATTAATTTTGCTTTGCTAATTACAGTTATCTGCAATTATGGCAAGACACTTCATTTTTATTTCCGCAACTCTCCTCTACATTTCACTATGCAAACTTTGTGATCTCCTTAACTGAAATTTTCACAGAATTAATTTGTTTCTATGTAGCACTCAAATAATTTTTTTTAACTTAATTGTTCTTTTTCAGCAAAAAAGATAGCTTCTTTCACATAGGATGAGTTTCTTAAATTTGCCATTTTATCCCATTGCCTTTTTCCTTCTTGAAATGATTATCATCATGGAATTTTGAAATCAGGTTTTTCCCCGTTATTTCAAGGAGTTTTTCTCTCAGATACCAATAAGGAAGGAAGAAGGTACTTCCCTACACAAAGGATGGAGATAACCTAGAAGCTATATTAGGTTTGTCATGGTTTCTCATACAACATACAAACACTTATACAACCCACTGGTTTTAGTAGTCAGGTAAACTAACCACTAGACCAGGTAGGTAGGAAGGGTATTTGGCCATGTTCCTGCCAATGCAGTAATATTTAGCTATTCTCCTGCTTTCTTATCAAATCTGTGATTTTATGTGCTTACCCACAGTTTTATCTGCCATTAACATTAATCTTTTACCCCCAAGAACTTTTAATCCTTCCAGTGTCCACATCTTCTGTATACGTTCGGAGAATCTGAATTGAGAGGCCAAGGACGTATACATACGTTTTTGGTACAACAACAAAAAAATCTATTTAAAAAAAAAATTGCCATTGTAATTTTTGTACATATATGACTTATAAAAAATATATAATTCAAGCTTCAAAAATAATATTTTGTTTTTTTAATTTGATGCATATTTTATTAAATTACAATATATATAAATAATTTTATAAAGCCATCTGATTGCCATTTCTTAGAAGCACTAAACGGTATTGCCGATTTGCTTGTTAACGATCCTATTTGCTGAAGCAACCTTCTGATTTAAGTTCACAAGTTTGATTTGAACTTATTATCAACAAATTTTTCCTTAAATTTTCGAAAATCTCCTAAAAATTAAAAAAAAACTGCTATTTTTAAAAACAATAGATTTTGGAAGTAATTACAAATTACGTACCACCATTTTTTTTTCCATTTCACACTCTTTTCTGTCATAAACCTATTTCAGTATTCCCGAGTTATTTTTATCATTTTTCCCAGCATCCTTCAAATCGAAACTGAAAGTAAACACATCCTCCTTAGAAATTCTGGTTGCACCTACATTTAATTAGTTATGCTTTACTGAGTCAAACAAGACGCAGAGGGCTGACACATGATATCTCCGTTCTGTGTGCTATAAGTATTGTTTACAATTTTGGTCCAGCACATTGGATACTCTTTGTAAAGTTAGTATTTTTTTTATATTTAAACCTTAGTTAGTTTTCATTTCAGTAGATTGATTTTCAGAAATTAGCAATTTTTTGGCCAATCAATAAGTATTGATTTTTTCATAGTTATATCGTATGGCCGGCCTAATATTGTTGTGTGGATATTTTAACATCGTGTTATGCTATATGTTAATTTTTATTTTATTATTTATTACTTTTCCAGTAAAACTTTGATCTAGTATCATTTTCTGAAAATAAATGAGGTCTTGGATACGAAAGCAAATTCATTTCTATATATTTACTTCCGTTAGTTAGCGATCTTCAATCGGCTGATTTATCGATCTTTCCAAGTTATGCTAGATCTGAGGCCGGCTTAAAAGTTATTGTGGATATTTTATTTAACATCTCATTAGGTTATATGTAATTTTTCTTTTATTTCTTGTTTTTTTAGTAAAAAAAAACTTTGAGCTTGTACCGTTTTCTGAAATTGAATGTCTTGGATACGGAAGCAAAATAAGACTTCCTTGTTATGGAAATCGGCCATCATTTGGGAGGGCAATTCGAGAAGGGCTGGTCCTTGGTGCACAAACCTTTCTGTACTTAGCCAATATTGCCAAACTTCAACACCCAAAGAAAAAATTTATAATGTTTAGTAAAAAAAAGCAGCCAAGAAATTTTTTTTTTCTATTTCATAACTAGTTCAGAAAATCCCATGAATTTGAGAAGGCCAAGTCATGTTGTATAACACTGGCCATGTTTAAAATGTACGATACTGAAAAGAATCATTAAAAGAAATGAAAATCATATTTCAGGTTGAATATTATGTTATTCGGGAGAAAATTTCTTTTCGATAAATATATAATTTAACTCTTTTTATTCATCAGGTTTTCCAAAATGAAGCCTTAATTGTATATTGCGATGTTTTTTTTTCACCATATGATATCAAAAAAGGTTCCTGTTCCAGCAAGGCAATCTTTGTGTGTTGTGTTAGCTCTAACTAAGGCAGTGGTCAGCAGTGACTTCGGTCTTAGGAGGCATGTCCTTGTATGAGAAGGCCTGTAAAAGTTAGGAGTAGCTTCTAGGATTCTTCTCTGTCCTATATGTCGCAAATCAAAAAAAAAAATTACTGTTGTTGTGACCCCAGGTGAATAGATTCACAGGATATGTTTTATCAGCTGGTGTAGAATCCTGAGCAGAGGTCATCGCGGACACCTGAACTCTTACTTCTGCAGGCATCATCAAATTCTACATTGGGTTTTTGCCCCATGCCTGAGATTAGGGAGCCATTTAATATTGTCAGCATTCTCTCTCTCAATAAACAAAGTATCTTTAACCATCTCACTAACCATTCTCTCTTCATAGGTAGTTGGAATTTGAGCACTCTGCACAGAGATTATTTTCTTGATGTCCTCACACATGAATTCCACCTTTATAAATTAGATATTCTCAACTTGAAAGAGACCAGATGGACAGATAAGGTCAGATTCTAAAAATAATCTTAAATTTCTCTTTTCAGGGAGGGAAGATAATAGGCATCTCCAAGGTGTAGGTCTGCTTCTCATTAAACATGCTAGTGATACTCTTCTAGGATATGAGTGCATTAATGGAAGGTTTCTTACAGCAAAATTTTGGACAAGCATTAACGACGAATGTTATCTGCTATTATGCCCCCAGTGAGGTGCCGATGAGGATGAGAAGGATAGGTTTTACAGACAGGATATTTTGAATTCTGTCAAGAAAGGAGATATTACCCTTGTTCTCTGTGACTTCAATGCCAAAGTTGGTACTGACTGTGATTTTTGGGGAGGGGTGATGGGCCCTTTTGGTATTAGTAGCTGCAATTTGCAATGGGCAACATCTCCTATAGGTAAGTAAACTTAATGGTTTCAGAATAACTAACACTTATTTCAAACACCATGAGGTACATAAGTACACATGGGTTTCACCTGACGAGCTGCATAAGAATATGATTGATTATATATTAACAGCAAATGGACTAGTTCTGTTAGGAATACCAGGTCATAAAGAGGAGTTAAAATTGTATCTGACCATTACCTTGTAAAAGTGTCTTGCAACTTAAACTTAAGAAGTGTTTTGCTAAGGTTAGAAAATTTACCTTTAATTCTGAAGTTCCAAAAGACCCAGTTATAACTAAAGCTTACCATGATATGTTGCTTAGTCATTATGACAGTCGTGGTTTGCTTACTACTGAAGTTGAGGAAAAATGAGACTATTTTAAACAGGCTTTTTTGGAAACTAACAGTACTCTTTTAGGAAAAAAAGAGTAGAGGAGGCAAAATTATTTGAGTGATAAGGCACTTGAGCTTATATCAGAAAGAAAGATTGCAGGAATGTCCTTAATCAGTACCCTACTAGTCCTAATAGAAAGCATTACAAAGAGTTTAATAAATATGTAAAGGATCAGTTAGCTGCTGATAAGAATCTTTGGCTTGATGGCTTGGCTGACAAAGCCGAGGAAGCAGTTAGACAGCACAACAGTAGACAGCTATACCAGAGAGTTAATGTTTTTTGTGGTCAAAAATGGACAGGTATACAGGGATTGAAGGATAAACAAGGTAAGGTTATAAAAGGGGAGGATTCTGCCATAGCTAGGTGGGCTGATCATTTCAGTGATGTGCTGAACAATGTAGTTATTTCTACTCCCATTGTTTGTAATGATGATAGATGTGTTACTGGCTTTAATGTGGCCCTATGACACAGTCTGAAGTTATTTTGTCTATTTCTGAACTTAAACTGCATAAATTCCCAGGGGTAGATGAAATTACTACAGAAATACTTAGAGCTGAGAATGTTTTGTAACCACATGGATGACTGAAATTTTGAATATCTTTTATGATAAAGGCATAGTTCCTAAGGATTTTACCAGAACTATTATTATCATCCCTATTTTTAAAAAAGGTGATTGCAGTTCTTGCGATAACTATAGAGGTATCAGCCTACTCTCTGTACCAGGGAAAGTTCTTTGCATGATTGTGCTTAATAGAATTAAGAATCTGGTTGACAGTCAATTGTGTGATGAGCAATGTGGATTAGAAGTGGTAGGGGATGTGTGGATTAGATATTTTCACTTAAGCAGATTCTTGAGAAATGTTTAGAGTTTCAGAAATCTTTGGTTGCTAGCTTTGTTGATTTCAAAAAGGCTTTCGACTCTGTTGATCATCATAATTTTTGGTTGATTGTGATATCATGGCATACCAGACAAGTTAGTTAACATAATGAAGGCTCTCTATAATAACACTGAGTCATGTGTGAGAGTTGGTAAAGCTTGTAGCAATTGGTTTAGCATTGCCTCTGGTGTTTGATAAAGGTGCATTTTGTCTCCTTTTCTCTTTGGTTTTTGATTATGTTATGCGAAATTCACTGCAATGGAAAGATTTGAATTGAAATGAATTTAAATGGTCTGGAGACCTGAAAATTTCTGATTTAGATGATGCAGATGATTTGGCCTTGTTGGCTAATGATGTTGATTAGAATGAATTCTTTCATTAGAGCTGTTGATGAGACTGGTAATAGAGTTGATTTGGTGATAAACAGAGATAAAACTCAAGTGATGAAAATTGGTCAGGCAGGCTGTGATTCAGTTAATCATAGTTGCAGTCTTGAACAGATGTCACAGTTTAATTTTCTTGGGATCTATTGTAACAGATACTGGTGATGTGTAGTATGAGATTAACAGATGAATAGGGATTGCTGCCGGGACTTTTAAGAATCTATGCAGAATGTGGAAAAATAGGTGTATACACCTAAAGACTAAAATTAGACTGTATAATAGTTTATTTCTTTCTAGGGTTAGTTATGGTAGTGAAACGTGGATGTTTTATAAACAAGATAACAGGAAACTTGATACTCTTGATTCTAAATGCTTAGGCTGTATCTTGGGCATTAGGTGGTTCAACTTTGTAAGCAATGATAAGGTTAGGCAAAGGATTCGGCAACCTCTCCATTGGTTTGGCCATGTTTCCCGTATAGATAATTATAGATTAGTGACTAGGGTTATGAACAGTGTGCCTAAAGGCCTCAGAAAGAGGGGGAGACCTAAGATGTGATGGGCAGACAATGTCAAACAGGATCTTGTTACAATTGGTGTGTGGTGGCCAGATACAGCAGATGTAGCTCAGGATAGATATGCTTGGAGACTAAATTGCACCTTCTGGTTGGACCTCCGTAGCCCATTGGCTACGGAGGTCCAACCAGAAGTAGTAACCAGAATATGCTTGAGGATGATGTTGATACTTTTACTAAACATTATTATTTGTTGTCAGTGTTTCCTAAAAAGTAAAAAAAAAAAACTAGAATTCAACTTCAGTCATACTCTGAGATTCATTGCTAATATATGTACAGTAAACCCTATTCATTGTGAATGCTTTGTACATTCATTGTATAACATTGGAGAAAAAACTTTTGCGAGCTATCTACTAAAGTATAGACTTGAGGGCTGCAGATATTAATATTAATTGCTTTGTCAAGTTATATATGAAAGCATTCACTGTTTTACAAACAGTTCAGTAATATAATGTAACTGTATGGTTAAACATTGTGCAGAATAAATGTTCAAATGTGGTGATGTAAACTTATATTGGCAATGCAATATCTGTAATATATATAAAATATTTTTATATATTACAACAATAAAAAGTTTCATGTATTCCTAAGCAATGTCAAAATTATTAAAAAAAAATATGTGAAATATAATTTTTTTTAAAAAGTGTATGGGAGCTACACCACTAAATGCAGGATGAATAAAAAAATATTTGTTAAATTAAACAAAGATATTAGGTTACATTATTTTTTATGTTTTTTTTTTTTGATATAGTTACAAATTTTAATGGATGAAACGAGTATGAGTTCAATTAAATAGTATATAACAATGATAATTCTAAAACAATGTAATTTTTTTCAGAATATTGATAAAATCATTTAACAAACTAAATTCAGCCAGTGCTTATCATATACACAGTCGTATCAGAATAATATGACCACCTACCATAGTACATGTATGGTAGGTGGTCATATTATTTTGATACAACTGTGTATGTGAAAAAATCTACAATCTATAGAGTATAACCTTACCAAATCTTACAAGCAATTAAATGCAATTAAAAACACCAAGTAATAAACTTTCCTTACAGAAAAGTTAAGACCAGCTCTATCTACTTGACTAACATATTACCTCTTCATTGTGGTTGCCGTGTTTCTTGTGTAACCTTCACTTCAGCATAAACAATCCTTTGTCTTTTTTTACTAGTTTTACTAACAAAATTCTACACTAATAACTCTTTTAACCTCCCACACACTCACCACATAAAATACTTCTTCTTTAGGTTATTTTGTCACCTAAAAACTTAGACTAACCACACTTCATGACAAAACATTTATTCCTTATTCTTTCATCGAGTCATTCAGTATCATTGGTGACGTAATTCGCATGCTGTAGCATAAGTGAGGGTTCATGACTCGTTTATCATAAATTCATTGTAGCACGTTCATATGTCGTAACAGTATGTTTCATTGTTTGTTTAAATGCACTGTTATCAAAGAAAGAACAAATATACCAAACTGCTGTACTTGACTATGGTTGCTAATGTGTATTTCAAAGCCCTGAAAGCTAGCCCCACTCTATTAATCTTTATATGAATGATTGCTTCATTGTTAATGCCTTAAGTGTTTAAATCTTTGTTTCTATTATAATAACTATTAATTGTGTGGTTGCTTTACAATAAAAGGTTTTTGATTTTGCTAATAAGAATTTCTGTATTTACTGATTTAAATTATTTTTAATTTTATTGTGTTTTAATTTTTTTATTGTTACATGGTGTGAAGCAATATTTTACACTTACTGTATCTTTATAAATATTTCATTTATTCAGTGTTGTTATTAAATATTCTTATTTCTGCTTGAAGATTGGTCCAGCTCGCTTCAGGGCACCTGAGATTCTTTTTAAACCAGATCTGATTGGTGAAGAATTCGAAGGTCTACATGAGGTTTTAGTGTTCTCCATACATAAATCGGATATGGATCTGCGACGTGTGCTTTATCAAAATATTGTACTTTCTGGTGGTTCTACTCTGTTTAAAGGTAAGTATTATTGCTTAAAGAGATTTAATTTCAGCATAGTAAAAGTCTGACATACATGATTGATATATCCCATGTCAGGACTACCATTTGTAACTTTTTGGAGGCTACATTGCTTCCAAGTATTTGCCAAACAGCCACATGCTGAAATTTTAAATTGAAGATTGTAAGAATCTATAAATAAAATGAAAAACATCTTTCAGTATTTTACATTTTTATTAACAATATATCTCTCAACCTACACTAGATTTATTGCAACATTAGTAAGAACACTGAGGAGAGGAAAACAGAGCTGGTCATATCCATATATGCAAAGTCATTCAAATAAACACAATAAAAGTTAAAAGCTGTTTTACTGAAACATAAAGGAAAATATGATTGTCAGTTTTCAATGTAGTCACCATTACATTTGATACACTTTCTGCAATGATGAACTAATGACTGGATTCCTTGAGAAAAGAAGCTTTGTGGTTGGTAATGGAACCTCTTATACACTGCTGTTTTGATCTCTTCATCTAATGAGTATTGTCTTTCAGTGTCCAAAAATGATAATCACTTGATGCTGAGTTTGGTGATTTAGAAGTACTTTACAATACTCGGAACTTGTCATGGTTTCTTGTCTATCCAATTAGTGTTACAGAATTTCCTCTGTATGATTCTAAACTACAGTAAGTAACACTTTTCCACTGCCACTATGTTTGTGGTGTCATGACACAATGAGCTTACACAGATTACAGAGCATTTTCAGCATATTCAACACAAGTCTTGAATTTATCCACCCACTCATAGACTTGCTGTTGACTCATGCATTGTCCACCATAATGTGTTACACTATGATAAATTTCATCAGTTTTATTCCTTTATCATTCAGAAATTGAATTACACAGATCACAGTTTTTTATGAATGTTGTAAAGATGCTCTCATTTTTGACTGTGGTTTATGAATAATGCCAGCAGATCTAGGTAGTGTTAATTCAATTGTTGCCAACAGACTTGAACCCTTCCAGGATTCAGTCTAAAAAACGATTACTTTTCCAGCTTTTCACTGTGCTCAGCCAAAAAAAAATAACTCTTAACCTTTTGCCAATTAGCTAATAAACAGAAATAGATAATTTTATATACCAAATTAAACAACATTTCTGGATTTTATGAAAAACATTTAACAAAAATGAGAATAGTATTAATTTTAGTGAGACATTACCAGTGTGACATGCTAAAAAAAAGATCTTGCAAGGCAAATAATTTATTAAAAATAATAATGTACCAAAATAATTAGAATACATATAAATAGAAAGACTCATAGACTCAATAGACATAACAAATAAATAATAGAAAATTAAATTATAAATTAATTAATAATAGAAAATTATATTATAATATTAAATAATATAATAATATAATAGAAAGACTCATAGACATAACAAAAAAAAGAAATGAAAGTTTTATTTGAAACGAGAGATTTAATCTTGTATAATTTATTTTTCATAGTGATATACTTTGAAAAAGAATTCACTAAATGTATTCCTTTGATTTAGCTGCTTTCAAAACCACTGCATTAGAAGCAGCTGCATAGAAAAGTGAACCATTTACTATTTTAGTCTGCTGTTTTAATTTGTAGTGCACTTATTTAACTATAATTCTTAAAATTTCTTGATAGTTAATAAATTTCTCATCTTGCAAAGGATGGTAGTGGTGTTTTAAATTATATTCTTTTGGAATAGATACCTGCATACATAAAATGTACTTCATTTTAGCATTGCTTTTGCTAAAGAAATATTAATATCCCCACTGTTTTTAACTGTTCTGTTTTCATCATCCAATTTCTGTATTTTTTTTTTATTTGAAACACTTGCAATTAAAGTTTTACTTTGTTTTGTAAAACTATCAAATCATTGGATAAATTAGCAACATACTCAAGAGTATGTTATTCATGATTAACCAAGACCCAAGAGTGTGAAGCTCATGATTAACCAAGACTGAGTGATCTCGATGATTGCACTCACCAAACGCAAACTCTGTGAGTGTCTTCTGATACATGCAATCAACACAGATTTGGTGACTTAACCATACTAATATTACTGAGGAATGTGCTTTTTGAATACTACATACATAGATACTGCTATTAGAGCACAAGTTGAGCAAAGGTTTGTTAAGAAGCATAGTGTCAAATGATGTGAAAAAGGAAAACTTGTCAGAATAAGAAATTACGTTAATGGGAATTTTAATTAGCAAATGCTACAAAAATACTTTATTTGTAATATTTTAGGGACTTTATGAAGGTATAAAATAAGTGAGCTGAGGGTCACCAATTAAATACCCTGCTCTATATAAGTAATACCCTAAAAGCACAATTATACACACTACACTCATCCACAAACCTGCCCTACTCTGCCACAATAATACAGCCATCCAAAACTCCTTGTGGGCTATAAATAGGTCAAATACCTTTTGCTGTACAATAATATTAGCAAATACCTTTTGCTGTACAATAATATTATAATAGGTCAAATACCTTTTGCTGTACAATATACCTGCGACTGTTATGATGAGTAAACATTGCACCTGAGCAAGTTCAATCATGGGCAGTCGGTATGAGGAAGATGGAATGCTCCACATCTGTGACTGCAGAACTTCTGGGATTTCTGCATGCGACCATTGCATTGTATGCCAGGACTAAATCAAAATCTGCCAAAACCTGCAGCCACTAGGGAAAATTTGGCCATAACCTGACCATTGATGTTTGAGGAAAGGGCTTGCTCTACCATATCATAATGTCATAATGGTGAACCATGTGCAGATTATAACATCGGCATTCAACGATGGGGCCAACACCCACATCCAATACCCTTGTTAACAGCACGTCACTTAGCTACGAGGCTGCAGTGGGTGAAGGAACATTGCCAACAGACCTTGGAAGACTGGAAACAGATAGCTTGATCCAACAAATCAGGGTTCCAACTACAATTTTCTGATGGGAGGTTGCGTGTGTGATGTAGACCGCACAAGGCCATGGACTCCAACTATCAGTCAGAGTGTTACAGGCCAGTGGAAGCAGTGTATTCTGGGTCATGTTTACATGGGCCACCTTGTGGCCCCTTGTACCTATTGAGACCACCATCACCGCACAAGACTATGTTGATGTACTTGCTGACCATCTACACCCGTTCATGGCTATCCAATTCTCACAGCAGGATACCTTCTTTCAACAAGACAATGACCATCTCATTGCTCCTGTTTGGTAAAGAACTGTTAGGAGGAGTATTCCTGTGAGTTCACAACCCTCAAATGGCCTTCTCACTTTCTGGATTTGAACCTTGTTGAGCATCTATTGGACGAAGTGGAGCAATGCATTCAAGCCTGAAACCCACCACTGGCAACTCTCAGCACTTTACAGACAGGCCTCTTGAATGCTTCCAACACCTGGTAGAGTCCACGATGCAATGATGCGTTGCTGCTGTTGTGAAGGTGAAAGGGGGGACCCACACATTATTGGGTGGGTGTAATAAATTGGCCTTGCGGTGTATATCCATAATAATACACTATAACTATGTTTTACATGATTTTAAAAAAATTCCCATGTACATATCACTGAACTCATCAGTATATACTTTTATACAAAAACATGGTAAAAGTTCATTACAACAAGTGCAGATGTTACAAGAATGCCTTTGGAAAAATATTTTTTTAAAGATCTCACCAATTCTGTGTGCTTACTTGTGTTATGTAATTTCCATATAAAAAACTAAATTTAAGGATAAATTTGATAAAATGGGGGGAATCAGCCTTTTTATATAATTAGTGGTTTTTTATGAAGTTTATTTAAAATATTTTTTTTACTTCAGTTGTAAAAGGTAATTTGAATTAATGTGTTCCAAAGTGTGTTATAAGCAGCCTGTGTTTCCCATTAATTTCATGGGCTCTTGGACTGCTGAGCAACCACACTTGTCAGTATTGACATTTCCGTTGTTTCTGAAATTTTCTATTGAAGAGTAAAGTGCTGTTGCCTTGCACTTCAAAAAAGTTTCCCAAGCATTTTTTTAAGGAGTGTGGTTGCAGAATATCAAAAGAAAACAAATCTTCATAGAGATTAAAATGTCAATAGAAGACATGGAAAAGAGTATTTAAAAGAAGTTGATATGTGTAAAGAACAATCTGAGTTAGTGTTATGTGCCAACCAGTGTCTACGTAATGGAAATGCCTGCCGATTTCCTCGATTCTCCATCTTAGCAAGTGCGCACCATGAGGGCAGCACTGTTCCGCAGTAAGCTAACCTATGCTAATGGTAAATATATAGCGATCTGGTCGAAGTCATGTAGTAAATCCGAGGTCAAGTCGAGAAAAAGAATCAGACATTTGGCTAATCAAGTACAATAAACTAGAATTTTTCTCAGAGATACAAATGGGAATAATTAATCCTTAAATACTAGATGAATGCTGTTGAAAATTGAGATTTAAATAAATAAAATTATAATTTTGAATTTATAGTAAGATTCCCATTCACATAACACAGAAATTCTCTAATATTTTGTTAGAGCAGTGTAACTCAGTTCCATATATTGTAAAGGTTTCTGTGATTCCAGAATATTTATTCAAAAGTGATCTCAGAAATTTTTTCCAATTACTCATGTCATTATTACATTGCCGACATATTGATGCAGCCACCTGTCTTGCAGATCCAGTTTGGAATAGATTCGATAGAAACTGAGTTTTGCTTCTGCAAAACATCACACAATACTGCATCATCATTCAGACTTCTAGTTAAAAACAGCAGAAAGTAGACAGAATAGTAAAATAATTACTTGCAAACAAATCCGTATCAGAATTCAATTTTGAAGCAAGCGGTAAACAGAATAGTAAATAATTACTTACGAACAAATCCATATCATAATTCAATTTTGAAGCAAGCGGTAAACAGCATAATAACCTATACTGCTACGAAGCAAGTAACAAGCAAAACAGCGGATCGCTAGCACCAAGTGGACGAAAATGTAACTAGTGCTGCTGTCGCTTCATGTCTTGAAATCGGCAGGCATTGCCATTAAGTAGGCACCAGTACCAATAATCCTAAAGCAGGGGGACAAATCAACTTATGAGAAAATGAGCATGTCAAGCAATTGGAAATCCCTTGAAACAGTTGCATTTGCCATATGCTGTTTTTATTGCATCACTCTAAAAAGTCATTAAAATTAATTGTATTATTCTTTTTCAGACACTTTATTCTAATAAAATCCAAAATTTAAATAAATTTAATTTGAATTAAAATTAAAAATGCTTAATTTGGTATATAACATGCCCTTTTCCTTTCATTAGTTATTTGGCAAAAAGTTCTGAAATTAATATTTTTAGTTGAGCACAGTGAAAATATAACTTGTTCTGTGGTTTCATTCCAATTTTCCAGACTGGGCACAAGAAACGTTAAATCATTAATAGGCTATTTCAGTTACTACACAGTTGTAATCTTGTGGGGATGCAAGTGCAAATGCTTCTACTTCACAGTATTTATATATATTAACAAGAGTACTCTCTGTTTTGGTAATCAGTGAATGTACTTCACAAGGTTTGCAGTGAATTGAACATATACATGACACATGTTTAGTGCTTGGATTCACATGAGGGCATTTGCAAATTATAACTTGTATAAGTTACAAACTGGTATTAGTAGTTGATTGTTGTATGTGCAGTAGATTTTGGAAAAAAAAAATCTTGATTATAATGCTAGACCATTTAAGTTATGGGTTGGGTTGGGTTTTTTACCTCTGAGCAGCATTTTTTTTTTTGGCTAAATGGCCAGGTCACAAGGACCCTGAAGTCTCAGAGAAGATTGGGGAGGGGACTCACTGGAACAGCTGTTGGAAGACAGATGGTAGCTCCCATCAAGGCCATCCAATGTTTTCTTTAATGTGCACAGGGTATGGCCCTCCCACACACGGAGCCACAGCTTAATGTCCCATCCAATGGACTGCAGCCTTTCCGTGTCCATTATTGATAGGGCAGGGTGGAGGTTTTGTGGAGATAAATTTCAATGCTGGCCCAGGTGGAACTTGAACCTGGGAACTACAGATTATGAGCATGGTGCAATACCGAAAGCCAACCCCCTCCCTCTAGACTGTTTAGGATAAGTATTCTACAACCTATAGTAGTATTTTGAAGAATTATTCATGATGTTATGCATTTAACGTTATTAGTAAAAAGAAAAGGTGCTTCATTTTTTAATTGTTTTTTTTAAAGACGTGTTAAAGAAGGTATTTTTAATTAATGAAGTGAATATAAATATTATTTATTGAAAAGAAACAGAAAGCAAACATTTAAAAAGTCATTAGCAAAAAACAACAACACACTATTAAGGACTAAAAAAATACACTGTTGTTCATAATTTAAGAAAGTTGATCAAAAATGCAAATATCTCAATAAATCCTTTTTAAAATTTAATGAAAGTTTTAGAGGATATTTACTATCACATATTAATATTTACATTTAAAATAAAGAATGTTTTGGAATATTTGTCCAATTATAAAATTAAATTTCCAATCAAGGAAATATACCAGAGAATTTTTCCAATTATGAAAAATTATAGATCACCACAGATATTGAAGTTAATGTTATTTAGTAAAAAGTATGATTACCTCTAACAGCAATACAACTTGCACAATGAGCTCTCATGCTTCTAATAAGATTATTCAACAATACAGAGGGCAGCTAATCCCACTCCTCTATAAGAGATTTTCTCAGCTCATGAAGGGAGGGGGGGGGGGGGTTGACGATTTGCAACTGTCTTTCCCAAAGCATCCTATACATGTTCAATGGGATTTAGGTCTGAGGACCTCACTGACCAATCCATTCTCTGGATATCTTCACTCTCGAGGTATTCCTCCACTATCTGAACTCTTATCCACACAAGTGTTATCATCAATAAAATTGAATTTTGACCCAATGGTACCTCTAAAAAAATCTCACATAAGGCTCTAAGATCTTGTCTCTGTATCTTAGGACAATTGGAGTCTCTCCTGATAAGACATGCAATTGATAGTGATACCTTCCCAGACCAACAAACCACTCCTACAAATAAGTCCCTTTCCACAATATCCAGGGAATGATAATATGTCCCATGCTCTCTCCAGATGCATTGGTGCCGAGAATCCTATTTACACTATATTGTTATTCATCCAAAAAGAGAACCTACCCATTTAGATAATTGGTTCAATTGAAGTGCTGCCTACTCCATTCCAGTCATGCCCTCTGATGAACTGAGTTTAGTGGTATGCACACTACAGGTCTTCTAGCATATAACTCCCTTTCATGAAGTCATCAGGGCACAATTACTTTGGGTACTGTCCTGTGGCAGCTGACATCTCTGATGCAAGTTGGTGTGCTGATATCATTCTATTGAACCTCGCAGTTTAGGGACAGGAAAAGATCATCTTGAACTGTTATTGTTTTGGGCCTACCATGGCTCATTCTTCTAGAGCATGTTCCAGTGTCTTGAAAGCTTCTCCAGAGTTTGGAAATTGCACTTTCTGACATTCATGAATCTGGTAACCTCTCTATGTGACTGTCCCGCTTCCATCTATCCAGTGGCTCTCTACATCTGATCATCATCATCCAAATAATTTCTCCTTTGTATTTCATCAAAACTACAATTCAAAAATACTCTATAAAGTCACTCTTATTCCAAAATTAGAACTCCCATTCCTGAAGCTACTTTTATCATCAACTTAATTTGCATATTGCAGTCTTTTGGATTTAATGACTGATAAATGCAAGTTGTTTCATGCTGCACATCCTCTGAAACTTTTGTTAAGTTCCGAAGTGAATTCTGGTGTATTTCAGAACTGTAAATAGCCATTTCTTATGTAAATCAAGGCACTGAACATGAAAATGACAACAAAAATGTTTGATTGGCTTCGGGTTTCAGGATAATCAATTACCTATATTAAGTCATTTGCTGAAGGTTAAATATCGGCCTATATCAACTGCCACCTCTTCGTCTGCTGTTTATATACCAAATTTTGAGAATCTCACATCACATTCCAGCCATAATCTGCTAATATTGATGGGTTCCATCTTCCTTGATATCTCTTTTCCATTGTAGCAATTTCCTGATGAAAGCTGTTTTCTGGAAAGAAATCCAAATGGAAACTTAACAGATATACCTTCAAAGACACAGTTAAAAAAAAAAAAAGAAAATTCACTACATCCCAGTTTGTGATATGAGGACAGCAGTTTTTCCACAAGGTCCTTGTAATTTTCTGCTTTTTTATTCCCTAAGAAGTCCATTGCCATCTGTCGGAAGGCATGCCATGCTCTCTGTTTATTACCAGTGATGATACAAATACCTCATCATGTAGCAGTGAGCAAATATCTGGACCAGCAAAAACACCCTCTTTTATCTTTGCATCACTAAGTCTTGAAATTTTCTGTCAAAGGTACAGAAAAGCAGTTTGCATCTGATCCATAGCCTTGACAAAAATTCTTCATTAGGTGCAGTTTTGTATGTAAAAGTGGCAACAAAATCTTCATGGATTGTACCAACAGATGATGCTGTATATTCTTCTTCCCTGGCTACAGTGATTGCCAAGAAGGCTAAATCCTCTTCATGTAATGAGATGCTTTGTCTCTTCTATTCCATTTGCGAAGGAAGCAACAGAACTTTGCATATCTTAGCTGTACCAATAACTTTTCTGTACCAAGCAAAAGAGCAATGACTTTTAAGTCCACACATATATGCCACTTGAATTTATCATAATTTATGTATTGAAAGTAATTGCTTCATATTGTCATAAGTTTCCTTCATATTAACAGCATGCCTACTGGAACAGAAGGCAACACATTCCCGTTGTGCAGAAGAATGGCTTTCACACTTAATTTTGAGGAATCTGTAAATAACCTCCATTCTTCTGGAGTATATGTCATATGGAGAGATGTGAATAAACTGTCAGCATCTTTGCAAGCAATCAGGTTACCTACCAAGGTAAAGAACAATACCAGATCTTTTTTTGGTGGCTATGATATGCACTTACTCCCACATTTCTATCAAGAAGATTCTACTGCTGCAGTCTGTTAAGTGTTCTTTCTTGTTCTTTGACAGCTTCAGATCTCTCTAACAAGTCATTCAACTCATTCTGTGTGATCTGATTGTGTGGTTAATCTGATGTTGTGGCTGTGAAGTCAGTATCTGTAGATTCTATTTCTTGTGTTCCTGTTTCTTCTCTTCCTCTTTTGAGTCCATATCATAATGTTCTGATGGCTCTGGGATGGGCAGGTTTTCCCCATGTGACATTGTGGATGGCAGACAGTATGGGTAGTATATTGTCAGTTTTTTCTTTTTAGTAAATACCACTTAGCAGCAGAGGTGTCATACAAAAGTGGCAGTCATTCACATGGTTGAACAGTTCCCACCATATAACGGAAATGGAAAATGGCATTGACTGCTCCTTGCCATTTAGCCAGTTACGAAGACATGTTGTATAACTATTACACACTATATATAGGTCCCAGCTCCTCTGTTGATCTCAACTTACACCCGAAGTAAAGGTGGTAGACCTTTTTGATGATGCATTATTTCACGCTACTGTGATGAAAAAGTAACTTCACCACAAATGTAACAGAAATGGTCTGCATTTTTCACAGAAGAACAATGTATATTGCTCACATACAGCATTTGCATACAATCATGAACAGATGATAACTGAGGAAGGATAACTCCTTAATGATGCAATAACTCCTAGGTATTGCATTGCCTTGAATGATGCATTAGCTCCAAGGTATTGTGTTGCCTCGAATGATGCAATAGCTACCTGGTATTGTGTCACTTTGGCACTCGGGCGGGGTGACTCAGTCAGTAGTGCTCCAGGCTCGGAATCTGCAGTTCCCAGTTTCGAGTTCCAGCTGCGTCAGCATTGAGATTTATCTCCACAAAACTCCCCACCCTGCCCACGGTCAGTAGGGGACACTGATGGGCTTGGAAAGGCCAGCGTCCATCAGATGGAATGTTAAGCTGTGTGAGGGAGAGCCATACCCTGTGCACATTAAAGAACATGCTGGATGGCCTTGACAGGGGCTACCATCTGTCTCCTAACAGCTGCCCCGTGATCCCCTCCCCCCTACCTTCTCTGAGTCCTCATGGTCTTTGTGACCTGGCTATTTAGCCCATTGTGTGCAAAAAAGTGCCTGTCGGAGGTAAAGCAACCCAGCCCATCTTGGCACTTCATACAGTGCATGAAAGATTCAAATCAGTATGCACTGTATTTGAACGCAGCCCCCTATATTTTTAAATCAGCATACACTGTATTTGGGCGCAACCCCCTGTATATGTAACAAAATCGTTTATAAAAAAACAAGATAATAGTTTTCCTTTGTCGTCTGTCTGTCCATCTGTAGACAACAAACTTTTTTGTTTACAGAGATAAATTAAAAATTCTTTTTGTTTGGATAGAATAGTTGATGTAATATTATACAATATGCACTTTCCGAATCTCTTTAAAGCTATAATTGCACCCTCTAGTGGTGGAAAAAGTTGAAAATCCAAAAATTTCAACAGTTAAAAACAGTTGTTTTCATTTCCAAAACATTTTCATTGTTGTACATTGTTATGAGCAGTGGCAGTGTACTTTATTTCCTTTCTCTGTATCAGCAAAAGCCCTGTTGTTTAAGCTTTGAACTTAAATAAATATGATATACACAAACAAGCAAAATTGTCAATCAGTTAAAGGTTGTGGAAGTAAATGAATTTGAATACCATTCGACCAAAGAAGGAAATTTTCTGATAAAATCCCATTAATGCCTGCCTGCTTAATTTTCATCTGAGCTCTTTTCCCTATACCACTATTTACAGTTGAACC
Organism: Ryuthela nishihirai; assembly: GCA_038380435.1. NCBI lineage: Eukaryota > Metazoa > Arthropoda > Arachnida > Araneae > Heptathelidae > Ryuthela > Ryuthela nishihirai. The sequence continues at coordinate 36,633,326 of JAWZYU010000014.1, forward strand.
TCTTTCTGTGAAAGGTTCTGCTTAAACTTGGTTACTGATTATTTTGTGTAGACACATAAAATACCATGATAAGAATCCATTTGAAGTGCTTCTTAATTTTACATCACTAAAAAAAAATTTGTGAGTTAAGCCAACCAAAGGCAATTACATGTTAACCTTCAAATGACTAAGTAACAATATATTTAAAGAAAATAAGAACTATTTTTAAGGTTATTTAATATTTTTTGTGAATAGTTATTATTTTGAACTTCAAACTGTTATCTGACTAATACAATACTTTGATTTTATACAGTTCCTGTTTTAACAGTTTCCCTTGAAACTGGAAAACTTAAAGCATTAATGGTGGAGCAAACCATTTTCGTACCCCTCCTGCCCCATCATACAGGTTTTGATAAGGTTGAACATGAAGCCAGTTAGTTATTGTACATATCCATATCATTCCAGTTAATATGTAAGAGTGGACAAGCAACAAGTGTTCATTAAATTTTGCTTCCAGCTAGATTTGGCTAGTTTACAGTGATGCAGACATTTGACTGGTAATAACCGTTAATGCAATGTAAGAGAATTAAAAGATAATCCCAGGTCAGGGCACTCATCATGAAAAATTGAAAATGCCTATACATAAAATTCATGAAGTTGTTTGAAACAACTGCTACATTATTGTACAAAAGTGTTTTGAAATATCTACAAATTGTTATGTGTCATCACTGCCTTGAGTTATACTTAAAAAGAAAATGTTTCCTCCTGCGCAATAGAGTGGCCACATACAGTGGTGTCCATCCAGTAATTTTTGTAACAACAAAAAATATACTGTTACCATATACTCTATGTCAACACCACCTAGATACAAGGGGCGGGGGTGGCTCAGTCAGTAGCGCGTCAGGCTCGTAATCTGTAGTTCCCAGGTTCGAGTCCCAGCTGGGTCAGCGTTGAGATTTATCTCCGAAAAATTCCCCGCCCTGCCCACGGTCAGTAGGGGACACCGATGGGCTTGGAAAGGCTGCCGTCCGTCAGATGGGACGTTAAGCCGTGGCCCCGTGTGTGGGAGAGCCATACCCTGTGCATGTTAAAGAACACGCTGGATGGCCTTGACGGGAGGGGAGGCTACCATCTGTCTCCCAACAGCTGTTCCAGTGGATCCCCTCCCCCAACCTTCTCTGAGCCTTTGGGGTCCATGTGACCTGGCCATTTAGCCCATGGTGTGCAAAAAAGTGCCGCTCAGAGGTAAAACAACCCAACCCAACAACCTAGATACAAATCCTGAGTGCTCCTTTATAATGTTGCCAATAGAAAGCCTAAACCTTTGAGAATGCATTGGCATTAGACGTTTTAGCAGCATGTATTGAGTGATATTTCTGACATGATATAAGCTGAGATAATAAATTTTTAACTCTGAATGTTTTAAATATTGAACATAATTTTCCCAAATCAACACAGTATGTATATAAATATTTGCATTATAGAATTCAAGATAGGATAGACTTTAGAAGCTTGTAATGCATTAAATATTTTAAGAAATTATGACAACACATAAATGTTAAAGTAAAAATAATTTATTTTAAAAACATAATATACATGAAATTATCTCAACTATGCAAGTTATCAGACAATTTTAAAGAAATCAATTGCCTGACCAAATTACTATCACAAAATATTTACTTTGCTATTGGTGTAACTGCTTAAGCATTTCCAGTTTTCTTAAAACACTTTCTGAGGTAAATCTTTTTTGAACACAATAATTATTTAATAAAGTAAGTATTGGTTGAATCCCTTACTGCATATTGCATTAGAGTCTGTAGAATGACCTGTACATTATTAATATTATAGCATATCAATGGTGCAATCAGTCACTGAGTTCGTATTCACTTCAAAGGAAGATAGGATGCTGATTTACCTACTCAACAAGATAGTTTGTGCCCTATCTTCCTTTGAAGTGAATATGAATTCAGTGACTGATTGCACCATCGATATGCTTTAGGTTTATTTTCTACTTTTTAGGGCCCATATAGGAAGATAGGTATTTTTTAAATTTATTTATATTATTTATTTTGCTAAAAACAGGAGTTGAATGTCTACAGATAGACAGACAGACAAGAAAGTGAAAACATTGTCTTTTTTGGTTTGGAAATGGGAGAAGAATTGATTTTTTTAAGCTTAATTTTTTTGTACAATCTTGCAATTTTGTGTTTGTGGTGCTGTGTGTGTAGAGGGAGGATCCAAGAACTCCTCATACTCCCAGCTACATACCTGCAATGAGCAAATTGATTAACTTGTTTTTTTTTCCTGAAATATTAGTAAAACACTTGTTGAAATCATGGGAAGATCAAATTTAACTTTCTTCCACTAATATATTGTTACAGATTTTTATTTTTTATATTTGACAACCATGCATGAATTTATAATAAACAGACAGATAGTAAATCAGCTGATTTAATAACTAAGGCAATAAACTTACTTCAATAACAATAAAATTTCAATTAGTTACTTGAAGTACCCATTGATAATCGAATACAACATTCAAAAACTGAATTACAAATCAAGGAATAGGCAGAAATCCTATCAATCATATTTCACTGGTAACATATCACTTGTAAAAGATTTACCTTTTCTACAAAAAATAAAAATACACGGTTGTACTAAAGATACTAGTCTTACCACTCCAAATATAGATTGTTTAGATAGACATTGCTAATGGTGTAACTGCTTAAGCATTTACAGTTTTCTTAAAACTGAATATGCTTAAGCACAAAGCACAGAAAGAAAATGTCTTTTTTTACATACGTCAAAAACTTTCTTTACTGAATTCTCTCAACTCCATCATGTTCCAATCTTTTTATGTCATAATTATACTACATGTGATATCTAGTGTCTTGCAGTAAGGGATCACACTTCATTGTTACACATTCATAGTCTACTTCAATATTAAGTTCCTACATCGAAATAAAAATATATGTATACAAAATATATGTTCAATGAAGCTTCAAGATCAGTTCTCAAAGATATTTTCTTATTCCACTTAAACAACACAAATACTAGTATTGAAAATGATCATTAAAAATACTCTACCTTTCAAATCAAAATTAAATCATTGATTCCAGGACAGTTGATCTCAGAACCAATGTAGAAAGTCAATAAACTCTACTTTTAACATTGTGATAAACTGATGACGTGAAAATTTGATGCTTTGATAAGTTGATTTGCAATAAACTGACATCATGATAAATTGACATTGTGAAAATTGACACTGTGATAAACTGACATCAAGAGAAATTGCATCTTTGATAAGTTGACAAAATATATGCAAAATTTTTAACAAGGCGGGAGAATAATTTTCAGAAGTACTGAAGACTGATTGGAATAGGGAATTACTTCACAAATTTCATATTTAATGTAGAGCAGACAAAACTTTTCTGGAAGCATTTATCTTCAAGAGCTTTTTTTATCTCCCAAGACAAGAATCATGGGTCTTGTTTTAAGGTTGCCAATGATCATTGCACCCAACCTCTGGAGAGGAAAGTTTTCAGGGGTTTAGCTGAAGCTCGTTTGTTTACCATTTGAAAACACCTCAAGCTATTATTAACCCTTTCTGGGTCACTGTCGAACATAGATCAAGGACGTCTATAAACATCTTTTGTACAACACTTGAAACTTCAGTTTAAAAAAAAAAGATTGCTGTTTGAAAATTTTTTTAGACATGTCTTTTAAAAATATACAATTCAAGTTTGAAATATAATATTTTCTTTTTTAATTTGATGCACATTTTATTAAACTATAAATCTTTTTTAAAGCCATCTGGTTGCCATTTCTTAGAAGTGCCATATGATATTGCCAATTTGTTTGTTAACTTTACTCTGTGCTGAAGCAATCAACTGATTTAAGCTCACAAGTTTGATTCGAACTATTATCAACAAATTTTTCTTTAAAGTTTTGAAAATCTCCTATAAATTAAAAAAAAAGCTGCTATTTTTAAAAACTGAAGTTTTTGGAAGTAATTGCAAAGTATGTACCATCATTTTTTTTTTTTTTTTTTTTTTCGTTTTACACTCCTTTCTGCCACAACCCTATTTCATTATTACTAGAATTATTTTATTTATCTCAGCATTCTATGCGTCTTTTCTGCCCTTCAGATCGAAACTGTAACTAACAAAAGCTTTCTTAGAAAGCAAGCTGAGTTGCAGTTCCAAAGTCCCCTGCGGTCTAAAGTAGGTCACATAGCAGGTGCAGTTGAATGTGCAGTGACCTTGTTATTGCTCACATGTGCAGTAAAGTCTTTAGTGAATGTTTACAGAAAGAGTTCTTTTTGGATATAGGATAATGTGACCATGCATCTATCATGTCAGTATTAAACTTCATTTCTGTAGATTTATTTTATTTCTGCAAATTATCAATTTTTTCATCAGCTAATCTATTGATTTTAACATCCCATTTAGGTTATGTGTATTTTTTTATTATTATTTCTTGGTTTTTTAGTAAAAAAACTTTGAGCTTGTATCGTTTTCTGAAAATGAATGAGGTCTTAGATAACAGAAGCAAAATAGACTTCCTTGGCTGGGAATCACTTCTCGTGTGGGAGGAAAATTTCGGGAATTTCTGCTAGACAATGCCTTAGGCCACCTTTTGAACCTCACTTCACCAAAAATATGCATTCTTGTAGAAGGTATTTCTTGCACCAAACCCAACTTCACTTCTACATCCTGTGAATCAGGAAGTTATTGCAGCATTTAAGGCTTGCTACCTGAGGTGCATAGCATATAAGTAGCCAATCAAGGTTAGTAACTTTCAGTAACTGTCAATCAAGGTATTTTGGTAGACCTAACAATATAATTAAAGCCTTTTACAAATACCTGAGAAGCCTGGGCAGAGGTGACTGATTAATAATGTTTGGTGGACAGCATCACCCAATGTAGTGAACAATATTTTGGCCATTAACAATGATATTGTAAAAATGCCACTACTTCTGAGAAATCATCACCGTGCAAGAGCTGCTGAACAACCAAAGACCAACTGCAAAGAGCTGACTGAGCAACAAGTTGTATATATGAGGAGGACAATGCAGACAGTAACTGATTCTCCCAGAGAGAGACTTGACAAGTAAGTCCAACTGTGTCAGTGAGGTTTCTTGTGCAGTAGTGGTTCTTAAAAGAATGATCTGGACTTGGTGCAAAGCTGTTCAGTGAAAAAGACTATGTTACAAAGCCATTAATTGCTACTCAGACATTTCATGACAGAAGAGGAAAGCAAGGCAGTCCATCCTTGATGCTTTCTGCAAGAAGCCTCCCAGTCCACAGCCACAAGAGTATTGATGTTTTCCTATTTTGCCTCTTTCTATGAATACCTCAAATCCATTCTAAGGCTTCTCTATGTTAAATCTATTTGTGGTAATGAAATTTCTGATAACAAGGTGATATAATAGAAAGTATCTTTATTTACAGAGGTATTACAATAGATGCAAGTGAAACTATGTCAATATATTTCCTGATCTTTGTTATTCATTGATATATTTCTTTCCATTCGTTCCAGGTTTTGGAGATCGTCTTCTAAGTGAAGTAAAACGAATAGCCCCAAAAGATATAAAAATCAGAGTTAGTATTATAATTATTTAATTATGGCAAAATATAATTAAAAAATCACAATGTAAAATATTTAACAAGTTTGCAGAAATATTTTCGAGGGAAGGGAAGAAAAATGTGTATGTGGGGGTGCAGTTTTTTATTTTTTAGGGACAGTTTAATAGCTTAAATCACTAAAATAATACATGTAGAATGAAAGAAGTTATCCACCTTAAAGAATTTTAAAGTAGTTAGGTGAAATATAAACTTTAGAATAGAAAATTTTTAAATGAATTTTTTTTTCCTTTTTGTAAAATATGGTTAAATTTTACAAATGTCTCTTCTTGCCTTTAGACATCCATAAACACTGTACAGTCACTAACAGTATAGAAGCAGTGACACAGCAATACCAACAGAGCTAAATGCACAAAAGACTTAAATCTACTGTTATAAATATTATATTGCCAAAATCAATGGAAAATTTACATGTTACGTGGATGGAATGCCACATTCAAAATTCCATAATCTTAAAATAAATCTTTTAAAAATATTACTATAGAAAAATTTAATATCTTGTTTAAATCTCTTTTTAAATTTTCAGCAATGTTCCTTTGATTCTTATTTATATTTCACTGTAGAATTAATTTGAGACAGTCAAAAAAAGTAAAAAAAAAGTGACTAAATCAGTGTTGGCAACAAAATGAAAAATTTTTCTTTTTTTTTTTCTTCATTACAGCCAAAAATTTAATATTTTTTCTTATAAGTAAAATTTTAATTTCATTATAACATTACGTTAATGTTATTTTGCAATATTTTTACTACAAATACAAAATAATGAAATATATGTTATCATTTTTTTGTGTATATGCAGTATCATCCATTAGTTGGCATCAGTTCAATCAATCCAATAGTTAAAGAACAATTAAAAATTGGGAAAATTAAAATAATCAATATTAATAACAATTATTAATAATGAAATAAATGCATATATGTAAATAGAATTGTTGTGTTTGCTTTTTCTGCTATTGATTCTTAAAAATTGTGTTTTATAGATAATAATAATGTAAAAATTACAATTTGGAGACCAAGTTATGAATAAATAGGATGACACTACTATATGCATTCTAATAATGTATGTAAGCCATGCAATCGAAACTGCTGAAGACAGACACGCACCTAGATTTAGTTTCAGGAGGGGAATCTGAGAATAAAAATTGAGTAGGGTTTCCCAATTACTAAAATTTTCCACCTGAACAGGAAAGGCTAAAATTATATTCTATATGGAATAAACTATTTTAATTTTAAAACAGGTAGGCAAGTTTGAGATTTCATATAAGACGACTGGATTTTCTGGGGTAGGGGGTCTGGGGTGGGCCAGACCTCCCTGGGTACATCCCTCACTAAAGAGATTTGCACCAAATTTCTTGGAATTGTTCAGAATAAAACAGCATTATTAATAAAAAAATTTGTATTCATAATTCTTAATACTATTATGATTTTTGTACACAGATTAATTTTTTTTTAATTTGCTTAAATGACTTAAAGAAATTTTACAAAAAACTTAAGTTTTCTTCAGAAATATAACATCAAATAAAAATTTTAAAGAAGCAAAATTCGTTCAGAAATATTGATATTATACAATCAATGTATTCTATTTTAATCAACATTATGAGCAAAATGCCATTTAATAATTTTGAATCCAAATTTTTTCTTTTGTTAAAGGGAATCCATTTAAACATAGAAATAACTCTTTCTACAGATACTTGAGTTGCAGGTACCACTAGAACAATTCTTACAAGTCTTTGTAGTGTTTTGTCTTGATTTTTTTCAGTAGTGAAAAATATTTTCCTTTGTAGAAATTGTCTTTGCTCTCTCAAACTAATTTAATAAAATTGAAATTTTATTTTCTTTTGCCTTTAGTTTTTCAGTTTCATTAAGGTAGATTTCCAGTAAAACATATGCTGAGTTGTTTCATGATGCTGAACTATTTTTATCCATGCTTTCCTGTAGAGGTATGTAAATGGTAGCTAGGTGGTCACTGGAAGGAGAGCTATGCACCAATCCTCTGTGATGATGCATAGAACTGTCCAGGTCTAGCACATAATGTCCAACCCTGCCTTCTCATGGTGCAGGTCATTAGTACCTTTCAAAAAAGATTCTCTTTTGGAAGGTAATGTCAGGGGAGGATTGCCAGATTAGTGTGGCCTACTGATCTGGATAACTTTCACTACTTTTTTATTTTCTACCTTGCTGAGGAGTGGTCAACCACACAGGGTGCTGACCATATACCCTAACTTGACTGAAATATGGCTCTGAGCTTGATTATGGATCCTGAATATTCTGGGAAAATCTGCTGTGTTTTCTGTTTGTGGGTTGATAGCCCCAAGTGAATAGATTCACAGGTACCTGAGCTCTTGCTTCTAAGGGCATCATCATACCTACACTGGAAGAAGTTTTCCGTGTAGATGGCTTCAGCCTTTAGAAGTGGGGGAATGGATCTTTGCCCCATGCCTGTGATTAGGGGACTGTTTGATGTTGTTGGCATTCCCTCTCTCAATCCACATGGTTTCTTTAAACAACCCACTAACCATTTTCTCTCCATACATAGTTGAAATGCGAGGACTCTGCATAGAGATTTTCTCTTGATATCCTCACACAAGAATTCCACCATTATCAGTGTGATATTCTTGGCTTGCAAGAGACCAGATGGACAGATGCTTAAAATTAATCTTAAATTTCTCTTTTCAGGGAGGGAAGATAAAAGGCATCTCCAAGGTGTAGGTTTGCTTCTCAGCAGATGTGCTAGGGATGCTCTTCTAGGATATGAGTGCATTAATGAAAGGTTTCTTACAGCAAAATTTCAGACAAGCATTAAAGACTTGAATGTTATCTGCTCTTCTGCCCCCACTGAGGATGCCAATGAGGATGGGAAGGATAGACTTTATGGACAACTTCAGGATATTTTGAATTTGGTTAAGAAAGGAAATACCGTAGACTCCCTCTTATCCAAGACTCCCTCTTATCCAACCCTTAAGGGATCAGACCCCTGGTGGATGAACGAAAGGCCAGTTAATCCAAAAATTGTGTCAAAAAATAAATAAAAATCACAAATTGACAAAAATACTAACTGTACTGTATTTTAATTAATAATTTGTTGTACAATATTAACAATTTACTCACACTCACTTAAAAAAGTCTGTGATTCCCTTTTATTTCTTTGAACTTAACACTTTTTTACCTGCAAAGTCTTGCGATTTTTTAATAAACATCACATCAATTGCAGATGAGGCCTGGTGTTGTTCATTGTATCTTACTTCAACATCAAAAGCTTTTTTCCTTCAGTATGACTAACTTTCCTTTCTTCCTCTTCTTCATTTTCCACTTCTCCATTCCCTTCTTGGCAGACTGCATTGATAATTTCGTCATCATTCAGTGTTTCATTTTCCAACTGTTCATCACCTTTTAACCATTTTTCAGTGTCATCTTCTTCAAGTGTGTCACATCCAGGCAGCAGTTTAAAGTCATTAAGCAGCGAAATATTGTCATTATCCGTCATATCTTTGACAGGCGCAATCTCATTTGATACTTTCATGTTGTCGTCATCGGTACTTTCTACACAGTTTTCAACTTAGGATCAAAGTTTTCTTCATGACTTCACAAACGTTGTACAAGGCATTTCTTCAAAAGCTCTTGCCAACATGTAGATCACATCTTTGATATGGGACGGGGGTGCTCAGTTGGTAGCGTGCCAGGCTCATAATCTGTAGTTTCCAGGTTCGAGCCCCAGCTGGATCAGCATTGAGATTTATCTCCACAAATTTCCCTGTCCTGCCCAAGGTCAGTAGGGGACACCGATGGGCTTGGAAAGGCCACTGTCCATCAGATGGGACATTAAGCCATGGCCCCATGTGCTTTGGAACAAATTCTGTAAAGATCCATTCTTTAAACAAATACGAGTCTATCCAAGCAGACTTCTGAGCTTTGTAGTAAATTGGCAGAGCAGCTAAATTTAAATGCTTGAATGCTCAAGGTTCTACTGATTTCCCAATTACAAAAAGAGGAAAGGGGTTTGTGTGTACCTGCAAGTGGTAAGGGATATGTAGATCAGATATTTTCACTTAGGCAGATTCTTGAGAAATGTTTGGAGTTTCAGAAACCTTTGGCTAGCTTTGTTGATTTCAAAAAGGCATAATTTGTGGTTGATTGTGATATCATATGGTATACCAGACAAGTTAGTTAACATAATGAAAGCTCTCTATGATAACACTGAATCATGTGTGAGAGTTGGTATAAGACTTGTAGCAATTGGTTTAGCATTGCTTCTGTGTTCGACAAGGGTGCATTTTGTCTCCTTTTCTCTTTAGTTTGTTTATTGATTATTTTACTATGGCATATAAACTGACATCTGAAATTTCTGATTTAGATTATGCTGATGATTTAGCAAAAGATGTTGATGATATGAACTCAATTCGAGCTATTGGTGAGACTGGTAGTAGAGGTTTGGTTATAAACAGAGAAAAAAACTAAAGTGATGAAAATTGGTCAGGCAGATGGTTCTCCAGACCATTTAAGGCAGCAATTTTGAGTAGTTGCTTTGAATGGCTGCACTCTTGAGCAGGTGTCACTGTTTAATTGCCTTGGGAGCTATGTAACTGATACTGGTGATGTGTGGCCTGAGATTAACAGATGAATAGAGATTTGCTGTCGGGATTTATAAGATATGGAGAGTGTGAAGAAATAGGCATATACACCTAAAGGCTAAAATTGGACTGTATGATAGTTTAGTTCTTTCTAGGGTTAGTTATGGTAGTGAAACTTGGACGCTTTGTGAACAAGATAACAGGAAACTTGATGCTTTTAATTCTAGATGCTTATACAGTATCTTGGGCGTTAGGTGGTTCAGCTTTGTAAGTAATGATGGGGTTAGTCAAAGGAGTCGGCAACCTTCTTTGAGCAGCATATTGTGCAGAGAGAGAGACTGTTGGTTTGGCCATTTTGCCCATATGGATAATCATAGATTAGCAAATAGGGTTAGGAAAGGTCTCCGAAAGAGGGGGAGACCTTGGATTCAGTAGGCAATGTCAAACAGGACCTTGTTAGAATTAGTGTGTGGTGGCAGTAGATGTAGCTCAGGACAGATATGCTTGGAGAACTAAATTGTACGATCTGGTTGGAACTTGATAATCCATGGATGCTTGAGGATGATGGTAATGATTTCTTGTAGAAGAGTTTGCTGTGCTTTTGAATGTACTTGTGCAAAATAATTAAATGAGCTTTTTTTTTCTGAAATAGACTTCAAATATTATAGAAATAATCTAATGAGTAAATAATATAAGTAGAGAAATTGAAAACATTACCTGTTTAACTTTATGCAATCTCTCCTTAAAGGAGCTGAAGAGAAATACAAGATACGCATAATTGCTGCTGGTTGAAACGTTAGAATTACCTCCTATATGTGAGGTTGATTATTAACCGATTTGAAAACATATACAATGGAAATGTTTGAGGGGGGGGGGGTCAAAGGTTTGATGGGAAGATGAAAACTGAAAATTTTGACTATTGCCAAGAAGTTAATGGCCCTTTCTCCAGTTCTGTATGCTATATCCAAATTACTCCACCTACATCATTCCTTTTCTAAATGTCTAAGCATATCAATGAGAATTGTAATATTCCTGGGATTTTTGCCTATTGAAATTGTCTTTTTTGGGGGTGGCTCAGCTCGGTAGCATGCCAAGCTCGTAATCTGCAGTTCCCAGGTTCAAGTCCCAGCTGGGTCAGCGTTGAGATTTATCTCTGCAAAACTCCCCACCCTACCCATGGTCAGTAGAGAACACTGCTGGGCTTGGAAAGGCCACTGTCTGTCGGATGGGACGTTAAGCCGCGGCTCCGTGTGCGGGAGAGCCATACCCTGTGCACGTTAAAGAACACGCTGGATGGCCTTGACAGGAGGCTACCATCTGTCTCCCAACAGCTGTTCCAGTGGGTCTCCTCCCCCAGCCTTCTCTGAACCTGTGAGGTCCTTGTGAGCTGGCCATTTACCCCATTATGTGCAAAAAGGTGCTGCTCAGAGGTAAAACAACCCAACCTACTGCATTAACGGAGGCTCATCCTTTCCTTTGCAATGCAGCTATTCTCTGAGCACCAGCTGCAAAGAAGGTGGCTGAGACAGCTGCTTCACAAATTCTTTTGGAGTATGCCATTGAGCAGAGTCACTGAAAATCTTTATACATTGATAATAAAAGTAAATTGTGCATCTGCCTGTTTCATACAGTTTCTAAGTATATCTTATAAAAGAAAAACATGAAATGTATCAAAACAAAAAAAGAAATAATGAAATAACGAAATTGTTTTTTCCACTATTTGTTATGTTTTGTCATTATAAATATTTTGAAATTCCATTAACACTGTTCAAAAATAATTTCGTTATTTTGTTAAGATACAAATAATTTTTCCCAAAACTGGATTAAACTTATAATATTTAATCCACCCATAGAATCGTTTTCAAAAGATATAGCCTTGTTGCAATGTTTATCTTTCTATTAATATTTACATTTATTTGATATTTAAATAGTTATTAACCCTTCCAGTGTCCAGCTTGAAAAACAGGTTTCCATCCCGAGGCCAAGCTATTTCTCCCTTTTCTCAGCCAAAAAAAACTTTAATTTTAGGACTTTTTTGCCAAATGACTAATGAAAGGAATAATGGCATGTTGTATGCCAAATTAATCATAGATGATAATCGCAGCATGACCTGATGCTCTTTTGGCATTGAGAAATCAATAAATATTTAGCGGAAAAAATTTTCGCCGACATATGGGTATTGAACCCGCATCTCTCCAGAAACATGCCAGAGTGTTCTTACCCATATCAACTGGTAAAAACTGGTACCAAAGCAAAGAAAAAAAAAGCATTATATCTTATGTGTGGCACAGCCAAGGTACTGAGGGGTGGGGGGATGCCTTTAAAATCATTCAATATAAACATGAAAACTCGTAATTAAAAAAAGTATATATTTTTATAGATGGGGGGGGGGGGGTGAAACTTTCACCTTGAGTTTAGGGGATGGGACACCTTCCTGAAATTGCCCTCCCACATAACGACTGATTTCCATAGCAAGGAAGTCTATTTTGCTTCCATATCCAAGACATATATTCTCAGAAAACGGTACAAGCTTAAAATTTTTTTACAAAAAAAAAACAAGAAATAATGAAAAAAAAAATTGCATATAACCTAGTGGGGTGTTAAAATATCTGCAGCAACTTTTAACCAGCCTCTGATCTGACATAACTTGGAAAGATTGATAAATCCACTGATCGAAAGATCACTAACAGAAATAAATCTACAGAAATGAATTTGCTTCCATATCCAAGATCTAATTTTTTTTCAGAAATTGATACCATAAACAAGAAAAAGTTTTACTGGTGAGTAGCAATTTACAATTTTACATGATAAAAGTTTTACTGGAAAAGTAATAAATAATAAAATAAAAATTAACATATAGCCTAATGCGATGTTAAAATATCCACAGCAACAAGTTGTAGGCTGGCCATATGATGTAGCATACCTATGAAAAAATCAATACTTATTGATCGGCCAAAAGATCACTAATTTCCGAAAATAAATATACTGAAATGAAAACTAAGGTTTAAATATAAAAGAGTAAATACTAACTTTACAAAGAGTATCCAGTATGCAGGTCCAAAACACTATATAGCACACGGAATGAAGATAGCATATGTCAGCCATCTGCATCTTGTTTGCCTCAGTGAAGCATAACTAATCAAATGCAGCTGCAATCTGAATTTCTAAGAAGGATGTGTTTACTTCCAATTTCGATTTTAAGAGTGGGAAAAATGCATAGAATGCTGGGAAAAATGATAAAAATAATTTGGAAATGCTGAAATAGGTTTATGACAGAAAAGAGTGTGAAACGGGAAAAAAATGGTGATACGTACTTTGTAATTACTTCCAAAATTTATCATTTTTGAAAATTTTAGGAAAAATTTGTTGATAATAGCTAAAATCAAACTTGTGAGCTTAAATCAGAAGGTTGCTTCAGCAAATAGGAACGTTAACAAGCAAATCGGCAATACCATTTAATGCTTCTAAGAAATGGCAATCAGATGGCTTTATAAAATTATTTATATTGTAGTTTAATAAAATATGCATTAAATTGGAAAACAAAATATTAATTTTGAAGCCTGAATTATATATACCCAATTCTGTTTTTACATGGATTTTTTTTACACAATTTTGATTTAACACTGTTTAGAAAAAAATTCCAATTCTCTTTTTACATTATTTATTTTGATCTAACACAGTTCAAATGGTGCCTTTTTAAAAATCTCCATTTGAATTTAATTCTGAAAAAATATTCCTATTTAGGAAAAAAATTCCTAGAATTTACATTTTTAACAAAGATGTCGCTTTTATGGTCACATTTTTCGAAGTAGTTTTAACTTTAAAAATGTACTATAGATACACACTTTGTGCACTAAAATCCCCAAAATAAAACTGCACTAACATAACTACACAACAAGTTCTCTCTATTTTATGGAAAAATTGTTCAAAACCTACTTCATTTGGAATAAAGTGGCAACATTGAGTTCCGGGAATTCCCCTCAATTTTATCTTCAATACATACGTTAGTCTTGGTCTCTCATTTTGTGTTTAAAGTTAGAAGTGTTTAGATGTTTAATAGAAGAAATCGGAAAAAATTTTGTTTTTTGAAGTTTTGTGTGCGTAATATAAATTTATTAAATTTTGCTGATAGGTAATTTACAATTTTTCATCATCTATTTTATTAACTAATTTTTCATCATCTGATTTATTAACTACAATTCAAATATTTTTTGTAAGCCTTACCACAATGTCGAATAATTCAACTGTACAAAAGCAGAAAGGAAAGCTATCTGTTTGGATACTAAGATCCAAATTTTAGATTGTCTTGCAACTGGAGAAGGTTCATTATCCATAGGTAAATATTTTGGTTTGAATGAAGATACCATAAGAACCATCAAGAAAAATTAAGATGCTTTTAGAAAATCTGTGCTTTCTGCAACAAAATTGAGCACTAAATCGTCATCGTACACAAGAGGTATTGTAAAAGTGAAGATGGAAAAGGCACTAGTCATGTGGATAGAAGATAACTCGCAAAAAAGAATACCTCTAGACAGAAATACAATCAAATCAGTCCATCTTACTCAGTGCAACATAAAAAGAAATGTTTGCCACCCAAGATCATAGATGGCACCAACAGTTGGCACCGAAAATCTCTGTGAAGAGTTGAAGTTAAATTAGTAGAAAAAAGACAGAGTTAGTTCAATGGTAGAATACTCTGACATATTTCTGGGGAGATGCAGGTTCAAGTCATGTATGTTGGCAAAATTTTTTCCACAAAATATTTATTGAACAAATTAAGATATTAAAATTTTAAGCACTAATAAAGTAACCATTAATTGCATTTGTGGAAATATAACATATTGTTTATTGCATCCAAACTGCCACTTAAATTCATAATTTTAATTTTTGAATAGATGGTGCAGGACTTATTAGAGCTATGGATTTTAATCTATTAATAAATTGTTCCATGTTTTTAGATATCAGCACCACAAGAAAGGCTATATTCTACATGGATAGGGTATGTATTGTTAATGATGTTAATGATTGTTATTAATTCTATTGCAAATATAGCATTTTATTTGTAGATTTTTGTATTTCTCATTCTGCCACATACATTCCCTAAGAAAAAATAGAGTATTTTCACCCTACACCAGTGAAGAGTCAAATTCAAATCTCAATAACTTCTAAAATATGATTTTCTGGTAAAATAGTACTAATAAAGATTTAAAGCAAATGTATTAAAGTATTGAATTTCAGCAGTATTCAATTATTGTAATTCAGTATTTCAAGAGTTGCAGGGGAGCTGTAATATTGGCAGAAATTGCAAGGCATAAATAAGAGTTGATCTCAGAAATTAATTAAAACTGTGATAATCAAGCATTTTCATTTTTGAAATTGTGTATTTTTATAATTTGAGTTGAAAGTGCATGTTTTCAGAAATAATCAAGTAATAACCAGTTTGAATTTTATTCTCAGGTCAAGTGGTCTATCTAATGGTAGATATCATTTTTTTTTTTTTACTTTCCTTGCCCTGGGGGCAGGGGTTGGCTCAGTTGGTTGCATCCCAGGATTTGCAATCTGTATTTCACAGGTTTGAGTCCCACCTGTGCCTAGCATTGAGATTTATGTCGCTAACCTGTCCTTGGTCAATAGGAAACACTGATGAGCTTGGAAAGGCACCATCCATCAGATAGAATGTAAAGCTTTGTTCCCATGTGCAGGAAAGCCATACTCTACACATGGGGACCTTGTGGTTCTTGTGACCTGGCCATTTAGCCCACTGTCAGCAAAAAAGTGCCACTCATAGATGAAACAACCCAACCCTTCCCTGCCCTGCAAGCACAGAATCTTTTGCATTTCCACATGCTGTTGGAGAGGATAATTTATTTTTGTTATCTTGTTTCCAAAAAAAGAAGTCGAGCTACTGTTTTTACTTTATTGCCTATCAGTCTTTCATTAGAAATTCAGCTCTTTTGTTTTAATCTGAAACAGGATTTTCAACATCATCATCATCCTCAAGCAGCCATGGGCTACGGAGGTCCAACCAAACTGCGCAATATCTATTTAATCCATGATAAAAGCTGTATTATATTAAAAAGCTCTTTAAAATTCAACACAAGGATTGGGTGTGTTTAACAAAGTTTACAGATCTTGCCATACTGTTAGGCCCCCTTTGGCTCTAATTTTAGCTTTAGCATTACTTTGTTTTGACATGATATATGATCATCATATCTCACATTATTATCCTTTACTGCTTTATGAAGGTAATCTAGAGAATGATAAAATATAATTACCAAAAGTCCATCTTGGCTAATGCAGCGGCTTTGGATAAGTCTCTGCTTGATGTTGTAAGTAGCTTTTAGGAAGAATAACTTTTGCTTGATGTTGGTGTCAGCATTAGGATATTCGCTGTTGTATATTAATTCCTTTTTCTTTCCAAGCTTATTAGTCCTTTTGTAATGCACACCACGATGTTCAAATGTTGAAGTAGTAGATGCAGCTGGATGTTGAAGCATTAATTGCAGATAACACCTTAAGCCACTTGATGTCAGTCCTGTCATACTATTTATCAGTAGATGTTAGTTGATAAGCACTTAAGAGGTATTATTATCAATCTTCATTTACTAACATTGTTGTTAAGTTGTGTGTGAACTAGTACAGACTGTCAACTTAATGCACAGCACCCAAACTCATGTGAGTTGTTTAAAAATTCCAAAAGCTTTGAAAACATTAAAAAAAGTTAACTCCTTAACATCCTGGCAGCAGTGCGTTTCAGCAATTCACTTTCCCTTTGGCATCCTAAAGCTCAACTCTTCATAATGATTTCACCAGCCTTTTATAGTTTTATATTTTTTTACCTTTTATACTAAGTTGAGCTTGAGGATGCCAAAGGGAACGTGAATTGGCGAAGCGCGTTGCTCCCAGGATGTTAAGGAGTTAACTTTTTTAATATTTTAATAAGTTAGCATTAATGTTTTAAAAACTTTTGGAATTTTAAACAGCTCACATGAGTTTGGATGCTGTGCATTACGTTGACAGTCTGTACCAGTTCAAACATAACTTAAATAACAATGTTAGTAGAATAATAAGACCTGTTAAGTGCTTATCAGCTGACATCAAGTGGCTTAAGGTGTTATCAGCAATTGAAGCTTCAACATCCAACTGCATCTACTACTTCAACATTTGAATGTCATGGTGTTCATTACATAAGGACTAGTAAGCTTGGAAAGAAAAAGGAAATAATATACAACAGTAAATATCCTAATGCTGACATCAACATCAAGCAAAGACATCCAAAGCCGTTGTACTAGCCAAGATGGACTCTGGTAATTATATTTTATCATTCTCTAGATTACCTTTATAAAGTGGTAAAGGATAATAATTTGAGATATGACGATCATATATCATGTCCAAACAAAGTAATGATAAAGCTAAAATTAGGGCCAAAGGCGCCTAACAATATGGCAAGATCTGTAAACTTTGTTAAACCCACCCCATCCTTGTTTTGAATGTTAAAGAACTTTTTAATGTAATACAGCTTTAATCGTGTATTAAATAGATATTTACAGTAGCTGTGGTTCAATTATTTGTTAGACTGCACAATTTAGTTCTCCAATCATATTTGTCCTGAGCTATATCTGCTGCATCTCGCCACTACACACCAATTCTAACAAGGTTCTGTTTGATATTGTCTGCCCACCTCATCCTTGGTCTCTCCCTCTTTCTGAAGCCTTTAGGCACACTGTTCATAACCCTATTTGCTCATCTATAATTATCCATATGGGCAATATGGTCAAACCAATGCAGTCTCTCTCTGCGCAGTATACAGCTTAGAGGAGATTGCCGATCTTTTGCCTAACCTCTTCATTACTTACAAAGTTTAACCACCTAATGCCCAAGATACTGCATAAACATCTAGAATCAAAAGCATCAAGTTTCCTGTTATCTTGTTTACAGAGCATCGCAAGTTTCACTAGCATAACTAATCCTATATGGCAAATAGAAAGCCACTTGGGCTAAAATTGCCTGAATAGTGCATATATGTGACATAAAAGGAATGTTCATAGCGTTAATTAGAGGAGATCTTGATCGGCGGCCGGTAGCTCAGTGGTCCAGAGCACCTGTCATGTTATCAGGAGGTTGTGGGTTCGTATCCCACCCGGCTCAAGACAATTTTTCCTCTAAAATTAGAATCGACGTCAGAGTGCTGATTTATTAGTGGATATTGAACTGTTGAGTTAATCTCATTAGTTATCATCATTGGCATACTTGTATGACATGCTTTCCATCTATATGGCAAATAGAAAGCCCCTTGGGCTAAAATTGCCTGAATAGCACATATATGTGACATAAAAGGAATGTTCATAGCGTTAATTAGAGGAGATCTTGATCGGCGGCCGGTAGCTCAGTGGTCCAGAGCACCTGACATGTTATCAGGAGGTTGTGGGTTCGTATCCCACCCGGCTCAAGACAATTTTTCCTCTAAAATTAGAATCGACGTCAAAGTGCTGATTTATTAGTAACTAATCCTAGAAGGAAACAAACTATTATACAGTCTAATTTTAGTCTTTAGTTGTATACACCTATTTCTCTGCACTCTCCTTAGATTCCTGAAAGTCACAGAGGCAATCCCCATTCACCTGTTAATCTCATACCACACATCACCAGTATCTGTTGCATAACTCTCAAAATAATTAAACTGCGACACTTGCTCAAGGGCACAACCATTCAGAGTGACTGAAGCACCACTTGCCTGACCAATTTTCATCACTTGAGTTTTATCTCTGTTTATCACAGAACCAGTCTCATCAACAGCCCTAATGATTGAATTCATCTCATCAACATCATTAGCCAACAAAGCCAAAAGCTTTCCCTTGCAAAGAATTTTGCATAACATAATCAATAACCAAATTAAAGAGAAAAGGGGACAAAATGCACTCTTGTCGAACACCAGGAGTAATGCTAAACCAATTGTTACAAGCCTTACTAACTATCACGCACAACTCAGTGTTATTAGAGAGAGCTTTTGTTATGTTAACTAACTTATCTGGCTAACTTTACTAAGTTCAATTAAGTGTTAGAAGAACAGTTTTTGTATAGGGCAGGTTCTAATAAAATAACGCAATTCACATTTTTTTAACCTTCCAATAGTTTCAATTTACACTACTGAGACTTATAAAATGGCATAACTTTAACCCTAAACATAGATGAAGTTAACTATATAAACATTGTAGGTGCTGGAAAATTGTAGGTCAATGAGACGATTTTTGTTATCGCTACAAAAAATCGTCTCATTGACGCTAATGTGGTAGTTGATGATCATAGATCAGTGTGGTGAAGTTTAGATTAAATAGTCACACCTGCATTTTCCTCATTCTTCTAGAGGTAGCTTCATTGGATGTTCAAAGAGGATAATTCTAGGTAGCTGATGTTTTCACCGGTCCTATATTTTTGCTTCTCACTTGGTGCTAGAGTTCTTAAGTGCAGTGTTGTTGCATTTTGCTGCCTCTGTGGTATGAGTCACTGGGTGCCATTCTAAACTTCGCACTCCTATTTGTGCTGAGCCAGTTGCCTATACGAGATGTTGGTGACCAGGCATTGCAACATATTTCATGCCCTCCGCTTCAGCACATCATCAGGCAGGCACTGTCCTGGCAGCAGGATGAGATAGAGACACAATGTACTCGATCGGAGAATGCACATGTGGCCTGCACAGGGTCTCCAAGCTCAAGTGCAGACCGAGTGTGCCAATGAGGTGCCGTGAAAGGGGGATGAATTGGAAGTGCTCTCCGAGCTGCACTAGGCCTGTGCATTCGAGTGTTTATAAGAGCAGTCTGGAATTCCGATACTATATGGCAGAACATATAGCAGGATGTAGGGTAGTAGATAAGTTGCATAAGTTCCAGAATTTAAATTATTGAGAATCGGGTGAACTTCATCTGTCATTAGTGTATCCTATCGGTCAAAACCAGTATTTATGGATAGTAACCTCACATGGAAATTGCAAGTAAAAGAATTTAGTAAAAAGTTTTAATATTAGGCTTTCAAGAATATACTTTATTTGAAGCTTTTGAATTTGTCCAAGTTAAAAGTAATATACAATTCTTGGAAACATCTGATTTGGAACAGGTACTATTTCATGGGGTGCCCTTTCTGAATCAAATTTGCGACATATTCTAAATCTTCAAGTTATGCGTTAAGATGCATGCTCCAAAAAAAAGTGAAATTATTATAGTTCATTACAAGTTTGCAAAATTATATATTAACCCCTTTTAACATGTATTGTCAAAGATTAGGATGATTCAAGTGTAAAAGTGTTCAATAAAATACTAGAATTTCAACAGTGATATTTTTAAATGTGGTTTTCTCCCAGAAAAACAGTGTTTTGTAAGCAGTATGTATGCCAGGCTCCCAAAGTATTCAACTGTTTACCTAATTACATAAAGAGTGAAAGAAATCTTATGTTTTTTTTTTTAATTAATTATGAAATGGATACTCAGGCAAAATGTAGAAAATCTACATTTTGCCTGAGTATCCATTCATATAGTGATTATGCCTCACTTGGTTATAGCCTTTAAATATACATTTGAGTCATAATATTAATGGGTTTATTATATGTCCATGAGAAGTAAGTTAACATTGTTGATATAAACTATTTCACGTGAATCGAACCTGCAACTCTCCAGATACATGCCAGCGTGCTTTACCCTTAAACCATGCATCAGATGCTAAAATCTTCTAGAATAAGATTTATAAATCTTTCACTGAGATGTGGTGGACCTTGCGCATTCTGTACTACAGGAGAGGCAACTTTTCCAATTGTTGCTAATGCTGGAGAGTTGCGGGTTCAGTTCCCACCACATCGACAACAATTTTTTTTAGATGTTTCTAATAATTGTTAAAGTCTGTTTCTTTAGGTAATCTGTGTATTTATTATGGATGGATTTTTAATAATAAACATTTAAGTATGATTGACCCACTCATCAATCTCTAAATCATTAGCAACAATTGGAAAAGTTGCCTAGCCTGAAGTACATATAATGCAAGGTCTACCACATCTTAGTGAAAAGATTTACAGGTCTTATTCTGGAAGATTTTAGCATCTGATGCATGGTTTAAGGGTAGAGCACTGTGGCATTATCTGGAGAGTTTCGGGTTCAATTCTCGCCAATTTAGCGATATTTTTTTTTCAGATGTTTTTAATAATTATTGAAGTCTATTTTTACAGATAATCTGTGTGTTTTATTATGGATTGATTTTTAATGAAATATACATTATCATTGTATATATATATATGTATGCAATAGCATCATCGAGCAGTTTGCATCAATTCAATCAATCCACTTGTTAAAAAACAAATAAAAATTGGAAAGAAGAAACTTCTCAATATTAATAATAATTATTAATAACAAAATAAATACATCTGTGTAAATAAAATTGTTGCAGTTACTTTTTCTGCTATTGATTCTTGAAAATTGTGGTTTAAGAATAATAATCAAATAGAAATTGCAATTAGGAGACCCAATTATGAATAAATAGGATGACACCACTGTAAGTATTCTAATAATGTATGTAAGCCATATAATAGAAACCACTGAAGACTGACATGTACCACGATTTAATTTCGGGGGAGGGTTCGAGAATTTAATTTGGGGGAGTGAGTCTGAGAAAAGGACTTGAGTAGGGTGTCCTAATTATAAAATATTCCACCAGACAAGAAAGGTTAACATGATATTCTATGATATATGGAATAAAAATGTATAGTTATTTTCTTTATATGTACTTTTAGTGTCAGGCATAAAATATAAGGCTAAAATAAAGATTATACAAAGACACCTGTTTTGAATTTCAAACCAGATAGACAAGTTTGAGATTTTGCATAAGATGACCAGATTAATTTTTTTAGGGGATGAACCTTCCACCCCCACCCTGGATATGTCCCTGACGGAAGATATACCAAATTTCTAAGAACTGTTCAGAATAAAATGGAGCATTATTAATAAAAGTTACTAAGCATAAGTATCAATCGTAATTATTAATACTCTAATGATTTTTGTGCACAGATTAATATTTTAAAAACTAGTTGCTAAAATGACTTGAGGAAATTTAAAAAAAAGCAAATTCTCATCTGAAATATTAACATTATAACACAGAGTTAAAAATTAAAAAAAAAACGAAATTCATTCAAAAATATTGATATAATGCAATCAATGTTATTTTACTATTTATTCATCATTATAAGCAAAATGTCGTCTAATAATTTTGAATCCAAATTATTTCTTTTGTCAGAAAGAATCCATTTAAGCATAGAAAAATCTCTTTCTGTAGATACCTGAATACTACTGGAATAATTCTTTGCAATGATTTGTCTTAATTTTTCCAGCAGTGAAAAATATTTTCCTTTGTAGAAATTCTGTTTGCTCTCTCATATTTATTTTGTATTGTATAGGGCTAATAGTGTATTATGTTTACATTTTCCAATCATCTGTTAGTATGCACTAATTGTTAAAGAATGTGTGACAACTCACCTTAAATTTCCCCATGATTGGACTCCACATGTAATATTTTCTTAAATCTCTCTAATACCTCTTTAAATCTCTTCAAATAAACCTCATATAAATCCTCATAAATCTTCCTTAAATCCTCATATTAAACTCCTCTTAAATTCTGGCTAATTATCTCAAAGGGCCTCTATGGGCCAGATAATTTCAGTTTTCAACTACATCATCAACAAGGCCACATTATTCTGTCTTGAAATGGAAGGGAGCCATCTGAAGACTAACCATACTATTGCTATTCCAGTTACATGCTTGTGACTGCCCTTCTCTCACTTTCTGTACAGGGTGAGTTCTCTTATGCAATCTTGAATCATGCTGCCATAGGCATAGAGCAGGGAACCAACATCTGAATTCAACTCATTAATTTTTATCTAAATAATTCTCATTTCATGTGAGAAATCCTTCCGAATCTCTGAACATCATCACTGCTTATCAGACTTAGGCAGCTCCACTGAAAGAAGAGAATGCATCATGCTGAGATGAGGCTTCCCACAGCTGGGATCAAACTTGGGACCTGAGGGAAATCGGCAAGTGCTGCTAAGAGGCAATGAAGTAATCCACATTGTCAAGAGCTAAGTACATATGCATTCTGATCATAACAGGAGAACTATTACAGATGTAAAATTCAGAAAAAGAAAAATCATTGTTTTTGAAAATGTGCATTTTTCTTAGATATCCAATCCAGCATATATTAGATTTTTCTTGATAAACAATGATTATTCTTCTAGTTTAAATTATCATGTTTTTAGTAAGTAAATAAGTATCCCCTCAAGTATCTGCTTGCCACAGAGGTCTGACAGAAGCTTGTCAGTTTATATGCTAAAGTTAAAAGTCTATGAGGAAGGCAAGACCTCAGCAGAAAAACACCACAGGACAAAGCAAAATAATTTTTTTGTCCTACTTCCTTAGTTTTACAGTCCATCACCAATTTTATATATTGTCAATCACCAAAAATCTAAGCATATGCATTATGCCATGTTTGCGTAAATGACTAAAAAATTTGGAAAACTAATTAAATTGATTTAAATAATAGAAATAGTTATTTGTATTGGAATAATGAAATACACAAGTGGTCAAAATTAAAGCAACAAACAAAAAAAACAGTTCAAAACACATGCTATCTACATGTCTAGAATGAGTTGCAACCTTCACTATAATTTGGATTGCTTACAAATTGAAGAAAATATTTATGTATTAAGTTGTGAAGTATATGTTGAATTTGTGCACAATAAAAGGAAAACAGTTTACTAATGAATATATCATTATTAGTATTATAGTTTCCAAATTCAGGGCGAAGATACCAATATAAGTAAAATATTCTTAAATGCATAAGATATAATTTTTAGTGAAAATGTTTCATTAGCAGCTAATAAGATTAGCAACAGAACTCTGATTGGTTAGTATTTAATTCCTAGCAGTTTTAAGTTAATTTTTCTTTATTTTATACAAATAAGAAACAATACAGATATTAATTTTTGAAAAGTTGTAATGTATATATTTTTTTTTCTCAGTGGTTCTATTTTAGCTTCTTTGGACACATTCAAAAAGATGTGGGTCTCCAAACGAGAATATGATGAGGAAAATGCAAGAGCTATTCACAGAAAAACATTCTGATTTTATGGTTTGCAGTATGAAGCTGGACCCTTCATGCAAGACTTTTCTAGGCCTTTGTGAACCTGGTGTATTTCTTTGGGAAATCTTTCTGTGTTGCAAAAAATATATATAAAAGTGAAAACTGAAATTTTTGTGGATTTCATTCAGAACACTACTATTCTTTGCTACATCTTCCAATAAAGGAAAAACAATCTCAAATGCATTATCCAACTATATATTAGGTGTAAGTAATCATGCACCTAACTTGCTAGCACCAAAGCTATTGTTATGTCAAGAAATGCTTGTGTGTTATGCTTTTGAAGTAGTTCCATTCATGCAATTCAGTATTGTATGCAAATTCTTTAGCGTTTTCTTCCATTGTAAAGCTTATATAGTAAAAAAAGGTATATAACCTTGCATTTTTGAAAAATAAACTAGCACAACATAGAGTAACTTAATTTTCCTGTCAAACTTTTCCCACAAAAATGTCATATGTAAAATAATCGACCAAGATACTGATTTGTAGCTTAAGTAATAGATTTTGTTGATGTCAATAATAATTTTATTACATTTTTATTGAGCAATAAGCATGTAAAATCTAATGTAACCATGGTCCATATGTAAAATGATGTTTGAACACTGTCCTCAAATTGATACATTTTAACAAATTTTAATTTAAATGTGACATATTTTATTACTCAATATATCTACTGAATTTTTCAAGTTTAATGAAGAATTCGACCAGTTGCATTCATGCCATTAAATATTATTCACTGTTTTTAAAAGCACTCTAATGGTGTCGTAAATATTTGTTTTCTTGTACAGATTTAATGCCAGTTATTAATTGTTGCTAGTAGTAATATTAATTAAGTACATTATATGTTATAAACAGTTTGCAGGGATTACAAGGGGAATACAGTTTTTGATAATACACAAGGGAACAAAGGCTGAAGAATTTTTTGTTTTAATTTAATAATAGGTAGCTAATTGGTATTGTTCAGAAAGTGAGAAGAATGTGGAGTTGTACATTAATAACAGTATCAACAAAAACCAAATGTTCTTATAAAAGCAAAATAAATTAATAAAAACTAATAAATATTGATTAGGTTTTACTTTGTGATATTTTATGACTCATGGTAGTTTAATCAAAAAATATACAAATTCCAATAAACGTATGGTATTAATAAGATGCTTCCACTTTTATGATATCTGTAATTTTATACTACATTCAAAACTTAAAATATATGATGGCAATTTATATTTAAAAATTTTTGATTACAATGAATAAACTATTTTAATTGCTAGAAGGGTGGTGAATCTTAAAACTTTTTCCGCTACCACCTCTGTACTGTTAAGCAATATTTCCAACATAAAAACCAGAAATAGTACTTTTTTGTAATTTTATTTAAAAGGATCATCATTATCATCCTCCTCAAGCTGCCATGGGCTACGGAGGTCCAACCAGACCATGCAGTTTAATTCTCCAAGCATATCTATTCTGAGCTACATCTGCTGCATCCGGCCACTTCACACTAATTCTAACAAGGTCCTGTTTGACATTGTCTGCCCACCGCCTCCTAGGTCTCCCCCTCTTTCTGAAGCCTTTAGGCACACTGTTCATAACCCTATTTGCCAATCTATAATTATCCATACGAGCAACATGGCCAAACCAACGTAGTCTTTCTCTGCACAATATGCTGCTTAAAGGAGGTTGCTGACACCTTTGCCTAACCTCATCATTAGTTACAAAATTAAACCACCTAATGCCCAAGATAACTGCGTAAGCATCTAGAATCAAAAGCATCTACTTTCCTGTTACCTTGTTTACACAGCACCAAGTTTCACTACCATAACTAACGCAAGAAAAAACCAAACTATTATATAGTCTAATTTTAGCCTATTTCTCCACATTTTTTTATTACATCTATTTCTCCACACTCTCGATAGATTCTTAAGAGTCCCGGCAGCAATGGCAGCAATCCCTATTCGTCTGTTAATCTCGCACATCACCAGTATCTGTTACGTAGCTGCCAAGATAATTAAACTGTGACACCTGCTCAAAGGTGCAACCATTCAGATTAATTGAATCGCATCCTGCCTGACCAATTTTCATCACTTTAGTTTTCTTTATTTATTACCAAACCTACTATACTACCAGTCTCATCAACAGCTTGAATGAAATAGTTCATCTCATCACCATCACTTGCCAAATGGGCTAAATCATCAGCATAATCTAAATCAGAAATTTTCATAACTCCAGACCATTTAAGACCAAAATCTTTCTCTTGCAGTGAGTTTCGCATAACGTAATCAGTAACCAAACTAAAGAGAAAAGGAGACAAAATGCAGCCTTGTCGAATACCAGAAGTAATGGTAAACCAATTGCTACAAGCCTTACCAACACACATGATGACCTACCACACACGACTCTGTGTTATTATAGAGTGCTTTAATTATGTTAACTAACTTGTCTGGTATACCATATGATCTCACAATCACCCACAAATTATGACGATCAACAGAGTCGAAAGCCTTTTTGAAATCAACGAAGCTAGCAACCAAAGGTTTCTGAAACTCTAAACATTTCTCAAGAATCTGCCTAAGTGAAGATATCTGATCTACACATCCTCTACCACTTCTGAATCCACATTGCTCATCACGCAATTGCCTGTCAACCAGATTCTTAATTCTATTAAGCACAATCATGCAAAGAACTTTACCTGGAACTGAGAGTAGGCTGATAGCCTTATAGTTATCACAAGAACTGCGATCATCTTTTTTGAAAATAGGGATAATAATAGCTGTGGTAAAATCCTTAAAATTCCTAGCAGCAATCCCTATTCGTCTGTTAATTCTCATGCCACACATCACCGGTATCTGTTACATAGTTCCCAAGGCAATTGAACTGTGACACCTGCTCAAGAGTGCAACCAGTCAAACCAGCCTGAGCAATTTTCTTCGCTTTAGTTTTCTCTGTTTATAACCAAACCTCTATTACCAGTCTCATCAACAGTTCGAATTAGAGTTCATCTCATCGAAATCATTTGACGAAAGGGTTGTATCATCAGCATAATCGACATCAGAAATTTTGAATTCTCTCGACCAGTGGTTCTCAACCTTTTATGCTTCACATACCCTCTGGAAATGTGTTTGTAACTGGCGTACCCGTTGTATAGATAGATAAAACCATAGTTATAACAATGGGAATAAAATAAAACTCGTTAAATGTTGTATTCGTAAATTGCATATATCGATAAACACAAAAAATGACGTAAACAATTTAACAAATCATAAAATTATAAACATTTTACTGGGTAATCGGTGAAATGATTTAGTTTATCACTTGATTGTTTTACATTTAACGTTGTTTTAGTTACTGCTGAATCCACCTCTTGACTCACATGGGATGATGACATAGTCGTAGATGTAGAAGCAAACTTCACTTTTTTTCTTAATTATCCATGTTTCAAGGCACTTTATAAACACGTTCATTTAATTTCACAGTAAACTGACTACTAAAAATAGCACAGCAGGTGAAATAAATCGCAACAAAGGCATAGAGCAGTAAGAAGGCACACTTAGAATGGATGTTTTGACTGGGCGATCAGCTGTTTGGCTAGGGAAGGGAGGGTTGACAAACATGTACAGACATGAACTACAGCGCTGCGCTTCGTCACTCAGTTCTTGGAAATTTACCAGTTAGCAGTGTTTGCATACCCCACGTTCAGAACCCCTACTCTAGAAAATCTAAGGCCAAAACCTTTGCAGTGAGTTATGCATACCTGTCGAACACCACTAGCAATGCTAAACCAATTGCTACAAGCCTTACCAACTCGCATATGACACTGTTATTACAGAGAGCTTTCATTATGTTAACTAACTTGTCAGTTATGCCATATCTCACAATCGACCACAAATTACGGCAATCAACAGAGTTAAAAGCCTTTTTCAAATAAACGAAGCTAGTAACCACAGGTTTCTAAAACTCTAAACATTTCTCACGAATCTGCCTAAGTGAAAATAACTGATCCACACATCCCCTACCACTTCTGAATCCACATTGTTCATCATGCAATTGCCTGTCAACCAGATTTTTAATTCTATTAAGCACAATCATGGAAAGAACTTTCCCTGGAACAGAGAGTAGGCTGATACCCCTATAGTTATCACAAGAACTGCGATCACCTTTTTTGAAAATAGGGATAATAATAGGTCTGGTAAAATCCTTAGGAACCATGCCTTTATCATAAAAGATATTCAGAATTTCAGTCATCCAAGTGGTAACCGAAACATTCCCAGCTCTAAGCATTTCCGTAGTAATTTCATCTACCATTGAGGATTTATGTAGTTTAAGTTTACAAACAGCCAAAATAACCAGATTGTGTTATAGGGCCAACATTACAGCCACCAATGCATCTATCTCATTGCAAACAATGGGAATAGAACTAACCGCATTGTTTAGAATATCACTGAAATGCTCAGCCCACCTAGCCATGGCAGAATCCTCACCTTCTATGACCGTACAGGTTTATCCTTCAATCCCTGTATACCTGTTCGTTTTCTACACACGCAAAACATTAGCTATCTGGTACAGCTCTCTGCTGTTGTGCTGTTTATCTGCTTCCTCAGCTTTGTCAGCCAAGCCATCAAGCCAAAGATTCTTATCAGCAGCTAACTGATCCTTTACACTTTTATTAATTCTCTGTAATGCTTTCTATTAGGACTAGTAGGGTATTAAGGACATTCCTGCAGTTCTTTCTTTCTATAAATAAGCTCGAGAACCTTATCACTCGGATAATTCTGTCTCTTCTGCCCCTTTTTTCCTAAAAGCGTACTGTTAGGTGTCCAAAAAAGCCTGTTTAAAATGATCCCATTCTTCCTCAACTTCAGTAGTAAGCATACCATGACTGACATAATGATTAAGTAACCTATCATGGTAAGCTTTGGCTATAACTGGGTCTTTCAGAGCTTCAGTATTAAAAGCAAATGTTTTAACCCTAGCACAACACTTTTTAAGTTTAAGTTGCAAGACACTATTAACAAGGTAATGGTCAGATCCAATTTCAGCTCCCCTATATGCCCTGGTATTTCTAACAGAACTAGCCCATTTTCTGTTAATTAATATATAATCAATCATATTCCTATGTAGCCCATCAGGTGAAACCCATGTGTACTTATGTATGTCGCGGTGTTTGTAATATGTGTTAGTTATTCTGAAACCATTGAGTTTACTTACCTGTAGGAGACGTTGCCCATTTCCATTGCAGCTACCAATACCAAAAGGGCCTATTACTCCTCACCAGGTCAGAGTCAGTACCAACTTTGGCATTGAAGTCACCAAGAACAAGGGTAATATCTCCTTTCTTGACAGAATTCAAAATATCCTGAAGTTGTTCATAAAACCTATCCTTCTCATCCTCATCGGCATCCTCAGTGGGGGCATAACGGCAGATAACATTCAAGTCTTTAACGCTTGTCTGAAATTTTGCTGTAAGAAACCTTTCATTAATGCACTCATATTCTAGAAGAGCACCACTAGCATGTCTGCTGAGAAGCAGACACACGCCTTGGTGATGCTTATTGTCGTTTCTCCCTGAAAAGATAAATTTAAGATTATTTTTAAGAATCTGACCTTTATCTGTCCATCTGGTCTCTTGCAAGCCGAGAATATCTAAATTATAACGGTGGAATTCTTGTGTGAGGACAAGAGAAAAAGCTCTGTGCAGAATCCTCACATTCCAACTACCTATGGAGAGAAAATGGTTAGTGAGACGGTTAAAGAGAGAGAATACCTACAATATCAAACAGCCTTAATCTCGGGCATGGGACAAAGACCCAATGTAGAAATTGACAATGCCTGTAGAAGCAAGAGTTCTGGTGTCTGGGATGACCTCTACTCAGGATTCTACACCAGCTGATAAAACATATCCTGTGAATCTATTCAACTGGAGCTGTCGACCCACAAACAAACAGAAAATACAGCAGAAGACCTTCCCTCCACAGAAGCCACCAGTGCAGCAAATATCAGCATTCTCTGAGCAGGATCCATAATCAAGCTCAGAGTTGTCCGTAAAACCTATCCTCATCCTCATTCTTAGTGGGGGCATAACAGCAGATCATACTGAAGTCTTTAATGCTTATCTGAAATTTTGCTGTAAGAAACCTTTCATTAATGCACTCATATCCTAGAAGAGCATCACTAGCGTGTCTGCTGAGAAGCAGACCCATGCCTTGGAGATGCTTTTTATCTTCTCTCCCTGCTAGTGCACCATAAAAATGAACACTCAACCAACTCTAAAATGGTCAAGTGGGAAATAACAGTAATGGTCAAGTGGAGACTGAATGAACTTAAATTTTACAAATAACCTTAAAGTATTTCGTAAAAAAAACTTTACTTTTTAATCTTTTTTTTACAAATACATATAACAGGACCAAAAAATTTATTTGCAATTTGTGAACCTTTATTGCAATATAACATTTTCTGGCGTAGGAAAAGCATTTTCACGATGGCTTCACACACCATATCACACACTCAAATGGAAGGGAGGAGGAAATAAGTAATTCCAAACATAATTTTTTTTTTACTCATTAGTTTATTCAAATACAGATTACGATCTATTAGCACAAGAAATATGTAAAAAAAATTGAAATACACAGCAGAAATACAAAACGTGCAAACAAACAAAACACACACACATATATATCTTATATGCATTGTAACTTTTCGCATTATTATTCTAAAACTTGCAAACAATTGTATTAGTTTGCAGGTCAAACAACGGCTTTACAAGGAATATTTTAATTATGTCCCCTGTGATGATGCATAGAGCAGGTCAGGCCTTGCACCTAATGTCCTACCCCACCTTCTAGTGATGCAGGCCATTAGTACCTTTCAAAAGTGATATTCTTTTGTGGAAGAGTACAGAAAGGCTGCCGGTTCAGTGTGTCCTACTGATCTACACAGCTACTTTTTTTTCTACCCTGTTGAGGACTAGTCAACCATACAGGATCCAGGTGCTGACCATATACACTTGCCACACTGAATTGATTGGGGCAGGGGTGGCTCAGTCAGTAGTGCGCCTGACTTGTAATTTGCAGTTCCCAGGTTTGAGTCCCAACTGGGTCAGCATTGAGATTTATCTCCACAAAATTTCCCGCCCTGCCCACAGTCACTAGGGGACAGAAATGGGCTTGAACAAGGCCGTCGTTCATCAGATAGGGCGTTAAGCTGTGGCCCCGAGCCATACCCTGTGCATGTTAAAGAACACACTGAATGGCCTTGGTGGGAGGCTACCATCTGTCTCCCAACAGCTGTTCCAGTGGGTCCCCTCAACCTTCTCTGAGTCTTCAGGGTCCTTGTGATCTAGTCATTTAGCCCATGGTGGTCAAAAAAGTGCCTCTCAGAGGTAAAACAATCCAATCCAGACTGGATTGCAATAAGGCTCTAAGTTTGATTATGGATCCTGAATTTGATGCACTGGGGGGATTCTGTAGAGGGAAAATCTTCTGCATTGTTTTCTATTTGTGGATTGACAGCCCCAATGAATAGATTCACTGAATATATTTTATCAGGTGGTGGATAATCCAGAGCAGAGGTCATCGCAGTTACCCGAACTCGTGTTCATATGGACATTGTAATATTCTACATTGGAAGAAGTCTTCCAGTGTAGATGGCTTCAGCCTTCGGTGGTGGGGGAATGGGTCTTTGTCCCATGCCTGCGATTAAGTGGCTGTTTCATAATAATGGCATTCCCTCTCTAAATAAACATAATTTCTATAAACATCCCACTAAGCATATTCTCCACATAGGTAGTTTTGAGAACTCTGCACAGAGATTATTCTCTTGATGTTCTAACAAGAATTCCACCATTATAATTTAGATATTCTCGGTTTGCAAAAGACCAGATGGACAGATAAAGCTCAGATTCTCAAAAATAATCTTAAATTTCTCTTTTTAGAGAGGGAAGGTAGAAAGAATCGCCATGGCATAGATTCGCTTTTCAGCAGACATGCTAGTGATTGTCTTCTAGAATATGAGTGCATTAATGTAAGGTTCCTTACAGCAAAATTTCCGACAAGTATTAAAGACTTGAATGTTATCTGTTGTTATGCCCCCAATAAGGTGCCAATGAGGATGAGAAGGTTAGGTTTTACATACAACTTCAGGATATTGTGAATTCTGTCAAGTAAGGAGATATTACCCTTGTTCTGGGTGACTTCAATGCCACAGTTGGTACTGACTCTGACCTTTGGGGAGGGATGATAGGCCCTTTTGTTATTTGTAGCTACAATGACAATGGGCAAAGTCTCGTACAGGTAAGTCAACTTAATGGTTTGAGAATAACTGACACTTCTTACAAACTCCGCAACATACATATGTACACATGGGTTTCACCTGATGGGCTGCATAAGAATATGATCGAATCGAAATCCAAATTAAATTAGTGGTTTCCAAAACTGGAAAACTATTACTGCAACTTTATCCAACCATGAACTTTTAAAAGAACATAGTTGTCATCTATGTGTATTTTATATAAAAGATCTTCAACTTTAAACTCAATCGATGTAAATTTATTGCAACAGAGAGAACATGAAGAGAGTTTTTGGAAAGAAGTGTTGAGAAGAATAATAAAATAAAATAAATATCCCCTCAAGCAGCTGCTTGCCACAGAGGTCTGACAGGAGCCTGTCAGTTTATATGCCAAAGTAGAAGATCTGAGAGGATGGCAGGACCTCAGCAGAAAAACAACACATACAACTATGCCTTATCCAGGGCTCGAACCCAGGTCCCTTAGATCAGTAGCCAAGCGCGCTAACCACTCGGCCATGGGACGGCTCGAAGAATAATTACAACTATAAAATTAATAAGTCGATTAGGACTAGCATTTAGAGGTCACGACGAAAGTCAAAACTCCAATAGAAAAGGAAACTACTTGACATGCTTGGAATACCTAAGTGAATATGACAATGTTTCGAAATTACATTTACAAATATACAGTAATCGAGGACGAGGAAATATTAATTATTTGCCACATAATATTTGAGATGAATTCATAGGCATCATTAGCAAACATGTAACAGCACTTAGAGTAGAAGAAATTATATCTGCAAATTATTACCGTCTTGTACTTGACTCTACACCTGATGTTTCACATATGGATCAACTGACACTTGTTATAAGAACACATTGTTGCCAAATGGTGATATGAAAAAAGATTTCTGGGATTCATACCGATTGAAGAACATACAACATCATATTTGAAAGAACAAGTACTGCTCATTTTAACAAAATTAGGAATAGATATTAAACTTTGTCAAGGGCAAACATATGACATGCTGCAAACATGTTGGGGAAAGTACTCAGGAATACAGACACGCATTAATGACTACAGTCCGAGTGCAATCTACATCCCTTGCAATGGTCACTCTTTAAATTTAGTCACCAATTTTGCTGTAGAAAGTTGTAGCACTGCAATATTTTATGTTTGTGCAAAAATTATTTGCTTTTTTTTTCTGCATCCACTCAACCCTGGCAAATTTTGTGTTGAAAGCTTGGAGAAGTGTGAAAATGCTTTCACAGTAAAAAAATTATCTGACACTAGATGGTTGGCGAGAGCAGATGCCGTACTGGCATTAAAAATTGGTTATAACCATATAAAAGAGGCCTTATTCCACATCTGTGCTTCAAATTCGGAAAAAAAAAATAACTGTAGTGGAAGTTATATCTTTGCTAAGAAAATGAGCAAATATGAAAAGGCACTGATGAGAGTAATTTGGAACACTATTTTACAGAGAGTGAATGCTACAAGCAGATCACTGCAATCAATTGAGTGTATGCTACAGTACTGTGCAAATTAATTAGGACAATAGGAAAATGCAATAACAAAGACACAACTAAAATATTTATTTGTTTAATAGTTTACATAGTTAATAGTGAATGTGACAACCCTTAGCTTTAATTACTTCTTTCACCCTCTCAACCATTGATGCCACTAGCTTTCCTCACATTTCCTTCACTTCAGGGTCGTGGTACCACACTTTCATGACACTTTCTATCATTTTGGTTTTCGTCGTGCAATCCATCTTAGATATGCACGCTTTAATAATGGCCCACAAATTTTCGATGGGGTTTAGATCGGGTGAATTTCCTGGCCACTTCAATACCTTCCAATGTTGCTGGGTAAAGAAGCTCTTAGCAAGCTTAGAATCGTGGCATGGTGCCAGATCCAATTGAAATATCCCATCGCCATTAGAAAACAGCTTCTGTAGTGTTGGGACCATTTTCGCCTCATGAACGCCTATGTACTTTTTGTTGTCCATCATTCCTTCAATGGGGTGAAGCGTCTGTGGCCCGGAAGCTGTGAAACATTCCCCGAAAGTTACCTTGGGTGGGTGTTTGGGAGATTGCTGGATGTTGCCGGATGGAAGAGGTTCTCCAGGCGAGCGGCAGACGAAATTTG
Source organism: Ryuthela nishihirai (assembly GCA_038380435.1). Taxonomy (NCBI): domain Eukaryota; kingdom Metazoa; phylum Arthropoda; class Arachnida; order Araneae; family Heptathelidae; genus Ryuthela; species Ryuthela nishihirai. The sequence continues at coordinate 36,668,107 of JAWZYU010000014.1, forward strand.
ACCTGTAGCCATGCACCTCAAAGTGGGTTTCGTCGGAAAATATAAATTTTTCCCAATTCTCCACAGTCCAGTCTCGATATTTCTTTGTCCAGGATAGCCTTTTATTGCTTCGTAGTGGGTGTCAACAGCTGCTTTTTAGAGGGGCGTCAAGCCTGGCAGCCACATTCCAGAAGGTGACAACGTACGGTGAAAGCATCTATTTATACCCCATGAGAAGCAATCTCCCTTTTGATATCTCCACTGGTCTTCTTCGGGTCTATGATACTAATTCTTCGAATTAAACAATCATCTCTAAGGGTGGTTTTTCTTTTTCTTCCACAATGTCCTTTACGGGACGTGTCCACGGACCCTGTCTCCTTATGCAGTTTCATGATCTGTGAAATGCTGGATTTCCCGATGCTTGCTATCTGCCTAGCAGTAAGTGAAGTGTTTTCGCCTAAAGCGATTATTTTAGCTCGTTTACAAGGCATGATGTATTTAATAAAAAAAGTTTCCAATGAAAATTGTGAACTTCTTGCATAATCACGTCCTCAGCCTATGAAATATCAATTCCGACTAAAGTGGATATGTAAATAATAGCAGAGTAACACGACAGACAATTCTAGACTTGCAGATATTGCTCTGCTGCAAGTCTAAACTTGCGCATGTCCATTGCAGGGACACGTGCAAGTTTAGACTTGCAACAGAAGGTTATGAACAAGTTTAGACTTGCAGCAGTTTGGACTCTGCAGCGGAAGGGACATAGCGTTCCTTTGCTTGTCCCAACTAATTCGCACAGTACTCTATGTAAAGGATCTGGTTTAATAAAATCGTTAGAAAATTTCTTTAAGCAATTCCGAGGTGAATTTTTTAATGTAGAAAAAAAAGGGGGCACAAAAAAAAAGGTTTTTTTTTTTATGAAAGTAATGAAAATCATTCGTTTTCATCGCGAGAAAATTTCATTTTTAATTCTTTTAATGTTATTTGTGACGTATGATAACAGAACTTGCTCGTAGAAATAAAACATATAAGGATAATACAGAAAATTTTAAAAATATTCTTTGATTTAAGCTTGCATAATCCATAAGAAAAGAATATGGGGAAAAACAAAGTGATCTATAAAAACCATATAGATGTTATGCATTTTGATGATGAATTGGAACAGATTTTATAGAAGATAAAGACAAATTCAACACTGCCACATAAGTATGCCAGACTACAAGAGAAATGTCGTTAACTTTTCCAAATGTAGAAATTATTTTAAATTTTTTTTGACTATTCATATTTCCAATTCATAAGGAGAAAGATCTTTCTCTGTCTTAAAAAGGGTAAAAAACTACCTCAGAAGTACGATGTCAGAAGAAAGATTAAACAGTATGGCGCTATTGTATATGAAACAAGAAGTATTAAATAACATCGATACTTCGAAAATAATTGATGAATTTGCTATAGAAAAAAGGGAGGAAAATATGTATTTTTCTTTTTACTCCAACTTAAATATATTTCTTTTTTTTTCTTAAAATATTTTATAATTTTGTTGCAATTTTCATTTTTATATTTTTTTATATGTTTTATGCCTGATGTTATTGTAAAGAAAAATTTATTGCAATGTTTCGAAATAAAAATGCTAAATCACATATTATGTGTTCATGTTTTTTATAGTGAAGCCGTAGTTCTCTTTGTATCATATAGTACATATATAAACACTTTTTTTAGGGTCCGTAAATTTTACCGCTAGGTGCCCCCAGCCGGTTTAATCCTCCCCTGATCCTACTGTGCCGTTTCAACATGATATTTTGCCGCTCGCGGGTTGAATTTCTTACGGCGATATGCACATCGATAATTCATATTTAGAATTGTCTAATCTTCATTCAATGAAATATCACGTTAGATGAAATGCGAACAAATTTAACATGATTCTTTACTTTTCATACTGTTAAAGTTAAACTTTGCAACATTGAAAATCTCCTTTAAGTTTCCCAAACTGATTTCACAGTACTGCATTAACTTGTATAAATGAATGATTATTTTAAATGAATGAAACAAATTAAATGTTTATTCACGTATTGTATGATATTCCTCTTTTCTGAGCGATCTGCAGATGAATTTGTCAGACACACGATTAATTATTCATAGAAAATCAGATTTTCTTACTGCACAAATCCCATACAAACTCGTTGGTGAGACTGTGGTGACGAGCACAAATAAATGGCCATTGACTATGCCCAAATGCTTCACGAATTCGCTCAAAGGGCACCTTGAAGCATTGCTCCATAGTAGCCATACAATTTATTGTAATGATGCAGGAGAGTCTGCACTCACCTCGAGAGTCAATTCCAAATTTATGTTCGCATTACTCCCATTGGTTGGAAATTTTTTCGGATTTCACTTAGTCTTGGTATACACATGCAATGGTCTGATGTAGAAATGCCATTTCAACAGTTTAGGTGACTGAACAACCGGGCTTCCTTGCACCTATTATCAGGCCACAGTCAAACTCACTTACATCGCTGCCTTTACCAATAATTACTTTTCCGTGAATGGTTTCTGATATTTAGAAACCTGCTCTATTTATAAACATTCTTAGTTTCAGTGTCCCATATAATACTGGACATGATACTTCTGCTTTGCATATTGTTACCAAGGTGTACATAAATATTTGTCCATTCAGTTTATAAAATGTAACAGATAGATATAATTTTTTACCTCGTGTTTTCATTTCAGTGTGGAAATAGAATAAAATTCTAATTCCAAAGAATCCATTCATGGGTTTATATCTTGCAACTAAACATTGTTAACAAATTGCAAGTAGTTTTAGGAGGTCACACAGAAATGCTGTTTCGTGTGGCATGGGAAAGAGGAAAATTTTATAAAAAATTAGGAAAAGGGGGAATAAGACAACTTGTTCTTCGTAACATATATGACATTTTTGAAACATAAAAAGGAAACATAAATTTCGAGGGAACGATCTAATGATTAATTTAATTGTGGAACATCAACTAATATAATAAAACAGTACACACCATAGTTTAATTACTATTCGAAATAGGAACGATAAATAATTCACGGCGAAATACAGCTACAAAAAGATCACCTGACTGTGTTATTCAAGTGCACCAACAATTGCAACTGAGAGATGGCATGACACGAATATTGTTACCAGATACCAATGTTCCAAAAGGAGGATATGTTTTCAATTTGCAAAATCTAATAGAAAAAGGTTTTACTAAGACTTTTTACTAAGTTTTTTATTTGTTTTCAAGTACCGACCATCAGTTCAGTCAGAAAATGACATAATACTTAATCAGTACATCATCGCCGCCGTCATCCTCAAGCAGCCATGGGCTATGGAGGTCCAACCAGACCATGCAATTTAGTTCTCTAAGCATAACTATCTTGAGCTACTTCTGCTGTGTCTGACCACCGCACACCAATTGTAACAAGATTCTGTTTGACATTGTCTACTCTCGAATCCTAGGTCTCCCCCTCCTTCTGAGGCCTTTTGGCACACTGTTCATAACACTAGTTGCTAATCTATAATTAACTATATGGGTAACGTGACCAAACCAACAGAGACCTTCTATGCACAATATGTTGCTTAAAAGAGGTTGCAACTCCTTTGCCTCATCATTACAAAGTTGAACAACCTAATGCCCAAGATATTGCCTAAGCATCTAGAATCAAAAGCATCAAGTTTCCTTTTATTTTGTTTACAGTGCATCCAAGTTTCCCTACCATAACTAACCCTAGAAAGAACCAATATACAGTCTAATTTTAGTCTTTAAGTGTATACGACTATTTCTCCACACTCTCGATAGATTCTTAAAAGTCCCTGCAACAATCCCTATTCGTCTGTTAATCTCATCCGGCACATCACCAGTATCTGTTACGTAGCTGCCAAGAAAATTAAACTGTGACATCTGTTGAAGACTGCAACCATCAGACTAATTGAATCACAGCTTGCCTGACCAATTTTCATAACTTTTTTTCAATTTATAACCAAATTTACTTTATACCAATCTCATCAACAGCTTGAATGAAAGACTTCATCTTATCAACATCATTTGCCAGAAGGGCTAAATCATCAGCATAATCTATATCAGAAATTTTCAGATCTCCTGCCCATTGGCCAAAATCTTTCCCTTGCAGTGAATTTCGCATAGCATAATTAATAAAAAAAAAATACCCCCTCAAGCAGCTGCTTGCCACAGAGGTCTGACAGGAGTCTGTCAGTTTATATGCCAAAGTAGAAGATCTGAGAGGATGGCAGGACCTCAGCAGAAAACAACACCAACATCCATGACTTACCTGGGGCTCGAACCTAGATCCCTTAGATCAGTAGCCAAGCGCACTAACCACTCGGCCACGGGACGGCTAATAAGCAAAGAGAAAAGGAGACAAAATGCGCCTTTATCAAACACCAGAGGCAATGCTAAACCAATTGCTACAAGCCTTATCAACTCTCACAAACGACTCAGTGTTATTATAGAGAGCCTTCATTATATTAACTAACTTGTCTAGTTTGCCATATGATATCACAATCAACCACAAATTATGACGATCAACAGAGTCGAAAATCTTTTTGAAACCAACAAAGCTAGCAGCCAAAGATTTCTGAAACTCTAAACATTTCTCAAGAATCTGCTTAAGTGAAAATATTTGATCCACACATCCCCTATCACTTCTGAATCCACATTGCTCATCACGCAATTGCCTGTCAACCAGATTCTTAATTTTATTAGGCACAATCATGCAAAGAACTTTACTTGGAACAGAGAGTAGGCTGATACCCCTATAGTTATAACAAGAACTGCGATGTCCTTTTTTGAAAATAGGGGAAACTTTTCGAAATAGTTCCTTAGGAACCATGCTTTATCATAAAAGATATTCAAAATTTCAGTCATCCAAGTGGTAACAGAAGCATTCCCAGTTCTAAGCATTTCCGTAGTATATTCATCTACCCCTGGGGAGTTATGAAGTTTAAGTTTAGAAATAGTCAAAATAACTTCAGATTGTGTTATAGGGAAAACATTAAAGCCACCAATGCATCTATCATCATTGCAAACAATGGGAGTAGAACTAACCACATTGTTGAGAACATTACTGAAATGCTTGGCCCACCTAGCCATGAGAGATTCCTCACCTTCTATAGCCTTATCTTGTTTTTCCATCAATCCCTGTATACTTGTCTGTTTTCTACCACACAAAACATTACATTATCACACAAAACCTTATCATTATTCCTGCTGTTGTGCTGTCTAACTGCTTCCTTGGTTTATCAGCCAAGCCATCAAGCCAAACATTCTTATCAGCAGCTAACTGTTCATTAATCTCTCTCTAATGCTTTCTATTAGGACTAATAGGGTATTGATTAAGGACATTCATGCAGTTGTTTCTCTCTGAAATAAGCTCAAGTGCCTTATCACTCAAATAATCTCGCCTTCTCTGCGCCTTTTTTCCTAAAAGAGTACTGTTAGTTTCAAGAAAAGCCTGTTTAAAATGGTCCCATTCTTCCTGAACTTCAGCAGTAAGCAAACCATGACTTTCATAATGACTAAGTAACGTATCATGGGAAGTTTTAGCTATAACCGATTTGTTCTTAATTAATATATAATGAATCATATTCTTATGCAATGCATCTGGTGTAGTTAGAAGAGAAAAAAAAATAAAACATAACTTCACCCATGTGTAGTTATGTTTGTCACGGTGTTTGTAATATATGTTAGTTATTCTCAAACCATTAAGTTTATTTACCTGTAGGAGACTTTGTCCATTGCCATTGCAGCTTCCAATACTAAAAGGGCCTATCACCCCTCCCGAAAGATCAGAATTAGTATCAACTTTGGTATTGAAGTCACCTAGAACAAGAGTAATATCTCCTTTCTTGACAGAATTCAAAATATCCTGAAGTTGTCCGTAAATTCTATCGTTTTCATCCTCATCAGAATTCTGATCGTGGAATAGGAGCAGATAACATTCAAGTCTTTAATGCTTGTCTGAAATTTTGCTGTAAGAAATCTCTCATTAATGCACTCATATCCTAGAAGAGCATTACTAGCTTGTCTGCTTACTCTTGAAAATAAATGATGTGCCAATTTTTACTGTATTAATGATCAACAATCAAGGTATATTTCGCCTTAGCTTGTATATTTGTTAGGGAGCTAGCTACTGTTTCAGCAGGTAACTTTGTGTTTGTGTTACCTATGAAAGATCTGCCAGCTTATTCTTTCCTTTATGTTGAAAATAAAAAAAAAATTAACGTCAATTTTTTTTTATCGCTGTTTATCCATGGGCAGTGGCAAAATTTCACGTAATTGCTAATGTGTACCGCTATTTTGATCTCGCATGCCAATTACTGATATTGGGTACTGGAAGCTCAAGTTAATATCAGATCTTGCGTAAATTAACCTACAATAAGTGGTTCCCTACACTACTCAGAACAGAAGGTGAAGAAAAGAGAGAAAGCAGGAATTACTTCTTTTCTAATCTACTTGGAGCTGTAAAGAAAAATAAAAACCTCTGTTTGAAAAAAAAGTAGACACTTTTGTAATGGGGTCCTTGTTGGTATAATCCACTCGCCTGATATCCTACAAATATCGAAATTTTTTGTTAATCTCAGAACTGAGATGTGACAACATCTGACCACTAGTTTGCCATTGGAATTGTGAAAGAAACCTTAATTCGAAGCAATGCTGTGCTATTCAACCGCATGGACAATTGCAACTGAAAGACTAGCATACCTCCATGGGCATGAGAAGAATAAGGTTACCAAATACCATTTGGGTACATTTTTATAGGTACAGTCAGAATTTGCATTTGCAATTCCTGAATGTACCTAAAAGCAATTATCTTAAAGGAATGAACCAAAACGCAAATTATTTCACAGTTAACAGTAAATATGACAATTACGGATATAAGATATTTAAAAACACAAAATGTGTACTTTAATTTTAGTTTGAAACACGTTCATATATGTTAATGAATATGAAAAGGAGGACATTTCATGTTTGTTTTTTTCAAAATGATGGGAGGGCATAAATTTTGAGATAAAAAGGTGGGCATGTACTCCATTTGGTGGACGTATGGTAATCCAATATAAAAAGAAGTTTGCTGGTATCAGAAAGTTTTGAAATTCATATTCTCATTTACATGCAAATATGAATCGGTTCAGGCTCGTCAATAACATTTACAATTCATGTGGATAAACGATGATACACCAATAATCCATTAAAAGTAAATTAACCTTAAGAATTAATGTTTAGTTTCCGTTCCATAAAAGAAGTAGCTTTAATTACAGATTATGTATACTTTTAAGCTTAATGTTGTCTACTTGCTATTTAGGTCTGTAAATGGTAGCTAGGTAGTCACTGGAAGGAGAGCTATGCACCTGTGATGATGCATGCCTGTGAAGAGCTATGCCCTGTGATGATGCATAGAACCGGCCAGGCCTAGCACCTAATGTTCGACCCCGCCTTCTCGTGGTGCAGATCGTTAGTACCTTTCAAAAGAGATACTCTCTTCTGGAAGTGAACGGAAGGGGAGGGCTGCCAGATTAGTGTGGCCTACTGATCTGGAAAACTATGGCTACTTTTCTTTTTTTTCTACCCTGCTGAGGAGTGGTCAACCACACAGGGTCCTGGTGCTGACCATATAAACTCACTAGACTGGACAGATATATGGCTCTGAGCTTGATTATGGATCCTGATTTTGCTGCACTGGTGGACTTCTGTGGAGGGAAAATCTTCCGCTGTGTTTTCTGTTTGTTTGTGGGTTGACAGCCCCAAGTGAATAGATTCGCAGGATATGTTTATCAGCTGGTGGATAATCCTGAGCAGAGGTCATCGCAGGCACCTGAACTCTTTGCTTCTATTGGCATCGTCAAATTCTACATTGGAGGAAGTCTTCCAGTGTAGATGGCTTCAGCCTTTAGTGGTGGGGGAACGGGTCTTTGCCCCATGTCTGCGATTAAGGGGCTGTTTGATATTGTCGGCATTCCCTCTCTCAATAAACATAGTTTCTTTAAACATCCTACTAACCATTTTCTCTCCATAGGTAGTTGGAATGTGAGGACTCTGCACAGAGCTTTTTCTCTTGATGTCCTCACACAAGAATTCCACCACTATAATTTAGATATTCTCGGCTTGCAAGAGACCAGATGGACAGATAAAGGTCAGATTCTTAAAAATAATCTTAAATTTCTCTTTTCAGAGAGGGACGACAATAAGAATCACCAAGGCGTGGGTCTGCTTCTCAGCAGACACGCTAGTGATGCTCTTCTAGGATATGAGTGCATTAATGAAAGGTTTTTTACAGCAAAATTTAAGACAAGCGTTAAAGACCTGAATGTTATCTGCTGTTATGCCCCCACTGAGGATGCCGATGAGGATGAGAAGGATAGGTTTTATGAACAACTTCAGGATATTTTGAATTCTGTCAAGAAAGGAGATATTACCCTTGTTCTTGGTGACTTCAATGCCAAAGTTGGTACTGACTCTGACCTGGTGAGGAGTAATAGGCCCTTTTGGTATTGGTAGCTGCAATGGAAATGGGCAACGTCTCCTACAGGTAAGTAAACTCAATGGTTTCAGAATAACTAACACATATTACAAACACCGCGACATACATAAGTACACATGGGTTTCACCTGATGGGCTACATAGGAATATGATTGATTATATATTAATTAACAGAAAATGGGCTAGTTCTGTTAGAAATACCAGGGCATATAGGGGAGCTGAAACTGGATCTGACCATTACTTTGTTAAAAGTGTGTTGCAACTTAAACTTAAAAAGTGTTGTGCTAGGGTTAAAAAAATTACTTTAAATACTGAAGCTCTGAAAGATCCAGTTATAGCCAAAGCTTACCATGATAGGTTACTTAGTCATTATGACAGTCATGGTTTGCTTACTACTGAAGTTGAGGAAGAATGGGATCATTTTAAACAGGTTTTTTTCGACACTAACAGTACCCTTTTAGGAAAAAAGGAGCAGAAGCGACAGAATTATCTGAGTGATAAGGCACTTGAGCTTATTTCGGAAAGAAAGAACTGCAGGAATGTCCTTAATCAATACCCTACTAGTACTAATAGAAAGCATTACAGAGAACTTAATAAACGTGTAAAAGATCAGTTAGCTGCTGATAAGAATCTTTGGCTTGATGGTTTGGCTGACAAAGCCGAGGAAGCAGTTAGACAGCACAACAGCAGAGAGCTGTACCAGATAGTTAAAGTTTTGTGTGGTAGAAAACAGACAGGTATACAGGGATTAAAGGATAAACAAGGTAAGGTTATAGAAGGTGAGGATTCTGTCATGGCTAGGTGGGGTGATCATCAGTGATATTCTAAACAATGTAGTTAGTTCTATTCCCATTGTTTGCAATGATGATAGATGCGTTGGTGGCTTTAATGTTGGCCCTATAACACAATCTGAAGTTATTTTGGCTGTTTCTAAACTTAAACTACATAAATCCCCAGGGGTAGATGAAATTACTACGGAAATGCTTACAGCTGGAAATGTTTCAGTTACCACTTGGATGACTGAAATTCTGAATATCTTTTATGATAAAGGCATGGTTCCTAAGGATTTTACCAGAGCTATTGTTATCCCTATTTTCAAAAAAGGTGATCGCAGTTCTTGTGATAACTATAGGGGTATTAGCCTACTCTGTGTTCCAGGTAAAGTTCTTTCCATGATTGTGCTTAATAGAATTAAGAATCTGGTTGACAGTCAATTGCGTGATGAGCAATGTGGATTCAGAAGTGGTAGGGATGTGTGGATCAGATATTTTCACTTAGTCAGATTCTTGAGAAATGTTTAGAGTTTCAGAAACCTTTGGTTGCTAGCTTTGTTGATTTCAAAAAGGGTTTCGACTCTTTTGATCGTCATAATTTGTGGTTGATTGTGAAATCATATGGTATACCAGAGAAGTTAGTTAACATAATGAGAGCTCTCTAGAATAACACTGAGTCGTGTGTGAGAGTTGGTAAGGCTTGTAGCAATTGGTTTAGCATTGCCTCTGGTGTTTGATGAAGGCGCATTTTGTCTCCTTTTCTCTTTAGTTTGGTTATTGATTATGTTATGCGAAATTCACTTCAAGGGAAAGATTTTGGCCTTAAATGGGCTGGAGATACGAAAATTTCTGATTTAGATTATGCAGATGATTTAGCCCTTTTGGCAAATGATGTTGGTGAGATGAACTCTTCAAAAGCACTTCGAGCTGTTGATGAGACTGGTAGTAGAGTAGGTTTGGTTATAAACAGAGAGAAAACTAAAGTGATGAAAATTGGTCGGCAGGCTGTGATTCAGTTAATATGAATGGTTGCAGTCTTGAGCAGGTGTCACAGTTTAATTATCTTGGGAGCTATGTAACAGATAATGGTGATGTGCGGCATGAGATTAACAGACGAATAGGGATTGCTGCCGGGACTTTTAAGAATCTATGGAGAGTGTGGAGAAATAGGCGTATACACTTAAAGACCAAAATCAGGCTGTATAATAGTTTGGTTCTTTCTAGGGTTAGTTATGGTAGTGAAACTTGGAGACTTTGTAAACAAGATAACAGGAAACTAGATGCTTTTGATTCCAGATGCTTACTCAGTATCTTGGGCATTATGTGGTTAAACTTTGTAACTAATGATGAGGTTAGGCAAAGGAGGTTGCAACCTCCTTTAAGCAGCATATTATGCACAGAGAGACTCCGTTGGTTTGGCCATGTTTCCCGTATGAATAATTATAGATTGACGAATAGAGTTATGAACAGTGTGCCTAAAGGCCTCAGAATGAAGGGGAGACCTAGGATGCGGTGGGTAGACAATGTCAAACAGGACCTTGTTAGAATTGGTGTGCAGTGGCCAGATGCAGTAGATGTAGCTCAGGATAGACGTGCTTGGAGAACTAAATTGCACGGTCTGGTTGGACCTCCGTAGCCCATGGCTGCTTGAGGATGATGATGACTTGCTATTTTGGTACAGGTTTTGTTGTTCAGATACATTTATTCAATCCTACTGTGTCGGAATTGAGTGAAAATGGAAGTAGGTTTGTCCACACATTCAAACGAAATAAATATTTTGAATGCAGAAATAATAAGTGACTGATATTGTTTTCTATTTAGTGCGCCACTTGGAGCATTTCATCCCTACCAACAAAAATATAAATTAGGGAGACAGTGTAAAATAAAGCTTTTAAATAAGTCCTTAAATTATGTATGAATCTGATGTTAAAGAGGACTTTTTCTAAAAAAAGAAATGCTAAATAGTGAAAATGATAAATTTGAATGTGGCGGTGGCGTTTTCTCCCTTTGAATTGTGAAAGAGGTGCGCCATCAGTGTAAAATTTCGCATGACAAACGATAAAAATGGCGGATGAGCAGGTAGGTTTATGTTGATGTAAAAAAGAAATTAAAGTTTTGTGGTAACTGTAGCTTGTATCAAGAACAAATAACATCACTATTTGTTTAACAGTTAAGATAATGTTAAGAGCGCATATACTCTGGATGTAAAGTTTACTATATATTAATGTCGTAACTCCAAAACTCGAATGCTTGTAGGTAAACAATCCGGCATGAGTGAGAGGACGAGTCAGAGTCGACCATTACTGCTAATAGTAGCCTTTGTATTCGGATTAAGACATCGATATGAGATTTTTCTCTTGCAGTATACGAAGTGAAAAAGTAAATTTTAACACTCTACGTGTGGTAAATTTTTTTATCATTACGTGAAGCAACATATAAATAAATTTTAATCGTTTGTTCATATATGTGGTTTTTGCAGAATATCGCCATCATATATTTGCAATTTTTGATATTTTCAATCCCTTTTTCGCAGTAAAATATGGGATTTTTTTTCTGAAATAATAAAATCAAGTTAACGTTTTATGGAAATGTTATCAATATAAACGTAGATGTATACATAAATAAATGGTAGAGTTGTATCCTGAATCCTGCAGTTATTCCTTACGCATAAAATTCACTACCTCATATGGTCAATCATGTGTAGTATATAGGACTGTTTGCAATGATATTGGTAAACCATGGCAAAATTTTAATACCAGGTAGAATTGTATGCTCTCCTATTTTTTCTATTTTTCCACCATTACCTGAAAGTTAATGAATGATGTTTGTTGGTATGATAGCATCAGTAGAAAGTAATGAAATCAGTGATTATAAGTTGACTGTAACTTCACATGCAAGTGGTACCTAGATTAAACCAGCTAATGTGTGAAATGTGACTATGTTATATTCGGTTATTTTGCACTTTGGGTTGCAGTGGAAACACTTTAGGCTATGTCCTATACCAGTTAATGGGCTTTGCTGCAATACTCCTCTGCACTGTAGTTGATTTGCTTTCCATATTATAAAAAAAAAACATAAAGGAAATAAAGTGTATAATTCTTGGATTTTTTTATATAATGCTGTGGGCTGTATCCTAGAAATGCAAAAATCAGTAGGAATATAAAAAAAATGCTTAGATACCATCTGCTGCTGGTGGTCATTTTACATATTTTTGTGACCCTCAATTTATGTGTTTTTGAGGCCCTCGTTGATTTCAACGATTATTCAACTGCTGCATTATAAAAAAAGCTCCAGAAGATAATAAATCATTTGTTTTTTTTATAATGTGGCAGGCAATTACTTAGAAATCTGAATGGTACTTCCTTTTTATAGCGGCCTTGGCGAGAAAGGGAAATTGGCGCGTTACCGATACACACAAGCAATTCATTCAATATCTACACTACACAATTTATTTATTTAATATATACATAAGCAAACTACACAATTTATTTATTTAATATATAAGCAATTTATTTAAAGTAAACAACAGGTACTTTCCAGTCGTAATTGGGCGCCAATCTTCGTATCAAGTGAATCTGTCGTCCGCATTTTAAAATACGCCCCAATTGAGCGGAGGCCAAGTGAGAACAAATCAGTAAAGTGTTCTTTATTCGAGGTTGTCCAATTCGAGTTAGAATACTAGTATTTCACTTTACTACTTGTCAAATCCATTTCAGTGAAGTAAACAGATGCCAGTGATATCTAGTTTTTGATGACTTTTTGGAATCTGTGTTTTGACCTCTACTCTCCTTGGTACTTTTCGGTTAACGAATAAAAAACACTTTACTGATTCGTTCTCACTTGGCCTCTGCTCAATCGGGGCGTTTTTAATAATGCGGGCGACAGATTCATGAAGATTGGCGCCCAATTACGACTGGCGTCCCGTTAACTGAAAACTACCTGTTGTTTATTTTAAATAAATTGCTTATGTATATATTGAATAAATAAATTGTGTAGTGTAGATATTGAATGAATTAGACTATCGGTAACGCGCCAATTCCCCTTTCTCGCCAAGGCCGCTATAAAAAGGAAGTACCATCTGAATCAGTATTGTCTGAAGACTGTTAACTGGGAAAAAGAATAGCCTAAAGTGGAACCTATAGTTTCAGCAGTAACCCAAACTGCAAAATAACCTTATATTCCATAAACATATGAACTTAAAATATGGGAGAAATTAATTTCAGTATGCATATATATTTGTAAGTTTCATTGAAGTATAAATAGTATATAAAAGGAAAACTTTTAACCAAAAGATTAGGCCATATCCTTCAGTTAAGTCCAACGATGGTAAGGCAGAAGATAAGAAAACTCATAATACCAATTTAATTTGCTTGGTAATCATTTTGTTTCAGATTCTATATTATTTAGGAATGCAAAGTGACAGGTGCAGAGCTTATATTGTGTAGAAGAACTGAGATAAACTTAGTAAGGTTATTGAAGATGAAGATTCTGTCATGACAAGTTGGAAAGATTTCAAAGAATTCTAAACAATGTGGTTAATTCTGCTCCCATTGTTTTTAATGAGAATAAATAAGTTGCTTGCTTCAATGTTGGCCTTATATCTTGATAACACATACATACCAGAAAAATTAAATCAAAGAGTATACAGGTTAAGAATACTTGCACAATGTTAAATGTCAGCCAATGAAGATACAAGAAGTTCAGCTTCCATGGGAATAAAGTAAAATTGAGTATCACACATTTTGCATTAGGAGAAAGCAGTTATACAGGGGATGAACACAGTTGTGACATACTTTTATATCAGTTTCTTTGCGACGGCATTTGCAAATTTAAGTTGCTACTTTATCCTGATTCTCCAGAGGACCAAATTTATATGAGACAGCAGTAAACTGTATTTAAAATTTTTATGTCTGTTAATCTTAATTGCACTTGAAAATAGTAATCATTGCTACAGTGTAACAAAGTAAGCTTATAGAAGTAGAAAAACTTACAGTTTCCAAACTTGGAATTGAATCAAAGATATTTATGTGAAAATGAAATCGGCAAGATAGATATCTAACAACACTGTTCATAAACTATAATTTTACTGCTGCACCACCACTTTCAACCTGCATAAGCTTATTACAGCACTTATTTACATTAATAAGTAATAAGGATTTTTTTTAGAATACTGATTATCAGCAAATTAAAATAGTTGGTTAATAATGTGGGCAATTTATCTGTTATTTTTTGTCACTTGTTTTTTCTCTCAGGATTGACTTGGATAGTTAGTGTTTCCATCTATGAATATTAACGATGCTGAACATTTTTATCAGATTCAAGTTTGCACATGCACAATGGTCAACTTGTTTTGTATGTTTTTTCCCACTGCTCTACCAAAGCACAATATATGAAGTATTGTTTGAGGTTGCCTTGAACAGTTACTGTTCCTATTTATGAACAATTATGATGCTCTATACAAAATTCAACATTTTTGTCAGATTTGAAACACAATTTTGCACATGCACAATTGGCAATGTATGTTTTATATATTTGCTGCTGTTCCAAATGTAAATAGGTACCAATGTAAAAATGGAACAAAATGTTTGAGGTCACTGCTCATGTTTAGCTGAAATTCCCTATTTTTGGTATCAGCTAAGCTGAGGTTGCCTGCCCTGCAGAGGGCATGTAGAACTAAAGTTTATATGATGCTTAAAAACAAACACTTTTCAACTGAAGTATTGAACCAAGGACTTGGGCATCAAACAAAAATGAATGTTTAAACCAGTGTTGGAAAATTTTATGTGAAATGTAGTGAAATGATAGTTGAATAATAATATGAATAACATTCACAGAATTTCAAAATATTTATAATTAAATATACATAATTATAATAATATAATATTTATAATGAAATAAATGAATATGACAAATAACAGGAAAAATAATTTAATTATTTTCACTGTTTTTGTATTGATACAGTTCAGATTTTTCTTTTATAAGATATACTCAGAAACTTGTGTGAAACAGAGAACAGCTTTCTTAGCCCCCTACCTCATAATTGATACTCAGAGAAAGAGATTTGTGGTAGCCAGATAAGAGCTGCAGTATGAAAGAAAGGGCGAAATAAGGAAAAAGGGCAATTACAATAGGGAGAAAATACCTGATACACTACAGTTCCCTGTGATCTGCTTGGAGCAGAAAATTTAGGATATTTGGGGTATAGGATAGAGAATTGGAGGAAAAGGCAATTAACCTTCACAATAGTCGATTATTGATTGATTTTTTTTCAGTTTGGCCTTTTTACCAAACCTTTGATATCACTTCATGCCCTCCAAAAACGTTTCCATTGTGTATATTTGCAAATTTGTTAATAGTCAACCTTGCACTGTACATATACTGAGAGAGAAACAATGTACTTCTAAGAACAGAAAGGGGCAGTGGTGGCTCAGTTGGTAGTGTACCAGGCTTGTTATCTGCAGTTTCCAGCTTTGAGTCCCTGCTGGGTCAGCATTGAGATTTGTCTTTGCAAAACTCCCCACTCTGCCTGTGGTCAGTAGGAGACACTGATGGATGTCTGTCGGATTGGACATTAAGCCATGACCCATTTTATTTGCGGGAGAGCCATAGCCTATGCATGTTAAAGAACATGCTATATAGCCTTTATGGGAAGCTACCATCTGTTTCCCAATAGCTGACCCAGTGAGTCCCCTCCCTTAACCTCTGAACCTTTGGGGGTCCTTATGACCTGGCCATTTAGCCCATTATGTGCAAAAAAGTGCCGCTTAGAGGTAAAACAACCCAAATCTAAGAACAAATTGCATAAAGTTAAACAGGCAATGTTTTCAGTTTCTTTGTTTATATTCATTAGATTTTTTTTAACTCCATTTGAATCTATTTTCAGAAATTAGGGGTAAAATTTTTTCTTGTGTGATAGAGCTAGTCGTATACAATAGGCAGAAATTTTTCCCCAAGTGGCAAAAAAAAAGCTTTCTTAAAATTTCTTTTAAGTTTATTATGCTAAAAAACAAAACAAAATTAACTGATAATCAATAATTCAACCATGGAATAGTAAAGGAGCCAATAAATCTCCACCCTTTATCTATTTTTTTGCTTGGAGGCGTGTGAACTTTTAAAATGCTTCTGACTATAATTCAGTTCATTAGTTTGTGATTCTTTGAGAGAGTAATGTATATAGTGAGTTTATATATAAATTATAAATTATATATAACAAAATTTAATGAATTAGAAGACCATATAATAAGAAAATATAATATATTGGCTGAATAAATAACTAAAAACTATGTTTCAACTGTTCCTTTGAACTTGGCAGCATGAAGAGATAACAGACTCAAAAGGCTAAGGTATGGGATGGATAGCTATTAGGAGATTGATGAAAGCTTCCTGTCAAAGCCAGGCCTGAATCTAGAAAGAGAGTTTAGGGGTAATTTTAGAGACCGGTGAAAATATCGATCCTTAATGCCATTCCAATGAATTGATTCACTTTCCATTTCAGTGGTCTTTAAAAATATTTTTTACAAAATATATGTAATATACATATATGTTTAATATTTTTATATTCTGTTTAACATTTTAAGGGTAATCTCTCTCTTTGCAACCCTTCCCCTTTTTTAGGGAAGTTGGTAGCATGCCAAATGTGTAATCTGCAGTTCCCAGATTCAAGTCCCACTTGAGCCAGCATTGAGATTTATCTCCTGCCCTTGGTGAGTAGGGGACACCGATGGGTTTGGAAAGGCTGCCGTCCATCAGATAAGATATAAAGCCATGGCCTTGTTTGTGGGAGAGCCATACCCTGTGCATGTTAAAGAACATGTTGGATGGCCTTGACAGGAGGCTACGAGCTGTCCAGTGGGTCCGTTTCCCACATCCTTCGAACCCTTGGGGTCTCTGTAACCTGGCCATTTAGTTATATACAAAAGTGCTGCTCAGTAATGGAGCAGGGATGGCTCAGTCAGTAGCGCACTAAGCCCGTAATCTGCAGTTCCCAGGTTTGAGTCCTAGCTGGGTCAGTGTTGAGATTTATCTCTGCAAAACTCCCCACCCTTTCCATGATTTTTCAATTTCCAAGTAGGGGACACCGTGAAAGACCTGCGTGTAGAAGAGCCACATCCTGCACACATTAAAGAATGTGCAGATGGCATTGATGGGAGGCTACCATCTGTCTCCCAACAGCTGTTTCAGTGGGTCCCCTCCCCCAACCTTCTTTGAGCCTTCAGGATCCTTGTGACCTGGCCATTTAGCCCATGGTGTGCAAAAAAGTGCTACTCAGAGGTAAATACGAAGGGTAAAACACAGTGTGCTGAATTAAAGATAGATTAAGTTAACTATAAACATTGTAGGTGCTGGACTAATCGCATTTTATTGCGAGAAACAATCAACTCATTGACACTAATTGTGGTAATTAATGGTCGTAGATCAGTGTGGTCAATGAGCCGATTGTCGTGATAACTCATAACTTGTCCAGCACCTAGAGTGTTTATAGAGTAAACTTAATCTATCTTCCACTCAGAGGTAAAAACAACCCAGCTGCTCGATAATAAAACAACCCAACCCTTTCCTATTCCAGACCTGATTTATTACCATTATAAATTGACTGTAATATGTGAAATCATTTATATGTATAACCAAGAACTTATTATAGATATTTTATACATAAATTTTATTTTCTAGTTTTAGACAAATACATATATAGTTATTTGGTAAAAGCTTGTTAGATTGGCAAGAATGGTTGGTCCTAAAAAATTCATTTCATATAAACATGTTTATGATATGTCAGTCTTTCATTTTTAGTTGTGGGTGCTTTTGAATCTTTATATGAAACTTTACGTTCCAATTTTTATGGATAATTTTAATGGATTAAAAATGATCTTCAGTGTGCATATTGGAAATTTTTAGAGATTCATGAAACATTATTTGGCAGAATATGTAGTATTTTATTTCCCCTTCATTCCAGTGTGAATTTGCTTTACATATGCATTAATTTCTGATATTTATTGATTAACTATTAATTATAATTAAAATTTATATTAAATTTTGATAACATATAAAATTTTACGAAACAGGCTTCGCTCATATGAAGTAACGGAACGCTTGCCATTAACTATCAGGTCTGTGTTTCATACTAAAAACCACAACTGCCAGAAAATTATGAGTTGCAGTGACATAATATCTTATAGTAACCAAGGTCTAAAGACACATGACTAAAAGAAGGGGAAGGAAAAATTAGAGGCAGATTCAAAATTCCGTATTCACTATAAAGTTGAAAATTCCACGTAATAGAATAATAATGGGTTATAACATATTACAGAATCATAAACAGTCAAAATTATGTTCTTAAAACTAAATTTTCTCTTTGTTTTCCCTTCCTAGAATCATTTGGGTTGGGGACCAATGGATGACACTACTGCATACATATATAATAATATAATAAAAATGATAACACATATTTCATTATTTTGTAATAAAAATAAATATCCCCTCAAGCAACTATTTGTCACAGAAATCTGACAGGAGCTTTTTAGTTTATATGCCATAGTAGACCTGTGAGGAAGGCAAGAACTCAGCAGAAAAACAACACAAACATCCATGCCTTACCTGGGGCTTGAATCCAGATAAGTCCCTTTGATTAGTAGCCAAGTGCGCTTAACCACTCAGCTACTCAGTGGCATTGTACTAAAAATATTTCGCTACAACATTAATGTAACATTATAACAAAATTTTAATTTTGCTATAATGAAACTATATCAAATTTTTGGCTGTAACAAAAGGTTTTTCTTTTCATATGCCAACACTTTCTTAAACTGCTGTGCCACCCTCCTTTGGGAACTGCAGCTTTTACACTGAAGTGCCATTGAATTAGAGATAGCAACCTAGTAACGTGTTGGACCGCCTCTTGCCCTGATACGGCCACCATATGATGAGGCAAGGACTTCACAAGCTTGTGTAAATGTTCCACAGGGATGGTGACCCATGTATCCTCTAGAGCTGTCTACAATTCTCTCAAGGTCGTTGCTGATGGGACATGGACCCGAATACTCTACTCGATGGTATCCCAAAGATTTTTAATAGGATTTAAATCTGGGATTCTAGGTGGCCAATTCATTATTTCAAAGTCAGCAGAATGCTCCTGCAACCATGCAGTAGCCAACCTGTACCTATGAGATGAACAGTTGTCTTGCTGATAGACACCATCTCCATTGGGATGCATGATGGCCATAAATGGGTGTAAATGGTCAGCCACGAGTTCTGCGTACTGGGATGCATTTAAAGTTGTCAATACACATACCAAAGGTCCCACAGATGTCCAACTGAAGACACCCCAGCCAATCACCAGGTTGTACTGTTCTGACCTGACATGCAGGATTCATGGGGTTGGCATGATGACGTTTAAATTGGGATTCATCACTCCAGGCTATCCGTTGCCAATTTTTGATGGTCCAGTTTTGACGTGCCATTAGAAGCAGGACTCTTGTAGGTTGGCTGCTCCCGAAGCTGAGACGATGAAATGAGCATTGCATGGTCCATGCACTGATTTCCTGGCTGGAACCCATGTTCAGATGGGAGGTAATTTCATATAATGTCTGGTCCCTATCGATCAGTACAATGCAGGTCAGATGGTGAAGCCCATGATCATTCAATGCTGGTTGTCCTTTGCAGTTTGTCCGGGTACTTGTTTTTCTGTCGGAATTTTCAAATTCCTGGAACACCCTTGAAATTGTCGTAGGAGAAAATCCAAGTTCGTTGACAATTTCGGAGATTGAATGTCCCATCCATTGGAACCTGCAATCTGCCCTCTGTCATATGCATCTAAATCCCGTGCCTTTCCCATTACGCTTCTCACGATGAATGCTTTGGGAAGCCAAAGCTGACAGTTATATATGACCAGAGTTTCAGCCATGCATGCATGCAAATGCGGGACTTGAGGTACTGAATTTGGATAACGTCTCCTATCCCTAATTCAATGGCACTTTAGTGTATATCACAATAAATAACAGATATATAAAGATGTTATTCCTTTTCAAAACATATATTTTAATAAAACTGAAATGTTTTAATTTTGTATATTGAATAATTCAACTGCTGCTCATTAATCTGCAAACCATCTGTGAAGGATCTTTTATAAATGCGAAGACCATAGTTTATAAAAGTACATCAAAAGACCTCACTATCAGAGTTCGGTTCTTAAAATAATTAAACCAATTTTTTAGACTACTTGAGTAAGGAATGAGGTTAATAGGAAAATTTACTACCTTGCAAAGTGTTAGAATAACATGGATCTCATGAAAAGTAACAACTTTATACTCTTTATTGAAACAAGATTGCCATACATAGCAGCTGCTTTATAAGGTACAGTCACATGTTTTGTAATAGTAACTCAGTAACTTCTTAAATAAGCTTTTGTAGAACAAACATGAAATTTTCTTGAAATAATTTAAAGATTTCAATCGAATTTATTTAGATCTTTTAAATCAATACCTATTAAAGTGTGTTGAGTGTATGTGCTGGGTTTGTGGTCAGAAGCCAAATAGTTTTGACACTCTGCATTGCAACCACTAGAGGGTGTTGAGGTTCTGAAGCTATGTCCTAATAGAAATGAAGACACTTCTCCTCTGTATGCTTTGGATTAAACATTCAATTGAGTTATTCCATGTCAAACCAATCAGAAATTTGTAAAAAAATTCATCACCCAACACAGATTTCAATGATATTTGGCCTAAATTGTTAGCACACCTAAGAGGGTAATTGCTCAAAATATTTTGAGTCAAATTTTTGTAAGGAGTTATAGTTATTTAACTTACAGGAGAAATATACAAATTGTGACCTAAAGTTTTTAATTTCCTTTTTAGGTAGATAGTGATGTGGCCATATAGACAAAAAATAAAACTTTTAATATGTTGTATATTATATTCCACGTAAGCTATGTGCTAACTATGGAGCAGGGTCATTCTTTTGATAATGAAAAAAAATATTGAAGTTATACCTATATTACTAATAATGCACTTCGGGGGACCCCACACTGCATACACCGATGTTCTTTGCACATGTACACTAGGCAGTCTTCTGGCATGCTTTGCTGCTTGCAATTAAGCTTGACTTCATGACACCATCTACCTTGTACTTCAAAAGTTTATAAGCTGTGCTGGCTATTCTATGTATTGAATATAACTTGGAAACAATAAATATGCTTTATTTTTGATCAATTTATAATAATTAATGAAAAAAACCCAACTTATTAAGTGTGATTGCCTCCTTTTTTTTTAATCTCTGAGGAAAAGTTTTTCTTTATGCTGATACAACTTTAAGAGCAATTTTATTTTTCCTATTTAGACTATTTAATAGTCCTTTGGCTCAGCAGTTAGTGTTGCTTGGGATTCAGCTTCATTTCTCCATGACAATGTGCAGTCTTTGAAGTTCTCTTTTACTCTGTGTTTGAATTGCAGGAATAAAAAATGAAGATTACTATCTTCCTGTTATAGAATTTTTCCCAGGTGAAGTAGAATTGGAAACAAAGTTATTACCATAGCAATCAGTGCAGTGAGATTTCCCAACTTCTGCAGCATCTTAAGTGATACCAATGACAGAAGTCATTGGTATTATGGTTTTATGGCAGCTGGTATTATGTGTTTATGGTTATATGGCCAGCTGTTTGTTGAGAAAAAACAACCCTGCCATAGTGTTTCCCAGTGAAAATTAATTAAATGCATCTTTGAAAAGGCTCATGCAGTGAGCAAATCATTGACTCTCTCACCTACTGGAAATTGTCCATCATGCCTATTGCACCATTGTGCATCTGTGGTACATTTTCTGTGGGGTTACATTTTCCAGAAGAAATGTCCATTTCAGTAAAGTGAAATCAGAACCTTTACTAAAGTATCATTTTTTTTTACCAATTGAAATCTTTTCACCCTAGGCATCACTCAATATTTGTATTACTAAATTTGTTTCCTTAAACTCGGGGTATTTTTCTTGTATACTAAAGAATAGGAATGTTCATTCTGCCTGATGTTGGTAAGTTAAGCTGAAAATTTTGCAGACTATGAAAGTATGATCCAGAGGATCAGAAGCAAATGCAGTCATTTGCTTTCTGATCCTCTGGATCATACTTTCATAGTCTGCAAATGATTCATAGTCTGCAAATTTCTGGCCCCTGTGTGTGCAAATAATGACACCCAAGGCAATTTTTCATAACAGCATGTATTAAACTATGAACACTGTCCAGTTATACACTTTAAAAAACCAGATACAAACAGTGACATATGAGGCAACTTGTTGCAACAATGCATATCTCTCTAATTTGAAACAAACTATATTAAATATATTACTAAGCAACAAAGGGGCGGGAGTGGCTCAGTCGGTAGCGCGCCAGGCTCTTAATCTGTAGTTCCCAGGTTCGAGTTCCAGCTGCGTCAGCATTGAGATTCATCTCTGAAAAATTCCCTGCCCATGGTCAGTAGGGGACACCAATGGGCTTGGAAAGGCCGCCATCCGTCGGTTGGGATGTTAAGCCGTGACCCCGTGTGTGGGAGATCCATATCCTTTGCATGTTAAAGAACACGCTGGATGGCCTTGACAGGAGGCTACCATCTGTCTCCCAACAGCTGTTCCAGTGGGTCCCCTCCCCCCACCTTCTCTGAGCTTTGGGATCCTTGTGACCTGGCCATTTAGCCCATGGTGTGCAAAAAAATGCCGCTCAGAGGTAAAACAACCCAACTAAACAAACTTTTATTATGTACTTAACCCTTTGTTATCCTTCTGGGGTTAACAAGACCTCAATGAGAGTTACAAATTTTTGCACTTACATTTTTTTACTTTTTTTTAACTTTGTCTATTTTTTAATGCCATTTATGTTAGTATTGTTATTTATTCAAAAATATTTTATTATCTACAAACATAATAATTGCATGTTTTCTCTTACCTGCAGAAGCTGTTGTAAAATACATCTGCAAATTGCACACTAGTGCTCTATGCACTAAAGAACACAATGAACAAAAATTATATTTTTAATTTCAACAAATTTAAGTAAAGCAACTTTTATAATAATTTAAAGAATTATATTTTATATAAAGAAAATGTATAAATATTATATGTTGCTGCTGACCAAAGAAGCTAACCAAAGCTTACCTGCCTGGAACAATGGCCAGCTCCCTAACCACTATACCAGTTAAGGCCAAATAAATCTTGATAACTTATCAAGTATGAATGAAAACTGGCAAGTCATATATTAAATGAGTATTAGGCCTTTTTCTGACTGAACTATTAGTTGGTACTTAGAATGAACTTAGTAAAAACTTTTTTATTTTGCAATGCCCTCCTTTGATTTTATTTCTCTTTTTTTGCCCTCCAAAAGTAAGACAAAAAAAAGAATACTGGTATCTGAAACCCTAGATATTCTATTGAAGAATAGCATTGGTATCTAGTAACCCTAGATATACCAGACAAGTTAGCATAATGAAAGCTCTCTATAACAACACTGACTTGTGTGAGAGTTGTTAAGTCTTGTAGCAATTGGTTTAGCTTTGCTATAGGAATTTGACAACATATCCAAGAATTTTTATCCAAAAATATCCTATTAAAATGCAATATTCATATGCAACCTTAAAGCTCAGCTGTAGATATGTTAACTGTTCAATTCTGTAAAATGCCCCAACCTGTTATGTTACACTTTATATGTTTGTTTCTCTGCATAGGGGCCATCTTTAGCTGTGAACTACACACTAACTTAATGGGCTAGTTAAGGGCTGGGACATTTGATATTTCATCACAATGCAATGTAATGATATATTGCATTAAAAAATGGCCCTGTAACCACAAACTGAGCTATGTGGTTTTTATATCAAATTAGTTTGTGTTGTTAGTTTCAACCTCCCCATATGATCAGCATTTTGGAATTCTTTATCACGCAATCTCTTGCAATCTTAGTGATCACCTAGATAAATGCAGTGTTATAAATTTAGCCATTTCAGACCTTATCAGGTGTGCATCCAGAATATTTTTAGGGGATTGGTGTAGTTTTCCCTTTGTGTATATGGAATGAAAGCAGTTTATGTAACATTACCAAAGAAGCTTGTTCTTTTAATCACAGAAGGTGGTTTGTCTTATTGAACACAACACTATCTTTGCAGGTGGGTCAGATAGTCTAAATAGCTTTACCACTTTTCAATTTACAGCTGGCCATATACCACTGGGTTTGGAGCCAAGCCAGACATGAACATTTATGGGGGGGGGGGGGATTCAGTTTGAAGGTCAAGCCATGCTGCTCCAAGCCCAAAGGATAAAATCTGTGCATCAGTCTCCTTTGTTTAGTGCATAGCTAGAGTGACTGTGTGTGGCATGGCCCACCCTGCCCTAGTTCTATGCACATTTGCTCTTACTTTCACTCACCATGTTTGCTGCAAACAATAGTGATTGTTCAGCACTAGCAAATTTAAACATGTCATTAAGTGAAAAATATTGATTTCCATAATTTACCACTAAATTCTTAAATTATTAAGTTTATATCACTCTTCATCTTGTTTGTGGAAAATAACCTGTTTTCGTGATCAAATTTAAAGAGGAATAAGAAAGATTACCACGAGCTTATTTTGCTGTACACACTAACATATTGCATAAGAATATAAACTGATATAAAGAATTTGTGTGTACAACATGCTTTCAAAGTATAAATTTTTAAATTAAGTTTTTTAGCAGAATATAGAAAAATTGGTACCCATATTCGTAAATGTGCATGTTTTGCATTTATCGTGATATTCCCTGTTAACAAAAATTTCAATTCATAATTAAAAATAAACACAAAAAATTTCGCATCCCTTGGAATGTCTTTGTGCCCTCCAATTTTGAATCCCTTGGTCTACAGAGTTCTTCCAAGTGAAAGCTGTCACATATTGGAAGTGGAGGTATCAATTCATACTTTTAAAATAAAGGTATATATATTGTAACAAGGGAATGTTAACTTTTAAGTGGTACCTTGTGATCAATCCTCATATATATATGTTAAAATTTTAGTAACAAAAAATATTAACTTAAAATTGAAATTTAATATAAGCTAGTATACTAATAATGATATCAGTTAAATGATTTTGTGGAAAAAATTTTGCCGACTTATGGGACTTGAACCCGCATCTCTCCAGAAACACAACTGTGATTGTCATTTATTGTTAATATCAGTTAATAATTTTACCTGAATTCAAACATTGCTGTGATCATATTTGATTCCAGATACTATCTGTGAAAAAATTTCAATTGAAATAAAAATATCTTATAAAGACAAATGGTAGCGTTAAAAATTAAAACTAAAGTGATTTTGCCATTTTTGGTTTGGTTGTTACTATCTTGATATCAATAGGTGGCATAACTGTAAGTACATTATCTCTCTCTTCTAAAAGTAATAAATTGTTGCTTAAGCAACTGCTTGTCACAGGGGTCTGACAAGAGCCTGTCAGTATAATATGGTATAGAGAAGGTGGAAATTTAGACCTCAGCAGAAGAGCTACACAGGAAAGAAAGCATCCACTCCTTATCTGGGGCTTGAACTTGGGTCCCTTTTATCAGTAACCAAGCACACTAACCACTCGGTCACCACTACGATCTTATCTCTATTCTAACTATGAAAAGAGGAATTCTGAAACTTATCCTTTAAACTCCCAGAAAAGTAAAACATTTGATTGAAATTCGTAGTTTTGTTGAAAAATAATCTCTTCCACAACTTTCAGTCAGAAAAAGGAGTCGGTCATTTATGTCCACGGGCTTGTGACAGTTATCTCTTAGCAACACATTTTCCCACACAATGGGCTAAAAGGCCAGGTCATAATGCCCAGAGGGTTCAGAGAAGATTGTGGGAAGGGGACCCAATGAACAGCTGTTAGGAGACAGATGGTAGCCTCCCATTAAGGTTATCCATTGTGTTTTTTTAACATGCACAGGATATGGTTCTCCTGCGCATGAGGCCACTGCCTTATGGTTCCATCTGACTGATGATGACCTTTCCAGCCCATCGGTAACCCCTTCCTGCAGGTGGGGGTTTAGCTTTTTGACAATAAATTTAAAACATATTGGTTTCAGTGTAGCATGTTTTTATGCTGTAATCATTGAATTATCATCTTCCAAAACTGTGAATAATCATTACATATATACTGAGATGCAAGTTTATTAAGTACACCACCCCTTGTCACATAAATAGTTCATTCCAACACTTAATATGTCACGTAACAGCCGTATAAATCAGGCAGACCAACTCTTCGAACATCCAAGTTGGATTGATTGTCAGAATGGGCAAAATGAGCGATTTTGAACTTGGTACGATAGTTGGTGCTGGTTGTAGGATTTTCCAAACAGCCATTTCCCTGGGCTTTTCGCACACAACCATTTCAAGGGTTAATCGAGAATGGCACAAAAGGCAAAAACTTACCAGTGATTGGTGATCTTGTGGGTGAAAACAGCTTGTGGATAAGAGGGGTCAAAGGAGACAGGCGAGAATTGTGCAAGTGAACAGATAGGTCACAATCAGGCAAATCATATTAGATTTAAACATTGGTGTGCAGAAGGTCATTTCTGAATGCACTACATATTGAACCTTTTCACAAATTGGGCTTCAGCAGCTGCTGACCATGTTGAGTGTCGATGTAAGCGAAGAACATGAAAGCACATCTCCAGTGAGTGCAGGAGCATCGACACTGGACCATTGAGGACTCAAAAAAGGTAGCTTGCTTGGATGAATCAAGGTTCCTTTTGCATCATACTGATGAAAGGATCAGAATTTGGCATAAGGAACATGAGACCATGGAGCCATCTTGTCTGGTATCAACAGGTACAGGCCAGTGGTGGCTGTCTGATGGTGTGATGAATCCATGGCATATTTGAACATCTTTGCTGACATGTTCATCCCTTCATGGCTATAGTTTAACCTCACTTGGATGGACACATTCAGCATGATGATGCACCTGCTCACAAGATATGTATTGTCACTGAATGGTTACAGGAACATGCTGACAAGTTTTCATTGGCCTGCACAGTCCCCAGATCTAAACCCTATCGAGCATCTTCAGGATGAGGTGGAAGGATTGTCTACAGCGATACTGTGCTGTCATCCAATTTGCAGCATCTGTGTGACACAATCATTTCCCCATGGTGCAACATTCCTGCACAACACATCCAGCATCTTGTAAGTTCCATGCCTTAACAAATTCAGGCTATTCTGAAAACCAAGGGAGGTGCACTATGATACTAGGTAGGTGTACCTAATAAATTGACATCTCAGTGTATAATCATCTTTAAAGTTATTTGAATGATATAATGTCAAATAAAATAGGAAGGTCTTATTTTACTTATTACAATAAGTAAAAATAACTTGAACCAATATAACAAAATGTTTTTGTTTTACTTATTTTTTTTCCCCTTTTGTTAACATTTTGGGTCATATTGAACACAAGCTACCACTTAGTTGCTTTTTTCATGTACTTTCTTTATGTATTTTTTTTTTCAGTATAAGGTTAACAATGACTGTTACAACCTAATATAAAAAAAAATTCCTCTTAACTCTTTAAAAGCCAGAATTTCATCTAAATTTTTTTTTTTTGTTTTGGTTCTTTGGAGAGTAGTTATTAATGCAATCTTTTTGCCTTACTCAAAAAACAAAAAACGGTACCTCTTTTATAGATGCAGTGAAAAAAAATGTCATGAATTCATGCAATTTGCTGTTGCTCAAACAAAAGCTGACACTGATATTCAAAGCTATCGTGCGGGCAAGTTCAGGACACACTTGGCATGACAGCTGTCACTCCTGGGTCCATCAGGGACATATAATTTTCAGCCTCAGCCCTGGTGCAAATTTTACTTATGGTGGCCCCCAGATTCACTTTTTAAATATTAATTAGGAAAAGGTGCATTGGTGATGTAATCCCTGCTATATTTGTAAAGATTCTCATTTTAATCTGTAACAAATAATACTGGGCAACACACAAAAAGGCTTTGAAATGAAAATAGCCAATCTTTACTAATTTCGAGGTGCTGAACACGAAAATGACAATAAAATTTGTCGATTGGCTCTTGTTTAGGAGAGACAGAGATGGTCAGGTAGAAATGACTCAGTACGCATTGAGTACGTATGTAACCATTTTGCAATGCTGTATTTTATTTTACTCACTGTATTTTACTCCAGATTGCAACATATTGCGTTGTATTGCATCACCATACACATAACCCCCGGAGGTATTGCATCATTGTCTGATGCAATGTAGTTGAGTCATGACATTGTGGCTTTACAATCGCGGACAAAAGATGATGCAATCATTAGTTAAGTAACATCTCATAGGGTGAGCAAGTCTTTTGAGCGACTCCCATTTACCCCTGAGTCATAAGTACAACACAAGTGATCCTTGCAGTTTTAATCCAGCAGTAGTGATGCCTTGTAACTGTGTTAATAGTGCAGGGAAGTGAAAATTTCAAGCCAGAAAAGGGCCATCACTCCAATAGTGAAAGCAGTGTATGAGTTTTATTTTGAATGCAAGATTGGGGACCAGGACAAGTCCTGAGATATATATACCCACACATATGCTGCAATATGTGTGCAAGAAATCTTGCGAAGTGGGTGAAAGGCGAAAAAGTGGTGATGCCGTTTGCTGTTCCTATGGTTTGGAGAGAGCCAAGCAATCATTCAAATGACTGCTACTTCTTCATAATTTTACCTGTTTCTGGAGGCATCACAAGGAAAAAGAAGTGGACAATAGTGTACCCGAATATACAATCTGCTCTCCGATCAGTTCCACATGGTGAAGGCCTTCCTGTTCCCGAACCTTCAAAAGAATTTTCCATCGATTCAGATGATGATAGGAGGAAGGCAAACCGATGTCGGGTTCTCCGCAGCCTTCGGTGTTTAATGATGATCCATACATACATCTGCCACAGTGTGCCATCTGCACCACACATTCTCACAGAAGAAGAAATGAACGATCTCGTTTGCGATCTGGAGCTGTCCAAGGCCAAAGCAGAGTTACTTGGATCAAGACTTAAACAATGGAATCTTCTCAAGTAAAATGTCTGAGTGACTTCGTTTCGAACTCGTCATGAGCAGTTTGCGCCTTCAGAAAGGAAGATGACCTTGTGTTCTGCACCGATGTTGATGGTCTGATGAATGCCCTCAGAATCAAACATGACCCTCAAGAAGTGCGACTATTCATTGACTCCTCGAAATTGAGTCTCAAGGCGATGTTGCTGTATAATGGAAATCAACTTCCATTCCAGTCGGACATGCTGTCTGCATGAAAGAAACCTATGTCAACCTAAAACAGCTGTTAAACTGTCTTCAATACAGCAAGTGTAGCTTGGCATCTCTGTTGTGACTTGAAGGTAGTGGTTCTGTTGATGGGTCTGCAGCTGGGATATACGAAGTACTGCTGTTTTTTATTGTGAATGGGACAGCTGAGAAAAGACTTTGCACTATATGAAGAAAAACTGGTCTCGGAGGAAATCTCTGAAGGTTGGAGAGAAGAATGGGGAACACACAGCACTGGCAGAAGCGAACAAAATCCTGCTACTATCCCTACACAACAAACTCGGTGTGATGAAAAACTTTGTGAAAGCCATGGACCAGACTGCATCAGCTTTCAAGTACATAGCTGACAAATTCTCTCGATTCGGTAAAGTGAAAATTAAAAAGAGAATTTTTGTGGGTCCTCAGATCCGTGAGCTGTTCAGAGACAAAATTTTCAACAACCTGTTTCAGGGTGACGGAGAAAAAGGCTTGGGATGCATTTTGTCTGGTGTCAACTAAATTCCTCGAAAATGTCAGGGCAGATAACTACAAGAAACTGGTTAAGGACATGTTGTCTCTGTATCACAAATTGGCTGCAATATGTCATTAAAGATCCACTTTCTACATTCCCACTTAGATTTCTTCCTCAGACAACTGTGGCATGGTTAGTGATGAGCACAGTGAACGTTTTCACCAGGACATTGCAACGATGGAGAATGATACCAGGGAAACTGGTCCACTTCAATGTTCGCTGACTACTGTTGGATGTTCGCCAGAGATGATCCTGAGCAGCTGTACAAGCAACAGGCGAAGCGACGTTGGAAGTAGAAGCAGAGTTTTACTGATACACATTATATGTACTTATTACTCTATTATATAAGAAACTATTGCAGATTTCTTAGAAATCGTAGTCAGTCTTGAATTTTCATTGTCATATTTGTGTTCAGCACTTTGAAATCTTTAAGAAATAGCTACTTTTATCTCAGAAGTATGACTTTTATGAAAATTTGTTGCCCATTGTAATTGGATGATTTTCCTAGAATTTAACTTCTTTTAACTAATTAACCATTGAATTTAGCCTAATTAACCCTTGATAACTCAAGTCTGTATTAAAAATGTATTCGCTACCATAGGTTAAATAAGAACTGATATACCATATTTGTAGCCGTCCCGTGGCCGAGTGGTTAGCACGCTTGGCTACTGATCTAAGGGACCTGGGTTCGAGCCCCGGATTAGGCATGGATGTGTGTGTCGTTTTTCTGCTGAGGTCCTGCCATCCTCTCAGATCTCCTACTGTGGCATATAAACTGACAGGCTCCTGTCAAGACCTCTGTGGCAAGCAGCTGCTTGAGGGGGTATTTATTTATTTTTTATTTATACCATATTTTATAAGGAACCCTCGTGTATAAGGAACCTCCTGATTTTTCATCAAAGATATTTTTATTTTAAGATATAAAAAAAAATTTTTTTTTTATTCATCATAGAAACCATAAAATTCCTCCATCACTCTCATCTGATACATCACAGTCAGCTATATCAACTAGTTCATTATCATCATCAGAGTCATTCTCATCAAGTTATGAAGATTTGAGTTTTGAGGAATTGAGTAATTTGTTAATATCTATAATACTATCCATGTATAAGAAACCCCCTATTTTTGGGACCCAATTTTTGGCAAAAAGGGGTTCCTTATACACGTTAAAATACGGTACTTACAAAAATATACTTCAAGAGATATAGGATAGAGTATAGGATAATATTTTAGGCATATAATAAAAATAGAATTTGTTTGGAAATGACCAGAAATTACCATAGTTTTCATCAGTTAAATATCTGAGTCTGGCTTGATACTCCTTTAATTTGAAATGTAGGATGGGTTAAAAAAAGGGTCCTAGGTGCCTTTGAATGATTTTATTTGGTCCTATAGAAGTTTTTAAACAAAATCTTTGGAAATTTGACATAAATACTTACAAATTAAAATAATTTTAATGAAAGAAATTTATTAGCTCAACCTAAATTTTAGCTTTCCTTAGTTTCATTTTTGCAAATGTTATGGCCGAGTGGTTAGCGCGCTTGGCTACTGATCTGAGGGACCTGGGTTTGAGCCCCGGGTAAGGCATGGTTATATGTGTCGTTTTTCTGCTGAGGTCCTGCCATCCTCTCAGACCTTCTACTTTGGCATGTAAACTGACAGGCTCCTGTCAGACCTTTGTGGCAAGCAGCTGCTTGAGGGGGTATTTATTTATTATTATTTATTTAACAATCTTAATATTTAATATTTGTGCTCATTCATTTTCTGTAGATAAAAAGACAAGTCTTGATAACCTTTGTCATTTTACTTCCAATTTCTTATAAATTTTATTTCAAAAATGAGCGTTCCAATGTTGCTACAGGTTACTGGTAGCATTAAAAGGTGCAAGAGAACATCTAAAAAAGATAAAATAAGAGGGTAGTTTTGAATAATCAATAAATTAGTAGAAATCTTTGCTATTTTTGGTTTCAAATAGTACTAAATAATAGATGCTGAGCACAAAATGAAAATGTTAAATCTGTTTTATATTCCCTGTTGGAAAGCTCTGCAACTTTGTTTACTCCCCATCAGTTACTACTTGTAAAGTTTTTGGAGACAGGGTGATGAATTTGTCAGCTGTCTGATTAAAACTTTTAAAATGCCTATTTAGTACCTTAACACTTCTAATGAAATCTAATGAATACCACATTTTTGAAGCCATTTTGTGCATTCATAAGCTTCTGGTCCTTACATAGCAACCATCCATATGTTTGATTTTAGGCACAAGAGAAGTTTTAATCTTGGTTCTACACTCTTCATTGAATTTTGTGTCATTGACTTTATTAAAATTGTTCCTCAATTCCTACAAGCCTAATAATGCAGTGAGCAGCAATTGGGAGGATATTGACTTTTCAAAATATTCCTAATTATTATTTTAAAATCCTACACAATATATTGTTTTTGATAGCATTTCTAGTAGTAAACTGTGAGAAACTAGTACCACCTGATCTGCTTAATCAAACTTTGTCATTTCTTTTGTACAGTGGAAATGAAAAATACTTTTCCTTTTGTGAATGTCTCCCCTGTTTCAAAAATTGGCATGTAAAAAGATATTTGATATCAGTACTTGTAAATTTGAAACAAAATGTAAACTTTCTTGTTTTATTTTTTTAGGCCCTCTTCAGTTCAGGGCTGTGGTGCAATTGCACCACCATCTGCACCATTGGATGATACACCCTACTTGAATCCAACCCCTATTGTGTGGGGCCAGCATAAAAGCTGTAGATTTTTAAGCTGTAACATAAGCACACCCAAATAAATGCTTGCTCCTCATTTCATCTCTTTTAAAAATTAAATACTCCTTTTCTTAGTATGGATGAAAGGCCTAATTCACTATTATTTATATCTCTAGTACCCTGATATAGTAATTGTTTCCTTTACTTCAATTTCAGCATTTATATTATTAATATTCTTTATTTTTAAGTTTATATGCAAGTATGTTTGCTGATCCATGGTAGTACTGAGAAATGTGTGCTGATGTAGCACTTCACACAGGAAAGAGCCAATAAATGCAAATACTGCTTCATTGACTGATGAAATGTTAATGTGTTTTTAAACCTTTCCAGACCAATGATGCCTGTGAACATTTTCACTTCTCTCTTTAAACTTTCTTTCATTTTATTGCTCTTTGGTATATAACATGACATAATTTGTTTCTTTAGTATCCTATAGATAACATTCTAAAATCAGCTTTTTTTTTGATGAAACAGTTTAGAAAAGTTGAACTTTCTGTGATTCCATTTTTTATCTGGGCATGGAAAGGGTTGAAACAGGGTCTGTATCATTATGGAGAGGAGAGCACTAAGGTATCCAAAGATGGGCTAGGTGAGAACTATGAAGGCCAAGGACAGGCTTAGTAATGATGACTACCAAAGTGATTTCAGCTTTGGTGGTCACCATGATGCTCTTGGCAGAGCTTATAGTCCAAACTGGTTCACTTGCAGCACACCTGAGACTGTATCCCATGTTCTGCTCAACTGCTCCAGCTATAATGCTGAAAGAGAAGCTTTGTTCTGGGAGCTTCATGCTATCAGAACCACCGACTACTCCATCACCTCCCTTCTTGGTAATCACCACAATGTGAAGCTGCAGTGAACGTGCTTCTGACTGGTTACCGATTTCTTTCAGAACATTGGCCTCTTCTGCAAGGTCTAATATTTTTTTTCTGCTGATTAGTACTCTTACTAACTTTGAGAGATAGCTGAGAGGCAGTTTCTTCTGCATCCGCTATCTCATCCTTCTGTTGTGACCGGTGTAGGGTGTCCCTTATTGGAGACTAATTTCACCAAAACTTACAACACTTTGAACCTTGAATGATAGTGAGTGCTAAATATTTTAGGTGATCTCATCTAAATCAAAGTAGTATAATGGCAATAAAATTTTTGGAGTTTAGCTGGTTATTCCAGTTGTTACCAACTGCCATTTATGGTTTAGGAAATTTTCAGTTTTAAATTTCATACAGCAATTCTTTGTTATGATTGTGCTGTGAATATGAATTAAAATCCATCTTTGAACACCGTCAACAGCTCAGCAAGCAGCATGGTGTATGTGAGAAATGAATTGTATGATACCTACATTTAAGTATTAAATTTCTAAAGCTGAACTCACTTGGGTGGCAAAGTTAATTTTTAAACGTTTTCAGAGAAAGGAAAAGCTTTTAGACCTTTACCCTGAAATGATAATGAACGTGGTCATAACATAGATCATGTTTTATATCAAAAGAAAGAGCATTTAATTATGACTAATAAAAAAGGAAAAATTAAAGTAAAATTTTATCTTTTTTGGAAAAAATGGCAAACTGTACTGTATGTTTTCATTTTAACTTAAAAATTTTCAAAAAATTAATTTTCTTGGTCTTTCTAAATTATTGTATTATTCTAATAAAAATAATTCATAATGTACTTGGCTGAAAAATTGAGTTTTGTTGCAAGTGGGATATGAACCTATCGCCTCCAGTTAAAATATCAATTGCCCTGTCGACTGAGTTATCAAAGCTAGCTTGTGATAATTATATGAATATTTTATTTAGATTTTTCTAAATATTTTAATCATTTATGCAAATAATGCATATGTTTTAGATTTTTTGCAATCGTCAATCATCAGCTTAAAATATTTAAGTAGAAAGATGCAAAGAACTGTGAAAGAATTAAAAATATTTCAAGTCCTATTATGACATATAAACTGCTAGGCTCCTGTCAGGCCTCTGTGGCAAGCAGCTGCTTATAGGGATATTTTTTTTTATTTAAAAGTATATAAAGTATAACTGAAATTGATCAAATCATTTCCAGATCAAATTGTATTACTGCTGTTCGTTTTTCAAAGTTAAAAAGTTTAATTTCAAAGCAATAACAAATATTTTATTTAAAAATTACAATTTCTTAATGTTAATTATTACTTTCAGTGTAATTAAAAAACAGTTATAATAAGTCCTATCTTACAAAAGATGAGTTTTCTGATGAAATTTTGTAATTCATTGTTTATTTGAGGCCATCAAATTCTGATGTATGCCATTGTAATTTTTGTTTCTGTAAATTTGAAAATTCTTATCGTTCTTTTTAATTGGAGTATAATTTGAGAAGCAATAAAAATTTGGGAAGCAGGAAATTTAAAGAAAAAAATGTATAAAAATATTGAATGAAAGCTGCACATACAGTAGTTTGCTGGTGGACACAACTTCCACTAGTATAGGGTTTACCAGATTTCAGTTTTTGCAATTACAGGACATTGAATGAAACATTAATCTTCAGTATATCTAGGAGAATAATTTAATTAGTTCCCAACCTCACAGACCTTCTACTATGACATATAAACTGACAGGCTCCTGTTAGACCTCTGTGGTAAACAGCTGCTTGAGAGGGGTATTTATTTTTTTACAGCTGTCGCCAACAAGTAGTAGCTTTTTGTACATGTTAATTATTATATAATTATTTGTGCGTGCCTCATATAATTATTATATGAGGCAACTCTTCTAGGGCACAGGACAGTGTGGGCAAGATACATATTGCAATATAGTCACTAACAGCAGAACAATATTCAGTCAGTCTCTTGTTTTCTTGCTTTGAAAAGGTGTTCACTTTTATGTGTATTTTCTACACAGGCTATGTCTGAGAAACTGAGCAGAGGTATGTGATAGGTGGCACATTTGGCTACTGATAAAAGGACCTGGTTTTGAGCCCAGAGTAAAACATGAATGTGTTGTTTTTCTGTTGAGGTCTCACCTTACATACTTTGTGCATTAATATATAAACTGAAAGGCACTAGTCATACCTTTGTGGCAAGCAGCTGCTTGAGAGGGTATTTTTTTTCTATTGAATCTTCAGAAAAAAATGACATTTTTGGTGTGAAATTTGTAATTAAATATAATGCTTGAAGGGTTAAGAGATCAAGAAAGCATGTTTACAAGTAGCATTCCTCAATATAAGGTGATGTTAAAAATGGTGCCCAGTGTGAGTCATATAATATAATGCATTTTTCACATGTGTATTAATGTAGATTTCAATTATATGAAATATGTGCATTAGTAATATAATTTGAAATGTAAAAAAGGTTGGTTAGTGTCAATACTCAAGTGTGGAAAAATAAAAATAAATTAGGCCTGAAGGAGCTGCTTGCCAGAGAGCTGACAGTAACCTATCAGTATAATATGCCATAGAGAAGATCTATGAGAGAGGTGAGACCTCAGCAGAAGGACAACTCAAGAAAGGAAACATCCATGCCTTATCCAGGACTTGAATCCAGCCACTGGAACCACTAAACACTTTGCCACTGGGATAGTAAATCTAGCTCTTAATCTGTAAAACACTTTTTAGCCCCTATTTGGCACCAATTATTAAGTTTGCAAAATTATTTTTGTTTCATTCCATATCTTATCAAGCTTGTGCATTCAAAATCTACTCCAGAAATCTTTTTCAAAGTATCTTTTATTTTTTTTTTATAAATATTGACCTTCTACCATTTTTATCATTTGTATTTAAAATTTTGTTTTATGTTATTTTCCCCTCATTTAATTATAAAATAAAAAGACTGCAGAATTTTGAATTTTCTTGAAATGTGTAAGCATTCACTGACAGAGTGTTAGTACATGGTGGCAAAAGTAAAGTTATCCCTCTTTATTAAGCAATTGTTCTTCAGTGCTTACAAATATTTTAATCATTATATCTGCATGAGCTTCATCATTGTTCTTGCACCACTGTTTTCAGATGCAGCAATTAGTGATTTACTTTATAATACTCTTATTGTGATTTCTGCAAAATCTGAAGGCATAACATGTTGTTTGGAGGTATTATGACACAAAGCTGCTGATGAAAATGTGAGGATGTAATTGACTAACAGCAAAAAATGTCAAGAGTACATATCACCTATGGGAGAAATGCTATGAACAAAATTACCAAGACTATTGAAATGACCTCACAGCAAAAATACCAACAGAATAAAAATGTAACACTATGAAAATACCATCACTATGTAATGCCATTAGTAAAAATTTCAACAATGCAAAAACTTCATTGAACATAATAACATTTGTGAACCAAATTGCTGACAATACAAAAACTGTCGTGAAAAATGGGGACACTATATAAATGCTGTTAGTATAATTATCCATACCATAAAAACTCGGACACTGCAAAAACATGACTGTGGCATTAAAAATAACTGCATCCCAGAAAAAAAATTAATAAAAACTGTGATTTTATTATTAAGTGTAATATTATTAGCAACTGTAATAGGTTACCAGAAATTATGACTTTCCCCATTTTGTTGTCACCCAAAAGGGAAGTAAAATTTAATGGTGGTCAGTCATTATGAGTTAATTCAAACCAAAACTTGTGATGCTGGAAGTATCGTAGTTACCACAAATTACATCTTCATCCTGCTCAAATGATAAATAAAATTTTAACCATTGCTGATCATGAGCCTTATGTCAAATAAAAGCTTATGACATGGGAAGTGTAATTGGCTATCATAAATTATTACCTCCTGCTTCCTTTTCCACTGAAGAGGCAATCAAATTTAATAAAAACGTCATAATGATTTATATGTCAAATGATTATTTGCAATGTATTGAGGACCACAAGGTATAAAAAAGCATTTTCCCCTCATCTTCCTCAAATTGAATTGTGAATATTGTTACAATAAATGTTTCCAAAGATTGTCTCTTACAAAGAGATTATATGTGATGCTTGAATCAATTTTGTTTAATCCTCAAATTTTTCAAAAAAAAATTGTAATAAGGCATGCATATTTTTCTTTTCTTTTAAAAGGACTTTCTACTATGGCATATAAACTGACAGGCTCCTGTCAGACCTCTATGGCAAGCAGCTGCATGAGGGGATATTAAATAATTTATTTCAGAACCCGAGCAATGCTGAATAAATCTGCTAACTTATACTCTACTGATAGGTGGTAGTTTCTTTAAAGAATAGCTCAACCTAATTTCAGATAAAATTATTAAATATGAACAAAGCTGCTTGTATCTGCAATATATAACTGGATTTCAAAAGCTTTTCTACAGTTTCTCCCCAAAAATGTAAGCTGCTTTAAACTGAATGCCAGTTTCTAGTGAGCCAAAATATGAACATTCATAACATGTTAAACACCGCTGCTTTGTGAGCCAGATCCACTCTGTAGGCTGTAGGTTACATGCCCCTGGTACAGAGTATTAGATGTGTGTTGTTATCTATGGAAAGAGGTAATATTGTAGGTGTTTTACTAATGTTTTGTATTATTGAAAGTAGCATCTCTATAAAATGGAAACTGTAAATTGAAAATTTGCTCCTTATGTTTCCTTATAGAGAGGTTTCAAAGTATTTATATACATTAAACCAATTGTAGTTACTAGAAATGTTAAAAGTGTTTTTTTCTTTTTCTTTATGTGCAAACTGCATATT
Organism: Ryuthela nishihirai; assembly: GCA_038380435.1. Lineage (NCBI taxonomy): Eukaryota > Metazoa > Arthropoda > Arachnida > Araneae > Heptathelidae > Ryuthela > Ryuthela nishihirai. Next base: position 36,706,578 of record JAWZYU010000014.1, read on the forward strand.
TGTAATAGATTACTGTTGGTGCTTACTTAATGTTTACAATTTTTTATTTTAGGAGTTGGTGCATTTAGAGTTGCTATGCAAACAGTTATATGAAGCTTCCAATACTAATGAAAGAGCTGAAGCTGAAAAGACCTTGGTGAATTTTGCCAATGCTCCAGATTGCTTGACTAAGTGTCAGTTATTGCTCGAAAGAGGAGATGTGAGTTTAATTCTTTTAGCATTATAAATGTTTTATTTAGAGTAAATTAGGATGTTAAAGATATTTTTTGTATTTGTTTCATGTGACATTAGGTATATTTCTACATATAGTAGAATTTTTACATATATATTTCTACATATAGTACTTTAGAATATAGATCAGTTGCTAACTTCTTAATTGGGTGTGATATATGAAAGTTCGTCATGCTATAATTTTTGTACATTTGCAAATGTTATAATGATCATATTCTTTATGCATACTCAATTTTGTATTAGTTCCTCTCTGTTTTGTATCTGTTGTTCAGAGATGGTGATTTTTCAGATAAAAACTAGAGCAGTTCTATGCACTTGAACTATATAACATCTAAGCTACTAACCTTTTTAGTTAGTGCTACATAATATGTGCACTAGAAAATAGTCATTGAACTGTAAAAACATCAAAAAGTAACAATTCCTCTTGCATTGTGTTTACTTTGAACTATAAATCCCAGATTTTGTTATCTCTCTTAAAGAATTTCTGTAGAGATATAGAAATTGTCATTCCATATGAATGGGATAGCATCAGTACCTGAAATACAGACAAATGTATCTTATATACCATTTTGGAATTCATCTTGTAAATTCTTGTAACTATATAAGTAAAATAAAGTAACTATATAAGTCATCTTGTAAATTCTTGTAACTATATATATAAGTAACTATATATCCTGATATACCATTGATGCCATTACTGTTGTATTATAATTCTGTTGTGCTATTTTTTCGTTTATATTATATCAAGGCTGAATATGGGAAGGGGTCAGAGTGGCTTAGTCAGTAGTGCACCAAGCTCGTAATCTGCAGTTCCAAGGTTAGAGTCCTGCTTGGGCCAGCATTGAGATTTATCACTGCAAACTCCCCACCCTACCTTCCTAATCAGTAAGGAACACTGATGGTCTTGGAAAGGCCACTGTCTGTTGAATGGGATGTAAAGCAGTGGCCCCTCGTGCGGGAGAGCCATACCCTCTGCACATTAAAGAACATGCTGGATGGCCTTGATGGGAGGTTAACAACAGTCTGTCTCCCGACAGCTGTCCAGTGGGTAGTCTCCCCCAAACATTCTCTGAACCTTCATGATTCTTTTGACTTGGCCATTTAGCCCATCGTGTGCGGAAAAAGTACTGCCCAGAGGTTAACCAGATATGGAGGGGGGTGGGCAAGGGGCTCCCTATTTTTAGAATGCTAGTAAGGATAATGAAAACCAAAAGTTACTAAACTTGTGCATATTTCACACCTTTTTTATAAAATGTTTTTAAAAACCTCTAAAAGGAAAAGGAAAATGCTATATTTCAAAGGTATCCAAACTCTTGGCGCACCCTTCAACGTTTTTCCAGCTTAATTGTGTCACTTGCCCACCTATTTTTTTTTTCTAGATTTGGACCTGTATTATATATAGTATTATAGAGTTTTATTAAATTTATGATACACTCTGATTTTTATTACACTGTAATTTGGTTAGAATTTAATTTTAGTAGTTATATTTTGTTTATGTAGAAATATACATATAGTTCAGTAGTCTTCATTTCTTCACAATTAATAATTTTTGTTCTAGTGTTCTCCATTGGTACAGTCAAATGAAGAGTTAAACTATATAACAGATATTCAATTAGTAGTTGAATCAGCTAATCATCTGTAACTGGCCACTCTGAATTGGTGACCCATGTTGTGTAATTCAGTGCTATTGTATTTGAGCTCATGTACATTTGTGCGATTGCTATAACAGATAATGCTATGATTCTGGGTAGTGGCCATATGAATAAATTAGAATTGAATAAACTAAAGCAGACAATATAGTACTGATTTCGAAGAGTGAATGTTGTGATTGTCCACAAAAATACAACAAATAATGATTTGAAATTAATAAAAATGCTTTTAGATTTATTATTTATGTAAAAAGATAAATAGCAAATTTAAATTTCATATTTGCTTATTACTTATTATTTCTTGTGATTATTTTTTGGTGGGGCAGTGGTAATTTTCTTGTTTCAAGTAAAATTTTACTCTTATTCAGGATTTTATTTCTTTTCTTTCATATGTATTATAGTTATTTTGATCTATTAGTAATTTGAAATCAATTTTTATTTTCATTTACCACCTCCTTTTTTTATACTAAAAACCCCTATTAAAATAAAACTTGTTCTCATTTTTGCTATATATTTTATTTTCATAAAATTCAGAACTGAATGTTGATTAATTTGGCATATAGCATACATTAATTCCTTTCATTAGTTAGTGGCAAAAAAGTGCTACATTTTGTTTTTGGCTGATCACAGTGAAAAAATAGCTTGCTTTATGGGTTACATTCCAGTTTTTCATGCTGGGCACTGGAAAGGTTAAATGTCAGTAATTAAATTTCTTTAAAAAGAAATTCACATGCCACAGACTTTTTGCACTGCAAAAATCTAAACAGATTTAGTCTTTTTGTTATGAGACAGGAAATTTAATCACAGTTGGTTAATGTGTGCCATAAAATGATCATTTCATCATTGAACTCTGATCATTTCAATAATAAGGCTTACTATGGTTTCACCCTTAGTTCATTGGATTGTATGACCCAAGTCCAGAGCATGCATGCTTTTTGATAATATGAAAATGTAACTTAATTGTAAAATATAATTAGTAGCTAACAATCAATCACTAACCATAATTCATTGATTAATAACTGATTAACCTAAATATAGTATAAATTAACACTGAAATACAGAAGGAATTGTAAGAAATGCCAATTGCCCATTGATTTTCAAGAAAATGCGTTGGACCTGCAATGTTACCCTTGGCATGAGGCATGGGAAATGGTGCCTAAAATTTGTGGCATGCATACTGTTTGATACAATTGAAATTTAACTGCTAATAACTAGTAACCAATGATCAATATGTATTATTATATTGATTAATAATTGAAATATTATATATATTATACCAAACACTGGGATTTAATAGCTTGCATAAGTACTCTGAATTTTTATTCTTCCAACTTTTAATTTTTGAGGTTTAATTTTGGCTGCTTTGCAGATGCTAGATGCCTTCTATAGAAGTTCTGTAGAAGCAAGAGTTGGCACCTGAAGCAGTTTTGCATGGCATGCAATTGTACTCAGTAAAAAAATACAGGCTTTCCCTAAATTCACAAAGAATTAGATATTAACAAATTTTTAAGACTATTTTTAGATGTCAGAACTGGAATTTTTGAACAACTTTTATTGAGATTTTTGACACAGAATTTGGAGAAAAGGTGAATTTTGTAAAGTATCTCAATAAGGTAATGTTGAAAAAATTGAATTTGTAAATGCATAATGGATAGATCTTATTGATTTTGAAATGCTATTGGTTGAGTTTACAATCCAGTTCAATATACTTGTAGAAACAAAAGTTTTATCAACTGAAGATCCAAATTAGAAACCATTGAGTGAAATCAGTTAACAAAATCAAACTGAAGAATGCTAAAATTGAACCTGTAGGAGGCGTTGCCCATTGCAGCTACCAATACCAAAAAGGCCTATCACCCCTCATCAAAGGTCAGAGTCAGTACCAACTTTGACATTGAAGTCGCCTAGAACAAGGGTAATATCTCCTTTCTTGATAGCATTCAAAATATCCTGAAGTTGTCCATAAAATCTATCCTTCTCATCGTCATCAGAGTCTTCAGTGGGGACATAACAGAAGATAACATTCAAGTCTTTAATGCTTGTCTGAAATTTAGCTGTAAAAAATCTTTCATTAATGCACTCATATCCTAGAAGAGCATCACTAGCATGTCTGCTGAGAAGCAAACCTATGCCTTTGGAGATACTTTTTATCTTCCCTCCCTGAAAAGAGAAATTTAAGATTATTTTTAAGAATCTGACCTTTTTCTGTTCATCTGGTCTCTTGCAAGCCGAGAATATCATGGTTCTAATGGTGGAATTCTTCTTTGAGGACATCAAGAGAATAATATCTGCTGAGTCCTTGCATTCCAACTACCTATGGAGAGAAAATGGTTAGTGGGATGTTTAAAGAAACTTATGTTTATTGTGAGAAGGAAATCAGACAATATTAAACAGCCCCCTAATTGCAGGCATGGGAGAAAGACCCATTTCCCCACCACTAAAGGCTGAAGCCATCTACACTGGAAGATTTCCTCCAATGTAGAATTTGATGATGCCTATAGAAGCAAGAGTTCAGGTGACTGCGATGACCTCTGCTCAGGATTATCCACCAGTTGATAAAACATATCCTGTGAATCTATTCACTTCACAGTCAACCCACAAACAGAAAACACAGTGGAAGATTTTCCCTCCACAGAAGCCCACCAGTGGAGCAAATTTAGGATCCATAATCAAGCTCAGACCCTGTGTGAGTTGACCACTCCTCAACAGGGTAGAAAATACAGTAGCCATAGTTGTCCAAATTAGTAGGCCACACTTATTTGGCAGCCCTCACCTTCTGTTCACTTCCACAAGAGAGTATCTCTTTTGAAAGGTACTAATGGCCTGCACCACGAGAAGATGGGGTTGGACGTTAAGTGCTAGGTCTGGCTGTTTCTATGCATCATCACAGGGGATTGGTGCACAGCTCTCCTTCCAGTGACTACCTAGCTACCATTTAGTGTAACTACATATTTACAAACCTCATATATGGTACCGCAACAAAATACCACTAGGAATATTAAATAAATTTTCAAAATTTTATTTTCTGTTTTATAACAAATTGGTAAATGAATTGAATAAATTTAATTCATAAGTTGTATGTTTTATAAAAAGCTGCTGTTGGTTTGAAAAATTTGTAAAAATACTTTATATTTTTTTAACATGCCTACAAAAAAAGCTTTTTACTGAAAAAAAAACCATTGCCTATGAGGTATGTGAACAATTTAAATATTTTTCAAAGCCATCCCATAGTCGAGTGGTTATAGCACGCTTGGCTACTGATCTTAAGGGACCTGGATTCGAGCCCCGGGTAAGGCATGGATGTGTGTGTGTCGCTTTTCTGCTGAGGTCCTGCCATCCTCACAGACCTACTGTGGCATATAAACTGACGGGCTTCTGTCAAACCTCTGTGGCAAGCAGCTGCTTGAGTGGGTATTTATTTATTTATTTATTTTTTATGTGTGAAAAAAGGCTTTAGTTATCTTTGGCTGAAAAAAGGTTTTCCATCTTTGTGCTAGATAATTAATTTGTGGCCATTAAAATATATATGGATGTGTCCAAAAGACAAGCATATAACTACATTTGAGTTAATTGTGGAGGTAGACAAAGTTTTTTACCAACAGTTACTTCCTTCACATGATTCATAATATTGGGTATTAAAAAGGAGTGTCTTTCAATAATTACAGAATACTGCATTTTAAGAGCAAATTTTACTCAAACAAATTTTGCAAAATTACATTGTGCTAAATTTTTATCTAATGTTCAGTAAGACATATTTTTCTAAAATACAGACTTTTTTATCACAGTATATTTTTCCTGTTAATTATTAATCATTAATAAACCATTAGGCTGATTACTTTTACTTGCAAATATAAATCAGATATCAAGCACTTGCAAAATCTCAATGGTTATTAAATAGCCAATATAATTGGGTGCTGGCCATGTTTTGTGATGCTGCTGTGGATAAGAAATTATGGATGCAATTGCAGATAAGACATTGTTGATGCAGGTGCAGATAAAAGTTTAGCTATCTTGCAGGGCTCTGTTGCACACAATGATGCAGACTATGAAACTGTGGCTTCTTATAGTAAACTATGGAATGGTAGGCAGTATTCAGACATTTTGGAATTTTAATGTATTAATTTATTGCAACTTTGTTAACATAAAGTTTTGTATTCTTTCAGAATTATTTTCAAAAAGTTTTGTATCTTTCTATTTTTTTTGATAAAGTTTTACATATAATTTCTATTAGCATTATGGCATTGTAGATGTAGCCAATTTGAATGGCAGGGTGAGAAGAACGTGTATTCATATTAAATTTTTAATAGCAGTTAAAGTCAGAAAACATGTTGTATATTCCAGATTGATTTCCAAATTAAACTTGAAGTGTCTGGAATTCTTAGAGTTCTGTTTCATTCTTCATTATCTGGGAAGCTAATAAGAATGTAATGCTTTGAGGAAGACAGTGCTTTGTATCATATGCTTCCAAGTGTGCAAAAATTTAAAAATCCTTGTGTTTTTAAATTTTTACCTATCATTCTATTGCTTTTTGCTTGACATTTGTTGATTTGTCGAAACAGTGTTTTCACCATATCTTTTGAATGCAATGGAGAAACTTAATAATTTATGTGTCAAATGAAAGATTGTGATGTGGGGAGTGTCATAAGCTGTAAAAAAATTGATCCCCATTTTTGCTTTCCTCCTAAAAAAATGGGAGAAGTATGAAAAATATTCTTCCACTATATCTCCAGAATGCGAGTGCCAAAAGTAACAAGCTATATGTTAAATGAAAGTTGCTGCTGATGTGGGGAATGTTATAAGCTATGAAAAATTGACCCTTCATGCTTTCTTCCCCCCTAAAAAAGGGGGAGAAATTTAAAAATAATTGTTCCCCTATATCTTCTGAATGCAAGTGTGGAATGTAACAAGTAATATGACAAGTGAAATCTTGTAATGTGGGGACCTACAGTTATGAGTTAGTTATCAAATGAAAGCTCATATGATGACCATCATAAACTATTTTGAATTTTGAACTTTTCTGGAAATCCCCTTTTATCCTCCTTCCCAGATAAAGGGAGGGGATTTTCGTAGGGTTAGATTTTAAAGAGTCACATCTTAAAGCTTGTGACATCACCAGTATCATGGACTACCTCAAACATGAATCCAAAAGAGAGGAAAAATGTGGTCAATGTTTATCAGTTATATATCAAATGAAAGTTTTTGAAGGTAGGTGTAAGAAAAAATGTAAATAAAATTAAAAAAAAAATACAGATCTTCTTATAAAGGCCCTAAAAAGTAAAAATCCTAAAAAAGCATATCAATGGTTTAATTAGTCACTGTATTCACTTTAAAGAAAGATAAGGTCCCATTTTACATACACAACAAGATTGCTGACACCTTCTCTTCCTTTGAAGTGCATGTGAACTCAGTGACTGATTGCACCATCGATATGCTTTAAGTTTATTTTTTTACTTTTTAGTGCCCTTATAGGAAGATAGGTATTTTTTTTTTATTTTTAAATCTTTATGGTTGATGTCAAAGTAATGGGTAAACATGAGATATGCAAGAATATCATTTCCATGATTAATCAATGCATTATCTAATCAAGAACATAATTACCATTAGTAGATATGACCTTGTTCCAATAATCTACAAGTTTGTAGATTACATTCCTGTAGAAACTCTTGTCCTTCGTGGCAGTGAAGTCTACAGTGTGATCTTTCGCATCGTCATCATTCTGAAACTTCTTATTGGAAATTAAATTGTTTACGGATCGAAACAGATGGAAATCTGAGAGTTCCAGGTCTAGTGAATATAGGGATGTGTCATTATTTCCTAGCCTAATTGCTGCAGCTTCTGCTGTGTCTATAATGCAACATATCCTTGCTCTATGGAAAATGTAACTCTTTCTGTGAAATAGTCTCCTTTCCCACACACCTGACAAAGGCAGTTTATTGTTGATGTACATAGCATGATCATTTAATTCCTGAACAGAAGCTAAAAATTACAATAATAATAGATAATCAAATATCATCCTCTGAATCTTTCTGGCATTTGTCTTTCTCAAAATACTCTCCCTTGAACTTCACACATTTTTGCCATCATTGTACCCATGCATTAAAAGTGTCTTTGAAGCCATTTTTTAAAAACATCCGAAGTGTTGTCATTGTGGCTCTGAAAGTTTCGTCGTTGGATACGAAATGTTTCCCTTTCAAAGCTTTCTTCAGTTGCGGAAAGAGGAAAAAATCGCAGGGTGCTAAGTCTGGGGAATATGGAGGATGTGGCAGAACCTCAGCACCTATGGCAGTGATCACTGGCTGCAGAATATTAGCCATATGGCAGTGATCACTGGCTGCACAATATTAGCCACAATATTAGCCTGGCATTGTCATGATGGAGAAACCAAGTCACACCAGAAAGTTCTGGATGTTTTTCATGAATGGCATGCCGAAGTTTGGTTCTGAGAACCTTAGAGTAGGCTTCCTTATTCATGGTTTTCTATGAGGCACAAAGCGAGTAACAAAAACACCTTCTATATCAAAAAACACGCCATTTGTTTCCCAGCTGAACAAGAAACTGAATTTTCTTGGTTCTCGGTGAATCGGGATGCTTCCATTGACTCAACTGTTGTTTTGTTTCATGATCGTAGGGAAAGATCCAAGTTTCATCACAAGTCACAATTCGACTCATGAAGGTTGAACCCTTGCTTTAAAAACGATTAAGCATCTCCTTGCACAGCTGTACTCTTTTTTGTTTTTGTTCTGGAGTCAAACTGTGTGGAATTCATTGAGCACAGATTCGTGACATTTTCAGATAAGGTTTTCACAATCGCATGAGCACTTCCGTATGAAACTGACATTTTCACAGCCACTTCACGAAGTGTTATTCATCTGTCTTCATTAAGGATTGCCAGGGCTCTTTAGATTTGCTCAGGAGTTATTGAGGAAGAAGGCTGGCCGGGTCTTGGGTCATCGGTAACAGATTTGCGTCCTTTTTTGAATCGCTTATGCCACTTAAAAATGGAAGCCTACGAAGACAGTCATTACCATAGGCTTCACTCATCTCTTCAACAGTTGCAGCAGCACTTAGGCCTCACCTAACACAATAACGAATGACATACCGCTGTTCTGTCTGAATTTCCAACATTCTGAACGAATGTCTATGACGCCCAACTTGAACCACAGTCTTAACACAACAACAGTCGACGCCAAATGACCTTGGCACATGAAGCCTCCTTTGCAGCGGTCACACACAGTGCCATCTAGTATTACTTTGGGAAAAGCACTACATACGAGTACTTATGGTGTCAGTCCACAAATTAAATGATCACTCCTCCTATCTTGCTGTAATTAATTTAAATATCTTTGCTGTAATTAATTGCCTATCTTGCTGTAATTAGTAAGACAACTCTATTGCCCCTGATTGTTTGTGATTGGTCCCTTTTGGTTGTGGTCCCTTTCATTTTGGAGCACAAGCAGTAGATGAAATGACCATACCATGGAACTGGGAGAACAGCTTTGCAAGAGGAGCACCAGATATCCTGCCCAACATCAGGCAGTCACTTAAACTTAGTAATACAGCTATCATCACTGCAAACAAAGGGAGTAGAACTAACCACATTATTCAGGATGTCTCTGAAATACTCAGCCCATTTTGCCATCTGGAGGTTCCCAAAATGATTTGCTGTTGAAAATTGCAGATATCTCTTTCCACCTCCTCGCTGATTGTAGGGTCTGGAAATTATGCTATTCACATTTGCTCTTGGTTCTGCATGTTGTTAATTGTCTTTTTCCTCAAAATACTCCAGACTTGAGTGACACACTGATCTGCAAGGGCAGGATCAAGGGAAGAGGTGTCAAGGAGTCCAGGCCCCCTCCTTTTGAGAATTTTATCCAGAACAGTCTCTTGGCACCCTTAAATGTTTTTCTTGGTCATTCTGAAGATAGTGTTGTTCTGTTGGCAGTTCTCTTTGAAGGAGTGTCCTGGGTATTGAAAAGTGTTGTATAAAAGGTCTTTTAAGTGACTCAACTTGTATAGTACTAAAGTAACTTGCACTTCTATCTTTTAGAATACTTTCTTTCCAGAAATGGCAACAATTCTTTCCAGTATCTTTCCCGATGTTAAAATTTGTGGGGAAAAAAAATTCAGACCACATTAGAATATTGAAATATTGTGTTTCCAATATGTTGTAGTTATTTTGTTTCTAATTTTCTTAGTTTGTAAAAAATATAGGAAATATAATATATATAAGAACAGAATTCAAAAATAAGTTCATTTATATGAGTATCAATTGAAAATTATATTTTAAGGACACTGCCATGTTTTCAGGATCCTGTAAGAGCTCCATGGTCTAAAATGTTTGGGAAATCCTGCCTTAGAAGTTCTATAATTTGGATACATCTTTGTTGATTATTGCAGTGGGCCCCTCTCTCAAAATCCAACAACTGATCCTACCTATGATTTTGTTTTTATAGTTATTTGATTAGCTGTTCAGCATAGATTTCCTTGTGCTTTACAGCATCATACACAGCTAAGAGTCCTATTGTATATATCTTTGTTATCGCTATTATATTGACATTTTATACTTTTGTCCTAATGTTTTCAATTTATGGTTTTTGCCATTTAAATTTCAGCTGTAAATTTCATGAATTTTGTATTTGTGGTTACTATATCCTTAGTTGCTATTAAGCCATTGAATCTAAATTGCCAACCAGATGTAGTTAAGGGCATTAAATAGATGCTTTCAGTCTACCTGTGTGATACTGGGCTTTGCATACATTTTACAAAGGTCTGACAATAGCCTGTTAGTATACACCATAATAAAAGATCTGTGTGGATTGGGGACCTCAGCAGAAAGACAACACAAAACATCCATGCTTTACCCAGTGCTCGAACTCAGGTCCCTTTGATCGGTGGCCAAGCATGCTAACCACTTGGCCATATTATCAGCATTTAAAAAAATTATAATTAGTCACTGAATTTAAAAAGTCCCCCCAATTTCTAGCAGTTACTAAAAAGCAAATAAACCACAAATCTGAAAAATATTAAAAATGAAATATTGCAATGCTTAGAAATTTCCTTTTGCAAGATTAGTTGCATGAGCCAAATGACGTATCAATGTGAATTCCTATTCTTGGGAAAGAAAACAATTAACTCAGGAGACATACTCAGTCATATTATTTTTTTTTGTTCATTTTTTTTTCTTTGTGTCTTGATATAATCCAACCACTTTTTTTAATCATCAAATTCAACATTTAAAGATATTATAAAGGGCAATTTTTTATATTTGTGTTAATAAAAATGGGTTAGATCAAAACAATTTCATACATTTAGCAACCTTGCTTACTACATCTGAGTTTGGTTGCATTTGTATTTCTATTCTGTATGTGCCAATTCAGTAGTGCATGCACATACTAATATAAATCCCATTTATGATATGTTTACAGTACTTGTGAAACCCTTGTATGGTTGGATCACTTCTGAATAGCTGGCATGTTTAGAAGCTTTATTTAGCAAAGTCTTTATGGGAAAATATTATGGTAGTTAAAGGTTTTCTAATATCAGTTTTTCTGCATTGTTTTTCAATGTTTAAGAACTCTTAAAATTTTATGGAAAAAAATTACAAAAAAAACTATGTATAAAAATTATTTGATACACACTATTATTATTAATGTTTGAATGATGTTTAACACTCACGAGACTTCAAACTTTCCATTCACAAGCATTACAATTAAATTATTTTGGCCAACTTCTGTACCTAACTGGCTGTTAGGAAGTTAGTCGGAGGGTGGGAGAGAGAGAGCATCACAGGTGTGCTATTCTTTCCAGCTTGCTACCCCTGGTGACTGGAGATGACTATAAACTGCTTATCTGCAAGACAATGGTGCTGGTGGGGGTGGATTTCAAAGGGAATCCACTGTCCTTTTAGGTTAAAATCTTGCTAAGAGAGCCATCTCCAAAAGGTTATTTTTGAATGATTATAGTTTTAAATTCTGAACAAATATCACTTGGGGGCCATCATTAATGTAGTATTGAGTGTATGCTGCTACTGCAGTTTTGGTTTGCCAGGTTGCTATGATAGATAGTAGCTGAGGGCATCATAACCTGCAAAATCAAAATGGAAGTAGCAACATTACATGATAGGATAGATGATTATTGCAAAAAACATTTAATTTTGCATTAATTACTGATTGGTTAGATATAAATCCTTTTCTATACCATTGTTTTTAAACCAAACCATGTTTCAGTTAAATCTTTTTATGATTTAGAAAAAAAACAAATGTACACGAAATTGGTTTCATTAGTTTAGAAAATAATAATTTAATAAAATGTTTATAAGAAAAAGATATAATTGCTCTATTATAGATTGCTAATAAAATTTTGTATTTTTCAGTCATCTTATGCACAACTTCTGGCAGCTACAACTTTAACAAAACTAGTATCAAGAAATCCAAATACTCTTACATTGCAACAGAGGGTTGATATCAGTAAGTGATTTAATAATAAAGAGTACAAAAGAATAATAGTTCTAATATTAGAGATTAGATTATGTGAGTATGTATAGTATTTCATATTCATAGCTGTTAGTCCCTGGAGTAATTTCCTATTAGTAATATTAGGGACAAAAATTAGTTGTTACAAGTAAATTTTTGTAGACATGTCAGTATAAGTTTTTTATTGCTTGGTTTTCTATTAAATATCATGCATGAAATATAGATTTGACTAATAATATTGACTTAAATGTTGCAAAAAAAAAGGTCCATTTCTCATTTAACATTAATGCTCTCTATGGTGATACTATTGCAACAGCGATCTTAATTAGGTATTAAAATTGATTAAAATAGTGATTAAATTTTAAATTGATGTTAAAAATATTTAATCAGTGTAATGTAAATATGATGTAAAAAATTGCATTCATGTAAAAATGATGAAAAAAAAAATTACAATTTTGCAGGTAATGGCATTGTAGATGTTAAACCACAACAGATGAATAATGTATTCATAGATACATTTATAAATGATACATAATAGTTCTTTAAGTACTTGACAACTTTTGAAAGAAATATGCATTTTTATATAGATGTTACACTTTAGTTCCCAGTTGACCAGAATTCTTTGATATCAATAAAATATTAGTCATAGCATAATGCATTTTTCTCCTAAATCTTTCCCTCAGTGCAAGCTCTTGTCTGTTATGAAGGAACTACCCTGTGAAGGTTCTGCTGGTTCAGGTATTTTTACTGTGTTCTAAACGCTCACCTGCATTTTGATGTGCACTGTAATCTTTATTTCTGGAATGGAAGATCCTGGCTGTTGCTTGGGGATCCTCATCTGCCCTCCTTAGCCTATGACTAGCATTGTTCCGTTTGGCTGTCTTACCATTGGGGATACAATAGTTTGAAGGATAAGCTTTAAAATTTTATTGCTCAATGATAGAGAATTTTAGGATACCTTTAAGTGGGGACCATCTGGCATTCTCCTGTGACTGTCCAAGGTGGCTAAAGAAAAAGGAGGTACAATGCCTCAAAACTCTAAACAACATCTCTTATCCAGAGGCAAAAAAAAAAACTCACTGTGCCACCCTCCCCACCTGTGAAGGTTTCCTGCCAGTGCACTGATTGAAATCCATCATTTTGCTGGCTTCCGTGACACTGCAGACCGACATTAGTGTATCACTATCTGAATCTTTCTTTCCGGCTGTGAAGTACCTCCTTATGCAGGTGAAACTGGTGTTGGCTTCAACTGCGTTTTATATTCTTGCATCAGAACCTTCCTCAACCACCTCAGGAATGCCACTTCCATCATGACCACTGACATCTAGACCTACCAAACTGAAGTTGCCCCTGCTGGGACTGAAGAAAAAGACTGACCCCTTCTCAAGTGGTAGTCTCAGATCCATGTCCCTCGGATGTCTAAGCGCATGGTTATGGGACTATGATCAATTCCCAAAACCATCTGTGATTGTGAAAATAAATGGGAAATCGTCATCTGCTGACTCCTCGAAGACCTGAGATGGGCACACTCTTACAATGGAACTGTCGTGGATTCCAGAGGAATCTTAACGACATCGAGGTCCTTTTCTGGGCACACGAGCTCATCTGTGTGAGCCTGCAGGAGACATATTTGCACATAGTTACTGATCTCACAATTTGGCATTTCTCACTTGTTCACTGGGATGGGGATGGAGGTAGTCCAGCTTGGGGGGTTGTTGTTATCCTTGTGAGCCACCATTTTCTATTCCAGGTTGTACCCCTCACTTCTACTCTTGGCGACCATTCACCCCATTATGGGATTCTCTTCGACTGCTCTGTCTATCTTCTGGGAAGATCTTGATGACATTGTCTCAGGGAAGATCTTGATGACATTGTCTCACAGCTGCATCCTCCCTTCCTTATCATGGGGGGCTTCAACAGATACAGTCCACTTTGTAGCAGTACTGACATAAACATGAGGGGTGGGGTCCTGGAGCAATGGCTCTTGGATCCTTCACTCTTTCCTTTTGAACATCAGTTTCAGTACCTACTTTCATTTCCCAACCCCCACATTCACAACCATTGATCATACACCTGTTCCTTGCTCCTTCTTCTATTTACATGGGAGTTTGAGGACAACCCCTGTGGAAATGATAACTTTTCTGTGGTCTTTACAGTATCCCATGGGGGCCCTTGTGATCATTCACATGTATCACAGTGGAAGCTTGATCAGCCTGACTGGTGTGGTTTTGAACTCCTCTGAGTTCGACCAATACTTGGTAAGACGAGCCAATCAATGTTTCAGTGGCGGAGGTAACAGACTGCATCTTCCATGCAGCTGCCTTGACCATTTCTCATACTTCAACATGATTTCTTCGATTTCCAAAATTGTGGTGGAATGCCAACTGCACTGCAGCTCATAAGGGTCAGAACAAGATTTCAGAGATATCTGACATCCTTTAACCTTGAAGATTTCAAATGCGCTAGGGCGAAAGCATGCTTCGTCTGGTGCCAGAAGGAATCTTGGATCAAGTACACATCTTCCATCACTTGCATGACTAGTTCTAAAGTCATGCTCAAAGCAGGCCAATTCACAGCTGAGGAGCTGGGAATGACCTGCTTTGAGGCTACAGGCATCTCACCAGAGGCCGTCATAAATTTCAATCCTGGAGAGGGCCGTTTAGGACATATAAAGGATTTTATAGTGAAAAGTGTCAATTCTGGGGTACAAAATCCACATTTGCCTTCATATGGGGTACTGAAAGTGTCAGGGGTTTGCCATCTTGGGTAAGTTGGGTTGTTTTACCTCTGATCAGCACTTTTTTGCACACCATGGGGCTAACTGGCCAGGTCACATGGACCCCGAAGGCTCAGAAGAAGGTTGGGGGGAGGGGACCCACTGGAACAGCTATTGGGAGACAGATGGTAGCCTCCTGTCATGGCCATCCAGCGTGTTCTTTAACGTGCGCAGGGTATGGCCCTCCCACACACAGGGCCACAGCTTAATGTCTCATCCGATGGACGGAGGCCTTTCCAAGCCCATCAGTGTCCCCTACTGACCGTGGGCAGGACGGGAAATTTTGCGGAGATAAATCTCAATACTGACCCAGCTGGGACTCAAACCTGGGAACTACAGATTACGAGCCTGGCGCATTACCAACTGAGCTACCCCCGCCCCATTCTTGGGTAAGAAATTTGCTGGTTGTTGAAATGAAAAAATGAAACACTTGCTGGTCTCTTGTAGGGGACCATGTCCCCTGTGGCCCCCCTTCTTATGGCCATCACTGTCTCTTACCATTGAGTACTGATCGGCTGCTTCAACTTTTAAACTGTGTTTTTCTAGTGGAGCAGTTTCCTGATTCCTAGCAAGAGGCTATTTATTGTCTTGGCCTTCCCCAAGCCAGGAAAGGATCCCAAGATTCCTTCAAATTATCATCCCATTACATTGACAAGCTGCATGTGCAAGGTGTTGGAAAGAATGATGAATGCCAGACTCATCTGGTATTTAGAACATCGCAGCTTTCCAGTACCCAGTGTTTTTTTGCAGGCAATGGTCTACCTTAGACCATCTGATCCACCTCGAATCAGTGATCAATTCTTTTTCATGAAGAGAGCACCTGGTGTTAATATTCTTCAACATTGAATAAGCATATGACTAGAAATTCAGCATTCTTTGTGACCTCCATGGCTTTCTCTTGAGAGGTCACATGCCAATCTTCATTTCCAATTTTTTGTCTTCTCATTCTCTTTGTGTCCGTGTCGGCAACACTCTGTTGCGACCTATCCCTCAATACCAGGGGGTGCTACAAGGCAGTGTCCTGAGTGTTACCCTTTTCACTGTCAAGATAAATTCTAGTACTAAACAGTTCCTCCCTCCGACTATAGGCAATGCCTTCTATGTTAACAACTTTAGCATCTTTTGTTCTTCCAGTATGTAGAAGGTCATTGAATGAAAACTACAAACTGCCCTAAATGTCAAGATAAATTCCATTACTAGACAACTTCCTCCGACTGTAGGCAATGCCCTCTATATTGACAATTTGAGCATCTTTGTTCTTGCTCCAGTATGATAGTCATTGAATGACCTGCGAACTGCCCTAAACAATCTATTACTTTGGGTTATAGTCAATGGGTTTTGGTTCTCCCCACAGAAGACCACTTGTGTGCACTTTTGCCACAAGTGTAATTTTCATCTGGACTCCCAAGTTACAGCTCAGGAGTACCATCCTTCCATTTGTGGCAGAGACTTATGTTTCTCTGTCTCATCTTTGACTGGATATTGACTTTTCTTTTTTATCTCAGATACATCATCTCAGATCCAAGTGCATGCAGGCATTGAACAATTGACAAACCATAATGTCCTCTCCTCCCTCTCTTGTGGAGCAGACCAATGTTCTTTGCTCCACTTCTACCAAGCACTTGTCTGGTCGAAGCTGTACTGTGGATCTCAGGTGTGCTTGGATCCCATTCACCATTAGGCCCTTCGCACCTCACCAATCCAGAGTCTGTACATTGAAACCAACAAACCATATTTGTCTATTCACCATTAGAAATTGTTCCCCCAGTGTGCATCAAAATTGCAATCCTTGCTGAGCCATTCCACTTGAGACAGTGTTTTTAATCCTCAGAGGGAATTCCATTTTCACTTCTGTTGGGTGCCCAGTCATGTCAGATTAGGGGCAATGACTTGACAGATGCAGCTGCCAAGTTGGCCACACCCCTGGCCAGCTGCTAGTTCCATACTTGAATTTCTGGCAGTGTTTTTCCACTGAGCTCCTGGCACAGTGACAGAGAACTTGGTCGGAACAGATTACAAACACATTTTTTGACATCGAGCCAATTGTCAAACCGTGGCAGTAATGTTTTTGCCAGGAATAGCAAGGAGGAAGTAGTATTTTCTTGGCTCCACTTAGGTCATTCATTTATCACACATTCATTTCTTCTTCGGGAGGATGATAAACCTAAATGTGAATTTTGTGGCAACATTTTAACCGACAAACATTTTAACCATTAAGCATATTTTACTTCATTGTCCATGCTTTAACTTGAGTGCTGTATGTATTTTAGCTTCCATGATTTTACATCTGTCCTTGGACATCTTTTATCTAATGACCCTGTTTTTGCCTATTTACATCTTACTGGATATTTTAATGTTTTTCATCATCATCCTCCTCAAGCAGCCATGGGCTACGGAGGTCCAACCAGACCGTGCAGTTTAATTCTCCAAGCATATCTGTCCTGAGCTATATCTGCTACATCCGGCCACTGCACACCAATTCTAGCAAGGTCATGTTTGACATTGTCTGCCCACCGCATCCTAGGTCTCCCTCTCCTTCTGAGGCCTCTAGGCACACTGTTCATAACCTTATTCGCCAATCTATAATTATCCATACGGGCAACATGGCCAAACCAGCGAAGTCTCTCTCTACACAATATGCTGCTTAAAGGAGGTTGCAAACTCCTTTGCCTAACCTCATCATTAGTTACAAAGTTAAACCACCTGATACCCAAGATACTGCGTAAGCATCTAGAATCAAAAGCATCTAGTTTCCTGTTATCTTGTTTACACAGCGTCCAAGTTTCACTACCATAACTAACCCTAGAAAGAACCAAACTATTATACAGTCTAATTTTAGTCTTTAGGTGTATACGCCTATTTCTCCACACTCTCCATAGATTCTTAAAAGTCCCAGCAGCAATACCTATTCGTCTGTTAATCTCATGCCGCACATCACCAGTATCTGTTACATAGCTCCCAAGGTAATTAAACTGTGACACCTGTTCAAGACTGCAACCATTCAGATTAGTTGAATCACAGCCATCCTGACCAATTTTCATCACTTTAGTTTTCTCTCTGTTTATAATCAAACCTACTCTACTACCAGTCTTATCAACACCTCGAATGAAAGAGTTCATCTTGTCAACATCATTTGCCAAAAGAGCTAAATCATCAGCATAATCTAAATCAGAAATTTTAGTATCTCCAGACCATTTAAGGCAAAATCTTTCCCTTGCATTGAATTTTGCATAACATAATCAATAACCAAACTAAACAGAAAAGGAGACAAAATGCATCCTTGTCGAACACCAGAAGTAATGCTAAACCAATTGCTACAAGCCTTACCAACTCTCACACATGACTCAGTGTTATTATAGAGAGCTTTCATTATATTAACTAACTTGTCAGGTATACCATATGATCTCACAATCAACCACAAATTATGACGATCAACAGAGTCGAAAGCCTTTTTGAAATCAACAAAGCTAGCAACCAAAGGTTTCTGAAACTCTAAACATTTCTCAAGAATCTGCCTGAGTGAAAATATCTGATCTGCACATCCCCTACCACTTCTGAATCCACATTGCTCATCACGCAATTGCCTGTCAACCAGATTCTTAATTCTATTAAGCACAATCATGGAAAGAACTTTACCTGGAACAGAGAGTAGGCTAATACCCCTATAGTTATCACAAGAACTGCGATCACCTTTTTTGAAAATAGGGATAACAATAGCTCTGGTAAAGTCCTTAGGAACCATGCCTTTATCGTAAAAGATATTCAGAATTTCAGTCATCTAAGTGGTAACCGAAACATTCCCAGCTCTAAGCATTTCCGTAGTAATTTCATCTACCATTGAGGATTTATGTCGTTTAAGTTTAGAAACAGCCAAAATAACTTTAGATTGTGTTATAGGGCCAACATTAAAGCCACCAATGCATCTATCATCATTGCAAACAATGGGAGTAGAACTAACTACATTGTTTAGAACATCACTGAAATGCTCAGCCCACCTAGCCATGACAGTATCCTCCCCTTCTATAACCTTACCTTGTTTATCCTTCAATCCTTGTATGCCTGTCTGTTTTCTACCACACAAAACATTAACTATCTGGTACAGCTCTCTGCTGTTGTGCTGTCTAACTGCTTCCTTGGCTTTGTCAGCCAAACCATCAAGCCAAAGATTCTTATCAGTAGCTAACTGATCCTTTACACGTTTATTAAGCTCTCTGTAATCCTTTCTATTAGGACTAGTAGGGTACTGATTAAGGACATTCCTGCAGTTCCTTCTTTCTGAAATAAGCTCAAGTGCCTTATCACTTAAATAATTCTGCCTCCTCTGCTCCTTTTTTCCTATAGTACTGTTAGTTTCCAAAAAAGCCTGTTTAAAATGGCCCCATTCTTCCTCAACTTCAGTATTAAGCAAACCATGACTGTCATAATGACTAAGTAACCTATCATGGTAAGCTTTAGCTATAACTGGGTCTTTCAGAGCTTTGGTATTAAAGGTAAATTTTTTAACCCTAGCACAACACTTTTTAAGTTTAAGTTGCAAGACACTTTTAACAAGGTAATGGTCAGATCCAATTTCAGCTCCCCTATATGCCCTGGTATTTCTAACAGAACTAGCCCATTTGCTGTTAATTAATATATAATCAATCGTATTCCTATGCAGCCCATCAGGTGAAACCCATGTGTCGCGGTGATTGTAATAAGTGTTAGTTATTCTGAAACCATTGAGTTTACTTACCTGTAGGAGATATTGCCCATTGCCATTGCAGCTACCAATACCAAAAGGGCCTATTACTCCTCCCCAAAGGTCAGAGTCAGTACCAACTTTGGCATTGAAGTCACCTAGAACAAGGGTAATATCTCCTTTCTTGACAGAATTCAAAATATCCTGAAGTTGTCCGTAAAACCTATCCTTCTCATCCTCATCGGCATCCTCAGTGGGGGCATAACAGCAGATAACATTCAAGTCTTTATTGCTTGTCTGAAATTTTGCTGTAAGAAACCTTTCATTAATGCACTCATATCCTAGAAGAGCATCACTAGCATGTCTGCTGAGCAGCAGACCCACACCCTGGTGATGCTTTCCATCCTCCCTCCCTCCCTGTAAAGAGAAATTTAAAGTTATTTTTAAGTACCTTACCTTTATCTGTCCATCTGGTCTCTTGCAAGCCTAGAATATCTAGGTTATAGCCTTGGAATTCCTGCATGAGGACATCAAGAGAATAATCTCTATGTAATGTCCTCACGTTCCACGTTCCTGCAGAGAGAAAATGATTAGTAGGATTTTTAAAGAAATTAGGTTTATTGAGATTGGTAGGGCCAACAATATCGAACAGTCCCCTGATCACAGGCATGGGGCAAAGACCTGTTCCTCCTCCGCTAAAGGCTGAAGTCACCGATGCTGGCAGGAACTTCAGGCACCACCTTTTCAAGTGGGCTTTTTGAAGAGCCACATGGCCTGCCCGAGACACATTACTCCAGTTTAGGGTTGATGATGCCCAACTAGCTAAGTAAGGTTCAGGTACCTGCGATGGCCTCTGATTAGGATTATCCACCAGCTGATATAAGGTATCCCATACCTCTGTTCACTTAGAGCTGGCAACCCAGAAGCAAACAGAAAACACAGCAGCAGACTCTCCCTCAACAGAGGCCCACCAATGCAGCAAGTCCAGGATCAATAATCAAGCTCAAATCCATAAACAAGTCCAGTCTAGTAGGTATAAATGGTCAGCACCAGGACTCTGTGAAGTTGACCACTCCTCAGCAGGGTTGGAAAAAAAAGAAAAAAGTGGCCATAGATGACCAGATCAGCAGGCCATACTGAACTAGCAGCCCTCCCCTTCCATTCCTTTTCAAAAGAGAATATCTCTTTTGAAAGGTACTAACGGCCTGCACCACGAGAAGGCGGGGTCGGACATTAGATGCTAGACCTGGCCGGTTCTGTGCATCATCACTAGGGATTGGTGCACAGCTCTCCTTCCAGTTTACACCTAACTACCATTTACAGGTAGATTTGATATTTAGACTTTTTTTTTATTATATAGGTCCTACACACCCATTGTTGCCATTTATGTTTTACATTTGTTTGCTGTCCTTTTATGTATTACTTCTTTATCTGTTGAGCTTAAGTTTGGTGTCTGTCCTGTGGGTGGTTAGTGTACTTGGCTTCTGAACAAAGGAACTTTGGTTTGAGCCCCGAGTAAGGCATGGATGTTTATGTTATCTTTCTACTGAGGTCCAACCATTCTCACATATTATGGTGTATAATGACAGATTCCTGTCAGACCTCTGTGAAAAGCAGCTGCTTGAAGGAGGTACTTATTTTTTTATATGTAGGTTTACCTAACCTTTATATTTTTACTTTTGGTCTTTATACTTTGTTTCGTGCATTATGGTCTCAGTTGCCACTGTGCCATAAAACCAATCGTTAACCCCTCCTACTCTGCCCTCAGTAAGGGGTACTGATGCAGAAAAGTGCAAGTCATAGGTAAAACAACCTAACCGTAATCTCTTTAATATATTTAGCCTCTTTTAATGGGAACTTAAAATTCAATTTTATGTTATCTTTGAATGGTTTTGTTTTTCTTGAAAAAATTTCACATTTCAGTTGTATTTGGGCATTTTTGTTACTAATACAGTAAAAGTTCATTGCTAGATAGAAGGATAGTTAAAAATGTGAGCTCTAACTCTTTATATAGGACAAATCTGTAGTTTTCACTTGTGTGTAGAAAAATGCAAGAACATATTTCAAACAGTTTAATAAATCATAAAATGAAATATCCAATTGAGTCCTTTTGAATGAGGTAATGTAAAACAAACTGCACCAAGAAACAGTCGCTGATTGCATAACAGTGAGTGATAATGCATTAGTTGCAGTCGGATCAGTTTTGTAGCTGTTAATATTTAGTGTCTGCTTAGTCTCATAACAGTTCTCAAACACTCTTTAGTTCAATGAAAAGGAAAAATATCATGCCTATACTGCTGACCCAATCAAGTTTTTAAAAGATACCTGAAATGTTTGTTTTTTTAAATTAGTCTGAAAATTTGATTAGTTGAAATAAACTTTCTGTTGATTTATTTATTATATTGGTGGAATCAATATAATAATCCCTTAATGAAGGCATAATGTCCATTTTGGCAAAACTGACTGTAGTAGGTTTTCTGCATAATGCAAATATTTCAGAATTGTTGCCTTAACAATTTGTTCGTTTATTTGATTATAAAAAGTTTCTCTTTATGCTTTGAGGAAATACACATAGTTTAGCAAATATGTAATTTTGTGTTGCTTCTATTTTTTATTATCTTTTCAGCTTTTTGATTTTTTGTTTCTATTTATGTTATTTAAATGCATTATTTTTATGTATCACATAGTAATTTCTGGATCACAAATTGTATTCTTTCAATCATAATCTTAACAAAGCTTTTGGTTCTGCAAATGTCAAGTTCAATCCAGAAGAGGCAGTGTGATTAATTTTAATCAAGTGTATATATATATACTCCTACTTCTAATTAATGCAGACTTTGAATAAAGAACACTGTTCACAGTAACTTCAGTGCTTAGAAGATTCCAGTTTCTTTAAGTTTTGGATAAATGTGTGTTTGCTCAGTTAGCATTACTGTATTTTTTTTATTGGCCTTTGTCTTTTCCAGTTTTTATTACAGTTATGTAGGGGCGGGGGTGGCTCAGCGGTAGCGTGCCAGGCTCGTAATCTGTAGTTCCCAGGTTCGAGTCCCAGCTGGGTCAGCGTTGAGATTTATCTCCGCAAAATTCCCCGCCCTGCCCACAGTCAGTAGGGGACACCGATGGGCTTGGAAAGGCTGCCGTCTGTCGGATGGGACGTTAAGCCGTGGTCCCGTGTGTGGGAGAGCCATACCCTGTGCACGTTAAAGAACACACTGGATGGCCTTGACGGGAGGCTACCATCTGTCTCCCAACAGCTGTTCCAGTGGGTCCCCTCCCCCAACCTTCTCTGAGCCTTCGGGGTCCATGTGACCTGGCCATTTAGCCCATGGTGTGCAAAAAAGTGCTGCTCAGAGGTAAAACAACCCAACCCAATTACAGTTATGGGCTGCATCACCAATATTTCCACTGAGGAAGTCATGAAATCAACTCTTGAAGATTGGATCTTTTGCATTTTGAAGCAAAACTTTAAGTAGTGTGTAATGAACATGTTTAACACATAGTGCATGTGCAATATGTGTAGTCATGATTGGATTAGCATTGGGCAAAAATATATAAATTTATTTAAAAACAAAATTTTAAGTTTATTTCATTGGTATGTAAAAAAGTTTAGTCTCATGTTCCTCAATCCACATGGTGACAAAATGTGTGTGCATGGGAGCATTGGCATCCTGAAAGACAGCTCTCTCTTCATGAAAGAAATGCTGTACCATTGGATGAAGATGGTTACTCAGGACTTCCAAATAGTGATTGGCATTAATCTTGCTTTCTAATGGAATGATTGCACCCAAACTGTGCCACAAGAAATCACTCCATACCGTTACAGAACTATCAGAACTCCTTAGAGTAGGAAACAAGCAATCAGATTTGTAAGCTTCTTTTGGTTGGTGCCACATGTGCACTCATTCATTGTTAAAAACAAAGTGTAAGATGATTGGTCAGACCATATCACATTCTTCCACTGCTCAAATCTCCACTGTTTGTGTTTTTTGCACCACTTGACATCAGTTCTCGATGTACTGTTTTTGACAAAACTGGCCTCTCGCATCCTGCAATGAAATCCATGCACAACTGATCAGTAGTAGCTTACTAGTTTTGCTTTGAACATTGCACTAACATTCAAATGTCCCAATTCTGGACTATGTGCTTTTGCCCCTGTTGCCTTTTGCAGATGATGTCTTTCTTTTAGATTTCTATGCAGCCATGGCCTTGGAAATTGTTCCTTGTGAAACATTAGTGAGTTCAGCTGTCTTTGTGACTGAAGCTTTTGCTAAATGCAGTCCATCAATCATGTCCCTTTCAAAACCACTAAAGTCTCTCTGATGGTACAAATAATTATATGCAGTTACACCAGGTTTGCCTTTATAGACATGACACTAAGTATGCTAGAATGTCATCTGCATGTTTCATGCCTTTGTCTATGGCATGTAGATACCACTGTTTCACATAAACTGAAGGCTTTTAGCAAACCTTGGGTATATGGTATGCCCATTACCTGTATATAACAAGGCATATCCTCATGTTGATTGAGTTTGCCAAATATGCTAACATCATGATTACAACTCTGATGTACCTAATGAAAGGGATAAGTTTTTAAGCATAGTCGTAATTGGAACTGGATGGTGATGGGGAATATATATAGTTCAGCATAAATGAAAATGAGCAAGATCATTTTTAATACATTATACTTTTGAGTTAAAATTTGCTTTACTATGCTAATTTCATATTGAAATGATATGATCTCACAGATATACACCTATTGGTGATTTGTGAGATGAATATAGAGGAAAAATTGCCATTAGCTGGGTGTGATCTGAACCCATGACCTCCTGATAACAAGTTATCAGACATGTTATCAGGAAATCGGGGTTCAGATCCCACCTGGCTAACGGTAATTTTTCCTCTATATTTATCCAATAATTTCGTATTGGGTAATTGATATTTAATATAATTTTTTTAGTGAGCTGTTGTAACTCCATGGACTGTAATGTCTTTGCAGAAATGTGTATCTTTTACTGAAAGATCATTGAGTATTTAAAGAATAGCTGTGCATCATTTTGAATAAAATATGTAAATTGAAAAAAAATTATCTTCCTGTTTGTGCCCTTAAAAAGTGAAAAATAAATAAAAGTAAACATACTAATAATGGAATCATTCATACATAAATTAATTTTTATGTGAATTGTTACCATTAATGATGGAGTACTGTCTTCTGCTATGTTTATTTATATATCATATACAGTGTTATAGAGTTTTATTAAATTTCTGATACATACACAGTGATTTTATTAGATTTCATTAACATATACTGCTCACAAAAATTAGGAGATATACTATCGCTTCATATTCATTTTGAAATATCCCCTAATTTTTGTGAGCAGTATATTTTATGAAATAGATGTTTATTAACTTTTACATATTTTTCAAATTTAATTATTTTAATGTTTGATATTAATTCTTAGTTTTTGAAGCTTTCGTTTTAACAAAGAATCTTGTTCTGCTCTTGCTTAATTAGAGCAACTTCAATTTCCACAGAACTGCTTATGCTCTTTTCCTAACAAATTGAACAATACTTTATAATGTGAAATCAGAAAGTAATTGATTGCTGCATTCCTTCTTTTAAATATATTAATGTAAACAATTATTTTGAATAACTTCTAACAGTTAATGTTAAGTCTATGGGATTTGAGAATTTCACACTGGTCCATAATGGGTCAGTCAAATCCATTGAGGTTTTAGTTAACCTCAGTGGGTTCGCACATAGCCTATATTCTCTCCTTGGGGTGAAGGGAACATTTGACAAGTTTGGCACCTCTAGCTCTTCTGATGGCTGAGTGCATAAGCAGACAGACATATAAATACATAAACTTACTTTCTATATTAGATAGAAGCTAATACTCACTCCATTGCTTTGCACTGAATTTTCCCTTTTCAGCTTGTAAATATACAAGCTTTGTTCAGAAGCCCCAAATGAAGCATGTAAATGTGTGGGCTTCAGACTGAAAGTGTTAAAAATTATCACATGCATACATACAGAATCCTTAAGCAACCATGGACTATGAAGGTACAACCAGACTGTGCAATTCCAAACTTGTTTGACCTGAGCTTGCTTTAAAAAAAGGAAAAAAAAAATAAACCGTGACTTCACATTCTCAATACAGTCAGCCACAGTGGTGAGCTGCCAATCAATTAACAGGCTGATTTAAAAGGAGTTTTAGGTGTTTGACTTCCTTGAATGAAAACCTGTATGAATAATTCTAACAAAGAATTTAATGATTTACAATCTAGTGCAGGTGTCTAGTGTTCACAGCTAAAATTAGAACATGCCTCATGGCAATAATGTCATCTGGACTATGCTAATGGCAATTTGAAGGATCACAAAAATTTATTACTTTCTAATGCATCAAATTGAAAAATAAATCAAAAATATTAGTATTATTTAAGAGCTCTGAAAAGTTTATCTTTAATATACAGTAAAAATTCAAATATTTGGATTAATTGGGTATGCAGGTAGTGCATCTGATGCATGGTTTAAGAGGTAGAGTGCTCTGACGTTTATCTAGAGAGTTTTAGGTTCAATTCCCACCACATCAGCGATAATTTTCTTCAGATATTTTTAATAACAGGTATATGCTACTGATCTAAGGGACCTGGGTTCGAGCCCCGGATAAAGCATGGCTGCTTGTGTTGTTTTTCTGCTGAGGTCCTACCATCCTCACAGACCTTCTACTGTAGCATATAAACTTACAGTCTCCTGTCAGACCTCTGTGGCAAGCAGTTGCTTGAGGGGGTATTTATTTATTTATATACACGGGTTTCCATAAATTAAGGAAAACTAAAAAAATTTATGATAAACAAAAAATTATATGAATGATTTTAATGAAATTTGATGGAAACATGAATTGCAATGCTAGTTTTAGAATGGTATAAAATATTTTGCACTAGGAAATTTGTTCCCTCTAAATATTGGGCTTTTTCGTTTGCTTATCTGTAAAAGAGAACATGAACTTTTATCAACAGCAGCATTATGGTTGTGATATATTTTAGAAGTACCAAGTGCCGAAGGATTTGGATCCCACATCTGGTGAAACTCAAGTTTTTTTCAGTTAGCAGTTTAATTGTTACTTGGCCACAGCACATCCTGTGTGTTAATAAATTACTCCTTAGGCAGTTACTTGCCACAGAGATAGGACAATAGCCTGTATTATTGAATATTAGGGCATTTCAAAATATTAAGTATATTTCAAACCTGAGTGAATCAAATTGCTACTTTTGCCATGAGTGGGATTCGAACCCACGTCTCCAGGAAACATGCCTGTTATGCTAGACTACTACACCATCAATGGCTAACCTTTTCTCAGCTTAGTGACCTTATAAGCTTTCTGGATTTTATTTATTTGATTTGCACTAGTGGCACCATCTATCCAGGAAGTGGACAACTCTGTTGCCTCTTTAGAGATGGAATTAATATTTTTCACTCACGCTCAGGGCGTTAAATCAATAATTCAGTAGTAAAGAATCACAGGATAAGTCCTGTAGACATGGAACTCATGAAATGATGAGCTGAAAAAATTTGGTTTTGTCATGAGTGGGATTCGAACCCATGTCTCCAGGAAACATGCCTAATGATATATCTGACTAATCATGTAGAGCTTACTCACCGTGTGCAGCTTTGTCTTTTGGATCATTATGTTTGTTCTCAGTGCCATCTCAGAGCACCACTCACTGCTTGAGATTGCATTCATATCTTTTATTCTTTTCTCAGCAATCAGTAAATAGTGATACTTAAATGTTGAGCTACCTAATTGCTACTCTGCTGTTTACTGCATTAGAAACCCAAGAATAGTGAAAGAATATGTTTAAAACTGACCTTTTTCTAAGAAAAGATATAAATTATTTTCATATTATGCATTAATGCTCAAAATGTGAGTTTGTTACATCTATTTTGAATAGTATGCTGGTTTCCATAAATTAAGAAAAATCCCTATGTTAAGTCAATGAGAAGCTAATGTCAAAGCTCTATAACTTAAATACTAAAAAACTAAAATAAGTTTTTTTTTTGTTTTGGAAAATGTGATTGTAGATAAAGATCTCAATCAAATAAATCAATATATCGATTTTCAACAATATTCGTTCAATATTTAGTGAGTTATGGAAGTTTTAATATTTAGCAATAACATTACCAACCACAAAAATTTACTTCAGAAGTTAATTAAAACTTAGTAATAAGTATTGTATCAAAGTGTTTAATAAAATAAGTTTGTATTTTAGAACTTTGTGAATAATAAGTATTGTATCAAAATGTTTAATAAAATAAGTTTGTATTTTAGAACTTTGTGAATAATAAGTATTGTATCAAAATGTTTAATAAAATAAGTTTGTATTTTAGAACTATGTGTAAAAAATTCTTTCACTATTCTTCAGTTTTGATAAGTTTCTTAAGACTGACATTGCTGGTGTTAAATATTCAAACTTCCGTAACTCATTAAATACTAAACGAATATTGTTGAAAATTGAGATATTGATTTATTTATTTGATCTGCAATTACATTTTTCAAAACAAAACTTTTTTTAGAAGTTATAGAGCTTTGACATTAGCTTCTCATTGACTTAACATAGGGATTTTCCTTAATTTATGGAAACCAGTGTATATTTATTGTATTAACCAGGAGGCATAATTTTTCATGTAAAGTTTAATTCAGATGTTTATGGAGAAGAAAAGATTAGTTAAGATGTATAAAACCAAAACTCTTTTTTTTTCTTCCCAGAAAATTATGTGCTTACATATTTAGCAACAAGACCAAAATTGGCTAGTTTTGTGACGCAAGCTCTGGTGCAACTTTTTTCGAGAATAACGAAGCTTGGATGGTTAGATACTGATAAAGATGATTATGTTTTTCAAAATGTAATTACACAGTTAAGAGGGTTCCTCCATGTAAGTACGGTGTGTAACATTTTATTTGTCCTCCTCTTAAGCCAAAGTTTTGACTTTTTTCCTGGATTAAGTGATTAACATAAAAATGTTTTATGCAAATTTGTTGTATATAGTGTTTTCAGTCTATTTTTTACATTCTATGCTTTCAGGGTTGGCAAATTTCTTCCAACTTAGGAAAAAAAAAATCATGAAATAAATTTCAGAAGAAAATGATTCTTCAATAATTAAAGAAGGGGATGAAACCTAGATTCTTTTCATTATTTGTTGTAGAAATTCTACTGATGATTTAATCTAATTTTTGAATTTTAATTCATTCAATTTTGAAATAAAATTTTGCTATTTTTTCCATTGATGTTTTTATTGATTATATATTTCATTTTACATATAATGTATTATGTATTCTAATTTTTGTTGTAGTTTATAACTAGGAAAAGTAAAATGACAAATAACCTAATATAAGGAATAGTTGAACATAAGAATTAGTAATTTTACTCTTCAAAGATCCAGCCTGATAAATTTAAATGAATCTAGTTGTCCAGCTATTATTTCATTGTGCTCAGCCAGGAAAAAATATTTTAGAACTTTTCTGTCAAGTAACTAAATGAGTAGAAATAAGTCATGTTATATAGCAAATTAAACAGCATTTAATTCTGAATTTTATTAAGGACAAATGTTCAAACAAAATGAGAAATATATAAATTTAAATGTGATTTTTATAATGCAATATAGTTTAAAAATGATTCTCTACTGTAATTAAGGCTTTATCCTGAAAAACCTAATGAACTAAAATATAACAATTATAATCAAACATTGTTTAAATATTGGATGCATAATTCTGTTACAGCTGCCTAGGTGGAGGTGGTTGGTAACATTCCAGACATGTAATCTGCAGTTCCCAGTTTAAGTCAACTGTGCGAAAGGCTGTCTTCTGTTGGATGGGACATTAAATTGTGAATCTGTATGCAGGAGAGCCATGTCCAATATAAATTAAAGACCATGCTGTGAATGACTTCTGACTTTCCCACAACATTTTTGTATAACATCTAAAATGGATGGTCTTGATGAGAGAAACCATCTGCCTCCTAAACAGCTGTCCAGAATGTCTCTTCTGACAACTTTCTCTGATCCTTGTGACATGGTTTTTAGCCTATTTTATGGGGGGGAAAAAATGCTTCATCAGAGATAAAACAACCCAAATCTGCTAAAGCCCATTAAAATACTAATTCAAATAAAAGGTTGCATATAAATGCTACACAATATTATATTTAATAAACGCAATATTCTAGCCAGCAGTAATGGTTATGATTGCTGTGTAGCAATTAATGTCATTTTTATGAAAAATTATGTACACCCATCCCTTGATTTACACTGTTCATGATCAGGAAAATGCAACTAGTTTCATTTCAAATCGTGATAGACTCGGTTTTATATGGTCAAAATAATATTC
The DNA here is from genome assembly GCA_038380435.1 of Ryuthela nishihirai. Lineage (NCBI taxonomy): Eukaryota > Metazoa > Arthropoda > Arachnida > Araneae > Heptathelidae > Ryuthela > Ryuthela nishihirai. The sequence continues at coordinate 36,736,763 of JAWZYU010000014.1, forward strand.
CCAATCATCAAACAATCAAAAGTCAGATAGCTTAAAAATTCGAGTGCCAGACAATAACCTACCTGCCAAAAATAGGCTTTACAATTTGTATTGAGCATAAATAGTGGTAAATTTAATACCTAAATTGAATATCCAACAATAATCTTTACACAAAATTAAACTCTAGTTAAATAATAGACAATCACAGGTAAATGCCTGTAGGAGATATGCATTAAATAATTATAGAGGAAAAAAATGCTATTAGCCAGATGGGATCCAAATCCATGACCTCCTGATAACACATCAGGTGCTCTGACCACTGAGCTACAGGCCACCAAACAATTATCCTCTGTTGGTGGCTTTAAGAATTATACCATGTTGTTAGTCTTTGGAAATCTATCTGACTGTAATTGAAGACTTTAGTATAGAAGGCACCTTCCAAGTTAGTGCACATGACCAGCCACACGAAACAGCAAGAGGCATGTTTTTTTAGCCAACATGTCTTTTATGAAGCATAAGAATGCTGTATTGAATACTAGACAATCACAGGTAAGCACCTCTAGGATATATACATTAAATAATTATAGAAGAACAATTGTCATTTGCCAGGTGGAATCTGAACCCATAACCTCCTGTAGCATGTCATATGCTCTGACTAACTCCATGGTATAATTATTAAAGCCACCAATAGGGAATGATTGGGGGCCTGCAGCTAAGTGGCAAGAGTGCCCAGTGGCGTCACTAGGGGGGGCTGACAGCACTGGGTTACACCAAAGTGACCATCTATAAAATTTTTGTGCAGTGTTTCAGCAGAAATTTACTATTACAAAAATATCCCTCTAATTAGCTATAACCACAAAAACATTTTTTGTAAGCCTAGCTTACATGTACTGTATCATACTCCTCCTCCTCCCCTTCCTCCCGCTGCCGCCTACGGAGGTCCAACCAGACTGTGCAATTTAGTTCTCCAAGCAAGTCTATCCTGAGCTACATCTAGCCACTGCACACCAATTCTAACAAGATCCTGTTTGACATTGTCTGCCCACTGCATACTAGGTCTCCCCTTCTTTCTGAGGCCTTTAGGCACACTGTTCATAACCCTATTCGCCAATCTATAATTATTCATATGGGCAACATGCCCAAACCAACGGAGTTTCTCTCTGCATAATATGATGCTTAAAGGAGGTTGCAAACTCCTTTGCCTAACCTCATCATTAGTTACAAAGTTGAACCACCTAATGCCCAAGATACTGTGTAAGCATCTAGTTTCCTGTTAACTTGTTTACAAAGTATCCAAGTTTCACTGCCATAACCAACCCTAGAGAGAACCAAACTATTATACAGTCTAATTTTAGTCTTTAGGTGTATACTCCTATTTCTCCACAGATTCTTAAAAGTCCCAGCAGCAATCCCTATTTGTCTGTTAATCTCATTCTGCATATCACCATTATCTGTTACATATAATTAAACTGTGACACCTGCTCAAGACTGCAACCATTCAGATTAACCGAATCACAGCCTGCCTGACCAATTTTCATCACTTTACTTTTCTCTCTGTTTATAACCAAACCTACTCTACTACCAGATTCATCAACAGATTCATCAACAGCTCAAATGAAAGAGTTCATCTCATCAACATCATTTGTCAAAAGGGCTAAATCATCAGCATAATCTAAATCAGAAATTTTCGTATCTCCAGCCCATTTAAGGCCAAAATCTTTCCCCTGAAGTGAATTTTGCATAACATAATCAATAACCAAGTTAAAGAGAAAAGGAGACAAAATGCACCCTTGTCGAACACCAGAAGCAATGCTAAACCAATTGCTACAAGCCTTACCAACTCTCACACACGACTCAGTGTTATTATAGAGAGCTTTCATTATGTTAACTAACTTGTCAGGTATACCATATGATCTCGCAATCAACTATAAATTATGACTATCAACAGTGTCGAAAGCCTTTTTGAAATCAACGAAGCTAGCAACCAAAGGTTTCTGAAACTCTAAACATTTCTCAAGAATCTGCCTAAGTGAAAATATCTGATCCACACATCTCCTACCACTTTTGAATCCACATTGCTCATCACGCAATTGACTGTCAACCAGATTCTTAATTCTATTAAGCACAATCATGGAAAGAACTTTACCTGGAACAGAGAGTAGGCTGATACCCCTATAGTTATCACAAGAACTGCGATCACCATTTTTTGAAATAGGGATGACAATAGCTCTGGTAAAATCCTTAGGAACCATGCCTTTATCATAAAAGATATTCCGAATTTCAGTCATCCATGTGGTAACCGAAACATTCCAAGCTCTAAGCATTTCTGTAATAATTTCATCTACCCCTGGGGATTCATGTAGTTTAAGTTTGGAAACAGTCAAAATAACTTCAGATTGTGTTTTAGGGCCAACATTAAAGCCACCAATGCATCTATGATCATTGCAAACAATGGAAATAGAACTAACCACATTGTTTAGAATATCACTGAAATGCTCAGCCCACCTAGCCATGACAGAATCCTCACCTTCTATAACCTTGCTTATCCTTCAATCCCCGTATACCTGTCTGTTTTCTACCACACAAAACATTAACTATCTGGTACAGCTCTCTGCTGTTGTTGCTGTCTAACTGCTTCCTCGGCTTTGTCAGCCAAACCATCAAGCCAAAGATTCTTATCAGCAGCTAACTGATCTTTTACATGTTTATTAAGTTCTCTGTAATGGTTTCTATTAGGACTAGTAGGGTATTGATTAAGGACATTCCTGCAGTTCTTTCTTTCCGAAATAAGCTCAAGTGCGTTATCACTGAGATAATTTACCTCTTCTGCTCCTTTTTTCCTAAAAGTGTACTGTTAGTGTCCAAAAAAGCCTGTTTAAAATGATCTCATTCTTCCTCAGCTTCAGTAGTAAGCATACCATGACTGATATAATGATTAAGTAACCTATCATGGTAAGCTTTGGATTTAACTTGGTCTTTCAGAGCTTCAGTATTAAAGGTAAATTTTTTAACCCTAGCACAACACTTTTTAAATTTAAGTTGCAAGACACTTTTAACAAGGTAATGGTCAGATCCAATTTCAGCTCCCCTATATGCCCTGGTATTCCTAACAGAACTAGCCCATTTGCTGTTAATTAATATATAATCAATCATATTCTTATGCAGCCCATCGGGTGAAACCCATGTGTACTTATGTATGTCGCGGTGATTGTAATAAGTGTTAGTTATTCTGAAACCATTGAGTTTACTTACCTGTAAGAGACTTTGCCCATTGTCATTGCAGCTACCAATATCAAAAGGGCCTATCACTCCTCCCTAAAGGTCAGAGTCAGTACCAACTTTGGCATTGAAGTCACCTAGAACAAGGGTAATATCTCCTTTCTTGACAGAATTCAAAATATCCTGAAGTTGTCCATAAAACCTATCCTTCTCATCCTCATCGGCATCCTCAGTGGGGGCATAACAGCAGATAACATTCAAGTTTTTAACGCTTGTCTTAAATTTTGTTGTAAAAAACCTTTCATTAATGCACTCATATCCTAGAAGAGCATCACTAGTGTGTCCGCTGAGAAGCAGACCCACGCATTGGTGATGCTTATTGTTGTCCCTCCCTGAAAAGAGAAATTTAAGATTATTTTTAAGAATCTGACCTTTATCTGTCCGTTTGGTCTCTTGCAAGCCGAGAATATCTAAATTATAATGGTGGAATTCTTGTGTGAGGACATCAAGAGAAAAAGCTCTGTGCAGAGTCCTCACATTCCAACTACCTATGAAGAGAAAATGGTTAGTGGGATGTTTAAAGAAACTATGTTTATTGAGAGAGGAAATGCCGACAATATCAAACAGCCACCTAATCGCAGACATGGGGCAAAGACACGTTCCCCCACAACTGAAGGCTGAATACATGTACACTGGAAGACTTCCTCCAATGTAGAATTTGACGATGCGAATAGAAGCAAAGAGTTCAGGTGCCTGCGATGACTTCTGCTCAGGATTATCCACCAGCTGATAAACATATCCTGTGAATCTATTCACTTGGGGCTGTGCAAAATCAGGATCCATAATCAAGGTCAGAGCCATATATCTGTCCAGTGGGTTTATATGGTCAGCACCAGGACCCTGTGTGGTTGACCACTCCTCACCAGGGTAGAAAAAAAAAGAAAAGTAGCCATAGTTGTCCAGATCAGTAGGCCACACTAATCTGGCAGCTCACCCCTTCCGTTCACTTCCACAAGAGAGTTTCTCAAGGCTAAAACTCTACGCTAATTTACTTTTGAACCTTCTAATGCGCATGTGCACCATATGAAATTATGTAAATGCATTTATAGTGTGCATTATTTTATGTGCAAACATTATTTAAGACTGTGCATATGATAGTGTAATTTAAAGGTGTAATTTTAATTTTGCTAGTTGTTTATGTCACTACTCTTGCCATTACATTCAGTGATATATGGGAATTACGAGTAACATTAGTGCGAAAAACATTATTAAGGATTCTGTATGGTTTGGTATGGGAAGAGATCTATGGGCGACTGAAACATTTCCAGCTCTTAGCATTTCAATAGTAATTTCATCTACCCCTGAGAATTTATGAAGTTTAAGTTTAGAAATGTTGCATTCATGACACCATGAGTTACCACACTGGGTGACACCAATTCTAGTGATGCCACTTAAAGTGCCTGATATGTTATCAGGAGATTGTGGATTCAGATACCACCCAGACAATTTTTCCTGTATAATTATTTAATGTATATTCCTGCATTTGCTTACCTGTGATTGTATATTATTCAACATAACATCCTTATACTTGATAAAAGTCTTATTAGTTAAAAAAAAAATGCCATGCCCCTTGACATTTGTTGATGTGTGACACACTGTTGATAAGACCACCAGTTTCATTAACAGTGTGTTGATCGATGAAACTCGAATGAAACAGTTAATCTCATCAACATCATTTGCGCAAAAGAGCTAAATCATCAGCATAATCTAAATCAGAAATTTTCAGATCTCCAGACCATTTAAGGCCAAAAACTTTTCCTTGCAGTGAATTTCACATAACATAATCAATAACCAAACTAAAGAGAAAAGGAGACAAAATGCACTCTTGGCAAACACCAGAAGCAATGCTAAACCAATTGCTACAAGCCTTACCAACTCTCACACATGACTCAGTGTCATTATAGAGCTTTCATTATAACTAATTTGTCTGGTATACCATATGATCTCACAGTTGACCACAATTATGGCGATCAACAGTCAAAAGCCTTTTTGAAATCAGCAAAGCTAGCAATCAGAGGTTTCTGAAACTAAACATTTCTCAAGAATTTGCCTGAGTGAAAATATCTGATCTACATATCCCTTACCACTTCTGAATCTGCATTGCCCATTACGCAATTGCCTGTCAACCAGATTCTTAATTCTATTAAACACAATCATGCAAATAACTTTACTTGGAACAGAAAGTAGACTGGTACCCCTATAGTTATCACAAGAACTTCGATCACCTTTTTTAAAAATAGGGATGATAATAGTTATGGTAAAATCCGTAGGAACCATGCCTTTATCATAAAAGATATTCAAAATTTCAGTCATCCATGTGGTAACTGAAACATTCCCAGCTCTAAGCATTTCAATAGTAATTTCATCTACCCCTGAGAATTTACGAGGTTTAAGTTTAGAAATGTACAAAATAACTTTAGACTGTGCTATAGGGCCAACATTAAACCCAGTAATGCATCTATCATCATTACAAACAATGGGAGTAAAACAAACCACATTGTTTAGAACATCACTGAAATGTTCAGTCCACCTAGCTATGACAGAATTCTCACCTTCTATAATCTTACTTTGTTTATCCTTCAATCCCACACAAAACATTAACTATCAGCTCTCTGCTGTTTTGTTGTCCTAACTGCTTCCTCAGCTTTATCAGCTAAGCTGCAAGCCAAAGATTTTTATCAGCTCCTAACTGATCCTGAACACATTTATTAAGCTTTCTGTAATGCTTTCTATTAGGACTGGTAGGACATTGATTAAGGGCATTCTTACATTTCTTTGTTTCCAAAATAAGTTCAAGTACCTTATCACTCAAATAATTTTGCATCCTCTGCTCCTTTTTTCCTAAAAGAGCACTGTTAGTTTCAAGAAAAGCCTGTTTAAAATGGTCCCATTCTTCTTCAACTTCAGTAGTAAGCAAACCATGACTGTCATAATGACTAAGTAACCTATCATGGTAAGTTTTAGATATAACTGGTGTTTTCAAAGCTTCAGAATTAAAGGTTAATCAAATCAATATTAATGAAAAAAAAGCTTTTTTAAATATGAGTGTATCAAATATACAGGTCACGAGTTGAGCAACTCCACTAAATGAGCACTAACTAGACAATAATAGGCTTCATACAAAAACTAGCAGAACTTCAACTGAGTTTCTTCCTCTCACTGCACCTCTTCCACACAGAATCTTTGACAAAGCTTTCACTCTAATACTACTACTACTTAAGAGAAACACTGGCTGCCATGCACCAGTGGTCATGTGTCAGTGAGCCATATTTCCATAACTGATTATGGATGACACAAGCAATTGTGACCTTAGCACTCACTGTATTGGCAGCAGTTAGCATCACTCAACTGAAATGATTTGGTAAGGGGAATAATGGCTGGTTCAAAGAAAAAGGTAAGACACCAAATAATAATTATAACATAAATAAAATATTGGTTAGGCAAAGCAAAAGTGAAGATGAATGAAAGCATCAAGAAAATGCAATCAGTTTCACTTTACATCATTTGTAGACTTGGTTTTATATGGCATGGATTTAGATTTTTTATGTATTTAGATGTATGTCTCATATCCTTTGCCAAAATACCTTTGATACTGTAACATTCCTTACAACTGTTGTATATATTCATATTTTTACATACAGCATTATAGTGGCTTTCCTGGACTATTGAACTTCATACTGTGTTACTAACTTTTGTTTTATGAAAACTATCTTTTTAGTAGTTTTACTTCTGTTTGTCACTTTGCATCAATGAATTAAATCCCTATCCTGAAGAAGTGGATGGATTTGCTTGAAAAGTACTGTGCATATGTCATATATTCTGTTGTAAGAAATATATTCCTATTGGGTTGATGTTAAAGTAATAGGGGAAAAAACATGAACCATGCAATTACAGTTATCATGAAATGTGCAGTAGTCTTGTAAACAAAATAAAATACAGCTCATGTGTAGCTCTGGTATCTAATGATGTCCTGTACCTACTTTTAGTCCATACAAGTGGCAACAAGCATTTCACAATGGTGACACAAGATGTGTGTATTTGTTCCATCATGCTGTATGAATTCAGAAATGGTGTCAGTATCCAAGAGTGATTGCTTAAACTCTACAAAACCTATGGGGGGCAAAGTCACCTCTAAAAGCACCTGCTACCAGTGATACGACAAGTTCCTGTAAGGTGACTTTTAGCTTGGAAACAGACTTTGAAGCAACCAGCTGATGGAGTTGATTAATGACTATTTAAAGGCACTGCTGAATGAAACACCACATCCAGGGAAACCAACATTCAAATAATAATGTAGCACAGCTAGTGAATATCAACCAGTACTATCATTTAACATCTGCAAAAGCTGGGTTGTGTGTCAAAACTGATACCTGGATCCCACATCATTTGTCACAGCAGAACATTGTGGCTCTCTATATTGAACGTGCTTCATTTGTTTGTTTGGCAAAAGGTTAGTGGTTTTCTTGCCAACAATGATTACAGGGGATGAAAAGTGGATCGTGTATGATAATGTTTTCTGTAAAAGATATGGTGTCAAGTTGGATAATCATCATAGGCTACAGCCAAATTGGAACTGCTTTCATGTAAGGTGATGCACTGTTGGTGGGATTGCAGGGGTATCATCCACTCTATGGCAGTTTGGCTGGGAAATAATGACATATCTCACAAAGTCACTGGACCTGGATACCTCAGTTTTTTATCTGTTCTAATCCCTAAACAATTTAATTTCCAATAGAAAGTTTCAGAACGACGACGAGATGAAAGAGCACACTACCAACTTCACTGCCATGAAGGACAAGAGTTTCTATGGGAATGGCAACTACAAACTTATAGAACATTAAAACATGGTCATCTTTTTTTTTCTACTAATGGATGGTAATTACATTCTTAAATAACGCATTGCTCTATCGTTGGAACGATTATTCTTGCATGTCGTGTTTTCCAATTTCTTTTGCATCAACCCTATGTATAAAACTCAATCAATTTTTTTTTTCTTATTGATTTACTAAGTTTGGTGAAAGAAAATTCTATATCTAGAGCTTTCAAGTAGTTCTTTCTATATGGTGGTCCACTGTCCGAACCCTGTTACCTGTAGTGTAAAGAATTCAGGTTTACTACATGTCATGATTCTGAAAGGTTGTACACTATACTAAAATGGTTAATTTAAATAATGATATGAACTCAATGGCATGAAATATGATCACTCATCTGTATCCTGGGTCCCTCCTCAGACTTTAGTAACCACCTGAAAATGGCATGTCAGGATGCTAATAGGTTTTGATATGCTTTTTGAGATATATTCTGGGAAGTGAATTGTAAATCACCCAATTTTGTTGAGTAGCAGTGACTACTGGTATATCAGCCCATTAGACTGCCCATTCCAAAACTCCCACAGGTGTTCAATGGATTGAGATTTTAGGAGTTGGTTGGTCATGTTAGTATAATGATGCCACAGAAGATTGATAAAAACTATAGTCATACTAATTAAATAAAGACACATGTTCAACAATTTATGGATACGGAATCATCTGTACACTAAAACTGTTATAAGCAGTTTTTCTGTTTGTGTATTTGGAGGCTTGGTATTTTGTATATCTGTTTCCAGTGAAGTCACAGCTATCTCTTCTGCATTATAGACAATGATTTTTCCCAGAATGAAAAGTATTAGTTTCAGATTTGTGGCATTTACTATTGAAGAAATATTATTTGTATGAATCTTCTGAAGTATATATTTAATGTATAAAAATAATATTTGAATAGAATTGAAAAAGCCTAAAGCCAAAAAGATAATAAGAGTAGAGGCAAAATGCCAAACTACTTATTTTCTGAACCATGTACATTTCTTTGTATTGTAAAATATACATTTATTTGTATCGTAACTCCAATCATTTATTGAACAAATTGTTAAGGGAGTTATTCAGAATGCATATCCTTTTGCAAACTTTTTACAATATATAGAAAATACCCAATGGAATCAGTTTACCAAAATCACAAAGTAATTTTTATTTTAAAAATTTATTTGTTAACTTACTACTTGAATTTTTAAAACTGTAATAGGAATATGATTTTTTTTAGACATTAATTAGATTGACAGCACAGGCATGACATTGGACTTTGTTCTCACTGAACTAAGAGCACTTGAGAATAGTTGACAGATACTCATGTTTGAAAGCTGTAAAGGTTAGTGTGACTACAACTGTGTGTTAGCACTCACTATTGTATAGTATAATCAGCAGTTGTTTTTTGGTGCAGTTAGTTTTATAATAGCTATAAAACTTAGTAATAAAAGTTTCTTTTCTAAATAAAGGGTTTCATTTATTTTGGAATCCTCATGCTTCACACCGATTAATTCTGGGCAATCATTTATCTACTGTAGAAAATGGGGGGAAAAATTATGGTTTTGAAAAATACTCCAGCAAAAATTTTAAATGTAACACCCTTCCTCAAAGATTCTGACTATAGCTTTATAAGAACAGTAAAACTGAGGTGCTTGACTGGGAATATAATTTATTCAAACTATTTATAATGCAGCTATTTTGTCAGATTTTTATCTATGTAATTGAAAATTAAAGACCTGACTTATATAACAAAATGTCTGTTGGAATGAACTTTTTTTGCAATCTCTTCAAACCTTGCAACAACCTTTTTTCCATGTTTGTATACCTTTATCAGAGGATCCATCTTTCCCAATGGAACATCACCCCACACCATCCCCCTTTCCCACCCTGAGCAAACTTACTCGCCAGCCTTTCTCCAAGTCTCATTTTTATATATTAGTGATTAAGTTAGCTAAATTAAATGTCATTTTGAAAGCAATTGAAAATCACCTGTTGAAAAATAGACCATACTTACTTGAGTCAACTTTATTGCAGGTATGGTTGTTTCCAAAGTTCCTGCCCCTAAAATAATGCTGCCTGGTGCAGTCACACAGGTTGTAGTATGTTAGTGCCACCCCTGCCCATTGGCTACACTGTTAAGTGCAAATAGGATCCATTGTTTTATTCTGCTTTTGCTATACATTTTCATCTGCATGGTGTAAAAGGTAACGTAATTCATTGAACCAGCAGACCTTTTCACAAAATGGTGTTTGCAGCACTATAAAGTTACATTTTACAGCATTTTTGGTGTCTATTCTGTTTTACTAAATGATGAAGCATTTGACACATTTTCCTACCAGAAATCTTGGGACTGTCCAGTAGTGCACTTGCAGGTGAGTGTCTAAACAGTTTATTGCATTTTGGCCTGTAGAAGGAATTAGATCCATCTCTTATATTGCATACTCATCATATGTTTTCCAACACGATATTTTTGCTCTGTGTGGTTTAGTTGTTTTTTCTTCCGTGTTTCATTCCCTGTACACCTTACAGCTGTTGCTCTGGAAATGAAAATGCTCTGGAACAGTGAATGAGACATGCCTTACTCTGATAGAGGCACTCACACACCTGGAACCACCTCTCATGCATCTTTCAAACTCTGATAAATATTACCATTTGCCTGTTACTTGCCACTTTGCAGTTCATATGCCTCACAAACTTAGCCACAAACTGAATGCTGTGACTGTTGGCATAAACTAGCTTTTATTATACTCACACAGTTCATTTTTAAATATAGAGTGGTCATAATTCAGTGGCACACTGAGTATAATGTTAATGTTCAGCACCAAACATTAAACAGTAAACAAGAAGTTAAAGTTAGTGTTAAGTTTAGCAGCAAACATTTAGATAAATAACTTAAAGTATTATTACTCTATTTTGAAAATTATTAAGATTCAAAACACAGTAAGGTAAGAAATTCTATCCATGAACTGTTTTTTCATAGGATTTGTATTGTTTTTTGTAATTTGATTCTTTTATCTTTATAGGGGTCTGTAGAATATTGTGTAATTGGAGTTCAGTTACTATCACAGTTAACGTGTGAAGTTAATCAAATTAGTGAAGTAAGTGCATTTTATAAATTTACCAATTTGTTTCCAAATTATTTGTTACAGTTTAGAGGTTTAGGTAATTTAAAAAATATTTATTCTGTTAATACAGTGGAACTTGTAAAATGTTTTTAAATGTATTAAATAGCAACTCATTTAACTCAACAGTAATCTTAGTTGAGATGAACAAGTAAAAAATTCTGTATTCAGTTAAACTATGCAGTTGTGAAATTTTCACTTAGTAAATCATATCAGTTGGTAAAGTTTCATCCTCCTCAAGCACATGGGCTACAGAGATCCAACCAGATTGTGCAATTTGGTTTGCTGAACACTTCTATCCTGAGATACATCTGTGCATCTGGCCACTGTAGACCAACTCTAAAAAGATCCTGTTTGACATTGTCTTCTCACTGCTATTAATAAAAAGTTATTACCAAAAATAGTCATGTTTTAAATTGACTTTATACTGATTAATAATGAGGAAAAGTAAGCATAGCCATTGTATAAGCCCATCCATAGAAAAAGAAAAATTAGGGAAAGTCAAATGATTAGATTTATCTGGAATACACCAGAATGCCAGTCCGATATATATATTTAGAAATTATAGTCACCGAATAATGCAAATTTGTATTTTTTTCCATCTTTGTTTTAGTAGTTTATAATTCAATAGGTAATTTTAGAAACATCAGTGAGCAATTTCAATACTGAATGATTTCTCCTCCTTGCTGTACTTGAATATTTTTCACATATGTGTGTAAATGATGCAAATATTTCAACAAAAGAAACTGAAATATGTAAATTTTCTTCATACTCTCCCATCCTTTGAACCACCTAACTCAAAAGTTATGTAGATCTAACCAGAGTGTAATCTATTCTCCAAATACATAGATCCTGAATATAAGCTGCAATATGCTGCATTGCAAGCCAATTCTGAAGTCCCGTTTGATATTATCTAACCAGATATTTTAACTTTTACGTTATATTTTTATTTGTCTACAATCACTGTAGATTTGTAACCCTTTTTGAGATAAAGTAACTATTTGCCTCTTCTATATTCTCCCTAATGCTCATCAGATGTTCAGTTTATCATGTCATTAAGTGACAAATGCCACTACTTTCAACATCCTTTGGAGATTATTCTGAAGCTTCAGCTTTCTTTGTATATGTTAGTAAATGATGGGTGAGGCTTGAAAATTTAGAGATGTGAACTAAAAACCTGACCTTTAAATGGTTAAAAGTCCCAGCAGCAAAGTCTGTTCTCCTGTTTATCTCATGTCAGATGTTACCAATATCTGTCACACTACTCTCATGATAATTAAACTTATAAACTTCCAAAGGGATAGTCATTCAAATAATTGAAGTGTTATCAATATAACCCACATTCATCAGTTTAATTTTCTTTTTTTTATTACCAAACTTAACCTATTTGTCTTATCAATAGCTCTAATGAAAAAGTTATTTTTTCATCATCATTTGCAAAAAGGGCCGAATTGTCAACAGAATATGTCGCCTATTTAAAATCTCTGGAACATTTAAAGCCCATCTCTTCCTATAATGTAATAAAACAAAAAAAGGCAAAATGTAATCTTGTCAGACTCTAGTAGTAATGCTAAACCAATCACTTTATGCTTTGCCAGTATACCATAGAGTAGGAGTTCTCAACATGGGGTACATGGCAAAATTTTTTTGGGTACGCTGTAAGAGCTCAAAAGTCGCTAGATCTAGTAACAAAGTCACTAAGTTGGCATTATTATGCTATAACTATAGTTTTATCTATCTATATAAAGGGTATGCCAGTTACATACACATTTCCAGGGGGTACGTGAAGCATAAAAGTTTGAGAACCACTGCCATAGAGTGAAACCAACTCACAGAGATGGAGGAGATATGTTTGTCAATTACATCTTTTTGCAATTTTTTAGCAATAATTTTTCTAAATTGGTCTACAGTGGGTTGGTACAGTGGCCAGATGCAATTTCTGTTTAGGGATTACAATTTTGAAGATTAATGACCCAGACTCATAATCTGATATTCTCAAGTTCAAATTCCAACTGTTGCTGCATTGAGATTTTCTCTGCCAACCCCCACTCTGGCATTGGTAAGAAAAAGAATACTGATGGCCATGGTAAAGTTCAGATATATATATGTTTATAAAATGTGTATGAGCAAAATTGTTTTGCTCAGCAATTTGTGTTGTTTGAACCAGTTATCTCTGATTGTATTATTCTGATATGATGTCACAACACTCCTCTATTTCACACTTTGAAAAAAAGTGAAACTAAATAATCCAATCAGTGACAACTAGATCCAAACAATAAAACTAGTCCTAACAATAAAAATTCCTGAAAAAGATTCTTACATTCCTTAAAAAATGCCCAGAGTCAATAATCCAGTCAGTAAGCCTTATTAATTATCATCTAGGATAAATTGTTACAAAGAATACATATCCATTAGACTTAGCAAAAGACTAACAGTATCATACTATGATAGTCTGTTATGAAAAATTTTCTTAATTCTATACAAGTACTTTTATTCATGTTACCTCTCTGAAATAAACCTATTTATCACAATTCTTATTAAAAAACACCTTGAAAATACCCTAAATTATTCTAAACAGTTAGTGGAATATAACAACAGTTAGTTTATATTGAAAAAAAAAATGTGTATTCAGGATCAACAAAAATAGAATCTAAAATTGAAAGTATATTCTATATGATCTCTAAATATACTTTTACATTAGAACTTAATTGTTTGAATTCTTTTATGAGCAATACAGACTTCTATCCTATTTAAACAATTTTTAATAATTTTTGAATGTTTTAGCAGTAAGTTCCCTTTCTTTCCCAACAGTTGTTCACAAAATAGTCATATTAGCATTTGATGTATCATGGTATGACTATATAAATGAAAAAAAAAAAAAAAAATTATAAAAAAAAAAAATGAAAATTATATGCAAAATTCATTGCAAATGAATTCATTTCAAATAATATTGTTAAAATACATTAATTGGAATGCATTAATATAATTTATACTATAATCCTATTTTAAATAAATTCCTAAATGCAATCGCTAATAGGTTATACTAAACAAAAATTGGGATTCCACTAAGATTAGAAAATAAGCTCACCAGACAAAAAAATTAGTCATCTCCTGCCGTAAGAGGGTTATGTCAGTTCGACAGAAACAGACGGCACACCAGTAATAAATAAATGTGTCCTACAAATAGCTGTGCCATGTGCTATGGGGTTCATACAGTGACAAGAAGTGGTTGTGCCACGTGTGTTAGTTGCTCTATGAAACATGGGTCGCGCCAAAGATGTGAATGAGTGACAAAAAGATGTTATTGCGTTTGGCTGAGCCAAAGGGCATAGTGTACAAGAAGCTGCTGCCTTTGCAGGTATGTTGAAACATAATGTCCAAAGGGTCTTTCAGCAGTTTTGTACATCGCAGTCCACTGCTAATCATCACCAGAAATGCAGCAGAAAGCCTTTGAACATCTCGACTGACCACCGCCAAATCCCTGGATTTGAATCCCATAGAAAACTTGTGGCAATGAATTTGGGGCAATGAGTGAAGTGCCATCTCAGCCATCCTGCCAAACTGTGGCATTTGCTGCTGGAAGAGTGGATGAATATTGATTTGCACTACATCTGCACACTGGTGGCATCCATGCCAGACAGGATTTCGGCTGTTCTTTGGTCGCACGGAGACATTATGTGCTATTAGTTGGCATTCAGCCAGGGGTAACTAATTTTTTGTCCAGTGAGCTTATTAACATAACAATCTGTATTTATTTATCTGTATAATGAAAATTATATGCAACTGCCTTGGGTCTTGTAGCTCAATTTGAGATTTGAGTATGATAGATATATTTTGGCATGAAGCTGCCTTATTTTTGCATTTGATGCTGAAAGTTTCAGTTTTCATTACTGTACTTATTATTAAACTGGAACCTATTTTCCACATACAAATACTCAGAGAAAGTAGTTTTTAGCCATTCAGCAATAATGACTTGATTGCTTAGATAGAATAAAGTATAGTTCTATGATTGACAAGCACAGGGCAGCTTTAGATTGGTCCAAATCATGCCCCAATCAGCAAACTGCTGCTGTAGAGGAAAACTGCTAAAAAGCAAATATCCTCAACTGTACTTCAGGATGGTGAATGATAGTGGGTTCTGAATACATTCTGCGCTGGCCTGTTGTGATCAGGTAGGGAGGGTTGGAGGGGTCAGTTGGTAGCTCATCAATCTCATAATTGCAGCTCCCAGGTTCAAGTCCTGCTTGGCCAGTGTTGAGATTGATTTCTGCAAAACTCCTGGCCTGCCCTTAGTCCAATGGGCTTTGAAAGGTTGCCATCTGTTGGATGGGGCATTTTGCCATGGCCCTTTGTGCAGGCCATACCCTGTGCAATTAAAGAACACACTGGGGAGCCTTGATGAGAGGCTACCATCTGTCTCCTAATAGCTGTCCAGTGAGTCTCCTTCCCCCAACCTTCTCTGAGCCCTCAGGGTCCTTGTGACCTGGCCATTTATCCCTTGTGTACAAAAAAGTGCTGCTCAGAGGTAAAAAAAAACAACTCTGTTGAGTTCCACAAAAGTGATCCAATAGCAGTTTTAAATGCTGCACTGATTATGTACTAAATAGAAATAAAATGGGCAAAATACTTAAAAAAAATTAAATATTAAATTATTTAATAACATTTGATATTTTCGAATTTTTTTTATTTTATTGTTAATAATTAAATTCACTTTTTGATGTATAAACATGATTATTTATGTAGTTTATTTCTGAATAATATTCTGAAGTTTATTTTTTGAAATCACTTGAAATTAATTTGGTGACCAAAGTTAATTCGTTTTCAGGAAACTGACATTTTAAAGGTTAATAATATATCAGTCTTGTTATTACAATAGTAGTGAAGTTCGTGTCCACTTTGAATATGCCACACCAGTGAATAGTTTATAAAGTGATAGATCGTGCACAATATTTTGTAGTGTATTGTTAATGCCTACATGACATAAGTGTATTGGTTTTATGGTGTACATAAGTGTATTGGTTTCTACCTACATGAAATTTATTAACTTCAGGTTGGTTAGGTTGTTTTACATCTGAGCGGCACTTTTTTGCACACCATGGGCTAAATGGCCAGGTCACAAAGACCCCGAAGGCTCAGAGAAGGTTGAAGGAGGGGACCCACTGAAACAGCCATTGGGAGACAGATGGTAGCCTCCCATCAAGGCCATCCAGCGTGTTCTTTAACGTGCACAGGGTATGGCTCTCCCACACATGGGACCACGGCTTAACTTCCCATCCGACAGATGGCAGCCTTTCCAAGCTCATCGGTGTCGGAGATAAATCTCAACGCTGACCCAGCTGGGACTCAACCTGGGAACTGCAGATTATGAGCCTGGTGTGCTACTGACTGAGCCACCCCTGCCCATTAACTTCAGGATTTAAATGCTAACAAAAACAATGCTGCAAGTAATTTTTAATATAGATATCTATCAATTCATTTTAAACAGTTTTGAATTATGTATTTAATTGGTAATTCAGTTTGTATTGCCCTTGTATAGATTTATTTGAAATTATATTATTTTAATAACAATTATGAAAAAGATGCACTTTTCTGATTATCTGGTAGGCAGAAGCAAATAAATCACTAACAAAGCAGAGGAAAATTGCCACATCATTCAGAGATACACAATTATATGAAATCTTTCAACTTGCTTGTGATCTTCTGAGAAGAGCACTGGAAAGCTGGAAAGCACTTTCTTTTAAAGATGAATCACAGGTTTGTGTTAAATTTGATCAATTATCTTAAATGTGTATGTATGAAAACTTAAGTATATCACTGTAATCCTGTGATTATTTTCAGCAATGCCAGTTTAGGGGTTTATTAAGTTTCACCATTCTGATGTTATTAGGAAGTATATAACAAGTAGATTCAACCCACCTGATCAGACATCAGTTTTTTTATGCTTTATGAGTATAATTGTTTTTCTAAAAATTTTACAAGATTGTGAACTATTAATAGGGATAGGAATTGTGTGTACTGAAAAGAACAAAATATGTGCTTATATGTCTGATTCTTTTTAAACTATATACAAAAACTGCAAACATTAAGTGATTTACCAGAGAAATTCTAGAACCCAAAAACAGTAAGAGATAAATATCATCCTTAAGTTTTCAAAAGGCATATTCTTTGTCTTTCAACAGTCTCACATTGACTGGGGAACTGAGGGTCAAGATGGGAAAGCTTGAACTTGAACAAGTAATTTGTCATTTACTTCATAAAAATATATATTTTGTCAAATTTCTGTAGTGATATCATATGCTTACTCTGTTGTACACTGATATCCAAAAATTGAGCATAGTTGATGAAATGGATAAAATAAAAAATGTTAGACAATAGAATAATAGGCAATATAGTGTAGATAGAATATGGAAGGAAGAAACAAATTTGCAATATAACTGATATAAAATCTGTATTTTATGTCAGTTATATCGTACATTTTTTTCAGTTAATTGACACAGGATAAACTAAAGTTCAATAGGGTGGCAATTGGAGAAGTTACCTGGAGATGTATTTGCTTATGCCTGAGAATTCAGTAAGGTGTCTGATTGCCACTTACAGCAACACAAGTGTTACATGACATTGCATGCTGTTTGATGAGGGCAGTAAGAAGGTCCTGCATCATTAAATCCCACTCCTGTACAAGAGCAGATCAGAGCTCCAGAAATATTCTGTGAGGAGATTGATGAGTTGAAATCCATCTGTCCAATGCATCCCACATATGCTCTATGTGGACATGTTTTATTGTCCATAAACAGGAATTGTGTGCCAACAGCACTTGAAAAATCCTTTCATGTAAGGTTCAAGGATTTTGTCTCAATAACTGAGGCCTGACAAAGTTCTTCCAGAAAAGACATGGAGCAGCCATGTGAAATAATGGCACCCCAGACCCCCTGTGTAATAATGGTGCATTTCTCTAATGTTTAAGGGGTGTTCTGGGTTCTCTCCAGATGACAACTATCATTCTATAAATTGAATCTCGATTTGTCACAGAAGAGAGCATTGTCCCATTGGTTTGTGCTCCAGTCTTGGTGTTATCTGCCCACTATAACTTGCCTTTTCACCTTGATAGAGTGAGTGGAATGAACAAGGACTGTAAGCAAGAAAACCTCTTGCTTACAGTCCTTGTTCATGAATCTTTCTGTATATCATTTGCCTTGAAACTATTTGTCCACGAGCTGCAGGTATTCTACCCTGCACATCTGTGTGACTAACATTTCCTGTCTTTTGATACCTTCTTCACAGTCTTGACACCATGGATTGATTCATGCCTATTAAAAAACACATACCTGGAAACATCACTCTGTGTTCTGCCTGATTCCAATATCCCAATAGCCAGGACATCCATGTGCTATCTGTAGTATATTGTTACAGTAACAAATTGGATTGAACACAAGCAGAAAGTGCTGGCAAGAAGAAATGATGCTTCCTGCATCTATCCCATTTTGTATACCATGACAGGTTTGCAGTTCTTGTCTCATGCAAATTAATGTGGTCACATGCTATTGCATCATTACTCCCATATTTGCAAGTGCCCACCATTATCTGCACATATCCTTTGTTGAAGGAGTTGCTGATTGTTCAATATCACCATTTTGTCTATTATGCTTTTGGACACCAGTGTATTTGCACAAAAAAATGTATCTTGGAATAATGAGTTTCTGTATTAATATATCAACTGTTTTGAAAGAGAACGTTTCATTCAAAAGACCAACCTTTGCTTTCTGATTTGTGTGACTTTTCAATAAAAAATTTCTTCTTGAAACCTTTCTTTTAAATTTTTTGATATGATTGAGTTTATTGATGTTTCAATGCAGAAATAGAAATATGTTGCATAAATTGAAATTATTGTATGGAGATATTGTGTTGATCAATGTATTGTATATGATTATTATATTGTGACACTGTGGTATTGATTATTGTATTCTATGTATATGAATATTGTGTGCAGTTATTGTGGTGTTGATAGCAATGTTATCAAGACATCTGGGATCAGTATTGTGGTAACAGTAAAGAAGATGAAAGATGCTATTCCAACCTTTTAGCCAAAGTTACACGACTCATAGTCTAAGTAAAGTTGCCAACTAACCAAGCAAGTGTTTAGTGAAAGCAAGCATAAATTTTAATACAGTGAAATATAATATATATGCTTCTCAGTGGCACATTTTTTTTAGTTATATATAAATTGGCATCATTCCCAGAAATTTCCTATAATTTTCAATGTTTTACTGCTGAGGTGGGGACCCAGGTGGCTCAGTTGGTAATGCACCAGACTCATAATTTCCAGTTCCCAAGGGGGCGGGGGTGGCTCAGTCGGTAGCGCGCCAGGCTCGTAATCTGTAGTTCCCAGGTTCGAGTCCCAGCTAAGTCAGCGTTGAGATTTATCTCCGCAAAATTCCCGCCCTGCCCACGGTCAGTAGGGGACACCGATGGGCTTGGAAAGGCCGCCGTCCGTCGGATGGGATGTTAAGCCGTGGCCCCGTGTGCGGGAGAGCCATACTCTGTGCACGTTAAAGAACACGCTGGATGGCCTTGACGGGAGGCTACCATCTGTCTCCCAACAGCTATTCCAGTGGGTCCCCTCCCCCAACCTTCTCTGAGCCTTCGGGGTCCATGTGACCTGGCCATTTAGCCCATGGTGTGCAAAAAAGTGCCGCTCAGAGGTAAAACAACCCAAATCCAGTTCCCAGGTTTAAGTCCCAGCTGTGCCAAGGTTGAGATTTCTCTCTGCAAAACTCCCCCCACCCTGCCCTTGGTAAGTAGGGGACACTGATGGGCTGTGCCTCCTAAATGTTCACACAATCAGAAATGTTTGGCAAAATATTCCCAGGAATTTGAATTTGTAAGATCGTTGTGGCCACAGTGATATTTTACTGCATAGCAAGACAATTCCCAGGAATCTGAATTTGTGAAATCATTGCATTAAAGGGAAACTTGTTTTTTGCAAAATATGTAACTGTTGCATTGGCATTGGGCATGGAGGCTGGAGAGATGTTTTACTACATAGCAGATGGTGAAACACATGTTAAATTACACTGAGGCTAAGAATCTGTCTAAGTTGGATCAATTTTTAAATTGTAATGGCAATCAGCAAATCGGTGCCAAGGTCTTATTTACAACCTTTTTATTGGAGCATAACATCCCATTATCAGCTACACTAGTTTCCATAAATTAAGGAAAATCCTTATGTTAAGTCAATGGGAAGCTAATGTCAAAGCTCTATAACTTCTAAAATAATTTTTTTTTGCTTTGAAAAATGTGATTGTAGATAAAGATCTCAATCAAATAGATCAATATCTCGATTTTCAACAATATTTGTTCAATATTTAGTGAGTTATGGAAGTTTGAATATTTAGTGATAACAATGCCAGCCACAAAAATTTACTTCAGAAGTTAATTAAAACAGTAATAAGTATTGTATCAAAGTGTTTAAGAAAATAAGTTTGTATTTTAGAACTTTGTGTAAAGATTTCTTTCATTATTCTTCAGCTTTGATAAGTTTCTTAAGACTGGCATTGCATTGCTTGAAGGGTGGTGCAAAGGGGGAAAATATTGCCACCTTAATGTTTTTTGAGTTTGAGCATATGGGCATTTTGCAGTCAAAAAATGTTATACATCATTATGAGTTCAAGTTTAAATATATAACATTTTAAATTCAAGCTTATGAAAATTTTGTGGTCGATTTTATGTCACTGTTGTCTGACATTGCTCCTGTGATTCTTGGTAAGAAGAAAGGAACAATTGCTTACCTTAAAGCTAAGAAACCACATTTAATTTACTTTGATTGTCTATGTCATCTTCACTTGGCTATAGAAAAGTCTGCCAAGAAATTACTCATTTACAATTGATGAATTGCTGATGGACATGTATTCCTATCTGGAAAAAATTGCAAAATGAAAAGAAAACCTAAAAACACTATCAGTCATTGTGCAATTCAAACATTCAAAAACTCTTAAAACATGGATGCATTAGGTGGCTATCACTTGGAAGATGCTTTGATGGTTCGCTTGATTAATGGAGGCCATTACTACTGTATTTGGAGGAGGAATGCAAAAATGATAAAGTGTGTGCAACTTCCAAAAATGAGCCAGTTGTTAATAGAAGTTTGACTTCTGGGAATAGAATAGCACTACATCATCAAAAAGGAAGCAGCCAAAAATGATCAGATTGCTTCCTTATTGCAAAAAACTTAAAATCAATGTTACAGTGAATAGCAGGGGTAAAGAAATATACAAAAGCATAGGTATGCTGTGCAGGGAAGAATGAAAATTTATTTCTTTAAATTCTGACTCTTGTAGGGTCTATGCCTTTTTATGAAGAAGTGATCAAAGCAAAAAACCAAAAATCCTGGTTTGAAAGAATGATACAGAAGAATTTTATAGAGAACTTTTATGTAGATTTGTAAAGCCAAATATTATAAAGAGTACACCATCATGTGGCCTAATAGTAGTGTAGTTGGTTACTTATCGAAGGAACCTGGGTTCAAGACCCAGTTAACAGGGATGTTTGTATTGTTTTTTGGTTTAGGTTCTGTCATCGTCACAGACCCTACTTTTTTTCTGATGGAGAAAAAGCGAGTTTTGTTATTATGTTTGATAATATTTCATGCAAGGATGTGATTATGTAATATTGATGTTTCTCTTCATATCTGAAGTTCTATTGCATGCTCAAGTGGCTGATGTGAAGTGGAGAGAAGAAGTAAGTTTTTCTTCCATTAAGTATTCTATTGAAACTATGAAATCTCTGGTTAAGGAAGAAAATGACGCATCTTTGAATAAAGTTATAAATGAAATATAAGAATTCTTGTAGTTTCAGGTAGAAGTTATACCTGAAGATATTTATCAATCCGAAGAATTGATACTCAGTAGGCCATGCTTGCCGGTGAAAAAGGTCCTTCTGGTAACTTCAGTTATTTTTGATTGGCTAATTTTATGTTGGGTATTTTGATTCTTAATCACAATAATGCATTGTTTGAATGAGTGTTTAGCCAAGTAAGATGTAGCAAAACTGACTTTTGGAATCGATGTCAAACTCAACTCTTCAAGCCCTCATAGTGTTCAAAAAGTAACCTGGTAAGAAATTGCTATCAGGTTCCCATTAGAGAAGGGTGGAATAACATTTGTTGTTGTTCCCTTTGTATTCTAATGCTAACTTTAGCAATATATTGATTGATCTATTATTAGTCAGGTGATGATGCCTATGTATTTGTTATTAATTATTAGCAATTATGTTAACTTTCATTAATATCAAAAACATACGGATGCAGTTTTGAGTTAGCTGCACTGAGCACCATTTCCCCTGCTGCATATGATGCTTGCCACTGCCAATGATCCAAGCACTGTGCAAAAAAAAATCACTAGAGAAAGAGGTTCAATAATTGTTGCTATTCTCTCTGTATTGTAATGTTAACTTTTGCAATTTATTTATTGATCTGTTATTAATCATTGGATGATAACTACTACACAGTCGTATCAGAATAATATGACCATCTACCATACATATACTATGGTAGGTGATCATATTATTCTGATATGACTGTGTATGTATTGTTCATTATTAGCAATTAAGTTAAATTTCATTAATATCAAAAAGTACACATGCCATATATTTTCTGCACTGCAAAAATGTAGCTGAACTGCTGATTTAAGCTTTTTGGTATAAGAAGAAATTATATATATATATAATCAGTTAATGGGTACCATAAAATGATCATCGCTAAACTCAGATTGTTTGAAAGGGAAGGCTAATCTGTTTCCACCTTTAACCAATCAAAGCTCACAATGTGCTGAGACTTTTTTTAGACTTTGTAAATTCATTTTAATTACTAATAACTAGTAACTAATAATCGATATATGTACACTGGCCACTGAATTAGAAACCTTTATGCAGATGTACATAAACACAGCTTGCGCAGCTTATATGCCAAATATGTGGTCACGGGCATCACCACATGATCTAGGCAACTATTTAAGACTGCTACTTGTCAGTAATCGTCAGTAGTGTTGATC
This sequence comes from Ryuthela nishihirai, assembly GCA_038380435.1. Lineage (NCBI taxonomy): Eukaryota > Metazoa > Arthropoda > Arachnida > Araneae > Heptathelidae > Ryuthela > Ryuthela nishihirai. Next base: position 36,760,025 of record JAWZYU010000014.1, read on the forward strand.
ACAATGGGAAAAACGATCTTTCATGGTTCAGTAAAGGGCTTATTGTGGGTGCCCGTCAGACTGGAGCGACGATTTTAAAAACAGCAGAGCTGACTGGTTTCTCAAAAGGTGAGATATCTTTGGTCTTTAATCAGTGTAAAAATAACCCACATTGCTTGTCGAAGAGGCATAAGTATGGTGCGATGATAATCTGTGAGGAACAAGAACGCTGTACATCTGAGAAGGCTTGTATGCAGAAACAGGACTTCCTGTGTGCAACAATTGACTGAAGCATTGAATGAAGACTGTTCCCAACCCATATCTCAGTGAACTATGCACAGGGAATTGAAGAGGATCAGTACTAGCAGTTGCATGCCTATATGGAAACCACTGATTTCTGCAAATAACCGGAAAGTTTGTCTACAGTGGTGTCAGGAACACTGTGACTAGACACTGGAAAAAAGTCATGTGGTCTGACGAGTTGCGGTACACCTTGTTCTGTACTGATGGTAGGTAGGGAGTTGGACAGGACCCCATGAAGCAATGGACCCAGCTTGCCTTGTAAATACAACTTAAGGTTCTGGAGATGGTGTCACGGTGTGGGTCAATTCTGTTGGTGCAGAATGGATCCCATGATATTGCTGGAAGGTCGGGTGTCCTCCAAGGATTTTCTGAACATTGTTGCCAATCAAGTCCATCCTGAAATGTTGACATTTTATGCAGCAAGTGATGGCTGTTTCATGGACAACAATGCTACTGTCCATTGCACAAGATGTGTTCAGCAGTGGTTCAGTGAGCATGACAGCCCGAGTTTTTAATTCAGTGACTAGTGTGTTTATTAATTCTGCAATTATTAAGTTTCTAATTCAGTGGCCAGTGTATGTATAAATTCGTCAAATTATGGGAATTTATTAGTTTTTTTAAGTGCTCTGAATTTCTCCAATTTTTCATTCATCCAAGTCATAATTTCTATTGGGTAAGGTTGGCAACTTTAAATATTGTATTAAATTGTGAATATTGCTGATGCCATCTGTAGACTGTTAATTACTTCAAGTCACAACATCGAAGACTGGCATAAAATGGTGTACTTAAACATCAGGTGTCTTACATTTAAATGTGCCAACAATTTTATTACTTAGAACTTTTATTGAAAGAAGTAACAACTTTAGCATCACCCAACAGAAAATGTAGACTTTTGGAACTTTTGTTAATGCAAAATTATCCATGATAGTGTTAATGATGTTCTACTCACAAGCTCAAAAAACCTTCATTGCCACTAGTAATGTAATGATTTGGAAAATATTGGACTCTAAATACTAGATGTATAATTAATCCATGCGAATTGTAAATGTATTTTTTAAGTTATTAGTAAATGTTTTTTAGAATAGTGTAATTTCAATATTAGAATATTTTGATCAATAATGGAAGATTGGCATAAAAGTTGTATACCTGCAAGTAGTAAAAGTATGTACTGGAAATTGGTTTTTCTTATATTGCAAGTTGGTATGTCAAATGATGTGATATGGAGATGATACATTGACAAGAAGAGGTTAAATGGAAAAACGTTAATAATTACACATTAGTAGTGATGAAGATATGATTGCCTTCATATGAAAATTGTTCTAGTGAGGAGACATTAAGAAATAGATACATTAGTATTATTTGTCTTTGGAAGTTCAGAAAATGAATACTGTATGAAAGAAAACACATGAGATACTCATGTGCAAGTTAAAAAAATATTAAATGACTGAAAACTTGAAAATAGCTAGGAAATAAGATCATTAATGCAAACAGTTTCTAATCACATTCTTTAAATTTAGTACAATAGAAATTAAAAATACTTCAAATAAATTGTAGTACTAATGTTGTTATTTTTGTGTATTTCAGCATAGCCTTATGAATCACTTGTTGAGGTTAGCATATAACTGTATATCTTTTGACTTCATTGGCACATCCCCTGATGAATCATCAGATGATTTATGTACAGTGCAAATACCTACCAGTTGGAGACCAGCTTTTTTAGATTTCAACACATTGCAGTTATTCTTTGATCTTTACCATTGTCTGCCATCATCTCTCTCACCATTGGTAAGTTTTTTAGTTTACTAATTTTGAAATGTGATATATACACAAGATAATGAAGAATATTTTTAATGTTTCTATTTCAAGGCATAACCCTTTTGCTGTGCAATTAAGCCTCTGTGTTTGTTTCCATCAAAGGTTAGAAGTACTCCACCTTCTGCTTTCTTCGATTTTAATTGAATGCTGCAACAGAAATAAGAATGAACTGAAAGCAAAAGTGGAGGAATTTAATCACAGTTAAAAATGATTATTGAACTTGAACCTAACTGTCAAATGACTGCTGTTGATTCAGACGTAACTGTTAATAGGTGAAACTATCTCAATTTTAATCCTTAAGTATAGAGGACAAATTGCCTGGAGCCAAGTGGATTATAAGCTTAAAACTTTCTGATTAACATTTCTTAAGTTTATCTTAATTTAGTCAATGAAATAAAACATTCTATGCAGCAAAGTGCATCTTGACAGGTGTTTGAATAAAGATGGTTGGAGATTTATCCAGCCATCTTTAATCCAGACTGACTCTGAGAAGTAATGGTAAGGGTTAACTAATTAATAAACATTGGACTAGATGATACTTTATATACATCTTGCCAATTATTTGAATACAGCATTATTAACTCATGAAGTTCGCTGTTTTTAATTTCATTAAGAATGGTATTGTCATGCAAATTACTTTTCCAGTAAAAATAGTAATGTATTTCAGTGTGATATTGTGACACATTATTTTGTTCTGCAAGTTAACATTAAAATTTTTATTTTTAGGCATTGCTGTGTTTAGTTCAAATAGCTTCTGTACGAAGAACATTGTTTAATAATGAAGAACGGGGAAAATACTTGTCACAGCTAGTGAATGGAATTAAAAACATTTTGGAAAATCCACAGGTATGAACACAAATGCTATTTTCAATTCAAGTTTGTGCAAAGTTTTTACATTTATGTTTTATAGTCAGCCTCAAACTTTGTACACTAGTGTCCAAAAGTTAAGCATAGTTGACAAAATGGATAAAGTGAAAAATATGAGATAGGTTGACATGGGCAGTATAGTGCAGATGAAATATGCAGTCTTCCAACTATGATTTTTTTTTTACAGATTTTCTCCAATTTTTTGTTTAAATTTCAACTATCTGAATTGGTCATTGGAAATTCTATTTTTAGAGGGTTTTTTTTTTTCAGTTTACCCAAATGAAAATCTGCTCTCAAGTTTTCCAATATTTTTGCCCATTTCCCAAAAGGAGAATGTTAATGAAAGGGAAGAATTTGTTCTGATAGTTGTACTGTAGTAAAGGTGCAGCTGTGTCCCCACTCCCTAATCTATGCTTGCTTATAGGCTCACTTGTGCACCAATTAGAAGAAATCTATGACTCCAGCTGACCATTTCCAGACAACATATAACAAAGTCCACACCTAAATTCTTTTACTTAACTGAAGATAATAGAGTGTTTCTAAATGGATGTTTATTGGAATTATACCAAACTCTCCTGGCTCTGGCTAACTAAACGTTAATTGGATTACTTAGAATCGGAAACTTCAGAGTGAAGGAAATAATACAGATTAGAGAACTTCCTTGATCTGTGTGCCATGATTGACCTTGCAACTTGAATAGGTCTCATGCATGTCTGTTGTGTATCTGGGTTGGGCTAAGGGTTCTTTCAATAAATTTGAGGGAAGTTGACAGCTGGGCTACCTTTTGATCGGCTGATCAAAGCTACTCTCTTTAGTTTTGTTTTAGCACTGTAGCAGTTATGTCTCTGTTTTACCTCTAAACTTTGCCATTTGCTGTTGTATGTAAACAGTTTCATTACTAGTTTTGTGTTAAAATTTTTACTCTGCCTCCTAAATGTTTTCACAATTAGAAATATTTGACAAAATATTCCCAGGAATTGAATATGTGAAATCATTGCATAAAGGTGAAACTTTTTTTTTTGCAAATTCTGTAACTGTGATGTTAGCATTGCTCATGGAGTTTTAGATATATTTTACTGCATAGCATAGAGTTACTTTATATCACTACTGTTATGTTATTTATCTTCGTATTGCATTTTGCTTGTCATTTGTTGGCCAATGTCAGTTTTGTTCCACAATAACTTCGTAACCCAGCTGCTGATCACAAGAAGTATGTATTTAAATTGTTTTATTTTCATGCTGTGTGGTGGCTATTAGTTGATTATTAATCAATGGATGATATTTATCTATTGATTGCTAGTTGTTAATTATTAGTTATTAGGTTAACTTTCATTAATGTCAAAAATGTACGTGACTTGGCTGTTAGAAGTCACTGCTTTCTGTATGTATGACAAGCTGCCACTGTCGATGATCCATGCACTTTCCCCAGCAAATCACTGTAGAAAAGGGTGCAATAACATTTTTTATTATTCCCTCTATACTGTAATGCTAATTTTTGCAATATATTGATCTATTATTTATCAGGGGATGATGCCCACATATTGCTTATTAATTATTAGCGATTAAGTTAACTTTCATTAATATCAAAAACATTTAGATGCAGTTAAGTTGCCTTTGTTCCAGTGGGCCCCCTTCTCCAACTCTCTCTGAGCCTTAGGGGACCTTATGGTCTGGCCATTTAGCTCATTGTGTGCAAAAACTTAAAGTAGTTACCATTTTAAGTCACACATGTCTAATGATTTAATTTTCATTTGTATCAAATAATTATTCTTTCTAATTGTATATTTGAGAAGCAATATAAAAAATTCTAGAAGTAGTTCAAGTTAATATCCCTGTTCAGAATCTGAGAAAAGTCAGAATTCATCTAAATTGCTCTTAGTCAATGAAATATTGTAGTTTAGAAAACACTCATGTTTTCGTGTTCATCTTGATAAATCCATTATAATTAATATCCATATGTGATAAAGTATTTGTCTATCACTATTTTATCCATTAAAAACTATATTTCATCAGCAAAAAAAAAAACATGAAAATACTTCAGTGCTTTCTGAAATATCTGTACAGTCTAACATGTGCACTAAGTTTGAAACCAAAACCATATGTTTGCTGATTAATATCAAGCTCCTATGATGTTGCTAATCACATGATCAAAGAAATGTCAATTTTTTCTTTTGTTTCTCATTCGTAAAACATATCCGATAATAGATAAAAAAAAAATTTGGAAAGGCTAAGCCGTTCCGTGGCCGAGTGGTTAGCGCACTTGGCTACTGATCTACGGGACTTGGGTTCGATCCCCGGGTAAGGCATGGATGTTCGTGTTGTTTTCTGCTGAGGACCTGCCATCCTCTCAGATCTTCTACTGTGGCATATAAACTGACAGGCTCCTGTCAGACCTCTGTGGCAAGCAGCTGCTTGAGGGGGTATTTATTTTATTTTTATATTTAAAATATTTTTTAATCTTAAAATATACTAAAATGATGCAAAAAATATATGGCTGTATTTTCCTGCAAATCACTGAAAACCTCCAATAAAATATGTTCCCTTGGCATCTGACATTTTATTGAGAAAACGTGGTTGGATGTTTGCAAAATGACTCATTGAAACTCAGTTAGCTAGTGGGGAATTGTAGCAAAGTCATAGGCAGCTACTGCTTTACCAAAATCTGAGCTGTGTTAATGGCAGTTTGAGCAAGAGAAAGGGCTTTTTATTTTCTGAGACATCAAGTTGAGGAATGAATTGAAAAAATTAATGTTTTTAGGAGCTCTGAAATGTGAATGTTTCATACATATAAATAAAATAATTGGTTCAAATTTTAATATTTAAAAAAAATTAAATTTTTTATGCTACTAAAGACTGAGTTTATGGTTCATGGCCATATATGCAGACTTCGTGAAGCTGATTTTCAAGGGTCGTGGTACCATAAAGTTTAAACCACTTGTTATAAGCTTTAACAACTCTCACACACAACTCAGTGTTATTATAAAGAGCCATTAAATTACTAACTAATCAGGTGTGCGATATGATCTCACAATCAACCACATATGATAAAGATTAGCAGTAAAAGGATTTTTAAAATCCACAAAGCTAGTAGCCACAGGTTTCTGAAACTATAAACATTTCTGCCTGAGTGAAATAGCTTAGCTATACATTTCCTACCATTTCTGAATATACACAGTTCATTATGCAGTTTTCCATGAACAAAATTCTTAATTCTTTAAAGCACAATAATGGAAATTTTACCTGGAAGAAGACTGATTTTCATATAATTATTATAAGAACTATGATCACCTTTTTTACAGAAATAATAATAAATCTATTAAAATCTGTAGGAACAATATCTTTATCATAAAATGTATTCAAAATTTCTATCAGCCTTGTGCCAATATAAATGTTTTCAGCTCTAAGCATTTAATTAGTAAGTTCACCAGCACATGGAGATTTATGTAATTTTAATATAGAGATAACAAAAGTAAATTCTAATTGTGATAAAATCCATTATTAAGTCTTCATTCATAATTACCTTCAGTAATTGTTATATAGAGCCGTCATTAAAGCCAGTTAAAGCTTGAAAATCCAAAAACAGCCATGCATCTATCCTCATTACAAATGATGGGAGTAAAGATAACATTAATTAGAACATTTCTGAAATGCTAATCCCATCTAGCCATAACAGAATCCTCACCTTCATTAACCTTAGCATGTTTATCCCTTAAACCCTGTGTGTGTCTTTCCTACCACACAAAATATTTTATGGTACAACTCTCTTCTGCTGTGTTGTATAGCTGCTTCCTCTGTTTTGTCAGCCAAGTTATTAAGCCAAAAATTCCTATCAATTGTTAACAAATTCTTTATATGTTTATTAAGCTTTTGGCAATGCTATCTGTTAGGACTAGTAAGGTGTTTATTCAGATTATCCCTGTCATTCTTTTTTTCAGAAATAATCTTCATCGTCTTATCCTTCAACTAACTGCTCTTTTTTACCCAAAAGAGTATTCTTAGTATGAAGAAAAGCTTATTTAAACTAATCCCATTGTTCCTCAATTTCAGTAGTAAACAAACCACAATTGTCATAATGACTAATCTATCATGGTAAGCTTTGTCTATATCAGGAGTTTTTTGAAATTCACTGTTAAAGGTTATTTTCTTAACCTTAGCACATTTTTTAAGCTTCAGTTAAAAGACATTTTTGATAAGGTAATGGAGGCGGGGGTGGCTCGTCGGTAGCATGCCAGGCTCGTAATCTGTAGTTCCCAGGTTCGAGTCCCAGCTGGGTCAGCGTTGAGATTTATCTCCGCAAAAATCCCCCGCCCTGCCTACGGTCAGTAGGGGACAACGATGAGCTTGGAAAGGCCGCCATCCGCCGAATGGGACGTTAAGCTGTGGCCCTGTGTGCGGGAGAGCCATACCCTGTGCACGTTAAAGAACACGCTGGATGGCCTTGATGGGAGGCTACCATCTGTCTCCCAACAGCTGTTCCAGTGGGTCCCCTCCCTCAACCTTCTCTGAGCCTTTGGGGTCCATGTGACCTAGCCATTTAGCCCATGGTGTGCAAAAAAGTACCGCTCAGAGATAAAACAACCCAACCCAAATGATAAGGTAATGGTCAGACACAGTTTTGATTCTTCTATATCACCTGGTATTCCTAACAGAATGCACCCATTTGCTGTTAATTGATATATAATAAATTACATTCCTGTGCAACTCATGAGATGAAACCCATGTGTATTTACAAATGTCTGGTGTTTATTGTGTTAGTTATTCTCAAACCATTAAGTTTACTTACCTGGAGGAAACATCCCCTATTGCCATTGCAACTACTAATATCAAAAGGACCATTGCAGAAACTCATGCCCAATGGTTAGAGTCAGTACTATCTTTAACACTGAAGTCACCTAGCACAAGGGTAATATCTCCTTTTTTACAGAATGCAAAATATCACCAAGTTTTCCACAACACCCCACATCCTTCTCATTAGAGTCCTCAGTAGGGTTGTAACAACAGATAACATTCAGATTTTTAATCCTAGTTTAAATTTAGCTGTAAGAAACCTTTTATTAATGCAGTCACATCCTAGAAGAGCATCACTGGCGTGTCTGCTGAAGAAGTAGACTGATGCTTTGAAGATGTTTTCTGTCTTCCTTCCCTGAAAAGAGAAATAAAAAAAAATTTTTTTGAAGTATTTGAACTTTTCCTGTCCATCTTGTCTCTTGCAAACCCAGATTACCTAGGTTATTCTTCACTTAAGTCTTAAGAATTCACTTCAAGAGAATAATCTCTATGAAGTGTCCTCAAATTCCATGTATCTGTGGAAAGAAAATGATTTGTGTGATTTTTAAACAACCTATATTATTGAGAGAGCCAACAATATCAACAGCTCCCAAATTGCAGGCATGAGGCAAATATTTGTTAATCCACCCATGCTGTTGAGAATTTCCTCCAGTATAGATTTGGCAATGCCCACAGTAGCTAGGGTTCAGGTACATGCAGTGGCCTCTTATCAGGATTATCCACCTGTTCATGTAAGGTATAGTGTTCTCCTGCTGTTCACTGGGGCTATCAGTTCACAAACATAAAGCATAGCGATTGATTTTTTCCTGAAGAGAAGCCCACCACAGTACAGGCATGTAATCATACTCAAAGCCATTACACAGTCCAGTCATTATGAATAGTCACCACTGAGAAGGTGTGAAGTTAATCACTCCTCAGCAGGGCAGGGGAAAAAGAGGAAGTACCATAGTAGTCAGATCAGTCCTCATTGATCTGGCAGTCTTCTTTTGTTTTGTTTCAGAAGAGAATATATCTTTTCATTATTTTTATTTAACATTACTAACCTTCAAAAAGTATTTAATAACTATGTATTACTGTATAAATAATTTGAGTAGAGAACTCAAATTAGGACAAATTAGGGAACTCAATTTATGGGAAACTTCCAGTTTTTTTTTTTTATCCATTCTCTTCCTAGTTAAAACCATTTTCCTCCCAGCTTTTAAATTGCTACTGTCTACCTTTTTGTAATTATCTTTAAATTAAATCTACAGAAGTCATCTAGAGTTGATGAAACTAGTGTTGAAATATTGAGAGCTGGTGATAATTTGTCGCAGTGTTGACAGAAGTGTTGAATGCTTTCTATGATAGAAGTGTGTTTCATTTTAGTAAAGGTAGCAATGTTTTAATTCTCAAGAAAGATGTTGTAGTTCATTGTGGCAGTTACAGAGATATCATTCTACTTTTGCTCCTAGCTGGTTCTTTGTATATTTGTGCTTATCAGAATAAAACATTGGATTGATAGTTATTTTTAAATGAACAGTGTGGATTCAAAAATGGTAGAACCTGCATGGAACAAATGCTTATTTCCAAAATTTGTTCTTAACAGATTTTTGGATTTCAAATAGGCATAGCAATAACTCTGTTAATTAAATATGTTGATTGAAAGTTAATAAAATGATGGCTCTTTATAATAACACTGAATGATATATTGTAGATGGTAAAGTTTCTTTCCACAGGTACATGGAATGTCAGGATGCTTCATAGAGATTATTCTCTTGACATCACACAGGAATTCCATCATTATAACCTAGCTGTTTTGGGCTTGCAAGAAACAAAATTGTGAAGTAAAGGTCAGATACTTAAAAAATATTTTTAAATTTCTGTTTTCAGGCAGAGAAGACAGAAAACATCTTCAAAACATCAGTCTACTTCTTCAGCTGGCACACTAGTGATGCTCTTCTAGGATGTGACTGCATTAATGAAAGGTTTCTTACAGCTAAATTTAAACTAGGATTAAAAACCTGAATGTTATCTGTTGTTACAACCCTACTGAGGACTATAATGAGAAGGATGTAGGTGTTGTGGAAAACTTAGTGATATTTTGCATTCTTAAAAAAGGAGGGTATTACTCTTGTGCTAGGTGACTTCAGTGCTAAAGATAGTACTGACTCTAACCATTGGGCGTGAGTTTCTGCAATGGTCCTTTTGACATTGGTAGTTGCAATGGCAATAGGGGATGTCTCCTCCAAGTAAGTAAGCTTAATGGTTTGAGAATAACTAACAATAAATACCATGACATTTATAAATTCTCATGGGTTTTACCCCATTAGTTTCCCAGGAATGTAGTTGGTTATATATTAATTAACAGCAAATAGGCTTGTTCTATTAGGAATACCAGGTGGTATTCCTAACAAATTGAAACTTGGAATTTGAAATTAATAGTCAAAATTGTGTCTGACCATAACTTTATCAAAAGTGTTTTGCAACTGAGCTTAAAAATATAACCTTTAACTGTGAATTTTCAAAAAACCCAGATGTAGACAAAGCTTACCATGATAGATTAGTCATTATGGCAATTGTGGTTTGCTTACTACTGAAGTTGAGGAACAATGAGATCAGTTTAAATAAGCTTTTCTTCATACTAAGAGTACTCTTTTGGGTAAAAAGGAGCATTTAGTTGAAGGACAATGAAGATTATTTCTGAAAAAAAAAAAGAATGACAGGGATAAACCAAATAAACACCTTACTAGTCCTAACAGATAGCATTGCCAAAAGCTTAATAAACATATAAAGAATTTATTAACAATTGATAGGAATGTTTGGCTTGATAACTTGGCTGACAAAGCAGAGGAAGCAGGTATACAACAGAGCAGAAGAGTGTTGTACCATAAAATATTTTGTGTAATAGGAAATAAGACACACACAGGGATTAAGGGATAAACATGCTAAGGTTACTGAAGGTGAGGATTCTGTTATGTCTAGGTGGGCTGAGCATTTCAGAGATGTTACAAACAATATTAGTTCTACTCCTATCATTTGCAATGAGGATAGATGCAATACTCACTTTATGGATGGCTCTAGTTCACAATTAGAAGTTACTTTTATTATCTTTATATTAAAATTACATAAATCTCCATGTGTTAGTGAAATTATTAGTTAAATGCTTTGAAGATGAGAACATTTATATTGGCACAAGGCTGATTGAAATTTTGAATATGTTTTATGATAAAGGTATTGTTTTCACAGATTTTACTAGAACTGTTATTTTTTCTGTAAACAAAGTGATCACAGTTTTTGTAATAACTATAGGAAAACCAGTCTACTCTCTCTTCCAGGTAAAATTTGCATTATTATGCTTTAAAGAATTAAGAATTTGGTTGAAGGAAAACTGCATAATGAACAATGTGTATTCAGTAATGGTTGGGAATGTATAGATAAGCTTTTTCACACAGGCAGAAATATTTTTAGAGTTTCAGAAACCTGTAACTGCTGCTTGCTTTGTAGATTTAAAAAAAGCTATTGTTTTTGTTGATCTTCATGATATGTGGTTGATTGTGAGATCAATTACCAAAAGCTTAATAAATGTATGAAATATTGGTTTACAGCTGATAGGAATTTTTGTGCGATAGCTTAGCTTACAAAGCGGAGGAAGCAGCTAGATAGCACAATAGTAGAGAATTGTACCAGATAATATTTTATGTGGGAAAAACAGACTGGCACAAAGGGATTAAGGCAGTGGCTTCCAAACTGTAAGAGCCACTGCCAAATATAAAAGTAATATATTTTAATACATTCCTGCTGTCTGCTTAAGTTTCAATGACTAGTCACTAGTCCAGTCCTGTAAAATGGGTAACAAAAGTCAGGAATTAGGAGAATTATGGAGTCAAGTCACCAGACTTTGGTATGGTAATTTGGTCCGGTAACTTAGACCACTAATCTATAACAGTTATGTTCATTAGATTTTATAACATCTAAGCTATGGATTAGCCCAAAATATGCACCTGAAATTTAATCATTGAACTGTAAAAACATAAAAAGTAACAACTTGTCATTTCCTACAAATCCCAATTTTTTTTTAGTATCCATCTTGTAGTATCTATATTTTGGAATCCAATGGTAAATTCTTGTTGCATATATCCTGATATGCTGGGGCGGGGTGGCTCAGTCGGTAGCATGTCAGGTTCGTAATCTGTAGTTCCCAGGTTCGAGTCCCAGCTGGGTCAGCGTTGAGATTTATCTCTGCAAAATTCCCCGCCCTACCCACGGTCAGTAGGGGACACCGATGGGCTTGGAAAGGCTGCTGTCCGTCAGATGGGGCGTTAAGCCGTGGCCCCGTGTGTGGGAGAGCCATACCCTGTGCACGTTAAAGAACATGCTGAATGGCCTTGATGGGAGGCTACCATCTGTCTCCCAACAGCTATTCCAGTGGGTCCCCTCCCCCAACCTTCTCTGAGCCTTCGGGGTCCATGTGACCTGGCCATACAGCCCATTGTGTGCAAAAAAGTGCTGCTCAGAGGTAAAACAGCCCAACCTGATATCCATTGTTACCTTTACTGTTAGATTATGCTGCTGTACTTCGGTTATGTTATATTTGCATATACATAACCGAAGTAAGTCTTATAACAATGTATATATGTTATATATACATTGTTATAAGAGTTTTATTAAATTTATGATATGCACACTGTGATTTTATTACATTGTAGTGATAATTTTTACTTCTGCCTTCTGGAAAAGAATCAATCAAATCACTACTAAGTCCCTTTTGAACGATGAATAGTTAGCTCACAGTAAATTCTTAAAAATTTATTCACTCTCTTTAACATTCAACCTCTCCTGTTGCTTAGATATGCCATTTAAAGTAAACTATTTTTCAGGTACATAATAGATTCCTTGATACAACTTTTGTTGAAAGATATGAAATCACTCTTAACCTTGATATCAGATTTAGAGTAAAAACTGTTTTGAGCCAGGTGGGATACAAACTTGTGATATCCTGATAATATATCAGGTGCTGCAATATTTCTTTTTCAGTCGACTTTACAGCTCTCACAGTACAGATAAATGTACATGGGCTGTCATTCAACAAACTGCCTTTTATGTGGAAGTTTTTTCTCAGCTGAATTTTCAGCTCATGCAGCCACAAATATTGTATATACCATTTTGTAATTAATCACATGGACTGTTTATCATAGGGTAAAAATCCATTGAACCATTTTTTGAGATCCTATATCTGATCTCACCCAGACTGAATGCTTTGATCTATGCAGAGTGAAATTACTCTTCTGTTGAGACACACAAGCCACAGCTCCTCAGTTTCTACTGCAAATCTGATCTCACATATTTAGAGACCTTTCTTCAGCACTCTGATTGCTCTTGAGGCATATGCTTGCCCAGTGCTGACTATACCATACAGCATTATTCATACAACTCCAGTTGCTTTCTAACACTTCCCTAGTTAGTGATTTCTTCACCTTCACCACTTGTATGTTTGGACCACCTTCTTCTAGATATATAACAGGTAGTTAATCTCCCCAACTTAGTTTTACACTCCTCTGATAAACATTTCCTATGCAGGTGGTGCCATAAACCAGATGCTCCCAGCAAACATGAAACAGCATGCATAGAACACTCTGCAAATATATGTGAAACAACTTTGAAAAACTGTGTCTTAAGTTACTTGACACAGTGAGTTAAGTGTCAGGGCAGGCACTTAAACTTCTTATGTTACTGTGCTTGTCCTGGCACAATAACATAAGATCTTGTTAACAGTCCCATAATTTGGTATTTTTCATTGGTGCCAGGGTAGGAATATAGTTGTCCAGCTCAAGGAGGTGTTGATATCCTCATAAACTACCATTTTCTATTCCAATCCTTATTCCTCTCTGTTGCATGGCAGGCTTGTAATCTGCAGTTACCAAGTTTGAGTCCACCAGTGTTGATATTCTGATAAATAACCCTGCCTTTGGTAAAAAAAAAAAGCCCCCTTTTTTTTACCAAAGGCAAAATTTGACACCAGTGTGCTTGGAAAGGACTGATGTTAGTCAGATGAGTCATAAAGCCATGGCCCTATGGGCAGAAGAGCCATACCCTATGCATGTTAAAAGAACATACTAAATGTCCTTTATGGGAGACATCCATCTGTCACAGCTATCCAGTGGGTACTCTTCCTCCAGCCTTTGGTGTTCTTATGGCCTGCCCATTTATTCCATTGTGTGCACAAAAATGCTGTTCAGTGGTCATATAACCCAACCATCCAAATTGTTTGCAGTATTCAAAATGCATCTTGGATATGAAATGCTTTGTTAAGTTGTAATGTCAAACTCTTTTTGGGAGTTTTGAATATGTAATTACAGTATTTTAGTTCAGACTTATATAACCTGATGGTTCCACTGATCTGCCCTTTATTCATTTTTTTTCGTTTTTCACAATTCTGTTCATTTCTTGAAAAAATGCACAAATATAATATGAACTTAATATTTCAGTAAAGGTATAAAGAAGAAATGTTATAATTTTTTAATTTTTTTTTATTTTTAGGTTATTTGCAATAAATATGATTTTTATATCCATAATTTACCAAAATATAATTATATTCTATAACAAAAATTGCACAGAATGCAGTGGAAAAGAGTAAAATAATATATAGTGAAAAATGACCAATACCAGATGATTAATTCATCATAATGAATGATATTCTTTTGGACTTGCCCTTGATTTTCCCCCAACATCATGCAAAATTCACTGCCCAAATGATCAAATTTTTTTATGTCAGTGTAATAGGAACATTCAAGGAAACTTGGATGATCAGGCATGTGCAGATAGCATGTAATTCATTTGTGGCAGTACAAAAAGGTACATGGGTAGTCTTAAAGTACCAATGTGATACTTCCACCACTCTTGGGTTAAAAAAATGTAGATTTTCAGTTGCTTGCTTATATTTAATGTAAATTGTTTGTTTTAGCTGTAAAAAACTAATTTGCTTTTTTGTGTAGTGAATTTTGAATTTTTTGTCATGTACATACAATTTTTGTTTTAATTAGTTTTTTTCTTCTCCAGACACTAGCAGATACAAATAACTACCATGAATTCTGTCGTTTATTGGCAAGATTGAAATCCAATTATCAGTTAGGAGAATTAGTAAAAGTAGAAAATTATCCAGAGACAATAGGATTAATTGCAAAGTTTACCATCACAAGCTTACAGGTATGTGCTTCATAAGTAAAAGGATAAATGTATATGCTACTGAAATTTTCTGAATGTGAAAGCTATAATTTTCTTGAAGTTTATCACTGAGCTTTTTTAAAATTTCTTATTTCATGAAGTGTACAGGGGATCTCCTTTTTTTTTGTATAAATATATATACAGTCATGCACATTGTTAGTTACTCTCAAAGAAATAGATTTCCATTAAATGAGAAAATATATGTGCTGAATTCCCTACATTATTTTATTAAGGATATTGAGAAGAGTTTGTTAGATATATAAGAAGTGGGAATAGGGCAGGCTTAGTTAATCATTTCCAATTACATTCATATATAGGCAGTTTCATAGGATATGATTATTTTAATGTGCATGCTTTAAAGTTCGAGATGAGAACGGGGAATATATAAGTTGAGTGCAGTATCATACTTCAGTGATAGAAAAGATACGTATACATATTACTCCTTAAGCACCTGCTTGCCACAGAGGTCTGATAGGAGCCTGTTGGTTTAGTATGCTATAAAGAAGAATCTCTGAGGAAGATGAGATCTCAACAGAAAGACAACACAGACATCCATGTCATATATGGGGCTTGAACCTAGGTTCCTTTGATAAGTAGCCAAGCTGACTAACTACTAACAGTAACTATTTGAATTTACACATACACTTGTTTGCCTGTAACATATGAAGTTCTGTCTCTTGCTTTTATATGATTTATTATTTTGTTTTTAAAGTAAGCATGATTTCAAAATGCCTCACAGTGGATGATAAAGGGTTGGGAATACATGAGAAAGGAAGATTACCATATTATTCTTAAATGACAGCTTAGGTTTTTTGTCTTTCAATAAGTTTCCTACAATAATAAATGTCACTGTTCACAAATTATCACATTACAATGGAAAAAGGTCATTGCAAAAAAAAGTATTTCTCATGTTGCAAAATAAAGTCAGATTGTATAGACATTAAAATGGTGATATACATGTGTAAAAATATTCTATAACAAGTTACATTATTTTGTAGATTAAATGTTGTGTAGGAAATCTTATCTGCTTCTGAATAGTTGTTTTTGTAGTCTTGTAGAGAACTGCTTCTTTAATTTATTGAGCAGATGTAGTTCTTTGAATAGACTGCAATAAAGTAATTCCTTATAATACCAATATTCAATTTTAGAAAAAGATTTCCTTCATTAGCTTTTAATTGTGCTGATAGGTTTTCTTTTTTTTGCCAGGGACAGAACCACTACAATGATTGATAGATGAAATCTTGCTGCTTAATACTATATTAATAATAAAAAAAATACAAGGGAAATTAATCATTTTGATATTTTTTATTGAATCTAAAAGTTAAAATTTATTTGCTGTTTTATTTATTCATTTGCTGAAATAATCTAACAATGAATGGGTATAGCCATTTCAGCAAGCTGATTATATTGCACATTTTTTATGCAAAGGGCAAAAGTTTTGTAATGCAATTAACAATTGAAAATGCATTCATTTGTAATTTTTTTCTCAAAAAGTTTGCATTTTGTTAATTGTTGATTAAAAAAAACGTTAAAAAAATGCACATTTTTCAGCATATAAATTTTGTGTTCCCTTTAGATTTTTATTGCCTTTTCAGCTTTTAAACTTTTTTTCTGTTCTCTAATTATTTTTATTCGTTAGATATATACATGTGCTTAAAAGTAAAGAATAACAGACAAAAGTAGAACTCAGAATGATGTTCGGAAAATGCAATTAAATGTCGTATGGAAGATGCTTTGATGTGCTGAATTACAGCAAGTGGGATAATGATGAAATTGTGTAATATGCATGGGTTTTACAATATGGGACCATGAGTTACCATAATAAAAGTTATGGAATTAGGAGGCATGATATGTTAATAAGGTAAATCACCTCTGACAGCAATGCAACTCATGCATTGCATTCTCATACTGTTGATGAGACTATTGATAGCATTTTACTGCCTTCCTTGTGTATCCCACATATGCTCAACTGAATTCAGATGTAGAGATCTGGCTGACCACTCCATCCTATGAATATCTTCACTTTCAAAGAAATAGTTTTCCACATGGGATCCCTATAGAGTGGCATCATTCATAAAGGTGAAATTAGGGCAAAGAACATAATTGAAATTCCTTACTTAGGGCACAGGAATCTATTCTCTGTATTGCTAACCACCAGAGTGCCTCCCAAAATGATGTGAAGCTCTTTGCAGCCAGTTATCATGGTGCCAAACCATCATACTTCCACCAAATTTGACCCTTTTTCTGATGTTACAGCAGTTTTTAGAGCTGGGATTTGCTCAGCTGGTAATGTACCAGGCTCATAATCTGCATTTCCTAGGTTTGAGTTCCACTTGTGCCAGCTTTGAGATTTATCTCTGCTAAACCCTCACCCTGCCCTTGGTGATAAAGGGGAACACCAATGGGCTTGGAAAGGCCATTGTGGCAGATGGGAATGAAGCTGTGGCCCTGTGCAGGAGAGCCACACTTTTTGCATATTAAAGAGCACACTTGATGGTAGACTACCAGCTCTCTCCTAATGGCTGTCACTCTGATCCCTTTGGGTCTTTGTGATATGGCCATTTAGCCCATTGTGTGCAAAAAAAAGTGCAGCTCAGAGATAACAACCCAATACTTCAAATTTTAGTGTTTTGTTTTTATTCTATTCAGATGAACACACATGAAGAATCAGTGTTCAAAGTGAATATAGACTAATCTATGAAGAGCACATTTTCCTTTTGGCCTGGCCTTCAAAGACGATGTTTTCACCACATTAGCCTTTGCAGTTTTAGGTTTCCCAAACAACTCACTGTGGAGTCCTGATTTAAATTAAAGTGTTTTCAGAAAATATAACTTTAGAATCTTGAAGTAATAGCAGAAATGACCGATATTCCAAATTAAAGAACATTTAAGCTAAGTAGGATAAATAAGATAAATATTAAGCAAAATGGGACGTGTAATTAATGTCAATACACTGTTTTAAATTAATGTGATAAAACATTTGCATTTTTTAATTTGCACCTAATTATGAAATATTTAATGAACAGAACTATGTATTCTTTTAATTCAAAACAAAATGATTATAAGAGCTTAAGACCAGACAGAACAATTATTCTTTTCTATGGTATTTTTTGGTATGGTAACACACAAAGCAAGGTCTCTGAATACCTAAGCTCACTTTACAGTGTTGACATTCAAAAACAACAATATTATGTAATTTTCTAACTATACACTTAACACACATAATTAGCTGTTGTTTCTGTATCATATGAGGGATCTTGGCAGTAAAAGGTACAATGGGGACTGAATTCTTGTTCTACCAGATCAGTGTTTGATAGGGCAACAACTTCACAAAGTCCATTCTAAATTTGTAGTGAGGTAAATGAATTGCCCTCTTTGTATAAAAGGCATGCATTTACTACAGCTGTATTCACTAGGTTGAAATTTTCTACAATATCAAATGGTCCCCTAATTGCAAGCATGGGGTAAAGACCTTTTCTCCTATCCTCTAACAGCTTAAGCTACCCATGCAAGAGGAACTGTCTTCATTGCAGGTTTGGTAATGCACTAGAAGCAAGGATTCTGTATTATCCACCAGCTAATTATCTCCGCAGAACTCCCTATCCTGCCTACAGTCAGTAGGGGACACCGATGGGCTTGGAAAGGCTGCTGTCTGTTGGATGGGATGTTAACCTGTGGTCCCGTGTGTGGGAGAGCCATACCATGTGCACGTTAAAGAACACGTTGAATGGCCTTGATGGGAGGCTACCATCTGTCTCCCAACAGCTGTTCCAGTGGGTCCCCTCCCCCAATCTTCTCTGAACAAAGTGGTCTGAACAAAAAAGTCTTCTCTGAACAAGTGGGACCAGCTAATATAAGGAATCCTGTGCATGTGTTCACTCGGGGTTGTCAGCCCACGAACAGAAAACATAGCAGTAGATTATTCCCTCAGCAGAAGCACTCCAGTTCAGCAAATTCAGGATCCATAATCAAACTCAAAGCCATTATCCCATCTGGTAGAATTGATCAACACCAAGAGGCTGTGAAATTGACCACTCCTCTATAATGTAGAATAAAAATAAATATAAGAAAGTGGCCGAAGTCCAGATCAATAAGCCACACTGATTTGACATTGCAAGTATTAGGTTGTTAGCTGATAACACTCAGTGTGCTCTTGCTGGCCATCTTGTATTAGAGAACTATTTTCATGCATAAACTCGTCATTTCACACATCAACTCCATGTTCTCATGTCATACTGTGCTCAGTTCTGTTTTATGCCATGTTGATTAAGTGTAGTAATTGTTCTGGTGCATTTTTTTTGCATTAAATTTACCAATTTAAAATTTATCCTGAGTTCTAAATGTGCAAGTTCATCTGGAGTACGTAATGCCAAAAAGATTAAACTCTGGCATAAAAAACCAAAAGTATAACTCTGGCCTACTTTTGCCCCAAAGATAAGGTCAGAGTTCACTTTTGTTGAATATCTACTAGCAGGGCTGTAACTGGAGGGGATGCCCCCCTTTCAAAATACAAGTAAGGATAAATAGGCAAAAAAATTATTAAACTTATTTATATTTCATGTTTTTTCAATTCTTTTTTAAAAACCCTTAAAACAGAAGGGGAAGTGTTATACTGCATTAAAAATCAAATATCTTGCCCCCCCCTCCCCTCGATTTTTTTTTTTCCTACTTCTAGATCTGGGCCTGTCTACTAGCAATAGTATCGGGGCCTATTGCAACTAAAAGTCCTATTTTTAATCCAAGATAGCCCTTGTCTTATATGTGACAACTCCAGCATTGAAAAGAGCAGTTTTTTTGGGTTTTATAGTTCTGGGCAATCAGATTAGTAACTCCAACATATTTCCTGTAAATATTTGGTGTGTAGCAGCTGTAATTTTAAGATAAGATTTCCTACCACACCATTTATTGTACTTGTTTTAATTTTGTAATTTGTACATACTTTTCATTATATTTAATATGGATACAGTTGATTTTTTAGTGAAAATTTAAATTGCTGGTATAAATGAAAGGCATTTGTAGAGAGGAAGCTGGCTCCCTTAGCACTGTTTTCATGGAACTAATTAACATTACTTTAAGTAGGGATTGCTCCATATCATATCTTTGACTTGTAACTAGAGCAAGGTTATAAAGCTCTTGAACATATCTTGTGAACTAGTTATAATTGAATTGGCCATTTTAGAAACCGTCACATCTTTATCATAATCAAGTTTGTGCAAATTAATAGTATCTAACATATGATGAGCTATTGTTGTATATAAAAATGAAATTAGTTTGCAAAGTTTTTCACTGAGTGCTAGGAAACATACGATTTCATTGTCTACAAATATGATGAATCCATAACTGATATGATTTATAAAATGAAATCTTTATTGCTTGTGTTATCAAACAGTTATTCTGGCTGAAAATGAAATGATACATTTATGAGATTTTAGACAACCTTAATTGGCTGCAGCAGATTTGAATTTTCAAGCACTATTTTCCTGTTTGGATCACTCTTGTCTACTCTGTCAATAAGATTTTGTTGTTTTGAAATGAGTACTAAAATACTCAGATTTGGTGTACATTTCAGAGGAACATCTTGATATTGTTCTAAGGCAATTAAGCAAATCTTACATGAAAATGCCGAAGTCTGAATTAACAATGAACTTTAAAGATTTGTGGCTCAAGTTTAAAAAAAAAACATTTTATCTCTGGAAGTCTATCCAAAACATTCAGTTTCTCAGTATTTGTTTATCAAATTAAGTTCTTTTCAGTTAGGACTTGTAGTATGGTTTGATTTCATTGATGAAATGCAGAAACAAACATTCAGAATTCTAGATACTGGTTTGAAAAGCATACTTTGATGCTAAAAGAAAAAGAATTAAGATTGAGGAAATTCATATAGGAATCTGTTAAATTTGACGAAGAATGTGGATATCGGGAAACTCCCAACAGTTTATCTGCACTGACATGTAAATTTTATCAATGCATTTTGCAATGACCAGCAACTAGTGATGAAAATTGCTGAATTATTTCATAGGCTTTTTTTGTAACAATTTTTTGGTGGGATATAGCTAATAAGAATTTCTTTTTAAATATCTTGTTAATTTCTTCTTGTGAATAAAATGGTTAGAAGGAAGGATTTTTTTTACTGTTTAGTGTTTGCAAGTTTTTATTTTTGGAAATCTTATTTATTCATAAATAATTGAGTTATATTGAATAGTAAAAGTAAAGACAAATGTAAATATAGTACCATATTTACAGCTGCCTCTGGTAAATATGTAATGCTCATTTTCAAAGCAAATAAAGTTTGTTGTTGTTCTACTTGAATGCTTTCTGTCAGTGAAAATGCAAAATAATGGAAGTTTCACAATATGTTAATAGTAATATTTTATTAGTTACCAATCCAACCAAAAAGAATTTTTTTTTTCTTATATCTCTGGGAAAGGAGGCAAGTCAGCTGTCATCATAAATCATCTTGACCACCACACTCGCCATTTAGATTGAAATTTTTAGCATAAATGCATTGTTAATAAAATTTAGTTTTGCCTTTTCGAACTTTAGGTTAATTTAGAAACATCATAGCCACCTAATCCTGTTAAATTAATAAAGTTTATATAATAATAGGCCTATTCTGACAGGAGGGCAAATGGGTGTGCAAGACGTGTTCTTGTATCTCTGCAGTGATGCCATTAGAGGCAGCAGTTTTCGACTCCTTGTAACTTGAGCTATTGGTCCCAGGTTTGTTGCAGTGCAACAGTGGCATATGCAGGGTGATCCCTCTTAAGTATGTCTGTGTTAGGTTACTACCTGATCGGTTTGATCTGTTAACCTAACACAGGCATACATAAGAGGGATCACCCTGCATATGCCACTGTTGCCCCGCAATAAACCTGGGACCAATTGCTCGAGTTACAGGGAGTCGAAACCACCACTCAAGTTACAAGGAGTCTTGACCACCACACTCATCATTTTGATTGAAATTTTTAGCATAAGTGCATTGTTAATAAAATTTAGTTTTGCCTTTTCCAACTTTAGGTTAATTTAGAAACATCATAGCCACCTAATCCTTTTAAATTAATAAAGTTTATATAATAATAGGCCTATTCTGAACAGGAGGGCAAATGGGTGGTCAGACATGTGTTCTTGTATCTCTGCAGTGATGCCATTAGAGGCAGCAGTTTTCGACTCCCTTAACTTGAGCTATTGGTCCCAGGTTTGTTGCGGTGCAACAGTGGCATAAGCAGGGTGATCCCTCTTATGTATGCCTGTGTTAGGTTAACAGATCAAACCGATCAGGTTCCTAACTGCAGTGAGTCAGGATTAAACCTGGTGCAAGTGTCCAAAATCTCTGGGCTTTGTTACCAGAAAGTTGTAAATGGAAATAGTATATTATCGATGAGAAAAGTTATCAATGGATAGCCATTTAACTCCAACATTTGATGGGATATAACTAGCAGAAGAATATTTTAATTGGTATATGAATAAATGTTTTTTATATCTACCTAACTGCTAAAAACTTCTAAACTCAGTGTAGACTTGTCTTCAGAGTAAACAGTTTTTCTTCATTATCTCAAAACTTACTTTTGTGGATTTACAATATTTCTAAAATGACCAAATCAGTTAATTGGTAAAGGTAACAATAATCAAAAAGTAAAATGAGACAAAAGTAAAGGAATAGGGAAAAATATATTGAATTTAGAAGGGGCAGATTAAAGTGTAAAAACTCTTTGTTAAGGTGGTGTAGGTGAAATGTAGCTTGAATCACCCACCAAAACATTTTAATACAGTATTCTGTAACATCTTGTATAATTTCACATAAACTTTCTAATAAGACAAAAAAAGCAGTGTAGTAAAGAGTGTATTATTAAGTGAAATATTAATACAGTGGACCCCCGATATAACGCGCATGTCGGGCGGGAAACAACACCCGCGTTATAAGGTGAACCGCGTTATACCGAGCGGCGGCGCGGTGGCGACACAATAAATTTCACACTGTAAGCTTTTCTTTTACTCATCATGCATACAGTAATTAAACACTATTCAAAATACATGCAGGAACTCAATACATACACAATTACTCAATACGCAGTAACAATAAAATGCGATGCTCACTAATGCCGCACGGACCTGTATAAACATGTTTGAACTTATCGCGAACATCGCCCATACTATAACCGAGTGCGCAGTATAGCGAGCAGCGCTATAACGAAGGTCCACTGTATATCATATATATTAATGTATATAGCATTACTAAAATGTGTAATCTTTAGCATTCTGAAACATTACAAAATATTATTCATAAATTTTTTTTTACAAATCATAATCAAATTGCACTTTAATAACTGACTAGAACATTAATGTGACTAAATAGCAATCTTCACAAGGAGAATTTTCATTCACTTTGGTGTATACTTTAAATGTTCCTTTGATGACCCTGAATTACTTGCTGAAAATAAAAAGTAAATAAATTCTGGTCTCAAACACTAAAAAAAGTTCTGATGATCTGAGGAGATATTATTATCTTTGTGGTTAGTTTATTTTAATCCACCAGCAATACCAAAACGTTATTGCCATTAGCAATGTATGATTTTTGTGTTTAATAGGTTTATGGAGGATATTTAATGTTTAATCAAAATTGGCATGTCTTTACTATAGATTGAAGTCTTTCAGGGTCCAGCATTGGAAACCAGGTTTACATCCCTGGAGGCCAAGCTATTTTTCCACTATGCTGGTCCCCCTCTGCCACCCCAAAAAGAGAGACAAAAAAACTTTAGAACTTTTTGCCAAATAACTGATGAAAGTAATTATGCCATGCTATATGCCAAATTATTCAGCATTTAATTCTGGATTTTATGAAAAAATAAAAACTAATAGACAGAAATAATGCATTTGAATAGAAATACCATTTATTTGTGGAAAACAGAAAAATAAATTTTTACCTGAAATAAGAAAATTACTCTCCTTTTGTAATTTTTTTCTTGGTACTATACTTTGAGGAAAGTCCATGCTTTTTGTCAACTGTGCTCAGTCAAAGAAGTTAACTTTAGAATATTTTTTTAACAAATAACTGATCAATAGAAATAGTTCATGTTATATACCAAATTAAACAGAATTTAATTCTGAATTTTAGTAAAATAAAAAATTGGAACAAATGTAGAAAAATATTCATTTAATGACTTCTTACAGTGGATACCATGGAATATAGATGTGTATGGATATAGTAAAACAGTACAGTATGGACTTAAAAATTACTTCCAAAATCTTCCACTTTTAAAAATAGCAAGTTTTTTTTTGTTAATTTTCTGGAGATTTTTTAAACTTTAAGGAACAATTTTTTAATAATACACTGAATGGGACAAATTATTATATGCACTTCCCTAATACTCCTTTTGCCCTCACAACAGCAGCAAGACATCTTGGTAAAGACTCAATAAGATGTTGAAAACACAAAGGTGTATTGCTGTCCATGAAGCGAGTATTGCCTGTTGTAGAGCATCCGTAGTTGCCAGTAGTGTTGGTGGGCTAGAATAGAGGTTTCCAATTCATCTCACAAATTCTAAATGGGGTCGAGGTCTGGCAATTGAAAGGACCATTTGAGCGTGGTCAACTCACCTGAATGCTCCTGGAGCTACTGGTCCCCACTCAGGAAGTATGCAGTGTGGTGGTGTCCTGTTGAAAGATGATGTTATGGTATGGAAAGAGAATCATTATGAATGGGTGTAGATGGTCGGTGAGAATGTTCATATACCTCGTGCCATTGACGGAGGTCTCATTGGGTATGAGGAATCCCAAGGAAGTCCATGTAAATGCACCCCAAACTGTTACACCGCCTCCACTTGCCTGTATGACCCCAACTATACGAGCTGGGTCCATTGCTTCATGTGGTTTATGCCAAACATGCGCCCTCCTATCAGCATAATAGAACTGTAAGAATAAGTAAGTAACATATCAGCATAATAGGACTATAAGAATAAGTGTAGTAACATATAAGAATAACTGATTCGTCAGACCAGGTGACGTGTTTCCAGTCCTTTGCACTCCAGTTGTGATAGGTCTTTGCAAACTGCAGCTTAATCTTTCGGTGCCTTGCAGTCAACAAGGAGACATGATGAGGATGTCGACTGCAATAACCTATTTTTTCCCATGGTATGATGGATAGTCTTTATACATAAGCTTGTGGGCCACACTCATTCATTTTTGGTGTTTTCTTCGCCATGCTTGCTATGCAATTCCTTGTAACGATGTGGGACAATCTGTGCTCACCTTGAGAGTCAATTGCACATTTATGACCACAATTCTCTTGCTGGTTGGAAGTTTTTCCATATTTCATAGTGTTGGTGTACACATGCGACAGTCTGATGTGGAAATCCCAACAGTTCAGCAGTTGCGGTGATTGAACAAATGAGTTTCCTCACACCTACTATCTGGTTATGGTCAAACTCGCGTCCCTGCCTTTACCCATGATTACTTTTCCATGACTGGTTTCCAATGTGTAGAGACCTACTCTATTTATAAGCATTGCCAGTTTCAGTGTCCCATGTGACAGATGTGATACTTCTGCTTTGCATATGTTATTAGGATGTACATAATAATTTGTCCATTCAGTGTAATTCAAATCAAACTTTTGAACTTAACTCAGGGGATTGCTTCAGCATAGAGTAATGTTAACAAACAAATCAGCAATACCTTATATCACTTAAAAAAAGGCAGTCAGATGGCTTTAATAAATTATTTATATCATAGTTTAATAAAATATGCATTAAATGAAAAAAAAAGAAAGTATTATTTTTCAAACTTGAATTATGGATTTTTATAAGATATATGTAAAAAAATTTCAAATGGCAAATTTTTTTGAAAAAATTGAGTTTCATTTGTTGTACTAAAAACTGATATAGGTGTCCTTGGTCTCTCATTTCGATTTCTGTCAACGTTTACAAAACATGAGCCCTGGAAGGGTTAATGGTGTTGATTACTCCTTTGTCTAACCTCATCATTACTTACAGTTAGGGCTGCAAGTTTTTCACAGTACAAATTTCCATGACAAGTTCTCCAAATTACATTTTTGAAAGTTTTCTGCAAATTTTTTCACAATTCTGCACTTTTTGATGGTGTACCCCCTCCCCACTTAAATTCTGTGACTCATTAGAATTTTTTAAAATTTCAAATTGTAAAATTCTGATGTTACAAATGGGAATAGTTGGGTAAATTTCTGACTAATGCTATTTTTTTGTAATTGGTGTAGAGGGATGACTGTTATTTTTATAATCTTTACATTTCCTCAATAACTAGTTTCTACATTATTAACTATAAACTTCTCTCCACATTCACTCCTGAGATGGGTGAGACAATTCCCTTCAAATCCCCTCTACATGAATTTACTTTCATTAATGGAGTAATATGTTGGGAAAATGTTGAATTCGATGTTGGAATTCTACATTTCTTCAAACCACTGCTATTCACTGTAGCAATTATTCGATGCACAAATTTAAATTATTGTATTTTCTTGTCATAGCTTCTGTTACCAACTATGCTTTGTACATGTTCAAAGCATGGGAATAAAAGTTAAAATTGTTTTTTAAATGCAATCCATGTCATGTGTAATGCTAATATTCTAAATCTTGTTGGTTTACCTTTAAACTGCCCTACAACTTTAATAGTGCATTATCGCTGAACTTGTCTAAATATTAAGTGAAAAGCTGTGAAATTATTATTCTTAAACAAATAGTTTGTTTAAACAATTAATAATTGAAGAACAACATTGCATGAACATAATTTTTAGATTGTCCCTATTAATTTTATTTTGTGATGTTCTAGTTTTAAACCTGGGGGCTGCATATGAAGGAAGACTACAATTAAGGTCAACTGACATGGATGAACCCTGTAATGCTCATTTATGCAAACTAACATTTTATATATAAATATTGGACAACAACATTGCATGAAAATAATTTTTAGATTGTCCCTATTATTTATATTTTGTGATGGGCTAGTTTTAAAGTTGGGGGTTGCATAACGTTTTGGACTCCTGTATGCTGTGAGCTGCATAATGTGAAGGATGGCCATATATTGAACATGCCTGTATTAAAGTGTGATCTGATTTATGAGATTTCCAATTCCTTTTTTGAGATATCCAGATTACAGTCAAATTTGAAAAAAAATATATTAAATCTCTTTTTCTATAATAACACTTTTGCAGTTTTTAATCTATGTTCATAAACTTTTCTATTGGACTGTATTTTCTCTTCTAATTTTTCTGCTTATTCTTTTATATTGGCCCTCTAAATTCTAGTCTTCAATTTGTGTGCTCCCCCTCCCTTCACATTTTAGTGCTAAAACTTTCCTTATAAATATTAAATTTGATTTTAAAGCTTTTGAAACACATGTTTAATCCTTTTTTGATAAAGGAATTTTATTTGCAGAGAGAAAAACTAAATTATAACTCTACTTGGCAGGAAATTACTAAGTTATAACTCATTGAAGGATTACATTTGTGGATATCAGATAACTTCCATTTAAATATTTGTAAATATTTTTCACAGTATTCTGACAATTGTAACCCAGTATGCTAAAGATTAAACATGGAATTTTATGATTTGTTGTTTAAATGTGTCAGTTAGATATTTAATTGGCCAGTGTAGTAGCTGGTATCCTGTGCCCACACAATCCAGGTAAGGCTGTTGCCAACACCATGTTTGATGGTCCCACCCTCTCCAGATGTGGCAATTTGCCCCCAATAGCATCCACTACTTGCTGAGCCTGTGGCAGCGGATGGTGGCTTCTGTTCCCTATGTCAAAGCATCAGAACCTCATCTCCTGGAGACCTACACACCGGAAGTAACCCATGCTTACATCACATCAAGATTGGAGTCTGTTACAGCAGTTATCAGGTATATATGTAAATAGCATGCAATTGTATTTTGTAAATAAAATTCTTTTCTTTTCAAACAACTGATTAAAATAGTGTTATTATAATCCTTCATCATTCTTTTATTCAAACAGTTTAATTGTTCAGTAGCAGCTTCTGTGCAGTATTTATTCAAATTGATTTTTGCATAAAGAAGACATAAGAAAACACTTTGAAAAAACTTCTGCACAAGTTAATACATAAGCAGAGATCAGTAACAAAGAGTTAACACCTGTCTTTTAATTCAGGTTGAAAAAATATTATGAAAGGAGGATGGTTTAAGTCACAGTGTAGATTTAAAATTGCTGAAAGTACTCTATAACAGCACTTCTCAAAGCAGTGGTGGGCATGACTAATGCTGGTCTGCGAGCTATCAGTCACTGATCTACAGGTAGCTGCCAGGAAAGAAATATGTTTTCACAAGCATAGCATTGAAGCATTTAACTGGTTTTATTAATTTCTACAAAATTTCCTTGGTTTTTTGCAATGTAATCAATAATCGCCCTTCCATACGAGTCTTGATATTAGAGCCATGCTGCATAATACTAATGTTTGACTCCAACAGTGGAACCATCGTAGGGAGGAGGTTAATGTCCACTGAAGGGTAGTTAGTCCTTATTAATGTGAGTTCACATTGTTCCAAGGTGTTCGTTGTCTTTGGCATGGAGTTCATTTTTGTATGATTGATATTTGCTGGACAGTAACACAGAGGAATGACAAGATATTGGAGTATCTGAACTGTTGTACACATTAACCAAAGTATAAAATACCAATAAATTTTTAAGTGGATGTATAAAATACCAGCAGACTTAACATATTTTCAGTAAAAGTGATTGCTGTATATTGTTACATAAGCTATGAATTTTTTATTGTTGCTCCAATTAATCATCAGGCAGAGAGGTGTACAGAGGACAAGATAGCGTGCTGTAAGTAGTGTTTGTTAGGGAGAGGAGAATAGTATTTTTGAATTAAATTTTGGGTCAGGTTGTAGGCAATGGCAGCTTGAGTTAGGGCTATTTTATGAGTAGTCTTTACGTAACATCAAAAGGATTGCATAAAGGCTAACCAAAAAGCAACCCTAACTCAGGCTTCCATCACTTGCAATCTGACCCACTCTAAAATTTAATGAAGCAAAAATACTATCCCCCCATTGAAATTACAACTAGATTTTGTGTAAAACTACAAATATATGTAAATAGAAATGTGCAAAGAATTCTACATCACACTCCATCAGCATGGAAACTGCTCAATAATTACTAAAACATAAGCTAAGTTAGGCACCTCCCCCCCTTCTAATCATCCCCCACCATACCTACTCTTCTTTATTAGCATACCAGGATAAACTTATATTCCCCACCATATGTGTACCTTGTACTCCTTAATTAAGCTCCCCTCCAAAACGGAGCGGGGGTGGCTCAGTCAGTAGCGCGCCAAACTTGTAATCTGCAGTTCCAGGTTCGAGTCCCAGCTGGGTCAGCATTATCTCTGCAAAACTCCCCACACTGCCCATGGTCAGTAGGGGACACTGATGGGCTTGGAAAGGCCTCTGTCTGTCGGATGGGACGTTAAGCCGTGGTCCCTTGTGCGAGAGAGCCATACCCTGTGTACCTTAAAGAACATGCTGGATGGCCTTGATGGGAGGCTACCATCTGTCTCCCAACAGCCGTTCCAGTGGGTCCCCTCCCCTAACCTCTGAGCCTTCAGGGTCCTTGTGACCTGGCCATTTAGCCCATGGTGTGCAAAAAAATGCCGCTCAGAGTTAAAACAACCCAACCCCTCCAAAATAATAATCTAAAAAATCTATTTCTACAGTCCCTCAATAGATAGCACCACAAATGCTACCAGCCACCCCCTCCACCCAACATGCTCTGAGCTTAATATAAACACTACCTGCAACACTCTAACATGTTTCCTCTGCTACTCCAAGTCTTGGAAGCTCTCCAGAAGCAAGACAGCATGAGCTGCAACCCCTTCCCCATCCAGATGATTATGGTGACCTGCTTCAAGGTCACTTCTGCGGGAATCACAGTTCATTTCCAGTGGATCCCTTCCCATGTAGGGATACCTGGCAATGAGTTTGCTGATTGCACCGTGAAGGAGGTATGTGAGAATCGGAGGTATGTATCTAATTACCCTCTCAGCAACTGCAAGAGTTTTATCACACAATTGAGGAGCTAGTACCATCTGCCCAGTGACAGAGGGACTCTAGCCATTCCTCATTCAGGTACATGGTTGACCCCTTTCTCATTGCTCCTAACCTCAGTAACCTCTGCAGATTTGAGGAGACCCTCCTTCATCATCTCCGAGTTGGTGCCATCTACAGCAACTCTACGCTTCACACTCTCGGTGGAGCGTACAGTCCCAACTATGCCACATGCAGCACACCTGAGACTATCTCATGTTCTGCTCAACTGCTTCTGCTACAGTGCTGAAAGAGAAGCTTTGTTCCAGGAGCTTCATGCTATCGGAACCACTGACTACTCCATCACCTCCCTACTTGGTAACCACCACAATCTGAAGCTGCAGCGAATGCACTTCCGACTTGTCACTGATTTCTTACAGAACATTGGCCTCTTCTGCAAGGTCTAATGTTTTCTTTTTTTCTTCTAAGAGATTAGTACTCTTAATAGTCCCGTGAGATAGCTGAGAGGCAGTCTCTTCTGCCTCTGCTTTCTTGCCCTTCTGTTATTACTGGTGTAAGGAGCCCTTCATTGGAGGCTAATTTTGCCATGAACTTACAACACCTTGAACCTTGTCCTGTTCAAAACAACTCTTTGCTTGATGATGCCATTGGAGCAACAATGCAAAAGCATAGCACTTATGTTCTGGTGTAGGGTGCCCCTCATTGGAGGCTAATTTCATCATGAACTTACAATGCCTTGAACCTTGAGCACTTATCTAATAATATAAAGCAAACACTTTTATTTAAAAAGTTGTGACATCTACTGGTGTTCTACATATCCTTTGTGTACAACAGTTCAGTTATTCTAATGTCTGTCCAACAGACATCAACTTCATAACACAACAATGAATTCCTCATCAAAGACAATGGCCACCTCAGGAACAGTGTGGACTTGCATTAATAAGGACTGAACTATCCTTCAGTGTACATTAAACTCACCTATTTAATGGATTACATTGCAAAAAGCCAAGGAAATGTTTTAAAAATTAATAAAATCACCTAACTGTCTTAACGTTTTTAAGACATTATGGTGTTATAGAGTGCACTTAAATGACAATCACAGCATTATCTGTTGACTTTTTAACGTCTATAAATCAATAAATATTTTGTGGAAAAAATTTCGTTGACATACAGGACTTCAACCCTCATCTCTCCAGAAACATGTCAGAATATTTCTGGAGAGATGAGAGTTCAAGTTCTGTATGTCTGCAAAAAAATTTCCACAAAATATTTATTGGATTATAGAGTAATTTTAGTAAAATTGTGATATTTTAGATTTTTATAAAAAAAAAAAATCACTTTTACAAGAACTTAATTTTTTTTAACATTTTGAAATGTAGTAACCTCAAAATGATATCTCTGCTCCGTATTTTTTTGAATAGAAATCAGCAATTTGTTTTTACTTTTCTAGTCAAATGTGGAAAATGACATCACTATAATATAAAGTTTTTGCTTGTTAATTCCAATTAAAAATGCTGATAAATAAGGAAATTATACTTTTCTGTCTGTAGGGATCATATCCACATGCTTGAGTCACTGTAATTTGCATCAACTCCCAATGCATATGTTTACCCCTATCTTCTGTTTACCTTTACTCCTTATATATAGATTATTTATTAGTTTTGGTTTCACAGCTGTTAGTGTTATTTTCAATTTAGCATAGTTGCAAATGCTCTCAAAACTTTTTATGATAAATTTGAAAACTTATGTATGTCAAAAACTTATGTATGTCGTTTTTAGTCATTATTTAAGTCGGACTTTTAATTTTAAAAATAATTCTTTTTTCCTTTGCAATTTCTAGAATTAATTTTATTAATTCTAGAAATTATTAGAACTAATTAATTCTTTGAAATTATATTACAATTATTGAAATTATATTACAATGATAAATAATTTGAAACTTTGATGGAAATAAAAATACTATGGTATGTGGTGTCTGCCTCAGGAAATAATATATTGTGAAATTACACTGAAAAACTCAATTTTAAAATGGTAGAACTAATTTTAGAGATGTTTTAAGTTATGATGAAAGTAATTTCATAATGAGTATTAAGAAATTGCAATCTTTTAAAGGAAATTTGGCTGTTGTTTTCAAATTAAATGTTTTCAAATCAGTGATGCAATTTTTTCAGAAAATTATTTTATCACAGTTTCAAATCTTAAATTAAACTTTATTTGCTTCAAAACATTTTAATTTTATTTATTCTTTTTAGTTTTATTTAAATTTATTGTTTTCAAAGCAAAAATATTTGTTTTTGTGGCACTACTCCCGAGTCTTAAAGTTAGCCAGTCACAAAAAATTTAAGTACATGCATTATACTATTTTTTTTTATTTGCGACATATAGGACAAAGAAGAATCCTAGAAGCTACTCCTGCTTTTACAGGCTTTCTCATATTGGGACATGCCCAACTAATACTGAAATCACTGCTGACCACTGCATCAGTTAGAGCTAACACAGCACAAAAATTTGCCTTGCTGGAACAGTGGCTAGCTCTCTAACCACTATGCCACTTAAAGTTCAAGTCTTGTATGTCAGCACTATTTGTATAGAAACTAAAAAGTTTAATGAAAAACTAAGTAGATGAAAGATTTAAGCATGAATAGAAATGTTATGAACTGTTTATACTGAAATGCATTGCTCTTTGCAAAAATCAGAACACAGAAGGAGAGTAAGGTCCATGACTAGTATGGGGGCACCTTCGGCACCTACTACTGAAGAAGTGATTAGAGTTTCAAGATCATTGGTGCAGCTGTGTTGGCTACAGGCCGATGAGAACATTATCGAACAGGTGTAACTGAACCCTTCCCACAAGTATTTAAAGAGACTGTAGCCGTGTTCAGCTTATGATTCTTGCAAAGATCTTATGATTTGCCATGTAGATGTTGTGTGCTCCATATCTCCATGTATTGTTGGCATGGGAGAAGACAGTTTTTCATATTGAGAAATGTGGCTCATCTGGGACTAGTGTATCTGCTGTATATCAAATATGCAGAGAATAGTTCGAAGATGGGCAATGAACACACCAGGAAGGTTCTGGACTTAGTTCATAAACAACCCATGGGGAGATTGTGAGACTTGCTATAGCAAAATCTTTGCCTAGTTCACAAACAACCCATGGGGAGATTGTGAGACTTGCTATAGCAAAATCTTTGCCTTGTCTATGGCCTTTGCCACACAGTTGAGGTCAGTAACACATCTTCCAATGTCAGCAGTAACAGTTCGATGTCATTTATTGTAATTCTGACTGCCTCAGACACCCCAACACAAAGCATCCAGACTACAGTGTTTGAATCTGATGACAGAATCCTTGTCTGCCGACAGGTTGGTGAGAGGAACCAAGACTACTGTATTTGGACAAGGCATACAGTACCAGTGCATGTTATATCCAGGTCATTTTACAACCAATAGATCTGCTGTACTTAATAAATATTGAGATAAACTTGACGATTCAACATCCAGTAATAAATAGGCACTTTGGCGTCGATTTCAATTTTAGAGGAAAAATTGAGCCGGGTGGGATACGAACCCACGACTTCCTGATAACATGTCAGGTGCTCTAGACCACTGAGCTACTGGCCGCCGATCAAGATCTCCTCTAATTAACACTATGAACATTCCCTTTATGTCACATTTAGGCAATTTTTAGCCGTAGCGGCTTTCTATTTTTGCCAATAGATGGAAAGCATGTCTTACAAGTATGCTAATGATAATAAATATTGAGATAAACTCGACAGTTCAACATCCAGTAATAAATAGGCACTTTGACGTCGATTTCAACTTTAGAGGAAAAATTGTCTGATCTGGGTGGGATATGAACCCACAACCTCCTGATAACATGTCAGGTGCTCTGGACCACTGAGCTATTGACCGCCAATCAAGATCTCCTCTAATTAACGCTATGAACATTCCCTTTATGTCACATTTAGGCATTATTTTAGGCAATTTTTAGCCCTAGCGGCTTTCTATTTTTGCCAATAGATGGAAAGCATGTCTTACAAGTATGTTAATGATAATAATATACTTGTAAGACATGCTTTCCATCTATTGGCAAAAATAGAAAGCCGCTAGGGCTAAAAATTGCCTAAAATAATACCTAATTGTGACATAAAGGGAATGTTCATAGCGTTAATTAGAGGAGATCTTGATCGGCGGCTGGTAGCTCAGTGGTCTAGAGCACCTGACATGTTATCAGGAGGTCGTGGGTTCGTATCCCACCCAGCTCAGACAATTTTTCCTCTAAAATTGAAATCGAAGTCAAAGTGCCTATTTATTACTTCTGTACTTACAGACTATCCCATATTTCAGCAGGACAATGCAAGACCTCATGCATGCAGCAGCTACCACTGTTGAATACTTGATACATAACAATGTGCATATCCTTCCATGGCCTGCTAGATCCTCTAATTTGTCACTCATTGAAAATGGAAGTTGAAGTAAATGGGCAAAAGTTGCAGCAATACCAGCACATCCCAGAAAATGTAGATGAACTGTGGGCATGGATGCATAGTGTTTGGGTGGCTATTGCTCAATCCAACATCAAATATTTGTTTGACACCATGTACAGCAGGTTGTACAAGCAAAGGGCAGACAGAGTCATTATTAAACAACTCGGTGTGTAACTTTATTATTACTGCAATAAAGCTACATTGAACCCCCAAATATGAGTGTGTTCTAATTAGTCCATCTGGGTGTTCTGATCTTAATGAACATCAATGTAATGAAATAATTTAGGAAAAAAAATGGCAGAATTAATTTTTTTTATTACTGAACTTCATAATACAAATCTTTGCTATTTCTTAAGAAAAATGAAAAAAAATTCACTTACATAATTAAAAAAAATTTTTTGATATATAATATGACATTTCTGTTCATTATTTACTCCAGGATAAGGTTTTAAAGTTCTGTTCTGGAGAGTGGACTGGAGTTCTTTGTTCTATCTGTAATGTGTACTTGTCTGCTCAGAACTAGATATGGATTTCAGATCTGCAGTTTTGCTTGGGATTCAGTGGTGGGGGTACTGGATCCCTTACCTTCTGGCACTGTGTGTACATGTGAACCTTCTGCACCTCATCAGTCCAGAGTCTTTTATTTTGAGTTTGACAAACTTTTAACTATTTACTGTCAATGGTTGTCCCTACAGAGTAATCCCTGTTAGGCCATCTCACTTGGGAATATGTTTTTTGTCTGAAGTGGGAACTGCTTCAAAAGAAACAACAACATTGCTGACTGCCATTCATTCAACCTTTCAGTTTGCATCTGAAAGGGTTCCTAAGAGACATGAACACCACTTGGTAAACAGCAGAACCACTTCCACCTTATTGTGCTGTTTGCCTTTCCTACCATTTTTCTCTGCAGGTCAGAGAAGGTTTCACACTGGACTGTCTAACTTTTTATATTTTATTGGCTATTTTAATAGACTCTAATTTTATGTCAGTGTTTTCTGTAATTTTTACCTGAGTTTTGACATCTAGGTTGATTTTTATATTTCTGCATATATCATTGTATTATATACTGCTCACAAAAATTATGGGATATTTCAAAATGAATATGAAGCGATGAAATATCCCCTAATTTTTGTGAGCAGTATATATTGTTTCATATTTGTTCCATGTTATTTAATGTAATTGTTGCAATACACTTTCATGCCTTTTGTTATTGTGCTTTTTGTTGTTTGTTTTTTAAATTTTGTTTGTTGGTTTACATGTCTTTTTAGCTTTTTGTCTGGTGCATTATAGCCTCAATTGCTGATGTGCCTTAAAACCTCAACCAACCAAAGCTATTTCTTGCATTCTGTTTCATCTTGATATGGGTATATCCTGTGTAGCTTGCCTCTTGGAACCACAGCTGCAATAAGTTCCAACACTAATTTGATTGAAATAGCTATCATGCCCTGTGATGTAATTAGATGACAAATGTGTGACCATGACACCAACAATAATTCTATGTTCAAGTGTTATTTGATCACATTGCTTCCTATATCAAATCAACATGTATATTTTTCTGCAGTGTTTGGTATTTTGTATTTAATTTTTTTAAACTTGGGTGACCCTTTTTCTCTTTTTTGTGAATTATATTGCAATAACTATTACAGCTTTGTACTACAAAATGGAATGGAAAGAAAATATTATGCGTATTGCCAGCCTTAAAAGGCTGCAGTGATATATTCCATTTCAACCTAATGTGAATGGAGTTCCTAATAATAAGGTCATTTGTGTGCATTGGATTTTTGAAGCAAAATAATTCTTCCATACTAAAGCATTTTAAGTTAAATACTAAGAATATTTACACCCTGAAACATTTTCCATCTTTATGAAACACTGCATTTGTTGCAATATTACTTGTTGAATTATTGCACAATTAACTGAAAGCTGCCCCTCCTGCGAGCTTCTGTATGCGATGAGGGGACCACCCTGTGAAGGTTCTGCTGGCTCAGATACCTTCACAGGGTCCTGAATGCTTGCCTGAATGTTTGCTGTGCATGGAGACCTGTGTCCTGGGAAAAGAGGATCTTGGTAGTTGCTCAGGGGTTCCTGTCTTGTTTCCTCAGCTCATGACTAGTAGGGTCCCCTTGCTGCCTTGCCATTGGAGAACCTATTAATCGCAGGACTGGGCAGTGAATTCTGGGGCCTCTGCTTCCGGTAAATGGGAGGTCCTGGGGTGGCACCCTTAGGATCAATTGGCTGGTGGGCAAGACCTGCTAGAGTGAACTATGCAGAGCAGTGAGTAACCTTGCCCACATCCAGGTACAGGTTTGCAAATTTCCTCACAACTTATTTTCCTTTTGTAGTTATCCTTTCTTTGTGTGACCAGTTTGGCTGTTCACAATTTTGTTATTTTTCACTTAGTTCCTTTTGTGAAGAAAGTTTTTTTTCGCACATTTCTCTTTTCGTTTCCCTTTTATTTATTTGTGAGGGCTTGGCTCACTGTCTGTGTGGGTATAATGCCCATGTAGCCCTGGCACCCAACTAGGTGTCCCCTTGTTAGGCTCCGTGGAGGGTGGGGACAGCGATCACTGAACCACACAAAACCAAACATGAGAGTTGAAGATGAAATTGATTCGATCAATGCCGCTAAGAGGGCTCTACACGAGCACCATCTTCATTGTCTTTGTCATCTATGCCATTATAGTCTTTGTCTGTCTTTGTTCCCGAATCCTCATTTTTTGCCAACAGCAGTTTGAAAGGTTTTGCAGGAGAGCCAAAATCTGTCAAGCGTTTACAATCTGATGACTTGCAGGTTGAGACAACTTGTTCCAAACACTCAGAACTGCTCCTGAAAGTCAGAAAGATTGATGGGATGGATGTCGAGGTCACTCCCCACAAAACTTTGAATTCATCTTGGGGTGTGATCACTGAGTGGGGACTTCTCGAAGTCACCAAAGAGGAAATCCTCTCAGAGCTCATGCCTCAAGGAGTAACAGCAGTCTATTGAGTTTCGACATGCCATGATGGGAAATTGTACCCACCCGGGTATTGATTATGGCATTTAGCACACTACACCTGCCTTTTTCCATCAAGGCAAGTTATTTACATTGCAAAGTATGGCCATATATACCGAACTCTCTGCACTGCTTTCAATGCCAGATATATGGTCATGCCCACACAGGTTGCCAAGGCAAGCTCACCTGTTCTCACTGTTGCAGCAAGGATCATCTCGATCCTGACTACACAGCAGAAAAGACAAGCTGTGTGAATTGTAGTGGTGAACATCTGGCATATTCCCACGACTGTCCCAAATGGAAGGAAGAAAAGGAGATTCAATGCTTGAAGACAATCGACATCTCTTACTCTGAGGTGAGAAAGCTCGCTGCACTGCCTGCCCCACCTGGCAAGGTTTCCTATGCTAGTACAGTCATTGGAAAGCCCATCGTTCCAGTGACTTCGGTGGCAGTGCAGATTGACATCAGTGTACCACCTACTGAATATTTCTCTCCTGCAGCTAAATACTTCCTGACACAGGTGAAACCGAAATTGGTGTTGACTTCTACAACAACAAATGCAAGACACCAGGTAGAGGGCACCTAGTGTCTTGCAACTCAGCCTTCCACCTCCACTGGAAGACCACCTCCCTCCCATCCTCAGACAGCTAGACCTTCCAAACCAAAAGGGCCCCCACTAGGGTGAAAAAAGAAAACTTACTCCTCTGCAAAGGGCAGTCACCAATCCATGTCCCTCAAACGATTCCAAGGACACGGATGCATACTGTCCCTACTAAACCATCCTCTGCGGGGGTTAAGTTGAATAGGAATTCATTGTCTGCCCACTCTTCTAAGTCCTGAGATAGCCACTCACCTACAATGGAATTGTCATGGATTCCAGAGTAATCTTGACGACGTCCACTCGTTACATGGAAGGTCAAGGACAACCCTTATGTTAGCGATCACCTCCCCGTGGTGTGCACCATCTCCCGTGTGGGGCCTTGCAGCCCTTCACGCGTCTCACAGTGGAGGCTGATTGGAGTGATGACTTGATCGGGCTGACTGGAGTGGCTTCGAGCTCCTCACTGAGCTCGATGACCACTCTGTCAGCCAGGAGCCCATCAATGTGGCAGTAGCGGAGATCATGGACTGTATCGTAGATGCAGCTGCATCCCTTTTTCCTCAAACTTTGATACGGTTTCCTAGTTTTCTGAAACCGTGGTGGAATCCAGATTACACAGCAGATCGTAAGGCTCAGAACAAGGCTTGGGGGGGGGGGGGGGTTTGGAGATATCCGACGTTCCCCAACCTTGAAGGTTCAAACGCTCCAGGGAGAAAGCTCATTTTGTCTGGTACCAGAGTCAGAAGGAATCTTGAATCAAACATATGACTTCTATCACCC
Organism: Ryuthela nishihirai; assembly: GCA_038380435.1. Taxonomy (NCBI): domain Eukaryota; kingdom Metazoa; phylum Arthropoda; class Arachnida; order Araneae; family Heptathelidae; genus Ryuthela; species Ryuthela nishihirai. Next base: position 36,798,867 of record JAWZYU010000014.1, read on the forward strand.
GCACGACCAGTTCTAAGGTCGTGTGGGATAAAGTCTGGAAGATGGGTGGGAACTACTCATCCCACTCATTATCGATCCTGGATCACAATGGACAGGCAATTGCTGATCCCAAAACAATTGCCAACACTCTGGGGGAGTCATTCTCCTCCATCATTTCTTCATCTTTTTACTCCCCCAAGTTTCTGGCACAGAAGAGCAGGACAGAATGCTCTTTGCTTTCATTCCACTTGAATGGGCTAGAACCTTGCAACAGGCCATTCACAGTGGGGGAGCTTCGCCTTGCTCTGCACACCTCTCGTGCATCTGCTGTCAGGCCAGACAATGCCCATTATGCCATGCTCCAACATCTCTCACCATCGAGTAAGGATCAGCTGCTCTATTTTTTCAGTCACATTTTTCTTGAGGAGCAGTTTCCGGACTTCTGGTGGGAGGCCATCATCTTGGCCTACCCAAAGCCAGGAAAGGATTCCAAGATTCCTTCCAGTTATTATCCCATTGCATTGACGAATTGCATGTGCAAGGTGTTGGAAAGAATCGGCCTGCCCCACTGGGCTTCACGGAATGGTGGAAGGCCACCTCCCTCCCCTCCTCAGACAGCTAGACCTTCCAAACCAAAGGGGCCCCCACTAGGGTGAAAAAAGAAAACACTCCTCTGCAAAGGGCGGTCACCAATTCATGTCCCTCAGATGATTCGAAGGACATGGATACATACCGTCCCCCTATACAGATCGTCCCTACTAAACCGTCCTCTGGGCATCCCACTGGGCTCCACAGTGCCCAGTGGGGCAGGCTGATTCTAAATACCAGACTCATCTGGTATTTAGAACACCACAACCTTCTTTCCAACACCCAGTGTGGCTTTCGCAAGCAAGTCAACTTTTGACCACTGATACACCTCAAATCAGCTATCATAAAAAAAGCATTTTTATGTAGAGGGCACCTAGTGTCAATTTTCTTCGACATCGAAAAAGCATACGACACGGCTTGCAGATTCGGCATTCTTCGTGACCTCCATAGCTTTGGCCTGAGAAGTCACATGCCAATCTTTATCTCCAACTTCTTATTGTCATGATCTTTTCGTGGCCGTGTCGACAACACTGTTGCGACCATACCCCCAAGAACAGTGGGTGCCACAAGGCTGTGTTCTGAGTGTTATGCTTTTCGCTGTCAAGATTAATTCTATTACTAGACAACTTCCGCCATCTGTAGGCAATGCCCTTTATGTTGATGATTTTAGCATCTTTTGCTCATCATCCAGCATGAGGGTCATTGAAAGACAGCTGCAAATTGCCCCTAACAATCTTTCAGTTTTGGTGATGGCCAATGGGTTTCGGTTCTCTCTACAGAAGATCGCTTGCATGCACTTTTTCCACAAGTGTAATCTTCATCTGGATCCCGAACTACAGCTTGGGGGTAACATCATTCCAGTTGTGACAGAGACCAAGTTTCTCGGTCTCATCTTCGATTGGAAATTGACCTTTTACCATACATATGTCATCTCAGGTCCAAGTGCATGTGGGCATTGAACATCATCAAGTCCTCTCCTCTCATTCCTGGCCGATGTTCTTTGCTCTGCCTGTACTGTGCACTTGCTGGTCAAAATTACTACGGATCCCAAGTGTACGATTCTGCTCGGGATTTGGTGGTGAAGGTGCTGGACTTCCACCATCATCAGGCCCTCCGTGTTTGCACAGGAGCCTTCTGCACCTCACCAGTCCAGAGTCTTTATGTTGAGACCGACTTTATCTGCCGTCAGCAATTGTCCCTACAATATGCATCTAAATTGCAATCTCTGCTAGGCCATCCCACTTGGGACTGCGTTTTCAGTCCAAAGTGGGAAATGCTATACAATAATCACCCAACTGCCGTGTGTTCTTTTGGTTTGCGAGTCCGAGGCTACCTCAGAGACATCAACACCAGTCTCAATAGTATCACACAGTTGAGTCACTTCCACTGTGGTTCACTATTTCCCCTTCCTGTGATTTTTCTCTGTGCAGGATGGGGCAGGCCTTTACTGTGACTGTGTGTACCGGCAACTCTTTGCCAGCCATTGTGCTGAGTACTCGGACTTCTTGCCTGTCTTCACAAATGGCTCAAAGTCCAGCACATCAGTGGGATCGGCCATGGTCTGCTGTGATGTAATCATTGCAGACCAGATCCCACTGCAGTGTTCCATCTTCACTGCAGAGTTGCACATTATCAGTCTCACCTTGGACCACGAGGCAGCTAATCATCATCGATGTGTGCTTTACAGAGACTCACTTAGCTCGCTACAGGCATTGATCTTGGTGAGGCATCAGCCTCATCCAGTTCTTTCTAAGATCCACCGCAGCTGCATTGTCTTGCAGCCACCACCACTGTTCTCTTCTTTTGGGTGCCCGATCACGTCGGTATCAGGGGCAGTGACTTAGCAGATGCTGTTGCCAAGTCAGCCACGCCCCTGTCTGACTCTCTCTGTTGCTGGTTCCATATCTGGATTTCCAGCAGTGTTTTATCAGCGAGCTGCAAGTACAGTGGCAGAGATCTTGATTAGAACAGCTTACAAACAAGCTCTTTGAGATCAAACCTATCATCAAACCATGACAGTCCTGTTACCACAGGAATCGCAAGGAGGAAGTTGCACTTGCTCAGCTCCGTTTAGGTCATTCATTTCTTCTAAGGGCAGATTACGAACCTAAGTGTGAGTTTTGTGATACCATTTCAACTCTTAAACGTATTTTAATCGGATGTCCTTGTTTTAATATCGACTGACGTTTCTCTCATAATTTTATATCCTAGCCTCTTACACTTGGACATCTTTTACCTGATTGTTGCTTTTAACTACCAGTTTTTCGTTTTTAAAATATTGTGGTTATTTTAATAGACTCTGATTTTACCCTATCTTTGTGCATCATATAACCCAGGTCTCTTACACCAGGGATTATTTTATTTTGTATTTCTCAAGTTGTTTTACTCTGTACTTATACACTTGTTATTTGTTGTTTTACCAGTTTACAATGTAGTATTTGTATTTTAAATTTTGGTTGCAGGGATATATGTCTTTTATCTTTTATATTGTCTTTTGTTTGGTGCATTATGGCCTAGTCACCCATGCACCATAAAACCCCAAATAACCAAACCAAACTGAAAGCTGCAATCATTCATCTTTTTCTTGTCAGCTAGAGTAGTATATTTTGCATTTAAAAATTATGATATAGTAAAGAAAGAAAAGAATAGATATAAAATGCCGAAAACTGTTAAATTATGCATGTATTTTTTTTTCTAGAGATGGTTTAGAAGATCCATTAGACGACCTTGGAATGGTTCAGCAACAGCTTGATCAGGTAAATTAGCCAACATTGTTGCATTTAGTATAATATTGTGGTCATTATATTCTTGTATCAAATTTAACAAAGGTTCAAGGTGTTGTAAGAACATGGTGAAATTAACTGTAATGACTCCAAAGATTATTAACTTTTTAAGTTAATAATCTTTTTTCAAGTTGAACTTTTTGTCTGATCCAAATATATTCAAAATTCTGGATAGCTTGTTGGGCACCAGGCAATATTAACTTGCTAAATAAAATTGAAATAGGTTTCATTTTGTATATCTAGCATTACTTATCAAGCAAGAATTCAAAAAGGATTGTCAAGTTTAATTAAAGGTTAAATCTAATCAAAAATCAATTAATGTTGCTGAAAGAGAAAAATAGCAAAAATTCAAAAGTTTTTTCCAACAAAATTTTTTCCAAAAAATTCAAACTCTCACTAATTAAGTTGATGAATGCAAAAAGTTGGAGTACTAACAACTCACATCTACATAAATCTCTGCTAACAACTCCTTCTATCTACACAACACATACTGATTCAACATACTACTTCAACATATTTCAGTTCCTCCTAACAATTCTCCTTGCTCAATGCACTACTAACTATAATTTCAACTCTCTTCTCTTTTGACCTAACATCACTTAGTTATAACATGCGGCATACAAATCCGGCACATGTCTGTTGCATGCCGGGAAAACATTTGCATAATCTGACTATCGTGCTAGCTATGACCAAGAGGGGTCATGTCCTACATGTGCACATTAATGGCTGACAATCAAAAGTCTGTTGTGCATGTGCAACTCCCTCTATAGCTCAGAAGTAAGAATTGTGATCAGTCCAAATGAAATAATCCCCAAAATGATAAATATAATGTAAATAAAGCAAAACTGGTTAAGTAAAAGTAAATGGGTGGACCATCACAACTCCCCCACCCAAAGGGAGTCAAAATTTGACCTACCAGATTTTGATGAGCAAATTTAGAATAATAGGACACTTCTCATGTCATTTACACATCACTGAACATAATATAAAGTAAAAGTATGCTTACACAAATTTTGATGAGATGAGCTACTCTCACTTCGACACAATTTTCCATCACAACCAAAGGTACCTCCTCCCTTTCCACCTATCAATGTGTATAGCTACTTATTGTATTTACATACCAATGGCTGTGGCACTTAACTGCATACTAGCATTAATGGTCTACTTAGTATCACATTCTGGTACAAAGTTCAAAAGTTGCATACAATAACCTGTACAAAAAGCTGGTTAATATTACTCCTGTCCTGCTTAACTTCTAAAAAGGTCAAAGAAAAAATAGGCTCGTAATCTGTAGTTCCCAGGTTCGAGTCCCAGCTGGGTCAGCGTTGAGATTTATCTCCGCAAAATTCCCCACCCTGCCCATGGTCAGTAGGGGACACCGATGGGTTGGAAAGGCTGCCGTCCGTCGGATGGGACATTATACCGTGGCCCCGTGTATGGGAGAGCCATACCCTGTGCACGTTAAAGAACACGCTGGATGGTCTTGACGGGAGGCTACCATCTGTCTCCCAACAGCTGTTCCAGTGGGTCCCCTCTCACAACCTTCTCTGAGCCTTTGGGGTCCATGTGACCTGGCCATTTAGCCCATGGTGCGAAAAAAAGGGCTGCTCAGAGGTAAAACAACCCAACTGACATCTGTGCTGCTGTGTGTTGGGTGGGACGTTAAGTGTGGCCCCTTATGAAGGAGAAGCATACCCTGTGCATGTTAAAGAACATGCTGGATGGCCTTGATGGGAAGCTACAAACTCCCTCAATAGCTGTTCCCTTGGGTCCCCTCCCCCAACCTTCTCAGAGTCTTTGGGGTTCTTGTGACCTGGCCATTTAGCCCATTGTGCTGCTCAGAGGCAAACAATTGAACTCTGACATCTGCTTTTTCTCCACAAAATTCTCCATCCTGCCCACGGTCAGTAAGGGACACTGATGGGCTTGGAAAGGCCGCTGCCTGTTGATGGGATGTTAAGCTGTGGCCTCTTGTGGGGGAGAGCCATACTCTATGAACGTTAAAGAACATGCTGGATGGCCTTGACAGGAAGTTACTATCTCTCTCCCAACAGTTGTTCCAGTAGTTCTCCCCCAACCTTCTCTGAGTCTTCAGGGTCCTTGTGACCTGGCCATTTAGCCCACTGTGTGCAAAAAAAGTGCCACTCAGAGGTAAAACAACCCAACTCTAACATCTGCACTGTGCAAATAGCATTAACAGATTTGGATAACCTTTAAAATAAGCTAGCATTATTTGTACTTTTATAACTAAAACTAGTTTTTATTTCTATAGATTTAGTAGATTTGTATCAATCCTTAGAGTTATGCTACATCTCTGGGTATGAAAATGGCCCCCATACAACTTGTTATTTTTACTTCTATCAATTTACTGATTTTTATTCCCATAGATCCTTCAGAGGTAAACTACATTGCTGATCATGACAATGTCTGGGTTATAACTTGTTCTACTTCTATTGATTTTATTCCCATACATTTATATGTCATTATTGATCTTTCAAAGGCATAATAATGGCAAGCTTAGTGGTTCCACTGTTATTGACCCAACTGTCTTAAAAAACTAGCTGTTTTTATGTTTGTCTTAACAATATTCATGCAAATTTCGAATGGATCTCTGCACTCCTTGTAGGTGAAGCAATTTCAATGATGAGCAGTGTGTAATTATAGTACTATATTCATGCAATATTTAAAAAGTTACAAAATGATAAAATAATTTAATTTACAAATACTTTAAGCCTATATTGAATATCTAATCTATATTAAATACAATATTCTACCTTTTTCTGCAGCTGTCAACAATAGGACGATGTGAATATGAGAAAACTTGTGCTCTTCTTGTGCAGCTGTTTGATCAGTCAGCACAGTCCTACCAGGAATTGTTAAGTTCTCAGTCAGCATCACAATTAGATGTTGCTATTCAAGAAGGTAGGAGCAGAATTTTTTTTTGCGTGTGTGTGTGTATGAATTTCTGTCTTTTTCATCATTATTAATTGCATAAGTGTAATAATGTAATTTTTCACCTTTTCCTTAGCCTTCTTCAGCTAAAAGTAGATATTTATAATTAACATTATTAATATGAAGAAAAAAATAGTGTAACAGAATTCAGGAAGTGAAACAGTGCTGCACTCAAAAAAAATGCTGTAAGAATCTTAATGGTTTATGAATGTTAGTTTTGTACTTATCTCATTTTGATTAATTTCCTTTTAAATTTATATTATGATTGAAACCAGAGAATTATCTTGTTTTTAATTTCCCTTTTAAGGTAACAATGCTGTATTATGTTTATGGAACAGCATTGAGAGTTTGTATGTTTTATTCTGTTTACCTAGTGTTTATTTTCACTTGATAGTACAACCCAGGACAAAAATGAGCAAATGTAAAGGAACCCACCTATACTACTTTTTAAATTACACATTTTTTTTTAGTTTAGACTGGACCAACCCTAATGTGAATGTAGTTCTACCAATTTTGTGAACAGTTCTTCAGATTTCATGTGGGTAAGGGTTGGTTCAGTCAGTAGTACACTAGGCTTGTAATCTGCACTTCCCAGGTTCTAGTCCCACCTGGGTTAGCATGAAGATTTATCTCCATTAAACCCCCACCCTGCCCTCAGTCAGAAAAGGGACAATGATGGGCTTGTAAATGGCACTGTCCAACAGACCATATGCTGTATGAGATAGCATAGCTGTACTAACCAGGTATTTTACACACTTCTTATCAAAGTTAAGTTCATATCACCAAAATGTGAATTGAAAAAATTGTTAGAGAAAAATGCAGTCAAACTGGTTGTAACGAGCACGGGAATAACAAGATCACACCTGTAATGAGCAAAAAGCCATAATGATTTTAATTCACATGTATTCCTATACAATTGCTCACTTTTATAACGAGTGTACTACATGAATATACAGTACAAATTTTGGCAACTATGAAAACATGTCTTCAGTATCTAGGCTCCGGCCCTGCTCCCCCACTTCACCCAAACACTGCCACGATTGTAAAATCAGTTAGAAACGAAAAATTAGACTTTCAAAGTGTTGTGTTTTAAGGGGAAATTGCAGAAATATTAAAGTGGAATCTTTAAAACAAACATCAATTTTAAGATTCATAAATAAAAAGACTAATTGAAATTGTGTTTATTATTAATTAGAATTGTTTTTAATTATGGATAATATAAATTGTTGTAATTATAATAATTTACACAAAAATAAATTGCATTTACTATTAAGTGTATTGTAGTATATTCAAGTAGTATTAAGTAGTTATATCAATACAAATAATATATAGGTATGTAATTATATATATTTTTCTCTCTCTGATATTTCTTTCTTTTTTTTGAATCTATCTTTTTATCAAGATATTGAGAATTGAAAAAAATAGAAGATAGATTTAACTCATCACTGATATAGTGAGTAATGGTTATAATGAGGAAATTTTGTTGATCCCGTGGTGCTCATAACCAAGTTGTACTGTAACAGATTTTTACATATCTAGATAATATAATGTATAGTTTGGAAAAAATCATCATGTAAATGTCATAAAATGACACAGAATATGTGCAATAGATAACAGATACCCAATAAAAGGAGTACTTCTGTAGACAATCATTTCAAATTTAAACTCTACATTATTGATCAATACTAGCTGATTGCTTCAAGATGCCTCAGAAAAAAAGCTTAGATGACTTGAATAATGGAGAGCCATTGGCAGGTTGAAGGCTGGTCAAACAATCTTTGAAGTGGTCATATTCTTTGGTGTCCTTTATTTTGCTCTATCAAAGCTATGGAAGCAATTTCAAACAACTTACTTGAAATGGCATTTGGCCACCTTAATATTTTAACTATCATTTCGTATTATCAGTATTTTGGTTTTACTGTAACCTCTTAGCTTGTAATAAATTATGTAGTCTGGACTGAGAACAAAGGAGCAGTGTCCTGTTCCCAGATGAGTCTAGATTTTCGCTACAATCACAGCAGATGCAATCTGAAGAAAGGTGATAACCTACAATCAGCGCCATAACATTGTTGGAGAGAAGAGCATTTAATAGCTGTACTGACTTCCATGTGATTGAGGTTCTGTGAAGATATCGAGGACAGATCTCTTGATTCCTGTGCTGTATGTGATGATGTCCTCCTAATGGATGACTGTTCACACAGAACAAGACTGATACCAGTATCTTGAGGGAAAATGTATCCAATGGGGAGTGGTAGAGGAGGTCATATCTCTTATTGACCATGCATTTTGTAATTCCAAAACCCCAACCCCCTTATGTACTTTCTTTTATTAATTTTTTATAGTATATCGTTTTGGTCCAAATTTTTATGCTTTATCTGTGAAATATGATTGAATTTGTCCAAATACATTTTAAGATATGTGCATTTTATTGCTCTGCACTTTATTTTTGACCAGCAGTGCATAAACAAACATAAACCAATAGCCATAAGATACATATGATAAAAGCATTCATAATGAACTTTGAAGTAAAAACTATAAAAAAGTTGAGGCTACCCAAATCTTTGAAATTCTCCTTGAATTTAAAATGTGTACAAATTATCTAAACTTCAGAGAAAGAAATATTAGTTAAGCCATGCTAAAACTAAAGTGTTAGTTCATAAACATTTCTAATTTTTGAAAGGAAAAATAAATTCTACAGCTTTGATTTAAATTAATGATTTAGAAAAAGATCATTGATTAAAATGAATCATTTGATTTAAATTGTGTATGAATTAAAACACTTGATATAAATATAAAAGAAAGAGGCATGACTTGCATTGTCTAATAGCAGCCATATATCTGTATAACACTGAAGTGCCATTGAATTAGGGATAGCAACCTAGTAACGTATTGGACCTCCTCTGGCCCTGATAACAGCTGCCATACGACGAGGCAAGGACTCCACAAGCTTGTGTAAATGTTCCATATGTATGGTGACCCATGCATCCTTCAGAGCTGTCCACGATTCTCTCAAGGTTGTCACTGGGACACGGACCCGAACGCTCTGCTCGACAGTATCCCAAAGATTTTTGATGGGATTTAAATCTGGGCTTCTAGGTGGCCAATTCATTATTTCAAACTCAGCAGAATGCTCCTGCAACCATGCAGTAGCCAACCTGGGCCTATAAGATGAACAGTTGTTTTGCTGGTAGACACCATGTCCATTGGGATGCATGATGGCCGTTATTGGGTGTAAATGGTTAGCCATGAGTTCTACGTACTGGGATGCATTGAGAGTCGTTGGTACACGTATCAAAGGTCCCACAGACGTCCAACTGAAGAGACCCCAGGCCATCACTGAGCCACCACCAGCTTGTACTGTTCCGACCTGACATGCAGGATCCATGGCTTCATGGGGTTGGTGCCATACTCTGTCTCCCATCTGCGTGATGAAGTTTAAATCGGGATTCATCACTCCAAGTTATCTGTTGCCAATTTTCGTTGGTCTAATAATTTCGATGTTCTTTAGCCCAGGCAAGGTGTTGAGCCCAGTGTCTTGCTGTTAGAAGTGGGACTCTCGTAGGTCGGCAGCTCCCAAAGCTGAGACGATGAAGTGAGCGTTGCATGGTCCGTGCACTGACTTCCCGGCTGGAACCTGCGTTCAGATGGGAGGTGATTTCAGATAATGCCTGGACCCTATCAGTCTGTACAATGAGGGTCAGACGGCGAAGCCCACAATCATTCAAGGCTAGTTGTCCTTTGCAGTTTGTCTGGGTGCTGGTTTTTTTGCCGGAATTTTCATATTCCCAGAACACTCTTGAAAGTGTCGTACAAGAAAATCGAAGTTTGTTGACAATTTCAGAGATCAAGTGTCCCATCCATCGGGCACCTACGATCTGCCCTCTGTCAAATGCATCTAAATCCCCTGCCTTTCCTATTACGCTTCTCATGACGAATGCTTGGGAAAGCCAAAGCTGGCAGCTATATATATGATCAGAATTTCAGCCATGCATGCGTGCAAATGTGGGACTTGCGGTACTGAATTTGGATAACATCTATCCCTAATTAAATGGCACTTCAGTGTATAGTGATAGTTTTTCATGGAAAGATTAATATTTTATTATTAACCTGTAAAGTGTTGAAGTTTCTCACAATGTATGCAATTGTAGCCAAGATAATTTTAAATTTTATTAGAACAACTGATCTTTTTTTAACTTTATTTCACCGTGACTAATAGATATATGGTCATGTTTAATACCAAAAGAATAAGTATTTCATTCTGAATTGAAAAACAAACAACAGAGCTTCAAATTATAACGAAGTCTATTTAAGCCTAATTTAAAGAAAAAATATCATGGGCAATTAACTTACTTTTGAGCAAAAATGTTCTTTTTTGTGGTAAAAAAGAAGTTAAACTCTGAATGTTATCAGCAATCTACCTATGAAAAACGGGGGTGGGAAATGAATCAACAAGAGGTATGTTCTATAATTTAGCTATAGTTGCTTTTGTGCCATATAACTATAATGCGAAATAAAGAAATGTATAAAACTGTTTCAAACATACTTCAAACATACTCTTCAGAAATGCACTCAACTATTAATAGACTTAACCCTTCCAGTGTCCACGTCATCTGTATACATTTGGAGAATCTGAATTGAGAGGCCAAGGATGTATATACCGTTTTTAGTACAACAAAAAAATTGATTTCTTAAAAAATAAAAATTGCTGTTATGATTTTATATATAAATAATATTTTATATTAAAGGCACCTCCCCCCCCCCCAATACCTTGGTTGTGCCACACAGACGATATAATGGTTTTTTCGCTCTGGTGCACAAACATTTCTGTACTTAGGCAAGACCGCCAAACTTCAACGTCCAAAGAAAAAATTCAGAATGTTTAGTAGAAAAAAGTCAAGAAATTTTTTTCTATTTCTTAACCAGTTCAGAAAATTCCATGAATGTGAGACGTCCAAGACACATTGTATAACACTGGCTGTGTTTAAAATATACAATACTGAAAAGAATTATTAAAAGAAATAAAAATCACATTTCAGGTTGAAGAGAGGAAATTTCCTTTCGATAAATATATAATTTAACTATTTTTATTCATCAGGTTTTCCAAAATGAAGCCTTAATTGTATAGTGCGATCTCTTTTTCATCATATCACATCGAAAAAGGCTTATTAAAATCAATATGCTTGCAAATTTGTTTATATTATTTATTTTCATAAAATGAAATTGATTGGTTATTTTTTTTTAATTCTAAAGTTGACTTGTTTATGTGACAGCACAATTGGCTAAAAGCCTGGAATTTTCTCAACGTATGGCGCCGAGAAAAAATTGCAAAACGATAGAAATATTTACTTAAAACCAAAAAAAATTTTTTTTTTTTGTTATTCAGAAATAGTCATTCTATTCATGTGTATTGCAGTCATTTCTGTCTATTAGTTTTTTTAAAATAAATTTTTAATTTTGTTCCAGATGCATTTTTTTACTACATGATTCTTGAAAAAATCCTATTAAAATAAAACATACCATCTTTTTTGTTAAATACTTTATTTTAAAAAAAAATCCAGAATTAAATGCTGATTAATTTGGTATACAACATGCCATAATTCCTTTCATTAGTTATTAGGCAAAAAAAGTTCTAAAGTTAATGTTTTTTTTAGCTGAGCATAGGGAGAAAATAGCTTGGCCTCTGGATGGAAAGCTGTTTTTCAGGCTGGACACTGGAAGGGTTAAGTCATGAGCTATAACAGAGTATGACCAACAGGAGGAGGGTGGCCCCTATATAGACTTAGGGAGAAGGGGTTGCAACAAACAATTAGTGTGAAAGATAATTGCTTTCTTCCATTCGAGTATTTGTTCTTGAGGCCATACTGACATGCAAGAACTCTTGGGAAGGGAGGTGTCATAGTCAGACATTTGGAATCTATTAAAGTGTTATTTAGTTTCTGTAAATATGAAAGGAGGTATACTCCTTTCATATACATATTTACAGACTAATTCCTTGAGTGGAGTGAGAAAATTCTGATTTCCTTCTTTGCTGCAGAATGTACATCTTATAGTAGTGCCCTTTAGGGAGGAGATGATGTATTTATGAGGCTCTAGGATGCAGATGATGGTCAGCTTCTGAGTATTCCCCTCTCAAGAAATGAGTGGAATATGATTAATGTCAGTATTGAGCTGTGAGGCTACACACAGTGTAATGTTGCAGTAATGGTAAGAGCTCGACTCCCCATTTGATAGCTAGGGTGTAGTTTTTCAATGGCAGAGAGAGCAGGAGAAGGAAGTCCCTCTTTGCAGATCATTGGGAAAAAATGACTCCATGGCACATTGTATGAACTGCTTTCTAGCCCTTCTAGTTCAGTCTGTAAAATAGGGCCAGCAAATGAACTTTGTTTTAAAATCTGATATATAAAAATCTGGAACTCCCCCATGTTCTGCTTTATGCTTTGTATATGTGTAGTTTTTTTATTCTTATGCAAGATAGGACAAACTGTTTAACTCTCCTCTCAGTTTTCAATGAACTAGCTACATTGGACAAAGATAGTTATTGATCTCAAATAATTTAATTACTTAAAAAAGTCCAATCACATTTTGCTTGTTATAATCAGTATTACAACTGCTTCTTTAATATTTCTTCAGTAAGAGTGGTCTCCATCTCTCTCCTTTTTAAGAGAAATGTTGATTCCATCTAGAAATTGAAATGTCAGATACAGTCCAATATACAAGTGGAAAGGGGTTGAATGTAAGGAAGGTTGGGTTGTTTTACCTCTGAGTACTATTTTTTGCACACAATGCACTAAATGGCCAGGCATAAGGAACCTGAGGATTCAGAGAAGGTTGGAGAGCAGACTCATTGGATAGCTGTTAGGAGACAGATTGTAGCCTCCCGTCAAAGTAATCTGGCATGTTCTTTAATGTGCACAGGGTATGGCTCTCCTACACATGGAGCCACGGATTAACGTTCCAATCAACAGACAGCAACCTTTCCAAGCCTATTGGTGGTGTCCCCTACTGACTATGGGCAGGGTGGGGAGTGAAGATAAATCTCATTGCTGACCCAGTTGAGACTCAAACCAGGGAACTGCAGATTACGAGCCTGGCAGACTCGTAATCTGACTGCCCAGAGCTTTAATTTTTGACATCATCAAAATTTAAAACAACACAAACACTCATAAATATTGTGTGCAAAATAATACTGAAGTTGAATAGCTTGAATCATGAGAATCTCTTTGCTTGGAATGTTGTTCATTAATGATGTGGGATTTTTTGACTGATACATCACTAAGGCTGTTCAGATATCCAGATTTTTGTATTAATAAGATTAATTATTTATTAATTTAAGTTTAGGAAAATGATTTGAAATTTCCTTAGATAGAATCCTCAATAGGCTATGGAGGTCCAGCCCAATTTAAGTATTTCTTAAATTTTGTACACAATTGCTATAGTGTAATATGTTATGCACATGGGCCTATGCAATGTGTTTGCAGTTATTCAGTAAAAACGAGTGGTGCAATATTAAAAAACACAAAACAAGCTAAACAGTAATATGTTTTAAGTGATTTTCGTGCATGAAATATCTTCAATTCTTGTAAAATCAGCCTGTTTCGTAGATACTAATCATTTCAAAATAATTTTAAATTCTCTCATTTTTCTATATATATATATTGTTAAATGGAGTATTTTAAAGCTTTATATTGGTAATGAAGACATTTGATATAATTATATCACTCTTGGAGATGAAGTAAATTATCTTAAGTGTTGATCTTGATGAAGGCCAGTGCTTCCTCAATTTGGTAATTTTTTTATGGATAAGATTTAGTGATGAAAGAGAATTTTCTGATGAAACAAAGAGTTAAAGTTTTGTCTGAAAAGACAGTATTTTTAGTAGAATTTTCCATATTACGGTTGTCGTTACAGCAGAATATTTATTATGGTGCTAGTTGAAATATTTTTGGTGCTTTAATCAGAAATATTTTGTTAAAATGTAGTCATTTCTTCTTCTCTGATTTTTTTTTATCCCATGTATCTTTATTTTTTGTTTTTTCTCATGCAGTAAAAAGTATACAGTAGCTTTCTAGTTAAAATAAATTAATTTATCTCTTATTTATTAATATATTTGAAGGTATAGTTTGTTACTTTGCAGGAAAGTTGCAAGTTATACTTTTCTAGACTGCTATTATCAAAATGTAACATGAAACTCCTATGCAGAGTAGTAGGAAATGCTTTCAGTTATATTGAATGAAAGAGAACTAAATTATTCACCGGTGACTATATCTTTACCCTCAAAGAAAGAACAAGATAAAAAAATACAATACACATAGATATATCAGCAAATGCCTATAAAACACCAAAACAGTATTGTCAAAAACAAATGAGAACACTATCATGAGCTACCATACAAAAAGAAATAGCTGTAGTTCAAGAAAGCATCATAAAAGCACTTAAAAATCATATTTTATGATAACATTGTAGCAAAGTATAATCTGAAACTCCCAAGTGATGAATCAGTATACTTTCAAATATATCAAATCAGTTCATTTCACACTAAGAAGCTACTATGAATCTTTATTCAATGAAAAAGAAACACAATGCAAAAAAGATACATGGGATGAAAAGCAATCAAAGGAGAAAACACGATATAAAAGGTTTACATGGGATGAAAAAAACAGAAGAAATTATGCTATATTTTGAACAACCATTTCTTATCAGAGCACATAATAAATTTAACTAGCCTACGCAAAAAATCTAGAAATGTAATATAATATAATAAAGAATTCTATAATAACTCCCAACCTGTGCCCATCAGCAACATGGAAAAATCTTTTTATAACTCTTTCCAGGTCAAGGACAACAATTGACATTTTTTATACAACACAAAACTTTGATTTTTTTTATTGCTGTTTGAAAATTGTCTTACATATATCTTTTAAAAATACTTAATTCAAGCTTGAAAAAAAACATTTTTTTTCATTTGATGCATATTTTATTAAACTACAATATAAATAATTTGATAAAGCTATCTGATTTCCTTATTTTAGCAGCACTATACGGTATTGCCGATTTGTTTGTTAAAGTTACTTTGTATTGAAGCAATCACCTGATTTAAGCTCACAAGTTTGATTTGAACTATTATCAACAAATTTTTTCTTAATGTTTCTAAAATCTCCTGATAATTAACAAAAAACTAATATTTTTACAAGTGGAAGATTTTGGAAGTAATTATGAAATACGTACCAATTTTTTTTTTGGTATACCACTGTTAAAAATGTTATTAAAATTAAAATGTTACTACAATGTCCAAATTTTGTACTTCAATAAAATTTAGTATTTCTCTTTAATTTGGTAATATAACATGACCTATTTCTGTTGATTAGTTATTTATTAAAAATATTTTAAAGTTAACTTTTTATTGGACTTTGCAACAACTTTTCTCAAAGTAAAGTACGGAGAAAAAAAATTACAAAACAGAAGAAATGTGTACTTTAAACAAGATTTTTTTGTTATTCAGAAATAAATAGCCTTTCTATTCATGTGCATTATAATCATATCTGTCTATTAGTTTGTTTGTTTTTTAAATAAATTTTTGTGTTGCCAGATGCATTTTTTTTACTGCATGACTCTAAAAACGTCCTACTAAAATAAAACTAGTAGTCTTTTTTTGGTGGAATATTTTATTTTCAGAAAATCTAGAATTAAATGCTAATTAATTTGGCATATAACCTGCCATAATTCCTTTCGTTAGTTATTTGGCAAAAAAGTTCTAAAGTTAATTTTTTTTTGCTTGATCAGAGTGAAAAAATAGCTGGAGTTGCGAAGGGTTAAGAAGATCCTCTGAATAAATCAGCCAGAGAATCACTCTACAGCAGAACAATAAATATTTACAACACTCGCCAAGGATACCTAATTTATAGTAATATAAATTGGAAACCTTATATAATTAAGCAGATCAATGAAATAAGATCAATACTACATTGCTTATACTGTTTAAGGAAGATATTGAATAATAATATGCTCAAATTTCTGTGTTTTTCTTGCATTATCAACTCAGTTATGGAATTTTATGCTATTGTCATCATCCTCAAACAGCCATAAGCTACGGAGGTCCAACCAGACTGTTAAATTTAGTTCTCCAAACATATCTGTTCTGTGCTACATCTGCTGCATCGAACCGCTGCACACCAATTATAACAAGGTCCTGTTTGACATTGTTTGCCCACTGCATCCTAGGTCTCCCCCTCTTTCTGAGGCCTTTAAGCACACTGTTCATAACCCTATTCACCAATCTATAATTATCCATACGAGCAACATGGTCAAACCAGCAGTCTTTTTCTGTACAATATGCTGCTTAAAGGTGGTTGCAGACTTCTTCGCCTAATCTCATCATTTGTTACAAAGTTGAAGATAACTGCGTAAGCATCTAGTTTCCTGTTATCTTGTATATAAAGCATCCAAGTTTCACTACCATAACTAACCCTAGAAAGAACCAAACTATTATGCAGTCTAATTTTAGTCTTTAGGTGTATATGCCTATTTCTCCACACTCTACATAGATTCTTAAAAGTCCAAGCAGCAATCCCTATTCGTCTGTTAATCTCATGCCGCACATCACCATTATCTGTTACATAGCTCCCAAGATAATTAAACTGTGACACCTGCTCAAGACTGCAACCATTCAGTTTAACTGAATAACAACCTGCCTGACCAATTTTCATCACTTTAGTTTTCTCTCTGTTTATAACCAAACCTACTCTACTACCAGTTTCATCAACAACTCGGATGAAAGGTTCATCTCATCAACATCATTTGCCAAAAGGGCTAAATCATCAGCATAATCTAAATCAGAAATTTTCTTATCTCCAGTCCATTTAAGGCCAAAATCTTTCCCTTGAAGTGAATTTCACATAACCTAATCAATAACCAAGCTAAAGAGAAAAGGAGACAAAATGCACCCTTGTCAAACACCAGAAGTAATGCTAAACCAATTGCTACAAGCCTTGCCAACTCTCACACATGACTCAGTGTTATTATAGAGAGCTTTCATTATGTTAACCAACTTGTCAGGTATACCATATGATCTCACAATCAACCATAATTATGACTATCAACAGTGTCAAAAGCCTTTTTGAAATCAACGAAGCTAGCAACCAAAGGTTTCTGAAACTCTAAACATTTCTCAAGAATCTGCCTAAGTGAAAATATCTGATCCACACATCCCCTACCACTTCTGAATCCACATTGCTCATCACGCAATTGACTGTCAACCAGATTCTTAATTCTATTAAGCACAATCATGGAAAGAACTTTACCTGGAACAGAGAGTAGGCTGATACCCCTATAGTTATCACAAGAACTGCGATCACCTTTTTTGAAAATAGGGATAACAATAGCTCTGGTAAAATCCATAGGAACCATGCCTTTATCATAAAAGATATTCAAAATTTCAGTCATCCAAGTGGTAACTGAATCATTCCCAGCTCCAAGCATTTCCGTAGTAATTTCATCTACCCCTGGGGATTTATGAAGTTTAGGTCTAGAAACAGCCAAAATAACTTTAGATTGTGTTATAGGACCAACATTAAAGCCACCAATGCATCTATCATCATTGCAAAAAATGGGAGTAGAACTAACCACGCTGTTTAGAATATCACTGAAATGCTCAGCCCACCTAGCCATGACAGAATCAATCACCTTCTATAACCTTGCCTTGTTTATCCTTCAATCCCTGTATACCTGTCCATTGTCTACCACACAAAACATTAACTGTCTGGTACAGCTCTCTGCTGTTGTTGCTGTCTAACTGCTTCCTCGGCTTTGTCAGCCAAACCATCAAGCCAAAAGATTGTTATCAGCAGCTAACTGATCTTTTACACATTTATTAAGTTCTCTGTAATGCTTTCTATTAGGACTAGTAGGGTATTGATTAAGGACATTCCTGCAGTTCTTTCTTTCCAAAATAAGCTCAAGTGCCTTAGCACTCAGATAATTCTGGCTCTTCTGCTCCTTTTTCCAAAAAGAGTACCGTTTGTGTCCAAAAAAGCCTGTTTAAAATGATTCTATTCTTCCTCAACCTCAGTAGTATGCAAACCATGACTATCATATGACTAAGTAACCTATCATGGTAAGCTTTAGCTATAACTTGGTCTTTCAGAGCTTCAGTGTTAAAGGTAAATTTTTTAACCCTAGCACAACACTTATTAAGTTTAAGTTGCAAGACACTTTTAACAAGATAATGATCAGATCCAATTTCAGCTCCCCTATGTGACCTGGTATTCTTAACAGAACTAGCCCATTTGCTGTTAATTAATATATAATCAATCGTATTCTTATGCAGCCCATCGGGTGAAACCCATGTGTACTTATGTATGTCGCAGTGTTTGTAATAAGTGTTAGTTATTCTGAAACCATTGAGTTTACTTACCTGTAAGAGACGTTGCCTATTGTCATTGCAGCTACCAATATCAAAAGGGCCTATCACTCCTCCCTAAAGGTCAGACTCAGTACCAACTTTGGCATTGAAGTCACCAAGAACAAGGGTAATATCTCCTTTCTTGACAGAATTCAAAATATCCTGAAGTTGTCCATAAAACTTATCCTTCTCATCCTCATCGGCATCCTCAGTGGGGGCATAACAGTAGATAACATTCAAGTCTTTAACGCTTATCTGAAATTTTGCTGTAAGAAACCTTTTATTAATGCACTCGTATCCTAGAAGAGCATCATTAGCATGTCTGCTGAGAAGCAGACCCACACTTTGGTGATGTTTATTACTTCCCTCCCTGAAAAGAGAAATTTGAGATTATTTTTAAGAATCTGACCTTTATCTGTCCATCTGGTCTCTTGCAAGCCTAGAATATCTAAATTATAATGATAGAATTCTTGTGTGAGGGCATCAAGAGAATAAGCTCTGTGCAGAGTCCTCACATTCCAACTACCTATGGGGAGAAAATGGTTAATGGGATGTTTAAAGAAACTATGTTTATTGAGAGAGGGAATGCCAACAATATCAAACAGCCCCCTTATCGCAGGCATGAGGCAAAGACCTGTTCCCCCACCACTAATTGCTGAAGCCATATACACTGGAAGACTTCCTCCAATGTAGAATTTGATGATGCCAGAAGAAGCTAATCTCAGAAGTTAAAGTTGTAGATATTGCAGCTGTAAAGGAAAACTAAATGATGTCCCATAAAACATAATTGATAGGGCATCCAAATATCATATTTTAACCTAATTGATGAATGTTTCATATTTCTGCCTATATTTGCACACTAAGAAAATTAAATGTAGTGAAAAATGATTTATATCAGATATATATATTAATAGCTAGTGTTAACATCAGCAAAAATTATATGTTTATTCTCTAAAAGAAAAAACAAATGTTCTTGAAGATGTTTAGAAATATATATATTATTATTTAAAATTTTGTCATTGTTTTGTTTATGTGTTAAATATTACAATAACATGGACGAACTGATGCTCTTAGGTTATTTAAATTGTAATAATGTAAATTTATATGAACATATATTCAAGTTAAAACATATGGGGCCCCAACTAACAAACATAATGCATACCTTGAAGTGTGTTCATAAACTGAATGTTCCTAAGTTGAATTAGTTTTTTCTGTAAGAAATAATAAATCTTTTAATGCATTCTTCAATCAAAAAAATACTTATACTGTAAAATCGAAATTTAGTACAAAAATTTAATTACATTCTAAATAACAATTCAGCAAATATTTTTCAAATTCAAAGAACAAATATTAATTTTTTGCATAAACATTTTTTCAGTGTTCAGTAGCAGTCAGAATGTTTCGATTTTGTAAAGCTGTTTATTATCACTGGTATTTGACATTGATAATCTTAGAAAATTTCGTAATCTCAGAATCTGAGCATGCGCATAAGGCTTCAGATGCTCTTATTGCTGATAGAGAATTGACATTTCTATTTAATTGCATGCTTTCATAGTTTGCAAGTTAAACTGATTCTGTGAAACATTTCATTTTTCAGTTAAATGTACTGTAATCAATACATAACCCAATGTCCAGACTTTTCATGACTAGAGAAAATTTCCTAAATATTGCCAAAAGAAACCAAAAACATAGCTAATATTTATAATACAATTTAAGTGTCTGTATGGTATCACAGTTCCAAGATATAGTCACAAAGTGGCTAAGTTGACAATGATGACCATGAGGATAAAAATGCAAAATATTGCATGTTTGAACTGGTTCAGATGTTTGTAAGTACAGGAGCTGTATTCATGTCATTAGCAGATAGAATATTTGTAAGTATGAATTGTTCTTAACTTGAATATTTGTAAGTTGAGGTTTACCTGTACCAACAATAACTAGCATGCCATAGTATTAGAGAAGAAAAAATTATGACCCAGAAAAATCATTATTAAAAATATTAGTTCCTCAAGTATATATAGTTTTTTTCATTGAATCCTTTGCACCTTGTTTTTTTAATTATAACTTCAACTCATGAATAACTAGTTAAAAAAAATTAAGTTTTACCGTGATTGGGACTTGAATCCATGCCTCTCAGTTACATGCCAGGTATTCTCATCACTAATCTATTAGCGCCTACTTCTTGGCTAATTGTGACTATAAACTTTCCATGTTTTTATTTCTTTCGTGGCACTATCTGTGGCAGGAACATATAACCAAGTTGCCTCAAAAAGTGTTAATAAATATTTTCTGAAGTTATCTGTTCCCAACATAGATGGTGCCATGAGAGAAATGAAAAATAAAGGGGGTAAAAGTTACAATTAGCTGAGAGTTAGCCGTTGATAGTTATGTGGCAAGAATACCCAACATGTAACTGGGAAACATGGGTTCAATATTTGGTTATAAAAACAGTGTTGAATATTTGGTTAAAACATGGCTTAATATACATATGGTCCATTCATGATGAAACTAAGTTTCTTCAGCTAAATATTCATGAGTCTTATCTACAAGATATCTCCTGTAATACTTGACTATTGAATATCTTCTACTATTATGAGGAAAATCTTTAAGGTAAATGCTGACCACCATTACTATTAAGATCCATACTCAAGATATTAAATTTATATTTCAGATCCAATATACTGATATAAATATATAAATCTGTTTGAATGAGCTGAAAATAAAGGCTTAAATGTTAAGAAATAAAAATATTGGCTAAATTGTTACAAATTTTTAAATGGAAAACAGTGCAAGTTCAATTGAATGCTTAACAACAAAATTATAAATGAACCAATTTATTACAAAAATATAAGACCACACATATATATAAATAACAAATTCATCTAAACACAAATTCTTGTATTCATCAGTATGAAGTCAAATGATAAAAGAATTTTATACATCTGTTAACTATGCTTCAAATATTTGTACTACAATTCCTTCATTATCTATATGAAGCACAAATAAAACCTATTTAAACATTTAACAAGCAACACAAGTTTCTTTTTTGAAATACCTGTAAGTTACCAAGGTTTACCTTACCAATTCTTTTTTATACTATGCTGATGCTAAACCCTCTTTGCTTTTTCTGTTAGCTTCTTATTACCAATGGAATTAAGTTTCAACTCTTTCTACAGAGAAATTAAAGACAGCTTTGCTTGCTTGACTAAGATATTGCCTCTTCGGTTTGATTGCCATGTCTCTTGAATAACCTTCACTTCAACTTAAACAAAATGTAGTATACACATATATACATATTAAATTCATGCAACAAGAAAACAAGTTGATACTTTACTACTCAAAACTTCTCCATGTTTGTTTCTTTGTTATTATTTTTGTGAAGTTTATCTGTTTCACTAGTCTGGTGACATAATTCTCAAACTGAACAAGTGTCAAAATGACACATCAGTTCTGACTTTATTGTTGCACGTTCATCTGTCATAACAATATATTGTTTTATTTTGAAATAGGTCGATTAACGTGGCTTGTGTATATTATTGGAGCAGCAATAGGAGGACGAGTATCATTTAATACTGCAGACGAACATGATGCAATGGATGGTGAACTTATTTGTAGGTGAGTATTTTCATTTTCTTTTTACAGCGATAGAACTTATTTAGTGTTTAAAAGTAGTTGTGGAGGTCATTCAAATAGTTCTTCATACATGTCTGTAGATTTGCATTAATTCCTCTGTAGTTAACGAGCTATGCCTTGTTTGGAAGCTTATTTAAGCTTATTACATGTTAAAAACAAAGACCATATCATCAGTTCTCTCTTTGCTGGTGGCATGTAAAGTTTAGTCTGCGAAGTCTACATTGTTACTCAGAGCTCACTAAAGATTGGAAAAGATTTTACATTTTCACAAAGACACAACTTGGGGATGGCGCATAAGAAATTCATGCTGATTTATCATAATTATATGGGGATCATGCCTGCTCATATAACACTGTTATGGGATCTTCCATCTTGCCAAATAAAGTTAAATAAGAGTTCGTTAAGTATATTATGCATTACTTTAGTCAATTAAGAAATAAATTCAAAAAGATTGTCAAATTATTAAAGTTTAAATCTGACCAAAATCATTATCCTGCTCAAGAGAAAAAATCGAAAAAGTCAAGCTATTTCACAAAAGAAGCAAAGTTATTTTCCAAAAAAATCGACTCGCCAAATTTAAACTTCTTCTATTCCAAATATTTTGAGCAACTAAAGCTCACTCAAACATCTCCACTTACATTATCAAATCACAACTCCAAACTAACAAACATCTCAACTCCAAAAATTCACATTCTGACTAGCTTCAAAACTACTTGCTCTCAACTGGTGCCTACATAATGGGAATGCTTGCCAATTTCAAGATGTGAAATGACAGCAACACTAGTTACATTTTCGTTTGCTGTGATGCTGGCGATCTGCTGTTTTGCTTGCTACTTGCTTTGTAGCAGTATAGGTTATTATGCTGTTTACTGCTAGTTTCAGGATTCTGATACAAATTTGTTCATATGGGATTTATTTAGTGTTCTGTCTACTTTCTGCTGCTTTTAACTAGAAGTTGAAACAATGATGATGCAGTATTGTGTGATGTTTTGCAGAGGTGAAACTAATGAAAGAAAACTAAATTTCTATCGAATCTCTTCCAAACTGGATCTGCGAGACAGGTGGCTACAGTAATATGTCAGTAACGTAACATTAACATGAGTAATTTGAAAAAATTTGAGATATCACTTTTGAATAAATAATATTTTGGAATCGAAGGAATTGTAATCAAGGGAAAGTTATTCCCATTACCTCAAAACAATGATATCTTTGCAATATATGGAACTGAGTTACACTGCCCTAACAAAATATTAGAGAATTTCCATGCTATATGAATGGGAATCTAACTTTGAAGCTGTATAACTTCTAAAACATTCATTTAATGGAAAAAGGTTACTGAAACTAAAGATCATAATCTTATCTATTTAAATCTCAATTTTCAACAGCATTCATCTAATATTTAAGGAATTATGGAAGCTAGAATGTTTCACAACAGTAATGGATCATAAAAATTTATCTCATATATTAATTAAAACTTAAGTAACAAGTATTGTTTCAAATCATTTGATAAAATATACATTTTAAGAGTTTGCATAATGATTATTTCGAGTGCTAGGTATAGTAGTGAAAATGTTGCTCGTTTTCTTTTGACCCAGATAATCATGTCGCCCCCCCCCCCCCCAATCTCTTCTTCAGCCAGTCTTGTATTTGACTAATGGAATGTGGAAGTTTATAACAGTTTGCCAGCATTTTGTATGGGTGCAAATATATGTATGACCAGGGCAGATTAAGCAATTTGGAGACCTGGAGCCAAGTTCTAAATGGGTGCCCTAGAACAAAGTTCTAAATAGGAGTCTTAGAGCTATATTCTAAATGGAGCCTCTTTATCCTTCTAAACTGAAAAGTAATTGAAATTGAACTACTTTATAAAATTGTCGATTGACGTGATTAAAAATACCATTCCTTTAAAACAGGCAAAAAAACAGGAGGGACCATATAGATCGGGAGAAGAAACCTAGAAAAGAATCAATTTTGTACTGGAGCATAAACTTTGTGCTTACTGCATTTAAGAACTATTACTTTTAACCATTAATTTTTTTTAGCAAAATTTCCACTTCATGCTTAATTAAAAAAATTGAGTATTAATATCAAAATAATCTTGATTAAATCTATTGCTTTTTCATTTCACTTAACAATAAGCTTATTGCAGTAGTAATTAAAATTATTAAATTAGATAAAGAATTGCTTTGGAAAAAAAATTAAATTTTGTTCTTTTAAGAATTACTGTTAAATAATAAATTGGGTAAACACTTGAAATTTTTAGATTGTAACACATATCCTGTTTGGGAATCTTGGCCCAAGATCGTACCAATGCACTAAGGCTAAAAAATTTCATTATCCTGAGAGTGGCATACTCAAGACATTTTGAGGGGGAGGGAACATTTAAACTTTTTTTTCCCATTCCATATATACTTGTGAATGAATGTTTTAAAACACATGTAACCAAAACCATGAAAATGTGATTCTCCACTACATGGCCAAAAGTGCTAAATGGGGTAATTAATATGACTAAAGAATTTTAAATTCTTTAAAAATATAGAATTTCTAACTGCCTTTTATATTTTTTTAATTTTATTTTTAATTTTATAATTTAGCCCTACCTGGCTTAGTGGTTAGCATACCTGACTACTAAGACCAGTGGGGATATCCTTGTGTAAGTGTATGTTGTATGAGAAACCATTAAGCCTAATATAGCTTCTACACTTTGTGACCTTCTTCCTTTTTAAGAACAAAAAATATATATATACAGTAGAAATTAGTTTATTGGGACTGCATGTCATGTTTTGAAAAACTACTCCAGTGCATTTTTTTTGTTACTTCTTTTATGCAATTTTACTTTATTTAATAATTATCCAAAACATAATTAAATGTTTTTTATTGCAATAATTTCTTTGAAATACAATAAAAAGTTTATCTACATAATATATATACCTGTTATCAAAAACATCTGAAAAAATCTAACACTCTAGCAACAAAGCTAACAATCACGATAATTTAACAGATTTAAACTAGCTGTGAGTCTTATTTATCTATCTGAAAAAAATTACCACTGACATAGCATAATCGAAATCGCAACTCTCTAGATACATTCCAGAGCACTGTACCTGTTAAAACCATGCATCAGACATTGTAGCAGCAGGGTTCGGTTTAAAGCATCCAATAAGTGAATTTTTGTTAGAATTTGTTGAAGTTTGTAAACCAGAGATGTTACAATCCATTATTTTGACTTTAATAAAGTGAATACTTAATATAGTACCAATAATGGGGCGGGGTATAGTACTTAATATAGTACCAATAAACGCCAGGCTCATAATCTGTAGTTCCCAGGTTCGAGCCCTAGCTGGGCCAGCGTTATCTCCACGAAACAACCCGCCCTGCCCACTGTCATTAGGGGACGCCGACTGGCTTGGAAAGGCTGCTGTCCGTCGGAGGGGACATTAAGCCATGGTCCACTGTGTAGGATGGCCATAGCCTGTGCATGTTAACGAACACTGAATGGCCTTGACTGTACTCCACCATCTATCTCCCAGCAGCTGTTATTGTGAGTCCCTTCCTCGAGCCTTCAGTGTCCTTCTGACTTGGCCATTTAGTCCATTGTGTGCAAAAAAAGTGCTGCTCAGAGGTAAAAACAACCCAACTCAACAATAACATTATATACATGTATATATATATATGTTTTAATTTAAATAGCAGCAACTCATTATGCTATTTCGAGTTAGCTAATAAAAAAAATATCTACAAGTACATTTTGTGAGTAAAAAGTAAAGAAAGAAAAAAATTTAAATTTTCATGATACAAAAATTCAAGAAAAAATTATACTAAATGGTGGCTGACATTTCTTTAAAATCTTGAAGCTGTTAATCATGTAAATTTACACTATCTTTGTTCAGATGTATAACTTAGTTTTATTATCATCATCATCATCCTAGGTCTTTCCCTCTTTACAAGGTCTTTAGGCATCCTATTCACTAATCTATGATTATCCATATGGCCAACCAATGGAGTCTCCTACTGCACAATATACTGCTTAAAGGAGGTTGCAGACTCCTTTGACTAACCTCATCATTAGTTACAAAGTTAAGCCACCTAATGCCCAAGATACTGCATAAGCATCTAGAATCAAAAGCATCTAGTTTCCTGTTATCTCGTTTACAGAATGTCCCAAGTTTCACTACCATAACTAACCTTAGAAAGAACCAAACTATTATGCAGTCTAATTTTAGTCTTTAGGTGTATACGCCTATTTCTCCACACTCTCCATAGGTTCTTAAAAGTCCTGGCAGCAATCCCTATTCGTCTGTTAATCTCATGCCGCACATCACCAGTATCTGTTACATAGCTCCCAAGATAATTAAACTGTCACCTGCTCAAGACTGCAACCATTCAGATTTACTGAATCACAACCTGCCTGACCAATTTTCATCACTTTAGTTTTCTCTCTGTTTATAACCAAACCTACTCTGCTACCAGTTTCAACAGCTCGGATGAAAGAGTTCATCTCATCAACATCATTTGCCAAAAGGGCTAAATCATCAGCATAATCTAAATCAGAAATTTTCTTATCTCCAGTCCATTTAAGGCCAAAATCTTTCCCTTGAAGTGAATTTCACATAACCTAATCAATAACCAAGCTAAAGGGAAAAGGAGACAAAATGCACCCTTGTCGAACACCAGAAGTAATGCTAAACCAATTGCTACAAGCCTTACCAACTCTCACAAATGACTCAGTGTTATTATAGAGAGCTTTCATTATGTTAACTAACTTGTCCGATATACCATATGATCTCACAATCAACCACAAATTATTACGAACAACAGAGTCAAAAGCCTTTTTGAAACCAACAAAGCTAGCAACCAAAGATTTCTGAAACTCTAAAAATTCCTCAAGAATCTGCTTAGGTGAAAATATTTGATATTCACATCCCTTACCACTTCTGAATCCACATTGCGCATCACGCAATTGCCTGTCAACCAGAATTCTAACAAGGTCCTGTTTGACATTGTCTGCCGACCGCATCCTAGGTCTCCCCCTCCTTCTGAGGCCTCTAGGCACACTGTTCCTAACCCTATTCGCCAATCAATAATTATCCATACGGGTAACATGGCCAAACCAGCGGAGTCTCTCTCTGCACAATATACTGCTTAAAGGAGGTTGCAGACTCCTTTGCCTAACCTCATCATTAGTTACAAAGTTAAACCACCTAATACCCAAGATACTGCCTAAGCATCTGGAATCAAAAAGCATCTAGTTTCCTGTTATCTTGTTTACACAGCGTCCAAGTTTCACTACCATAACTAACCCTAGAAAGAACCAAACTATTATACAGTCTAATTTTAGTCTTTAGGTGTATATGCCTATTTCTCCACACTCTCCATAGATTCTTAAAAGTCCCGGCAGCAATCCCAATTTGTCTGTTAATCTCATGCTGCATGTCACCAGTATCTGTTACATAGCTCCCAAGATAATTAAACTGTGAGACCTGCTCAAGACTGCAACCATTCAGATTAACATGTTGACTGCCACAATGTTAAAATTTTTCCGAGTCCTCCGGCCACATGGCTTTTTTTTTGGGTTAAATCAAGTAAAATCGGTCTTAAATTGCTATACAATATCAGTTTATATAATTTTTATAAATTTTTTGCTTAAAAAGAAACTTTGAAAGTGTGAATCACGTGTTCTTCACGTGGCCTGAGCACGCTTTTTTTTTCATCTATAGGCTGTGTGATACAAGGAAATAATAGAAAATATGCAGCTTCCAAAGCAACACAGACACGCTGGAAATGTGTCCAATGCGACAAATATTATTGTGTTCCTTGTTTTACTGTTATATTATGATAACAGTAAAACAACCTTGTTTTACTGTTATATTATGATAGCACGAATGCACATTAGAAATTTTATTATTTGAGTATTCGTGACATATGTGAAGTAAAATAACAGTACATGTTATATTTCTGTGTTTTTAGTTTTAGAATGTTTGCTTTTTTTTTTTTGAGATTGTATTTTCAGAGTACACTGTTTTGTTTAGTAAATAAACAGTATTTTCTTATTTTATTTAGCACTGCAATTCAATAAAATAAGTACAAAATGTCAGACTATTTCATTAACCCCTACAATATACTATAGTTGAAATTTCGCTGCGCTAAAACCATGGATTGTTCCTCAGGCCACACTCCTGTATTACCCATAAGCAATGCATTCTAGTGTGAAACACAACTGTTCGTGAGACCTGAACAAGAAATTTGTATGTGAAGCACGGGCGATCCATGCGACCTCGGGAGCAAATTAAGTGTGAATCATATATGATTCATATGGCAGTCAGCATGTTAACTGAATAACAGCCTGTCTAACCAATTTTCATCACTTTAGTTTTCTCTCTGTTTATAACCAAACCTACTCTACTACGAGTCTCATCAACAGCTCAATGAAAGAGTTCATCTCATCAACATCATTTGCCAAAAGGGCTAAATCATCAGCATAATCTAAATCAGAAATTTTCTTATCTCCAGTCCATTTAAGGCCAAAATCTTTCCCTTGAAGTGAATTTCACATAACCTAATCAATAACCAAGCTAAAGGGAAAAGGAGACAAAATGCACCCTTGTCGAACACCAGAAGTAATGCTAAACCAATTGCTACAAGCCTTACCAACTCTCACAAATGACTCAGTGTTATTATAGAGAGCTTTCATTATGTTAACTAACTTGTCAGGTATACCATATGATCTCACAATCAACCATAAATTATGACTATCAACAGTGTCAAAAGCCTTTTTGAAATCAACGAAGCTAGGAACCAAAGGTTTCTGAAACTCTAAACATTTCTCAAGAATCTGCCTAAGTGAAAATATCTGATCCACACATCCCCTACCACTTCTGAATCCACATTGCTCATCACGCAATTGACTGTCAACCAGATTCTTGATTCTATTAAGCACAATCATGGAAAGAACTTTACCTGGAACAGAGAGTAGGCTGATACCCCTATAGTTATCACAAGAACTGCGATCACCTTTTTTGAAAATAGGGATAAAAATAGCTCTGGTAAAATCCATAGGAACCATGCCTTTATCATAAAAGATATTCAAAATTTCAGTCATCCAAGTGGTAACCGAATCATTCCCAGCTCCAAGCATTTCCATAGTAATTTCATCTACCCCTGGGGATTTATGAAGTTTAGGTCTAGAAACAGCCAAAATAACTTTAGATTGTGTTATAGGACCAACATTAAAGCCACCAATGCATCTATCATCATTGCAAAAAATGGGAGTAGAACTAACCACACTGTTTAGAATACCACTGAAATGCTCAGCCCACCTAGCCATGACAGAATCAATCACCTTCTATAACCTTGCCTTGTTTATCCTTCAATCCCTGTATACCTGTCCATTTTCTACCACACAAAACATTAACTGTCTGGTACAGCTCTGTGCTGTTGTGCTGTCTAATTGCTTCCTTGGCTTTGTCAGCCAAGCCATCAAGCCAAAGATTCTTATCAGCAGCTAACTGATCTTTTACACGTTTATTAAGTTCTCTGTAACGCTTTCTATTAGGACTAGTAGGGTATTGATTAAGGACATTCCTGCAGTTCTTTCTTTCCGAAATAAGCTCAAGTGCCTTATCACTCAGATAAGTCTGTTTCTTCATCTCCTTTTTTCCAAAAAGAGTACCGTTTGTGTCCAAAAAAGCCTGTTTGAAATGATCCCATTCTTCCTCAACTTCAGTAGTAAGCATACCATGACTGTCATAATGACTAAGTAACCTATCATGGTAAGCTTTGGCTATAAATGCACTCATATCCTAGAAGAGCATCACTAGCGTGTCTGCTGAGAAGCAGACCCATGCCTTGGTGATGCTTATTGTCGTCCCTCCCTGAAAAGAGAAATTTAAGATTATTTTTAAGAATCTGGCCTTTATCTGTCCATCTGGTCTCTTGCAAGCCGAGAATATCTAAATTATAATGGTGGAATTCTTGTGTGAGGACATCAAGAGAAAAAGCTCTGTGCAGAGTCCTCACATTCCAACTACCTATGGAGAGAAAATGGTTAGTGGGATGTTTCAAGAATCTGCCTAAGTGAAAATATCTTTTCTACACATCCCCTACCACTTCTGAATCTACATTGCTCATCACACAATTGCCTGTCAGCCAGATTTTTAATTCTATTAAGCACAATTATGCAAAGAACTTTCCCTGGAACAGAGAGTAGGCTGATACCCCTACAGTTATCACAAGAACTACGATCACCTTTTTTTGAAAATAGGAATAATAATAGCTGTGGGAAAATCCTTAAGAACCATTCATTTATCATAAAAGATATTCAAAATTTCAGTCATCCAAGTGGTAACTGAAACATTTCCAGCTCTAAGTATTTCCATAGTAATTTCATCTAGCCGTGGTGTTTCGTGTAGTTTAAGTTTAGAAATAGCCGAAATAACTTCAGACTGTTATAGTGCCAGCATTAAAGCCAATAATGCATCTGTGATCATTACAAAGAATAGGAGTAGAACTACCACATTGTTTAGAACATCACTGAAATGCTCAGACCACCTAGCCATGGTGGAATCCTCCTTCTCTAACTTTACCTTGTTAATTCTTCAATCTCTGTAATCTCAAATCTCTGTACCTGTCCATTTTCTCCCACACAAAAGTAACTATCTGATAAAGTTCTCTGCTGTTGTGCTGTCTAACTGCTTCCTCAGCTTTGTTAGCCAAGCCATAGATTCTTATCAGCAACTAACTGGTCCTTTACTCGTTTATTAAGCTCTCTGTTATGCCATCTATTAGGACTAGTAGGGTGTTAAGGACATTCCTGCAGTTCTTTTTTTCTGAAATAAGCTTAAGTGCCTTATCACGCAAATAATTTTACCTTCTCTGCTAATTTTTTCCTAAAAGAGTACTGTTAGTTTCAAGAAAAGCCTGTTTAATCGGTCCCATTCTTCCTCAACTTCATTAGTAAGCAAACCATAATTGTCAAAATGAGTAAGAACCTATCATGTTAAGCTTTAGTTATAACTGGTTTTTTCAGAGCTTCAGAATTAAAGGTTAATTTTTTAACTTTAGCACAACACTTTTTAAATTTAAGTTGTAAGACACTTTTTACAAGGTAGGTAATGATGAGATCCAGTTTCAGCTCTCCTACATGACTGGTTATTCCAAACAGAACTAGCCCATTTGCTGTTAATTAATATATAATCAACTGTATTCGTATGCAGCCCATCTGGTGAAATCCATGTGTACTTATGTATGTTATGATGTAATATGTTCTAGTTCTGAAAGCATTAAGTTTATCTACCTGAGATGTTGCCCATTGCAGCTACCAATACCAAAAGGACCTATCACCCCTCCCCAAATGTCAGAGTCAGTACCATCTTTGGCATTGAAGTCACCTAGAACAAGGGTAATATCTCCTTTCTTGACCGAATTCAGAATATCCTAAAGTTGTCTTTAAAACCTATCCTTATCCTCAGTAGGGGCATAACAGCAGATAACATTCAAGTCCTTAATGCCTGTCTGAAATATTTTTGTAAGAAACCTTTCATTAATGCACTCATATCATAAAAGAGCATCACTTGCGTGTCTGCTGAGAAGCAAACCTATGCCTTGGAGATGCTTTTCATCTTCCCTTCCTGAAAAGAGAAATTTAAGATTATTTTTAAAAATCTGACCTTTACCTGTTCATCTGGTCTCTTGAAAGCTGAGAATATCAAAGTTATAATGGTGGAATTCTTGTTTGAGGGCATCGAGAGAATAATATCTGCTGAGTTCTCACATTCCAACTACCTTGGGGGAGAAAATGGTTAGTGGGATGTTTAAAGAAACTGTTTATTGAGAGAGGGAATGCCAACAATATCAAACAGCCCCCTAATCGCAGGCATGGGGCAAAAACCCGTCCCCCTCCCCTCACTAAAGGCTGAAGCCAGCTACACTGAAAGATTTCCTCCAATGTGTAATTTGACATTGCCATAGAAGCAAGAGTTCAGGTGCCTGCAGTGACCTTTGCTCAGGATTATCCAACAGCTGATAAAATGTATCCTGTGAATCTATTCACTTGGGGCTGTCAACTAGGGCCATTTTAAGACTTTCATAGGCTGTAGGCAGTTTTATTTCTAGAGGCCTGTGTGTCAGATATTTTTACTCATTTTTATGCTAATTTCATCGTTTGCACACACAACAAACAATTTATGTATTTTGAAAATACTCAAGTTTTCAAAATGTAAACATAACATTCAGAAAATATCTATCCATTTTCGGAACAAGTATGGAAGGAGAAAGAAGCTTCTCAGAAATGAAATTGATAAAAAATTATCTCTGATCAATAATGGGTCAACAATGATTGTCGTCACTTTCACTACTTTCAGTTGAAAATGATGTTATGCGACAAATGACATTCGACGAGATAATTTCTGAATTTGCACATACAAAATGTCGCAAAGTGAACATTTAAACATTAAACTAAAATAATTAATATATAATAAACCGTATTCTTATGCAGCCCATTCTAAAAAATCTAAAACTACTAAAAAAACTAAAAGTATCTACTAGATCTATACTACTGGGTTTGTGATTGTATCAGTGAGGCTGTTGAGAAACATGACAAATTATTGTTTTTGCCATTCAAATATCTAAATAAATAATTTAAATTTAAATTTATTTTCTTATTTTGGGATTATTTTTATGTATTTTTTCAAGTGAAATATTGTAGGCCTTAAAAGGTTCGTAGGCCCTAGGCACTGTGTCTAGTCAGCCTAATGGACAACCCACAAACAGAAAACACAGTGGAATATTCCACTGCACAGATGCCCACCAGTGCAGCAAATTCAGGATCCATAATCAAGCTCAGAGCCATTATTTCATTCAGGTTGATATATATATCATCAGGTCAGAACCATGTATAGTTGACCACTCCTCAGCAGAGTAGAAAAAAAGAAAAGTAGTTGTAGTTGTCCAGATCAGTATGCCACAGAATCAGTATTCCAGAATCTGTGGAGGGGAAATATTTCACTGTGTTTTATGTTTATGGGTTGTCTGGCAGCCCTCCCCTTCTTTTCCCTTCCAGAAGAGAGTATCTCTTTTTAAAGGTACTAACGGCCTGCACCACGAGAATGCAGGATCTGGCATTAGGTGCTAAACCTGGCCGGTTCTATGCATCATCACAGGGAATTGGTGCATAGCTCTCCTTCCAGTGACTACCTAGCTACAATTTACACTCTAATTTTTGGAGTGATTTGGAGTGTATTTAAAACAATAAATATTTGATATCGAAAAGTTTAAACATAAGTTTATTTTTACTTTAACAATTATTTAGATTTAATATTCTTTGAAAGCTAAATAATCTTTTTAATCCAGTTTGCCAACAAAGAAATAGTTAACATATCTGTCCAAATACTTCCCAGCTGCTGTGGTTAGATGAGATGATGAAACATAATTGATGAGAATGATATTGAAAGGGGTTTAGTTTTTGAATTTTAGGGTAAAATTTGATTTTTAAAAGTAAGAAAGTATTTTATCATTTCAAATTAGGATGCCTAACTAGGATTAGATACCCTATTAAGCCTGGTCTGTTAAGGTAATAGAAATAATCAAAACCTAAGTGGTTTCGCAGTTTTAATTTTTTTTTAGAGGAGCTTGCAGTGTAATTGATAAGCTTTGTAATTTTTACTTATTTTTTAATCACAGGGTTAATGATGTCATTAATGTAACATCTTGCTGTTAGCATGACAGAAACATGGAGCAGAGGAGTCTGGCTGTCACATGTGATGCCACCCCAATACCATTGTACCACAGTGGGGAGCCATATAGCATCTAATGGAATAGGTTTCCTCATGTCATTTACACCATTGAAACCATGTGGACAAACAGCCATTTGGTATGCTGAAACAGAATCAAGACACATCTGTGAACAACACTCGCCTCCATTCCGTAGTCCAGTGTTGCCATGCACAACACCAGTGGAGACGGCATAACTGGTGATAACGCTGTAATGGCAGATGTTGAACTCGATGTCTTGTCCTCATTCCTGCATCATGCAAACATGAATGATTTGGTAGAGACCCCGTATATGTAGTATTCCACAAATCACTCTGCAGCACAGTCACTGTGGTGAAAGGATCGTGAATGACTCGCCTACAAAGCTTGTGATCTTCACATCCTATGGCGTGATGTGCTGATCCCGTCCGTACCTGTCCATATCATTTGGTGCTTTATAATGGTGCATGAAATGCACCATTGTACTGCACTCACATTGCGCTTCATGCATTCGACGATCACTTGATGGCTCAATCAGAGATCGTGCATATCAATGATTTGCTCTCTCAGAAGGTCGTTTATGCATAAGGTTCCTCCAGCAGCTCCAAGGCATGTTCCAAACGTTTTTGCAGCATGCACTCCAACCTCACTGTCGGTTATGCTATGATATGAGCTTGTGGGTGCTCGGTGCTTATCCACAGCTCAGGTGGATGTCACACACCACAGATATAACATGTCCATTCGCTGTGGAACTTTGATCATTTGTATATCTCCGATGTCCAATTGCCTCATGCAATTTACATATCTCTACTTCTATCCTTGTTAGTGTTGCAATTTCCACTTTGACCAGTGTATAAAATTAATATTTTCTAAAATCAAAATTGGATAAATTTCAGATCTATAATTTTAACTCCTCCAACATTTTTCTGAGAAAAAAAACACGGTTATTTTCAAAGTTCAGGAGATATAATTGGTTTTCTTTTCATATAACATGGAGTTTCCCAATATGTTTGGTAATATAGTGTATAGCCTCACAATCCACATTCTTTTAAAAGTTCATTTTTGATTATCAGGAGAGAGACTACTTTGAAAAGAGAGTAATCACTCTCCATGAATACTTGCAACTACTTAAATTTAAAGGCATAATTTTCTTGTTACTTAAATAAACAAATTATAGCATTTAAATTATGGCATCCCAATTAGTTTGGCACCCCAAGGCTATTGCCTAACATGCTTAATGGGACATCCAGACTGTTTTCATTATAAAATTGAGATAGAATTTTGTAACTATTGTCTGAACTTCAAAAAAAAAAAAAAAATTGTAGTTGATACTGTGTGATTTTCATTTGCATACCCATCTCAATTCTTATTTATATATATGTGTATCATTTCTTACAAATATTACTGATAAGAAAAAGCTTGTTCTTTTAATTTTTGGGTATGTGGGTACATTATCACTCATATTTAAAAGAAATATATTTTAATTTTCTGAGTTTGAAATATTATTTTTGAAAGTTTTGAAATATTAAATGTTACTTTAAAAATCTGAAATGTTAAGTTTAAAGTTCAGAATTTAAAATGTTTTAAATAGCAAAGAAATTGAAGATAAAATAAATAAATACTTCCTCAAGCAGCTGCTTGCCAGAGGTCTGTGAGGATGGCGGGACCTCAGCAGAAAAACAACACACACACATCCATGCCTTACCCGGGCTCGAACCCAGGTCCCGTAGATCAGAAACCAAGCACGCTAACCACTCGACCATGGGATGGCCAATGATACCAGTCACAAAATATTAAGGGAAAATATCAGCACAATATGCTATGTTGCGCTTTAATGATTTTGGCCTAAATATTTATTGTTTTCAGGATTTTACAGTTGATGAACCTCACTGACTCCAGGTTACCACAAGGTGGATGTGAAAAACTAGAATTAGCAATGCTTAGTTTTTTTGAACAGTTTCGAAAGATCTATGTTGGTGACCAAATTCAAAAGACATCCAAAGTTTACAGACGGTTATCAGAAGTTTTAGGACTTACAGATGAATCCATGGTTCTCAGTGTATTCATAAGAAAAATGTGAGTTATGAAAATATAATATTGTTTTAATGCTATGTAGGTTTAATATATTGTAATATAAGCATGTTTTAATTTGAAAGATTTAATATTCCAATTTCTTAAGACTGTTTCATTTAAATGTTTTTAATTTAATAGTTTTTAATTGAGTTGCTTTAACTGCAACAAGCAAAACATTAATTTTATTACACACATTGTAGCAGCAGTGTTCAGTTTAAAAGCATCCAACAAGTAGATTTTTGTTAGAATTTGTTAAAGCTTGTAAACCAGAGATGTTACAATACATTATTTTGACTTTAATAAAGTGAATACTTAATATCATAGTACCAATAATGGGACGAGGGTGGCTTAGTTGATAGTGCGCTAGTCTTTTAATCTGCAATTCCCAAGTTTGAGTCCCAGCTGGTTCAGGTTGAGTTTTATATCTACAAATCTTTCTGCACTGCCTATATGGTTAGTAGGTGACACCAATGGGCTTGAAAAGGCTGCCATCTGTTGGATGGGACGTTAAGTTGTGGCCCTGTGTGCAGGAGAGCCATACCCTCTGCACGTAAAGAACATGCTGTATGACCTTGATGGGAGGCTACCATCTGTCTCCCAACAGTTGTTCCAGTGGATCCCCTTCCCCAACCTTTTCTGAGCCTTCAGGGTCCTTGTGACCTGACCATTTAACCCACTGTGTGCAAAAAAAGTGCTGCTCAAAGGTAAAACAACCCAACACAACCCAAGTACCAAAACTCAGTGTGGAACAGCTAATACCAAGTGGATCTGCATGGGCCTGAGGTAAATTATAAGGGATAGTTGTGAATAAAATATTTTCTGTACAACTTGCAATTTCTTTTGAAAGTGTTTTTACAGTTTCTGGATTAGATCAGAACAAGCACAAATGATGTAATGATTTGTGTTGTTTCAGATATGTGTTTGGTGCCCAATAATTTTTATTTTAAGGTGGGTGAGAAAGGGAAAAATTTTGTTTCGTATTGCAAATTTTATTATACAGTCAAACCCACTTATATAACAAATTTGATGGGACAGACAAAAAAAACTTCATCATATCCATAAATTAGGTGTTAGAGAAATATTGATTGAAAAGTCTAAAAAATGAAATATGCTTGGTATTTAAGCACAAATAAAGTTATTTCAATATAGATAATACAGTTTAATTGCTTATTTTTTTAGCAAACCAGGCATTTAATTTTTTTCCACCTTGAAGCAGGGACCAATTAATGGTAAATTTTGAACTCTGGGTGCAAAGCTGAGCTAATTTTTTTCTTGAAGTAGCATCTCTTGATTTTGCAAGCTGTGCCAATGTTTTATTTATTATTTTTAAATTGTATATAAAGAACTCAGTGCAATTCCATGCACCTTAGTAATGTCAGCTTTCTTTCTACCTTCCTCAAAATATTTTATGATTCCTACTTTCTGTGTCAAATTAAGAATTTTTCAGACTCCTAACACAAAACTATGTAGCAATTAACCATCATACTGTACACTTGGTGAAGAACGAAAAACGGAATTCACGCAAGTTAGTTAACAAGAAATGCCTTGTGATTCATTGTTTTTTTTTTGTTCTGCCACATTTGCAATGAAATTCCCAAGTGAGAGTGCCTCATTTCCCTCAGCTGTTTACTGATTCCCAAGGAATGCACCCTGGCTATATGCTAATGAGCATACTGGCAAATTTAATTGTTTAACTGTCTCAATTCACCTTGGTTTATTCCTTTTCGTCAAATGTTTGTGTTAATCCAGTTCCTGGAGTGTTGCATTTCAGTGTCTCAATTCGAAATCTTAATGACCCCTCCTAGGTCAGCAAATATGTCCCCACCTAGGGAAGAGGACAAAAATCTCCAGAGGTTAAAGATCTCTGACCTCTGGAGACATTAAGTCTCCAGAGTAATTTTAATTTAAGTACATTAGGATAATATAAAAGAATTAACATTCAGGAGAAAAAAAACAGTGAAATTTGTCAATTTTCAATGATCTGTATGCTCTGATTTTCTACAGTATCCTTAATGAAAAGTACATACAGCATAATTTTAAAATTCAAATTGAAAGTGTTATGGGTTTGCTTCATTGCATTCAGGTGAATGGGTTCTGCTGCATAAACTAGGTCACAGCCCAGCAAGATGTATTCTGCATGCAGCAGCATCCTGATTTTGTCAACTTTGGATATATTTTCAATTCAGTAACATTTGATATGCAGGTGTACTTCACTTTAAGGCACTTCGCTTTAGAGTGCTTTGCTAATACAGTGCTTTTCAATTATATTCTTGTTTATTATTTTTGGCACTAGCCTTGTTCTTAAGGGGGTTTTCGGCAGTGAATGCATGCACATCAGCTGACTCCGAGCTGAATCGAGCAAGTTGACTGGCACCATTTTGTTACCCGCGCTCAGTCTGTTTACAGCATTTGTGCACTTCATGTCTCAGTGCTACTCCAGTCACCATAAACAAAAGTGACAAAAATATTTTAAGATTAGCAATACAATACTGCATCATTTTTTTAGGCCTAGTGCTATTGTGCACTTAATAAATGATGGTGGGATGTGATATTTAGGCTTTTAATGCACTAGCAAGTTAAAAGAAAAAGCTGTGAATCGTTTTACAGCAGTGGTCTGAAACCTTAACCCCCTGTATTGGTGAGGTATGCCTGTATATATATATATACTTTTATAATTAAACTTTCATTTTTATTTCTGTAGATTTATTTTGATTTTATTTCTGTAGATTAGTATGTCATTTTTGATCTTTTTTTAGACTTACGCTACACTGCTTGTTATAATGATGACTGACTTGTTTCTGCAGATATTTTGTTTAACAATGCATTAGTGTTGTATGCTAATTTTAAAAAATTATATCTTTGTTTTCCAGTTGAAAAACTTTGGCGAAAAGGATTTCCTTGGCACGGAAATGAGTCCTCTAACAATTGTTAAGGCAATTTCATTAAGGACATTTGAATCCCTCCCCCCCCCCCCAAGAGTTTCTGAATATGAGGGAGTTTTAACCCCCACTTCCATTCTCTTCACAAAACTTTAAAGAAAATATTAAATAGTTTTAAAAATCTCCCACTCCCATAGATGGCACACTCTCATATTGATTTTTTTTTTGTCATAGTGCACTGACATTTTACACTTTGACATGATCCCAAAAAATGTGCATGATGTTTAGGGGAGAAAACTGGACAGAAAAATCTCGTGAATTTTGGACAGTGCAAAGTCTTCTTGTGCAGTTCTGGTTCCTGTTTTAAAGTATTACAATGAAGAAAAAAAAGTAAAATAACAGAAGTATAATTTTATGAGGTTTTTTTTTAATTATATTAGTCCAAAAGAAATTTTCTTTCCATTAATATATTTAATTATTTTTATTCACATGATTTTTCAAAAATTAAGCCTTTAATTGCCTAGTTGGATCTATTTTTTTCACCGTATCACTGTAAAATTCTTATTGAAATTAATAGTTTTATAGATTTGTGCAAATTCTTTCAGAAAATTCTGTTTAATTTGGAATGTAACATTTCTGTTGATTGGTTATTTGTTAAAAAAAATTATGAAATCAACTTGTTTATTTGACTCAACAGTTGCAAAAAAAGCCTGGACTTTTTGCAAAGTAAGTAACGAGTACAAAATTATGAAAAGACAATAAATTTCTTGTTTTAATTAAAAATTTATTTTTCTGTTATTCTGAAATGGCCTTTATATTTATATTCATTTTATTATTTATTCCATTTTTTTATTAAAGTTTTAATTGCTTTGTCAGATACCTTTTGCTACATCGCTTTAAAAAGCTCTATTATAATTAAACTTGTCACTTTTGTTAAATATTTTTGTAAAAAAATCCAGAATTAATGCTGATTAATTTGGCACATATTAATTGGACAGCCACTGTCTCACCCTCCTTACATTAAGGGATATACATCCATTCATCATGATGCCAGCCCAAATCATAATTCCACCACTCCAAAACTGCCCTCTTCCAGTATGTTGGAGGGATGATATGGTGCCCTCATATTCTCTCTCCAAGTTTAATACTGTCTAGAATCACTGTTCAAGCTGTATATTGATTCATTTGAAAACAGAACTTAATTGATGATTGTTAAAATTAAGGTATTCTCTGCTCCATGCGATATGAGCTCTCTTATGAAGAGAGGTTATTGGAATAGAAATTACAGGTTTCGTGGTATAAAGGCTTTCCCATTTAAGTCTGTAGATTGTGACACAGTACAGCCTGTGCCAGATGAGAACTTCACAGAGAGTGTTTTCTGTGAAGATTCTTCAATTGAACTTTACTGTTAGGGCTAAACATTGATTGCCTTTTGATGGTGTTGCTGTAGGATGACCTCCAGCTTTCCTTTGGTGACATGTTCCCATCTCTTGTAATTGTTTCCAGTCTTGAAATGACACTTTTGGACACACTGAAGAACCTGGCTACCTCTATTATGTGACTGGTCCATTTCCATCCTTCCTATGACTCTTCCTCTTTCATAGTCATTCAGATTTTTTATCATTCCTCAATGTCTCATTGCATCAGATAATCTAAACACTGGAAAATATCAAAGTGCTTGGTGTGAATACACTTCTATAACACCAGTCTTGATGTTAATACATTTATATATCACCAATAATTAATATAAAATAATTTTGTCAGAAATAGTAAATATTCATTAATATTTATTTGCATTAAAATGGAGCCTATACAGTAAGTAATTAATTTTATCTCTGCTCTATAATTACACTTATTATATTTCTAAATAATGTTTACTAATGTTTTGCTAGTTTTCAACTCTTGCTAATGATGGAGCTTTAAATCTTACAGAATAACTAACTTAAAATACTGGAGCAGTAGTGAACAAATAATCTCCAAAACTTTACAGTTATTGAATGACTTGTCCGTAGGGTACAGTAGTGTACGAAAATTAGTGAAACTTGAAGAAGTGCAATTTATGCTCAATAACCACACTGTAAGTATTAAGCATTAATTTTTTTTTAATTCTACAATTATTTGTGTACTTTGTGAATAGAAATGAAATTAGGCAATGATATTTAGGTCTTTCTATAATGAAATTGATGTTAATCTTGAGAATACAACAACTTAGAGCAGTGATCATCAATAAGGTTTCTTCACAGTCTGTAATGGAAGGAAAGTAACTTGTTTTGTCTGTATCCCATATTAGCCTAAAATTAATAAAATGTCAAATAAATGTTACCTTTCCAAATATATTTCCTAGAAAAGAAACTCACACTCTTGTGAAGCCAGTATATTAGTCATAGACAGAGGCAAGGTTGAAAAAAGCAACACACCAGCCACTTCTTCGTTATGTGCCAGTTGCTCTACTAGTTAGGCCAGGCATGGCCAACTGTTTTTGCCCCCGGGCCGGATTGGAAAAAAAATATTTTCACGGGCCGGACGAAATATTAAAATTGAAAAATGTTAAGCAAAACACTTATTTCTTTAAGTAAACAAAATTTTATTATGAAATTTGTTTATGAATAATTGTAAGTAAATCAATACAACAAATTAACATAATAACTAATACGACGTGTTGAGGCGGTTTGCATCGCTTATTATTTTTTTATTATCGTTCGTTTTAATACGTCGCTTGAACATCAAACAGATCATATCGAGTACAGATGAGTATAAAAGTTTTAATTCTTTATAACGGAATCTTTTTTAAAAAATATAGAATTATCGAGAACTAATTCGATTAATTACTAGAAGTTAAATGCTAATATTGAAAAATTGTTCGCGGGCCACATAAATTCATTACGCGGGCCGTATGTTGGCCATGCCTGAGTTAGGCTAAGGCGATGGCTTACTTGCCTAAGTAAGGTTATATATAAGAAGCGGTGGTAAGCTGTTTTCCACGCAGTTCACATGGTTGGGGTGCACTGCACACTATTTGAAACAACAGGGAACTTGGCAATTTTTGTTGCAACTTGCATATACTTACCAGATGGTACTCATAACCAAACACTCATGATTATTTATGCAGATATATATATATATCAAACAGAAGAAATGCACTCTTGTGAAGCCAGATATTAGTCAAAGATGGGCAAGCTTGAAAACATCACCCAGCCACCTTCCAGACTTTAATTTGGGACTTCCTGATTATGTACCAGTTGCTCTACCAGTTAAGCTAAAGCAGTGATGATTTCATGCTTGCCTAAGTAAGTTTATGTAGGAAGTGATGGTAGGTTGTATTTCATGCAGTTCATGCAGTTCATGTGGCTGAATCACACCATGTACAATTTAAACTGACATGGAACTTACAATTTTTCTTGACATGAATTGCATGGAAGACTGCCTGTCATTACTTTCTCCATAACCTTACTTAGGCAAGCTTCTAATCACCACTGCCTTTGCTTAAATGGTAGAGCAACTGGCACATAATCAGGAGGTCTTGAGTTCAAGTCTGGGAGGTGGCTGTTGTAGGTTTTTTTTCAAGCTTGCCTATCTTTGATTCATTTATTCCCTTTTATTATCCAGTTATTGATAATAGGAAGTCAGGGGTTAGCTCAGTTGATAATGTGTCAGGCCCATAATCTGCACTTCCCAGGTTTGAGTCCCAGCTGTGTCAGTGTGTTGAGATTTATCTCATCTAAATTCCCACCCTGCCCTTGGGCAGAAAGGGGATGGCAAAACTTTGATATTAATGTGGTGGTCGAGGAGTTTACATTGACTGGAATGATTTACACCTTCCTTTAGGAAGGTAATGGAAAAAACTTTGTTTTAAAAGTGAAAAAATTCTTATTTGGTTAGGTAAGTACAGGTATAATATTATTACGACAGATGAACATGCTGCAATGAATTTATGATGAACATGCTAATGAATTTATGATGAACATGCTAAATGAATTTATGATGAATGCTCACGTATGCTACAGCATAATTATGTTGCCAACAACATCGAACAACTTGATTGAAAGAATAAGGAGTAAAAAGTTTTGTTATGAAGTGCAGGTGAAGTGCAAAAAGGAAACATAGTCAAGTTTTTTACATGGTAAAATATTCCAAAGAAGAGATGTTTTATGTGGTTAGTGTGCAGGAAGTTAAAAGAGTTGATTAGTGTAGAATTTTGTTAGTAAAACTAGTAAGAAAAGACAATTGTAGATTTGTTCACATATATAATAAGCACTTGTTGAATTTAGTTTGTATAAATGATTTCATCCATACTTTTGTAATAAATTACATTGTTTTAGAATTATCATTGTTATATACTATTTAATTGAACTCATGCTCAGTTTCATCCATTTAATTTGTAACAATATTACCATTGCATTTTTTCAAATCTTCAATAGTTCTTTTATCACAATCTAGCTGTTTCAATACCATCTTTTTTCTTTAAAATGATTGACAGAATACTGCTAGGAATTCCAGATGCTGTGACAATGTCCTTTTTCTTCTTTCCTCTACTTTCAACAACTATGATCACTTTCGCTACTTAATGG
Source organism: Ryuthela nishihirai (assembly GCA_038380435.1). NCBI lineage: Eukaryota > Metazoa > Arthropoda > Arachnida > Araneae > Heptathelidae > Ryuthela > Ryuthela nishihirai. The sequence goes on from JAWZYU010000014.1 coordinate 36,842,464, forward strand.
CAATTCATTCAACTTATGCTTTGTTGTCTTGATAATACAATTAATTATGCATCAAGAGAAACTTTCTCTAACTGAAAATTAAACTAGCACTTTCTATGTGGAATGGGAGGAATGTTTTGCTACTGCCAGCTCTGTGGGGAAGGGGAAAAGCAGTGCATAGCCAATAAGAATCACACTGTCCATTTGCAAGCAGTGGGAATAATGCATAGTCAGTGAGAATTATTTTGTTCACCTGGAAAGAATTTCAGCAACTTACTATCACCAACAAAACAAAATTGCATGGAATGAAACTTAACAAAAGGGATATTTTTTCCCCTTTTGATGAGGAAATTTTTAAATATTTTTTTTAATAATTGTTAAGCTTTTTTTTTCTTTCAGATAATCTTTATAAAAATTTGAGGTGATGATGAAAAAAATAGTTTGAGTTAAAAAGAAAGAAAATACAATAAGTGTATAAACATTCAGTTAGAATTTTAAAAAATGAATTAATGAGAAATTTGAGATATAGAGATTTGAGTTGGCTGTAATATTTTTATTATAATAATTTATTATATATATTATTAGCCTTACTTGGTCTAGTGGTTAGCACACCTGACTACTAAACCAACAGGCATGTCCTTGTGTAAATGTTTGTATGTTGTATGAGAAACCAGAAGTCCAATAGAGCTTCTAGGTTATCTCCAACCTTTGTGTAGGGGAGTACCTTCTTCCCTTTTTTAAAAAAAAATCTATATACTTTTTACTGCATATATTATTTATTATACAATGAATTATAAAAAAAAAAGATCAAGGAAAAAACCTTGAGATTAGCATATTGAACTGGATTTGGATGCCTTTGTATTTCAGGTCAAAAGTCATAGTACTGAGGAAAGCACTGCTGATGAAACATCTTGTTGAAAAATTAGTATTCTGTTTCAAACCAAATGTTTAATACTTTGTTATATTTTCATATCTAAATGTCCTTTTGTGACAATATACAAAATTTGCAACCCAGTTCATGTTAAGTTTAAACACACCCTGCCAGGAAAGTGTAGGTCTGTTGAATCTGGCACAGTCAAATGAAGATTTTTTGATAAGTACCAAGTCTTTGACAATTGGTTGTATTGGTTGAATCACCAATTTAATGTAACAGGCTGCTCTGAATTGGAAACCTAACTCTTTCATTTCATTGCTACTGTTTTTCAGCAAATTTTTATTGCTTTTAAACAGTTTTTTCTTCCTACTGATAAGTTTTGCCTGGTACATGTAAAAGGGGCTTTGAATTTCAGCCCTTTATGATGTAAAATTTTTAGAAGCATTTACAAACATATTTTTAAAAAAATGTTTTCAGTTTAAAATCAATATTAATACATTTTCAACTTTATTCCAAGAAATTTTTTATATAGTAATAAATATTTTTCTTGTTTTAATGTTCTTTAAGAAACAATTAACACTTTAAAATTTATAAATTATTGCAGAGTGAAAACTTTCCATTTTTGGGGAATAGCATGCAGATATCTGACATGAGATGTCGATCTATATTTTACACTTCACTTGGTCGTTTGCTTTTAGTAGAATTAGGAGAAGATGAAGAAAAATTTGAACAATTCATGATGCCTCTAACAGGTAAAAATTTGTAACTGAACGTTATGTGTAATTTTATTATGTTTTATCATGATAAACTGATTCTAAATGCCATAGATTCGGAATAATGATTTCCAACATTTTTGGAATTGTGTTTCCCTATTGTTTGTTCGATTTCTTGACATCCTTCTAAATGAAGTGAATAAATATAAAATAAATGTTGTATAAAACAGCCATCCCGAATGGTTAGTGTGCTTGCTTACTGAGCAAAGGGAATGTGTTCAAGTTCCGGATATAAGGCATGGATGCTTGTGTTGCTTTTCTGTTGAGGTCTCGCCATTCTCACAGACCTTCTACTATGGCATATAAACTGACAGGCTCTTTTCAGACTACTGTCGCAAGCAGCTGCTTGAAGGATTATTTTTTATTTATTATAAAACAAAAAAATTAAAGAACACTCATATTTAATTTAAGAAATAGTAACATTTTTGTAATATGGGTTTCCTTATTAAACTTTTTTTTTCTTTCTATATTTGACCATATTTGTACTTGAGAATGTAATTTGCTGGTCTGCCATATGCAGTCACTCACTTTGTTTTTGTATTTTGCATTCACATGATCAAAAGCTATTGAATTTCATTTTTACTTTTCCAAACAAAGAAAAGTTTTTTGCAGGGTAATCCTGAAAAATTAATAAAAAATATAGTCTAAACTAAAGGTTTAGTTTGACACATTATGTCCATCCCCTTGTAACTTAAGGGTTAAATAGTAGTGACAAATCATTGGATTCATAATAATGCTCAGATTATGAAATTATTTGGTGAATATCTTGAAACTGAGTCTGTGGGAGAAAGGAGAGAATGGAAATAGTCCAAATATATATTTTAGTATTTACTTTCTGACTGATATTGGGCTAGCTGTTTCAAAATTTATATAAAAAATAATTAAATAGAGAGTAATATGAATTAATATCTCATTGCAAAAGAAACTTTTGCCTAAATTCTTGAAAATAGTTTCTATTTTCTGTGCACTGAATTTTATCTTCTGTAGCAAACTAATGCAAATAATAAACCAAAACAATTACACAAAATGTTGGAAACAAATATTCATCACTACAAATCAATACTAAGTTCTTTAAAATTGAGTCAATACCATGATGGCAAATAATTTTCGTGTTTATTTGTATCATTGACATATAGATGAACCTCAACTTACAAATATTCAAGTTATTAACATTTCAAAAGAGATTCTGCCTATTAATTATAACTCCCTATTCAATTAATGAATACAGCTCCCACACTAATATCTGAACTTGTTGTGCAATATTTTTTATTTTACCTTCCTGGCCGTTGTTGTCAACTTAGCTACATTGTGGTTATATCTTGGAACTTTCATACTGCACATCTACTTAAATTATTATATATGTGTACACTGAAAGGACAATTTATTATACACACTGACCTAATAATGTGTGGGTCCACATTTTGCTGTAGCAACGGCAATAGCATGTCATGGACTCGACTAGGTGTTGGAAATGTTCAGGTGGTATTATGGTCATAATTCCAGGACAAACATCCATAAAATGCCAAGAGTTGCCTCTGGTGGGTTTCAGGCTCAAAGGCATTGCTCCACTTCATTCTACAGATGCTTGGTATGGTTCAAATCACGTTAGTGAGAGGGCCATTTGAAGTAGTGAACTCAGTGGAATGCTCCTCCAACTAGTCCATTCCAAATGGAAGCAATGATATGGTGCATTGTTTGTTCAAAGAAGGCATCCTGCTATGGGAAGTGGATAGCCGTGGATAGCCATGAATGAGTGTAAGTATTGGAGAGTACATCAATATAGCTTTGTGCAATGAAGGTGGTCTCAATAGGTACAAGGGACCCCAAGGCAGTTTCACCTAGAGGGAAGGCCAATACACTTGGTAATGATGCCACAGAAGCTGACCGAGAGTGAGAACAGAGAGCAACTCTCCAACATTGTAATCACTATCTCCCTTTCGTATTCTATTTCCAAATTTTGAAGAGTATTAATATTTTTTTTTATGAATCATTCTAAAAATAGTTCATATATTGTATATATGTAATTTATTTGTGGAATTCACATTTTTCCCAAATTAACTGTTCTTAATTATACTTAACTTTTGCCTAGTTTTCAAATTAAAAACGAATTAATGTTTTGACTTTTATCTGACTCTACACATTCCACTTTTATTTTTAGAGATAAATATTATTTTTGCTTTGGATAGGTACATTCCTGAGTTGGTCAAATTTACATTGGCAGTAATGATTTGATCACTTAACCACAGGGCAATAATTTAAGTTTTTTTGTTTTAAGTGAGATGAAAAGATTCTTTATGTACTAACATAATATTAACATTCACATTTTCATAACCATCCATTAGTTGAATTTACACTATTAGAATATGGTAAAGTAGGAATGAAAAAATATATTCTTGAAAATGGACATCCCATATTCACTAGAGGCAATATATTTTCCTAGTTTTATTAGTGTATGGTACTTAAGAAAACGTGACTACTTTCACAAAATCAATTATTATTGAAGTAAAAAAAATTGCATAATTTTCAATGGCAGTCTGAAGTTAATTTAAGGATACAAATATACATCATTGCAATAAACTCTTTTTCTCTACAAGCCTTCTGAAATAGAGTTTACCAAAATTTTAGCATTGAAACCATTTTGTGAAATGCATTAGCAGCCAAAGTTTTACAAAACACCATACTGGTCAACCAAAATGATGTAATTTATATATAACAAATTTTAACTGCTGGTCATTTACCCAAAATCCAACTTGATAATATACTCCAAAATATCAGTAATGATCCAGACATTGTTTTCCAACTTAATGTAGATACAAAGAACGGTAATATTCTCCTGTAACTTGTTTTCTCAAATTGCAATTTATTGCTTAAATATTTTAAACAAATCTATTAGAGGTAATTATTATCAGTATACAACATTTTAGACACTGGTCAAAGCTTTCAGGTTTCATTGCTCAAAAATGATACAGACATGAAACCCAAAAGAACAAATGACCTGAATGGACAGGGACCATTAGATGGATCTGATGTAACTCTAAATCAGACCCATCTAACTGAAACTTAGTGAAGAGCGAGAAGGACAAAAATATTAAAGGGCAGCAAGAAAAATTTTATGCTTAAAAACGAAAACATACCTTTCTAATTTTGTAATGAATTTCATAGTTAAAAAACATGTCCTTTCTAATAAGCTAAGAATTATGAAAAACGCTATATTTTTAAGGAATAAAGAAAATATCTTGCTTAAAAAATAAAAATATGCATTTTTAATGAATACTATAAATTAACAAAATCACTTATATTGGTTAAAAAAAAGTGAAGAAATGAGCTTGATGCAGTATATATATATTTTTTTTGTTTTGGAAATAGCTAGTTTTTGCAATGTGAGGCAAGTTGGACCGAGCTGTTTTAAATAATTGAATTCTCAAGGAACAACTATTTATAGAGCATTAAATGGAACATTAAGTAAAACTGAGAATGTCTTTTTATAAACTACAATATCATTACAAAATTGATATTTTTGGGCTTGCAGAAAGAAAGTGTTGAGTTGGACAACAATATGACATATTTTATCAAAAATGTGCAACACCGAATCATGCAGTCATGCTGCGAATCACACAGTCATGATTTACATTGTCTTGCCTTGGTCACTTAGTCATGGTGTCACCAAGAAAGTGGTCTTGAGCAGTCAGGCCTTCTCTCTAGGTTGTGTTGCCCAAGGTGGCTCATGTAAATACACCTCAGAACATTACACTGCTTCCATTGGCCAGCTGGGGTCCACCACCTCATGGTCTCAACCACACATACAACATCCCATTGGCAAGTTGTAGTTGGAACCTCAATTTGTTGGACCAAGGTACCCATTTCCAGTTGTCCATGGTCCATTGGTGATGTTTCTTCACCCACTGCAGCCTCATAGCCTGGTGGCATGCTGTTAACAAGGGCACTCGATGTGGGCATCAGAGATTTTCTTTTTAACAGGTATGCTATACAGCAAGTTCCCACTGTTCTGACATTACAATATAGGAAAGGTGGTGCTCACTTCAAACCTAACACTTGGTTATGGCCACATTTTTCCTGGCATCTGCAGGTTTTGCCTGTTTTGATGTAGGCCCTGGTACACACTGCAATTGTCGCATGTGGAAATCCCAGATGTTCTACAGTTTCAGATATGGGACACCCCATCTTCCTCACATCGACTATTTGCCCACAATCAAACTCATTCAGGTTGCAGTGTTTACCTGTCATAACAGTTGCAGGTATGCTATACAGCAAGTTGGTATCTGATCTACACTACAGGAAAAAAAATTGCAACATCTGGAAGGATTAGTACCATTCTATTGAAATGCAGGCAGCTGTTAACATACACTGAGATGTACAATTGATTACATTATCAAAAAAAAATATGGAAAAATTTCCACTTTATCTACCTGGCAAGAAACTTAATCCAGCCAGAAAAAGAGGAGGGGGGGGGGGCAAGAGACTGGATTTCCATTGTAGTATTACAATTTGTCCTCTGTTTTAGCTCTTTAAAAATGCACGAAATATAAATAACTTTAATAATTTTTAGGCACTATTACCCTTAGTAATACTCACAAAGGAGGTGGGGAAGCATGGCACCCATGTTCCCTCCCTCTCTTTAGATACAGCACTGAACATATGCTTGTAAATAATATAAATCAGTGATCTGCATTAGATGACCCATGAAACACTGTTATAGAAATATAGTCAAATGAAATGTAGTTATAGAAATATAGTCCTTATTAGCTTGACTGATTGCAACATTTATAAAATAATAAACAGTGACATTTGTAACGAAAATAATTAGATTTTAGAAATTACACATTCAACCATAAAATTTCGACAATTCGCATTCAGAATCGGAATTAACAAATATTTGATCACTTTGAAACAACTGCCTTAGGATTTTTTCATCGATCAGAACTTTCTTATGTGTCACCATTTCAAAAACGATAAATTTATACAGATAGAAAGAAAAATTTGTTTGTTGTATTCAAATAAGCAACTGATACAGTGAAAAGCAATTAGTGTGACCTTTACCCTCTTTTCAGCTCTGACCCACACTCCCTCTCTTCTCATGACAGAGACACCACTCCCTGTCATTATCTGCTTAGGTACCTTTCAACAACCCACTTCCAACCCTGCACCTGAAAGAAGTAGCTGTTACAACTGCTGTACCAGTTACTTAAGCAGTAATTAATTTATTAAGTTCTGCAATAGAATGATTAAAAAAATTAATTGACATATTTAATAGCATTATGCCTAATATTAAATTCACTCATGAATCAGAAAAGAATGGTGAATTACCATTTCTAGACATACTAATAAAGCATAATCAATTAAATTGTAGTACAGCTGTATACCGAAAGCCTATATTTACACCTAACCCCATATAATTTGATCCATCCAATTGGATATAAAAAGTCAGCCATTAAAACCTATTTCTTGTGTGCTTATAGATATTCATCCAATGAAATGATATTACATAAAGAAGTAAATATATGATATAACAAGATTGGCAGGATATCCTGATAAATTTGTTAGTAAAATTCAAAAAACTGCAAAATATAACATACAACAATCATCTCAACCTAACTCTGCACAAATAAATGAGAAAACCCAATTACACATAGTTTTTCATTTTTACCCAGAGTATCAAAAACAATTGAAAACACATTAGTAAAATATAATTTAAATATGCCTCATAAAGTTCATAATACAATTAAAAATCTAATAATTAACAACAGAGAAAAATGTAACCCAACAGGGGGGGGGGGGTATGAAATAGAAATACCCGATGTAGATATGAAATTGGGGAGGGGGGACTTTTATATTGGAAAAAAACATATTGATCATACGACCAACGTATGACGGAACACCAACTGGATATTAAAAATAAAACTGATAATGCAGCCTTAGCTCAAACAACTAAACAAAATCAAATACATGTCATTAATTTGACATATAAACCTTTGATGGCTCCACCAAATAAATTCCAATTACATTATGCAGAAAATATCTTAATCAACATTCATAAAGATCTCTTGTGCAACATGGAGATTCCACCCCTACCTGTGGCGTGGAATCTCCTGTTGCATGAGTGACATTCAAACCTCGTAAATCACTAATAGAGGGATACCCTTATTTAAACACTCACCTTTAAGATCGCTTTGCTTGGTGAAGCCCTGCATGCATTCGGGGTGAAATTAGTTGCTGCTCGGAATTCTTCGCTGGAATAGCTTATCCTTGTTTTAATGTTTAGATTTTGTAGTTTTTGTTTAAAACTAGCACTGAATATGCTGATTTAAAGGAGTTTTTTAAACAAATTTTAATTATGTTGAAAGTGCAATATATTTAAATGTCAGGCATGGAATTGCTTTGTGAGCACATTGTTCTCATAAATATGTTGAGTGAAATCATGCCATTACTCCTACAACTGCATGGAAATAGTGAATTCAACTAAATGTTCCTGGACTGGTATCTGGAGTGCTTCATATAAACAACGGTGTTTAAATTGACTGTGAAATGACAACAATGCTTCAGAACTACATCTTGAAGAAAAATCACACGCACAATCAGCTGAAGCCAGCAGGACTTTTCTACAAATGCATCGAAAATATGAATTCACCAAAGTGTTCCTGGACTGGTATCTGGAGTGCTTCATATCTATGATAGTGATTGAATCAGCTGTGAAATGATAATAATTCTTCAGAATAACATCTTGAGGAAAAATCACCGAGGTGTAATCAATACACACTACCAGCTGAAGCCAGCAGAACTTTGTCATAAATGGTAATATTTTAAGATCTTACTTGGGGACTTTTACTATTAATAAAACTGCCTTAAATTAAATTTGCCATGTGAACAACCTATACCTAGACTATATGCTATAGCCTCAGTGTATCATGAGATAGTTGCTTTTAAGCTCACACCCTATTAAAACAGCATAATTGTGCATTAAATTATTTTATCAATCAAATTGCTGTGTAATTACAATATATTTATATCGTTGGGCAATTAGAGATCCCCTTACGATGACCAGTTCTGACCGAGATGTCCAACTAATGTCACCCCACACTAAGACACCAGGTGCTGGAGCTGTGTGACAATGTTGCACACACCAGGTGGCATTCCTTTCCCCTGGGTGATGGCGTACACATCTACCGTCATGCTGACCAAGACAAAAATGAGATTAGTCACTAAACATCATGGTACTCCACTCCTGTTTGTTCCAGTTCTTTCTGAGGCGACACCACTGAAGACGTGCTTGCATGTGGGCAGAAGCGAGGGGCAGACGCAGTGCTATACTTGTGTGGGACAATAGGCTCGCAATGAAAACTGTAAAAGCCTGTTGTTTGCCATCTGCCTGTTAGGTATTCAATATGTTTGTTACATGTTGTCAACTGAATGCAACACTTGCAAATGCAACACTTATCATAAAAATAATGTCAGTCCCTTTGCAGTTGTGTTATAAGACTAATGTTGTCAGTCCCTTTGCAGTTGTGTTATAAGACTAATGTTGTCAGTCCCTTTGCAGTTGTGTTATAGTCACAAATCTGTCACTCAATGCTATGCGTCGCAAATGGCGGTCCTGTTGCTCCGTGGTCATACATCGTCTTCCTGATCCTTGTTGGTGTGTGCTGGATCCTCCTTGAACCCACTGGCGCCATATGTGTTCAATGGTGCTGGGATTGCGGCCAACGAGGTTGGCCACATCTCTGTACAACAAAGCAGCTTCTCTATGGCGATGAGTTTCCATGCTCAAAGTCAGTTAATGTGTCAAACTCTGTTGGAATGGCTGTTGACATCTGTGTAAGGACATCTTTAGTGGTTTAGAACAATTTCCACAACTTCTTGTCAACCAGGGAGCTTTGGTTGCCTTTATCTGTGTTTGACTGCACTGCACCTGTGACATCAGTTGTGTCTGTCCAATCGTTTTGATTGTCCTGCAAACTTAATCATTTCCATGCATTTCCATATACTACCGCCTCCCTAAATTTCGTCACATTTGCATAACTTCTTGCAAGTGTTGCATTTTTTATTTCCTATAGTGTATATAAATCCCACAAGGAGTTTCAGTTGGCCACATTATTGTGGCGAAGTCGGGCGGATTTGTGGATGGATGGGTGTGGTGTGTATAATAAATTGTGCTTGTGTGTATTAACTATGTTTTTACTTTCTTTTGCAAATATTTAGTTACTTAAATAGTACTGTCAATTCATGATCAACAAAAGAGCATTTTGAGGCTTTATGTGCATGCTGAGATTATGAGATGGGAAAATTTCCTGAAATTATCAAGATCAGATGCCATTAACAGTAAATAACTTGACAAAGTTGAAATTTTCTGATTACTACTGAAGATTGCAGAAATGTTTCTGCTTAAACTAATATTTGTTATTCAAATTTGAAAATCATTCACAGAATTATTCTTTAGAATGTAATTAAATTTTTGGTGGTAAATTTCCATTTTGCACTATCTGTATTTTTTGACTGAAAATGGATTTAATATTATTTCTTACAGGAATAACCAATATAACATATAAACAGCGAAATTACGAGCACATTTTTAAGGTACTCATTGCATTTGTAAGTTAGGGTCAAAATATATCATATTTCCTCTTCATAGTCTTAATTAAATTCAGAAAAAAGTTTTTATTTTGTTTTGCCCAACATTTAAGGTTCTACCCCAAAGTTGCACAGGATGATCAAAAAAAATTTTTTCTCAAGGATTTGTTTAATTAGCCATAACTTTTTGATGTTAAGGTATAATGAGATCATTCAATTCATTCAAAAGTTATGACAAAGCTTGTGCTATTACCTGTCTATGATAGGGCAGGGGTGGCTCAGTCGGTAGCATGCCAGGCTCGTAATCTGCAGTTCCCAGGTTCAAGTCCCAGCTGGGTCAGCATTGAGATTTGTCTCCACAAAACTTTCCGCCCTGCCCACGGTTAGTAGGGGACACCGATGGACTTGGAAAGGCCGCCGTCCGTCGGATGGGACATTAAGCTGTGGCCCATGTGTGGGAGAACCACACCCTGCTCACATTAAGGAACATGCTGGATTGCCTCGACGGGAGGCTACCATCTGTCTCCCTACAGCTGTTTCATTGGGTCCCCTCCCCCAACCTTCTCTGAGCCTTTGGGGTCCTTGTGACCTGGCCATTTAGCCCATGGTGTGCAAAAAAGTACCGCTCAGAGGTAAAACAATGCAACCTGTCTATGAACACTGTGAAACACTTTGCTCTGAGGTAAGGTGAAAAAATTTTTTGAGAGTAGGGTAATAAGGTGTTCAGAGCTGGACTTCATAAGTACCAAATATTTTCTACAACCTTTTATTCTCCCATCAAAGTAATGCTGATGTAATTAAAAAAAATTCAGTTTTATATTTCAGTACTGCCAACTGGGATGTTGCGATAGTTTAATTTTAAAAAATTTAATTCTAAGTACTTTTCAATTATTGGTAGAGAGATGTGGAATATAAACTACATCATTCTAATCAAATAGTATAAAAGCCAATATTGGACATTTATATATCATTTTTGATTTTTCAAAATTTGATTTTTTACAAATGTCCAGTTGCATTTTGGGTGGAGTTTAGCCAGAGCCACTTAGTATTGGCCTGGAGAGTTGCAATGAGAAAAAGGAAATTTAAGAGTGGATAAAATTTTAAAAATAATAACTCTTAAAATTTAAGCAAAACTTTTTAGTTGAAAAACTTGTAAAATAAATAATTTATTTTTTATGACTTAGTTTCATATATTATTGAATTATTTGATCAGTGCTGTCCAACTTCCCTAAGACCGCAGGCCATTTTTTCCTTTGCCAATATTTCGCAGGCCAAAAAAAAGAATAGGATAGGTAACTGAAAAGTCAGTTCATGCCACCTCAAAAAATTATTCATACAAAAAATAATAAATAATAATAAACCTCAAAAAATTATTCATACGAAAAATAGTAATAAACCTAAAAAAATTATTCACACTAATAAACCTCAAAAAATTATTTATACGAAAAATAATAAGTAATAATAAATGTCAGAAACTTCAAAAGATTATTTTATTTATACGAAAAATAATAAGTAATAATAAATGAATATAAATTTTCTAAACCTTATCAAATATTTAATAAATTTAATGAGAGCATTGTGGCCGTAGTTGTTGGGCAATAATTTCTTTTACATTCGTATCGATATTTGTTGTTGTGAGCCAAAGTATATTTTCAAGTGCAGAGTTAAGCAGTTTCTATATCTTGATTTTATATATTTCATATCAGAAAATGTGCTCGCAGATATATGTACTTCCAAACATAAAAATTATTTGGAGTCCAAAAATCTTTCATTTTTGAATATTTTTCTTTAGGCAAAAGTTTGAACAGTTCTATTCCAGTTTCTTTATTAGATGCAATAAATGGGTCAGCCAGATCATCACATAATTACATTTGATATTTAGGATCTACGTTGCTAATATCAATATTTAATGGATTACTGAATAAATTTAAACTTTGCTTAAGGTGATCAAATTGAGAAAATCTTCTATTAAAATCTTCAATTAGGATATTTAATTTAGGAACAAATTTTTCAAAATTAACTGTTTTACTAAGTTGCTTTATTTCTTCGTAGAACTCTTTACAAGTTTCAAAATGAATTTAAATTGTTCTCCTGCAAGTTTGACTTCAACAATTGTAGTTTGCTTCTAAACCCAGTAACATGATTATAAAGACAGCACACGTTTTGATCTTTTTCTTGTAAGGATTTATTCAAGACATTTAAATAATCTGTAATATCTTTTAGGAAAGCAAGTGAACATAGAAAATTTTCATCAACAAAACTTGCTATTAAATCTTCATCGGTGCCCACTTCTGTAAGAAAAAGGTGAATTTCTTTTCTAAGTGTAAAAAATATCTTGAGGCATTTTCTGGCATTTAACCAGCGAATATTACTATGTAAAAGCAGATCGCCATACTCAGCATGCAGTTTGTCCAAAAAAGTTTTAAATTTTCTGTGTGTAAGAGAACAATTTCCACCACGAGTTAAATTGGTAATTTTGACAACCTTTTCCATTACGTCGTTTCGTCTCGGCGAAATGCCACACAATGTCTCCTGGTGCACAATGCAGTGCAACATTCGACAATGCATGCGATATGCATGCGCAGTGAGAGCGATTCGTGCTGTTGTTAGATGCTTCTTATTACTGTAACTTCATAAAAATATTTGATGATGTCGCACTGTTCTTAAAAGGTTTCAGAAGTTTGCCGATCAGCTTAAGAATGTTTTGTAAACTTTATAGAATGAGTAAGTTGAAGATTGCATATCAAGTAAAGTAATATAAGTTGACAAAAAATTATAGGGTGGGTTACAGATATTTATTTAAAATTTCAAGTAAAAACTTGATTTTGTTTACGGGCACAAAAAACCTTGTGCGGGCCGCTAGTTGGACAGCACTGATTTAAATCTATGAGGGTAAGTCAGAATGAAGGTGCACCCCCCCCCCCCCCCCCACACACACACACCCATCCCTGACGAATGTACAGTACATGTATACAAAGTTGGATATCTGAGCAGTAATTCAATCTCTTTGGGTGCAGTGAGAAAATGGTGCTGCAAGTTCAAAAATGGTTGTGTGACTAGTGGATGATGATAGAAGTGGCCTGGACTACATCACAGGGAGTTCTCCTATTGCACTGTATAATGTACCCTACACTCTGTATTCATGACATACCTCTGCACCTGATGATGGACAACTGTTAACCACCCACCATATACTTCAGACCTGGCACTGTCAGAATTTCACATGTTTGGGAAACTGAAGAAGCATCTTCCAGGTTAACACTTTTCATCAGATGATATCAAAGAGAAAGTAGCAAAATAGCCTTCTATCAGCAGGGCTTGAGTAAACTAATTGACTATTGTAACAAGCATCTTGACAAGTCTGGTGACTACATGAAAAATAATAAATATATGTGGGGGGCATTTCCTGTATTGTCGATGGTGTAATTACTTGCCTTCTGCAGAAATTAAAAGGTAACCTTACGTTCTGTATCGTGATTTTTCTCCCCTTTTAAATAGATAGTGGTCAAATTTTAAACTACCGATTTACATTGAAACATCCTTTAAAAAAAGAATTTGATATCACAGTAGTGAATACTTAAAACATTTAATTCCTATAATTTCACTGTTATGTTATAAAAAAAACTGCTTTTTCACTGTTATAAAGTAACAGTGAAGTTGTAGGAATTAAACATTTAAAATTAAATTACACAATTATTTAGGTATAATTTAAAATTTATGATTGTAAATACATCTGGTAGCACATTAATAAAAATCCACTTTTTTGTTAGATTAATAGCAAAAAATGTCCAGATTGTGACAGATTAATGTTTTTAAAACATTTGCAGATTTCTTAGGCAACTGTGTAGCATTGATATGTAGGTGTAATAAGCTCACTGGACAAAATATTAGTTATCTCCTGCTGTGAGAGGGTTACATCAGTTCCCAGCAACAGAGGGCCACCAGTAATAAATGCGTCATACAAATAGCTGTGTTATGCGCTACGGGGTTCATAGGTTGTGTGCCACTTGTGTTTTAGTCACTCTATGAAACATGGGTCGCACCAAAGATGTGAATGAGTGGAAGAAAGGTATTATAGCGTTCCGCCAAGCCAAAGGGCATGGTGTACAAAAAGTTGCTGCCTTTGCAGGTGTGTCGAAACATACTGTCCAAAGTGTCTTCCAGCAGTGGCATACATCGCAGTCTACCATTAATCATCACCAGAACTACAGCAACAAGACTGTGCACACGAATAGTATAACCGGCCATGGAACTATTACCGCAGTGTGTCACGCACTGTTAGGGTAAACCGCTTTGCAACAAGGCAGGAATTGCTCCAGTCAGTCAATGCAGGCCTACAACAAGCTGTTTCTGAATGAACACTCCGAAGAGAACTGCATGCCATGAATATCTGGAGTAGAAACCGTGGAAAAGACCCATGTTAACAGCTCTGCACAAGTCTGCACAGCTACAGTGGGTGCGGTGCCACAAAGACTGGACTGTCGACTCTTGGAAGTGTGTGATCTGGTCCAATGAGTCATGTTTTTACTTGCACTTGAATGATGCGAGGTGATAGGTACATCGTAAATTGCTTGAAGCCTTCCATGTGGACTGTGTGCAAGATTCTGTTCAAGCTGGAGGAGGCTCTGTGATGTTCTAGGGGTGTTTCAGGTACGAGGAAATGGGTCCTTTGGTAGCAGTGATGTCACACTTGAACCAGAAGGGTTATGTGGAGCTACTGGACGACCACATATTGCCTTTTGTGCAGCATCGCCACAGCGAACACCATTGGGATACCCCAGTCTTCCAAGATGACAATTGTCACGTACACAGGGTTTGAAGTGTGTTGGATTGGCACGATGAGGATTCTGAAGCCTTTGAACATCTCGACTGGTCCCCCCAAATCCCCAAATTTGAATCCCATAGAAAACTTGTGGAACTATTTGGGGCAACGAATGAAGTGCCGTCCCAGCCATGCGGCCAATCTGACGAAACTGCAGCATTTGCTGCTGGAAGAGTGGATGAATATTGATGTGCACTACATCTGCACACTGGTGGCATCCATGCCAGACAGGATTTCGGTTGTTCTTCGGTTGCACGGAGGCGTTACGTGCTATTAGGTGACATTCAGTCAGGGGTGACTAATTTTTTTGTCCGGTGAGCTTACATATTCTTTTAGTTTCCAGTTAAATCTTAACTGAAATTAAAATATTATTGGAGTAGTTAAAAGTACAGTAGAAGCTCATAAATCCAGCACTCTTATGCATGAGCTGAATTTTAGAAAATTCAGTGTTTTGAAAGAGATGCACATAAGCAAAGTATCCAGGAACAAATGAAATATTGTGGAACAAAAAAGCTTTTTAAATCTATACATTTTAAAATTTAATCAAAGATTGCACCATAATATTTTAAAATACAAGATGTACATACAAAATGTATGTATGTAAATAAGCAAATCATTTATCATTTGAATGGAAAGGCTTATTTTTGTGGGGCAGCAGTGCACGTTAAAGAATGCACTGGATGGCCTTGACGGGAGGGTACCATCTGTCTCCCAACAGCTGTTTCCAACTTTCTCTGAACCTTTGGGGTCCTTGTAACCTGACCATTTCACTCATTGTGGGAAAAAAGTGCCATTCAGAGGTAAAACAACCCAAACTGTAGGAAAAGAAAGAAAACTAAAGGAGACATTCTCCATTGCAACTCTAATGCCAAAAAGGTTATCCCAAAGGCCAGAGTCAGTACCAACTTAGCATTGAAGTCAACTAGAAAGGTAATACTTCTCTAATGAATACTGCAATTATAAACAAAATTAATATGAAATGATCAAAATGAAACCCCTAATGATCTATAATGGCAGATATTGGAAGAACATTAGGATTATGATATTTTCCTCAAAGCACGATTTTTAAAATGTAGGATTTTATTTATCAGTATTTTTAATTATATTTCAACCAAGTAAACTAATTAAACTAAGGAACTTTTCTTCATAATTCTTTATCAATTTTCTGATAATTTAAATGAAAATTCAAAAACATATTTTGATTTTAAAAGCAAAATTATTTTTTATGACACTGTTACAAGTGACAATTGTCAAAAGTATAAGAATATGTATGTGTTATATGCATAAATGACAAAAAATTAGAAAAAATTAAATTAGTGAAAGAGTTAAACATTAATAGAAATATTATGAACTTTAGTATTAAAACAATAAAATAATTTAAAAAAAAGGAAAAAATGTTTTTTTTAATTTTTTAGGAAATTTAAAATGGAAGAAATGCAGTAAAATTTTGCAGTGTTTAAAATAATAAAACTTACTGCTGTTTCCTTAGAATTTTTGCCATTTTATTAAGCACAATTTATGCCCTTTTGCTGTATAACATGACATATTTCCTTTCATTAGTTACTTCAGAATGAGGTTCTATAGCTGTTTATTTTAGTTTCTGAAAACACTTCAAAATAAATTCATTCACTACAGTGAGTTCAGTTTCATAAATCTAACACTGTAAAGGTTAATATATCATTGAATAAATTCTTATGCTGCCTATCTGGTGATGCCAACATGTATTCTTTGTAAATGTCATGGTGTTGGCTCAGTCGGTTGTGTGCAAGGCTCGTAATATACCATTTCCCAGATTTAAGCCCCACCTGGGCCAGCATGGAGATTTATCTCCACAAAACTCCCTGCCCTCAGTCAGTAGGGGACACCAGTGGGCTTGGAAAGGCTGCCATCTGTTGGATGGGACATTAAGCTGTGGTCCTGTGTGTGGGAGAGCCATACCCCATGCACTTTAAAGAACATGCTGGATGGCCTTTATGGGAGTCTATCATATATCTCCTAACAGCTGTCCAGTGGTTCCCTGCCCCCAGCCTTCTCTGAACCCTTGGGATCCTTGTGAGCTGGCCATTTAGCCTGTTGTGTACAAAAAAGTGCCATTTAGAGGTAAAACAACCCAGCCTGTACAAATGGAAAGAAAACTAAAAGAGACATCCTCCATTGCAATTACTAATGCCAAAAGGAGCTATCATCCTTTCCCCAAAGGCTCAAGTCAGTACCAACTTTAGCATTGAAGTTGCGTAGAAGGGTAATACTCCTTTCTTGACAGAATTCAAAATATCCTGAAGTTGTCTATAAACCTATCTTATCCTCATCAGAGTTCTCAGGGGGGGGGGGGGGGGGTATAGCATCAGACAACAGTCAAGTCTCTTTAATCCTAGTTTTTAATTTATCTCTAAGGAACCTTTCATTAATATTGTTATATATGGCTTGCAGATTCTTTTCATCCTCCCTCCCTGAAAAGAGAAATTTAAGAATATTTTTAAATATATGACCTTTCCCTGTTCATTTGGTCTCTTGCAAGCCCAAAATTTATAGGTTTTTATTATACAAAGGAAAAAAATGCCCAGGTATGATTGTGCTCCAATTTTTTTTTTAAATAGCTGTGCTCTTGAGGAAATTTCTTGTTTTTATTGTGGGGCGGGGGTGGCTCAGTCGGTAGCGCGCCAGGCTCGAAATCTGTAGTTGCCAGGTTCGAGTCCCAGCTGGGTCAGCGTTGAGATTTATCTCCGTAAAATTCCCCGCCCTGCCCACGGTCAGTAGGGGACACCGATGGGCTTGGAAAGGCCGCCGTCCGTCGGATGGGACGTTAAGCCGTGGCCCCGTGTGCGGGAGAGACATACCCTGTGCACGTTAAAGAACACGCTGGATGGCCTTGACGGGAGGCTACCATCTGTCTCCCAACAGCTGTTCCAGTGGGTCCCCTCCCCCAACCTTCTCTGAGCCTTCGGGGTCCATGTGACCTGGCCATTTAGCCCATGGTGTGCAAAAGAGTGCCGCTCAGAGGTAAAACAACCCAAACAACTCTTGTTTTTATTATCTCAGAAATTGTGGGACAGATACTGATAATGTGCAACTTGAGATAAACAGGAGATTATGTATTTCTGCTGGGACTTAAGAATCTATGGAGATTGTGGAATAACAAGTGTATACACCTGAAGACTAAAATTAAGCTCTGTAGTAGTTTAGTCCTTTCTAAAGTTTTATATGGTGGTGAAACTTGGACTCATTATTAGCAAGATAACAGGAATTTTATGCCTTTGATTGTAGATGCTTGCACAGTATCTTGTGCATTAAACTGTTTCGTCACTTATGTTTCTGAATCATAGAACCAAAACACTGTTTCAGCAATCAGTGTTTCCAAATCATTAACCAGAATGATATTCCGGCACTCTGTGTTCCCAAATCATTGAGCTGAAATGCTGTTCTGGACTGTGTTTCTGAATTGCTGAGTGGAACACCATATGAGTGCGTGATGCTTCCAAATTTTTGAGTGCATGTTCTATATTTTGTAATATTAGTTTTACATGTATAGTTTAGTAATGAAAGATGGGAGGATTGAGGGTGCTATCTCCCCTTCATTGAGGAAATTTATTCTTAAGACCAAATTAATTCTTTACCAAACAGTAGTTAGTCTGCTTGGCCCCTGATCTTAAGAACCTGAATTCCAGCCATGGATAAAAAGCCTTGGTTGTTTTATTTTTTGTGTTGTCTTTTTGCTGAGGTCTCACCTTCCCCACATACCTCTGTGGCATATTATAGACTCCTGTCAGATCTCTGTGGCAAGATGCAGCTGCTTAAGGGGGAGACTTCACTTTCATTCAAAAGCCCCCCCCCCCCTTCCCTGATTGGCCCTGTCAGTTTCTTGTAATACTTCCCTTTGCTTTCCTTTTTTCTTCAGGTAGATGGCCAACCTGTGTGAGTTTTGACACTATTTTAATTATCAAATGTATTCCAATTGAATGTCCTTATTTTAATGCTGAATGTCATATTTTAGCCCTCATTGTTCTTTGTTCAAGCATGTTAAACTCAGACTCCTTGATCATTCATTTTTACCACCATTTTCGAATTTTTATATTTTACTGGCTGTTTACTCAAATTTAAGTTCTTCATTTTTAAGATTTGTTACTTTTTGTTTTTGCACAATACCTATATACTAATTGTTATTATCTATTAAAGAAAAAGTTATAAATGTTTTATCAAAACTTATAGAGAATATATGTTATCCCTGCTGGTTTCCTGTAGCATGTTTGATTTATTTCTTATTGTTTCATTTAAAATGAATACAGATAAAAAATCTGTTTTATTAAAAGTTGGATTGGAAAAAATAAATGTTAATGTCAGTAGCTTTGGTTTTCCTGTAATGCATTCCTGCACTCTTCTACTGAATAGAACTCTACTGATAAAACTCTTCTACTGAAATATTGAATTAGAAAGAATAAATTTAAATGCTTTATGATAGTCAAATTATAGAAAATAGATATAATGTGTGTTCTTTTTTTTTCATTAAATCGAATTCTTGGGTAGCAGGTCACACTTCAAGTTTTTTGGAGTCCACAAAGTAAGTTGGAAGAATTTAGAAAGAGAATTTTAAAAAGTATTGAAGGGAAGAAGACAAATCAATTTCATTCAAAGTCCATAGTTATAGTCGTCTTTGCTGCTTTCTGGTATTGAACTGGTAGCAATTCACCAGGGGCTAAGTAGAAAAGGTGTAGCATTTGGGTCAACAATTTTTTTTTTTGATTGATAGTTTAGTTTTAGTTCAGAACTTTTTCATTAATTTATATTCTTAAATCTGATGGTATAGTCCAGTTGTTTTTTTTTAAGTAACTTAGGAGTTGTGTGGATTTTGAACCTGGTTTGTTGGTTGTATGCAAGTATTGTTTGGGTGTTAAAGTCATAAACTCACAGTTTTTCCATTTTGGAAAAGAAAGTTTTTTTTTTTTGGCATATTTTGGACTATCATCCAAGTTACCATCCTGGGTTGTGTGTTATCTCAGTTAGTAGTGCACCAGCTTGTAATTGCAGTTCCCAGGTTTGAGTCTGAGCTCTGCCAACATTGAGATTTATCTCTGCTTCCTGTCAGACCTCTGTGGCAAGCAGCTGCTTGAGGGGGTATTTTTTTTTATTTAAACCACACCCTGCCCTTGGTCAGAAAGGGCACATTGATGGGCTTGGAAAGGTCATTGTCTGTTGGAATGTTAATCCATGGCATGTGTTCATATTAAAGAGCATGCTAGATGGCCTTGACAGTAAGCTACCATCTGTCTCCTAAGAGCTGTGCAGTGGATCTTCTTCACTTAATATTCTGTGGGCCCTTGACCTTGTGACTTGACCCTTTGAGTGCAAAAAAGTTCCCCTGAGGGGTAAAACAATCAATCTAAGAGTCTACCATACCACAAATTTTGACACAGTTTCCTTGTTTACTGAATCCATTTTAAACATATTGGTGAATCCCAATTGCACCATAAGTTGTAAAATTCGGAACAAGTCTTGTTTTTTTTCTTCAGAGATGATGCTCCTCCAACTTTGATGCTTTTAAACACACCAGTGTGAAAGCTTATTTTGCCCAGTGAGAAAAAATCTTGACCAAGTATACATCTTACATCAGCCATACAACCAACTCTAGGATCATGTGGAATATAGTCAGATAGATGGATGGGAATTATTCATCTCACTTATCTCACTAATCCTGGAACATAGGCAATTGCTGATCCACTATCCTTTATTACTACTCCCCAATGTATATGTTCCTGAAGATCATGGCTGAACATTCTCCACTGTCTTTCTACTCACAGGACTCTTGGCATGCAAACCTATAACAGGCCATTCACAGTAGAAGAGCTGTTCCTTGCTCTGCGTTTTTCTTGTGCATCTGCTGTCAGGCTAGCACATCATCTATTATGCAATACTTCAACACAACATCTCTCTTCATTGGCAAGGGACTGACTGCTCCACATTTTTAATCATATCTTCCTCATGGAAGAGTTTTCAGATTGCCGGTGAGAATATATTGTCTTGGCCTTTCCTAAGCTAGGAAAAGATCCCAGGATTCAGTCCTATTACTGTCCTATTGCTCTGATGAGCTTTGTGCAAGGTGATGGAAAGAATTGCAAATGCTAGATTCATTTTGTATTAAGAGATGAATAATCTCTCCAGCACCAGGTGTGGCTTTTTCAGGCTTGGGCCAACCATAGAACATTTCTCTGCCTCAAAATCGTAATCTAAAATCTTTGTTGAAAACACCTGTTGTCATTTTTCTTCAACATCAAAAGGCATATGATGCAGTGTGGTGATTTGGTATTGTCACTCATGCTTTTAGCTTTTGAGGTTGCAGACCAGTCTTCGTTGATAATTTTCTTCTCATTCTTTTTTGTGTCCATATCAGGATTATGCTATCACAGCCTTTCAAGAACAAGTGGTTTCTCAAGACTTCATCTTGAGTATTATGATTTTTGCTGTCAAGATTAATTCTGTCACATGACAGCTTTCTTTGAGTGTAAAAGCAATGCCCTCTACATTGCTGATTTTATAATTTTTTGTTCTTCCAGCATAAGGGCCATTGAAAGTCAACTGCAAATTCCATGAACAATTTCACTGGACAGTGATAATAGGTTTCAATTCTCCTCACAGAAAACCATTTGTGTGCACTTTTGATGCTAGTGGAGTCTTTATTTGGATCCCAATCTTCAGCTCAGAGATTCCATCCTTCCTGTTGTGGCAGAGACCAAGTTTCTACGTTTTATCATTGAACAAAAATTGACTTTTCTACCTCACATTTATCATCTCATGTTCAAGTGCATGCAAGCATTGAATATCAGCAAAATTCTCTCCTAGAAAATGGACTAATTGTCTATTGCTCTACTAGTACTGTTCTATTGTCCACTTGAAATTGCACTTTGGATCCAAGCTATATTCTTTGGCCTAGAATTCAATGAGAGTGTGCTGGACCCTTTCAACCATCAATGCCCCTATTCACCCACTTCAGCACCTCACTGTTCTATAGTCTTATGTTGAGGCCAACAAACCATCTTTATCTTTTCCCCATCAGTAATCATCCCTACTGTACATTTTAAAATGGATCCATGATGGGCTATTACACTGGGGACTTTTTTTTACCACAAGTGAGAGACACTTTATGATTATTGCTTGATTGCCATTAGCTGTTTTGGTTTTGGGTGTCTTGGTTACCTGTGGTACATCATTAGTCTTTGTAGCTGAGCCATTTCTACCATGGCTTATTGTTTTCCTTTCCTACAGTTTTTTTTTCTTTGCAGAACAAAGAAAGTTTGCATGCCTCACTGCATGTACCAGTAACTCTTTGCCAATTGTCTGACTTTGTACGTAGACTTCTTGCCTATCTTCACTGAGGGCTTCAAGTCCAGCACTTTGATGGGATTGCCTTTGGATGCTCTGACCACATTAGAACAGAGTCCACCATAGAGTTACACACACCAATTTAATGTTGGACCATGTAGCTAAGTAGCATCATTGGTGTGTGCTTTACTCTGACTCACTTAACTTGCTACATGCTTTAATCACTGCGAGACCTCACCAACATTCTCTTACAGTTCCTGCTCATGCACCATAAAACCTGAACCAACTAACCAAGTCCAACAGCTCCATTGTCTGGCCACTATGTCTTCCATAAATTTCTGTTGGGTGCCTGGCGATTCCACACCAGGGACAATGACTTGGCAAATGATGCTTCTAGATCAGCCATGAACCTATGTGGCTCTCTACTGCCAGTTTCATATCTGGATATATCTCAGTGTTTTTCTATTGCTTGTGATGGTCCACCCATTCACTTTTACTTTTCCATAACCAGTTTTACTGTATTTGCGTTATTTTTATTATATTTTGAGACTTTTATATTTCAGTTGGACTTATCACTTTTCCCTCTTCCAATCTGCTAAAGAAGGCTATCTGCTAAAAAAAGTCGGAGTTGCGCATGCGCAACTCCGACTTTTGATTGACATCTGCTAATATACAAGTAAGGACCCCCCCCCCCCCTCTTGCATCATAGCTAGTGTGCAATCGTAAGTTTATACAAATGTTTTTCCCAGTGTCAGTTCCAGTTCTCCCCATGGAATGTGTCAGTTGCATGCCTCATGTATACTAAGTGGCATTAGGTCACAGAATCAGTAATGAGATAGTAGAGAGTGTCAATAAAAGGAAGGAAGTCGGTCTTTTTGGAGTTGTTAGTAGAGATGGAGCTAGATGTGAGCTTTTAGTTGCTCAGACATTTGTATTCATCAGTTTATGTAGTGAGTCGAATTTTTTGGAAATAACTTTGTTATATGAAATATTTTGACTTTACTATTTTTTATCTTGAGCAACAATATTGATTTTTTATTAAGAATTAACTTTAAAATTTGACAATCTTTTGATTTCTTACTCACTAAGTAACACCCATATATTTAGCGAACCCTCATTTTACTTTATATGGCAAGTTAATATTGCCTGGTGCCGATGCTATCCGGAAGTTTAGTTTAATTTGGATCAGTCAATAATTCCAAAGAGAAGAAGTTTAACAATCTTTTGGAATGTTACAAGCTGGGACACAATGGCAGGAATTTTCTTGCCATTGTGTCCCAGCTTGTGTAAGGTGGCATTGTGCTTTGCAATAAGTAAACAACACACTCTACCAGAGCAAGCCTTTTATAAAACCATAGTAAACGTTTTACATTAATCTCAAGAAAAAAGTTGTACTTGTTCAACTCCAGGTGGATCGTGAGTGGATTCTTTTCTTCAAGTGAATGACCAATCTATGTCTGTTTTGACACTATTTTAATTATCAAACATATTTGAATGTCCTTGTTTTAATCCTGAATGTCATATTTTAGTCCTCATTATTCTACATTCGAGCACCTTAAACACAGATATTTTTGTTCATTCATTTTTATCACCTGTTTTTGAATTTTTATATTTTACTAGCTGTTTTACTCAAATTTAAATTTTTATTATCTATTCATATCTTAGATTTGTTACTTTTTGTTTTTACATGATTACTATACACCAATTGTTATTATCTGTTATACATGCTTGTTGTTGCTTTTACTCTTTCCATATTTTGATTTTTAACTTTGATTGTGAATTTGATGCCTCTTATCATTATCTTTTTTTTAGGTAATTTGCCATAATATAGTCTTATTGTTCTTGTGCTAAAACTCCAAATAGCCAACTAGCCAGCTGACATACAGGGGTTTATCAAAATAATGGAAATATATACTGTTTGTGGAGATGATTTTATTAAGCTGTAGGCCCACCTCAGGCATTTAGAACAGATGCAATACGACATGGAATAGACTTACACAAGTCATGCCCATACAGTAATGGAATTCATGCCCATACATTCTTCCTGTAAAAATATGACCCAACTGTGCCAGTGATGCTGGAGGTGGAAAGTATGATCTGACCTTGCATTCCAGGTATTCCCACAAATGTTCAATAATATTGAGGTCTGGAGATTATGGTGGCCAGGATAGCTGCTGTACCTCATCTTCATGCTCTGCAAACCACAACTTGACATGTTTCACACAATGCACGGGTGCGTTATCCACTTGAAACCAGGGACTGTCAGTAGAGAACAATGCCTGCAACATTGGGTGCAGGTATCTCCCAAGAATGGATTTGTACATTGGTGACACAACCCTGCAGAATAAATAATGACGCTAAGGAATACCATGAAATGGCACCCCACAGCATCAGGGATCCACCTCCATTTTTCACAGTCAGAAATAAACAGTTGGGGTGGTACACTTCTGCAGGTTTTTGTCAGACGTACACTCTACAAATGGTGGGATACAATGTGTAACACAATTCATCAGACCAGATGACATTGCCAGTCTTTAGCATCCCAATTTTTATGTGCTTTGCACCACCTTACACATTTTGTTGTATTGATGTTGATAATCAGAGGTTTGTGGATGAAAGCATGGTCATAAATACCGGCATAATGAAGTTCCTGACGAACTGTTATGACGGAAACAGGATCATTCCGACTGGTGTTCAACTCTGCTGCTATTTGCGATGCCGTGGTCTTGTACTTCTGTTGTACAATCTGTACCAGAGTTTACCTATCCCTATCTGACAACTTTGTATGGTGTCCACAATTTGCACGTTTAGAGGCAACATCCTGTCCTGTTTGATAGGTAGTTATAATCTTTGATACAGTTCCTCGTGTTACACCTACTATTTCCACTGTTCTAGTTACTGAAGCTCCTGCAAGACGCACACTAATGATCATACCTTTTTGGAGGTCACTGAGATCTGATGTTGGCAATTACACCAACAGCTGTTTCACCTGTGGCACTGCTACATGATAGCTGACATTGTACTTCTCCCCATTATATACTTTACATCGCGGGTGACGTTCCTGTGATAGTATTCGCCGCATTGCATGTACTCCAGTCACTGTCAGTGTTACCATTATTTTGATAAACCCCTGTATCAACAAATATGAACAATGTAGATAAATAAACTTGTCACATTACATTTGAACAACCTTTATATTTACTATTTATGCAAAATACTGTAGAGTATTATCATCATTCAGTTCAACTAAAACTCTGTGACTTAGGAAGAGCATTCTGATTTTTATATAAAAAGACTGTTGGAATAAGAAAATATGACTAACTTTCTTGCCCTTACATATAGAAATGATATAAACTAGGTTTGTACTGACAGCCAATAATTCAGTCAAATATCAAACTTCATTTTACTTTTGTCAGCATGTATATAAATATTTTATAAATGTTCATTGCCATATAAATGTTTTAGTAATTATATATAAAGTACCTTCATCATAAATTGCAAAAATGATCCTCACATAAATTTAATCCTTTGGTTTACTGTTTTATTAAATGGAAATTCACTTTACTCTTTTACATAATGGGATGCCAAATAGGTATGCAATTTCACCTAATTTTTACATGTAATTTTATTCAATCAAAACAAACTGTTAAAAAGAAACGTGGAAAACTGTTGAATTTTTACTAGTTATATTTGAAATGATGATAAATTACTTGTGTTTAAAATTTTTTTTGCACTGTGAAACACCTTGAAATACTCGGGAAAGTGGAGGAGGGCAAACACTTTTCACATTTATAGCAGCTCTCACCCATTTTCTATCTTTGCATACTACATAGTCTTGGGAAGGATTCTTCTTTTTGGGATTGGGAGGAATGAATTTTGCAAAATGAGCTCACTGTTGGTGCCTGTAGTTTTGTTGGAAATATTCTGGATTGTGACATCCATGGCTGTGGTACTCTGGCAGAATGGCATTTCATGACATTTGTTCAGCCAGTCTGATCTTGAAATCTGAAATTTTATCTCGTGACTTTCTTCAACAGGCATATCTGTTGAATGTGGCCATGTCCACAAGACAGAAGAATATTTTCTTGTACACCTTGCTATATCTCCTCATTATAGAGAATGATGATAATTGTTGGTCCTGTTTGTCTATGACATTCATGAAATTGGTGCAGTCAGTTACTGGTTTGAGTTTTACCATTGCAGTGTTGGTTTTCCTGTGTCTGTCATCTGTTCATCTTTGTGTTCATCTTTGGGGATCTGACATTGTTGACAATTACACCACAGTAGCTGTTTCACCTGCGCCTATGGCACTGCTATGTGATAGCTGACATACTTCTCCTCTTTATATACCTCGCATCACTGGTGACATTATCCCTGTGATATGCATATGGTGCATTGCGTATACTCCCGTTGCTGTCAGTGTTTCCATTATTTTGATAAACCCCTGTAAAGTATACTGTTATCTCTACTTGGGGTTGGCAACCCACAAAATAAAGAGAAAGCATGACAGTAGGTTCTCCTGAACAGACCTACCAGTGTAGAAAGTCCATGTTCAATAATCATTATCCATGCTAGTATATAGCCTATAAAATTTTAAAGTTAAATTTTTTACCCTGTGAAATTGATTACTTCTTAACCAGGTAGAAAATAATGACAATAGCCATTTAAAACAGGTCAGTAATCCGAATTGATCATCAGGCTGAACTATTAGTACCTCAACTTTCCATTCATTATTAGAGAGTACCTTTGTTGAAAATGTACTAATAACCTGCACCATGGAAAGGTGAGGTAAGATTTTAAGGGGGTAAAATTGTATTAAAGTATTTTACATTTTTAGTGCAGCAGTGTACAATTGTTATATATTTTGTGTTTTCTTTTCCAGCTGCATTTGATGCTGTTGGTAACATGCTAGCTGCAGCAGAAACTCCAGTTTTTAATACTGAGGAAGCAAAGGTGTGGCTAATTTTTTTATTTCAGAATTTTTATTGATGTAATTTTGCTTTACAATCTTTGATGAATAACTTGTTTGCATGTTTATGTCAGTATTTAATAATTTGCATCTATATACCTGCATCTAGTCATATTTGACTATACTTGACAAGTTTTCACTTTTTGGAATGTTGTCAAGATGACCTTTGTCTTACACATAATTTCAGTTCCATGTACAGATTTTCAGTAAATACTTTTGTATAAAATTGGAAGAATACTTGCATGATGCAAAATTTGTTTTAGCTATTATTTTTAGAACTAGTTTAGGTGTGCAGACAACTAAAAACACACAAAATGAACTTGTTCCAAATTGAACTTGTTCCAAATTGAACTGAATTTTTTAATCATATACGTTTTTTATTTGCATTTAATTTTACTTATTTTTGCCAAGACTGTGTACATCTTTTAGGAATTCGATCTATAATTTTGAAATTTGTATAGTCCTATTTTTATATTTAATGTTAACATTGTTATGTTTTTGTTTTTAGTTATTTGTAGCACAATCATTCTTCTGTTTGCAAGTGTGTGAAAAAAGCATGGAAAACGGTTTATTTTCTTTCCTTCCACCATATAAATTGGGAATATTGATGATTACCATTCCAGTATGCTGCAAAATTGAGCTCCATTATTATCAATAACACTGAATAACTCCACCAAAAAAAAAACTAGAAGGATAATTTTTAGAGAGAATGAAGTTTGCCATTTTCTAACTCTCACTAATAGTGGAGATTCAAACTGATAGATCAGCACATAAGATCAGGGGTATAGGCAGTATGGGCTCATTGTGCCCTACCTGCTTACACCTGGGGCCATCATGAAGATAGCAAGCCCAAATGCAGAAAACGTGACATCACAAGATGTGTCTGATGGTAAACGAACTGCGAAGTGAGTCAACACACTAAGTGCACAGGACAAACTGGCATTTCGCTTTATATGAAACTATGCTAAATATAAAATTTTGATCCTCTATAGTGTGTTTTTTTTTTACAAATAAGCTGCAAAATCATTTTTTGAAGTTCTGCAATCATTGCTTATTATGGACAAGCAAAATTAAACGATTTCCACTACAGAGAAATTCAAAGTGAAATACTTGTATGCATTTTTTTTCCTTTCAACACGGAAAGCAGTTACTGTTTGGTTAATATTTGCTGATAATTATGATACGATTCATTAATTGAAATAAAGATTGATAACAGAAATGCATCTAAAAAATTTAAAGTTTATTTCTAATAAAAAAAATGGATTTATTCAGATATAACACTTCAAAAATTTGCTATAGCCAGAAGATTACTGCAATCTGTACATTGCAAAAATATTCCAATTTCTTTAATATGTGTCTAAAAATAAATAGCTTATTCAGTATGAAATATAGGATGCATATACAAGTTTCTTGCACATATTGCAAAAACTCGCTAGTTCTTTATATTTTTTAGGATACATATATTGAAAATTATCTTAAGCTATTTGAATATATTTTTGATTTAGACGCTTAAATTTTTTTGGTCATACCTTTTACCATAAATTTTTAAAAGTTTGCTAATTTTAAAAGTTTTAGTAATGCTATATTTTTTAATATTTAGTCTAGCCTAATTAAAAACTGGCCTGTTTGCAAAGAAATACCAATGTTTGTTTACATGAAATTTTGGCTTTGAACTCCAGTAAAACTATTTTGTCTTTCTGCTGTTTTGTTTATGGTAGTTCATTTACCCATATTGAAATACAAGGAAATTATAATTTTGATGATACATTTAATACTTAATTTTTCTGTGGTATCAATAAATAAAAGTAGAATATTTTGCAACTTGCTTATTGAGGTAATTATTGATCTTGGAGTTATTTTTATAAGTATTCCAAATGCTAAGGTTCAGAATAAATTTAATGCAAATGAGTATACTGGTGAAGTACCAACATAACTATTTTAAGGACTTGCATTTTTCCTGGTCTGATTTTTAGTAATCTAGTTAGATGCTATGAATACATTATAATGGAGAAATCTATGCCAATGAAAATATTTTAAACCTGCTAACACCATTATCAAATGGAAATTGAACAAATTTCGTTTTATCAGTGCTACATGATAATAATTTTTAAAATAAGTTTTAACAAATCTCTAGAAAAACAGATATACATATGTGAAAGATTTTGTGGTATGTGCATTTTGGAGTATGAACTTTAAAAATGCCTTGTATAATGTTTGGTAAATACCTAAGAATTATTCATTTCATATCCATTCTGATACAAAATTTGACTATTGAAATAAGACTATAAAATTCATAAGTAATAAAAAGCAGAATATATAGCAAGCCTGAATAGTTCAGTAATTACTTATTAAATTATGATGGCTAAATCTTGATATCATTAGTTTAACTTGTGACTCAAGAAATACCACAAACTCCATGGTATTGTTTGAGACTACCATTTATAAATATTAATAAACAACTAATTCTGGTTGAGAAGAAAATAAATATACAAGGTGTCTCAAATAATGTACACATTTCATGAAAATTAGTTTCTGTGTATCACTTACTTTCTGTAACCTCGGAGATAAAAGTGCAAAGGCACATTTTCTTTACCATAACCAACAGTTTGGAAAATTATGAAGATAGTTGTCATCACAATGAAAATCGATAAAGTAGAAATTACACATTTTCCATATTAATGTATAGTCTTTCATGAAGACTTTTTTTTATTCACTTACTACAGGATTAGAACAAAATAATCAGTATATTCCTGATTCAGCTACTAATCCACTGTCAAGTATGAAATCTTTAATAACAATATCCTTTCAAATACTTTGTAAGCTCAACTCAAATCCTCAAAATCACATGAAAACGTCAGACTCATCTTTTGACTTCAGAACTGACAGTAGTGCCACATGCTTAAGGCCCAATGTCTTCACGATGGCCCCATTACACTCCTGATCATACAACATACATGCCTAATGCCTCTCTATACTTTCTAAATATTGGCATGTGTGCTCAAGCAACTAAGCTGAGAGAAAAAAAAAGTTTAGTGGACATTGGCATACTATGTCATGATGAGATGTTAATGGTAGCTCATAATGCATTGTTTTATTATATCTTTTGTATCTATTGAAAAAAGAATGACAATCACGTTTTTGTTGAACATTGCCTTTCAATCGTATTATTTTTGTGACTACCAACCCTAGTGTTCTGGCTGTTGAGTAATATGGCACTCTCAAAATAATTTTTCGGTCATATCTTTCTCCTCTGTCATTTTGTCAACTATAATTTTTTTTTACCTGATGTCACTTTTTTACAGATTTAGAAGTGAGTTTAAAATTCTATTCTTTCATTTCACAGCTATAAAGTCTATCAAATGAGTATCAACTAAAATATTCTGTTATGCTCATGTAGCTTTAGAGGTTTGAGTAGTAAGTCTGATTTGTGAAACTGCAATTTAGCAGGTATGAAAAAGATTTTTATCAGTATAATAAAATTACTACATTAGAGTCAGGTTTGCAAGTATTTTCAGTTCTTTTCCATTATATCCCCAACCTCCCTTCTTTCCACTTGTAATCAATGATATATTGGTGCATTCCATACTAGAAGAACTTTTCCGGCTACAGAAATTTAAATCCGTTAGGTTAGAACTTTAATGACAAAAGAACTTCCTCAATGACATTTGAAACATATCAGTTGGGGTACAACTGAAAAGTACCACATTTTCTTATTAAAAATTTTCCATTTCATCTTAATCGATAGGTTCTTGTTCTTAAATTTAGGATAATTTTAATAAATGATAAATTTTGATAAAAAATTACTGTTGTGGGAATATTTCTATAATACTACTATCAAATACTAGGTGGTTTGTATGCACTGATGCATTAAAGGCATTAAAATTATGGTGAGGTTAAAAAAGATTTAAAATCACTCATCAAATCACATGGAGAAGCCAGTAGCTCGAATAGAAGCTATATATATATATGTAAAAGAATTGAGTTTGATGTTGTTAATATTATTATAACATCAAACCCATCTATTCTTTTATAACGAGTTATAATCCCAGAAATTAATCCTTCCTGGGTCATCATTGAACATAGGCAATGAGAAGTCAAAGATGTCAATAGACATCTTTGACTTCTCATTGAATTTTTCTCAGAAAAAGATTTCTCTTAACAAAAGACGTCAATAGACGTCTTTTGTACAGCATACGAAACTTAGATTCCTCCCTCCCTCCCCAAAAGAAAAATGCATTTCTTAATAAAAGACACACTATATTTTTCCCCAGATAGGTAGAAGTCCAGCTGTGATATTTTGCACTAGTTTTAATGAAACAATCAACATTGATGGATGGATGTGATGCAAATGGAAGAGCTGTAACAATTGATTTCATAACTATTTAGTGTTTGTGATTAACCCTTCCTGGGTCACTGTCAAACGTAGACATTGACAGAATCCGAAGTGAGAGGTCAAGGACATCAGTAGATGCCTTTTGTTAAACATATGAAACTTCTATTTTTTTTTATTGCCATTTGATAATTTTCTTAGATATACTTTTAAAAATATACAATTCAAGTTTGAAAAGTAATATTTTCTTTTTGCATTCATGCATATTTTATTAAACTATAATATAAATAATATATTAAAGCCATCTGATTGCCATTTCTTAGAAGCACTAAATGGTATTGCGATTTGTTTGTTAACCTTCCTCTTTGCTGAGGCAACCTTCTGATTTTAGCTCACAAGTTTGATTTGAATTATTATGAACAAATTTTTACTTAAAATTTTGAAAATCTCCTAAAAATTAGCAAAAAACTGCTATTTTTAAAAGCAGCAGATTTTGAAAGTAATTACAAAGTACATACCACCAATTTTCCCCCCGTTTTACACTCTTTTTTTGCCATAAATATTTCAATATTCCCAGAATTATTTTTGTCATTTATCCCAGCATTTTTTCCACTTTTAAATGCATCTTTCCCACTTTTAAAATCGAAACTGTAAGTAATGTGCCGTTTTAGAAAGAGGAAGTCTGAAAGCCGAGTTGCAATGAAAAGTATGTGCTTTACACTGTAGTGAAACCTGCTTTAAGTTGTATCATTGAAAAAAATTACAAGGCAGAGTAGCATTGTTGTTCAAGGTTATAAAAATATTTTATTATTTGGAATAAAATGTTCTTTTTATTAAAACATAATAAAGCAAGTTTAGTTTCTTAGGTTTTTCTTTTTAGAATTAAGTCTTAATTGCTATATCAAACCTTTTTTTCTACTACATCAATCTGAAAAGGTGTTATTAATATTAAAACACTTCTCATTTTTGAAAATTATTTTATTTAGTTTCATAAAATTCAGAATTAAATTATGTTTAATTTTATATAAACATGACCATTTCTATTAGTTATTTTTTTTTTAAATTCTAAAGTTGACTTGTTTATTTGACTTGGCACAGTGGGCAAAAATCCTGGGCTTTTCTCAAAGTATGGAACTGAGAAAAAATTATAAAAAGGGGGTAATTTTCTTATTTCAAACAATTTTTTTTTGTTATTCAGAAATATCCTTTCTATTCATGAGCATTATAATCATTTGTGTCTATTGGATTTTTCTAATAAATTATTTGCATTGCAAGGTGCAGTTTTTTACTACATGCCTCTATAAAAGCTATTAAAATAAAACTTGTCATTTTTTTGTTAAATATTATATTTTCACAAAATCCAGAATTGAATGCTGATTAATTTGGCATGTAACATGCTATAATTCCTTTCATTAATTATTTGGTAAAAAAAGTTGTAAAGTGATTTTTTTTTTTTGGCTGATCCTAGTGAAAAAATAGTTGGACATCTGGATGTAAATCAGTTTTTCAGGTTGGACCCTGGAAGGGTTAATCTGTATATGGAATATACTTTTAAGTAGTTAATGGCTGTCAATTAATCTCTGCTATGATCTACAGAAGGAGTCTCAAATGCAAATCATATGGAGGTTCAAATCAGTTACTTTTTGATATATGGCAGTCTGCATTTTATTTTAAGCAGTGATAAATAAATATTCCCTCAAGCAGCTGTTTGCCACACAGGTCTGACAGGAGCCTGTAAGTTTAATACGCCATAAAGTCCAAAGAAGGAGAGACCTCACAGCAGAAAGACAATGCAAACAATCATACCTGGGGCTCAAAACCAGGTCCCTATGATCGGTAGCAAAGTATTATAGCCAATCACAAAGCATACTTCTGTTGTAATTTTATTATTTAAATGTTACACACTTTTAATATTAAAACATTAATTTGAAGGTGACCATTTTTCCATAATAGCATAAGATCATCTCACTCGAGTCAAGTTAGTAAACCATAGTTCACTATCATTATTATGATAAAGCATGAATGCCATTGCTTGCAGCCAAATAATATTACTTCATGGGTAGTGAGTTTAAAACACCTTGTCTACAGTATCATTATCAATAACTTTGCCATTGCATAATGGGTGGGGATGGCTCAGTTGGTAGCAGGTCAGGCTCGTAATCTGCAGTTCCCAGTTTCAAGTCCCAGTTGGGCCAGCATTGATATATTTCTCTGCAAAATTTAGCCTTAACATGCATAGTGGCTAGGAAGATAGCTGCTGTTTCAGCAAGACAAACTTTGTGTGTTGTGTTAGCTCTAACTGAGGTAGTGGTCAGCAGTGTCTTCTGTCTTAGTACGGCATGTCCTTCTATGAGAAGGTCTGTAAAAGCTAGGAATAGCTTCTAGGATTGTTCTCTGTCCTATATGTTGCAAATAAAAAAAGAAAGAAAACCTGTCCAAGGTCAGTAGGAGACATCAATGGGTTTGCAAAGGCCATTGTCTGTGAGATGGGATGTTAGGTCTTGGTCCCATGTGTGGGAGAACCATATCTTGTGCATATTAAAGAGCACACTGGATGGCCTTGACGGGAGGCTACCATCTGTCTCCCAACAGCTGTCCTATGGGTCTTCTCCCCCAACCTTCTCTGAGCCTTTTGGTCCTTGTGACCTGGCCCATGGTGTGCAAAAATGTGCCTCTCAGAGGTAAAACAACCTAACACATAATAGTTTGTGCTTTTTCAAATATCTGTGATAACTTTGACAATATTGAAAGCGATGCTGAAAATATATCCATTAAGACCTATTAAAGTGAATCAAAGAGAAGAATTACTAAGAAAACTATTTTTTGGTGAAAATTTGGTGAGTATATTAAATTGAGTAGACAAATTATTATATACAACCCGATAATAATATGCAAAGCAGAAGGATTGCTTCCAGTCACTTGGGATGCTGAAACTGGCAATGCCTATAAACAGAGCAGGTCTATACACATTGGAAACCAGTCAAAAAAATGTAATTGTGAGTAAGGGTAGCAACTTGAGTTTGACTGTGGCCAGATAGTAGGTGCAAGGAAGGCCAGTTATTCAACCATTGCAACTGCTGAACTGTTGGGATTTTCACACCAGACGTTGCACGTGTATACTAAAACTACGTGAAATACAGCAAAACTTCCAACCACCAGGAGAAATGTAGATGTAAACGTGCAGTTGACTCTCGAGGTAAGAGCAGACTGTCCCACTCATTACAAGGAATCATATGGCTACCATGGAGCAGATAACATCCGAATTGAATGAGGGCATGTCCGCAAATTTATGCATCTATATGTTAGACTATCCATCATGACATGGAAAAAATTAGACTATGGCAGTCAACAACCACATCTTTTCACTTTGTTGACTGCAAGGCACCAAAAGATTAGGCTGCAGTTTGCAAAGGCTATAATCATGCTGATGGGAGGATGCATATGTGGCGTAAACCACAAAGCAATGAACCCAGTTTGCCAAGTTGGGTCATACAGGTAGGTGGAGGCAGTGTAACAGTTTGGGGTGTGTTTATATGGGCTTCTTTTGGGACCCTCATACTTGTCAAGACTTTCATCACCTTCACAAGGTATGTTAATATCCTCATCAACCATCTACATCCGTTCATAACGATTCTCTTTCCGCACCATGATGCCATCTTTCAACAGGTCAATGCCATACTGCATACTTCCTGAGTGGTGACCAATTAGCTGCAGGAGCATTCAGGTAAGTTTGCCACACTTGAATGGCCACTTCGATTGGCGAACCTCAACCCCATTGAGAATTTGTATGACGAATTGGAAAGATCTATTCCAATCTCCACCTGCAACTGTGAATGCTCTATGACAGGCGATCCTCGCTTCATGGGTTCATGGTATGACAGGCGATCCACCCCCATGTTTTCAACACCTCATTGAGTTATTAGCAAAATGTCTGGCTGCTGTTATGAGTGCAAAAGGTGAAGCAACAGGTTATTTGGTAGATACATATAATAATTTGTCCATTTAGTGTATTTACCACACAGTAATTTAGGGTGCAGGGGGCCCATATATGACTCTGTGTCTAAGGCCCTAAAATGTTTAAACACAGCTCTGATAAGTGAGCTTGGCTGTATATCCTTTCCTTGTAAATTAATTTTAAGTTCCATTATTTGTAAATGGAAAACTCTGTTTGTGGATTTAAGCTTGTTTCTTCATTTATTACTTTTTGTTGTATAATTTAAAGTTATATTTTGCTAAGACAATTTTTAAAGTTTGGGATAATCCTTGAATGTATGGAAACCTATTGGTATATTATTGACTTTCATTTCTGTAGCCATTGTGGTCCTGCCCCATGTGCCCTGGGTAGGGGTGTGGATGCTTTAGCAGCACTGCACTGATCAAAGAGCAGTTTCAATGGGTGGGGGTGAGTGGTAAATTTCTTCATTGCAGCATGCTTTTCTATTTTGGTATATCACCAGTTGTTCAGCGAGATCCAATTGAAGCTTGGGGGGACAGAAATTGAACAGACCAAAATTATTTGTGTCTGACCACCACCAAGTTTCAATTGGATCTTGCTGAACAACGTGATATACCAAAACAGAGAAACGTGCTGTAATGAAGAAATTTATCACCCAACCATGGAAATTGCTCCTTGATTGGTGCAGTGCTGCTGCTAAAGTATCCAACCCCCCCCCCCACACACACACACACACACAAACACACACAAACACACCCTACCCAAAGCACATGGGCAGGACCATGAAACTACAACAGTGTCACCAGCTGCAAACCAAACAGCGCAGCCACACAACAATACACACAGATATAATCTCCAAAGTAGAACTGTTTACACATCATCTGAAGATGATGTTAATAGGCGAAACGTGTCAATGATGCCAAAATATCATTTTGTGATATGTGCAACAGGAAATGACTTATTTCCCATATTACTACAAGAAGTGACTAACATCCCTACTATCCTGCATTCACTGATTGAAATGCTATTTTGATTTACTAAAACAACTCTTTCCCTTGAAGTGAATTTCGCATAACATAATCAATAACCAAGCTAAGAGAAAAGGAGACAAAATGCACAATTGTCGAACACCAGAAGTAATGCTAAACCAATTGCTACAAGCCTTACCAACTCTCACACACGACTCAGTGTTATTATAGAGAGCTTTCATTATGTTAACTAACTTGTCTGGTATACCATATGATCTCACAATCAACCACAAATTATGACGATCAACAGAGTCGAAATCCTTTTTGAAATCAACAAAGCTAGAAACCAAAGGTTTCTGAAACTCTAAACATTTCTCAAGAATCTGCCTAAGTGAAAATATCTGATCCACACATCCCCTACCACTTCTGAATCCACATTGCTCATCACGCAATTGACTGTCAACCAGATTCTTAATTCTATTACGCACAATCATGGAAAGAACTTTACCTGGGACAGAGAGTAGGCTGATACCCCTATAGTTATCACAAGAACTGCGATCACCTTTTTTGAAAATAGGGATAACAATAGCTCTGGTAAAATCCTTAGGAACCATGCCTTTATCATAAAAGATATTCAGAATTTCAGTCATCCAAGTGGTAACCGAAACATTCCCAGCTCTAATCATTTCGGTAGTAATTTCATCTACCCCTGGGGATTTATGTAGTTTCAGTTTAGAAACAGCCAAAATAACTTCAGATTGTGTTATAGGGCCAACATTAAAGCCACCAATGCATCTATCATCATTGCAAACAATGGGAGTAGAACTAACTACGTTGTTTAGAACATCACTGAAATGCTCAGCCCACCTAGCCATGACAGAATTTTCCCCTTCTATAACCTTACCTTGTTTATCCTTCAATCCTTGTATGCCTGTCCGTTTTCTACCACACAAAACATTAACTATCTGGTACAGCTCTCTGCTGTTGTGCTGTCTAACTGCTTCCTTGGCTTTGTCAGCCAAACCATCAAGCCAAAGATTCTTATCAGCAGCTAACTGATCTTTTACACGTTTATTAAGTTCTCTGTAATGCTTTCTATTAGGACTAGTAGGGTATTGATTAAGGACATTCCTGCAGTTCTTTCTTTCCGAAATAAGCTCAAGTGCCCTATCACTCAGATAATTCTGTCTCTTCTGCTCCTTTTTTCCTAAAAGAGTACTGTTAGTGTCCAAAAAAGCCTGTTTAAAATGATCCCATTCTTCCTCAACTTCAGTAGTAAGCAAACCATGACTGTCATAATGACTAAGTAACCTATCATGGTAAGCTTTGGCTATAACTGGATCTTTCAGAGCTTCAGTATTAAAAGTAAATTTTTTAACCCTAGCACAACACTTTTTAAGTTTAAGTTGCAACACACTTTTAACAAGGTAATGGTCAGATCCAATTTCAGCTCCCCTATATGCCCTGGTATTCCTAACAGAACTAGCCCATTTGCTGTTAATTAATATGTAATCAATCATATTCTTATACAGCCCATCAGGTGAAACCCATGTGTACTTATGTATGTCGCTGTGTTTGCAATAAGTGTTAGTTATTCTGAATCCATTGAGTTTACTTACCTGTAGGAGACGTTGCCCATTGCCATTGCAGCTACCTATACCAAAAGGGCGTGTCTGCTGAGAAGCAGACCCACGCCTTGGTGATTCTTATTGTCGTCCCTCCCTGAAAAGAGAAATTTAAGATTATTTTTAAGAATCTGACCTTTATCTGTCCATCTGGTCTCTTGCAAGCCGAGAATATCTAAATTATAATGGTGGAATTCTTGTGTGAGGACATCAAGAGAAAAAGCTCTGTTGCAGAGTCCTCACATTCCAACTACCTATGGAGAGAAAATGGTTAGTGGGATGTTTAAAGAAACTATGTTTATTGAGAGAGGGAATGCCGACAATATCAAACAGCCCCCTATTCGCAGACATGGGGCAAAGACCCGTTCCCCCACTACTAAAGGCTGAAGCCATCTACACTGGAAGACTTCCTCCAATGCAGAATTTGATGATGCCAATAGAAGCAAAGAGTTCAGGTGCCTGCGATGACTTCTGCTCAGGATTATCCACCAGCTGATAAACATATCCTGTGAATCTATTCATTTGGGGCTGTCAACCCACAAACAAACAGAAAACACAGCGGAAGATTTTCCCTCCACAGAAGCCCACCAGTGCAGCAAAATCAGGATCCATAATCAAGCTCAGAGCCATATATCTGTCCAGTCCAGTAGGTTTATATGGTCAGCACCAGGACCCTGTGTGGTTGACCACTCCTCAGCAGGGTAGAAAAAAAAAGAAAAGTAGCCATAGTTGTCCAGATCAGTAGGCCACACTAATCTGGCAGCCCTCCCCTTCCGTTCACTTCCACAAGAGAGTATCTCTTTTGAAAGTTACTAACGGTCCGCACCACGAGAAGGCGGGGTCGGACATTAGGTGCTAGGCCTGGCCGGTTCTATGCATCATCACAGGGGATTGGTGCATAGCTCTCCTTCCAGTGACTACCTAGCTACCATTTACAGACCACATTCACTTCAAGGGAAAGATTTTGGCCTTAAATGGGCTGGAGATACGAAAATTTCTGATTTAGATTATGCTGATGATTTAGCCCTTTTGGCAAATGATGTTGATGAGATGAACTCTTTCATTCGAGCTGTTGATGAGACTGGTAGTAGAGTAGGTTTGGTTATAAACGGAGAGAAATTAAAGTGATGAAAATTGGTCAGGCAGGCTGTGATTCAGTTAATCTGAATGGTTGCAGTCTTGAGCAGGTGTCACAGTTTAATTATCTTGGGAGCTATGTAACAGATAATGGTGATGTGCGGCATGAGATTAACAGACGAATAGGGATTGCTGCCGGGACTTTTAAGAATCTATGGAGAGTGTGGAGAAATAGGCGTATACACCTGAAGACTAAAATTAGACTGTATAATAGTTTGGTTCTTTCTAGGGTTAGTTATGGTAGTGAAACTTGGACACTTTGTAAACAAGATAACAGGAAACTAGATGCTTTTGATTCCAGATGCTTACGCAGTATCTTGGGCATTAGGTGGTTCAACTTTGTAACTAATGATGAGGTTAGGCAAAGGGGTTTGCAACCTCCTTTAAGCAGCATATTGTGCAGAGAGAGACTCCGTTGGTTTGGCCATGTTGCCCATATGAATAATTATAGATTGGCGAATAGGGTTATGAACAGTGTGCCTAAAGGCCTCAGAAAGAAGGGGAGACCTAGGATGCGGTGGGCAGACAATGTCAAACAGGACCTTGTTAGAATTGGTGTGCAGTGGCCAGATGCAGTAGATGTAGCTCAGGATAGACTTGCTTGGAGAACTAAATTGCACAGTCTGGTTGGACCTCCATAGCCCATGGCTGCTTGAGGATGATGATGATGAAAACAACTCAGTAGGGATTAAGTTTTTAATAGTTTTTAGTCACTTAGCTCAAAGGCATTTAGACTTATATATATATACAGCAATATCGTGTTCATTAAATTAACTTAATAGCTACTATGTCTCTGGATTTCTAACATGAACAAACTGTATGACACAAGCAAGCTTCAATACACACAGTAGAAACTATAATTGGTTACATCTTGAAGCCTCACTTTTAAGCACGTAAAATGTGAATAAAAAAAAAGTCTCACTCTATTTGTTGCTGTTTTGCTTCTGTATTTTTTGTTTTTTGACTTTTCCATGATCTAGTTTGGGTACAGTAACCTTAGTTATACATTCATCACAGAACTACACATAAGCAGCCAAAATTGGTCACCCTGAAATATGAGTTTTCTTTGTTAGTTTACTTTGTCACATATAGTGAAATTTGTACTATCACAATATAATTAACCTTTCATTACTATCGTAGGAGTTCTCTGAATAATTTATTTATTTTAAATAATACTTTTGTGTTTTATAGTTTATTACAATTTGTGCATTAAACACTTTATCTATCTTTCAGAAAGTTTTAATAGGTCTTGCTAGAGATTTAAGGGGTTTAGCATTTGCTTTTAACACCAAGACAAGTTACATGATGCTCTTTGAGTGGATGTATCCTTTGTTCTGTAATAGTTCTAAATAGTTTTTTTTTCAGTGCAATTGATGTTTTTCCCCAGCATTAATACTTCAAGACCAACAACTGTTAATTAAGGTAAAATAAATTGCCTAAATGTGTAGCAGTATGTTTTGTATTCTGATTTAGGTTGTAGTTGAAACTCATTTATTTGTAATATTATTTTGTTTAACCCCATAAGTAGTAAGGTGAGGTCTCACAGATCAGTGGCAATTGTAAGTCATTTAGTTTGTACCAGCTGTTTAAGTTAATGTGATGAACTTTGTCTTTTCAATACCTTCACATCAACTGCTTCAAGGTTTCCAATGAATTATTGGCACATTTTCACAAATAAGTATTGATTATTGTAGTTCAAAGCTTCCAAGTGTTCTCAGAGACACCATCTCACTTATAGTGTAATTATTTTTGTATATTTGAAGGTGTTTGGGGAGTGAGACAATGCTGAATGCAGATTTGGAAAAGAAAAGAAAAATTTGCCAAAAACACTAATACTTTAATTTTTCTTATTATTAATCCATAATAACCAAAAAAAATTACTTAAAAATATATGCCTTTTTCAGTTTTAGGGAAAAAATAGAATCTTTTATGCCATAGCCTACTATAGAACATTACTTAATGATGCAAAGTTTTGAACAAAATCTTTTGACATGGCAGCCAATATAGTGAGAATTTCCATCATTTGCTGCTATGAAACTTCATTTCTAAAATCATAATGTGATGAAAGCTGAGTTTTTAAATATGACCCAGTAGTAGCAGCAATCATCCTGATGGAAGAGTCATCCTTCACCATGACCAATGAAAGTGAGTCAGGTGAAGAGAAATATGAAGAGCATGCTGATTTGTTTTTTTGATGTGGAGGTTAATAATGCACAAGGAGTTTGTTCCTAGAGGCCAAACAGTGAATCAACACTACTACATCAAGGTTCTGAAGCATTTGAGGGAGAGTGTGATGCTAAAACGTCCAGGAAAATGGCATGCACAGGACTGGGTGGGACATCTTGAAAATGTGCTGGCTCAGACCTCTCTGTTTGTTCAGTGGTTTTTGGCAAAACTAACATGGCTGTGGTTCCATTCCCCTACTCACCATGCCTTGCCTCCTGTGACTTCTTCCTGTTCCCCAAGATGAAATTTTACCTTTAAGGGTTGACAATTTGACTATGTCAAAGTGAATCAGGCAGAATGGAAGGAGGTGCTGAGTCAAACAAACAACAAGACGTTCAGAGTTTCAGAGCTGTTTTCAGCAGTAGAAATAGTTCTGGGCTCACTGTATTAGCTTCCAATGGAATAACAGTGATTAAAACCTAAGGTAAACCTAAATTTTTTATCATTAACTTTCTGATTGTACCTCATATGAGACAAATATTGGCACTATCCCTATTCAGTTGTTATTCACAATTTGCTGAGATGTGAGCTGCATTTTTTACTTAATGTTTAAACCTTTTCCATTCTCGGCCTACCTACAGAACTGGAATGAATCTAGAGGCCTAGTTTTTCTTTTATTGTATTCAACCAGAAAAAAAAGCTCTAGAATTTTCTTTCAAAAATAATGAACAGAAATAGGTCATGTATAGCTTTTTTTGTACCCAATTAAACAGTATTTAATTCTGAATTTTGTGAAAATGAAA
The DNA here is from genome assembly GCA_038380435.1 of Ryuthela nishihirai. Lineage (NCBI taxonomy): Eukaryota > Metazoa > Arthropoda > Arachnida > Araneae > Heptathelidae > Ryuthela > Ryuthela nishihirai. The sequence goes on from JAWZYU010000014.1 coordinate 36,884,759, forward strand.
TTTGTAATAAAAATGGAAAACATTAATTTGAATAAGACTTTTTAAGAGTGATAGATCTCTGCTAGCTCCCACTGTGACCTGCCCTATGTGCAGGTATCCATACCTAATTCACATTTAAGAACACACTGGATGGTCTTGATGAGAGATTTAAATGTCACTTAACAGCAATCCACTGGTTCTTCTTCTTCCCAAATCTGAATCCTTGAGATCTTGTCATTTAGCCCATTGTGTGTGCAAAAATACTACTCAGACGTAAAACAGCGAAAATTAGAATAGTATAGTGAAAAAAAAATATCTACCTCATTCCAAATTATTGAAGTGTCAACCACAAATACAATGATTCTATCATTTAATTTCATATTACGGAAATCATATATATATATGCATTAAAAATAATAATGAGCAAATAATAGTATTCAAAACTAATGTTAATTTAACTTTTTTCTGAAAAGAAGTAGAAATATTGTTGTTTTAACTATACAGTAGCACCTCATAAATTATATAAAATATATGTAAATAAACATGCAAAATGAATTATCTTTGGGAATCGTACACCTATTATATGTTTCATCACCTGACCACTGTGGGCAGAGTACATTACACTGTGTATTTAAATGGCTTGTACACTACTGCCATCTAACAAATCATATATTATTATTACAGCAGAACTGTGAAATATAATGAAAAAACATTCCCGACAGTAGAATGTTAAATCATAAGGTGTGTAGATGATTCCTCTTACCCCTCTTATTTATGCTATTGCACCAAAAACATACACATTCCAAGTGACCACTTGGTATGGCATTCCAGTCACAGAATGGGCTTGCTCTTATCTCAGTTTAATGTGAAATGTCATAATAGCAAAATGCTAATATCTTTATATGATTCTGCTAGCATATTAGTTTTGAAATCTCAGTAGTTCAGATTTACTTGACATTTCATCTCAATGTGAAGATAGAAAATATATTGAGTTAAATCCACAAAATTGTAAGATCTCTTGAAGTAGCAGAAAATAAAATCAGCCAGATGGCAAAAAAAGGTAAATTCACTTGAAGTCAATGAATTTTTTGTGGAAGAAATGAGTTTTGCCAATGTGTGGGACTCATAGTCAACATATAACTTTGTGCCTTTACTTTTTATTGATTAATTTACTTGAAGTATCAAAAAAAAAAAGTTTGCAGAAAAATACATTTACTTGTAGCCAGACCTGGGGCTTCTCTCCCCCCTTTAGAATGGTAGTAAGAGTAATAGGGGTAAAATGTCATTAGACTTATTTAGATTCATGCATTTTTTGAGAAATTTTTAAAGACTTGTAAAACAGAAGGAGCAGTGTTATACTGCATTGAAAATCCAGTCCTCTCCCCCTACATATTTCTGACTCAATTGTGTTTCTTCACCACTGCCCCTCACCCCACCCCTCAATTGTTTTCTAGATCCAGGCCTGCTTGTAGTTAATAAAATATATCTTTGTTTTGGGTGACAAAAAGTAAGTTTTGCTGGGGAAGGCAAAAAGTAAGTTAACTTGGATGACAAAATATCTTGGGCCAGTCCTGAAGGGGAAAAAAAAGCACATAATGTTAAAATCTAAAATTTTTGCTAAAATCTAAAGACTTCCATTATACGTACCAACATATAGTGTCCAGCTGACAACTGGATGCTTCTTAATTGGCTGCCTGCAAAATGTCTGTAGAATTTGGGAATTTTGACAAATTTGGGAAAACATGATGAATGAAAATAAGAAGGAAACTTGCTTTCTGAATAATATAATGGGACTTTTATTGTTTTTTTTTTCACTGTTGTATACTTTAAAACATTGGCTAAAATTGGACAAGTTGGCACTGTTCACACTTATGGGAGGGACATGGTGGCTCAGTCAGTAGCACTCCAGGCTTGTAATCTGTAGGTCCCAGCTGGGCCAGCATTGAGATTTATCTTCACAAAACTCCCCACCCTCCCTGCGGGACAGCAGGGAACATTGATGGGCTTGGAAAGGCAGCTGTCCATTGGATAGAATGTTAAATCGTGGTCTTGTGTGTGTGAGAGAGCCATATCCTGTGCATGTTAAAGAATACACTGGATTGCTTTAATGGGAGGCTGTCATCTGTCTCTCAACAGTTGTCTAATAGGTCCCTCCATACAACTTTTTCTGAGTCCTTGGGATCCTTGTTATCTTACCATTTAGCCCATTGTGTGCAAAAAAGTGCAACTCAGAGGTAAAACAACCCAACCCTCAGTATAGCAGTGAAGAGTTAAAACCCTCGATGAAATTCCACTGATATTCTGCATTTAAATGCAAGGGGATCGTTTGTTAAAGAGAAGAAATCCTATTTGTTTCAATATCAGGGACCTTATTCCTTCTTTGTAAATGATAAAAGATATTAAAAAATTTATTGATATACTAAAAAACAAAATTAAATAGCTTGCTGGTTTAAAAAAAACAGTAATAATTTGTAAATACTTTCTGCTTTGAAAAAAAAATCTCACCGAAGATGTAGCCATAACTTTTAAAGGTTGATAATGATAAATAAATCTATGAAAATAAAAGCCACAGTTTAGCAAAAATATAAAGTCATACTGAGAAAATGCATGTGTTATCTAGTATTTACCACAGGCAGGCTGACATAGCAAAAGCACACCTGGCAGCTATATTTGTCCCATTAGTCGCAACTGTTTCTTGTACTTCACTCTAATTGAACATGATGCATTCCTGGATACAAAGAACTGTTACCAGTTTAGTTTTCACTTCCAGAAATTATATGATGAAAATTATTCTAGAAATACTGAAATTGGTTTAAACCAGAAAAGAGAGAATGAAATGGGTGCTTCTGAAAAGTGATTTAAAAAAAGCAATTTTTTTGGTGAATTTTTGCAAGCAAGAGTTCTTGAATATAGTATAAAGAAAACAGAACTAATAGGGATTGTGAATATGAGTACTAAGAAATCATAATTAGAAAGGTGGCAGTGATTCTTTATTTTTGTAGTATATCAAAGTTTACAGTGAATTGAAAAAGTAAACAATGCTTTCTGAGCTGAAATAAAATATTTTTATAAAAAAATATATATATAATTTCAAACTAGAATTTTTTTTTTAATTTGTAGTTTTTTGTTGTACTAGGGGATGCTTATCAATGCTTACACATCTGTTCAAAAATTTGAAATGCTCCACAGCACCGTGGTGTTTGAAAATTTAAAATTATTTAAATTAGGATTTTGTTTATTGTTGTGTCATATTTAATTTTGTAGAATTTTTAAATGCTATTTTTATTTACTTTGCAGTGTTTCCATGAATGCAGTAATAATTTTTTTATATCTGTGAAATTAAAATTCTTAACACATTTATTAGTTATCCTACTTATACTCCCATACTGCACCGAGCTGTAGAATTGTGGTTTCATGAACCAGCTGTTACAACACCAGTTTTGAAGCTTTTAGCAGAATTGGTTCAGAATCGTTCTCAGAGATTACAGTTTGATGTTTCTTCACCAAATGGCATTCTACTTTTTAGGGAAACAAGTAAAATGATTATGAACTATGGTAAGCTTGTTAACGAATCAGAAAAGGAGAAGCTAATGCTTAGTATTTGAATCCATATCAATCATGAATAAAAATAGTCAACCCTGAAGTGCTAATATAAATAACAATGAATTTGTTCTGTTGGCTGATTTCTTAAAACTTTATCACCTTACCTTCAGTAGCATAGTATTTTAGTTGCACTCCAACCCTCTCACCAGCTGAAATCTAAATTGAATTCAGTAAGCTTCATTACATCTTAATTTAAAACTGTTTATTACAGTATCATGGTATGTAAAATTTAATAAATATTAAAAAGTTGCTAATGGACTTGAAAAATAAATTGATTCAACAGCCTATTAATCTATGCAAAATTAATGTATGTTATATTTAGTTTTGTTATACAGATTGAACTGAGGGGCAGAGGTGGGTCAGTCAGTAGCATGCCAGACTCATAATCTGCAGTTCCCAAGTTCAAGTCCCACTTGGGCTGCATTGAGATTTATCTTCACAAAACCCCAATCCTGCCACAGTCAGTAGGGGACAATTATGGGCTTAGAAAGGCTGCCGTCCGTCAGATGGGACATTAAGCCATGCCCCAGTGTGTGGTAGAGTCATACCCTGTGCACATCAAAGAGCACACACACACAACTTGATGGGAGGCTTCCATTTGTCTCCCAACAGCTGTTACAGTGGGTCCATTCCCCCAACCTTCTCAGAGTCTTCAGGGTCCTTGTGACCTAGCCATTTAGCTCATTGTGTGCAAAAATGTGCCACTCTGGGGTAAAACAACCCAACTCAGAATTGAAATATCTAAATAACAGCAAAATAGCATTTCTTAGCCAAAAATATGTGAAAAAGATTAAATTAGTATCTGAATAAAAATTTAGAAACATGAACAATATTTTGTAACTGAAAGTGTGGTGATCTTATGACATTTTACTACAGTGTGGCCGAGTGGTTAGCGCACTTGGCTGCTGATCTAAGGGACCTGGGTTCGAGCCCCGGAGTTAAAGCATGGATGTTCTTGTCGTTTTTTCTGCTGAGGACCTGCCATCCTCACAGACCTTCTACTCTGGCATATAAACTGACAGGCTCCTGTCAGACCTCTGTGGCAAGCAGCTGCTTGAGGGGGTATTTATTTATTATTTTAATTCTTTCAACTCTTCTTATACTTTTGAATGTTAAAACAATATTGCAAACAAAGTAATTGCTGAAGCTTAAAATCTCTTTCAAAATGAAAACTACAATCTTTTGTAACATTCTAATGCAACAAAAAACTCCAGTTGGTTTTTCTCTTACAAAAAACTCCAGTTGATTACACTATCAGAAAGAATTTTCTGAACCCAGGTTTCTGATTGCTATATTGATAGGTTAAATATCATACAAATTTTGTGGTCATTCAAATGAAAACCACAAAAGTTAAAAGCTGTCTTACTCAAAAAGCTAAAATACATGTCTTCAATATAGTAATCCTTACATTTGATTCATTTTCTCCAATAATGAACTAGTTACTGAATTCTGTGGGAGAAGTTTTGGCTGTTGGTGGTGGAGCCACGTGTGAGCTGCTATTTTGACCTCATCATCTGACAAGAAATGATATCCCCCTAACGAGTCTTTCATTGACCAAAAGTAAAAGGTGGTAATCATTGTGTACTAAGTCTGGTGAGTATGGAGGATGAAATAACATTTCAAACTTCATCTCCTATATCTGCTCCGTTGATTAATATGCATTGTGATGGGTGGGTATTGTCATGCTGCTGCCACACACTGAGTATAACAAACCATGACATTTCTTCCAAATTGCTGACTTTAGGTTATTCAGAAGCAAGTCTCAGCACTTTGTACTTGTCACAGTTCCTTATCTCTTGGGAGTAGTGTTCCAGAGTTACCTCTTTGTGATCCCAGAATACAGTGAGTAACACTTTCTGGCTAATGTTCGGTGTGGACTTCATCAGTGTAGGTGAGTTTTATATAGCATAACTCTGAACTTCTGCATTTGCTTACTGTTAAGAAACAGTGCACCCAGGATTCATCACTGGTTACTATACATTCTGAGAAGAAATCTTGCTCATACCATCTAAGAAGCATAGAACATGGATCAGCTTGTCACTCCTTCAGTTCATGTATTAAACACTGATGAATCCAACAAATATGTACTTTTTGTAACTGCAGCTCCTCACTAATGAAGTTATACACTGAGCCAACACATATTGAACACTACAGAAATTTCTTCAATGGTAATGTGATGATTTTCTTTTATGAGCTTCTCTACCTCTACAATACTTTGTGGTATCATGGCATGATTTAGCTTGTGTGGGTCATGGAGCATCTTCAACACGTTCAATACCATTTTTAAATTATCTTTCTATTCGTAGACTCCCATTTATTCATGCATCATTTGCCATACTGATCTAACATTCTGTGATAAATTTCAACTGGTTTTAGTCCTTTAACATTCAGTAATTGAATTATAGACTGTATCACTATCTTGATGCATGGTTGCCACTTTTTTTCAAGACTGGTTGTTTATGAATAATGCCAGCAGATAAACATTAATGATTTTTAGCATCTTTTGCTCTTCATCCATTTATGAGGATCATTGAAAGACTAGTGCAAACTATCCTGAACAATCTCTCGGTTTGAGCGATGACTAGTGTGTTTCAGTTCTCTCCACAGAAGACTGCTTTTATGCACATTTGCCACGAGTGTTGTGATCTTTATCTGGACTCCAAGCCATAACTCAGAGGTACCAACATTCCAGTTGTGGTCCAAGTGTGTGCAAGTATTGAACTTTGTCAAGATCTCCTACTCTCTCTCTCTACTGGAGAGCAGACCAATGTTATTTGTTCTACCTGTACCATGCACTTGTCTGGTGAAAACTGGACTGTAGGTCACATGTGTACAATTCCACCCAAAATTCAGTGGTGAAGGTGCTGGATCCTCTCCACCATCCGACAAATTCTGTGGTGAAGGTGCTGGATTCGCTCCATCATCAGGCCCTTTGTGCATGGCGAGCCTTTTCACCTCATCAATCCATAGTCTTTACATTGAGACTGATGAACCATCTTTATTTGCCATTAGCAGTTATCTCTACAATATGCATATAAATTGTGATCACTGCCAAGTCATTCCACTTAGAACTGCATTTTTCAACCCAGTTGGGAGTTGCTTTATACTAATCACTTGATTGCCATTCATCCTTTCAATTTGAATGACGAAGGCTACCTGAGAGACACATCAGTCTAAATAGTGTTGCCCAGGTGGCAGCCAAGTCACTTCCATTGTGTCTCACTGTTTCCCCTTTCTGCAATTTTTTTTTTCTTTGCAGGATGGGGAAGGCTTTTTTAACCAACTCTTGTACTGGCAACTCTTCACCAGACATCACATTGCACACCCAGACTTCTTGCCCACCTTCAAAGATCACTCTAATTCCAGGACTTCAACGAGATCAGCCATGTTCTGCTATGATGTCATCATTGCTGACCAGGTCACACTGCAGTGTCCCATCTTCACTGTAGAGTTGCATGTTACCAGTCTTGCCCGCCCTGCCCACGGTCAGTAGGGGACACCGATGGGCTTGGAAAGGCCGCCGTCCATCGGATGAGACGTTAAGCCGTGGCCCCGTGTGCGGGAGAGCCATACCCTGTGCACGTTAAAGAACACGCTGGATGGCCTTGACAGGAGGCTATCATCTGTCTCCCAACAGCTGTTCCAGTGGGTCCCCTCCCCCAACCTTCTCTGAGCCTTCAGGGTCCATGTGACATGGCCATTTAGCCCATGGTGTGCAAAAAAGTGCCACTCAGAGGTAAAATAACAACAACAACCACCACCACCAGTCTTGTCTTGGACAACTTAGCGATTATACATCATAGTCAGTGTGTGATTTACACCAACTCACTTAGCTCACTACAATTTGGGACAGGGGTAGCTCAGTCAGTAGCACACCAGGCTCATAATATGCAGTTCCCAGGTTTGAGTCCCAGATGGGCCAGTGTTGAAGTTTATCTCCAAAACTCCCTGCCCTTGGTCATTAGGGAACAATTGGAAAGGCTGCTGTCCATTGGAAGGACATTAAGCTGTGACCTTATGTGCGGGAGAACCATATTCTGTGCTCATTAAAGAACACACTGGATGGCAATAACATGAGGCTACCATCTGCCTTTCAAAAGCTGTCTAGTGGGTCTCCACCCTCAACATTCTCTGAGACCTCAGTGTCCTTATGACCCAGCCATTTAGCCATTGTGTGAAAAAAGTGCCTCTCAGAAGTAAAATAACCCAACTCAGGAATATAAAGGAAGAAGTAATATGTGCTCACCTCCTCTCCGGGTCATTCATTTATTATGCATTCGTTTCTTCTACAGACAGATGATAAACTTATGTGTGAGTTTTGTGGCACTGTTTTATCTATTAAACACATTTTAAGTGACTGCATTGCTTTTAACCTTGAACAACGTGTATTTTATCTCTCATCAGCTATCGTCCATGCCCCTTACACACAGATACCTTTTATCTGATGATTTGTTTTTACCACCTGTATTCAGACCTCTGTGGCAAACAGCTGCTTGAGGTTTTTTTTTTTAACTTTCTTCACTATTTTATTCATCTTTGATATTCTGCCTTTACATTTCTGTTTTACACTCATTATTGCTGTTACACATCATTGTCCATTACACCCATTGTTACTAAACATTCCTAAACATATATAGTCCATTACGCACATTATTAATTTTTGTCTTTTACAATTGTTTTACCATTTTTATGTGTTTATTTTTATGTCTTTTGATTTTAATTTTGATTATCGGTTAATCATCTTTTATCTTTTTACCTTGTTTCATGTATTTATAACCTTAGTTGTTTATGCGCCATAAAACTCCAACCAAACTACCAGCAGATACAGCCATGTGTGCATTTAGACATAGACTTTAATCAATAATGTAATGAAAGATTATAATTTGTTTTGATTTTTAAACTTATGCAATTTATGACATTGCAGTTTTCATTTGAATGACCTTTGTACATACATGCATACCTTCACACAGTCACATAATCCTCAAACATCCATGGGCTACAGAGATCCAATGGAGACACATGCATGCACCATACCATAATTCTACCACCTGCATACAGGTACCTTTTGATAATGTTTTATAATAATGGTGGATGTATATTTCATTTCCCCTAATTTCTCCAGATCCATATGTGTTGATGGTCAGTCTGCTCATAAAACAACGATTCATCGTATAAATAGTACAGTAACCATTAGAACAGATGTATATATGCACTCACCCACCCAACAATCCACCTACATAAATCCTCAAGCAGGTACAACCACTAGAACTTAGGAAGTCCAATTATCCTGTGTAATTTAGTTCTCCAAACACCTCTCCTGAGCTATAGCTGTGTGTTACGTCGCTGCAGACAAGTTCTAACAAGCTCTCATGTTCGACATTTTTTGCTTGTCACATCTTAGGTCTCCCCTTTTTCTAAGGCCTTTAGGCACATTATTCATAACTATATTCACTAATTTGTAGTTTTACATACTGGCAACATGACCAAACCAATGCAGTTTTTCTCTGCACATAATGCTCAAAGATGATTGCTGGCTTATCACTTAATCTCCTAATTACTTATATTGTCAAACCATTTGATACTCAAAATGCTGCATTAGCATTTATAATCAGCAGCATCCATTTTCGAGTTATTGGGCTTACAGAAGGTCCTAACTTTCACTACCATAGCAAACTTGAGAAAGAACAAACTATTATATAGCCTAATTTTATTCTTTAAGTGTATATATGTTTATTTTTCCACAGTCTCCACAAATTCTTAAGAGCCCCAGCAGTAATCACCATTCTGTTTACTTCATAATTAACATCACCATTTTCTGTTATTCAACTTTCAAGATGATTAAACTGAAGAATTTTCTCAAGGGTGCAACTATTCAAAAGAACTGAAGTACCATCAGCCAAGCCAATTTTCATTAGATAACTCTCTGTTTATTATCAAATTCCTCTCTTACCAATCCCATCAGCAACCCTACTGAAAGAGTTCATTTTGCCAATATCATTTACCAAAAGGGCAAAATCATCAGCATAAATCTAAATCAGAAATTCAAATCTGTAGACTATTTAAGACCAAAATCTTTTCCTTCCAGATAATTCCTCATAATCAATAGCCAAACTAAAGAGAAAGAACTAAGTGTTGTTATAGAGAGCCATCATTATACTAATTGTCATTTTATGCCATGCAATCTCACAATAAACTTTAATTATTTATGGATGATTGGCAGGTTCAAGGTGCTGTAAGTTCATGGTGAGATTAGCCTCCAATAATGGGTTCCCTGCACCAGTCGCAACAGAAGGGCAAGATAGCAGAAGCAGAAGAAACTGCTTCTCAGCTATCTCTCAAAGCTAGTAAGAGTATTAATCACGAGAAAGAAATAAAGAAAATATTAGACCTTGCAGAAGAGGCCAATGTTCTGAAAGAAATCAGTGACCAGTCAAAAGTGTGTTTGCTGCAGCTTCACATTGTGGTAATTACCAAATAGGCAGGCGATGGAGTAGTCGGTGATTCCGATAGCATGAAGCTCCTGGAACAAAGCTTCTCTTTCGGCATTGTAGTGGGAGCAGTTGAGCAGAAAGTGGGATACAATCTCAGGTGTGCTGCAAGTGGCACTGTTAGGACTGTAAGCTCTGTTGAGAGTGTGAAGTGTAGAGTTGCTGTAGATGACACCAACTCGGAGACAATGAAGGAGGGTCTCCTCAGATCTGCAGATATTACCAAGGTTAGGAGCAGTGAGAGAAGGGTGAACCAGGTATCTGAATGAAGAACAGCTGGTGTCCCTCTGCCACTGGGCAGGATGATACTGGCTCATTAGTTGTGAGACAGAATTCTTGCAGTCATTGAGAGAGAGAGAAAAGGTAATTAGTTACACACCTCTGACTCTCCAGTGCCTCCTTCATGGTGCGATCAGTGCTCATTGCCAGGTATCCCTACATGGAAGGGAATCCACTGGATCAAAATCCTTTTTGAAAACTAAAAAGCTCATAATCACAGGTTTTTAAAACTAAACATTTCTCAAGAATTTGCCTAAGTGAAAATATTTGATCAATACATCCCTGACAACTTCTGAACCCAGGATGTTCATCAAGCAGTTGTCCATAACCAAATTCTTAATTTTATTATGCACAATAATGCACTTAATTCTATAAGCACAATAATGTAAAGAACTTGACTCAGAGCAGAAAGAACTTCCATATAATAATCTCAAGAACTATGATCACCTTTCTTAAAAATAGGGATAATAATGGCTATGGTAAAATCCTTAGGATCAGCATCTTTATCATAAAACATATTCAAAATTTTAGTCAGTCATGTGGCTATAGAAACTTTCCCAGTTCAAAAAAAAATTCAGCAGTAATTTCATCTACACTTGAGGATGTATATAGTGTAAATTTAGAGATAGCCAGAATAATTTCAGATTGTGCTATAGATCAAATATTGAAGCAGTAATACATATATTCTCATTAATAACAATGAGAGTAGAACTTACCATATTGTTTATAACATCTCTGAGATGCTCAGCCTCCCTAGCTAAGATGGAATCATCATCTTCAATAATTGTACCATGTTTTTTCCTCACTCTCTGTAAGTCAGCCTATTTCTTTTCACATAAAAGAGTAACTATTTGGTACAGTTTTCTGATGTTGTGCTGTCTAGCTGTCGGCCAAGTTATTTAACCAAAGATTCTTATTGGCATTGTCTGATCATTATTAAGCTCTCTGTAATATATGTTAGGACTAGTAAGGCTATTCTTGCAATTCTTTCAGAAATAAGCTTCAATGCCTTATCACTTAAATAACTGTATCATTTGCACCTTTTTACTCAAGTTTTTAAAAAAAAACTGTTGAAAATGGTCTCATTCTTCCTCATATTCAGTAAACCACAATTGTCATAATGACCATGTAGCCTATCATGGTAATTCTTGACAATATCTGGGTCTTTCAGAGCTCCAGTGTTAAAGGTAATTCTTTTAACATTAGTACTGCATTTCTTAAGCTTCACTTGCAAAACACTTTTGACCAGGTAATGATCAGACCCAATTTTGGCCCCTACATAATTTGAACTAGCCCATTTGCTGTTAATTAATATATAATTGATCATATGCAACCCATTAGTTGAAATCTACATGTATTTATAAATCTTGTAGTGTTTGTGGTGAGTGTAAATATTCTAAAATCATTACTTACCTTGCAGCAGACGTTACCATTGCAACTACCAGTGTCAAATAGACTTATTATACCTGCCCTTATTATATCTACCTGTCAGAATCCATACCAGATTTAGCCTTTAAGTCACCTAGCACAAGAGTAATATAGCCTTTCTTGAAAGAATTCAAAATATCCTTGTTCTTTAAATCATGTAGGGCCCTTGAATACCATTTTTTTGACCTAGTGCTTAGCCCCCAAAATCCATGATGGGCTGCTATGTGCCATTGTATTATGAATTCAGGCAGGCAATACAATGTTATGAGAACTTTTTTATTTAAAATTTTTTAGGTAATACTTAGTGTTTATAATTGTAAATTAAGTAATGCAACGTAGAAGTCTTTGTACATGTTAACATACAGTTAAACATTTAAAAATTTTCTGTAGGATTATAATCAAACAGTCATATTAGTATCTTGGGAACAAGAGAAGCTATTGCCTTTAGAGGTATACTTGACTATTTAAGGGAAATGATATGAATTCACAAGTCTTATGATTAATAAATATTCTGTCAGAACTAATATAGCACATACAAATTAACTTGTTTGATGACAGAATTATAAATTATACAGAACTTTGTAAAGCAGGAAATTGACCAAAAATGCATGCAGACTGAAAAGGTGAAAATTTGAACTTTATTTATTAAAGCATTTGAATATGCATTGTAATATATTATAACCATCTAAGAAAACTCGTTTGCAGTTGAAAAATAATAGTATTGAAGAGAAATTTGTAATTAAATTGGAAAATCTTTCTAGCTATATTTTTATTAATGAATCAATGGATTGAAGATGTACTAACCAATTATTTTTTGTAAATAGCAATATAATTTAATATTCAATTGATTAAACAATTTAGCACTAATATATATATAACATTTTGTTTAAATTTTTATTTAACTATATTAGTTATTAATTTTTTAATATTATTTCTAATCCAAGAATCAGATTTCAGCTGAACAAAATCAGTAAAATGTTGAAAAACATAAATGAATACCCTTTGTATACATAGATTTCTTAATGGCAAAATTTTCAATTCCAAGAACAAGAAATAAGTATTTGTATATTTTGAATTTTTTCATCATAACTCTAATAATGAGTCTCTGTAATACATCTAGTCTATACAGTTGGTTTTTGCTAGCTCCTTCCCAGGGGCAGGGATGTCTCGGTAGTGTTCCAGGTTCATAATTTGCAATTCTAGGGTTCAAGTCCCACCTGGGCCAGCATTGATATTTATCTCTGCTAATCACCCACCCTACCTTCAGTAAGAAAGGTGACACTGATGGGCTTGGAAAGGCCATCATCTGTCAGATGGGACATTAAATCATAGCCTTGTGTGCAAGTGAGCCATAACTCTGTGCACATTAAAGAACATCTTGGATGACCTTAACAGGAATCCCCTAATAGTTGTTAACAGGCCCTCTTCCTCCAACATTCTCTTAGGGTCCTTGTGACCTTGCCACTAAGGCCATTGTGTGCAAAAAAAGTGCTGCTCAGAGGTAAAGCAAACCTCTTTCGTGCCTAGTCTTTACAATAAAAGCATTGTACCAATAAGAGAAGGATACATCAGATTCTCTTTCAAGTGTTGTCTTGAAGTCTATAGTAAGTTCTACTCACTGGTACAATTATTTTTCATTTTGTGGCTAACATTAGTTGGTACACAATAGAGGTGGCCGGTTTACAAGTCTCAGCTGCTGAATATTCCTTACTGTTGGATGGTAAAAGGTTACTACAATTTTACATGATTGTAATGTGAGGACTAGTATTATCTATGCCTCTATTGCATGGTATAAGAGGGATATGTGATAGTGAGGTTAGTTGGTATATGATGATTATTGTGGCCATCCCATGGTTGAGAATTTTTGAGAATGACCTTGATCATATTAAGATGATGGTACATCAATTGAGGATGATACACAGTTTATAAAGAAGTTTAAAAGCCATGTTTTACTCCTAATAGACATGGATAAAGCAAGTTGTCAATCATTGGTAGTAGCATCTTTCATCTCATGATGCTAGCTGTGCTCAGAGCAATTTCAGGATGTACAGTGATAATATTATAGTCAAAAGTTCCAGTTCCTTCAAAGGCATGTTATAGGCTGTGAGATAAAATGCTAGGGTGGATAACCATAATGTTCTAATATTATCCATAATCCCACATAGTTGTTATTAAACATAATGTGAGGCAACTAAAAGCATAATGTTACAGTCGCAGCATGCAGAAGCGTATCTAAAAAATATAAAGATAAAACATACTCAGTGTTCGGTATTTCATCAGGAGGAAGGTGCCAATGATGATTGTTGGCTGATTCAGATAGGGAGCAGAGTTACTGATACTGAAAATGAGTTGGTATATGATGATGATTATATTTGCATAATGTTGGAGAATGAATGCAGGAAGTAAGGATGCAGGTGTTACCAAGCTAGTCAGTGTTGATGGGTTCAATATGCAAACAAGTGATTTTTTTCCCCCAGTAATTTTGGTATAAAAGTGACTTTTTTATTTCCTCATAGTCAAAATCCATTATCAGAAATAAAAAGTTAAGAGAATAGAGATTTATTTGAATATATTTATATTGTGCTGAATCAAATAATGCTATTTATTATCAATAGTGGGAAGTTCATAAATTATATAAATTGAAATTGAAAAGAAAATGGCATTACAAACCATAGATAATAAAAATTAAGAGTAGAGGTACACAGAGCAGTAATTAAAATTAAATATACCTAATTCTCTATGACACTGTTAAATGTTTTAAGCACTTCAACACATGGACTATGCTATCAGATATCAACAATTATTAAGCATGGTGCATAAATCTCTCCTTAATAATTGTTGATATTTGATAGCATAGTCCATGTGTTGAAGTGCTTAAAAACTTTTAACAGTGTCATAGAGAATTAAATATATTTAATTTTATAAACCATAGATATACATTACTTCACTAGGAAACAATATAAAAACAACAAAAGGGCTATGGGAAATAAATTCACCTGGTGAAACCCTACTGAATAGAAGGGTAAATAGCTGTTAACTAGATCATATTGGGAGTGTTATTAATGGATTGTTATTAAGTGGAATGAGTCCTTGATAAAAGTCTGTAAACAATAATTATAAAAAAAAATACCCCCCTCAAGCAACTGCTTGCCACAGAGGTCTGATAGGAGCCTGTCAGTTTATACACCGTAGTATGTGTGAGTGGATGGCGGGATCTCAGCAGAAAAACAGCACAAACATTCATGCCTTACTTGGAGCTCAAACCCAGGTCCCTTAGATCAGTAGCCAAGCACACTAACCACTCAGCCATGGGACGGCCACAATAATTGTAGTGAACTATAAATAAGAAAATGTGCAAAACTTTGTCACAATTTTGATTTTAAACTGAAATCATCAACAGCTAGTTTGGCTTCCAACAACTTCCAATGTTAAAAAAATAAAGAAAATAATGCAACAAATTACCACTTAGATGAATTAAAGAACCTTTCAAGATCATAAAACTGACGTTTGTGAAAATACTCCAGTAACAGTATTAACAGCTGCTCCTATAACATATAAAGTGTTGACATTGTTTCAAGAAGTATTATCATTACCTCACTACCTCTTCTTTCAAACTGTCAGATGCTGAAAAAAATATTGACATCTGCAAGGTAAATTGTTGCGATACAGATACTCCTATTTTATTAGCAGTCTGGAGAATGCAGTTGTCCCTCACTTGTGAAGAAAAATGAAAAGAAACAGAACACAGCAAGCCATCTATGGAGTGTCAATTAGAGCAACCTCTCTCTCTATAATTGATATTCCATAGATGGCTTGAGGGACACATTCCTGGTGTAAGAGGAAACAGCATAAGTGAAAACTTTTTTTCAGTAGTAAAAGGCTGCACAGTTCCAAGCCCATGAAACACCCAATTGTTTTTGTTTAAAAATATAATTTTCCAAAAAGCATTGCAAATTTACACTTAACCATTGAATCTTTCCAAGCTAGCAGCTTGTGTCGAATTTCAACAGATCAGATTTAAAAAAAATTATAGCATGTGTCAAATTTCCACAGATCAGCAGCATAAGGGCTTCTCAGCATTGCTAGCACAAAGTTCAAGGAGTTTGTAAGATCATGAATTAAAAAAAAATCCTGTTTGAATTTTTTTCATATATCTAATAAAAGCAGATAATTCAAGCTTGTAATATAACTTTTTGATTTTGTGCAGATTTTATTAAGAAGTGATATAAATAAATTCTTCTGATGCGGTGGGCAGACAATGTCAAACAGGACCTTGTTAGAATTGGTGTGCAGTGGCCAGATGCAGTAGATGTAGCTCAGGATAGACTTGCTTGGAGAACTAAATTGCATGGTCTGGTTGGACCTCCGTAGCCCATGGCTGCTTGAGGATGATGATGATGCTCTAATTGGCTTTGCTATGTTCTGTGTCTTTTCATTCCACCATTTTGAATCAGTTCTCTGGTTTAAGCTCATGATTTTAATTTGAACCATTGCCAACACATTTTTTTTTTCTTACTGCTTTGAAATTTTCCTGAAAATTAACCAGAAATGTTTCTTTTCAAAATTGGAGGATTTTGGAACAATTATGAAATACCTACAGCCTTTTTTTCCATTGTGCTCTTTTTATTGCTTTAACCTGTTTCAGTATTTCTAGAATTAATTTTATGATTCATCCTGTCATTAATTACATAATTTCCTGAAAATAGAATTAAAACTACTATTCTTTGCTTCCTAGAGGAAAGCAAACAAGATGCAGGTGCAGTGTATTCACTCTGCTGTTTTGAGTAATACACATGTGTGCATGTGTTTGTCAAATGAGAGGCTTTCCTGTTGTAAATGCTGCATTTTCTCAATAAATACTATATCTTAAAATTTCATTTTCATTCTGTGGATTTATTTTGATTTTCCATAGATTCATAAATAATTATCAGTTTTCTCATTATGATACCACATCTTTGCCATTTTTTATGACAAGAAAGTTTACAATTTGTTGCTGTAGATATTTTTTTAATGTCACTTTAGATTATTTGTTTATTTATTATTAATATTTTTTATCAAAACACTTTGATCTCTTACTATTTTTTGAGAAGGAATGAGATCTCAGACACAAAAGTGAAAGGGATATCCTTGGTCGGGAATCAGACCTCCCTATATCTGGTAGATCATTATGCAATTTTGTCAAGGGTTTTTTACATTCTGCCCCTTCTCTGCCATTGCACTGAAAGGATTTTAACTCCCCCTTTCCTGGTAAAATTTTACTTTAAAGAAATCTGAAGTTTATGGGTTGTTGTTTTGGGTTGTTTTACCTCTGAGTGACACTTTTTTTGCACACCATGGGCTAAATGGCCAAGTCACAAGGATCCAGAAGGCTCAGAGAAGGTTGGGGGGGGGAACCCCCAGGAAAAGCTGTTGGGAGACAGATGGTAGTCTTCCGTTAAGGCCATCCAGTGTGTTCTTTAACGTGCACAGAATATGGCTCTCCTGCACACGGGGCCACTGCTTAACATCCCATCTGACAGACAGCCATCAGTGTCCACTACTGACCATGGGCAGGGTGGGGATTTTGTGGAGGTAAATCTCAATGCTGACCCAGCTGGGACTCGAACCTGGGAACTGCAGATTACAAGCCTGGAGCGCTACCAACTGGGTCACCCTCCACCCATCCACCCCCTGAAGTTTATGAATTTATCATCATCTTCAAGCAGCCATGGGCTACAGAGGTCCAACCAGACTTAGGGTTACCAGACATCCTCCAAAAGAAGAACTTGTCCTCCTTTTTATCTTGTCCCAGCTGGGTCAGCATTGAGATTTATCTCCACAAAACTCCCTGCCCACAATCAGGGACACTGATGGGCTTGGAAAGGCTACCATCCATTGGATGGGACGTTAAGCCATGACTCGTGTGCAGGAGAGCCATACCCTGTGCACGTTAAAGAACACGCTGGATGGCCTTGACCGGGAGGCTACCATCTGTCTCCCAACAGCTGTTCCAGTGGGTCCCCTCTCCCAACCTTCTCTGAGCCTTTGGGCGCCTTGTGACCTGGTCATTTAGCCCATGGTGTGTAAAAAAAGTGCCACTCAGAGGTATAACAACCAAACCCTTTTTATCTTAAAATTTATGTCCTCCCAGCATTTTAAAAAAACATGAAAATGCCCTCCTTTTTCGTATAAATTCATAAAAACGTGTTCTAAAGTTAAATTAAAATAAGCATTTTTGACGTTTTATTATTTTTTTTTGACTTCTTGTACACATGACTATTAAGTAATTTACTGTAAATGCAATTGTGAATGCTAAAGTCATTCCTTTAATGTTATAAAAGTTGCTATTTTCTGTAATATTCAGTAACAGCAATTTAAGTAGATGGGAAAAAAAGCATTCGTTTTAGGAAATCATGAGGATAGAAGGCGCTTATGTAAGTTGAGATCAGTTCATCGATAAAAGTGGGTATGTACTTGATTTTAGTGTGATGTAAAATTCCTGCTGAAAAGTCTTCCAAGTTTTGACTGAATCACCTTGATGCAAAACCCACAATACCTTGGGAAGTCTTGTAAATAATAATAATAATCGTTATTGACACAAAAAGCATTACATTTCATACGTGTACTATATCCACCTAAGAAAACTTGTTTGCGGATATTAAAATTATAAATAAATAACAGAAATTATGAATGATAACTTGGCTTAATTAAAAAGAGAGACATAATCATCCAATTCATTCAACCAACACAAAACTTTCTTTTTGAATAAAGTTAAGTTATTTAGCATCCTCAGTGCAGAACTTAATTGATTATAGTATAATCTTGGCCCAATATGCATTATGCACTGTTTAAATTTTGTTTCTTAAATTCTGGGTAAAATTAATTTATAATTCTCTCTAATCCAATAACATGAGGTACTATAATTAAATTCATTAATATGCGGAAACAAAAATTAAAACTCTAAAAATGTACAATTTGGCTAATGGCAAGATATGCAAATCCATAAATAGAGGTGAAGTATGAGTTAATCTCTTTTTTTAACATTATTCTTAATATAAATCTTTGTAGTATATTCAATCTATACAATACTGTTTTACTTGCTCCTCCTCACACAGGAAGAGCATATTGCAGATGTGATTGTACACAAGAGAAATAAAATAATAGCATAGTTTTTAAATCCAAATTGCCTCTTAGAATGTAAAAATCTGTTCATGGCACATTTTAATTTGTTGGCCACATATTCCACATGCCTACTCCAATTTAAATTCTTATCAATATGTTCACCAAAATATTTATGTTCTCCTACTTCTTCAATTGCATGACAACTGGAATTTAATATAATAGTACACCTCAAAGAATGATATCTAATACCCTCAAAGAAGATCGGCCATCCCATGGCCGAGTGGTTAGCGCGCTTGGCTACTGATCTAAGGGACCTGGGTTCGAGCCCTGGGTAAGACATGGCTGTTTGTGTCCTTTTTCTGCTGAGGGCCTGCCATCCTCACAGACCTTCTACTATGTCATATAAACTGACAGGCTCCTGTCAGACCTCTGGCAAGCAGCTGCTTGAGGGGGTATTTATTTTTTATTTTTTTATTTATCCAAATTTAAAGCTAATTTATTTTGTGATAGCCATTTATGCAAAATTAACACTCAATAATAGTCTTTATTATCATTTGATCATTGTCATCTCTCATATAGTGTAACACAGTGTCATCAGCAAATGCAATAAATCACCAAGAATTTTTAAATCAAATATATCATTGATGAAACAGTTGAATAATAATGGTCCTAAAACTAAGCCCTGAGTCACACCATATTTAACTGATAACATATTTAAAGTATTTAATTTTACCATTAGTTTCCTGTTTGTCAAATAAGACTATCTATGGATTAGAATTTCCTTTTATACCAATATTATATAATTTTTGCAACATTGATATAATAATTTTTGCAACAATTGTGATCAACCAAGTCAAAAGCTTTTCTCAGATCTAAAAATATAGCTATAGCTTTTTTGGAGTTGTTAAGAGCATTATGAACAAAGTTAGTAAGATGTACAAGTGAATCCAGAGTACCTTTATTAGCCAAACTGCTTGTTGATAATGTTCTTGTTCAGAA
This sequence comes from Ryuthela nishihirai, assembly GCA_038380435.1. Classification (NCBI taxonomy): domain Eukaryota; kingdom Metazoa; phylum Arthropoda; class Arachnida; order Araneae; family Heptathelidae; genus Ryuthela; species Ryuthela nishihirai. The sequence continues at coordinate 36,904,636 of JAWZYU010000014.1, forward strand.
GTTCCATAAACCTGTTTTCAAATAACTTTTCAAATACTTTTGAGAAAACAGACAAAATTGAGTTGGTCTGAAATTACTCATGTTTTAATATTTACACCCATTTTTAATACTGGAGTCACCAAAGAAAATTTTAAAATATCTGAAAAGTCACCAGATGCAAAAGATAAATTGCATAAGTAATATAAAAACATTCACAACAGGTGAATTATGGCTTTTAATGAGTAGATATTTTAGGAATTATATAACCAGTAGATTTAGTATCTTTCATTGAGAGTAGTAAAGTGTTTAGCTCCTGTTCAGTGGTAGGGACTAAGACCATACCAATTTGTACACTTCTAGAAATCTTAACAGTTTCTATACTCTCCCCTGCTATTAACCTATTTAAATCTGTTGCACATGTGGTAAAATAATTATTAAATGTATCAACAAACAACTTTGGATTATTATCATATATAACAATTCATGTCCATCATGTTCAATTTTATCAATCTTAGTGTGTGTCAAATTTTTATTAGTTAATTGATTGATAATTCTCGATTTCTTTTTCATATCATTACCAGCTATGTTGATTCTTGTTGTGTAATACTTATACTTAGCTTTTTTTTAACTAGTTCTCTTGCAATATTCCTGAATATTTTATATTCTTTCACATTGCATTGCTTCTTCATTTTAATGTTCTTTTTTTTTCCTTTCTTGAATCAATTCCAACAGTTCATTGGCCTTCCATAGTTTTATCCTTTCCCTCCTGTTAGTCACTTTTAATTTCATCTTTGACGTATCCTCACATTTCTTAAACTATTTCATAAAAGTTTCAAAAGTCACATTTACATTAGAAATGTTAAAAACATCAGCCCATCAAGACCTACTTTGTAAACCATATCCTCAAAATTAATAATTTCCCTAAATATTTGTGTTTCAGACAATGAAAGTGAAACTAGCTTATCAGAATATAAATCTACAGCAGTCATATAATGATCACTAATATCATGTTCAATTATGAATGATTTCATAAGTGTTAGAGAATCAGTTCTAACATAAATATGGTCTAAACAAGAATTTGACGATCTTGTTACACCATTTATGCAAGATATGAAATCCAAATTATATAAAAGATCTTTATATATTACTGTAGTATGATTATCACTCAAAATATCCACATTCATATCTCCTACTATTACAGTATTCTTATTACCAAAAGTAAGAATGGTTTGCAAAAACTCATCAACAAAATCTTCAACCTTTAATTCAATGGATCTATAAAGTGTCAAGATTGCCCATTTGAATCTATCATTTAAGAAAATATCAGTGGTTACACACTCAGCTTTTTGAATAATTATTACTAATGACCTCAACCTTATAACTATCTGAAACAAAAACAACTATACCTCCTGATTTATTTTTCAGTCTACAACACCAACATCCATCTAGATTATATAAAAGTTTCTTCTGGCTTGATCCAAATTTCAGACAATACAATGATTGATGGCCTAATTAACATTTGCTGGAAGTAAAGCACAGAAATATGCCAAAATTTTTCCTTATGCTCCTGACATTTAGATGTAAGATCCCAACACTACCCACTGAACCAAAACTATGATTTGGTAAATCAACTAAATCCTTTAAATTCATCTCTGTACACGTCATTGTGGCATAAAAAAACTTACATAATATTGTAAACGGAATAATTTATGCTTACTATTTATTAATATACCTTTAGCATCTTAATTGATCTAAGATATATCTTTCCATTTTTAATCCAAACATACTTATATTTCTTCTCTTTTTGTTTCTGCTTTGTCATATACAATAATTTTTTTCTTATCCTTAGTTAAGTGTTCATTAATATAAACAGGTAGGTCATTTTCTGTTTCAAATATATCACTCTGAATGAATATCTTTTTTAACCTTTTCTGACTCAATAATTTCTAATTTCAGTGGTAGAAAATTCTATAATCATTGTATTCAACTTGTTGGAATGTGTGGACTTCATATAATTTAGTTATATTTTTGCTGGAATGATCCTTAATTCCCAAAGGCTCAACAAGTTTACTTACAACTGATTACAAATCATTGTCTGCAGCCCTAGGGAAACTAGTTACCTCAATATTCTTATTTAATGCATTTTGTGCAATTTCCATTAGCTTACAACTTAATTCATTATTTCTATCTCAATTTCTTTAATTTTCACTGATAATTCAGTTATAACTTTTTTTGATCATTGAAATTCTTTTTCGTGTTTTCATGCTCTTATAAGAACTCATCAAAATTATTGCAGAAATAATTTTCAGATTTTTCTAATTCTGAAGTGTTTACAGAGTTTCTCCTTCAAACTGTAAAACAAAAGGTAAATTGATTCTTGATTTCAGATTTGATTAATGAAGTTATTGTACTGAGAAACTCAGAATCAATTGCAGGTGAGCTGGTACCTAAATTATCATTTGCACCAGGTGGCACTAAATGCAAATCAGTTTAATTAATACTATTCACAGTAGGATATATTCAATTTAATTTCCACAAATAATTACTGTACATAAAATTTAATCATGTTCACTAGCCACTAAGCACACCAGTAGGGTGTCTTAAGTTAGACAACTTCTGCATATATAATCTCATGGACCGCTACAATTTCCAATAACTATTAAAATAGTATCTATTCTAGATCGCTACACCTCCGGAGGTCTATATACAGTTATTCCGATGTTACTTACATACTACTACTAACTATGAATAATCTTTAAACCCATTTAAAGATCACTAGCTTAGCAATGCTTACAAAATAGAAGAGTATTTTGACTTACAAAATCGCTGGTACAACTGCATCAGATGATCTTGTTCAACAGAACATGAGTAAATGTTAGTTTGCGTGAACAATGCGACCAGTCCAACTTCGTAATTTTCATCAGTATGGATGACACAGCAAACATTAAACTTGACCAAATATCATGTTGACATCACAATATACGTCCTGAATCCAATGGCAGGCCTTGCCTCAGACCTTGTGCTGTTCGTGATTCTTCCATTACGTTGTTTCCACAAGGATATCGTAATGTCCATCAATACTTAGATGTTAAGTTTATGCTATAGTTTTAGTCACCTAATGTTGCACATACCGTTATACTCTGTCTATTATTCAAGTTCCTTCACCAGCGTCATGGCTGCCTTCCACATGTATAAATTTAAATCATCCATTATCGGCCAATGACAAATATTTAAAAGAGTCATTAAAACTCCCTAAAATCTATTGGCCAACACAAACTCAACCATTAAAAGTTTAACTGCTCAACATGATATTCCAAGAGCAACGCGTTTCCCACGCCTTTCTTCACGGCGGCATCTTCAGGCTCTGGCATTGAGTGTATTCGTGTATTACCTTATATGCATTGTCTCGCCTGTGCCGCTATCTACATCGCCATGCACAGTATTCCCAATTACTTTTCTCTGCTTTAGCAGAAGATTCCATACAGCGGGTATAGGGGGGATATCCGTATTACAACGTCATTGTTGTGATGTATGAATAGTTTCTCAGCATATGTTAGCTGGTATTTTGTATGGGGTGCCGCTGAAACTTTTCGGAAACTAGTTTTTCGGAAATATATCTTTGGTTTATTCAATCTTTAATATCCATATTTCAGTCAAAATTAATGAAGATGAAAGCTGAAAGAAACTCAGTATTAGAAATGATTAATATTATCCAATCTATTCTAATTTCTTTGAAAACTCAATTGAAGGAAAAAATTTGTTCCTTTAAAAGTAAGAGTTGTTAGGCCAAATAAATGGTATGGAGGAAGAATAAAAAATTTTTGAATGAAATGAGGTTAATGCATCAAGAAAGCATAAATTATTTGGAGACATAGAAACAACCTTTGGATGTCTGTAAATGAGTTGAATGGATGAATTTTAAAGAGTGGAAAAATTATAAATTTGATGAGTTATTACTGTGCCTTAGATATCTCCAGGAAAATGGTATAAATATTGACGATGTAAAATTATATGACCAATTCTGCAATCTGAAATCATTGATTAATAGCAAAGAAAGTGGTAAAGAGTTTTTACCACTTTCTTTGCTAAACTATTAGAGTTCACCCTCTCCAACTCTATTAATAATCCACACTTTCCATGAATTCTGAAAACTCCTGTCAGCAATCCCTATTCATCTGTTAATCTCATGCTGCACATCACCAGTATCTGTTGCATAGCTTCCAAGATAATTAAACTGTGACACCTACTCAAGAATGCAACCATTCAGATTAACAGAATCACAGCCTGCCTGACCAATTTTCATCATTTTAGTTTTCTCTCTGTTTATCACCAAATCTACTATACTACCAGTCTCATCAACAGCTCGAATGAAAGGGGTCATCTCATCAACACCATTTGCCAAAATGGCTAAATCATCAGCATAATCTAAATCAGAAATTTTCAGATCTCCAGTGAATTTGCATTGAATTTTGCATAACATAATCAATAACAAAACTAAAGAGAAAAGGGGATAAAATGCACCCTTGTTGAACATCAGAAGCAATGTTAAACCAATTGCTATAAGCCTTACCAATTCTCACATATGACTCAGTGTTATTATAGAGAGCTTTTGTTATGTTAACCAACTTGTCTGGTATGCCATACAATCTCACAATCAACCACAAATTATGACAATTAACAGAGTCGAAAGCCTTTTTGAAATCAACAAAGCTAGCAACCAAACGTTTCTGAAACTCTAAACATTTCTCAAGAATCTGCCTGAGTGAAAATATCTGATCTACACATCCCCTACCACTTCTAAATCCACATTGCTCATCACGCACTTGACTGTCAACCAGATTCTTAATTCTATTAAGCACAATCATGCAAAGAACTTTACCTGGAGCAGAGAGTAGGCTGATACCCATATAGTTAACACAAGAACTGCAATCACCTTTTTTTTTCTAAAAAAAAATAGGAATAATAATAGCTCAGGTAAAATCCTTAGTAACCATTCCTTTATCATAAAAGATATTCAGAATTTCAGTCATCCATACGGTAATCGAAACTCCAGCTGTTAGCATTTCTGTAGTAATTTCATCTACCCCTGGGATTTATGTATTTTAGGTTTAGAAATAACCTAAATAACTTTAGACTGTGTTATAGGGCCAACATTAAAGCCAGTAATGCCTCTGTCATGACGAACAATGAGAATAGAACTAACTGCATTGTTTAGAACATCGCTGAAATGCTCAACCCACCTAGCCATGACAGAATCCTCACCTTCTATAACTTTGTTTATCCTTCAATCCCTGTATACCTGTCTGTTATCTACCATTAACTGGTACAGCTCTCTGCTGTTATGCTGTCTAATGCATCCTCAGCTTTGTCAGCAAGCCAAAGATTCTTATCAGCTACTAACTGATCCTTTACACGTTTATTAAGCTTTCTATAAGGCTTTCTATTAGGACTAGTAGGGTATGATTTCTGGCCTATTCTTTGAGCCATCACATTACCTTTCCATTGAAATATGATTTAACTGTTTTTATTCATCAGGTTTTTCCAAAATTAAATCTTAATTGCCTTGTAAAATTCTTTTAAAATTTAATTTAAATTTGATATTTGCAAATTTAATTTCATTAAAATTCATAATTTAATTTGGTGTGTAACTTGACATTTCTGTTGAATCACTATTTGTTAAAAAAATTTTCAAAGTTGACATCTTTATTCAACTCAGCACATTTTAAAAATTCATTTAAAATAATAACATTTAGAAAATTAGTCATGAGATCGATTAATATCGTTTATTAACATATATAATTAAATTGCTTTACAATGCAATTTTTGCATGACAGAATACTTTTTGCTCGGATGGTATTTGCAAAAAAGGGTCTTTTTCTTATTACAAGTTTACTTAGTATAACAGAGTGATTTACTCATCACTTGCATTCTTGTCTTGGCTGGTCCAGGTGACAGCTGTAAGATGGGGTTTTATCAGTCCCTTGTTTCCACTTTTCAGTGCACTTGTTGTTGAATTAGACGTAGATGTTTACGTGACCTCAGCTATGTACCAGTCCTGGTTTTCTTGAAATTCGTTGATATCGATGTCACTACTATGCTGACTGCAGTTGCATATAGATGTCAGATGGTATTTCCAACTGGCAATTATATCTTCCTACTAAGCTCTTGTACTGTTATGTACATTATCTAATAGATATTTTGGTCTATTAGGATTTTTCACATAAATTTTTATTTGCATTACCAAATGCTTTTTTTTACTGTAGCGTTATAGGAAACTATAAAAATTAAACATATAATTTTTGTTAAACATTTTCATAAACTCCTGAATTAAATGCAGATTATTTCTTAAGTATTTAACACTGTAAACTGTACTCATTAAATAATATCCTTCTACCCTTGTGAGTTTTTACTGACTAGATTCTGATTTCTCCTAAATAAGAATTAAAATGCCTATAACCTATTATCCCTTGATATGGGAACTTTAAGGTACAACTCTTACTGCCATGGCAGTCCCAGAATTTGGCTCTTTCAACTGCATTTGCCTTCTTGCCACTGTTCTTGCTCCCATTTATGGCTGTTGGCTGCCCGTTTGGTCTTGGTACATAACTTTTTTTTCTTCTCTCTCTGTTGGTGGCACTATATCTACCAGTTTATTTTCATCCTCAGGTTATAGGAGACTTGTGAACAATTTTGAACTCTCTCAAAAGACTAAAATTCACTATTTACTAAAAAAAACACGAATGCATTTCAGACTTTTCTAGGTCTTCAGTGTGAAAGTTTCAAAGGTGCATGCATCGTTGCTAGATAGATACTTTAAGTTGTATGATGCATGCCACTTCTCCCTCTAATTGGCTCTTGCAGTTTTTCCATTCTTTTATGGGAGGTATGCTTAGTAGCTTACTGCATTTGCCGCTGTTTCCTCTATTTTTTTATTATTTTCATCTGTTAAGCTTCCAAGGATAAGTTATGTATGTGGGGGAGGATTATGTCATACACAATTTTCTTGAGTTGTATAGATTGATACTAAAAATAAACTACACAGCTAGATAATTTTTTTTATAGATTAATATCTGTTCTGCTATGATTCTGAACCAAGATAATCCTTTTTGCAAGTCTTCATTTTTTTTTTCAAAATCAAGAAATTATAAAGTGAAAATTAAATAACCTAAAGTGATTTTAAAAATCATCCCCAAACCAGTGATTTAAAAGAAATAATCAAAACCAGTGATGATTTTATTATAACAAACAAATAACTTAAAACAATAACAAATAAATAACAAAAAGCTTATTTGTTAATAATTTATATTAACAAATAGTGATTTTAAAAATCATTGAAACCAGTGATGTATCATAATTCCAAAAGATACAAAAGTGTGATTATAAACATATAAATGAAATGCCAACTGAACAAATGGTGACAAAATACAATGTTTGCAGTTATGGGAGCTGATGCTCTTAATCCTGAGCACAAGATATTTGTGTCTTGTGCTCAGGATTATACTAAAAACAGGATAGTACATTAAAAAGGAAAATAGAAGTACTTACTCAGTAATTACTTCTAAAATATTCTGATTTAAATTTTTGTTTAACTTTTGGGAGAATTTCTCAACATGACAAAAATGTGTTGGTAACAGTTCAGATCAAACTCGTAACTTCAAATCAGAGCATATCTTCAACATGGGTTTTTGTGGACCAAACATGGAATAGGGATTGGGAAGTTGGCAAAGGTAATTTATCTTGCACTAATCTTAATATGTAAGAAATATTTTAAAGCATGAATTTCATATTATAAGATATATGTAAAAGAAATTTCAAACTAGAATTTCTGTTTTAAAAAAACTTAAGTTTCAATCACTGATCAAGGTTTACACTCCTGCTCTGCCAAAATTTGAAATGCAATAGAATGCCATTGACCTTGGAAGATTTAAAGGTTGAATGAAATGGGTCATCAAAGGGACTTGGGTTCGAACCCCAGATAAGGCATGAATGTTTTCTTGTGTTGTCTTTCTCGTTGAGGTTTCACCTTTCTCACAGACCTTTTCTACAGTGTATTATATTAAATTTCCTTTCAACATCTGTAGCAAATACCTACTTGAGGTAGTTTATTTTCTTTATAAATGATGGCTTTGAAATGTAGTTGTTTATCACCTAAGATTGGGTGTTGGTTTTGTACTAAATTTTTAATGTTTTTTTTTTTCTTATTAACAGTGCCATTATTCTACACTTAAATTCACAATAATATAATTATCAGACCACAATATTCAGATATTCATTATGTCTTGTCCCATAAGCTGGCATTTCAGAAAACTTATATAGTGGAAAGATATATATATACTGGAATTTCAGCAAGCAGGAAGGGTAAAATGACTTCTATGAACAATAGACTATTCTTATGCAATTATGTAGGTAAGAAGAAAAAAGCTACAAAAAATTACAAATTGGCATCATTGTATATTATTTTAATATTTTTATTTTACTATTAAAACTCATGAGTAGCCTGCATAAATTTAAAAAAGTTAATGAACCTTGTTCTTTAGTTTTGTAGTGACACTTGGTTGTAACATATAAATGATATCAGTTCTTGCAGTTATGTTAGAAATCAGTTCTACTGTATATAAGTAATTATAAGTGGCTTTACAGCTACTAGGTATATATAATTACTATGAGTTTTACACTAAAGGAAAAGGCAGTTGACATGAAAATGAAGAGAAATGCATCATTTTAAATACACCTGAAAAATTTATCTCTGACATGGCGGGAATCGAATCCGCAACTCTCTAGATACATGCCATAACACTCTGTCAGTTAAACCATGCATCATATGCTAATGATATTCCAGAATAAGACCTATAAATCTTTCACCAAGATGTGGCGGACCTTGCACCATCTATTATACTTCAGGAGAGGCAACTTTTTTCAATTGTTGCTAATTATTTAGATGTTAATGAAGAGGTCATTCACACTTAAGAAGCATTATTATTAAAAATCCATCCATAATAAATACGCAGATTACTTGTAGAAATAGACTTCAACAATTATTAAAAACATCTAAAAAAAATTATCGCTGACGCAGTGCGAATTGAGCGCTCTGGCACTTATCTAGAGAGCTGCAAGTTCAATTCCAGCTGCATCAGCGATAATTTTTTCCAGATGATTTTTAGTAATAACCCTTCACAATTTCTTAGAATTTCATGAAAGACATTAGACAATCGTCAATAAATTGAAGGGTAGGATTACTATTTCCAAAGTAACTCCTGATATGCTCCTTAGACTGCGGGAGGAAATTGAATTTCGTTAGGATGTATCTAATGTCATCTTTGGCACTCTCATTGAGCATCTGTAAATTTGATGTATTTCTTTTCCATTATATATCATTTGTTTTTCTTCCATACGGCAAAGTAGTAATAAATATTTGGAAGTTAGAAAACTAATTTGTGTACTCTGTATATGAAGTGTAATCCATTAATCCTTTGGGATCTTATGTTGGACTTAGTCTAACTTTTTCTCTGTTCCAATCTATTGTCAGACTGAGTTGGACATTAGAATGCAAAGGGTTAATAAAAAATTGAAGTTAATGTTGCTGAAGTTTGACATAGGTAATGTCATTCAATTAAATGTAAGGTTATTGTATTTAATCTTTCATTTATTTACAGGAACAAGAATATTAACTCTAGGTGAAATACCAAAAGATCAAGTTTATCCTCTAAAATATCCTTTCTATAATTTATTTACCACTCTTGTATATAGTAAAAGTTTTAAAAAGCATTTAAATGTGATGGAGTGAATAATATGATTTTAAATGCATTTTTCAGTTTTTTTACAGTTATAGCAAATATAATTGAAAAAAAAAAGTAGTATTTAAAATGTTTTGAAACTTTTCAAAAAAAAAAATTCCATTTATAAATAAGATTTTCTTCAATGAAGCATGTGTACCATCACAACTGCTGATGTTATAAATTGGTATATTTAATAATGCTATGACTATTATTGATTATGGTTACTACAAAGAAATATCTGTGAACTATATCAATTCTGTCCACATTTTTTTTTTTTGTAAAATCTTGTATCACAATTTCATTATTATTAAAAATCCGTCCATAATAAATACACAAATTACCTGTAGAAATAGACTGTCGTAAACAAGAAGTGGTTTAGAACTATGAGCACAAAATCTGTTGTTGCTTTTGGCATTTTTCTCTTGATCGAGATTTTTCTCTTGAGAGTAGCAAAAAAACAGGAACTATACAATGAAATCAACAAGTGGTAAGCTTTAGCCTACATATGAGTGCAATTAGCTCTCAATTTACGAAGATTTGATTAATCTTCCAGGGTCTCCGTCAATTATACACATTGACAGAATCTGAAATCAGAGCCCCAAGATGTCTATGTCCGTTTTTGGAACAACACATGAAGCTTCTATTTTTAAAAAATAGAAATCTTGTCTGAATTTTTTTTACATACATAAACAAATAGTCTGTTGAAGCTATCTGATTGCCATTTCTTAGACCCTATATATGGGATTGCTAATTTGTTTCTTAACATTACACTGAAGCAACCCCCTGATTAAACTCATAAGTCTGATTTGAACTATTATCATCAATTTTTTTCCTTGAAGTTGGAATTTTCATGAAAATTAGCAAAAAAAAATGTTATTTTTAAAACTGGAAAATTTTTGAACTAATTATGAAGTATGTATCTCTTTTTTAATTTACTGTCATTTCTGCTTTAAACATATAAGTATTCCGAGGATTTTTTTTTTTATCCTTTACCGCAGCATTCTCTGCATTGTTCCTACTACTGAAATCGAAACTGTAACTAAAAAGAGCCATAAGCAGCGTTTGTTGGTTCATGTTTTTCTACAGTGTAAATTAGATCACAACAGAGTAAGATGCAAGTGCCACTAATTGTTGACACATGCAAGCCTTAAGTGGACCTGATGGCTTCATCAGTGGCGAATGTTGTTGGTAGTAGTTATAGTACTCACCCTCTGATGGTGTTGCTGCAGCTCTGTTTGCCTCTAATATAGTAGGAGGTTCCATGCTGATGGAAGAGAGGTTTTATCAGTGTTGCATACTTTTTTTTTATATTGATGAGTAGATTTTACATATAATTAAGTCGGAATTTTGTGAGTGCTGCTGCTATAATTTGAAGTTGATATGTGTTATTGGTAATTTATTTTATATTATTACTTGGGTTAAGGCGGTGTTGCATTGTTGTTTTTTAAGGTCGAATTCATGTTCCTTTTGTCTTTCTTCTAGCTGTCTATGTTTTCCCAATTTAATTATTTTTATTTTCTAATAAATTATCTGGGTCGTCTATTTCAACTTGGTATACCCCCCCCCCCTGTGTGTGTGTGTGTGTGTGGAGGGAGTATTCTGTCTCTATCAGTAATAGTTAATGTTTTCACATTATTTTGAATTACTATGGGTTTATTTGCATTATGCTTTCACATAATGGTTTTAAGTGTATTAGTTAAAGCGCCCAAATAATGGAATGGTGTATATTTTGTTCACTCTTTGTTATTTTTTGCTGGATTTATTTGTGTTCCTAATTCATGCTTATAGTTATTTGTTTTATAGATTCTTTCCATACATTTCCTATTATAACCTGTTTGTTGTCTTATTTGATATATATATATTGCAACTTTTTTCCCACAGCTATTTTTGTAGTATAATAACTTAGAGTTCTTATAAAGTAGGCATTGAAAGCAGCCTTTTTATATCTAGCTGAATGTGTTGAGTTTTTGGCTATTAGGTTGGGTGTGTATGTGGATTTTCATTAAATTTCTGTTTTGCATTTATTTCCTTCTCATTCAAGTAGAATGTCGAGGTAGTGGAGTTTCCCTTCTCTCTCCATTTTGTGTGTAAATTGAATTTGTGGCATTACATTGTTGAATCGATTTAATAGTTTGTGTAATTTGTTAATTCCATGATCCCAGAAAATTTATATATCATTGATGTATCTTAAATGTAGTGTTGGTTTAAGTTTTATTCGGTGTAAGACAGTATCTTCGACATGGCAGACGACAGCATCCGCCATGAAAGTACTGTCAAACAGCGTCGACATAACAGCTGGTAGTGGCAAAGACTGGATGCCAAATGATAGTACAAAGGCAGAGTGTACCAGCAATTTGTAAAAAAAAACAGGACAACAGTTACGGTGAGAAATTATTTATAAGTTATAGATAATAAATGTGCACTTTAAAAAAATGGAAAGTTATAAGAAAAAAAAGCTCGGAACTTTTGCCGGATGTCAAAAATGATATCCAGAAGCTAATTCTGTAATCATCGAATTCTGAGAACGATTGTTTCTAAACTTTTATACAGTAAAATTCTGAAGTAAATTTTAATCTAAAATTAGCACTGTATGCTTAAATTTTACAATATTAATGCACAACTAAGATACTGCATATAACTACACATTATGCAGCCAAAAATATTTCCGTCTGTGGAAAGGCTTAGCAAAAATACTACAAAGGCTTAGATACCTGCAGACACGTAAGAAATTTCATGTAACCCGGATGTTCAAACAGAAGGCATCCCAATGGGATCCTCTCTATATGGTCTCATGGAGGATGCTGTCATCTGCCAGGTTGTAGATAATGACCTTACACTGAATAAAACTTAACCAACACTATATTTAAGGTACATCAATGATATACTAATTTTCTGGGATCATGGAATTAACAAATTACAGAAACTATTAATTCAATAACTTAATGTCACAAATTCAATTTACACACAAAATGGAGAGAGAAGGGAAACTCCGCTACCTCGACATTCTACCTGAATGAAAAGGAAATAAATGTAAAACAGAAATTTGCCAAAAATCCACATACACACCCAACCTAATATCCAAAAACTCAACACACTCAGCTAGATATAAAAAGGCCACTTTCAATGCCTACTTTATAAGAACTCTAAGTTGTTATACTACAAAAATAGCTGTGGGAAAAAAGTTGCAATATATATATATCAAATAAGACAACAAGCAGGTTATAATAGGAAATGTATGGAAAGAATCTATAAAACAAATAACTATAAGCATGAATTAGGAACACAAATAAATCCAGCAAAAAAATAACAGAGCGAACAAAATACACTACACCATTCCCATATTTGGGTGCTTTAACTAATACACTTAAAACCATTATGTGAAAGCATAATGCAAATAAACCCATAGTAATTCAAAATAATGTGAAAACATTAACTATTACTGATAGAGACAGAATACCCCCATCCACACACACAGGGGGGGGGGGGGAGTATACCAAGTTGAAATAGATGACCCAGATAATTTATTAGAAAATAAAAATATTATATTGGAAAAACATACAGATAGCTAGAAGAAAGACAAAAGGGAACATTAAGTGGCAACATCATGTGCCTCGTGACATGTAGCATATTTTATTACTCTAGTAAGTTTGTTTGGTTTTGGATATTTTATCATTAGTTTTTCTTTCAGTTCTTCAAAGCTTAAACATTTCAATATTCAAGTCGGGAATTAAAGAGCTTACATTATTTAGTAAATTTCTTTGAAGTAGAATTAAATAACACTGAATGTGTAGTAAATTTGCAATGGACATTCAAATGTGAAACTTAAGCTTCACTTTTGCTATTATTATGTAATCTGAAGAAATATCATATGTATGCTGTTTGCTGTTTATTGAAATATTGGGAGATCACTGTTTGAATTTATTACAGTTATTACACTGTTATCATTGCCTAGTTTTAAAAATGTGAGTTTGGTATCAGTATGAAGTGCTTTAGATGTTTTGAAACACTTGTAGAAGATAAAGATTTTCTTAGTTGCTGCTTATGTGATAATAAGTTCCATTATTACTGTAATGGCATATCAAAAAAGAGTTATAAGAGATTTACTCAGGAGAAGAAAAATATTTGGAGATATTTGAACTGCAGTGAGTTACCTGGTTCCAATACCATGCCATCTAATAAACATGGGAAATCTAGTGTTGAATTAAATAACAATGCTGGAGAATCAGAAGATAACATTCCTAATATGACTGAATCTTCTCTTCTGAGTATGATAAGGAAATGTATACAAGAAGAGCTGAAAGTTTGTAATAAGGAAATATTTGATGAATTGCCCAGATAAAAGAGTCTTCAATTCAGAATATTTTCAACAGTTAATGAGCACTATTGAGACAATATGAAAAAAGAAACTGAAAATCTTAGGAAAGAAAATCAGTCTGTAAAGCTTAGTAACAGCAATCTGTTACAAGAAGTAGAGCTTCTTAAGGTTCAAATGAATGACATTGAACAATATTCCAGAAACTGGAATCTTGAGTTTGTTGGCATTCCAGAAGACAAAGAAGAAGATTTAACATAGTTGATAACATGAGCAAGCAACTAAACATTAAAGGGAAAATTGAAATATCTGCTATTTGCAGAGTGCTGACAATGATTGGGAAAAAAAATTAACATATTATAGCACAATTCAAATACCAGGACCAACGAAATAAATTTCTGAATGCTGCCAAAATAAAAAAGTTGTGTGCTTGTGATATAATTAAAGTTCCAGCCAACTAAAATTTTTGTCAATGAACATCTTACTCAACAAACAAACTTTTTTTTTAAGCTAAGCAATTCAGGTTGAAGAACAGATACATATACTTTTGAACAAAAGATGGAAAGATTTTTCTCAGAAAAGAGGAATCATCAAGGGTACTATGAATTAGGAATATCAAAGACCTAGATAAACCATCCTATTAATAATGTTGAAAGTGCTAAAATATTGATAAAGGAGTTTTGCAAAGATCTGTTTTAGGACCTATTTTATTTATGTAAACGATGTTTTTTTATCAAAATTTAAATGAAAAATCAATTTCACATTCTGATGATACAGTGCTTGTTAACAGAAAAGGAAATCAACATGATTTATTTCTTGATATTTCTAATGATTTAAATATTATTGCAAGCTGGTTTCACAAAAAGGGATTAAAAATTAACTCTGATAAAACATGCTTTATGCATTTTTCACTCACCCTGACATCTTTTTTTTTTTAATAAATTATAATTTCATAATACACATTGTGTCAACAAAATTTCTTGTGATTACCCAGAAATCAAACAAATTAAAACTACAAAATATTTGGAAGTGTTAATAGACAGCAATATGAAATGGAAATCACATGTTAATATGATAGTAGGTAAAATCTGATTTTACTTAATCAGATTTTACCATTTAAGAAAATTATCTCTGGTATATTTTTAATTACTGTTTATTTTGCTTGGATACAGTCTCTTTTAAAATGTGATTTGACTAGCTGGAGGGGGTAGGTACTTATACGAATATTATTGAATGGGCTACTAAAGTACAACAGAAATTCTTGAAAATTGTGACATTTCATAATAAAGTCTATATAAATAAAGTTATTTGTAATTATAAATTTCTTAGTTTGAGATCACTATATACAGGGTGTCTCAAAAATATAGGTGCAAACTTTTAGGGGAGGTAGATAACATCTACAGGAATGAGAATTGCATAGGAACCCATAACCGGAAACGTCATGGGAAAGTGGTAGCAGAGGTACAAGATCTTAAAGGACACAAGACAGTGATTAATGGGAAAACATTTATTGGACATAATTATTACAAATGGTGTACTAGATGATACATTTCATAATGTTGCAGCAGATTTGCTGGACATGGTCGAACACACCTGGAGTTTCTTTGATAATAGCAGCAGTGCAGACGAGCGTTGCCACGAGATCCATGTCAGACTCCACAGGCGATTCATACACGGTAGCTTTGAGGGCCCCCCAAAGAAAGAAATCAACACTCGTTAAATCAGGTGAGCATGGGGGCCAGGCAACTGGTCCAGCACGCCCAATCCATCATTACCCAAAAGACATGTTCAAATGCACACAAACACATCTTCCATAATGGGGAGGTGCCCCATTATGCAACACAAATGCACATTGTGCTGACAGAATATGCCATCCCAAGTGAAACTGGCCTCATCAGTAAACAAAACATAAGCTGGAAAATTCACATCTTGGGCACTTTCTTGGAGATACCACTGTGCAAAATGCACATGTGCAGGATGATCTGCAGGGAGAAGTAACTAAACCCTTTGGAGATGAAAGGGGTGTAAGGACTTACCGTGCAAAACACGCTGTACACTGCAATGAGACACTCCTAAGGCAGAGGCACGTGTGCTGGTACTAGGATTAGTCTCCACGGCATCCAACACACTTTCTTCCATGGCAAGGAGTACGCGTCGATCGTGGCCTGCCCTCACTTCTGCTACCTCTTAATGACCCATAATCGCACAAATTTTGATGCGCACGTGCAAACAAATGGTGACCCGGTACATGTCTGTGTGGGAAGCGTTCTTGATACATTACAGGTACTAACAAAATATTAATATTTATATTTTTTGAGGAGTTGAAATTTGCATTGTAAGAGAGTGCTAAAGGCAGTAAAAAAAACTCAAAACGCAGCCTCTAGGGACCGAAAAAGCTAGAAAGTACGAAATTGCAAACGATCTAGTTTACAGGGTGTCTCAAAAATATAGGTACAAACTTTTAGGGGAGGTAGATAACATCTAAAGGAATGAGAATTGCATAGTAACCCATAACCGGAACTAAAGCAGAGGCAACGGCATGTATGCTGGTACTAGGATTAGTCTCCACGGCATCCAACACACTTTCTTGTGTGTTGGACATTTGAAAGGAATGAGAATTGCATAGTAACCCATAACCGGAACTAAAGCAGAGGCAACGGCATGTGTGCTGGTACTAGGATTAGTCTCCACGGCATCCAACACACTTTCTTCCATGGCGGGAGTACGTGTCGATCATGGTCTGCCCTCACTTTTGCTACCTCTTAATGACCCATAATTGCACAAATTTTGATGCGCATGCGCAAACAAACGTTGGCCCAGTACATATCTGTGTGGGAAGCATTCTTGATACATTCATTGAGTGGCTTGTCCGTTGCCCTCAGCTATTCCATACACTAAGTGCATGTCTGCCAGCTCCCTGTTCGAATGCCTTTGCATGCTCTTCGTCAGCTGACTACTGCTCGAATGAGGAAATCCGAAATTTCCCCTCTAGCGCACTGATGAACAGCGTCGCCTATTGACTTACAGTGACATTTCCAGTTATGGGTTCCTATGCAATTCTCATTCCTTTAGATGTTATCTACCTCCCCTAAAAGTTTGTACCTATATTTTTGAGACACCCTGTGTACTACAGCTGTTTTTATTTTTAAAATCCAACGCTTTTACAGGTTAAATGTAAAGAGTATGTTACTCATCAATCTGGTCTTTTATTTGTAATTCCTGGAGTAAAGAAAGAAATAGCTCATAAGCCCTTTATTTTTTGCTCCTAGAATATTTAATTCCTTACCTATTGAAATTAGAAATGAATGCTCATATAGTATTTTTAAATTGGAAGTGAAAAATGTTGTTATTACTGCTTCAAATATTGATGATTACTTTAAAGTTGTACAATAATTTTTGTTTTTGACATAATGAGACATGTTTTTTGCCACTAAAGACATCTATCTGATTGTAATAATTGAATTTGGCATCTTAAATGAGCAAATTGCTCAAAGGTCTGCTAAAATGTAGCTTTTTAGTTTTATTTATTTTGTTTATATTTTATTCTTTTTCTGACTTGTGCTAATATTGTTTTCTTCTTGTATATGCAAATCTTTGTATTGCTATTTTGTTCTTATTAAATTGTATTCTATTCTAACATGAATTCGATCTTAAAAAACAAGGCCAATACCTCCTTAAACCAAGTAATAATACGAAATAAATTACCAATAACACATATCTAACCTCAAATTATAGCAGTAGCACCCACAAAATTGCAACTTAATTATATGGAAAATCTGCTCATCAATATACAAAAAAAAAAGTATGCAACACTGTTATAACCCCTCTTCTATCAGCATGGAATCTCTTATTACATCAGAGGTAAGCAGAGCCACAGCAACACCATGATGAAGCCGTCGAGTAGACAGAAGAAACACATCCGGTCACAGGAACTTTTTTTTCAAACTTCTTCCTCCGTTTGTATGTTTAGGAATGAACATTTTAAGTTGGGGGAAGGATTGTTTAAGAAATAAATGTTCTGAGAAGATGAAATAATGTCATCTAAAGTGCCCCATAATAACTGAACAGCAAGCAGTGCAACTAACATCCAGCAAACTACCTAGCTGTCCACCAATAGCAAAGAATAGCAACAAGGACTGGTATATCCAATATAATAATGAAGAACTGAAAGTACTGTCAAACAGCATCAACATAACAATAGCTGATAGCAGAAAAGTAATTATTGTGCAGCCTCCTTTCTATGCATTTATGAAAAAAGGGCTTGGACTTTGGTAGTGGTGAACCTTGTCATGCCACATGGGGAGCAATGGATTGCCGTAGTGATCGAATTCCATGATAATGCATACTTTATGATATTAATGAAAATAAAGAGGAAAAACAAATATTAACCTCTTCCGCAAGAGTCTTGATATTAGTGCCTTGCCACACAATACGAATGTTTGACTCTAATAGTGGATCCATCATAAGAAAGGGGTTAATAACTACTAACTTCCAGTGTCACTCCTGAAAAGTTAGCTTACATTCAGAGGCCCAGCTATTTTTTATCAATCTTCCTATTGCTTTCCACTTTGACATTTGTCAGTTTGTGGATTGTCAAAATAGTTGTTCCACTATATCTTTCGAACGTGATGGGGAAACTTTATGATTTATGTGTCAAATGAAAGCCTGTGATACAGGAAGTGCTGTAGCTGTTGTAAAAAATTGACCCTTCATTCTTTCTTCACCCCTAAAAAAAGGGGAAATGTGAAAACTATTGTTACATTATATCTTCAGAACGAGAGTTCTGAAAGTAACAAGCTATATGTCAAATGAAAGCTTCAGACATGCCAAATGTCATAGTTATAAATATTATATATAGTTATATATATAATATAGGCTGTAAAAATTGACCACCCTTGCTTTCTTCCCCCCCTTCCCTAAAAAGGAGAGAAATATGAAAATGATTGTTCCCCCTATATCTTCCGAACAGTAGTATGGAAAGTGAAAACCTAAGCATTAAATTAAAGTATGTGATGCTGGGAGTGTCATAAACTATAAAAAATTGACCACCCCATGCTTTCTTTCCCCCTAAAAAAGGGGAAATATAAAAAATATTCCTCTTCTAGATATCCTGAATGTGAATGCTTCAGTAACCAGCTATACATCAAATGAACACTTGTGATCCAGGGAGTGTCATAAGTATTAAACATTGACCTTCCATGCTTCTTTCCCCCCCCCCTAAAAAATGGAAATGAGGAAGTTGTTCTTACTCTATCTTCCAAATGCAAGAGTTTACAATTATGAGATAGTGTCAAGGGAAAGTTCATATAATGACCATCGTAAACCATTTCCACTTTTACCCCCACTATTCTCTCCATTGATAAAAGGGGGAAGATTTTCCCAGGGTTAGACTTCAGTGAGTCATATCTGAAAATAAAGCTTGTGATGTTTTCAATGTCATAAGCTACCTCAAACACGAATCCAAAAGGGAGGAAAACTGTGGTTGATGATTATGAATCATATATCAAATGAAAATTTCGAAGGTAGCTGAAGTCACTGAATATAAATTCAGTGACTGATTGCACAATCGATATGCTTTAGATTTATTTTCAACTTTTTAGGGCTCATATAGGAAGATAGGTATTTTTTAAATTATTTATATTTTCACTATTTTTTGCCAAACAGCTACTGAAAAGAATTATGGCATGTTATATGCAAATTAATCAGCATTCAATTCTGAAAACTAGATTAGTTTTATTTTAAAAGGGCTTTTATACAGGCATGCAACAAAAAATGCATCTAGCAATGCAAATAAAAATTTATTTAAAAAAAAAAAAACTAATAGACAGAATTGATTATAATGCACATGAATAGAAAGGCTATTTCTGAATAACAAAAAAGTAAATAATTTCTTGAAGCAAGAAAAGTACTCCCGTTTTGTAATTTTTTTCTCAGTACCATACTTTGAGAAAAGTCCAGGCTTTTTGCCAACTGTGTTCTCACATCAACAAAATCAATTCTGGAATTTTATTTAAATAATAACCAGTTAACTAAAAGGTCATGTTATATACTAAATTAAACAGAATTTAATTGCAAATTTTATTAAAATAAAAAGTTAAACAAATTTACAAACATATTAATTTTAATAAGATCTTTTTACAGTGATATAATGAAAAAATAGATTAAACTTTCAATTAAGGCTTAATTTTAGAAAACCTGATGAATAAAAGTAGTTAAATTATATATTCATCAAAAGTGAATTTTATATAATACAATAGTTTCCATAAATTTTGGAAAAATCAGAAAAATTATGAAAAAAACTATAGGAATGATTTTAATGAAATTTGATGAAAACATGAATTACAATGCTAGTTTCAGAATGGCAAAAAATATTTTACATTAGAAGCAATATTTTACAATAGGGCAAAGTTCTTTAATAAGGAGTGTGGTCACCCCTTACAGCAATGCAGGCACGACAGTGATGTTCCATGCTGTTTATCCCCGCCCTGCCCACGGTCAGTAGGGGACACCGATGGGCTTGAAAAGGCCGCCGTCCGTCGGATGGGACGTTAAGCCGTGGCCCCGTGTGTGGGAGAGCCATAACCTGTGCACGTTAAAGAACACGCTGGATGGCCTTGACGGGAGGCTACCATCTGTCTCCCAACAGCTGTTCCAGTGGGTCCCCTCCCCCAACCTTCTCTGAGCCTTCGGGGTCCTTGTGGCCTGGCCATTTAGCCCATGGTGTGCAAAAAAGTGCTGCTCAGAGGTAAAACAATCCAATCCAATCCATGCTGTTTATGATGATGTGAATCAGCTCAATAGGGAATAAAGACCATTGTTCTTTTAAAGCAGTAATAAGCTCCCCCTTTATTTCAGGTGGTGAGTTGAGTGCAGTAACATGTCTCCCTAGAGCATCCCATACATTCTCAATCAGATTTAGGTCAGGAGATCGAGCTGGCTACTCCATGCGCATAATGATCTCCTCTTGAAAGTATTGTTCCACTAGTCAAGCTCTGTGCTGACAAACATTATCATCTTTTAAGATTAATGAATCACCTATTGTACCAGCGTAAGGATACACATAAGGATCCAACCTTTGAGCATTGAGGTTCCCACTCATCAACAGGTCTGTGCATCCGTCTAAGGAAATGCCACCCCAAACACACACTACCTCCACCGTAACTGTCTCTTTGATGGATTTACTGGAATGATAGCAGGCACCTCGTTCTCTCCATGTCAAACAATGTCCAGAATCACTCTGCAAGCAATATCTGGACTCATCTGTGAAGAGAACAGACCTCCATTGCTCTTCTGTCCATTAACATGCATGCTTGCCTAATTCAACTGCTCTCTCCTGTGATGTGACATGAGGGGTATACAAATTACTGGCCTTCTAGTGTACAGACTTCCTTTATGAAGTCTTCTATGCACAGTAGAAGCTGATAAAACCCAGTGGCTGCTGCAAGAGAGGAGTAGACATCCTACTCCTTCATGCTGTTAATCACAGATATCGGTCATAACTCTAGCCCTTCCTCGGCTAAACCCCCAAGATGCGAAATCTGTGCTAAGAAATTTATTCCACAATCTATGGACCACAGAAGGACTCGCATTCAGCCATTGTGTCATGTCTGACTGGCTTTGGTCTGCTTCAAGCCGGCCAGTAGCTCTCCACATCAGTTCATTTGGTAAATGATGTCTTGAGGTCATTCCTACAAAATAGCTATTTCGAATTTCTTTACTCATGTTTACAAAAAATAACGATCCACTCCAAAACACTCATTTTTATGCTGCTGTCCGATTATGCAAATTGATGCAACCTAGACTAATTTGCATATGGTATGCTCACTCAGCATTACTGGTTACATAACAAGTTTTGGTAAGGATCACACAATTTTTTGGCGAATTATCGTGATTTTTCTCATTTTTTCTTAATTTATGAAAACCAGTGTAAATACATGAAACATGATTTTTATTTCTTTTAATGATTCTTTTTAGTGTGGTATATTTCAAAGCATCTTCCAGAATTACACAAAGTTACTTGGATTGCTCACATTAATGGAATTTTCTGTATGGTTTATGAAATGGAAAAACAATTTCTTGGCTACCTCTTTTACTAAACATTAGGAATTTTTTCTTTTGGTGTTAAAGTTTGCCAATCTAGGCTAAGTGCCAAAATGTTTGTGCACCAAAAATAAAAAACAAGCATATATATCGTCAGAATGGCACAGTGAATATATTGGGAGGGGGGGTTTAAATTTTTAAAAAACTGTTAAATATTAGCAAAAACTTAAAAATAAAAAATCCTGCCTGAGAGAAAGGAGGGTGAGGGTAAAAACCTTGTCAAAATTGCCATTCCACAGGAGGACTGATTTCCATGTCAAAGAAGCCCTTTTTGCTTCCATATCCAATACCTTGTTCATTTTCAGGAAGCGATGCTAGATAAAAGTTTTTTTACTGGAAAACGAATAAATAATAAAAGAAATATTAGCCTATAACCTAATGTGATGTTAAATAAAGTATTTGCATCTGGTAAAGTATGTTATAAAATATTTGCCTCTGTAAGCTGGTTATCTGGTGTAGCATAACTCCAAAAAATCGATAGATCAGCCGACTGAAAAATCTGTAATTTATGCAAATAAAATAAATCAAAAGAAATAAAAATGAAGATTTAATTATAAAAGTATAAATACTAACTAGATGCATGGCCACATTATCCTAGGGGTGAGAGAAGAACACTTGATTGCATGTGTGAGCAATAACTAGGTCACTGCACTTTCTCTGCCATGACATACTTGATGCTGCCAACAACTTCATAACAACTCTGACCTTGCTAGGTCTGGCTAAGAAGGCTGTTATCACGTACAGTTTCAGTTTTAAGAGTGGGAAAGGCACTCGGAATGCAGGGATTAATGATATAAATGATAAAAATAATGAGATAGGTTTATGGCAGAAAAAGTGTGTGAAATGGGGGGGGGGGGGAATAGTGGTACATACTTTGCAATTACTTCCAAAATCTTCAATTTTTAGATTAGTTTTTATTAATTTTCAGGAGATTTTTGAAACTTTAAGGAAACATTTGTTGATAATAGTTGAAATCAAGCTTAGCTTAAATCAGGTGGTTGCTCCAGCATAGAGTAACTTTTGCAAATACATCAGCAATACTGTTTAGTGCTTCTAAGAAATGGCATTCAGATAGCTTTAACAAATTATTTATATTGTAGTTTGGTAAAATATTCATCAAATGAAAAACGAAAATATTATTTTCAAACTTGAATTAGCATTTTTAATATATACACAGTCGTATCAGAATAATATGACCACCCACGGAATCACAGTGTACCCGCCCAGGCACGTCACAGAGTGTACATGACAAGGTTAACCACATGGAGATATAAGTGGCTGGCCAGGACAGATGAGCTATAGCACGTAGCGTGAACACAATGGGCAGAGGTAGTGATTTGAGGGATGTTCAAAAATGGATGATCATTGGCTACCGTGCCAAGGGTGAAAGCATCTTGGAAACAGCAGACTTTGTGGACTGTTTCGCGAGGTGCTGTAGTTAAGGTGTACCAAGAATGGACCACTGGCACACTGAATGCCTCCAGATGTCATAACTGTGGAGCCCTAAAGGTCATCGACCTCAGAGGAGAATGTTGCCTCCATCAACTGGTAAAGGGCAATCGACACGCAACAGTGCAGCAGTTGACCACTCGAATGGTGGGGCATCCAGGTACGCCACTACGTAAAGGCACCCATGTTAATCAAGGTCCATTGGCAACAATGCCTGCAGTTCGCACGGGGCCTACCATCATTTTACAGTGGAAAAAGGTTGCCTTCTCCAACAAATCGAGGTTTCTACTCCACAGAAGTGATGGGCGGTGGTGGATCAGACACACAAGAACCAACACCCGGACACACTTGTTGGTCAAGAACAGGCCAGCGGTAGCAGTGTACATGTCTGGGGGATGTTTTCCTGGTATGACCTGGGACCGCTGGTACCACTGGATGGGTCCCTGAACGCCAATGACTACCTGTCCATGGTCGCTGACCACATGCATCTCTTCATGTTGAACATTTACCCTGGTGATGGTGTCTACAAACAGGACTGCACCCTGCCATGTCGCTAAGGTGGTGCGCAACTGGTTCCAGGAACACAACAGTGATGTCTCCATTCTCCCTTGGCTGGCGAAATCGCCCAACCTCAATTCCATAGAGCACTTGTAGGACCATTTGGATCAACAAGTTCAGTATGCAGACCCACAACCACATCATCTCCAGAACCTCCATGTTCTTCTGGAGTCTGAAAGAGCACATGTACCTCTGGCAATCTTCCAGGGTTTCAATATGTCCATGCCACGCCTTCTCGTCGCTGTCATCCAGGTGAAGGGTGGTTATTCCCATTATTAGGTAGGTGGTCATATTATTCTGATACGACTGTGTGTATATATACCTAAGAAATTTTTTAAATGTTAATTTTATTTTTTTAAGAATTGAAGTTTTTGTGTGTTCTACAAAAGACGTCTGTGTTCTGTCTCTTATTTTGGATTCTGTCATTATCTATGATCATCGGGGATCTTGGAAGGGCTAATCAATAAATATTCAATTAATTATCTTGGCCCATATAATCATAAAATTTGCGCTATAATTACACAGAGGGCAGAAAGAATTGCCTTTCAACCCCTACTGTGATTTTTCTAAAATGTGTTTGGACTGTGGCAATGGCAGACCTTGTCATTCAGGAATATGGGAATCAATGATCAAAGTCTGTCATGCTCACGTTATAATATTAATGGGAATAAAATTAACCTGTAATTTCTAATAATCAATATGTAGTCAACAACAGTCGATTAATAAATGATTAAGCAATATATCCTTTGAATTTACACTCAAATACAGTAAAAAGTCTTATTTATTGGTCACAGGATGTCACCTTTGGTGAAAAGGACACTAAAGCAGGAATTGTCCAGCATCCAAGCTATTACACTTTCCCCAATATCTGTTTATTATATGAACTACAAATAGTGAAATAAATGATTCTCATTTTCTCACATTGTAATACATTCTCTTTACATTGTGAATTATGGACATTGGTTACATTTAATTTTCATGATTTTTGCTGTATTTATAAATTAAGGCTTAAACGTGAGTAGGACCTAAATTAGCATTTTTGCTACATTCTTTTCATTGTTACTTCAATGAAATATTGGTAAAATTATGTGGAAACTTGAGTTTTTTGCCCAAATAGCAACTTACATTGATATTGTTAATATCATTACATCGCATGCAAGTGAAAGCAATGACTACCCATGCAACTTCTAAAATCGACCAAGAAGTGTGTGTGAAACCACTGGTCCAGTAGTGTTTGTGAACCCAGTGTTCTAGATGCAGTCTGCCTTCACAAGCAAGCTTTATTGACAATGTTATGTGAACTAAAGTCAAGCTTTGCAGTAATGAGTGGACTGGTATATAAGGTATCAATAACTTTGAACTGTTCCAGAAATGTGAAATATGTTCAATAGCAATGCAGGAGATGACATCATCACCTATAGTTGAGAATGCAACATCTGAGCCAGCTGCCATCATTGCAAAAGAAGTGTAATATCAATCATATATTGGACTTGGGTACTTTTTCATATATAGAAAAGGCACTTAAAGTTTTTAATATTGTAAATTGAAAATTGTTAACCACATTTTATTGTATTAATGAAAAGAATGTATAAAAATTACTAATTTTGGCCCTAATCATGTTTAAGCCTTAATTTGTAAATGAGCAAAAATAGTGAAAGTTAATTGTATTCCATATTGCTGTGATTGGATATAATTTTAACTTTTTATAAACTATTATTTTGTACACTACCATTTATGAAATTTCAATGCCATATATTTTCGAACAATCAGTATAGCTCTTTAAAATTAAATTTTATGATTTTCAGAACACTTGTATCATACCACTGCATCTACAATTTTCAATTTCCAATTTAGGTTTGAATTGTCTTTAATTACACTAATGCTAAAAATCTTGAAATTAATTGATTTTATTTCCTGCAATCTATTTTCTGTTACCCTTATCACGCATATTAAATCTCCTAAAAAATTTCATAAATACTGCATAAAACATAAATGCATTTCAAAATACCATTATGGAATGCATTTGAAAAATTTCAAATTGTTATGTATGCAATTTTTAAGGAAATTAGACCATACTTATCAATGTATCACTTAAACTTTTTTTTTTAATTCTTTTCCCCTGAAAAATTTACAACCAACATTTCACTGTGTTGCATGTGTAATCTCCATTGCATATAACTTTTAACTGAATTGTGTTTATTGCTTTTTCTTTTAATGTATCCCATATCTGTGTTATGTAAAGGTCATGAATTCCTTAACAAATGACACATTAAAAGGAATATCAATTTGTTTCTCAATGCTCAAATCAGCTCTTTGTGGTGGTTATGTAAATTTTGGTGTTTTTCGGTTGTATGGGGACAGTGCCTTGGATGATGCCTTGAACACATTTGTCAAGCTTTTGTTATCTATTCCACAGTCTGATTTACTGGTTAGTTTATTATTTTTCTCTTGTGATTAAGTTAGAATTTTATGTACCAAAATCGTTTTAGTACAATGCTTATTGTCAAGTATAAATTGTAGTTATTAATAATAATGAGGTTCTGTCTGTTGAATTATTTTTTTCATCAAGAGTATGACCTTTTAAATTTTTTGGACACTTTGATAGAAAATATTAGGTGTGTAATATTATTTCTAGGTATGTATGTCCTTGTGCATATTTAATGATATATGTCATTAGTTTTTCTAGCCACAATTTATGAACATTTTATCACAAAGCAATGCAAAACCACTGTTTTCTCAAAATATTAAATTTTCACTTGTTTCATTTATTCTATCAGTTTTTCCAATTTGACATTTCTGACAATCCCATATCCACACACAGTAAAAAATAGTTCATGAAAAAATTGAAATAAAAGCCTGTATTTACAATGCACATTACCACAGAAATTAGCAAACTTCATTACCAAAAGAGTGCCTAAAAATCTGGCAAATATGGTCTTAACCCATTTTTTCCCAAGTGTTGCGTGTACACAACACTGGGAAGAAATGGGTTAACAGGAGGCTTCCATTTTCCTCCTAAGAACTGTCCAGTGGGTACCATTCCCCAACCTGCTCTC
The DNA here is from genome assembly GCA_038380435.1 of Ryuthela nishihirai. Taxonomy (NCBI): domain Eukaryota; kingdom Metazoa; phylum Arthropoda; class Arachnida; order Araneae; family Heptathelidae; genus Ryuthela; species Ryuthela nishihirai. Next base: position 36,931,866 of record JAWZYU010000014.1, read on the forward strand.
TGGGCCCTTGGGATCTGGCCCCAATGGATCTGGCCCCTGGCTGATGTGTGCATGAAAGTGCTGCTCAGAGATAAAAATAACTGAACACTAGGAAATATTATCAGTGTTTAAAACATTCTGTATTTCAAAAAAATTTTATATCTACATTCAAATACTGACAAATGGAATAAATTGATATTTATATATTGAACAAGTGCAAAAAAAACTTTCTCATCTATATCACGCATTCAAACATAGGATTTCTTAAACATCAATTAAATGATTCTGAAAAAAACTCATCGCACACATGGTGGGAATCATTTAATTGATGTTTGATGTCTATCTTAACAGGGAATACTGTGAATTCACTATGGATTGATTTTTAATCATATATACACTTCAGCGTTTGCGACCTACTCATTAACTTCTGATAATCAATAGCAACGACTGAAATAGTTGCATCTCCTTGAGTATAGATGGCGCTGTCTCAGCCACGTCTCGGTGAAGAAGATTTATAAGATCTTATTCTGAAAAATTTCATTGTCTGACGTGTGGTACAATGGTAGTGCGCTCTGGCATGAATCTGGAGAAATGCGGGTTCAATTCCCGTTGTGCTGGCGATGAATTTTTTTTCAGAATCGTTTAATTGATGTTTGATGTCTATCTTAACAGGGAATACTGTACATTCACTATGGATTGATTTTTAATAGGATTTCTTAGTTTATTACATATGTGATTTACACCCTACTTAAGTACAGTTAGTTATAAGAGTTTTTTTGTTGGTACATTTACATGTACTATTAAATCAGTAGTGAACCTAGTATTTTAACCCTTCCAGGGGCCCTGCTATTTTTTCACCATAATCAGCCAAAAAAAAAATAATTTAAAACTTTTTTGCCAAAGAACTAATGAAAGGAATTATGGTATGTTATATGCCAAATTAATCGGCATTCAATTCTGAATTTTCTGAAGATAAAATATTATGGCAAAAAGATGACTAGCTTTCTTTTAATCCTTACCATGTTGCAGCCTGAAGAATCACTTTCATCATTCCTATTCTAGTGGTTGGAGAGCAATGCTTTACTCCTGTAGTACAAGGTTGTGAAAAGATTGTTTTTTCATATAGAAATCTGAATTTTTTTTCAACTATTTCTAATTAAATATCAAAAATAATGTTCAATTCTATGATATAAATTTTTTACCTGTTGATTCCACTTGAAAAAATTATGATAAATTTTAAAAATAAATCTGAGTCAGATGTGCATGTTCAGTCACCATAAACAGCATCAAGTAGTGCCTATTCAGTTCATGTCTTTATTCTGCCATACCCTGCTAGATTATTGATTGATTGCATTTCCCACACTTTTCAGCTACTTATAGCTCTACTAGAGTTGTAATGCCTTCTAAACTTTTAACATAAGGATATTGATTTTTTTCACTACCGAAAATTGCATCATCCGGGAACTACGCACATCAGCTTTTGATCAATATTTTTGCAGACTTTCGATTTTAGACTTTTTTATATACTTTAATGCTCCTAAAATTATTTTTTATTGCTTCTCAAATGGATACTGCAATTACAAACAATGATTAATTAGAAATGGTTGAAAGTGAAACTGCTAGTGATCTATAATGGCAGCAATCAGAGCAAGCATTAGGATTACTCAGAGCATGATTTTTAAATGGTAGGACTTTATTTATCAATATTCCTTATTACATTTAAAGTCATTTAATTACATTTAAATTTAGGTCAGGATATTGCGATTTTTAACCAAAATTTCTGTTAGAATTTTAGAATTAAACTTTTCCGTAGCAGTTATGCAGCTTCATAATAAAGCAATTTGTTCCCAAATTCAGTGCATCGATTAAACTTTAAATGCTTTTAAATTTATTATGCCTAAACTTTAAAAAAATGGCAGCAATGGGTTTGGCAGTAATTACCGTTTCCCATAGGAATGTTGTGGTAAATATTTTTTATTCTAGCAAGTGCCACTTTTCAAATTTCAAATTGAAATTGGTCATTGCAACTTGGAAAACAACCAAAAACACACTTTCAATTTTTGAAGCACCAACCATGATTTCCTGATTATGGCTTTTCTCTCTATTAGCACCGAAACCTACTCTACTGCCAGTCTCATCAACAGCTCTAATGAAAGAGTTCATCTCACCAGCAATATTTGCCAAAAGGGCCATATCATCAACATAATCTAAATTAGAAATTTTCATATCTCTAGACCATTTAAGCCCAAAATATTTCTCTTGCTGTGAATTATGCATAAGATAATCAATAACCAAACTAAAGAGAAAATGATACAAAATGCAACCTTATCTAATTCCACTAGCAATGCTAAACCAATTGCTACAAGCCTTAACAAACTCTCGCACACGACTCAGTGTTACAGACAGCTTTCATTATGGTAATTAACTTGCCGGGTATACCATATGATCTAACAATCAACCACAAATTGTGCTGATCAACAGAGTCAAATGCCTTTTTGAAATCTGTAAAGCTAGTAACCACAGGTCTGAAAAATCTGCCTAAGGTGAAAATATTTGATCTATACATCCCCTACCACTTCTGAATCTGCACTGTTCCTCATTCAGTAGCTCATCAACCAAATTCTTAATTCTATTGAGTAATAATAATGCAAAGAACTTTACCTGGAACAGAAATTAAACTAATCCCATATAATTATCACAAAAACCTACGATTACCTTTTTTAAAAATAGGGATAATAATAGCTCTATTGAAATCCCTAGGAACACCTTTATCATAAAAAAAAATCAAAATTTCTGTCAACCATGTGACAACACAAGTATTTCCAGCTCTAAGCATTTCAGTGGTGATTTCATCCATCCCTGGGGATTTTGGACAGGTGGGGTGCCTGTTTTTATGATGCCTGACAGTTTTGACTGTTTTAGTGATGCCTTTTGGACAAGTGGGTGCCTGACTTGTCAGCAGCACTTGACAGATGCTGCTGCCAAGTCAGCCCTTTCCGACACTACACTGCCAGTTCCATAAATGGACTTCCGGCGGTGTTTTTCTAATGAGCTTTAAACACAGTAGCAGTCCTTGGTGTGAACAAATTGGTAATAAACATTTTGAGATCAAGCCTCTTTTCAAATTGTGGCAGTCATGTTTTTGCAGGAATTGCAAGGAGGAAGTTGTACTAGCTTGGCTCCTCTTAGTTCAATCAGTGTATATTATACATTCATTTCTTCTTTGGGCAGATGCTACTTAAGTGTGAGTTTTGTGACACCATTTTAGCTGTTAAACGTATTTTAATCCATTGTCCCACTTTTAACCTTGACTGTCATTTATTTTTTTTAACTTCCATGATTGTGCATCCAAGCCCCTTACATTCGGACATTTTTTATCTGATGACTCGATTTTAATCCATTTTTTAATGTTTATTTTTACCAGCTATTTTACTTGACTTTGTTTTTTGATTTTTTTACTCTTTAGATTTGTTGCTTTTATTCTAGAGGTCCTCTACTCCTGTTGTTGACTTTTTTATTTTGGTTTTATATCGTTTGTTTGATATATATTTTCATTATTGTGTGTTTGCCATTTATGTTACTTTTGTTAATTTGTGTGTTCCTTTTATCTTTTGTTGTGGGTTTGATATCTTTTTTTTGATTTGTGACGTATAGGACAGAGAAGAATCCTAGAAGCTACTCCTAGCTTTTACAGGCCTTCTCATACAAGGATATGTCCTACTAAGACACAAAGTTTGCCTTGCTGGAACAGTCACTAGCTGACTAACCACTAAGCCAGTTAAGGCATAGTTTTGTTTATATTTTTATTTATCCTTGTTTGGTGCAATAGCACCAGCGCAAGGGCATGGTTGCCCTTGCGCCATAAAACCCCAAAGAATCAAACAAACAACCAAAAACTCTATTAAATATAAATATTGCAAAATATTCTACAAAAATCAAAAAGCCTACAAAAATATTCATTCATTCTATTCCCTGTTTATAAATGATACACTTATACTGATATATAATACACTTGAAATGCTTTTGATTAATATTTTTGTTACACTTGTACTGATCTGAAAAAAATATAGCTAATCAAAGTGCACTGTGATGCTGTAGAAAAAAAAAAGCTCACTTTTAAAATGACACATAGAATTTTGTAAGGTGGACAATATTTTGCATTTAAGAATCATTCCTTTAAAGAGCATTTTTGCATAAAATCCAATGATGAACTGAAAATGTGTAATAATAGGTTGTACCACTCACAAATAACATTCATTGAAAGAGTGTTAAAGAAATATAGTATAACCTATTATATTTTTAATGGCCAACTCCTACTAACTGATATCCATTCTGAAATGTCAGTGATTTTTAAACTGTCAAATCAAAGCATGCATCACAAATGGGTACATTATATTTGATATGGGCATAAGGGTTATGTCATCATCATACATTGTTGTTATCAGGTTATTATTAGAATTAGGCCAGAAAGATACAATGATATTCTTATTGAGATATTAATATTTATCCAAAACAACATATTTCTGACTGCCTGTTCAATCTATTGAGTTAATATTTGGCACTGTGCATCTTCATGCTACTCTCAAGGTTCTGTCAAAATTTCAAGTTCTTGGCTATGTTATGTGAAGAGTTATGGTGACCACAGACCGAAGTACATCTCGTTTTATTATAAAATATTTATATATTTAGAAAATTTCAACAGCAAATTCAGTGACTGATTACACCACCGATATGTTTTAGGTTTATTTCCTGCTTTTTAGGCCACATGTAGGAAGATAGGTCTGAATGCTAGTTATTAAATTACTTCAATTTAATTAAAAATAGTACTAAACTAAGACTATTATTTAAAAACTGTCATTTTAAGTCACATATGCCTAATGATTTAATTTTTGGTCAAGTTTCAAATAATCATTCTTCCTAATTGCAGTATATACAGTCAAACTTGTTTGTAACGAGCATGGAAATAACGAGATCACAGCTTTAATGAGCAAAAATCCATAATAATTTTAATTTATGCATATTCCCATACAATTGCTTATTTTTATAACGAGCATACTACACTGATATACCATATAAATTTTGGTAACTATGGAAACATGCAAACATTCTTAATTGCTCTGGTAGTCAGAAATAGTACCCAATTCTTGAAATAGATAAAAATTAAATGGGTGACTTAGCTTTTATGACCCACATTAGATTACAGGTCAGTTTGTGACCTAACCTTCTCTTTGGGGACCATCCCCACTCTACCTATCTCTCCAGTGTCTAGCCTTTGGCCCTGCTCCCCCACTTTACCTGAACAATGCCACTACTGGTATGTAATTATATTTTTTTTATCTTTTTCTTTTGTATTTTGAATCTATCTTTAAATCAAGATATTGAGAATTAAAAAAATAGTAAGTAGATTTAATTCATCACTGATATAGTGAGTAATGGTTATAATGAGGAAATTTTGTCAGTTCCCTGGTGCTCATTATAACCAAGTTTGACTGTATTTTGAGTAGTACAAATAATTCTAGAAGAGCCTTGGACTACCATACAATTCCAATTATTTGAGAAAAAATACAAATAATTCTAGAAGAGTGGAATCTATATCCCACTATTTCAAACCAAAACCAGATGATTACCGATTGATACTGCATTCCTATTACTTTGCTAATCATATAATCAGAGAAATATAGTTTGTTCTTCATATTCTTTTAAAAGAGATAATTAATAATTGATGAAAATAATATAGAAACACAAAAATAATTTTAAATCTCAAAATATATTAAATGTTGCAATAATATATATGGCTGTATTTTGTGCAAATTACTAAAACTTCCAATAAAAATAAATTTCCCTTGGCATCTGATTTAGTTTTATTGAGAATATAGATGGCCATATTTTTATTAAACAAGTCGGTTAACTTGCTAGTGGGGGAAATGTTCTAAATATGAAACAGCAGCTACAGAGAAAGAGTTATCTGGACTGTGCTAATAGCAGTTTGAGCAAGAGAAAGGACTTTTTTTTTCTGCCACATCAAATTGAGTAATAAATGGGAAAAAATAGCATTATGTAGGAACTCTGAAATGCATATTTTCCATATATATATGTGTGTGTAAATAAAAAAGTTTGAACTAATTTTTTTATGGTACTAGAGTTTATTATTCATGGTTGTTTATGCAGGTTTTATGAACCAGATTTTCAAGGTTGTGGCAGCATAAGGTTTAAGGTGCACAGGGTTAGCTCTTTTGAACATGTGACCACAGCTTAGCATCCTCTTTCAATGGACAGCAGCCTTTCCATACTCATCATTGTTCCCTTTCTCAATGATAGTAGTGTGTGATAACCTCACAGGTAGTAGTGTGTGATAACCTCACTTCAGGGAAAATCTCAAAACAAGCACATTTGGGACTTGCACTCAGAAACATAATATGAGCACAGGTGCCAGGTTTAGTAATTTGATGTTACTTGATCTGGCAACTGACACTTTTCCAAGAAGAACTCAAATTGTATGAGCCATGCATAAAATGCATTGTATGTATTGCAAAAGAATAGTGTTAGTGCCTATGAATTCAAAGATGATCAGGTGATCTTGTTCTTTCAAGACCCTGTTTGAAGGACTGTCATACAAATTAGACTATATATAAGCATGACTCCTGTTTTAGGTAAATTTGATGCAATGTTTTTATATGGCCCTAAAAAGTAGAAAATAAACCTAAAGCATATTGATGGTGCAATCAGGCACCAAGTTCGTAATTCACTTCAAAGGAAAATAGGACATCAGTTTGCCTACTCAATAAGATTGCTGGTACCCTATCTTCCTTTGAAGTGAATATGAACTCATCGACTGATTGCCATCGATGTGCTTAGGTTTATTTTCTACTTTTTAATGCACATATAGGAAAATAAGTTGTTTTTTTTTTAATATATATTTTTAATTCTTTTGGAGTCTTGTTGTCAAGTCATGAAAGTAAATAAATTTTATGAATTCCCTAAATCTGCCACAACTCACTGCACTTCTGTAAAGAGCATCATTTTGTTCCCTAAATTATTTTTGTCTTTGGCTTTCATAAATCGTGCTTTTTAGCAGCAAAACTTCAATAAACGCTTTTATTTCAGTTCAATTAATGTCACACCAAAATTTTTTGCTTGGTGCTCTTATTACTGTATGATTTACAAACAACACTTTTTGCTTTTTGATTTGTATCGAGTATTATTAGATAATCTGATTTTTTTTTTTTTTCAGTTTTCAGTAAGGCTTCTTGTTTTGCCTAGAATATTTTGATTTCTTGTTTTACTTTGGTACTTTCAGGTCTGATACCAACAGTTTGTGGGTTTTTACCTATTTTCTTCCGGGTTCCGGCATCCATCTCATAGGGGCGGGGGTGGCTCAGTCGGTAGCGCGCCAGGCTCGTAATCTGTAGTTCCCAGGTTCGAGTCCCAGCTGGGTCAGCGTTGAGATTTATCTCCGCAAAATTCCCCGCCCTGCCCACGGTCAGTAGGGGACACCGATGGGCTTGGAAAGGCCGCCGTCTGTCGGATGGGACGTTAAGCCGTGGCCCCGTGTGCGGGAGAGCCATACTCTGTGCACGTTAAAGAACACGCTGGATGGCCTTGACGGGAGACTACCATCTTGTCTCCCAACAGCTGTTCCAGTGGGTCCCCTCCCCCAACCTTCTCTGAGCCTTCGGGGTCCATGTGACCTTGCCATTTAGCCCATGGTGTGCAAAAAAATGCCGCTCAGAGGTAAAACAACCCAACCTATTTTCTTATTTCTTTTCACTCATTATTTGTCAGTTTGTCAAAAGAGTTGTTCTGCCATTTCTTTTGAACAACTCTTTTGAATATAGTTTTGAACACGATGGACAAAAGGATCTATGTCAAATGAAAGCTTGTGATGTAGAAAGTGTCATAGGTTATTAAAAATCCCCCCCCCCTTCCTCCTTATGCCATCTTGCTTTCTTTCCTCCTAAGAAAGGAGAAATATGAAAAGATTATTCTGCTGTAGTTTCAGAATGCGAGGGCTAAAAGTATGCATCAAGTGAAAGTTTATGACATAAGGAGTGTCACTGTCCCCCTCCCCCCAAAGAAAAGGAAATATGCAAAGGATCTCTTTATTTTGAACATAAGGGCCAAAAATAACAAGTTGTCTGTCAAATGAAAGCTTGCGATATGGGGATTGTTGTGGGCAATAAAAATATACTCTCTTCTTTCTTCACTCCTACAAAAGGGGAAATGGGAAAGGCATTCTTCTACTGCATTTTCCAAATGCTGTATTTTCCAAATACAGTTATGATTTATTTGTCAAATAGAAGTTGATATGAATATTGTAGACTTTTAAATTATGATCCCCCCCCCCCCAAAAAAAAAAAGGAAGAAATTTTTCAGGAGGATGATGATAAAGAGTAATATATTCAATTAAAGCTTGTGATGACTCCAATATGACCCCCTCCCCACCCCCCCCACCCCAAAAAGGAGAAATGGAATCAATGTTTATAAGTCTTATATCAAATAAAAGTTTCTGAAGAGAGGTATTTTTCTTTAATTTTCATAAATTCTATTTTTTTGTCATTAAAAACACCTATTTTCCTATGTGCCAAAAAAATACCTGTCTTCCTATATATGCACCTGGAAAAGAAGAATATAAACCTAAACCCAATACAGTCACTGATTGTATTCACTTCAAACAAAGTGGGGCACCGATTTAGAACACAATGAGAAACAAAGTACTCAAGCACACGATGAGAAACAAAGTACTCGATGAGAAACAAAGTACTCAAAAAAGATTGCTCTCACCCTACACACCTTTGAAGTGAATACAAATTAGCATACTCCTTTCAAACTGCTTTAGGCTAAAGTACATTAAAAGAAAATCAATGTAGAACACAAGACTGATCCATAAGCTGATTTATAGGAAATAAATATGGATTTGCATATGGTTCAAGAATATACAGTAGCAACTTAAAAGGACTGGAAAAATTTCATTTTGGCAAAAGAAGTACAAAAAAAATTTTTTTTGTTGTAGCCTACCAAAAAATATGTATGACATAAATACTAGATAAAAGAACACTTAAATGGAAAATTAATTTTTTTAACTACATGAGTAAATCTATGAAATAATAAAGTTCCTGTGTCATTTTTGGCCAAATTTCTGCTGTCTAAGAATTAATTGCTCCCAAAAAAGTAGTACTCAAGGGTAAAACAATCCAGTCAATAAATGAATATATATGTTCGTGACAATGAAAATCTAAACTATTTTGGAGAGGTGACTTGAACCTTTGTTTTTAATAGAATACTTGAAATAACTTGTGAATGATAATAGTACATCAGGTACCTGAAAGATGTGGCAATATATAATGTTGCATATGTGTTTTGAGGAATTCATATAATAATCATGATTGCATATGATAACTTGTGCAAATGTAATATATTCATTATTATATTATTAAATGTGTTTCTGTTTGTTTTTGCACAGAATTATCCAAAGTTAAGCCAAACATATTATGTATTGTTAGAATGCCTAGCCCAAGATCACATGAACTTTTTGAGCAGTTTAGAACCTCAACTTTTCCTGTACATCTTGTCATCCATTTCTGAGGGTCTTACTGCATTAGGTAAGTTTTACCTGAAGCTTTTTTTTTTTGCAATTGTATTATATCTATTTTAGGAAACAAATTTACTTCAAGTATTACATAAGAAAATATATTCCTCTGGATAAAGAGCAATAAGTAACTATGGAATAAGTTTCTTCTTAACTGTCATTTGAGATAATAATATTACTTCTTTGAATGCAAAGAAGATTGACATCAGAATACAGTAGACCATTTTGTAATGTGCGAGATGGGTTCTTAGAAAGCTTGTATAATATATAATAGGAATCTATGCTATAAGACCTTAAATTTAAATGGTAAGACGTTCCCTAAAATCTAAGACTATTTTCTTTTTCACAAAAATTCCCCCCCCCCCCCCCCCAAAAAAAAAACTTTGCATAAATATAATGACAGAGAAGAATAAAACTAATTATATTTTAATAAGAAACATTAGAAACGAATACTACTATTTGTTGTACCATTGATGAACATGTTCTTCCGCTTAAAGTAGTGCCATCTCAAGTTTTACATTCTCCATAAGACTTTAGTAAATTTTTAGGTGCTATGATCATTAAATCCACAATTAGTCCTGGGGGAACCTGTCATATACTTTTTATGAGATTCTCCATCAACTCATTATTCCTTGTGTTATTAGTTCTGGTATTTACTAATAGTTGAAGCTACCTTCCATTGTATTACAAGTGTATATGTCACTACATAGATGAATAATATTATTATACAGGAGACAATGTAGTAACTAGGGCTACTTGTGTTTTGAGACAAAATAAAATTGTGGCAATCATAAACAAAGAAATCTCACCCACACCATAAATACCATAGTACCATGAATAGATGTTCAATGGTCATATTTTACAAACATCATTTGAATGAATTCAAGTGGCATTCAAAAAGTTCTTGACATGCATCTGCAGAACAAAAATTATTTCAATTACCTGAACAAATTTTTACTGTCCTACAAAGTATTACCCTGCAGCATCTATGCAAAGTTACAGACATCTATGTCAGTTCTGGAACACTTGGTGGTACTCCTGTTGGGGAATACTCTGCAACTCTAAATGAACACATTTTGCAAGGTCTTGCACCCTTGAAAAAAGCTTTCCAGAAAGTTGCTTTTTAATTTTTGGAAACAACCTGAAATTGCATGGTGCAAGATTGGATGAATATGCAGGATGGGGTAGTTGATTTTTTTCCTGCTCCAGATAAGCTGTAACCTCCTCGGTTTTGTGAACACTGGTATTATTGTGAAGTAGGAGAACACTTGACATGCCTGTTGTTGGATGCTGCTCTTTCATCTCCTTAACCATTTTGGGCAAAACAATGTTGATGTAGTATTGACCATTTATAGTCATTTTTTTTTTCAGGTAAAGGTGTCCATGGCTACCACTCCTTGGGAATTGATAATATAAGTGTTTATATCCTCTTACTTTAGCTTTGAGAATGTAGTTCATTTTCCACAACCTAAATATAGTTGCTGATCTCTATGGTCGTTGTATAGTAATAAAACCATTTCTCGTCACCTATGACAATGTCTGTTAACTGTTTGGGGCCTCTAGATTCACACATCACCAGCATCTCCTTGCACAAGTCGACTCTAGCCCATTTTTGCTGTTCTGTCAGTTTGTGGGGTACCCATTTGGCATAAATCTTTTGTAACTTTAAATATTGATTAATAATTGTTTTCACGCTGCCAATTGATACACTGACATCTAAACTTACTACCTGAACAATGATGTGTGAGTTTTCCTTAATGAGTTCATGAACAACAGTGATGGTTCTCTCATTCATGGCATCCTTTGGTCTTCCTGCAGAGGGAAGTCTTCAAAACTCTGCCATTCTTCTCTGAATTTGCACATTATAACACTCCAAAGATTATTATTATAATATAATTATTATAATATATTAATTATTTTGAATCAGACAAAAGGTACAACTTTCTCAAGTTGTACCTTTTGTCCGATTCAAAATAGATTCAAACTCCGGATAGCTTATTGGGCACCAGGCACTATTAACTTGCCAAATAAAGTTGAAATAGGGTTCGTAGCATTACTTATCAAGCAAGAATTCAAAAAAGATTATCAAGTTTAATTAAAGTTATATCTAAATCAAAAATACTAATCGTTTCTCAAGGTGAAAAAATGCAAAAGCCAAATATTCAATTAACAAAGTTTATTTCCAAAAAATTCAAAGACTCGCGAATTCAGCTGATGAATACAAAAGTCGGAGTAACTAAAAAAAATTCCCATCTCTAAAGACTCAAAAAAACTGACTACTAACGTCTTCTCCCTTCACCACCTTCCTACTAACTCATGCTCTGGCGCTACTCTAATTCAACTCTGTGACTTCATGTCACTTAGATACATGCGGTCTACAATCCAGCATGTGTCTGTTGCATGATGGAAAAAACATTTGCATAATGTTACAATCGTGTGCTAGCTATGATGCAAGAGGGGCCGTGTCCTTAATGTGCACATTAGCTGCTGTCAATCAAAAGTCGGAGTTGCTCATACACAACTCCTTCTACAGCTCGGAAGAAAGAATTGTGATTAGTCCAAATGAAATAAATCCCCAAAATTATAAATATAATGTAAACAAAGTAAAACTGGTTAAGTAAAAGTGAATGGGTGGACCATCACAACATCCATCCCATAACAGTGCCATATGAACAGGTGTAATCCCCATATACTTGTGATAAATTGGCATAAATTTGTTTCATGTCATCCCCAGGCTGCATCCTTGTGAAAATGTAAAATCTTTCCCCATCTTTAGTAGGCTCCATAGCAACAATGAACCAATTTTGCAGACCGAACTTTATGTGCCTCCAGTAAAGAGAGAAATAATGATAAAAACCTTTGTTTTTAACATGTAATAAAGATTTGAATAAACTTTTGAACACATCATGGCTCGTTAACTTCAGAAGAATGAGTGCAAATCACAGACGTGTCAAGTACTTTTTGAACACTCTTTATAAGAGCCTTTAATGTATTTTTATATCCTCGTTTCCTCCACTTCTGTTTGAATCATCAGTGATTTATGTAGGATGACAAACCTGACTATGCTGATGTTTCTACTCATAAAACAAGTGATGTTGAAGCACATATATGGAATCTCCATTTAACTATTCATGCTAACCAAAACTTTTCTGAAGGAGCAGTGACAGGCATACATCAAGTGCATTCAATTTTTTTTTTCCCTCTGTAATCTAAGCAATGTACAGTGCATTTTTCAGTAATGGAAATTACATATCAGAACACTCTGATGCATTGAACTATTGACTGGTATAAAGCTTTTGAAATAGCATTTCAGCTTTGATTTTAGAAACAATTATTGTGAGCCATGCCAGTGGCATTGGTGCATCTTGTGCTCTGCTGGGATGAATGTATGCTCCTTTTCATATAAAGAATCGAGTGGTAAGTTTCCCTCAAAGAGTTTCTTGTCCAATCGTGGCTTATAATAAGTCGTGATTGTATGCAGTTCTGGAAAATATATCAGTCCTCAATTAGCTCTGTGTGTGATCACCATAACTCTTCACATAAATGGCTAGGAACCTGCAAATTTGGCAGAAGATGCCCAATGTCATGGGCTACCTCAAACATGACTCCAAAAGGGAGGAAAGATTTGGTCAATGTTTATGAGTCATATATCAAATGAATGTTTTTGAAGATAGATGTTTTTAGTGACAAAGAAAAAATATAAATAAATTAAAATTTTTGAAAAAATGCCTATCTTCCTATATGTCCCAAAAAAGGGGAAAATAAACCTAAAGCATGTCAATGGTGCAATCAGTCACTAAGTTCATATTCACTTCAAAGGAAGATAGGATTGCTGGTGCCCTATCCTCCTTTGAAGTGAATACAAACTCAGTGACTGATTGCACCATCAATATGCTTTAGGTTTATTTTGTAGTTTTTAAGACCATATAGGAAGATAGGTATTTTTAAAAAAAATTATTCCTATTTTTGGATGCTCCTCTGATGAGGATCTACAATACACGTTTCACAGCAAAAAAACACGTTTCTGACAATTACTTACTTCAAGCTACTAGGGAAAAAATATAAAATGATGTAACAACCACCATGTGAGGAATTTCCTTGAAATGGCACTTTTTATATATATTACATTAGTAAATAGTAAATAAAAGTAACTCAGTGGTCCAACTTGTAAAAGTTTGCTTTTAACCCTGTTTACACCACAGTGAGTACAGTGTCAGGTTTCTGAAACTGAATTCACTGTGGTGGCTAGTTTTAAAGTGTTTCTAGAAAATAGAATAAATACTTTTAGAATCTCATCCTGAAGTAACTAATGAACAGTAATATGTCATGTATGTAGCAAAGAAAAAGCTTTTAATTTTAATCAATAAAATTACAAAAATTTGAAGAAAAGGGTAAATGAAATTTTTGAAGCTTTTTTTTTTTAATATTGCAAAAGTTTAATGTATTTTCTATTTTAACTTAAGTAAAATTTGAAGAAAAAGAACCTATTTTTTCTAAATCATTTTATTATTCTAATGTAAAATTGTTCATTATATTTCTATTACTGCTTAAATATTTCATTAATTTTTTATCTGAATATTTCTGTGATTGTTACAATAATGCATATGCTGAGGCTTTTGTAATAGGCAAACTCTAAGCTTAAGGAAAGTAGTGTCATAACATATTTGTTTTGCTTTAAAAGCAAAATAATTGAAATAAAATGTTTAAAATATATCAAAAAAAGATATAGAACTGTGGAAAAAATAGAAATATTTCAAACATTTTAATTTTAACAAGCATTGAGAATATATTGTTTTAGTATGATGAAGCTGCCTAACTGCTACATATAATTTTAAAATTGTTGGAGCAGTTTTATCTACAAATCACAGTGTTTCTAATATTAAGTAGCATATTTGGTTAAAATGTAATTATAAATTTAGAAATTGCACTTTTATGCTAATTGCTTAATTCTATTATTTTTTTTATATACATCTGAATGACAAAACAATTAATTTTCAAGAGGGTTTCCCTAGTTCCAATTCTTTAACTGAAAAAAAAAAGATAATTTTGAATTCTTACAAAACTAAAAATATTTCTTTATCATTTGTAATGAAGCACACCACTTTTAAGCAAATTATCTGATATATTAGTGGTCAAAATTCATCTGCATTAGCAGGTTTCCTCCATTTCTACCACTTACTATCTCAGGGGAATGAAACAAATCCAAATCATTACTTTTTTTTTTTATCTCATTTTCAAAAAAAACCTGTAGACATTATTTTTTTATATTTAGAGATAAAAATACTTTGGGTTGGATAGGTATTGGTGAAGTATTGCGATTTGCACTTTCCAAATCTCTCAAAAGCTATAATTGCACCTTCTAATGGCAGGAAAATTTGAAAATTGCAAAATTTTAAACAAATATTTCAAATTATGTATTTATGCTAGAAATTCAAAATTTTGGTGATGTGTGGTTTGCATTGTCAGCAATGAGTTTCCCCCATACCACCAGGGTGGGTGTATGGGTGGGAAAATGCAACTTTTTTGTTTTAAGAGATAATTATTAGTTTTTAGAGGTAATTTAAAAATTCTTTTTGGGTTAGTTAGGTATTGTTGAAATATGATTAACACTTTCCAAATATCTTAAAAGTTTAATTTACACCCTCTAACATTGGAAAAGGCAGAAATTTTTAAGTGATATATTTTTGCTAGAAATATGAAATCTCTGGTGAAGGTCGTGAGGTTTGCATTAGCAACAAGTTGCTCCTGGGGTGGGAAATACAACTATTTTACTTGAAAAATTCTTTTTCAGTTGGTTAGGTTACCAATCAAATATTATGATTTGCATTTTCTAATTTCTAGGTAGTTTTAATTTTTGGATTGGAGAGAAGTAAATATGAAAAATATGAAACTTTTAACAAATATTTCAACTGATTTGTTTATGGTAGAAATTGAAATTTGGTGATAGTGGTCAAAAGATATTCCACTGACAGCAACATTCAGCCCCCTTTTCTTGAAGAGGTGAGAAAGCAACTTTTCATTTTGAGGAATAAAAGAGAAATCTACTTCCTATGTTATATAAGTACTATTAAAATATTTCTCTTTGGATTTTGCCTCTCATCCATTAGTTTGAATTAAAACTATTAAAGATGAAAAAGATTGAAGATTTCAAATGAATATTGCAATGATGTATTAATGATAGAAATACGAAATTTTGGTAGTGAAATGTAAATGTCACTGAGTTTCCATTGAAAACAATGAAAATGATAATTAGAAAACTTTTTTAATTTGATTGGTACTAATGAAATATAATACGTATTTTTAAATTACTTAGTAGTTTTAATATATATATTTACAGATCACTGAAATGATGAAATGGAGAGCTGTTATTGAGTTTTGCAGATAATATGTATAGAATAGAAATTTGAAAAATTAGTGGTAGTTTTTAAGAAATATTCCACTGACAGCAATTATTGTATCCATTTTTGTGAGAGAGGTGTGGGAAATGCAACTTTTTAGATTTAAGAATTAAAAGACAAATACTTTTATGTTGTGTAATTACTAATGAAATACTATTTTCCTTTTTCCCCATCATCCACTAGCTAAAATTAAATCTTTTAATGAATGAAACAGGGGGTAAAGGTAAATCTTCATTCTCCTTGAAAACAAGATTCTTGTTTCTAGAGTGTTAACTAGATTGTCCTTCTGGTTACTTTTAAAGTTTTGTGCTTTTAACTGGGGGCTTATTGTAGTTAAAATAGTGCAAAAAGAAGTAGGCAAACAAGGTTTTAGATTTTTAAATTTAACTTTTCTACTCTAATTAGGTATGAAAGTGAAATTTTTTATGCATTTTTATTTTCACCCAGTATGAATCAAATCACCCAATTTAGAAAATACCACAGTTTTCAGGTGGAAGCATTGAGTTGAAAAAAACATATAGTGCACAAGTTTTATTTCATTCCTGATATATTAAGAAAACTGAAAAAGCTGTTAACTGAGATGAACTTTGACCCCTAATATTTTGGATAATTTTCTTGAAAGTAGTATATTTTATTATTAATGTTAAAGATTATTTTGAGCTTCATAATGGTTTTTGAGTAGTCTCATTATCTCTTGTAATTAAAAGTTAGGGACAATGTCAAAAAGGAAAGGGGCCTGAATTTGAATCACAGAGAGAGAATGGATATTGTTTTTCTGAAATATGTTATCTTATGGAGGATTGACAATCATTAATAGCTCACATGGTACCAAGTTACATATTTTTAAACTGCTTACATATTTAAATTTTTTGCTATATATAGGATTGCCTGTGTGCAGACAATCTAGGCAACTGACTGAGAGTCATGTTTGAGGAGGGGATGGAGAATGCTCCAGGCATTAATATTTGTTTGCTGCTATGCAACCTAAATAATTAAATATTTACAGAAACTAGTATGCAAATCATGTTTGGAAATGTATTCTAAAGGTAATGGAAAACAAATAGAAAGCAAGAGGGATGATACCCAAAAGTGCTTTTCACCAGGGCATCATTTGGTCTGGAATAGGTCTTGACCATGTGAGCAATCTTTTGAGTATTTGCCCTGGCATTTATTGCTTCCATTCCACCCTTGGGTTCAGGTATGGGCAATGGCTTCTGATCAGGATTATCCACCAGCTGATGTAAGGTATTCTGTGCATGTGTTCACATGGGGGCTTGCAACCCTCAAGCAAACAGAACACACAGTTTCCCTTCAGAAGCCTGGATTCGTAGTCAAGCTTAAGGCCATTAGCCAGCCAAATTGGGTGTAATTGTTCAGTGCCAAGCCCTGGGAAATTGACCACTCCTCAGCAGGACAGAAAAGAAAATATTGCCATAGAAAATCAATCAGTAGGTCACAGATCTAGCAACACTCCCCTTCCATTCGCTTCTAGAAAATAATATCTTTTATGAAAGTATTAATAGCCTCCACCACAAGAAGACGGTCCGTTAGTTAGGTGCCAAGCTTGGCCAATTACCTCACAGGGAATTCACTGATTCACCAAAAATAATCACAAGAAATTATAAGCAAATTTCAAAATTAGTGTTCATAATTTGTCATGTCTAAATCAATATATCACTTTTATATTCATTTGGAATTATTATTTGTCTTGTTGTATAGACAATCACAGCATTTACTTTGTGAATCAGGGCTACATTGTCCACTTTAGTTTATACAGTATGAATTTATCCATTATGGCCACTACCTGGAATCATAGCATTATCTATTATAGTGATTCACAAATAAACATGCACTGAAATTCAATAGCAATGAACTGCAGCAGCTGATTATACCAATAGTTGAAGATCTTACTACTTGCAAAATCTTCATTTGACTGTTCCAGGCTTCATAAGCCCAAACTTTTCTGTCAGGATGGGTTTGAACTGGGTTGCCACCTTTTTATTTTGCCAAGAAAGGATATTTATGTGTGAAAATGTATTCTAAATAGCAATGAACTGCAGCAGCTGATTATACCAATACCAATTGTTGAAGATCTTACTACTTGCAAAAATAAATAATTTAAACACAGCTAATGGTAGTTAAAATTTAATATATCACGATTAAGCTGTTACATTTGGTAGCACAGTGTATCATAGTCTTAGTGTGCGAAGTGCATATTATTTCCCACCAAAGCTGGGAGCATAATTACTAAGATATAAAGATATTATAGTAATTTAAAAGCCATAAATGTAATCTTAAAGCTATTTGAAGCTGTACTAGATCTTAAAGCAAATAAAGGATAGTTACCACTTTGTGGAAGCTGGCACAATTGCTTAAATCGGTATTAACAGTTGCAATGATGTAATTCTCATAGTCCTGATGTTTTTAAGCTACCAGTCCTAATCATATGAAGGTGGCTGTATAATACTGTTCACAGAAAGATAATGTACCACTGCTGATTTCCAGCGTGCTCATTATTGTAGTTCCATCTTGTCACTTTATTAGGATACAAATAGATGGACACTTAAGTAGATGGTCTTCTGTTACAATTCAGCTGATACTCTATGTAGGTTGTGTGAAAAACCTTGGCATCACTATTCTCTGAGTCCAGGACACTTTTGATCATGTGCGTATATAAGCTCATATGTGCTGACTCCGATATCAACCTCAAAAGCTTCAGTGTTTCAACTAATAACTATTGTTATACACATTCCTATGTGAATTTTAACACTAGTTGTAAAGAGATCTTGTTATCAGCAAGGCATACATAAGCACAAATCCACATGTTGTCATAGCCATTACACAGTTCCAGTTAACATTCTTAAGTGGATAATATCCAAGGTTATTTAAGCTTTACTTCTTACATACATTAGCAATAAATTACATCTGCGCTATCCAAATTGTTAAGGAACATACATGCTGACGTTTAAAAGGCTTTAAAGGACTTTTACAAAACTGTCCAGCCTGCATCCAGGCAACTCTGAGTGACGCATTTCGCCGTGTATCTATTTACGGCATCTTCAGGCTCGGTGCAGTGTTATTTCAGGTTTGGCTATTTAAGTTGGTCTCGCTTCAACATCATTACCACGAGTGCGTGCTGCACTTCCGCACTGATGCAATAGCAGGCTCCACGCCACTGGTAGCGGCGGGATGTCCATGTTGCACACGTGATCATGGTTAGCATGAATAAGCAGTTTTTCTGCGTATTGTAATTGGTATTTTGTTTACGGAGCTGCTAAGGTTTATAATTAATTTGGTTAATTTGTAGATTATTGTCTAAAACCATTTGGGCTAATGCAGTGTTATACTTATTTTTCTGAATATCATCCTGATGTTCTTGTATCCTATCGTTGTATTGTCGGAATGTCTTACCAATATAATTGTTTTTTCCCTCAAGGATATTTAATTGGCCAGGTATTGTAATTTGATACACACACACCGTGGCCGGTTTCTTATCCCTATTGTTAACTACCAGATTTTTTATTGAGTGCGTTATTGTTGTAGGTAATTTTAAATCATATTTTATCAAAGTATGATCCAATACATCAGAAATATTTTTCATATGTGGAAATGTGTAAGCAAAATTATTCGGGGTGATTTGTTGATTGGGTTTGGGTTGGGAATCTCTGTTAACTATGTATTTAGCATTGTTGCTCCATTATTTTAATTGATTCTGGGTATAACCCGCCTAAGATGCTGTTAGATTTATATAATTTAATTCATCTTGTAGTGCTGCCTGTTTAGCGCAGTATCGATATGCTCTGATGTAGTGAGGTATGACACTAGCTTTTTTGTATTTTAAAGGGTGACATGAGTTTGCAGGGATTTGGGTAGGTATACGAGTTGCTTTTCAGGACACAGTTGTTTCACAATGTTTTTTATGTCTTGTTATCATTATATCTAAATACGGTAATTGTTGTTTTGTTTCAGATTCTAAGGTAAACTTTATACTGGGTAATATTCCATTAATTGTTTGTATAAATTCATGCAATTTATCAATATCATGAGGCCAAAAAATTAGCACATCATCGACATACCGCAGGTAGAGGGATGGCTTGTAGGTGGCTTTCGCCAAGGCCATTTCCTCCACATGCCGCATGACAACATCAACCATGATTCCCGACAGAGGGGATCCCATTGGGAGACCCTCCGTCTGGAGCAATGTCCGAGCCAAGTCCAAAGCCTCATGCACAGAAAAATATTGTGCAATATTAGGTTCGACAGTTTTTAACCATTCAGCCTTTAGTCGCATCGCTCCCTCCAATACTGGTGTATTAGGATAGAGCAATATGAAATCCAGGGAATGCATAGTGGTGTGCTCATCAATTATGGTATTCTGAATACATTTAATAGCATCATAGCATGATGTTAGTGTATTAATTGTGGGGGGGAAATATTCCTTAAAGAATTTATGTAACGCTATTTCTAACTTATAAGTTGGGGATTTTCTTTTACTAACCAGTGGTCTGAAAAGGTAATTCTCCTTATGCAATTTAACCCTAACAAAGAGTTGCGGTATATCGGGGTAATAGGGGGTACACATTTTCTAGCAATATCCTCCGGTAAGAAGGGATCATTTTTCAATATTTGAAGTTTATTTATTATTCTAGGTAATGGATTGTAGTCAACAGGTTGACATTTTAATTGTTGTATTGTTTCCTCTATTTTTATATCATATTGTTCTTTATCTAATATAACAATTTGATTAGTTTTATCTGCCAGAATAATTTTGATCTCTTGATTAGTTTTTAATTGTTTTAATGTTTTGATATCTTGATCATTATTAATATAATTATTATGTTGTTTGAATTGTATTGCTCTATATAATCTGAAATGTTCCATATCTTTGTCTATTTGGTATTTTATTTTTAGATTGCTCTATTTGTGGTATTATTTGTACTATATTATTGGGGGTATTATCATATGCAAATTTAGGTCCATGTTGTAATATACTTTGTTGTTTATTATTTAAGATAATCTTAGAAAAAGTCATATATTGTTTTATTTGTGGCGATGGTACTCTTTTGTGAGAATTAGTCTGCTTGTTGACTAAATTGTTTAATTTTTTATTATGCATACGTTGTATTTTATTAGCGTCATAGTACATTGTATTTTATTAGCGTCATAGTCCAGTTTATAACTTAGTTGCCCCATATATTGGGTTAGATAGTTGCATTTTAATCCCAGGTACTTTTGATATACCGTATTTCTTCGATTCTAAGATGCCATCGATTGTAAGACACACCTTAATTTCAGTACCACCAACAGAAAAATAGCTTTAATTCTAAGAAAAACAATAAAACGCTAAAATATATCTAACAAATATATTTATTATAATAGAATTCAATTTACTAACAATAGTAGCTATTTATCAGTATGTATGATATTCATCACTTCCTTCTGAATTAATATCAAAGTCTGATTAATCTGAGTCATATTTATCTTCATTATCCCATAATATATCGTCTTCTGAGCCATCGAGAGTGTTGGTGATGCAACATTATTTAACTAAGTGCTGCACTATTCTTTCTGGGATTAACTTCCAAGCTGTTGATACCCATTACGCCAATTTTGATGCCGCCGTTTTAATTTTTTTTCCGGAAGGTGTCAGCAGAAGGTTGTCAGTCAACAGCCAGGCCCCAACGACCTAGTTGTCACTCCTCTATAATGTATATATAATAAGTTATGAGCTCCTCTATAATGAAATAATGATGGCTTCACATTTGGAAAGTGCAGGAAAATACCCATGCCACTTTATTCTCCAACGGAATTGGAGAATGCGATAACAGTGAAACTTGGAGGCGGTGTTTCCACGTAAAAACAAAACGTGTGGTGGTGTTTGCAAAGCATGGGAAAATTAGGGAAAAAAACTGCGATTCTAAGATGCACCCCGTTTTTAAAGATGTTTATATGGGGGAAAAAATGCATCTTGGAATCGAAGAAATATGGTACTATTTTTTCCTTCATCCTAATTTCTTTTCGCATATTTCTAATTGTTTGTTGTAATATAAGTTTTTCAGCTTTCTGTAAAATGTGTCGTAAATTATTATTAAACCTATTTTTATTTATAGATAAAGTTTGAGGAATTACTGCCAATTTCTTACATTTAGTTAAAAAGTTAATTTAAGTATCATTCGTTGAAGCGAGAGTCACTGTCTAGGGAAATCCTGTGTTGTTGATCCCATCTGCGTGTAACTATTCGTGCGCTATTTACTATAAATAATTTAAACATAGCTAATAGTAGTTAAAATTTAAGTGCCAGCTTCCACAAAGTGGTAACTATCCTTTATTTGCTTTAAGATCTAGTATAGCTTCAAATAGCTTTAAGATTACATTTATGGCTTTTAAATTACTGTAATATCTTCATATCTTGGTAATTATGCTCCCAGCTTTGGTGGGAAATGATATGCGCTTCGCACACTAAGATTGTGATACACTGTGCTACCTAATGTAGCAGCTTAATCATGATATATTAAATTTTAACTACTTGCAAAAATCTTCATTTGACTGTGCCAGGCTTCATATGATCAAACTTTCCTGTCAGGATTGGTTTGAACTGGGTTGCCACCTTTTTATTTTGCCAAGAAATGATATTTATGTGTGAACAGTTTAACCCTTCCAGGATCCAGCTTGAAAATCTGATTTACATCCAGAGGTCCAAATATTTTTTCACTATGATCGGCCAAATAACTAATGAAAGGAATTTTGGCATGTTATATGCCAAATTAATCAGCATTTAAATCTGGATTTTCTGAAAATAAAATATTTAACAAAAAAAATGACTGGTTTTTTTTTAGAGTCACTTAGTAAAAAAATGCATCTACGTAGTAAAAAAATGCATCTGGCAATGCAAATAAATATTTAAAAAAAACTAATAGACAGAAATTATTATAATGCATATCAATAGAAAGGATATTTATTTCTAAATAATAAAAAAATATTTGTTTGTAATAAGAAAATTACTCCTTTTTTATAATTTTTTTCTCGATTCCATACTTTGAGAAAAACTAGGATTTTTGCCCACTGTGCTGTCAAACAAGTCAAATTTAGATTTTTTTTAAATAACTAATTAATAGAAATTGGTCATGTTATATATCAAATTAAACAGAATTTAATTCTGAATTTTATGAAACAAATAATTTTCAAAAATGAGAAGTGTTTTAATTTTAATAGCACTTTTTCAGATTGATGTAGTAGAAAAAAAGGGTTTGATGTAGCAATTAAGACTTAATTCTAAAAAAAAAAAACCTAAGAAACTAAACTTGTTTTATTAGGTTCTAATAAAAAAAAATTTTATTCCAAGTAATAAAATATTTTTTTTTACCTTGAACAACAATGCTACTCTGTCTTGTAATTTTTTTTAAGTATGATACAATTTAAAGCAGGTTCCATTGCATAGGGGACCTCACACTGTTCACACTCAAAAAATGTTTCTTTTCTATATCCTGGTTTTGAACACACAGTGCATTTTCTAAATGGTTATTTCTTTTGATGCAGTTATGAAATTTTTCTTGAAAAGTGGCGACAAGTTAACCACATAATTAGGGGTATGATGCTTTGCCCTGGTCGTGGAGAACTGTACCTTCGTCAAGACGCAGATTCACGAAATTAATCCTATACTGCTAATGGCTTACTGATGGATTGTTTTCCCTAAATAAAATGTAGGCATTTACGACAGCAGTATGGAAAAAGACTATATGTAAAAATAACTTTTTCCACCATTTCAAACATCTGCGTTTTATTGGATAATACTGAAACAACTGGTCTGCACAGTCCACACCTCCCATTTGAGCATTATAATCGATGACACACTTGGGCTTCAGAATAGTCTGACTACCTCTACCTTCTTGCCTCTTTCTCCTTTGCTGGAACATGCTTCTTTGCTTTTCTCCTTTGCTGACATTTCAGTATTATGAAAGGTAGAGAGCATGATAACATCTCTATTATCATGCCATTTCGTAACTAAAAGGGGACCTTTTTCAAATGAAATTACATCTCCCTTCTGCAACTTTTCTCCTAAATTATACTTAGGTAGGCCACTCCTGTTTGGCATTACAGTGCCTGTAGCATGAGATTTTTTGGCATACAGTTCTTTGTACAAGGCTGGAGAGGAATACCAGTGATCTGTCTACAAATTCGGTATAACAAATTTTCCATCAGCTTTATAGTGACAGCATGCCCTGTGTTGCTGGCATGAGGCTGAACAGTTCCTTTGCCAGTATAAACTATTACATTAAATACATAGGCTGTCTGGCTATCACATAAGACTTAAAGTTTTATTCCAAATCTCTCTGGCTTTTGAAGGTTCTGCCTTTACAGCCAATTATTTTCTCATCAATACTTAGTTCCCTCTTTGGAATATTGATTGTTCTGAATTTATCTATAATGTCAGGGAACACCTGACCTAATTTAGCTAGAGGATCATAGCCAGGTTTACCTTTTTTTAGCCTCACAATGCTGTTGTCACTCAAGTGCAAACATTGCAGCAATACTTTGAACCTATTACAAGGCATAATTTTTTTTTTTTTTTTTTTTGTGTGGGGGGGGGGGGAATGGGGTCTGTTTAACATTTTGTCTGGATCAGTACTCAGACAAAGATTGTCTTTGAACAAGGTCTGTTGCTAAGACTAGAGCAAAAAAGATTTTCATTTCTTCAGCTGATGTTAGTTTTTCACGAAACCTATTTATTCTTGCAGTGGGATATTCAAGGCTAGTTTGATATTTTTCTAGCAAGGCTGTACCATGCCTATTATAGTTTGATCAAAAATTTCTTCAAAAATTTCATCACTGATGAAAAGTTTAAAAAAATTCTAATTCTGTTTCAGCAGTTTTTTCCCCCCCCAGGCTACCAGTAAACACATGTCTTTTTGGTAAAAATGCGATTTCTTCAAGCTTAGCCCATTGGGCAGAAAGTTGCTCAGTTTAAGTAGCAGGCTCTTCTTCTGAATCACTGCAACTTTCACTGGAGGTGTCATGTAATTCAAATTGATCGTCATCACCATCTGAATCGAAAAAAGTCTCATAATTTATCCTGCTTTCAGCATTGTGAAAGCCTTCAAAGTCATCAAAGTCTGATTCCCCAAAATATTGCAAAAAAAAAAAAACGATTATCGGGATGAACTTTCTCAGTTCATCATTGATGACTTTTGATGGTACAGCCATTTCCGTTTATGAAAATATGTTTAGTAAGTATAAAATTTAACAATATTTATACTGCAAATAAAAATATAAAACATAAAACTTTTAAAATATATATACAATCAATGATTATCCAATGTGCATCTAGCAAGAGATCAAGCAAGAATGATTCCGTAACTAAAACCTCTTTGAACTGCCTGCCACGAAACTTTTATGGTTATGATTATGCAAAAAATATCAAATTTATACATTGTAATATATTAAATAAGTGATAAAAATATGAATATTAAAATAGATTTAAAGTGGGAAAAGAGAGTAAAATAAAAACCAATAGTGAAAGTACATGATTGGTAAATGCTTCCAAATTGCTCTGCAAAAAAAAAATTATGGTTTATTTTTGAACTTTTTTCAAACTTTTAAGGAAAATGTGATTGACAAAAACTCAAACTGTAACCTAAACTTTAAATTTAGTGGAGGGAAAACTTTGTTGCAACAGAAAGTGTAAATGTGGCAATACCATGAATTGAGTCATCTGAATGGCAACTGGAAGCATTCCAAGGATATTTTAGGATAGAAATTCGTCATAAATTAATTAAATTATTTTTTAACATCTCTAAAATGTATGTTTTCAAACTATATATATTAAAAAAAATTTTAGATAAGATCTATTTTTAAAAAAATTGATGTGTTGTACAAAAGACGTCCTTGACCTCTCATGTCAACATCTAAGTTTGTAGGTGACCTGGGAAGGGCTAAGAACATTTTATATGAAAGTATAAAATGTGTTAAACATTTGTTCTATAATGGAATACTAATTATGCATTTTAACAAGATTTTTCGTTACTAGTGCTTAGCTCAGTGCAATATCTTTTGACATGCAACTCGAAAGTCTGGTTCAAGCACCAGTCAAAAAATATAATAAACTTATATTTTAGACATTTCTCATTAATATTTTTTTAAACACCATTAGAATGGAGAGGGCTGGGTTGTTTTACCTCTGAATGGCACTTTTTTGCACACAATGGGCTTAATGGCCAGGTCACAAGGACTCTGAAGGCTCAGAGAAGGTTGGGGGAGGAGACCCACTGGAACAGCTGTTGGGAGACAGATGGTAGCCTCCCATCAAAGACATCTAGCACATTCTTTAACATGCACAGGGTATGGCTCTCCTGCACATGGGGCCACAGCTTAACGTCCCATCTGATGGATGGCGGTCTTTCCAAGCTCATCGGTGTCCCCTACTGACCGAGGGCAGGACGAGGAATTTTATGGAGGTAAATCTCAACACTGAGCCATTGGGGACTTGAACCTGAGAACTACAGATTACGAGCCTGGCACACTACAGACTGAGCTCCCCCACCCCAAGAATGGGGAGGGAAAATACTTACATGTATATATAATTGATATAAGGAAAGGGCTAAATTCTGCATTGAACTAGAGTCTTTCAGAGTTTGTCCAAAATTTTTCTAAATAATGCATTTTGAGAATTGCTGAAAATTAAAAGAATATATGCATTATGGAATGTTTTTTTTTTAAGTTTGATTTATTCAATTTAATATCAGGCACCTTCCTGAAAAATTTTCCCACATCTAGGCCCTTCTTATGCTAGTAAAAGTGTCCCACCAAACATATTTGGTCACAAGCCACACTGTTTACATTAGTTCTAGCTTCCCTGTGTTTCCTGAAAATTTGTGTGATGTATTTCATAGCTTAAAATGTGTGGTTGTGTATATATTTTTTAAATGTTTTCTCTTTAATTCTAGGTACTTCATGTATTCCTCAAATTAATCTTATTCTGCTTAAACACTTTTTCCTAGATACAATGGTATGTTCTGGCTGCTGTGCAGCATTAGACCATTTAGTGACTTACCTCTTTAAAAGGCTATCTAAGAGTGGGAAGAAACATAGACCAGGAGCTACACAGTCACCAGATGATGAGGCATGCTTACGAGTTTTGGAATTACATCCTGAAATATTACAACAGGTGTGTATGAATATATATTTCAAGTATATATTATAATTGAAAATAATTGCTTGTTCTGAAATGTATTTTTTATAGTAGTGATAAATTGGAGGATAAAAAAAATTTAAACTGATTATAAAGAAATATTCAGACTATAAAGTTGATGACAGTTAACACCACACATATTCCACATAATTGCAGATATAAGCATTTTAAGTGGCACATCTTTTATTAAAATTATAAATATATTGCTATTCTCTTAAAATAGTACTTTTTTTTTTCCAATTAAGATTACAATACACAAAGCTCTTTGGATAACTTGCAGAGTAAAAATTAAAACTATTTAAGGTTTATAGTCATTGTCTTACACATGAATGTGTTGACCTGGCAGAGAATTTTGGAGTCTGACCTGCAGTGCATCGCAAACCACAGATGACTTGTACTTCTCTTCCACTTTGTGTGTCACCAATTTTCACTTGTTTTCTGTGGTACAGCTCTGATATATTAAGAAGCATTTTCTGTTAAGTGAGTCGTAGGTTCTCTGTTCTGCAGAAGTCAAATTATCTTCATATTGTGTGATATAATAATGCAAAAAATCAGCCTTGGAACTGGTAACCCCATCCTCTCTCCCTGTAAATGGAATTCAAACTTCATCAACACAGTTCATCAGTGACTTGTCATGTACAAGAGGGCAGGGTCTTTAAAATGTAATCCCATACTGTAGGAAAGATATGAACAAAACACTTGTAATGCTCTGAATGTGTTCATGTGCTGAATTTCTAACAATAGACTGTTTGGTGGTTGAAATAACTTTGATGTGCTTTTTGCAGAAAAAAATAAATAAAATCTTATCGCCAAATTAATCAGCACTTAATTCTTGATTTTCCGAAAATAAAATATTTAATGAAAAAGACAATTTGTTTTATTTTAATATGAAATTTTTAGAGTAATGTAACAAAAAAATGCATCTAGCAGTGCAAATGATTTTTTTTAAAAAACTAATAGGCAGAAACGATTATAATGCATGTGAATAAAAAAGCTATTTATTTCTGAATAACAAATAAAAAAATTTTGCCAACAATGCAGTCTCTCTCTCTGCACAAAATGCTGCTCAAAGGAGGTTCTTGACTCCTAACCTCATCATTGCTCACAAAGTCAAACCACCTAATGCCCAAGATACTGTGTAGCATCTAGAATCAAAGGCATCAAGTTTCTTGTTATTCTGCTTACAAAGATTCCGTTTTTTTGCTACAATAACTAACCTTAGAAAGAATCAAATTATTATACAGCCTAATTTTAGTCTTTAAGTGTACACACCTATTTTTCCACTCTCCGTAGATTCTTAAAAATCCCAGTGGCAATCCCTATTCTATTTATCTCATGCCGTACATCACCAGTATCTGTTACATAGCTCCCAAAATAATTAAACTGTGACACTTGCTCAAGACTGCAGCCATTCAAAGCAACTGAACCACCATCTGCCTGACCAATTTTCATCACTTTAGTTTTCTCTCTGTTTATCACCAAACCTACTCTATTACCAGTCTCATCAACAGCCCTAATGAATTCATCTCATCAACATCATTAGCCAGCAGGGCCAAATCATCTGCATAATCTAAATCAGAAATTTTCAGATCTCCAGACCATTTAAAGCCAAAATCTTTCCCTGTCAAACAATTTCACATAAAAATCAATAACCAAACTAAAGAGAAAATGGTAAAAAAATGCACCCTTGTCTAACTCCACTAGCAATGCTAAACCAATTGCTACAAACCTTACCAACTCTCACACATGACTCAGTGTTATTATAGAGAGCTTTCAGTACACTAACTAATTTGTCGGGTATTTCATATGATCCAATGATTAATCACAAATTATGTCAATCAGCAGAGTCAAAAGCGTTTTTGAAATCTCTAAAGCTAGTAACCACAGGTGTCTGGAACTTTAAATATTTCTCAAGAATCTACCTAAGTAAAAATATTTGATCAATGCATCCCCTACCACTTCTGAATCCACATTGTTCATCACGCAGTTGCCCATCAACCAAATTCTTAATTCTATTAAGTATAATCATGGCAAGAACTTTACCTGGGACAGAAAGTAAACTAATTCCCCTATAATTATCACACAAACTGCAATCACCTTTTTTAAAAATTGTGATTATAATAGCTCTAGTAAAATCCTTAGGAACAACATCTTTATCATAAAAAAAAATTAAAATTTCAGTCAGCCATGTGAGAACACAAGTGTTCCAAGCTCTAAGCATTTCAGTGATGATTTCATCTGCCCCTAGGGATTTATGTAGTAATAAGAAATATCCAAAATAGCTTCTTATTGTGATATAGGTCCAACATTAAAGTCAGTAATACATCTATCAGCAATAAATCCAAGAAATAAATAGTAGAACTAACCACATTGTTTTGAACATCTGTGATATGCCTCAGCCTACGTAGCCATGTCAGAATTCTCCCCTTCAATAACCTTAACTTGTTTATCCTTCAAAACCATGTATATCTGCCCATTGTTTCCCACACAAAACATTAACTATCTAGCACAGCTCTCTGCTATTTTGCTGTCTAGTTGCTTGTTTGGCTTTCTCAGCCAGGCCATTTAGTTGAAAATTATTATCAGCTTCTAACTGATCCTTTACACATTTATTAAGCTCTATGTAATGATTTCTGTTAGGACTAGTAGGGTATTGATTAAAGACATTCTTGTAGTTCTTTCTTCCCAAAATAAACTCAAGTGCCCTGTCAGTCAAATAATTTTTTCCTATGCTCTTTCTTACCTAAAAAAAAAACAGCATACTTTCATCTAAAAGAGTACTGTTAGTTTCAAAAAAAGCCCGTTTAAAATGGTCACATTCTTCCCCAACTTCAGTAGTAAGCAAACCATGACTGTCATAATGACTAAGTAATCATGGTAAGCTTTAGCTATAACTGGGTCTTTCAGAGCTTCAGAATTGAAGGTAAATTTTTTAACCTTAGCACAACACTTTTTAAGTTTAAGTTGTAACTTTTAACAAGGTAATGGTCAGATCCAATTTCAGCTCCCCTATATGCCCTGGTATTCCTAACAGAACTAGCCCATTTGCTGTTAATTAATATATAATCAATCATATTCTTATGCAGCCCATCAGGTGCAACCCATGTTTACTTATGTATGTTGCGGTGTTTGTAATAAGTGTTAATTATTCTGAAACCATCGAGTTTACTTACCTGTAGGAGACGTTGCCCATTGCCGTTGCTGCTACCAATACCAAAAGGGCCTATCATCCCTCCCCAAAGGTCAGAGTCAGTACCAACTTTGGCATTGAAGTCACCTAGAACAAAGGTAATATCTCCTTTCTTGACAGAATTCAAAATATCCTGAATTCTGCCTCCTCTGCTCCTTTTTTCCTAGAAGAGTACTGTGAGTTTCCAAAAAAGCCTGTTTAAAACCGTCCCATTCTTCCTCAACTTCAGTAGTAAGCAAACCATGACTGCTATAATGACTAAGTAACCTATCATGGTAAGCTTTAGCTATAACTGAGTCAGAGCTTCAGAATTAAAGTAACTTAACCTTAGCACAACACTTCTTAAGTTTAAGTTGGAAATTCAGCTCTCCTATATGACCTGGTATTCCTAACAGAACTAGCCCATTTGCTATTAATCAATATGCAATCAATCATATTCCTATGCAGCACATCTGGGAAACCCACATTTACTTATGTTTGTCATGGTGTTTGTAATAAGTGTTGGTTATTCTCAAACCCTTAAGTTTATTTACCTGTAGGAGATGTCCATTGCCATTGCAGCTACCAATACCAAAGTTACCTATCACCCCTTCCCAAAGATCAGAGTTAATACCAACTTTTGCATTGAAGTTGCCTAAATCAAGAGTAATATCTCCTTTCTTGACAGAATTCAAAATATCCTGAAGTTATCTATAAAACATATCTTTTTCATCCTTATTCGTATCATCAGTGGGATCATAACAATAGATAACATTCAAGTCTTTAATGCTTGTCTGAAATTTACCCATAAGAAATATTTCATTAATGCACTAAGTGCTGATCAAAGGGACCTGGGTTCTAGCTCCAGGTAAGGCATGGATGTTCATGTGGTTTTTCTGCTGAGGCCCCACCATATTCAGAGACCTTTTACTATGGCATATAAATTGATATCAGACCTCTGTGGCAAGCAGCTGCTTGAGGGAATATTTTTTTTATCCTAGAAGAAATCACTAGCATGTCTGCTGTGTAGCAAGCTTAAATCTTGGTGATGTTTTCCATCTTTCCTCCCTGAAAAGAGAAATTTAAGATTATTTTAAGTATTTGACCTTTATCTGTCCATCTGGTCTCTTGCAAGCCAAGAATATCTAAATTATAATGGTGGAATTCTTGTGTGAAGGCATCAAGAGAATAATCTCTGTGCAGCATCCTCACATTCCAATTACCTGTGGAGAGAAAAGGGTTAATGGGATGTTTAAAGAAACTATGTTTATTGAGAGATAGAATGCCAACAATGGCAAAGAGCCCCTAATTGCATGCATGGGGCAAAGACCTGTTTCTCCACTACTGAAGGCTGAAGCCATATATACTGGAAGACTTCCTTGAAGTAATTTTGATGATGCTCTTAGAAGCAAGAGTTCAGGTACCTGTGATTGCTTCTGATCAGGATTTTCCACCAGCTGATCAAACATATCTTGGGAATCTATTCACTTGGAACTGTCAAGCCATAGACAGAAAACACAGTGGAAGATTTTCCCTCAACAGCTCGCCCGTGCAGCAAATTCAGGATCCATAATTGCGCTCAGAGCCATTATTCAATTCTGATTGGTGTATGGTCAGCACCAGGACCCTGTGTGGTTGACCATTCCTCAGGAGGGTAGAAAAAAAAGTAGCCATAGTAGTCCAGATCAGTAGGCCACAATGAGCTGGCAGCTCTCCCATTCCAGTATCTCTTTTGGAAGGTAATAACAGTCTGCACCACAAGAAGCAGGGTCAGACTTTAGGTTCTAGGCCTAGCCTATCTGTGCATCATCACAGGGGATTGGTGCATAGCTCTCCTTCCAGTACTACCTAGCTACCTTTTAGCAGATCAACTGGCAAATAAATTAGTTTTATTTGAAATGTAAGAATAAAGAAAGGTTGGGTTATTCCTTATTGTGGTGTAATCTGTTTTTTAATATTAATTTATCACTGTCATCTTAAGTATGTAGTCAGGAGAGCTCATGAAAACATTCAGTGTGATTATTCAACTGATGCAAGAACTATGCCAGGTGGTAAAAGAAAACTTTTTTCTTCACCAATCACCTTCATCCATTCATCCTTCCTGGAACAGTGCTTTTGACCATGTGCAAAGAGGAAAGAAGCATGCAGTATTTTAATGATATCATCCATTGTTAATCTAATTATGTCTAACTTCCTTTTTAACTCTAGAATACTAATCTATGGTAGATAAATTTTACCATACAAAAAGGATTGTTTTTTGTTAATCGCGTGGTTCAACAGGCACGCCAGGTGTTTTATTCCTTCCTATTGCAGTTGGGCTTGAGCAGTCGATGTTGACACATGTTTATTTTTCTGTGACTGAGGCAGTTCCACAGCTGTTGACTAGGTAAGTTATGCCATACATTAGTGTTAATTTTAAGTTTTTATATGTTTTTAACAACTTCAACATAATTTGCTCATTCAGATGGCTGCTTTTTCATATGTTATGGAATGTTAAATGCAACTTTTATAAATGCTTAGATTATCCATGCTCAAAATTCAAATGGCATGAAAACATTTACCACAATATATTTCTGGTGTAGTTATCTGATAAGGTGATGTGTTTTTACTGTAAAAGCTCTTATAAAATGTAAATTTTGAAGTACCGTTCCATGACACTAATCTACAGTTATGAAATTTGAGTGAAGCAATTACTGCACCTTCAGGACAAAACAGTTGTGTTACCTGTTACTATTATAGCAATGATTTAAACAAAAAAATCCTAACATATTGTGCCCATTCTAAGAGACACAATTTGGAAAAAATTGCTGTTTGAAATGTAAAGAGTATTTTTTTTTCTATTTTACTGTGAATGTAAGACACATTTTTTATGCAGTTGCAAGAGTGTGGATATGTTTCATTTGTTAAATAAATATATATGAGTAAATTTTGTCAAATTTTAGTATTTATTTGTGGCTCAGGATAGATTATTATTTTATTGTTGAACTGCTTGTATAATAAATATCATAAAAAATATTTTTTAATTCATATTAAATAATATATTGACTTAAATGTCCATGGGCCCTGAAAGGGATTAATTAACCCTTTCACTTATATTCCTAGAAATTTTTAGTGGTCAGTTTATATGGCTCTTATTGGCTTGGTTGGGAAAACTTTCAGGTGTGTATGTCCATTGTTTTATATCTGGCACACTTGTAACTTTTACTTGTAATTTGAATGAGGTTCATTTAGTTCTCTGCAGTCCTCTGTTGATTTCAGAAGCATCTGGTGAAAACTAATATCCAAAATTACAGTTTGGAAATTTGCAAAAAATTGCATGTAGTAGATAGATTGAAAAGTTACAGAATAAAGAGTAAATGAGTATTGGAATGGTATATGAAGGATCCTGGAGAGGTCTCATCAAGAAACATAGCCATAATTCTACATTCAGAAGCATAACTTTTATCAAGATATATGAAAATTAATTTCTTTCCAATCAAGCAATTTTGGTTATGAAAACAAATGAAAACTTAGTAATAATTTTTGTTACACTGTTAATATGCCCAAATCACTATTGTTTTAAGATTATTGGAATATTAATCCATAATCTAATTGGCTGCACACAAAATAAATCTTGAATAATATCTTATGGGAAATGTATATTGAAAAATAATAATAATAATAATGTATAAAAATTATTATAATTTTAACATTTAATGAATTTCTAATGACTTACTTTTTTGTCATATATTTATTTGGCCAATGTACTCAGTCCAGTAGCATTATGGTAATTATTATGGGCTATGTTAGAGGTGTGAGAGACACTGTTAAAAGTATTTTGCCTAGATATGAAATTCAGAGAGAAATGTTTTTTTTTTTGTCTTTTTCTCAATATAGTCTTCCTTAAATGCACTTATACCATTATGTAAACAGATTGAAAATGAGAAGTTTTGGTCTTGGACCACTTTGAGTGCATTGTGACTTCCATCATGTCATTTGTGCATATGTTTTTTTATGTTCCTAAACAGTCCATGATCATCTGGCACCAAGTCTGGACTATAGGGTGGATGGTTTTACATCTTAATACCACAGTCCATAACAGCAACTGTTGCTTTTTGTGGTTTACTTACAGAAATATGCTGAAGCAGGACACCACTTGCCAGCTTTCCTCGTCATTATTTTTTCTTACTGCCTGCTTCAAATTCCCCAGTGAGTGTTGTCTTGTTGACACTGGCAAAATTCCTTCCAATTCCAAAAAAAAATCAGTGACCGTGATCTTTCTTGGTGATGGTTGGTCTGAAATTTCTTCAGAGGGTGTGATGCATAATATGTTCATTGCTTGAACTCATATTTTGTTTGGGTTAGTGTTATAGATGGTGACTTGAACTGCTCGCATTCATGGGATTTTCTGCCCATTTTATGAAATGGGGAATCCTTTCTTGGCTGTTTTTTTACTAAGCATTATGATTTTTTTTTTTTTCTTTGGGTGTTGAATTTTGGGGATCTTGGCTAAGTGCCGAAAAGATAGTGGTTTCAAGACAAAAATCTATATCCTCAAAGTAGCCCCAAGATATATGGGGGGTAAACACTTTTAAATTATTCAATATCAACTTAAAAAGTGGTAATTTTTTAAATATAAAATTTTGATGGGGGTGAGTAAAATGCCATCAGTGGAGAAGGGAGTTATAACACCCTTGCTGAAATTGCCCTTCCACAGGATTGATTTCCAGTTCAAGGAAGTCCTTTTTTGCTTCCATATTCAAGACCACATTCATTTTGAGGAAACAGTAAAAAATCAAGTTTTTTAACTGAAAAATGAAGAAAATAATGAAGGAAAAATTTGCCTCAATCTAAAGTGATATGTTATAAAAAAGAAAAAATTTGCAGCAGCTAGTTGTAAGCCAGCCATCATCATAACCAGTAACATAGTGTAACTCTAAAAGATGGATAAAGACATAAATATCCATAGAAATAAATCTACAGAAATAAAAATGAAGTTTTAATTATAGAAGTATAAATAAAATACTGACTAAATGAATGGAGATGATATCCAATGTGTTGGGGTGCAAAGCTACTGAATACACAACTTGCATGTGAAAATAATTAGTAGCATCTGTGACTTAGTTTATGCTGCAGGCTTAAACAAAAAGCTCTGGTTAAGGCTCTAGTTATGGTTTTGA
The DNA here is from genome assembly GCA_038380435.1 of Ryuthela nishihirai. Classification (NCBI taxonomy): domain Eukaryota; kingdom Metazoa; phylum Arthropoda; class Arachnida; order Araneae; family Heptathelidae; genus Ryuthela; species Ryuthela nishihirai. The sequence continues at coordinate 36,967,342 of JAWZYU010000014.1, forward strand.
TTTCAGTAGTGGGAATGACACATAGAATGATGGGATAAATGACAAAAATAATTCTAGGAATATTGAAATAGGTTTGAAGCAGTAAAATGGAGGGACAATAGAGTTGCATACTTTGTAATTACTTCTGAAATCATCCAGTTTAAAAAATTCTAATTTTGGATGAATTTCAAATTTTGAAGAAAAAATGAGTTAGCAGTAGTTCAGATCAACCTCATGAGCTTAACCCTTTAACGCCCAGCATCTCTGTAAAACTGGTACCTCTGAGATCCCAGAACAGCCGAATTTCGAAATGGATTCTTCGAAACAAAATCCCTATCTGCCCTTGTCATGTCCTAAGGCGTTAGTTGTCGTCTTCTCCTCTTGTAGCCTGAGAAGCAGCAGTCGTGCTGAGATAATCCTTCAAGTCAGTTGATTGTGATAGGGGAAAGTTGAACACCTGCTCTTTGCGTTTTCAAGAGGAAAAAGGTTTTCTGAAAAAAGAAATACTAACTCTGTGTCAGAAACATTTTTCTTTTCAGCAAATGGTTTCCAACTCTTTACCTGCTTCAAAACATTTGGATTGAGAAGACTTGTGAAACATATCATTACACTTATTATAACTCCTCATATTCAAATTTTGTCTTCTTTCATGTTTTGAAAAAAGGTCGAATGTGGTGTTAAATATTAAAATAATTGCAGCATGTTTAGGGCTCAGCGTGAACAAATTGTAAAAAGTTTCATTTCCTGAGGAAAACAACTAATACATGTATATCATTCGATCTCGCAATAATCGAATTGTGCCAACATTGAGATTTATCTCGCTAATCTTGAGCTCAGTGAAGTTGGTTGTATCAGAGTATGACTCTTGAGTCATGATAATCTGTCAAATTTTTAATCGTGGGAAGGGAAAAAAATGAACTGCACCTTGCATTTTCAAGTTATAATTCTTCCAGAATAAATGAAAAAAATGTGAAAAACAAGAAAAAGATTATTATCTCGAATGCACTTTTAAAAACACCATACACTAGGCATTTAGCACACTAAGCATTTAGCCAGGAGTATTCTGAAAAGATCAGGGCCCTTCGAAAAAATTTTTAGTTCATGTTGATTTGTCAAAAAAAAAATCTGTTGCTTTCACTCTGTCATGTCTTCATTTGTAAATACAAATTGTTTAAGAGTCAATTTGTAAAATTTTTGTTGGATAACTACTTATTAAATAAATGAGAAATGGAACACGGGGTTAGGTTAGAGATACGGCTGTCCATCAGATGGAACATAAAGTCGTTGTCCCCTGGGTACATAAATAATACTCTGAATGGCCTTAACGGGAGGTTTGCATTTGCCTCTTTACAGCTGTCTGTTAGATTACCTTTTCCAAACTTCTCCCTTGGTATAATTATTTATGACATGACCATTTAGGGGGCGGGGGGGGGCTCAGTTGGTAGCGCGGCAGGCTCGTAATCTGTAGTTCCCAGGTTCGAGTCCCAGCTGGGTCAGCGTTGAGATTTATCTCCGCCAAATTCCCTGCCCACAGTCAGTGGGGGACACCGATGGGCTTGGAAAGGCCGCCGTCCGTCGGATGGGACGTTAAGCCGTGGCCCTGTGTGTGGGAGAGTCGTACCCTGTGCACGTTAAAGAACACGCTGGATGGCCTTGACGGGAGGCTACCATCTGTCTCCCAACAGCTGTTCCAGTGGGTCCCCTCCCCCAACCTTCTCTGAGCCTTCGGGGTCCATGTGACCTGGCCATTTAGCCCATGGTGTGCAAAAAAGTGCCGCTCAGAGGTAAAACAAACCAAAGACATGACCATTTAGTCCATTTTGTGCACAAGGTTCCACTCACAGACAAAACAATCTAACCTTTCATTAGGTTAAATTTGCCAGGTCAGAGAGTTCTGGGGGACAAAAAAATTCTTTTTCCTCCAGAAGCGTCTGGGCTTTGTAGCTGTGTTACTTTGTTTGTTGTGTAGCTGTTTTCTTTACTATTCTAAAAGATACAATTACACACTTTCGTAGAAATATAAAAGAAATATTTGATCTAATACATAATTTTCATTATCCACTACCTTTTTTTTTAATTCATTCTTTGAAATTTAACTCTTCTGTAAACATAAATTTTTATTTTATGTTTGCAGTATACTGGAAAAAATTATACATCTCACTTCTTAATCTCATTGCACTGTCTGTATTCTTCCATTTGAACACCTGATTTTGAAACTAGTAGATGGATTTCAAACAAACTTCAGTGCGGGGTTGGCTCAGACGGTAGCTCCACGGTCAGTAGGGGACACTGATGGGCTTGGAAAGGCGCCTCTGTCGGATGGGATGTAAGGCCTTGGCCCCATGTGCAGAAAAGCCATACCCTGTGCATGTTAAAGAACACATTAGATGGCCTTGACGGGAGGCTACCATCTGTCTCCCAACAGCTTTTCTAGTGAGTCTCTTCCCCCAAACTCCTCTGAGCCTTTGGGGTCTTTGTGACCTGTCCATTTAGCCCATGGTGTGCAAAAAAGTGCCGCTCAGAGGTAAAATAACCCAAATTCTAACCAACTGGTTCACAAACCAGAAGTTTTGAAATACTAACTAGAAGGCAACAAATCCTCTCTGATGAATATCGAAAGCTCCGTTTCAAAGAAGATGAAGCTTGCCTTTTATCAAAAATAAAACTGAAAATTAAACTTCCTGTAAAAGAGGAAAGGTTTCCTCAAGAAGACACAACATATTATAGGATTCCTGAAACAAAACAGATTGGAAAACCAATAATCTAGGAAAATATGGGGAGTGAAATAAACCCAAAACATTCTGAGCAGAGAGAGAAAAATGATCCCTTCACCAAAAAGGACCACCTTACGATGTTCCCCTCATCAATTAATTCCGACATCCCTATCTACATCCCTCACCGTCTCCATGGGCGAGTGTTTAGCGCACTGGGTATTGATCAAAATGATCTGGATCTACTCAGATCTCTCTTTCCTCACAGATCTTCTCTAAAGAGAGGCTCCTCTCAGACCTTTACCACCCACTAACGGTAAAAATTAGAACTAATGAAGTACTATTTAATTAATATGTAACAGATGTGATGTAGAGCGATCTTTTACGAAATGATATTTGCCGGGCAGAAGTAATCACGTTGATGAATCAATGGCAATGAATATACTACTGATTCTTCATTGATTGTTATTTTATTTCTGTAATAAAATTACCTAATATCTAAATATTTGGATATTTTTAATATTGACTCAAATTTTTAAAACAATGATGGACCACTATTTTTTCACTCCATTTTACCTAAATTTTTAAAACAGTATTGAATTTTTTTTTTTTTTTTTTTTTTTTGATGTATTTCAATCCGAATACAATAAAAAAGAAAAGATTTTCCCCCTGAATGATTTATTCAACCAAAAAGATTCATCTTCTAAAAATATATAAATAATATTCTACGATAGGATTTAATCCAGGAGCTAAATGGAATTTGTTACAGGAAGTTTCAGATTATTTTTGTATCCAGTTACAGTTTTCAGAAAGTCAAAATTTCTCCATTCAAATTATTTTCAGATTAATAATTTTCATTAAACATTGAACAATGTAATTATTCATCAAATATAATGCTTATGGCACACCATACATATATTTATGGTATGGAAATTAACTAATAAAATAATAATAAATTTCAGATAAAAATCTCCTACTTCTGTAAAGTATGAAAATGCTTGTTTCAGAATCTCGCATTTATTTCCCTGCGCCGCACTTCCCACTTATAAGAGATTTAAGATCCATGAAGAAATGGCGAAGGAGGATTAAATTCCCCTTTAAAAGAACAAAAGGCAGGACCGGGCAGGAGCTAAACTCCCTGATGCATTAGCTCTCACAGCCAATCCGATCTGTGAATACTCTAAGAACTGGACCATTCTGGGCGTCTGCTTGAAAAGCCGTTTTGGGCCGTTCTGGGTGTTAAAGGGTTAAATCAGAAGGTTGCTTCAATGTAGAAAAGCAGAAAATGCAAATAAGTTTTGCTGTATATTGAGTCTAAAAAAGGCAATCAGATGGCTTTAACAAATTATTTATATCATAGTTTAATGTAATATTCAGATGAAAAAAGTGTTATTTTTCAAGTTAGAATTATGTATTTTTATAAGATATATGTAAAAAAAATTTCAAACTGCAATTTTTATATATTAAATATCGAAGTTTTAAGTGTTGTACTAAAAACACACATAGGCATCTTCTGCTTCTCTTTTCGGATTCTATCAATGTGTATAATTGACTTGGGCCCTGGATGGATTAAATGTACCTGAATGACCCATATATCAGAGTTTGTACATGCCTGATATAAATGCTTAACCCTAGTGATTGTGTTGTATTTAAATTAGTCTTAAGTGTACAAATAATAATGATAGATTAAATTTCTTAATACCAGGAATAATTGTAAAATAATAATTACTTTCTTTTTATTTAAGATTAATCATGGTAAAAAAAAATTAGATTTTTTACTGGATTCACAATTACTTTTCAGCCCAAATTAAATGTTATTGTGGGCCATAGTTCACTCATCACTTAAACCAATATTTCACTTGGTATTCTGAAGTACAGTATCCCCATATACAGCCAACATCCATTCATGAATTACTTTTTGCCTCATTCTCTTCTTTTGTGACAGCCTTGGTGATGAATCAGTGCTCAAAATGCAGCAAATCCATGTTCGCAAATGTAAGCTGTTACCCTATCACGAGTACTGTGTGTGAAATACACTATCTGATCAAAAGTATTCAAACACCCCCTTCTGAGTGGTGTATTCACCCGTATACACCACAGCCATGGCCCAAACTGTAAAAGGAGGCATGTGGTCTGGCAAACCTCATAGACACACATGAACAGGAAAATGGGCCATGCGGCACAGCTCAGTGACTTCCAATGTGGCATGGTCATAGGATGCTACCTTAGCAACGATCAGTTTGGGACATTTCAGCCCTGCTGCAACCGCTCCGGTCCACTGTAAATGATATTATTGTGAAGTGGGAATACCTAGGAGCAACGAAAGTGCAATCACGACCCAGTAAGCCATGTAAGATAACAGTGGAATTGCTGAGTGCTGAGGCAGAGGTGCAACAAATCTCCTGTCCTTGGTTACAACACTAACCACTGAGTTCCATAATTCCTCTGGAAGCAACGCCAGCACCATAACAGTTTGTTGTGAGCTTCAGAAATGGGTTTCCATGGATGAGCAGCCGCACACAAGCCTAACATCAACGCCAAGCATTGGTTAGAGTGGTGTAAAGCACAGTGCCAGGTGGACTCTTGAGCAGCTGAACCACATTCTCTAGAGTGATGAATCACACTTCACCATCTGGCAATCTGACATTCAAGTCTGTGTGGAGGATGCCAGGTGAATGCTACCTGTTTGACTGTGGCGCTAACTGTGAAGTTTGGTGGAAGAGGCATCATGCTCTGGGGCTGTTTTTCATGTTTTGGGCTGGGCTCCCTAGTTCCACTGAATGGGACTCTGAATGCTGTGGCCTATAATGCATTCTCGACAATTCTGTGCACCCAACTTTATGGCAACAGTTCGACGAAGACCCTTTCCTGTACCAACATGACATTGCCCCTGTCCACAAAGTAAGGACGAGCAGAAATGGTTTGATGAGATGGGTGTGGAAGAAGACCATCTCATTCTTACAGAGTCACATTAAGACAGAGCCCTGATCTCAACCCCATGTAACACTTTTGGGATGAATTAAAACACTGACTGTGAGCCATGCTGAACTTCCCAACATGAGTGACTGGCCCCACTAATTCTCTTGTGGCAGAATGGCAGACAATTCCCACAGCAACATACCAAAATCTAGTGGAAAGCCTTCCCCACAGAGTGGAAGCTGTGATAGCAGCAAAGGGTGGACCAATGTGATATTAATTCCTCTCGTATTATCGGGAGATTATGAATGAGTGAATGTCCGGATACTTTTGATCATATAGTGTATATAGAACCATGTCTGACCACATCATAGCTGTTTCATTCCATTACAATGTTAACATCATAACTAGAGTACTTTTCTAGTGCCCTTCATAAGTATGACATGTAATAATTACGTAATGATGACACCTTATGTGATGTATTTTCTTTTAAAAAGAGAGTCAGTTTATTTCCCTGTTAAGTTCTTAACCCAGCTTTTTAAAGTTGAAAGCTGAAAACAGTGCTTTCTTTCATGAAAAAAGTTAAAAAAAATTCTGATAAGTTCAAGTTTACTTAAAACTACTAAAATTTCTGCACTTTTGCTTACAAAATTTCTTTCTCTTGTTCACCTTTATAAGTTTCTTAAAGTAAAAACTTGCTTTTCCATTCTATTTTACAAATCGCTCTAGAATGCAGCACCTATATGTCCCATGAGAAAAAAAAGCCATGGCTGAAAGTGACTTATACAGTTATGTCAGTGCAGTATGAGAAGTAAACGTTAAACTTTTACTGTAAGAGTGCAGCACAAAAATCTAATAATAATTCTTTATTTCACTCAGAACATATATACGATAATATGGATCAGTTTGCAAAGGGAATGACCTTAATGATAAAGGTGAGAAAAGTAAACCAAAGCTTTTAAAATATGCTCCCTTTCATATTTATTGAACATTAATAAGAAATTATTAGATATAAATTATCAATAAAAACAATGATTACTTGCAATTTTATGTGGGACATTTATACAAATTTTTTAAAACTGAGTTTTATTATTAGTACAACCTATGTGTTAGTTATTTTTATCGAGAGTTCTATTCCTTTAGGTTAATAGATACGCAATAAAGTTTCTGAAGAGTGAAATTCTCAGTTGTTTGGGTTTTTGTATTATGACCAAGTACTTCTCTGTTTTATTTGAAATGCAAATTTTCCTCCTGCTCAAAACAAAATTCTGTTTTCTGTTATAATAAGAATTCTGTTAAGTTCTGTTTGCTAGTTTAACCTACGCTAAAATGTCATAGACTGTACTTGAATAAATGAAAGCATAGTAGTATAGATCATAGCTCATCACTAATTATATATTTAATTTTTCCAGTTTTCTGCGAAAGCTTAAATATTAATAGAATGTAAGAATATAAATATAATTTCTTTGTATGGGAGTTCCAGTTTAACATCTATCTGTATTTCTAATAATTTGATTTTGTGGCAAGCTCCAACTTGTTCATTTTTTAATAGAAATCTCATGTCATTATAGTGGAATTTTTATTTTCATTTTCTAAAATAATATATTTTGTTAATATTTGGGGTTAAATTGTTTGACAGTAAAAAGTTTTCAGTATTATGAGAGCTTGATTAATATTTATTATTTAGCATGGTCAAATTATTTTTGAGATTTGCATAGTTATCTGTATGCATTAATGATTTAGAGTTTTCACTCTGTAAGACAATGCCTTTATGGAAAGTATTAGAAAAAGAATCCCTGATCTTGTAATTTCCCATTCACATGTGATTGCTCAGAAATTTTGTTAACATAGCTCAATGGACAAAGCCAGAATTATATACCTGAGTGGTTCAAGAAGAAAATCATTATGCTTACAGTTCTTGATCTTTTAATATTTCTTGAACCTTTTGAATGTGCTCATGAAGATTGTTGCTAAATGCATTTTTTTCTGTTAATCCATAATGGGTAGATGGCTAAGAATTCATTTATGTAATTTTCCCCTCAGTTATGTCATAATTTACTTTTAATATTTTTAGATTAACTAGACTCACAGCTCTTACACAATATTAGCTGTATTTACATTTAAGAATTAAAATTCTTGAGAGTTCTAAAGTTGCTCATTTAGAGAAATAGAGCATAAATTACCACTTAGTGTAATCTGCTTATTGCCTCTGCTCTTACTCCGTTATCTTGTACATGTGCATTTTCCTGGCAAAGGCTGTCAAGAGTAAAAAAGGAATAATTACCAGTCCGTTGAGCTTAAATACCTTGATTGATTAGCAATGGATGTTCACAAAAACCTGATGACTTCATTGTTTTTCAATCAAACCAGGACTGGTAACCACAGCTATGAAGACAAATACTAAAATGACAACTCGACATTGAATACGCTGGACCAGCGGGAAAAGGGACATGGAACCCTATGAACAGCTGTCATCTGCACCAGCAAGGTATTTAAGTTCAATGGACTGGTAATTATTCCTTTTTACTCTTGACAGCCTTTGCTAGGAAAAGGGACATGTACAAGATAATGGAATAATAGCAGAGGCAATAAGCAGATTGCACTATGTGGCAATTTATGCTCTATTTCTTGAAATGAGCAACTTAAGCTCCGCTCAAGAATTTTAATTCTTAAATGTAAATACAGCTAATATCATGTAATATTAAATTTTTACTTTTAATATGTTATATACAGTCAAATACTTTGAATATGTTAGTGTATACTGTAATGCCGCTTATACTCATTTCTAATATGAGCCGCTTATACTCATTTCTGATATGCTTTTGCAAGCCACTTATACTCATTTCTAAATGTTAATTATAGGGTCATGGATATCTGCTATTGCACACTGAATAGATATGTCACTAATGCTCACAGTATTATATGAATAATTCAATAATCAAAATTATCACTAGAAAGCATCCTGTGAAACAACAGCTACTTGAAATAATTAGTTGAAAGAAATTGGTTGTCCTGACTGGGATTCATACCAAGGTCTCCCAGAAGCATGCTGGGGCGGGGGTGGCTCAGTCGGTAGCGCGCCAGGCTCGTAATCTGTAGTTCCCAGGTTCGAGTCCCAGCTGGGTCAGCATTGAGATTTATCTCTGCAAAATTCCCCGCCCTGCCCACGGTCAGTAGGAGACACCGATGGGCTTGGAAAGGCCGCTGTCTGTCGGATGGGACGTTAAGCCGTGGCCCCGTGTGCGGGAGCCATACCCTGTGCACGTTAAAGAACACGCTGGATGGCCTTGACGGGAGGCTACCATCTGTCTCCCAACAGCTTTTCCAGTGGATCCCCTCCCCCAACCTTCTCTGAGCCTTCGGGGTCCATGTGACCTGGCCATTTAGCCCATGGTGTGCAAAAAAGTGCCGCTCAGAGGTAAAACAACCCAACCCAGAAGCATGCTGGTGATTTTATAACACTGAGAGTAAGTGACAAATATTATTACCATCAAATGTGGCAGCTTGGCTGCCTGATTCCTGATAACAGATGGCGCCACTATCGAATCAATGAAAATTGCATGAGTGCTTATATGTCACTTTGTTGGAAAAATAGTTAGCTCTTGATGGCTCAGTGGTTAAGATGCCCGGAATACTTCTGTGAGACCTGGGTTCGAATCCCAATCAGGACAACCAATTTCTTTTGATTAATTATTTCAAGAATCCTTAGAATGCAGGTAATTTGTGAATGATTTGCAAGAGAAAAATTGCAACATAATCAAATGAAATAATTTTCCCATTTGATGCGGAACTGAATAAGTACTATCAAAAACTTTAACACAAAACAGCAGTTAATCATAATAAATGTATACACAGTGCATGAATTCTTTTATTACTTTTGCTACAGCATCCTCATAGACTGCAGGCTAAGAACTAGAAAAACTTGTTTTTTGCATCTTAGTCTTCACCTAATGAGACTATAGAAGCAACACTGAAAGTGTTTGTGCAATATAATTGCATTTATATCGTTTGTGCAATGTAAGTGCATTTATATCACAGGGCAAATAAAACCTTGTGTAATGCCTGGCTGGATTAACAGAAAAATATGCATTTAGGAACAGTCTTTATGAGCACATTCAAAAGGCTCAATGAATAATAGAAGCCTAAGTACTGTGAGCATAGTGATTTTCTTCTTGAACCACTTAGGTATAATTCTGGTCTTGTCCATTTTGGTTTGTTACAATAAAAAAGTTTTTCTCCTCTGGTACAATCATGTCAGTAATTAAGATAGTTTGTGATTATCCTCAGGTAGTTAACACCATTGTACAATTTGACTAACTGGATTAGGGAAAACCTAATATTTCTATATGAAGTCTTCTGAAATTCTTTTATAATTTCATAATGTTCTTACGTTTTATCCATCACTACACTTTGTATCTGAAACCATAATTCATTCTTCAATCTTTATAAATTTCATGGCTCATCCTGGATGAGTGAGTCATTGTTATCTTACCCTCAAGTGTATCTTACCCATCAAGTGGTCAAATTACAGTAATAATACATTCATATGTTTATACTATATGATACTTGTAAAGTATCATAAAGTCTTCACTTTGGGAAAGGAACCTGATGCATAGTGTCCCTATTTACAATGATGTAAAATCACATATATATTAATATATAATTTCTGTAACTGGTTCTCTAAATAAAAACTTTTATATTTGCATAAATTTTGACTATTGCATTTATTTTACAGATGTTGAGTACAAACTTAAATATTGTGATATTCGAAGATTGTAGAAATCAGTGGTCAATGTCTAGGCCATTATTAGGTTTAATTTTATTAAATGAAGAGGTAAGTTAACTTTATATTGTTAGAGTTTAAAATAGATTTGTAATTTTGTTACAAATGTATGTGTAAATTATTTTAATGAAAGCTATCATTTATTACACTCTCATTAATTAAAAGGACTATGATACATTATATGTGTAATTTACTAGCATACAAGACAAAAAACAATTTCAGTAATTTGCACAAGAAAGAGAATTTTCAGTGTTCCTGTTTACCTTTGAAAACAAAAGTATGCAAGTTGCTGCCAGTGTTTTCAGAGCATAATGATGAAGATAAACTCTAATCCTGTCTTGGCAAGAAAATAGATGTTTCTTTTTATAGTTGTATTAAGCATGTAGTAGATGCTGATGCTTGTAACAAAAGTGCTCAATAGCAGATCTTAAATATCCTTTGCGAAATTGATAAGAGTGGTTGAGTACATTACAAGTAATGATTAATTGCACAGTCACTTGCATGCATATTAATCCTTTGCGTGTTCAAGCTGGGTATACCATTTTTACTTTTCCAATTCTAGTGACCCAGAGTCAGTCTACCATTTTGTAATGCAAGATGGTAAATTTAATTTCTTTTCAAGCAGAAATCAGCATTTTTTTAATCAAATCTTGAAACTAACATTTAGTCCATAATATATATATATTTTTGTCCATTGATTCTGCTTGAAAAAATTATGAAAAAAGTTAGAAAAAAAAACTTATTTGAGCCTGCAGTGATTATATGCACATGTTGAATCACCGTAAATAACATCTAGTAGTGATGATTTAGTTTATTACTTTATTCTATTTTACTATAGTAGATTATCAGTTGGGTTTTGATTTCTGGTATGTTGATCTACTTACAGCTGTAGTAGAGTTGTAATGCTTTCCAAACTTTTAACATAAGTTATTGATTTTATTAGTAGCAGAAGTTGCACCATCCTGGAACTTTGCAGAACACTTTTAGTCAATATTTTAACAGAGTTTTGATTTCAAAGACATGTTTTTTTACTCTGGTGCTTTCAGAATTATTTTTTACTGATTTTCACATGTATGCTGCATATTGAAATGAATTATAAAGAATAATTAATTTGAAATGATGGAAAATGAAGCCACTAGTGATCTCTAATGCCTGATATTGGAAGAATCATGGGATTAAGCGATTAGCCTAAAGTGCAATTTTTAAAAGGTAGAACTTATTTTAGCGATAATTTTAATGATTTTAACCAAATACACTAATTAATGTTAGAAAATTTCAATTTTTAACCAACATTTTTGCCACAATTTTAAAAATAAACTTTTCCATGGCTGTTATGCAGCTTTATACTAAAATGATTCATTCTCAATTTTATACATCAGTGCTTCAGTTTAAACTTTAAATGCTTTGAAATATTTTTATTCAATTTCTTTCACAGTTTCACATTTCTTAGTTTTTATATGAATCATCTTGCTTTTACACCAAAATGAATTTTTTTATGACACCACTTTCCTTAGGCTTAAAGTTTGCCGATCACCAAAAATGCATTATATGCATAAATGACTGAAAAAATTTGTAAAAAAACTAAATAAATGAAAGATTTTAGCACTAATAGAAATATTATCAAGTTGTTTATATTAGAATAATAAAATAATTTGGAATAAATGGAAAAAAAATACTGTTTTTTAATATTTTCTAAGGTAAAAATGGAAAACAAATTAATAAAATTTTTCAGTATTTTAAAAAATGTTTAAAAACTTTAGTGTTTTATTTTTCTTCGAATTTTTGTTATTTTATTAATCACAATTAAATGCTATTTCTTTTAGTATATAACAGGAGTATTTTCCTTCATTATGTACTTCAGGATGGGGTTCTAAAGTTGTGGATTTCATTTTCTGAAAACACTTTAAAATTGATTTGGCCACCACAGTGAGACCAGTTTCAGACTCCTGACACTTTAAGGGTTAAGTGTGTGTTTAGGGGTCCCCAATATGGGCTATCAGTATGGATTATGTTGATATAAGATTTATGTTGCCTCAAAATTAATGGCTATTTGGTGTTTTATCATTTTAGTTGAAATGGCTTTTTATTTTTTTGAAGTTCCTTTGCATTGTGCTATTTGTGTTCATCCAACTACACAAAAAATTGTCAGAAAGATGCATCTGTTTCACCTTCAAGTGTTTTTTATAATAAATCTTGAACAGCAATTTGTGTGATGATCTGCCTTGCTAGTATGTAACTGGTTGCTTACTTGAGCAGTAGGATAGAGGATAGTAGTATCATAAAGTGAGTATTGGGAAGAGCTAGTTGTGTATATGTGTCATATTACTATTCATATCTGGTAGTAATTGGTTGCTGCACCTTGCTGTAATTTGTTTTTGGTGAGTAATTATTATATTGGATTCCTTTTTGGAATATATTTCTTGAGCAGTATTCTTAGTGATTTAGTATTGTAGATTATATTGTTGGATAACCACTAGAGCTAATCCAAATATTGCTGTAAGGAAATTTGAGAATTTTATTAGAACCTTTTTGGCAATTAGCACATTCTCTGTAGCTCAAAATGAAATTTTGATGGAATTGATTTATTTTTATTGGGAACCTTTACAGCGTGAGAATCATTACTCATCACTAAAAATTGTGAGGCTTTGAATCAGATTATACCTGCTTTTGCCAAATGCTGTTTGTAATGCTTTCTGTTATGCTCTTTATAACCATCTACAAAACACTTCATATAGTAACTTCTACAAACTACACCACTCTTCTCCTCTAACTTCTCCTCCTCTCCACCACACTACTTACACTTAGCCCCACTGGCTTAAGTCAGATGTGGCATGTGTCTACTAACATCACACCTGTGAGCCACAATTGGCAACTTATTAACAATGGATAAAGAGAGATGATGATTCAAAGAAAATGAAAGCCCCAAAATAATATAATGTAAATAAATTAAACTGGTGAAAGACTTTAAAAGTGAATGGTAAACTATCACAGAAAAACCTATTGTTGACTCTCATTATATGCATGAGTTTCATCCCTATAAATTACTGCATATATCAAAAATGCATAAAATAAGATGTGTCTAGCACACAATTCCATGTAATAGGTTTATTCTGGTCTGGATCTAGAAAAAAATATGGAGGGAGCAGCAGCAAGAGATTGGAATTCCATTGCAGTATAGCATTTCCCCCTCTGTTTTAGAGGTGTTTAAAAATACATAAATTTAATAATATTTGTCTCAATTATCTCTAATAATATTCTCAAGAAGAAAAGGCAATGGTGGGTTTATGTGAACTTTCAAAATCAACTTGAGTATTATTACACCTGCTTTTCATATATTCATGTTAAGAAGAAAGAGTACAAACAATTTACATATTCATTTGTTTAAAATATATATTAGTAAAAAAAAAATTTTTTTAATTTCAATAAAAATTACGGTGCAGAATACTTTCCCCTTAAAATAATAAAACTTACATATCAATGGGTAGGATACTTTCTTGAGGTTGGACTGAGTCTGACATGGATATACAAAAGCTTGTATAACAAGAGTTGACAATATGCCACAATTGCTTCTCAGGCAGACACCATTGCTTCTCAGGCAGATTAGCCAAATGCCCTGCTGGCCACCGTTGGTTTGACAAACCTTTCGGAGTGTAAGAATAAATTTCTCACCTTTTCAGAAGTGCAGATTGACAGTCATCTAGTCATATTTGTACTTCATGTTTCTTTGCATAACTATTTTTGACCAGTGTTTGTCTCCTAGTTGTGATCTTCTTCAGAATACTTTGAAGGCAACCAATTGTAGAATGCGACAAAAAAAAACTGAAGTGTACTGATTCCCTACAGTACTGGATTCAGTTACAAATGATAGATTTTGTTTAATATTCTTTTCAGCAGTGGTTATATTGTATCATTTTTATGAGCTAAAAAACAGAAATGTTTAGGTAAAGGAATTAATAACAGTAGAAATTTTCAAGAATGGTGGGCTGCAAATTATGGCATGATTAACCTTTCCAGTGTCCTACCTGAAAACCTGGAATATAACCACAGACCAAGAGATTTTTACCTATCTTCCTGTTTGCTCATTGTTTGTGGATTTGTGAAAACAGTTTTTGAAAACACACAGTTTTTGAATGTGATTGACAAACTTAATGATTTATGTGTCAAATGTAAGCTTATGATGCTGGGAGTATCGTAGGCTATAAAAAAATTACCCCCCCCCCCCACAATGCTTTCTTCCTCTCCTAATAAAGCAGATTTTTGAAAATGATTGTTCCTCGATATCTCCAGAACGCCAGCGCCAAAAGGAACAAGCTAGGCACCAAATGAAAGTTTGTGACATGGGAATATCACTTGTTAAGATATTTCCATCCCTGTTCTTCCCCCTTGAAAAGGGGGAATATGAAAACGATTTTTCCACTCTGTCTTTGGACTGCAAGGGTCAAAAGTAACAGGCTATGCATCAAATGAATGCTAATTGTAAAAGTTTGCCATTATGACTGAGAATGCATATGTACTTAATTGTAATGACACCCTTCTGGGCTAGCCTCTTGGCATTCTGGATTAAGTCATCAACTCTCAAACAGTGCTTGCAAACTACTCTCAGGGTATCAAGTTCAATTCCAGTTGTGGGAAGCCTCATTTTGGCATGATGCATTCCCTTCTCTGAGCAGAGCTGCCTTAGTCTGATTTGCCTGATAAGCAGTGATGTTCAGAGATTTGGAAAGATTTCTCTCATGAAGCGAGTATTAATTAGATAAAAATTAATGAGTTGAATTCAAATGTTGGTGCACCTCTCTGTGCCTAGATGGTAGCACACAAATCAAGATGGTAAATGAAGAACCCGCCTTGTAGATGAAGACAAGGACTACTCACAAGCATGTGAACAGAATAGAAATAGTATGGTTAAGGTTTTCAGTTGCCTCCCCTCCACTTTACAATGAAACCACATGGCCTCCCCAGTGATAATGTACCCCTGAGATTTATCTGACCAATAGAGGCCCTTGCAGATTATTTTCTGGAGCTTTATAAGAATTTATATGGAGGATTTAAAGAGAGTTTATGGAGAGTATTTACGGAATTCATAGAAGAGGATTTATTTGAAGGTATTTAAAGAGATGTCACATTTGGAGCCAATTATGATTATGAAATCTGATTAAAGGCAAGACAAGTCAATGTGGGGCCGATGGTCAGGCAGGCCCCAGCTCGGTGTAAGCCCATTTGTGGACAGTCCACGGCACAGCATAGTTGAGGAATTGAATTCAAATGAGAGTTATCAGAAACCCAGAAGATGAATCTCCTCTCATATTAGAGGGGAGGGGGAGTGTAACTGTTCACCTTTATGACCAGGAACACATATGTATCAGATAACCAAATAAGTTCATGCAGTTTTTCAATGTTATTATTTCAACAAAAAGTACATATGCACAATTGCAATTGGTGTGCACGCATCGATACACAGTTGAAAGAACATGGCATGCTGAGTGTAGCTGGTATCTCATCCATTATGAGCTTCTTGCCACCGGTCAGTCACTGTTGATGTCTACTCAGCACAGTTACAATGGATTGCAGATGCAGTTGGGTTGGGTTGTTTTACCTCTGAGCAGCACTTTTTTGCACACCATGGGCTAAATGGCCAGGTCACATGGACCCCAAAGGCTCAGAGAAGGTTGGGGGGAGGGGACCCCCTGGAACAGCTGTTGGGAGACAGATAGTAGCCTCCCGTCAAGGCCATCCACTGTGGTTCTCCCACACACTGGGCCACAGCTTAACGTCCCATCCGACGGACAGCAGCCTTTCCAAGCCCAGTGGTGTCCCCTACTGACCATTGGCAGGGTGGGGAGTTTTGTGGAGATAAGTCTCAACACTGACCCAGCTGGGACTTGAACCTGGGAACTACAGATTATGAGCCTGGCACGCTACCAACTGAGCCACCCATGCAGATGCAGTAATTCAAAAACAGCCTGCACCTGTTCATCACAAAAGCGATGTTGTCCCTCTAGACAATGCTCACCCTCACACAGGGTAAATGACCTGAGACAAGCTCCACGGCCTTTTGGGAAATTCTACCCCACCCTACATATTTCCCAGACATTATGCCATCCAACTACCATTTTCTTCGCGCTGGACAATTGTATGCACAACTGACAATTTCGAAACTGAGAAGCACTGGAAACAGAGTTAGCTGCTTTCTTCACTTCTAAACATCAGGAGTTCTACCAGAGTGGCATTTAGAAACTTGTATCTCATTGGGAAAAGGTTATAGATTGTGCTAGTGCTTGCTTTCCTGAAAACAAAATATCTTTATTTACTTTTTATGTATGGTTTAATTTTATCCTCAAAAACTGCATGAATTTTTTGGTTACCTGATACATAATTGTAATGATGCCCTTGAGGGCTGGTCTCTTGGCATTGTGGATTAAATCATCACATCTCATCAGTGCTTGCTGACTTTCCTCAGGGTCCCAAATGCAATCCCAGTTTGGGAAGCCTCATCTCAGCATGATGCATTGCTGTTTCATATGTTAACTAATTTTTTTTTTTATTCTACCAAAGCAATAAAAATAAATTCATTTGATGAGATTAAAACCATCCAGAAAGATTTCTCCATGAAGTGAGTATTAATTAGATAAAACTTAATGAGTTGAATTCAGGTGTTGATTCCCCTCTCTGTGTCTAAATGGCAGCACAAATCAAGATGGTATATGAAGAACTCACCTTGTAGATGAAGACGAGGACCAATCACAAGCATGTGAGCAGAATAGAAATAGTATGGTTATGGTCTTTAATTGTCTCCCTTCCACTTCATGATGAAACTATGTGGCCTTGCTGGTGACAATATTGTAACTCTAAGATTTATCTGGCCCATAGAGGCCCTTACAGATGATTAGGCAGAGCTTTATAAGAATTTCTGTGGAGGATTTAAAGAGAGTTTTTGGAAAGTATATACAGAGTTTATAGAAGAGCATTTATTTGTAGGTATTTAAATAGGTTTAAAGAGAAGATGTCACATTTGGAGTTATGACATGGGGAATATGACAGGTTGACAAAATTCTACCCCCCCCCCTCCTCGTTTCTTTTAACTCCTAAAGGGGAATTTGGAAAACAATTGTTCTGCTATACCTTCTGAATGTGAGGGCCAAAAGTAATAAGCTATGCATCGAATGAAAGCTTGTGACATGGGGAATGTTACAGCAGTCCTGTAAAGCAGGGCAAATATGGGATTGATTGTTTTGAAATATCTTTCAAGGGCATACAATTATGAGTTAGATGTCAAATGAAAACTATTGTAGACTGTTCCAAATTTGCCTCCCCCCACACACCATTCGCTCCCCCAAAAAGGGGGAAGATTTTTATGAGATGGACCTTAACGAGTTATATATCAAATTAAAACCTTTGACATCTCCAATATCATGGGCTACCTTAAATATGACTCCAAAAATTGGGAGGCAAAGTGTGCAGTGAAAATAAGAATATACAGGTTAAAAGTGACATCCAGCAGCACCAGGTACCGTTCAGCTAGTATATAATGAAAGGAAATAGGGCATGTTATATACCAAATTAATCAGTATTTAATTCTGAATTTTATTGAAATAAAATATTTAATATAAATAAATATTTTTAAAAAAATTTTAATTTATCTTCCTACATTTTTTTTCTATATACAATTTTTTTCCCTTTTTGGGGATGGAAGAAAGAATAGGCCATTTTTATAACCTGTGACACTTCCAATGTCACAAGCTTTCATTTGATGAATAGCCTGTTACTTTCAGCCCTCACATTCCAAAGATATGGTGGAACAATCGTTTTCATATTTCCCTTTTTTAGGGGAAAGAAAGCATGGGGGTAAATTTTTTGTAGCCTATGACATTCCCTGCATTGCAAGCTTTCATTTGACACAATCATTTTGTCCATCACTTTCAAAAGATATGTTGGAACAACTTTTTTGACAAACATATAAGCTGACAAATGATGAGCAAAAAGCAATAGAAAGATAGGTAAAAATAACAATAAATTTAATTTTAATATGGATTTTTTAGAATGATGTAGTAAAAAATAGTATCTAGCAATACAAATAAAAATTCGTTTAAAAAAACTAATAGATCAAATAACTGCAATACGTATGACTAGAAAGAAATTTCTTTCTTAAAATAATAAAATAAATTTTACTTGAAACAAGAAAAGTCCAAGCTTTTCACCAACTGTGTCCTGATATAAACAAGTTAACTTTAGAATTGTTTTTAACAAAAAGCCAGTCAACAGAAGTAGGTCATGTTTTATGCCAAATTAAATTTAAATCTGAATTTTGTGAAAATAAAATTAAACACATTTATATCATCATAATCCTCAAGCAGCCATCGGCTACAGATTTTTAAATTGCTCAGTATATTGGTGGGGTTGAAATCCCTTCAGTGTACTGGCAGAAGCAACCCTCCCATTCTCTGCCGTTTGTTTCTTTGATGAAATTGCATCATATCACAGCCATAGGAGGCTTGATTCTTGAATCTATGATATTCTTTTTGCTTTCACATCCAAGACCTTATTCAGTCATAGGAAACGGTAAAAGGTCAAAGTATTTTTATGGAAAACCAAGAAATAAAATTAAAAGAACTTAAAGCAATGTTAAAATATGAGCAGCAACAAGTTGTAAGACTTTCTCATCAGAAAAAAGATAGCGGTGTACCATAACTAACTCCAAATAAGCAATAATTATTTATAAATCTGTGGAAATAAAATTGAAAGTATAATAAAAGATATGAAAGCTACCAAGAAAACACAATTTTCCTCCAGTGTTTGCAACAGAAAAAAACCTTATCTAGACAAGTTATATATAAAAAAAATACTAGAAATACTGAAGTAGGCTAAAGTGGGAAAAATGTAAAACAGCTAAAAACAGACATGCATAACAGATTTAACAGAACTGAATTAAAAAGTCAATCACTGTTCCCGCTGTTTATTATCGTTTTAGTGATTCAAAATAGCATTTTGCTCAGTGAATACAAGATGGTATAGATGTTAGTTACTTCTTGTATAGCAAAGTATGTCCTTTCCTGTTACACAGATCACACAATAATATTTTGTCCACCATCACTTAAAATGTTTCAACTTGTAAAGTCTTCGTGAGATGTTGTGGAAATGGTTCTACCTCAGAGATTATATCTGTATGCATTGTTCTGTGACTACACTGTAAGATTTGCAACGGGTGACACTGTTACCGTTTCATGGTCCTGCTCACCTACGTTGGGTAAGGGGGGGGGGGGAATGCTTTTGTGCACTGTGCTGATAAAGGAGCAATTTCCATGGGTTGGGTGGGTGATAAATTTCTTTGCTGCAGCACACTTCTTTATGTTGGTATATCACCATTTGTTTAGCAAGATCCAATTGAAACTTGGTCAGAGGGGCACAAATAATTTTGGTCTGTTCAAATTGTGGGGTCAGTTTGTTTTTTTAAACATATATCCCTTTGATGTTCTTTTATATGACTTCGGCAGAGTCTTTTTGCTTTGCCTTAGTATAGTTTTTATTAATAAACCGTACTGTAGCTATGGTCGTTATGTCGTTTGTATGCAAATTTTATGTCCCTAAAAATGCTCTCGGGTACAATCACACATGCGGTAGCACCACTCCTGCATGGGATAAAGAAGTTCACATATCAGTATTCAGAAATATACGGTACTATTTTGATCATATTTTAAAACTGTATCATTATAGTTTCTTTTTCTAATAAAATCAGCATAATAAACAATAGGAGTTCAGAAATAATGGTATGTAAAATTCCAAATCTATTCAAACAGGGTCACCAAGCAATGATGCAGTTTTTAGGTGTAGAGAGTTATGTATAGATTGCACATGTGTACAAAAAAATAAAAAGCTTCCTACAGCCATTAAGAATAAGTATCCAAGAAAATGCCTAGCAGACAGAATCATCTTCCTTCTTGATATATCTGCATATGTAACATTATATTTTAACATTATATTACATCATATGTGATGAAAGATGTTTGAGCATTTCTGGAATGTCCAGGTCTCTTCCTGTATGATTTCCTTAACTTCAGGTCTCTGAAAAAGGCACTCAAGGGATGTCTGTTCCAGTCAGATTCTAAAGCCAGCAAGTTGTTCGTGATTGGTTTTAGTAGTAACCAAAGGAATTATACATTAAATATATATACAGCACTTGTTAACTCGTTGAGATGCATATCTTTATATTAAGGTGTCTTTGTGTGACTAGGCACAATAGATCACAAACAGTTGTCCTCAAACAGGTTTCCGTTGATATTACCATGCATGCTTACCAAAAGTATTTAGGACACGTGTAACAAAACTTCTAAATGTTAAATTAATGTTGAAAATTGAGGTTTAGAAAAATTTGAGCAAGATATACAATTTGTCTCAATAACAATGTTTAATAGACATAATTTCACTGTGTTAAAATTATAACTAAAATATTTCCAAATTAATATTTAACTGCAAGGGTTTATAGCACCAATTTGTGCAAAACATTCTTAAAAATATTGCTCTATGCAAGATACAGAGGTTTATCAAAATAATGGAAGCATGTACTGTTTGTGGAGAACAGCTGTAGACCCACGTCTGGTTTTCAGAATAGATGCAATTCGACATGGCATAGACTTATACAAGTCGTGCACATACAGTAATGGAATGTGGGACCATTCTTCCTGTAAAATATGCCCAACTGTGCCAGTGATGCTGGAGGTGGAAAGTGTGATCTGACCTTGTGCTCCAGATATTCCCACAAATGTTCAATAATATTAAAGTCTGGAGATTGGGGTGACCAGGATAGCTGCTGTACCTCATCCTCATGCTCTGCAAACCACAACTTGACACATTTCACACAATGCACTGGTGCATTATCTGCTTGATGCCAGGGATAGAAAACAATGCCTGCAACATTGGGTGCATTCACCCGAGAATGTGTTCATACATTGCAGATGTGACACAACCCTACATAATAACTAATGACCCTAAGGGATACCATGATATGGCACCCCACAGCATCAGGGATCCACCTCTATGCTTCACAGTTAGGGTGGTACATTTCTGTAGGTTTTTGCCAGACATACACTCTACCAGTGGTGGGAAACAATGTGTAGCACAGTTCATCAGACCAGATGACACGTTGCCAGTCTTTAGCATCCCAGTTTTTATGTGCTTTGCACTACCTTGCATGTTTCGTTGCATTGATGTTAATAATCGGAGGTTTGTGGATTGCAGCATGGTCATAAATACCGACACATTGAAGTTCCTGTCGAACTGTTATGACGCAAACGGGATCATTCCAACTGGTGTTCAACTCTGCTGCTATTTGCGGTGCTGTGGTCTTGTGCTTCTGTTGAATTGAAATCCATGAAACATTAGCCTATCCCTGACAACTTCATATGGCATCCACAATTTGCACGTTTGGAGGCAACACCCTGTCCTTTTTAGTAGGTAATCACAATCTTTGATATAGTTCCTTATATTACACCTACTATTTCTGCTGTTCTGGTTACTGAAGCTCCTGCAAGAAGTACACCAATGATCATGCCTTTTTGGAGGTCACTGAGATCTGACCTTATCGACAATTACACCACAACAACAATTACATTATAACAGCTGTTTCGCCTGTGGCACTGCTACATGATAGCTAACATTGTACTTCTCCCCTTTATATACCTTACATCGTGGGTGATGTCATCCCTGTGATATGCATATGGCACATTACATGTACTCCAATTGCCATTGGTGTTCCCATTATTTTGATAAACCCCTGTAGATGATTATCATGTTGTATAGTGATAGTTACAGCATAGTGATCCTGGAATTTTCCAAAGACTGGTTGTAGGTAAATGACAGTGTGAAAGAAGAAAATTCGAGAAATTCATTACCAGTTCTTGAATGGAGAAGAATGCAGAGGTTGGCATAATCAGACTAATGGATGTAACAGTTCTAAGATGTTAAATAGCTGCAGGATCCTCTTGCTGCATACATTGCCATATCACATATGGTTAGAAACCGGTCTTTCATTATTGGTGAATCAGCTCCCTATTAGATTAAAGTTGATGGCATTTACTCTACTGGCAGGAACTTTGAAAATAGTGTCACTTATGTACTATGGTGGCCAATTAAACATTAGCAAAGTATTATAGATTTTTAAATGCATGACTATATCCAAAAAACCTTGCAATATTTAAACTTCATTTTAAGAATATTAACATCCTTGTTATTCTTCAATAACAGTCAATTATTATTCATCAGATAGTTTACCTTGAATTTATCAAAGAAACTTCCATCTATACATTCTCCATCAACATACAATTTGGCTCTCCTGGTCATTTTACAAGTAGATCATTCAACAAAAATCATGAAATAGTTATTGCCACACTATCATGAGATAGTATTGCCCACAATAATCGCAGCATTTAAATAGTTCTATCATTGTTTTATTAATATTAATAGGCTGATTTCATCAGTAAAAATTGTCATAAAATAGAAATTGCTTTAGAATATCTTTTCCAGTTGAAGCTGAAAGGTCAATGCAGTACTGGAAAGCAGCACATGTCTGATTGAATACACTAACAGAAGTTTGATGATAACATTCCTAAGTTGCACACATGGAATTTAAACTGAGCACCCACCCTAGGTAGTGTGTTACTAACTAGGTTAGCTTACGAATGTCTGTGTTTTGTATGTAAAATATAATTACATTAATCTGACAATAACAGATGGGCGAGTTGTGTGCTGAGTGGTAGCAAAATTAACCACGAGTATTCTGTTAACAAATATATATTTGTCATATTAAATAATTGTAAAATTAGTTGCTATTAAAATATTAAAGGTTCGGTTAGTTAATTGCATTAATCTGACAATAACAAATGGGCGAGTTGTCTGCTGAGTGAGAGCAAAATTAACCACGAGTATTCTGTTAACAAATATATATTTTTCATATTAAATAATTGTAAAATTAGTTGCTATTAAAGTATTAAAGGTTCTGTTAGTGATATGTTATTGTTTGGTGAAATGATTACAAAATGTTATTAGTATTGTTGTTGTTACATCATCATCCTCCTCAAGCAGCCATGGGCTACAAAGGTCCAACCAGACCGTGCAATTTAGTTCTCCAAGCAAGTCTATCCTGAGCTACATCTACTGCATCTAGCCACTGCACACCAATTCTAACAAGGTCCTGTTTGACATTGTCTGCCCACTGCATCCTAGGTCTCCCCTTCTTTCTGAGGCCTTTTGGCACACTGTTCATAACCCTATTCGCCAATATATAATTATTCATATGGGCAACATGGCCAAACCAACAGAGTCTCTCTCTGCACAATATGCTGCTTAAAGGAGATTGCAAACTCCTTTGCCTAACCTCATCATTAGTTACAAAGTTGAACCACCTAATGCCCAAGATACTGCATAAGCATCTAGAATCAAAAGCATCTAGTTTCCTGTTATCTTGTTTACAAAGTGTCCGAGTTTCACTACCATAATTAACCCTAGAAAGAACCAAACTATTATACAGTCTAATTTTAGTCTTTAGGTGTATACGCCTATTTCTCCACAATCTCCATAGATTCTTAAAAGTCCCGGCAGCAATACCTATTCGTCTGTTAATCTCATGCCGCACATCACCAGTATCTGTTGCATAGCTCCCAAGATAATTAAACTGTAACACCTGCTCAAGACTGCAACCATTATAGCATCACACTATATGGAACTTGTGTATAAAGAAATTACAATGCTAATGATAGTAATGTGCACAAGAATTATAGAATCTAGAATTTCGATATACGTATATGCTTCATCTGCTTGGTTAGTGATATAATGAAAGATAAAGTGTTGATTTGAACTTGATATTATTTTAGAAAATATTATGTGGTGTGTTATCATGCACAATTGATATTTGACATTCATTAGGTTGATTGCTGTGTTTGTCACATTTTTTATTGCTGCCAAGTAGTAATAAGAATTTTGGATCATTGATTAACAAATTGTGGTTGGAAAATCTTTTAGCAGGATTTTTCATTCTGGGGTTATAGTTGGTAGTTCTTCATTGCAGCATAAGTCTGAATTAACTAGTTTTAATGTACCAATTTTTAACAATAAAACCATGGCAACACAGCATCAACCTAATGTTAAATATCTACTGCACATGATAGCATACCATGCATCTGCTTTCTAAATTAGCATCAAGTTCAAATCAACCTTCTATTTATCTGCTTTCATTATATCGTTAACTCAGATGAAGAAGGATGTACACTGAGATACCAAATTCATTAGATACACCACTCCTGGTTCACATAAATGGTTCATTCTAACATGATTCATCCTGTGTCGCAATGTTGCGTGGTTTAAATCAGGCAGACCAGATCTTCCAGCATCAGTTTGAGGGTTAGAATAGGCAAAATGAGTGACTTTGAATCTGATATGATAGTTGGTGCTAAGCATGCCAGTTCTAGCATCTCCCAAATGGACATCCTTTTCACACACAACTGTTTCAAGGGTTTACCGAGAATGGTGCGAAAAGCAAAAAGCTACCAGTAATCAGCAATCCATGGACAAAAACAGCTTGTGGAGTAGAGGAGTCAAAAGAGACTGGCAAGAATTGTGCAAGTGAACAGTCCGAATGCACCACATATTGGAGCATGCCATTAATGGGCTACAACAGCCACCAACCATGTCAAGTGCTGATGTTGTCAGCGAAGAACACAAAAATGCATCTCCGGTGGGCACAGGAGAATCGACACTGGACTGGTTAAGGGTTGCAAAAGGGTAGCCTGGTTGGATGAATCAATGTTCCTTTTGCATCATACTAATAGAAAGATCAAAATTTGGCACAAGAAAATGAGGCCATGGATCCATTTTGTCTAGTTCTAAAACAAACCAGTTGGGTTTTTCATCTCCTTGGGTGTAAAAGGGCAACTTATTGATGCAAATGTGAACCTTCATATTCTGTCATCAAATTTTTTAGCATAAATGCATCGCTTGAAATATTCATTTAAAACTTTACAATTTTAAACCTTTTGCACTGTTGGAAGGTGCAGTTTAAACTTTTGGAAGATTGAAAAGTGAATCTTATAATTTCATCAGTACCTATCCAACCTAAAAGGAATTTTTAATTTATCTCTAAAATCAATTATTTCTTAAAACCAAAAAAGTTGCATTTTCCCACCCAGCCTGGGGGGTAAGGGGCCAACTTATTATTATCAATGCAAACCACGTGACCTTCACATTCCACTATTAAAAATTGGAATTTGTGGCATAAATACATCGTTTTCAATAATCATTTAAAATTCTGCAATTTTTAACTTTTTTCCATTGCTAGGTACATTAAACTTTTGAGAGAACTGAGTGTGCATTACCACTGAGGATACATTAAACATTTGAGAGATTCAGAAATAACGAATCATATTTCATCAATACCTATCCAACCTAAAAAAAATTTTTGATTTATCTCTAAAATCAAAAAAGTCGTGTGTCCAGACAGACAAGAAAGTGAAAATATTTTTTTTTGATGAAATAAAAATGGAACTTTTCCTTTAATTCATTCTATGTTGTTGACTTTGTACACATCATTTTATATTTTTGATATCATTAAAAACCACCTTTCTTACAATGTTAACTTTTATCGTGTTTTTGATGAAATATTATTTATTCAAATGGCTAAAATATTGCGTTACTTTTTTGTGGATATGAAATGGTTCTTGTCTATGGAGAATATAGTACTTTGATTTGAGGTAATAAATCACAGTAGCCATATAATATGTTATTTAAATATTGTTATATCAAGTAATATTTGTGTACCCATTGCTTGTGCTGAGTAATAAATAATGAAAATATTTTTCTTAATTAGTACTTCAGTCAACTTAGGCAAAATATTATAAGCAGTCAACCTCCTGAGAAACAAGCTGTTATGGCACAGTGGTTTGAAAATTTGATGGAAGGCATTGAGAGGAACCTTCAGACCAAAAATAGAGAAAGGTAAATGTTATTTAAATGATTTGTAATATGAGAAATAGATTAAATGCTATGAATTTAAATTTCACATTATGTGGTTTCAGATCTTTGTTTTAATGTAAAAAAAATTAGAAATAGGTACAATATTAATAAGATTTGAATCTTCAAGCCCTTTGTGATAACTTAAACTGAGTTTCAGTGATGAATGTTTGAAAAATGGTGCTGGTGAGCATCACTAGCACAACAAAAGAAATTTGAATTTCAAAAAAATAAAAATTCGCATTTGGAATTTTTTTGTATAATATCATATAAAAATATGTAGTTTAAGTTCAGAAAATAATGTTTACAGTTTCAATTTGGTGCAAATTTTGATATGTGTAAAATAATATATACTATTTTTTTTTCATTCCTTATTACCCATATTCAGCATCACTATCAGTTCTGTTTACGTTATACTGTGTTCAAACAATCCTCATTCATTTTTGAAGAGAGGGTGGCTCTGTCAGTAGCTCACCAGGCTTGTAATTTGTAATTCCCAGGTCCAAGTCCCACCTTCCCCAGCATTGAGATTTATCTCTGCAAAACTCCCCACTCTGCTCTCAGTAGGGGGACACTGATGGGCTTGGAAACACTGTCATCCCTTGAATGGGGCTTTAAGCTGTTCCCCTGTGTGGGAGATCCATACCCTGTGCACATTAAAGGACAGACTGGATGGCCTTGATAGGTGACTTCCATCTGTCTCCCATCAGTTGTCCACTGGGTCCCCCTCCCCACCTTCTCAGAGCCCTTGGGTCCTTGTGACCTGGCTATTTAGCCCATTGTGTGCAAAAAAAGTTCTCCTCAAAGGTAAAACAACCTAACTCTGAATAAATGCTAGATAACATTTGCCTTTGCTCAGTTAGTTTATCTTTATATTTTCATTAAACTCTGTTTTTATTTCCATAGATTTACATTGGTTTTATTTTGTAGATTTATATTGTTTTTATTTCCACAGACTTTTTGAATTATGGCTAAATCTTTGCCAATTTTTTCTGACAGAAATGTCGTACAACATATATGCTGTGGATATTTTTTGAAACTTTAGTTAGGTTTTTTTTTTTGGTTTTCCAATCAGAAAACTTAGGTCTGTTGTCATTTGTTGGGGATGAATGAGGTCAGGTATACAGAAACAAAGTATTTCTTTCGCTTGGAAATCAATTTTCTGCTGTTGGGAAGGGGAAGGATGGCAGCGAAATTTTATTGTGTTGGTACTGTCCCCTTTCCACTACTATGCTGAGGGTGGATTTTAACCTTTGGAATTATTATAAGAAGGGTGCATATAATTATGCCTGGTACAATTTTTATTTTAAAGATATTATTAGGTAATAGCATTATAGTGAATGCTTATAATGTGTTTAACTCCCCCCCCCCTTAAAATGTCTTTATTTTTCCACTCTGAGTAAACTGAAATTCTAATTTTAGTGCACCTAATGTGTAGATAATGACACATAATCTATGAAGATAAAATCTACAGCAGCAAGTCGTAATCCAGCCATCATAATTAGTGACGTAGCTTAACTTTGATAGATCAATAATGGCATATAAATCTATCGAAATAAAAACCAAAGTTTTATTATAAAAGTATAAATAAATTACTAACTGAACTGAAAAGATATCCAATTTTGATGACACTATACAAGCACACTGAATATGTGCCCACACATGGCTAATTAGTGCCATCTGCTTCTTGCCAGATCATGATCTAATTTATGTAGCTGAACTACATAAACAACAAGTTATGGTTTGGTTTCAATATCTATAGAGCCATATAGTTGAATGCTAGGATGAATGCTAAAAATAATTCTAGGCATATTGAAGTAGATATAAGGCAGAAAAAAAAGCATAAAATGAAATATAGATAGAAAAAAAATACACTTTGTAATTGCTTCCAAAATCCTCTAATTTTTAAGAATGCATGTCATTTGATAAATTTTTAAGAATGCATGTTATTTGATAAATCATCATCATCCTCAAGCAGCCATGGGCTACAGAGGTCCAACCAGACTGTGCAATTTAGTTCTCCAAGCATATCTGTCCTGAGCTACATCTACTGCATCTGGCCACTGCACACCAATTCTAACAAGGTCCTGTTTGACATTGTCTGCCCACTGCATCCTAGGTCTCCCCCTCTTTCTGAGGCCTTTAGGCACACTGTTCATAACGCTATTCGCCAATCTATAATTATTCATACGGGCAACATGGCCAAACCAACGGAGTCTCTTCTGCCCAATATGCTGCTTAAAAGAGGTTGCCGACTCCTTTGCCTAACCTCATCATTAGTTACAAAGCTGAACCACCCAAGATACTGCATAAGCATCTAGAGTCAAGCATCTAGTTTCCTGTTATCTTGTTTACAAAGCATCCAAGTTTCACTACCATAACTAACTCTAGAAAGAACCAAACTATTATACAGTCTAATTTTAGTCTTTAAGTGTATATGCCTATTTCTCCACAATCTCCATAGATTCTTAAAAGTCCCAGCAACAGTCCCTATTCGTATGTTAATCTCATGCCGCACATTGCCAGTATCTGTTACATAGCTCCCAGGGTAATTAAACTGTGACACCTGCTCAAGATTGCAACCATTCAGATTAACTAAATCACAGCCTGCCTGACCAATTTTCATCACTTTAGTTTTCTCTCTGTTTATAACCAAACCTACTGTACTACCAGTCTCATCAACAGCACAAATGAAAGAGTTCATCTTATCAACATCATTTGCCAAAAGGTATAAAATCAGCATAATCTAAATCAGAAATTTTCATATCTGCAACCATTTAAGGCCAAAATCTTTCCCTTGCAGTGAATTTTGCATAACATAATCAATAACCAAACTAAAGAGAAAAGGAGACAAAATGCACCCTTGTCGAACACCAGAAGTAATTCTAAACCAATTGCTACAAGCCTTATCAACTTTTACACATGACTCAGACTTATTATAGAGAACTTTCATTATGTTAACAAACTTGTCTGGTATACCATAAGATCTCACAATCAACTACAAATTATGACGATCAACAGAGTCAAAAACCTTTTTGAAATCAACAAAGCTAGCCAAAGGTTTTTGAAACTCCAAACATTTCTCAAGAATCTGCCTAAAAGAAAATATTTGATCTACACATCCCCTACCACTTCTGAATCCACATTGCTCATCAAGCAATTGACTGTCAACCAGATTCTTAATTCTATTAAGCACAATCATGCAAAGAACTGTACCTGGAACAGAGAGTGGGCTGATACCCCTATAGTTATCACAAGAACTGCGGTCACCTTTTTTGAAAATAGGGATAATAATAGCTCTGGTAAAATCCTTAGGAACCATGCCTTTATTATAAAAGATATTCAAAATTTCAGTCGTCCATTTGGTAACTGAAATATTTCCAGCTCTAAGCATTTCCGTAGTAATTTCATCTACCCCTGGGGATTTATGAAGTTTAAGTTTAGAAATAACCAAAATAGCTTCAGATTGTGTTATAGGACCAACATTAAAGCCACCAGTGCATCTATCATCATTGCAAACAATGGGGGTAGAACTAACCACATTGTTTAGAACATCACTGAAATGCTCAGCCCATCTAGCCATGACAGAATCCTCATTTTCTATAACCTTGTTTATCCTTCAATCCCTGTATACCTTTCCATTTTCTACCACACAAAACATTAACTATCTGGTACAACTCTCTGCTGTTGTGCTGTCTAACTGCTTCCTCAGCTTTGTCAGCCAAGCCATCAAGCCAAAGATTTTTATCAGCAGCTAACTGATCCTTTACACACTTATTAAGCTATCTGTAATGCTTTCTATTAGGACTAGTAGGATATTGATTAAGGACATTCCTGCAGTTCTTTCTTTCTGAAGTAAGCTCAAGTGCCTTATCACTCAAATAATTTTGCCTCTTCTGCTCCTTTTTTTCCTGAAAGAGTACTGTTAGCTTCCAAAAAAAGCCTGATTAAAATGGTCACATTCTTCCTCAACTTCAGTAGTAAGCAAACCATAACTGTAATAATGATTAAGTAACCTATCACGGTAAGCTTTAGTTATAACTGTGCCTTTCAGAGCTTTAGTATTAAAGGGAAATTTTTTAACCCTAGCACAACACTTTTTAAGTTTAAGTTGCAACACACTTTTAACAAGGTAATGGTCAGATCCAATTTCAGCTCCCCTATATGCCCTGGTATTTCTAACAGAACTAGCCCATTTGCTGTTAATTAATAGATAATCAATCATATTCTTATGCAGCCCATCAGGTGAAACCCATGTGCACTTATGTATGTCGCGGTGTTTGTAATAAGTGTTAGTTATTCTGAATCCATTGAGTTTACTTACTTGTAGGAGACGTTGCCCATTGCCATTACAGCTACCAATACCAAAAGGGCCTATTACTCCTCCCCAAAGGTCAGAGTCAGTACCAACTTTGGCATTGAAGTCACCAAGAACAAGGGTAATATCTCCTTTCTTGACAGTATTCAAAATATCCTGAAGTTGTCCATAAAACCTATCCTTCTCATCCTCATCGGCATCCTCAGTGGGGGCATTACAGCAGATAGCATTCAAGTCTTTAACACTTGTCTGAAACTTTGCTATAAGAAACCTTTCATTAATGCACTCATATCCTAGAAGAGCATCACTAGTATGTATGCTGAGAAGCAGACTCACGCCTTGGTGATGCTTATTGTCGTCCCTCCCTGAAAAGAGAAATTTAAGATTATTTTTAAGAATCTGACCTTTATCTGTCAATCTGGTCTCTTGCAAGCCTAGAATATCTAAATTATAATGGTGGAATTCTTGTGTGAGGACATGAAGAGAATAAGCTCTGTGCAGAGTCCTCACATTCCAACTACCTATGGAGAGAAAATGGTTAGTGGGATGTTTAAAGAAACTATGTTTATTGAGAGAGGGAATGCTGACAATATCAAACAGCCTCCTAATCGCAGACATGGGGCAAAGACCCGTTCCCCCACCACTAAAGGCTGAAGCCATCTACACTGGAAGACTTCCTCCAATGTAGAATTTGACGATGCCAATAGAAGCAAAGAGTTCAGGTGCCTGCGATGACCTCTGCTCAGGATTATCCACCAGCTGATAAACATATCCTGTGAATCTATTCACTTGGGGCTGTCAACCCACAAACAAACAGAAAACACAGCGGAAGATTTTCCCTCCACAGAAGCCTACCAGTGCAGCAAAATTAGGATCCATAATCAAGCTCAGAGCCATATATCTGTCCAGTGGGTATATATGGTCAGCACCAGGACCCTGTGTGGTTGACCACTCCTCATCAGGGTAGAAAAAAGAAAAGTAGCCATAGTTGTCCAGATCAGTAGGCCACACTAATCTGGCAGCCCTCCCCTTCTGTTCACTTCCACAAGAGAGTTCTCTTTTGAAAGGTACTAACGGTCTGCACCACGAAAAGGTGGGGTTGGACATTAGGTGCTAGGCCTGGCCAGTTCTATGCATCATCACAGGGGATTGGTGCATAGCTCCTTCAAGTAACTACCTAGCTACCATTTACTGACCAACTGAACTGGGTTATTTTAATTATTTAGAACACATTTAGGTGTAAAAAGTTTACATACATTTTATTATGCCTGCATAGCTATTTTCATTATGTTCATTATAGAAGTCTGGGGAGCTGGAATTAGATAACAGATATTGATGATGTGCAAAAGACAGAAGGAAAATTGATGCCTTTGATTCTAGATGCTTACACAGTATCATGGGCATTAGTTGGCTTGACTATGTAAATAATGAAAGATTAGATGGGGTTACATATTAGATGATTATAGTCTTCTAAAGTAGATACCTTTGTAGAATATAACCAAATTTTAAACAACTGCAACGACCATCAAGCAGCATCTTCTGTTGGTTTCACATGGTGCCCACGTGCAGAGCTTCAGATTAGCAAATTGAGTTATTAACAGTGTACCTAAAAGGCCTCAGAAAAAGAGGTAGACCTACGATGTGGTGAGCAAACAATGTCAGACATAACCTGCCGAGAATTGGTCTAATGCAGCAGCTATAACTCAAGAGAGATGTGTTTGGAGGACTAAATTTCACAGTCTGATTAAACTTCCATAGTCCATGGCTACTTCAGAATTACTTGGTTAGGTAGGTATGTGCACATGCCCAGATTAATAATTATAAAAATATGTATTGCAAATTATAGTAAAAAATTAAATGTGCTGCATCGAGTCACTATTGATTAAATATAGAATTTTGCATTTAATGTCTTTATATAAATGTATGGTTATAAATTATATGCATTTCAATTTTAAAAAATTTTGAAAAAATATACTAACTGAAGTCACAGCACAATTAATCAAGTATTAAAAACACATTAACACTGTGTGCATGACATAATCATTTAACTAGATGACATAGTGAATATCTGCAGGATAGCATCTGCATTAACATTAATTTTGATTTCTTAAGATTGAGTGGTGTGCAAAGCTAATGACAAATGTATGGTAGTATCTATGTATATTACATCACCTCTGCAAAGCGTGCATGAAGCTTAATGTCAGAACTGTTCTGCTGTGTATTTATCAGTATAGCATTATATTGGATCTGAATTTTAAAAAATGGACTCCAACAAATGAAAAAATTTCAACCTAAAATAAGCCTTATAGTTAAAAAACAGGTTTTCAAGAAAAAATTACTTACTGAATACTGGGCCCATAAAGAGTAAATTCATTGGCATTGACAATTTCTCTTTCATTATAAGATGACTGTATAAATTCTATGTTGATAACAATGCAAAATTAAAAATATTTGTTAATACACCACATGCAAGAAAGAAATATTTTACTTCAGCTGGGTATTTTATCTGTGTACTAATCATTTGTAAAGTATTTTAAATAACAATTTTAATTTTTAGCATTATTTTTTTTGCAAATTAAGGGTAAAAGACTATTTTAACTGTTTTCATTTAATTTTCAACTTTAGTCTGTTATTTTGTGATTGTGCTAATAGAAATTATATAAATTTATAGCAGAAACAGAAAATAACTTTTCTTTTTTCTTTCAGGTTTACTCAAAACTTATCTGTGTTTCGAAGGGACATAAATGACTCTTTGAAGGGTCCAAATATATTAAATACATCAATGAATGACATGATGAGCTAACACAAAATTAGCTTTCATCAGAGACTTGTGAATAGGAATTCTTGTAGATGACAGATATATGAAGTTATGCTTTATAAAGTTATACTTGGACAGAAGATGCATTACTCTGTGAATAAGATAGTGAACATGATCAGCATTGTGAATATCATCATGGAGCAGCGTGAATGTGTGCATGTGAGCATAGTTGCAAATTCTGAAGATCATAAAACTTTAGTTTCCAATATTTGAGCATTCCAAATTATTTTGGTTCATCTTGTTTCGTTTAGTACTTTGATCATATGCTGTAACTATTTTTTGCTTTAATGCTAATTTTTCATTACATGCAATTACTTAATTGAAACAAATAATGTGGCTGTTATCAAACATTATCACCATTTGAACTGTATAAGGAAGGAAGCAATTGCGAATCACATAGTTATTTTTATTACTATGTTACCTTATATGTGTAAAAGCTACGTTTCTCGTGAGGGGCATTGTCTTTTAATAGGGATTAATTTAAAAACTACAAAAAGCATTGGATTCCTAATCACTTTATAATTATAAACAGTTTATACTACATTTTTGTACTTGATAAAAATGAGAAAGTTTTCGAAAATTAAGTAATGTTTTATTGTAGATTTTGTTCCCAATCAATTCTGATGCTACTCTAGTACAAGTTTTCTCTTTCTTGCCAAACTTTATCTTCTTTATATAATATTAAGCTTTTTTCCCTTTTACATGGAATTTTAGAATTTAGATGAATAAAAATTACATGGTATAGTTAACTACTTCCATTTATAACTTAATTTGTGAGACAAAAAAATTTGGTGTACCAATTTTTTTATTACTTTTACGTTGGTAAAAAAATGGCTGTGCCAAATTTTTCTTACCTTCTGCTTGGTAATGCATGCTTCTGACAAGCAATATGAATGAAACTTGTGGTTGAATTTTATAATAGTTTAAGTTATCATTATCAATGGCAGTTCATGGGTGTCTTTTTTATGCACTCCAAATAAAAAATTATTTTGCTGTTGTGTTTATATGTATTGACTTAATCTTTCCGTTATGAAGATTAACATATTTAATATTGACAACTTTTCATTCTAAGTTATTATGGACTTGAAAGATCATTTCTAAAAAAAATTCAACATTATCTACTGTAACAAGCTTTTTATGAGGAAGAGTGAAGAAATCTGTTTTAGAAATATCACTGACAAAAGTATCACATTCACTAAATTGATATATATTACTGAAGTAATTGAGGTCAGCAGTGAAATTTTGATAGTATTAAAAATATTTGGGAAACGAAGAAGATTACTGAAATGATTTGTTGAAAAAGACTTTATAACAGTGTCATCAATATTAAAACAGTTCCTGCCAAAATGATTTTTGTGAATACTAAAGTCTTTGTGCTCAGTGACATGGTCAACTAAGGATCTAATTCAGCTTCCTAAATATTAATTGGCAGGGTACATCAAAAAATGAATGAACTGCAGTTGAACTCCGTAATTTAACTAAATAACTAAACCTAATGAATTCATGTGTGATAGAAAATGTGAACTAATTGGATTATCACTCGTGTTAATCAGACATTTTAGCTTTATCGTGTTTTATTAAACCTTTGTACAAAAAAAAAAGCAATTTTGCGTACAAGTCACTTTAAGCTCTGGGAATAAAAAATTAACTGCTTGGTGGCATCTAATACCTTTTACAGTAACTACCAAGTAAGGTATTACAGTTTGTTTTTTCTACAGAAATGTCATTTAAAGGGGTTTGCCTAATTTAGAAATTATTAAGCAATATTCATTGAAATTAGGGAAAGTGATGACAAGACTTGCAATTTTGGATTATTCCTCTTCATAACAAGTTCTGTGAGATTATTTTATTTATGTAAATAATAAGCAGTTAAATGTTACTATGCAGTTGCAAATTATTTATTATCTCAGTCAAAGAATTGTCCAAGATTTTTTAGTTGTAAACTAGCCAAACACACTGTAACCTACGAAATGGGACACCAGATCCCCAAAATCCAGAGTGTCAAATACTCCAAAAAGACATTTTAAAAAAATTTTAGTCATAACTATGCTAAAGATGATCAACTCAACATTTTAACAAGTCTCATATACTTAAATTGTAGACAATAAAATTTTGGTTGAATCAACTATGCATAGAACAGTACTGTATACATACTACAACCTCGATGATTGGGCACGTGTATCTGGTGAGGGGCACTACCCTCTAAAGGTTCCGTTGCAGGTGGGTGTTCCTCACAGGGTTCTAAACACCCACCTGCATATTTGCCATATGTTGTAACCCATATACTGCAACTCATGTCCTAGGAAAGGAGGATTCTGGTAGATAGAAGAGTACTCAGGAGTACTCTTCTTTCTCTTCCCAACTCATGAGGTCCCTCAAGGTCCCTTTTGGCTTGTCTTTCCATTGGATATTCTGTTAGGTGTTGGGTAGCACTTTAGATGGCCTTAAATACACTGCTTTGGCCTCTGGTTTAAGCAAAATGGGCATACTTTCAGGCAGTCGATGATCCGAGATTTTTCTCATGTCTGGCAGAATGGGCTAGCTTATGGGAATGTTGCCATCCTCATGAGCAACATTTTCCGTTATAATTCATCCCCCTCAGCACCACTACACTTCATGGAATTTTTGTTGACTGTCTACTCCATCTATCCTCCAGTAGATGATCTCATGCAACTGCCACTCCCCTTCTCATTGAAGACTTCAATGGAGATAACCCTCTTTGTGGCAATACTGGCATTAAAGAGATGGGGTTGGGTCCTCAAGCTCTTGCTTTGGGATCCATTGCTCTCCCTGTTCAACACCAGTTTTTAGCATATATTTTCACTCTGCTACCAGAACTATCACTGCCACTGATCTTACCATTTGTATTCCAAAATACTTCCACTCTTTGGGGCGCGGATGACTTGGCTGGTAGCATGCCAGGCTCGTAATATGCAGTTCCCAAGTTTGAGTGCTAACTGGTTCAGCGTTGAGATTTATTTCTGCAAAACTTCCGCCCTGCCCACAGTCGGTAGAGGACTGAAAAGGTCACCATCCATCAGATGGGACATTAAGCCGTGGATCCGTGTACAGGAGAGCCCCATACCCTGTGCACGTTAAAGAACACGTTGGATGGCCTTGATGGGAGGCTACTATATGTCTCCCAACAGCTGTTCCAGGGGGCCCCCTCCCCCAACCTTCTAACCTTCGGGATCCTTGTGACCTGGCCATCATAGTGTGGAGTGCATACAACCCTGTGTACTTGCTACGGTAGATAACTGATGCAACTGACTGGAGTAGTTTTGCATACCTCTGTGATTTAGACTAACATTCAGCCAGAGAACCAATCAATGTTGCAGTAGCAGAGATTGACCAACTGTATTATCTAAGCAACTGCATCTATCATCTCGCAAACTTCCACACGGTTCCCCAAAACTATGCTGAAATCCTGACTGCGTGTAACTCATAAGGTTCAGAATAAGACATGCAAGGGGGAAGTTCAGAGATGTCTTGAAGCACTCGACATCTCTGAACTTCTCCCTTGCATGGGTGAAAGCATGTTTCACATGGCACTGCAGCCAGAAGGTCGGAACCTCTTCAATTGAGTATACATCTATCACTCCCATGACCAATTCTAAAGTTCTGTAGGATTAAAATCTAGGTGATGAGTGAGAACTATATGTTCCACTCATTAACAATAACAGACTTACGAATGCTGATCCACGGGCATTGAAGGGCTTGAAACGAAAGCCATCCATCGGATGGGATATGAATATATATACTGCTTAACTGGTACAATCGGGGCAGTACCAGTTAAGAAGTATGTGGGATATAAAATATAGGTCCCATGTGCAGGAGAGTCGTACCTTAAAGAGCACACTTGATGTCCAGTGGGTCTTTTCTCCAAACTTTCTCTCTTGGGGTTCTTGTGACCTGGCCATTTAGCCTACTGTGGGTGAAAAAGTGTCACTTGGAGGTAAAAACCCAACCCACTAGCATTGCCAATACTTTGGAGGAATTATTTTCCTCCATCTCTTCCTCTATTTATTCCTCCAAGTTTCTCGTCTTGAAGAGCAAGACTGAACGCTGTCTATTGTTTTTTCACTCAAATGGAATAGAGCC
Organism: Ryuthela nishihirai; assembly: GCA_038380435.1. NCBI lineage: Eukaryota > Metazoa > Arthropoda > Arachnida > Araneae > Heptathelidae > Ryuthela > Ryuthela nishihirai. Next base: position 37,004,958 of record JAWZYU010000014.1, read on the forward strand.
CTACAATAAACCATTAACAGCAGAGGAACTATGTGCCTTGCTCTGCACCCTACTTTCATCAGTTGCTGGACAAGACAACGTTCATGATGTCGTGCTCGGTACTTAGGTACGTTACGGTATCCTACATAGTTTTAATCGTATTTTCTTGAGTAGTTTCCAGACACATCGAGTGAAGCTGTCTTAATGTACCCCTAGCCAGGAAAATATTACAAGATTCTAATTATCCATTTGCGTTGGTGAGTTACATGTGCAGGAAGAATTGTCTGCTGGTCTGGTATTCAGAGATCATCGACCTTTTTCCCAACACTCTGACTTTCGCAGTCAGTGATCTACCCTATACCTAGTGGCAGCTTGTGACTAACTTTTGGTGGTGCACTTGAACTAAAACAGTCGGGGCTGGATGTAGGAAAAAATTGGGGTAATGTCTGATATTGAATAGAACTGAATCAGACTGAAAAGACGTTCTGTAATGCATATATTTTTTTTATTCCCAAAACGCATTTAATCAAAAACTTCTGCGGGAAAGAGTAGGAAAGTGAGTCTTGTCCTACTTCAACATTTTGCCCTTCCATTACATTAATTACCTATATATAAATAAATGTTTTTTTTTATCATTTTTCTAGTATTTAAAAAAAGCTTTCCAAAAATATGTTGACTGTCTGCTTCATCTATCCTCCAGGCAGATGATCTCATTGACTGCCACTCCCCATCTCATTTGAAGACTTCAATGGAGACAGCCCTCTTTAATGCAAATAGCTTCACTCCATTCTGATTATAGTAAATTATCACTTGGACAGTTTTCTGCTATATTTAATTTAGAATATAATTTATTATATAATTACATATATTACAACAAATTGCAAAAGAGTAGTATAATAAAAGTATAATAAAATGAATTATAAAAAAATGTGAGCAACTGGGATCGAACTGAACCCTTTGAATTAAAATAATAAAAAATAATACCCCCTCAAGCAGTTGCTTGTCACAGAGATCTGACAGGAACCCATCACTTTATACGCCATAAAGGTCTGTGAGGTGGCGGGACCTCGGCAGAAAAAGAACAAACATCCATGCCTTATCCGGGATACGAACCCAGCCCCTTTGATCAGTAGCCAAGCGCCCTAACCACTCGACCACGGGACGGCCTATTAACAAGTTGAAAAAAACTGCTCTTAGCCAACTGAGCTAACATAGTAGATTGTTAAAATATATTAGTGTTGCAGACCAAATGTTCCAACACATTTTATATTTTCATATTTAATGTTCTAAAAATTGTTCATACATATCCAAGGTTCAAGATATAGTAAGATTGTGGTGAAAGTAGCCTACAATAAGGGGCTTACATCAGTCAGATCAGGAGATGGCAATAGTAGTTATTTGCTATTCCACTAAAGCCGTAAAAACAAATAAAAGGAAAGTCGTTAGGTTAAATTTTGCAGAAGATACCGAAGTTCTGAAAGAAATCTGTTAATAATCGCAAACGCTTTCGCTACATCTTCTTGTTCTGGTGAGTACCTAGAAGGTAAGTAATGGCATAATCAGAGTCCGATGGTGTTAGCGGTTCCTACCTAATGGGAATGCCTGCCGATTTCCGTGATTCTCCGTGTTAGCAAGCGCGCACATGAGGGCAGCACCGTTCCGCGGTAAGCTAACCTACTCTAATGGTAAGTATATAGTGATCTGGTCGAAGTCATGTTAAAACAGAGGACAAGTCGAGAGAAAGAAAGAAACAGTTGCAAAACATCAGACAATACTGCATCATCGTTCAGACTTCTAGTTAAAAACAGCAGAAAGTAGACAGAATAGTAAATAATTACGAACAAATCCGTATCAGAATCGAATTTTGAAGCAAGCGGTAAACAGCGTAATTAACCTATACTGCTACGAAGCAAGTAACAAGCAAAACAGCGGATCGTCAGCGCCATATGGACGAAAATGTAACTAGCGCTGCTGTCGCTTCATGTCTTGGGGCGGGGGTGGCTCAGTCGGTAGCGCGCCAGACTCGTAATCTGTAGTTCCCAGGTTCGAGTCCCAGCTGGGTCAGCGTTGAGATTTATCTCCGCAAAATTTCCCCGCCCTGCCCACGGTCAGTAGGGGACACCGATGGGCTTGGAAAGGCCGCCGTCCGTCGGATGGGACGTTAAGCCGTGGCCCCGTGTGCGGGAGAGCCATACCCTGTGCACGTTAAAGAACACGCTGGATGGCCTTGACGGGAGGCTACCATCTGTCTCCCAACAGCTGTTCCAGTGGGTCCCCTCCCCCAACCTTCTCTGAGCCTTCGGGGTCCTTGTGACCTGGCCATTTAGCCCATGGTGTGCAAAAAAGTGCTGCTCAGAGGTAAAACAACCCAACCCAAAGCTTCATGTCTTGAAATCAGCAGACATTCCCATTACGTAGGAACCGGTATTGGGCTCCTGAAAGAAAACTTAAGGGGCAGCATTGTAGTGGGAACAGTTTGTGGACCAATGCTGTTTACCCCACTTATACCATGCTCTTGTACAAACTGCTGTGGATCACAGGAATGCGGTTCTGCCCCAGAATTCAGTGGTGAGGATGCTGGACCTTCTTCACCAGGGGCGGGGGTGGCTCGGTCGGTAGCGCGCCAGGCTCGTAATCTGCAGTTCTCAGGTTCGAGTCCCAGCTGGATCAGCGTTGAGATTTATCTCCGCAAAATTCCCCGCCCTGCCCACGGTCAGTAGGGGACACCAATGGGCTTGGAAAGACCGCCGTCTGTCGGATGGGACGTTAAACCGTGACCCCGTGTGCGGGAGAGCCATACCCTGTGCACGTTAAAGAACACGCTGGATGGCCTTGACGGGAGGCTACCATCTGTCTCCCAACAGCTGTTCCAGTGGGTCCCCTCCCCCAACCTTCTCTGAGTCTTCGGGGTTCATGTGACCTGGCCATTTAGCCCATTGTGTGCAAAAAAGTCGCTCAGAGATAAAACAACCCAACCCTCTTCACCATCAGGCCTTTCATGTGTGCATGGAGTCTTCTACATTTCATTTTCTAGAGTTGGCTGATGAACATTGGTCGATTTCTTGTTAACAATTGTCCCTATAGTACACTTAAAAATTGGATCCCTGTCAGGTTATCACAAGTGGAACTTTTTTTTACCAATCTTCCTATTGCTTTTGGCTTTGATGTTTGCCCTTTTGTGGATTTGACAAAACATTTTTCCACCTTATCTTTCGAACGCGATGGAAAAAATGAGTTGCATGCCAAATGAAGGTTGGTGATGCGGGGAGTGTCATAGGCTATAAAAAAAATTGACTACCGTGCTTTCTTTCCTTCTAAAAAGGGAAAATGCGAAACATTTTTTCCGCCATATCTCGTAAAGACGAGTGCGAAAAGTAACGAGCTATACCTAAGATGAAAGCTTGTGGCGCGGGAGTGTCATAGGCTGTAAAAGAAGGATCCCCCACGCTTTCCCCTAAAAACCGGGAAATATGAAAGTCATTCTACTATATCATCGCAACGCGAGGGCCTATAGTTACGATTTAGGTGTCAAATGAAAGCTTGTATGATGACGGTCGTAAACTATTTTGCCCCACTGTTCTGATAAAACGAGGGAGCGGATTTTCGCGGGGGTTGACTTTAACGAGTCGTATTTCAAAGTTTGTAAAGTCTCCAATGTCATGGGCTACCTTAAACCTGAATCCAAAAGGGTGGTAAATGTGCTCGATCTTTATGAATCGTATATCAAATATTTTGAAGGTAGGTGTTTTTAGTGGCAACAAAAAAAAATGCAAATTAAAAAATACATATCCTATAGCAGGGGTGTCAAACTCAATCTTGTCAAGTGCAAATTTTTCTTTCAAAGTATATCAGCCGGCCGGGATTCAATTAAACACTATATAAAAAATCTTTTATTTAAATTTAAAGTATACATCAAAATTGAAATGGCATTAAGTCATAACGGTTAAAAAACAGCGCATTATTTCGAAGATCCAGATACTTGACATCTTTTCTGTAATCTGTACCCATGTGTTCAATGTATAGAAAAACTTCATGAAATTCGAGTATTATTAATTGAGGTCGCGGGCCGCATCCAAATGCCCCGGGGGCCGCTCATGGCTTACGGGCCGCATCTTTGATATGCCTGTCCTATAGAGCCTTAAAAAGTAAAAAAAATAAACTTATTCGCTTCGAAGGAAGATGGGCCGTAGATTTCACCTACTCGATAAGATTGCCAGTGCCCTATATTCCTTTGAAGTGCATACGAACTCTGTGACAGATTGCACCATTGATATGCTTTAGGTTTATTTTCTACTTTTTGGGGCCCTATAGAGATTTTTGGAGCCGGCAAGCAGTTGCTTGAGGAGGTATTTTTTTACTCTTTTTTCCTATTGCTTTTCACTCTGACATTTGTCAGTTTATGGATTTAACAAAATGTTCCACCATATCTTTCGAATGCGATGGAAAAACGTGATGATTTATATGCCAAATGAAAGCTTGTGACGTGGGAGAGTCATAGGCTATAAAAACGATCCCCCCCCCCCGAGCTTTCTTCCTCTCTAAAAAAAAAAAGGGAACAAAACTATTGAGCTACATCTCCAGAATGCGAAGGCTGAAAGTAAGCTATAGTCAAATGAAACTTCTGACAAGGGGAATGAAAAAATGACACCCCATTCTTTCGTCCCCCCGAAAGAAAGGGAAATATAAATGATTCCCATATCTCCTAAACGTGAGTGTGTGGAAAGTAGCAAGTGCTATGTGTCAAATCAAAACTTGTGACGCGAGAAATGTATGCTATAAAAAAATTGATCCCAATGCTTTCTTCCCCCGTAAGAAACAGGAAATGCGAAAGTCGTTCTATGTCTACTAAACGCGAGAGCCTACAGTTACGAGTTATGTGTCAAATGAAAGCTCGTATAACGATGTAAACTATTTCGATAATGATGATGTAAAGTATTTCGAATTTTCCCCCACTATTCCCACCACCTGATCAAAGGGAGCGGGTTTTTTTGTGGAGTTCGACTTTGAGTCGTATCTCAAAACTTGTGACGTCTCCAATGTCATGGGCTACCTCAAACATTACTCCAAAATTGGAGTAAATATGCTCGATGATTATAAGTCGTATATCAAATGAAAGTTTTTGAAGGTAAATGTTTTTAATGACAAAAAATATAAATTTATAATTTTTAAACGGTTCGTATTCACTTCAAAGAAAGGGCGACGACAATCTTGTCGAATAAAATCGGTACCCTATCTTCTTTTGAATATCCCTATAGGAAGATAGTATTTTTTAATTTGTATTTTTTGTCCTATGGAAAATGTTGCAATCGCTCAACTGCCGTTTCAGTTGCCTGTGTGAGCTACCTCAATCTTGATAGACCCTATCGACTACTACACCAAGGCTTGCTGTTTCCCCTCCAACGTTTTTGATGAAAAGTTTACACGGTCAACTGCATATGTTAACAAATCATTGCCGCTATTGTGCTGCATACATACTTCTTGCCTGTCTCACTGTTGGTGCCCTTGTACAGAAGAGCCATGTCCTGTGCTTGTTAAAGAACAAGCTGAATGACGACGGGAGACATTCAATTGGTGGTCGCCCGAACTTCCTTTTAATTTTCTCTTTACCTCAATTAATTAATCCTCGCATGTGATTCTAGGCGAATCTGCAGGTTGTTACACCTGTGCTTCAATGTGCATCAGACTATGTGTACCAAATGTGATTTTCTCTCTGAAATGGCTGTGCTTTAGATGAGAGAAGTAAATGTTCAATGCACTGGATAGAGGATGACACACCATTTATTTACACTTCTTACATTCACACATATGGGATATACACCGATCAGCCACTACATTAAAACCACCTCTGTGTTATGCAAAGCAGCGCGAATGCAGCCAGTCGGTGTCACGTGCCAAGGTCGCATATAATATATAATACCTAGGTCTGAGCTCGCAGTCATTTGCCCTTGTGGCCCCTTTGGGGTTTATGTATTTTAATTTTTGTTATTGCCAATCAGGCACTATTTTAGATTTCGTGATATAAGCCTTAGGCTTGGAGCTCATAAAATTAATTAAAGATATCTGATTTTGACAAAGGCCGAATCGTTATGGCAAGACACCTTGGTAAGAGCATTTCCGAAACAGCGATGCTGATAGGCTGCTCAAGCTATGCAGTAGTTAGTACCTATCAAAGATGATCCGAAACAGGTGACACTTCGAGCCGTTGACAAGGCGTGGGCTGGGCATGCCTCATTGATGCCAAAAGTCAGCACAGGCTATCCCGTCGACAAGGCGTGGGCTGGTCATGCCTCATTGATGCGAAAATTGTGTGCCTATGCTCACAGCCATTCACCATCGTCAATACTTGCAGTGGTCACGTAATCATCGACATTGGACCGTAGAAGACTGGAAGAGGGTCGCATGGTCAGACGAATCCCGTTTTCTGTTACACCATGTGGATGGACGAGCTTGTGTGTAACGTTTACCCACGGAAGCCTCACCTGGATGCACTGTGGGACGGATCCAGGCAGCTGTAGGGTGTGATGGTCTGGGCAATATTTTCTTGGGGAACACTTGGATCAATTATCCCTGTAGAGAAAACTCTGACAGCTGTCACCTACCTGAACATTGTGGCTGACCAAGTACACCCCTTTACCGTGACTGTATTCCCTGACGGAGATGGCATCTTTCAACAAAACAGTGCCCCAGTCGCACTTTGAAGAAGGTTCAGGAATGATTCCTAAATCATGATGTGGAATTCCATTTATTGCCATGGCCCCCAAATTCGTCGGATATGAATTCTATCGAGCATTTGTGGTTTGAGAAATGGGTAAGATCAGCATCACCCCAAACACGTAATTTATGGGAACTGTGGGATATTCTGTTGCAGTCATGGTACCAAATATCAAGCGAACCTACCAACATCTCGAATCTATTCCTCATCGTGTGAGAGCTCTTTTGGTAGCGAGAGGAGGACTTGCATCATATTAGGTAGGTGGTTTTAATGTTTTGGCTGATCGGTGTATATAATATAGGAATGCACTTGATTCTGTGGGCCTTAACTGGGCTGAACACTTTATTGGATGAAATGTAATACGATGTGTTTTGGAGAGACTCCAATCTGCTTATTGTAGCTTGAATGCTCTTTTTCAGAACTTAACGAGGTAGAAATCTGTACTTTCCCATACAGAAATCGCTTTATAGACCTCAAAACTCGGGGTGAGGATACCTTTACACCAGCCTACATAATCTGGTTTGTGCAGAACTGAACACCGCTCCTTTAGGGTTTTTGAGAAAGAGCTACATCACTTTGGCACACCAAATGAACATGACATCTCTGTTCCTAAGCCACCCTCTTTTTCTGCTTGGTTATTGCCACATCTCGTGATCCTCTCTCTCGATGACTCACACTCTGAGCCCTCTGGCTGTAAGAAGGGAGTAGAGTGATGAGAAATACAATAAAGCCATTTTCTGCACTCGCTTCTTTGAGCATCTGGAAACTTCACAGCTAGGCCACAAATGACGACTAATGAGTAGCATTCCCATTAAAGAAATTTCTGAAAATACACATATAGCAGATATATATACTAGAACAATAAATAATAAAACAAATTAGAGGGACACGACACGCCCCACCTAAAAGTTTTGATAGTTTTCTAAACGACTACACAACTTCACCAGACAAACTGTCAATGTTCCAGCTTGTCTGGTGAAAAATGCCCTCATTTGAAGACTGCACAGTTAATTTACTAGTAGTGAACACCAAATGTCACTCGGAGTAATTGACTGTAGTTCACTTTCTTTGAATTTTCAGACTTGATGACTTATCCTTTGAAAGAGCATTTCCTCACAAGTGTGTTTATTGTATGGTCCGATTCTTATTTTTACAACTTTGATTAGCCATTTCAATCCCTAACTCTATCGGTGAAGCCCTTAGGCGTTCTATTAATGACAGAATGCTTTCGGATAGAGCTCAACCGAATATGTTAGAGAAACACCAAGTCCGTCGTCTGCATCTGGACTTCGTTTGACATCCTGCACTAATGACGCATCCAGCTGAATCCTCCCTTTCAATTTTATTAATGTCCATTAATCTGACATTTCATGAATAATCAGATATTTCCTGGACCTTATTTTTCATTTTGCAATTCTTTTGTTCATGAATTTTAATTAGGCCAAGATATTTAACTGAACCTTATATCTGTTTTATCAATATTTCCCATTAAGATTCTGTCATTTAAAACATCCTCTTTAACCTTCATGTCCACGAATGGGTGCTACCTGCTACTTTTTGCCTTTTAATTTAAATAATTTTATAGATAATTTTGTTGGACGAGCTTCCATTACATCCAAAAACTGTTCAAGATAAAACCTTTGCAAGAAGAAAACAAATTGAAAAAATGATTTTCATTTAGAATAGCTCTTATCCACTAATAAATAAGTACCTAGGTATCGATAATTATATTTATTATTTCACATTTTTTCACAAGCATTTACGTAAATTGACATTGATGTTTATTTCAAAATCAAATTGAAACTTTTCTTTGATGCAAGCGTTGACGACGGTGAACGGCTGTGAGCATAGGCACACAAACCAGTCTGTGGAGACCCATATCCAAGAGCTTACGATGAACTGTGTTTTGACACATTGGGCCCTTTACCACAGAGCTTACGATGGACTTTGTTTGGACACATTGGACCCTTTACCACAGAGCTTACGATGGACTGTGTTTGGACACATTGGGCCCTTTACCACAGAGCTTACGATGGACTGTGTTTGGACACATTGGGCCCTTTAACACAATTGAAATTATGGGTAATGTCAGTCACAGTAGCTCTGTGGCTGACATTGTGCTCTGGGCAATATAAAAAATATCCTGTTGCTGCGGACAAGATAGCCTGTGCTGACTTTTTTCACTTGAGTCACAAAGTCGTACATTTGTGGCGCTGTGTTTTATTGATCATGTGCTAAAAAACGAGGCCTGAAAATGTAATCAATAGCAATTACTTCTGTGTTCAGTGATACTAGGAAAGGTTTGCTTGTGTCGTACGGTTTGTTTACGTTAAGTCTCAGGTAGAACATAGTATTTATCTATTAATTATTCCATTTTATTTATCATTTATTGATTAATTTCTCCTGAGTTTTTCACATTAACCTTTACTCTAACATTGGTTAGACAGATTTAGACACTTCTTCTAAAATTTATTACTACTGTGTGAAATTTATTACTACTGTGTGAAATACACTGCTCTTATCTGAACATTACACTCTACATCAATGGACAGGGGTGGCGCCAGGCTCGCAATTTGCGGTTCCCAGGTTCGAGTCCCAGCTGGGTCAGCGTTGAGATATCTCCGCAAAACTCTCCACCCTGCCCATGGTCAGTAGAAGACGCCGATGGGCTTGGAAAGACCTCCGTCCGTCGGATGGGGCGTTAAGCCGTGGTCCCGTGTGTAGGAGAGCCATACCCTGTGCACGTTAACGCGCTGGATGGCTTTGACAGGAGGCTACCATCTGTCTCCCAACAGCTGTTCCAGTGGGTCCCCTCCCCACACCTCTGAGCTTTTGCGGTCCATGTGACCTGGCCATTTAGCCCATAAATAAAAAAAAATAAATACCCCCTCAAGCAGCGGTGTGCAAAAAAGTGCCGTTCAGAGGTAAAACAACCCAACCTACTCTACATCAGGATTATTTACCTCAGAATCAGGCAATTTATCTAATGGAATGTTATCTTCAATTTTAGATTTATACAAATCACGAGTCTTAACCATATTTACAGTATTATCTAATACATTTTACCTTTAAATTTATTACACCTACTGACATTCTTTGTTATATAGTTATTTTCACCATAAGAAATTTTACCACCTACAATAAACACTTTCGTTACACTTATTATTTACGTGATTAAAATTACTCTCATTACCAGAGTTATTACCTCCTGCAAGATCTGCATTTAACGTTGTAGCGTATTGAATCTTATCAGATTATCATATAAAAAAAATAAAATAAATACCCCCTCAAGCAGCTGCTTGCCACAGAGGTCCGACAGGAGCTTGTCAGTTTATATGCCATAGTAGGAGGTCTGAGAGGATGGCAGGACCTCAGCAGAGAAACGACACAAACAGCCATGCCTTACCCGGGGCTCGAACCCAGGTCCCTTAGATCAGTAGCGAAGCGCGCTAACCACTCGGCCATGGGACGGCTAGATTATCATAACAATCACTTATTAAACCAAATTTAGATTTCTACTGAAATTTATCTTTACTAACTTTATATCTTTAGCAGAATTATCCCTGCTATTTTACCTTACATCCCGAACTATGTATATATCTCTATCCTACTTTTCTTTTGGCACATTTTCTTCTTGCCAAGGGGGCAGCTCAGTCGGTAGCGTGCCAAGCTCATAAACTGCAGTTCCCTGGTTTGAGTTCCACCTGAGACATCGTTGAGATTAATCTCTGCAAAAACCCCATCCTGCCCTCGGTCAGTAGGGTGCATCGATGGGCTTGACAGGCCACCGTCCCCCTGTGCAGTATAGCCATACCCTGTGCACGTTAGAGAACACGCTGGATGCCCTTGATGGGAGGCTACCATCTGTCTCTAACAGCTTTCCAGTGGTTCTCCTTCCCCCAACCTTCTCTGAGCACTTGGGGTTCATGTGACCTAGTCATTTAGCCCATTGTGTGCAAAAAATTGCTGCTGAGGTAAAACAACACCCTAAGCATCATTGGCAACTTAAAATTCTTACAAAAATGGAAACATAGGAAATCCACAAATGTTTCTCATGAAAACATGACTCTGCTCTCTTTTCTGCTGAAACTGGAATCTCCCAAATGAGGAACCTCCTCCACAATGACGAACTTTGGACCACATTGGAACATGGAACAATCGGGAAACATAAGAAGTACAACAAAAACCTCAGTGACTGATGAACTTGTGGAAATCGCGCACTGTAGAACCTTAACTGGATATGGCTCAGTCCAGTGAACTCCGAGCACACCAAATAATCCTAGACTGTACCAAATGTCATGGCCTCTCTCGATCTGTAACCTTCCCTGAAATTCCAATTAATTTTCTCTTTAATTATCCATTCCAATTACTCTTCACCAGTGATTCTAGGTGAATCCGCGAGTTATTTAACCCGTGCTTCCATGTGCATCAGACTTGATGTGTGCTGAAAGTGAAGTGGGGAGGGGATCAGTAACGGACCAGGCTTGTAATCTGCAATTCCCAGGTTTGAGTCCTACCTGGGGCAACATTGAGAATTTTGCAGAGATTTATCTTCGCAAAATTCCCCGCCCTGCCTGCGGTCAGTAGGGGACACCAATGAGCTTGGAAAGGCTGCCATCCATTGGATGGGACATTAAGTGGTTGTCTCGTGTGCAGCAGAACGTTGATACAATGTATGCAGATTAACATTAATACATATGCAAGAGAATGTGCCTCTGCACGTTAAAGAACATGTTGCATCGCCTTAATGGGAGGCTACCATCTGTCTCCTAACAGCTATTCAGTGGGACCCCTCCCCCAACTTTCTCTGGGTCCATGTGACCTGGCCATTTAGCCCATTGTGTGAAAAAAATGCCATCAGAGGTAAAACAAACCAACCCAAATGGTATTCTCTGAAATGGCTGTATTTTAGATGAAAGAAGTAAATGTCCAATGCACTAGGTAAAAGACTACACACCATTTATTTGCACTTTTTACATTCTCGCATATGTATATACAAAATGGGAATGCTCTTGATTCTGTAGGCTTTAGTTGCGCTCAACACTTTATTGGAAAAATGACTTAATTTGATATGCTTTGGAGACTTTCTCCAGTCGGTTATCAGAGTTTGACTGTTGCTTTGATTTTACAGACATTCACTTAATGAGGTAGGAATCTGTACTTTCCCGTACAGAAATCGCTTTACAGGGAGAGAATATCCTTAATCGCTGCCTACATAACCTGGTTCGCAAAGAACCGAACCCTGCTCCTTTAGGGTTTTTGAGAAAGAGCTATTTTGACGTGCTGAATGAACACGACTCCGTTCCTTGTTACAAGTATTGTATAAGTATAATTTATATTGCAGTGTTACATTGGACTCTGTGCAGGTTTAGAATTTTCACAGCGCTAACAATATTGGTATTAAATACACTATACAGCTGTTTAATATAAAAAATAAGAATTTATATTTTTTTACCTCTGTTATATCGCGTCTTGTGACATAGAACTTGCTGTGCCTTAATGAATTAGAGTTTTACAGTAGCACTAGGAGTCAATGGAACGAACTTACTATATTTAGTAACAGGTCAACAATTCTTGTTTGTTCCACATCCGTCGATTTACATCCGGTGTTATGGTCAGTGAAAGTCCTTTGGATGTCTTGAGTTTTTGTACCAGAAACACACATAGAAGTTCCATTTAATAAACACGATAAATGACATAAAGGAGGTAAAATAGTCCCCCCCGCAAAAAAAAAATCCTCATAAGGCACCAAAAGTTAGAATTAGAAGGCCCGTCTCCAGTTTCGCGACTTCAGTCGTCGCTTTTTCAAGTGCATGTCATTTGCAGCAGGCACACGGCAGAGTTTATTGCATCCCCCATGCGTTATGGGATCGTACACTACAAGGAGGAGGGTTCACTCTGTGGGCTGTTGGGCTATCGTTCTTTTCATGTAGTCTTATGTTATCGTCCAGCAGTAAACTCCATGGCAGTGGTGGGTGGTAAATTTTCTCAATACATTTATATCTGCTATGATATACGACAATTTGTTCAAGGATGTCTAGTTTGTATTGCGTTGGGGGGTATAAAATTTTGGCCCCTGCAAAGTCCGGTGTTTTTGGGGTTCTTTATTTTTTGGCTAAAACGGTATTAATGTTGTCCTTGTAACATTTTGATGTTCCTTCAGCCTTGTTTCAAAAGCATAATTCAATACTTCAGCATGTTGATTAGTGGTGTCTTTGGCTGGTATTTTGTGTACGCCGCCCGTGGGGGTTAAATAGTCACGATCATTTTTTTCTTGCTAGGATTGTGCATTTGGTAGTGAATGGTATTTTCATGCTCTATGGGCGTACTAGAGTATTCAGTGCTTCAGACAGCCATGGGATATTTGGTATAGGGGATGGGTCCTATTCTGCGCCAGAGCTATTTGGGTGTCTTGTTAAACTTTGATGTCGCACCTCCTCTCGACAGCTCTGATCCATTTTTCGGGATGATCTGCTTTCCTGGCGACGTCATATAGCCTTTTCCTTTCTGTTTCATAGGCGGGTGTTGTTGTTGCCTGTCTATGGTTCCTCAAAACTGCAGTGTGCATAGCAGCTTTCTTGTGTTTCATGTGTTGGTGCAGTAGGTTGGTGTATAATAAATAAATAAATACCCCCTCAAGCAGCTGCTTGCCACAGAGGTCTGACAGGTGCCTGTCAGTTTATATGCCATAGTAGAAGGTCCGAGAGGATGGCAGGACCTCAGCAGAAAAACTACACAAACGTCCATACCTTACCCAGGGCTCGAACCCAGGTCCCTTATATCAGTAGCCAAGCGTGCTAACCACTCGGCCATGGTATATGCTGATACCTAAAAAAATTCTAATTTTTTATTTTATTTTAATAACCAATGTTTCATAGTTTTATACTTGTGAATGACATCAATGCATTTCTAAATACCAGACAAGAATCTGCTGTATAGCTGAGAGGGTCTGCCTGTCTGTTTCTCGTTTTTCTATTTCTTTATTTTCAGGTCCCCCCTCCCAAAAAAAATTTAATTAATTAATAAATAAATTCTCGCCCTTTTAAAAAGTGGTAGGAACTGTTTCTAAATGGTAAGTGCTGGAACCACCAAACTCAGAATATTGCTTCCTCTAAGCGTAATTTAGAAAAATGTAAGGGTTTGGGGCCCCAATAAGTTTCCTCCCCTCAAAAAAAAAAACGTTACCAATCCTCTAGAAAAAGTGATAGGAACTGCTTGTAAATGCAAAGCTATACAACCGCCCACACTCAGTATACTCCTTTTTCTAATCATAACTCAGACGAATGTAAGGGTTTGGACTTCAAAATTACCCCCCCCCCCCGGCATTCCTCTTTAAAAAGTGGTAGCTAGAGCAATGTAAGGGTTTGGATCTTTGGGTTAAACCCCAAAATTAAACCTTTTTAAAAAGTCGAAAGAATTGCTTCTAAATGGTAAGCATTAGAACCGCCCAACTCAGTATACTGCTTCCATGGGAGGAAGAGGAGCCACCCTAAGCAGTTAAAGTTGATGCTCGAGCGACTGCGCGGTAACCATGTTGTTCTATTCAAAACATTAGCTCTAGTAACAAAACGATTTCTGCTGTATAAAAACTTGACGATTTGATAATTTTGTATTACAGCTGCCTATTCAGCATTCAGTTGTAGGAAACGACTTTCAAAGCAGATACCGGAAATTGCATTTCATTATTAAATTTATGAAATTAAAATAAATTATATAACGTGGAAACATTTTACTGTTTTATTTATGCAGTTATGATCTGAATTTTAATTCCGTTTAGAAACCTTTCTGAATTTAAGCAGATTTCCCCCATTTTTTCAGGTCTAATTCACTAATGAATCCAGTGATTAAATATGAACATGATTTCATGATATTAATATTCTTTTCCTTTTAAATTTAAGGAGATGGTTGATTTCTGAGAATGAAGATGTCTCTCCTTGATCGACAGGTATATCTAAAAATACCTCAGTAAATAATTTTGTTTGATACTGAAATTTTGTTCAGGTTCTTGATTAAAGTAGATATATTTGTTTTAAATGGGAAATTAAAATATTGCATTAAAGTTATTTTCGTTTCACTCATGAGTTTGAGTGCATTCTTATACAAATTCACAGAGGATTTAAATTCCTTTTTTCCCCTCTGATTACCACTTTTTTAAGCACAATGGGCTAATGGCTATGCCACAAGGACCCAAGGACTCAGAGAAGATTGGCTAAAGTGATCCTCTGAGTTAGGCCAGAAGGACATCTCTATAGGAGACAGATGGAACTACCCATCAAGGTTATCCAGCATTTTGTTTAGCATGCATAGGTTGTGGCTTTTCCCCCACATAGGGCCATAGTTTAATGTCTTTTCTGATGGATGGCAGTCCTTCCAGTACATTGAAGAAATTTTACTAATAAAATGAAACGGGCTCAAATTTCCTACCTCCCCCCCCCCCCCCCCCCCAAAAAAAAAAAGAAAAATTAGCTTCAGTTCTTCCAGTCCAACCCCCCTCCCCCAGTTATTATTAATAAGAACCTGATTGTAGCTTATTTTAAAAAATGCACTAATCAGTTTTGTTTGATTCCGCAAGTAATTTGGATATAGATTTTAGTTTGAATTATTTTTACCACAAAATTAGTAATGTGTGTTTTATCTTATGATAAAGAATATCTCTTAAGAAAAATTATATTTAATTCCTTTGCAAAATTTATTAAAATTAAAAAAAAAAATGCTTATATTAAAAATTTTGCCTTTTTTTACCTTTATATTGCTGAATTATCCATAAATGCTTTTATGTGGTTGGCCTTCTCAGGTGAATATAAAATATCAAGAAAAATTCATTCATCATAAAAAAATACTTCCGTGGTATGAGTCATAAATGTATAATCTTATATCTACTAATCGCAATAAGTGAAACTTATCTCTACTAATCGCAAACCTGCCCTCGGCCAGAAAGATGACACTAAAAGGGTTGGAGAGGCTGCCATCCATCAGATGGGATATTGAGCCATGGCTCCATTTACATGAGAGTCATACACTGTGTGCACTAAAGAACACGCTGAATGGCCTTGACGCGAGGATGCCATTTGTCTCCTAACAGCTGTCTAGTGGGTTCCCTTCCCCAAAATTTCTTTGCTACATTGAGGTCCTTGTGATCTGGTCATTTAACCCACAGTATGCAAAAAGATGCTGCTCAGAGGTACAACACCCCAATGCCTCTCACGCATACGGGATCATGGCTCAATGTCCCATACGATGGACATTAGCCTTTTCAAGGTTATAAGAGCCTCTTTCTCACTGAAGGCCAGATGAGGTTTTATCGTACATGAATCCTAACGTTTGCACAATTGTAAAATATAAATTGAAATTTCAGTAAATCGAAATTGTTTTAAACAATGAATATCATAATTGATTAACCTATTTCTTCAGTTTGTTTCTCCTTTAATAGGAAGGATCTGAGGAAAGCACATTTTGTTGCATGAAATGCAGATGTGTTTTAGGTTGTCCCCACCAAAGGTTTAATTATATGAAATTTTACAGAAATTTATAATTAATACTGTTCTAATTTCTAGATTATTAGTTTTAATCTCATTAACTGCATTTATTTATTTATTTTTGGAGAATAAGAAAAAAATTTAGTTAGCATGTTGCATTTGTGATTTGTTATTTCAATTATATATTACCAGGCCCGTAATGGAAAATAAATAAAATGGGGGAGGGGGACTGACGTAATTGAATCGGAAAAAAGTGAAGGGGAGGGGCAAGAGACTGGATTTCATTGTAGTCTAGCATTTCTCCCTCTGTTTGTCTTTAAAAAATTCATGAAATATGCTCAAGGTTACAATTTTTTAGCTCCGTTACCCTTAGTAGCATTCTCAAAGGAGGGGAGCATGCCCCCCCCCCCTTGAGAAAAAAGATAGGAACTGCTTATAAACGGTAAACTCGGCATACTGCTTCCTCTAATCGTAACTTAGAGCAATGTAAAGGTTATGACCCATAAAATATTTTCCGCCGCCAAAAAATGCCCAGTACTTAATGTTGTTTCTAAATGGCAAGAGTTTGAATCACTAATTTCAATTTCCTTAAACCGGAAATTAAAGTAGTGAAAAAGTTTGGTCCCCAATATATCCTCCCTTCAAAAATGGATCCCTGGAAGTTATTTTGATTCTCTTCTTTAAAAAAAACGGGGATTTCTCTTAAATGGTAAAATCTACGATCACCGAAATCGTATTCACTTTTCACAGTAGATTAAAAAAAGTAGGGATATGACCTACCATTTTCCATTCCTCTCCTCAAAGAAGCCCCCTCTTCCCCCACACATGTGAGGGAATTTCTTCTAAAAGATAAAATCTCTGAATTTGGTATACAACTTTTCCTCCTCGCTCTAAGCAAAACTAGGTTTCGATACCCGAACTTTCCCTCTGCAAAAAAAGACCACTACATAAAACAGGGAAAATAATTTTTCCTGAACTGTAAAGCTGTGATCACTGAATTTGTCATACAGCTTCCTCTCATAAAGGCTTTAAGGTGACTATCGGTACTGCTTTGAGATTATTTGTACTGTCTGATTTATACAGTATGTACTGCTTTCCTTACTTTATACTTCCTTTTATTGCTTTCAACAAATCAATTTTATTTTTTTGCTATTTCTCATTGATAAAAAATATTTCTCCCATTAAACGAAATCAATCTAGTACGTATTTCGACATACTTTTTTTCCAGACGACAAAAAAATTACTCGAGAATGGATGAAGAAAGTTTCGAGTTCTTACTGAGTTTAGTAAATAACAAACTGTCAAAAGTGCACAAAAATGCATCAAGTACACCTAAAGAGCTTTAAATTGCCACCCTGAATTTCTTGCTAGTTGTCAAATTTTAAATATGTTCGTTGTGAGAGCTAAAAAGAATATGGAACAGTTCATAGTATTACTAATCGCACGATGATGTAATACTGTTTATGTAATAATACTTAATGTTATTAAAGAATTATACTGTAATACTGTTTACGTTTTTCTATTGGGATTACAGACCTATTACGGCTTATAAACTAACAGGCTCCTGTCCAGTGGCGCACCCGGAGGGGGGCAAGGGGCCCTAGCACCCCCCAAAGAAAAAGAAAAAAAAAACACTAGAAAATTTTCCAAAAAACTTTTCCTAATTAAAATTCAATTTTTTACATTTATATTGTGCCTGTCTTCTATTTCTATACTACTTATGCTTTGTAAAAAAGAAAACGATTTAATTCTTAAAATAAATTTTTATAATCACCTAATGAATTTTATTGAATTTCCATTAAAAATATTTTTATCCGTTCAACTCTGCTCCCCCCAAGATTAAATCCTAAGTGCGCCACTGTTCCTGTCAGACCTCTGTGGCAAGTAGTTGCATGAGTGGGCATATTTTTAATATACATGCCATTTGTCTTAAATATGCCGGGTGCTGTTTTTGCCCCGTAACTACAACAGATAACAACAAAAGGGAAAACAACATTATCGTTCTCGTGTAATAAATACGTTACTCCTTCCATTACTCCTGGGCACGATCTATCGGGAAACGAGTTCGACTGACAAATCTGCAGATGTGTGGTGCGCGAACAATTTATTTTCAAGCAACACTGACAGATATATCCGTTTTTTTTTTATGTTGGATGATAAATTTGCGAAATCAGCAGAAGAACTGCATTAATTCATCAATGTACTGCTTTGGCTTTTAGGAAATCTGGTTACCTTATTTAAGCAATGTGATACTTTTGACACATTTTTCTCCTCCCCCTGTAAGAAAAGCCCCTCTGTATAAAACAGGGAAAAGAAGCTTTCTTAAATGGTAAGAAATATGATTATCGAATTTCACATACTACTTCATCTGATCATGGGTCTAATAACGTGAGGATCGCCCCCGAAAAAAGGATTTCGTAAATTGTTACTGAGTCAAAAGAATTATATCCAAATGAAAGATAATACAACACAAAAATTATTTTTCATTCATCTCTTAAAACTGAAGGTTTCATTTCCCTCACTTCTCCTGGTGCTTAGGGAGAAAATTTTTGCTGCCTGTATAAACCTCTTGACCATCATATCCTACCACCAAAATTTCTAGCGTGAATAGATCGTTTGCAAAGTTCGTTTAAAGTTTTGGTATTTTACAATTTTTACCGTTAGAGGGTGCTTTATGGGCTTTTTTTAATATTCGATCTTTAGCATTCTCTAACAGTGAAAATTCTAGCTAGTGGATGATTGGGTTTGAGACCCAGGTAAAGGCATGGGTGTTTGTCTTGTTTTCCTGCTGAGATCCTGCCTTCCTCATATACCTTCTAATATGGCACCTTCCTCATAGATCTTCCAATATGACGTATAAACTGAAAGTGCACTTATACCGAAATAATGTTCTGTACATTATAATATTGATTATACTTTTATAATTTATATAGTCCTGGTTAGCTCATAGAGAAATATTACTACGTAAAGAAACGACTGGCGAGAGTGCTGCTTTTATCGGTGCCAGAGTCGAACTCGGATCATGATTTGACTCGGTGGATAAAGGTAACAGCTTAAGTGCTCATTCAGTTGCAACTTTTTGAGGTTTACGTAGGCACGGATAATCTTCGAGGCTAAATTTTAAATATATTCGTTGTTAGAAGTTTGAAATTTTGGTGTTGAAATGTGAAGGTTGCGAAGTTACCATTGGCAACAATCACTTGACCCTTTAGACACAGGAGTGAATGCAACTTTTTAACAGGTAACTCTATGTGTTTAGATAAACTGAAAATTCTTTTTGGGTTGGACAGGTATTGATGAAATATTACAATTTGCATTTTCCAAATTCCCCAAAGGCTATTATTGTGCTCTCTAACGGTGGACCCCCCCCCCCCTCGAAAGATCCCAAAATTTAAAACGAATATTGCAAACGATGTAGTGATGCTATAAATTTAGGTGGTGGAATGCGAGTCTTGAAAATTCCGTTGACCCTAAACCCCAAGGTACGTAAAAAACGGAATGGTTTTGTTTTAAGAGATAATTGGAAATCTGGTTTTTAGTTGGTTACTAGTGAAATTTAATTCGCATTTTCATAGGTAGTTTTAATTTATATCATTAGAGATCACTAAATATCGAAACTGCAAAACTTTTAACGAATGTTTCAAGTGATCTGTTTATGGTAGAAATTCCACTGACAGCAATGATCTGCCCACTATTTTCAGAAGAGTGAGAGAAAAGCATTTTAAATTTAAGGACTAAAAGACAAATGCTTTATAATTACTAATAAAATACTATTAAGTGCATTTCCCCCATCATACATTAAAAATAAATAAATAACCCCTCAAGCAGCTGCTTGTACAGAGGTCTGACAGGAGCCTGTCAGTCATAGTAAAAGATCCATGAGGATGGCAGGACCTCAGCAGAAAAACACTAACATCCATAATTAAAACTTTTAAGGAGTGAAAAAGTAGGCAAAGGAAGAACATTGTCTTTGAAAATGAGATTCCCATATGTGCCAGAGGCGATATGCATGCGTTCTTCTGGTTATTTTACTTTCAGTACCCTCCGACAGTGGAAATTCGAACTACTGTATAATTGAGAAAACAAACTATTAATATTAGTACTGTAAAGTGCAAAAAAAAGTTTTTCATTCATCTCTTAAAGCAGAACAGTTGCATTTTACCAACGGTACAAATCATTACTAGTAGTGTAAACCACTTGACCATTACACTCAACGACCTAAAATTTAAATTTCTAGCAAAAAGTTTGCAATATTTTTTTACAAATTTAATATTTTCCAGCTTTGTTCCGCTGTTAGAATTTGCCTTTCGAGTTTTATATATACCGCCTTTGCACTAACACTGGAAATTCCATTCATGGGGATTTAAAAAATATAAATTTTAATATTTTTGTGGAAATTTTTTTTGCCGACATATGGGATTCGAACTTGCATATCTCCAGAAACATGTCATTTTTCACAAAAATATTTAATTTATAGACGTTTGAACGTCTACAGGTAATGCTGGGATTATCAAATATTGTTTAAAATAGTTTCATTTTCGCACCCCTTCTTGGCTAAGACGGCAAAGCCTTGTTGCCATGGTCAACCTTCTGAACACTCTACTACCAAAATTTCAGATTTCCAGTGTAGTTTGTAATATTACTTTGAAATTTTAGCATTTTCCATCTTTTCCGATCGCTAGAGGGCGCTATTATAAATTTTGAAAATCGCAATATTTGTTTGACACCTATCCAATCCAAAAATAACTTTTCATTAGCTTTAAAAAAATTGTGTAGAGACTGACAGGTGGAAAGAAGAACAAATATTTTGGCATAGACAGACGACAAAGTGAAAACATTAGCTCGTTTTTCAAACGAATCTTAAAAGAAATTATTTGTTGGTTTTCAGTTAACTCATTACACTTTTGCAGCAGTTTCTCGGAAAAAAATATTAATTTCTTTGAGTGAAATTTTTACACCCAACTGCAGCGCAGTGAGGCATTCATAAAATAACAATTTTTATAGACAAAAAAATAGTAGTAGAAATGTATAAAACTATAACTGAGAAGTTTTAACTTGGTACATACACCAGCTCATAGGCTTTCGTCTCATGGTACCATTAACCACGTGACTCAAACCAATGGCAGTGAATCACCGAGATGACCGGCCTGTAACTATACTAGTTACAGGCTAAATACAACTTGGTGAAAACTATATCTAGTTTTCACCAAGTTATATTTATTTCACTGCACTTTGATTTTTATTGCCGATTTAAATTAAATGTTTATATTCTGGGAAAATTTCAAAGGTAGTTAAATAACATTATTACCACTATTATTGTATGACGCAGAATGTTTAAAAATATAATTCATACATATATTACTAAACACCCATGGCCGAGTGGTTTGCGTTTAATAGACCTGGTGCAAATCCCATCCGTGGAGTCAAGGCTATTTGATTATTCTGCTATTTTCTATGGTATAATCCACGGTTGCTTCAGGAGGGATGTTTTCAAATTGAAGAAAAATTTTTATTCAGTGGAAAAGACATCCCAGAGTGAAAGGAAGTTTATTCGAATAATTCACCCTATTATCAATGTTACGGTTTTAAGGGGTTTTATAGCTAGTTCACATTGCATTGAGAAGCTCGGATATCCTAAGCAAAAATACATCACACATTGATAAATACAACAAAGAACTTTTTTCCTCTGGATTTAGTTTTGTATAATTTTGACAAAAATAATGGACCCAAATTTCTCAAAGAACGAATTTGGACCACTGAAATCAGCAATCTTGTTAAGAACATTAAGGAGTTTTAGTCCATATTTTTCAAATCAAACATTGGAAAAAAAAAAATCCATTTCACAAAGGTGTATCCGCTTTAAGTGAGTAATATTCTACACCATCGAATTTAATGTTAGGCAAAGTGGTAGGACTCGTTTGTAGTTTACGGCGCAATACAGGGCAGGTGAATGAAAAATGGTTTAAAATCCCTGTTGTGTCAGCTATAGTATTTTCATTAACGGGTGTGCTACTTGGCACAATACGAAACAGTGCAGTTCTAGATCAGGGCTTTGGAGCATTTTTTGGTAGACGTCCCTATTCCTACAACAAAATTATCGTCAAATTGTGAATAGGCTTTCACAAAGTTGCTGAATATAGGATATATTCAGTTGTTGAAATAGGGAAAAAATTTTTGGACTTTTTTTTGCATTTAGTACGACCCACAAAAAGACAAAGTGCAGTCACCATGGTGACATTCCAGGACTGCTTCAAAGACCTGAACACTGAAATCGGTGCATACAATGTGGAGAGGGGGATGCCACTTTTACGTTCGTAGATATTTAAAATTTTCTGCAGGAAATAGGATTATTAACTTATGTGACAATTTATAATACAGAAAAACTTCACGTACTGAATTTCTGTTTAGCGAAAACTATCTTTAGTGGATTATCGTAACCGAGTTGACAATTTTTTAATCAGCAGAGCTTTTAAATGCGGATATTCGCATGTCTCTACTTACCATCACTTCATCCAGAAACAAACACAATTGACATATATTGCTATCAGTTTCACTTTTAATTCTCAAGTATGTCATGCATTTTTTTCTGCTCCCATGGTGGCGAGAATATGGGTTGGATTGTTTTACCTCTGAGTGGCACTTTTTTTTTGTAAACACCAAGGGCTAAATGGCCCTGTCATATGGATCCCGAAGGCTGGGGAGGGGACCCACTGGAACAGTTGTTGGGAGATGGTAGCCCTCCAGTCAAGGCCATCACAGTGTTCTTTAATTACAGATTACGAGCCTGGCGCGCTACCGACTGAGCCACTCCCCAAACATAGTGGAATAATAAACTTAGTACTTAACACCCAGGAAATGTCACAAAAAAGGGTAGGGGATATTCAAGACAAAGGGGAAAAAAAAAGGGAGGGTGGTAAGGCGACTATATTTCTATTGCAGTATCCCTCTTGAAAAATGCATGAAACATATATGCGTCATATTTTTTCGCCTGTAACTACTCTTACTCCCATTCTCTCCTAGTTATGTGCGATTCCCGCATTTGTAATTGCCCTAATTAATGAACTTCTCGACCTAAATATTTATATCCTAAAACCGTAATTAGTTTAAACTTATTATTAGTAACCCTCCCCCCAACCCCGTGGAAAAAATCCCCGCCAACGCCCAAGAATACATTAGTTGTCCATCGCTTGTGTAATTTTCAATCTATGCTGACGATTCTACTATTCGGTCTGATGCAAGAATATTTCGAAAAGCTTAAGCTGCAAATAAAATATATATTGTAATAAACGATACTTAAAAATTAGTGTTGAAAAATATTTATGTCATTTGTCATCCCTAATGTTAATTAGCTTGATTTAAATGTTTCTGGTGAAAACCTAATTGGCATAATATCTCGATATTGAGTCCAAACTCAATGTATCTTGTTTGTGCATAACTTTTATTCTAATGTTTACTATCGAAGTTTATACCAAAAATGTGACATGAAAAATTTCTTTTGGTTATAAAAAATGATATATAAATATCTATACTAAGTAGCAGCGTACCCAAGTTATTGTTAGTAAGCGGCTTTAAGGAATGTAACCCCAACAAACGAGAAACGATCTTTAAAAAGAATTTTCTTGATTTGAAAAAAAAAATATTTACGCAATCGAATAAAAAATGGAAACTAGGAACCAAGTTTTGTGTTTTATTCGAACAACCATACAATAAACTCAAATCTAGGAACTGAGTCCATATATCTTAAAGGAGGTAAAAACAAGCAGTCGTAAACATTGTTTGAACCAAAAATCATTATCAGCAAACATCAAAGAAGAAGTTTTAGGTTTTTCCTTCTTCCTTTCATACAGTGACGATGCATTTGTTGGTTTGAACTTTCAGTGTCTAAGAATGCAAAAAAAAAAGTAAAGCTTATAACATTTACAGACTAAATTATTAAACTTATATAAAAGGCTAATATTTAGGTGCACTCTTAATATGTTCCAAGTTTATCAGTTACTTATTTTAAAATTTAAGTGGTCAACTTAAAATTTTATACTAGTGTCATGAAATATTGAGATCGAACTTTTTCAGCTGTTTAATATTACAAATTTTCTTGTGCCCAAAATTGGAAAAAAAAAATCCTTACGAAATACAACATTTGACTAGTTTTGAGCAGCAGTATATTTTGAAAGTCCAGCATTTATATTATTTCTGAAATGGAAAACATGAACTGTGAAAACATATCCAATCTGAGTTGAAAATATAAAAGAAATGAGGGATTTTAAAACAGCTGTGCAACACTTTTTACAACACATAAGAGTATACGATTAAGGAAAAAACGCGGGCGTGAAAATCACAGGAAATAAATATTTGTGCACAAAGAAAAAGAATGCAATAAATATTTTCATACTTCACATTAATCACTACTCATAAACGACTGCGATGATTCTTAGTTCCATTTCTATCACACTTAAAGGTCAATTAGCGAAAACTAGGAAAAAAAAAAAACTGCTATTCTTATCAGGAAATAATTTTAAAATTTAATTTATAACATTTTACTTACATGGAATAAAACGGAATTTTCAGATTTAAAATTTAATTCTTATTTTAGTTATTTTCAGAATCCTCCAGTCCGTTATTTCGCAACACTATTTATGGAGGTAATACATTTCTTGGAAGGTTAAGAAAATGGAGCATTGCAGTAATTGATATTGACTTTTGCTATACCTTATCAAAGAAAAACATTTGTTTTGCTGAAGGGTTCAACAACCTCGACTTTAGTGCTCCAAATGAGCAATTATGAGAGATTTATATAAAACAATTTGCGACTGTATATTTAAAGTGACAAAATAAAACTGATATTCTTAATACCTAATTACAAATGCCATGGTGACAAGAAAATGGGTTACATTATTGGGTACCAGAATAGTCCAAGGGATAAATCTCTAGACTTGCAAGCACAGGCTATGAAGTTTTTCAAGAGCTAGTAAAATATTGTCATTATATATAAACAAAAATCGTCTACAACCATTGGAAGAATACTACTTTAGATTGACAAAATTTGTACTACAGTTTCCCAAGCAGTTTCAACATAACAATTCTGTGATTATACAAAATATATCCAAGTTTAATAGACATTTGTATGGAATGGTCCAGGTAGTTTTAAACCACAAGTTTAAATATAGTTAAGCCAAAATACAGTTATTTTATGTTACAAAATACTTTCATCTAGTTCTCAGTTTTCTTATCAATAAAATTCTACACTTATTACTACTTGAAAAAGGCAAGCTTTAGTTGTCTGAGTAAATTGTGCTTCTTTGTTGAAACTTTCATTCTCTGAGGACATTCCTTTTTGTCTACTGAATTGCATGTTATCTTTTAATGATTTATAGGTGTTTGTTTGGTGCTACTTCTTGCAAGCAACAACTGCATGAAAAAAATGTTTATAAAGATGGACATGAAGACTGTACTTTGTTAAATGGCAGATTCCACGTAGGATGAACTAACATTCCATTAGGGTAAAGGTTTTGACAAAGGAACCCTTTTTAATAGCTAACTTCTAAAGTTTACCTTTTTCAAAAAACATTTCGTTTCTCAGACAACAAAAATTACTTTTAAATGCTTGTAATTGTGTTCCACTTGTTCATTATTTATTACAAAACCAAGCTTTAAACTTACAGCTTTTCAAAGGAAAAAAATAATTTTTTGAGCAGTTAACAATATTTAACAAAATATCAATGAAGTATTTTAGTATTATAGTGAATCTTCATTTAAGTAGTATAAATAAATAAGCCATACTGATATGAAATGTTTAGTGCATTAAAAAATAGTATCACATAAAATTTAAGGAATGGACAACTGGTCTTTAAAGGAGTTTCACGAGTAAACCTGATATGTTTCTAACAGACTATAATTTTGCAATGAGGAGCAAAAATCTAGTTTAATTTGTCATTGTAGCAAAAGTTTGCCATTGCATATTTTTCGTTTTAAAGCTATATTTCAGCTCATTTATGAAAAGCTAAAACTATAAAACAGTACAATAAAGTGCACCTAAATTATAACAAATTATGAGCAAAAAGTAAATAAATGTTTTCAGACAGGATGAAAATTACAATGCTAACGAAACACGCAGTGCCCCAACCAGCTCGGTTGGATCCGTGGGAAATTTCAGCTTACGCGGTGGACCCTTTGTAATTCCAGACCAGAGAACAACTTCTTTTCCATCTTTTTGCAACACACACTCAAAGCTACCTCTACGAGACTTCTCTGGGTTGAAAACAACTTCTATATCAGGAAAGGCACCGTGCAATGCTTCTTCAACAGCAAGTGCTTGACGTCTGTAAACACGTCATGATGAGCTGCAATATAAAGAAAAATATTATCAAATCTATTTATAATTAACATCTTAATCATATTTGTCGAAATGTTTGTTAAAACCCATTGTTATATTAGGCCACAATACACTATTAGCGTGTTGAAGCTAAACAGAGTAACAGGAAATTCTATACTGTATGCAGTTTCTTACTGTATATGTAGGTAATGTTTTCAATTAGATTATTTTCATGCTATTTGAAGTCTATTTAAGAGAAAACTTATTTAATTATTTTTCATTAGCTCTTCTACAGAAAAGCATAATAAAAATATTTCAGTTCAGATCGATAAATAATTTCAGAGAGCAAAGGGAATTTCTATAAAAGAAAATATTTTTCACTACTGGGAAAAGCAAGACAAAGCATTGCAAAAAATTATTCTTGCAGTACCTGCAACTCAGCTCTCTGCAGAGAAGATTTTCTATGCTTAAATGGATTCTCTCTAACAAAAGAAATAATTTTGATTGAAAATTATTAGAAGATATTTTGCTTATAATGATGAGTAAAATAGTAGAATAACATTGATTCCAATATATTAATGTTTTTGAATGACTTCCTTTTTTTTATTTTTGTCAACTATGCTTTATGATGTTAATATTTCTGAAGGGAATTTGACTCTTTTAATATCCTTGAGTCATTTTAGCAACTTGTTTTCAAAATAATCTGTGTGCAAAAATTATTATAATACGAAGCATTATGATTGCATACTAATGCTCGGAAATGTTTTTTTTTAAATAATACTCCATTTTATTCTGAATTCCCAGAAATTTGGTGTAAATTTCTCCAGTCAGGGACGCCCCCCACCTCGCAAAAAAAAAAAATCCGGACATCTTATGTGAAATCTTAAAATTGTCTACCTGCTTTGAATTCCAAAACAGGTGTCTTTGTATAATTTTTATTTTACCCCATATTTTATGCCTGACACTAAAAGTAGATATAAAGCAAAGTATAAAATTTTATTCAATATAGAATATCATTTTAATATTTTCTGTCCGATGGAATATTTTAGCAATTAGGAAACCTTACTCAACTCTTATTCTCAGACTCACCCCTCAAACTAAATTTTCGAATCTCCCTGATACCAAATTCATGTACCCCCTTCACCCGAAACTAAATTCTGATACGTGTTTGTCTTCTGTAGTTTGTTCTTACATACATTATTAGAATATACAGAATTATGTCATCCTATTTATTCATAACTGGGTCTCCTAATTGCAATTTTTATTTTATTGTATTTTTAAACCACTTTTTTGAGAATCAATAGCAAAAGTAACCACAAAAATTTTATTTACATATACGTATTTATTTCGTTATCAAAAACATTATTATAGTGATAATTTTCCTTCTTCCAATTTTTTTCATTAATAAGTGGATTGATTGAACTGGTGCAAACCGCTGGATGACGCTAATGCATACATATATAATAAAAAAAATAACATACACAGTCGTATCAGAATATGACCACCCCTGGAATCACAATGTACCCGCCCAGGCACATCACAGAGTGCATGCTGGCACACTCGAGTACCTCCAGACATCATAACTGTGGAGCCCCAAAGGCCATTGACCCCAGAGAATGTCGCCGCTATCGACTGGTAAAGGCAATTGATGCGCAACACTGCAGCAAATGACCACTCAAATGAACGCTGAGACACCCAGGTACGTGTCCCCGATAACAGTAGGGCGAACACTGTTATGCACGAGTCTCTGAAGTTGACATTGTGTAAAAGCACCACGTTAACCAAGGTCCATCGACAATGATACCTGCAGTTCGCACGGGGCTACAGACATTGGACAGTGGAAAAAGGTTTCCTTCTCCAACAAATTGAAGTTTCTACTCCACAGAAGTGATGGACGGTGATGGATAGTGTCAGACACACATGAACCAGCACCCTGACACACTTGTCGGTCAAGTACAGACCAGCGGTGGCAATGTGCATGTCTGGGGGATATTTTCCTGGTATGATCTGGGACCGCTGGTACCACTGGATGAGTCTCTGAACACCAATGGCTACCTGTCCATCCTTGCTGACCACATGCATCCCTTCACGTTGGACATTTACCCTGGTGGTGATGGTGTCTACCAACAAGACAATACGCCCTGCCATGTCGCTAAGGTGGGGTATGACTGGTTCCAAGAATACGACAGTGATGTCTCTGTTCTCCCTAGGCTGGCGAAATTGCCCGACCTCAATCCTATTGAGTAGTTGTCGGACCATTTGGATCGACAGGTTCAGCATGCAGACCCACAGCCACGTTATCTCTGGAACCACTGTGCTCTGCTGGAGTCTGAATGGGCACTTGTGCCTTTGGCAACCTTCCAGGGCCTCATTGAATCCATGCCGTCTTGCTACTGTCACTGGGCCAAGGGTGGTTATTACCATTATTAGGTAGGTGGTCATATTATTCTGATAAGACTGTGTATATTTCATTATTATTTTGCATTTGTGCTAAAAATATTTTGAAATAACAGTAATGTTATAACGGAATTTAAATTTTGTTATAATTAAAAACATATTAAATTTTTGGCTGTAACAAAAAACATAAAGCGTTTTCCATTTCGCTTGCCAACACTGGATTAAAGACAGGGCAGGCAAAACAACCTGGCAACTGGGATGGTCACTCAGGGCCATGCTTTGATAGTGAAATTTCCCTAAATCGAATCTTCATGGGATCTATATTGTTAAATAAATACAAAACTTAATTTTTGTTAATCCTGTTTATGTCCATATGCTGTACCTATAAACATAAATAAGTATATGGATATATATATAACTGTTTAACCCTTTGTGCATAATTATTTCAAAAGTTTGTAGAGCAATACGAACATAGATAAATGATTTCTAACTCTCAGGTGATAAAAAGAGAAACTAATATTCTCCAAATAAAAGCTAATTTTTTTTGTCTTATTTTAGATCCTTGTAACACATTAACCATCCTAAAATATTTTTTTTATTTCTCATAAAAATAATTAAGGTCCCAATTTGTTAAGGCTCTGGGAAATTTATTCAGAAAGATTTTACTAAGATGTATTTTACGAAAGTTTCTTTGTATGTAGAGTTATATGGTTTAGCTTCTGCCAATCCCATATAATACAAGACAAGGATAAATTTTGTGTCATTCGTTAGTGATTTTCATATAAAAAATGGTTCTTGGATTATAAATTCTTTAAAATCATAGAGTTTGTGAAGATTAAGTAGAAATCAATTGGGATTACAAATTTCAAACACCTGTAATAACCAATTACTATATGACTAATGTGTTTTGCTACACACTTTCAATACCAAATTAATGAACAACATGTATGTTCATCTATGAAACCAACAAATTTCCTCTACGGCAGTATATGACAATCTACAGTAAAAAAAAACTTCAAAATTAATTTTTAAACATCAATATTGAATTTTTACTGTTTCAAAGTTTGTTTTTGGCATCTTCAACCAGATTAGTATGTGAAATTGAATAAATATTTACGTAGTAAAAGCTTGATTAAATGGGACCCAATATTATGATACAATACCCACCACTCAACACAAAAGTGACTGAACTGGCTATTGTTCAACTTAAGTTGCTGAGCCATGTGCAAATTATGCTTTTTAAGTTTGCTCTTAACTACTGCCTGCTGTGATATTGTCTTCATGGTGATAAACTTAATTTTTGTGCCTTAATGCTGTTTTAATTTCCTCAAAAATGTGTGTGTGTGTGTGTGTGTTTAGGGGGGGGGGGGTCATATTTTTGAACCTGTGTGTCCCAGAGCATTTATTAATAAAGATATCTGATTTCTGATGATATTTCTGTCAGGAAATTGGTGAGCTGGGTAGTTGCATGAATTATCACTGTACTGCACATATTTCAATGTACAACTTTATTGCATATTATAGTCTTTATAATAATAATAGTATACAAGGTTAGCCTTCCACAAGCCATGCACTTGACACCAATAAAGGACTCCACAGCAGGCTACCTCACATAGCTGCAAGTAAATCTGGGCCAAAAAACGTTGGCCCTGACTGGGAAATCTATATTATCTCAGTTGGAGCCTGACCCCTGACCCACAGAACATTCCAAATCAGAAAGACATAGGAAAAGTCTTTTCTTCACTCTTTGTCTTGGGGGAACAGCACATAATTGCATGTAATGGACTAATTGCCAGTCAAAGGACATCCATTGAACAACTGTCAATTAATTAGTAAGAAAACGTTTCAGAATATTTGAAACATTACTAACATTGACAAAAAGTAAGAAATGGACACTGCTTGTTAAAAGCTTATACAGGTAAATGTTGTTAACATGGTGCTTGGGGTCCAAAGAATCGCATCGCAATACAAGCGGGATCGTGTTAGCAAAAATTTATGCCTTTTTTGTCATTCAAACTTCGTACATCGGCCAACTTGTCTTTGCAACTTTTTTGCGAGCTATAAATTGCAATAGGAGAATTCACAGAAAAATCAAGTAAACAATATTATTACATGGAAAATTAATTAATATGCCAATTTGGGAAAGCCTGTATCAAGGACCTCCCACAGAAAGCTCTTATGTTATACAATATGCCAATTGTGCACTAGTGCCTTCAGTAACAAAAAAAAAAAACTTGTCAGTTTGTTCATTTGAAATACAAATCGTACGGATGTTGCATAGAACCGGCCAGGCCTAGCACCTAATGTCTGACCCTGCCTTCTTGAGGTGCAGGCCATTAGTACCTTTCAAAAGAGACACTCTCTTGTGGAAGTGAACGGGAGGGCTACCATACCAGATTAGCATGGCCTATTTATCTGGACAACTATGGCTACTTTTTTTCTACCCTGATGAGAAGTGGTCAACCACACAGGGTCCTGGTGCTGACTATATACACCCACTGGACTGGACTGAATTAAGGCTCTGAGCTTGATTATGGATCCTGATTTTGCTGCACTGGTGGGCTTCTGTGGAGAGAAAATCTTCCGCTGTGTTTTCTGTTTGTTTGTGGGTTGACAGCCCCAAGTGAATAGATTCGCAGGATATGTTTATCAGCTGGTGGATAATCCTGAGCAGAAGTCATCGCAGGCACCTGAACTCTTTGCTTCTATTGGCATCGTCAAATTCTACATTGGAGGAAGTCTTCCAGTGTAGATGACTTCAGCCTTTAGTGTGGAAGAACGGGTCTTTGCCCCATGTCTGCGATTAGGGGGCTGTTTGATATTGTCGGCATTCCCTCTCTCAATAAACATAGTTTCTTTAAACATCCCACTAACCATTTTCTCTCCATAGGTAGTTGGAATGTGACGACTCTGCACGGAGCTTTCTCTCTTGATGTCCTCACACAAGAATTCCACCATTATAATTTAGATATTCTCAGCTTGCAAGAGACCAGATGGACAGATAAAGGTCAGATTCTTAAAAATAATCTTAAATTTCTCTTTTCAGGGAGGGACGACAATAAGCATCACCAAGGTGTGGGTCTGCTTCTCAGCAGACACGCTAGTGATGCTCTTCTAGTATATGAGTGCATTAATGAAAGGTTTCTTACAGCAAAATTTCAGACAAGCGTTAAAGACCTGAATGTCATCTGCTGTTATGCCCCCACTGAGGATGCCGATGAGGATGAGAAGGATAGGTTTTATGAACAACTTCAGGATATTTTGAATTCTGTCAAGAAAGGAGATATTACCCTTGTTCTTGGTGATTTCAATGCCAAAGTTGGTACTGACTCTGACCTTTGGGGAGGGGTGATTGGCCCTTTTGGTATTGGTAGCTGCAATGGCAATGGGCAACGTCTCCTACAGGTAAGTAAACTCAATGGATTCAGAATAACTAACACTTATTACAAACACCGCGACATACATAAGTATACATGAATTTCGTCTGATGGGCTGCATAAGAATATGATTGATTACATATTAATTAACAGCAAATGGGCTAGTTCTGTTAGGAATACCAGGTCATATAGGAGAGCTGAAATTGGATCTGACCATTACCTTGTTAAAAATGTCTTGCAACGTTAAACTTAAAAAGTGCTGTGCTAGGGTTAAAAATTTTACCTATAATGCTGAAGCTCTGAACGACCCAGTTATAGCCAAAGCTTACCATGATAGGTTACTTAATCATTATTACAGTTATGGTTTGCTTACTACTGAAGTTGAGGAAGAATGGGACCATTTTAAACAGGCTTTTTTGGACACTAACAGTACCCTTTTAGGAAAAAGGAAGCAGAGAAGGCAAAATTATTTGAGTGATAAGGCACTTGAGCTTATTTCAGAAAGAAAGAACTACACGAATGTCCTTAATCAATACCCTACTAGTTCTAGTAGAATGCATTACAGATAGCTTAATAAGTGTGTAAAGGATCAGTTAGCTGCTGATAAAAATCTTTGGCTTGATGGCTTGGCTGACAATGCCAAGGAAGCACTTAGACATCACATCAGCAGAGAGTTGTACCAGATAGTTAATGTTTTGTGTGGTAGAAAATTGACAGGTATACAGGGATTGAAGGATAAACAAGGTAAGGTTATAGAAAATGAGGATTCTGTCATGGCTAGGTGGGCTGAGCATTTTAGTGATGTTCTAAACAATGTGGTTAGTTCTACTCGCATTGTTTGCAATGATGATATATGCATTGGTGGCTTTAATGTTGGCCCTATAACACAATCTGAAGTTATTTTGGCTATTTCTAAACTTAACCTCATAAATCCCCAGGGGTAGATGAAATTACTACATAAATGCTTAGAGCTGAGAATGTTTCGGTTACTACTTGGATGACTGAAATTTTGAATATATTTTATGATAAAGCCATGGTTCCTTGGGATTGCTGCCAGGACTTTTAAGAATCTATGGAGAGTGTGGAGAAATAGGCATATACACATAAAGACTAAAAATGGACTGTATAATAGTTTGGTTCTTTCTAGGATTAGTTATGGTAGTGAAACTTGGACACTTTGTAAACAAGATAACAGGAAAGTAGATACTTTTGATTCTACATGCTTACACAGTATTTTGGGCATTAGGTGGTTCAACTTTGTAAGTAATGAAGAGGTTAGGCAAAAGAGTCGGCAACCTCCTTTAAGCAACATATTGTTGTCATAGACATAGAGGATCTCTGTTGGTTTGGCCATGTTACCCGAATAGATAATTATAGATTAGCGACTAGGGTTATGAACAGTGTGTCTAAAGGTCTCAGAAACAGGGGGAGGCCTAGGATGCGGTGGGCAGACAATGTCAAACAGGACCTTGTTAGAATTCTGGTTGACAGGCAATTGTGTAATGAGTAATGTGGATTCAGAAGTGGTATGGGATGTGTGGATCAGATATTTTCACTTAGGCAGATTCTTGAGAAATGTTTAGAGTTTCAGAAACCTTTGGTTGCTAGCTTCGTTAATTTCAAAAAGGCTTTCGACTCTGTTGAACGTCATAATTTGTGGTTGATTGCGAGATCATATGGTATACCTGACAAGTTAGTTAACATAATGAAAGCTCTCTATAATAACACTGAGTCGTGTGTGAGAGTTGGTAAGGCTTGTAGCAATTGGTTTAGCATTACTTCTGGTGTTCGACAAGGGTGCATTTTGTCTCCTTTTCTCTTTAGTTTGGTTACTGATTATGTTATGCGGAATTCACTTCAAGGGAAAGATTTTGGCCTTAAATGGGCTGGAGATACGAAAATTTCTGATTTAGATTATGCTGATGATTTAGCCCTTTTGGCAAATGATGTTGATGAGATGAAATCTTTCATTTGAGCTGTTGATGAAACTGGTAGTAGAGTAGGTTTGATTATAAACAGAGAGAAAACTAAAATGATGAAAATTGGTCAGGCAGGCTGTGATTCAGTTAATCTGAATGATTGCAGTCTTGAGCAGGTGTCACAGTTTAATTATCTTGGGAGCTATGTAATAGATACCGGTGATGAGATGAACAGACGATTGCATGAGATTAACAGACGAATAGGGATTGCTGCCGGGACTTTTAATTAATGACGAGGTTAGGCAAAGGAGTCAGCAATCTCCTTTAAGCAGCATATTGTGCAGAGAGAGACTCTGTTGGTTTGGCCATGTTGCCCAAAGGCCTCAGAAAGAGGGGGAGACCTAGGATGCGATGGGCTGACAGTGTCAAACAGGACCGTATTAGAATTGGTGTGCAGTGGCCAGATGCAGTTGATGTAGCTGAGGACAGACTTGCTTGGAGAACTAAATTGCACTGTCTGGTTGGACCTCCGTAGCCCATTGGCTGCTTGAGGATGATGATGATGATGATGCTGCCAACAAAAGGTTACAAGTAAATGAATCAACTGCTGGTATTCTTTCAGATGTCAAATGATAACAAGTCATTTGTACTGGATTAGCACTGGAGTGAAAATATTGCCCCAGTGTACACAAAATGTGAAAAATTAAGTTTCATATGACAAAAAAAAGGGAGTCACACTTGCATCACGTTATAAGTGGAATCGCATTTTAACAGGATTTACCTGTAAACAATTTAATTTTTCTGTAAGTTACTAATATATATATAATGTTACAGATTTTTAAGTTCTATTTTTATATTTGACAACTGTGTGTGAAAGCAGATAGTAAATCAACAGATTACATAACTAAGGCAATAACTTACATCAATGACATTAAAATTTCAATTAGTTACTTGAAACTAGTGTTGGCAAACAAAATGAAAAACGTTTTTCTTTATACCAAAAAATTTATATTTTTTTGTTATAGCAAAATTTAAATTTCATTATAACGTTACATTAATATTATAGCGAAATATTTTTATGTACAAATACAAAGTAATAAAATATATGCTATCACTTTTATTATATGTGTATGCAATAGTGTTGTCAAATGGTTGGCACCAGTTCAATCAATCCACTTGTTAAAAAGAGATAAATAGTTTGTAAAAAAAGAAAATTATCAATATTAATAATGAAACACGTAACTTTCCCAAATGTTTCCCAAATGAAACAAATGCATACATGCAAATAAAATTGCTTTTTCTGTTACTAATTCTTTAAAATTGTGGTATAAATATAATAATGAAATAAAAATTGTAAATTAGGAGACCCACTTATGAGAAAATTCTAATAATTTGTAATCTAAATTATTTGTCAGAGAGCATAGAAAAACTTTCTGCAGATACTTAAGTTGCAAGTACTGTTAGAATAATTATTGCAAGTCTTTGTAATGTTTTGTCTTAATTTTTCCAGTAGTGAAAAAAAAACAAACATGTTTTCTTTTGTAAAAATTCTCTTTGCTCTCTCAAATTGATTTATTTTCAAATTAATTTGAAAATTTTTCAAGCAAAATTATTTGTTCAGTCGTTTGACGACACTGATTTTTATTGATGCTTTCCTGTAGAAGAGATTTGCTGTGATTTTGAATGTACTTGTGTAAATTAATGAAATGAGTTTTTGCTAAGACTTCAAACAGCATAGAAAATAATCTAATGAATAAATATAAGTAAAGAAATTGAAAACATTACTTATTTTAACTTTATGCAGTATATTTCTTAAAGGAGCTACAGAGAAGTATAAGATACATAGTCACTGCTCAATTGAAACATGAGAATTACCTCCTTTATTTTTCCCAACATATGTACAAGATGAGGCTGATTGTTACGACATTTGAAAACATACACAAGGGAAACGTTTGGGGGAGGGGGGGGTGTTGAATATTGTCAATGGCCCTTTCCTCCAATTCTCTATCCCACACCCAAATTATTCCACCTACATAGTTCCTTATCTAAGTGTTAAAGTGGATCACAGGGAATAGTACTAATTCTGGGATTTTTGCCCTGTTTTCCTTCTGCATGAATCTCATCCTTTCTACTGCAGCCCTTATCTGGCTATCACAAAGCACTTTCTCTGGGTGCCAATTATGATAAAGGTTTATTTAGATTGAGTAGTAAAGAATCACAGGATGTGTCCTGTAGACATGGAACTCGTGAAATAATAAGCTGAAAAAAAAAAAAATGGTTTTGCCATGAGTGGGATTCGAATCCACGTCTCGTGGAAACATGCCAGTAATGCTAACTACTACACCATCATCAGCTAACATTTTTTCTTCAGCTGGTGTGACACACAAACTTTCCATTTTTTTTTATTTGATTCACAGTGCTAATTATATATTTAGTGAATATACAAATCAGTGGTAAAACCAATTC
Organism: Ryuthela nishihirai; assembly: GCA_038380435.1. Classification (NCBI taxonomy): domain Eukaryota; kingdom Metazoa; phylum Arthropoda; class Arachnida; order Araneae; family Heptathelidae; genus Ryuthela; species Ryuthela nishihirai. The sequence continues at coordinate 37,041,593 of JAWZYU010000014.1, forward strand.
AGATACTCCAAATATGCTAACAGGTTTCTATATTGTTTGTCCAAAAATTTGAAATTCAAGATTGCATTTTTTAAAATATATCTTATAGGCATTATTTAGATGACTCATTATGGTGGCATGCCTTTGGAAGAAGGGAGACTGCTAGTCTCAAGTTAATGTAGCCAGATGGTTGAATGTGTTTCAAATGGTTATCTACATGTTTTGGAGGCAATTCCAGGATACAACTGATGTCAATAAAAGACTAATGGTTGCCCAAAAGTATATATCTTGAGATGACTGTTATTTGACTTGAACTGCTAGGCACCGCAGAACACCTACACTCCTCAAATTGCTTTGTTAACACGAAGAATTTCAATGTAAATGGTTTTCGAAAGGCTTTCAAGAAATGAGGGCATTTAAAGATAACCAGCAGTATGTGTCCTCTTAACTCGCTCCCAGAGAAGAGCCTGTCTGAATTGGTCTCTGGGCAACATGTACATGATACCCAGAAACAGTGGGCAACTGTTCACTTCATGGATGAGGCATGATTCAGCTTTACAGACTGTTTCTTGATATATATTCACCTGGAGAGAATGAGACAGAGTAATACTCCTCTAAAGGGACCAATATGAAGGTGGAGGTTTGATGATCTGGGCAGGCAATGATCAGTGGCTGCACTGCCCTTCATATATTATTAGATAGGGGATCCCTGACTGTCCACTCAGTTTAACGTTATATGCTAGGATCACATGTAAAGCATGTCAAATTAATATTACATCAATTAGTCAAATTTTCAAATCACTGGATTAGTAGAGGTGGACCAATATTTTGCCCCCAAGAAATCCTGATTTGGCACCAACTGGACCATTACTGGAGGGGGCACAATAAAAATATTTGTTTAAAAAAAAGCAATTCGCAGAATTCAACAGAATTATTGCAGCTGTTTCAAGTGTTGCATCGCACATGCTAAATATGGATGAAAGTTGAACATTACTGAATATTATGCCATCAATAGCACCCACATTGAAGTCTGCTGAACACGAAATGAAACTTTGAGAGTATCTTCACTTTGCATAATTTATCTTTGTTATTTAATAAAATGTAGCATTTTAGAGTATGGGTATTCTTTTAAAATGACCCTTTTATAAAACCCAAGTTCATTCTAAAAAGAGTGGGACTTTTCATGTTGCACACTGGCATCCATCTCACAACCTTCCCTGTTCATGAGGGTAACATGGCAAAACCAACAATCTCTTGATACATAAGATGAAACTTATGGTTGCTGACTCCATTTAATCTTATCCTTCCATCTAATGCCTAAGATACTGCATAATCATCTAGAACAGTGGTGCTCAACATGTGCATTCACTGCACATTGTAACTGTAAAAATGGTACATGAATACTTAAAGACAAAATGTAATTTTCTTTTCAAATTTCAATATTTGGTGCACTTTGTTCAGTAGAAGTCATTATATAATAATAATTTTGACAAATACACCACTCTTTAGCAACTTGTTTCAAAATAGGCATTTAAATTTTTCAGGAAAATAACCCTTTGGGTTTGGTAAGTAATTAATTGCTATAATGATCTATTGTAAAACCCTTTTTTTGTGGGGGGTGCTATTTTGGCTACATATCTATTGGGGCTATTTTGAATTGTAGGTTTCGGCTAAATATATCTATTTTGCTTTAGACTATTTTGAGTGATTACTATGTACAGTCTAATGCCAAAGAGGGTCAACGAACACAATTATTCAGTCACTTTTCAATTTCTCTCATTTTTTGTTGGTGAATTGGTGCCCTTGCAATGTTGGTTCCTCACTTATCAGATATTTGGTCTATTCATCTAGCATATAATTTTGGAAATTAGATGTTACATAATGAAGTCTTGGCTGATATGTGTCAGATCACTTTTTTAGCATATGGTGAGTGCTATATGATATCCTATGTAACAAGTTATTAAAAACACCTTTACTAACATATAAATCAACTTAAGGGATAAAATTCTAAATAATGCTGCATGGCATATTATATCTAACTTGTCATAATGACAGGCAGACTTGCTTTCATCCAATGTCACATCAAAAACGGCAGTAACTGGCAATAACATACAGCAAATTTAGTGCTAAATGTGGCTGAATCTCTGTCAGTTCACCATGTGTATTGAAGCTTCCATCATCAACATCCAAAAAATGACAACCTTCATGAAATGACATCACCAGCCTACTCTTCAACAGCTGCAGTCTTAAGCAACCATCGACACGACATGTCATTATCAGTTATGATAGTTAACAATGACTTGCAGAAAAAATTTCACCCTTTAAGTATGATTAGACCAACATACCGACTGCAGCAGTGGTACATGACTTGGCATATTATATTTGTGCAATTGTATAAGTCCAGTTTAGGTACTGATATAATAATTTATTTCAATAACATAAATCTATTTTAAAATTGCTTTTCATATTCACAATTGGTGATGGTAGTCTTAACTACCAGTTACGAGTTGTGTTTACCTCTGAGTGGCACTTTTTTTTATGCACAATGGGCTTAAATGGCTAGGTCACAAGAACTCAGAGGTTAGGGGGATGGGGCCCACTGGACAGCTGTTGGGAGAAAATAGCCTCCTGTCAAGGCCATCCAACATGTTCTTTAAAGTGAACAGGATATGGCTCTCCCATACACGGGACCACAGTGTTTTTAAGTCCTACATGTCAAGGGCAGGGAGTTTTGTGGAGATAAATCTCAATACTGGCCCAGCTGGAACTCCTCCAATCTAGGAACTGCAGCCTGGCGTGCTACCAAACTACTACCAGTTATGATAGGAATACTGGGCATCAATATAACAAGAAGTGAAAACCAAAATTTTGGGTGAGGGAAGCATTCTACAAAATTTGGGTTAGGTGTAGAACAATTTCCAAAGATATTATCATCATTACCAGAGGCAGTTAAGTCTATTGGACACTTTGGAGTTAACTGCTAGATTTTAAAATAAAATGGTATTGGTGGTAGGTCATTCTGCTGAGATGGACTTTAAATACAGAATTAAAACGACCTTCTTGCTTGGAAATTAATTAAAATAACTTAAAGGTCTCTGTTTTGTGCAATAAAATGTGAAAGTTTATCCTTCAAGTGCACAAAGATAACCACCCCATTTGGCTCTTAAGTGTGCAAAGAGATCATCCTCAACATTCTTTCTAGAAAAGAATATGTCCAAATTTTTATCTAGCTTCATTTGATATCACCCATTTTCCAAGAAAAAATAAAACCTATAGCGGAAATTTTCAGACTAAAGAATCTGTCCGTTCCCGCCAACAGCAAATTAGTCACACCTGACATAATCTCCTTGTTTGTATCCATGCCTGGGGTGGTGGTGGCTTAGCTGGTAGCATGCCAGGCTCATAATCAGCAGTTCCCAGGTTCGAATTGTGCCTGGGCCAGCATTGACATTTATCTCTGCAAAACTCCCCACCATGCCCTAGGTCAGAAGGGGACACCAATTGGTTTGGAAAGGTTGCCACCTGTTGGATAAGCCATGGCCCCATGTGTGGGAGAGACACTCTCTGTGCATGTTAAAGAACACACTGGATGGCCTTGACAGGCTACTATTTGTCTCCCAACAGCTGTCTAGTGGTTCCCACCCCAATTTCTCTGAGATCCGGCTCTTTAGTCCATTGTGTGGAAAAAAAGTGCTTCTCATAGGTTAAACCCATCCACTCCATTTTTTGATGCAATTATATTATTTCAGATAAAAATTATTGAAGAGCAAAAATTTCCCTTCCTGAAATCAATGCCATTCAGGAAGCTCTTAAACTAATCACCTAAAACAATTATTTCCAGTTTGGTAACAAAATTTACAGGCAGGACATAGGGCCCCCACATGAGCTCACCCCTTTTTGATATTACCTTTCAAGACCTTAAAAGAAAAATTTTCAACTCGGCAACAACGTTACCCATTTTCTGGTGTCCTATGTTGATGATATGTTTTTAATTTGGAATGGCAGCAATGAGCAATTAAACTGCCTCATTATTAGAGCCAACAATAAAATTCTATTCTACGATACATTTCATAAAAAAATAAAATAGCAATGCCATCCCTTATTTAGATGTTTTTATTCAAAAAAATATTGCAGGAGCCTTCACATCAGCCCTCTATCACAGGTGGATTCATGCATCACATGGGCTTACAAAATTGTAGCCTTCTGTTCTCTTATCCATAAGGTCTTCACTGTATCACCAAACAAGTATTTGCTTAAAAAAGAAATTTAAAACATTCAATTCATTACTGTGACCCATGGCTTCCATCCAAAAACAATAGAAAAACTAATCAATAAGTATAGAAACGACAACAGAAGAGATTTCTTCTTGTCCTATGCGAATGTCTACAAATTACTTAGACCCCCCCCCCCCCAAAAAAAAAAAAAAATCAATATTGTTTTCAGCACAACTACAAATCTGAAGAAAATTATAAATTTAGCTTCCTTCAAAAATCTGGTGTATACAGATTTCCCCTACATTTGCCAGATAATTCCGTTGTCTACTATTGGAAACCCTTATGTTCTCTACAGGAGAGGTTCACAGAGCATAAGACAGCCAAAGCAAGCTAATAATTGACTGTCATGCCAAGCTGGCATAGACATGCAGCAACCATAGACTGGGAACACACCACAATGCCAGCATGTGCATCACTTATTACAGAACAATCATCTGCGAGGCTATTGAAATAATGACCTCGCCCATTCCTGCCTGCAATTAAGACAATGGAATCGCCCTTCACAACATATAATGAAATTGAAGTTTTTAACAGCCCTAATACCACCTTTTACAAAATGGTCCAGTTTTTAAAGAAGGATGTTAGACTCTAATACCACCATACAGTGTCACTTCACTGTAAATGGAGTGCTGTCCTTTCTCCAAAAAGCTTTAGAATTTGCTCCTAAAAGCAAATATTTTGAAAGATAAACTTTAATTTTTTTACTCAACCACAGAGAACTTTAAGTCACTTTAATTAAAATGGCATGCCAAGTAGGTGTCACAGAGGAGTGAAATTTTATGTACAAAGAATGGCATTCTTACCTTTGTGGAGTGGTTTTAACAACCACCTGTTGGTGACTAGTGGTACACCCAGAAACTTTGAAAACGCAGTGAGGTTTATGCAGGATTAGCCTTACTAGAGGCATTTGCACATATTTCTTTGTATTTCTATCATTATTTTCTGTTTCCCACTGAGACATGTCTTTCATTCCAACAAGGTGATGTTAGTGCAACTCTTGCTGGAATGTTAATCAATGTAGCATGTCAGTGAGAGGGAAAACCAACCAACTTGGGGTGTCCTCTGACCAGGAGAGGGGGAGAAAGTTGGCAAAGACCAAAAGGACAGAGCCCCAAAGAGGATGAGCAAGTAAGCCACAAGACTTTTAACTTGGAAATCCCTACTTTTATCAACTTTTATCTTGAGAAATCTTATTTAGTATTTTTATTTTATTTTGAATTTATTTAGTATATTTTAGTATTAATATCTTATTATTAATACTACTTTTATCTTGAGAAAGTACCTGAACTTGGATAGCAAACTGGTACAGTAATTCATAGCTATGATCTAGGTCTTTGTGATGTGGTCAAAGTTTATGTGCTAATATTTCAATAATGGATGTTTGTTTTTTATAAAGGCTGTAGTCGTAAATATTCATTAAGGGGGTCTTAGTATTCAGTATTGAGTCCCTGCATATGCATCGAGTCACAGAAGTCATAAGGACTCTAACCCCATTCATGTATTGAGATAAGGTGGATGCAAACTATCCCTATCAATCTGTTTTTTATTGCAAAAATAACAAATTTGAGCTAACACTGGTTATTTGCAATTCAAATTCTGTTTTTCTGTGGTCTGTAAAAATCAACTTTCTCTCAATAGCATGGTTCAAAAAATTTGTTTGTTCATTACTAAATGAAGCTAAAATTTCTTAATGCTCTGTGGCATAATTCTTGTTGCAAAACTTGAGATCTTGTGTTCCACACATTTTTAACATCTGCACTACAACTGAACATCAACCAGAGTTGCCAAATTTTTATTTTGCCAGGAAGTACATTAAATAATTTTGCTTTTCTTTTACCTATGACATAAATATTCAATGTATTATCACTTGACAAATCATTAAAAAAATGCTTTTAAAAATTGTGTCCAATATTACATTGTAAATTTCTTTTACCTATGACATAAATATTCAATGTATTATCACTTGACAAATCATTAAAAAAATGCTTTTAAAAATTGTGTCCAATGTTACATTGTAAGTGAAATATAAGCTGCATTTGTTAAGCTTAGTTGCACTAAATGGGGAATGGTAGATAGTTCTCTGGATGTTCAGGACCTAACTCAAAAAGGCACTGAGATTGTTTCATTAAACTATGGTTATAATGTCTATATATTTGTTGATTGTTTCATTAAAACTATGGTATATATGATCTATGGTTATTGCCTATGTGTAGCCTCCTCCTTCACGGACCTCTATGTTGCAAACCAATACTTTTTAAAACCTGAAACACATTCACATGTGAAGCAGTTGTGCCAAATAATTTTTACTAAATAATTCCTTTGTAATGCCAAAAAAAGCATACATGCATTATGAAATGCCATTCCAGTATGATAGTTTAATTCAATGTCATGCATCTTCCAAAAATTCCAACATCTATGACTAGCACACTAGCCTGCACTAGTCAAAGTGTCGCAAAAATTTTAGTTGTGAGCTGCCACTATCTTAAAACTTGCAAAATTTTCTTTTGTTCATTAAAGAAAAGATGTTTGTTGGATTGTGGTGGACCTCATGCTCCCACCTTCTCTGGGGCTGTGCCAGGAAGCTTGCCTGAGAGAAGAGGGAAGCCCTTGGTCCTGTCCGCTCTTTGGACAGCACCAAGCTCGGGAAGGTCCCTCTTTCAAGTTCCGTGGTGACACTCCACCTGCCTAAGAAGTCTGTGTGCAGAAGGTGTCTCTTTGACCCCTCAGTCAGCTTTGCTGCTGCAGCCCCGAGGGATCATGTGACCCCCTGCTGCTGCGATGGAGGTAGCGTCAGCGAAGATGCCTGTGCTTGAAGCAGAGACACCTTCAGCTGCCCCTGCTTCCCTGGCCCCTGTCGTTACCCTTCCTGATGTGATGCCCTCTGCCCCTGAGGACTCTTGTGCTGCAGGTACCTCCATGGTGCAGAATTTCACTTCAAACTCTGCAGTGGACTCTTGTCCCATTTAGCCATGCAGTTGGCCAGGAAGGTAAAGAGGACAAGAAAGAGCAGCGCTGCTCATTGGCCTCACCTGCCCTTCTCCTCCTTGATACATCAGGATTTCAAGAAGGACCACAGGACACAATCCTCCTGCCAACCATTCTCTCTCTACTTGTGGATGTCATCAAGATCGTAACTTCCACTACCTCGTTCCCATCGTTCTACCTGAGGAATCTTGACCTTGAACTTTGACGATCCTCAACCAGTTGGCCTCCCTCATATCGCACTTTATGGACTGCCAAACACTCTGTGTTAACTAGCTTTTCTCCAAGGTTCCTTCTTCCCACCCCAACTATGAGCATGGCTAACAGAGCTTCAGGAGCAAGGCTGCTGACACCAGGAACTACATCAACCTCATTCCAGTTCCCATCCTTGCTCTCTGTGAGGCCAACCTCCCTGTTCACTGTCTTCAAGCCCTATATTGTGCACAAGAATGTCACACATCATGCTACTGATCTTACTTTCACTGATGTGAAGAGTGATTTTGTAGCATGCCGCATTCGGTTGAACGGCCATCATATCACCCTGATATCCTGTATTGTGATGGTATTACAGGATATTCTGTTGCAATGCCCTCAGCCCTGGATTCTCTGTGGGGAACTAAATGCCTGCAGTCCATCCTGGGGCGGAGATATCAGTGAGGAGAGGATATCGAGATGTCATCTTGCAGCGCAATCTCTTTTATGGCCAACGATGGCTCAAGTTCTACAGACCTCCAAGCACCTACAGCTCCATTGACTTGACCCTCTGTTTTTCCAGCATTGGTCAAAGCCTCAGCTGGTCAGTTAACCCTGACACCTGGAGCAGTGACCACTTCCCACTGCACATCTCCTTGCTTCCAAAGGGATGTGCAGCTCCAAGAACGTTAAGCTTTCAACTGGTGGTTTTTTCAGCAGATCTCATCTGAAGGACTCGCTGCCATCGAAGCTACAGATCTCAGTTCAGGGTCAGAGGCCCTCACTGCTGCCTGCACTGTTACGATCTTGACATCTTCCCTCTACAGAACCACTGTGCACTGGGGGTAGATGATGGATCATGTTGAGAAGATTCCTCTTGCTGTGTGTTAAACACTGACTGTTTGTGTGGGGAGGCCAATTTTGAACTCGTAGCGATTCGATGCTCATAAAGAGGCTAGGATCATAGTATACTACAGCTATGATATCGTTGAAATTAGGACATTTTTCCTGGGATCCCACATATTTTTATTGGTTAATTCCTGGAAATTAAAAAAAAATTCCCAGGAACATTGAATTGTTTAAAATTTATTTTTCAATATTATGATTAGATTCTAAAACTCGATGGGACACTTTAATGGGTATGATTGAGAGATTTTTAGAAACAGCAGCAGTTTCTAAAGCATTAATTGATATTAAAGAAAAGCAAATTTAAGTAATGAAGAATTTGATGTGCTGCAAGATATTGTTTCAACCTTGCAGCCAGCAAAATTTGGTGCAGACAAATTATGCAGCTGTGATGCAACTCTGTTAAATGCTGAAGGAGTATTTGCTTTCATTATTAATGAATTACAACAAAAGTCAGAATTCGTCAAGATGAAAAACTCTCTCATAAAAAGGATTTTGTTAGCCTGCTTCAGTATTTAAATATTGAGGAAAATTATGTGAATTCTACTGTGACTCCTGGCCTCCCATCATTACCAAACAAAGACTCTTTAATGAAGAATCTCCATCTAGCCCCAACTCTTCACAATCAGTAGATGAAGAAAATAAAAAAATTTTGCGACCCACGACATTGAGAGACAAGTTAGAAACAGCAATTCAATCTAAGGCAAAACTTGTGAAATCTTCAACTTATTCTCAGGATCACAAACAGTGTTTAGGCCTAGTTTTGAAGCAAGAATTGCAATTATTCGAGGGAACTGGGGATAGAGCTTCCAACATTATACATTGTTGATTCACTAAAAAGCATTCCACTGACTTCTGTTGAATCAGAGAGAGCATTTCTGCAGTTAGTTTTTTTTATTACAAAATTGAGAACTAGCCTTAGTGATAAGAGTATTGATGCTTTGTTTTTTAAGGAGTTATTATCAAAATACATAAAAAATTCATTTTTGATTGCAAATGTCAAAAAGGCTTCATTTCTTAAAAGAAAGCTAATTTTTTTTGTTATTTTTTCACAAAGAAACTAAATTGAAATATTATTTTAGTGTTAAATAAAGAAATAAAATGTTCTAGTCTTTCTTTGTTTCCTATAAATTTAATTTTTTTAATATATATGTCAGACCTCTGTGGCAAGCAGCTGCTCGAGGGGGTATTTATTTTATTTATAAGCAAAACAGTAGACTTTTTAAAATTTATCCAGCCATTCCCAAGATCCTGGGAAATCCAAGGGAAAAAAAAAAAACTATATATTTTAGAAGCCCTAATTGAAATTGACCCTAATCAATAATAAATAACACTAGACAACAAATTGAAACTTTCTTTTTTATAACACTGGTAAAATAGGATGCTCTTAACCAGTTTTGGGATGCTGATTTCAAATATGGCTGTGAAAAATCTGCAGCACATACAGGGTTTGTTTTTTTTATTATGGATTGATATATTTCAAATTTCAATGAATATGCATATCTGGGAAATGAAAATAAATGTGACTATTTTATTAAATAAGTAAATTAAATGAGTTAAAACCCATTAATTAATTACATGATTACAGCGAAAAAAAATTGAAACATCACAGTTATAGACCACTGAATATAAAAGTAACAAATGAAATAATATTGATAGGGAAAATAAGCAAACATGGGTAGGGATCTTTTATACTTCCAAGAAGTTCATTTTTGTCTTTTACGTGCTGAGGTATCTTCCTTCTGCAAGAACTAGCAGTAGTCATCCATCATTGCTTGGTCCCACCTGCCATAGAATCTCTCCTCCATGGTTCGGATATCTTGGTGAAATCTTTCCCCCATTTCATCACTGACAGCTCCTAAGTACTTGGGAAAGAAGTCGAGATGAGAGTGCAAGAAATGGATCTTCAAAGACATTCGGCAGCCAAGATTTTCATAATTTTTGAGAAGCTCTTGAATGAGCTGATGGTAATTTTCCTCTTTGTGATTCCCCAGAAAACCCTGGGCCACAGAAGTGAAGGATTTCCATGCAGACCACTCCTTCATATTCAATTTTTCTTCGAAGACAGTATCATTCAGTAGCTTCCTGATCTGAGGACCAACAAAGATCCCTTCTTTGAGTTTGGCATCACTTAGTTTTGGAAAATTTTCCTTCAAGTGCAAAAACCCTTTATCAGTTTTGTTCATAGCCTTTACAAAATTTTTCACCTGCCCCAATTCGATGTGTATTGGTAGGAGCAGAAAATCAGAGGGGTCAACTAGAGGCTTATACCTCACATTACTCTTTCCAGGAATAAAAACCTCTTTTGGGCCAATCTTTTGTAGGCCCAAAGAGGAAAACACAGAAAACAGCAAAATTTTGTGAAGCCTCCTTGAAGAAAGAAAGATATAACTTTTAGATCACCATATTGTCAGCCGTCCCATGGCCGAGTGGTTAGCACGCTTCACTACTGATCTAAGGGACCTGGGTAAGGTATGGATGTATGTAGTTTTTTCTGCTGAGGTCCTGCCATCCTCACAGACCTTCTACTATGGCATATAAACTGTGGTAAGCAGCTGCTTGAGGTGGTATTTTATTGTCCACTTAAACTGGTCATATTTTATAGCAGTGAGTATTTTTTTCATGCTTTCATAAGTTTCCTTCATTCCCACAGCACGTGTCACTGGAATGGTTTTTGGTTTCCTTTATGCAAAAGGACAGCTTTTAAACTGAATTTTGATGAATCTATAAATATAGATACCATTCCTTAGGGTTGGTTATGAGTTGTTCCAATTTCTTCCATCAGCCCTGAAATATCTGTGCAGAAACACAAACATCTCACATCTCGTAAAAAGCAGATAAAGCCAAATTTCGCTTTCTGAACAGAGAAACTCTGGTACACTTGGCCAGAAGATCCCACTCGTGAAGTCTTGAACCTGCAACCTCATCTTGTTTGGAGAGTCCTAGGTCTCAAACAAGATAATTTAGTTCATTTTGCTGAATCAGATGAAGCTCGTTTAACTTTTTAAGGGTGTATGTAGAATCAGGATCTGTATGTACTTCAAAGTCTTCCTCTGATGAATGTGAATCCATCTCCCAGCTGGTTGGAGATGTTGGTAAAGGAAGATCTCCATGAGAAACTGACCTTATGGCTGAAGGCACATTTGGGTATTGTATTTTGCTTTTGTTCTTTTTTGAAAAGTCAGACACTTTAGTTAAACAAAAATGTCAATCATGAAAGTGACTAGTTGACTCATGCCAAACCACTGAAACTGAAAAGGGCATGAATTTTATTTTAACTTTCAATCATTCACTCAGGCCAACAAAGCACGAAATGCAGCACACACGTGGAGCCCATGTTTTGTCCTGATTTCCAACATGACATCCAAAATACATGTTATAGGCTTTCTTCACAATCTTTGCCAAAGAATGACCCTGGGATTTTAAAATATAATTTCCACACACACATAACAAAACTTATCTGGCATATTAACACATCCGCAATGCTGCCTTTGTGCCATTTATACGACAAAATTCACTCTTCAACGTACAGCATGTGTTCCTCCTACAATGAAAACAAGAATGGTGGTCTGAGAGATAAGAATAATGGTGGCCCACTTTGCAATCGGTGTTGCCAGCCACAAAAAGTAAAATATCTAGTATCCTCCCAGTTGCCTGGAGGTGTTGGTACAAGAAAATCTTAAAAGGAGTCAAAATTACCAATAACATAAAAATGTGATGTGCTAGCCACTTTTAAAGCCAGATCTGAAATCAGCACCTGAAAAACAGATAAAGGCAGCTATAATTGTTCATGTTATGAAAGCCTTGTAAACCAGTGTAAAAACATAATCAGTAGGTATCATTCATTGACCAATAAACAGCTATTCATTATATCATTTTTATAAAAAACTGCATGCCCCTTCTGTGATCTTTGAGTAAATGCTTTGACTATGCCAGTGGCAGCTCTTGGCATCCCACACAGAAAGTGCACTTGCAGCAAGCAGTCTGTGGCATGAGTTAACTGAATTTCTCTTAGTCAATCAGCAGGCACCAGCCATTGAATATCAAGGGATCAATGGACATATTGCATAAGTCAACACCACACTATAGATGTATTAGAAAAATAGTTTTGAGAATGTTCTAGGGCCTAAAGTATCTGTTTGTTATATGCTGTATAGTAAGTAGTGTTTATGGCTGTCACACCAAAGATATCTGAAGGGAAAACCTGATGTCACGTGATTTGTCACCAGAGGCTTCCCAGAGCAGAGGCTCAATCGAAGCGCGAGACTTATTTTACGAGTGCTAGTAGTCGCCATTGCTGTTTGCAACTTTACCTTTGTGTGCAAAATGTAAGTTCTGTTTCTTTATTCTGTTTTATGTATATTGTTTAAATTCTAGTGTATTTATAGTAATTATTATGCTCATCATGTCCCATAAATGTATTCCTGGCTACCATAGTAATAATAGTGAATCGTCATTCTACCTTTCCGAATCGCCTTTTCTTTAACATTCACGAATCACCTCCATAATTCTACCATTTGTGTCCAAGCTCAGGAACAAACTAATTTATTTGCCACTCAATGGGCGACTACTGGTCCTGTATTACAGCATCCGGAAATCTGTCCTTCTGGATTTGATTTCTCCTCAATCCTGGATTTGCCTTTTAATATTTCAGAATTAAAACACGCTATACAATGACAACCAAAAACGTCTCAATACAAAAAAGAAAACGTTTTGTGCTACCTATGTTGTTCATTTAACAAAAAAAAAAGAGATTTTAGTATTGCACCTCGGCAGCTATTAATATGTGGGGCCATGTATCCTACTGAAGTTTCTATAAATGTGGGATATTATGTTATGCTGTTTTTCAAACACTTACATCCAGTAATGTAGAGCAGCAATTTCTAAACTGCAAAAATCAATTATTGGCATATTAATATTGCAAAGCAGATTTTGAAAAAAGAAACAGTGTTTATGTGGAAATAAAATAATAGACTTGCTACATAAAATTACATTAACATATTAAATATGTATATGCGTAATTCATCATAATCAAAATATGCACCCAAGAAATCATTCAAAAGGAAATTAAGCACTTTGGCAAAATAATTAATCACATGCCACCTATGTCTGTCTTGTTGCATTTTACTGGTGTACCAGTCATGTCTTAATGATAGACATTGGTATATTTGATGTGGATTTCGAATATTTTTCTTGTAGTTACTATCATCAGTATATGGTATCCAGTGTTATAATTTTCCTTAACAAGCTGCATGGGTTATATTTCCAGTTATTATGGAACACTCTTCAATGTTACAATGAAATATGTTTTTTTTATATTCTTATGTCTCTTACAAACTATATAAGACAATAACATTGTGCTCACATCTTGTGCTTATTAATTTTTACTTGTCTACTAGAATGTCTCAGTGGTAGACATTAGTTGTCACAAACTATTTTTTTTTAAGCATACAGTATGATTGAGTTATCATTGGCATATTTGATGTGGATTTCAAATATTTATTTGCCTTTTAGTTACTATTATCAATATATGGTATTCAATGTTATCATTTTCCTTAACAAGCTGCATGAGTTATATTTTTTGTTATTAAGGAATTTTTTTCAATGTTTCAGTGAAATCTGGAATTTTTTTAAATATATTCCTATAATTCTCTTACAAATTATATAAGGCAATGGCATGCTGTGCTTAATAATTTTCACTTGTCTACTGGTATGTCTCAATGATAGACATTAGTTGTCGCAAACTATTTTTCGAAGCATACAGTATGATTGAGTTATCATTGGCATATTTGATGTGGATTTCGAATATTTACTTTTTTGTTGGATGTATGTGTAGTCAATATATTAGCTGTAAATAATTCAAAGTAACATTTGTATTAAATTTTTTATGTCATCGTGCTTGTTAAACAAGTCTTTCATTTTGGTGTTTGTACTGGGATTTATTTCAATTATGTGTAACATTTGTATTAAATTTTTTACGTCATCGTGCTTGTTAAACAAGTCTTTCATTTTGGTGTTTGTATTGGGATTTATTTCAATTATGTGATACTGATGATTTAAATCTTATTAAGAAAATAATTCTAGTCTTTTTAATAAAATAGTAGAATTGCACTGATGATTTGATCAGCTGTGAATGAATTCTGATCTCAGTAACTCTCTTCTTAGAACATGAACTATGCTAAATTTAAAAGTTTTATATGAAATATAACCATACTTTTAGTGACAGACTGGATCTGTGATATTTATCAATATTGTTAAACTCTATCTGAAGTTAGTATGAATATATTTTGCTAACCTGTGAATAAATTTTATCTCTTGCAATATATTTGCAAATGCAGCAAATTAAAAAGAAAAAAGAAATTAATGAAATTATGCTTTAAAAATCTGGTGTATTCTGTTTTCTTATCTATTTCTCCAGGGCAGCTATGTTGGGAAGCCCATGAGCTAGTAAAGTATTTAGCTTCCATGAGGTTAACACTGGAATTAGCTAAACTGCAATTATACCCCTTTATTATACTTGCACTTGCAAAGTACAAACCTTCTACTTTTCCTTATGAGGCACAAATCTAACCCTGAATTTTCCATGTCTTTAATCCGTTTTTTTTTTCAACATAATTTCCACGAATATAAAGGGCATCTGTTTAGTCAGTAATACTTGTGACTACTTGGAAATCTCAAAATGTTTTCTTTTTTATGTTTATGTATGATTAGCTTTATTGCAGCTATAACAGATGCAAAGTATTGGAAAATAGTGAATATTTCTGTAGAAAATTATTAGTAAGAGAATGTATAACTTGTTTATATCACGTCACAATTAGCTATGCAATGATGTCATTGTGAATAAGCGGGAAGAATGAACATCAATCCAATCATTTTCTGTTCCTTACTGGAAAAAAATCTTCAAAAATAAATAATCTCATCAAAAGATTTCATTAATAACGCTTATCGCTAAACAATGAAACCTTGTTTCACACTTAAAAAGAGCCTTTAAAATAAATATCAAAAGTAAATTTCCTTAATAACACTTGTTAAAGAAAATCAACTTAAGAAAAGCCCCGAAAACAAATAATCTCTTTAGATAGAACTATTCTAAACAGCATATAGCAGTCATAAACATTGGAACATGTGGATGGATATCATATTGCAACTCAACGTTACAGGTTTTCCTGGGGAAAAATACATGGTGGCTGAGGACCTTATAATGCACCGTAGCCTTACCATCTGTTGTTCCCTTGTGGCAAACGGCTTGTTTATATCACATCAGATTCCTATCTCTAGTTAAATTTCGCACACAATTACGACTGGCGCCTCGTTAACCAAAAAGTACCTTTTGTTCTTACTCATGTCAAATAAGCATATCTTTATGATGGAGATGGTTAGGGGTACATCGAATATGATTATACAATCTACCAAATGCCAACATTTTTAGTTACATTCAGAATTGCCATTTAGTCCTTAGTTTTAAATTAATATACATTTGCTTGATCCTTTTACTCATAAAATGATTACATAAATGCATTTCATATAATTGCTTGTTGAACTAACAAATGAAGTAATCTGATTCTTAATAAACATGACATCTACGAAGTTTTTTGGGGCTTTTTTACCAGTAGTTGGTATAATCTTCTAAACCAAACTTTAGATGAGAGCATCTATTTTTAACAAGTTTACAATAAAAACACAACGATATTTTTTCTACAGTGCCAATTTTCATCGAAATTTTTAATGTTATGTAAGTAATTTCCTATATACCATTAAAGTGCCAAAAACGAGAAACATATATTTCTTTATACAAATATTTCATCTGATATTAGTAAAAGCTAGGTTCAAGGAGTTGTAAAATCATGGTGAAATTCTCCAATGAGGGGCTCAAAAACCACAAGAGAGGCATCACATATCGAAGGTGGTACTGAAAAGAAAATGGCACACCAATTTCATAGAGAATGAACATTAGTAATTTAAAAGCTAAAAATATAATAATTCTTTTGTTTATTAATGCTATTATCATTTCACATACTTACCAATGCTCAATCACAATGCGAGCTTCTTTCTTTAATTTTTTTGCTGCTTCTGCTACTGTTTCCCCTTTGACTTCTTGCTTACGTTTGCTTCCTTTGTTGGACTTTTTGGCACGTCCCTTTTTCTTTGGACCACTTTTTGCAACATCGCCCGATGCTTTTTCATCTTCAACCTCACCATTTTCTGAATCTACAACTTCATCTTTTTCAATTTCTTCAACATTTTGGGCTTCTGCTGCCTTTGCTCCTCTCCTAGCACGACCACCTCTTTTTCCCGCCATTCCAACTTTAGATCCTGGAATATCGCCAGCAGCTTTTTCATCTTTGACATCACCATTTTCAGAATCTACTACTTCAGTTTCATCAACTTTTTCAATATTTTTTATTTCTGTAGCTTTTGCTCCTTTCTTACCACGTACTCCTTTTTTTCCCGCCATTTCGCTTCAGTACTTCTTCTACAATTCGGTTACGGTCACACACACAGATCCTCTCTGTATTAACAAATCGTCTGATTAGAAAATTCCGGATATTATTCTTACTTTAACTGTTACAGATTTATATCACATACAAGGCTGGTCCTTAGGCTTAGACCATCAATTCATTTTTTTTTTCAATTTTGGTTTCAACTTACGGTTTAAACCTGCACTGTTCAAAGTAGAAATCCCAACATCGCGAAGGAAGTGATATATATGCCCGAAACTGATGGAAACTGACGGAACGGAGTTATGAGTGCACAAATGATCAAAAAACTGAACGTGAGAAAGCAAGGTACGTGCGTTGTTACAGATTCATCGGTACATGGTAGACCCACCTCGGGCGGTTATACAAGCCTATAGAAGTCTCAACATTCCATGAAATGTGATGGTTAATGGTGTTCTGAGGTATGGCAGCACACAACTGGGTACGCAACTGTACCAGTTTCGCCATGGGAGGGAGCTGGCTAAGCCGGCGACCCAAAAGGTCCCACACTTGCTCAATGGGCAACAAACCCGGGGAGTATGGACCTTGGGAAATGTCCACCGTTGCACATGCAGTATGTGGAGTGGCGTTGTATTGCTGCAGAATCAATCTAGGCATCGTCAGGACCATGCCTAGGAAGTTGCCTGAATGCGTGCAAAATTAATTCGGCCTTTCTACTTATGAGTCATTATAATCTTAGGTGCCAGTAGGGAGAAAAGAGGCTCTCACGTAACGCAATGTATGGACAACCCTCTAGCCTTAGCGAAATGTACAAAAAAGAAATATATCTTATTTTTGCAACAAACCGTTTCGATACTACACATAGCATTCTAACAATGAGAGATAATGAGAGCATTCAAAGAAATATTACGAAATATTAGGAAATATACATTTTTAATGAGTACCACGAATTGGTAAAAGAATTTAGCTTGCATCTAAAAATATTCTTCAGAAAAATGAAAAAAAGAGCCAAATTCACTGTATTATTTATTTTATGAGCTGCGGATTGGATGGGCTTTGTTTAAATGTTTCTGCTCCTTTAGAGAAATAGAATTTTAAATTAAGAAAAAAAACTGAAAAATCGCTTTTTCAGACCCCAGTTTCACTTTAAACCATTAAATTTCAAAACAATAAAATTTTACTGTTAAACCTCATATTGGGGGGAAAAAAATTATTTCCTGATGATCCAATGGCTAGCATGCCTGGGTTTGAAGGGACCCAAGCAATCTGTCTAGTTTTCACAATAAAAATAAAAAAAAAACCGTGAAATACTCTGGTGGAAAATGTGGAACACATGTTTTGAAACTCCAATTTTAATTAAAATCAGTTAAATTAATAAAGGAAAACGTTAATATTCCTTTGCTTGGCTATAATTTCTATCAGGTTTTGATACTGTTTCGATGTACATTTTCACCATTTTTCGTCTATATTTTTTATTTGACCTTGCTCTGTACAGAAATGTAACTATCTATGTGACACTGTCTCCTTTCTTCCACCCCTGCGATGGCTGTTTATGGCTGATGTGTCTTGCTGCAATTAGCAACATAGGTTTATTGCTCGTGATTGTTGCTCATTTGTCTATTTCCAGCCTGGCTTCTTTCATCTTGGAGCGCAGACCAAATGACTGTCCCTTGAGTCATGGAGGATGGTGCTTGCACCAGGAGCATCAGACTTCCCATTGCCAAGATTGAGGAGTTCTTTCAGTACTGGCTTTTGGAACAGACCTAATACTGCGGCTGCTCTATGAATATATATTTCACCCTTCTAAAGGGATCAAGAGACTCCCACAATCTGAGTTTAGAGGTTTTCCTCTGTTAGGTGCATAGAAGATGCAACCTGATAAAAAACTTTTTCACAGTTGTTTGTCATAAGCCAGTAGGCAACATCAGTTCTCACGGAGACATCTGTAAATATCTTCAGAATTAAACCTTTGCTATTGTTGTAACTTTGGGTTTGTCATCATTCATAAATTCTTCGATGCCAAAAGCCCAATATAAGAAACGAACCAAAATCATATTTCCTTACCTATGAGGCACTATGGATGCATTAAATTAGACAACCCGTAAGAACCAACGATTGTTGCAAATATAGTTTTATATTTTAGCTTATTTCAGACTTAAGCAATTTCAGGCATCCAAAAAATTCATTCTGTTTCAATGCAGAGTAAAGCCACATTTCCGAGTAAACCATGTGAAGCAAACATATTAGATGGAATAGATGATGGAAAGTTATGCAAAGAAATCATGTGAATACGAATAAATTCTCAGCATAATTACAAATACTCTAGTAAAAAATCCAGTATTGTGTTTGTGTCATGCACATATTTTATGCTTTTTCATTGAAAATTCTGATTTAACAAATTCTAAATTAGTGGAAGAACTGCAATCCAATTCCCACAATTATGCCACATAAATTTGCCAAGGCTGAAGCATTAGATATCAACAGCATAAATACGAATTCCAAATACAAAATACAACTTCCAAGTGTTTCTAGATCATAATCTCTGTTATACTGTATCGAAATATATGTGGTAAGCACTTTAAGAGCAAATATTAAAAAATATATATCTCCTCAAGCAGCTGCTTGCCACAGAGGTCTGACAGGAGCCTGTCAGTTTATATGCCATAGTAGGTCTCTAAGGATCTACTTGAAACCAGATCCCTTAGATCAGGATCCACTCGGCCACAGCCATAAAAACCCAATACACAATGAAAATAGAAATTTGAATTCAAATACTGTCCTGCACAGTATCCCAAAACTGCTAACAACATATTTGTAAGCACTGTAAACAAAATAATGACGCATATAATACGAAAACATCCAAACTTCCTTTCCAAGGACTGGCCTTTAAAAAAATTATACCATAGTAAAGATGAGATGCCAATTACCACCTTGAACGATAATTGAATACAATATTGTTCTGTAGTCGTATGTTTCCTCACCTCCTCTTCTAGGTCTCTGCCTGTGATTCGAGAAAAAAAGCATGTTCTTTCTCAATGAAGCTTCTACCGATAGATGGCGCTGATCCCTAGTAACAAGGCGCTGATCGCTATATAGGTAGAGGTTCCCATCTCAATATTGGACGTTTTTCGATTCTTGCGCCTTGCATTTAGCCCAACTCTCTACTTTTTTCCCCCTTACTCAGACAAAATTCCAACTATTATCAATCAGCCGTATAGGCTTCGGCAGTGCGCCGAATTATACTAAATTTTATCATCGTTCTACCTCCGATGAAAGAGATATGGGTCTCGACCCGGTGCTCTGTATTGTCCTTAATGATCTTTGATCTTTGATCAATATTGGACGTCATGTTTTGTCGTCGCTCGGATTGTTTGGTGTGCATAGCCGGTGGTCACGGCATAGCTGAATGGTATTACATGGTACTCAGTGATTCCGGAAAATGACAGGGTAACATTATATACAAGTTTCAGTGTTCATGATTGCAAGCACTTTAGGAAACGGCTAAAAAAGAAAAAGTAAATTTAGGTTTTTTTTTTAAAAAAAAAGATGTAATTTCGCTTGTTTTCTGTCTGTCTGTAGACATCGAACTTTTTTCTTTATACAGATAAATAAAAATTCTTTTTGTGTTAGATAGGTATTAAAGAATCTCCTAATGGTGTAAATAATTGGAAATTCCAAAATATCAACGAATATTTCAACCGATGTATATATGTTTTGAAGTTTGAAATTTTGGTGTTGAAATGTGAAGGTTACGAAGTTACCATTGACAACAATCACTTGACCCTTTAGACCAAGGGGGGAGGTGAATGCAACTTTTTTTTTTTGTAACACAATAGTGTATGTTTTTAGAGATAAATTTAAAAATTCTTTTTGGGTTCAACACGTATTGATATTATAATTTTCATTTTGCGAATTTCCAAAACGCTATTATTGCGCCCTCTAACAGTGGAAAAAACTCGAAAAATACCAAAATTTAAAATGAATATTGCAAACGATGTAGTTATTCTAGAAATTTGAAATTTACGTGATGGAATGTGACAGTCTTGAAAATTCCATTGACAATAATGAGTTGATCCTAAGCCCATAGTTGGTAAGAAATGGAACGGTTTTGTTTTAAGATATAATTGGAAATCCCTTTTTTAGTTGGTTACTAATGAAATGCAATTCACATTTACAAAGGTAGTTTTAATTTATATTATTAGAGATCACTAAATATCGAAACTGCAAAACTTTTATTGTATGTTTCAAGTGATCTGTTTATGGTAGAAATTTTGGCATGTAGAGTTCTGTTATGGTAGAAATTCCACTGACAGCAATGATCTGCCCACTATTTTGAGAAGAGCGAGAGAAAAGCAACATTTTAAATTTAAGGATTAAAAGACAAATGCTTTTTATGTTTTATAATTACTAATAAAACACTACTATGTTCATTTCCCCCATTATACATTAAAAATAAATAAATAAATAACTCCTCAAGCAGTTGCTTGTACAGAGGTCTGACAGGAGCCTGTCAGTTTATACGCCATAGTAGAAGATCCATGAGGATGGCAGGACCTCAGCCAGCAGAAAAACAACACTAACATCCATAATTAAAACTTTTAAGTAGTGAAAAGTAGGCAAAGGAAGAACTTTATTTTTAAAGAGAATGAGATTCCCATATGTGCCAGAGGAGTTATGTGTTCTTCTAGTTATTTTACATTTTCAGTATCTTCTGACAGTGGAAATTCGAACTACTGTATAATTGAGAAAACAAACTATTAATATTTTATTAGTACTGTAATGTGCAAAAAAAGTTTTTCATTTATCTCTTAAAGCAGAACAGTTGCATTTTACCAATGTACAAATCATTACTATTAATATAAACCACTTGACCATTACACTCTACGACCTAAGATTTAAGTTTCCAGCAAAAATAGATAGTGTGAAATATTTATTTACAAATTTGGTATTTTCCAGCTTTGTTCCGCCGCTAGAATTCGCCTTTCGAGTTTTTATATACCGCCTTTAGCATTCTCTAACACTGGAAATTCCATTCACGAAGATTCGGAAAATATAAATATCAATATTTTTGTCGACATACGGGATTTGAACCCGCATCTCTCCAGATACACACCAGAGTATTCTAACCTGTTGAACTAACGCAGGCTTTTTCCACAAAAAACATTTATTGATTTATAAACGTTTTAACATATACAGGTAACGCTGAGATTATGAAATAGTGTTTAAATCATTAATAACCCTAAATAGCGTGAAGTGACTTCATTATTTATTTCCATCTTACTCAGAGCACTAAAAAAGAAATAGTTGCCACTCGAGATCATAGATGGCGCCATACGAAGCGTCCAAAATTCACGGGAAGAGTGATAGTCATTGTTAGTGGAAAAAAGGCTGAGACAGCATTAGTTTAACAGGTTAGAATGGCATGTTTCTGGAGAGATGCGGGTTCGAATCCCGTATGTTGGCGAAATTTTTTTCACAAAAACATTTACTGCTTTATAGACGTTTAAACGTCTACAGGTAATGCTGAGATTATCAAATATTATTTAAATCATTAATATTTTGTTAATGCATGTAAAATAAATATATATACATATATTGTTTAGTTTATCTCTTAAAGTATTTCGCACCCCTTTTGTCTAAGAGGGCAAAGCTTTGATGCCATTGTAAACCTTCTGACCATAATATAACAGTCTACTACTTACTGTTATGGTCAGAAGGTCCAAAATTTCAGATTTCCAGTGTAAATACTTTGTAATATTCGTTTGAAATTTTAGCATTTTCAATCTTTTCCCATCGCTACAGGGCGCTTTTAAAGCTATTGAAAATTTTCAAAATTGCGAATCGCAATATTTGTTCGACACCTATCCAACCGTAAAAGAATTTTTCATTTAGCTCTAAAAGTAAAAAAAAATTATTGTCTATAGACAGACAGACAGGTGGGAAAGACAACAGTTAACAGAGAGACAGACAGACAGACAGGTGGGAAAGACAACAGTTAACAGAGAGACAGACAGACAGACAGGTGGGAAAGACAACAGTTAACAGAGAGACAGACAGACAGACAGATGAACAAGTATTGTCATAGGCAGATAACAAATTGAAAACATTGGCTCGTTTTTCAAACGAACCTTAAAAAAATTATTTGTTGGTTTTAATTTAGCTCATTTCACTTTTGCAGCCGATTGCCATCTTCTGATGGAGTTTCTCGGAAAAAATGTTCATTAATTTATTTCTTTGAGTGAAATTTTTACACCCAAATGCAGCGCCGTGAGGCATTCATAAAATATGACAGCTTTTATAGACAAAAAATGGTAGAAATATATAAAACTATAACTGAGAAGTTTCAACTTGATACATACACTATCTCATAGGCTTTCGTCTCATGGTACGACAAAACATGGCGAATGGACAAATACAGGACTTTTAAGTATACGTAGAGGTCCTGTATGTTAGAGGCTGGCTTCTTCTTAAACATCCTATCAATCATTTTCTGGACCTATTTGTAAAGGAGACCTCGGCCTCCTTATCATCAGGTACACTGGAATAGTTTCGTCGGTGGGAGCAAATGTTAAATGAGAAAAATTAAAATTTGGGATGAGTAAACTGGAAATCGACGGATGTCCAAAAGTGGTCCAGTGATACTAGAAGTCGCTAATTTCGTGAAAAGTTGAGCTTAAAGGTGGGACCTCATGTTAAAATAATGTAAACATAAGTTAATGTGTGTGATGAGTGTTAATTTGGTGTAGGGTAAATAAAAAATTGTGAAAACGCATGTTTAAAAAGCTAACAAGCAGAGCAGAAGTGGAAGCTTGCAGTGGGATCCAGTCAAAGTCCTCTCAGCCAATGAGAGGAGAGGAATTTTGGTATTGGCTGAGAGCTGAATCCAAGATGGAGGCAAATTTAGCAAGAGGTGAGCCAAAAGAGAAAATGGGGTTGCAACAGATAAAAAATTAAATTAGGAATAGGAGCCTAAAAGAGGGGATTATTTGAAGAGAGGGAGATATTTTTTTACTAATTGGAGATAATCCCAAACAGTAATCTAATTGTGGGCTCTTTTCCAAGGCAGTTAGATAGAGGTCCTGAAAGTTATGCAGGATAAGGCCAGTGGGCGAAATGGTTTTTTTTAGTGATTTAAGGGAGGAGGGAATCTCCCATTCCGAGGAGGCTAATTTGGGGCTTGATAAAAACGTTAGGAAATCGATGATGTCTTCGAACGTTTCAATGAATTCTGGGCCGTCTGATTTGTGGGTGGGTTTAGGAGTTGTGACCTGATCGATAATAAAATTTAGTAGAAGGTCTGAGAGGATTGGCAGGGCCTCAGCAGAAAAACGACACATACATCCATGTCTTACCCGGGGCTTGAACCCAGGTCCCTTAGATCATTAGTCAAGCGCGCTAACCACTCAGCCATGGGTCGTAAACGAATTCATTGTCAGAAATGACAACGAATAAAATCTAGTTAATAAACATATGTAAATCATTTTTTTTTCACCTTTGTATTCTTGATTTAGTGACATATTATTTTCTTTATGAAGGATAATTTACTTTATATATGTACATATAATTATCTTTATAAGTTTATAAAATAAAAAAATGTGTAAATGAATAAAAATCAAATAAAGATTTAATTAAAGATTTTGATATGATTTGTTTGAAAACAACTTATTATTTGTACTGGGTTTCACGTCTGGAACCAATCTTCTATTTTTTTTCATATGCACTGTATTTTTTTTTACACGTCCCCCCCCCCCGGTTTTTTGGGAACCTATCTAACGTGTAAAAACAAAATTGGGTGTGATATCTAAGTACACTGAAGGCAAAATTACGAAGTCACCAAAATTTTAGAAGTAGAAAAATATGTGTTTCTAAAAAGGTGCTACAGTTCTCAAATTAATATCACTGATGCGTTAATTATTAAAACATTTCGTTTGTATTCAACAATACACTGCACACCACTGTTTTTACAATATTCAGCACACCACTGTTTTTACAAAAAACTCGAAAAGTCCAATGTCCAAAATGAAATCCACTGCAGTTTCCAAACATTTCATTATGTTAAAATTCAATACATAAACTGAATCAAAGGAAAATGCAGATTAAAAGGTCTGCTGTCCAACTAGCCCGTATTGGGATTGCACAGTATTCGTTTTACCATACTGGTGTAGAATTAGACCCAGGGAAAAATAATGCAGGATGTTTTTTGCTTCTAATAATATATTTTTAATTAAAGTCCAATGGTGATACACAACTCTAACATGGATTTGAAAATTGTCACTCACAAGGGAAAATATATGTTAGCATCTGAAAATGATGAAATAGTGGCAAAATTCAGAAACTGTAAAGTTAATAAAGTTATAAATCAAACATTGTACCGATATTCACAAAAATCATTAATATTGTCAAAATGGTTGCAGAAATGGGCATTTCAATAACAAATTTCATTTGTATATTTATAATAGATGCTAATAGAGCCATATAGTGTTCTAAGGCAGCAATAAATAAGACATTTTTTTTATAAATAAAAATACTATTGCAAAAGTGATAACAAACTAAATACACTTATAAGCACATCTAATAGATCCGTTTATTAGGAATTAATTCTCAGCATAATTGCAAATACTCCAGTAAAAGATCCGGTTTACTGTTTCTGTCAAGCACATATTTTGTTCTTTTTCAAATTAAAATTATGATTTAAGAAACTCTAAATTGATGGAAGAGCTGCAATACACGCAATTATGCCATATAAATTCTCCAAAGCTGAAACATTGGGTATCAACAGGATGAATATAAATTCAGCCACAAAATACAGCTTCTGAGTGGTTCTAGATCATAATCTTTGCTGCACTGTAACGAAATATATGTGGTAAGCACTTTAAGAATAAATGTTCACCAGAAAAACTCAATGCACAATGAAAATAGAAATTTGAATCCAAATACTTTCCTGTGCAGTATTCCAAATTTGCTAACAACATATTTGTAAGCACTGTAAACAAAATTGTGACATATATAAAACGAAAATGTCCCAACACTCTTTCCTAGGTCTAGCCTTTAAAAATATATTTTAACATAGTAAAGAGAAGATGCCTTGTGATATGAGTATATAGTATATGATACCATAGGAAGAACGAGATGACTGTGAAGGACAGATGAATGCAGTATTACTCTGTAGTCGTATGTTTTCCATAAACGCCAAGGGCTAATACAAACTTCTACCCTTTCGTCCCATGGGAAATCAAATAAAGCTGAGAATAATTTTCATTGCTGCATCGAAGAGATATCAGAAAAAAAAAGAGTTCCTCTTGTGATCCACATTTTTAATAGATGCACTTCACGTAACATAATTATTTCCATTCAGTTTGAGCTCTCTAGTTTGTACCAAACCATTTAAGTAGTTCAGAAGTTTGTCACTGCCATCCCATTTTCCTTCGAACAAAGTGCATATAGAATCAAAACTCAGCCCTTCTTGTCCAAAATCTTTTATCCGATCATGCACAGTATTTCGCAGAATATCTTGCTCTTTTGCTCTAGAGCTATCAGCATACAAAATTAAGTCTGATACATCTTCTCTCAACATTTGAGAAAATCATGCTGTGACTACCAATTCTGTGGTACGATTATAGAGGTTATCCTTATTATGCCATTGAATAAGGGATAGCAACCTAGTGACGTGTCTCTGGTCTTGATAATGGCAGCCACATGAAGAGGCAAGGACTGCACAAGCTTGCATAAATGTTCCACAGTATGTCGACCCATGCATCCTCTAGAGCTGTCCATAATTCTCTCAAGGTCGTCGCTGATAGGACACAGGCTCGAACACTCTGCTCGACGGTATACAAAAGATTTTCGATGGGATTTAAATCTGGGCTTCTAGGTGGCCAATTCGTTATTTCAAAGTCAGCAGAATGCTCCTGCAACCATGCAGTAACCAACCTGGACCTGTGTGATGAACAGTTGTCTTGCTGGTAGATGCCATTTTCATTGGGATGTATGATGGCCATAAATGGTCAGCCATTAGTTCTACTAACCGGGATGCATTGAGTGTCATTGGTACACACACCAAAGGTCCCACAGACATCCAACTGAAGACACCACAGGCCATCACTGAACCACCACCAGCTTGTACTGTTCTGACCTGACATGCAGGATCCATGGCTTCATGGGATTAGTGCCATACCCTCAGTCTCCCATCAGCCTGAGGGATGTTTAAATCGGGATTCACCACTCCAGGCTATCCGTTGCCAATTTTTGATGGTCGTTTCTATGTTCTTTAGCCTAGGCAAGGTGTTGAGTCTGGTGTCATGACGTTAGAAGTGGGACTCTTGTAGGTCGGCAGCATTATTATATCATTTAACCTGGTACTTAAAGATCACCGCCTTGGATGAACACGCTTAGCTTTTTAAGTCACTGCACCAGAACCAACTGAGGAGGCAAGCCTGACAAGCAGAATTGGCTGATTAAGCTACCTGGAGGACTGGATTGTGAACAGCACAAGCCATACTAGGACTCTACACTATCCTTGTGCAGAGAAGAATGAGGTACAGCATTTTACCAGTTTTGGTCCTTTTCCTCGAGAATTGAAAGTTTATTGCCAAACTTGGCCTAAGGCACACTGCACAAAACCTTTTGTTCCTCACCACTGAGGTCCTTGTCACTGCCTGCTCTAGAGATGTTGCGAAAATCTGATTCAATAAATGCATTTACCTGGAAAACGTAATATTGTGATGCTTCTCATGTATGTGCTTTATGGTTAAACTCCGAGGGATGTTGGGTAAAAATGTTCCCCAGTTTTGAGGGTTGGGTTGTTTTACCTCTGAGCGGCACTTTTTTGCACACCATGGGCTAAATGGCCAGGTCACATGAACCCCGAAGGCTCAGAGAAGGTTGGGGGACCCACTGGAACAGCTGTTGGGAGACAGATGGTAGCCTCCCGTCAAGGCCATCCAGCGTGTTTTAACGTGCACAGGGTATGGCTCTCCCGCACACACGGGGCCACGGCTTAATGTCCCATCCGACGGACGGCGGCCTTTCCAAGCCCATCGGTGTCCCCTACTGACCGTGGGCAGGGTGGGGAATTTTTGCGCCACTTTTGAGGTATTGCATGAGTAGGAGTTATTGTGGTTATAAGCCCACTTTCGGCGGAATTTCGAATGCGGTCCATGTGATTAACACAATGCCATTTTCCTCCTCTTCCTTTTTTTATTATTTGCCCCAAAAGTCCAGTCTCCAACCAACTGGAGTTGGGTGCGACAAATGCACGGGATCGCTTTTGCTGGGTTATTGCGGCATTGAAATAGATTAACATAGTGTTTTGTTCTGATATTGTAGTATTAACAACCCAGAGAAATGTTCTGTATCAAGTTACATGATGTGTATCAAATATAGCGTTGTACATAATAAGCAAAAGCAGTGAACAAGGTGGCAGTGTAGGAACCTCTTAGAATTAAGACAATGAATTTTTGAAAAATGAAATGTGGTTCTATCAAAATTTTGGCACAGCAAGGAGTGTATATATGTGTTCTTTAGTGAAGATTTTCAGACATGTGAAAAAAAGTGAAATTATTTTGAGTATGTGAAATTGATATTTTTGATTAGTGTATTGATGTACTGCATTTATGTGTAAACGATCATAGATCCAAGGAATAGGTGTGCTGAATGTGACGAAATTAAGCATGGACAACTAACGATTATTCTTAGCTTAAGAGAGATATTTTTGCTGATTGTAACTGTACTTCTGTGTACTGCTCTCCTGCACTTCTGGAGCTACAAATATACAGTCGTATCCAGGGACGTAGCCATGGGGGGAGGCTCCCCCTCAAAGTAACTCGGAGTTGGCAAAATTCGAAGCGACTTCATAAAATCTAGGTGAGTTGTGAAAATTTGCAATTTTTTTTTGGGAAAATTAAGGGTTGTGAAAATCGAGGCAACTTGGCAAATCTAAGGCAATTTAGAAAATGGAGAGACGGCAAAATTTAGAGCAGTTCGCAAAATTCGAAGCCACTTAGTAAAATACAGGTCAGTTGGGAAAATAGGGACAACTTGGTAAAAACTTGGGGAGTTGGCAAATTCGGAGTGACTTGGTAAAATCTTGGGAAGTTAGCAAAACTCGGAGTGACTTGACAAAATCTTGGGGAGTCGACAAAATTCGGAGACTTGGCAAAATTCTGGTGAGATGTAAAAATTAGGATTTTTTTTCTGTAAAATTATGGCGAGTTGGCAAAACTTAGGGGCAGTTGGGCAAAATTCGGAGTGACTTGGCAAAATCGTTGACAAAATTCAGGTGAGATGTAAAAATTGCAATCTTTTTTCTGTAAAATTATGGCGTGTTGGCAAAATCGAGGCATTTTGTCGTCACTCCGAGTTTTGCACTGGGGGATTGGTGGGGCACAATGGAAACATCAATGAATTTAGGTATTCCCACTTGGGAAACAAAACCGCTGGGGACCTATATTATTAGGTTTAATAAATTTCTGAACTATAATGGCGGCAGCAGCTGTGTGGCTACCACTTTTTTCGAACAGTTAGAGAACGTCACCTGTTTGGCAAAATCGCAACCAAGCGAGATGATCATTGCCTGCTCGAACCTGAATTTTTGAATGCTTCATAGGAATTACGCATGGAGGAGGGCTATGAAACATTTAAGAGGGCAGTCATTGATAGGTTCGATGTAGAAAAGCAATTAGCCACTTGGCCGTATCAGTTCACCACCATCACCCCAGTTGCTGCTGACACCTGTGAGCAGCAATTTCTGAAGAAGTCTGGAAGGGGGAGATAATAATGACACCACTGTGGAGGATCATTCCATTTACTCAATTCGTGGCTGTATTGTTCCTGAAGCTGAACAGGTGCATATTATCTCACATCCCCAGGACTTTCAGAGACCACTGGAAAAGCCAACCTTAGAGAAAAGCCATGAACAGGTTGGGTTGTTTTACCTCTGAGCGGCACTTTTTTGCACATCATGGGCTAAATGGCCACGGCACATGGACCCCGAAGGCTCAGAGAAGGTTGGGGGAGGGGATCCACTGGAACAGCTGTTGGGAGACAGATGGTAGCCTCCCGTCAAGGCCATCCAGCGTGTTCTTTAACGTGCACATGGTATGGCTCTCCCACACACGGGGCCACGGCTTAACGTCCCATCCGACGGACGGCGGCCTTTCCAAGCCCATCGGTGTCCCTTACTGACCGTGGGCAGGGCGGGGAATTTTGCGGAGATAAATCTCAACGCTGACCCAGCTGGGACTCGAACCTGGGAACTACAGATTACGAGCCTGGCGCGCTACCGACTAAGCCACCCCCGCCCCACCATGAACAGGAAGGGACCAACAATCCGTTCTTTGAGCTTGGGGCCTGGAACCTATCAAGCTGATCCCCGGATTCTATACCCCTCAGGAGCTGGAAATATTACGTGTGATCCCAATGAGGCATATGGAGAAAAATCTAGCCTATTTTGAGAGACAAAATTAAAGCCATCTACCTGCAAACCCAAGAGCAGGACCATTCCGTTGATTAACCTCACTTCATTCATTCAGCCATAATTAGCAGAGTCCATGGGAAATGTTTCGCCTGCTGGAGATCGGCCACATTGCAAGGCCTGCTGAACCAGGTCGTCCAAGTGCTCATATGATCGAGGAGCAGCACATTGGCAATAGCAACAGCCAGTAGGAAATGAGTATAGCTCGCGTTCAGCTCAGTCAATGGACACAATACTGCTGGCAAGTGCAATCACAACCCTGTCCTCTACACGATCCTTTAAACTAGCATGGGAGGGAAGCTTTCGGTGCACTTCCTCGGATCTCACTGAAACCCCTCCCGACATCCAGAATGTCTCTTGTGTCATTTTCAGCTATGACAAACAGGTTCCCTCGTCTCCAGTTTCATGGAAGATACAATGATATCAGCTCTTTTGGACACCGGCACCCTCTCTGTAATGCTTGAAAGCTGCTTTTCGGCGCTGAAACAAAATATTTGAAAAAAAAAAAAATGGTCCTCTTGCCTTATTGGCTAAAGGCTATTGGAGGAGCTCTCAATCCTCGAGCAATTTATGGTAAATGTGATGATAAATGGCATCACTTTCAGATACCCAGTGATGATCCTGGACATTGAGACAGTGAACTATAATATCATGACATATTGAAAGGACACAGCTTGATAATTTGATTCAGACATGCTATGACGAGAGGAAGACATGTAGATGAGAGTGGCAAACTCATTCCCACTCCCACTTGTGCCAACACTCTAGAAGCCAGAGGATGGATGATCAGTAAATTGTGCTTATCCCCAAGCACGGAGCTGGTGTTGCACTCAGATTTCACAATTCTTGCAACTGAGTATGATAACTGTCCCTTGCTAATCCATCACTTGAACTTTCAGCAAGTTAGCCCTTGACAGAGTTTGCTTAAGGTCACTGCCAGATAAAGCAGAACTACTCCAAGCAAGTCAATAAAAGCTAATATCAAGCCAAGTTGCGACGAACAAAAAAAGAATTACAACACAGAAACACTCGGGCCGTAGCAACAGTATTTAAAGAGCCGAAGGAAGGGACATCTAATGCCACTCGAATGAAAACCTTAATAGGCCTCGACAATAACATTCTATTTTTTGGCCTTTTTTTAAGTCCACTGGACAATAGAACAGCAACCACCAGGTCAGGTTGGGTTGTTTTACCTCTGAGCGGCACTTTTTTGTACACAATGGGCTAAATGGCCAGGTCACATGGATCCCAAAGACTGAGAAGGTTGGGGGAGGGGACCCACTGGAATAGCTGTTGGGAGACAGATGGTAACCACCTGTGAAGGCCATCCAGTGTGTTCTTTAACGTGCACAGAGTATGGCTCTCCCACACAAGGGGCCACGGCTTAACGTCCCATCCAATGGACGGCGACGTTTCGAAGACCATCGGTGTCCCCTACTGACCGTGGGCAGGGCATTTCGTGGAGATAAATCTCAATGCTGACCCAGCTGGGACTCGAACCTGGGAACTGCAGATTACGAGCCTGGCGTGCTACGGACTGAGCCACCCCCACCCCACCAGGTCAGGAGGAGAGATCGAGAAGTCTAAGTATAACCACCTAATGAACACAGCAACAGAATAAAGTTGTGAGCATGCCTATCGAGACCCCACTAACATCATATAGAATATTCCACATATCTGACATCCAGGAGTTCTCTCTTGCTTGCATCAGCAACTCGCAGGATATTAGCAAATTACACAAAGATTCTTTGTCATTCTTGGTTGTTTGCTAGCCACTACTGCAGTTACTTCGAGAAGTCGTGTAGCATCGGTCATGTTAACTTGAGTTTAGTGAGCTCGAGAGAGCTGTACATGTATTCTTGTACTTCTATAAAAACTTGAAAGGAATATAACTTTTAAATTGAATAATCAGCCAAACTTTGATGACGGGTCATGAGTAGATCTGCAGCTCATAGGTTGTTGACTACTAACTAGATTACTTTTAGGTCTCCGATATTGGCTTGACTCTGGTACTTTTATGAAAACTCTTGTAATAAGAAATTGTTCCTCCATATCATGATTTGAAACATATGCTAACATTTATCATTGACCTATGATATATTTTTTGTATTTTCGAACAAGCATAACTATATGTAAAGAATTTATCTGTGTATAATGATTATGGTTGCTCAGAGTGTTGATGGAGAAAAGGATAACTGAATTCTGTAATGGTACAGATATTTTTAAGAGGTACACGTGACTAGAATATGATAATGACTAAATTAGTTAATAATACTCAGCAGGATGTAGACATAAACCTGCAAAGAAGTTTTTTCCTGATTATTCTGAATTTTAAATGAAAAATAAAATGCAGGTTTTAAAGATAAAACAATGTTTTTACTGTCAATATTACTCTGGCAGAAAGGTTAAGAGGTAGAGGAAAAGAAGAAACGACAAACAAAATGGCATTTTTCAAATATTTAAAAAAAGGAATCTCGGTACATTGCAATTTAAATTTAATAATTTATATGACTAAATAATTACAACAAATATGTTAGCTTATTTCTTTACTTCGTTTTAAAAATTGTTCAACTTTTATGAATGCATTATTAGATGCTTCTTCAATGAACTTCCATGACCATTTGTAACTTGGTAGTGCATCATCAATGGTGAAAGGACCATGGTGCGTTCGTTGCAATTCAACCACATGAGCACAAGTACCTAATTCTAAAAATTAAGAAAATACTGATTACTAGAACTGAGTAATTAACATTACTTAAAGTGAATGAATTAAAAACGTACGTTATGTGAAACTTAAATTTCTCACAAATGTGAAATTTTGAAAATTAGAAAATAGGGACGAAAACAGATTCCAAATATCCCCAAATATAACTTCAGAAAAACAAATGTGGAAAAATTGTGCTGATGTTCCAGTGATTAAGCATTAAGCATGGTTGTCTGCACAGTAAAGTGATCTGCTTTCAAGTACTAGAGAAGGCAACAACGTTTACTTTCCAATGCATGTTGTCTTTCTACACAGATCTTCTCTATAACATATTTTGCTGACAGATTGCAAGACGTATGTCATAAGACATTCTACTAAACATGTAAAAAATAAAATAAAATAAATAAATACCCCCTCAAACAGCTTCTTGCCACAGAGGTCTGACAGGAGCTTGTCAGTTTATATGCCACAGGAGATCTGAGAGGATGGCAGGACCTCAGCAGAAAAACGACACACACATCCATGCCTAATCCGGGACTCGAACCCAGGTCCCTTAGAGCAGTAGCCAAGCGTGCTAACCACTCAGCCAAGGGACGGCTAAACATGTAATTTATAAGTAAATTACAGATGATTAGGGTGGTCATATATGGAAGTCACAATCTTGGTTTACTATTTTAAGTTGTTAAAAAATAGGGCATATTAATTTTAAAACACATTCTTTTTCTTATAACTATTATCATGAATATAGATAATAAATAATTAAATGTGTGAAAGATATGATACATCATTTTTTGCTGTAGAGAAATAAAATATTCCTAATCTGACTTAGAAAGACAATTCACTGATTTCTAGTTTATCATTATCGTTTTGATCAAAAAATTCTTAGGATTAAATATTACAAGGAACAACTAAATAAATATTAAATTAGGTAAAATATATAATATATATACACACTGATCAGCCAATACATGAAAACCACCTCTGTGTTACGCAAAGAAGCATTCATGCAGCCAATCAGTGTCAGATGCCAAGGTCACATTTGATATATATGTGGGTCGGAGCTCTCACAGGCAGTATTTCGTCTCAATATAGGAAAAACAAAGGATTTATCTGATTTCGACAAAGGCCAGATCATTATGGCAAGACAACTTGGTAAGAGCATCTCCGTAACAGTGATGCTGGTAGGCTGCTAACACTATGCAGCAGTTAGTACCTATCAAAGATGGTCCAAAACAGGTGACACTTCTAGCTGTCGACAAGGCATGAGTCAGCCGTGGCTCATTGATGCCAGCACAGGCTATCTTGTCTTGTCCGCAGCAACAGGAGGGTTACTGTGGTTGACATTACCCATAATTTCAATTGTGGTAAAGGGCCCAATGCGTCCCAACACACAGTTCATCATAAGTTCTTGGATATGGGTCTCCGCATCATAAGCTCTTGGATATGGTCTCCGCTGTGAGCATAGGCACATGAACGGCTGTGAGCAGAGACACATTCAAGTACCTATGCTCACAGCCGTTCACCATCATCAATGCTTGCAGTGGGCACGTAATCATCAACACTGGACCATAGAAGACTGGAAGAGGGTTGCAGCATGGTCAGGTGAATCCCCTTTTCTGTTACACCATGTGGACGAACGAGCTCGTGTGCGACATTTACCCACAGAAGTCTTCTGACCTGGATGCACTGTGGGACGGATCCAGGTGGCTGGAGGGGGTGCGATTTTCTTGGGGAACACTTGGACCAATTATCTCTGCAGAGCAAACTCTGACAGCTGTCACCTACCTGAACATTGTGGCTAACCAAGTACACCCATTATGGCAACTCTATTCCCTGGCGGAGATGGTGTCTTTCAACAAGACAATGCCCCATGCCACACTAAGAAGAAGGTTCAGGAATGATTCCTAGAACATGATGAGGAATTCCTTTATTGCCATGGACCCCAAATTCGCTGAATCTTATCGAGCATTTATGGTTTGAGTTGGAGAAACAATGACTGCAGCTTCTGTTGCAGTCATGGTACCAAATATCAAGTGACACCTACCGCAATCTTGTTGAATCTATGGCTCATCGGTGAGAGCTCTTTTCGCAGCGAGACAAGGACCTACATCATATTAGGTAGGTGGTTTTAATGTTTTGGCTGATCGGTGTATATATTAAGGAAAGAATGAAAAAATTGAACTTTAATTAAATAAAATTTAATTCTATAATTTCACTGTTAAGAGTAAAATGGTCTAAATACATTATATGTACTTGTCAAAGTACATGAATGAATCTTACATACAAACCAAACAACAACAAAAATGAATTATTTCCATTGTATAAAGCAATGGAAATTTCTTATGGTTCATATGGGAGTTGTTCTGATGTTAACATAGAGAACTCGAATCTTGTAAAGTTATAGTGAGATGTTGATCATATAAATGCAATCCCCAGAAAAGGATAAATCTGGGTCGGTACTAAGATGGCTGGTTCATGCATGTGCAGTTACCTGATGATATCAGATGCCAATGTATTTCAGATATCAGTAATTTTGAAGTGGCAAATTCTGCCTTGTGACAAGCTGTGATGTCCAGTGCATGTATCTATACATGTGTCAATACACATTGTTGTTCTCAAGAAAATATATCTGACAATATTTATGATATTAAGTTGAGAGATATAGATGCTTGTTAACATGCTCCAAATTTAAACAGCAAAGTATAACATAGCTTGCACAGTAGACTCTTGGCTTAAGGCAAATTAAAAACCCTAACTTCAATAATATTTTCTCAAGCAGCTGCTTGCTACAGAGGTCTGACAGGAGCCTGTAAGTTTATATGCCATAGTAGAAGGTCTTTGAGAATAGCAGGACCTCAGCAGAAAACAACACAAACATCTATGCCTTACCGGGACTTGAACCCAGTTCCCATATAAATCAGTAGCCAAGTTAAAAACAAAATCACTATCTTAATTAGAGATTATCCATTTGATTTTCATGACAAACATCAATTAGGTTATGTTGCAGAGATACAAAAATTAAAAAAAATTTGGTAGCCACTAAGATTTGCAGTTTTCAGGTAAACAAGTCAGAATTCCACATTGAAAGAAAAGATACCATTACACTGAATAATAATTTCAAACTAACATTTTTTTATTTTCTTAAACTAGATGATTTTTATAGTAATTTTAATGTTGATGGTATAAACGGTTTTTATTTGTATGTAACATGTACAATTTTTGTGACACAACCAAATATTTGCCAATTCAGGTAATAAAATAATAGATTATTAACATATTTTTGATTAGCTAAATAGTGAGATGATAGAATCATTTAGTACTGATACTCTAGATGAGTAGTCAATGATAATAACTAAAGAATATAACTCTACTGAATCATTGCTATACCTGAAGAAACCTTTGCCATGATCACTGTTAAACTGGCCAAGGTTTTACAACAATAGCATCAGAATGCCACATTTCTTTATACTTCAAGTTTTGGTCTTAAAACATTTTGAGTAATTTACATGAGACCCAAAAGCACCTTCTTTGTGTTTTAAGGTTGTGTGAAAAGAGGGTCATATATAACTCTGTTTTTGCGAACTTACAAAAATCTCTTTTACAGTTTAGCATTATTTAATTTGGGAACTAATTCTATATGTACTAAAAACAGGACTATCCACATTCACTTTTTTCATGAAGTTTTCTATAGTCCAAATCTTGTAATGCTCCGAAACGTATGTTCCTTTCTTTATTATGGACCTTGTAACTGATCCAAAATGTATGTTAAATTACCGAATAGCTCGAGTGCCAGGCAATTAATCTTGCCAATAAAGTTAAATGAGGGTTCTTAGTATAATAAACTTTACTTATTGAATGAATGAATTATTTCCATTGTATAAAGCAATGGAAATTTCTTATGGTTCATATGGGTTCATATATAATATATATATATATAATTTCTTATGGTTCATATGGTTCATATATAATAAACTTTACTTAGTAGAAAAGAATTCAAATCAAAAGTTTGTCAATTATTAAAATAATTCTAGTCAAAATCTGCTCAAGAGAAAAAAAATAGAAAACCAAAAACTATTCATAAAACAAACAAAGTTTATTTTCAAAAATCTAGATTTATTAAAGTGAATTCTTCCTTCTATAAAATATCTGAGCAACTAATAGCTGTCTGAAAAATCGCTCCTCTGAGCTCCAACAAAATCTCACCAACATTTTACATTCTGTCTCACTACTCTACTTGCTCTCTACTAACTCAGTGACCTATGTCACTTACATTTTGGTGTGCAACTGACATGTGTGTATTGCACACTGGGAAAGTCCATTTGCATAAATGACGATCACGAGCTTGCACTAGCTATGACGCAAGAGGGAGGGAGTTTTTCTGCGTACATTAGCAGCTGGAAATCAAAAATCAGAGTTGCACATGTGCAACTCCACTTGGGGTATGGGCAAAGAAAGAATGATGATTCAACTGAAATTGTATAATGCCCCAAAATAATTATTATAACATAAACAAAGTAAAACTGGTTAAGGAAAAGTAAAAGTGAATGGGTGAATCATCACAATCTTATACATATATTGGTGACAAGGCTATTTTTTTCTGGATCCACCACTGGCTGATTTTTTACATCAGTTTTTCAGTCTTGGGTTAAGATTTCACAAGGAGACCACTGTTTATCAATGCTGTTTAATAGTTCGCCATTAAGATGGAGAAGGCATATGTAAATTAATTTAGATCCCAAAAGACAAGCACTTTAGTGGAACCAGAAAGTGCATTGACTATTTTAATAGTATTTGCAGATTTCTCTGGATTGCTAGTTCAATCTCAAGAAGGGGAAGCCTCATCTCAGCAGGGCAGGCACTACAGCATGTGCAACTGCACTAGGTGGCACTTTTTAGGGATGACAAATTTTTCAAAATACTAATAACTAAGCCGGGATCTAGAAAAAAAAAAAAATCGAGGGTGACCAAGAAAAACAACCAAGCCAAAAAAGGTAAGAGACTAGATTTCCACTACAGTATAACATTTCCCCCTCCGTTTTCCATGTCTTAAAAAAAATTATTGAAAAATGCGTGAAATATTGTCTTGAGCCAGGTGGTAGAAGGTCATGGTCTTGACCATGACCTTCTGATAACAATTCAGGTGCTCTGACAGCTGACCATTGGCTGCCGATCAAGATCTCCTCTCTGGGGTTCATCTCCTATGTGTCCACTTTTGGGGATTTGTCCCTGTGCTGCTTCACCACACAGATGCCCTTTCGAGAAACACTAAACCATTTGGCTTTACACATCTTTATATTTTGTAACTCATAATACTGAGAGTTGGAAAGGGCAATGATGTACCATTCACAAAGCCTGTCAATATTCAGTAGTATATTGCACAGTTCATGTTCACAAAATGGTACATGTATGGTATATATAACAGTTGAGTTACATACACCATTGCCACAATTTATTCATCTTGGTGTCAGTGAGGTACAATTGTATAAGAAATCAGAGCCATGTAACCAACTAAGTCTTTCTTTAGTCTTTGGGTTTGCCAATCACAAAAAAAATCTAAAACATATGCATTATTTGCATAAATGTTTGAAAAATTCAGAAAAAGTAAAATGACAAATTTAAATGATATAGAAAAAAAAAGACAATTGGTATTTTTACTGAAATCAAAATAATATATAATAAATAACAGTAAAATTTTACCATTTAAAAAATTCATAAAAAATTTACCTTTTTTTTTAAATTTGCTATATTAGTATTCCTAATTAAATACTCTTTCTTTGATATACAACATATTTCTGTTTGTTTGTTTGTTACTTCAGGGCAAGGTTATGAAGGTTACAAGACAAAGTAACAAGGTATTTTATATTCTAAAAAACTTCAAAATTAATTCAACCACCAGAGTGAGTGTAGAGTTAGAAACATAAAGCCGTGGATTAAAAGCCAATAGTGGTAAACAGAATTGGTGAGGTAATGAAATCTTGAAACTATAAAACATAAAATAAACAAATAAATACTAAAATCTGCCTTAAATAAATACTAGTACTCAAAATTAAAGGATAGGGGATAAAAGTGTACATAACTCAGTGGTTTTCAGCAAAAACTATTAAATGTCATATGGAAAGGTAGTGTAACATGACTAACAGAAGTGGGATAATGATGATACCACATATTATGCATGAATGCTTATCTATGTTGTAACATAGTAGACATGTTAATATACAAATCTGTTGCACCAACCATGAGTGATGCACATTAAAGCAAGAGTTCCATAAAGTAGATGCTGGAATTCAGAGAAAGACATTAATAATGTTTTTGATCATCACTGACAGCCATATAACTCATGTAATGCATTCTCCCATTGTTTATGAAGTTGTTAATGATGTTTAATGGAAAAACAGCCTACTTTCCTACAAGAACAGATATGAGTTTATGGAGGGTTCTGGCTTCCTGCATTTCATCTTTCCAGGGCATCTCACACATGCTCAATTGGATTCAGGTCTGGAGATCTGGCAGGCCACTCCATTTTATTAATATCGTCACTTTCAAGGAAACTGTCAACCATATGAGCCCTATTGGGTGGGCATGACTGTCCATAATGTTGAAATCATGTCTGAGAGTACTCTGAAAAGCCTCACAGAGGGTGCAAGAATCTCATCTTTCACTGAGCAGTCAGAGTGCCTACTAAAAAGATAAATACAGTATTGTATTTCAAATGTCATCCCTTTGGCTCCTAATAGCTGATGAGCAGGTGCTTAACTGTCATTTCTGTTGTTCTGCTGTTCAAGAAGATAACAGTCATCCTGAGCAGCTTTGGAGATGAC
Organism: Ryuthela nishihirai; assembly: GCA_038380435.1. Taxonomy (NCBI): domain Eukaryota; kingdom Metazoa; phylum Arthropoda; class Arachnida; order Araneae; family Heptathelidae; genus Ryuthela; species Ryuthela nishihirai. The sequence continues at coordinate 37,081,357 of JAWZYU010000014.1, forward strand.
CTTGTCCTTGTCTATTATTAACGTCTGTTCCTGAAATTGTCTCTCAAAGTTTTGAAAATGCATTTTTGATACATTCAAAGCTTTGGATAACTGGGTCTGAAATTGATCGTCTTCCACTCTACCTTTCGCTCTACATTGTACACAATCATCCACACACTGCCTTTGTGATATGATGAAATCAAATTGCTATCCAAGTTAAAACCAGACTGACCATAATGGGAATGATTGGCAATCACAGCCATGCATTCTTTTACAGTAACCTGAATTGGCATGCTCATGGTTTTGTCAGTTAATTGAACATTTTCTTCTTTCACATTGCAAAATTTGCACATACAGGATAAAAAAAACATTTCACCCACCCTGACATCATTTCTTTACAAAGTTTTTGAGATATATTTTCCTTTAACTTTGAACATCAGTGCAGTTAAATTTAAATTTTTTTTATGAATGGACTGCATGCACACAGAAATACTATATTTTAACAGCATTAAAATTTTAATACTATATGATGGTTTTACTATTATTAATTTACTGCTTTTTATATATACACCAAAGAGCCAAAACATTATGACCATCTGCCTAATATGATGTTGATTCTCCACGTGCCACCAAAACAGCTCTTACCTAGTGAGGCATGGATGCTACAAAATTTCTAAAGGTGTCTTGTGGTATCTGGTACCAACATGTTAACATCATATCCTTTAACTCTTGTAAGTTACAAGGTTGAGCCACCGCAAATCGGATATGCTGTTCTAACACAAACCATAGATGCTCGATTGGATTGATGTCAGGGGAATTGGAGGTCAGGGCAATACCTGGAAGTCTTCCTCATGTTCCGCGAACCATTCTCGAACAATCCGGGCAGTGTGGCATGGTGCATTATCCTGCTGAAAGAAGGCACTATTAGAGGGGTATACCATTGGCATGAAAGGATGTACCTGGTCTGAAATGATGTTTAGGTAGACGGTAGATGTCATAGTTTCCTGCACATGAAATCAGGGTTTCGAGCAGAACATTGTCCAAAGCATTACACTTCCTCCACTGGCTTGTTTTTGTCACAGTGCATACTGGTGCTAAGACTTCCCCAGGTAAATGACACACATGTACCTGGGCGTCCACATGGTGCAACAGGAAATGAGATTAATCGGATCAGACGACCTTGTTCCAATCATTCAAGGTCCAGTTTTGATGCTCGCATGCCCATTGTAGGCACTTTTGATGGTGAACTGGGGTTAAGCATGGGTACTCGGAGTGGCAGTCCCATTTTCAGTAGGATTCGATGTATTGTGTGTTGCGACACATTACTCCCATCACCAGCATTCAAATTATGGGTGAGTTGTGCCATGCATCCCTTCTGTTGGCTCATACCATACAGGATAGCCTTCGCTTACCTCTAGCATCGATGAGCCGTGGTCAGCCCACATATTGCCAGAGGTTTGTGGTTTTTACCTCTTTGGACCACTTTTTGAAGGTAGTAACCATGGCTGACTATGAGCACCCCACAAGCCTTGCCATCTCAGAAATGCTCTGACTCAGTCGTCTGGACATTACAATTTGGTTTTTGTCAAACTCATTTAAGTCTGCTGCCTTTCCCATCTGAAGAACAAGAATAACACTGAGTAACGGAGCTAAGTATCAGGTGTTATTTATACCATTTCATGACCTTCACATGCATTGCCATTTACCTGCAGTTGCTTCAATTTCCATAAAGATGCACTGGTCATAATGTTTTGGCTCTTCAATCTATATAAAGTCTACATTGGATAGTGGTTAAAGATTTTTGTTTCTATGGTTACAGATCCTGTTCAGAAATAACCTTTTGTGACCAGTTCTGGAAAACTCATCCAATGCTAATTCATCCAATCCCAATTAACCAATGATACAATTCGTCAAACTGTAAAATTTGTCCAATACCAATTCACATAATGGGATGATTCATCAAATTGTATGATTTATTAATAAAAAATTTAAAGAAAGAAATTAAGAATTAAAAAAGTCAGTTGATCTAAAGGAGCTGTTCATCTAAAAAGCACATAAAACAAAAACATGGTTAGAATTATTCTGCAATAAACCTGTTACTGCTGCTCATAATATAAGTATGGTAACGTAATGCATTATTTTGCAATAATGAACTGCAAAACCAAATTTAACCCATTCTAAATCAAGAGTAAAAAAGTAAATCAAGGAACTATATATTCAAGAAACTAGGTTAACTGTTACAGCCTCTGTTCCTTTACCAAAATAACATATAATATCTTGAAGTACATGAACAAAAATTGTATGGTTTTTCTATTCTGCCATATGTGTTTTTCAATTCACTTGTTTAGCACATTTGCATTGTAATGAACATTTAAAAAGTTTTTAGGTATATTTAAAAAAGATAAAAAAAATCTATAATCTTATGAGGAAATAAAAATGAAAGCTTTTCACACACGCAAAAAAGTAAAAGTTTCATCTGCCCAGGGTGGATGAAATGTATCTTCTTGATATATTTTTACTTGTAATAGTTCAAACTAAAGAAAAACAGCTTATTTTACAAACCTCACCCCCCACCCCATATTGGGTAGCTCAGGAACTAAAGATACGTACTTGCAAAATTAAACTATCCAAGATTTTATTTTATCTATCCAAGAAGAAAGAATCATTGAAATTGATTGATTCCACAGATGGAAGGATGAATACATAAGCATGTTTTGTTTCCAAGAAAACATGCTGGAAATAGATTTAAAAAAATTTTTGATGAGCAATAATATATGTGAAATATAATATTGTTTTATTGTCATTGGATGAATTGTCTTTGGATGAGCTGTCTCATTGAACAGTCTCTTTGGACCTATTGTCCTTTGGATCAAGTGTCTTAGATGAATTTGTATTGAACCAATTGACATCGGATAAATCAACATTGGATGAGTTGTTATTGGATAAATAGTATCAGACCCTTTGTGACAACTGATACAGAGGGGTCAGAGTTTGATTGCTGTCTCAGTGGGCATCCTTATATGAAAGAACCTGGACAAACTATGAGTAACTTCTTAGTTTCAAATTGTCTAAAATGTTGTATACAAAAACAAAAAAATTTCATGCAAGCAATAACCAAAATGAGATAAAAAAAAAGCACAGTTCACAAGTGAATGCTTTTTGGGATTAATTCGTTTGGATTTGCTAAATTTTAGTTCTTTTTAGCATGATAAAATTTTTTAATTGCAATTATATTTATTAAAATATTTTAATCAAGTAAAATATATAACAAATTAGCCCTACCTGGTCTAGTGGTTAGCATATCTGACTACTAAGACCAGTGGGGCATGTCTTTGTGTGTTTGTATGTTGTATGAAAAACCAGGACAAGCCTAATATAGCTTATAGGATTCATCTTCTAGGACCATCTTCCTTTTCATAATTTAAAAATTAAAAAAAAAATGAAATTTTAAAAATATTGAAATAATAATTTTGAGTTCAACCTACCTTTGCCAAGATCATGTATAAGCAGGGCTACATAAAGTGAAAAACAGCAACTAATTTCTGAAATAAAAGGAACAAAATGTTAGACACAATTATTTGAGTAAAAAATATCATTAATTGCAAATCTATGAGCCTTAAACAATGACTTGTGGTAAAACTACGGTATGGTATATATTAAAAAAAGAAAAAACTAGTATAGAACCCACAAAATCTTTGTGGGCTTTTTTCTTTGAAAAATATTGTTTCCATCAGATTGTAGTGAAACTCTTTAGAGCAAATATTTCAGTATCTATCCTCCTGCTGCACAAATTATTACCCATTTTAATAAAATACAATTTGTGCTGCTAACTTATGGCTTTGGAACTTGAATGCAGCAGACCTTGCTGTGTGCTTTTGATGGTTGTATAGCTTTGCAGCATATGAAGGTCCTCTCAACTATATAACAGACTGTCTCAATATCCAGTCACCTGGCAACAGTCAGTATTTTTACAGTATGATATATGAAAATGTTTGGGCATAGCTTATTGTATAAACTTTTTCACAGGCACAAACAGTTTAGGAATTACTTCTTAATGTGGGAGCAAATTGCAACCAACCACACAGCAGACTTGAAGGATTTGACACCTGAGCATGATTGCAAGTAATGCCTCAAAACATTTTTCATGAATTGCAAACTCATGAGTGCCAATTATGCTTTAATTACAATTACATAGTAAACAATATGTGACAAGAATTAAAAGCAGGGTGCATTTAATTAATTATAAAATGAAAAATTACTGTTGGTGCTGAACCCTCCTGGTATTATGCACTTTCTCTGTTTTACAAAAGCCACATCAAGGCATAAGCAATGGCTATGTGGCAGGCCTGCCATGCCAATAGCACTATACCAGAACAAGAATGTGCATGTGACTACTCACCGATTTCTCTCCGAATATCTGCCTTTTCTGCAAAGGCTAATAATGTATTGATTTTGTCTGTACTTTTTCCCTATCATAGTTTTCTACGGACCTACGTGATATAGCAGAGATGTAGTATTTCCTGTTTCTGCTATCTCGCCCTTCTGTTGTGACTGGTGTAGGGAGCCCCTTTACTGGAGGCTAATTTCACCAAATACTTACAACACCTTGAACCTTTTAGGACTAGATACCTGTGGCAGGAACACGTTACAGCCACCTGGAGGGTTAAACAACTGATATACTAATGTGTTGAAACAGCAATAGGTGCAATAGCATCAGATTTTGTTAAAGTCTTGGAAAGATTAATTTTACATTCTTTTGATAATAAAGAGTATGCTTGTTTCAGGCTCTCAAGTCAGTAATTGTTCATTATGCATATGTAATGATGCATGCAAAGAAGAGGATGAGACTTTTGAATGAATTTCTTTTGCTTCAAAAAATTCTGGATTATTTTCAAATACTGTTTTTTGGCTTGTAAATTTTTAATGACCCTTTTTCAGCCACTTGTATGGTATACCACAAATCAACTCAACATGACATAACATGACATTTTGTTGTTGCCATATTTCATGTTGACTTGCTGATTCAATGAAATTTGTGTTCACAGAAGACTAAATTTCTTAATTTAAATTTTTTTACAGAGATTTGGATTTTTTAATTACTTCATAAAGTCTACTATTTAATATCTTAACAGAAATATTAATACATAAGTTTGTTTGTAGCCAAAGTTCCTGAAAAAGCACAAGATTAAAATAGCTAACAATTCTGTTTTTTCAAAAATTTAAAGTGTTAATTACTTTTGCTCATTTAAAGTAATAGTATACCATAAATATATAAACCTTATATACAGGGTGATTCAGAATTCATCATCAATATTTGGTGGGGAGGTAGGTAATAAGAAACGAAGGAGATTTCACATAGGAAAGCATGGGCACATATGCCATGTAGTAGGGCAAAATGACCCCAGTTCAATGATGGAAAGAACACATAAGAAGGAAGTGGTAAGGAAAAAACATTTATTATCTTACATGTAACATTTCTTTGCATTGGTTGTACAGACTTACAAGAGGTGCTCGAACTGCCGACCATGTGCTAGAATGCATGACTCACAACGGCGTTGCATGGACAGCCGGACCCTGTGGAAGATGCCTGGCATTTCCCGGATGTTTGAGGCAGCAACTGATATGCGTGCTACAAGATCCATAGCACTATCAACAGGGGTCTCGTACACCATGTTTTTCATAGCACCCCATACAAAGAAATCGATTGGAGATAAATCCGGTGAACGTGGTGGCCAAGAAACCGGTCCACCGCGGCCAATCCATTGACCACCAAACTGTCTGCGTAGGTAAGCACACACAGCATTTGCGAAATGTGCAGGAGCGCCGTCATGCTGGAACCACATTCGCCGGAGACTACCATCAGGAACCTCGTTCAGAAGATCTGGTAACACAGTCTGAAGAAATGTTAGGTACTTGGCACCGTCCAAACGGGATGGTAGTAAATACGGGCCCAACAAACAGTCACCGACAATCCCAGTCCACACATTGACAGCAAAACGTTGTTGCGCAGCTCCAGGTCTTGTACCGTGTGGGTTCTGATGAGCCCACACATGCCAATTGTGTGTGTTGAAGACACCCTCTCGAGTGAACAACGCCTCATCGGTGAAAAGAACATACGTTGGGAAACTGGGATCAACGGCTGTTCTCTGCATGAACCACTGACAAAAAATAACATGCTTGGGATGGTCGTCTGCTGCCAATAATTGCACTCTTTGCAGATGAAACGGATGTAACCCTTCATCGTGTAATATCCGCCATGCTGTTGCTTGCGAAATTCCAAACTGCCTAGCCATACCTCGTGTGCTAGCACCAGGTTGTTCCTCGATTTCCTGTAGGACAGCTTCCTCTACTGCTACTGTCCGTGCCGATCTGCGCCTCCCTCGATTAACATTACTAGCAGCAAACGATCCTGTTTCACGCAGTTGGCGATGAATACGTGAAAACATTTGATGCTGTGGCACACGGCAGTTTGGGAAGCGCGCTGCATACAATTGCCTGGCGCGAAGACATCTTTCTCCTGCCGCACCGTAAGTTACATGCATATCTGCACATTCATTCCACGTATACCGGTTCATGTTACTTCTGCAAATTCACCTTGTCGAATGACAACTGACTGCACGCGTCAAACAGCTGTGCTTCTGTATGAGAGGTGTGTACACACAGCGCCCTCTACACCACCATGCGTTCGTCTGCCCCCATACTTTCCTATGTGAAATCTCTTTCTTTTCTTATTCCCTTCCTCCCCACTAAATATTGATGATGAATTCTGAATCACCCTGTATAATTATTCTAAATAATTTAATATAAACAATTTCACTGTATATATATAATAATTCAACTAATGTCTTTAAAAACAAGTTAGATACTGAAGATGAATGTGTCTATCTTACATTAGATAAATAAAAATATAAATAAATACCCCTCAAGCAGCAGCTTGCCACAGGGGTTCAACAGAAGCCTGTCAGTATTTAAGCCAGAGTAGGAGGTCCGAGACGATGGCAGAACCTCAGCAGAAAAACAACACAATCATCCATGCCTTACCTCGGACTTGAATCCAGGTCCCTTAGAACAGTAGCCAAGCACGCTAACCACTTGGCCATGGGACGGCTTACATTAAATAGGAATCATTAAATAATATACTAACCATTGCAGATAACAATGGAATACTATTCATGCAGTTACATAACCTCTGTTGACAACTTACATTCTACGCCTCATCATAATGAAGCTCATGAAGGAGAGTTTGGTATAATATGAATTGAGTGCCACTGTTATAGGAACTACACTATGTTGAAAAAAGTGTCCAGACACTTCCATGTTATGTGAATGGAAAGCCACTTTCAAAGCTCCCTAACATTAAAAATACACCCTTTATTCAAAAATTGCTATTGGTGATAAATTGTAGATGTCACTCAAATCTCTCTAAATATAATAATATATCCCAATATTTTTTTAATATTTAAAGAATGATTGGAAGCTGAAGCATTATCAACTTTTGACACTTGTGAAAAAAGTACTTCAACAGATAAAATGTAACTCTTGTAACAATTTGTTCATTCACATAAATTAAATATCTGAAGTTTGTATGACGTTTTTTTTAGGATTTCATCAATTTGGAGGCAATGTGATAGTGTCAATTTTCAACAATCTTCGATCAATATTTAAAGAGTCATTGAAGCAGGACCATTTAACAGCAGATGACACTTTCACATTGCCTCCAAATTGATGAAATCTTAAAAAATCATCATACAAAATTCAGATATTTATGTTAGTGAACAAATTGTTACAAGAGTTGCATTTTATCTATTGAAGTACTTTTTCACAAGTGTCAAAAGTTGAAGATAAATGCTTCAGCTTCCATTCATTCTTTAAACATTAAGTGGATATTGCGGGAAATATATTTAGAGAGATTTGAGTGACATCTACAATTTATCGCCAATAACAGTTTTTTTTTTGTAAAAGGTTTATTTTCAATATTAGGGAGCTTTGAAAGTGGCTTTTCATTCACATAACATGGAAGTGTCAAGACACTTTTTCAACATAGTGTAGTTGCTATAGGACCTTGTTGAAAGGAAGACCAATGCAGTTGGTACTGTTACACCAACTAGAAAAATATATCAGAAGAATCCCAGAAGACCAAATTGAAATATAGAGAGATATTGACCTCACAAAATGATGGCTCTTCAATGGATGGACAAGAAGTTGTTCAACATTTCAACTAATGTCTTTTACATTGACACTTTTACATTGCTTTCAAATGATGAAATCTTAAAAAATCATGATACAAAATTCAGATATTTAATTTATGTTTGTGAACAAATTGTTACAATTCCACAAAGATGAAAAGATGACAGACACAGGAAAACCAACACTGCAATGGTAAAACTCAAACCAGTAACTGACTGCACCAATTTCATGAACATCATAGACAAACAGGACCAACAATTATTATCATTCTCTATAACAAGGAGATATGGCAAGGTGTACAAGAAAATATTTTTCTGTCTTGTGGACATGGCCACCACATTCAACAGATATGCCTGTTGAAGAAAGTCACAAGAAAAAATTTCACAGATTTCAAGATCAGACTGGCTGAACAAATGTCATAAAATGCCATTCTACCAGAGTAGCAAGACACGGATGTCCACAATCCAGAATATTTCCAACAAAATTACAGGCACCAAGAGTGAGCTCATTTTGCAAAATTCATACTCCCAATCCCAAAAAGAAGAATCCTTCCCAAGACTGTGTAGTATGCAAAGATAGAAAATGGGTGAGAGCTGATACAAATGTGAAGAGTGTTTGCCCTCCACTTTCCTGAGTATTTCAAGGTGTTTCACAGTGCAAAAATACTTTAAACACAAGTAATTTATCATCATTTCAAATATAGCTAGTAAAAATTCAACAGTTTTCCGCATTTTTTTAACAGTTTGTTTTGATTGAATAAAATTACATATAAAAATTAGGTGAAATTGCATACCTATTAGGCATCCCATTATGTAAAATAGTAAGGTGAATTTCCATTTAATAAAATATTAAGCCAATGGGTTAAATTGATGATGAAGGTACTTTATATATAATTATAAACAATGAATATTTATAAAATATTTATACACATCCTGACAAAAGTAAAATGAAGTTTGATATTTGACTGAATTATTGGCTGTCAGTATAAACCTAGTTTATATCATTTCTATACGTAAGGGCAAGAAAGTTAGTCATATTTTCTTATTCCAACAGTCTTTTTATATAAAAATCAGAAAGCTCTTCCTAAGCCACAGAATTTTAGTTGAACTGAATGATGATAATACTCTAGTATTTTGCATAAATAGTAAATATAAAGGTTGTTCAAATGTAATGTGACAAGTTTATTTATCTACATTGTTCATATTTGTTGAGATACAGGGGTATATCAAAATAATGGAAACACTGACAGTGACTGGAGTACATACAAAGCACTAAATACTTATCACAGGAATGTCACCCACGATGTAAAGCATATAGAGGGGAGAAGTACATGTCAGCTATCATGTAGCAGTGCCAAAGGCGAAACAGCTGTTGTGGTGTAATTGCCAACGTTGCTGTTGTGGTGTAATTGCCAACGTCAGATCTCAGTGACCTCTAAAAAGGCATGATCATTGGTGTGCATCTTGCAGGAGCTTCAGTAACCAGAACGGCAGAAATTGTAGGTGTAACACGAGAACTGTATTGAAGATTATGACTACCTATCAAAAAGGACAGGGTGTTGCCTCTAAACGTGCAAATTGTGGATGCCATATGAAATTATCAGATAGGGATAGGTGAACATTGGCACAGATTGTACAATGGAAACACAAGACCATGGCACCGCAAATAACAGCAGAGTTGAACACCAGTCAGAATAATTCCATTTCTCTCATAACAGTTCGTCAGGAACTTCATTGTGCTGGTATTTATGGCCATGCTGCAATCCACAAACCTCTGATTACCAACATCAATGCAACAAAACGTGTAAGGTGATGCAAAGCACATAAAAACTGCAATGGTAAAGTATGGCAATGTGTCATCTGGTCTGATGAATTGTGTTACACATTGTTTCCCACCACTGATAGAGTGTGCATCTAATTAAAACCTGCAGAAGTGTACCACACCAACTGTGAAGCATGTAGGTGGATCTGTGATGCTGTGGGGTGCCATATCATAGTATTCCTTAGGGTCATTAAATATTCTGCAGGGTTGTGTCACATCCACAACGTACAAATCCATTCTCGGGGACCACTTGCACCTAATGTTATGGGCATTGTTCCCTAATGACAATCCCTGGTTTCAAGCAGATAATGCACCCATGCATTGTGCAAAACATGCCAAGTTGTGGTTTGCAGAGCATGAGGATGAGGTCAGTGTGGTACACTTTTGCAGGTTTTCACCAGATGTACACCCTACCAGTTCTGCAGTTTTCACCAGATGTACACTCTACCAGCAGCTACCTGGCCATCTCAATCTCCAGGCCTCAATATTATTGAACATTTATGGGAATATCTGGAATGCAAGGTCAGATCACACTTTTCACCTCTGGAATCACTGGCACAGTTTGGCCATATTTTACAGGAAGAATAGTTCCACATTCCATTACCATATGTGCATGACTTGTATAAGTCTATTCCATGTCAAATTGCATTTGTTCTGAACACCCAAAATGGGCCTACAGCTTATTAATAAAATGTTCTCCACAAACAATACACGTTTCCATTATTTTGATAAACCCCTATATTTGTCTCCATGTGAAGTTAAAAATATGATATATCTGTTCATAGAACAACTTTAGTCATTGTTTGAGGAATTCTGGAACCATGCACTGCACTTCATCCAACTCAAACTTCATTCCCTTCATATTTTTTTTAGAGGACGAAAAATGTGAAAATCACATAAGAAGAGGTCAGGACCATATAGAGGATATACCACCTCTACAGGGTGATTCAAAACTTATCGTTTAAATTTCGTGGGGAGGTAGGGAATATGTCAGGAAACCGATTTCATATAGGAAAGAATGTCCGCAAATGTACACATGTGTATGTAGAGGGCGCTGTGTGTACCCAACCAGTGTACAGCTCGCCCGACCACTCCCGCTGTCATCAGTGTACGAGATGACTTACTAGTGATAAAATGAATCGTTTTATGCATCAAGAGCTAGCGGATATGCATCTCGCATATGGGGCAGCTGGCGAAAGCAGCCGCCGAGCTAGGCAAGTTTACGAAGACCGATACCCCAACAGAAGAATACCATAGCATCAAATGTTTGCACGTGTGCATCGCAATCTGTGCAAACGTGGTTCACTGCGCAGCAACATGCAGGATACGGGGAGAAGACGACTGACACGGACTGTCAACATCGCAGAACAAGTCCTACAGTCCATCGAAGATAATCCGAATACCAGCACACGAGCTATTGCTCAGCAGCTTGGGGTCTCTCAGTCAGCAGTGTGGCGGATACTGCACGAGGAACGTGTGCATCCTTACCATCTGCAAAGGGTGCAGTTACTGCATCCTGACGATTATCCAAAGCGTGTGGAATTTGCACAATGGTTCATGCAGAAAGGTGCCGTGGACCCCAGTTTTCCAGCTTCTGTCCTTTTTACAGATGAAGCTTCATTCACTCGTGAAGGTGTGTTCAATACACACAATTCACATGTGTGGGCTTACGACAACCCGCATGGTATGAGAAGTCACACTGCGCAACATCGTTTTGCCATAAATGTGTGGGCTGGAATCATTGGTGACTGTTTGTTGGGACCTTACTTGCTACCGCCCTGATTGGACGGCCGGAAATACCTAATATTTCTCGAGACAGTGTTACCGACTTTTCTGGGCGCTGTTCCTGCGCATATCTGCCGAGATATGTGGTATCAACATGACGGGGCTCCAGCCCATAGCACAATTGTTGCGCGTGATTACCTGAACCGAACATTCGGAGCTCGATGGATCGGTAGAGGTGGACCGATCGCTTGGCCACCCAGGTCACCTGATTTATCGCCCATGGATTTCTTTTTGTGGGGGGCCATGAAAGACCATGTGTACGAGACCCCCATTGACAGTGAAATGGACCTTGTTGCACGAATAGTGGCCGCCGCAGGCATTGTCCGTGATATGCCAGGCGGTTTTGAAAATGTTTGGCGGTCAATGCAACGGCGCTGTGAATCCTGTGTCCGTGTAAATGGTCACAATTTTGAGCACCTACTGTGAATCTGTACTTTACCTTGTTGGAATAAAAGTCACATTCGTTACCACTTAACTGTACTGTTTCCTTGTGTTCACTTTACTTGTCCATTTTGTTCATGTAGATGACGTTTGCGGATATACTTTCCTATGTGAAATCGGTTTCCTGACGTATTCCCTACCTCCCCACGAAATTTGAACAATAAGTTTTGAATCACCCTGTATACGGATGAATATATGGATGAAGGACTGTTCAACATTGTTACTGTTAACTGGGAAGTATGAAGGCAGGCATTGTCATGCAACAAAACAACTTTCCTGCTCAAAGTTCTGGGAGCTTCAACTTCATAATAATATAATAATAATTTATTTCATGCAGGGGGTTACAGTAAAGCCAGAGGTACAGGTAATTTTGGATATTAATATAAAACGTTCAAGTGGCTTGATGCCCCAGTACATTTGAGAAATTAAAAACAGATATTGATGATAGTACAAAACTACAAACATATTTACAGGAATTGCATAATTATTTGATACATATAAACAAAAAGACAAGTTGCACAAATGACGACAAACATAATATGAAATATGATAAAAAACATAGTAAACTTAAGGGGAAGAAAAGGAAGGTTTAATACAACAGAGAGTAATATTAAATGAATGAATAGGGAAAAGAAAAAAAGATTGCCGATAATCCTGACAAAGGGCAAAGGTGGGGGAGTGGGAAAAGGGGTGAGGAGATATTGTTGGTCAAACATTTCAATATTCTAATAGGAGTGGAATAACATAGTTTTTGAATTTTGTTTCAGAATTTAAAGAAGTGATATCGCTCAGTAGAGAGTTCCAAGTTGAGGTTGCTTGGAATGCAAAAGAAATTTCACCGTACTTAAATTTGAAAATCTTGGGAGTAGAAAACATTTTATTATCAGAGTGAAGGATGTGGTGGTGTTGTAATCGAATGTAAGGTGTAAGAATTGAATGAAGGGGATGAGACTTGTTATAAATAATGTCGTGAATTCTAGATTCAAGAGTGGGAATTTGGTAGTTGGAATGAATATCAGTGTTAGAGATTCTTGTTTGTTAAAATAGATTTTGCTGATGATTTTGAGAGCTTCATTTTGAACTTTTTCTAATTTATAAGAGTTCTTTTTATTAATACCAAAAAGAGTGGAAGCACAGTATTTGAGTTTCGGTTGGATTGCCTGGATTGCTTTACCTCTGAGCGGCATTTTTTTGCACACCATGGGCTAAATGGCCAGGCCACAAGGACCCCGAAGGCTCAGAGAAGGTTGGGGGAGGGGACCCACTGGAACAGCTGTTGGGAGACAGATGGTAGCCTCCCGTCAAGGCCATCCAGCGTGTTCTTTAACGTGCACAGGGTATGGCTCTCCCGCACACGGGGCCACGGCTTAACGTCCCATCCGACGGACGGCGGCCTTTTCAAGCCCATTGGTGTCCCCTACTGACCGTGGGCAGGGCGGGGAAATTTTGCGGAGATAAATCTCAACGCTGACCCAGCTGGGACTCGAACCTGGGAACTACAGATTACGAGCCTGGCGCGCTACCGACTGAGCCACCCCCACCCAAGTTTCGGTTGGATATAAGTTTCGAATGTACCTCAATATATAAGTTCTTTTAGAAGCTGGAGCGATGGTTTTATTAATGTGAATTCCAAGGTCAAGATTTTGATCTATCGTCATACCTAAGTACTTCATGGAAGTGGAAACTGTAATATGGGTGTTATTAATTTTAATGTTTGTGTCAGGCAGGGGAGAATTTGAAGTTGAAAGAAAAACAATATTGGTTTTCTTGATATTGACAGTGAATCCATTTTTAGCATATCAATGAAGCATCATGAACATTGTTTTCTATTTCTTGTTTTAGAGAAGTGAAAGAACTTGAGGTGAAAGAAAGAACACAATTGCCTGCATACACAAAAATATTTTAGTTGGTGGAGTATTCTAGAAGATCATTAACAAAAAGGTTGAAGTGGGCTAAGAATGGTTCCTTGAGGTACTCCACAATTGATTTGAAGAGGTGTAGAGATCTCATTAGTGCTTAATTTAGTTCAGATAACACGGTCGTTGAGATAATTCAAAAACCATGAAAGAGCTGAGGGCAATAGATTAAGATTATAGCAGAGTTTTTGCAAGATAAGTTTGTGCTAAACTGAATCAAATGCTTTTGAGATGTCAAGTGAAACCAGGCCCACAACTGTTTTCACTTTGCTGTCTAAAGCCAATCTTCATTGATTAACAACAAGTGTCATGAGAGTTTCAGTTGACCGATTTTTCCTAAACCCAAATTGTTTGCATGAAAGGAAATTAAAAATTTCAACAAAAATCAATAATTGTCTCTCAATAGCTTTTTCTAAAATTTTGCTTAAAGTACATGTAACTGAAATAGGTCAATAGTCCAGAGGGCTAGAAGGATTTGAAATTTTAGGTATAGGTGAGATGATGGCTTCTTTCCATGGAACTGGGAATTCATTAGTGTTAAATGAACAATCAATTAGATCACAAAGGAGTGCAGAAATTAATGGCGAAAGAATTTTTAGAATAATGACAGGGATTCCATCTGGTCCAACACTGCGAGTGTTTTTTAGTGAATTTATGAGGTTAAGAACTTCGGTTTCGGTAACATTTTTGAGTTTAAAGGTTCCCAGATTATTAAATGATTATGGAATAGGATAATGACTCATTTGCATAGGATTTACAGAATACATTATTTAAAACATCAGCAATGTCTTTAGGATCACAGAAGGAGTCATTGTAAATGATCTTATTAATTTTGGTTTGGTTTCTTAAGTTACCAGTAATAGAATCAAAAATTCGAAATATTTCATTACCATTTGGATTAATAACAGAAAGTCGATTAAGAAAATATAAATACTTGGCATTTTTAATACTACTGTTGACCAGATTATGAAAAGTTTTATAGTTCTTTCATGTGTATGGGTGATTAGGATTAATAGCATTCTTAAAGTGTTTGTTTTTGAATGTGATCATTTTAAGAAGCTCTTTTGTAATCCAAGGCTTTTGAGAAGGGCGAACTCTGAAAGTTTTATAAGGAGCACATGTGTCATGTAAAATTGATTAAACAGGAGAGATGTTGTGCTTTGGAGGTAGGAGTTGTGCATTTGGAAGTACTCTTGTGGAAAGGGAGATATTTTGCAAACTCAAAAAACTTTTGTTGAAATTTTTAAAAGATCTTTTTGAAATTAAAACTTTAGGTGCACGAGGTGAATAATACAATACAGATGTGCTAATAATAAAATGATTACTAATATCTTCGAAGAGAGTAAGTGTATGTTTGTGAAGTGAAGATCTATTGGAGAAAATCATATCAATGAGAGATTCACTGTGATCAGTAATATGAGTGGGCAATTTGTTTAAGCGTATATGTCCGAATGTTTTTAGGCAGATTTCAAGCTTGGAATACGCAGAATTATGTTTTAGAGCATCGATATTAAAATCTCTCATAAGAATGGAAGTAATGTTGCAAGGGAAGCTTTCAAGGACTGAGTACAATGAATTAATAAAATCTTCAATATTGCTGTTTGGAGGATAGTAAACTGTGCCGATAATAAGAGTAAGGTTTCGTTTATTGATAGGGATGATTTTGACCCAGAGACCTTCGAAACAAGAGTAAGAAGGAATAGGCATTATTTCGACATTAAATGTTTCCCTCACATATAATGCAAGTCCTCCTCCTATCCCACTAGATCTGTCAATGCACAATAGAGTATATTCTTAGAGTTCAAAAAGATCATGTGGAAGGGAGATATTGAGTCATGTCTCCGTAAAAGCAATTACATCACATTTCAAAATGTCAGAACTCAGTAGATAGGGGTGTTTAGATTAAGAGAATGAATATTGAGATGACAAAAGTTTAACCAACAGTAATCTTGGGGAAGAGATATATTTGAGAGAGTTGGATATAAGTTAAGAAGAAAATTTTTGTTAGCGGTAGATAGGGACATGAAGTTATAAATATGTACAAATGAAAAACGATTAAGAATAATAAGATAAATAAAATGGACTAATGGGTTTCAAAAAGTCATAAAAGTACTCGTAGTAGGAGAATTTTTACTAAAAATGACAAACTACGTGCAGTTCAGCAACAATAGAAGTTAAGAGATACAGGATGTTAAAGTGCATTACAGATCACAATATATATAACCATGGGTAAAAATATATATAAATATACAGGTACACAAAGATTTTTTGAAACTAATTTTAAAGTTCATTTAACTCATTCTTTGATTTAATAAAGCAAAGTTACCGTTTTTCATTTTTACCACTATTGATCTATCTTGAGTCCAAACATTGCACTGACCAAATTTCTCAATAACCGAATGAAGCACTTTAAGTCTTTCTGACGTTAGATCTTCATGAATAGTGATTCCACTGCCTTTAAGTTTACTTTTAGCATGTAACACAGCATTTCTTTTCCGAAATGAACAGAATTTTTACAATGATTGGTCGGGGGGTTGCTGTTCCAACCAATTCCCACTCAATGACTGCAGTCAATGTCATTTACAGAAATGTCAATGTCTAATTTTTCTTTGAAAATTTTAATGGCAAGGTCATCAGTAGGCGTATCCACTTCTTCCACTCCAAAAATCCTGATAGACTTTCTGCGTTGATACTGTTCAAGTTGTTCAAGTTGATACTTCAAAGAAATCTCAGAACGTGGTTGATTTATTACTACATCTTTCTCTTTAAGCTGATCTCTTAGTTCATGTATAGCCTCCATAGAAAACTCAACAGTTCTTTTTATTTCTTGAAGAACAGCAGAAGTAACTGCTTCTGTGAGTAATGATACAATCGTTTGAACAGAGTCTTGGGATTTCAAGACAGTTTCAACACATTTAGAGACTGACGCCAACAGATCGTCGTCCGAAAGTGACAAACCAGCACTAGGGACAGGGGTGACCTTGGAGGGCTGCTTCTACTCACTGGTGAGCTCGATCCTTTGCTAGCGAGAGCTGCATTCTTTAGCGAGGGTGCCATCTTATTTTAGGCACCATGATCTTAACAATAAATGCGAGGAGATTAGGTTAAAAGTACAATATCTGAAGTGTTTCAAAGAGAGGCACAAAGCTTATAAGGAAGGAATACAGCTTTTCAAGACACTAAGAATTGCCAAATGCCTACAAAACTCTAAGGAGCACAAACGAACCAGAAGTTACAATACTGCTTTGCAGTTACATTGTCTGCCTTAAATAGCCCTGTTTCACAATATCGTAAATTCATGGTATCATCATGGTTCAAAAACAGCAGATCCTGATAGTCAAATAAAATGTTAATATACTGCACATTGTTTGTCTGGAATCCACACACAATGTCTATCACGTTCAAGTTAATACTTGCCACTGATTCTGGTGTTGATGAGTTTCATCAATGTATGCTGTTTACTTTTCTGAGGGCACAAAGATCACTCAGTCATTATCCAGATAGAGGGGGTATCCATTTTTCATTTGAAGAATATTATACATTTAGATTAAAATATTAAGTTTTTTATTTCATAGAATTTTAATACATTTTAATATTTTTATTTTACACATATTTTGGTTTTACTATTATTATTAGCATGAAATTACAAAAATGTTTTTAGATACTGTAAAAACTTTAATATAAGAAAGTCTGCACTTACTAAGAGAAAACTGTGGTGGGGTAAAGTCAGTACAGGAAATTTCATGACATAGAGCTTTATTCATTCTATTCTTTCTACGTTCTTCATTTATCATTAAACCAATATACTTTGCATCATAGGCATCAGTAAATTGCGGATATGTGCTTTGTACTATATTTCCTTCAAACATAGAACATGCTTTTTCCAGAACTTGTTTTGTTACATGATCTATAAATAGTTGAAATATTAAGAATAACTTTTATACAAATGCAATATTCAAAAAAAATAAAACAATTTTAAATTAATGGTTATGAATATTTTTAACTCTTTCAGTGTGGTAGGCTTATGTCACAGAAATCTGGGCTGATTCATAGTTGTTTTCATATATCTTCTTCAAGTGATATTAAACTCTACTATTGGACAGCAGAGTGTTAACAATGAATTCCACTACAACCAGCTACCTTCTATAGTGCTAAGCAATGCTTGCCATTTTGAAACTGTTCATCTTGCATTAAAATGTTTTGAGTGCCTCATGAAATTGCATGTTCTTGTTGTTCTACAAAGGATCATGACTGCTGTCATAGTGTAACGCTCCAAAGATTTTAAATACTTTTAAAGTTTATTAAATTTTGGACCCTTTGTCTGATCCAATAATTATTCAAGCTCCGGATAGCTGAGTTGGGCACCAGGCAATAATTAACAAATTGCCAAAAAATAAAGTTCAATTAGGGTTCGAATACCAGCGAGCATTACTTAATGAGTAAGAATTCAAAAATTAAATGATTGTCAATTTTAATGTAAATTCTAATCAAAACAATTAACGTTGCTCAAGAGAAAAATTAGTAAAGATTCAAAAAAGGTTTAAATAACAAACAAATTTATTTCAAACTCACCAAACTTCATTAAAGAAGATCCTAAATCATTTCTATTTCATTACAAACTCTTCAACAAAACTCCAACTACACTCTTTCTCAACTAACTGTGTTTTTGTGACTAACATGTCACCAGGTTATAATAAGAGGCTACAAAGCCAGCACGTGTCATGTTGCACGCTGGGAAAGACATTTGCATAAATTGGAGCAAGCTATGATGCAAGAGGGGGTGTGTCCTTGTACACTCGCTTTAGTGGGTGACAATCGAAAGTTCGGAGTTTCGCATGCGCAACTCCTATGCTCTTGAAAACGAGCGCTGTGATGCCAAAAATGAAATAAAAATCCCCAAAATGATAAATATAATGTAAATTAAGCAAAACTGGTTAAGGTAAAGTAAAAGTGAATGAGGGAGCATCACAATAGTATATTAGTCATCTTCCATATGGACTACATGATTCCTCTACTGTATCAGCATCTTAAACAATAAGGTCATATTTCTACCTTATAAGTCCCTAATCTTGTGCATGTGGATAACTGTTCTATGGATTATTTATACAGTAAAATGCTGATATAATGAACATCAGAATAACAAAATATTTGGCATAACAAAATGTTTCCCTGACCACAGCCAATTTACTATGTATCTATGTAAAAATGTTTCATTTTAACGAATACAGGTATAATGAAAATATCAGTTTAACAAAATAAAAATTTATCCTGATTAAAAAAAAATCAGTATAACAAAATTTGCAAAACGAAAATCCTTAAACAATATGTATAATGTATATTTTCTCATCTTTATGTGCTTTGACTTTATCTGGCAATACTGCAATGATTTAAATGCTACGAATTATATAACCAATCACATCATTATGAATCATATGCAAGTGTATATCAGATGAATAAAAAGTATAAGTTGGGACCTGCCCCCTATTTCCACAATGCATTTTGCCTGGCATATATTTTTGTCAATCTCATTGCATGGCATAGAAGCTTTCTACATGTCTTGACATAATGCTTTAAAGTGGCTTTGCCACATTTTCCAGCATAATAGGGGATTTTCAAACTTGGAGATCTACACGATTCTGATTGTACTGGATCACAAGTATGGTATCATCAGCGAGAAGATCATTCCATGCAGTTCCAATCCAAGCTTTTATTAATAATTTGTTACATTTAAGTTATTGTTGTATTTGTTCGTTATTATTATTGTTTTAGTTAAGTTTGTTAAATAGTTTAGTTTCATTATTAGCAGCTAATAGGCGTCAACTCTTTTCCATTCCATAAGGACAAGGAAAAATTGAAGATTGCGACATTATTTAAGAATTCACGGAGAGATGCTTGTTGGAACAGACAATTAAAAAAATACCGACCTTTTAATCAGTAAACTCTAATATACAATAAATTTCTTTCTTAATGATTATTTTGTAGTATGCAATTATCATAGCACATTTTTTTTTATTACATTTCAATATAACGGACATATTTTGGTTATCTGCTCGATTTCATTATACTGACATTATACTATATTTAGTTTGTAAGCTAGCAACAGATACTTAATGCAAGGGTAGTAGTAAGTGCATAGTTAACTTTAATTATCTTTTCCCATCCGTTTATAGTGAATTATAATCTGATTACATACACAGTGTTTCTGTTGATTTAAAGTTATCAAATGACATTCACTGTGAACAACTTGATACCCTACCCTCTTCTGAACGTTATCTGACATTAGTGCTGGTCATGTGTGGGGATAATGACTTGATCCATGATTCTTTTCTGCACAGATGCCAGCAGTAATGAGCTTTGACTGAGATGCACTTAAAATCATCAAGATTGGAGGTAATGAGATATCTTGGAAAGATCCCCAAGCCTTGTTCCGAGTCTTTATGGCTGCTATGTAGTGGGATTCCATTGTGGTTTCAGAAAATGAGGAAACCATATCTTAATCTGTGTGATGGTTAGACTATTTTACCTGTGAGCAGCACTTTTTTTGCACACATGGCTGGGTCACAAGGATCCAAGGGCTCAGAAAACAGATGGGGAAAAGGATCCATTGGATGGCTGTTATGAGATAGGTGGAAGCCTCATATCTAGAACATTCAGCACATTCTTTAACATGCACAAGGGACTTTGTGCACACAGGACCACAGCTTAATGTCCCATTCAACGGATAGAGGCTTTTCCAAGCCCATCATGTCCCTTTTCTTACTGTGAGCAGAACAGGAGTTAGAAAATTTTCAACACATGTGGGATGGTAGGAGTAGATATGTGGACAACACAGCAAACTCCTGCATGTTAATGTTGCCACCACAATTATAAGCTGCTGGCTAACTGTTCAAGGATTGACTCAGAGATCAGTTGACAACTACTCCAGTTAGTACGATGAATTCTCTAAGACACTAGTGAAAGTTGCAAGGTCATGAGAGAGGTGACATATTACAGGGAAGTAATCATTCTCATAAAATATATTCTTGACATCCCATGAAAAGAGTGAAAGGACCAGAGGAGCAGACAGAAAGATCAATGGTAGTGAAAGTGCAGATTGGAAAAGAAAGTAGGTACTGATACTGTTGTTCAACAGAGAGAGAACCTGTCAACCCCAGGCACAAGCAGATGGCTCCATGTACCTAGTGGATTTTGATGTAAACCGTATCTTGTATGCTTGGGAAGATAAAGGTTTAGGAGATAAACTTACCTTCACTAAGTTAGATAAAATGTGAGCAGTTCATGTCCATGTCAGATTCATCTAGTAAACCTGAAGCAAAAACTGTTTTACAAGGAAATAAGGCCTTATTCTTTGGGCTTCAGCTGTACAGTTCTTTTGAATTTAAAGAGTTGAGCTGTCTGTGGTTGGGAAGAAGAGACCTTCCAGAAGTGCACATGGAAGACAGTGCTCCAGAAATTGACATCAGTGTTGATATCAACACTGCCTTTAGTGTCACTTGTTGTAAAATGTACTTTGCTGCAGGTGTGAAACTCAAATGGTGGTTTGTTGATGACTGTCTGCATTGCAATATAACCAAGATTTTCCCAATCACTATTAACATTTAGCTCTTGGGAATGGTTAGTTGGAAATTTTCCAATCTCTACATACAAGATGTTTTTAGTGGGTTTAAAACATTTTACCTCATTTTCTTGCTTTGCACAGTTGCATGAGAATATCAGATGATTACCAATGCAATTTACATAGTTTATATATGTCCTGCTGACACTCCTGAACAGTCTGGATTAGCATGATCCATAATTAGGCATACACTAGATGGAAAGCTGGTACAATCCCCTGCGATGATGTCAGAGTTCTACAGTCCAGTCTGAAAGCTGATTTTTTTAAAGAATATATTTTTTTTTATTCATAAGAGTAAAGAATACAAATACATTTACCATTTGACCCACAAAGCTAAATAGCTTATCTGCAGGAAAATGAATTAATTAAATTAAACATAGGTCATTCAGCCACAAAAATGGTGTGCATCAAATAAATCCACAAAACACAACACATAAAATCAGTTAAATAGAAAATCCCAAATAATTTTTTAATTCCATTTTCAGTCTTCTAAAACAATCTATATTTATTAATTCTTTTGGAATAGCATTAAATAAAAGTGGTACTTGATATTTGGAGGTATGTTTCTCGTAATTATTTCGAAAATTTGGCAATTTGTAATAACCTTGGTTTTGAAGTCTTGTATTTTTATTATGTTGAATTTTTGGTTTGTAAGTATTGTCAAAAAATTTTCAATAATTAAATTATATTTATATAAATTGCTGTAGGATAAAAGGTTTAAAAATTCCACCTGCTTATGGTGCATACTAATAGTACCTTCCAAAGGAAGATGTTCTGATTCTTTCTTAAGGAATGAAATGGAAAGGGAGAACTGCCAGATTAGTTTGCCCTATTGATTTGGTCATCTATGATCACTTATTTTTACCCTGCTGAGGGGTATTCAATTTCAGACCATTTAAACCTACCAGAGTACCTAATAACTTTGAGCATGATTATGGATTCTGAACTTGTTTCACTTGTAAGTCTTTATGAGGGAAAATCTATCACTGTGTTTTCAGTTTGTATATGGGTTGCCAGTCCCAAGTGCATAAGACACCTCATATCAGCTATCAGCTAATGACTAATCCTAATCAGTGGACATCACAAGCACCTGCCCTGTTGATTCTAAGGGTATCATCAACCCTATACTGCAATAAATCTTGGGAATATCAGTTACTCTTTTGTTCTGATTCTTGAAAAGATCCACTAACAAAGATGGTGTCTAAGATCCCACCAGTATTGGCAGATTAAGATTTAAGTGAAGCAAATGGGTCTTTGCCTCATACCTGTGATTTGGGGACTGTTTGAAATTGTTTGGCCCTTCTCTCAATAAACTTCAGGATAATTTAATAACTCAACTAACCATTTTTCCCCACAGTTACCTGAAATGTGAGGACTCTAAATAGAGATTATCAATGTCTTTAGACAGGTTGGGTTGTTTTACCTCTGAGTGGCACTTTTTTTTTCATACAATGGGCTAAATGGCCAAGTTACAAGGACCCTGAGGGCTCAGAGAAGGTTTGGGGGAGGGGATCCACTGGAACAGCTGTTGGGAGATAGATGGTAGCCTCCTGTCAAGGTCATCCAATGTGTTCTTGAACATGCACAGGGTATGGTTCTACCACACATGGGGTCATGGCTTTACATACCATTCAATGGATGGCAGCCTTTCCAAGCCCATCAGTATCCCCTACTGACTGTGGGCAGGGCGGGGAGTTTTCCACAGGGCCCTGGTGGGATTCGAACCTGAAACTGCAGATTATAAAATTGGTGGGCTACCGCATGCTCTGACGTTTGGGCAGGAATGATAGGTTCCTATAGTAGTGTTGGTAGTTGCAACAGAATGGAGTATGCCTATTTAGGTAAGTCAACTTAATGTTTTGAGAACAGCTTACTACAGTGAGATATTTAAAACATATATGGGTTGGACAGGGATATGGCTGATTATGTATTATTTAACAACAAATGAGATATTTGTCATTGAGGTAAGGACTACCTGGTATTTTAGATGAACCTTACCTTAATGGTAATCAACATTTAGGTTACAGTAGAGTAGTATGAATTCTTTTCCTAGTTTGAACAATGACTGACATCTAATGTGAGCAAGTCAAAGTTATTTAAGCTGTGGTGCAGAACAAATTTGTTTGCATTTTGGTTCAAAGCAATGAAGTCTGTTATATCAGTACAGAGAAATTTTTCATGGAGTATCATAAGGATCCTTCCAGTAAATGTTGATGATCTGTGGGCAAGAATTACAGGTGTAGTTGCAAAAGTCACGACAGACATGTTACACTGCACCTGGAAAGAAATTAATTATAGGTGGAATATTTATCATTACATCTGGAAGTCACATCAATGTTATTTATTAATAAAAATATACATCTTCTGCAAGTTGTAAATCTATTTTTGAAACACCCCGCATACTTCTTTTTGTGACAAGAATGTTTTTATTAACTGACTAATCAATGAATGATAAATATTTAACTGATTAAAAAATTAAATGATCACTAGTCCTAGTTTATAGAAAATAAAGAATTATCAGTTACATCATTAATAAACAATTTAGTATTAGATCTGTTTTTAGAAAATTGACTGGAACAAAAAAAGACCTGAAAAAACCTAAGGGATTTCTTGAGTATGATTTCAGATCAAGGCTTTTTTTTTTTAACTTGTGAATTTAATCAGTGGGTTCAATCACATATGATTAAAATCTCTAATTTTTATCCCCTTGATAATAGGGTTGGGTTGTTTTACCTTTGAGCGGCACTTTTTTGCACACCATGGGCTAAATGGCCAGGTCACATAGACCCCGAAGCTCAGAGAAGGTTGGGGGAGGGGACCCACTAGAACAGCTGTTGGGAGACAGATGGTAGCCTCCCGTCAAGGCCATCCAGCGTGTTCTTTAATGTGCACAGGGTATGGCTCTCCCGCACACGGGGCCACGGCTTAACGTCCCATCCGACGGACGGCGGCCTTTCCAAGCCCATCGGTGTCCCCTACTGACCGTGGACAGGGCGGGGAACTTTGCGGAGATAAATCTCAACGCTGACCCAGCTGGGACTCGAACTGGGAAGTACAGATTACGAGCCTGGCGCGCTACCGACTGAGCCACCCCCGCCCCCCTTGATAATAGGATTCAACTGTAATAATTGTATTCAATTTGTATAATTAAATACAAGAAAAATATTTGTGGAAGGGGAGGATTGCATGCCAAAGTGATTATTTGTAACCATACACAAATTTATGTTTTCCTTGGAAACAAAAAAAATAAGCGAAAAATGCAACTGCATGTTTAAATTTATAATCAATATCAAAAAAGTTTTAAAATTCTTACCATATGGTTTTTCTTCTGTGAATTTACCATTTGCATAGTAATTATCAGTAGCAATTCCAAGCTGAGCAGTTACATTATATTGCTGAAAAATGTTAATTTAATTACACTTTTATGCTAATGAAAAGGCACTTTAGAACAGTGGTTCTCAAACATTTTTAGATTATGAGGTTCTTGACTGTGTTAGTCATCACAGTTTTTTCTTTTCCCATTTAATATTGTTGATAATTATGCAATCCGAAATCTTCAGGAGTTAAAATACTAAATATTTTATTAGCCTGATTATAAGATGCCCCCCATTTTTGGATTTGATTTTTAGATGGAAATGCCTCCCCCATCCCCTTTGTGAATACTAGTAAGGGCAATGGAGGCTAAAAATTATTCAAGTTGTGCATATTTCATGCATTTCTCAGGAAATGTTTTAAAGACCACTAAAATGGAGGGAAAATTGTTATAAATAATACTTTTTTCTGGCTGGACTGAGTTTCTTATCCCCCCCCCCCTTTTCTCCCTACATCCCAGCCTGCATATGTTTATAAATATAATATCTGAGCATCCTTGGTATCACATAATTCTCAGATGAAAACATTTTCCATTATAATTTCCAGTTATTCATTTCAGCAGAGATCAATCTAGAAAGATGAGGCAGAAACATATATATTTTATGTACACATATATATATTTTTTTTGTGAGAAAATGTTTTAAATACAGAGAGAAATTATGGAAAACTGAAAAACAGGAAAAATGATATGCCAGAATGTATTTTGGTCTAGCAATCAAGATTGCAGAAACCCCCCCCCCCCCACATACACACAAACATATTTTTATCTAGTTAAAGGTGTGCATCTTATTTTAATGATGCAATTCATTTTGAAAGTCATAATACATAAACATTATATTTAGATGGATAAAATAATTGAAAATTTCAGTGTTATATCAATGGTAATGTATGTTCAGAAGTTTAATTAGCCTTTAATTTAACAAACTTTTTATGCAATAATATTATGGAAGATAAAGATATCTAAACTTTCTATTATCAGTTTCACTGCAATGTTTTCATCTGCATTGTTCTTCAATATTTAAGGACTCTAAATTTCATGGACTTAAAACCTCTGAGCAGTATATTGTGCAGAGAGATACTCTGTTGGTTTGGCCATGTTGCCCGTATGGATAATTTTAGATTAACAGGATTATTAACAGGATTATATTTTAGATTTATAGGGTTATGAACAGTGTGCCTAAAGGCCTCAGAAAGAGGGGAGACCTAGGGTGCAGTGGGTAGACAATGTCAAACAGGACCTTGTTAGAATTGGTGTGAGTGGAGAGATGCAGGAGATATAGCTCAGGACAGATATGCTTGGAGAACTAAATTGTGCAGTCTGGTTGGACTTCCGTAGCCCATGGCTGCTTGAGGATGATGATGAGCACATAGTACAATGTAAAATGATAACAATATTGTTCCTTATGAGGTCTGTCTGCACATGTATTTATATTGAATCTAATTATTTAACATTTATTTATTCATTTATTTATTTAATTTATTCAGCTCAAAAACAGTTGTACATTTGTTACATTAGTGTAATTTTCACCATTAGTGCTTCCAAATGCATAAATTTAGAAAATATTACTCAGTTGAATCAATATAACATTTGATAGTATTTCTGCAAAAACAAGGATTGCTGGGGTGATAAGATAAATTAAATGGTAGAAATCTTTTTCCTATGCTAACTTGGTAGCAGGAACTGCTAAGATTATTTGCGCATCATATAAACCAATTCACATAACCACCAACTTCGTCAGCTTACATTTGAGCAGTAATTGATTGATTTAAGTGTTCCTTCACTTCTCACATGCTGAGAAAAAGCATGCAGAAGTATGTAAATGATAATAGTGACAATATTGAGCTGTCGTCAAAAACTTAGGTATTAAGCCATGAGTTAGTTCTTTTTCACTATGATGATAGTTGGCTCTTGCTCATCTTTGCAATTTTACCATCAGAAATTTAACTTTCTGAAATCATTAAATTTTGTAAGTAAAATAGCCTCTTATTAAGCTGTTAATAGTTAGTTAGCTATATGTTAATGTAGACATAGAAACTTATACTGTTGGTTTAAATTTTAATAAATCATTATTTTATATTAAATCCAACTTACTTGTTTGTGACTTATTTAGTCATGGACCTTGGATGGCATGCTCACATTAGGTGGTATTGTGTTATGAAACTTAAGCTTTTTGCCCTTTTATTACATTCAACTTTGACACTCAGGTCTCCAAATGTCGTCCCTTTTGGGTACATTACACTAGGTCCAATTTGTATGATCATGAGGCCATTTTATTTGCTCTTGTTATTGCACTGGAGATTGCAAGATGCACCATTTTGGTCTCCCAGCATACAGGCTATGTTAATTTAGTCATGGAAATACCATAAAGGTAGTAATATGCCTTCCTGTAGTTGCAGAGATAGTACTCTGAGGCTTGTGGTGTTGACATGGGTTGTTTTACCTCTGAGCAGCAATTTTTTTTCACACAATGGGTTAAATAGGTGGGTCACAAGGATCCCAAGGGCTTAGAGAAGGGTGGGGGTGAGGACCCACTAGATAGCTGTTAGTAGACAAATAGTAGCCTCCAGTCAAGGCCATCCAATGCACACAGGGTATGGCTCTCCTGCACATAGGGCCATGGCTTAAGGTCACATCTGACGGACAGCGGCTTTTCCAAGCCTATAGGTGTCCCATCTAATGGAGTACATAGATTTTCAATTAACTGAACTACCTACATCCCCAATCATATTGATTACATACCAATCCTGCTGACCCAGATGGGACTCAAACCTGGGAATTGAATATTACAAGCCCTATGGTGTTAATATGTTTTGCATATAATGTCACATAAGTCATCATGGAGTGTTGTGGCCTGTTGTTGGTTTAGTATTCTCCTGGTGAGGTACCATCTGTTGTGAACTGATTTCACTGTCAAGAGGTCATGGCAGTTTACATTGAGCCATCTCACTTAGATGCTTTGGACCCCACTGTTTCTAATCTGCCAACTTCTAGTCTTTTAACTGTTATGTGAATTTCAACTTTTTTATTATTATTTAGAACTAATATCGATGTAATTTATGCAGTTGTTAATGTTGTGAAGCTTAGTTCTGAACACAAGTGAGTGCAGTTGCCGATTTTGTGAAAAATATAATTTTTTTCCTCCATGAACATGGGAAGAAGTGAATCAAACATTTTAGCATTTTTACCCTTAGAACTATTTGTAAGGGAAGTTCAGAAAGTAAATTGTAGAATGGATTCCATTCCATGCATGTATTAACATCATGAAATTAACTAAGAGAAGTGATGAATTAAAAAAATATATAAGTTTTATCACTTGGGGAAGTTCTAATTTCATGGAATATTCAGCTGAAAAAAATTGGATTTGCTGTGAGGGATTCGAACCCATGTCTCCCAGTAACTTGTCAGGTATGCTAACCACTACACCATCAATGGCTAATGTTGTTTTCCTCAGCTAATGTGACTTATCATGGTGAATGATTTTCATGCATTATTTATTTGATTGGCTTGTGGAGCTATCTATGTCAGGAAATGGACAGCCAAGATGCCTCACACTAGCTGAAGTAAAAAACGTTAGCCATTGATGGTGTAATGGTTAGCATACCTGGCATGTTACTGGGAGATATGGGCTTGAATCCCAGTCATGGCAAAACCAATATTTTTCAGCTAATATTTCATGAGTCCCATGTCTGCAGGACATCTCCTGTGATACTTTAGTAATGAAGCTCTAATTTAATTTCCATATTTATTTTTATTAGGCTTTCATCCTGATGGTAGCTATGATTAATATAAAAATAACTTTGCTAGGCACTGAAAAATATGATAGAAAATCTTTTTGAAAGCAGAGTTTGAGAACCACTACTTTAAAACATTTCAATATTATAACACAGTTTAAAACATTTAAAAAATGTAGAAATGAAATTTTGAGTACTTTTTATGATATAAGGGTTTTACAAGAGCTATTATTAACTCTATTTTTTAAAATGGTGATTGTAGTTCTCATGATAATTACAGGAGAATCAGTCTGCTTTTTATTCCAGGAAAAGTTCTTCATATTATTGTGATTTAACAGAATTAAGAATTTGTTTGATGGACAACTGCATAATGAACAGTGTGGATTCAGAAGTGGTATGGGATGTTATGAACTTTCATTTAACATACAAACTTGTTAGTTTTGACACTCGCATTCTGGAGATATAGTGGAACATTCATTTTCATATTTTCCCCTTTTTTAGGGGAGAAAGGAAGCATTGGATGGGCCAATTTTTTTTATAGCTTATAACACTCCCTGCATCAAAAGCTTTCATTTGATGTATATCTTGATACTTTCCACACTCGTATGCAAGAGAGATAGGGCATGGGGGGGTCAATTTTTATAGCCTATGACTTGTCCTGGTGTCATAAGCTTTTATTTGGTGCATAACTTGTAACTTTCCACATGAGTTCAGGAGATATGGAGGAACATTAGTTTTCATATTTCCCCCTTTTTTAGGGGGGGGGGGGGAAGAAAACAGGGTAAATTTTTTTACAGCCTATGACACTCCCTCATCACAAGCTTTCATTTGATATACAGCTTGCTACTTTTGGCACTTGCATTCTGGAGATACAGGGGAACAACAGTTTTCATATTTCCTTTTTTTTACAGGGGTAGAAAGCATGGGGATAATTTTTTTACAGCCTATGACACTCCTCGTATTAGAAGTTTTCATTTGAAACTAGTTTTTGCATTGCCTTCGAAAGTTATGGTGGAACAACTGTTTTGACAAACATACAAACTGACAAATGTCAGTTTGTGTGTTTGTGTAAAGCAATAAGATAGATAAAAAGCTATCGACTTGTTGACTATCACAATTTTTGGTTGATTATTAGATTGTATGGCATACCTGACAAGTTAGCATAATGAAAGCTCTTTATAACACTGAATAGTGTGTGAGAGTTGGTAAGTCTTATGACATTTTTTTATCTATCTATCTTCCTTTTGCTTTTTGCTCAATGTTTGTGTTTGTTGGTTTGTCAGTGTGTGTGTTTGTCAAAACAGTTGTTCCACCCTATCTTTCGAACGCGAAGGAGAAACTTTATGATTATGTGTCAAATGTATGTATAGGTAATAACAGACGAGCAGTGACGTAAGAAGTGGGACAGGCATATAGCGGAACTTTCGTTCATCACACACTGAGCCTGAAGACGCTGTGAGCAAGATAGACAACGAAACATGTTGCTCCATAACATCTAGATGCAGGCTTGACTATGGTTTTTAAAGGTGTTTTAACAATACTGTAAGTCAGCCTTTTATGACTATTTTAAAATGTTTATCAGTATTTATCTATTCTTAAGAATTAAGAAAGTGCTGCAGTGAAAATAGCAAGACTATGCACCAGTGACTACGTGAGTGTAATATTTAAGAACGTTACTTATAGCATAAAATGACTTAAGTATGGCTCCAATGGACTGTTGCTAAAATCAAATATTGATAGAGGCAGTGATAGGTAACTGCCAAAACAATATACTGCAACAGATATAGTGTCAGCAACAACAACTATGGAATAACATAGTCATCACATCATTAAGCAATATATTAACAACTTCAAATGGAGCTGGAATCAACAGCATATGACAACTACAAGTTAACATCTACATACATTTGTGTCTCACAAGGACTGGTTGCTGAGAATTATAAACAACAACAGCTATATATTGTGATATCAACAAGCATCAAATTGATTTCATGATGAAAATTCTTACTGTAGATGTACCAGCCAATAAGCATTGGTAACTAGTTTTGGCTTTACTACTTGGTCTATTATACTTTAATGTGTTATGTACAGTTATATGTATGACTAAGTAGTAATCTTAATGATTAGTTAATATGTCATAGCTAATGATAAATTCAACTACCTATTATAACAACTATTGCACTTATCATAACCTAGAATATGATAGCTTTTAAACAGGATTAAATGTAACAGCGCATATCGTGATTTATTAAATTATTTACCATGTTAGCTGTGTTATTTTAACTTAAATAGCTGGCATTAGTTCAATGGTAAAATACTTTGGCATGTTTCTGGAGAAATGTGGACTCAAGTCCCGTATGTTGGCAAAATTTTTTCCACAAAATATTTATTGATATATTGATGTTTAAAAGTCAACAGGTAATGCTGTGATTGTCATCTACGTTTAAAATTACACGCATTTAACGTTTCACGACTTGCAGTCATTTGTGTTTTAAGGTTCACTTTCGAAAACATTCTACATTTGTATTTTTCAGAAATATTCAAGTCTAAAGAATATATTTCTTATGCCCTAGATAGCTACTTAGCAACTTTGATATAAATTGTTTCAAGATTACCTATGTTCGAGAGATGCAAGTGAATGATAAATTATTTGCCACTGAAATGGTTAATGAGGGCCCCTACCAGCAACTAAATTTTTTCTTTCATTAATCAATAAAAAAAAGTGATTCATACTAGTTGAATGCTGCTTGAAAATTAAATGAGAAATATTAATAGCATTTTATAATTTCACTCTAACAAGCACTTTTGAAATGTGGCAGAAATTTTTATGTGAACTGCTTCAAATTTTCCTGCCACTTCGGTCCTTTAATTCTCTATTTTTATTTAGAATTTACATCATAGTTAACCTAGTTAAAGTCTGACCTAGTTCATTACCTATATATTTATTATAGGTAATGAACTGAACTTTTAAAACAATACAATACAGCTTATGTTGAGCAATGCATTCCTGGAAAACATCAGTATAAGCAAGCATTGTTCAAATAGGAAAAAGGGTAATTCCCCCACATTATATAACTAAAGCTTATCATGATAGGTTACTTAGTCATTATGACAGTCATGGTTTGCTTAATACTGAAATTGAGGAAGAATGGGTCCATTTTAAACAGGCTTTTTTGGAAACTAACAGTAATCTTTTAGAAAAAAGGAGCCGATGAGGCAAAATTATTTGAGTGATAAGGCACTTGAGCTTATTTCAGAAAGAAAGAACTGCAGGAATGTCCTTAATCAATATCCTACTAGTCCTAACAGAAAGCATTACAGATAGCTTAATAAGTGTGTAAAGGATCAGTTAGCTGCTGATAAAAATCTTTGGCTTGATGGCTTGGGTGACAAAGCTGAGGAAGCAGTTAGACAGCACAACAGCAGAGAGCTGTACCAGATAGTTAATTTTTTATGTGGTAGAAAATGGACAGGCATACAAGGATTGCAGGATAAACAAGGTAAGGTTATAGAAGGGG
Source organism: Ryuthela nishihirai (assembly GCA_038380435.1). Lineage (NCBI taxonomy): Eukaryota > Metazoa > Arthropoda > Arachnida > Araneae > Heptathelidae > Ryuthela > Ryuthela nishihirai. The sequence continues at coordinate 37,113,723 of JAWZYU010000014.1, forward strand.
AGGATTCTGTCATGGCTAGATGGGCTGAGCATTTCAGTGATGTTCTAAACAATGTGGTTAGTTCTATTCCCATTGTTTGTAATGATGATAGATGCATTGGCGGCTTTAATGTTGGCCCTATAACACAATCTGAAGTTATTTTAGCTATTTCTAAACTTAAACTTCATAAATCCCCAGGGGTAGATGAAATTACTACAGAAATGCTCAGAGCTGGGAATGTCTCGGTAACCACTTGGATGACTGAAATTTTGAATAACTTTTATGATAAAGGCATGGTTCCTAAAGATTTTACCAGAGCTATTATTATCCCTATTTTCAAAAAAGGTGATCACAGTTCTTGTGATAACTATAGGGGTATCAGCCTACTCTCTGTTCCAGGTAAAGTTCTTTCCATGATTGTGCTTAATAGAATTAAGAATCTGGTTGACAGTCAATTGTGTGATGAGCAATGTGGATTCAGAAGTGGTAGGGGATGTGTAGATCAGATATTTTCACTTAGGCAGATTCTTGAGAAATGTTTAGAGTTTCAGAAACCTTTGGTTGCTAGCTTTGTTGATTTCAAAAAGGCTTTCGACTCTGTTGATCGTTATAATTTGTGGTTGATTCTGAGATCATATGGTATACCAGACAAGTTAGTTAACATAATGAAAGCTCTCTATAATAACACTGAGTCGTGTGTGAGAGTTGGTAAGGCTTGTAGCAATTGGTTTAGCATTACTTCTGGCGTTCGACAAGGGTGCATTTTGTCTCCTTTTCTCTTTAGTTTGGTTATTGATTATGTTATGCGAAATTCACTTCAAGGGAAAGATTTTGGCCTTAAATGGGCTGGAGATACGAAAATTTTTGATTTAGATTTTGCTGATGATTTAGCCTTTTTGGCAAATGATGTTGATAAGATGGACTCTTTCCTTTGAGCTGTTGATGAAACTGGTAGTAGAGTAGGTTTGGTTATAAACAGAGAGAAAACTAAAGTGATGAAAATTGGTCAGGCAGGTTGTGATTCAGTTCATCTGAATGGTTGCAGTCTTGAGCAGGTGTCACAGTTTAATTACCTTGGGAGCTATGTAACAGATACTGGTGATGTGCGGCATGAGATTAATAGATGAATAGGGATTGCTGCCGGGACTTTTAAGAATCTATGGAGATTGTGGAGAAATAGGTGTATACACCTAAAGACTAAAATTAGACTGTATAATAGTTTGGTTCTTTCTAGGGTTAGTTATGGTAGTGAAACTTGGACGCTGTGTAAGCAAGATAACAGGAAACTAGATGCTTTTGATTCTAGATGCTTACGCAGTATTTTGGGTATTAGGTGGTTTAACTTTGTAACTAATGATGAGGTTAGGCAAGAGTCTGCAACCTCCTTTAAGCAGCATATTGTGCAGAGAGAGACTCTGCTGGTTTGGCCATGTTGCCCGTATGGATAATTATAGATTGGCGAATAGGGTTATGAACAGTGTGCCTAGAGGCCTCAGAAGGAGGGGGAGACCTAGGATGCGGTGGGCAGACAATGTCAAACAGGACCTTGTTAGAATTGGTGTGCAGTGGCCGAATCCAGGAGATATAGCTCAGGACAGATATGCTTGGAGAATTAATTAAACTGCGCAGTCTGGTTGGACCTCCGTAGCCCATGGCTGCTTGAGGATGAGGATGATGATATGTATGTTAAATAAAATTGGTAATTAAATCATTACTGTGATGTACAATGTGTTTGCTCAGTAGCAATTTGTGAATGCTGAAACAAAGTGAAACGATGCAGATTTCAGTTATAAATTTGCTACTTAAGGAGCAAAGGTTTGTACACAAACTAAATATCCATCAATCACTTCTGGTATCAGCCAGCATGTGGCACATGTCACTTTGAAGAATTATGTCGACATAGTTGAAAGCTGATAGTTTGCATGAAAATATTCGCTAGATGCATTTTGTATTTTTCCATTTTTAAATATAAGTAAAATAAAAAATTACATTTATACAGATTCTAGTTGTTAATAAATTTGTATCAGAGCACTGTCTGTAGTTCGTTTTCAAATATTTCAATGATTATTTACTTAACTTTCTAGTTACAAATTTCCTACCATATGCTCATATTACACTTTCAAAACTTTTCAATGCATCTGATTACATATATTTGAATGTAGTGTAATACAGTGGTACAGCAATAAACATTAAGCTTAGTGAATGATAATACATTGGCTATAATAATCTTGATGTGAGTGAAATGTTTTATAAGTTATATTTTTTATATTATTCTGAGTGTAGTCTTGAGGAATTGGAATACACTCTTTGTCCATACAAAAAAAATGTTTTAATAACTTTTATATTTTATAATATATACATATAAAAACAATAAAATAAATAAATACCCCCTCAAGCAGCTGCTTGCCACAAAGGTCTGACAGGAGCTTGTCAGTTTATATGCCATAGTAAGTCTGTGAGGATGGCAGGACCTTAGCAGAAAAACGATACATACATTCATGCCTTACCTAGGGCTCGTACACAGGTCCCTTAGATCAGTAGACAAGCGTACTAACCACTCAGCCACGGGACGGGTAAAAATTTGGTTAAGTGCTGCGAAGTAAGCAGCTGTGCCTTAACCATTTATATGTGTAGACCCAGAGGCCATTCCGTCCTTGTCAAGGGGAGTGCTAACCTTCTCTTCTTTCATACAACACAAATCTACACTGAGGAAATTAAGCTTAATGATATTTGAACGGGAAAAAACACGATTAACTTTGGACAACAAAGCGTTAAAAATTCACTTGTAAGTTGGAATAAGTGAAAGCCGGGCAAACGGTAGTTAAAAATAAAGGATGATTACTTTCCCTTTTCTTAAAAAAGTTTAAAAATAATTACACTTACCTTTGATGACTTCAATGTGTCTTAACTCTTCTGCCAATAATGACAGAAAGTAATGATAGAGCGAACACTCTATATATGAAGAATATTATAGACCTCTAGTGGTTAGTCAGAAGAGTATGAAATGATGTAATTCTGAAAAGTGACAAAATGAGTTGAGTCCATAAAAAACATTTCTGCTGGTTGAATATGGATAAATGAGACTTCCATTGTGCGTTATGATGAGCAATGCAGTAGCGATGGAAGTGAGGTTCTTCATACACTCCTAGCTGAACTACCCTGGTAAATTGGTGCTTTTATTATATTATACAGTATAACAGGGAAACTTGAAGAATATTAAATAAATGTAAAACTTATGTTAGAATAAACTTATTAAAGTTAAGAAAATACTTTTACTTTTTGTCCCAATGTTTAAATATATTTAATTTACATTTCTATTTTTTAATGATAAATTTAAGGGAATCATTGCTTCCCTTGTTTCCACGGATGCTTTGCTATTGGAGCTGATAAATGGCAACAGAAGTAATTAGACTCGTCATGATATAAGAAGGAGAGGATAATTATAAGGTGCAGCATAGTATAAATAATTCAAGGAGTCACAGTTCCAGATGGTCATGGAGGAAGTTGGCAGCCACAAGTATGTGACTTGAATAAAAATTTAGTATCATTACAGTTTTCTGATGGCTCCCTCCACTTTATGGTTGTATAGTATGGCCTCACCCATGATTTACAATAATCCTCAAGTTTGAGAGCCTACAAATATGGAGAAATTAAAGTGATCATCCACAAGAATTGGAGATTTGTGACTGAGAGGGCAGCCGGGAGAGTTGCAACACTAAAAAAATCACAGGTAGCCACTTATGTACAATGGAGATGGCAATTATCTGTATAGAGGAAAAATTGCTGTGAGCTGGGTGGGATATGAGTATGATTTTCTGAGGTGTCAGATGCTCTACCACTGAGTTCCCATCTGTTGATCAACTTCTTTTCTATTAATAGCTATAAACATTATATCATGTAGTAAATAAGTAGCTATACCTTTTAACTGGAAATAAGATTTTAATTGACAAAAACATCCCTTTTTTGTCAATCAGAAGGAACATACATTCAGCGTCATTGAAATTAAATTTGAATTATAGCCAACCATGCTTAACTAGCATTACAGATTAATGTCTATAACATTAAAGTCTTTAATCACTATTTAAAATTTAGCTGTAAGGACTCTTTTAATGAAATCGTATCCCAGAAGAGCATTCTGGCATTTCTGCTCAGAAGCAAACTACACTCTGCAGATGCCAACATTTCTTAATCAATATTATAGGTTAATATGTATAAATAATATATTTAAGCATTCACAGGAAACCAACCTGTTTGGAGGAGGAGAAATTTGTACATAATGTGCAAAACAAATGTGGTTAATGGAAAATCATGAGTTGTGGAGTTCGTTATTTTATCATGAACTGGAGATTTCACAGAGTACAGTTTTTAACATTAACTTTAATCGAATCATTCATGGAAAATTACTAATATCCAAAGTAAGTTTCTGATGGATGTCTAGAATATCCTGCATAAATTGGTATTGTGTTTAAATTTGTGCAGAAAATTTACACCTTTAGAAATATAATAAAACCCTTGCTATCAGACTTGTGATTAAATATGGTAATACCACTAGGATTCAGAAACCAAGTACAAGATACTGCCAAGGAAAAGGTCTCTGATTCCCCCCCCCCCCCCCCCCCCAACTAATTTACAGGTTTTTCCAAGCTGTCATGTCATAAGTCATGGAGGTTCAACCACACTATGTAATTTAGTTATCCAGATATGTTCATCCTGAGGAACAGTTTCTGCATTTGGCACTATATGTCAATTCAAATAGTATTCTGTTAATTATCCATTAACCTTTCTGAACATAGTTTATAACATAATTTCTAATTTACATATCTGCAGGTGGGCAAATGACCAAATAAATGGAATCCCCCCCCCCCCCCAATACGATGCTGCTTAAAGGTGGCTGATGACTCTTTTGTATAACTCATCACAAAAAATTAATCTCAGGTGTTACTTCACATCATCAAACAATTAACGTGACAGTTGTTGTTCAGAATACTTGTTTGAACAAAACTGCAGCTGGTGAGCTCTGTCTTGTCAATGTCTGTCTATATTTAAGTTATGAAATGTTAAAAATGTTCAGAGTGACACCAAATCATTGCAGCTGAAAGCTAAAGTTGCAGTTGTTATGTTTGTTATTCTGCCAATTTCATTTTCCATTTTCTGGCTGACTTCCAGCTGGATTACCTAATAAATTTAATATCCAAAATGTTACTCTGACATCAAACTGATATTTGGACTGTTATTCAAACACAGAATAAACTTTTGGTTGTGAGTGCCCCCACTCAGTATTTTCTTCTTAAAAAAAAAAATCTAATTCACTTATTCATTGACTAATAAATACAATAGATGTATTATTTAAAATAGTCACAAAATGTGAAATTTTGCTAGTTGGATGTGAATTTCTCATAATAGAATAAGTGGGAGGGGATAGTTCCAGATTCTTAATCTGATTGACATTTTTTAAATTTTATTCCTTTATTATATACTTTGATTAATGCTTTGTTCTTTTTACGTATATTTCATATATGTAACCCATTTTTACAGAAAAGAAAAATGACATAGGTAAAAAGTAAAAAATAGTTTAATGCGGTTTTATTTTAAATCTTAGTTATGTACAGAAGATTGTACAGTAACGAAGACTGAAATGAAAATTGTTTCAAAAATCATTGTTGAATACGAGTGGTTAGCATGCTTGGCTACTAATCAAAGGGAACTAGGTTTTGCTTCAAGTAATGTATGGACGTTTTCTTTCTTGGGTTGCTTTCTGCTGAGGCCTCACTTCTCTAAGGCATGCTATACTGATAGGCTCTTGTTAGACCTCTGTGACAAGAAGATGCTTGAGGGGGCTTATGTATTTTATTAATGAAGATGATGAACTGTATGTTTACAGTGTTTCTAGTCTACATGTGACAAACTATAATCTTAACCAACAGGGTGAATTTGTATATGCATATATTGTTATTGGTCAGTGACAATTAAATGTTATTTATTGTTCATAAATATATTACATGCTATAGATGCTTAAACACACTATTTTCTATAGAAAAATGCAAAAAACATTTTTGGAAATGCTGAAATTATGAACAAGGATAGGTTAAATAGGTGAGACAAGGAAAGCATTCAAAGTGCCTTCTTATATGGCAACTAAAATAGAAATGGTGTTAAATCAAATGACCATTGTTAGTTAAAAAATCAGCCCTACTTTAAAAACTGTGTTACCCTGAAAATTATTATCAACTGGAGAATTCATGTTAGTCAGGGACTAGGTGTATACACTTCAAAATAAAAAAATTACTTCTGCAAAATATTTTGGGAAAATTAAAAATTGGCTACTTGTTTTGTATGTTTTAAGTAGAAACTGCTAATCGACATATTTCAATAATGCTGAAAAATATTGGCTTTAAAACTGAACCTGAAATCACATTAAAAACATTTAGCCTTAAAAAACATTACCTTGAAACCCAAACGAAATGGCCATAGTTTTGTGGTATCTCGGCCAACAGCACAAACTGCAATGAAATAAAGAAACATATTATGATGTTTGAATTTCCACAGTTGCATAGGGAGATAAATGATTTAAATGAATTTGACAGATTTATTAACTTCCATATATGCAACATAATGAGGAAATAATAAGGTTGTGAATGCCAATGAACTTGGTGGATGGATTGAGTTTGGATGTATATATTGATATTCTGAAAGTCAGAAAGTATGAAGATTGCTAGTACAGAAAGTCCTCCCTGATCATGAAAGTTATTTTCCTGAAGATTGTCATGAATGGCAAATCCATGATCTGAAAGACTGAAAAACATTTTTGGAAATGCTAAAATTACGAACAAGGATAGGTTAAATAGTTAATAAATCACATAGGAAAAGTTGGGTTAGGGGAAACTAATTTACATACTCTTAACACTGTATACCATCTAAGAATGTGCAATGTATATTTTAGCTTACTATACCCTGAAAAACATTATTTTAATACCATAGGGTTAAAAATAAAATAATACCTGATACAATAAATAAAAAAAAACTTGATATGATGATGATTCGATTGGAGGAGATTAACAGTTGCAAGTTTTGTTTCACTGTCATCAATGGGTGACTGAGACTTCTGATAACTGCAGCAGGGAGTTGCAGAGAGGTGGTAACAACACCATGTTAGCAAGCTTAAGCTGAGGATATTGAACTAAGGAAATTAAAGTGTGGGCCTTTCATTGCTTAGCATGTAAATCTCACAAATGTTATATTTTGTGAGATTTGGTGAGACTTGTATAGCCTGCATTGCAAAGAGTAAAACCATTCCATAGCATTTTTCTGTAGGCCTTCACTAATTTCAATGATGGTACAAACATAAAATATTTATTTAATAATATTAATATTGTGTGTAGTGGTTTTTAGTTGGACCAACCATCAAAAGAGATTACAAGAATGATAAACATTATTTACAAAGATAAGTTTTGTATTTTCAGTGAAATATTAAGGCTGACTTTCAGCTGGATTACCCATGGGTTATTTACCATTCCATCAAAATGAGAAAATTCTGTTACAAGAAGTCAATTCTATAAACAAATCATCAATTTAGGTGGCAGGGTGTTGTGGGGAAGAAGTTCATAGAGCACTTCATTCAGCCCTGACTTTTCATCATCATCATCATCATCCTCAAGCAGCCATGGGCTACGGAGGTCCAACCAGACCGTGCAATTTAGTTCTCCAAGCAAGTCTATCCTGAGCTACATCTACTGCATCTGGCCACTGCACACCAATTCTAACAAGGTCCTGTTTGATTGTCTGCCCACCGCATCTTAGGTCTCCCCTTCTTTCTGAGGCCTTTAGGTACACTGTTCATAACCTTATTTGCCAATCTACAATTATTCATACGGGCAACATGGCCAAACCAAAGGAGTCTCTCTTTGCACAATATGCTGCTTAAAGGAGGTTGCAAACCCCTTTGCCTAACCTCATCATTAGTTACAAAGTTGAACCACCTAATGCCCAAGATACTGCGTAAGCATCTGGAATCAAAAGCATCTAGTTTCCTGTTATCTTGTTTACAAAGTGTCCAAGTTTCACTACCATAACTAACCCTAGAAAGAACCAAACTATTATACAGTCTAATTTTAGTCTTTAGGTGTATACGCCTATTTCTCCACACTCTCCATAGGTTCTTAAAAGTCCCGGCAGCAATCCCTATTCGTCTGTTAATCTCATGCCGCACATCACCATTATCTGTTACATAGCTCCAAAGATAATTAAACTGTGACACCTGCTCAAGACTGCAACCATTCAGATTAACTGAATCACAGCCTGCCTGACCAATTTTCATCATTTTAGTTTTCTTTCGGTTTATAACTAAGCCTACTCTACTACCAGTTTCATCAACAGCTTGAATGAAAGATTTCATCTCATCAACATCATTTGCCAAAAGGGATAAAATCAGCATAATCTAAATCAGAAATTTTCATATCTGCAACCATTTCTGGCCAAAAACTATCCCTTGCAGTGAATTTCACATAACATAATAAATAACCAAACTAAAGAGAAAAGGAGACAAAATGCACCCTTGTCGAACACCAGAAGTAATGCTAAACCAATTGCTACAAGCCTTATCAACTTTTACACATGACTCAGACTTATTATAGAGAACTTTCATTATGTTAACTAACTTGTCAGGTATATCATACGATCTCACAATCAACTACAAATTATGACGATCAACAGAGTCAAAAGCCTTTTTGAAGTCAACGAAGCTAGCCAAAAGGTTTCTGAAACTCCAAGCATTTCTCTACACATCCCCTACCACTTCTGAATCCACATTGCTCATCACGCAATTGACTGTCAACCAGATTCTTAATTCTATTAAGCACAATCATGGGTTGTTGTTATTTTACCTCTGAGCGCCCCTTTTTTGCACACCATGGGCTAAATGGCCAGGTCACAAGGACCCCGAAGGCTCAGAGAATAAGCACAATCATGGAAAGAACTTTACCTGGAACAGAGAGTAGGCTGATACCCCTATAGTTATCACAAGAACTGTGATCACCTTTTTTGAAAATAGGGATAACAATAGCTCTGGTAAAATCCTTAGGAACCATGCCTTTATCATAAAAGATATTCAGAATTTCAGTCATCCAAGTGGTAACTGAAACATTCCCAGCTCTAAGCATTTCCGTAGTAATTTCATCTACCCCTGGGGATTTATGAAGTTTAAGTTTAGAAATAGCCAAAATAACTTCAGATTGTGTTATAGGGCCAACATTAAAGCCACCAATGCATCTATCATCATTGCAAACAATGGGAGTAGAACTAACTACGTTGTTTAGAACATCACTGAAATGCTCAGCCCACCTAGCCATGACAGAATCCTCCCCTTCTACAACCTTACCTTGTTTATCCTTCAATCCTTGAATGCCTATCCGTTTTCTACCACACAAAACATTAACTATCTGGTACAGCTCTCTGCTGTTGTGCTGTCTAACTGCTTCCTCGGCTTTGTCAGCCAAACCATCAAGACAAAGATTCTTATCAGCAGCTAACTGATCCTTTACAAGTTTATTAAGGTCTCTGTAATGCTTTCTATTAGTACTAGTAGGGTATTGATTAAGGTCATTCCTGCAGTTCTTTCTTTCCGAAATAAGCTTAAGTGCCTTATCGCTCAGATAATTTTGCCTCTTCTGCTCCTTTTTTCCTAAAAGAGTACTGTTAGTGTCCAAAAAAGCCTGTTTAAAATGATCCCATTCTTCCTCAACTTCAGTAGTAAGCAAACCATGATTTTTATAATGACTAAGTAACCTATCATGGTAAGCTTTGGCTATAACTGGATCTTTCAGAGCTTCAGTATTAAAAGTAAATTTTTTAACCCTAGCACAACACTTTTTAAGTTTAAGTTGCAACACACTTTTAACAAGGTAATGGTCAGATCAAATTTCAGCTCCCCTATATGCCCTGGTATTCCTAACAGAACTAGCCCATTTGCTGTTAATTAATATGCAATCAATCATATTCTTATGCAGCCCATCAGGTGAAACCCATGTGTACTTATGTATGTCGCGGTGTTTGTAATAAGTGTTAGTTATTCTGAATCCATTGAGTTTACTTACCTGTAGGAGACGTTGCCCATTGCCATTGCAGCTACCAATACCAAAAGGGCCTATTACTCCTCCCCAAAGGTCAGAGTCAGTACCAACTTTGGCATTGAAGTCACCAAGAACAAGGGTAATATCTCCTTTCTTGACAGAATTCAAAATATCCTGAAGTTGTTCATAAAACCTATCCTTCTCATCCTCATCGGCATCCTCAGTGGGGGCATAACAGCAGATAACATTCAAGTCTTTAACGCTTGTCTGAAATTTTGCTGTAAGAAACCTTTCATTAATGCACTCATATCCTAGAAGAGCATCGCTAGCATGTATGCTGAGAAGCAGACCCACGCCTTGGTGATGCTTATTGTCGTCCCTCCCTGAAAAGAGAAATTTAAGATTATTTTTAAGAATCTGACCTTTATCTGTCCATCTGGTCTCTTGCAAGCCGAGAATATCTAAATTATAACGGTGGAATTCTTGTGTGAGGACATCAAAAGAAAAAGCTCTGTGCAGAGTCCTCACATTCCAACTACCTATGGAGAGAAAATGGTTAGTGGGATGTTTAAAGAAACTATGTTTATTGAGAGAGGGAATGCCGACAATATCAAACAGCCCCCTAATCGCAGACATGGGGCAAAGACCCGTTCCCCCATTACTAATGGCTGAAGCCATCTACACTGGAAGACTTCCTCCAATGTAGAATTTGACGATGCCAATAGAAGCAAAGAGTTCAGGTGCCTGCGATGACTTCTGCTCAGGATTATCCACCAGCTGATAAACATATCCTGTGAATCTATTCACTTGGGGCTGTCAACCCACAAACAAACAGAAAACGCAGCGGAAGATTTTCCCTCCACAGAAGCCCACCAGTGCAGCAAAATCAGGATCCATAATCAAGCTCAGAGCCATATATCTGTCCAGTAGGTTTATATGGTCAGCACCAGGACCCTGTGTGGTTGACCACTCCTCAGCAGGGTAGAAAAAAAAGAAAAGTAGCCATAGTTGTCCAGATCAGTAGGCCACACTAATCTGGCAGCACTACCCTTCCGTTCACTTCCACAAGAGAGTATCTCTTTTGAAAGTTACTAATGGTCCGCACCACGAGAAGGCGGGGTCGGACATTAGGTCCTAGGCCTGGTCGGTTCTATGCATCACAGGGGATTGGTGCATAGCTCTCCTTCCAGTGACTACCTAGCTACCATTGGAAAAATATTGCTTTTTTTTTTGTTTCAAAAGATAACTGAAAAATTTCTTTCTCAGTACAGTAGATATTAAAAACTATTATTATTTGCCTTTTTGGGATGCTTGGAGTGTTAGAGGGTACCAAACATGAAAACTAGTAAAATTTTAAACTGATATTACAAGCATTTTATTAATTTCATTTAGCTTTATATTTATTGACATCTAGTGTGATAAATGAATGAGAAATATAAGTATATAATAGCTATATAACAGCTATAGCAAAAAGGAAAACAGTTTCACATACATAATAATAACACAATTTTAGATGAATCTTACCATATTTTTAACAAACAAGTGGAATAAGTAGCATATTTATACAGCAGACAGTTTAGGTAACTGTCAAATTTGATGAAAATTTCAGTGATAATTTAAAATTAATATTAAAGGAAATTTATTCAAGGACTATTTTCTGCAGTGTCTGTTCTGACCCATGAATTATTCTGACCCATGACTGCAACAGCAAATCAGGGTCTCAAAATATTTTCTGTGAATAGTTTGTTGAATCTGCAAACATGTGATTGGTGAGGATCTGCTGTAATTAAACTCTTCCCAGGTCCAGCTATTTTTTCACTCTGATCAGACAAAAAAAAATTAACTTTAGAAATTTTGTGCCCCAAATAACTAATGAAAGGAATTATGGCATTATATACCAAATTAATCAGCATAATTCTGGATTTTCTGAAAATAAAATATTAACAAAAAAGATGACTCGTTTTATATTAATATTACAATTTTACCGTTATGTAGTAAAAAAAATGCATCTGACAAGACAAATAAAAATTTGTTTAAAAAATGCTAATACACAGAAATGATTACAATGCATATGAAAGAAAGACTATTTCTGAATAACAAAAAAAAAAATTCTTGTTTAAACATTTCTTCTGTTTTGTAATTTTTTTCTTCATACCATACTTTGAGAAAAGTTCAGGTTTGTTGCAGAATCCAATAAACAAGCCAACTTTATGATATTTTTTAATAAATAACTAATCAACAGAAATAGGTCATGTCATATACCAAATTAAAGAGAATTTAATTCTGAATTTTATTGAAGTAAAAAATATTAATTTTAATTTTACAGTGGTATTTCAAAAAAATGGGTACATATTTCGTAATTATTTCCAAAATCTTCAGTTTTTAAAAATACAGTTTTTTTTGCTAATTTTTAGGAGATTTCGAAAATTTTAGGAAAAATATGTTGATAATAGCTCAAATCAATCTTGTGAGTTTAAATCAGCGATTGCTTCAATATAGAACAACATTAACAATAAATATTTAGCGGAAAAAATTTTCGCTGACATACAGGATTTGAACCCGCATCTCCCCAGAAACATGCCAGAGTTTTCCACTAAATATTTATTGATTTATCAACGCCAAATGAGCAACAGGTAATGCTGTGATTATCATCTATGTTTAAAACATTAACAAACAAATCGGCAATACCGTAATAGCACTTCTAAAATATGGCAATCAGATGGCTTTATTGAATTATTTATATTGTAGTTTAATAAAATATACATCAAATGAAAAAAAAAAGAAACGTAGGAAATATTATTTTTAAAAGATATATGTAAGAAAATTTTCAAAGGACAATTTAAATAAAAAAAAATTGAAGTTTCATGTGTTGTACAAAAAACGTCTATAGACATCCTTGATCTGGGAAGGATTAAGAATAATGAATGGTGGCCAGGTCACAACGATCCCAAGGGCTCAGAGAATGTTGGAGAAGGTTACCCACTGGACAGCTGTTAGGAGATAGATGTAGCCTCCTGTCAAGGTCATCCAGAGTGTTCTCTGAATAGGGCATGGCTCTCCCAAACGTGGTGTCATGGCTACTATCAGAATACTCTAATAAAAAATACATGCTTATCATGATGCTTGGAGGACAATATTGGGATAAACAATGAACTGCTGTTGTCCATTTCAATATTTTTACTTGCAATCAATATATCAAGGTAGGGTAATTGTCCATTTATTTCTGATTCATATGCAAATTTAATAGTGACATTATACTACTGAAAGTTTCTTTCAAATTTTGTAATTCATTTACAGGATGATCCGAAAAGATTAAGGCATCATCATTATAACATAAATGTAGATGGCTTAAAATGGCATTTTGCAATACTTTGTGCTCAATGTATCTCATAATGACATTGCCCATGAGCAATGGTGAAAGCAGATTTTATTTCCTATTAATATACTTCAAAGCATAGCTATGTGTGGAAAATCATGCACAGGCAGCTACTCCACTGAAGTTATCTCACAGAGGTAATAAAATGAAGTATATGGTGATGAAAGTACAATGCCCCTATATTTTCTATTTCTTCCTACGTTTTCAACAAACAGCATATGACTTAGGAGTTTTTAATGTCAAATAAATAGTAATATACTTAAATACTTGCTGATTCCATTGTATTTGCTGATTACAGCCTTATTAAAAATAATAATAATAAGTGAAATCCAAAGTGATGGCGCTGTCTCAGTCACGTCTCAAGAAGAAAAACTTAAAAAGGTCATATTATGAAAATATTCGTTGTCCGACGCGTGGTGCAATGGTAGCGCGCTCTGGCATGAATCTGGAGAGATGCGGGTTCGATTCCCGCCGTGGCGGCGATGAATTTTTTTCAGAATCTATTAATAATAATAAGATTATTAAAATATAGATTTGTTACCTAATGTGAAAAGGGTACCTACTTTCCACATAGTTAAATAAATAAAATAAATAAATACCCCTCAAGCAGCTGCTTGCCACAAGAGGTCTGACAGGAGCCTGTCAGTTTATATGCCAGTTATTAAAATTAAAATCAAAATATAAAAAATATAATTGAAAAGTTTATTTTTCTCTTACGTTTAATTTTTATCACTCAAATTGCATATTCTAAACCCAAATGCTTTAAGCATCTTCTTTTTAGAATAACATATATCAAAGATTCAGAGGGACTTTTAAAATTCATCAAGTGTAATCAAAGGTTACATGAGGTACACATATTTCACCTCTGTGATATTCACGACAATAGATGCAAAATTGCTGTATTCCCATATCCAAAATGTGGAAGGAAAAGAGTGACCTTTTGCTAGTCACAAAACATTTTTCCTCCTGCAAGTCATGTTGTTTTAACATGCAACCATTGTTTTCCTTCTTTTTCATCCCCTCTATTGATCATTAAAGTTGTAGTGAAGTCAGAGGAACAGCGTACTCTATCAGCTTGAGTCAAATGTTGACTTTATCATATAGCTACAGAGTATGATGTAAAATGCTTCCACTTAAATTTAAGGGGATTTTCTTTAACTTATTTTAGTAATCTGATTTCATTCAGGAATATTCATTAGAAAAATAGCCATTTTTTTTTGGGGGGGGGGGGTAATTGATGCTCTAGTAATCTACTAAGGAAGATATCATTACTTATTTTTTCTACTGTCCACATACCACTATCACATGATCCATTCAATAGTATCATTTTTTTTGCAGTGTTAAAGCATGGCATATAATTTCTTATGACCTACTTTCACCACTGGCCCCCAAGTCCAGAGATGGGTGATCCATTGGGACCCCTTTCCCCTGGACATCAGTTAACAACAAATCAGTTTGAGTTGGTAGTAAGGTCCAGGGCCTCATGATGCTAAAGTACTCTTGTATTATGGGGCTGGTGGCCTTCAACCATTCAGACTTTGACTGCATCCAAAATTGGAGTTTTTGGATACAGCAATATGACATCCAAAGAATGAATGATTGTGGTATCCCAAACTGGGGTTTTGCTGTACAATTTTAACTGCATCATAACATGAAATTAATGTGAAGTTTGTGAGGGAAATATGGGCTGAAGAAACTGAAGAGAGCTCTTTTCAAATTATAGATGGGAGATTTCTGTTTGCTAATGAGAGGTCTAAAAGAGTAATTTGCTTTATGCAATTAAATTTTTACAAATAATTGGGGTACTGTGGTATAAGGGCTTGCTATTGAAGATACAAGCTTTTGCTTTGAAGGAGGTAAGAAAGGGTTGCTCTTCAATTCCACCAGCTTTTTTAGAGTTTTAGATACTGTTTTTTTCCTATAGTTGGCATTTCAATTTTACCATCAACTGAGCTATTTTAGTCTAATATTCTTTTATCTATCATGACTATTTGTTCAGTTTTATCCATTAACACTATTTTTGTTTCTGGATGTTTCTCAATTTATTTAATAAATTGTTATTCTATTAACCCTTTTGGCCCTGCCGGTGGCATTTGCCACCTTAATATATAAAGAGTTCTAGCTACTGGCTGAGTATCTAGTTTCAATATAAAGCACTAGATGTCACCTCTACAAAGTATGTGAATCACATTTCATGACATGGTTCAACAAGAAGTGAGTGTTTACATATCTGAGTGACCCGTATTGTTCCGCTATTCAAGATGAATGCTAATAACCCGAACACCATGTTTGGTAAGTACTGATCTAAAATTGAAATCTAAAAATTGTTTCAAAATTTTTCACACGAAATAGGGGCAGGAGTGGCTCAGTCGGTAGCGCGCCAAGCTCGTAATCTGTAGTTCCCAGGTTCGAGTCCCAGCTGGATCAGCGTTGAGATTTATCTCCGCAAAATTTCCCCGCCCTGCCCACAGTCAGCAGGGGACACTGATAGGCTTGAAAAGACTGCCGTCCGTCAGATGGGATGTTAAGCCGTGGCCCCGTGTGTGGGAGAGCCATACCCTGTGAACATTAAAGAACACGCTGGATGGCCTTGACGGGAAGCTACCATCTGTCTCCCAACAACTGTTCCAGTGGGTCCCCTCTCCCAACCTTCTCTGAGCCTTCGGGGTCCTTGTGGTCTGGCCATTTAGCCCATGGTGTGCAAAAAAGTGCTGCTCAGAGGCAAAACAATCCAATCCAAACAATCCAATCACACGAAATAATTTGATAAGATCTTTGTATAAAAACATTTTTTAAAATGAATAAAAAATATGCTTCCATTTTTATCTCTAAGACCTGATGGTGGCATTTGCCACGATTTCCTAGTTTCTAAACCTATGGCGGAAACCTGCTCAAACTTAGTAGTGGAGTCCTTGTATGTCTTACATTCAATTATTGATGAACAAAAAAAATTTATTTTTCATATTAAAAATTCAGGGCTGAAGGGGTTAAGATATAGCAGGACAGATAACACTGAAATGGCAAATTCAGCTTTTGGGAAGTAATACAAATATACACTGAAGTGCCATTGAATTAGGGATAGCAACCTAGTAACGTGTTGGACCCCCTCTGGCTCTGATAATGACTGCCACACAATGAGGCAAGGATTCCACAAGCTTGTGTGAATGTTCCACAGGTATAGCAACCCACGCATCCTCCATAGCTGTCCACAATTCTCTCAAGGTCGTCGCTGATGGGTGACAGGCCCGAACACTCTGCTCAACGGTATCCCAAAGATTTTCAATGGGATTTAAATCTGGGTTTCTAGGTGGGCAATTCATTATTTCAAAGTCAGCAGAATGCTCCTGCAACCATGCAGTAGCCAACCTGAACCTGTAAGATGAACAGTTGTCTTGCTGGTAGACGCCATCTCCAATGGGATACATGATGGCCATAAATGGGTGTGAATGGTCAGCCACGAGTTCTACGTACTGGGATGCATTGAGAGTCGTCGGTACATGTACCAAAAGTCCCACAAATGTCAAACTGAAGACACCCAGGCCATCACTAAGCCACCACCAGCTTGTACTGTTCTGACCTGACAAGCAGTATCCATGGCTTCATGGGGTTGGAACCATACCCTCAGTCTTCCATCGGCGTGATGAAGTTTAAATCGGGATTTATCATCCAGGCTATCCATTGTCAATTTTCGATGTTCTTTAACCCAGTGTCAGCCGTTAAAAGTGGGACTTTTAAGCATTTTCTTTAAAAGTTTTGTTTTTCTTGTTTTATGTTATGTTTATTAATATTAGAAAAGGTGGAGAGATATTGCAGCAAGAGGAAATCAGATTCTATGACATAAACAAAATCAACTAAATAATTTTTCAAATAATTTGCTTGTAAAATTGTATTCTAATTACAAATAAAAGTTGATGTATGGACAAAATTACATTGTATACCTAAAAATTTTCATATTATTAGATTTCTTTAATCCAAGGCTATTTCAGTCCTGATTAGTTTGGATAACTGAGACTCTTACTGTACTTGTTTCATATTTAGAGATATGGAAACTGGGACATTTAACAATAGTGCCATTCATAAAAAGAATTTTTAGAAATACTTTATAGGTGCAATAGCAGATTGTGTCAGGTACCTGAGATATAGTCAGGGATTAGTATTATATTGCACAGGTTAAAATTTAACCTTCTGCCTCAACATTTCACTATTTTATACTCTGCACTAAACAAGCATCGGATGTATTTCTCAAGAGTAATATTTTTAGTGCCATCTGTTACACAAATAATATCATAGAATTCACTAGGGAGAAAATGTGCACTTTACTTTTATAATGAAGAGCTTGTAAGATTACACCTCACTGTAGTCAAAACAAAAAATTTCTCTTAATCTTCTTTGCCTCATTATTATAGGAAAAATACCTGTGAATATTATGACTATATTTTATGTGTAAAAATCAATAATTAATAATAATAAGTAATAGTAATAATAAATCAATAAATAATTTAATTCTTGAGACTCACCTAATATACCATGGCCATCAGTTTCTAAGAGCCCACCATGTCCAGTCTTTATTCCGATATTAACCAAATTGAAATTAAAATCTACAAAAACCAAATTATAATGAAATAAACCAGTTATATTACTAGTTATATAACTAGTATTATAAACTAGTTATATAATTTCAATAATTATAATGAAATAAACTTTTTTATAGGCAGTTCCATAAAATAATGATATATATATATACACACATATGCAATACACAAAGTAATCTAATAACACCATTAGTTTGCTATGCAAAAAAAATAATGCTGAGACGGCCATAAGCCTATTTTTTGGGAGAACGAAGTGAATTACTGAAGTATTATAGATAAAAGAGTATAAATTAACCCTTAGTTTTGGACCTCATGAAGCCAGAAGATTTATTAACCTTGTATGTTGAAATTTGAAAATTTGCTTTGAGGGTCTGAATTTGTTATACAAAACACTGAAAAATAAAAAATTAGTGAGTAGGTATGCAATAATTTATGCATCACACTCACACTATGAACTAAGAACAAAATGGATTTTTTTTCTGGTAAATTAAAAAATTGTTTCAAGTTACTGTACAGATATAAATTTTGCTCTGTATGTAGAAACCTGACATGATGCACATATACGGCAACCCCTTTTACTGTATATGACATGACGCATACAGGGGCGTAGTGAAGGACTATGGTTGGGGAGAGGGAAATCAAAAATTTTCCAACTTGAAATTCAAATTTTGCCTACTGAGCAAACTTACTTAGATTTTCCGTGGGGGGGGGGGAGGCAATTTTCACAAATCTCCTCCATTTTGCCCATTTGACTTCCAATTTTGTCAACTAACCGTAATTTCACAGAAATAATTTCAATATTTATATCTCGTGTGAATTGTAGCAAGTCAGTATGAATTTCCCCTTGATTTGGCCAACTCTCCTTAATTTCACGAAACTAATCCCAATCTTTACATCTCTCCTAAATTTGCCAAATCACTTCAAACTTTTCAAACTCCACAAGATTTTGCCAAATTTTCTCAATTTTATTCAACTATCCTGAATTTCACAAACCCAATTATCACAACTCGCCTGTATTTTCCAAGTGGATTCGAATTTTGCCAACTGCCCTACATTTTGTTAAGTTTCCTCAATTTGTCCAACACTCTTTAATTTCACAAAACAAATCTCAATTTTCACAACTCGCCTATATTTTACCAAGTGGATTTGAATTTTGCCAACTCGCCATAATTTTACAGAAAAAAATCACAAATTTTACATCTTCTTTGAATTTGCCAAGTCACTTCGAATTTTATCAATTCTCCTTAATTGCACAAGAAAGGCACAATTTTCACAACTCCCCTGTATTTTACCAAGTGGCTTCAAATTTTGCCAACTTCCTTAGATTTTGCCAAGTTTTCTCGATTTTGTCAACTCTCCTTAATTTCACAAAAACAATCCTAATTTTCACAACTTGCCCGTATTTTACCAAGTGGATTCGAATTTTGCCAACTGCCCTAGATTTTGCCAAATTTCCTCGATTTTACAGAAAATCTCAATTTTTACATCTCATCTGATTTTTGCAGTCACTCTGAATTTTGCCAACTCCCCCACGATTTGCCAACTCTCCTAGATATTGCGAAGTTGCCTTGATTTTGCCAACTTGCCATAATTTTACAGAAAAAAATTCAAATTTTTGCATCTCACCTGAATTTTGTCAACTCCCCACGATTTTGCCAACTGTCCTTAGATTTTGCAAACTCCCTACGTTTTTCCAACTCGTCATAATTTTACAGAAAAAAAATCCTAATTTTTATATTTCACCTTAATTTTTGCCAACTCCTCAAGATTTTGCCAACTCCCCAAGATTTTACCAAGTCACTCCGAATTTTGCCAACTCTCTAAGATTTTGCCAACTCACCTGTATTTTACTAAGTGGCTTCGAATTTTGCCAACTGCTCTGAATTTCCATTTTCTAAACTGCTGTAGATTTTGCCAAGTTTCCTCGATTTTGCCATCTCACCACAGTTTTACAGAAAAAAAATCACAAGTTTACATAACACCTGATTCTTGCAGTCATTCTGAATTTTGCCAACTCCTCCAAGATTTGCCAACTCTCCTAGATATTGCAAAGTTGCCTCGATTTTGCCAACATGCCATAATTTTACAGAAAAAAGATTGCAATTTTTATATCTCACCTGAATTTAGTCAACTCTCCATAATTTTGCCAACTGCTCCTAGTTTTCCCAACTATCCCCCGATTTTGCCAACTTGCCATAATTTTACAGAAAAAAATCCAAATTTTTGCATCTCACCTGAATTTTGCTAACTCCCCACGATTTTACCAACTGTCCCTAGATTTTGCCAACTTGTCATAATTTTACAGAAAAAAATTCTAATTTTTATATCTCACCTTAATTTTTGCCAACTAAGATTTTCCCAAGATTTTACCAAGTCTCTCCGAATTTTGCCAACTCACCTGTATTTTACTAAGTGGCTTCGAATTTTGCCAACTGCTCTAAATTTTGCTGTCTCTCCATTTTCTAAACTGCCTTAGATTTGCCAAGTTGTTTCGATTTTGACAACTTCACTTAATTTTCTAAAAAGAAAAATGTTATCAGTGGTGGGTGAACAGGTATTTGTCTCCTGACTGTGATTAGGGGGCTGTTTAATATTGTTGACCCTAGCCATCCTGTGGCCGACTGGTTAGCATGCTTGGCAATTGATCTAAGGGACCTGGGTTTGAGTCCAGGGTAAGGCATGGATAAGTTGTTTTTCTGCTGAGGTTCTGCCTTCCTCACAGACCTTCTACCAGGGCCGTCAAGAGAATTTATGGGCCCCTATGTAATATTATGCTCAGGGCCCCCCCTTGAAAACTTTTTATCTTTACAAATCATTAATAGCAATTATTTTGGGCACAATGATGACATTCAGAGGGAAAAAAGCCTGTTGCGCAGTCAGGCATGCAAAAACATAGACCTACACAGTCTGTGTCACATAAAACTTTTTAGCATTTATTTTAGGGAACATATTTTGCAAAGCTCACAGCAAGATTTAGGATTTTTGAGCAAATTTAATATAGGCTACATAACATATCATGGAGAAAAACTATGCAATTCTGAGAGTCTTCATTTTTAATTGTCAATACTGAAAAATAGGCAACACTATTTGTTAAACTTCACATTAGCATAATAGCAAATTCAACACTAAATATAACACATTATTCCCAAAGAGTTGCAACTTCTAACTTATATAGTAGATCAATGTCAACAAACAACTCTCCTTGACTTCGTTGATGCAAAATCGTCAATTATGTCATCATAATTTAAGACCTAGCAAGATCGTTCTCCAGACTAAGCAAACCAAGGTTACTCAGTCTTTTTTGACACATTGTTGATCTGAATACATTTTTTATTTCCTTCATTTTGCTGAAGGATCTTTCAGCATCAGCAACTGTCACAGGAATTGTATGAGGGGCGGGGGTGGCTCAGTCGGTAGCGTGCCAGGCTCGTAATCTGTAGTTCCCAGGTTCGAGTCCCAGCTGGGTCAGCATTGAGATTTATCTCTGCGAAATTCCCCGCCCTGCCCACGGTCAGTAGGGGACACCGATGGGCTTGGAAAGGCCGCCATCCGTCGGATGGGACGTTAAGCCGTGGCCCAGTGTGCGGGAGAGCCATACCCTGTGCATGTTAAAGAACACGCTGGATGGCCTTGACAGGAGGCTACCATCTGTCTCCCAACAGCTGTTCCAGTGGGTCCTCTCCCCCAACCTTCTCTGAGCCTTCGGTTGAATTATGGAGAAATTAAAGTGATCATCCACAAGAATTGGAGATTTGTGACTGAAAGGGCAGCCGGGAGAGTTGCAACACTAAAAAAATCACAGGTAGCCACTTATATACAATGGAGATGGCAATTATCTGTTTAGAGGAAAAATTGCTGTGAGCTGGGTGGGATATGAGTATGACTTTCTGATGTGTCAGATGCTCTACCACTGAGTTCCCATCTGTTGATCAACTTCTTTTCTATTAATAGCTATAAACATTATATCATGTAGTAAATAAGTAGCTATACCTTTTAACTGGAAATAAGATTTTAATTGACAAAAACATCCCTTTTTTGTCAATCAGAAGGAACATACATTCAGTGTCATTGAAATTAAATTTGAATTATAGCCAACCATGCTTAACTAGCATTACAGATTAATGTCTATAACATTAAAGTCTTTAATCACTATTTAAAATTTAGCTGTAAGGACTCTTTTAATGAAATCGTATCCCAGAAGAGCATTCTGGCATTTCTGCTCAGAAGCAAACTACACTCTGCAGATGCCAACATTTCTTAATCAATATTATAGGTTAATATGTATAAATAATATATTTAAGCATTCACAGGAAACCAACCTGTTTGGAGGAGGAGAAATTTGTACATAATGTGCAAAACAAATGTGGTTAATGGAAAATCATAAGTTGTGGAGTTCGTTATTTTATCATGAACTGGAGATTTCACAGAGTACAGTTTTTAACATTAACTTTAATCGAATCATTCATGGAAAATTACTAATATCCAAAGTAAGTTTCTGATGGATGTCTAGAATGTCCTGCATAAATTGGTATTGTGTTTAAATTTGTGCAGAAAATTTACACCTTTAGAAATATAATAAAAACCCTTGTTATCAGACTTGTGATTAAATATGGGAATACCATTAGGATTCAGAAACCAAATACAAGATACTGCCATGGAAAAGGTCTCTGATTCCCCCCCCCCCCACTAATTTACAGGTTTTTCCAAGCTGTCATGTCATAAGTCCCTCCCCCAACCTTCTCTGAGCCTTCGGGGTCCTTGCAACCTGGCCATTTAGACCATGTGTGCAAAAAAGTGCCGCTCAGAGGTAAAACAACCCAACAACCCACAACACAGGAATTGTACAGAATATTCTAATGGCTATAAAAATATTTGGAAATAAACTGCCCAGTTTCAATTCTCTCAGAAGGTTTAAGAGCTCCAGTGGTTTCAATGGGCCTGTCCCTAAATTAGAAGAATGAAATGATTTTAGATATTTCAGCTCATCACTGATCTCTCTATTAATGTCTTCATAATATTGTTCATGCAAAGTAACACCCATATTTTCAATGTCACGTTCTTCAATGTCTGGATATAGCCATAAGCACTTAAATCTATCTTTTAACTTTTCCGCCAAAGTGAAACGATTAGTAAGTCCACAAACAACAGAATCAATTACCCTATAAAACACATTTACTCTGAACTCCCATTCTTCATTAGTTTCCCCCTCATTCCCTCGAAATTCTGGAACATCTTCATTTATTTTGTCCAAGAAAGTTTTCCTTCTTTTCACTCTCGTCTTCGGAAGTTGTCTCTGCAGGAAGACCACTTGCTAATGAGGTGGCCACTACTTTTGCTTCATTTAATAAGTTCTCCCATTTATCATGGAGTTGTTTCAGTTCCTGGTGCAGATCGCAAATGTTATCAATCTCTACATCAAGAGTTGCATCACGAGCTTGTAGAACCTTGTTGCGAATGTCAATTGCCGAGAGAATTTTGAACCACATTGTTGCCATCAAAGTGCACTTAAATGATTCAAGGTATCGTTTTATTCCCATCAATTCCGTTTTACACTCAGCTGAGAGATTAAAATTTTTGCATTGATTTAATGCATGTTTGATGAGTGATAGGTGTTTGGAAAATGGTTTAACACTGTCAGCATGAGCAGACCATCTTGTTTTTGATAAGCTATGCAAGGAACAACCTATTGTATTCTCTAGTATCTCCCATCTCTGAGGGCTCTTTAAAAAGAAGTTATACACTTTTAAACCATACCAAAAAATGTCATAGCATCTTCACAGCATTCAGCAGTGTTCACACCACACAAATTTAGACTATGTGCACTACAGTTAGAAAATATGGAAAATGGATTTAGCACACTTATAATGGCTTGCGTGTCATTGTATGCACCAGCCATATTCACTCCATTGTCATATCCCTGCTCCCTGCAATCTTTTAAGGGGATCTTATGCTTCTCTAATTCTTCAGTGAGTACATTTGCAATTTCTTGTCCAGTTTTCTTATTGCACTTTACAAAACTTATGAACCTCTCCATTACTTTAAATGAAGAATCACGGTCTAGAACGTATCTTAAAATTAATGTCATTTGCTCATTATGAGATGTATCTGGAGTAGCATCAGCTAGTATTGAAAAATACTTTGATTTTTCTCTTTCTAAGAGTACAGTTTGAAGAACCTTGTTGCTGCAAGCCTTAATGAACTCATTTTGAGAATCCACTGAAAGGTAGTGAGCTTGAAGTCTCTTCCCTTCTTGTTGTGACTCTTGAACTTTAGTCACATGTTCTCTCAACAGCGGATCATATTGAGCGAGCAACTCAATAATCCCGAGGAAGTTACCATTATCTGATGACTCTAGTTTGCTGGAAGAACCTCTAAATGCGAGACCCCTCTCACCAAGAAATAATGTAACAGACAGAATCCTGTGAAATAAATCCCTCCAATATTTCACTTTAGAGGCAATTTCAGAGTTCATTTGAGAATAAATATCAGTTCCATGACGAAGTCTTCTTTCCAATCCTCTATATTCAATATAGCATTTTTTGTGATTAGCACTCATTTCATGGACTGGCAATTTGTTATATAGTTTACGCCAAGAATAATCTTTTTTCCAGCCTTCATCACTAACTAAAATGGATTTGTGGGATTCAGGGTTGCGACCAAATAATCTGCAAGGAAAACAGTATAATGACCGATTTGTTTCACTCCACACTAACCAGTCTCTAGGAACACATTCTCCATTCTTGAGTTTTGAAAATAAAACTGTTTTCGGAAAGGCTCTTGTTCCGTCACTTGGAAGGTTATTAGGCATAGAAGGGGGACCTTTTCGAACTATACCTTCAATTACACTTGGGCTGCCACTTTTTAATTTTCCAAGATCACACGATACTTGCCATGACTCAGAGTTCGGAACTGGAGCAGGTAAGTTCGCTTCACTTTCATAGTTTATAGAACGCGCATCATTTTCACTGCTGTTTGGTTGTTTCATTTCAATACTGCTGTCATCATAATTAAAAAAAAAAACCAGAACCATCATCATTCCCCTCTGAACTTGAAATTTCTTTATTTTTGAGAGCAGGAACAGACGAGCTTGAGATTAGTTCATTTTTTGCACCTTCACTGTCCACATTCACTTTTACACTGACTTCAAACAAAGTTCTACTCCCTTTCTTAATAACTTCCAATTTTTTATTTCTCTCCTTGCACTTCTCAGCTCCTGACTTATGCTTATACTTGTCCATTGTTCAGTTAGACTATAGCAGCAATGAATATATCATTTTACTAAACAAATGACAATGAAATGGTGAAACAAATGTGCCAACAAGAGACTTTTAAACTGTTATAATTTGTAACACTGACACACAGACCACAGACGATGTTACTGGAACTCGAAACATGAACAATGTAATATACCTGATCGCAAGGGTTGGGTTTGGGAGAGTCCAACTGTTGCTACTGCTGCAGGGGTGGGGTGGTTAACAGGGAAAATACAAGCAAATGCTGTAAGTTAACGCGGACAAAAGAAGATGTTAAGAAATGGTTCGTTCAACTATTAATGAGATAATATGTCATAATCCAACTAGTGTTTCTTTTTAAAAGCATATTATAACAAATAATGTTCTTATGGAATTTTATACGATTGATATATAGCCTAACTAAGAATAATTTTTGTAAGAAAAAGTAAAGAGTCACTTAATCTGCGGGCCTCTATGCACTAGTCCCCCTTGCCCCCCCTGCCTGTCAGCAGCCCTGCTTGCCCCCCTGCCTGTCGGCAGCCCTGCCTTGCCCCCCTGCCTGTCGGCAGCCCTGCCTTCTACATATATGGCATATAAACTGACAGGCTTCTGTCAGACCTCTGCGGCAAGCAGCTGCTTGAGGGAGTATTTATATATATATCTTTTCAATAACCTAGTTTCTTTAAAAATCCTACTAATTGTTTTATTTCCAGAGGTACTTGGAATATGAGGATGTTGCATAGAGATGATTATCTTAATGTCTCCACACAGGGATTCCACATTATAACCTAGATATTCTGGCCTTGCAAGAGACCAGATGAATAAGTAAAAATCAGATACTTAAAAATAATTTTAAATTTCTCTTTTCAGGGAGGGAGGGAGGATGAGTCTCCAAGACATATGTAGGTTTCCTTCCCAGCAGACACACTAGTGATGCTCTTCTAGGATACAACTGCATTAATAAAAAAATTCTTACAATTAAATTTAAAATTAAGAATAAAGACTTGAATATTATTGGCTATATAGGAATATGATTGATTAAATATTAACAGTAAATGGGCTAGTTCGATTAGGAAAACCATATCATATAGGAGAGCTGAAATTCGGTCTGGCCATTACCTTGTCAAGTGTCTTACAACTGAAGCTTATGAAATATTGTGCTAGGGTAAGACAATTAGCTTTAACACTGAAGCTCTGAAATATCTAGGTATAGCCAACATACCATGATAGGCTATTCAGTCATTAGGACAATCATGGTTTGCTTACTACCGAAGCTGAGAAAGAACAGGAGTTTACACAAGCCATTAGTGAAATTAACAATACTTTTTTGGGTAAAAAGGTGCAGAGGAGAAAAAGCCATCTGAGTGATAAGGTTATGGAGCTTATTTCTAGGAAAAAAAAAAATTTGCAGGAATAATTTGAATTAACACCCTACTATTGTCTTAACAGACAATATAACAAAGAGCTTAACAAATATGTAAAGGATCAGTTAACAGCTGATAAGAATCTTAGCCTTGATAGCTTGGCTTATAAGCAGAGGGAACAGCTAGACAACACACAACAGCAAAGAGTTGTATCAGATAGTTCACATTTTGTTTGAGAAGAAACAGACCAGCACATAGGGAATTAGGGATAAACATGGTAAGGTTATTGAAGGTGAAGATTCTGTCATGGCTAGGTGGACTGATCATTTCAGAGATGTTCTAACATTATAGTTAGTTCTACTCCCATTGTAAGATAGATGCATTATTGGCTTTAATGTTGACCTTATATCACAATCTGAAGTTATTCTGGCTATCTCTAAATTGAAACTGTAATAATCTCCAGGGTTAGGTGAAATTATGACTGAAATGCTTAGAGCTGGGAATGTTTCTGTTGTCACATGGCCAACTGAAATTTTGAATACTTCTTTTTATGATAGTCCTAAGGGTTTTACTACAACTATTATATTATTGTCCCTATATTTAAAAAAGGTAATTGCAGTTCTTGTGATAATTATATGGGAATCAGCCTACTTCCTGTCCCAGATAAAGTTCTTTGTATTATTGTGCTTAATAGAATTAAAAATTTGATTGATATACAACTACATGATGAACAGTGTGATTGTTTAACCACTGAGCAGCACTTTTTTTGCACACAATGGGCTAAATGGCCAGGCCACAAGGACCCTGAAGGTTGGAGGAGGAGGATGGGGGAGGGGACTCACTAGAACATCTGTTAGGAGACTGTAGCCTCCCTTCAAGGCAGAAGTGGTAGGGGTTCTATAGACTGAGTATTTTTACTAAGGCAGATTCTTAAAAAACATTTAAAGTTTCAGAAACCTATGGTTACTAGCTTCATAGAAAAACAAAACCTATGGTTACTAGCTTCAAGAAAAAACATACATTCATTGAAATATATGTTTGAAATAAATAGATTCATAGCTTCATAGATTTGAAAAAGGCTTTTGGCTTTACTGATCATGATATTGTATGGCATATCTGACAAGTACTTAGCATAATGAAAGCTCTCTATAACAACAGAGAGTTGCATGTGAGTTGGTAAAGCTTGTAGCGAATGGTTTATCATGCAAAATCAGAGAAGGGTGCATTTTGTCTCCTTTTCTCTAGTTTGGTTATTGATTTCATTATAAGGAATTCTTGCAAGGGGAAAATTTTTATCTTAAATGGGCAAGAAATTTGAAAACTTCTTATCCAGATTTAGGGCTGTTGTAATTTGTGTTGTAATAATTGTTTCCAAATAAATGATTTAGAGACAACTGAATACACAAAAAAATTGTTTCTTAATTCTTTTAAACTGTTTTATGATTTTTGAATTTTGGGAATGGAAAAGGGGTACAAGGAAAAAGGGTAAAGTACCCTTTTCCCTTGTATTTTCCTTTTCAAAATTTCTTGAACCTATAACTATCATATAATTTACAGTTAACTGTGAAGCAATTTACTGTAAATGCAAATCATGAATGCTAAAGTGATTCTGTTAACTTTGTAATAGTTACTACTTTCTGTAATACTCAATACCTGTAATTTATGTGCTAGATTTTAAACAGCATGTAAATGGCACTCTTGACTGCTTATGAAGAGTGAATAAAAATCAGCTATGCCATATATTTTAAAGTGTACTGAATAAAAGATAGTGGTTTAAGTCACAGTGCCGATTTAAAATTATTAAATTTTCTCTATATCACTCTAATTGTCGAAAAGCTGAGGCAGTTAATGGAATTATTATCTAGGAATTTACCTTGTTTTTTTTTTTTCTTGTGATGATGAATCTATTGTCCTGTAGTGGGTAGTCCATTCCAGATATGAGTTCACACATGTTCTTGATTTTTTGTTCTTTGTGGGAATGCTGGTGCTAGGTTGACATCGATTTGGTGCACACATTAACTAATGCATTTTTAGTCTTTTCTGGAAAGTGTGAATACTGTATTTTAATACATTGCTACAAATTTCGCATTGTTGCTCCAATGCATCGTCAAGTGAAATAGTTGTTCTGCAGCAGGCACAGATGTTAGTGTGCTGAGGTCAGTGTTTGTTTATGTTAGGCTCAAAGCACATTGTGTGTACTAAAAATTAGAATTATGCCTCTTTCTGACTGAACTGTTAGTCGGTACTTGAAATACAACTGTAGGAAAAAACTTATTTTGCAAATTGAAAACGTCCTTCTTCATCCTACATTTCTAGATATTTCGTCTTCCTTTTAGAACATTGACATCTAGTAACCTGGCCAAGTGCTTGTTAATGTTATATTCTTTAATCAAATTTTGCTCAGTAAAAAAGAAATTAATGTTTCTATATAATCTATCCAGTGGCAATTAATATCTTTATTATAAGATGAAAATAAATAATATTTTACTAATGAGTGCTGCAAAATGACAATCACTATTCTCTGATTGTTTGAATGGAAAAAAGGATGCCGGTTCTGGTTTCACTTGTAAAGGATCAAAGTTCACAAGATGGCAAGGCACGACAGTGCAGCAGGGGAAACAGTGCTTTGCAGCAAGCGCACAATACAAATTGGCCTCACATATAGTCTTTGATATTAATGAAATTTCACTTAATCACTAATAATTTATATATAAATTACATGCCACAGGAACTGACTCCATGATCCATTTAAGTGCAAGTGTTTAACCCTTTAATGCCCAGAATGGCTGACATTTTGAAATGGACTCATCCAAATAGTGCTCTTCCTTTGTCTTTAATACCATCAACCCTTTTCTGAAATTTCCTGGTCATCAAAGGGTTAAAGATGAATTCTGAAACTTTTAAAATATTTTTATTACTATAATTTGATACACCAATTATTTTTTAAGAATGAAATTTTGCTCTGGTGACACCAAGTTGACAGCTTTTGACAAGATATATAGAAAAGAGGGGAGAGGCCCTAAACGGGTTTTGCCATAACAGCACAGGAAGCATAGGACGACCATATGTTTGTGCCCATAAACACTGTGCCATGTCAGATATCAAGTTAATTTATTTACTTTACATGATGAAAGAATACTTTAGTTGAAGTATTATTAACTGATTATGATTAAATTAAATAATATGTAAAATATGATATACATATTTTATGCTTTCTAAGCATATTTTATATATTTCATTTCAAAGAAAAATGAAACTTTTGAAAGTTATAGAAGAAAAGGTTTAAAAAATTCTACTGCATAAAATGTTGGATAGATTGGTAGAACTTAATCAAGTTATTTTCTTATTTAATTTACGTTATTTTATAATGGTTCTGTGCTTATTGCTTGGCCAACTATGAAATATCTCGTAGCCATTAGTTATGTTGCCGCAAATGTCGCTGCGCATGCCGAATACCGCAGCCTTCTCTACTACCGGTGAACGCGATTATCGATCAGAATTCACAGGAGCCAAAATCGGCCTCCCCGCGCCAAAGTGCATATTAGACTTGAATGGTTTTAAATGTAAAAATAAAATAGGCTATTTATATTTGAGTAGAATCTAAAATTCTAATATCACTCTTACAAATTCTCGTCATAACTGCAAAGTTATTTTATTAAAAAAATATATACTTTTATAACTGTTTGACGAGTCTTGTGCGATGCAGTCTTTCGGGTTACCGGTACCTTTCCGGTAAGCATCGCTTCACGGTGCCGCACACGAAGCACAGCTACGGCCAAAGAACGTCCGAAATCCGATCCTACAGTGCCGTTCAAATACGATATTTTACCGCTTGGCGGTTGAATTTCTTACGGCGACACGGAAATTCATACTTAGAACTGTCTAGGCATCGTTTAATGAATCACGTTAGATGAAATGCGAACAAATGTAACTACATGATTCTTTACTTTTCATAGTGTAAACTTAGCAGCAACACTGAAAATCGTCTTTAAATTTTCGAAACTGATTTCACAGTGATGTTAACTTGTATAAATAATCGATTTTTAATAAATGAAACAGATTATACGTTTATTCACGTATTGCACGATATTCCTTGTATCTTTCTGAGCGATCTGCAGATGGATTTGTTAGACATGATTAACTATTCTTAGAAAATCTAATTTCCTTATTGTACAAATTTCAGAGAAACTCGTTGGCGAGGCTCAGGTGACGGGCACAAACAAATGATCCTCGACCATGCGCAAATGCTTCACGAATTCGTTCAAAGGGTACCTCCTGTTTTTCAATACTCCTTGATTTTTGAAACAGAAGTATGGGGATCGTACATTACAAAAAATTAAGTTTCTATTAAGTAGAATAAAAATTACTTTGCGTTCTAACATTAAATACCAACCATCACTTAATTGCAGCTTTATGAAGTTAATAGCTTCTAATGAAGACATTCCTTTGTCTTTATAAATACTAAAAACTCCCCTCACAACTTTATTTAACATCTTCCTGCTTACATCAGCCATTTTATGTTTCTTAACGATTACGATTCTACTTTTGCAATCTGGATTATATTTCGGGCCAATTAAACTGAAGGAAGTGGTTATAATAAGCTGGTTGTTGATAACTGCAGCGATCTAGTATTGGCAAATATAAATGAATAAAAAACACTGAATGGACAAATTATTATATACACAAGCTGAGATTCTGGAAAAGGAGGATTCCGAGAGAGTCGCTTTCCGAGTTTACAGAGCGTAGACGTGTTAAATTAGCTCAGGTTAGCCTAGATTTTAAACTGAACTTTTAGGAACAGTTCTTTTCAGAACTAAATCTTGTAGATTAGGGACGGCCAGGAGGAGATGTGCAGGACGTAAATCTACAAAATGTCTTCAAGATATTTCAAAATGGAACGGTTTTCCTTCAACTACTGAAAGATATCATCAACATCAATGGACTACGAACAGTCGAAACTGCGTAAATCATAAATAAGAATTTAACAATTATTCGAACTGAAAACTAAGAAGCTGCCGAAAAAATCCTTAAATGGAAAGAAGAACAGATGACACAAGATGAAAGAAGATGTAATATCCTACCGGTTGCGAGCCAAATTAAAAAGGTTCAAGTTTCCAAACCCCCATTTTTCATCAATAATGAAGAGGTTAGAAAAAACTTACAACAATATGGAGAAATATTAAGCACTGAAGACGAAATGTACAACATTCCAGAATTAAAAGAAATCAAGACAGGAACCAGGATCTTCCACATCATAATAAAACAAGAAATTCATAATTTTCTTCCAATTAACACATATTCCATATTTATTCCAACCGTCCCATGGCCGAGTGGTTAGCGCGCTATGCTACTGATCTAAGGGACCTGGGTTCGAGCCCCGGGTAAGGCATGGATGTGTGTGTCGTTTTTCTGCTGAGGGTCTGCCATCCTCTCAGACCTTCTACTATGGCATATAAACTGACAGGCTCCTGTCAGACCTCTGTGGCAAGCAGCTGCTTGAGGGGGTATTTATTTATTATTTTTATTAACATACACCTTGCTACTATCGACTACAAAGGAGTCATTACACATTGCAAACGTTGCAGAACCTGGACATTTTACAGCCCAAACCCCACTATCAACAAAAACAGGAGATAAAAAAACGAACACAAAGACAAGAACCTTTGCTGACATAACAGCAGAGGCACTGAATAAGAAAAAGTCCAAACTACAGAAGGTAATGAAACGGGAAATAGCAAAACATACACAAACACAACCACAATATCCAGAATATATCCATAAGAGTTCTAAGATAACCAGTGAACATACACTGCTAATTGTAGATATCTTATGGATATATTCTGGTGCTTGCGGTTGTACCAAACTACAAGACGAAGAGAAGCTCTGATGGAAACTATAAAATCCAACTTCACACCTACCCATAACCCAACAAATAGCAACATCAACAATAAAAAGGAAAAATAAGTAGGTAAAGTCACAAAGATAAAATACAAAAGCAAGAAAATAATCGTCACGAAAACATTACAGAAAAAATAGAAGAAAAAATGACAGAGAAAATAAAAATGACATCATAACATCAGAAAAAGGAAAAACAAGTTAAAATCAGACGAAAAAGGACTTGAAGATAAAAATATGAGAAAGAGATGAGGCAGCAGACGATAAAGATGAACTTATCGAATATGTCTTCAACTCCTCTTACGAAGATTGCAAAAAAAAAAAGAACTAAATCCTTCAAGTATCAGATCGATATTTTGAGAAAAGCAATTTACGACCAATATGCTGTAAAACCCAAATACACCAAATTATACTTCCAGAAGGGACCAATTTACATCTTGGAGAATTTTGCAAAAGAATTGACTAATTTAGATTCTCCTCAATCTAATTACGCATACATGAGTATCTCAAAAATACGTCCTCCAGTAGAACCGATGAATAGCTCTCTACCAGGTCCGGAATTTTCTTAACTTAATACTTTGACGACACTTTTTCCAGGACAAACGTTTGTTTGCTGGTGTTGCATTTTTTGTGCATGTTTGGAAATGGCCTTCCTCTATCCAGTTTGAGTTGTCTTTAGACCAGTAATGTGAATTGTGCTGGTTGACACTACCAATTAGATGAAATGAGGCTTCATCACTGTAAAACATCATAAATTCCCGCTCTTGTAAGAACCACTCACAAAATTTCACATGCTTGTCTGTGTCATCGCAATGCAGTTCCTGAACTAGGTGCACTTTATACGGATCGAAATGATTTCTAATAATTCGTTGAGTCAAGGTACTTATGACCCCTATTTCATCTGATAATCTGCTTATTGACTTTTTTGGGCTTCTCAGCAGATGATGCATACCACTGCAGTGGTTTCCTCATGAGTTTCAGTTTTTGGACAACCACTCCGCTGTCGATCACATACGCTTCCTGTTTCTCTAAAACGTTTAAACACTTTTCCAACAGTGGCATGTGCTATTGGATGCTTATCGGGATACTTTCTATTGAATTCGGCAGCAATTCTCCTGTCTTGCGTACATGAGAACGAGTTCAATTCTTGCATTTACTGTTAGTTTCGAAACCATCTTGGATATGAAATACAGTAGAAAATTATCATATTTCAAATAAGGACAATTGCCTATGGACCCAGACTTAGGGACACCCTGCATATATATATATATATTCTCTATATCTACATATTGTTTGCATGAAACAGAATGCATGAATTTAGAAATTTCATCATGAAAAGTTGGCATTTTTAACAAACCAATCTCCATTCGGGGCATGTTGAAATAATATTCGTTCCTGGGGTGTCTAAATATTAAATCTAACGCTTCATAACACCTCGTTATATTACAGATGATACTACGATCACGAGGTATTCAAGTCTTAGAAAAATAACTAAATTATGTTCTCTTTTTCCATAATCTGAAGACTTACTTGGAAAAAGCCTGAACGTGCAATAATTTTAGTTTTTAATTGAGCTGTGATAATTCTCTTATTTATATCTCCGTAGGGTCATTGCATAAAATATAACCAGATTTTTTTGTTGCAGTATTATATATTTTCTTTATATTTTTCTCTTACTAGGGGAAAAAAATCTACAAATTATGCAACACTGTTTTACCGAAATTTTAAAGGCCTACTCTCTCCTAGGTCACCCCATATTTGGCTTGGTAGAACACTATCCTCCTATTCCGTATTACATAACACTTACTTTTTTATAAGTCTTCATTTTTCGTACATTAATAAACATAGCACGCTAGTATTATAGTAGTGGCAGTTAAATTATAATTAATGACACACCACATTGACTATTTTTTTCATCATAACACGTAAAATAAATTACTATTTGCAGGAAAAAATTGTTAGCATTGTATGATACCACCTCGACAATATTCTCCCTCATGTATGTACGCGATGTAATACAATCATTAACTTTCTCCTCTTTTCGAGGTGTTTCACAATGTATGGAAAAGGGGTGCTCAACCTTTTGGAAGTCGTGGGCCAATTTTAATATTTGGTACATGTTGTGGGCCATACAATAGACAAGTCTTATATACCGCTTTTAGGCTCGAATTCAGAAGCAACACCTAAAGGAAAATTTGTTTAGTAAAAACATTTAAAATCAATTGCAGTGTTGTTCCATGCACTTTACTATAATGTAATTCATTTAATTTTTCGACTTGAAGAAAATATTTCCCTAGAGAGTTGTCTCTAAATTCGACTCCATGTAATAACTTTGTTTTGTAAACCTAGAGGTCGTTTAAAAGAACGAAAGCAACTGCATTTATAAGCACATTTTATTATAATACAATAACAATGAAAGGAATGAATGATTCAGTTAATGAGAAAACTGACTCTGTTTATTTTTTAGTAGCAATTCAATGTCAGGAACTATTTCTGTGCTAAGCTAATCGGAGGCAGTGCTTCAGATGACAATCCATAATTTTTGTCTCAATTTTGACTTGGTTTGCTTCATTTTGGAAAACATCTGTTTACATAAGTACATGTTTCCGAAGAGAGAGAAGATTCTTGCCGCATGCATTCTTAAATTGACAAATTTTCCCTTTTCTACATATTTTTGATAAAATTCTAGGAGAGACACTTCATCAAATTTGATTTTCAGGTCTGAGTCACACTGAAGGTCAATGATTTCCATTTGGAGGTCCCCTGGAGTCTCCATCGCATTCACAGAGAAGGGGTTAGTTACCACGCCCAGGGTCCTTTCTTTAGCACGGAAATCTTGGAATCTCTCTTGGAACTCGGTCTGGAGCTGAGTTATTGCAACCACATATTGAGGAGCATATTCTGCGGACTGCAATTTCAACATTCTTTGGAATGTTCCTGGTCTTGAAGTTCTAATTTCATCTGAAAAGCTTTGATGTTATTAAATAGGACATGCACTAGTTGATCTTTTGACTGAACCTACAAATTTAATTCATTCAAATGAGAAAAAATGTCCGTTAGGAAGTCAAAGTCGGACAACGACTTCGAATTGTCGAACTCTGATACTGGCTTGCATTTTGCTGTCATGAACTCTTAGATGGCATCTTTCAACTCAAAAATCCTCATGAGCATTTTTGAACGGCTTAACCATCGCACGTCGGAGAAGTAGACATTGCCATGATCAGCATCCCATTCCGTCTGTAGAAAAGTTTGAAACTGTTGATGATTCAAACTCTTCGCTCGGATGAAATTCACAATGTCTGTGATAACTTTCACGACATTTTCAAAACCGAGAGATTTGGCACACAAATTTTCCTGGTGAATGATGCAATGATAGCTGGTAAATCTGCTAGTATCTATTTCTCATTCTTTTTTTAAAATTGCTATCAATGCCGCATTTGTTCCAACCATAGCTGGGGACCCATTCATCGTCAATCCTGCGTGGTTTTTAAAACTGAGGTGATATCTAGCAAGAGTCGTTTTCGTAGCTTCCAGAATATCTGTTCCCTTTATGGTTCCTTTCAAGGGACATAAATCCAACAGTTTTTCAAAGACTTTAAGTTCGTCGTTGATCACACGAATGAAAATAGCCAACTGAGCTGTATCGGTTACATCCGTGCTTTCATACAATGAGTAAAATTTGCATGTTAGCAACTTTGTTTACAATGTCTCCTCAACATTCAATGCCAGTTCTTCTACTCTCCTAATAACAGTCATTGGAGACAAGTTTATCTTTTTGAAGGCATCAGCTTTGTTTGGGCATAAACTTCAGCTGCTGCTACAAGGCACCCCTTCCAAATTCTCCATCAGAAAATGGTTTCGACCTTTTAGCAATTTTTTTGAGCAATGATATAATTAGCTTTGACACAACTCTCAGCATCCTCCGATACTTTCTTAAAAACATTGCTGCGAATTTAATAATATTTTGGAGAAGGTTCAGTTCGTCTGTGCGTACCTGACCGTGGAGACTGGCGAACTTGGTTGCATGTTTTGTGTCATAATGACTTTTCAAATTGTATTCCTTTACAGTGGATATTGATTCCTGACATATTAAACAAACAGGCTTTCCATCAATTTCCACAAGAAGTATAAATCAGTCCATTTCGTTGAAATTGCGAACAACTTCAGCGTAAACACGTTTTTTGCTGAACCTGCCATTTTGAATTTACTAGTTCCTCTTACTACCGTTGTTACGTTTTATATAACAAAGGTAATTAAAACCTCACAAAATTATTAAATTCATTTAGCTTTATTTTCAGAACACTCGATTATTTATCTGCAATCACATTTTTCAAAACAAAATAATTTATTTTAGAAGTTATAGAGCTTTGACCTTAGGTTTCCATTGAATAAACATAGGGATTTTCCTTAATTTATGGAAACCATTGTATTTATTTTTTGTCTTTCAGTACGGGAAGTTAGTGTACTAAATATTAAACTTTCTAGTTATTGATTTGTGTAATTCAATTTATTTAACCAGCTGCATACAATTTTTCTATTCTAAAAGTGAAACAATATTTGAAGCTTGATCAATCCCTCCTTGATATCCCCCTCCTGGATAGTTGTGGCACTTCCGTAACTTTCTGTGCTTGAGGCCTTCAGATTAGGGTGACCATACGTCCCGGTTTACAGGAGACAGTCCGTGGATTAAAGGCTCTGTCCCTGACGAATATATGTCCGCGAAATTCTGTTTAGATATTTTTTAATATTAAATTGACTGCACAACTTGAGCAGAGCTTTACTAATAGGATAGTAATAGCAGCATTGTTATAAAGTTCGGTCGCAGCATTATTGTATAAGTTCGGTCAATATGCAGGCGATTGAAATATTGTAGCTAGAATCATCATCACAACGATAGTGGTACGTGCAAACACCAGTAGAGAATGCATTTCTTTCTTCTACTTGCTTACATCATCGCTTGCCTTACAGTATAACCATAAGTCACGAGATTGCATGGTAATAAGCTTATGGCTTATTACCATGCATAAACTTTTTTTTATGTTTTGTTAACCTAGAGGTCGTGAAAAAACCTGATATAAGTTTGCATATTCAAAAGCAGCAATGCGTTCTAGTGAATATAGAAAAATTAATGAATATTAAGACTTATTTACACGAACTTCTAAAACGTAGAATATTATACTAAATGGTTTGAAATTATATACTCTAATTTTAATTTGCTTCCAAGTTAAATTCTTATGACTCGTTGGAGTTGTTAAATATTCAATTTTTATAACTCTTGATTTAAATACTGAATGGATATTAATCTCTGTGGCAAGCAGCTGCTTGATTTTAATACTACTCATACGGCCAAGTGGTTAGCGCGCTTGGCTACTGATCTACGGGACCTGGGTTCGAGCCCCGGGTAAGGCATGGCTGTTTGTGTTGTTTTCTGCTGAGGCCCTGCCATCCTCTCAGACCCTCTACTGTGGCATATAAACTGACAGACTCCTGTCAGACCTCTGTGGCAAGCAGCTGCTTGAGGGGGTATTTTTTTTTAATACTCGTAATTCTGTTTCCTTACTGGTCCTGGTAGGGTTGGTGGTGGTGGTAAGGGCATGATTGTCTGATATACTAACACTAAACTCAACGTTTAGTGTTGTATATCAGACTGTAACCCGATATTCTCAGGTTCGAGTCCTATAACGCCTGATTTCAGATTTTCTTTGCGAACTCCTGCTCTGTCCTCGGTGAGAAAGGGGACACCAATGGCCTGGGAAGGTCGTCGTCTACTGCATTGGACGACATTAAGCCTCGTGCTCATTTTAAAGAACATGCTGAATGGACTTGACAATAAATTTCCATCTATTTCATAACAGCTATACAGGGGATCTATCCAGCTCTGATTCCGTAGATTCGATGTAAATAGTTTCATGAAGTCCATTTTGTGAGCAAAAGTGCCACTCAGAGTTAAACCGGGAGCGGGGGTGGCTCAGTCGGTAGCGCGCCAGGCTCGTAATCTGTAGTTCCCAGGTTCGAGTCCCAGCTGGGTCAGCGTTGAGATTTATCTCCGCAAAATTCCCCGCCCTGCCCACGGTCAGTAGGGGACACCGATGGGCTTGGAAAGGCCGCCGTCCGTCGGATGGGACGTTAAGCCGTGGCCCCGTGTATGGGAGAGCCATACCCTGTGCACGTTAAAGAACACGCTGGATGGCCTTGACGGGAGGCTACCATTTGTCTCCCAACAGCTGTTCCAGTGGGTCCCCTCCCCCAACCTTCTCTGAGCCTTCGGGGTCCATGTCACCTGGCCATTTAGCCCATGGTGTGCAAAAAAGTGCCGCTCAGAGGTAAAACAACCCAACCCAACCCAGAGTTAAACCGCCAAACTTGTATGCTTGCAGTGTATGGTTTGCCAGATTGTGCGAGGATCATAAAAAATAAGAGGTGATATTTTTACTTTGTCGGCTGTTTGTCCGTCTGTAAACATCGAACTTTTTTTGCTTTTAGAGCTAAATTTTTTTTGTATTGAATAGGTATTGATGAAATATCCCGATTTATATTTTCCGAATCTCCCAAACGTTTAACTGCGGCCTCTAACGGTGGAAAAAGTTGAAAATGGCAAAATTTTAAATGAATATTGCTAACGATATGTTTATGCTACAAATTTGAAATTTTGGTGATGGAATGTGAAGGTTATGAGCTTTTCATTGCAACAATGAGTTGACAACTTACCCTCGAGGGTGAGTGGTGAGTGGGAAACTACAACGTTTTTTGAGCTGCATACAGTGTCTAGCCAAATCATTTTGTCCAGGCAGTGTATATGTAATGCGCGAAGTACCTTGCAACATTCCAACATATGCAAAATTTCTTACTTACGTTAGCATTCTACTTCATTGCGAAGTCGTATAAAAACCATCAAAGTACAGTGAAAAGCAAACTTAAGTGCGACATGGCTAAAAAGAATGATTTGACAGACTTCGAAAGAGCTCATCTTTGGAATGCTTATGGGCAGGAACATCCGTAATGGACGTGGTGGAACTCATTGTAGCCCTAACTGCAGGGAAACAGAGCTGTTGCAGTTCATCAGCTGAGAAAGACGACCGCTAAGAGTACTTCAAAACACCTTTGAATGAAAACTATGCCCAGAGAATTAAAAACTTTGAAATTTGGGAACTGTACCATGAAACGAAAGCGTTTTTAAAAGCAATAGGTTTCGAAGACTGATTAGTGGAGGACTGGTAATAGTATCGTATGGTCAGACGAATCACATTATACACTGTTTTGAACAAATGGCCAAAGTGGTGTGACGTCAACTCTTATGAAACAACGTACTTATCTATCATATGTAAAATGTTGTAAAAAAATCTACGATCTCTTCGAGGTGTTGGTGG
The DNA here is from genome assembly GCA_038380435.1 of Ryuthela nishihirai. Lineage (NCBI taxonomy): Eukaryota > Metazoa > Arthropoda > Arachnida > Araneae > Heptathelidae > Ryuthela > Ryuthela nishihirai. The sequence goes on from JAWZYU010000014.1 coordinate 37,153,592, forward strand.
CAGTGTGATGGTGTGGTGAGAATTTCCTTGACACAGATTGGGTCCTCTGGTTTCTATGCAGAGTCTCCTCACTTTCCGGATGTATAAAACATCTTGAACAGTCAAGTGCTGCGGATGATGCATCATTTTTACTCTAGTAGAGATGGTAAGTTCCAGAATGATAATGCATTTATGACCTTTCCTGTCTGCACAATCGTCTGATCATAATCCAATCGAAAGCATATGGGACAATGTGGAACGCACAATTGGAGTGTACAGACCTCTGCTCTCTTCGTGAGGTTCAGGGCATTTTGTACGAAGAGTAGTTCAAAATCCCTTCTGCCGTATTTCAAATGTATGTGGAACTCATCAATCAATCTGGCTATCATCTACAATTAACAATTTGGCCAGGCAATGCATATTGTACGTGGTGATAAAATTTCAATATTTGTTAGTGTAATATAGAGAAAGTGTCGGCAATTGTAAAGAAACCCGTTTCGTTATAGTTAGAGGTGCTTTGCGAAAATTCTGTAGATGATTAGAAAACATCTTACTGGTTAAAAAGCGAAAAATGGAAGGAAAATAAATAACTTCCTGTTTTGCTCGTTGCCAGAGCTGTAATCTAAACTGCTATTTTTCAATATGGGATCCGCGAAATATTTTAATTTTCCAAATAAAAAAATTCCCGAATATTTTATAAAATAATAATAGCTGTTAAAAACACTTTATACCCTTACAATATTGAAAAATCTAGACAGTTTTATAAGACAGATAAAATCGATATAGATACACTACCTAGACAAAAAAGAATTAGAGAATCTTCATGTTACGCCAATGAGAAATCGGAGCTCTATATATTCCAAAATAAATTTCTTATGGAGAAATACTGCCGAGGATAAATTAAAGAACTCAATGAACTCTATCTAAATCTCGATTCTCTAAAATATTGGCTTGGTATTTAACGAGTTATGCAAGTTTGCATATTCAAAAGCAGCAAAGCGTTCTAGTGAATATACAAAAATTAATGAATATTAAAAGACTTATTTACACGAACTTCTAAAACGTAGAATATTATACTAAATGGTTTGAAATTATACACTCTAAATTTTAATTTGCTTCCAAGTTAAATTCTTATGACTCGTTGGAGTTGTTAAATATTCAATTTTTATAACTCTTGATTTAAATACTGAATGGAAATTATTTTGATATTCGAGCTTTATCTAGATGGAATTGAGATCTTTATTTTCAGCCACATTTTTTCGTAGAAAGCTTATTTTGAAAGTTATAGAGTTTCGAAATTAACTTCACGTTAGCATAAATTGGAACTTCTGTAATATTTTGTCTAGGCATTGTATCTTTGTTTATGCTACAGCAAAATATGTTAAACTCAGTATTCGAGTAAATTTTTCACTACTTATCAAGTGTTTCGCCACTGAAAACAAAAAGGTTGGTAAAACCTGATTCAAACGGAACCCAATTCACGTTTCTTCCGGCTCACTTAAAGCACTTTATATATCTAATATTGAAGCTCAATAAGATCCTATAACCCGAAAGGTGAAACCAGGAAAAGACCCTCATGATAAACCCGAATGACTAATAGGGCAACAATTGCTTCAGTTCATCAAAATAAATCATAACGACAACAGCAATGCTTCCAGGAAAGTTTTGAGGAAGACCAAAAGAAGGAGGGTCACCATTATCTACTGTGGCAGATGCACTGGTTCAGGTGATAACACTCTCCATTTCCTCGAGGTTTTCCTGCGCTCGTGCCCACCCTTCCATAGTTTTTCTATCCAGACACCATCCTCATCATCATTTGTTCTCCCTTTTCCATGAAACACGTAGGAAACTCTTTCGGTATTTAGAGAGGAACGCTTCTACCGTGGCAGGTTTGTTCCGTGTTCGGCTGTTGTGGAAGAGGGTTGGGTTCAGTTCTGGATAAAAAGTATGAGTGTTGCTTTTGTTTCCTGCAACCGTGCCTCTTTCGAAAGTCGTCCTTGATGGGATATATGACTGTGATCAGTGAGCGCAGGAAAAGAGTTGGAACTCATCTTCATTTTAATGGGTGCATCATTTGCGTTGATTTCGTTACGTTATTCAGTCGGTATTCACAAAATATTATTGATCGCCGAAGTGGTAAAAAATATTACTGATCGCCGAACTGGTAAAAAATATTACTGATCGCCGAACTGGTAAAAAATATTACTGATCGCCGAACTGGTAAAAAATATAATTGATCGCCGAACTGGTAAAAAATATCACTGATCGTCGAACTGGTAAAAAAATCACTGATCGCCGAACTGGTAAAAATATCACTGATCGACGAACTGGTAAAAAATATCACTGGTCGTCGAACTGGTAAAAATATCACTGGTCGCCGAACTGGTAAAAATATCACTGGTCGCGGAACTGGTAAAAATATCACTGATCGCCGAACTGGTAAAAATATCACTGATCGCCGAACTGGTAAAAATATCACTGATCGCCGAACTGGTAAAAAATATCACTGATCGCCGACCTGGTAAAAATATCACTGATCGCCGAACTGGTAAAAAATATCACTGATCGCCGAACCAGTTGCAAAAATATTATTGAGCGCCGAACCGGTTGTTGAAACATTTTCGATTGCTGAACCAGTTGTAAAAATATATTATTGATCTCCAAACCAATCATTAAAAATATAAAACAATTGATTAAAAAAAAATAACGATATAAATTACAATACGATAATGAAACAAATATGCGCTTAAAAAGAGAACCGTTATGTTTTGCTCCTTCGTTTATTATTATGCGTCATTATGGCTAAAAGGCATCGTTTATTATATACGTCATAATACATCGTCATTATTATGCATCGTAAAAAAGGTGATTCACTAAATGCATTTTGCATCATCTATAACAGTAAAATAGAAATTACAGTTGAAAAGACCAGGTTGTTATTAAATTGGTAAGATGCCGCTGAGTTTTGTTTTTCAATTACACCTCTTTTCATTAGACGCTTGTAATCTAGGGGGTGAGGGTTTCTCTAATATTGAGATGGATTTTTTTAAGAAGGTAAGTGTGATTATGGGTAATGACCAGGGCTGGAATATTAAAATAAAAACAACAAACTGGAGAATTTTAGTATGTGTTAGTTTTTTATCCATTTATTAGTCAATTACAAGTATATTGCTCAGAGCAAATAGGGAACGATGCATATCTGACGTCAGTGTAATATTCGAAGTCAACTTTGAAAAATGCTTTTTATGTGAAATGTCACTGTGGATAAGTTAAAGATCTGAATCAAACCTGTTCAACAGAAAAGGATCTGAAACAAAAAATTGGGGAAGTAGTGGGGGGGGGGGGGCGGAATTTTGGGTTGAGTGGAACGCCGTTCCCGTCCATATTTTTATCTTCCGTTTCAGTGGACTTTAAAAAAGGTACTTCCAAAATTTGTGTAATATGTAATTTATTTATATATATAAATAATTTTAATTAACTTCTGAAGTAAGTCCTCACGACGCGTTCAAGTGGTTGACGCATATGAGTGGGCATGGGGGGGTGGGTGGAGGCATGGCACGTGACACCTTCCCAGCAAATCCGGCTCTGTGTTGCAACAACATTCGTTAAGTATTTAAACTTTAAATAGTTATGGACTGTATAACGTTAAGTAATAGTGTTGTTAATCAAGAATTTAACTAAAAAATTAATTGAAACTGAATAAAACTGTTATATCCAACCGTTAATTAAACTAATTGTATTTTCTAACTAATAATAATGTTTTAATTAGTTTTCATCACTTTTGACAAAAAAAGGTATTGATGCCATTGCTTGACTTTGCTGAAATATCAAGCAATGGCACCATTAATTATCATCATATAACCATCATATTAATTCATGAAGGAATGATGACGAAAAATTAATATCAATCCACAAATTAATGTAAATAGAATTTAGAGAGAGTTTCGAATTTGGCTCAGTCGGTAGCGCAACAGGCTCGTAATCAGCAGTTCTCAGGTTTGAGTCCAAACTGTGACAACGTTAAGCTTTATCTCTGCTAACTTCCATCTTACCCTCGGTGAGAATATGGACACCGACGGGCTTGGAAGTTGCCATCGGTTGGAAGCTATGACTCCGTATGCAGGAGAGCGATCCCCTGTGCATGTTAAAGAACATGCCGGATAGCCTTGACAAGTGACTTCCATCTGTATTCTAACATCTGTCCAGTGAGTCTCCTTCCCCAATCTACTTTCAACTCTTGAGACCTGAACATTTAAACTATTGGAGAATTTCAGTGACCTGACATTTAGCCCATTGTGTGCAAAAATAGTGCTGCTCAGGGGTAAGCAAACCTAACTCACTTGGAACTTATTTGGAATACATGTGCTCGTCCTAGAATCATTCATGTGACAAAAAATTTCTAAGTTATAGAGAGAGTATTGCAAAAACATGTGGTTTTATTGGTTCAGTTACTAGTGCGCATGTTCATAAACTGATGTTTTCATGTGTATGTTAGTTTACACTCTGTTTGTGTTGAGATTTTCTCCGCAATTTCGACTCTGCTCTTGGTAACAAATGGAGCATATGGATTTGGAAAGGCAGCTGTCCATCGGACAAAACGTTAAATCTTGTCGCTGTCCACAGAAGAGCCATACCATTGAAGTTATCTATGTCGCAGTGCACAAGAAAGACTTACTTTGTGCAGATTAAACTTTCACGGGAGGCTTCCATTTCTTTCCTCATAGCTATCCAGTGAATTCCCTTTGGCTCCATCCCTGAGCCCTTTTGACTGGCTATTTGTCCTATTGTATGCAAAAAATGCATCTCTGAGGTGAAAGTAAAGGTATACGTAAAGCAATACGGTATTAATTTTATTAATATTTGATTAAGGATATTTTTATTTAAATTAATGGATATTTTATTAAACGATTCAATGAATTCAAATCGAATATACACTATATATTTTTATAACGATTTCTACTCATGCATGATGAGCCCATGGCTTTCAGTTTTTGGAAATACGTAGCAATGTTAGAGGAAATGTAATAACCGGAGAACACGGACACATTGCATGCCCCATGACATTAGTTTGAGAGAGCAGTAGTAGGCTAGTAGTTCTCTAAAAGTCCATTATTGCTTGCTTTCTCCCGGAATAAAGGAGTAAGTTGTTGCTGTGAATGCAAATCCCTTGATCACCCCATGATCACACCCACTCTACCATCTAAATTTTAAATTTCAGGCATGAATAGACTGCTTTCAACTTTGCCAGTTTCCAACTTCAGCGAATGTATGTAGAAAATTTGAATTATTGGGAGCTTTCAAAACTGTTTTTAAACCGCTATCCAACAGGAAAATAAGGTTTCATTTTCTACTAGAGAAAGAAAGTTGAATGCCTATAGAAAGACAAACAGAAGACCAAATGAAAAATATAGTATCTCTTTTTCAGAAACAGAGTAAGAAATATTGGTTACCATAAAAAAAACTCCTCACAAGGGTGCATTCTACAATTACTTTTTAGTACCATAAGACACTTTCAGTAATGTTAATAATGTGCTTGCAGTAGTTAGCATATTATTAACACTAATTATAATATATGTTTACAGTAGTTAGTATTTATAGCCCCATATATAAAAGTTGGGATTTGGTCAATTGGTAGTTAATCAAACTCATCAAAGTTAGTGATGCACCTCATTCTAGAATCAGATCTATTGGCTGTTGTATTCTTTGCCCAACTAACGCGTTCCAGTCACACCACGATTTTACATTGTAATGTGAAAGTTGAAATATACCTTTATTTTCTAAAAAAAAATTATGAACGAATCGTATCACTAAGATAATTATAACAATAAAATGAAAATCTTATTTTTAAAGATTTCGTTAAAGCAAACTTTCCGTTTAGAGTCCGAAGAGATTTGAATGAAAGGAGTGGGGTCGTTGTTTTTCTGAGTTGCACTCTTTTTTTGCGCACCATATAGATTTTAATAGGGCAAATGACCAGATCATAAAAATCCCATAGCCTGAAAGATGGATAGGGGAAGATCCACTAGACAGCTATTAGGAGACACTGGAAGCCTTTCTTCGGGGACTAACCAACTTATTTTGGGCAGAATGAAGATTAGTGGAGAAAATTTCAATACAGGCACATTGGTGATTCGAGCTCGGAACATCAGAGAGTTACCTAATGAGCCAGAGTCTCTTTGGTAGAAATACACTGAAAAAAAAGTCATTTTCCTAATTTCCGGTAGGCTGACAAGTAACAAATCCAGGGTTTAAAGTACACAGCCCTTCGATCACCTCTTCCTTTCAGGGACGGGTAGAAAGTAAGAATTTTAACTTCTCACGTTGTAAAATTTGACTTTGTCTCTTTATGTGATCAATTGACGAGGAGAGATTTTTCCAGTTATTCGAACTTTTTGTAATTCCAAGGTACCCTGAGAAAAGCTGAATGCCTGTGCGGAAAATTCTCATAGGAACTTTTCAAAGGCGTTACCTCAGATTAAAGACAAGACCACAAGGCAAACAACTGAACAATTTAAAAGAATGTAAAGTTTTTACCTTCTTGAGTATTCTGGGCCCAAAGCCAATGACTATCGTTACTCCTCTGAGGATATTGTGCCTTGTCTTTTTATTATTTGTGAAAAGAAGTGAATACTGGCTTTGGATTGTGAGGTTATATACATGGTGCCCGACAAATAATGGTGAGGTTTCGGGACAAACTGTCCCTAAGCACAATGACAATGAAAACAACATTATTATATACTATATGCATCAAATTTCGTTCCATTGTGACTATTAGTTGGAGCTCCAAATAGATAGGGATACTTTATTACAACCCTGTATTTTTTATCTCGTTTTCGAAAAAACAAAACGAGATAATAGTTTCACTTTGTCTTCTGCCTGGCAATCTGTAGACATTGAACTTTTTTGTTTATAGAGATAAATTAAAAATTCGTTTTCTGTTGGATAGATATTGACGATTCGCCCTTTCCGAATCATCATCATCATCATCAAGCAGCCATGGGCTACGGAGGTCCAACCAGACCGCGCAGTTTAATTCTCCAAGCATATCTGTCCTGAGCTACATCTACTGCATCCGGCCATTGTACACCAATTCTAACAAGGTCCTGTTTGACATTGTCTGCCCACCGCATCCTAGGTCTCCCCCTCCTTCTGAGGCCTCCAGGCACACTGTTCATAACCCTATTCGCCAATCTATAATTATCCATGCGGGCAACATGGCCAAACCAGCGGAGTCTCTCTCTGCACAATATGCTGCTTAAAGGAGGTTTCAGACTCCTTTGCCTAACCTCATCATTAGTTACAAAGTTAAACCACCTAATACCCAAGATACTGCGTAAGCATCTAGAATCAAAAGCATCTAGTTTCCTGTTATCTTGCTTACACAGCGTCCAAGTTTCACTACCATAACTAACCCTAGAAAGAACCAAACTATTATACAGTCTAATTTTAGTCTTTAGGTGTATACGCCTATTTCTCCACAATCTCCATAGATTCTTAAAAGTCCCGGCGGCAATACCTATTCGTCTGTTAACCTCATGCCGCACATCACCAGTATCAGTTACGCAGCTCCCAAGGTAATTAAACTGTGACACCTGCTCAAGACTGCAACCATTCAGATTAACTGAATCACAACCTGCCTGACCAATTTTCATCACTTTAGTTTTCTCTCTGTTTATAACCAAACCTACTGTACTACCAGTCTCATCAACAGTTCGAATGAAAGAGTTCATCTCATCAACATCATTTGCCAAAAGGGCTAAATCATCAGCATAATCTAAATCAGAAATTTTCGTATCTCCAGCCCATTTAAGGCCAAAAGCTTTCCCTTGAAGTGAATTTCGCATAACATAATCAACAACCAAACTAAAGAGAAAAGGAGACAAAATGCACCCTTGTCGAACACCAGAAGTAATGCTAAACCAATTGCTACAAGCCTTACAAACTCTCACACATGACTCAGTGTTATTATAGAGAGCTTTCATTATGTTAACTAACTTGTCTGGTATACCATATGATCTCACAATCAACCACAAATTATGACGATCAACAGAGTCGAAAGCCTATTTGAAATCAACAAAGCTAGCAACCAAAGGTTTCTGAAATTCTAAACATTTCTCAAGAATCTGCCTAAGTGAAAATATCTGATCTACACATCCCCTACCATTTCTGAATCCACATTGCTCATCACGCAATTGCCTGTCAACCAGATTCTTAATTCTATTAAGCACAATCATGGAAAGAACTTTACCTGGAACGGAGAGTAGGCTGATACCCCTATAGTTATCACAAGAACTGCGATCACCTTTTTTGAAAATAGGGATAATAATAGCTCTGGTAAAATCTTTAGGAACCATGCCTTTATCATAAAAGTTATTCAAAATTTCAGTCATCCAAATGGTAACAGAAATATTCCCAGCTCTAAGCATTTCCGTAGTAATTTCATCCACCCCTGGGAATTTATGAAGTTTAAGTTTAGAAATAGCCAAACTAACTTCAGATTGTGTTATAGGGCCAACATTAAAGCCACCAATGCATCTATCATCATTGCAAACAATGGGAGTAGAACTAACCACATTGTTTAGAACATCACTGAAATGCTCAGCCCACCTAGCCATGACAGAATCCTCACCTTCTATAACCTTGCCTTGTTTATCCTTCAATCCCTGTATACCTGTTCGTTTTCTACCACAAAAAACATTAACTATCTGGTACAGCTCTCTGCTGTTGTGCTGTCTAACTGCTTCCTCAGCTTTGTCAGCAAGGCCATCAAGCCAAAGATTCTTATCAGTAGCTAACTGATTCTTTACACGTTTATTAAGTTCTTTGTAATGCTTTCTATTAGGACTAGTAGGGTACTGATTAAGGACATTCCTGCAGTTCCTTCTTTCTGAAATAAGCTCAAGTGCCTTATCACTTAAATAATTCTGCCTCCTCTGCTCCTTTTTCCCTAAAAGAGTACTGTTAGTTTCCAAAAAAGCCTGTTTAAAATGGCCCCATTCTTCCTCAACTTCAGTATTAAGCAAACCATGACTGTCATAATGACTAAGTAACCTATCATGGTAAGCTTTAGCTATAACTGGGTCTTTCAGAGCTTCAGTATTAAAGGTAAATTTTTTAACCCTAGCACAACACTTTTTAAGTTTAAGTTGCAACACACTTTTAACAAGGTAATGGTCAGATCCAATTTCAGCTCCCCTATATGCCCTGGTATTTCTAACAGAACTAGCCCATTTGCTGTTAATTAATAGATAATCAATCATATTCTTATGCAGCCCATCAGGTGAAACCCATATGTATTTATGTATGTCGCGGTGTTTGTAATATGTGTTAGTTATTCTGAAACCATTTAGTTTACTTACCTGTAGGAGACGTTGCCCATTGCCATTGCAGCTACCAATACCAAAAGGGCCTATTACTCCTCCCCAAAGGTCAGAGTCGGTACCAACTTTGGCATTGAAGTCACCAAGAACAAGGGTAATATCTCCTTTCTTGAGAGAATTCAAAATATCCTGAAGTTGTCTGTAAAACCTATCCTTCTCATCCTCATCAGAATCCTCAGTGGGGGAATAACAGCAGATAACATTTAAGTCTTTAATGCTTGTCTGAAATTTTGCTGTAAGAAACCTTTCATTAATGTACTCATATCCTAGAAGAGCATCACTAGCATGTCTGCTGAGCAGCAGACCCACGCCTTGGTGATGCTTTCCATCCTCCCTCCCTGTAAAGAGAAATTTAAAGTTATTTTTAAGTATCTCACCTTTACCTGTCCATCTGGTCTCTTGCAAGTCTAGAATATCTAGGTTATAGCGCTGGAATTCTGCATGAGGACATCAAGAGAATAATCTCTATGTAATGTCCTCAAGGTCCACGTTCCTGCAGAGAGAAAATGATTAGTAGGATTTTTAAAGAAATTAGGTTTATTGAGATTGGTAGGGCCAACAATATCAAACAGCCCCCTGATCGCAGGCATGGGGCAAAGACCTGTTCCTCCTCTGCTAAAGGCTGAAGTCACCGATGCTGGTAGGAACTTCAGGCACCACCTTTTCAAGTGGACTTTTTCAAGAACCATATGTCCTGCCTGAGACACATTACTCCAGTTTAGGCTTGACGATGCCCAACTAGCTAAGTAAGGTTCAGGTACCTGCGATGGCCTCTGATTAGGATTATCCACCAGCTGATATAAGGTATCCCATGCCTCTGTTCACTTAGAGCTGGCAACCCAGAAGCAAACAGAAAACACAGCAGCAGATTCTCCCTCAACAGAGGCGCACCAGTGCAGCAAGTCCAGGATCCATAATCAAACTCAAATCCATAAACAAGTCCAGTCTAGTAGGTATAAATGGTCAGTACCAGGACCCTGTGAAGTTGACCACTCCTCAGCAGGGTTGAAAAAAAAGAAAAAAGTGGCCATAGATGACCAGATCAGTAGGCCATACTGAACTGGCAGCCCTCCCCTTCCGTTCCCTTCCAAAAGAGAATATCTCTTTTGAAAGGTACTAACGGCTTGCACCACGAGAAGGCGGGGTCGGACATTAGGTGCTAGACCTGGCCGGTTTTGTGCATCATCACTGGGGATTGGTACACAGCTCTCCTTGAATAAACTAAAATTGCGCCCTTTAACGGTGGGAAAAAAATGAAAATTCCAAAATTTTAAACAAACATTGCAAACATATAATTAAGGTAGAAGTTTGAAATTTTGGTGGTGGAAATGGAAGGTCCCGAAATTTTCATTGGCAATAATGACTTGACCCTTAGACCCAGGTATGTGTGTGTATGTGAAAATACATATTTTTTGTTTTAAGCGCTAATTGTTTATAGACGTAAATTGAAAATTCTTCTTAAGTTGAATAGGTATTGATGCAATATTATGATCTAAACTTTCCGAATTTTCCCAAAAGCAATAAATGCGCCCTCTAACGGTGGAAAATTGAAAATTCCTAAATTTAAAACGAATATTGCAAACGATACATGCGAACAGTTTGAACTTTTCGTGTTGCATTGTGAACATCAGGAAGTTTTCATTGGCAACAATGAGTTGTCTCCTTATCCCCAATGGGGTGGGGGGAAACCACAACTTTTGTGTTTTAAGAGATAATTGTTTGTTTTTAGAAATAAATTAAAAGTTCTGTTTGGGTTGAACATACATTGATGAACTATTACGATTTGCACTTTACGAATATTCCAAAAGCTATAACGGAGCCCTTCTAACTTCAGAAAAATTCGAAAATTCCAAAAATTTTAACGAATATTGCAAATGATGTATTTCTACTAGAAATTTTAAATTTTCGTGGGGGAATGGAAGGTCATGAAGTCTCAATTGCAGCAGTGAGTTGACCCCTTACGATTGTTTTGTTTTGAATGATAATGGAAAACTCGTTTAGTTGGATTGATGTTTAGATGAAATGATGTAATTAGCATTTTTCAAATACTTAGGTAGTTTTAATTTATATCGTTAGAGATCACTAAATATAGAAAAGACAAAACTTTTAGGAAAATGTTGCTAGTGATCTCTTTATGGAAGAAATTTGACATTTTGGTGATAATGTGTCAAGAGATGTTCCCCTGACAGCCGTAATTTACTCATTTTTCTCAGAAGGGTGTGAGAAAAGCAACTTTTTAAATTTAAGAACTAAAAGACAAATTCTTTTTTCGTGTTGTATAATTACTAATAAAATAGTAGCATTTGCATTTTCACCCATCATTCATCAGCTCAAATTAACTCTTTTAAGGAGTGAAAAATTTGGTAAACGATTCATTACTTTGAAACCGAGATTCCCATATGCGCGAGGCGACATGCGTTCTTCTAATTTTATGTTTGCTTCGAACGTGAAGAAAAAAAAGATGTTCATAACTTTCACGAAGTCACCGGAAGCAGAATATCTGGAATGAGGTCATCAGTGAATGCAATCAAACAACACGCATTTGTAAGGAGAATATGAAATGCTCGTTTGCAAAAAAAAAAGTTGTTTTCCGAATTTCACATCCTTTAAAGTTGTAAATTCGAACTAATGGATGATTCGGAAAATACAAATATTATTTCTTTAGTACCTATTCAATCGAAAGAGAAATTTTCATCTGTCTCTTAAAAACCCTTTTTCCCCCATTCCCCAGTGGTAAAACCCAAACAGAGTCTAGTGACTATCGTACCTGACTACTAAACCAGAGGACATGTCCTTGTGTTTGTTTGTTTTATGAGAAATCAGGACAAGCCCAATAGAGCTTTTAGGTTCTCTCCGTCCTATGTTCAGGGTATTCTCCGTTCTATGTCCCAGCTGGGACTCGAACCTGGGAACTATTACGAGCCTGGCGCGCTACCGACTGAACCACCCCCGCCCCCGTCGGAACCTTTTCAAAGTTTTTGGGGAAAAAAGGGCAAAACGCTGCTACCAATGTAAACTCCTTACCCATCATATCCTATCACCCAAATTTTAGGAGCTGGGTTGGCCCAGTTAGAAACGTGCCGCAATCGTAATCCGATGTTCATAGGTTCGAATTCAACTTCCCATCGTTTTCTCACTGCGAGAGAAAACACCGAAAGGCTTGGAAAGACCTCTATCCATAACATGGGACATTAAACCTGGCCTCGTGTGCAAGAGATTCATATCGTGTGCATTTCTAACATACTGAATAGCTTTGACGAGAGGCTTTAATCTGTTTGTTAACAGTTGTCTAGTGGATTCCTTTCTTAACTATCTTGAGTCCTTATAGTCTTTCTAATCAGTCTAACCAATTATGTACACATGCTGCTTACAAGTAAAATAATGTAACCTATATTTCAAATTTGTAGCATGAATAGATCGTTTACAATAGTATTATTTGCGATTTTCCACGTAGAGAACTCTCTAACGGTGAAAGTAGACACTATTAGGGGAAATGCGGGTTGGGTTGTTTTACCTCTGAGCGGCACTTTTTTTGCACACCATGGACTAAATGGCCAGGTCACATGGATCCCAAAGGCTCAGAGAAGGTTGGGGGAGGGGACCCACTGGAACAGCTGTTGGGAGACAGATGGTAGCCTCCCGTCAAGGCCATCCAGCGTGTTCTTTAACGTGCACAGGGTATGGCTCTCCCACACACAGGGCCACGGCTTAACGTCCCATCCGACGGACGGAGGCCTTTCCAAGCCCATCGGTGTCCCCTACTGATCGTGGGCAGGGCGGGGGAATTTTGCGGAGATAAATCTCAACGCTGACCCAGCTGGGACTCGAAGCTGGGAACTACAGATTACGAGCCTGGCGCGCTACCGACTGAGCCACCCCCGCCCCCCGTCGGTTGGGACGTTAAGCCTTGGCCCCATGTGCAGGAGAATCATACCCTGTGCACGTTGAAGAACACAGTGGATGGCCTTGATGAAAAGTTACCATCTGTCTCCTAATAGCTGTTTGGGCTCCCTCAACCTTCTCTGAACCGTTGGAGTCCTTGTGAGGGCCGCTCAGAGGTAAAACAACCCAATTAAAATATTTATAATCTTATGCATCCTAATAACACCATTTTGTTAAAAGGACAGAGAGACGCATATAATCATCACTGAGGGTGCATGCTGCCTTTAGAAATATAGGTTTGGGAAAACGTTCATAAAGGAAATCGTTCTCCTTTACAACTGAAAATATATTGGGAGAGCTTTTTTTATACTCTATTTATAGGAGCATTTAGGACTGGATCTGGAGAGAGAAGATGCAAATGACATCAATCGCCTTCAAAATTTTTTTTATAATCCCAACAATGATTTAATGGTAAACATTTATTTCACACATATTTTGCAGAATGTGTTTAGAACAATAACAAGGACAGAGGAAAAAAATATAAAAAAAAGTGCTTTGTTCGACTTTTCTTTTTTCCAGTCAGTTCCGGTTCAATTCTCCCCCTTCTCCGGCTTTTTTTTAATAACATACTACTACTATAATATAGATAGTCCAATCCTGTTTGAAGACAGTAATTTTTGAGAAGACTGACTACTTAAAAAAACTGCTTTACCATAATATATTTGAAATGCTTAAATATATTTATTTCGACTTTTGAAATGCAATTAAATCAGGATCAGTACCACACAGCAAAATATCATTTTTGTACAAATATGTTTGGATGTGAAGAAGCTACACTGACTAGAGGACACGAGTCGATATCACCGAAAGTTCTGGTCTTTCTTAGATTTTCTCCGAACTCCTCACTCTTCTCTCATTCTTTTGCTTCGTTTCTCCACTGGATTTCCCTTCCTTGACTTCCTCTTCTTCATGAGCCGTTGAATGCAGAATCACTTTCGTTATTAACATCTGAAGAAGGACTGTTAGGTTGACTTTTGTGCTCGTGGCGCTCCTGAAAAGGAAAAACGAAAATACATCAGTAAAACACAACAGACGCTCTAACTGAATAAAACTAACGGATTTGCTTCAAAACAAAAATAAATACTCTTGAACGGCTTGACACGAAAATCTGAAAGGAGTGTAGGTGTCCTGCCAAACATAGTATAACTTGAATTCTTTGTGTTTAACCCTTACCATTGTAATATTTTCATCCATTTTTACCTATAGTCCACTCCGATAGTTTTTGTGAAAAATGTTTAACCAGGAAAAGGTTACATTTTCTATGTCAGAAAAATCATCTATCACCAGATCAACTGCAGTAAAATTCCGCATCGATCATTGTCAACATAGGAGTCAGTAGTGCGGTATGGAGGCTGTCGCGTCTTAATACTGGCTCCTAGTAGTGTCGACATAAAAGTGGAAAGGGGTTAATTCCAATTATTTTTTGTTTCTCGTTAGTCTCTAATGTAAAGTAACGTATGCAATCATCGATTTAATAATAATGTAAAGTAACGTATGCAATCATTGAAACGTTCAAATAACTACATTTGAATGTTCCGCCGGATCGCAATAAGTGATCGTGAACCGTTCAAAAACCTTTCGAGGATCATTGATAGGGCGCCACTGATAGAGATAATAAGTGGATTTTGTCGAAGCTTCTGACACAGAATCTTTTAGCAGAGACTCGTGGTGGTGGTGGTGGTGGGGGAAGTCGATAATGCACAAGATTCATAATCTGTGGTTCTCAGGTTCAAGTCCTAACAGTGCCAGCGTTGAGATTTATCTCCGCTAACTCCCGTCCTGGCGGGTTTCGGAAGGCTGTTGGCCGACTGATGGGACGTTAAATCGTGGCACCTTGTGCAGGAGAGTCATATCCTGTGCACGTTAAAGAACACACTGGATAGCTTTGATGGATGGCTTCCATCTATCTCATAACAGGTTTCCAGCGGACACCCTTCTCCCAATCTTCTCTGAGCCCTTAGGTCCTTGTGACCTGGTCATTTAGCCCATTGTGGGCTAAAAAGGGCCGTTCAGAGGAAAAGCAATA
This sequence comes from Ryuthela nishihirai, assembly GCA_038380435.1. Lineage (NCBI taxonomy): Eukaryota > Metazoa > Arthropoda > Arachnida > Araneae > Heptathelidae > Ryuthela > Ryuthela nishihirai. The sequence goes on from JAWZYU010000014.1 coordinate 37,168,919, forward strand.
CAAGCAGAGAACCAAAGAAATATTTCTGCCTTAAAATGCTGCAAAATAGAGATCAGATAAGGTTTAATTAAACAGCGCAAATAGGCTAAAAATTAGCGAAAACCCATGAAATTATAAGGCTACTTACAGATGGATTAAGTTCGCTTAGTTCATTAAGTACCCTTAAATTAGAGGCATTTTTTCTTTCTATAATTTTTAAAATTAAATCATTTTATATTTTATATTTGTTACATGAAATAGGAATATTTCTTTCCAAGTTTTAAAATTAAGATTAGAATAATTTTTATAGATAACATTATTTTCTAGCAAAAAGCAAGTCGAAACTTCTAGCTAAAAAACGTCAAGTAATAAAGCCGAAAATTGAAGTAAGTTCATATAGCTTTTGCCTTGTGAAATTCCCATATTCTTTTTCAAATCACATTGGGTTAACGATCTCACGCAATGTTGAACTTCAGAAAAAGTTCCTAAAATTCACTTACTAGAACCTTAAAATTACATTGGTGCCAAGGGCTCAAGATGGAATTGTTGATAAAATAAATATCTCCCTCAAGCAGTTGTTTGCGACAGAGGTCTGACAGTAGGCTGTCAGTTCATACGCCAGACAGACCCCCAAAAATACTTTTATTTCATAGAGGTCCGAAATTTTATTGTTACATAGGGACAAAACTGAATTCTTGCCTAGGGTCAGAAATTTCAGTGTTGCTCAAGTTCCTGAAATAATACTGTTCTAAGGGCCCAAAATTACGCTGCTGTCTAGGTCCCTCAAATTGCAGGACAACTAATGGTCTAAAACTGGATTGTTGCTTACCTAAATGTGCACTGTTACCTGAGCCCACGAATTTACAATGCTGACTAGGTCCCGATATCACAGTGTGATTAAGGGCACAAAATTAGATTGCTACCTAGGATTCAACGATCTTAGTCCAGCATTAAGTAAGCTAAATATTTTAATTTGCCTCTCCTGATGACACTTGGCACGAAATGAATTAATCGATTAACAACAGAGAATCTAAAATATCAGGTTCCCTAATTGGAAGAGACAAGTGCAACTATGTCATAAACAAAAAGGCAACCTTCGTCTGTAATTATTTTGCTCACTGCAGTTACGATACAAAGTATATTAGTTGATGTCTAATGGATGAATTCTCCTGCTTGTTTTTAAGAATTATGCTGGGTCTTCATTCTCTTTCCTGAAACATTACAGGGTCCTTTGACGTTGTTGCCATTTATGTTGCTAAAGTTACAATAGCCAATAAAAATATTTCTAGACATTTTCACACAAACTGAATTTTTTCTGTTTTTGCGGTATTGAAATATAGAGTTTTGAATTTTTGTTAATACTTATTACAGTTTCCATTCCTTCTAATACAATGCTTTAGACCAGAGGTTCCGGCGGAGGTGGCTCAGTCGGTAGCGCGCCAGGCTCGTAAACTGTAGTTCCCAGGTTCGAGTCCCAGCTGGGTCAGCGTTGAGATTTATCTCCGCAAAATTCCCCGCCCTGCCCACGGTCAGTAGGGGACACCGATGGGCTTGAAAAGGCCGCCGTCCGTCGGATGGGACGTTAAGCCGTGGCTCCGTGTGCGGGAGAGAGCCATACCCTGTGCACGTTAAAGAACACGCTGGATGGCCTTGACGGGAGGCTACCATCTGTCCAGTGTGAACAGCTGTTCCAGTGGGTCCCCTCCCCCAACCTTCTCTGAGCCTTCGGAGTCCTTGTGACCTGAGGGGCGGGGATGGCTCAGTCGGTAGCGCGCCAGGCTCGTAATCTGTAGTTACCAGGTTCGAGTCCCAGCTGGGTTAGTGTTGAGATTTATCTCCGCAAAATTCCCCGCCCTGCCCACGGTCAGTAGGGGACACCGATGGGCTTGGAAAGGCCGCCGTCCGTCGGATGGGACGTTAAGCCGTGGCCCCGTGTGCGGGAGAGCCATACCTTGTGCACGTTAAAGAACACGCTGGATGGCCTTGACGGGAGGCTACCATCTGTCTCCCAACAGCTGTTCCAGTGGGTCCCCTCCCCCAACCTTCTCTAAGCCTTCGGGGTCCATGTGACCTGGCCATTTAGCCCATGGTGTGCAAAAAAGTGCCGCTCAGAGGTAAAACAACCCAACCCTTGTGACCTGGCCATTTAGCCCATGGTGTGCAAAAAAAGTGCCGCTCAGAGGTAAAACAATCCAATCCAACTCAGCGCCCCCCCCCCCCCCCCCCCCCCTGGAAATCTACCTTCATTAAGCGAACAAACAGTAAGATGCAGTGACAAATTTGCGTTATATTTCTACCTACATCCTACAATATAGTAAAGAAAGATGTTGTGAATAAGACACTTTGAAGCTTGAAATTATAAAATTATTTATTAAAATCAACCATAGTAACATTCGCATTACACAGAGAAAAATTCAAAATTTTCTTATCTTCCCTTCTTTCTTTATGCTTCCACCGCCCCCCAATTGCACCCGAGGCTACTACCAACCCCCTGGATCGTTCCAGCGCCCACCAGGGGGCAGTATCTCCCACTTTGGGAAACATTGCTTTAAACTAAGGAGGTAACTTACTTAAGGGAAGGTAACTTACAGTTCGCGGGCCTCAACCTGTCCGCCATTATCAGAAATAAGAAAAATTATAGCTCGTTGTGGCTAATATGTAATTTAAAATCTGTAAAAATTTCTATATATTTTCAATGATCAATGATGCTGAATGTTTATACCAAAATATAACTTACAAAAGGAAATAAAGAAAAATTATCTTTATTTCCTTTCTGGGTAAAGGCATGATTTATTTTGAGCATCTTTAAGTATTTCGATTCATCATCATCATCCTCAAGCAGCCATGGGCTACGGAGGTCCAACCAGACCGTGCAATTTAGTTCTCCAAGCAAGTCTATCCTGGGCTACATCTACTGCATCTGGCCACTGCACACCAATTCTAACAAGGTCCTGTTTGACATTGTCTGCCCACCGCATCCTAGGTCTCCCCTTCTTTCTGAGGCCTTTAGGCACACTGTTCATAACCCTATTCGCCAATCTATAATTATTCATACGGGCAACATGGCCAAACCAACGGAGTCTCTCTCTGCACAATATGCTGCTTAAAGGAGGTTGCAGACTCCTTTTCCTAATCTCATCATTAGTTACAAAGTTGAACCACCTAATGCCCAAGATACTGCGTAAGCATCTGGAATCAAAAGCATCTAGTTTCCTGTTATCTTGTTTACAAAGTGTCCAAGTTTCACTACCATAACTAACCCTAGAAAGAACCAAACTATTATACAGTCTAATTTTAGTCTTTAGGTGTATACGCCTTTTTCTCCACACTCTCCATAGATCTTAAAAGTCCCGGCAGCAATCCCTATTCGTCTGTTAATTTCATGCCGCACATCACCATTATCTGTTACATAGCTCCCAAGATAATTAAACTGTGACACCTGCTCAAGACTGCAACCATTCAGATTAACTGAATCACAGCCTGCCTGACCAATTTTCATCACTTTAGTTTTCTCTCTGTTTATAACCGAACCTACTCTACTACTAGAGAGCTTACATTATGCTAAGTAACTTGTCAGGTATACCATATGATCTCACAATCAACCACAAATTATGACGATCAACAGAGTCGAAAGCCTTTTTGAAATCAACAAAGCTAGCAACCAAAGGTTTATGAACTCTAAACATTTCTCAAGAATCTGTCTGAGTGAAAATATCTGATCTACATATCCCCTACCACTTCTGAATCCACATTGCTCATCACGCAATTGACTGTCAACCAGATTCTTAATTCTATTAAGCACAATCATGGAAAGAACTTTACCTGAAACAGAGAGTAGGCTGATACCCCTATAGTTCTCACAAGAACTGCGATCACCTTTTTTGAAAATAGGGATAACAATAGCTCTGGTAAAATCCTTAGGAACCATGCCTTTATCATAAAAGATATTCAAAATTTCAGTCATCCAAGTGGTAACCGAAACATTCCCAGCTCTAAGCGTTTCCGTAGTAATTTCATCTACCCCTGGGGATTTATGTAGTTTAAGTTTAGAAACAGCCAAAATAACTTCAGATTGTGTTATAGGGCCAACATTAAAGCCACTAATGCATCTATCATCATTGCAAACAATGGGAATAGAACTAACCACATTGTTTAGAATATCAGTGAAATGCTCAGCCCACCTAGCCATGACAGAATCCTCCCCTTCTATAACCTTACCTTGTTTATCCTTCAATCCCTGTATACCTGTCCGTTTTCTACCACACAAAACATTAACTATCTGGTACAGCTCTCTGCTGTTGTGCTGTCTAACTGCTTTCTCGGCTTTGTCAGCCAAACCATCAAGCCAAAGATTCTTATCAGCAGCTAACTGATCTTTTACACGTTTATTAAGTTCTCTGTAATGCTTTCTATTAGTACTAGTAGGGTATTGATTAAGGGCATTCCTGCAGTTCTTTCTTTTTGAAATAAGCTCAAGTGCCTTATCACTCAGATAATTCTGACTCCTCTGCTCCTTTTTTCCTAAAAGAGTACTGTTAGTGTCCAAAAAAGCCTGTTTAGAATGATCCCATTCTTCCTGAACTTCAGTAGTAAGCAAACCATGGTTGTCATAATGACTAAGTAACCTATCATGGTAAGCTGTAGTTATAACAAGGTCGTTCAAAGCTTCAGCATTATAGGTAAAATTTTTAACCCTAGCACAGCACTTTTTAAGTTTAAAGTTGCAAGATACTTTTAACAAGGTAATGGTCAGATCCAATTTCAGCTCCCCTATATGACCTGGTATTCCTAACAGAACTAGCCCATTTGCTGTTAATTAATATATAATCAATCATATTCTTATGCAGCCCATCGGGTGAAACCCATGTGTACTTATGTATGTCGCGGTGTTTGTAATAAGTGTTAGTTATTCTGAATCCATTGAGTTTACTTACCTGTAGGAGATGTTGCCCATTGCCATTGCACCTGCCAATACCAAAAGGGCCTATTACTCCTCCCCAAAGGTCAGAGTCAGTACCAACTTTGACATTGAAGTCACCAAGAACAAGGGTAATATCTCCTTTCTTAACAGAATTCAAAATATCCTGAAGTTGTCCATGAAACCTATTCTCATCCTCATCGGCATCCTCAGTGGGGGCATAACAGCAGATAACATTCAAGTCTTTAACGCTTGTCTGAAATTTTGCTGTAAGAAACCTTTCATTAATGCACTCATCCTAGAAGAGTATCACTAGCGTGTCTGCTGAGAAGCAGACCCACGCCTTGGTGATGCTTATTGTCGTCCCTCCCTGAAAAGAGAAATTTAAGATTATTTTTAAGAATCTGACCTTTATCTATCCATCTGGTCTCTTGCAAGCCGAGAATATCTAAATTATAATGGTGGAATTCTTGTGTGAGGACATCAAGAGAGAAAGCTCTGTGCAGAGTCCTCACATTCCAACTACCTACGGAGAGAAATTGGTTAGTGGAATGTTTAAAGAAACTATGATTATTGAGAGATGGAATGCCTACAATATCAAACAGTCCCCTAATCGCAGACATGGGGCAAAGACCCGTTCCCCCACCACTAAAGGCTGAAGCCATCTGCACTTGAAGACTTCCTCCAATGTAGAATTTGACGATGCCAATAGAAGCAAAGTGTTCAGGTGCCTGCGATGACCTCTGCTCAGGATTATCCACCAGCTGATAAACATATCCTGTGAATCTATTCACTTGGGGCTGTCAACCCACAAACAAACAGAAAACACAGCGGAAGATTTTCCCTCCACAGAAGCCCACCAGTGCAGCAAAATCAGGATCCATAATCAAGCTCAGAGCCATATATCTGTCCAGTCCAGTGGGTTTATATGGTCAGCACCAGGACCCTGTGTGGTTGACCACTCCTCAGCAGGGTAGAAAAAAAAAAGAAAAGTAGCCACAGTTTTCCAGATCAGTAGGCCACACTAATCTGGCAGCCCTCCCCTTCCATTCACTTCCACAAGATCCATTCACTTCCATTCACTTCCAAATCTCTTTTGAAAGGTACTAACGGTCTGCACCACGAGAAGGCGGGGTCGGACATTAGGTGCTAGGCCTGGCCGGTTCTATGCATCATCACAGGGGATTGGTGCATAGCTCTCCTTCCAGTGACTACCTAGCTACCATTAGGGTTAGGTATATGGGGCCGCGAGGCACAATGCTAAAATGCTGTTCAACCACAAAAGGTTGCCCACCCCAACTTGAAACCATTTTCCCTGAGGAAGAATGGTTCTCTACCGAAAAGGGTAATAATTATAAGAATAATTCCAGTAAAAGATTCTGACCTGTTTAAGCCTTCTCCATTTCGCTCTTCTGTTCTGGAACCACGTCTTTACCTTTAAGAAAAGGACAAAATATAATTTCAACAATTAAAAGGACGTATTAACAACAGTATTGACGAACAGCTCTCTTATTGTTATGAAACAGATGAGATCTCCTTAAATGTGACAATATATTTTGTGGCAACGTTTTAGAAATTTGGCTCTAGAGTAAATAATGGAAGGTTTAATAATATATAATAAAAGTAATAATATAATATAATAAGTAATAATATAATATAATAAGTGATATATGTATATAAAGTAATAGTAAATAATGGAAGATTAAACATGGCACTTGCTACAATGAGATTAATCGACAATGCTCCCCAGAAACAGGCAGAGAATGAAGCAATAAATGCCTGTTGCACAACAGAGGTCCACTATTTCTTGAGTAGAGTAAGCCAGAATTAATTTTACTAATTGTGTGAAATTGCCACTATATTATATACTTAAATAGAATTAAAGTCACAATGCAAATTTTCCTGTCAGCTACGCATGAGCAGGGATGTGCAACAGATTTATTAACCAAGGGAATAGAGGACATTTGCCTGTCATCAGCACTGATGGTCAATTTAAAAATAAGTCATTAATTTCTCCCGATTAAAAACTCAGAAAGATTTGTTCTATCACACATGTTTCCATTTCTTTCGTTATTTCTCTTGATTACACGTTTATTTTATTGCATGGAGACAGTGGTGTACCCAGAAACTTCCAAGAGAGGTGGTGGTAGGGGGAATTTAAGATGCTTGAATTTCATTTGACATATTTGAGACTCCGCTTTTCGAGAATTGCCTTCGAAAATACGCGATACTGATTCCTCAATTTAGGGGATTGGCTATTTATTCTTAAACCCTCCTATCCCTCGGGTACAGTCGCTCAAAAAAATATCCGAACACTATGGTTGATTACAGAATTCAGAAAAAATATATGGCAACGATTTTTTTAGAGATTAGTGATCTGGCAAACTTCGTGTCACGTGATTACAGAATTCAGGAAAAATATCTGGAGCGTGTACAGCAACTGTACACGCTCCAGATCTAAATTTCTTAATTTCTAAAAGATTTTCTGAATTGAAAGATTTCTGGAGCGTGTACAGCAACTGTTCAGATCCAGATCTAAAATTCTGAATTTCTAAAAAAATCGTTGCCATGTATTTTTTCTGAATTCTGTAATCAACCATAGTGTTCGGATATTATTTTGAGCGACTATACGCCACTTCATGAAGATATAACTAAATTAAAAACATTTTCAAATAGCAATAATAAGCATCCTCAAACATCAGGCAGTTACAACTCGAGGTATATGTTATACATTGCCCAAACTTTCTTCTATGTGTAAATTGCTAATTAAAACAGAATGTAGTTTCATACGTCAATTATATATTAATCATTTACACTGGATTGCTTTTAATGTCTAAATATAACGATGCAAAGAATTCCTAACATTTGTAACTACTACGTTATGCAGTATAACACAATAAATTATTTGGCTACGAATAATGATGGAGAATTCTTGGTATCGATGACGAAATCCATTTTTTTCCTGGTCATTTATGAATCGTCCTCTAAAATGCAGGTTACCTTTGATTCTTTCATACACGACACTTCAATTCTTTCATACCAATCTAGTCTAAATACGACACTTCAATTCTTTCATACCAATCTAGTCTAAATACGACACTTTAATTCTTTCATACCAATCTAGTCTAAATACGACACTTCAATTCTTTCATACCAATCTAGTCTAAATACGACACTTCAATTCTTTCATACCAATCTAGTCTAAATACGACACTTCAATTCTTTCATACCAATCTAGTCTAAATACGACACTTCAATTCTTTCATACCAATCTAGTCTAAATACGACACTTCAATTCTTTCATACCAATCTAGTCTAAATACGACACTTCAATTCTTTCATACCAATCTAGTCTAAATACGACACTTCAATTCTTTCATACCAATCTAGTCTAAATACGACACTTCAATTCTTTCATACCAATCTAGTCTAAATACGACACTTCAATTCTTTCATACCAATCTAGTCTAAATACGACACTTCAATTCTTTCATACCAATGTAGTCTAAATACGACACTTCAATTCTTTCATACCAATCTAGTCTAAATACGACACTTCAATTCTTTCATACCAATCTAGTCTAAATACGACACTTCAATTCTTTCATACCAATCTAGTCTAAATACGACACTTCAATTCTTTCATACCAATCTAGTCTAAATACGACACTTCAATTCTTTCATACCAATCTAGTCTAAATACGACACTTCAATTCTTTCATACCAATCTAGTCTAAATACGACACTTCAATTCTTTCATACCAATCTAGTCTAAATACGACACTTCAATTCTTTCATACCAATCTAGTCTAAATACGACACTTCAATTCTTTCATACCAATCTAGTCTAAATACGACACTTCAATTCTTTCATACCAATCTAGTCTAAATACGACACTTCAATTCTTTCATACCAATCTAGTCTAAATACGACACTTCAATTCTTTCATACCAATCTAGTCTAAATACGACACTTCAATTCTTTCATACCAATCTAGTCTAAATACGACACTTCAATTCTTTCATACCAATCTAGTCTAAATACGACACTTCAATTCTTTCATACCAATCTAGTCTAAATACGACACTTCAATTCTTTCATACCAATCTAGTCTAAATACGACACTTCAATTCTTTCATACCAATCTAGTCTAAATACGACACTTCAATTCTTTCATACCAGTCTAGTCTAAATACGACACTTCAATTCTTTCATACCAGTCTATTTAAATACGACACTTCAATTCTTTCATACCAATCTAGTCTAAATACGACACTTCAATTCTTTCATACCAGTCTAGTCTAAATACGACACTTCAATTCTTTCATACCAATCTAGTCTAAATACGACACTTCAATTCTTTCATACCAGTCTAGTCTAAATACGACACTTCAATTCTTTCATACCAGTCTAATGTAAATACGACACTTCAATTCTTTCATACCAATCTAGTCTAAATACGACACTTCAATTCTTTCATACCAATCTAGTCTAAATACGACACTTCAATTCTTTCATACCAATCTAGTCTAAATACGACACTTCAATTCTTTCATACCAATCTAGTCTAAATACGACACTTCAATTCTTTCATACCAATCTAGTCTAAATACGACACTTCAATTCTTTCATACCAATCTAGTCTAAATACGACACTTCAATTCTTTCATACCAATCTAGTCTAAATACGACACTTCAATTCTTTCATACCAATCTAGTCTAAATACGACACTTCAATTCTTTCATACCAATCTAGTCTAAATACGACACTTCAATTCTTTCATACCAATCTAGTCTAAATACGACACTTCAATTCTTTCATACCAATCTAGTCTAAATACGACACTTCAATTCTTTCATACCAATCTAGTCTAAATACGACACTTCAATTCTTTCATACCAATCTAGTCTAAATACGACACTTCAATTCTTTCATACCAATCTAGTCTAAATACGACACTTCAATTCTTTCATACCAATCTAGTCTAAATACGACACTTCAATTCTTTCATACCAATCTAGTCTAAATACGACACTTCAATTCTTTCATACCAATCTAGTCTAAATACGACACTTCAATTCTTTCATACCAATCTAGTCTAAATACGACACTTCAATTCTTTCATACCAATCTAGTCTAAATACGACACTTCAATTCTTTCATACCAATCTAGTCTAAATACGACACTTCAATTCTTTCATACCAATCTAGTCTAAATACGACACTTCAATTCTTTCATACCAATCTAGTCTAAATACGACACTTTAATTCTTTCATACCAATCTAGTCTAAATACGACACTTTAATTCTTTCATACCAATCTAGTCTAAATACGACACTTCAATTCTTTCATACCAATCTAGTCTAAATACGACACTTCAATTCTTTCATACCAATCTAGTCTAAATACGACACTTCAATTCTTTCATACCAATCTAGTCTAAATACGACACTTCAATTCTTTCATACCAATCTAGTCTAAATACGACACTTCAATTCTTTCATACCAGTCTAATTTAAATACGACACTTCAATTCTTTCATACCAATCTAGTCTAAATACGACACTTCAATTCTTTCATACCAATCTAGTCTAAATACGACACTTCAATTCTTTCATACCAATCTAGTCTAAATACGACACTTCAATTCTTTCATACCAATCTAGTCTAAATACGACACTTCAATTCTTTCATACCAGTCTAATTTAAATACGACACTTCAATTCTTTCATACCAATCTAGTCTAAATACGACACTTCAATTCTTTCATACTAATCTAGTCTAAATACGACACTTCAATTCTTTCATACCAATCTAGTCTAAATACGACACTTCAATTTAAGAGCATGAACCATTCAGGCGCTAAGAGGTTGTTCAGACACACACTCTTATTAAAGTTTCAAAAGCACAAATAAACGAAAAAAATAAACAAACACATAAAAAAGCATAAAAAGGAACAGACACGAAGTTAAAATGAAGTATTGTATCTATTGCAAAGAAATTGTGTTCGCATTTCCTTATTTATTGAAATAATTCTCTCGTTTTTTCCTGACTACTGTAACTAGAAATTACGTAATGGATTGCACCTTTAGTTGAATGTAATGAATTGCACGATAAGTTACGACTGCAGTTGAATATAATAAAATGCATGCGACTACCACACCTTTTCGTTGTACAACAGAATATCCTTCCGTAAAACCCACTGGAACAGCTGTTAGGAGACAGATGGTAGCCTCTCGTCTATGCCATCCAGCGTGTTCTTTAACGTGCACAGGGTGCCACGGGTTAACGTTTCATCCGACGGACGGCGGCCTTTCCAAGCCCATCGGTGTCCCCTACTGACCGTGGGCAGGGCGGGGAATTTTGCAGAGATAAATCTCAACGCTGACCCAGCTGGGACTCGAACCTGGGAACTACAGATTACGAGCCTGGCACGCTACCGACTGAGTCACCCCCGCCTCCTTTCTGGTTACGGATTTAACGTTTATTTTAATATCCTTAATCAGAAATTGTCCCTCTTTTCGTATGGATAGTTCTGCAATTTCTGATGATAATTTTTTTTTTCATACGGCGAAAACGAGGTGCAGAGATTATCGAAGGATTTTTTTTTCTTTTCCATTCAAAAAAGAGTTAATGAATTATAACATAAAGAAAATTAATCCTTGCAAATACGATATATTTAGTGTTCTTAGAAGTTCGTATAATGGATGTAGGCACAAACAAAAACATTTAAAGGGAGATAAAGATGGAAGTCAAATGACTTATTGCACAATTTTCACGAGTGGAGCCAAAAATCGATCTTTAGATTTCTGGGGGAGAAAAATATGTTATATTACGTGTGTCCTAGAGGTAGTGGGGGGGGGGGGGAAGGAGGAGGAGGAGAAAGTTGGCTCAATCAGTAGCGCGCCAGGCTCGTAATCTGCAGTTTTCAGGTTCGACTTCTCACTATCTGTGTTGAATTTTTCCCTGATAACTCTTACTTTGTCCTCCGTGAAAAATGGGGGACACCAATGCACTCAGAAATCCCTTTCCTATGCCTTGTTGGCTCCCCTTTCTCGCCGAGGACATTTTCTGTTTTTCGGATGGGACGTTAAGCCATCTTCAAACTTCAGTCAGTCAGTTTCAACTAGATAGAATAGAATATGTATATTATACATTGATCAAACTTCCATAGGTCAATTATTGTATATACACTACAGGAAACAAAAAGTGCAACACTTGCAAGAAGTTATGCAAATGTGAGAAAATTTAGGGAGGCGGTAGTATATGGAAATGCATGGAAATGATTAGGTTTGCAGGACGATCGAAACGATTGGACAGGCGCGAGCTGACGTCACAGGTGTGGCCGTTCCAACAGTTAACAGACTTTGGGCGTGGAAGCCTCCCGTCGAGGCCATCAAGTGTGTTCTTTAACATGCACAGGCTATGTCTCTTCTGTACATTGCGTCAAGGCTTAAATTCTCATCCAACGAACAGTGGCTCCAAATCCAGCGGTTACCTCTTAACTCACAGAGGGCTGGGTGGGTTGGTAGAGTCAAATCTCAAAGTAGGAAGAGTTGGGACTCGAATCTATGAACTATACCACTGAGCTGGGAAGGGGGTTGCCACCCACAGATTTTAAGAATGATGCGTTTTTCTAGCCTCGTTGTATGATTTTTTTAAAAGGAAGAAGGTACTTCCCTACACAAAGGAGGGAGATAACCTAGAAGCTGTACTAGGCTTGTCCTGGTAAAAAAACGTTACGTAAGTGTTTGTGTGTTCAATACAACATAGAAACACTTATATAAGGATATGTCCTGCTGATCTTAGTAGTCAGGTACACTACCACGTAGGGTCTATTTTGATCTGGACCCTACGTGGTCTAATGTATCTGACTAGACCACGTAGGGTCCAGATCAAAATAAACTCTCATGACACTGATATTGACTCTGATGTTGGGTTGATTTATTCTTTTGCTCAATGGCTAAGTCACAAAGACTCAAGGCTCAGACGAGTCTGCGAAAAGCGACTGACATCATCTGCAGTAATTCGTTTCCACGTTGGGTAAAAATTGCTGAGAAAAAATTGCTATATAGTATAATTAGAGCATACGATTTTGCTTATCTTAAAAATATTAATAAATTGTTTTCTCTTAAGAACTATCAGAAAGCTTTTATTCATTTAGCTATTGCAACTGAAGAATATCCCAATCTTCTCACTCTCTAGGGTACTATTGGCATCATCCGAGCCTTAAAGACATTTCATTGCGAAAAATGCAGCAACCTTCTCTTTTCGTCATTTTCATCATCAGTTCCACTTTCTTAGTCCTCTTGCTTTACTCGTCAATATCAGTGTCGTTATCATCATCATCACTCTATCATTATTGTTATGTTTGCTGTCATCAACTCTCTTTAAGTCATAGAACGTAACATGGGTTTCACCTGGGGTTGTATAGAAATATGATCGTTGTATAATAATAAACAGCAAATGGGCTAGTTTTGTTAGGAATACCAGATCGAAAAGGGGAGCTGAAATTGGATCTGGTCTTACCTGATCAAAAGTGTCTTACACTGAAGCTTAAGAAATGTGCTAAGATTAATAGAATTGCCTTTAACACTGAAGCTCTGAAAGATTCAAATATAGACAAGGCATACCATGATAGACTGCTTATAATTATGACAATCGTGGTTTGCTTACTACCGAAGTTGAGAAGGAATGGGATCAGTTTAAACAGACCTTTCTTGAAAGTTTTGGGCAGAAAGGAACAGAGCAGACAAAGTTATTTGAGTGATAAGGCTATGGAGCTTATTTCTTAAAGAAAGGAATTGTGGAATAATTTGAATCTTACCCCCACTAATTCTAACATATGGATTACAAAGAGCTTAATAAACGCGATCAATTAACAAAAGTTAAGAATCTTCGGCTTGATAGCTTGAATGGTAAAGTGAGGAAGCAGCTAAACAGCACAATAGCAGGGAGGTGGACCAGATAGTTAATGTTTTGTGTAATGTGGATTCAGAAGTAGTACTGGATTCAAAGGTAAACTATTTTTCCATTGGCAGATTGTTGAGAAATGTTTAGAATTTCAGAAACCTGTGGATTTTTTTTAGAATTTTTGTAGATTTCAAAAAGTATTTTGACTCCATTGACCGTCAAAATTTGTGGTTAATCGTTAGATTATGCGGAATACTTGAGAATGCGCATAATGAAAGCTCTCTATCATAGCACTGAGTCGTGGGCGAAAGTTGGTAAGGCTTGAAGTGATATGTTTAGCATTGCTAGTACAGTTTGACAAGGTTGCATTTGCATCCTTTTCTGTTTAGTTTAGTCGTTGATCATGCTATGTCGAATTCTTTGCAAGGGGAAGATTTTGGCTTTTTTTTGGGCTAGAGGTTTCAAAAATTTTGGTTCAGATTATGAGGACGATTTTACCCTATTGGCTAATGATGTTTGAGAGTTGACTTCTTTGATTTTCAGATTCTGCCATTTGTCTCTTAACACCAGTTCTGTGAATCTCTCCCTTACCCAGTTCTGAGTCCTTGGGTTCCCTGTAGCCTGATCATTTAGCTTACTGTATGCAAAACCGCGCTGCTCAGTGGTAAAACAACCCAAGCCAAGGCTTTATTTATTAATTAAATTTAAAAGTAGCCATTTTACAATTACTTCTGTGGTAACTCATAGGTTCAGAGAGTTTGGATTTTATTGCTCTAGGGTAAATGTAGCCACCCTGTTACTGCAACGTTCCACATATTATATGTGAAATCTGTCGCATGCCACTCAGGGGTGATTTCAGAAGCCATCCAGGGAGAATCGAATCTGGAAGGAGAGTCACTGACAAGTGCACTCTTGCCCCGGGTTGGCCATCCTTGCTTTAGGAGAGATTTTACACCTTGGTAGTCTCTAAACCACTGTGCTCCGAAATTTCGTGCCTCGGTAATTTTTGCATGGATCGACATTCTAGCTTTCACGGGAGGTTTGAATTCATATTTTAAAACTATTAAAATTTCCCACAGTTCTTAAGCAAAAAAAAACAAATTGCATAAATATTTTTGCGGGTGACCATGTGATAAGTTATTTAAACCTATGCATGTTTCACTCTATCTATTCATACAGTTGGGGTTGTTTTATCTTAAGTGTACCTCTAAGTGGTTTTAACCCAACAGTACCTCTGAGTAGAACTGTTTTGTGTTAAAATTGCCACTTACAATAACACGAAAGGTTGCGAGAAGGTTCGGAAGTGGGATTCACTGATTACGAAAAACTGCTAGAAGACAGAAGTCTCACACCAATGTCATCCAGCGAGTTCTTTAACGTGCATTTGTTATACCTCTGTTACACACGGAGACATTATTTAACCATTTTCGGACGAATTTTCCTAGTCGTTAGGTGTCCTTTTCCTCACTAAGGGAAAATTCCCCGCCCTGCCTACGGTTAGTAGAGGACACCGATGGGCTTGGAAAGGCTGCCGTCCGTCGGATGGGACGTTAAGCCGTGGCCCCGTGTGTGGGAGAGCCATACCCTGTGCACGTTAAAGAACACGCTGGATAGCCTTGACGGAGGCTACCATCTGTCTCCCAACAGCTGTTCCAGTGGGTCCCCTCCCCCAACCTTCTCTGAGCCTTCGGGGTCGATGTGACCTGGCCATTTAGCCCATGGTGTGCAAAATGTGCCGTTCAGAGGTAAAACAACCCAACCCAACCTCACTGAGGGTAGAATGGAGGTTAGCGTAGAAAATCTTAATGGAGAAACAGTTGGCACTATAAACGTCAGATTAGAACCCTGTGTATTATGACTGAGCCAAATCAACATCTTACAGTATCGCAACCAGTTAAAACGTATCCTGTTTGAAATATGCAATATTATTCAAGTTGAGCAAAATTGACCTCACCTGCCTTTCTGTTAACCTTAGGAGTGAAGCCAACTTCTTTCTTTCTGTAGGAGATAAGTATTTCTGTGTCTCGAAGGTCTTTTCCAGTTTTCCAGTCTGGTCGCTGGAGAATCTGATCTGACCTCCTTTCCTCTTCGGTTGATTCCTGTGGATCACGTGGTTCCAGATTAGTGACCGAGACATAGAGGAATCTGAAAGATGGAAAAGCGAAACAAAGAGTTTACAGTCATCTAATCTTCAGACAAAACTGTGAAGGATTTTATTTGTTTAAATTGAAGGTAACAAATCACTTTGCGATAATGAAATCAAAATGTAAGGAAAGGCATTTTAGAGACGAAAATCTTTTTTTCGGTAATTTTGACTACATTTGAAAAATACTGCAAATTTCCCAAGAAAAAATGCCAGAACTATGTTTAAAATTCACTCAGGACAATTTTTTTAAACCTTAAAATGTATCTGGTTGAAGAACTGAAAAAGAACAAGTTTCTTTTCTTAAAAAAATTTATCAGAAATTTCTTAGATACTTTTCCTCACGTCTACAAAAGTATTCATCTGATCTTTCGTGCAATACAGTAGTACCAATTTTTCAAGCTGTGGCATATGACAATTTCTTTTCTTGAAATATTATTACATATATATTTATCTAATATTTTATTAATTTGGTTCACACCTAAATGAATTAGTATAGGGAAATAATTATGTGTGGAAGAATTTTTCCTCCAGCTGGTTCAGATGAAGGGTTATGGAAATGCTTATGCTGGGAGTGGGTTGGTACTCTGCCGATAATAAAAATAAGTTCTATCAGCATGAACGTCTACAGAATTTTGTTTAGGGCAGGAGTCGTCAACTTTTCAAAGAGGAAAAGCTTTTTCCTTTTATTCTGTGAGTTGCAATTCATTTGTTGAATACTAACCAACACAAAAACATACAGAGGAATTAGTATTAGTGAATAGCTGTGCCTGTGCTGGGATTTTCTCTTCTAACTTTCCCTCTGTCCTTTAAGAAGAATGGGATACTGATGGGCTTGGAGTCGAAGTGCCCGTCGAATGTGACATTGTTTCCCAAACAGTATTCTGCAGAATCCCGGGATTCCATGAAGTGAAAAAAAAAGCTCCGCAAGAAAATTCCATTTCAATATACATATATGAAAAGGATAATTACAATTTTTCTTCATTTTTCGTATATATGAAATGCTATTTTTGTTTCTAAATATATGTAATAAATAATATGCATGTTGATTTCCTATCCTTGTTTAGGGGCGGGGGTGGCTCAGTCGGGTCCCAGTTGGGTCAGCGTTGAGATTTATCTCCGCAAAACTCCCCCGCCCTACCCACGGTCAGTAGGGGACATCGATGGGCTTGGAAAGGCCGCCGTCCATCGGATGGGACGTTAAGCCGTGGCCCTGTGCACGTTATAGAACACGCTGGATGGCCTCAACGGGAGGCTACTATGTCTCCCAAAAGCTCTGTCGCCCAATCTTCTCTGAGACTTCGGGGTCCTTGTGACCTGGCCATTTAGCCCATGGTGTGCAAAAAAGTGCCGCTCAGAGGTAAAACAACCCAACCCTATCCTTGTTTAACATTTATTTATTATTTTCCGGGTAAGTTATGGACGTTTGTGTAGTTTTTCTGCTGAAGTCCGGCCATCCTCTCAGACCTTCTATTGTAGCGTATAAACTCCTGTCAGACAAGACTCCTGTCAGACCTCTGTTGCAAGCAGCTGCTTGAGGGGATTTTTTTTATTCTTACTTATTTCTGGTTTATTTTTTTAGCTTCATATATAAGGTTTTTATTAACGTTCCGCAAAACTTCTCGAATGCGGAAGGGCTGCATGTCCAATTGGGTTTCAAGTCAATTAAACTACTTTTCTACTCCGTTGCGCATGCTTAAGGACATACCTTCGGTGAAACACCTAGGAATGAACAATGTAGTGAAATTTCAGTCTCTCTGAAAGCAATATTCCACAGAAACACTCTTTACGCTATCGAAGATCGTTAGAAAAGAAAAGTGCAATTAGAAGTAATGAGCTCTGTTTCTATTCCATGATTATATTTTCCGGATGCCCAATTTCCTTTCATTATTTTCCGGAGCACCATTTTTCATTTTTTTGTATTTCCCGGATCTGAGATGTGATGATATCCGATCTCATCCGAGTTCTGTTTCCAGCTGGATGGAATAGTCTGGACGGAAGATAGAACTCTGATGAAAATAAAAATATGTTCTATCATATTGTTATTTTCATCAGAGACGAAAATCTATCACGAAAGTCCGCAAAATTTTGCCTAGAGCAGGAGATTCCCTCAATCAAAATATTCTGTGAGTTGCAGCACATTTGTATGAATACTACAACCATACGGGGCGGGGGTGGCTCAGTCGGTAGCGCGCCAGACTCGTAATCTGTAGTTCCCAGGTTCGAGTCCCAGCTGGGTCAGCGTTGAGATTTATCTCCGCAAAATTCCCTGCCCACGGTCAGTAGGGGACACCGATGGGCTTGGGAAAGGCCGCCGTCCGTCGGATGGGAAGTTAAGCCGTGGCCCCGTGTGCGGGAGAGCCATACCCTGTGCACGTTAAAGAACACGCTGGATGGCCTTGACGGGAGGCTACCATCTGTCTCCCAACAGCTGTTCCAGTGGGTCCCCTCCCCCAACCTTCTCTGAGCCTTCGGGGTCCATGTGACCTGGCCATTTAGCCCATGGTGTGCAAAAAAGTGCCGCTCAGAGGTAAAACAACCCAACCCCCAACATTCTCTGAGCATTCGGGGTCCATGTGACTTGGCCATTTAGCCCATGGTGTGCAAAAAAGTGCCGTTCAGAGGTAAAACAATCCAACCCAACTACACCCATACAGAAACATACACAGGATTTAGTACTAGTGACTAGTTGTGTCTGTGCTGGGATTTTATCTTTTAATCTACCCTCTGTTCCTTGAGAAGAATGGGACATCGATGGACTTGGAGGCGAAGTCTCCTTCAGATGAGATATTAAGTTGTAGTTCTGTGCACATTAAAAAAATACACTGAATGGTTTTAAAGGTGGGCTTCCATTTGTCTCTTAACAGCTGCCCATCGGGTCCCTTTTCTCTAACCTTCTCTGAATTTTTGGGGACCTTGTGGATTGGCTATTAACCATTATGTGCAAAAATAATTGGCAAGATAATAGGTTCATAGGTAAGATAACCCATCCATCTAGTGACTAGGACAGGAGTCGGCAAATTTTTTCAGACTTCTGACAATACCCTGAAAAATTAAAAAAAAACCCTGGCATACGTTATATCACAAGAAGACCAATTGTATATGTGGAAGAAGAGTTCTGTAGTCTTATAGCGTCTATTCTGAATACCGAGCAGTGGCAGTACATAGGGTGGGAAAAATTTTCTTTTTGCTGAGGAAAATATTTCTTTTTTTCCCCCGTTCTACAGGGGAAATCAAGATCGGTGATTTGTGAAACACTAAGTAGACAATGGGTAGAGCCATGGGCCGATAGATGGATCAAAAGCGACTTGAGTTTGTATCTCGGATAGGGTATAGATTTTTTTTTCTGTGTTGTCGTTCTGCTGAGGTCTCGCCTTCTTCACAGTCTTCACTATGACATATTATACTGACAGGCTCCTGTCAGGCCTCTGGGGCAAAAGGGTTCATGGCCGAGTGGTTAGCGCGCTTGGCTACTGATCTAAGGGACCTGGGTTCGAGCCCCGGGTAAGGCATGGATGTTCGTGTTGTTTTTCTGCTGAGGTCCTGCCAGCCTCACAGACCTTCTACTATGGCATATAAACTGACGGGCTCCTGTCAGACCTCTGTGGCAAGCAGCTGCTTGAGGGGGTATTTATTTTATTTAGTAAACAAACTTTCGTACACATATAACATAACATTGGATCACGACATAGTTTTAAATTCATCATTGGAAATTTAATATTGAACTGCTACCAGTTCAGGTTACAAGCACAGATTAAAAAGTTATTGAATTATGAATGTCACAAAAAGTTTGTATATAATAGGTATCAGACATTAAAAATTATTTTTAAGGAAGAAATCAAGAGAGGGGGATTCTGTTGCTAAAGATATAAAGAACACAACAATATATTTGAAAAAGGTGAGAAGTCCTCGTGACGAAAGAAAAACTGAAGAAAACATTTCTAAATATAAGATTTTTTGGAAAAAAAGATTCTAAATTAAATGATAATTATATAAAATGTTACTAATAATTATGCAATTTATGCTGATTAAAATTTGAAGAAGATCTATAAAATTCATTAACAGAAATTAAATGGGCAATATAGTAAAGCAGAACGCTCAATTTAGCATAAACTCAAGTATGAATCTGTTATATGTAATTTAGTTCAAACGTATTATAGAGAAGAGCAGTAATTTCAAGTAGGAGTTTAATCCAGTTGTGTATCCACTATATTTGGGGGGGAGGGGACTGAACCATCCCCAACCTTTAATATACCCCTTAAATACGCCACTGGATTGTTTTATCTCTGAGCGACACTGTTTTGCACACAATGGGCTAAACGGCCAGGTCACAAAGACCCGGATGGTTCAGAGAAGGTTGGTGGAAGAAGTTTGTATTTTGTAGCCCATTGTGGGAAAAACAGTGACGCTCAGGGGCAATAACAACCCATCTCAGGATAGGATATACGTAGAGTTGCCAAACTCCAGCAAAGAATAAATGGAGTCATTTGAATGCAGTCACTTTAACCATTAAAATGTTAGTATTATTATCCCACAGACGAGCATTACTTTGAGTGGAATATTGAATCTGTTAATGACTAAAAATTTGAGTCAATGTAAATGCAAATTCAGTACATAATAGAATTTATCTATCTTCTAAAATTTTACGATATAAAACTTTCAACAAGAAATAATACATCAAGGAAAATGATTTAAGAATTGATTTAATTCATTATACAGAACGATGCGCCACTCAGGTTTAAACAATGGAAACTAATTTGAAAACCAAAAAGAATCAAATACATCTACTTGGGTTTAATTTGTCTGGTGAGATCTCTGGAGATTGAAAGGATTAAAATCTCCAGTACCGAATATCGGTAACCATCTCTAACCTGATCGTACCTTTCCGTATTGCATCCGTATTACTCCATCTTGGAGTCATGCCAAATAGAGAGTTCTATTTGTTTGACATTTGATAACCTCTCCAGTTCTATTAGTTAAAGCTTTTTCTCTCTCATCGGGAGGGGTGAGGGGACACTCGAGAATAAGAGCGATAATGGACTTTAATTGGTTCTCAATGTTTCGCGATAGGCGCTATCTCAGTTGTTGATGACCGACCGGCTGGGTTCGTGCTGCTTGGCTTCCGGTGTGACAGACGCCCAGGCTGGTCACTGTTTGTTCCGCTGAAGCACAGAAGCCGCAGACAATGAACCTCGAGTGCTTGCCATTGCCACCGTGCTGAATGTCAACTCTGTAATCTGTCACAACTCCACGGAAGCCCGAATCAGAAGCCAAGAGACAGATGTTCTGCAAATGACCAACCGTCGCAGCTGATTATCGAATCTTGGGCATCTATAAAACGCAGATTGTTTTATCGGATACGTAGCCAAAAGAGCTTTTTTCATTTTAGGAGAGAAGGAAAGGGGGAGAAGGATTATTTAAATGAATGCAACAGAAGGAAGAAAAATACAGAGGAGAGGGGACAAGATAATGGCCATATCAATCCTTCGTGGTTCTTTGTGTCATACAAGGAGCACTTAAGAAACCTTATCTGTCGACGACATAAAGTGTGCTCAGTCGATAGCGCGCTAGGCTCGTAATCTGTAGTTTCCAAGTTCGAGTCCCCGCTGGGTCAGCGTAGAGAATTACCTCCGCAATACTCCTCGCCCTGCCCACGGTCAGTAGGGGACGTCGACGGGCTTGGAAAGACCGTTGTCAGTCGGATGGAACGTTAAGCCAAGGCCGAGTCAGGGAGAGCCATACCCTGTGCACGTTAAAAATCACGCTGGATGACCTCGAGGTGAGGCTACTATGCCTCCCAACAGCTGTTCTAGTGAGTCCCCTCGCCCAACCTTCTCTGAGTCTGCAGGGTCTTAGTGATCTGGCGAGCCCATTGTGTGCAAAAAAAGTGCTGCTCATAGGTAACAGAAACCTAAATCGGAAAATCAGAAACTCGACGGACAGAAACACCTCCAACCCCCCCACACACACTCACACACATTCGAATATTTCTGGGTAAGCCAATGAATCAGTGCATGGCTTTGTCGCAGGGGCACAACTTTGACTTCACAAAGAGAATGCATTGAAAAATACAGTAGTTGTGACGTAAAGACTGAGTGCTATAAACAAGTATTGCGTACTAAGAGAAAAAACGCCAAGGAGTTGATCCTGGACTCCTCTTTCAGTGGCACTCACACCCAGGGAGTTAATTTGATCAAACAGTGAAATCAGAAAGATTTCATAGTGTTTTTATGTTTGGTATTAAAAGTTAAAATTTTACCAATTATAATTTCATTTTATTAATGTTCCATCCGACGGATGTGACGTTAAACCGTTACTCTGTGTGCAGGAAAGTCATACCTTGTGCACGTTGAAGAACACGCTGGGTGGACTTGATGGGAGGCTTCTAGTTGTTTCCTATAATAGCTGTCCAGTGGGTTCCTTCCTCCAATCTTCTATGATCTTTTGGGGTCTTGTAACATTTAGCCTGTTGTGTGCGAAAAATGTCGCTAAGAGGTGAAACGATTATCCGAATTTCTCAGTTTTTCAGTTATCTGTGTTTCCATTTTGTCACTCTTAGCACAGATAGTGAGATCTTTAGAGGGCCAGGATCGATTAGATCGAAACTAGGAAAATTGGCGCTAATTGACAGGATCGATCAATTATGATATTTTCATATTCCCTTTGTTTTATTTATTTTCTCCTAATTTACTCGTGTTTAAGCTTGAATTCACTTTTCTTCATTAAAAAACAAATAGACGAAAAACCTATTTGAAATTTTAGCAACTGTTGATAATTCATCTGAGATCAATTCAGGACCTTTTCAATATAAGCTGCAAGGTCTTAAGACAGATGAATGTCACATAACGAAAAAAAATTTCTTTAAAAATGAAATCTATATTTTAGAGAGTTTATTTGTTTATCGAGAACTCTTCTTAGGCGATATGAACTACGACAATCAATTTTGGAATTCAATTTTCTCTTGTCATGATTTTTTTTATCATGCAAAGGACGGAGACAACATGTAAACTTTTGCGATTAGACGTATCAATTTGTCTAGAAAATTTCTTTCCTTCTAGAACTCTCCCTCTGTCGAGAAAAAAAAAAGCTGAGGAAGACCACAACTCGGCTAAAGAGCTTATAAATATGTCATCTTTAAAAAGCAAAGTAAGGGTTTGTCTCTAACGTTTCTTCCCATCCACATATGGAGACAGCATAAAAACGAAAAAAAAAAATCTCCTAAATGTTAAGATTAGGACCACCAAATTCGGTAGTTTCCTTTTATTATATGTGGAAAGGCCGCCGTCCGTCGGATGGGACGTTAAGTCGTGGCCCCGTGTGTGGGAGAGCCATACCCTGTGCACGTTAAAGAACACGCTGAATGGCCTTGACGGGAGGCGACCATCTGTCTCCCAACAGCTGTTCCAGTGGGTCCCCTCCCTCAACCTACTCTGAGCCTTCCGGGTCCTTGTGACCTGGCCATTTAGCCCATGGTGTGCAAAAAAGTGCCGCTCAGAGGTAAAACAACCCAACCCAACCCTTTTATTACAACTGAAAGCAACACGAGTGACTCCCCCCACTCTATAAAAAAAGAGCTCCTAAAACAGTAAAAAAAGCTGTACTGCCAAATTCGATACAAAACTTCCTATATTTTAACATAAAAAAAAAAGGAAACCTCAATGCCATAATCTTTTTCCACCTTTCCCACCTCACATAAAAGAAGTACTTCTAATCCGTAAAACCTAGGATGATTAAATTCGGCAAAGCATCTTATTCAAAATAAGGATTTAGTTCTAAAAATTTTCCCTCCTATCGAAAAAGAAAACAGCCCTCTATAAAAGGGTCGAAATGCATAAGCGAATGCCAAACGTAACGAATTATAGTTTTGTATCTCAAATGAAGGTTTTTGACGTCTGAAGCATCATGAGTTAATTCAAATTATGCCCCCCAGAAAAATTTTTGGAGAAAAATTTCACCGGTGTCATCTGAGTTAGGGACGGGGGTGGCTCAGTCGGTAGCGCGCCAGGCTCGTAATCTGTAGTTCCCAGGTTCGAGTCCCAGCTGGATCAGCGTTGAGATTTATCTCCGCAAAACTCCCTGCCCTGCCCACGGTCAGTAGGGGACACCGATGGGCTTGGGAAGACCGCCGTCCGTCGGATGGGACGTTAAGCCGTGGCCCCGTGTGCGGGAGAGCCATACCCTGTGCACGTTAAAGAACACGCTGGATGGCCTTGACGGGAGGTTACCATCTGTCTCCCAACAGCTGTTCCAGTGGGTCCCCTCCCCCAACCTTCTCTGAGCCTTCGGGGTCCATGTGATCTGGCCATTTAGCCCATGGTGTGCAAAAAAGTGCCGCTCAGAGGTAAAACAACCCAACCCAATCTGAGTTATATGTCAAATGACGAGCTTGCGACATGATGGAAAGTGCCATCTTTTACATTTGAAAGAGTTTATGGTGAGTTAAAAACCCGAGCAACAGAGGATAAATCTGGTAATTAGAAATATAAGGAACAAATTGTGGAAAAAAAAACAGGCCGTCTTTATCGAATAACTAAAATGAAAAATAATTATATACATTCAGTTTGTTATTTCGTCATGAAATAATTAACGCTCATACAACTACAGTTGGATCCCATTTCCTCTTAAAGGAACTCCCTCTCGAAAAAATATCACACCCAATTTTACGAACTCTTATAAAGCTGGTGATGCGTTAGAATTTGCATAATGGAGTTGTCATATATGACTTGCGACTAGACTTTCCTCCATAAACAGTTTTCGCAAACGTAGGTGCCAAAGAGATGCAAAAAAATAGCAGAGAAGCCTTCATTACATATTAAAATGACCAGCAGTGATGAAATACGTTATTGAGATAAATATTTGAAAGCGCCAGAGAGCAAGGGATTGATTTCGCCTGTATCCTGGAGCAAATGATAACAACCGGTCCGTTTTCAGAGAACACAGGAACAGCTCTCTGTAGCCGTGGTAACTATGGTTTCCGGAGGCGCGAGCGTCCTTCCGTTGCTAATGGAAACGGCGCTCCTATTGCTTTATGTTGAAACAAGAAGAGTATTGGAAATGGGAACACTTCCTCGTCGATCTCCCAACTACTGTCATTTGTGGTGTAGATAATGTCGGTATTGTTGGCTTTTCGCTGGGAAATTTCCTGTAGAGGACAAAAATTTCTGTGCAATATCATTTACGTGCAAAAAGTGGCCATATACACAATACTCACCAATAGCGGACATTCATTCCGCTTTCTTGTGGGTTTTGAATTCCAGCAAGTGGTTCAGAACTTGGATGAAGTTTTTCCTTCTATTTAAGGAATAGGAAAGGAAAGGTTTCAAAGGAGATTCTCGATTTCGTGATGCCTCATCTACTGACAGAGTTGCTATGGAACGAGAGATAACGTGGCAGGTTCCTAAACTGAGATTCTAAGGTTAGAGCAAATTGTGGTAGGGGGATAACCACGGGATGGGGAATTTAAAGAACAGGACATCCAAAATATGAGAGCCCTTTAAAGATTCTAAATATGTTATTTTTTATTCTAATATGATTGATACGTATGTATGAAATGTAATCTGTGGTAACCCGGATCAGGAGCATTCACTCGCCCTGTGGAGGCCAAACTAAAAGTTGACCCCACTTACGTCACTGCCTCTGTTGTGGTGAAAAACGAAATTTCGAATGAGATGTTAAGCCTTTCTGTATGGTAAAGTCGTGATCCTTGTGTGCCACAGAGCCGTTGCCTTTGTGTGCGATAGAGCACTGGATGTTGTATGCGACTGAGCCGTTGCTGTTATGTGCGATACAGCCGTGACCCTTGTATCCATGTCTTGTGGACGTTGGAGGAAAAATTGGACTGCCTTGATGGGAGGATTCCATCTGTCACTAATAGTGTCAAATGAGTCTTTTTCTCAAGTCCTTCCTTGAAATTGAAGTTCTTGTAACCAGGACATTTAACATGGACAAAATAGTGTGTATGTGTGTGTGGTGCCAAAGGAAAAATATAAGAATTTTAAGTATTAATAATACGCCGGGCTATCTGTCCAACGGATTTCATCTCGCTATCTAACTCAGAGCCCTCGTGATCTTTGTGACCTTGCCATGTGAATTATTGTACTGAGCGATGACCATAGACGACCAAATATCTATAATCAACTCTGCTGTGCATTTTGAAATCTACACTACACTTTTACATACTTTGATGCTTTTAAAAACGATTTCTCAGTTTACGATTTTAATGTTGAAATTTCAATTGGTAAACTAAGCTTCCATAACGCGAGTTTTGTATTAATAATCTTGAATTTCCTCTACAGCGAAATTATCTCCGCAAAATTCCCCACCCTGCCCACGGTCAGTAGGGGACACCGATGGGCTTGGAAAGGCCGCCGTCCGTCGGATGGGACGTTAAGCTGTGGCCCCGTGTGTGGGAGAGCCATACCCTGTGCACGTTAAAGAACCCGCTGGATGGCCTTGACGGGAGGCTACCATCTGTCTCCCAACAGCTGTTCCATTGGGTCCCCTCTCCCAACCTTCTCTGAGCCTTCGGGGTCCATGTGACCTGGCCATTTAGCCCATGGTGTGCAAAAAAGTGCCGCTCAGAGGTAAAACAACCCAACCCAAAATCTACAGCGAAAGTCACTCAAATTGCTATCTGTATGACATGAAAATTGCTGTATTCAAATGAACAGAAAATGGCATTTTTTTTTGCAGAATAATACACATCAGCCGGTTCCGAATTATTTAACTCTCATTATTAATAATTCCCTTTCGGTAACAATATTAATTCTACTGGACTCTTTCTTCGCACACCTCCCTCGCATCCCAGTGTTCTGATCCATACCAGGTAGAGTTTCTCAAATATTTAATCCGAACAGTTATTCTGAAACGAAACATTTTTGCATCCGTAAAGCCAGTCTCCGTTTTTTAATATTTCTACTTGTTTGCTTCTTTATTTGTCTTTGTGGAGTTCCAAAAAAGTTATTCGAAACATCTTCCTCACCTGATCATAACTCATAATCATTTATGTAGGGTGTACACATAATAATATCACAAAATTAAACAGTATGTGCAATATAGCCGTCCCGTGGCCGAGTGGTTAGCATGCTTGGCTACGGATCTAAGGGACCTGGGTTCGAGCCCGGATTAGGCATGGATGTGAGTGTGTCGTTTTTCTGCTTGAGGTCCTGCCATCCTCTCAGACCTTCTACTATGGCATATAAACTGACAGGCTCCTGTCAGACCTCTGTGGCAAGCAGCTGCTTGAGGGGGTATTTAATTTAAAAAAAATGTGCAGCATTAACTCTTGAATTAGTGAACATATCGTTATGCTGATCAGTCACAAAATATTGGAGTTTCTTACTCAACAACTTTCGCATAAGCCCATTCGTTATGAGGAAAATATTCAATCGATAATAAATCTTAATCCATTTCTGTTGCGCTGATAGATATGGTGTCACAAAAGATGAGATTTTTTAAACTTTCCTACTTGTTAAAAAAAATGGGGCACCCTCATTTTTCTCGGCTTCTGAGTAACACTGGGTATAGAGAATTTACCGGGGCATTGGGAGGCGGGGTGGCTCAGTCGGTAGCGCGCCAGGCTCGTAATCTGTAGTTCCCAGGTTCGAGTCCCAGCTGGGTCAGCGTTGAGATTTATCTCCGCAAAATTCTCCGCCCTGCCCACGGTCAGTAGGGGACACCGATGGGCTTGGAAAGGCCGCCGCCCCTCGGATGGGACGTTAAGCCGTGGTCCCGTGTGTGGGAGAGCCATACCCTGTGCATGTTAAAGAACACGCTGGATGGCCTTGACATCTAGCGCTACTGGATGACTTGCGGACACGCTGGATGGCCTTGACATCTAGGCTACCATCTGTCTCCCAACAGCTGTTCCAGTGGGTCCCCTCCCCCAACCTTCTCTGAGCCTTCGGGGTCCATGTGACCTGGCCATTTAGCCCATGGTGTGCAAAAAAGTGCCGCTCAGAGGAAAAACAACTCAACCCGGGGCATTGGATTGGTTATTCGTTTGGCTTCTGCGATTCCCAGATTGTTGAACCTGGAAATCGCACTTTTTTCTTTGCTGGTATGTGCTCGCTAATTCTGTTAATGATCTTCCGAAAATGGGCAAACAGAATCTCAAATGCCATTTCCACCATCCCTTCAGATATGCTTCAGCGAATACGAATTGATATTCATTTTCGATTGGAGATTGTCTACACAAGGAATGGTGTTCATGTGGAATTTGTTGCATGAAACTATCATCTTTTGTGACTTTGTAACAGTAATCATTATGAAGATAATTTATTTCTTCTAGAGTTATTACTAGTTAATTTTTTGATATTATTTTGTGTACATCGTACATATCAATTATAAGTTCATATGACATGAGGAGCGACATAGGCTACATATATGCGAAAAAAAAAACACTCTTATTACCTTCCATATGGGGGAAAGGATTGAATTTATTTGAAAAGTTGCAGTGAATAGCGAAAAAAATGCTTTAATATTCAGAACCTTTGATAAATATAAATAATAACCTTCAGAAAAAATATAGAAGTTTGCGAACTTCTGGCCTAGAAGACAGGGCGCTCTCTGTGTTAATAGCAATTCAATGATCCCTTTGACCTGCTCTGAGTCTTAGGACACTTGGAGGAGGAACGTTGGCAGGATTTTGGCCAAACGGGAGAACGTAAGCAGGACAAAAAATTGACTTTGAGGGAGAAAGAGTGGCAAAGAATCCTCCTGTCCCCTTTCTTTGGGGATGCCAATGCTCTGTGACCTGGGAAGAGGAAATCTCAACGTTTGGAGATTTAATTCGAGTGATCTCTAATTAGCAAAATTTCTTCTTTAAGATTTCTTCTTTTGCACCTTGTGTTTTTCTTCCTGTTGCTTTCTTTGCAATTAGAATAATTGAGCTCAAAGGTGTACTAACTGTTAGCTTTGACTTTTATAAGAATCTGTATTAATATCTTCTTTTGTCTTTTCTTCTTTTGCGAATCGATAGCACTGTGAGTCGTGAATAAACCTCTTATTCCTGTCACGGATATGTTTTTCATTAGACAACATCGCTATGCCATTTCAACGTAATCAATTATTTCATCATCATCAGTAATTATCTCCAATACTAGGTTCAGCAGACACCAAGAAGTGCCATCTTGTTTTCTTCTTCTTCATAGCCAGTTCGTTTACGTTTTTCATGTATTTCCGTACGATTTCTTCGAGTCCTCATTCTTGTTCTATATTTATTTCTCTCTCCCTACAAGTCCTTCTAGAACGAAAAACATTTTTTAGCTCTCTTCACTCGAGCTGTATATGCTCATTTTCTTCTTACAACTTCCTTTAATAGATTTAATTGCTTCCTGCTCTTTTCCGTACCTCCTTATTGGTCATTTCCTCTGCCCATCGAACTGAACCAATTATATTTAGACTTAGGAAGTGTGACTAGCACTTAAAGAAAAAGGCAGAACTCTATTTCTTAAAAAAAAAATTACTCATTTATGTAATGAAAAGTTTTACTGGGTATCAAAGTTTCTGAATATTAAAGCCGTTTTTTACGCCGTTCACTGCAACTTTTCAAATTTTCAATAATCTTCTGACCAAACAGAAGAGGCCACTAGCCAGATTCGGACTTTCAGTTCTCGCCATGTTCAGTTTATCTCAGAAATTAAAATTTGAGGGAAATGTGTTCAAATATTTAAAGAGGGACTTTTCGTTTTATAATGTGAAACGAGGGATGAAAATGACACTGACAACACTTCTTATAACTACTTGATCTAAAAATGGAAGTGTTGAAAGAATTCATAGGCGGATGGGGAATCTTATTTTCCCTTGGTATCTGTCCAGTCGATCTCTCTATACCTTTGCCTTGGAGTATCTTTGGGATCCTTGTGACTTGGTCATTCAAAGCATTGTCCATTAAAAGAGTTGGGTTGGGTTGTTTTACCTCTGAGCGGCACTTTTTTGCACACCATGGGCTAAATGGCCAGGTCACATGGACCCCGAAGGCTCAGAGAAGGTTGGGGGAGGGGACCCACTGGAACAGCTGTTGGGAGACAGATGGTAGCCTCCCGTCAAGGCCATCCAGCGTGTTCTTTAACGTGCACGGGGTATTCCTCTCCCGCACATGGGGCCATGGCTTAACGTCCCATCCGATGGACGGCGGCCTTTCCAAGCCCATCGGTGTCCCCTACTGACCGTGGGCTGGGCGGGGAATTTTGCGGAGATAAATCTCAACGCTGACCCAGCTGGGACTCGAACCTGGGAACTACAGATTACGAGCCTGGCGCGCTACCGTCTGAGCCACCCACGCCCCCATTAAAAGCGTACCTCTAGGACTAAAATGACCAAGATTTAATATA
Organism: Ryuthela nishihirai; assembly: GCA_038380435.1. NCBI lineage: Eukaryota > Metazoa > Arthropoda > Arachnida > Araneae > Heptathelidae > Ryuthela > Ryuthela nishihirai. The sequence goes on from JAWZYU010000014.1 coordinate 37,199,208, forward strand.
TTACTACTTTATGACAGATGAAAAGAGAACAATATTAAAGAGGATCTTTTGTAGAACAAAAGATATTATTGTTATTACAGCCATTACCGTAATGCTTATTTACGAAGGAATTCTGGTACACACAATCGAAGAGTCTTTCTCAATCATTTATTTAAACAACTATAAATGAATGACTTCTGTCATATCCCTCTAATTTATTTATTGTTGCATTTTTATTGTATTTTTGTTGTTGTAAATATTTCATGTAGTAAGTGTGTTTTTGGAAGTGCTATTGTGGGGATGTGACTCATAGATGTTGTTTTCGGGTCTGAGCTGGCTGCCTGCATGGTCTGACGACTCACAGAAGCAATTTTATGGCCGTTTACAACTAGCATGGGGCGCAAGTGTGAGCACTGGAGACGAGCCGGGTGATAAGGAAAGGACAGTCTTGAGCTTCGCTGTCAAACGGGAAGGACGTTTGATTAAAAACGTCCTTCCCGTTAAACGTCAAGGGACACCGCTCTTACTCAAAGAAAAACCCGTAAGGAGAGGGTTCGATTCTATGTGAGAATCAAGATTCTTGGTGAATCAAATGCAGTTCTGTGGAACTGAAGTGAGTTCTTAGTGAACCATATTGTAGGCAAAGGTTAGATATCCTTACTCCGAGTTTGGGTTCGGTAAAGCAAGAATCTGCAAAGTGCGGTTCTCCACCTCATTGCATAATTGTTTGCAGCAGCAAAGGCCTACGGAGTTGAAAGCATCCCTAGCACGTGATTGCATATACAGGGTGAATCTGAAAAAGTGGGCAAAACTTTACGGGGTGGTAGAACGCAGCTATACGAGCAATATTCGTCATAGAATGTATGGTCGGAACACAAGCGGTGAGAAGTTAAAAGGTAGTTTTCCACTGTCACATTTAAAGAATGAACACAAGAAGGAGAGGAGATACTACAGAAAACATTTTATTAACAGGAATGTAATTGAGGTACATGCTCAAAGAAATTGTTCAAAAGAGCTGCCTCCGCCATTTCGTGGTTAGTATAACCAGCTATCCTCTCGGCAATCCACGGTAGAAATGCCGTTGGGTGCGAGGACCGACCCTTTTATACCATTTCCAACGCCACCTAGCGGATCGCCGTTTGCATTCCGATCATACATTCTATGACGAATATTGCTCGTATAGCTGCGTTCTACCACCCCGTAAAGTTTTGCCCACTTTTTCAGATTCATCCTGTATAAGTGTGAATACACTGTGTTGTCCCTATACAACTCTCGTGCGTGATTGTTGGACATATTTCTGTACATCACTTGGCACAGCAAGTCTGAGGCATACGTCGGTACGGGTGTAACATCCGCGAACCTCTTATTTCACCGAAATAAGGGTAAAGGTAATCAAGGGACTAATTGATCGTCATCTACTGTAGAGTGGGTAAATCGTTTGTCATCCGGCCCAACACCACATTCGGCGCAGTTCAAAGAAAATTTAATTCCACGTGACGAAATAAACCAAGCGTCGTTACAAGCGAGTTAAACCAAGTGTCTGGACTGTGGTAAGTACCTTTACCACAGTCCAGACAACTTCTATTTCCTGGGGCGGGGTGGCTCAGTCGGTAGCTCGCCAGGCTCGTAATCTGTAATTCCCAGGTTCGAGTCCCAGCTGGGTCAGCGTTGAGATTTATCTCCGCAAAATTCCCCGCCCTGCCCACGGTCAGTAGGGGACACCGATGGGCTTGGAAAGGCCGCCGTCCGTCGGATGGGACGTTAAGCCGTGGCCCCGTGTGTGGGAGAGCTATACCCTGTGCACGTTAAAGAACACGCTGGATGGTCTTGACGGGAGGCTACCATCTGTCTCCCAACAGCTGTTCCCAGTGGGTCCCCTCCCCCAACCTTCTCTGAGCCTTCGGGGTCCATGTGACCTGGCCATTTAGCTCATGGTGTGCAAAAAAGTGCCGCTCAGAGGTAAAACAACAACACAACTTGGTTCCATCGACTGACCACTTGGCTGAGTTGGCCACTGTTTAGTTGAATCACTGTTTTGCTAAATCAGATGCTTTCTAAATAGATTTCATTGGATCTGATTACTTCATAGCTAGTTCAGTCTTGAAGTTATCACTTCGAGATCTTTGTAATCTCAGGCCAAGCCTAGACCCTCAGACTTAACTTTGATCATGAGTGACAATTCCTTTAACTTTTTTTAAAGCCCACATTTCTAGTAAAGGACTATTTTTCTCCGAAACTCAGAAGAAAATGTTTCTTACAGATTTTTAGCAAATCTACTCAATTCATTCACAATCATTTCCGACTGAGAATCAACATGTTTCATTATACCGAATCATTGAAAATGGAGTCACGGAATTTGGTACAAAGAAAAGAAACCTTTGAGGTTTTTATCGCCTGACTATCTTTCTTTATAACATAAAATAAGAAAAGATGTTCTTTTTCTCTAACTTTCCGCACTGATGAAGAATAGATATCAAGCTTAAGAGAAGGAAGCCATGCCTGTAACGGCTATTTTTTAAATTTGTCCTAGCCTTGGGGTCATTACGACCTTACTTATTAAATCCACTGGACAACAAAAAATGCCTTTTGAGGCTGAAATTTCGTTGATCACCAACGATTCCATCATGGATTACAAAAGATTCGTGAATCACATTTTGGGAAGAATTGTTCCAGCATATTTGCAACCTACTTCTAGGGCCCCCAAAGCATTTCAGGATATTTTAATTAGATCACTTACCTCTGCTCTGGTTGTTTATTCTGTCCGGAGGAATGTAATTCTCTTCTCCTTGCCTGCTGTAGCGATAGGCAATGACTGACGGGTGAACTACAGACGAGGGCGGAGTACTTTCCACGTGGCTAGTTAGCTCTATGGGATTACGTGAATGAGATGCTGAAGGATGCAAAGGATGAGACTGTGGAGTACACGGATCATTCCTCATGCACAAAATTGTGGAGTCCATTGAAGGGGAGAAAGAAGAGGTGGGGAAAGTAAACACTTGGTTCGAGTAAGTCGGAGATGACATGCTCACTGGCAAGGGAGAACAGAGGGCGAATCGGGAGAAGCCAGTGCAAAGAGGCGAAACAAGAACGGGAGTGGGCTTAGGCAAAGGCTTGAACGAAGATTGGGAGCTCGGGATGAAATGTTGGGAGTTAGATGGCAACTGATGATCACGTTTTTCTTCGACGATAGTTTGTGTTGGATGGTCATGTATTTTTTTGCAATCATTGTCACTTTTAATATCGCTGTGATGCTCTGGAGTCGATTGCTGTTCACAGCGAGGAAGAGGCTCTGGATTAGAGTTTTTCTCGCGCAAGATGTCTTCGATCATGAAGGAACTTGTTCTCTCGAGCTTAGGGGGTGGAGCGTAAGGAAAAACACAGCCACTCGTTGCTGTTGAGGCAATGCCTGCAGTCCCCATCATCTCTGGTACTTGAACGTTCAATAGGGACTGACGTTTTTAGCTGGTGAAGAGATGGTCGTATATTTTGAATATTATCTCTTGGCGCATCTTTTGGATGTGAAATACGTTAAGTAACTTTTAGTTTCTTTTTTCGCAGAGTGTTGAGAATCTAGCAATGAACTGTTCATCTGAGCTCTTTGCACCATTTGTGAGAAAAGTCTTGCAGAGACGATTTCAAAAGGGGCAAGGTGATTAAAAACTGGTAATGAAGAGGCTGCATTCTTATTAAATCGTGGTGTTGAGCTTTTGTTCTTATTCAGAAATCTGAAAATAAGAAAAAAAGTATAAATTACTAGAACAGGAGATATTAAAATAGAAGTGTAGGCGATTGAACAAAATAGGCTTTCTTCAACCTATGACATGCTTACTACTACGTTGATGTAATCTCATTCAGATTTATTCATTCAGAAGAATGTCTCAATTCAGATGGTTAACCGCCTGCCGGACAGTATTATCTTAAAAAAAATAGCTCAAAAAAGTCTTTAATTTTTGCAGGATTTTGAAGTAATTTTTGAATTATTATTTTTTAATAATTTTCCACATTAATTAAAAAATGGCACTTATGGTAGTTCTTCGAATTTAAATACGAAAAAGTGAATGGCAACATGAAGTAATTTGGCGACATTTAGATAAAATAGTTAAATATTATTTATCAAGATCCGCATCAACAGAAACACTCTGTGAAGAAATAAGAGATGGAAAAGAAAACGATTCACTGTCTTTTCTTTGCAAGATCGTAGAATATTTCAAAAGTAAACATTACATGATTTTTGATCTAGTTAATCGATTTGTTTTCCCTTTTTTCCCAATGCATGATAGTTTTTGTATAGTGTGTTGCGAACGAGATGTTTTTCTGGACTTTTAGGAGCTTCGCGTTTATTTCTTTTTTGGGTTTAATCTCGATCATAATTGATGTTTAGTACATTGACTCTTCATTGAGGTTACTATCAAATAATTAGAGAACTTACATGTTATGCTTTTCGATAACCAAATTGGAAACATAATATCTTGAAGAATAAATTTTTCATGGGAATGAGCTACGAATAAATCAAGAATCGAAATCAATGAATCAGAATCTTGAATTTCAACAACAGTCGTTCAGTTCAGTATGTGAAATATTAGGGCAGCTGCAATATTTAACAGCAGAATCACGCCTTTTTAAAAGGTTTTGTCAAAATTGACGGTAATTGAAATAGCAACAAAAGTTGCAAATTTTAATGGATGTGCTGATTCCAAAAATACCAATACTGTGTGTCTATCACGTCTACATCAAAAGATATACTCAAATTTTAATAATGTAAGAACGACCAATTTCCTGTACCATACAAATATGCATACAATAAGCAGTCTTCATCAAGAAGCGTTACATCATTCACAGCTTTCAAATTTTTGAGAAAGAAACTCAGATGTGAGTGTGGAAAATGATTTTCAAAGACATTTATCATTCCATATCTTTGTAACATTGTAATAAAGTTGACACCAGATTCGTAATTGCCTTTCCTGTTTCGAAGACATCCATGCACAACTGCTTTAAATGATCGCCAAGCTGAAGTTTCTTTATTTGGAGCCGAATGAAATTCCTTATTTCTGTTCCGCGTTTGTTATATAGGGAAAAACGTCTCTGAAGCACATGAATCCAATTTCGTTTTTTTTTATCCCAAAGCCTTAAAGAAATTCTTCATTAACCTTAATTTATGTGCGAAGGTTAGAGGAGAAACTTTTCTTGTTCAACCAGTGGAACATATTTTACATTACTTCTTCTGGGAAAATATTCGTTTCTTTTTTCCCATTGCTGCACAATATAATGCTTTTCCGTTGTCCGACTATCCCACTAACATAGAAAACAACAGTATTTTGTGAAACTTCTCTGTTCACCTGTAATTATCCGAAAACCTTAAGATCACCATAGATATGACAAGAGTAGTCATGTATTTTACTGTACTTAGACTCTCGACATAATTTCATGGCTTTTTTTTTTCAAGCCAGTGGCATGAAGTAGAGAAATTGATGGATATTTATTTGCATTGTGCAGCAGAACTGCTTTAAACTTAATTTCGATGCATCGATAAATACCCACCATCATATGGTTGTGTTCAATTCCTAATTCTATCATAAGACTGTTAATAACTTTATATAAACTTATGCCGTCCTACATAATGAAATATTTGGAATATATTTCACTGCGTTGTTGTTATTTTAGTTCCTGCTTTAAGTAATTACCACTGCTGAACCTACTATGTGAAACAGGGCCTTTTTGCAGATAATATGTTCGGATATTTGATGCTGTGCTTGTATTTTTTTCAGATATCCCTGATATTTTTCTCATACAAAAATAGCATTGTCAACGTGGTTACACTGTTATGCCTCCATAAAGGGTACCATAGGTTCTTAAAAGGCATACTTTCGAGTTTCCCAGTTAGCCACATTCTGAGGAATAGTTGTGCAGGTAATAGAGCGTATACGTGGAGCCAAGGGTCTGTTCTCATCGCCAATCTTGAAATCAAATTACAGAGAACATGTACGTTTACTAATGTCGCATATTTTCTTCCTCTGAGTTTTCGTTTAAACCTCCCAGACACACAGCAGAATTATCAGGGCGATTCAGACACTTCCTTTGCTTCGCAATAAAACAATACAATGGTAAGCAAACAAGAAAATATAAATTTTTAAAAGGGTGGGGTGCAGTAAAAGACGAGACATCTGATCTTCTCAAGTCGTTTTTTTTAAGCTTTCAATTCTAATTGTTTACGCTCGCCAATAATTCTGCACATTTCCCTCTGGTGTAAATGATTGCTGGCGAGAGTGTTTTTTCCAGGTGGATAAGAAAGGTTGGGGGGTGAAACACTTATGTTGCTTTAAGTAATGATAAAAGAAAACAGTATAACGAATTTGAAAGTTTCAGCATTTACTGTTGAAGAGAAACCTTTCCCTCATATTTTGTGTAAATCTTTTTTTTTATGGGGAGGGAAAGGTTGGAGGATATGCAAACCCATTCGATGCTATGTGACAAGAGGAAATTGCATATCGAATTTCGTATTCTAGCTCTTATAGTTTCTGAAAAGTTCTTGATGAAACAGACAGTTGAAGAAACATTTGCTCGAAAACAGGGTTTTTTAAAACTTTTTTCCTGACAATCTCCCGAAAAAAACAAAAATAAATATCCAGACTGAAATGTCCAGACTATTATGAAAAATCCAGACTGGCAACTTCTATATACTAAATATGAAACAAAATTTTGATATTCATGCAATTTATATAATTTTTACACTTATTATTTAATATAATGATTATATTTAATTTCAACAAGGTATCAATGATGATTGAATTGGTCACGGATCATGGATCATTGACTAACATAAACGGAGCACCGAGCCTACAGGAAGTCCATAATCTCCTTCATCGAGTGGAATGTATTATTTCCAAGGCAATTAGAGAATAATTAGGGAAATATCCCATGCAAAGTATTCTGGAATAGCCAGAGCCCGAAAGGCTACAGTAACAGTTTAAAAGAGAATAGCTCGAGCCTATAATTACACAACTGATATGATAAAAAATGGATTTTGCTTCATTTGTTGAAAAGAATTTGATTGAAGATTCTTTAATAAACTGAAACATAGGTGGAATGATGAAGTGACATAATTGCGTAAGAACCACGCCACTGCTTCCCCGCCCTGCCCACGGTCAGTAGGGGACACCGATGGGCTTGGAAAGGCCGCCGTCCGTCGGATGGGGCGTTAAGCCGTGGCCCCGTGTGTGGGAGAGCCATACCCTGTGCACGTTAAAGAACACGCTGGATGGCCTTGACGGGAGGCTACCATCTGCTTCCCAACAGCTGTTCCAGTGGGTCCTCTCCCCCAACTTCTCTGAGCCTTCGGGGTCCATGTGACCTGGCCATTTAGCCCATGTTGTGCAAAAAAGTGCCGCTCAGAGGTAAAACAACCCAACAACCCAACCACGTCACTGCAGCTGCTGATCTCAGATATTTACTCTGAGGCGATTAAAGCGAACGAATTAGTCTGAAATGAAGAGGACATTTGTAAAAAAAAATATTTGCTTTAAACTTTTGTTAAATCGACTTATTTAATGATTCGCTTATGACATGAATGGTTTCAAAACATTTTTATTCTTTTATTTACGGTACGAAAATTCAAGGTTAAAACTTAACGAATTGTGACCCTTCCCAAGGACTTTGCCGCCCATAGGTTGAAAACTCTGTTCAAAATTATAGATTCCAGTAAAAGGCTTGATAAAAAAAAATTCTGTTTTGGCTCTTGGGACTAGTTTTTTTATTTACCTATTAACACGGTTGTGGTCTGAAGTTTTCGCAAAGTGTATATTTTATTGTTTGAAAATATGAGTAAGTTATATAGAAATTTTACATTATACATTTTTTGACAAAAATATTTTTGATAAAAACAGATTTTTTACAATTACATTTTTTGACAACACTGAAAATTGTAGATTTTTTAAAGTTAAGCAAAATCCTTTGGAAGATTTCTTGTAAGTTTCCGCTTGTATTGCTTCCTACATCATACATAAGCTTTCATTTGATATGTAGTTCGTCGCAAGCATCGGGATTGTGCTGAGGGAGATATGCAGGAAAAATTGTTTTTTGACTAATATACAAAAGGAAGAAAGAAAAAATAAGTAAGAATCGATGGCTCTCTTCGTCTTTACATAAAAGGTAAAATAAGTTTAAGCGCATGGCACCTGATCTGTGAGTACGACAGCACAGAAATCGATTGTAGTAGTTTGGCATTAGTAACATTTGTTAATTTTCTGCCTCCTTGACACAAAACCATTCTTAACCCTTTCACGACTAAGGGAAACATTTTTTCCATTTTAAAATTGGTGATTGTCGTATTTAATTATAACCTTAGCTGCATGTTTTATACAGAATGTCAAAATAGAACGTATGCCGAACGCAATTACGTAAACGGGAACGTTTAGTCCATGTCCATCTTTGCAATAATGTTGCATCTGTGCAATGTCAATCTTTGCTTCACAACCAAAAGAAATTGCTTCGCAGAATATCATAATTAGCACATCATTTTGTATAGTAATTTTATTTCATAATTTTGTATTATTTTAGTTAACATTTTGTTCTAATAAACCAATAAATAAAAGACATTGCATAATAAGCCTAACTATAATTTGTGTTACCTTTATAGTCCATTGGGAAAAAATATTTCCCATAAAATTCCAAAAAAACTACACATTGTTATGTATTTTTCTTATGATTTTTATTTATTTTACGTCTAAACAAACTGAAATAAACAGTTACATATTAATATTTACTCTTAGAAACCTTATGGTCCTGAAAGGGTTAAACAATGGAGGAGACCTCACAGCAAACTGGAGCATCGACAGCAACCAGATGCACACGCTCCAATTTGCCACTAGGCCATCTCAGTTATCTGAAACGCCAGAAAGTTTGGAAATGTTTCTAAAGCCAAACAGCTCCAGTCGCTTTCTGTGGGGTCGCACAGTGTTCAGATCACCTCATGTTCACCGCAACAGCTGAAATTGAATGACAACGATTGCTGGTATAGAGGACAAATAACATCCCGTGAAGGAAGGAAACTGGACTCGAGATGCTTTCCTTTTCCTTTCCATATATCATACAGGTCAGATGGCTCCATCAGTTCCAGTTCAATTTCAATTTGCTGTCAATATCCACAGTTGCAAGTCAATTAAGTTGAATAAGGAGAACACTTTAAGCGAATATTGTGCACAATCGATTCATAGAGGAAATCTGAAATTAAAGTGAGGTGGCCATGGAGTTTGCAGTGGCAACTAAGCTACTGATTTCAAGGACTGAGTGGGAAATCGCAACTGTTTTCTGCAAAAGAGATAAATGGAAAATGATTCCTAAATTGGATAGGCAGTAATAAAATATTACTATTAGCATTTCATGAACCTTTCATTAATCTGAATTACCACTATTCGAAAGTGTTAAAGTTCGAAAACAGCAATACTTTTCCAAAATGAGCATTCCATATTCTCCAGAGATGATTGCATATTTCAGTTCACTTTTTGATTTTCCTGTTTCCCATATTTTCTTGAGAAAGCAAATAAGTTTATTGTTTGGTTTTCACACTTTCACAGTCAGTAGTCTACAAAAGTTCTTTCTCGGACCAGATGTGACTAAATGGCTGTGTCCTAGTATCAGGAGAACCTATGAGACTAAACCTACCAAAAGGTTGATGATATTATTTTTTTAAGAATAATGGTAAATCGTTAGCTACAATAAATTAAAATTGTATTCTTTCGCTTAAAGTGCATTCTTATCATTTAATATTACTTGCTTCTCGATACCTATAAAATAACAGCGGCTAGGAGCTTGGCAAAAAGTTTGAAATATTTTAAAAATAAGAAGTAAATACCCTCTCAAGCAGCTGCTTGCCACAGAGGTGTGACAGGAGCCTGTCAATTTATATGTCATAGTAGAAGATTTGTGATGAAGATTTATTATAATATTCTTGTGAGGATGGCAGGACCTTAGCAGAAAAACAACACGAACTTGACAGAGTCAAATAAGCATCATATCTCGATGATTTATTGCTCACTCTTGGTATTACAGGTCGCAAGCACGTTCGGATCTAAAAATAAAGTAAATATGCCGGGAGGGGGGGAGCAGTAAGGCTAGTCGTAAAAAAGTAAAAGGTGAGGGAGCCAAAGTAGTTGGATTGCTTTTCCAGTATGAAAATTTTATTTCTATTACAGTGTTATATAAAAATTATTAAAAAAACGTAAGTATTTATACTATGTTTAATATTTTTTTTGCCTCTATTCCGATTGCTAGTATTTTAAATGGGGAGGGAGGATGTCTTATTGTCCGCGCCCCTGGAACAGGGCCTTGTTGCAAGTATAAGCTGTTAACTCGAATTGAGCCATATTCGCATTAAATGGTTTTGTCAGTTGATGCTGTTAGGGAAGCTTCTTAGTCTATTCTTGGTTCAAACTTACTGTGAGAATATGAACATTCTCATAGCAGCAACAATAAAGTTGAAACTTTCTGTGCGAAGAAACAAAAGTTAGTAAAAGGCAGAAATCCACAGAACCAATATTAGACATGTTCTGCTGTACGGTTTGAAGAAAGATCAAAATGTTACTCAGGTTTGCAGAGTTGGCTTTACGAGGTGCCGTTCCCATGGTAAACTCTTTGTGGGGCCTGGAATCTAGTTGCTGTTAGAACTCTAAACATTTGATTAATTTGTGGTAACTGTGTTGCCCTAACACCTGCTCTGCAGGCTTGGAAACCTTTCTTTGCTGGAAAGAACCTGAGGTAAATGATTTGAGAAAATTCGACATGGGGATTTTAGCCTCTGAGATGAAAAGCGTTCTTGATTTGATGAACGCTTTTTATCCGAGAGGCTGAAATTGGAGCTCGTTGGAACACCCTGAAGGAATCGGTGGAAGTGAATCCAAATTTCTCAGTTGAAGAAATAACTGAAAACATCGGAGTAACTCCTAATAACAAAAAGTTGTAATGCGCACCTAGGTAAGGCCACTTTTTTGAATTTTTCTACAGAATTTTTTTTACTTTTTTCATTTTAGCAACGATGAAGAAAACGGAAATAACATAATGAAAATGGACGCAATAATTTTAAAGATAATATTGCTTTGTTGCCACCAAATGCTGCATAAATTAATGTATTTAATTGACATCATACGTAGCATATAATTTACAATATGCCATATGTAGCAGTATCTAAAAATAAAAATTTTCATTCCCAAATTTTTTTGCCTCGTTTTTTGTTCTGGGAATGAATAAATTGCTGAAAATTATAAAAGTATTAGGACACTTCTATTTTGAAGGAATGTAACATTTAAGGCATTATGGCTAATCCTAATAATATACCTGAAAAGTTACAACAAATCATTTACTGAAATAAATGAAATTTTAGAAGTTCATTAATTAAAACTGAAAGAAAAAGTATTGTTTTAAACCATTTAATGAAATATGCATTTTAAAAGTTTAGGTAATGATAATTTCAATATTAAGCCATTGTAAGGGATTTCTATGAAAGGTAATTTATTGTTAAATATTCCAGCTTTCGCAATTCTTTAAATACTTAACGAATGCTGTTGAAAATCGAGATTTAAATAGACTTGATTATGATCTTGATCTTCAGCCATATTTTTCCATTAAATGCATATTTTAAAAGTTATGAATTATTTTTGTAAAAACGTTCATTTCTGAAGTTATGGAGATTTTAATGTGATTTTTCATTTACAGATCATGGAAATGTTCCAATACATTTCATTATTTGCGCGGTTTCTTTACATACTATAGCCTTTAAAAATTCACTTTCGATTGGCAGGAGTTTGTTTTGAACTGCTCTTGAACCATGGATATTTGCAAATAGTCTTTTTTATTCTTTTTAAAATTGTAAACAGCATAATTGTGTTGACACGTTATTTGAATCAAAATGTAACACTTAAGTACTGGCACCCCTGTTACGTAGGCGCCTTTTGGTAAGATGTTTGCACTCTTACCTAGTAATTCAATAAGGTTTTTAATAAGGCATAACGTCCCGTGGCCGAGTGGTTAGCGCGCTTGGCTATTGCTCTACGGGACCTGAGTTCGAGCCCCGGATAAGGCATGGATGTATGTGTCGTTTTTCTGCTGAGATCCTGCCATCCTCACAGACCTTCTACTATGGCATTATAAACTGTCAGACCTCTGTGGTAAGCAGCTGCTTGAGGGGGTATTTATTTATTTATAACGTGCCTTATTGAAACCTCCTGAGCTCTTCTTCTTTTGGCATGGGGAAAGTATCCAAATTCAGTCGGTAGATCCCGTATTAACTTTCATGGCAAAGTCGCATGAAACGAGTTTTCGTTGCAGAGCTTTCAACTGGAGAAGCCGTTTTTGGACCAAATTATGACAGGGGATGAATATTTGGACTTTTATGCTAACGTTGAACGCTTAAGTCAGTGTATCGACGGCGACAGTGCGAGGCGTACCCCAAGCAAGCGGTAGCTTTAACAATGGAAAGTAATGTTGAGCGTTTGTTGGGATATGAAAAGATTTGTGTCGTTAGCGAACACGAATCTATTTTTAATCTGTCAATGAAAGTGATTTTTACGTTAGGGAGCTTTGAATTTATTTTCCATTCAAATAACGTGGGACTGTTCCAATGCATGTTGGAGGGTATTGTATGTAAGCATTCAGTACGGACATTCCTGAGTTTTATCCATGGAAATAATATTGAAACCACATGAAAACGTGCAACAATTATGCAACAATTACTCCTAAAAGAGAGCGTATTGTATCAAGAGATTATGCCATACCTGCAATAGAACAAGGCAGTTGAGTTTAAAAATAAGTGGAATTCACAGATAAATTTGATAGTGAGCGGAAGGTAAATTATATTACCCTGTGTAAATGTGTGATTAACAGCCATGAAGTATGCTAATGTTCCGTTCGAAGGGGGAATTTATGTTGATCGATTCCAAGTTAGTGCGTTTTTAAACAGATGAAATCTAAAGTTACTGCTGATGCTAAAAAGTCAACGGAGAAAATAAAAGACACTGCTGTTTGATTTTAGGTTTGTTCTATACCAGGAAGAGTTCTTGTATGCTTATGTATAGTAAGTTTCGAATAATACTCTATTTTGTATTTGTTGACAAAAAAAATACCCCCTCAAGCAGCTGCTTGCCACAGAGGTCTGACAGGAGCCTGTCACTTTATATGCCAGAGTAGAAGGTCTGAGAGGATGGCAGGACCTCAGCAGAAAAACGATACACACATCCATGCCTTATCCGGGGCTCGAACCCAGGCAGTAACCCAGTGCAGTAACTGCACACGCTCCAGTTTGTTGTGAACGGTAACTGGAGCGTGTACAGTTGCTGTACACGCTCCAGATATTTTTCGGATACTTTTTTGAGCGACTGTACCTATATAACAGATATTGTTTTTCCATTTATCTCCTAAGAGAGAAATACGAGTTTTGCTTCCCTTCTGAGGCTGATGGGGGGGGGGGGGGGGAAGGCCAATGAATGCTGCCAATATAAACCTCTTGACTATCAGACTTTGGCATCAAAATTTCAAATAAAGAGCATAAATGTTGCCAATATTGATTAAAATTTCGCCATTTTCAATTTTTATTCCACAGTATTAGAGATGTCAAATCCATTCGATAATGCTAATCGTAATTTTAAATTTATCTCTAAACACAAAATTATTTTGTCTACAGACGAACAGAGAGACGACAATGCTAAAACATTAGCTCCTTTTTTTGAAAAAGAGCTAAAAATTGTGTAAAAAATAAATTCCCCTTCAGGCAGCTTTATGATTGTTGGTAACAGGAGCGGAGTGGAAAAATATTAAAATATTAAAATACATATATTACCGGTTTTTTCATGAAATTTAATAAAGACTACTAAAACAGAGGAAAAATGTTATACAGGAATGGCGTTGCGGTTTATTTCTGCAGTGCTTCTTTGCCTCCCATGCCTTTTATTTTTTTTGGGCGGGGGTGGCTCAGTCGGTAGCGCGCCAGGCTCGTAATCTGTAGTTCCCAGGTTCGAGTCCCAGCTGGGTCAGCGTTGAGATTTATCTCCGCAAAATTCCCCGCCCTGCCCACGGTCAGTAGGGGACACCGATGGGCTTGGAAAGGCCGCCGTCCGTCGGGTGGGACGTTAAGCCGTGGCCCCGTGTGCGGGAGAGCCATACCCTGTGCACGTTAAAGAACACGCTGGATGGCCTTGACGGGAGGCTACCATCTGTCTCCCAACAGCTGTTCCAGTGGGCCCCCTCCCCCCACCTTCTCTGAGCCTTTGGGGTCCATGTGACCTGGCCATTTAGCCCAAGGTGTGCAAAAAAGTGCCGCTCAGAGGTAAAACAACCCAACCCTACCCTTTTATTTTTTCTACATCCGGGAGCATATTCAACTGTTCAGTGCCTTTAAACTTTATTAAAAGGATTCTATATTCTTTTGAAAATGTCTTTAACATAATTCATCCTTATGTTGTAAGGCAATGAGTTAAAGATATTTGATTTGTAAAATATGAAATACCTAGGTGAAATTTCTTTTTTGGCCAAAGATACAATATATTTACAGGCCATATTTTACGAATTTTCTATTGGAATTTTTATCCTCACTGTTATAAAATTTTCCTATACAGGGTATTTGCGAAAGGTTTAGTAAGGCTTTGGGCACGTGTTCTACTGCGTATAGAGATGAAAAAAGTTCCTATGACCATTGATCCAGAAACTCTTCCTTCTCGAGTAATTAGCACATTTTGAGAGTACAAGTAAGAAAGACGGTGAAGTTAATTACTTTTTGTTCTAGTTACTACAGCATAGTGTAAGTGATCGATGAGAACAATTATGTAAGTCCCATGGCCGAGTGGTTAGCGCGCTTGGCTACTGATATAAGGGACCTGGGTTTGAGCCCCGGGTAAGGCATGGATGTTCGTGTTGTTTTCTGCTGAGGTCCTGCCATCCTCTCAGATCTTTTTCTGTGGCATATAAACTGATAAGCTCCTGTCAGACCTCTGTGGCAAGCAGCTGCTTGAGGGGGTATTTATTTATTATTTATTTATATTAGAGGTGTTCCAAATTGGAGTCCAGAACAGCAATACACGCCTCATAGCGTCTTCTCATTGACTGTTGTTGAACAGTCTCGAAAAACCCCGGAGTATTCTGAATACTTTAACAACCATCCACGATTCTTTCGGGGAGAGCTTGTATATTAGGGACCGGGATAGGGTAAACATCAGCCTTGTCTAAACAAGAAATCCAATGAATTCAAATCGGGAGAGCGTGCAGGCCATGCAGTTGTACATCTTTACTAATTCAATGGGAGGGCGGGGGTGGCTCAGTCAGTAGCGCGCCAGGCTCGTAATCTGTAGTTCCCAGGTTCGAGTCCCAGCTGGGTCAGCGTTGAGATTTATCTCCGCAAAATTCCCCGCCCTGCCCACGGTCAGTAGGGGACATCGATGGGCTTGGAAAGGCCGCCGTCCGTCGGATGGGACGTTAAGCCGTGGTCCCGTGTGTGGGAGAGCCATACCCTGTGCACGTTAAAGAACACGCTGGATGGCCTTGACGGGAGGCTACCATCTGTCTCCCAACAGCTGTTCCAGTGGGCCCCCTCCCCCCACCTTCTCTTAGCCTTTGGGGTCCATGTGACCTGGCCGTTTAGCCCATGGTGTGCAAAAAAGTGCCGCTCAGAGGTAAAACCACCCAACCCAACCCTGACAACAAATTCTCTGCATAGTTGAATGTGAAACAAATACGTCTGCTGCTCATCTTCTCGTGCTAGTGTGGGATACTTTGCGACCATGTCCAACACCTGTTCCTCCAAAGCAGGTGTTCGGCATTTCTGGCCCACCTCCAATCTGCAATAACAGGCGAAAAAAATCCTGTTTTTAAAAGACGCCGATGGATGGCTGCAAGAGTATACATGGGTGGACATCGTCGGCATGAAAAGGCCATCCTCTAGAAACGCCGAGCTTCACTACAGTTTTCGGTCACTCGTCCATTAATGAAATGAATGTTTGCCATTTCAGAATTGGAGAACTGATTATTGATGGTCAAGGCCACAAATAACACGTGGATTGACAATAACAACACACATCTTACACGTAACTTCGGAACAACGAGATGTTTCAAGAAATCTTTAGGCTCCGCCATATTTGGAAAAATGACTTTTCTTCCTGTATATTTTTTAATGTTATCATAATATGCAGATCTATTATCAGGAACCAAATGTAATTACAAATAATACGTATTACAATGTATTATATGGATATGTTTTGAAATACAGTACTAGAGGATTTGTTAAAAAAATGATTATTATTCATACATATATTGCATAAGTGATATTGTATATTTCGACATGACAAAATCAAAAACAATTTCATTAAAATGAACATTTTCTAAAATGTCATTTTTAGTATTCATCAAACTTAAATTATTTGAACGTGGTTGCCCCATATGATTTCATATGACGCAATGATTTTAAAATCATATGACGTCATATGACTTTAGTTCAATCTTTATGAATTTTGGTTTTAAGAACGAAAAAAAAATAGTTTGGAGAGGGGGGGGGAAAGAAACTTAATCTAGTTGGGAACATATAGGGGGGGAGAGCAAATAAAGACCTCATTCCTTGCAGTATATATATATATACTGCAAGGAATTCCTGCAGGAATTCCTGCAGTATATATATATACTGCAATCATTCCTTGCAGTATATATATATACTGCAAGGAATGAGGATATAGGGAGGGAGAGCAAATAAAGGCATATAGGGTGAGAGAGCAAATAAAGACCTCATTCCTTGCAGTATAACATTTCCCCTTCCGTTTTACAGGTCTTTAAAATATTTCTTGAAAAATGCACGAAATATAAATAAGTATTATAATCTTTTGCCTCTATTACCCTTGCTAACATTCTGAAAGAGGAGGGAGAGGGAACGGATGATCTCTTGCTCCCCTCAATTGGTCCCAGTATAAATGTATAATTTGTGAATGTTGATGTCTTTTTCTTGTAGAACAAGGTCCCATGGCCGAGTAGTTAGCGCGCTTGGCTTCTAATCTAAGGGACCTGTTCGAGCCCGGGTAAGCAACGATGTTCGTGTTGTTTTTCTGCTGAGGTTCTGCCATCCTCAGAGAACTTCTACTATGGCGAAATAAACTGACAGGCTCCAATCAGACCTCTGTGGTAAGCAGCTGCTTGAGAGGGTATTTTTTTTTTAAGTGAAATTTGACAAAGACGAGTAGAATTTAGGGATGTTACTAACACGAGAAAATGGCGGAAAAAAATTTACAGATGAATTGGTGTTTAGAAATATTAATTGTGCCTGAGATGCGAGCGAGGCCACGGCCGGCCGACGGGTGCGCTGTTAAAGATGTCACTGAAGACAACTACCGACTCACTTTGTGTAGATTTACTTCACCATTTTTCATAAGAAATCCAATGGATTCAAATCGGGAGAGCGTGAAGGTTCTTCAAACACCACCAGGAGTGGTGGGATTTTATCCAACATTTGCACACATCTACTCTGTCGTCAGAGATGCAAATGACGCAAATTTACTTAGCATTGTAACTTCCGACAGGCTTCCTTACTCTGAAATTCCTTACTTCTGAAAATGAAGCAGCTAACTTTTAAAATATGCATTTAATGGAAAAATACGACTGAAGATAAAGATCATAATCAAATCTGTTTAAATCTCGAATTTCATCAATGCTCGTTAAGTATTTAAAGCGTTGCGGAAGCTGGAATATTTAACATTCAATTATATTTCATAAATATCATTTTTAATAGTCTAATATTCAAATGCCGTCCCATAGCCGAGTGGTTAGCACGCTTGGCTACTTGATCTAAGGGGTTCGAGCCCCGGGTAAGGCATGGTTGTGCGTGTTGTTTTTCTGCTGACGTCTTGCCACCCTCTCAGACCTTCGACTATGGCATATAAACTGGCAGGCTCCTGTCAGACCTCTGTGGCAAGCAGCTGCTTGAGGGGGTATTTATTATTTTATTTATTAATATTCAAATACAGGTTGAGTTCTCCAATCCGAAATTCCGAAATCCGTAACTTCGCTCTCACAGCAGGCAGCCCTTTGGGATAGGATATGAATATGACTCACTGTCTGAGGCCGTCCATAAAACACGTGGTCTAATTTAGTCTAATTTTCGACCCCTTCTCTCCCCCTCCGTGATCCATCGTGGTTTTTGAGATCACCTCTTATGACCACGTGGTCTCCCTAACGCAAAAATTTCCGCATCTTTCGTACAAAAAGACAATAAAAAGAGGGAGATTTACTATGGAAATCCCATAAGGGTGAATCGCATTTTTTAGTTTTATCCCCTGAAAGGGTTTTAAAACAAAAACTTTGGTAATGAGGCAAATGTTTTGGAGAATGGAGAAGCCAATGGTTGAACGGCCCAATGATTGAATAGGAACTACAGGAAATATTAATAAAGACCAACCAACACTATGTCTCTTCTTCAACCCCGGAGAATTCAGTTCTTGGTCCATCAATCACTTTCGATGTTCCTTCCCCAGATGGTAAATAAATGAATTTACATTCTTTGTTTGCTGCATTTATATTCATGTCTTTTATGTCAAAAAGAAAGATATTTTTCTGAAAGCCTGAATTTTTTTTCTTACTTCTCTTCAACTCTACCATATAGTGCATTCCAAAATCCGGAAAAATCAAAAATCCGAAACATTCTCAATCCTAAGCATTTCGGATTAGGGATACTCAAACTGTAATCATTATCCAAACTTTTAAAATGCATATTATATTAAATGGTTTGAAACAATACTTGTTTTTTTGATTGATTTCTGAGAGAAATTCTTATGACGCATATTTTACCTCACAAGGTTCAAATTAAAATCATTTATATCAGCACATGTAGAAAGCCAACAAAATCCTATCTCTATCATTGAGATGAACTCATGCTGCGATATCATCACATCGCGATGAATTGACGCTGCGATCAATTAAAATTTCGATGAATTGACGCTGCGATCAATTGAAGTCTCGAGGAATTGAGGCTGCGATATCATCACGTCGCGATGAATTGACGCTGCGATCAATTAAAATTTCGATGAATTGATGCTGCGATCAATTAAAATTTCGATGAATTGACGCTGCGATCAATTGAAGTCTCGATGAATTGACGCTGCGATCAATTGAAGTCTCGATGAATTGATGCTGCGATATTGAACCTGATAAATTGACGTAGAACTGTGCTGTAGAACACATTCCTAAATTTTGACTAAACATTTTGGAAATACTTTGCATAATATACTATTCGTTGAATGTGCCATGTCTCCAAATACATAATAAAATCACAAACAAATTTACTATGCATTTTCTTGTTATAAAAGTCAAATCATTTGTTTATTTTTCAGCAAAAATGAGTTTTGATAATAAGCCCATAACTAATAGTATACTGAAACATCAGTAATATATTAAAAAAATTTGTTTGATATTTTTTTCTTAATATATCTCGGATAAATAAGAGCTAATGTAACGGTAGTAAAAAAAAATTACCAATTTGGATTAAAATCTAGATGTATTTTAAGATATTTGATCGTTTTACTTATCTAATAAATTTTTACCTTCCTTATAGCTACAATTGTATCTAAATGAGAAAAATCAGAACGAAATTTTAAATTATGCCCAAATTTGTCGTAATGTTTTTATGCAAAAAATACATAAAATTAATTTACTATTGCCTTTAAAAACAGAAAACTACCAAGACATTCTCTCTCTTTAAACGGAACACACACGTGCAAACCTTATTCATTTCCATTAAACGAAGTGATGCAAATTCCATTAATACAGACATACTGAAATATAATAAATTCTCTATTTATCAGAAATGAGTTTATTATGAAATACTGATGTATAAATCTTGACAGCACATTAAATCTCCCCATTCGCTTCCGATATATTACACAAAAAAAAAGCAGTATCTGAAATAACTGAAAGAAAAAATTGTTTTTAGTGTGACCACTCACGGCAAAAACAATTACTTTTTATTTAAATTCCTGTGATACTTTACTCCTCAAGCAGTACTTAATTTCCTATAAAGCACGTTAGTCATTTGCCTAGGGCAGGGGTGGGCAATTGTTTTCGTATCTACACTGCGCATGCGTATTGACGTGGCCGTCCTAGTGGAAAATACGAAACGAATCTTCGGTCGCGCACGGGGAGGAAATCTCGGTTCAAGGCGGATTTTCCTGACTGTCTTGGCGGGCCACAAAAACCTCTTAGCGGGCCGAATGTGGCCCGCGGGCCGCTATTTGCCCACCCCTGGCCTAGGGCATGCGCTGGCAAACTATGAACCGCCACCTCATTTTGTGCGACCGTGAGCTACTGATGACAAATAAATTTGCAAAAAAGGAAAACGAACTTAATGAGTATTATGAATTGGCAAAATTTTTATGTTTTACCTTTTTTTGATTTGGCTATACATACGTTATTAATTATATACAGCCCGCTTTTTCATTTCAGTTTTCTATGCAGCCCTACGGTCTGTAAATGGTAGCTAGGCATAAACTGGAAGGAGAGCTGTGTACCAATCCCTAGTGATGATGAACAGAACCGGCCAGGTCTAGCACCTAATGTCCGACCCCGCCTTCTCGTGATGCAGGCCGTTAGTACCTTTCAAAAGAGATATTCTCTTTTGGAAGGGAACGGTAGGGGAGGGCTGCCAGTTCAGTATGGCCTACTGATCTGGTCATCTATGGCCACTTTTTTCTTTTTTTTCAACCCTGCTGAGGAGTGGTCAACTTCACAGGGTCCTGGTGCTGACCATTTATACCTACTAGACTGAATTTGTTTATGGATTTGAGCTTGATAATGGATCCTGGACTTGCTGCACTGGTGAGCCTCTGTTGAGGGAGAATCTGCCGCTGTGTTTTCTGTTTGCTTCTGGGTTGCCAGCCCTAAGTGAACAGAGGCATGGGATACCTTATATCAGCTGGTGGATAATCCTAATCAGAGGCCATCGCAGGTACCTGAACCTTACTTAGCTAGTTGGGCATCGTCAAGCCTAAACTGGAGTAATGTGTCTCAGGCAGGCAACATGGCTCTTGAAAAAGTCCACTTGAAAAGGTGGTGCCTGAAGTTCCTACCTGCATCGGTGACTTCAGCTTTTAGCGGAGGAGGAACAGGTCTTTGCCCCATGCCTGCGATCAGGGGGCTGTTTGATATTGTTGGCCCTACCTATCTCAATGAACCTAATTTCTTTAAAAATCCTACTAATTATTTTCTCTCTGCAGCAACGTGAGGACATTATATAGAGATTATTCTCTTCACGTCCTCATGCAGGAATTCCAGCGCTATAACCTAGATATTCTAGGCTTGCAAGAGACCAGATGGACAGGTAAAGGTGAGATACTTAAAAATAACTTTAAATTTATCTTTACAGGGAGGGAGGATGGAAAGCATCACCAAGGCGTGGGTCTGCTGCTCAGCAGACATGCTAATGATGCTCTTCTAGGATATGAGTGCATTAATGAAAGGTTTCTTACAGCAAAATTTCAGACAAGCATTAAAGACTTGAATGTTATCTGCTTTTATGCCCCACTGAAGATGCCGATGAGGATGAGAAGGATAGGTTTTACGGACAACTTCAGAATATTTTGTATTCTGTCAAGAAAGGAGACATTACCTTTGTTCTAGGTGACTTCAATGCCAAAGTTGGTACTGACTCTGATCTTTGGGGGGTGGGGGTGATAGGCCCTTTTGGTATTGGTAGCTGCAATGGCAATGGGCAACGTCTCCTGCAGGTAAGTAAACTAAATGGTTTCAGAATAACTAACACTTATTACAAAAACACCGTGACATAGGTAAGTACACTTAGGTTTCACCAAATGGGCTGCATAAGAATTGATTACATATTAATTAACAGCAAATGGGCTAGTTCTGTTAGGAATACCAGGGCACATAGGGGACCTGAAATTGAATTTGACCATTACCTTGTTAAAAGTGTTGTGCTAAAGTTAAAAAATTTACCTTTAATACTGAAGCTCTGAAAGACTCAGTTATAGCTAAAGCTTAGCATGACAGGTTACTTAGTCATTATGACAGTCATGGTTTGCTTACTACTAAAGTTGAGGAAGAATGGGGCCGTTTTAAACAGGCTTTTTTGGGAACAGTACTCTTTTAGGAAAAAAGGAGCAGAGGAGATAGAATTATCTGAGTGATAAGGCACTTGAGCTTATTTCAGAAAGAAGGAACTGCAGGAATGTCCTTAATCAATACCCTACTAGTCCTTATAGAAAGGATTACAGAGAGCTTAATAAACGTCTAAAGTATCAGTTAGCTACTGATAAGAATCTTTGGCTTGATGGTTTGGATGACAAAGCCGAGGAAGCAGTTAGACAGCACAACAGCAGAGAGCTGTGCCAGATAATTAATGTTTTATGTGGTAGAAAACGGACAGGTATACAGGGATTGAAGGATAAACAAGGTAAGGTTACAGAAGGTGAGGATTCTGTCATGGGTAGGTGGACTGAGCATTTCAGTGATGTTCTAAACAATGTGGTTAGTTCTACTCCCATTGTTTGTAATGATGATAGATGCATTAGTGGCTTTAATGTTGGCCCTATAACACAATCTGAAGTTATTTTGGCTATTTCTAAACTTAAACTTCATAAATCCCCAGGGGTAGATGAAATTACTGCAGAAATGCTTAGAGCTGGGAATATTTCGGTTACCACTTGAATATCTTTTATGACAAAGGCATGGTTCCTAAAGATTTTACCAGAGCTATTATTATCCCTGTTTTCAAAAAAGGTGATCGTAGTTCTTGTGATAACTATAGGGGTATCAGTCTACTCTCTGTTCCAGGTAAAGTTCTTTCCATGATTGTGCTTAATAGAATTAAGAATCTGGTTGACAGTCAATTGCGTGATGAGCAATGTGAATTGAGAAGTGGTAGGGGATGTGTGGATCAGATATTTTCACTTAGGCAGATTCTTGAGAAATGTTTAGAGTTTCAGGAACCTTTGGTTGCTAGCTTTGTTGATTTCAAAAAGGCTTTCGACTCTGTTGATCGTCATAATTTGTGGTTGATTGTGAGATAATATGGTATACCTGACAAGTTAGTTAACCTAATGAAATCTCTCTATAATAACACTGAGTCTTGTGTGAGAGTTGGTAAGGCTTGTAGCAATTATTTAGCATTACTTCTGGTGTTCGCCAAGGGTGCATTTTGTCTCCTTTTCTCTTTAGTTTGGTTATTGATTACGTTATGCGAAATTCATTGCAAGGGAAAGATTTTGGCCTTAAATGGTCTGGAGATACTAAAATTTCTTATTATATATTTTATTTTATTTCTGATTTAGATTATGCTGATGATTCAGCCCTTTTGGCAAATGATGTTGATGAAATGAACTCTTTCATTCGAGCTGTTGATGAGACTGGTAGTAGAGTAGGTTTGATTATAAACAGAGAAATTAAACCATCTAAAACCCAAGATACTGCGTAAGCATCTAGAATCAAAAACATCTAGAATCAAAAGCAACTAATTTCCTGTTATCTTGTTTACACAGCGTCCAAATTTCACTACCATAACTAACCCTAGAAAAAACCAAACTATTATACAGTCTAATTTTAATCTTTAGGTGTATATGACTATTTCTCCACAATCTCCATAGATTCTTAAAAGTCCCGGCAGCAGTAATATTAATTCATGTTAATTCTGTTAATCTCATGCCGCATATTACCAGTATCTGTTACATAGCTCCCAAGGTAATTAAACTGTGACACCTGCTAAAGTGATGAAAATTGGTCAGGCAGGTTGTGATTCAGTTCATCTGAATGGTTGCAGTCTTGAGCAGGTGTCACAGTTTAATTACCTTGGGAGCTATGTAACAGATACTGGTGATATGCGGCATGAGATTAACAGAATTAACATGAATTAATATTACTGCTGCCGAGACTTTTAAGAATCTATGGAGAGTGTGGAGAAATAGGCGTATACACCTAAAGACTAAAATTAGACTGTATAATAGTTTGGTTCTTTCTAGGGTTAGTTATGGTAGTGAAACTTGGACACTTTGTAAACAAGATAACAGGAAACTAGATGCTTTTGATTCCAGATGCTTACGCAGTATCTTGGGCATTAGGTGGTTCAACTTTGTAACTAATGATGAGGTTAGGCAAAGGAGTCGGCAACCTCCTTTAAACAGCATATTGTGCAGAGAGAGACTACGCTGGTTTGGTCATGTTGCCCGTATGGATAATTATAGATTGGCGAATAGGGTTATGAACAGTGTGCCTAGAGGCCTCAGAAGGAGGGGGAGACCTAGGATGCGGTGGGCAGACAATGTCAAACAAGGCCTTGTTGGAATTGGTGTGCAGTGGCCGGATGCAACAGATGTATCTCAGGACAGATATGCTTGGAGAATTAAAGTGCACGGTCTGGTTGGACCTCCGTAGTCCATGGCTGCTTGAGGATGATGATGATGATGACTCAACCCTTCAGCAAAAACGTTTGCCCAGGCCGGGCGCAGGTGATCGGCATTCAAGTGTTATATTTTATTTATTCAAGTTAAAACAATTTCCAACTTTTAGAAGGGTAAAAATAATAACTTGCAACAATTCATGGCTCAAGAGTGGTTAAAGGTGCTATCTTTCCAAAATGAAATTAGGAAGAATATTGATTTTGATAATGCACAGAGAAAAAACTTCACAGCGAAAAAACGAGGTAAAAAATATTTAAAGAAAGAACACTTTGATTTCTATATATTAGTGTATATTGAATATTTCAAATCAGGCCTGCCCATCCTAAACTTAGTGAAAAGCCGCTAGGAAAAAAACTGTATTCCCAAAAAGCCGTAGGAAAAATAAACTTTTGAAACGAAAATATACATTTCTAATGAGTAATGAATTTGAAAAAAAAATCTATATTTTTAATGAATCAAGAAAATTTTAAACATTTTAATGAACTTAATGTAAACCGTACTCAGCCAGTCTTTTTTTGACTGTATTATGAATTTTTGAATTGTATTTATGAATTGGCAAAATTTTTGTTTTGCACCAAAATAGATATGGTAAGAAAATTGGAAGAAATGAGTCAGATTCAGTATATATTGATTATTTGTTTTGTAAGCCTTTAGATCTTTTTCAATGAGTCTCAGGTTGGACGCGCCATGGTTTGAGGAATTTTCTTTTTTAATTTCCAATTGAATAGTATTATTACAACTGGAAATCAAATTACTAATTATTTCCCAAATATTCTGTATATTCCTTCCTTTTTCAATTTTATTTATTTATGTCAGACCTCTGTGGCAAGAAGCTGCTTGAGGGGGTATTTATTATTTTTTATTTATTTATTTTATTTATAACTTGACAACCACATGGAGAATTTAGTGTCATCACATCTACACCATGTAAATTTTGCTAACATATAACAAATTTAGTTTACTAAAAAACATTAAACTAACAATAAAGATTTTTGTTATAATGACTTTAAACGGATAGTTAGAATATATATTTAATATTAGGTATTTATATAAATTTATGTTTATATATATTCCTTTTTTAATCCTGTTCATCATCATCTACGAAGGTCCAACCACGGACCTCCGCAGATCGTGAAATTTAGTTCTTCAAGCATTATCTATCCTGAGCTACATCTGCTACATCTGACCACTATACACTAATTCTAATAAGATCTCGTTTGAGATTGTCTGTCCACCGCATCCTAGGTCATCCATTCTTTCTGAGGCCTTTAGGCACACTGTTCATAAACCTATTTGCAAATCTATAATTATCCATAAGGGCAACATGGCGAATCCAACACATTCTCTCTCTGCACAATGTGCTCCTCAAAGAAGGTTGGGTGGGATGTTTGAATGACTACAATGCGAAATTACGACTATTACGACTATAAAAACTGCGACTCCAAAACAAGATCAAAACCCGAATAGCAGATTTCGATGATCATTGTGAATGAATCATGTCATTTATAGTCTTTAATAGGAGAGGAAATGCTGTTGGGAAGATCTTTCGGAATAGCAATATCAGCCGCCGGTGCCATTCATTTTTCGGATGAACCTTGTGACCAGTTGTGCTCATTAAGTTTTAACTCTGGTAGAGAGTTTTGATAAACATGATTCTTCGATATCTGGGGAAACGTATGTTATTGAAATTTTCAAGTGGAGGTTATTAACATACTGCTCCTGCTCCACCCGTGGGTGGGCGACTGGCTGAGTACGGTTTACATTAAGTTAAGGATGAAATTCAAATAACCTCACTCGGCTCTTGCAGCTTTGCCACGGGGCCATAATGTCTGTTGTTTACAAGGCTACAAGCCAGATTAGTGAACTGCTTCAATGCGTTCTTTTGATAGGTACCTTTTCAACGGTATGCACCCCTTATTAGAGTCAGACTAAATGTACAATATACAGAAGAAAAAGTCTATAGCGAAATCAAATGGAACAACTGAAATTTCTGCTATAAAGGCAAAACTCCGCTGTAGAGAATTTCATTTATTTTAGATTAAATCGATTCACAGAACCATTTTATCAGAATTAATCGCGAAATTGTATGAAATATAATTTACTATTTATGTAGACTATACTTTTGGTGCACATATTTCACGAACTTTTATAATACTTTAAATAGTTAGCGTAATTATGAAATAAATTCACCACTTATATAATATTTTGGAGAAGTACTGTGCATTAATACCTAATTTTCAACGTTTTACAGGAGGAAATATTGATGTGTATATGAAAGTATGGTTGATAATGAAATACGAATAGCAGCTGTAATTCATTCGGGATAAGTAACCTCCAGGTCTGTGATGCATTATTCTGTAACTAACGAAAATTAACGTAACACTGCGTTATGAGAAAATATGGGAGAGTTTCTTTAGTCTTATTTAGCTGCAAGAAAGGAACAGCTAGAGCCATATTCGTATTTTTTCAAGCATTCTTAAATCTACAACAACGAGAGAGCTTTTAGGGTGAAGGATTTCAAAGGTATAAGAAACATTAATTTATGGACTAAATTTGGTTACAGATTTCAAAAGTATGAGTGTGTGAGTGACAATGAAGGTGAAATCGTATATTTATAAATCGCTTATTTAGAAATTTGTATAAATTTACTTTCTTTTGTCGATTGTTAAAAATGTGCAAGTTTGGGGACAACACATTATCAGGAAGAAGAGAGTTCTAGACACGACCAACTCGGCATTTGAAAGAATGACGTTTACAATTTGTTCTAACTTGAGGAATATAAATACGCAGTGGATGCCTTCTCGTTCTGCTAGAGTCCAAGATATGAATTAAAGGCTCGGTCGGATTTGAATAGAGAATGATTATAAAACATATTTTTAGATCACGAACCAACCGGAGTTTTGAACGAAACCGGATTTGAAAATCCATTCTATGGAGTGAAGGTTGGGAACTTTGAATCGTTCCCCATAGCTTGAGGTGGAAAGTCCAGGTATCTCTTACTAAATCATCTGAGTGGAAGTTCAAATAGAGTGATGTCGGATATAATAATATGGAGACACAAAACAAGGGATGGCATTTAAGAATAGGCAAAAAGGAAAGAAAAGTGAACCTATTGCATTTTTTCGAGCATAGCAAAATCATGAAGGCGGCACGGTTCTTGGTGATGTTTTGACAGTCTAAAGGAAATGAAAAATTGGGAGAAGCGGTAATACCGAAATCTAATTGAGATGATACACTGATGATTGAAGAGCCATTGATACGATAATTCTGTTTCTGATTGCAACGATCCAAATGCATGGTAATTGTTTTGACCGCAGATATTGGTAAATCAAAGGATACTTCGATGTAGACGCATGCAAGGTGAAAGTGGTATCCAGTTCAAGCTTTTTGATACACCACGGCTTTTTGGCAAGATCTCGTCTTACCAAAAAGGAATCTAATTTCCAATTCCAAGTAACACATGGATGTTTTCTTTCCGTTGCATGATGCCTTTCTGCAATGGTTTCTATTTGCAAAAGAGGATGCGAGGTTGTAGTGGCATAAATTTCAATGTCGGTTAATACATAACATTCGACTGGTTAGAGAACAGAAGGCATCTTTGAGGTGAACAATGCAAAGAGTATGGGCCCAAAATAGATCCTTGAAAGACATCACTGCTACCATCCTTGGTTGGAGAAACATATCTTAAACTTTATTGGTTGAAAACGTTTGGGGAATAATGCACATATTAATCCTACAACTATCTGTGGGATTCAGAGTCTAAGATGTTTGTCCAAGATGAATTATTCCAATATTTTTTTCGAAATCTATATAAATAGCATTAACAGAAAGCCGAAGCTCGACTTGCCATGAAAACAAATTGTTCATATGAAATAATATTTCCTACCTGTAGGAAGTAAAAAGGCTTGAATAGGATGCAACGTTCCCTTATTTTGGGAACGAGGCTCATAAGAGAGAGTGGAGGGTAATTGGTATGATTAGTGGGAATACCTTCTCTTGCAAATTGGAATGAGCATGTCCAATCAGGAGGGACTCTTCCTTATTCCAGACGTTGAAGAGAATAGATAATTTTTCGCAAACGACAAAGTTTAACAATATGTAGAAGGTTGGTGGAATTCTATTCAGTTTGGGTGATGATTTGTTAGGAATTAATGAAATAGAATTGTTGTCATTTTAAGTGTAGCCAGACGACAGATGGTCGATTGATTGAACACAGGATACGAATATTTTAGATGCATCAGTAGCATCGACTGTAGCAAAAGTGGTGGTAAATAGCGAAAGCCTTTCATAATTTGAAGTAACAATTGAACCATTGTGGTGTATCAAAATAGAAATTTCTCGTGGACCAAGTTTACCATTTGCCTTTTGGTAAATGTAATATTTGTACATTACTCGACAACAAATTTTACTGCAATTAATTTCTCATTTCAAATGTTCATTGGTCAACATTAATGATATTAGTTATTTTCAGTTTTCGTTATTGGTATGCTTTCATTTTGTTTTTCACTTTAGGGCACATATGAGAAGATAAGTATTTTTTAAATGTTTTAGTTTGTCACTAAAAGCACCCAGACCTTCATTTAATATACGACTCATTTAGGTCGGCTCCTATTAAATTTGATTGTAGATTTTTTTGGGGGAAGAGGGGAGTGTATGTGAGAGCGTAATTTGGGTTTGGGTTATTGCAGACTTGACAAGCTTTAATTTGAGATACATTGCATTGCGCTCGAACCCCATGAAATTTCTTTTCCCTTTTTGGTGGGAGAAATGGGGTAGATGACAAAATTCTAGATAATCTATAAGAGTCTACACTTGAAAGGATTTCATTTGATACCTGACTAGCATCAGTGGACACTCGTGTTCGGAAGATAGTATGAAAAAGCAATTTTCGCATTCCTCTTAGGGAATAAGAAAGCACCTGGCGGGGGGGGGGGGGGGGTCAATTTCAATGGGCTATGACAGTCCCCGTGTGACAAGCTACCTTTTACGCATACCTCGTTGAGATCAGTAAGATATGGGAAAACAACCGTTTTGACAAACAAAACAGACAAATGACGAGCGAAAAGAAATAGGAAGAAAAGAAATTAAAATTACGTGGCACAAAGAGGTGCTACCCCTTGGTATGCCTAGAGGGCCTTAAAATGCAATTTCGGCTATGGATGAATGATATATTTCTGTAAAAAGTCTCTCCTTGAAAATGGAACTTGGTTTCGAACCCCAAGTAAAACTTCGATGTACGATAGATATCTTTCTGTTAAAGATATCTTTTTGAAGAAATAACATCTGGTTTAAAATCCCAGGTATGGTTCTGATTGTAAGATGTCTCTTTGGAAAGATCTCATCTTACCAAAAAAGAATCTGATTTCTAATTCCAAGTAATACATGAATGTTTTCTTTCCGTTGTATGATGTCTTTCTGCACTGGTTTCGATTTACAAAAAAAGGATCCGAGTTTGAATCTTGTATAAGAGATGGATGTTTACTATTAGATACATGATATCGTTCTGCTATTACAGATAGTTGGTGTATCGTACTGATAGATATCTCCCCAGACCAAGGTGGCAAGTCATCTGTCCGAATAAAAATTTACTTTTCAATAGTGTATGTAATAACGATTTGCCCTCTGATTTGATTACGTAATAAAAGAA
Organism: Ryuthela nishihirai; assembly: GCA_038380435.1. Lineage (NCBI taxonomy): Eukaryota > Metazoa > Arthropoda > Arachnida > Araneae > Heptathelidae > Ryuthela > Ryuthela nishihirai. The sequence continues at coordinate 37,229,244 of JAWZYU010000014.1, forward strand.
ACGCGTTGTTTGAAAAAAGGAAATATTCTGTAAAACCTTTCGTCAAAAAAAATTACCAGGCGACCGGACAAATCTTGGTATTCCCCTGCTCTTTTATTTTTCGCTTGATCCAGCCAGTAGATAATCACATCACAGATTTAATTCAAATGTTCTGAAAAGATTTTAAAGGCTGATTTATTAAGCTCTTAGTATATTTTATTCACCTGCTAAATCAAGAATTGTGTTTTTAACTTCATTAACACAAAATAAAGTACATATATTTGATGGAGAGAAACAAAATGTAAGTTCGTAAGAACTCATTTTAGCGAAAAAAATTTGCTTTATTAAATCCTACCTGTAATCCCGCAAGTAACTCTTTTTGGTCTGCAATTCTCATGATAAAATTATTTCTAGTATGTGACATCACAATTGGTTGAAACGTCACTGGTGAACATGGCAGGACCTAAGGCGTGAGGGTGGGTGGGAGTAGAGCGAGAGAACTATGGTCTCTCTCCACCGTGAAGAAAGTATGCTGTTTATAGTTTTACCTCTTTTGTGCACATATTGGGCTAAATGGCCAGGTCACAATGACCCCCAAGGACTCATATTTGGGCAAGGAGATCCATTTGACAGTTGTTACACAGATAGACGGAAGCTTCTCGTAAAGGCCATCCAGAGTGTTATTTAATAATAATAATAATTTATTCCATGCAAGGAGGTTACAGTAAAGCCAAGGTACAAGTAATTTTGGATATTAATTTAAACGTTCAAGTGGCTTGATGTCCCAGACATGTACAACGCATGGCTTTCCTCAGGGCAGTCCTAAACTTCTGTCAGTAATATTCGTGTTTTTTTAGTAATTGCATGGTTAGCATATGGCATGGTTAACCTATGGCGCCATGCCATAGGCTAACCATGCAAGTAATGTATGGGCGTGGGACGCTAATTGCATAGTGCCAAAGGCTAACTATGCAATTAGCGTCCCACGCCCAAATCTTAAAGATCTAGGAAGATTTGTTTGGTAGCCTGGGAAACACTTTACTCGCTTTTTCCCTTTTAATGCTTTCTAAGTGTTTTTTTTTTTAACAGAAGCTTGGTTATCGGTTTATCTGTCTCTTCAAACAATATTATGAGATCGAATAAAAATAGGGAAACGAAATTTTCAGAATAGGTTTGTAGACGACAGATAGATGATATTTCAGTCTAATTTCAATAAAAGGCATTTAAAGTGTTAATTATAATTCTTATTATTTCAAATCCAAAATTATTCATTACGTTTATCAGCTTTAACTGCCTTCCTACCACGTTTATAAAAAGGAAAAAAGAGAACTCTTCAGTACACTTTAACCTGTATTTGTAAAATGCTCCTAAAACACTCTCTGCTCTTAAGAACACGACTTCTTACCTTAAGTTTCAATTTTCGTTGTTTTATTTCTTTTTTTTACATTTTAATTCGGTTTTATTACGCCGAATTTGGCGCCTCATTTTACTTGACGTCCTAGTCGACAACCTTATATGCGAATAGTTCGCCTATATGGGCTAATCGCCCCTATCTCTCCTGTGCAAGGAACCTGGCTCCGTGTACATGGTATGGCTTTCTTATACACGGAGCCAGCCAGTAACCATGGCTTAATGTCCCATCTGACAGATGGCCATGTTTCCAAGCCCGTTTGTGTCCCCTTTCCTCACTGAAAGTGAATCAAGAGTTAGCGGAGAAACTTTCATTGGAGGCGCAGTGGTGACTGGAATCTTGGAACATCAGATTACAAGTCAGAGACGCTACCTTTTGAGTCAACCCCTATCCTACAGGGTAAGGGGGTTCATTGAATAGCTGTTCAAAGGAGAGTCGTCCCTCATGGTCACCTAGGACCTTTTAATCTGCACAGGTGTTGCTCTCAAGTACACGGTGCCATAGATCAATGTGCCATTCGAAGGAAGGTGTCCTCTTTGGGATTGAAGAAAGGTGGCACAATTGTCTTGAATTTATAAACTTCAGGCTCCGAATCCGATGCAACACCAACAAATAATCGAAAAGTGATGACAAACTTAATCTAAAAGAGTTTCAATTCTGGTAGAGAACCAAAGGAAAGATACAAGCAAAAAATATAAACTTAAAGTCCAAAATCTACTTTTAGAGTTGAGACTACGATTTTGTATAGGACCAACACAAATGCAGTAAAAAAATAAAGAACTGCAACTAAAAGCAATGGAATTGAGATGATTTTAGAAGATGACTTCTTAACGTACCCAACTTCGTCTCCTTAAGTCGTCAACCCACTCGGCAGTCTTTTTATCATGGCCACGTGCAAGCTCTGATGATTGCTCTGATGTGTGTGGGAGGCAAACGCTTTCTCACCCACTCGCTCTGTCGGCGAGAAGCTCACTCGCTGCTCGGTGAGCACACTGAGTCTTTTCGAGACCAAGCAGCCAGGAAACGTGATAACTTATCCAGCCAATAGTTGGCAACTGCTGTATTTCGATACCAGGATGTTATGTGACGAGAGGCCGCTTCCCAAACTCACACCACTATTCTTTCAGCAGACAGAAGATGAAGCTTATTGTTTGGAGGTTCGGATTAACTTGGGGAAAAAGAAAAACATTCGAGAACGCTTTTAATCGTCGACTTTGCCCTCATACACGTGGCCTCTTGCATGGACGCAGCTTTCTCCTTGTGCGTTCTCATGTGGTCATTGTCAGTAGACGAAAATAATAAGGAATCAAATAGGCTCGCTGCGTTATACGATCGCCTCCGAAGAGTTTGATGGCGCGGATCACAAGACTAAGTGTTTGCGATTCTTTCTAGCGGCGATTCGGTGACAAATTCAGAGTAACCTAAGCCACAGAGATTGAAGTTGGCGTCAGTTTCGAATGTCATGGCTTAACACTAGGGGAAGAATTTCTCAACAACTTACTGGTTGGTACCTGCGAGATAGGGAAAGAGCGTTATAGTTTACAGGGTGCAGTTATCGGAGCATATAAATAGAATTAGAAGGCTTCTTTTGAAGCTATAGCGACTGACCTTTGCACGCAAGGGATAGAAAAAAAAAATCTAGGAATTGTTTCCTGCAAGATACTTTTGTTACCAAAGCGGTGATGGTTTGGTAAATATTAGCCATTGCGACGTTCGACAAAAGCAAACTTTTTCAATTGAATGAGAGGAATAGATAACGTTGTCAAATGGAGAATACGAAATCAGCAATTCAGCAACAGAAAGAGGAACATTGCTGGATTTTGAAACTTGTTTTCGCTACTTATATAACCTATTCGTTGCTCATGCAATATACTAGGGAAGTGTGTACTTTGCTATACATCCTTTGTTCACTGGGGGATTTTCGTTGCTTGCGTGATTGATCAACTGTGATACGACTAAAAACAAATAAAGATTATAATCCAAGGTCTGTATTCCCCCTCGATAACTTTATTTGGATTTGCCAGCTAATTCATACGAATTGCGCTGCATACTAGGGGGGAGGGGGAAGAGAAGAAAATCATTTATTTTTTCTGTTCTCCAATAGTACTGAAAAGTTATGAGTCAAGCTTCTGAGAAAACGTACCATTTTCTCTTATTGAACTTCACTACACTACCTGGCCAAATTATTTTGAACACCTACCTAATATTTTTTGTCTTATGTATACTTATAAAATTTCGAAAAGTACATTCTCCAAATTTCAAAGTTTTCAGTTCTCTGCACGTGTGTGGGAGGCAACAATCGTTGAAATGGATTTTGAAGCGTGGTCATCTCTCTCAGCTGATGAACTGTGCCATCTCTGTTTTGCTGTATAGTTTGTGCACACGAACTCCTGTATATGTGGGAGTCTTTTTTCCTACCGCATTTGCCATGATTGTCGGACGTTTTTTGAAGGCTTTGCCGTTCTCCATATACTTCGGATCTTGTGCCCCATTGACTTTCCGCTGAGTCCCATCACCTCCTTTACGGATGCTCTTATCCATCGCGCTCCAACGATGAGTCTCCTTTCGAAGTCAATCAGATCGCCTTTTTTCTCATGTCGCACTTGACTTTGCTTTCCACCATGCCTTCGAGCTTTTTATAGGACTTCGCAGTGACACAGAATATGTTGTTGGCATGTTTCATGGCACTTCACGCACGACGTAGTGGTCATAAGAATTTGGTCAGATAGTGTATAAACTGTATATTATCATTTACCTATTGTCCAGTTTTGGTGCTGCTCTCTGCCATCCTTCCGCTTTTGGAATTACTGGGCATCAGGTCTTCCACAACACATGTCTGTGGCTTCTTTCTTAACCCGTTCGCCACCATACTTCTTACATTAATTTACTGGGCTTATATACATCTGAATATAATGAAGTTTAATAAGAGAGATAGACAAAGACTGTATGTAAAAGTAACAGCCTAAAATTTTTTTAAAATCAAAAAAATATCTCCGGGATCAACTCTTCCCTTGAATATTTCACCGTTAGAACATTGCTGGAAAAGCTCGCATTTCTGTCGTTCTTCATGCAAAGGTTGATCGTAGATCGTAGATCATTACATCATATGTGAAGTACCAGGTACAATGGTACCCCTGACCTTCTCCATCTCAAGATGTGCCTAAATGGCATCAGTTTAAAAAACAAATAAGATAGTGAAACACCTAAAGGTGGGTCCCTAAGGGCATAAAACGCAAAATACAAAAAGTAATGAGGATATACAAGAGACCTAAAATGGGAAACTTTCTTTAGAGAAAGCCATCATCTTAGGCCTCTTGTATCTATTTAGAACTTCGTGGTCGCAGTCCATCAAGCAAGATATGATCTCATGAGGGTTACTCTGAACTGCCTCAAAGAAACTTCGTGAGACAGACTTGATATAATAGTAAATATGATCGATGCCCAGGTCTTTATGTAACTGTCTGTTGGTTATAAACCAGGGGGCATCGACCACACATCGCAGAATTATGCAAAGGTTGATTGTTGTTATTTGGTACATATAGGAGAGAGAAGGATCCAAGAAACTACTCCAAATTTACATAGGCCTTCTCATGCAATGATATGCTCCACTAAGACAGAAGTCAAATTTGCTGACCACTGCCTCGCAGATAACCCAGCAAAAGAAGTATGCCGGCTGGAAGAGTAAGCTGAGCCACATGCCGTTTGTCTAGTTATTTTTATATGTATAATTTATCACTGGTAACAGTTCAGGATCTTTTCAATGGATGTTGCTTTGAGAAGCAGAAAATGAAGCGACAGAGAGGAATTTCTGGAATCACAAAGTTAATTTAGAAGATTTGAAGCTAAAGTCTTTTACCTGAATTTTGAAGCTATTTTGCAAGTATAACACTTTCAAGCTGATTCAGCCATTCCCGTTCTGACAGTGAGTTTATTTACTCTCTTTCTGGCTGTCACTTATCATAATCCACAAGACGATGACTGCGCGAGTGAACCAGAAGAGATATAATACTTTCCGTGTTTGAACACTAAGAGAGATGTTTGGCCAAGTTTTGCCTACATATGACAAAGTCATGGAACATAACCAATATTAATTTTTATTTCAATAGGATCGTGAGTCACTATGGAAAGCGACGCTACAAGCCATTACCTTTTCACATCCTTTCTGCATAGTGATTAATTCTACTATTTCACCAACACTGCTGTCACAAGAGTATGACTTCAACTTCAGACCTTGCCTAATCTGTAAGAGAAGCTTTATGACGTCGTCAGAAGTAAACGAAACTTGATATTCATTCGCTTGGTCCTCCAAACACTGGGGGGGGGGTCTCAGTCAGCGCGCCAGGCTCGTAATCTGTAGTTCCCAGGTTCGAGTCCCCGCTGGGTGCAGCGTTGAGATTTATTTCCGCAAAATTCCCCTCCCTGCCCACGGTCAGAGGGGACACCGATGGGCTTGGAACAGGCCGCCGTTCGTCGGATGGGACGTTAAGCCGTGGCACCGTGTGCGGGAGAGCCATAACCTGTGCACGTTAAACAACATGCTGGATGGCCTTGACGGGAGGTTACCATCTGTCTCCCAACAGCTGTTCCAGTGGGTCCCCTCCCACAACCTTCTCTGAGCCTTCGGGGTTCTTGTGACCTGTCCATTTAGCCCATGGTGTGCAAAAAAGTGCCGCTCAGAGGTAAAACAACCCAACCCAAACATTGGACATGTTTTATCTCATCTGCTTTGCAGGCTCCGATATCGACTTATGCAAATATGTGATGAAAGGCTAACCGAATGCTGAGCAAACCATGTCTGTAATTAGAGGATAACGAGGACTCCCCCCTACCCCCCGGCAAGCGCATGAGCCCCTATAGCACGTCCTTTGGTGTGTTTCAGGTTTCGAAACTTAGTGTCTGCTACTTTACAATAGAAGGATTCCTTTACCTTAGTGATGCCGATGTAAATATTTGCCAGTCCTCACACAGTTCTTATTTTAATAAAAATTCCTTGATCAGCCATTCCTATACATGCCAAAATCTCCTCTTCCCCTTTCTCTGTTGGTTTGAGCTATTCAAGAGCCAGGAGCAAATACTCTATACTTGCTGTCAGGGACGGATCTAAAGGGGAGAAGGAGGGGCAAAGGGGGCTATGTCCTCCACCTGTCAAAATGCTAGTAAGGATAATATAGGCAAAAAAATGCCAAATATATTTATATAATTCATGATTTTTTCAAGAAATTTTTAAGACCTCACTTTTACATTTTTCTGGCTCGATTTTATTTCTTGGCCCAGACCCTCGATTTTTTTTCTGCTTACAATCACAAAGAAAATGGCTGAAATCAGTTTAAAATTGTTATTAGTAGCAAAATGGCTTCGAAAACCAGGATACAAATTCTTGCTGTCAAAACTTAAAAATGAGCATGTGATTTCAGGAATATCACTGTCCCATTTCCCCTTCTGCTGTGCCATATGTCAGCAAAGTCCATTGACAAAATCCTGAACCATTGCTAAGGCTAATAAATAAATACCCCCTCAAGCAGCTGCTTGCCACAGAGGTCTGACAGGATCCTGTTAGTTTATCTGCCATTGCAGAATATCTGAGAGGGTTGGTAGGACCTCAGCAGAAAAACGACACATACAGCCAAGCCTTACCCGGGGCCCTTAGATCAGTAGCCAAGCGCGCTAACCACTCGGCCATGGGACGGCTATGGCTAATGCACATAAATTATATATATACACACACGCAAAATAATCAATTTCCAACTTGTTTCCCGAAAACGGATTGAAACTAACTTAACAGCATAGTGCAAGGCGGTTCAGCAGGCATACTTGCTATGTTTAGGAGACAGTAATAAGTAAATTGGATTTCGGTTTTTAGGGCAGCCTATCTTTCTATGAGATGATCTGGAAGAGTGAAGGATCCTGGAAGTTACTCTTAATTTCTAGGATCCTTTTCTGTCCTATAAGTAGCGAATAAGCATTTAAATTTAGGGCCGCGACGGAAAGAGTTTGGAAAACATTAATTTAGGTAAAATACTTAAAAGTTCTCTGACTTAAATAATGCCACCACAATTTGCTTGCTGCCATATTGTTATGGCTTAGCTGATCCGTTTCGTTCACTGTCTGAAGGCACATTGCAGACTTGACAATCCATTTCAGACAGTGAACACTATGGATTAATAAAGCCATAACAATGTGCCAGCAAGCAAGTAGGGTGGGAACATTCAAGTTAGAAAGCGAGTATTTTTTGTGTTTTCGTTCAAACCATCAATATGATTATTTTTAAAGCAAAAGATGGTGTATAATTCTTAAGAGTACATTAAATCTTCCCATTCCCTTCGCGATATATTGCATGAAAACAATTAGTACCTGAAATAGTTAGCTGAAAAAAAAAAATGACCACTCACGGCAAAACCAATAATTATTATTTATAATTATTTTTATTTATTATTATTTATCTAAATTCCTGTGATACTTTATTCCTCAAGTAGTACAGTCGCTCAAAAAGCATCCGAACACTATGGTTGATTACAGAATTCAGAAAAATTATCTGGCAACGATTTTTTTAGAATTTAGTGATCTGGCAACCTTCGTGTCACGTGACACGAAGGTTGCCAGATCCAGTCCAGTTACCGTTCACAGCAAACTGGAGCGTGTACAGTTGCTGTACACGCTCCAGACATTTTTTCTGAATTCTATAATCAACCGTGGTGTTCGGATACTTTTTTGAGCGACTGTACCTGATATCCTATATAGCACTGTAGTCATTTGTCTAGGGCAGGCATGGGCAAACTAACGAAATGCCACCCCTTTTTGTGCCACCGCGTGCTACTGATGACAAATAAATTTGTAAAAAAAAGCAAAGGAACGTATACAAGACAAGAAGTCCAACTTCGGAGAAGCTCTTTCATTTCACCAGCTTTCTCATTAAAATAATTAATTTAAATAAAATTATATTATTTAGGTTTCACTTTTTATATATATTTAACATTGGCTATACGTACGTAATTGATTATACATTTCTTTGGCGGACCGGGTCTTCCATTTCAGTTTTCTATGCGGCTATTCAGTAGGTATTTCAGTGGTAGCGCGCCAGGCTCATAATCTGTAGTTCCTAGGTTCGAGTCCCACCTGGGCCAGTTTTGAGATTTATTTCCGATGGTCTTGGAAAGGCAGCTGTCTGTCGGATGGAACGTTAAGCCGTAACACGTGTGCGAGGAAGCCATACCCTGTGCACGTTAAGGAACACGCTGGATGGGCGTAACCGAAGACTAACATCTGGCTCATAACAGCTGTCCAGTCGGTCCCCTCCCTCAGCCTTCTCTGAGCCCTTGGGGTCCTTGTGACCTGGTCATTTAGCCCATTGTGTGCAAAAAAGTGTCTCTCAGAGGTAAAATAATCCAACTGATTTAGATGCTGATTACCGTGTACAAAAAAGGGAAGACATTTTCAAAAAAAAAAGGTTGGGCAAGCGTAATGGGGAATTAGGGTTGTGTTACCTCTGAGCGGCACTTTTTTGCACACCATGGGCTAAATGGCCAGGTCACATGGACCCCGAAGGCTCAGAGAAGGTTGGGAGAGGGTACCCACTGGAACAGCTGTTGGGAGACAGATGGTAGCCTCCCGTCAAGGCCATCCAGCGTGTTCTTTAACGTGCACAGGGTATGGCTCTCACGCACACGGGGCCACGGCTTAACGTCCCATCCGACGGACGGCGGCCTTTCCAAGCCCATCGGTGTCTCCTACTGACCGCGGGCAGGACGGGGAATTTTGCGGAGATAAATCTCAACGCTGACCCAAACTACAGATTACGAGCCTGGCGCGCTACCGACTGAGCCACCGCCGCCCCACTGGGAAATTACGAGATAGAGAGAGTAAACACTGATAAAACAGCGTTAGGTACAGAGACGTACATGGACACTTTCTTTCTGCTTCCCGTAAGGGAGCGATTTGCTTATTCGCTATGAAATTATAATGAAGAGAGATTTGTCCCTTCTCCAAAAGTTATAAAGGAGAGAACGTTTCTCACTCCCCATGAAGCTTAAATGGTGAGAAAGTCCCCCCCCCCCCACAAGTGCAACTTAAATATGAACATTTCCCAAGAATCTGTCTAACTGGAAAAAAATTATTTATTAATCCCCTCCCGTGGCCGAGTGGTTAGCACGCTTGGCTACTGATCTAAGGGACGCTAGGTTCGAGCCCCGGATTTAGGCATGGATGTGTGTGTCGTTTTCCTGCTGAGGTCCTGCCATCCTCTCAGATCTCCTACTGTGGCATATAAACTGACAGGCTCCTGTCAGAGCTCTGTGGCAAGCAGCTGCTTGAGGGGGTATTTATTTTTATTTTACCACTCCATCCTCTCAGATCTTCTACTTTGGCATATAAACTGACAGGCTCCTGTCAGAGCTCTGTGGCAAGCAGCTGCTTAAGGGGGTATTTATTTTTATTTTACCACTCATGAACACATACTGTTCATCGCGCAGTTGTACATCAGTCAAAATCCTATTCAGCGCACTGATGCAAAAAATCGTGACCTGGAAAAGAAAGTAGATTGATTTCCCTACAATTCTCACCAAAAACTGTGATCCTATTTTTTTTTTTGAAAAATATATTAGTTATTAATCGTAAATAATATTATTATTACTTGAGCTATTATTATAGTAGAAAATAATAGCTCTAGTAAAATCCTCAGAAGCGGCACCTTTATTTTAAAAACATTCAAAATTTTGTAACTCGGAAACGAGCCAGAAACATAAAATGATAAGTATAATATGATATGATTTTATTATCATAAAATGATAAGTATATGAGTTATGGTACTGGAAAGTTAAACATTAAAACTTTTCTCCGTGTTCGAGTAGTCCCAGAGAGGATATTGTAAAATATCTGTGATTTTAAAGTACAATAAACGCGCTATTTATTGTACTTGTTTAACAATAAACGCGCTATTCCCACATTTTTATTGTACTTGTCCCGTGGCCGAGTGGTTAGCACGCTTGGCTACTGATCTAAGGGACCTGGGTTTGAGCCCCTGGATAAGGCATGAATGTATGTGTCGTGTTTCTGCTGAGGTCCTGCCATCCTCTCAGACCTTCTACTTTGGCATATTAAACTGTCAGACCTCTGTGTCAAGCAGCTGCTTGAGGGGGTGTTTTTACAGTATGATAGATTGCCTTTTTTTTCCTTCTGCAGCGTTCATCGTTTCTCATGCAATAACCTTTTTCCTCTTTACCGCTCTTGTCTGATCATCATTTCTCGATGTCTCCGAACTTTAATTACTAGGAAGATAATTTCTTTTGATTGCTTCTCGAAATCATATTCTTTGATTTCGATTGTTTGCTTTTCTTTTGAAAGAAAAATTAAATTCTGATTATGTCAAGTAGCGTCCCCTTGGCCTCCATCCTGCCCAGGTTTAATATCAGTTTTTGACTATTTCTAACGAAAGATTAAAATATAGTCACTAATAAGTAAAAATAAACTTTTTTCAGCCGGAAAATGTGCTTCTTGAAGCAATAACTAGTCCACATATGGGCCACTCAAATAACCCACATATATTTCCAGCCGTTCCTGTTATCCAAATCCACTTTTGCAGCCTGTAAATAAATAATAAATAAATACCCCCTCAAGCAGCTGCTTGCCACAAAGGTCTGACAGGAGCCTGTCAGTTTATACGCCAAAGTAGAAGGTCTGAGAGGATGGCAGGACCTCAGCAGAAAAACGACACAAACAGCCATGCCTTACCCGGGACTCGAACCCAGTTCCCATAGATCAGTAGTCAAGCGTGCTAACCACTCGGCCATGGGACGGCTAGAGCCTGTAAATGCTTTTCAGAAAATATTTTGCTCTTATAAATAAATGTCTCTTTAGGAAGACCACCATGGATCGTTATATGTAGTACACCAACGAAAAGTTTGTTAGTAGGGCGAGATCTGAATAAAAGAAACAAGAAAAAAAAAAACAATTCCCGTGCTATATCGAGGTTTGAATCCACGTATCTTTCTCTGCATAATAATATCAGTGAAAAGATTTGATTTGCTCAGTGAAAGATTTCAAGTCATCCACTTTCCAATAAGTCTGAAAGATTTAACAATTCAAGAATAGAGGTGGCCTCACATCAAACTAGAGTGAGTGTGAAATAGTACGCACGTTTCAGTGTGCCGTGAGGCCATCTCTCTTATTAGTGAAGGTTTTAAGACACCAGAAAGTTTGGTAAACGTTAATAACACTGAACAGCTAAAATCGCTCTCTGTGTGAAGGTATCCTAACTATCAAGAAGAGTTGAGCGTGTTTGTGCAATGACAAAGCTTTGTTGATTAAAAAAAGAAATATCTATTGGATCTTGATGAGCACCGACACCTTTAAATTGGAAGAGAAAGGTTTCTGGGACTTATCGCGTCTCGATCTAAATTTGGAGGTGATATTAGCCTGGGTCTCCCCACATTAGCTGCTGATTTAATCACTTCGCTAATTAAACCCTTACTTTTCAATGCAGCCGCAAGACGTGAGGTCAGACGCAACGTAACCTCATTAATGAGGTCGCCACTGTTCGTCCATGCGCCAGTGATGACGTGCTCGCCATTCATTGGCAACGTGGTCACCTCTCCAACCTCCGCTAACGCCACCGGAGCTCATGCTGTGGCCGTCGAGGGCAAGGGCTTAGGTGGCAAGTTGTTAATTAAACAGAAGGACTCGGCGTTTTCTTTTGGGGAACGGAAAGTCTGTCATGATTAGGATTAGTTTCTTCTACACTTTGTGATTAAGTGACAATAGCAATAAGATTCTCAGTATCCGGGATGAAGATGAGGGATGGACTAAGATGATGGGGATGCAGAAGAATGAGAAGAGTCTCCATCATCAAACTAGCAATGTATGATAAATGATGAATTCATCCTTCTAAATTGCTTTCCCTTTGTGAATCTCGGAAAAATAGAATGCGGATTTTTTCCTTCCATTCGCGATTTCGATTCTTTTCGTCAGTTTGCCTTGTGTATCCATTTAATATTCACGGATGCGACTCTGTTCGAAAAATTTTATTGTGTACCCCTTTCATATTCGCGGTTTCATATTTCAACCAACAGAATATCCCTTTTCTACATGTACTGTCCCGGACTTGATCCAGCTCTATATATATATTCTACGCACTTATCATCCAGCATTTCCTTTCTAATAATTTGATTAACCTATTTGTGGATGTAGATCCCTTTATGGACATCTCGATTATAATCAGCACTTGTACTTATATGTATGCTACCAAAAACACTTACTACGTCCCTTTGACGTCTAAACGGGCTTCTCCTTTCCTAAGGCACCCTCTTTATGCTTTTCATATTCAGAGTTTCGAGGCTTTTCGTCAATTTTCCTTGTGTACCCATTTCCTATTCCCGGTTTCGACAATTTCCCTTTTTTACTCCTTTCATATTCGCGGTTTCGTCTCCTTTCGTTAATTTCCCTTGTGTACTCTTTTCATACCCAGGGTTTCGACTCTTTTTGTCAATTTCCACTTTTCATATTCGCGGATGGACTGTTTTTGTCTATTTCTCTTGTGTACCCCTTTAATATTCATGGTTTCGACTCTTCTCGACAACCTTCCTCGTGTACCCCTTTCATAGTCGCAGGTGGGGATGAATGGGACAATTTGAACTACTTAAGATTTCGTTGCTTACAGTTCACATAGTTTACAGAAGAAGCTTACAGAAATAATTGAAATCTGTTTTTTTTATAGCTTATCACTGAAAGGAATGCTGGTGCTGGACTACATATCTCTCTATCCCGGATGATAAGTGCTTAAGATATGTGTAGAGAGCTGGATCAAGTCCGGGACAATAAATGTAGAAAAGGGATATTCTCTTGGTTGAGATCTAAAAATATTATTAAAATAAAGTTAAAAAATTGAAGAGGAGGCCGAAATTAAACAATTTAGTGAAAAGTTTAAATTTTAAATAATTTTGAGTATGAAAATAAAAAAGATCAAGTGATATTAAGATCTCTAGATCAGAGAAAAAAATAACGCCTCTTAAACAGAAGTCAGCCGTCCCATGGCCGAGTGGTTAGCGTGCTTGGCTACTGTTCTAAGGGACCTGGGTTCGAGCCCCGGGTAAGGCATGGCTGTTTGTGTCGTTTTCTGCTGAGGTCCTGCCATCCTCTCAGACCTTCTACTGTGGCATCTGAACTGACAGGCTCCTGTCAGACCTCTGTGGCAAGCAGCTGATTGAGGGGGTATTTATTATTATTATTTTTTATAATTGTTGTTATTATTTTTTATAATATTATCCTGATGATATAGGCGATGGAAATCAGCGTGTCGAAATGTTCATCAGACAATAGCAGTCTCAAGGACAAAATGCCACCCACTTGCCTCCAAAGAAAAGCAAACCAAAAAAAAAAGGAAGAGCACTTTCGCTGATATGCTTAAGTTCTCAACAAAGACAATCAAGAACAGAGAAGGTGTCCGCTTTGGAGTTTCTATTGGTTTTCTCGTTTCGGAAGGCAGTCTTATACTTATTCTTTATGTTTCCGCTTCTGTCCAATACAATTCCAACTGGGAAGTACTTGATGTAGTTTGCCCAATTGTTGTTTGGTGGTCTAATGGGATCTTTGGCAAGAAAGGTGAGAAAGTCTTGAAGTTCCGATTCAATAAGTTTGAAGTTAGATAGGAATGAAGTTCTACTTTCCTTAGAGGTAATTTGGCTGGTAGCGATTTCCTTATCTGAATCGTTTTGAATTGCGTTATTGAAATCTTCGAGATCGGAACTTTCGGCTTGTAAATTTTTTTCAACTTCTTCGATATTCGTTGAATAGCTTTCAGGTTCAAAGGTATCATAGCTGGTTACACTCTGTATTGTTGCGTTATTTCTCTGCTGTTGCGATTCTTTTTCTTCTGTAATAGCGTCCTCGATCACTTCAGCAAAAGCTGTTGGCATTTTTCCAGTGTTTTTATTTTCTTCATTTCTTGGGCAGTTCGCCGCTGAAAATCCTTCTTTTCTACAGTGTTCTGCACAGTTAAATCATTCCACGATAGTCTATTGCGGCGTGGGGCGGGGGTGGCTCAGTCGGTAGCGCGCCAAGCTCGTAATCTGTAGTTCCCAGGTTCGAGTCCCAGCTGAGTTAGCGTTGAGATTTATCTCTGCAAAATTCCCCACCCTGCCCACGGTCAGTAGGGGACACCGATGGGCTTGGAAAAGCTGCCGTCCGTCGGATGGGATGTTAAGCCGTGGCCCTGATGTTGGGAGAGTCATACCCTGTGCACATTAAAGAACACGCTGGATGGCCTTGATGGGAGGCTACGATCTGTCTCCCAACAGCTGTTCCAGTGGGTCTCCTCCACCAATCTTCTCGGGGTCCATGTGACCTGGCCATTTAGCCCATGGTGTGCAAAAAAGTGCCGCTCAGAGGTAAAACAACCCAACCTATTGTGGCGCCGAAAGTTCCAATTTTAATAAAATTCGGGATATCACTATTAAGATGCATTTATACAATTCTCGAACCTGTTTGAATGTTCTTTAAATGTTCTTGGTTATTTCAACCAAACGAACGGATTTCAATATTTTTTTACTTCGTCATATTTGTTGAGCACTTTGGAATTTTCTTCATGGCAATAAAGAAAAGAAGTTTTGAAATAAAATTCCTTTCTACTGGCTTTCGTGTTTGATTGATACTGATTTTCTTTGAGTATCCAGCCGTTTTTTTTAGCACTAGAATATCATCGGTTGACTGCTCCGAGGTTAGTAGTAGGATCGATACATTTTTATTAATCGATTATGCGATGGTAACTGTTTCAAGTTCTAATTTTCCAATAATATCTTCTAGAACTTAGAGTAAATTATTATCCTGATGATATAGGCGAAAATAGCGGTGAAGATTTCCGTCTTCCAAGAGGAGGCTTTAGAATGAAACAGTTCTAATCCTTGTACAGAATGTTGCAAAAAATAAAGCAGGAATGATGATGGATTGAAGGGGAGGGCTTTGAAGATCTGACGCAACAGAAGTTTAAGATTTAACTCAATCACGTCAGGAATGGAAAAACTAAGAGATGACTAAGAGCAGAAGATCTGGAGGTTGAATGATGATTCCTAAGACCGCAAAGAACAAATTGTTATTGTGAAGTTTGAATTTAACAATTCTGTCTCAAAGAATTAAGCTTTCTAATGATTAGATTAATCTATTAGTGGATGTAAATCCTTTTATGGGCATCTTGATTATAATAAGCACCTGTACTTATATGTATGCTACCAAGAACACTTACTACGTCCCTTTGACGTGCTAAACGGACTTCCCCGTTCCTAAGTCTTCTCGTCCCTCTCTCGGTGATTTTACACTTTTAACTCCTCCGACTACACGAAGGGAATCGAGTAACGAAACTACAATAAACCCATTTTCGTGTTCTCACTTCTGCAAGCCTTTGGAAACAACACAGATATACCCGTGTGATATTTAATGAGACATATCCCCATTTAAAGCATTTCTGCCACCGCACATTTAGCAAGAACAATAAATGAGATAATAAAACAAATTAGAGAGTGACACGACAGCAAAACAAACTATTTTGGTTTTGCGATGCCTACAAATATGTGTAAGTTTATATTACGTCACATATGCTTTAGCTTTATTATCGATTTAAATAATGCATTAGTCCCAACATTTTCAAATTTGTTACAGACTGATACATGGAAAAATCATTATTTTGAATTTTGAGCTAAGCAGATATTTTATGTTTCATTTATTTCGTGCGAAAGATTCTTCTCAGAATTTTCCTACTGTATAGTGCAAGTGCTTAAATTCAGATTGATAATTACTCGGAAAATATCTGGTATGTTCCCTTCGTTTTCAAATGTATTATGGGCTTATACACCAACAATTCTTTTGCCAAATATTTGGATGATCGGATATTAAATGCTTCACTAGTTCAGTTTAAAAAATATTATCTTTAAAAATTTCCGATTGAAGCGAATTAGCGTTTCAAGTTTATATAATAATTAATTAAACAAATATCCAGCAAAAACTCATAATTTTAAAATATGTGACGTACTATTACAAAACTAACTGCCGTTAGTTTGTAAAAACCTTGCCTTTAAATTTCAGAATAATTGGACTACTTTCATGCGAGTTATTAATCTAGATCATCTTTTCTTCATTTTCAACAACTGTGCTTTGTGGGTAATTAGTTAATGGATGGGGTAATTTGTTTTTAATGGTAAATGAAGCTTAGAATATTAGCATATGGCAGGCCTTTGTAGCGTATTTCTATCTTGGGGGGGGGGGGCCCAAGCCTCATCCTAAGGTAACTCAAACCTTGTCATACCTTAGGATCACAGATTTGCCTTAGTTTTAGATCACATAATCCGACACTGCTACTTCAAACTGCAACGGAATATTTGCGCTTGCTTTATCCTACATAGCGTCCTAAAAATAATAGCAATTGTTATAAAATGGGATACAGATGTACTGCAATATCGTCGTTAATTCGTTCCTGAAAATAACCACCTTATGGAAAACGATAATGTTCGTCGCTTGTATTTTATGTGATATAAAAAATATTTCTCGATCAATTCTCGATGTGATGAAAAATGTTTTTTGAGTTAAAACGGCACAAAACATTCGTGTTTTTTTTTTTGAAGTACAAAAAAGGAACACTGAAATAAACGTCGTTGATTGAAACTTTATTAAAAACTGAAAAAAATACTTCATCGAGGTTTTTGAAATACTAGAATTTGAAGAAAAGCATAGAAATACACGGAGAGGAAATACATCTGTTAGGCATGCTAAAAAATGAAAATAGACAATCAAAAATAAAGCCGAGGATAGCTCTATAGGTTTTTTATATTATTTTTTGTAGAAAAATCTGTTTTATTTTGATTGAGAAATAGTATTTTTCTGTCTTCAAACACTCCACAAGCAGCAAATGGCAATTCCAGTATTTCTTTTCAGAACATAGAGTGAATGATCAACTCTTGCTTTTAAAGTTAATGCATTTTTTCTCTCTTTTGCGGTTCATCTTTCTACCATAGTAGGTCTTAGAAGTGTTAATACCTTGAATCCATTGGCTGGAGCAATACTGTACAGTCGCTCAAAAAAGTATCCGAACACCATGGTTGATTACAGAATTCAGAAAAAATATCTGGCAACGATTTTTTTTTTAGAAATTAGTGATCTGGCAACCTTCGTGTCACGTGACACGAAGGTTGGGCCCACTCACAGAAACTGGGCCCACTCACAGAAATATTGAGCGTGTGCAGTTACCGTTCACAGCAAACTGGAGCGTGTGCAGTTACTGCACACGCTCTAGTTTGCTGTGAACGGTAACTGGAGCGTGTACAGTTGCTGTACACGCTCCAGACATTTTTACGAAGGTTGCCAGATCACTAATTTCTAAACAAAAACCTCGTTGCCAGATATTTTTTCCCCCTGAAAAAGTCTCCGAACACTATGGTTGATTACAGAATTCAGGAAAAATATCTGGCAACGATTTTTTTGGAAATAAGTGATCTGGCAACTTCGTGTCACGTGACACAAAGTTGCCAGATCACTAATTTCTAAAAAAAAACGTTGCCAGATATTTTTTCTGAATTCTGTAATCAACCATAGTGTTCGGATACTTTTTTGAGCGACTGTACTAGAGAATAGGAAAATCATCAAATCACTTTAATATTTTCTAAGACGTCAGGAGCATTGTGAAGTATAATATTATTCTTTCTGCAATGGTCCTTAACAACAAGATAAATAATTTACAACCAACCCTCAAAAATCTCTATAGTTTTAGTTGTTGTAACTCGAAATGGCTGGAGGAGACGATTTTACATAAATCTGAGCACGGCTGTAATGAAGGATGGCGGTGATATACGCCATATGTTTTTTGCTTCAGGGCCGTGTCTAGACAATTTTGAACTAGTGACAAGGACTATTTTTCAACATATGGGAGAGACAGTTATAGCACAAAATAATAAACATTTGGCATGCATTAATTTGCGTCATTTCCGTCATTCATTCATTGCCGGCATTTCATAATTTGCGTCATTTACCGTCAGTCATTCATGAATGAATGACTGACGGTACGCCAGGCTCATAATCTGAATTTCCCAGGTTCGAGTCCTAGCTGGGTCAGCGTTGAGATTTATCTCCGCAAAATTCCCCGCCCTGTCCACGGTCAGTAGGGGACACCGATGGGCTTGGAAAGGCCGCCGTCCGTCGGATGGGACGTTAAGCCGTGGCCCGTGTGCGGGAGAGCCATACCCTGCGCACGTTAAAGAACACGATGGATGGCTTTGACTGGAGGCTACCATCTGTCCCCCAACAGCTGTTCCAGTGGGTCCCCTCCCCCAACCTTCTCTGAGCCTTCGGGGTCCTTGTGACCTGGCCATTTAGCCCATGGTGTGCAAAAAAGTGCCGCTCAGAGGTAAAACAACCCAACCCAAAGACTGACGGTAAATGTGTTCCGAAATAAATTAAGAATGCAAGATTTTATGTAGATTTTAATTTAATCTCGTTAGTTAGGTAGGCAGGAACTTCCAATGATGTTTTAAGGATGTTTGGATCTCATTTAACGTGTTTCAACCTGCTTTTAGAAAACTGCATTAGAAAATATATAATACTAAAGCTCTCAAGAGAGGGGATGCTATAAAACTTTTTTTTATAAATAATATTTATATTTAATATGAAGCCGTCCCGTGGGCGAGTGGTTAGCACGCTTGGCTACTGATCTAAGGGACCTGGGTTCGAGCCCCGGACTAGGCATTGATGTGTGTTCGTTTTTCTGCTGAGGTCCTGCCATCCTCTCAGATCTCCTACTGTGGCATATAAACTGACAGGCTCCTGTCAGACCTCTGTGGCAAGCAGCTGCTTGAGGGTTTTTTATTATTTATTTATACCTCGAGTACCCTACTGAGTCTCTTAGATTGACAGTAGAAGGAATAGGCGTCCTGTATCTTTCCGTGAAAGATATATTCTTCGAGAAAGTTCTCGATATTTCCGCTTGCTAAAAGTCAGGAGTACTGTTTCCTTTTTCTTTTACCACGCATGAATTTCTATGGGAAGGCTGCGTCTATATCAAGCATTAAGTGGCATAATGGTTAAGGAGCTAGCTACTGTTCCAGCAAGACAAACTTTGCATGTTGAATTAGATCTAACTGACGTCATTAAGGCTAATACAGTATAACTTGTAACGTGACTTTGGTTTTAGTATGGCATGTCCTTGAATGAGAAGGCCTGTAAAAGTTAGAAGTGGCTTCTAGGATTCTTCTCTGTCTATATATTGCAAAGGAAAAAAAATCAAACTTTGTTATTTAAAGCTAGCTTAACTATATCGGCAATTGATATACTATACTCGGCAATTGATATACTATACTCGGCAACTGATATACTCTTATTGCAATAGGTTCTTGCTGCGGTGCAATCTTTATGCAGTACATTCTTAATACATCATAATATGTTTCCACTATGTAAGAAACTCATTTGCGTTGATTGTACAAAATATAAGTAAAAGAATTTAAAAACATCTCTCGGGAAAGGTGCATCATTTGTGTAAAAGTAATGGATTTTACAAATATTGCCCTGTAAGAAACAAATGTTATTCAAAGCCTATGTATAAAAAGGCAGTATCATCTATAAATGTGATATAACCATAAAAAATTCGTTTGAAAGTATCATTTAACAACATTGTGCCCGATGAAACTTGGGCCAAAAACAAATCTATATATCATACCAGAATTTACAAAGCATCATCACTAACATAGAATTCATTTTGACTGTTGCCTTTGGTACCTCTTGATTTCTTGCGCTCTATTCAAAACATTATTTGACTTAGAATGTGACATTGGATCTGAAAATTCCTCTCTTTTCTGACTTCTACTGCCTGAAATAGCCCTAGTCACCAATTTTTAAAGCTTCAGCGACGGACGTTTTTAATGCTCCAGCGACGGGTGTTTAAAGCTACAACGAGGGGCGTTTAAAAAGTTATTGACATGTACCTGCAGAATGAAAACTATTGCACTTACCTCAACAAAACTTTTACTCTCCTTCAAAGTACACCCCTCCAGCATCTATATAAAGTTACAGACCTATACGCCAATTGTGGAATGCTTGGTGGTACTTCTGTTAGTGAATACTCCGCAACTCTGAATGAAAGCATTTTGCAAGGTGAAAAATGCGTTTTGAATTTTTGCGCCTTCAAAAAGGCTTGTCAGCAAGTTCCTTATTAATTTTTGGAAACAACCAAAAATTTCACGGTGCAAGATCGGGTGAATGTGCAGGATGGGATAGCTGTTTGATTTTTTGCTACTCATGATAGACCGTAACTTGCCTGGTTTTGTGAGCATTGGCATTGTCATGAAGAAGGAGCATCCTTGACGCGCCTATTATTGGAGGTTGCTCCTTCATCTCCTTAACTAATTTGGGATTGGTTAATTAGAAAAATGACTATAATTAACTAATTTGAGATTAGCCATTTATAGTCATTTTTCCTGTAAGGTGTCCACGGCTAGCACCTCTTAAGAATTTAAAAAAAAATGCGAACATTTTCTTCCTTGAGCAAAAGTCTTGTCAGAGGATATCCCGCAATCCAAACTAGTTGACTATTTTTATGGCAGGTGTAATAAAATAACGTCTCGTCACTTTTGGCAATCTCTGTTAACAGTTTGGATCTAAACTTATTATCTGAACAGTATGTATGGATTTCCCTTAATGAGTTCACCAACAGCAGCGATGGTTCTCTCGTCCTCTGAATCTCGAAGCTCTGCCGTCCTCTGAATTTGCGCATCCATCCCGTAACAGTGCCATATGAACAGGCATGATCTCCACATACTTGTGATAAATGGGTATGATTTTTTTTGCATCGTCTCCAATCTGCATCCTTGTGAAAATGAAAAATCTTTCCCGTCTTTAGTAGGCTCCATAGCAACAACGCACAGATTTAATAGACCGAACTTTACTGGCCGCCAGCGAAGAGAGAAATGATGATATGGTCTTTGTTTTTAACACGTAATGAAAAATTTAGAAAATCTTTTAAAGATTTCAAAACAAAAGTCGAAGTTCGATAACTTCGGAGAAACGAGTGCAAAGTTCCTAACACGTGTCAAGAACTTTTTGAACACCCTCCGTATGTCAAAATTGGACTTTGACCTCAAAGGGCCTTGAATTAGAAGATTCTTCTAATTTCTTCTAAATCCAAAATAGAAGAAATAGATGTATTTCCTCTCCGTGTATTTCTATGCTTTTCTTCAAACTCTAGTATTTCAAAAACCTCGATGAAGTATTTTTTTCAGTTTTTAGTAAAGTTTCAATCAACGACGTTTATTTCAGTGTTCCTTTTTTGTACTTCAAAAAAAAAAACACGAATGTTTTGTGCCGTTTTAACTCAAAAAACATTTTTCATCACATCGAGAATTGATCGAGAAATATTTTTTATATCACATAAAATACAAGCGACGAACATTATCGTTTTCCATAAGGTGGTTATTTTCAGGAACGAATTAACGACGATATTGCAGTACATCTGTATCCCATTTTATAACAATTGCTATTATTTTTAGGACGCTATGTAGGATAAAGCAAGCGCAAATATTCCGTTGCAGTTTGAAGTAGCAGTGTCGGATTATGTGATCTAAAACTAAGGCAAATCTGTGTGATCCTAAGGTATGACAAGGTTTGAGAAAAGTATAGAAATACGCTACAAAGGCCTGCCATATGCTAATATTCTAAGCTTAATTTACCATTAAAAACAAATTACCCCATCCATTAACTAATTACCCATAAAGCACAGTGTTGAAAATGAAGAAAAGATGATCTAGATTAATAACTCGCATGAAAGTAGTCGAATTATTCTGAAATTTAAAGGCAAGGTTTTTACAAACTAACGGCAGTTAGTTTTCTAATAGTACGTCACATATTTTAAAATTATGAGTTTTTGCTGGATATTTGTTTAATTAATTATTATATAAACTTGAAACGCTAATTCGCTTCAATCGGAAATTTTTAAAGATAATATTTTTTAAACTGAACTAGTGAAACATTTAATATCCGATCATCCAAATATTTGGCAAAAGAATTGTTGGTGTATAAGCCCATAATACATTTGAAAACGAAGGGAACATACCAGATATTTTCCGAGTAATTATCAATCTGAATTTAAGCACTTGCACTATTACAGTAGGAAAATTCTGAGAAGAATCTTTCGCACGAAATAAATGAAACATAAAATATCTGCTTAGCTCAAAATTCAAAATAATGATTTTTCCATGTATCAGTCTGTAACAAATTTGAAAATGTTGGGACTAATGCATTATTTAAATCGATAATAAAGCTAAAGCATATGTGACGTAATATAAACTTACACATATTTGTAGGCATCGCAAAACCAAAATAGTTTGTTTTGCTGTCGTGTCACTCTAATTTGTTTTATTATCTCATTTATTTGTTGTTGCTAAATGTGCGGTTTCAGAAATGCTTTAAATGGGGATATGTCTCATTAAATATCACACGGGTATATCTGTGTTGTTTCCAAAGGCATGCAGAAGTGAGAACACGAAAATGGGTTTATTGTAGTTTCGTTACTCGATTCCCTTCGTGTAGTCGGAGGAGTTAAGAGTGTGAAATCACCGAGAGAGGGACGAGAAGATGCTGCAAAAAGCAAGGCAGAAAGAGGATGACTTAGGGACGGGGAAGTCCGTTTAGCACGTCAAAGGGACGTAGTAAGTGTTCTTGGTAGCATACATATAAGTACAGGTGCTTATTATAATCAAGATGCCCATAAAAGGATTTACATCCACTAATAGGTTAATCTAATCATTAGAAAGCTTAATTCTTTGAGACAGAATTGTTAAATTCAAACTTCACAATAACAATTTGTTCTTTGCGGTCTTAGGAATCATCATTCAACCTCCAGATCTTCTGCTCTTAGTCTTCTCTTAGTTTTTCCATTCCTGACGTGATTGAGTTAAATCTTAAACTTCTTTTGCGTTAGATCTTCAAAGCCCTCCCCTTCAATCCATCGTCATTCCTGCTTAATTTTTGCAACATTCTGTACAAGGATTAGAACTGTTTCATTCTAAAGCCTCCTCTTGGAAGACGGAAATCTTCACCGCTATTTTCGCCTATATCATCAGGATAATAATTTCCTCTAAGTTCTAGAAGATATTATTGGAAAATTAGAACTTGAAACAGTTACCATCGCATAATCGATTAATAAAAATGTATCGATCCTACTACTAGCCTCGGAGCAGTTAACCGACGATATTCTAGTGCTAAAAAAAACGGCTGGATACTCAAAGAAACGAAATTCAGTATCAATCAAATACGAAAGCCAGTAGAAAGGAATTTTATTTCAAAACTTCTTTTCTTTATTGCCATGAAGAAAATTGCAAAGTGCTCACCAAATATGACGAAGTAAAAAATATGGAAATTCGTTCGTTTGGTTGAAATAACCAAGAACATTTAAAGAACATTCAAACAGGTTCGAGAATTGTATAAATGCATCTTAAGAGTGATATCCCGAATTTTATTAAAATTGGAACTTTCGGCGCCACAATAGACTATCGTGGAATGATTTAACTGTGCAGAACACTGTAGAAAAGAAGGATTTTCAGCGGCGAACTGCCCAAGAAATGAAGAAAATAAAAACACTGGAAAAATGCCAACAGCTTTTGCTGAAGTGATCGAGAACGCTATTACAGAAGAAAATTAAGAATCACAACAGCAGAGAAATAACGCAACAATACGGAGTGTAACCAGCTATGATACCTTTGAACCTGAAAGCTCTTCAACGAATATCGAAGAAGTTGAAAAAAATTTACAAGCCGAAAGTTCCGATCTCGAAGATTTGAATAACCCAATTTAAAACGATTTAGATAAGGAAATCGCTACCAGCCAAACATTTTATTCCACTCTTTTAGGGGAGATTTACAACTCTCTAAAGTGCAGTGTAGATGGCATTCCTCACTTCGGTAGCTTTTATTCGACATAACACTCAGTTCGATTGTTTCTCCCCCACTAACCCCAATGGCAAACATTTTATTCCCCTCTTCTAGAGGAGATTTACAACTCTCTAAAGTATAGAGCAGATGGCATTCCTCACTTCGCTAGCTTTTATTCGGCATAAAACTCATTTCGATTGTTTCTCCCCCACTAACCCCCCATGGTAAACATTTTATCCCCCTCTTCTAGGGGAGATTTTCAACTGTCTAAAGTATAGTGTAGATGGCATTCCTCACTTCGGTAGCTTTTATTCGGCATAACACTCAGTTCGATTGTTTCTCCCCCACTAACCCCCATGGTAAACATTTTATTCCCCTCTTCTAGGGGAGATTTACAACTCTCTAAAATATAGTGTAGATGGCATTCCTCACTTCGGTAGCTTTTATTCGGCATAAAACTCATTTCGATTGTTTCTCACCCACTAACCCCCCATGGTAAACATTTTATCCCCCTCTTCTAGGGGAGATTTTCAACTGTCTAAAGTATAGTGTAGATGGCATTCCTCACTTCGGTAGCTTTTATTCGGCATAAAACTCATTTCGATTGTTTCTCCCCCACTAACCCCCATGGTAAACATTTTATTCCCCTCTTCTAGGGGAGATTTACAACTCTCTAAAGTATAGTGTAGATGGCATTCCTCACTTCGGTAGCTTTTATTCGGCATAAAATTCATTTCGATTGTTTCTCCCCCATTAACCCCAATGGTAAACATTTTATCCCTCTCTTCCAGGGGAGATTTACAACTGTCTAAAGTATAGTGTAGATGGCATTCCTCACTTCGGTAGCTTTTATTCGGCATAAAACTCAGTTCGATTGTTTCTCCCCCACTAACCCCCATGGTAAACATTTGATTCCCCTCTTCTAGGGGAGATTTACAACTCTCTAAAGTATAGTGTAGATGGCATTCCTCACTTCGGTAGCTTTTATTCGGCATAAAACTCATTTCGATTGTTTCTCCCCCACTAACCCCAATGGTAAACATTTTATTCCCCTCTTCTAGGGGAGATTTACAACTCTCTAAAGTATAGTGTAGATGGCATTCCTCACTTCGGTAGCTTTTATTCGGCATAAAACTCAGTTCGATTGTTTCTCCCCCACTAACCCCAATGGTAAACATTTTATCCCCCTCTTCTAGGGGATATTTACAACTCTCTAAAGTATAGTGTAGATGGCATTCCTCACTTCGGTAGCTTTTATTCGGCATAAAACTCATTTCGATTGTTTCTCCCCCACTAACCCCCATGGTAAACATTTTATCCCCCTCTTCTAGGGGAGATTTACAACTCTCCAAAATATAGAGCAGATGCCATTCCTCACTTCGCTAGCTTTTATTCGGCATAAAACTCATTTCGATTGTTTCTCCCCCACTAACCCCAATGGTAAACATTTTATTTCCCCCTTCTAGGGGAGATTTTCAACTCTCTAAAGTATAGAGCAGATGGAATTCCTCACTTCGCTAGCTTTTATTCGGCATAAAACTCATTTCGATTGTTTCTCCCCCACTAACCCCAATGGTAAACATTTTATTCCCCTCTTCTAGGGAAGATTTTCAACTGTCTAAAGTATAGAGCAGATGGCATTCCTCACTTCGCTAGCTTTTATTCGGCATAAAACTCATTTGATTGTTTCTCCTCCATTAGTCCCATTGGTAAACATTTTATCCCTCTCTTCCAGGGGAGATTTACAACTCTCTAAAGTATAGTGTAGATGGCATTCCTCACTTCGGTAGCTTTTATTCGGCATAAAACTCAGTTCGATTGTTTCTCTCCCACTAACCCCAATGGTAAACATATTATCCCCCTCTTCTAGAGGAGCTTTACAACTCTCTAAAGTATAGAGCAGATGGCATTCCTCACTTCGCTAGCTTTTATTCGGCATAAAACTCATTTCGATTGTTTCTCCCCCACTAACCCCAATGGTAAACATTTTATTCCCCTCTTCTAGGGGAGAATTTCA
Source organism: Ryuthela nishihirai (assembly GCA_038380435.1). Lineage (NCBI taxonomy): Eukaryota > Metazoa > Arthropoda > Arachnida > Araneae > Heptathelidae > Ryuthela > Ryuthela nishihirai. Next base: position 37,255,531 of record JAWZYU010000014.1, read on the forward strand.
ACTGTCTGAAGTATAGAGCAGATGGAATTCCTCACTTCGCTAGCTTTTATTCGGCATAAAACTCATTTCGATTGTTTCTCCCCCAATAACCCCAAATGTAAACATTTTATCCCTCTCTTCCAGGGGAGATTTACAACTCTCTATAGTGTAGATGGCATTCCTCACTTCGGTAGCTTTTATTCGGCATAAAATTCATTTCGATTGTTTCTCCCCCACTAACCCCAATAGTAAACATTTTATCCCCCTCTTCTAGAGGAGATTTACAACTTTCTAAAGTATAGAGCAGATGGCATTCCTCACTTCGCTAGCTTTTATTCGGCATAAAACTCATTTCGATTGTTTCTCCCCCACTAACCCCAATGGTAAACATTTTATCCCCCTCTTCTAGGGGAGATTTACAACTCTCTAAAGTATAGTGTAGATGGCATTCCTCACTTCGGTAGCTTTTATTCGGCATAAAACTCATTTCGATTGTTTCTCCCCCACTAACCACAATGGTAAACATTTTATTCCCCTCCTCTAGGGGAGAATTTCAACTCTCTAAAGTATAGAGCAGATGGCATTCCTCACGTCGTTAGCTTTTATTACTCTGTAATGTAAAATAGTAGAAGGCACTTCCATCTTCGCAAGCTTTCATTTGGGATAAAAGTGATTACAATGAAATTCCCCTTCCCTCCAGCATAGTGTTTCTCCTCCTCTTTAGGGGAAGATCTGAAACTCGCGAAAGTTGTAGTAGATAATCTCATTTCGATTATCATTCTCCATCTGATTTTTAATAATTGCTAATGCTACGTTTATGAGAGACACTGGTGTTTAACCGCTAATGTCAAACCATTGGAGTTTTCGAGAAATTCAAATTCGTCCGCATATACATTTCTGAAATTCAGTTTATTTAACTTGCTGTATATATTTTTGTTTGAAAATAAATAAATAAATAAATACTCCCTCAAGCAGCTGCTTGCCACAGAGGTCTGACAGGAGCCTGTCAGTTTATATGCCATAGTAGAAGATCTGAGAAGATGGCAGGACCTCAGCAGAAAAACAACAAAGTTGTATAAAAAAAAATATTACATTAAGGACCCTCCACCCCCCCCCCCCGGACAGTTGAGCATTTACCGATTTTTTTGCGCGTAGGACCTTCACTTTTCTGAGGTCCGCCTTCCTCTCAGACTTTATGGCGTATCAACTGAGAGACTCCTGTAGACTTCTGTGGCAAGCAGCTTCTTGAGGGGGATATCTTTTGGGGATTCTATCTGGGTTCGAGCCCCGGGTAAGGCATGGATGTTCGTGTTGTTTTTCTGCTGAGGTCCTGCCATCCTCTCAGATCTTCTACTGTGGCATATAAACTGACAGGCTCCTGTCAGACCTCTGTGGCAAGCAGCTGCTTGAGGGGGTATTTATTTATTTTTTATTTTTATAGATATATTTGCACTAGCTGTGTTCTACGAAGTCTTGAAGTATTGGGAGTAATCTTATAAAACTGGATGCAAACTTCATATTCTAGTTAATCTTTTAAAAACTCATCACATTAAAATTTAAAACAGCAAGTGATATATCCCCATTTGGGAAACAGAGATGGCGCCACTGTGCAGTATTCGTTCTAGCAATTTTTTAAGCCTATATCTTTAGTGTGTCTTTAGCTGAAATAATGGTTGGATAAAGTTATATCACACTTAATAAAGTTGCGAAACCTCTTACATATAGAGAAAACCTCCTAAAGGTAAAAATTAAAAATTTTAGAAGGTTCTGATGTTAATATTTCATTACTGCGCTCAAAAATTTTTTATATTTATCATTTAAAACAAAAAAAGTTTTTTTCTTTCCAACCTGGGGCGGGGTGGCTCAGTCGGTAGCGCGCCAGGCTCGTAATCTGTAGTTCCCAGGTTCGAGTCCCAGCTGGGTCAGCGTTGAGATTTATCTCCGCAAAATTCCCCGCCCTGCCCACGGTCAGTAGGGGACACCGATGGGTTTGGAAAGGCCGCCGTCAGTCGGATGGGACGTTAAGCCGTGGCCCCGTGTGCGGGAGAGCCATACCCTGTGCACGTTAAAGAACACGCTGAGTGGCCTTGACGGGAGGCTACCATCTGTCTCCCAACAGCTGTTCCAGTGGGTCCCCTCTTCCAATCTTCTCTGAGCCTTCGGGGTCAATGTGACCTGGCCATTTAGCCCATGGTGTGCAAAAAAAGTGCCGCTCAGAGGTAAAACAACCCAATTCTTTCCAACCCTTTCAAGTCCTAACTGCAACCGGGTTGAGATTTAATTCCGCTGCACTCGGTGAGAAATGGGACAACGAAGGGCTTAAAAATGCGCCGTCCTTCGGATGGGACGTTAAGCCGTGGTTCCATATGCAGGAAAGCCATACGCTGTGCCAGTGGCGTATTTTAAAATAATGTTTCGAAGACGGGTGGGTAGTTTTTCAAAAGGTAAAAAAATGGGTAATCAGTAAATAAATATTTAAAAAAAAATACGCAACCAATAAGTAAATAAAATTCAGTGTTATATTTTCCATCAATACTTAGGATCATCAATATTTAAAAACATAAAAATGCAGAAAAAAAATAATAATTGAAACGTATAGATTTGCGGAGGGTGTGTGTGAATACACTGCTGTCCTGTGCACGGTAAAGAAGATGTTGGATGTCATTGAAGGGAGTTTCCATCTTTCTCTTAACAGGTGTCCATTGGATCCCGTTTACCAATCTTTTCCGAGATTTTGTGGTCCATGGGATCTGGCCATTTAGCCTATTGCAAGTAAAAAAACCAACAATTGGACAACCCCATGAAATAAGTCATTATGGCCCACTTAGATATGTGGGAATTATGGAATAAGGGGGGAAAATCACTGCTGTCAATATAAATCTCTTATCTACAATCCACCACCAAAATTTTTAATTTCCATCATAGATCGCGTACAAATTTCGTTATTTTCTTATTTTTTCACAGTTGGGTCATTCGGAAATGTTCTATTTACACAACTGTGTTCTATTTACACAGTTGGGTCATTCGGGAATGTTCTATTTACACAACTGTGTTCTATTTACACAGTTGGGTCATTCGGGAATGTCTATTTACACAACTGTGTTCTATTTATACAGTTGGGTCATTCGGGAAAGCGAATCTTAACATTTCATCAATTCCTATACAACCTAAGAAGAATTAAAGCGAGGGAATTAAGCTAGTGATTCGAATTGAGCCGTGGCACCTATAAGAAAAAAAAAATTCTGAAATTGAGCTAAAAAGTAAATCGAACATGATAAATGAAAAGTCTTGAAATATAAATTATATCGTCACGATAAATATATAAAGCAAGAATTCGTAGATAATAAATTGCTTCAACGTGTATGACGGGATATACTGGTGGTTGTGAAAGAAAGTAAATTGCGAAATGAGGCTGATTCAATAACAATTAAAATGCATAGTTTCTGGAAGAGGCCTTCAAACTCTTTTATTGGAGATTATCTAAATGCTGGATGACCGAACATCATTTTGGAAGATTATTTTCGTTTAAAGACTTAAACAATATGGCTTGTATGAAGAGTGCATAACACTTTCATGAAAGGGTTACATGTGGTATTAAAATTCTGGGAAAATGGAATATTTTCAAAAAATTATTCAATCAAATAAAAAAAATTGAAGAAAAAAAAATCATTTAAAAACAATGAATGAGCAGAAAATTTTTCCGAAATAAAGCAAGATCAAGTATATTTTAAATTGTAATAAGAACTGTGTTGCTGTTTTTTACGCGCAAATCCAAAAAAATAGACTTGTCAGATGTTGGGAACGTCATTGTTGTCAGCGTTGGAGATATCATAACATTAATTTCTATATTCTAGCTTGCCGTTTGCTGCGAGGACCGGATTTTCAAATCTTTATAGACCATATAAGGCCCAAGAGTCGCATTTTAGAGACCCTTCTTATATGGTCTGATGTAATGAATCCAGTGCTAGGTATGTCATGATGAAGTTAATCCGGCGATACTAAGTGTGCCATGATGAAGTAAATCAGTTTCTAAGCGTGCCGTGATGAAGTGAATCAGTTTCTAAGCATGCCGTGATGAATGAATCAGTTTCTAAGCGTGCCGTGATGAAGTGAATCAGTTTCTAAGCATGCCGTGATGAATGAATCAGTTTCTAAGCGTGCCGTGATGAAGTGATTGGATTGTTTTACCTCTGAGCGGCACTTTTTTGCACACCATGGGCTAAATGGCCAGGTTACATGGACACCGAAGGCTCAGAGAGGGTTGGGGGAGGGGACCCACTGGAACAGCTGTTGGGAGACAGATGGTAGCCTCCCGTCAAGGCCATCCAGCGTGTTCTTTAACGTGCACAGGGTATGGCTCTCCCGCACACGGAGCCACGGCTTAACGTCCCATCCGACGGATGGCGGCCTTTCCAAGCCCATCGGTGTCCCGTACTGACAGTGGGCAGGGCGGGTAATTTTGCGGAGATAAATCTCAACGCTGACCCAGCTGGGACTCGAACCTGGGAACTACAGATTACGAGCCTGGCGCGCTACCGACTGAGCCACACCCGCCCTTCTGGCACTAAGCCTTCAATGATGAAGTGAAACCAGTGCCAGGTGTACTGGTTTCACTTTATCATGATCATGTCATTGCTTCAATTGATGAAGGGAATGCAAAACTAAAAAAAATAAAAATGAATACCCCCTCAAGCAGCTGCTTGCCACAGAGGTCTGACAGGAGCCTGTCAGTTTATATGCCAGAGTAGAAGGTCTGTGAGGATGGCAGGACCTCAGCAGAAAAACAACACACACATTAGGCATGATATAATGAAGTGAAACCAGTACTTAGTTGGTTATGATGAAGTGAATCCAGTATTAAGAGTGCCATGATTAAGTGAATTCGGTACTAAGCTTGCCATGATGAAGTGAATCCAATACTAAGTGTGCAATGATGAAGTGAAACCAGTACTAGGTGTGCCATGATGAAGGAAAATTAGTATTAGGTGTGTCATGATGAAGTGAAGCCAGTACTGGGTGTGCCATGATAAAGGAAAATTAGTTTTAAGTGTGTCATGATGAAGTGAAACCGGTATTAGATGTGCCTTGATGAAACAGATCTAGTACTAGGCATGCCATGATGAAGTGAATCCGAACAAGGCATGCCTAGTGAACCTAATACTGGTTCACTAGGCATGACACGATGAAGTGAGTCAGGTGCTAATTGTGTCATGATGAAGTGAAACCAGTAGTAGTGGCTGCATGATGAAATGAAGCCAGTACTTGGTGTGCCGGGATGAAGTAAATCCAGTACTAGATATTCCTCAACGTGATAAAGATTGAGAACCACTACTATTTTAAGCAGACTCAAAAATCAGTAAAGGACAAAGCTTACGATGCTAAAAGCGATTGCTAAAAAGAATTGATAGAACGCGTTATCAGATATTTCTACTGGTTAGGAATTTAGAATCAGGTGTATACTTTGATTCTTTGTCACATTGTTAGACAATTTTGATGATTGATATCGATAGGCTCATGTGAATCTTCAGTGGTCTGTGGAGAGAAATAAGCTGTATGTACAGGTCCTTAAAATTTATTTAAAAGAAAAAAGGTTCGAAGAGTAGGGAAAACGGAAGATGAATGAGAGTACACTTAATAGTGAATTCACTTCATCAAGGCACACCTAGTACTGGATTCACTTGATCAGAGCACACCTAGTACAGGATTCACTTGATCAGAGCACACCTAGTACAGGATTCACTTGATCAGAGCACACCTAGTACAGGATTCACTTGATCAGAGCACACCTAGTACAAGATTCACTTGATCAGAGCATACCTAGTACAGGATTCGCTTGATAAGAGCACACCTAGTACAGGATTCACTTGATCACAGTACACTTAGTACTGGTTCCATTTCATCATGACACGCCAAATACTGGTTTCACTTTGTCGCAGCACACCTTGTGCTGGTTTTACAATGGGCTGGGGTCGTTCAGTCAGCAGTACACCAGGCTCGTAATCTGCAGTTAATCTCCTGCGTAATCTCCTGGTTCGAGTACCAGCTGGGGCCAGTGTTGAGACTTCTCTGCAGAAAAACTCCCTACCCTTCCTTCGATCATTAGGGGACACTGTTGGGCTTGGAGAGTTCGCCGTCCGTCGGATGGTACATTAAGCCGTGGATCCATGTCCTGTGTACATTAAAGAACACGCTGGGCCGTCTTGCTTTAACTACAGTTTTCTTTTTGTTCCACTATAGTTACTTATAAGCCGTCCCGTGGCCGAGTGGTTGGCTACTGATCTACGGGACCTGGGTTCGAGCCCCGGGTAAGGCATGGCTGTTTGTGTCGTTTTTCTGCTGAGGTCCTGCCATCCTCTCAGACCTTCTACTGTGGCATATAAACTGACAGGCTCCTATCAGGCCTCTGTGGCAAGCAGCTGCTTGAGGGGGTATTTATTATTTTTTATTTATAGTTACTTATTCAATATATTTTTACAAATAGTTGTCAAAATGTTTTTTTTTTTTAGCAATGGGCCATTTTGACGGAATACTATCTGTCTCCTAACAGCTGTTCAGTTTGTCCTCTCCCCCCAGACCTTCTGTGAGCTTTCGGAATCTTGTGACCTGGTGATTTAGCCCATTGTGTGCAAAAAGAGTGCTACTCAGAGGTAATACAACCCAATCCAAGTGGTTTCACTTCATCGCGGCACACTTCATCAAGATTTCCTCAAGATTTAGGCAAGAAATATAAAAACTTAAAGAGATGCTTCAATAAATTGTGTAAAGTGCAAAATAAAGTGTTAGCTCTACCTGATGTAGTGGCCAGTCAAAATCTTATTTTGTCTTAGAAGGATGTCCTTGTATGAGAAGGCCTGTAGAAACAGGGAGTAGTTTCTAGGACTCTTCTCTGTCCTATCTTTTTTCAAATCGAAAGAAACAGAGAAATCTAGAGGTAGAAAGAGTTTCGCATAAAACACAGCTATTCAGTTAAAAATATGCAGAAAGCCGTATAACTATTGAATCATTCAGAAGGACAGGAAAGCAGATTTCACTGTTGATCAGACAAGTAGCTAGAAGAAGTTTTCTGCTCGGTGGGGGGGAAGGAAACATTCAATGTAGGCACAGAATTTTTAATTATACGTAATAGATGCTAAACAATGAATTACTATGAATGGGAAGTAATTTTTTTAGATCTCAATCTATTAACGCATTTTACATTGCTCTTTAGGGGAGGCTCCCTCCCGCATCTTCCAGCATAGTTGCAGACAGACACAAAGAAAGGCAATCAAGTAAGAAAGCAGACAGGAGTCCGAGTCTAATTCGCTTATTGATCGAGAAAGCGGAAAATAAAGGAATCAATAGTGATCCTAATACAGAAGAGAGGAAATTGAAATCGGTGAAATCTGAAAGTGATCGGAGAGGAGGACAAAGAAAAGGAGACTCAGACAATGTTGGAGTCAGAGGAAAGAAAGGAAAGAAGCACATTGATCTGATTTTAGGAGAGTGAAATGGAGAAAAGAGAAGGTAAATGGGAGAGAAAGAAAAAGGAAAAGGAAAAGATCTCTGTTTGGCAAAAAGCTTAAGAAGTTTCATTTGCATCTTTAATGGCGAGAGAGAAGAAGAAAGACTTCTTTCTCAAGCGAAATTAAAAGAATGTCGAAAATGGAAATTGCAACGAGTTATCTGAGAAAGAAAAATGGAAATTGCAACGAGTTATCTGAGAAAGAAAAATGGAAATTGCAACGAGTTATCTGAGAAAGAAAAATGAAAGATGATGAAACAACAGATTCACGAAACTGAAAAACAAATAAATACAAAGTTAGAGATTGGAAAGAATAAAGCAAGTAGAGAGACAGAAAGCGGAAAAAAATGGCAGACCTGCTTTAAGAAGAGAAGAAAAAAAAATGTAACATCTTTATTAGCCACGTTTAAAAGATCTCATTTGCATTGTTATGAAGTTGTCCTCATCGACTGACAGAGGAACAATAGAACGCAATTTCTTTCATGTTAGCCGAAACTTTGTAGTTCTGTAATGAGGCAAATTACCGACCCTATTACTTCTTCGAAACGAACCTAATTAGGATCTGGAATGTGTGAAAGCAATCAATAAGCGATCAGCAAAACAAGACTTCTCTCCCCATGACCTATTACCTTAATTAACTCTCTCAAATTAGCAATTAGATTGGGATTCGGCTCCAAATGCATCCGATTCTCGCTGACTGACTTGACTGCGCCGTAGTTATGCGGGGACCGCGTAACCTCCCCGCCTCACCGGTAGTTAATGGGACCGCCAGTTGCAAGTGGATCGCCATGTAGACGGATGCATTCCAACTGTGGCGGTAATTACGGCAGTAAATCAGTAGCAGCATGAGTGATGTGTCGTTAATTTGTTTTAATTTGCTGCCGGTAAAAGGGTCTGACACGCCATTTGGCAGAGAACGAGAAACACTCGATAGAGATGTATGATCTCCTCCTGCTCCGTGGCAAACAAATTAGATGATTACTAGAGGATGTAATTAATTTGAGGGCTTTTCGCTCGAAATATGGTCAAAGGAGTCTTTGTAAGTATGAGCAAAGTGGGCGTAATGAGACAAAAAGATCGACCCACTGATTTAAGAGGAGCACGGAAGAATGGCTTTAAATTTATTGAACAGATGGTCGACTTAATGACAGCTCGAAAATACACTGGTTTCCATAAATTAAGGGAAATCCCATGTTAAGTCAACGGGAAGATAACGTCGAAGTTCTGTAACTTCTAAAATAAGTTTTTTGTTTCGAAAAATGTGATTGCAGATAAAGATCTCAATCAAATAAATCAATATCTCGATTTTCAACAATATTCGTTCAATTTAATGAGTTATGGAAGTTTGAATTTTTAACGATAACAATGCCAGTCACAAAAATTGACTTCGGAAATTAATTAAAACTTAGTAATAAGTATTGTATCAAAGTGTTTAATAAAATAAGTGTGAATTTTATAAGGTTTTTAAACAATTCTTTCACTATTCATCAGTTTTGTACGTTTCTAAGTCATGGCTCCGTGTGTGGGAGAGCCATACCCCGTTCATGTTAAAGAGCACGCTGGATGGCTTGACGAGAGGCTACCATCTGTCTCCTAATAGCTGTCCAGTGAATCCCTATCCGATCTTCTCTTATCCCTTTAGCCCATTGTGTGCAAAATAATGCCATTCAAAGGTAAAACAATCGAACTTTCCTGATGCGATTGAGTTTACTGGGAAGCCCACTTCTTAAACGCAGGGGGAGGGGCGGTAAGTAATTTCTTTTTTAAGTGGCTTAAATCCTAGGTTGTCCCGTGGCCGAGTGGTTAGCGCGTTTGGCTACTGATCTGAGAGACATGGATTCGAGTTCGTTTCTGTTCTTTTTCTGCTGAGGTTCCGCCATCCTCACAGACCTTCTACTATGGCGTATAAACTAACAGCTCCTGTCAGATCTCTGTGGCAAGCACTGCTTGATGGAATATTTATTATTTATGTATTTAACCCTAGAACTTTCGCTTTTCACAAATGTACAAAGGAACAGTACATCTATATATGGAGCCACGGGGAAAGGGAAAAATCATTGCCGACATATTACTCGATAACGGTAGCGACTTAAAAAGCGTAAGGAAATCTTATAGAACGTTCTGAATAGAATCTTCAATATTCAGGAAAAAAGAGTAAGTAGGTTTGGGTGGGTGATGGTTTAAGTTGGAGCAATACACTTTTTATTATGTTCTTATCATGACTTGAAGCCAACTGATATATAAAATAGATATGATATAACAGATTTAACACTGCTGAGTAAAATTAAAAAACTTAATCACTTTCCAAGCTGTTTTATTATTGTTCCAATAGATCAAAATAGCCTTTTGATCGGTGAATACAGGACAGTAGGGATGTTAGTCACTTCTTGTCGAAATATATGAAGTAAGTCTTTTCCTATTGCACGGATCACACTACCCTGTATTCACCGATCAAATGCTATTTTGATCTACTGGAACAATTAAAGAACAGCTTGGATAGTGATTAAGTTTTTTAGATACGATATGTCTAAATATGGAGATAAAATGTTCCTCAAAATGCGTTTCACTTTAAAGTTTCTTGCCGTTGAAAAGCTATGGGATGATCGAATCCCATGCGAAAGCAATGGGTATGTGTTGGAGGATGGGAACCCACTGGACAACTATTAGAAGACAAATGGAAACCTCCCCGTCAAGTCCATCCAGCGTGTTCTTTAAGGTGCACAGGTTTTGGCTCTCCTGCACATAGGGACGCATCTTTAAGTCCTATTCGATTGATGGTGGTCATTCTAAACCCTTCGGTGTTTCCTTTGTGATGGAGGGAAGAGTGGCGGTTTGACGGAGATAAATCTCAACTGTAAACACTAGCGATGACTCGAACCTGGGAAATATAGATTACGAGCTTGGAGCACTACCGATTGAGTCAATCCTCGACCTGAGTTTAAGAACATTTGAATGTGCTTCCAATCGAAAACCATGAGATTCATTTTTTGGAGTGAAAGAAACTATGGGGAAAGTAAAATCACTTAAAGCTACGCATACATTCAAATTTAAATACTTTAGAAAGGATGAAGTGTTATTAAGTGATGCATGATGGGAATATAAAATGGGAAAACAAAATAGTCGATAATTTTTTTTTCTCATTTGTCTGGCCTGTTAACATAGTTTTTCTTTCTTTCGCATTACTTTGCGGACAAGTTGAAATGTTCTTTTTCGAATTCTCCGAGTATTGAAGCTACATTTTTTTTTATTCCAAAAGTGGAAATTCTATTCCTGTGATGGAGTCGTGAATTATAAGAAAACTATTCGAAATATTTCTCATTTCTTAATTGAGTTCATGGACAAAATGGGATCTCTGGATCGAGGTTAAATCAATAATAAAACTGCTGAATAAAAACATCTGTCAGGGGTCTTGGTGACCTGCTCATTGTTTTCCTATGGGATTCGATTATTTTGTGTGTGGTTTTTCAACAACACAGAAACTTTTCAGTCACGTATTTAGAGGCAAGTTTCATCTCCATGATTTGGGATATCGTACTTATTTTACATATTAAACTTACAGGCTCCTGTCAGACCTCTGTGGCAAAGCAGCTGCTTGAGGGGATTTTTTTTAATGCTATGTTTCACCAACTAAAAATGTTCTTCAGTCGGTTTCACAGACTAGAAATTATTTTTCAGCAAGTTTCACAAACTAAAAAAGCTTTCCAGAAAGTTTCACAGACTAGAAATGTTTTTTCAGTAAGTTTCACAGACTGGAAATCATTTTTCATCAAGTTTCACAAACTAAAAACTTTTCCAGAAAGTTTCACAGACTAGAAATGTTTTTTCAGTAAGTTTCACAGACTGGAAATGCTTTTCAGCAAGTTTCACAGACTGGAAATCATTTTTCATCAAGTTTTACAAACTAAAAAAACTTTTCCAGAAAGTTTCACAGACTAGAAATGTTTTTTCTGTAAGTTTCACAGACTGGAAATGCTTTTCAGCAAGTTTCACAGACTGGAAATCATTTTTCAGCAAGTTTAACAAACTAAAAGAACTTTTCCAGAAAGTTTCACAGACTAGAAATGTTTTTTCAGTAAGTTTCACAGACTGGAAATGCTTTTCAGCAAGTTTCACAGACTGGAAATCATTTTTCATCAAGTTTTACAAACTAAAAGAATTTTTCCAGAAAGTTTCACAGACTAGAAATGTTTTTTCAGTAAATTTCGCAGACTGGAAATGCTTTTCAGCAAGTTTCATAGACTGGAAATCATTTTTTAGCAAGTTTCACAAACTAAAAGAACTTTTCCAGAAAGTTTCACAGACTAGAAATGTTTTTTCAGTAAGTTTCACGGACTGGAAATGCTTTTCAGCAAGTTTTACAGACTGGAAATCATTTTTCATCAAGTTTCACAAACTAAAAAACTTTTCCAGAAAGTTTCAGACTAGAAATGTTTTTTCAGTAAGTTTCACAGACTGGAAATGCTTTTCAGCAAGTTTCACAGACTGGAAATCATTTTTCAGCAAGTTTCACAAACTAAAAAAACTTTTCCAGAAAGTTTCACAGACTAGAAATGTTTTTTCCAGTAAGTTTCACAGACTTGAAAAGTTTCACCATTGTTTTTGACAAGCTAGAACTGCTTTACAACAGAGCTACACCAACTGAAGAGATTATTCCCGATTAGACTCCATAAATTAAAGATGCTCAATTGTTGGATGTTTTTATGCATTTCTTATACGGTGTTTCAAACTAGAACTAGACTTTCTCCAGCATTTTCCTTTTGTTTCTGCTGTTACTCTCAGTGAACTTAGCTTTCAAGCAGTTACTTGCACCGTGGTCTATGGTCAAATACAAATGCCTACACAAAAAACTACAAATATCTGCAAACATGATCTTTGAATTAACCCTGCGTTACAAGAAAACACTGTTTTTTTTTTATATCGCATTGAAAGACTATTGTGCCTGATTTTTTTTACTGTCTTGGATGCTCCCCAAAGAATTAAACTCCTTTGGTCTAAATGAGCTCAGGAAATAAATTTAATCGAATCCTAGTTAGCGGAAAAGTCTTTTATGGTTTTGGAATTAAACGGCTGAGACAAGTGATATAGTAAAACATTTGCACAAATGAATTTGGTGGATATAAAATTGTATGACAAATCAGCAGAAAAAAATTTATTGGCAGAGCATGATTGAAAATTTTTATATTTTCTGATATTTTTAAGAGATAATTTACAAAATGCTAAAAATTGGAGAGAAAAAAGCGGTTGCCAAAGAGATGGAAATTTTTTCCGAATAACAAAAACATATAAATAACCCCAAGAGCTGTAAAATGCAAGTAATAAATTTATCATCTTCAACATCTGAACTATTGAATCAGTAATCATTCTTTTCTTCCATTATGAAATCGTGGAAGAGCAATTTAAACACTGTAATTTATAAATGAATGAGCCATTTGCTGTTGGCTCCAACCACTGATGAGCCGCATCTTCACGATGGTGCCACGCCCCATCATCATGAAGCTCCGCGAAGCTTCTCCTCCCACAGCCTCAGGGTTCGATTAGATTTAGGCCACTTACTGGCTCGATTACTGTAATTAACGAGACTATCTTCCCCTTTGGGAAGTCTTGGCCGCCAATAGCCGCACACAAAATTTTTGAAGCCACCTTCTGGGCAAGAAAAGGGTGGGAGTCCTTCATGGTGCCTACTTCAGTAGTTTGCTGAAAAAAAGAGATTGGCTCTCCTGGAAACTGATTTTGAAGAAAAAAAAAATCATGATTTTTATCCTGTGAATAGTTAATGCAGTAAATAACCCTATAAAGAAAAAATAAAAAAAAATAAAATATATAAATATAAAATCAAAGCAGTTTATTGTTTCTGAATTGTTAATTTATACATTTCACCCTGATTAAAATATCAGTATTTCTGAATCTTGAAACCTATTATAGTCTGAATAACCCTTAATTAGAGCAGGAATTCTAAATGTTTCATGACTTAATAACAATGAGATTAAGATTCTGATTCATAACGGAGCAAGGCCGTCCCGTGGCCGAGTGGTTAGCGCTCTTGGCTGCAAATCTAAGGGACCTGGGTTCGAGCCCCGGGTAAGGCATGGATGGATGGATGTATGTGTCGTTTTTCTGCTGAGGTCCTGCCATCCTCTCAGACCTTCTACTGTGGCATATAAACTGACAGGCTCCTGTCAGACCTCTGTGGCAAGCAGCTGCTTGAGGGGGTATTTATTTATATCATTAACGGAGCAATAGGATTAAATGTGTGTTGGGGGAGGAAAATTTTGAATCTTATTGATTAGCAATTTTCAGTGCACTAAAGATATGCTAAATTATATATTATAAATACTATTATAAAATAATCTCTTGTAATACTGTTTGTTTGTGCCAGATGTATTATTTGCTTTGAGGAATCAATAAACAGAATTGTAACTATATGAATCTCACGGATAGATGACGTTTGTGAAGCATGATTTATTGCCAAAACCCTTTTACATAGAATATTAACTCTCGAATTTGTTACCTAGGTATAAACTGGAAGGGGAACGGAGTATTATTCCATTGTGATGATGTATAGAACTTGCCTAACACCTGAAGTCCAAGTTTCACTTCCTGTAGTGTAGAACAGTGATTTTCAACGTGCCTCCCATCATGGGTCACATGGAAAACGGAACATTAAGTAGTCACAGTAAATTTCTGAAAGGGCCACCCAAACTTAACTGTTAGAATAAAATATTACAAATGAAACGTAAAAATCCTATTTATTATTTTCATGATAAACTTATTTTATAATTTTAACAAGCCTACTTATTAATAGTTTTCTGATATTTTAAGACAGGGGTGCTCAAACCGTGGCCCGCGGTCCACTTGTGTCCCCTTATTTGTGGCCCACGGTCCACTTGTGCCCCCTTATTTGTGGCCCGCGGTCCACTTGTGCCCCCTTATTTGCGGCCCGCGGTCCACTTGTGCCCCCTTATTTGTGGCCCGCGAACACCACGAAGCTTCCAAGAAGTATTTTAAACATATATATATAATAGAGCGACATGTACCAAATTTTCAAATTAGCCCGCAACTTCTCTAAGGTTGAGCACCCCTGTTTTAAGAAATATCTACAAAATGCTAAAAGCTTTGCGGCTGGCAGCCACAATCGGTCACATTGAGTAAAGTGCCATATCAGAATATTTTTTGTTAGCAGTTCTTATGCTGCTACTATACATTTTATGCCTTTATGAATTTTTCTTTCCTACTTAGAAATAAAGTACCGATTATTAGAATATCAGTATACGATATGAATTTATATTATAAATAAACAGTGCAGATGATGCATTACTTTTTTGCTAACTAATAGCAGCTATGGGAGTTCTTGTGTCCTGGTCATTTAGCCCATTGTGTGTAAAAAAAAGAAAAAAGTGCCGCTCGGAGGTTGAACAACCCATCTCGTCGTCAATATCAGTTGCCAAAAGGGACAATTTGGGCGATAATAACTCTGTCCTTTAATTCATTGATGATGTGGTACTGGAGGATGATAAATTGCATTTCTGAAGAAACACTGCAGAAAGAAATCGAGTTGGGGTTAGGTCTAATGAACAAGGAGGGCACTTAAGGAGATCGCCATGACTGACTGATCCATTGGCTTGAGAAATGTTGCTTTAGAAAATCTCTCACTTGCAGAGTTGGGTTGTTTTACCTCTGAGCGGCACTTTTTTGCACACCATGGGCTAAATGGCCAGGTCACATGGACCCCGAAGGCTTAGAGAAGGTTGGGAGAGGGGACCCACTGGAACAGTTGTTGGGAGACAGATGGTAGCCTCCCGTCAAGGCCATCCAGCGTGTTCTTTAACGTGCACAGGGTATGGCTCTCCAGCACACGGTACCACGGCTTAACGTCCCATCCGACGGACGGCGGCCTTTCCAAGCCCATCGGTGTCCCCTACTGACCGTGGGCAGGGCGGGGAATTTTGCGGAGATAAATCTCAATGCTGACCCAGCTGGGACTCGAACCTGGGAACTACAGATTACGAGCCTGGCGCGCTACCGACTGAGCCACCCTGACCCCCTCACTTGCAGAGAGACACACTTTCCCATGCACTGCTGGTTAAGTTTCCTCAATCCAAAACATACATTATTCTTTCCCTGAATCTGTGGGATCGCCCACTTTTGGGTGCTTAACAGAATGTTCAGAGAAAACCATTCCGCCATTCCATTCAGCTCTGTTTTCAGAATTGCTGCCTATTCCCCTCCCCCAAATGTGGCTCCTGGTACCGAGAGTGCGTTGAATACAACTGCAAACCGATAAAAAAAAAAGACGTACTTTGTTTCCCTTTCTTGTGACAAATAAATTACTTATAAATAATGTTTGAAATTGAAGAGCTGCTTAGTAATTACTCTTTTACATGTATTTCATTCGCATAGGCTGAAAGGAAAAATTTCGACTTTGAAAATTACTTCACAATGGAAGAACGTTCCATAGAGGTATTGCCAAGTGAATATCACTAGATATGTCATGTTTGTTTTTAATAAAAAAAAAAATGAAACCATGAAAGTGACACTATAAACAATGATGTTTCCCCTTCGTGATTTAGGGGCGGGGGGTGGCTCAGTCGGTAGCGCGCCAGACTCGTAATCTGTAGTTCCCAGGTTCGAGTCCCAGCTGGGTCAGCGTTGAGAATTATCTCCGCAAAATTCCTCCGCCCTGCCCACGGTCAGTAGGGGACACCGATGGGCTTGGAAAGGCCGCCGTCCGTCGGATGGGACGTTAAGCCGTTGCCCCGTGTGCGGGAGAGTCATACCCTGTGCACGTTAAAGAACACGCTCGATGGCCTTGACGGGAGGCTACCATCTGTCTCCCAACAGCTGTTCCAGTGGGTCCCCTCCCCCAACCTTCTCTGAGCCTTCGGGGTCCTTGTGGTCTGGCCATTTAGCCCATTGTGTGCAAAAAAGTGCCGCTCAGAGGTAAAACAATTCAATCCAATCCTTCGTGATTTAAATGATACTAATAGTTTGTACAATGCGCGTTGATGCAAGGAAAATGAGACACGAAATATGTTCAAATAAGGAATAATAATAAATTATAGGCTAATTCCACCAGATACTTAATTGCATGGTGTTGTGTTTGGACTTATTTGCTATTTTTATTAAAACAGATGTCATTAGGTCTTAGATTCAATGTTCTGTGAAGATGTTTCAGATATTCATAGAGTATTAAAATATATATATATGTAAATAGTTGTCCCGTGGCCGAGTGGTTAGCGCGCTTGGTTACTGATCTACGGAACCTGGGTTCGAGCCCTGGGTAAGGTATGGCTGTTTGTGTCGTTTTTCTGCTGAGGTCCTGCCATCCTCTCAGACCTTCTACTGTGGCATATAAACTGACAGGCTCCTGTCAGATTCTGTGGCAAGCAGCTGCTTGAGGGGTATTTTATGCTAACAGCAAAACAGTTGGGCTCTTATCTTCAAGCATAGTTTCTCATTGAAAACAGATTGTAGATAAAGAAAAAACCGTATCTTTTCGATTCATAAAAGATTACTCACTTTCCACAATACTGGCTTAGTATTCAGAGCGTTCTGAAACATTTAATAGCAGCTTATCTCTAAAGTTAGGTACTTAAAACAAATGATGTTCATCATAATCTTTAGTAAGTGAAGATTTTAGAATCTGTGTTAAGATTTTTAGTCATCAGTTTTAGAAAACCTTTTATTTGGACAATCTGTGATCGATGAGAATTAAACGTTTCATCTTTCGTTACACTCCAAATATTGAGTGAATATTGGTGAAAATAAGGATATGGAGAATTTGATTTTGCCATTTGTCTTATTCTAGTCTCTTTTCATTTTAAAGAGCTTATTTTACAATTTGTGAATTTCATTTAATGTTCACAACGTTAAAAGCTTATTTCGTTAATTTTCTTCTTGATATCAGATCTGAATGATATTATGGGCTATTTTACCTCTGAGCGGCACTTTTTTTGCACACCATGGGCTAAATGGTCAGATCACATGGACCCCAAAGACTCAGAGAAGGTTGGGGGAGGGAACCACTGGAACAGCTGTTGGGTGACAGGTGGTAGCCTCCCGTCAAGGCCATCCAGCGTGTTCTTTAACGTGCACAGAATATGGCCCTCCCGCACACGGGGCCACGGATTAACGTCCCATCCGACGGACGGCGGCCTTTCCAAACCCAACGGTGTCCCCTACTAACCGTGGGCAGGGCGGGGAATTTTGTGGAGATAAATCTCAACGCTGACCCAGCTGGGACTCGAACCTGGGGACTACAGATTACGAGCCTGGCATGCTACCGACCCCCCTCACCATATTATGTTAGGTAAAAATAATACTGACACTTAAATCTTGCTAGACCAAACGCAGGAGCTTATCTCTTTCAAGCGACAGCTAATTATTGCCAGACTTACCATATTCCCCTCGAGTTTTGTGCATCGTATCGCTACTAGCTTTCGACATCTCTTGAGGATCATTCTGAAGTATTCCTTAGATGTCAGTAGAGGTCGCCTAACCCAACCTGAGGTGCTGGGTTTGAACAAAAACTTGGCATTTAAAGGGTTAATCATTTTCGTTTTATTGCAGTTTTAATTTTATTATATGTGGAATAACGCTGCAAATTGTGTCGACATACAATATATGAACGCAGTTAACAAATTTTATGTTTTCTGCAACGTCCTTAGTAAGACGTAGTAAACAGTGACTGCAAAAGATTTATCGCTTTCTTAAACGCAAGTAAGCCTTGCTCTGCTTCATAAACCACCGGGAGCAACTCTTCTCGAGTAAATGCTTAACTCCGTGAACTTAACAGAATTGGTCGTAAGCAAGACTGAAGGAGCAAATGTGGATGCAATCTCAGACCAAGTTGGCATCCTGACAGCGATATCTATAACTTCCGCTGCTATAACGGCACGTGCTGTGTTGCTAAGGGAGTGGGGGTGGGAAAAAGAGGAGGAAGGTTGGGGGGGAAAGGTGGGGTAGGAAGTTTCTGATTAATCACCGCCTAATGAGCAGTGGAGAGGGCGTAGAAATAACCTCTAGCCCATGACTTGAGAAGACAGGGAAAAGAAGAGGGAAGAGAATAGGGATCTTTGCCCACTCTTCGCTCTCGGTAATAGCTGGCCTAATGAGTGAAAGTGATACGGGTAAGCGAGGCAGACAGAAGCTGTTGCTTCCTCTCCTCTCTCGGCTGTTGTCAGTGATGGACAGACGCTCCGCCCACTTACGGACTCTTCCCTGTGACATACGGGAGCTGTGGGGCTGGGACGAGAGACACTTCGTCACACTCCGCCAACTTTGGAGTAGCAACTGTGAAAACATTGGCTTTTGGGAATTTCCTTACATCAACAGATGCAGGGATCGTGCTAAATGTGGAGGAGAGGAATGCATTTGCAAAATCATTTCTGATTTCTTTGTGATCTGGAGACATTCAGCTCAGGACTTAAGGATTTTAATGGGCTACCACCCCACTTAAAGTTGTTGGGCTATGAGCAGATCGTGATTATTATTATAAATATGATTATAGGCTGCAATAACTTTATTTAACCAAAATATTTTATTAAATTAAATTATTTTATTAACCAGATTATAGCCGCAATAACTTTATTTCTATGGTAAAATTCTATGGTTCAATTTATTTCTATGGTTCAAGAGCCGAGCTCTTTCGACCACTGTTCCTCAGGGCTAAAACAAGAGGGTAAGTACAGAAAACATCACAGGACTAGGTTCCCCAATTAAATGCATTTATTAATTAAATTTTCCATTTAACTCTTCAATAGCAACAGGTACAGAGACCTCAGTGATCAAACAGCATGAAAGGTCTATGGCAGTATGGCTTAGAACAAATTTGGCGATAATTTTCAACCTACTACGGGATAAAGGGGACCAGAGCAGGAAAAGTGTCAGTTCTCTTTCCTTGGCACAAAAGGGTAACATCAAGCCCCAGTTCATCTTGCGCGTTTTTCGCTGCTCTCGTCTACAGCTTAAGTGATCAGTTCTGCGTATCGGCTTTTCTCCTCCTTAGTGGCTAACATCAGCGTATTTATATAGTAGGTTAAACGTACTCAATCTCGACGTTCGTCTATTGGCCCCAGCTGGTCTGCAAAGTTAGTTTTATGGCCCCCACCCGATCAGCGGAGACGATTTTTCTTACATCCGACGCACATGAGAATCAGCAATAGAAGTGAGAACGCACTTCCTCTTTTGGGCTGCTTTCCTGGGTGCAGGGCCGGACCATCCGTGAAGTGTGTGGAGCACGTCCATTAGCCAGTGCCGATGCTTTGGTAGCTGGACAGCAGTTGACAGGCTGGGATGAGCCTCTCCCAGTAAGAATCGTCATCTTGCACCGACTTCCAGAATTTCAAGCCCTAGGGCTTCGTCTTCATGGGCACGAGCATTGGAGAGCAAAAGACTAGACGATAAGACAAAGTTAGGGCTTAGTGTGACGAAATCACCATAATGGCAGGAGATCGAATCCAAAAATACGTCTAGTCTACATTTCGGGAAACGTGAGCATGAGAGTACTTCAAATTTGCTCAGGATAAAAAACAAAAATTGCGCGCATTTAAAAAAAATATATATTAGCTGTCAGTCCATGACGGGGAGTTTGAATCCTGTCAGAATCAGACCCTTGGATCTTTGATTCCTGTGAACCATAGGTCTTCGAGCAAATCTCATCAGAAACAAAGACCCATGGGTCTCCGATTTTAATAGGGTTTAAACATTCTCCATCAAGGCTCTCAATTAACATTTTTTGAATAAATAAGTGTTAACTTCTTTTTAAAAGTTATTTGTTCATAAAAGGGAAGAATTAGTATATTTACCATTAGGAAAGTGAATAAATTAAATTTATTTTCACTTTTCGCCATGTACAAATTTGAAGTGTACGACACTGGGTGATATAAATATGTATCGTCATTTGTCATGTACTTTAGAGGTTCGAGTCCCAGCCTAGGTCAGCGTTGAGATTTATCTCCGCAAAATTCCCCGCCCTGCCCTCGGTCATTAGGGGACACCGATGGACTTGGAAAGTCAGCCGTCCGTCGGATGGGACGTTAAGCCGTGTCTCCGTGTGCGTGAGAGCCATACCATGTGCACGTTAAAGAACACGCTGGATGGCCTTCACGCGAGGCTACCATCTGTCTCCCAACAGCTGTTCCAGTGGGTCCCCTCCCCCAACTTTCTCTAAATTTTCGGGGTCCTTATGACCTGGCCACTTAGCCCATAGTGTGCAAAAAAGCGCCGCTGAAAGGTAAAACAACCCAACCCAACTTGTCATGTACTTTAGATTGGCTGCAGCTTCCCAGGATGAAAGCCACTATCCGAATCCGCTTCACGACCGACCGGGAGCTTCCACGGCCACTCGGCGTATTAGAGACCTAATCCCGACGGTAGACAGCCTTGGAGCCTCTCTATGTCTTGTTGATTTATTTCGAACAATAATGAGCACAGGCAAATTAGATGTCTATACAGCAGTACATAAAGGAACACGGAGTTCGAATTGTCTTTCTTCTTTCGTTTTGTACTTTAGTGAAACTTGGTGCTTGTGACGTGCTTGAGCGTTTGCCTCTCGTGCTGTGAGCGTTTGCCTCTCGTGCTGTGAGCGTTTGCCTCTCGTGCTGTGAGCGTTTGCCTCTCGTGCTGACGATGTCTGTGGCGACGCATGTGTGCCATTGTTACATTACACAGTCGTATCAGAAAAATATGACCACCTACCATAATATAGGTCTGTAAATGGTAGCTAGGTAGTCACTGGAAGGAGAGCTATGCACCAATCCCCTGTGATGATGCATAGAATCGGCCAGGCCTAGCACCTAATGTCCGACCCCGCCTTCTCGTGGTGCGGACCGTTAGTAACTTTCAAAAGAGATACTCTCTTGTGGAAGTGAACGGAAGGGGAGGGCTGCCAGATTAGTGTGGCCTACTGATCTGGACAACTATGGCTACTTTTCTTTTTTTTCTACCCTGCTGAGGAGTGGTCAACACACAGGGTCCTGGTGCTGACCATATAAACCCACTGGACTGGACAGATATATGGCTCTGAGCTTGATTATGGATCCTGATTTTGCTGCACTGGTGGGCTTCTGTGGAGGGAAAATCTTCCGCTGTGTTCTCTGTTTGTTTGTGGGTTGACAGCCCCAAGTGAATAGATTCACAGGATATGTTTATCAGCTGGTGGATAATCCTGAGCAGAAGTCATCGCAGGCACCTGAACTCTTTGCTTCTATTGGCATCGTCCAATTCTACATTGGAGGAAGTCTTCCAGTGTAGATGGCTTCAGCCCTTAGTAGTGGGGGAACGGGTCTTTGCCCCATGTCTGCGATTAGGGGGCTGTAGATATTGTCGGCATTCCCTCTCTCAATAAACATAGTTTCTTTAAACATCCTACTAACCATTTTCTCTCCATTCAAATTCTACATTGGAGGAAGTCTTCCAGTGTAGATGGCTTCAGCCTTTAGTAGTGGGGGAACGGGTCTTTGCCCCATGTCCGCGATTAGGGGGCTGTAGATATTGTCGGCATTCCCTCTCTCAATAAACATAGTTTCTTTAAACATCCTACTAACCATTTTCTCTCCATAGGTAGTTGGAATGTGAGGACTCTGCACAGAGCTTTTTCTCTTGATGTCCTCACACAAGAATTCCACCATTATAATTTAGATATTCTCGGCTTGCAAGAGACCAGATGGACAGATAAAAATCAGATTCTTAAAAATAATCTTAAATTTCTCTTTTCAGGGAGGGACGACAATAAGCATCATCAAGGCGTGGGTCTGCTTCTCAGCAGACACGCTAGTGATGCTCTTCTAGGATATGAGTGCATTAATGAAAGGTTTCTTACAGCAAAATTTCAGACAAGCATTAAAGACTTGAATGTTATCTGCTGTTATGCCCCCACTGAGGATGCCGATGAGGATGAGAAGGATAGGTTTTATGAACAACTTCAGGATATTTTGAATTCTGTCAATAAAGGAGATATTACCCTTGTTCTTGGTGACTTCAATGCCAAAGTTGGTACTGACTCTGACCTTTGGGGAGGAGTAATAGGCCCTTTTGGTATTGGTAGCTGCAATGGCAATGGGCAACGTCTCCTACAGGTAAGTAAACTCAATGGATTCAGAATAACTAACACTTATTACAAACACCGCGACATACATAAGTACACATGGGTTTCACCTGATGGGCTGCATAAGAATATGATTGATTACATATTAATTAGCAGCAAATGGGCTAGTTCTGTTAGGAATACCAGGGCATATAGGGGAGCTGAAATTGGATCTGACCATTACCTTGTTAAAAGTGTGTTGCAACTTAAACTTAAAAAGTGTTGTGCTAGGGTTAAAAAATTTACTTTTAATACTGAAGCTCTGAAAGATCCAGTTATAGCCAAAGCTTACCATGATAGGTTACTTAGTCATTATGACAGTCATGGTTTGCTTACTACTAAAGTTGAGGAAGAATGGGATCATATTAAACAGGCGTTTTTGGACACTAACAGTACTCTTTTAGGAAAAAAAGAGCAGAAGAGGCAAAATTATCTGAGTGATAAGGCACTTGAGCTTATTTCGGAAAGAAAGAACTGCAGGAATGCCCTTAATCAATACCCTACTAGTCCTAATAGAAAGCATTACAGAGACCTTAATAAACTTGTAAAGGATCAGTTAGCTGCTGATAAGAATCTTTGGCTTGATGGTTTGGCTGACAAAGCCGAGGAAGCAGTTAGACAGCACAACAGCAGAGAGCTGTACCAGATAGTTAATGTTTTGTGTGGTAGAAAACGGACAGGCATACAAGGATTGAAGGATAAACAAGGTAAGGTTATAGAAGGGGAGGATTCTGTCATGGCTAGGTGGGCTGAGCATTTCAGTGATGTTCTAAACAATGTAGTTAGTTCTAATCCCATTGTTTGCAATGATGATAGATGCATTGGTGGCTTTAATGTTGGCCCTATAACACAATCTGAAGTTATTTTGGCTGTTTCTAAACTTAAACTACATAAATCCCCAAGGGTAGATGAAATTACTACGCTGGAAGAGCTTACTAGAGCTGGGAATGTTTCGGTTACCACTTGGATGACTGAAATTCTGAACATCTTTTATGATAAAGGCATGGTTCCTAAGGATTTTACCAGAGCTATTGTTATCCCTATTTTCAAAAAAGGTGATCGCAGTTCTTGTGATAACTACAGGGGTATCAGCCTACTCTCTGTTCCAGGTAAAGTTCTTTCCATGATTGTGCTTAATAGAATTAAGAATCTGGTTGACAGTCAATTGCGTGATGAGCAATGTGGATTCAGAAGTGGTAGGGGATGTGTTGATCAGATATTTTCACTGAGGCAGATTCTTGAGAAATGTTTAGAGTTTCAGAAACCTTTGGTTGCTAGCTTTGTTGATTTCAAAAAGGCTTTCGACTCTGTTGATCGTCATAATTTGTGGTTGATTGAGAGATCATATGGTATACCAGACAAGTTAGTTAACATTATGAAAGCTCTCTTATAATAATACTGAGTCGTGTGTGAGAGTTGGTAAGGCTTGTAGCAATTGGTTTAGCATTACTTCTGGTGTTCGACAAGGGTGCATTTTGTCTCCTTTTCTCTTTAGCTTGGTTATTGATTATGTTATGCGAAATTCACTTCAAGGGAAAGATTTTGGCCTTAAATGGGCTGGAGATACGAAAATTTCTGATTTAGATTATGCTGATGATTTAGCCCTTTTGGCAAATGATGTTGATGAGATGAACTCTTTCATTCGAGCTGTTGATGAGACTGGTAGTAGAGTAGGTTTGGTTATAAACAGAGAGAAAACTAAAGTGATGAAAATTGGTCAGGCAGGCTGTGATTCAGTTAATCTGAATGGTTGCAGTCTTGAGCAGATGTCACAGTTTAATTATCTTGGGAGCTATGTAACTGATAATGGTGATGTGCGGCATGAGATTAACAGACGAATAGGGATTGTTGCCGGGACTTTTAAGAACCTATGGAGAGTGTGGAGAAATAGGCGTATACACCTAAAGACTAAAATTAGACTGTATAATAGTTTGGTTCTTCCTAGGGTTAGTTATGGTAGTGAAACTTGGACACTTTGTAAACAAGATAACAGGAAACTAGATGCTTTTGATTCGAGATGCTTACGCAGTATCTTGGGCATTAGGTGGTTCAACTTTGTAACTAATGATGAGATTAGGCAAAGGAGTTTGCAACCTCCTTTAAGCAGCATATTGCGCAGAGAGAGACTCCGCTGGTTTGGCCATGTTGCCCGTATGAATAATTATAGATTGGCGAATAGGGTTATGAACAGTGTGCCTAGAGGCCTCAGAAGGAGGGGGAGACCTAGGATGCGGTGGGCAGACAATGTCAAACAGGACCTTGTTAGAATTGGTGTGCAGTGGCCAGATGCAGCAGATGTAGCTCAGGACAGGTATGCTTGGAGAATTAAACTGCGTGGTCTGGTTGGACCTCCGTAGCCCATGGCTGCTTGAGGATGATGATGATGATGATGATTACCATAATATATGTATGGTATGTGGTCATATTATTCTGATACGACCGTGTATATTTTAATGTTAAATGTCGTTGTCATCGTTTCGAAAATCAATGTTTTGTGCTGTGGAAAAATGTCATCCTCACTGAATACCATTCGAGTTATTAGCACGACTCATTAGGACATTTCATCCGAACAGTCCATAAAATTTCCGCTTAGATGAAATCAAACCATAGTGAAAGTGAATAGAACCCACAAATCCTTGAATGCCTCCGAGATACGTCCCTGATATTCTGTTAATCTATTAATATTACTAACTTTAATCTATTTATATTTAATCTGAATTTAATCTATTATGTTTAGTAAAGCATTAAATATGTACCTTGTGTTAACGCCCAGTAATTCGACAACTCCGTTCAGTAAAGAAAACTTGGTGTACCGGGCTCCCCTCGCTAAATCGGTACTGCGCCTCTTTGGGTCCTTTAAAGCAATTATGCTAAATGAAGTGAAAAAACCATTCTAATAAAAGGACTCAAAATTATTATTTACACTTTGGCCACAAAAATATGAAATCAGTTTACAGCAGTTAAGCATCGATTTCCTTCGTGATGCTGTTGCATTAATTAATTCAGTGCAAGACTGTTACAGAGTAAACGTACAGACATAGGCAAAAATTAATAATACAATTGGTGAACGAATCATGTGGTTTAATGGGATAAGAACATATTCTGCAGTAGGGATAATATTCGCAAATACAGTATCTTCTTCTTCTGGGATGTTCAACGTTAATCTCTGAGAATACCTTTAGCAGAACTGTCAGGCTAGAGGCCTTTTTAGATTTTTTTTTTTGTTCAGGCTGTGTATATTTATTTTGGATTTCGCCAAAATAGTCATATGCTACGGGGAGGCTCTCTCTCCCGACATCTGGAAAGTTAATTGCAGTAGCAGTGTACAGGGAACGGCTAGCGTCCGCTGGCAAGTGACCCGGGTCCCTGAGGGCTAACGGACGCCCAGATGGTGAGGCATAGAAAAGAAAGGAAGAAAGGGTTTGGCAACGATGAGGGGAGAGCCGGTCGAGTTTCGGAAGGAGACGGACGCAAAATTGTAAAGCGGGAAATGCCGACAGGTAATAGCGGCATTGGCTCTGTAAATACAGCTGAACAGGCATAGTAAGCTGGTGTTGTTGTAATCCATGTAATTGAGCATATGTCCTTGTCCAGCAAGTACGTTGGAAGGTTAAATAAATCTTTGTTATTTTTAAGTAAAGCCTGAAGTTGGACTAATTTATTGGGGAGGAGCCTCAGTATCGAGTCTCTGCAATTGTGAATAAACCGTTTGATTCTATCTGAAAGACTCTTTCACCCGTCGCGTATAGCGATCGAACCGAGGGACCGACAAACGAAGAGTTAACATCACAAAGTGGCGCAGCCCGACAGTACGCAACAGCGGTGAAAGTAGCGGCGAAGGTGACGGAAGAGTTCCGACATCCATTGTGAGCTGACCAGAACAAGGCTGATACTGCCAAGAGTGTCCTGCAGTGTGCTTCAGGCGATAGAATAGCTGGGAAGGTACCTGAAGAATCGTGGAAAAACGTTCGAACTGTGGAAAAAGCTGTGAAGGTGACGGAAAAGTTCAACATCCACTGGGAGCTGACCGATGCAAGGCTGATACTGCCAAGAGTGTTCCGACTGTGTGCTTCGGGTGGCAGACTGACGAGGCGGTTCGTTCCTGTCATCACATCGGAGGTAAGTATCCTCTTACTCTAGGGGCTAGTAGTTGGATACGGCAGAGGCCTGTACGAGCTAAAATGGAGCTTAGGAGCGGTCGCGATAGGGAAAGGGATGAGTTAAGATGAGGCTTCACAGAGAGGGATAACGCGCAGGGTGGTTATTCAGGGAATGATCTGGGAGGCGAGGAGGTGACAATAGACAGAGAGTCTGATGCTGCGATAGACATGAGAGGGTTGAGGGATTATGGCAATGACGACGATACGGATATGCTGCAGAGCGGGACCAGAAAGCAGAGAGCTAAAGAAAGGATTGGATATGATTTTGAATTAGAGAGGATGAGGTTAGAGATGCAACTGAGAAGGGAAGAGAGAGAGGCAGCAGAAAGGGAAAAGGAGAGAGAGGCGGCAGAAAGAGAAAAGGAGAGAGAGGCGGCAGAAAGAGAAAAGGAGAGAGAGGCGGCAGAAAGGGAAAGAGAAAAGGAGAGAGAGCATGAGTATAGAATGCTGGAACTGCAAATGAGGAATGCAAACGAGGAGAGGGGTGATGTGCGAACGGTGGCAGTATCTAGTAGTCCAGCAGATGCGCGGCTGGCTAATTATATAAAATTATTGGGAAATATGTTAGCTGGAAGCCCTAAAAACCCTGAAGAGGTGATAAATCTCTTTGAGACAGCGGAAAGGGGATTTAAGATATATGAAGTGCCAGAGGAATTTCGAGGCAAAGTCATCATTTCTTTTTTAGATGGTAATTATGCAAATCACGTTTTTCGAAAATTAAGTGCAGAGGATTTTGTTTATTATAAGAAAGTTAAAGAGGCTGTATTAAAAGAGTTTAAGCTCACCCCCTCTGCGCACAAGAGAAAGTTTGAAACTATCACGAAAGAACCGAATGAGTCATACAATCAATTGGCCTCGAGGCTCAGAAATAGCTGGGATTACTACGTCCGCAGTAGGAAGGTGACAAATTTTGAGGAGCTTATGGACCTGATAGTGTCGGATAAATTACGTGATAGCCTTCCTCAAGACACCCATGCTTACGTAGTACAGAAAGAGGCAGAGTCATGGGCAAAAGCAGACGAAATAGCCACGTGGGCAGAAATCCATCTAGCCAGTGTAAACGGAACGGAAGAGGTCCTAACTTTTAAAGAGGTAAGGCATAGACATTATGCAGAACGTGTTGTTTCCCCCCAGCAGAGGATAGACTCAGAGAGAAATTATTCGAGCAGAAGGTATCAATCGGCAGTTAAGTTAGCTGAATATAGAAATGTCCCAAAAGTAAGGAGGTGCCATAAATGTAGATCTGACGAACATTTGATGAGAGATTGCCCACTGAGAATTGGGGACCGTGAGAACCGAACTCAGGTGTACCAAGTTAGCACCTTGGATCAGAATTCTAAAGATGTTTGTGAGGCAACAATAGGAAGGGTTACGACACATACAAAGCCAAGTCCAAGCAGTCGAGTAATAGGACAGGGAGAGATACGTATCCCAGTAGATTATGAAGAGGTTCGAGTCAGATGTGGCGACCAGACAGCTAGAGCAGTCGTGGATTCGGGGGCAGAACTGACAGTAATCAGAAAGGGGATGCTAAACGAAGAAAAACACCCGGTAAAAGACCATCTGTTGTTGCATGGACCGTTTGGTGATGCTATAAGGGCAGAGGTAAAAGAGCTGCCTTTAAGTTTGATTGATGGTACAGACAATAGCACTGTGAGTGGCGGAGAAATTAAAGTGCTATGCGCAGTAGTAGCAAAGCTGCGGAAGGAGGTACTTCTGAGTGTGGAAGCATATGGTAAGTTAATTAGAAAGAAGGAGAGAAGGCCTGTAACTGGTAACCTCAGGAGGAAAATCCACGAGCCGTGGGCCAATAGAGGAAGCTACTATGAAAGAGGTAGAGAAATTCCAGTTAGTAACAGGGAAATATATGCTCCATGGAGACCGTCCAATCAGCGCCATCCTATCTCCCAGCCCAAACATGTGCAGTGATCTGTCAGACTCGATGTCTACGATGATCAAAATTATTTAGGGGAGGGAGCGAACATGGCAATTGGAGGTAACAATGGGTCAGGCCGACGCCAATGTCGACGACTTTCAGCCTGTAGAGTCTGAGGGTACGTACGGGAAGGTGATATCTAAGTAGTCACGAAAGGTGTGCATAGCCTTTCACATGGGAGGTCACCTGTGGACGAATGAACACCGCCAGTACGGCATACCTTCGTCAAAGACAGTTTTTAGTGAAATCATTAATTTATAGACTGTGTACTCTCGGACAACTACTTTAGTCAACAGGTTTTTTATAGTTTGAAGCAAAAAGAATATTTAGTATATACCTAGGAGTTATTTTATATTTAAGTGTAGTGTACATAGATGTGTAAAAGATGTGCCAATTCGCAGAGAATTTATATAATTCATGAAGCAACTTAGAACTCTGTGTTTTGTGGCATTGAACTCTAAGATTAATGCGAAAACGAACTCTGATTTTCGGCATTCAACTTGACTTTTTAGTCAGCAGTTAACAGGACTAACTACTGACTTCTGGCAGGGAGGTGTCAGGCTAGAGGCCTTTTTAGATTTTTTTTTTTGTTCAGGCTGTGTATATTTATTTTGGATTTCGCCAAAATAGTCATATGCTACGGGGAGGCTCTCTCTCCCGACATCTGGAAAGTTAATTGCAGTAGCAGTGTACAGGGAACGGCTAGCGTCCGCTGGCAAGTGACCCGGGTCCCTGAGGGCTAACGGACGCCCAGATGGTGAGGCATAGAAAAGAAAGGAAGAAAGGGTTTGGCAACGATGAGGGGAGAGCCAGTCGAGTTTCGGAAGGAGACGGACGCAAAATTGTAAAGCGGGAAATGCCGACAGGTAATAGCGGCATTGGCTCTGTAAATACAGCTGAACAGGCATAGTAAGCTGGTGTTGTTGTAATCCATGTAATTGAGCATATGTCCTCGTCCAGCAAGTACGTTGGAAGGTTAAATAAATCTGTTATTTTTAAGTAAAGCCTGAAGTTGGACTAATTTATTGGGGAGGAGCCTCAGTATCGAGTCTCTGCAATTGTGAATAAACCGTTTGATTCTATCCGAAAGACTCTTTCACCCGTCGCGTATAGCGATCGAACCGAGGGAACGACAAACGAAGAGTTAACATCACAAGAACGAATCATTATTTCTTATGAGAGATGATTAAGGGAGAGTTATCCTGGGTCAAGTACGATGCTTTAAAGCAACTTGGCTACACAGCTGTTCCATAGATGAAACTTTACCAGATTCGCTACTTAGAAGTAAGGTCCAGATCTGGAACGAACATGGGGTGGGGGACAAGTAGGCCTTGCAACCATTTCCTTGAGAAATTTCAATAACCAGAATTTAGGCAGAAAAATGGCCAGCATATGTATCACCCCCGTCCCATGACCGAGTGGTTAGCGCGCTTGGCTACTGATCTAAGGGACCTGGGTTCGAGCCCCGGGTAAGGCATGGATGTACGTGTCGTTTTTCTGCTGAGGTCCTGCCATCCTCTCAGACCTTCTACTCTGGCATATAAACTGACAGGCTCCTGTCAGACCTCTGTGACAAGCAGCTGCTTGAGGGGGTATTTATTTATGTTTCGCAAGAATATATGTTAAAATCATCACTAGAATGAAATAAAAATCTATATTGCTTTTACGAGGATGATTTCTGAAATTTCCTGTTCCAATCCTGGAGGCAGAGTGCTGGATTATCTTCACATTTGCATATTACTTACTAAAAATTCCATTATTCCATAAAAAAATTAAAGTGAAATATTGAGGAAAGAAATATATGCTGAAAAGACTTATCGGTCCGTATCGTTCCAATCAAGCCCCCTCCCCCCAACTAAATCTTATTTTAGATCCTGACATGTAAATAAATAATAGTTGACATAATCTTTTCAGATAATTCAATGACAAATCCACCCTCAATTAAAGAAACAATTACGCAGACAAAGACTCACTCTCACTGAGGGATGCATCTCTGGAGAAGTGCCCTACGCTCTCGTAGGTGAGAAGAACACGTGCTGTTTCGCGCCATCCTACACCTCGAGACTTCTTCCGCGCATTCCTCGCGTGTACGAGTGACACGCGTGTGTATTTCGCGCAAGATCCGTTGCTTAGCTACAGTTGCGATGCTGGGGAGAGGGCTCAGTGTGCAAGGCGAAGTTCCGGTGTTTGCGGAGCGGTGATGGATCCACGAGATAACTTGAGCCCGCATCATCAACTGACGAAGTGAAGCAAACACGCAATTGAATGAACCGTGGAGGCGTTTCACGTTACCAGCTTTTGTAGCCAATGTGGTCGTACTGCGCGATCAGTGAGAACTGATCGTTGACCCTGAACATTCCGGAGGAAGTTAAATAAGCTTCAGGCTGGGGATGGGCATAAAACATCTTCCGTTTAGGGAGAAGCCAAGACGGGAAAAACGAAGTTAATAGGACAACCAATCAAGCAATGGAAAGTAAACAAGAACCTTGTCTACCCTCCATTGGGACACTTCCAAGTAGTTCAAATCAGAGGGGCATTTGAACTGAAATGAAAGAGAATTTTTAATGAATAGGCATGCATTTCTAATGCATGAGATCCCAGATCTAGAAAATAATCCAGGGAGGAGGAAAAAAAAACAAAATAGAGTCGACAAAATGTAAAAGTGGGGGGAGGCCAATAGACTTTATTTCGAATGCATTGTAACTTTACGATTTAAAGAATAAAAATTCTTGAAAAGGCATCAAATATAAAAAAGTTTAATAATATTTTGGCTCTTTTGCCCTTACTTGCATTCTGAAGGAGGAGGAGGGGAAAAGGGCCTCCCCTTCTATATCCGGAGGAGGAGGGGAAAAGGGGCATTCCCTTCTATATCCGGAGGGGAAAAGGAACCTTCCCTTCTATATCCGGAGGAGGAGGTGGAAAAAGGGGCCTTCCCTTCTATATCTGGAGGTGGAGGGGAAAAAGGGGCCTTCCCTTCTATATCCGGAGGAGGAGGGGAAAAAGGGGTCTTCCCTTCTATATCTGGAGTAGGAGGAGAAAAGGAGCATTCCCTTCTATATCTGGAGGAGGAGGGGAAAAGGGCCTTCCCTTCTATATCCGGAGGAGGAAGGGAAAAGGGGTCTTCCCTTCTATATCCGGAGGAGGAGGGGAAAAGGGTCTTCCCTTCTATATCCGGAGGAGGAGGGGAAAAGGGGCCTTCCCTTCTATATCCAGAGGAGGAGGGGAAAGGGGGTCTTCCCTTCTATATCCGGAGGAGGAGGGGAAAAAGGGACCTTCCTTTCTATATCTGGAGGAGGAGGGGAAAAGGGGCCTTCCCTTCTATATCCGGAGGAGGAGGGGAAAAGGGGTTTTCCCTTCTATATCCGGAGGAGGAGGGAAAAAGGGGCCTTCCCTTCTATATCCGGAGCAGGAGGGGAAAAAGGGGGCATTCCCTTCTATATTCGGAGGAGGAGGAGAAAAGGGGCCTTCCCTTCTATATCCGGAGGAGGGGAAAAGGGGGCCTTCCCTTCTATATCCGGAGGAGGAGGGAAAAAAGGGCCTTCCCTTCTATATCTGGACGAGGATGGAAAAAGGGCCTTCCCTTCTATATCCGGAGGAGGAGGGGGAAAAGGGGTCTTCTCTTCTATATCCAGAGGAGAAGGGAAAAGGGGCCTTCCCTTCTATATCCGGAGGGGGAGGGGAAAAGAGGCCTTCCCTTCTATATCTGGAGGAGGAGAAAAGGGGCCTTCCCTTCTATATCCGGGGGAGAAGAAGAAAAGGGGCCTTCCCTTCTATATCCAATGACGTCTGGAAAACTCATCTGGATGTTCCTGGAACCATTCGGTGACGATACGTGCCTTATGAACATGTGCATTTTCATCTTGAACGTGTCCATCCGAATGAGGATAAACGGTAGCCATGAAGGGGTGAACTTGGTCAAC
The DNA here is from genome assembly GCA_038380435.1 of Ryuthela nishihirai. Taxonomy (NCBI): domain Eukaryota; kingdom Metazoa; phylum Arthropoda; class Arachnida; order Araneae; family Heptathelidae; genus Ryuthela; species Ryuthela nishihirai. The sequence goes on from JAWZYU010000014.1 coordinate 37,288,109, forward strand.
ATCTATGTTCAAATACTCCTTGGCATTCAGATGTCCTTCGATGGGTGGTCAGTAGGGGACACCGATGGGCTTGGAAAGGCCGCCGTCCGTCGGATGGGACGTTAAGCCGTGGCCCCGTGTGTGGGAGAGCCATACCCTGTGCACGTTAAAGAACACGCTGGATAGCCTTGACGGGAGGCTACCATCCGTCTCCCAACAGCTGTTCCAGTGGGTCCCCTCCCCCAACCTTCTCTGAGCCTTCGGGGTCCATGTGACCTGGCCATTTAGCCCATGGTGTGTAAAAAAGTGCCGCTCAGAGGAAAAACAACCTAACCCAAATCTGTGGGTCTCCAACTGGGAGCTCTCGATTGGATATATTGTGATCCTTGAATGTCTTTCCATTGAATGCATGCGTGAGGATAATTTTCCCTTCGTTAGTGGAATTTGCAGAAACACTTTCATAGTACAGACCATTGAAACTTTAGAGACCGTATTGTACAAAGTTTTTGCAGAGTATTATTAAATTAAATAAATATCTAATATTACAAATTTTATATATTATCTTATTGCTTAATTTCTTAGTTTTAATAGGAAAGAATGAAGTCCCCTAAGGAATAGTACTTTAATGTGCATGTCAATAATCCAAAAAGTTTGGTTTACCGTCGGTATAAACAGTCCAACACTTTGAACTGACACTTTGAATTACATGGCCCGACACTTTGAATTAGATGGTCGAACTTCATAGACAAAAGAAGCGTGATTAACTAGTATAACCTTCCTTCAGCAAGGGTGAATTGTTCTAACCTTAGCTCAACGGAGAGTGCAAATGGGGCTTAATCCGCGAGGGGAGTTTTTTTTTTCTCACACGTTTCTACTTTTAGTTTAAATCTCGTACTTCAGAAACCTGATCATGTCAAAAGGAAGACACGTGTTTAAGATGTGCAGTTAATTTTCTATAATGTCGACAGTAATTCGGTGCCTGAGGCGCAATAAGGCTACCTAAAGCGCAAAAAGGCTACTTAAAACACAACGCGACCAAAGCGTAGGTACCTAAAGCACAATGCGGTCCGTGCGTTATTTCCAAAAGCGCAATGCCACCAATGGGTAAGTACCTACAGCACAACGCGGTCTTCCATTGGTTAGAACTGGAGATCTCTAATCTAGATGACTGGCAAATACACTGAAGTGCCATTGAATTAGGGATAGCAACCTAGTAACATGTTGAGCCCCCTCTGACCCTGATAACGGCCTCCACACGACGAGGCAAGGACTCCACAAGCTTGCATAAATGTTCTACAGGTATGGCGACCCATGCATCCTCCAGAGCTATCCACAATTATCTCAGGGTCGTTGCTGATGGGACACGGTCCCGAACACTCCTGCTCGATGGTATCCCAAAGATTTTCGATGAGATTTAAATCTGGGCTTCTAGGTTCAAAGTCAGTAGAATGCTCCTGCAACCATGTAGTAGCCAACCTGGACCTGTGAGATGAACAGTTGTCTTGCTGGGAGACGCCATCTCCATTGGGATGCATGATGACCATAAACGGGTGTAAATGGGCAGCGATGAGTTCTACATATCGGGATGCACTGAGAGTCGTCAGTACACGTGCCAAAGGTCCCACAGACGTCCATCTGAAGACACCCCAGGCCATCATTGAGCCATCACCAGCTTACTGTACTGTTCCGACCTGATATGCGGGATCCATGGCTTCATGGGGTTGGCCACAGTCTCCCACCGGCGTGATGAAGGTTAAATCGGGATTCATCACTACAGGCTATCCGTTGCCAATTTTCGATGGTCCAGTTTCGATGTTCTTTAGCCCAGGCAAGGCGTTGTGCCGTTAGAAGTGATACTCTCGTCGGTTGCCGGCTCCCAAAGCCGATACGATGAAGTGAGCATTGCACGGTCCGTGCACTGTCTTTCCAGCTGGAACCTGCATTCAGATGGGAGGTGATGGCAGATAATGTCTGGCCCCTATCGGTCTGTACGATGCGGGTCAGACGGCGAAGCCCACGATCATTCAAGCTGGTTGTCCTTTGCAGCTTGTCTATTTGCCGGAATTTTCATATTCCCGGAACACTCTTGAAACTGTCGTATGAGAAAATCCAAGTTTGTTGACAATTTCGGAGATCGAAGTGTCCCATCCATCGGACACCTACGATCTGCCCTCTGTCAAATACATCTAAATCCCGCGCCTTTCTCAATACGTTTCTTACGACGAATGCTTGGGGAAGTCAAAGCTGACAGCTATATATGACCAGAGTTTCAGCCACGCATGCGCGCAAATCCAGGACTTGCGGTACTGAATTTGGATAACGTCTCCTATCCCTAATTCAATGGTACTTTAGTCTAGTATTCCTGCCTCTCTAGAAGCAAAAGTTATTCGTTGTCTTGTATATTTTGCACAAATTGTAAAACAGAAAGTGAAGTGTCAATTCTAGACGACGATGACAAAAAGGTGTACTGACAATCTTTCACAATAGACGACGGGCTTTCAATATTTAACGATGATGACTAGGCAATAGTAATAGACTGTAAAGTGTCAATATTAGAAAAATTAGATAGTGGAAGTATATGATTCATTATTAGAAAACAATAAATAAGGAAATGTCAATATTAGGTAACAGCAAACTGCGTACTGTCAATATTAGACAAGAACATATAGTAGAGTGTTAATATTAGAAAAAAGCACGACAGTAGTTGGACTGCAAATATTTTTCGTAGTCTGATATTGTAAATTTTGCAGAATTGTTCCACAGAAAAGGTAGTGTCAATGCAGAAAATGCTAGATGAGGATGACAACAAGGTGGACTGTCAATATTTACAATAATTGAGAGAAGTCTGCCGCTACACGTAAGGAGAATATGGAACAATTGCCATGTACATTGATGAAGTTGCGAGATTTAATGGAGGTCAAATGGAAAAAAAAAAGCAAACAGAACAGAACCATTCTGGATGGCTGTTTTTGTGTTTAATTTGCTCTTAACCTTAGATACCGAGATTGTTTGTAATTAAGTAACCAAACGTACAAAGAATTTGACACGTTCTTCCAATTCACATCATCACATTTATCAGAATATGTTTTTTACTCATCACGACAAATCTTTTTTTTTCCTCTTAGCCAAGAAGGTACCCATGACATGAATGAAATCGCTTTTCCTAATTAGGCCTACCAATCTTGCAACCCTCGCCACTCTTCTTCTTACATCTGCATCGCCAGCACTTGCCCATCTCCAGACTTAAAAAGACACTAGATGACTTTTCAGAGTAATTGCTCTGCTTCTCAGTACAGAGGAGGAAACCGCATTTTTTTTCTTCTGAATCCATCACGTCGCTTTTTGGGATGTCTCGTTCGGATGGCATCTCAGCGCTTGAGCAAGAAGGAACCTGTTTAACTAAAGCCAAATAAATGGTCAAAGAAGAGAACCGAGCAGTGAAGAGGACAGCCGTCGACATACGCGAGGACACCCACCTTGACCTCGTGACCCTGCCATTCGTCAAGTGACACAAACTGAGGATGATTAATAGCGGCCCACCGAAGAGGCATGTGGCGAGCCGAGATACGATCCATTTCTGTCCAGCTGAGAGCGTTGCCACCTGACACAAAGTCGGAACTTTACTCTTTCTGCTCCCTGTCTCTCATGATCATCTTCCTTACTGCGTTTCGGCGTCGTAAAGAGATCTGCGAAGGATCGGATGAAATGATATGCCATTGTACGTATTCAGGTCATCTACGCTTCTGATTTTCATCATCCTTATACAAAGGTTTGTCTCAGAAGTGATAGGTCGCAGACCTATTGATTTTATTGATTTTAATTTTTTTATATACTGTATTTCATTTCTATCCTGATGCAACCACTTTGTGTCTGGAGATGTCTTCGGAGGTTAATGGGTGCAACATCTCCGTTGCGAATTACATTCAGGGTTCCGTTTCATCTGTTTACATTGGTTGCCGAGAGGAAACTTGACTAATGTACGGAGATGAGAGGTGTCTTGTGAAACAATTTCAGCTCGCCCAAAAAGCAGACATTGACCTGCGAGAGGAATTAAAGTGCTGGCTGGCAGCAGAGCTCCATCTCACTTGTGAAATATGGAAATGGAGTCGGGTTTTGCCCAGGGCTCGGTTCTGATTGGCCCTTTTTGGTCGAGAGTTCCCAGGGTTGCCAGAAAGATATTGTCACGCTCGACCCGGGAGGAACAGTTCGGTGTGGGTTGATCAGACTAACAGACCAGGGTTTGGTCTTTTTCTATCTTTCTTTTGCTCTCTTTGCTAAGTCCAACTTTAGTGAAATTCACTGGACTGACTTTTAGGCCATGATTTAGGGAGGGAAAGTGTTAAATTAGACATCTCTTAAATTAGTGAGATGATAAACTTTTACCTAAGTATGTTAGGCGAAATTTAAAGAAATTTGCTTTGCTTGGGAAAAACCACGATCAGAGAAATCTGGAGTGGGTGTTTCATGAAAATTTACGCCGTGTGCACATCACAATAACTTAGCAGAATACAGTTCTCGTTCCGGAGAAACTTCAAAATGGTACAGTTATTTTAATTTAACTTACTCTGCTTGTTGTCACTTTCACTTTTAAGTTTTATTTTCATTATTTTGTTTGAATGTTGTTCGAACTTAAGCTTAACTGAATGGAGTGAGTACTTTGTCAATTAATTGTAATGTAAAATCATCCACCTTTATAAGCCAGTGGTGGAACTTTGTTAAGTGTTGAATTTAAATAAATTCAAAATTTTTGTTATTGTTCAAACAAAAATTGGGTCTTGGTCAATCATGTGAAATCTCTTACTCGTCGCAACTACAGTTAGAGAATACGGAACTGCGTATTGCTAGCTTGTAGATTGTTCCTGGTTCGAATCTAAAATCTTCTTTCGGCCACTCTTTCAAAAATATTTGTTTGAAGTCATTAAATTTCGAAGTCAGATCATCAAGCTATTGACATGCAGTTCTAGATAAGATAATTATTTTAGTAAACGCGGAACATTTTAAGTTCATACCGTATGCCTCGAAGAGGAAAAAGTTGCGGGTGACAAACTGGCGTCCTTGCGACAGGACCAGGTTGAGTAGAGATAAACGATTATTAAAAAGGACCAGGTTGAGTGGAGATAAACGATTATTAAACAGAACCAGGTTGAGTAGAGAGGTAAATAGATTATTAAATTGATAAATAATCTCAAACTTTTGTTGTGACGAAAAGTTGGAATATTTATGAGAAATCAAGTGTTTCAAGAGTATATTAAAGTAAGATAATTCTGTTAGAAAGTGACAACAATCAATTTGCATTAAGGGTATTGAATTTGTTTCCAATTCTGATTAAGTTGATTAGAGTTAAGATATAATTATTCCCAGCTCATGTTAATGCTGAGAAAAAGATTTTAAGAAAAGTTTAGCATATTAAGTACTAAATTTTAGTTGTAAAGTAGAAAATAAGTTTTAGTGTGTAAAATTTTGAAAAAAAAATGGCACAAGCTTCATCACCCACCACGACCGAAACATCAGACCCTCCCACGATTAATATAGAAACCCAGGAAGTCCCTAGTGCGAACAATGGAAACAACAGTGCCCAAAACTCTTTTGCGAACATTGCCGGATTCATTAATTTGGTTCCTGTCTATAATGCCACAGATCCTGGCGGGACGGCTGAACAATTTTTCGAAACTGTGTCAGAAGTGTCGAAAATCGCAGGATGGTCGAATCAGGTCGCATTAACCGTTATAAAATCTAAATTCAGGGGAAAGGCGATGGAATTTTTAACTGAGTCTTCTGAGCTCAGGAAAGAAACACAATTGGGAAATTTTCAGAAGTGTGTAATAGATAGATTCGATGCAAAGGAACCTCTTTCGGTGAGACTTCATAAGTTCACCACAGCAAAACAAACTATTCAGGAAGATGTGATAACGTACTCCACTAGATTGAGAGCTTTGGTGCATAAATATATGCCACAAAAATCGGAGGAATCACAGGAAGTGAAAACGCTTCGAGATCAAACACTTTTATGTCAATTTGTCGCGGGACTTTCGGATAAAGTCAAACGACCTGTATTGAGCAGGAATCCCCTTAATTTTGATCAAGCTCTAGATTTTGCTGTGCAGGAACAACAAAATAATTTGTTAATGTCCAAAACGAGAGAAGTAAAACCAGGACGAAGTAAGAAGTTAGCGAGACTGTCCAGTGGACCATACAGGGTCACAAAACAGCTCTCACCTGTCACGTTTGAGATTTCTTTGATTCGCGACCCGAAAAAAGTGAAGATTGTACACGTGGATCGTTTGTTTAAAGCAAATATACACAGACCATTTGAGGAATTTGTAGGTGAAGAGGAATCCAAAACCTTGCCCAGATTGCCAGAAAGGGAACTAATAATTAAGAATCGCATCGATCAAATTTGGGAAGAAGTAGACAGAGCAGAGGATGAAGGATTTCACATTACAACGTATGGAGGACGACAGAGAAAACAACCTGTAATGACGGAGGAACAATCAATCGAATCCTTACCTGTTAAGATACCACTAACACTATTGCAAAGGGATGAATATTCTGGAAACGACCAGAGTTCACAGACTATACCCAAAGTTGTAGAAACAGAGACACGACAAACGTCTAGATATAATCTACGACCTAGGGATGCCTTCGGAAGAGTTCAATCTCTACAATGCTTCGAAGATTGGTTAGAAAGTGAGAACTCACAAGTTCACGAAGAAGCCGACTTTGAAGAATCTTCTAGTGCACAACCCATGATACTGCTTGCTTCAGAAGAGAAATTACCCGAAGAAATTGAATTGGCATCTTCAGAAGAAAATATACAATGTGATCGGAACCTGGAAGAATGCACATATGTCGTTCCGCTATGGCGTGAATGAGATCGATTGAATGAGCATTAGAGAACTTCAGAGAAAACCAGAAAAAGGACTATATCTTTTCACTATGAACTTTCTCTCTAATTGTTTAGGTTCCACTTCTAAAAAAAAGAAGCTCTTTTCAACTTGTGAAATCTTCCATTCTGACTCTTAGTTCACTTGAGCCAGGGCCCGGTGCATCTGGACTAACTAGTCAGAATTTCCCTTCTTCTATTTCTTCAACTGCGAGAAAAAACTGTGGCTAATATATTCTTGTGGATGTGCAAGGAGCCGATCAAACAAGAATTATCTACGGAGACAGAAAGGGTCTCTGGAGAAAAATGGGTGAAGTGCCAGAACTGTCAAAGAATATATTAACTTGTAACTAAGGGTAGAATTTTTTTTAAGTAGAAATTGATTAAACATTTTGGAAATTATGTAAACATTTGTTTTGAGTTAGTGGAGGAATGTCAGAGATGTGGTGTGTCTTCAAAGTTAAATAAGTATTTAACTAAAGAAATTGTTTAAAGTGTATGACAGTGATTTATATTGGAGAGTTGAATTTATGTTATTAGTCTATGAAGAGAACGTAGATCCAACTTCGAGATAAGAGCACAGGTCAGTCAGTAAACTTGCGGTATATCGTATTACTCTGCAGCAGCCCCGTGGCTGAGGAGAGAGTAACGAACGAAACTACAGAGATGACGTAACGGGTGCGGAAAGAATTGAACTTTGCCTGCATCTCGATTAGCTGGGAAGTTTAGGAGCAATTTTTGGCTCAGTGCCAATAGAAATAAGGTTTCGACTGTGATGATGCCTTATAGTAGCTTAGAAGAGGACTCTTTCGCTCTCTTTTTCTAAGGAAATTAATTTTTGTTTATCTTCTTTCTTGGAGGATTCAACACATGGGAATAACACGACTTAGGGGGTGAGTATAAATTTGCTGGATGATTGTGGAAGTCCGACCACATCGATGGCCCATATCAAATGGTCTCTGTGACGGTGAAAGGGGTGATGACAATTAACTCTGGTAGAAGAGTGTGAGGATGATAAAGGTGAGTAAGGATTTGAATCCACTCACTAGTTGCGCTTTCAGATGTTCAAGCTCATTTTTGATTGGAGACGTCTCCCTATACATGTAGCAAGCCCAAACTGCATGGGTTCAGACGGATGTTTAGCAAACTGTGTTTACCCTTTGACATGGGATGCTAGTCTGGACAGGGGAGGAAGACGGAAGGACCCGCTATCATTCTATGGTAGTCCTGGAAGTGGAATCTTTCCGTCCCCACTTTTCTTTTCTGGCTATAAAGTTAAAAGATTTTTTTTTGGGAAACAGGGTAAACATAACACATAAATTTTAGAATTTTTGACAGAACATTGGTATCCTCATAAGAAAGATGTGCACTGATTTGTTTTCTTTTAACGATGTATTAGTTTGAAATTTTATGATAATTTTGAGAAGATGGAAACTAGGAAAGATGGTTGATGTGGGTTATTCTAAGTTGAAGAGAGATGATTTTTCTGCTTGTAAGATCAGACAAATCTAAGTTGTCCTATATATTATATTGCGAATATTTACGATGTGTAAATTAAAAGTATATTATATCTTGTAATCAATATTTATCTTGCCATCTATCATAAATATGCTATTGTTCCGCTTATAAGTTGACATTGATATATAGAGTTAGTTACCATGTTTTAAACATTTGCATTGAATATTTTGTCATAAACAAATAGATATTAAGAGTAATTTTATGTGTTTATATATATATGAATGGAATTATTCTACTCACGCTTTTCATTTTTCTTTTGTTTCCGGTGTTTAAATGTTGGAGAAATATTGTGTGATACGTGAAGAAACTGGGAATTCTTCTCTAATCGAAAGCACCAGTTCAACAAAATTTTATGTTGTTTTTTTGAAAGAAAACCAGAAAATTGTTGTGATGGAGAGAATTATTCGAAATTTCAAAACCTGGTACCACTCCAAAATTTTCATTTCGGAATGTAATAAGTGACGACACACAGGGTGTTGGCTTGTTTTTAAGAAGGGAGGAATGATAGGTCGCAGACCTATTGATTTTATTGATTTTAATTTTTTTATATACTGTATTTCATTTCTATCCTGATGCAACCACTTTGTGTCTGGAGATGTCTTCGGAGGTTAATGGGTGCAACATCTCCGTTGCGAATTACATTCAGGGTTCCGTTTCATCTGTTTACATTGGTTGCCGAGAGGAAACTTGACTAATGTACGGAGATGAGAGGTGTCTTGTGAAACAATTTCAGCTCGCCCAAAAAGCAGACATTGACCTGCGAGAGGAATTAAAGTGCTGGCTGGCAGCAGAGCTCCATCTCACTTGTGAAATATGGAAATGGAGTCGGGTTTTGCCCAGGGCTCGGTTCTGATTGGCCCTTTTTGGTCGAGAGTTCCCAGGGTTGCCAGAAAGATATTGTCACGCTCGACCCGGGAGGAACAGTTCGGTGTGGGTTGATCAGACTAACAGACCAGGGTTTGGTCTTTTTCTATCTTTCTTTTGCTCTCTTTGCTAAGTCCAACTTTAGTGAAATTCACTGGACTGACTTTTAGGCCATGATTTAGGGAGGGAAAGTGTTAAATTAGACATCTCTTAAATTAGTGAGATGATAAACTTTTACCTAAGTATGTTAGGCGAAATTTAAAGAAATTTGCTTTGCTTGGGAAAAACCACGATCAGAGAAATCTGGAGTGGGTGTTTCATGAAAATTTACGCCGTGTGCACATCACAATAACTTAGCAGAATACAGTTCTCGTTCCGGAGAAACTTCAAAATGGTACAGTTATTTTAATTTAACTTACTCTGCTTGTTGTCACTTTCACTTTTAAGTTTTATTTTCATTATTTTGTTTGAATGTTGTTCGAACTTAAGCTTAACTGAATGGAGTGAGTACTTTGTCAATTAATTGTAATGTAAAATCATCCACCTTTATAAGCCAGTGGTGGAACTTTGTTAAGTGTTGAATTTAAATAAATTCAAAATTTTTGTTATTGTTCAAACAAAAATTGGGTCTTGGTCAATCATGTGAAATCTCTTACTCGTCGCAACTACAGTTAGAGAATACGGAACTGCGTATTGCTAGCTTGTAGATTGTTCCTGGTTCGAATCTAAAATCTTCTTTCGGCCACTCTTTCAAAAATATTTGTTTGAAGTCATTAAATTTCGAAGTCAGATCATCAAGCTATTGACATGCAGTTCTAGATAAGATAATTATTTTAGTAAACGCGGAACATTTTAAGTTCATACCGTATGCCTCGAAGAGGAAAAAGTTGCGGGTGACAGAAGAATAAGCATCACTCAATCAAATGCTTCCACTGCAGAAAAATATTTCCCATCTAATGCAGAACAAGGAAAGTAATATTTTGATCAAATAAGATAATTTTTCCAAGCAAGTTTCTGAGTACTGGCATGGACAAACTCTATACCCATTCAGACATAAATAGCAAAATAAAATTTAGATCAAATAGGTTAATTTTCCAAAGCAAATTTCTGAGTGTTGTCATGAACAAACTCTGTACTTGCTCAGACATAAACAAAGATTGGCTTTGGAAGAGCTCAATTAGGAGCAAAATTCAAACAACAAAGATAATGATTGATACATTTCGGTGGTGTTCGGGATAGTAAGCAAAGCAAGTAGTGGCCTCAGGACAGTCATATCTGAGAGCAGAATTTTAAGAAAACCATGTTAAGTCATTTAAGGGCAAAATATATCAGACATCCAAGCAATATTCTAAAATGCAGTCGAGAAACTGCCTTGAGAAGGGTGGGAATACGAAAGCTCAATCTTCTGAAAGAAAAGTGTTCAACTACAGAGCAAACAGTCGCCGAGCAAGATTTCCTCCAATCTGTCAGAGCACCTGACATAATATTATAGAAGCTTGCGGACCCAACTCAAAACAATTTCTTCGCTATCCTTAGAACTCTGTTTTGAAGATGATTTATTGGTAAATAGCAATTCAAACGTTTAATTGACTAACAAACTAGTAGAGTAAAATCTGGTTCATTCGAAATTCAGGGGATCGAAATAAATTTCGAATTACGAAAATCCTGATTATTTAGAAATTTACGAAAACAACAGAACTATCTTATTAAATAAAAAAATGCCAATATAAAATACAAAATAATCGGTATGTCTTACCTTATAATGTGAAATTAAATCCGATTCCAAAAGATTTATTTTAAAACAGAACACAACATAGAACTTTATTTCAGAAATAGAGAATAAAAAAGGTTAATATTAGCACTGTTGCCAGCTAACATTTCATAATATAAATTAGTCGTTGAAAGCAGTAAATACTATCAGTAAAAACAAACCAACCTACTGATTTAAAAGAGTCACTAATTTTGCCCTGTTTCATTTTCTGAAGATTCCCTAGCGCAATGTATTACATGATGTCACCAAATTTTTTTACCCACGATCACTGTCATATTTTGTGTCTCTGACAAGTATCGCTGGAACAGTCCAAGATCTAGAAAAAAATGAAAAGTTGGGGAGGTAATAATAATCCGTGGGACGGTAAAATAAATCCGTGGAATGGGCATAAAGCCGTGGCCCCCTCTGCAGAAGAACCGTGCTCTATAAACGTTAAAGAAACGCTTGATGGAGACTTCCATCTGTTTTCTAATATCTGTTTAGTGGACATCCTTCTTTGAGTGATTGTTTCCTGGCTATTTAGCACATGTGGATAAAAAAAAAATGTCGGTGAACAACCCATCCCAGGAGTCACGTTGGGCTTATAATTAGAGGAGTTAGATATAATTGAAAATTATAGGGGTTTTTTAGGTTTCATAAAGGTTCCCTAGGGTTTATACTTAAAGAATTTACTTAGAGTTTAAAATTATAGAGGATTTTTAATTGGAAGATTTATCTAGAGTTTATAATTAGAGATATTGTTATATGGGGTTTATAATTATAGATATAGTATTTATAATTAAAAGGGGTACATAAGGTTATGTAGGTTTTACAATAAGATTAGTTATATATGGTTTATAAATAGAGGGTTTATGTGGAATTTATAATTGGAGGAGTTACGTAGGGTTTGCAGTTCAAACAGATTAGATAGGGTTCATAGGTTTAGGGAAAGGTAAGGAATTTATCGTTAGTTTAAGTAATGATCTTTCGCTTTTCCTAAGTGTTGAAAAATTGGCCTTTGGATGAATGCTACTAAAATATACTGAAAGCTCACCGCTAAAGGAAGTCAAGGTTCTTCTAATTGTGGTTTATATTTTTAACATTTATTCAGTGCCAATTTCATACGCAAAAAAAAATGTTTTATAACTCATGGAGTCTCCATATCGCTTTCTGTTTACGTACAATAAAGTTCCTAAATACTTATGGCATAGGAATATATTTCTTTAGTTTCAGAACATTATAGTTGGTTTATCTGCATCTATAAGCAGTTGTTATGGTATGTATGTTGCATCGAGAGGAGGGGAGATATGTCAGCAAGTGTTTTTATCTCAGAATGAGGCCACCCAGGCTGTGCGAGTTAAATAGTAGCAGTCAGGTTAACTAGTAGCCCACCCCAGAAGCTGTGATAAGATTAGTAAGCTGATAATGGATAACTTATTGCCTCCGAAACGATTAGGGAAACAAACCGGACTGGAAATAGCAGCGAATGACGCAGCATAAGATTTTTGCACTGGCATCTGCAAAGTTAATGCATTTAGAAGAGGAAACAGCAAATTGATTTGGGATGGGGAATTTAAATAGAAAAGTGTAAGGATGATTAATTGTTGGTCTGAAGTGTTACGAATGGAACGGAAAACTGATTTTAAAACAATGAAATTGGATTATTAGGAAACGTGATGTTCGCTTTCAGTAGATGATTTCCAACACGATTGTTCATTTAAATGTGAGAGTTTTTTAAATCCTGTTTTGTTGCACAATGGGTTACATGAAAACGATCAGAAGCACCGACTACTGAGGCTTATACCTGACGTATTTTAAGCTTTAATCGAATTTCCATTGTAGTGGCAGAGTGGTTAGAGTACTTGGCTGTTGATTTAAAGTTGGGGCGGGGGGTTCCCACGGGATTTTTTTTGGCTTTGTCCATCTGCAGAGTCTTACCTTCCTCAAAGATCTTCTCTATGGCGTATTCCAATGACAAGCTCTTATCTGAACCCTGCTTGATGACGTAATTTATTTTTGTTTACAGATAATCGAGATAACTAATTACTTTAAGTTATTCTTCTTGGGGTTTCCGTCTATTTGTGTTTGAATTGAAAAATCTTACCTGTTCAGGAAGTGGTTTTCGGTAGCTGAAAAGACACTGTGCATAAAGTGAGATTTTTTCCGCTAATCTCTTTTTTTTTTGTTTTCAGTGAGAAAGGAGAAACTGGTGGAATTGGAAAAGCCACTGTCTCTCTGATGGGACATTAACCCTGTGCAGTAGAGCCATGCGATGTATATATTAAAGAACATCCTGCATGGCCTTGACGGGATGCTGCAATCTGTCTGTTTAGCGGATTTCCTTTCTCTCCTCCTTTTTGGATTCTTTGATCTCGCCGCTTAGTCTGATTTGTGCATAAAAGTGCAGTTCAGAGGTAAAACAACTCAACTTCCTCGCGAGATCCTGTGCTACAATGGACATTGAATAAAACTCAAATATTCATTAATTGTAATGGAAAACAGTTATCTAAGTTGATTATTGAGGGATTTGATCACTTTTAGACGGAGAACGTGGAGCATACTGAGAGTATATAAGTCTCAATATGCTCTTAAACAGTTTCGAAAAATAATGCCTTTGCAAATTATCCGAAGGAGGAAGGTTATAAAGATCCCCTGGCACGAAGGCTGATTATTTAAAATGTTTCCTTTCTTTACCTAAAACTCTGACCACTTGGAGTCCTTTTGACTAGGCCAGTTAGCTCTTTGCAGACATAAAAATACCTCCCATAGGTAAAATGAACCCAACGGATTTCCAGGGGATGAATACACAATATCATACATATAAAAAAAAATACCCCCTCAAGCAGCTGCTTGCCACAATAACTGCATAAATATTTGCTGCTATTTCGAGTTTCTCTTTCGATTTTCAAAAGTGAGAAGTCGAAAATGCGTTCTTTCCTTCCCTCCGTTATTTCATCCAATTTCAATGAATGTTCCGCGTGTGAGCAGAAGAATTACTTACTCCCCCCTTTTCAACCCCGGAATTATAAACAGTGTATATATATATATCAATCAATGAAAAACAAATTTTGAATGAAATTCGTGCTTTCTCTCCTCTCTTGGCAAAATTCATTTTTACCATGAGAGAGCTTTACAGCAAAAAAAAAAAAGCTCAATAACGCATTTGTTAATGGATCAACTATTTTATACTGTAGACTGAAACGAAAAATGGCAACATAAATTTCTGTTCAGGTGATCCTCTTGCTACGGATGCCAGCCACTTGAGAAAAACTGTCAGAGAGGCGAAAGCTCAACATAAAGATAACTGAAATAATCTTGACTTCTCAGGGATTCGAACCCAGGTTTAAAACAGCAGTTGTTAATTAGATATGCTCAGAAAAATGCTCATTGTGGGTGGGTTGTTTTGTCTTTAATAAGAGGAACGTGAACAAGATATTGTTCGGGAGAAGCTGGAGATTGAATAAAAAAAACGGATTTAGTATTGATTAATATATATATAAATAAATTTGCACTGCTTTTAGTAACAAGGAATTGGAAAAGAGCAGGGTCTGATCTGGAGGGGGGATCCTTCCTCCTTCCCCCACTCCTTTGAGAATGTTAGTAACTGGAAAGGGGACGAAAAGCATATTAAATTGAATATATATATATGTACATTTCCCGTATTTCTCAAAAACTTTGGTAAAAGCTATTCCAGAAACGGAAGTAAAAATATATACCGAAATTGTTTTCCGGTTCACTTCGTCTCGGTCTTGCATCTCTTCTTCCACTCGAATTACTTGTATCCCTTCTTCCACTCGGATTACTTGCATCCCTTCTTCCACTCGGATTACTTGCATTCATTCTTCCATTCCGATTATTGCCTCCCTTCTTCCACTCGGATTACTTGCATTCCTTCTTCCATTCGGATTATTGCATCCCTTCTTCCACTCGGATTACTTGCATTCCTTCTTCCATTCGGATTATTGCCTCCTTCTTCCACTCGGATTACTTGCATCCCTTCTTCCATTCGGATTACTTGCATCCCTTCTTCCACTCGAATTACTTGCATCACTTCTTCCACTCGGATTACTTGTATCTCTTATTCCACTCGGATTACTTGCATCCCTTCGTTCACTCGGATTATTTGCATCCTTCTTCCACTCGGATTATTTGCATCCTTCTTCCACTCTGATTATTTGCTTCCATCTTCCACTCGGATTGTTTGCATCCTTCTTCCACTCGGATTACTTGCGTCCCTTATTCCACTCGGATTATTTGCATCCTTCTTCCACTCGGATTATTTGCTTCCATCTTCCACTCGGATTGTTTGCATCCTTCTTCCACTCGGATTACTTGTGTCCCTTATTCCACTCGGATTACTTGCGTCCCTTATTCCACTCGGATTATTTGCATCCATCTTGCACTCGGATTATTTGCATCCGTCTTCCACTCGGATTATTTGCTTCCACCTTCCACTCGGATTATTTGCATCCTTCTTCCACTCGGATTACTTGCGTCCCTTATTCCACTCGGATTACTTGCATCCTTCTTCCATTCGGATTACTTGCATCACTTCTTCCATTCGGATTACTTGCATCCCTTCTTCCACTCGGATTATTTGCATCCTTCTTCCATTTGGATTATTGCATCCCTTCTTCCACTCGGATTACTTGCATTCCTTCTTCCATTCGGATTATTGCCTCCCTTCTTCCACTCGGATTACTTGCGTCCCTTATTCCACTCGGATTATTTGCATCTTTCTTCCACTCGGATTACTTGCGTCCCTTATTCCACTCGGATTATTTGCATCTTTCTTCCACTCGGATTACTTGCGTCCCTTATTCCACTCGAATTATTTGCATCTCTCTTCCACTCGGACTACTTGCGTCCCTTATTCCACTCGGATTATTTGCATCTTTCTTCCACTCGGATTATTTGCGTCCCTTATTCCACTCGGATTATTTGCATCTTTCTTCCACTCGGATTATTTGCGTCCCTTATTCCACTCGAATTATTTGCATCTTTCTTCCACTCGGATTACTTGCGTCCCTTATTCTACTCGGATTATTTTTATCTTTCTTCCACTCGCATTACTTAGCCTCCCCCCCCCCCTTTCCACTTTATTTTTACATCTTTTTGTTTAGATTCGGGCCTGGAAGAGAGAGATTAAAGTTTGATTTTAAATCTAACACTATGAATTATTTAATAACCGTATTATCATTGATCTTGAAATATATATTTTTCCGTTGGAAAAACATAAAATCAATTCATATAATTTTATTGTTCTGTTTTAATTTTTCGTGTTATTAACTAAGAAATTGATTATATTAACTTTAAAACTTGAAGTTATATTTTTCACTTTGAAACTCTGTGATATCTACATATCGAAATGGTCAAAAAAATTAATATAAGAAAAAATATACGGAGTAATATTTTTACCAAGTTATTTTATATTTTTCATGCATTGTTCCAAAGCAGTCTGTTACAGTTATCATTTATGTTTCAGATCGTCTGTTGAAGTCAAAATTATTGAGTGAACAAGCTTGAAATATTTC
Source organism: Ryuthela nishihirai (assembly GCA_038380435.1). Lineage (NCBI taxonomy): Eukaryota > Metazoa > Arthropoda > Arachnida > Araneae > Heptathelidae > Ryuthela > Ryuthela nishihirai. The sequence continues at coordinate 37,304,637 of JAWZYU010000014.1, forward strand.
TCAAGTTGCATTCCCATGGCCATCATACCAGCCTAAATTCATTATTTTATTACCACCAGTAGTACTCAAAAGTAACACTAAGTTTCTTCATTGTCAGAATTCTATAATATTAAATGAAATTAATTGCACATATCTACCCACAGCGACATATTATACTTACGTATATATATTTCGGACGCATTTATTGCCGTCCAGTCTACACCATATTTTTACAAGCTCCGCATATAAACCCAGTATGCGCTGAGCTTTGGTGGCACATCACGTGATTTGTTGTCCACGTTCTCCGTCTTTATGGTTGTGGGATGGTCCAACTCCTGGACTCCCTGACTTCCGGGAGTAAAATATGGACCCGTCATGCTAATGATGGTTGCACGTCAACTAAACATCCGCGTCCCGGTAGACAGAGATAAAAATCAACACGGACCACACGCAATCGCCGTAATGTTAAGCCTAACGAGCGTTAGGCCTAAAAGATCCTGCGTCGTCTGCGAGCAAAAGTAGCAGACGTACGTGAAGCCCCGAGGCTTAGCAACGTGTGGGATACAAAGATAGTCGTTACGAGGTGATTAACTCCTTCTCTTCAGCACTTAATTCGGTACTTTCCTCGTTAGTCAGTGACGGGAGGCGAGATATATCTCTGTCAAATGACGCTTTCTTTGGTCGAACATTCGTTTTCGTTAGTGATAAATCCATCCGCACCACATTTTCTTTGCATCCTTCCAAGTCGTCGCATGTTTGGGACTGACTTGTTCGTACGAAAATTATCTGTTTGTTTGTTTTTCAAACTAGGTGCAATATAATATATACTTTTTGTGGTATTGTGAAAGTACTTTGCATTTACAAATGGAATTAATGAGGATGTTGTGAAATTTATATACCAAAAAATGTTGGCTTTGAATACGATTGAGAAACAAAATGGGAATTCCAGCATTCTGTTGTTCAGTCGTATCCAAAGTCAATGTATCGCAGTTAGTAAAGGTATACGAGTTGGGCTCTTTTACCTCTGAGAGATATTTTTCCACATAATGGGCTAAATGGCCAGGCCATAAAGATCCAAAAAGGTCAGAGAAGGTTTGGGAAGTGGGATCCACTTGACAGCTGTTAGGAGACAGATAACTCTCTTTCACACAGAACTACTGCTTAATGTTCCATCCGATGGACGGCGGTATTTCCATGCCCATCGGTATCCCTTTCGTACCGAGGTCATAAATGTATGAGGCTTTTAATGATGGTAGATGTTGGTGAAGTAAGAACCTCCCTTCAACCGAAACAAGAAACCTTTTAAAACGGAGCACAAAGCCACCCTTAACATCTCATCCTTAAGTTTCTCTGTCCTTCTCTTTCCAGAAGCTTCTAGAAAAATTACATAAATTAAGATTTGCTGTTAATATAGATGACGGTGTGCAAGGATTACGATCTTAGAAATGTCCTATACGATTTTCGTGTAGTCCATGAAATAGCAAAATCGTTGTTCCTCTAAAGGGATGAATGTGGTGATAAAACCATAATAAGTACAAAATGGTGCAAAAATCCTTGTATCACAAATGGTGAACACTTTTGTGAAACAACCTGATATATCATTTCAGAATATTACTCATTTTAGAACAACCTTCATCCCTTTTGTTAATCAACCGGATTCGTCTAAAAATTTTTGAATGAAAATGGAAAAAAAAATAGAACCGAAAACGTGGTAAAAACTAAACAACGGGGTGGTAAAAACTAAACAACGGGGTGCTAAAAACAGGCATTATCCATGGCACACAAGTTCCCACTGTTGACACACACGTGTGGTTGGACATGATTAATTTTCAGTGGACATTTACAGCAAAGCAGAATGCTATAGGGTGGGTTAGAAGAGTTTTTCTGGATCTGCATGCATTGTGTCACTCAAGACAGAATATATTTTTTAATGTTTCAGGAGACAAATGGAACGAGCAAAAGGACTTTTATTTATTAATATTAAATGAAATTATTAATTATAATATTAAAAGGACTTTTTCATATGATTAAATATGATGCAGGGCTTGAAGTAACGGAAATCCGTTATTCCGTGTCATTATTTTGATAAAAAATACTTTTCTGATCGAAATTTCTGATGAAATAATGTAAAATATAAGAATATAGTAAAATTACACATTTTTCTGAAAAATCATTTAGGTGGTCGATAACGACAATTCTTATATAACGTTTAGTTCATACGAAATTGGGGGCGGGGGTGGCTCAGTCGGTAGCGTGCCAGGCTTGTAATCTGTAGTTCCCAGGTTCGAGTCCCAGCTGGGTCAGCGTTGAGACTTATCTCCGCAAAAATTCCCCGCCCTGCCCACGGTCAGTAGGGGACACCGATGGGCTTGGAAAGGCCGCCGTCCGTCGGATGGGACGTTAAGCCGTGGCCCCGTGTGCGCGAGAGCCGTGCACGTTAAAGAACACGCTGGATGGCCTTGACGGGAGGCTACCATCTGTCTCCCAACAGCTGTTCCAGTGGGTCCCCTCCCCAACCTTCTCTGAGCCTTCGGGGTCAATGTGACCTGGTCATTTAGCCCATGGTGTGCAAAAAAGTGCCGCTCAGTGGTAAAACAACTCATACGAGATTGTTTACCCATTCAGTTGCCGTTTTACTCAAAAAGTTCAATGTTTTCTATTTCAGTGTATTTTTGACATTTTGAACGCATTCCATCAGTCACTTCAGTGCATTTTCTGCTTTTAAGGCAATTATGTCACTCATTCTGCAGGTTTTTTCGCTTGTTGCGCCTTACATTCCTTTACATTTTGAAGATATTCTGCCATCCTTTACAAAGTACTTTGTGTGCTTTTCCAGTTATTCCATAATCTCTCTTTATAATAAAATATGCATCTATTATACAGTAGTTTACTGTTTACAAACAATTCTTTTTAGCCATTCTAGTGAATTTCGTGAGATTTTGTAGTTATTCTGCCACCTAATTAGGGGCGGGGGTGGCTCAGTCGGTAGCGCGCCAGGCTCGTAATCTGTAGTTCCCAGGTTCGAGTCCCAGCTGGGTCAGCGTTGAGATTTATCTCCGCAAAATTCCCTGCCCACGGTCAGTAGGGGACACCGATGGGCTTGGAAAGACCACCGTCCGTCAGATGGGACATTAAGCCGTGGCGCCGTGTGCGGGAGAGCCATACCCTGTGCACGTTAAAGAACACGCTGGATGACCTTGACGGGAGGCTACCATCTGTCTCCCAACAGTTGTTCCAGTGGGTCCCCTCCCCCAACCTTCTCTGAGCCTTCGGGGTCCATTTGACCTGGCCTTTAGCCCATGGTGTGCAAAAAAGTGCCGCTCAGAGGTAAAATAATCCAACCCAACCCACCTAATTAATAGTGTTTTATGAAATTTTTTATTCATTCCGGCACCCATTACAGAATATTTTAGCGTTTTTAAGTAGTTCTGTCAATCATCCTGGTGTTTCTTATGTGCTTTTACAGTTGTTTTACTCTACATTGCAATATAATTTGACATCTATTCCAGGAGATTTAAAAAAAGTACTCTGCCATTCATTCATGCGTACAGTCGCTCAAAAAAGTATCCGAACACCAACCTTCGTGTCACGTGACACGAAGGTTGTCAGATCACTAATTTCTAAAAAAATCGTTGCCAGATATTTTTTCTGAATTCTGCAATCAACCATGGTGTTCGGATATTTTCTTGAGCGACTGTAGGTGGTCATATTATTTTGATACTAGATCGTGTGGGCTCACTCACGGAAATATTGAGCGTGTGCAGTTACCGTTCACAGCAAACTGGAGCATGTGCAGTCACTGCACACGCTCCAGTTTGCTGTGAACGGTAACTGGAGCGTGTACAGTTGCTGTGCACGCTCCAGATATTTTTCCTGAATTCTGTAATCACATGACACGAAGGCTGCCAGATCACTAATCTCTAAAAAAATCGTTGCCATATATTTTTTCTGAATTCTGTAATCCACCATGGTGTTCGGATACTTTTTTGAGCGACTGTACGTGATTTTAGTCTTTCGTATTGTTTTGCTACCCATTTCACTGCACTGTGTGAGATTTTGAAATTATTCAAGTGCCCTTTCTAAGGTAGCATAGTGACTTTTAAGCAATTCTCTGCGTCATTACTCTATATTTTGCAATATTTTACTGTTATTTTGCTCTCCATTTCACTGTATTCTAAGAAATATGTAATTATTCTACCGTCCCTTTTAGCATACTTTAGTGTCTTTAAATATACCCTTCCGGTGTATTAGGTGAGATTTTCTACTTATTCTACCAACGAATTCAATGTTTTTTAATGAAATCTTGTATTCTTTACACCCCATTTTAGTATATCTAAGTAATTCTCTCAGTCATCCAGGTGTATTTTATGTATATTTAGTGTCATGTTTCAGTTATTCTTCTATTTTTTCCAGTGTAGTGTTTTTTAAGCAATCCTTTCAACCATTTCATTATATTTCGGAGTTATTCTGTCATCCATTCTAGCATACTATATTTTGAAGACATTCTAACGTCGATTCCTGTGAACCTTGTGCAATTTTACAGAATTTCTTACATCCATTGCAGTGTACGTTTTGCTCTTTTCCAGGCATTGCGCACTACCCGTTTCAGTACATGTAATTCAGCATACTAAAGTAATTCTGCTGTCATTCTTGTGAATTTTACGGTTATTCAAATTCCCATTCCAGGATATTTTTTTCAAGATATTCTTTCTCACATTCCCATGCGCTTTGAGCGATTTTGGTGCCATTCTATCATTCATTTTAGTGTACTCTCTGATAGTTTCACTGTTATTCTACCATCCATTCCACTGTATTTAAATGTTTCTGAAGAAGTTCTATTAACCATTTCGATTCGAATCCAGAATCGCATTATATGACGATTCTGGATTCTTTTAGCACCGAGTGTCAATTTTGTTGACACATGAAAGTGAATGGCCTGATCACACACATGGCCTGATCGCAATATTCCAAATCGCAAGATTCTCAAATTGGAGAAGTGACCTGCTCGACATGCAATCAGAGAGAAAGAGATCAAAGTCTCCTTTCAAGACAGTTCAACATGTTCTTTAGTTTAAACGGAGTAACTACCCTCTGGACGCGGAGACAGTACCACGTTCATTTTGATGGACGACTGCATTTTCAAACAAAACAGTCATTAATCTTCAATACTAGTAATAGATCCCCGACCGTAAGATTTTAAGCCGGAAATCACTTCATTGTATGCTTCAGATTTTGATTATAGGTCAGTTATCGTAAAGTGAAACGCAGATAATTTTTTTTTGAATGTATTGTTAAACAAATATTTCGAGTTTTTTGCCAGTTGAAGTCAAATATCTCTGTAAAGCTTATCTCGCCTAAATTTTAAGATTTTAAAGTGAACTAAATTCTTGCACGAAGTAACGTCATATATCCAGTTTCGTGTTTGAATTCATTATCAAATCATTTTTGTTCTCACAATAAATATAACTGAATGTGATTTTCGCATGAAATATTATCCTTTCTGATTGTGTTTTGAAAATTTTTCTCAGATTCTTATGTTAATTCAATGATGGTTAATTCCACCATTTTTTCTGAACGTTTTAAACTTATATAACGCATAAATTCTCTCCCTAAATTTGGAAATAAACTAAAATTTAGTGTGAAAGAAGTTTTCAGCTTCTTGTTTAAAATTTTAACATCCGATCTGTTTATGATTTAATGAATCCAACTGAACGTATTTCTCTCATGAGAAATATTTGTTCCCGACCCTGTTTTTGTGAATGCATAACAGTTGCTTATGGATTCAGTGACAGTTAAATCCACCATTTTTTCTGCAGGTTTTAAGTCAATAGTTAGCATAAATTTTGAACCTTAGTTTTTTAAGTAAACTGAAATGTGGTATGAAAGAAGAAGATATTTTCCGTTTCTTGTTTAAAAACTTTTCCACTGAATCAGTTTTTTAATCTTAATAAATGCATCTGAATGTATTTTCCGTATGAAATATCATTATTCTCGATTTTGTAAAATTATAGGTGCTTCCCATGGCCGAGTGGTTAGCACGCTTGGCTACTGATCTACGGGGCCTGGGTTCGAGCCCCGGATAAGGCATGGATGTATGTGTCGTTTTTCTGCTGAGGTCCTGCCACCCTCTCAGACCTTCTACTATGGCATTATAAACTGACAGGCTCCTGTCAGACCTCTGTGGCAAGCAGCTGCTTGAGGGGGTATTTATTTTGTTGTGTAAATTCGGCCGGAGTCAAATGTCTTCACACCATTTTTCTGAAAGTTTCAAGCTCTATCTTCCTTAAATTCTATCCTAATTTCATCAAATAGTACTTAATAGCGAAAAAAGGTAAGTTCGAATCCTGTTTGGTTCTATGTATTTTTTCATAGACTTGAAAATTTAAATCGCATCTTTTTAAAAAAAGACCTATCTTAGTTTTAATCTTTTTCAAGTGAACTTGGAGTTCATCTTTTTCATCCTACTGCGGATAATGAACACTGTGTTGCGCATTCCTCCCAAATTGAACTTTAGGACGTGTTCCCGAACGGACATTTAGGAAATATCTCATGGATGAACTGTGGATTATCCCCTTTCGCTAAACTCGGACGCTATGAGCTTGCAAAGACTGCCGCCCGTCGGATGGGACGTTAACCTGTGGTCACGTGTGCAGGAGAGCTATACCCTGTGCATGTTAAAGAAAATGCTATATGTCCTTAACTGGAGGCTACCATCTCTCTCGTAAGAGCTGTCCATTGGGTTCCCTCCCTCCAACCTCCTCGGGGTCTTTGTGGCCTGGTCATTTAGCGTATTGCCGCTCAGAGGTATAACAACCCATCCTTTGAAAAGGAGCATTTCGTGTTAAGACGAGTGACTGGATTTATTTGTTCACTGATTCATTTAAACCAATTGTTAAATTCTAAGAAAGGCCTCCCCCCCTCCCCTTTACCGTTTAACTTCCCCTTTGAAACTGTTCATACCGAAATGACTTACCTAAACAGTATTTAGTTCCTAAAAATAACGATGACGAAACAGGAAGAAAAAAAAATTCTTAAAAAGCAAAATTCTGTTGAAATGTGTTGCAGCATTGCGGAACCTTTTTCTTACAGAACCGAAGGATGGGGGCCCACAATCTAGGAGAGAGAGATTACTGCATTATGACGTGCAGTCGCAACAATAGGCAGAGAAACGAACTCTTACACCAATCATTCATTAGGTCGTGCGTGGCCCGCCTCCTTGTGTCTCGCCATCTTCGGCGGCTTTGCGGCTGCACTCTTGGGTGCGAGCTCTCCGACCTTTTAACGAGCGCTACCTTAATGGAAAAGCGCACTTCACGTCCTTCGCATCGGAAAAGAATAGTTGGTGTCTAAATAAGTTTGTATTCATTTGTAGTCGTGAGGCAGTGAAGGGGCGGGGCGCAGAGCAACAGGCAAGTGTGCTCTTTTGATTGCTTCTTTGGTCACGGGTCAGAAGAAGAGACGGCTACTGGCTGTGGCCATTCGTATACACTGGGTGGCCACAAGTAAGCACAGAAAGAGGGTTGGGTTGTTTTAACTCTGAGCGGCACTTTTTTTGCACACCATGGGCTAAATGGCCAGGTCACATGGACCCCAAAGGCTCAGAGAAGGTTGGGGGAGGGGACTCACTGGACGGCTGTTAGGTGACAGATCCTCCCGTCAAGGCCATCCAACGTGTTCTTTAACGTGCACAGGGTATGGCTCTCCCGCACACGGGGCCACGGCTTAACGTCCCATCCGACGGACGGCGGCCTTTCCAAGCCCATCTGTGTCCCCTACTGACCGTGGGCAGGGTGGGGAATTTTGCGGAGATAAATCTCAACGCTGACCCAGCTGGGACTCGAACCTGGGAACTATAGATTACGAGCCTGGCGCGCTACCGACTGAGCCACCCCCGCACAGAAATAGGGAAATGGAGAGAAGTGGGTGAAGGATCAATGTTGGTTTTTTCGACATCAGTGGTGTTGTGAGATTTTTGTTTTTCAAATATAATAAGTAGATTTTCTGCAAAAGTGAGAGTCAGTAAGCGAGTTGTAGGTTAACTCTAAACCACACTTTTTGGCACACAATGGGCTAAATGGCCAGGCCAGAAGGACCCGAGGGTTCAAAGAAGGTTGAGGGAAGTGGACCCCCTGGGCAGCTGTTAGACTGCAGATGGTAGCCCTCCGTTAAGGCCATCCAGCCTATTCTCTAATGTGCACAGGGTATAGCTCTACAGCACACGGAGCCAGGGCTTAATGTCTCATCCGACGGACTTCCCAAGCCCAATTGGTGTACCCTATTGACCGATGGCAGGGTGGGGAGTTTTGCGGAGATAAATCTCAACACTGGACCAGGTAAGACTCGAATCTGGGAAGAGCTGATTATGAACCTGGCGCGCTCCGGACTGAGCCTCCTCCCAGCAAACGAAAAAGGGGAGTCGGACAGAAGGATTCAAGCTAGCAATGTAAGTGTTGGGTTGGGTTGTTTTACCTCTGAGCGGCACTTTTTTGCACACCATGGGCTAAATGGCCAGGTCACATGGACCCCGAAGGCTCAGAGAAGGTTGGGGGAGGGGACTCACTGGACGGCTGTTAGGTGACAGATCCTCCCGTCAAGGCCATCCAGCGTGTTCTTTAACGTACACAGGGTATGGCTCTCCCACACACGGGGCCACGGCTTAACGTCCCATCCGACGGACGGCGGCCTTTCCAAGCCCATCGGTGTCCCCTACTGACCGTGGGCAGGTCGGGGAATTTTGCGGAGATAAATCTCAACGCTGATCCAGCTGGGACTCGAACTTGGGAACTACAGATTACGAGCCTGGCGCGCTACCGACTGAGCCACCCCCGCCCCAATGTAAGTGTAAATTAATGTTGCGAATATTAATCCAGGTTTGGCTGATTTAATCAGGATATTTACTACTGAAAGTATTCCCCTTAATGCGAATTTAGCTTTGAGGATGTTGCTGGATAATATCTTTCGGAGGGTGCTGGATCCTTTTCGAAGCGCATCCGTGTCTAATTATTCTTTAAGAGTTGGGGAATGGTGGAAAGGGAAACTCCGAGAGAACTTTAAAAGCTGACAAGTTTTTTTAGCTCGCAAACTTTTAGTTCACTACACTGGCGAGGGAATAGAGTTTTTCCCAGAAAATGTAATCAGAGAGAGAACGTTACTCCAGTTTTAAGGGGGAGTTTTCAGTTTGTTCAAAAATATAAAATAAGGGGTGAAAAGTATTAATATCACGACACTGCGTCACGTAGTTGATCCCAAGAAGTGCATATGTGTTTGTCTGTGTGTGTGGAGGGAGGGAGGGGGGTGGCTTAGAAGAATTTAAGTGGGTATTTTTTAAAGGGAGAATATAGGAAAAACCATGTACGCGTTGATCGATCAGTGTGTGCTTTTTTCTTTGTATTCGGAGTTTCTTCATTGAATTACTGTATACAAACACTTAGGCAGCCTGGATATAGAAAAAATTCGAAGTACGAGAGAGAAAGTGCATGTATGTATGTGTGTGTGTGTGTGTGGGGGGGGGGGGGACAGGAGATTGGATTTTCACTGCGTATAACATTTCCCCCTCCTTTTTAGATATCTTTGAAAAATTTCTTGAAAAATTCATGAAATATGCACAAGTTTCATACTTTTTTGCATCTATTACTCTTATTTGCATTCTAAAGGGGGTGGTCCCCCTTGGATACCCTCCCACCTAGATCCTGCCCTGCACTTAGACATGGTGGGATGGGAGGATTGGTTTTATTTGATGTGAAAAATGTGGCGCTGTTTGGTTGTTTATTCACCTATGAGTTGCACTTTTGTGTGCAAAATGAGATGTGTCCATCAGAAGAACTGGAAAGACTCAGGGCATGAGGATTCAATAGACAGCAGACAGATGGAAGGTCAAAGATCATCTAGCGCGTTCTTTAATGGACACAGCGTTTGGTTCATCTCCACATAAATTAATGTTCACATCCGATGGACGTCGGCCTTCCCAAGACATTGGTGTCTCCTTTCTCACAGAGGGAAGAGCAGTGAGAAATCTCAACACATGCACAATAGAGACTCAAATTTAAGAACATCAGGCTGCAAGCCTAATGTGCCGTTAATTGAGCCAAATTCGAAAACTGATAATTGTCAATTTTGGCTCAGGGTTAGAAAAATTGTGTGCTGCCTGCCAGCACACAATTTATCTTAACATTCGAGACCAACAACTTATGGAGAAAAGGGGGATAAGTTCCGAAGAAATCGTTGTTATGAATAAAATGTACATTGAGAGTTTCATTTATACCCACTTTATCTCAAATTTCAGCTCAGCAGTAATAATAAGCATTGATGTAACATTATTTTGCACTTTATTTATACTAATTTAGAGATAAGTTCAGATTAATTTCGCATACACTTCTGTTAGGTAACGAAAAATTCTTATCGTTATTACAGATGTACACCATCGAATTTGAAGGCAGAATTGGGAAGAAGGCTATTAATGAACTGAATATAAATTAAAAATTAAGCATTGGTATCAACCCCTCAAGCAGCTGCTTGCCACAGAGGTTTGACAGGAGCCTGTCAGTTTATAATGCCATAGTAGAAAGTCTGAGAGGATGGCAGGACCTCAGCAGAAAAACGAATCATACATCCATGCTTTACCCGGGGCTCGAACCCAGTCCATGCCTTACCGGCCACACTTAATGTTTTGTTTTGTAAAGTTAGTAATTATATGATATCAAACAGCGTACTTACGAATCAGCTGTATTTAGCCTATATAATACTTTGCAAATTTGAACTTTTTCCTAAAAATTGAACATTTTCCTAAAAACGCTTTTTTTACTAGTCTAAAAATTTCAGTCCAAAAAAGTCAGATCTCGCTGCCGATTCAAAACAGGCTTCATTTCATTAAGATGTCGAGATACAATTTGTATTACAATGGCAAGAATATCATTTTAGCTAAGGAATATAAATGAATGAAATTGCCATCTGTAACAAGATGGCAATTTCATTAATTTAGAATTTACTGATATCTATCCTGTTAGACCTCTGTGCAAGCAGTTGCTTGAAATAATATTTATTTATTTATTATTATTTATCTTTGAAATTAAATGATATCAACTGAAACCATTTATTTGTTTTTATAATACTTTCGAATGATAGTCTAATAATCTCCCTTGACTATAAGCTACCACTGCTACTTCATAATTTGTATTATATTGGCCTTCATAAAAAAATTTCAATCCGTACCATGCAAAATCGAGTCTACCATCGTGTGAACGAAACTGGTTGCATTATTTTTACCGTGTAAAACCGAAACCGCGTAGATCGGGGGATGGGTGTATATGTAGAGTAAAGTAATGAATAGGAAATATGATTACGCCATTTATTCTTTAACATTCGGCTGTATCGAACAAGGTTTTACGTTCGTTTTATATCTTTCGAACTGTGCAATTTACAAGTATTTTTCAGTTTCCATTTCCTTATGTCATCCTACACAGTACTATTTTTAATAACTTTCGTAACGTATGAGTAGATACTAAAATTTGCACATTTTTGAAAAAGCTATAATTTTTTCCTATTTGGAAGCACTTAGAAATTAATGGTATTCATTTTACTATGCATAATTTTATTAGATAGTGAGAGATAGGGAGCTTGAGGAGGGCATGATAGAAAACCACCCAGGGTCGGTTGGGTTGTTTTACCTCTGAGCGGCACTTTTTTGCACACCATGGGCTAAACGGCCAGGTCACAAGGACCCCGAAGGCTCAGAGAAGGTTGGGGGAGGGGACCCACTGGAACAGCTGTTGGGAGACAGATGGTAGCCTCCAGTCAAGGCCATCCAGCGTGTTCTTTAACGTGCACAGGGTATGGCTGTCCCGCACACGAGGCCACGGCTTAACGTCCCATCCGACGGACGGCGGCCTTTCCAAGCCCATCGGTGTCCCCTACTGACCGTGGGCAGGGCGGAGGAATTTTGCGGAGATAAATCTCAACGCTGACCCAGCTGGGACTCGAACCTGGGGTAGCCTCCCGTCAAGGCCACTCAGTGTGTTCTTTAACGTGCACAGGGTATGGCTCTCCCGCACACGGAGCCACGGCTTAACGTCCCATCCGACAGACGGCCACCCAGGGTCCCTTTATCCTTAATCTATCACTGCATTCAAGTACCACAAAAATCTGATATTCCATTTCCATGTGTAGCGATTTGAAAAGACGGAGAAACTATTCTGCATCGCAATGATTAGCTACAGAAGCATTAAGCCATTCTCCTTATGGAAGATGTATAGAGACGAAGTAATGCGTCAGAGGTGAACGTTCTTTTGATTTTACTCTTGGCGACTGTAAGGCAATCTTCTATGTAGGTCTTCAGGGTTGTTTTTGAGCACGTCCAACATGGGAATAGCAGCGGGGCAGTCACATTATCCCCTCAGTTCACACGCTTTGTGCAGAGAAACGAGGTGTGAAACAATCTGACAGAGAGATATAGGTAATAACGAGGTTGCTTATTGTGCGAACATTTTATTTTTATGACCAGCAACAACAGTGGCAATGATTAGGAAGTTCCTAATGTTATTTGGAAACAGAATATTACCACCAAAGGCGTGGTTTAAAGAGTTAACGGAGTAAACGTGCAGCTTATCAAGAGTACATCTTCCTTTCTCGTTTTTTAAGTATGTGTGCGTGTTGTGTGTTCATAGATAGATACAAAGTTCTCTTCTAGAGGGACAATTTGTGAGTACAAGATATTTTCTTTTTTACCGCCACTCTTTCGTTTTGAGATGTTAATGATAAAAAGGCCACTGAAATGTTGTCTATCTGGGCTGAATCTTTTTTGTTATCCACGATAAGGAGCTCGACTAAGAAATGGAATATGTGAAATCGAAAAAAAGCTTCTTAAATAACAATAGTTATTCGACAAGATCGGAAATATCTGAAAAGGAAAAGAGAAGAAATAAGTGGTATTGGACTTCCTAGACATAAAAGTAAGATTTTTCCGACAAAATATTCAAATTTCAAGGCGGGATTCAGATCGTATGTCTCTCTGGAGCATTCAATCACTTTTTAATAAGCATCCGGGAGTAAAAAGCGATTAGGTAGTTTTCTTCTCAGCTCGCAGAATGGGTTAAATGGCGAAGTCACAAGGAACCCAAAAGCTCAGAGTAGTGTAGTGGAAGAGATCCACTGGATCTGTGAAGGCTATGTTTTTAACGTGGACAACATATGTCTCTGCTGCATATGGGACCACAGTTTAGCGTTCTATGAAACGACCGGTAGTCTTTTCAAATGCATTGATGTCTTCTTTCTCACCAAAGACAAAGTGAGAAAATTTCAATGAAGGCATAGTGGGCACTTGAATCTAGGAATATCAGGTGATGATCTTGGCTTGCTGCTGACTATGTGAAATCTTTCCCCCATAATGAAGCACCAGTGACCAGGTAGAATGTGTATGTTGGGACAGCATTAACTCTGCTACATTGGTTCAAAAGGCCATATTTGAAGTGTCTCACTGGAAACATTTGACTTTAAATTGGGTCAATTTTGGTTGATGGTAAATGCAAAATGTTGCATTCAAAGGTGGTAAATTGTCTTATTACTGTAATATACTGAAAGGACAATTTATTATACACATACAGAACGCGTGGCCCATCTTTTGCCCTCACAACAGCAGGACTCTACCAGGTGTTGGAAAAATTCGGGTGGTATGTGGCACATGATTTCAGAACAGCTGGCCATAAAGCACCGAGAGTTGTTGGTAGTGGGTTTTGGGCTAAATGCTCTACTTCTTCCCACATATACTCAATAGGGTTCAAATCCAGAGAGTGAGAGGGCCATTCATGGGTTGTGAACTCACTGAAATGCTCTTCCAACCAGTCCTTCCAACTTGTCTCTTTGAAAGGCATAATGCTGTGGGAAATGGATCGCCACGAAGAGTGTAGGTGGTCAGCGAGGACGTCAACATAGCATTGCGAAGTGATTGCAGTCTCAATAGGTATAAGAGGTCCCCCAGGTAAACAAGGTGGGCCATTGTAATGTTCTATATGGCCGGGTGGTTGGATCTATCCTGTCGTGCTGCCATATTTGCAAAGTTCCTATTAGTTCTTATCCTGTCTATGGTTTTATACTTGTAGCTATCAATAACTCGAGCAGAAGCAGAATAAAAACTTAATAATTTATTAAATAACAATACAGCTATGAATACCGGGCTTTCTGGCAATTTAGGCGACTAGCTATTTTTTACTCTACTAGCGGTAGAGGACGCATAAACCGTGTGAATATGCACGGATCTACCCCTTCAGTTTCCAAGGGAGAAATCCAACGTGAGTCCCTCGATATCCAGACTCAAACAGATCTCATCGTCACCCTCGAACGCAGAGCTCACTGCTTCGGAGCTCTCATCCTCCTTCCTTGTCTCCTTACTCCTCTTCTCTTCTAGCATCTCACAAGCCCTCTGAGCTCAAACATATTATAAGCTTAACTTTGCATCAGCCTGCGGTTTATAATCCTTCCTCCCTGGTTGTCTCAGACAGGCATACTCATCATGCCTCTCTTCCCCTACCTTGACCATTAGCAGCACTGATCCTTGTAGTTGACTGGAAGCCGATTATCTGCTTCTCTACGCTGGGTGCCTGGGTGTCTAGTCAAGGAATTGTGGGGAGGTCATTTGCATTGACATTTTACGAATACATAACGAAATATAAAAATACATGTATACATAAGTAGATGGGGTAAGAAAGTGCTGAACTTGACAGCCATGTAACCATGTAACCATTACACTGCATCCACTAGTCTGTAATACCCCAATTTGACAGTTGGGGTCCATGGTCTAGTGCGGTCTACATCACACACACAACCTCCCATTGGCGTGTTGTAGCTGGAACCTCAATTTGCCAGACCAAGCTACTTGTTTCCAGTCTTCCAAGGTACATTGGCGATGTTCCATCGCCCACTACAGCCTGATGTCCTGATGACATACAGTTAACAAGGGTACTCGATGTGGGCATTGGCTGCCATAGCCCACTTGTACCATCGTTCGTCGAATGGTCTTTGTAGAAGCCTTTGCATTTTCCCGTCGTTGAATGCTATGTTATCATCTGCACAGTTATCCTCTATTCCGATGTTACAATATGGAGAGGCTGTGCTCACCTCGAACACCAAACTCCCAATTACGGCCACATTTTCCCCGGTAGCTGCAGGGTTTGACGGCTCTGATATAGTTCTTGTTCAAATGTGCGATGGTTGCACGCTGAACTCCCAGACATCCTGCAGTTGTGGTGCATCCATCTTCTTCACACCAACTGTCTGCCCACGATCGAACTCGCAGGCCGCCATGTTTCCCCATCATAAGAGTCCCTGGTACGCTATACAGCAGGTAGGTATCTGACCTATTTATAGCCCGCAAGAGATTTTGGGATTTTTGGGACGGAGAAGGACATGTTTATGGATGGGAGCTGTGTGTATAATAAATTGCACTTTCAGTGTATTGATGAATGAAGGGCAATTCAATTTTGTGATTAGAAAATCACCCTCTATCGGATGGAACATTATGTTGTGATTAAATGTGCAAGAGAGTCAGTATATGTTAAAAAAAGTTTCTGGGTGATATTGATAAGAAGCCACCATTTGAACCAAACAGCTACCCAATGGCTCCCTTTCCCTGTCTTTGCACAGCGATTTAAGGTCTTCAAAATCTCATTTAACTCACTGTGTAGCAGAAAAGCGACACTCTTGGATAAAAATGCCCTATTCCAGGGGTGGGCAATTGTTTACGTATCTACACTGCGCATGCATATTGACGTGGCCGTCCTAGTGGAAAATACGAGACGAATCTTCGGTCGCGCACGGGAAGGAAATCTCGGTTCAAGGCGGATTTTTCTGACTGTCTTGGCGGGCCACAAAAAACTCTTAGCGGGCCGCTATTTGCCCACCCCTGCCCTATTCAGTCCAACCTACTAAACATTGGGCAGCGAAAGAGGGAAGAAAAATTGTTACGTAAGAAAAACGTTTTTTCTTTTAAATATTGAAAGAAAGTTTAAACCTTGCTTTGACGTAGCACACCATTTTTTGACCATTTATTTTCTATATTTACGTGTCAGAGATTTTACTGCCACTTAGCTCATTTTGTGCACAAAGGTGCTGTTCAGAAGTAAAACAACTGATTCCTTCAGAATATTAACAATAAATTTAATGCTTTGTGAAAAAATGTATTTATCATTTTTTTTTGTTGTGCCTCCTATACATTCCATTTCCAAGTAGTGAATTAAAACGTATACTTCATGCTATTAAAACAATAATTAAATTTATTTCTGAATGTTAACCTAGCTCTGTTATAATTTATTGTTAACGAGTCGAAGTATTTCCAAATTCTTCCTCAAGACAAAACTCGAATCTAAGGAGGGGGCCAAGACTCCATCACTACACTTTGCAACGTTAATAAAGGAAATTAGGGGGGGAAATCCTAATTATATATATATTGCACATATTTTCCAAGAAAATATTTTACAGACACTAAAATAAAGAGAAAAACTTTTCGATTTCGTTAAGATAATTCAATAATGTTGGCTAGCGTCATTTTATCAGCAGGTTATTTAGTATTTTTTTAAATAAATTGTGCATTGGAAAGAACAATAAGGGTGAAATCTTAGAATAACTTATATAATTGTCTTCAAAATAATTTCCAGTTGGCTGAAGAGTTAGATAAGTTTACCATGCAATTTAAAGGGATAGGATAAAGATTGCGAAGAAAAGGAAGTAGAATAAGGTTAATAAAAAATAACAAATAAATACCCCCTCAAGCAGCTGCTTGCCACAGAGGTCTGACAGAAGTCTGTCAGTTTATATGCCATAGTAGAAGATCTGAGAGGATGGCAGGACCTCAGCAGAAAAACGACATGAACATCCATGCCTTACCCGGAGCTAGAACCCAGGTCCCTTAGATCAGTAGCCATGCGCGTTAACCACTCGGAAAAGACTTAAATAGTCGAAAGGGGGCTTCTAGTGTTTGTAACCCAGTCGATGATAAAAGTAGAAATAAAGTTACAAAACTTCAAATAGAATTTTTCTTATTGGATAGAAATGAATAGATTGGAGATTATGGTTAGCTAAAAAAAGCAAGCAGCTGCTTGAGGGGGCATTTATTTAAATGATAGAGGAAGCATTAAAAAATAGTAAAGAGAAAAATAAAGCGATATTGGAACGGCGTTCCAGTTCGATCCGACTTGTCCAATCACTTTAGCCCTCTAATTGTTTTCTAGATCTGGTTCTGATCCCATATGGGGGCCGGAGTGGCTCAGCTGGTAGCGCGACAGGCTCGTAATCTGCACTTCCCAGTTCGAGTCCCACCTGGACTCAGCTTTGAGATTCAACCCCAAAAACTCTCCGACCCTACCCTCGGGCAGCAGGGGACACAGATGGGCTTGGAAAAACCGCCGTCCGTTGGATAGGACGTAATTCGCGTAGCTCTGTGCGGAAGAGACGTACCCTGTGCACGTTAAAAAACACGCTGGATGGCTTTGACAAGAGTTTCCATTTCTCTCCTAAGAGCTGTATTATGGATCGTTTTCTCTGAAGCTTTAGGGTCTTTGTGACCTGGCCATTTATCCCATTTTGTGCACAGTTTCCATTTCTCTCCTAAGAGCTGTATTATGGATCGTTTTCTCTGAAGCTTTAGGGTCTTTGTGACCTTGCCATTTATCCCATTTTGTGCACAAAGGTACTGTTCAGAGGCAAAACAGCCCAACCTGATCCCATAGTTACAAAACAAAATATTTTATAATAACTTATTAACAACATTAAGAATGTGTAAAAAAAGTTAGGCCCTCCATATAAGAATTCTTTAACGTTTAGCAACTGAATATTTATGATAAACTTCTGTATGTTATTTCCGATTTCCTGCTGGATACCAGGTGAAAGAAAAGTTTTTGAAATAGACAACACCAAAGTTCCTGAATGCAACAAAAAAAATTTTTTTTTCATCGGAATACAACGGAGATAAGTGTCCATATATATATTGCTCTGACTGTTATCACGATAAGCTCCAATCGCGTTTTCCTATCGATCATAGTCGACAATGCGACAATACAAACGTCGATGTTATCTGGGTTGCAAAACGCTTTCAGATCGACGAGAGTCGTGTCAAAATAAAACATTTAAAACTCATATTTCACGCAGGCACTAAACTCACAACTTTATCTTCTTTGTCCGTCAGATGAGATCACTCAATCGTGTAACAGAGGAGCACTTCGAGCACAGAGAACGTTTTGTTACGACGCTTGAATAGTCGAGCTGATGTTTCGGTTTCGAATGTCGCAATGTTGCGGACCATACAAAGACCTTCCTCAGTGCTCTGGTCAAGCCCACGACACTTCTGCAGCTCTGCAGGGCAACAATTTCTTACTACATCTGTTCGGGTAAAAGAGAGGAATGAGTATGCTGGGCAACAGGACTTGGATTGCTTTACCTCTGAGCGGGATCTTAGTGGGTTGTTTTACCTCTGAGCGGCTTTCGACACAATGGGCTAAATGGCTAGGTCATGTGGACCCCGAAGGTCCAGAGAAGGTTGGGTGAGGGGACCCACCGGAACAGCTGTTGGGAGATAGATAGCAGTCTCCCGTCAAGGCCATCCAGCGTTTTCTTTAACTTGCACAGGGCATGGCTTTCCCGCACAATGAATCACAGCTTAACGTCCCATCCAAAGGACGGTGGCCTTTGCAAAACAAGTCCATCGGTAAGTCCACGGGGAATCTTCGGGCATACCTTAGCGAAATAGCCAAGTCACAAAGACCCCAAGAGCTCATTGATTCAACAACTGTTAGGAGATGAAAACCACCCGTTAAGATCATCTAGGGTGCTCTTTAACGTATTTGCTTCAAGTCCTATCCAATGGACGATGGCTTTTCCAAGATCGTCGATGACATCTTTGTCGCCGAGGGAAAAGTGGGGTTTAACAGAGAAATTCTCAACTCAGACACAATTGGGACTCGAACCTAGGAACGTCAGATTACGAGCCTGGCGTGCTGCCGGCTGAGCCAAACTCCTCCCCTCTGTACAACAGACGTGTGGCATTTGATCCTATAAAATGTATTCTAAATACACTCATTGGCCACTTGATAAGAAACATGTCTATGCTATGTCAATGGGGAGTCAAATTCGGAAATCTGTAAGTTCTTAAAAAATAATTTCATTGAAAAAATATGACTTAAGACAAAGATTTGAAACATATCTGAAATGGGATTTTTAACTATATTTAGGCAGCTTTTGTAATTGTGGAAGCTGAAACATTTAATAACTTAGCCCATTCTGCAGGAAAAAAAAAACAGAATAGGTGATTTGCATTGGTCTGTTTTACTTCTGTGATACGATGAGGCTAAATGGTAAGGTCACAAGGACCTCAGGGGTTACAGCCGGGAGAGGAAGAACAGATTAACAAATATCCTAACACGGAGGCGGGGGGGGGGGGGGATGTCGGTAGTGCGTCAGGTTCGAATCCCAACTGTGCTATCGTTGAGGTTTATCTCCTCTAATTTCTACTCTCGGTGAGAAAGGGGGGCCGTAGAGGTTGGTAAGGCCGCCGCCCGTCGGATGGGAAGTTAAGCCGTGATTCCATGCTCAGGAGAGCCACACTGGATTATTAAAGAACACACTGGATGCCCTTGACGAGAGGCTTCCATGTGTATCCTAAGAGCTATTCAATGTCTCTCCTTCCTAATAAGAGTTATTCAATATTTTGCCTCTGAGCACTTGGGGTCCTTGCCACCTGGCCATTTAGCCCATTTTGTACAAAAAATGTGACGCTCAGAGACAAAACAAACCAACCAAACACTCTAACAATGTTAAAATAGATCGAAGCTTTCGATTAAAGCCATTTAAAGGGTTCTTCTGTTTGTGGGGATATTTTTTGTTTTTTCATGTGCAAAATGCTAATTCTTCTCACAAAGCTTTACGTTCCATCCGAAGGATGGAACGTAAAGCCTTGTGAAGAGAATCTATCCTTTCCAAGCCCAACGGTGTGCACTTTTTCGCCAAGAACAGAGTTGGATGTTGTAAAAAACTGAGCTTAGACACTTAGAACTTTAGAATTAAAATAATCATTGCAAAATTTGCTGAAAATGAATCTATACATTTCATTAACGGTTGACATAGTAGCTATTGCTTTTGTTTTAACGTATTGGATTTTCAACTAAATTAGCTGGCATTGCTGATGTTAAACTGAAAAACTATTGCCCGAATTTAAACTTGAGTGGAATATTATTTAGATCTTACTTAAAAAACTTATTCAGTTCATAAAAATCTTACCTTAGAAGTTATGGAGTTTCGAATTTGGTTTTACGCTGTAATAACAATCAAATTCTAAAATTTCTTGTCTAGAAGGTGATTATATTAAGTGAGAAAAAAAATAATTAATGAATAAAGTTTTAGCTGACAAAATTAAGATTTGACCAGAGTTTGATTCGAACCCAAGACTTTCTGACAACACCTAAAGTGCTCTAATCCTATATATAATTCTTAAAATAATTTTCTCACATCCAGGAAAATTGCAGAAATATAATCCCGCGGATTGACAGCAACTGTGTTGTTAATGAAACCTTCTCTTTAACATTTTTTATGATCAGTTCGTTGTCTTTCGACAGAAGGTTATACTGTTGTAGTGAGATGATATTATTAAACTAGAAGGTGAATAACACATCATCTCTGGCGATTATAGGGTGCTCATTTTCAAGAAGGAATAGTTTTTCATTTTTCGTCTTTAGTACCCTCTAACAATAGAAATTCGAACTAATGGATGATTGTGAATTTGTAAATAATAATATTAATATTTTGTTACTAACTATACGAGATAAAAATAATTTTTCATTTATCACTTAAAATAATAATTTACAGTTCCTCCCAGGGATATAGAGAAAGTCATTGCAACTAATGAAAACCTCTGGACTACCGCACTCTACCAGGGCCGGACATGGGGAGGGGGGGGGGATATTAAGGGAGCTATGACCCTTTCTTCTCTTTTGAGAATGCTAATAAGGGTAGTAGAAGCCAAATGCCAAAAATTATTAAATTTGTGCATATTTCACTGCAACCGAAATTCAGCCTTTTGTTCAAAACCCCCCCCCCCCCGTTTCATCTGGATCCGGACCTGCGC
The DNA here is from genome assembly GCA_038380435.1 of Ryuthela nishihirai. NCBI lineage: Eukaryota > Metazoa > Arthropoda > Arachnida > Araneae > Heptathelidae > Ryuthela > Ryuthela nishihirai. Next base: position 37,325,713 of record JAWZYU010000014.1, read on the forward strand.
TAAACATCAAAATTTAAAATTTATAGCATAAATAGATCATTTGCAATAATTTCGATATTTTCGAACGTTTTCCATCGTAATATCCATCTTTAATAGCCATTTTTAGTTTCCATCTTTAACAGCAAAAGTGCTATTAAATCTACTGGAAGATTCAGAAAGCGCGAATAGTGATATTTCATCCACATCTATCAAATTCAAAACAGAAATTTATTTCTAAATCTATAAAAACAGAAAGTTGAATGTCAAGGGACAGACAGAAGATAGACGACAAATCGAAACTTGCTTGTTTTTTCTTCTGAAATTCTCTGAAACAATATTTTAAGATATAAACATTCAGGAAATTTAAACATAATGCATTCCGAAATTCGAGCATATTTTTCGTGCTAAGCTCGTGGTGCGGCACCAGCTCAATTGCTGAAAAACCACTCATTACCCGTGGACTTTAAAGATTTCATTTAAATTCTCCAAATGCACATTGATGAAAGCAAGTAAGTTTGTTGTAATGTTGTTGACTAATAAACACACTACCAAACTATTTAATAGAACCTGCATTGATTGAATTCGAACCCCGATTAGAAAAACTTTATAACTGGTATCGAAGCATAGGATTCTCATTAAATAAACTGTTGACATAGAAAGAACAAAGAATTTAAACACTGTTCTTTAATTTTTTTTTTCCGTTACTTGTATATACGTACATAAGCAATACATCTTTTATTTACGTTTACAGTATATATGTTGTTAGTGCAGTTGATCTATTTTTCCAATTTCCAGAATTTATCAATGAGAATGGAGACTGGTCTTGGATAGGGGTTCTTAACGAGGGGTACACGGTAAAAATTTTTAGGGTACGCCGTGAGAGCTCAAAAGTCTCTAGATCTAGTAACAAAGTCAGTGTTTTATTTATTCCTATTCCTATACTATAACTATAATTTTATCTATCTATACAAGGGGTACGCCAGTTACATACACATTTCCAGGGATACGTGAAGCATAAAAGGTTGAGAACCACTGGTCTAGGATATCTGGGTGTTGACCATATTTGTCTACTTGATTCACTGTATGTAAGATAAAAACGATATTTTGAAAACTATTGTTTGAGAATTATTGCTCTGACCTACTGAGCTATCCCTGAGTCATTCAGTGTACACTAACTGTCGGCTATGAAGATGTTTTTACAATTGAACTAGGGTTGGGTTGTTTTACATCTGAGCAGCACTTTTTTGCACACAATGGGCTAAATGGCCAGGTCACATGGACCCCGAAGGCTCAGAGAAGGTTGGGGGAGGGGACCCACTGGAACAGCTGTTGGGAGACAGATGGTAGCCTCCCGTCAAGGCCATCCAGCGTGTTCTTTAACGTGCACAGGGTATGGCTCTCCCGCACACGGGGCCACGGCTTAACGTCCCATCCGACGGACGGCGGCCTTTCCAAGCCCATCGGTGTCCCCTACTGACCGTGGGCAGGGCGGGGAATTTTGCGGAGATAAATCTCAACGCTGACCCAGCTGGGACTCGAACCTGGGAACTACTTACGAGCCTGGCGCGCTACCGACTGAGCCACCCCCGCCCCATTGAACTAGGTTAGTGTTAAACTTCCTTCAGGACTCATTTTAGTCACTTAACTTGTTCTGAGTTATACGTTGCATTTACTTGTGAGTTTTCAAACAACCTAATGTTCACTTATTTCAGTTATCTAAACTTTCAAGTCTGAAAATAAGAGTGCACAGTTAGATTAGTTAGAGACCTTCAGATGGAAACACATAATTGGAAACTCATAATTAATAAATCACTGGCTTCGAACCATCTGCAAATGGAAGAACCGAATCGTTAGGGGAAAAACTGTGATTACCTAGATTGAATACGAACTCGCAATGTCTTGATAGCCTTATTGGGAGGATGCGAACTTTTATCCCAAATGTCTATTGAGAATTTTTTCCCATAACTTAAAGTTGGAAACATACACTTGCCGCAAAAAGTTCGCAAAATCACTAATAGCACTTTTAAACTTGCCTGAAATCAAATTCATGTAAATCACTCAGTTTTTTTAAGCAAAAAAGTGTGAAATATTAAATATGAAAGACTCATTTCTATCTCAGGATGGGTTTACATAGAAATATTTCATCTTTGTTTGCAACTTCTTCAAAGAGTAATTATTAAAAAATGGTAGCCAATAAGTAAATTAAAACTAGTAATATGTTTTGTATCAAAGCTTATGAATTTCTAAATATTTGTGAAAAGCATAAAAAATTGAAATGTATACATTGGAAAGTGGGGGAGGGGGATGTTGTTGATTCTCCTTAAACCATCCTTCTAAATGAAGTGAATCTCTTTTCCCTATCTAATTCTGAGCTTTTGGGATCCTTGTGACCTAGGGATTTACACCACTGCATGCCCAAAAGTGCCGCTTAAAGGTAAAAACATCCCAACCCTTCGATCATTTTAAAAAGATGACCCAGATTTTCAATAACTAATTTATTAAATTAGTTAAGATCGCTCTAATGTTCAATAAATAATTATCAAATTTTTTAACAAACTTAAATATATTGGTTTTCTTTAAAATGTTCTGGGATTCAACGTCTTTGCTTAGATATATAAATTATCGTTAGTTATTTGTCACCGATAGCAAGCAGGAACTTTTCTAATGTCTAAATTAAATCGTTACTTGAAGGAAAACACCAATTTCATGCTGAATCATGTACCATTACATTCTAATATTTTTGTTCTCTAAGCGTAACATCGAGTTAGTTACGTATGTCTAATAGCCGGATGTGTTGTAACTGGGGTGCGTTAAAATTCCACATCTTCTGTAAGTAATATGTCACGCAAACCTGGCTACATTTCACTGTCGTCGGCCGACAGCGCCACACAACGGCTATCCCCGTACCTGAAGATCTCCGATATCGAGGCCTATTCATAGCGATGAATGGTCGTAAAGGACGGCTTTTCATAGAAAGACGTTGCATAAAAAAGAATAGAAGAGGGGTCCCCTCCCACCTTTGGCGCTCTTCAGCTCATAAATGTACTCTCTTCATGGTCAATGGAGTGTGCAATTGGCTTCATGCGACCTCTTCAAGTCGGTAAAGTCACTGTCGAGTATTTTACCTTGCGCATTTTGGCGGGGTCCTTCGGCTTTCGTCCTTTCAAGTGATTGGCATAGATAATGCGCTATAAATTCCCTTCCCCTCGTGGCTCAGCTCGAGATCTCATCTTCGCTGTTGTCATCTATTCAAGGGCTGTGATGCCCGCACATGATAAACGTGGAAAAAATAAAGAGACGTCTTTTCTGCATTTTGTGCGTCTTGCAAGTCAAAAGACTTGTGGGTGCAACCGAGGCATGCAAAGGAAGAGATGCTTTTCTCTGCTTCCAGGAACACCGGTGAGTGGATGGGGATTGGGGAGGGGAAATTCTTTTCCTACGCAACTTGGATCAGTGGTTGCCGGTAAGAAATGTGTTTATCTTTTCGTTAAGGGTTCTTAAAATAATCTCTTGTGAGATACACATTTAAGGTTTATGACAATATTTTTCAGCTGGGTGGAGACCGTTTTGGTTTAGGGAATGTCTTTAGTTCATAGAGACTGCTTGAGATGAAAAAAATAATAAAATGGTTTGAAAGAGAGTTAATTTTTTTTTCTGACATTCCAAAAGTGACATTTTTAAACTCGCAGAATATGTTTCGGTTTCTTTGTTTTAGAAAACTTTATATCTCGTAGGAAAATTAATTAAGTTATTTTTAGGGGTATTCTGAGACTTGTTTAATGCTACATAAATGGCCTCAATGTAATTTCGTATGTGATTAAAAAATAAATAAATACCTCCTCAAGCAGCTGCTTTCCACAGAGGTCTGACAAGAGCCTGTCAGTTTAATACGCCATACTAGAGGGATCTGTGAGGATGGGGGGTCCTCAGCAGATTTTTTGCCAACTAGCACGCGGTGTTCCCAGGTGGTCACCCTCTCAGGTACTGACCGCGCCCAAAGCCGCTTGACTTCGGTGATCGGACGATTTCTCTTCATCATGATTTTGAATAATTTGATTACAAACTTGCGTGTTTTTCGAATGCTTAAAACTTAAAATAATGGCACTCCTTAAACGTTTTCAGTTTACCTGGTTGGTATAGGATTTAATAAAACAAAAGCAGAAAATTTGAATAACATCATACAGCTTACAACGTCACTGAAACAGAATTTTCATCGGTTTATCTCTGGGATTCAGTCCCATCTTTCAGATACTGCTTCGACAAGCCAACTTCAGTTTTGCGTTAAAATAAATTTATATTAATATTTAATTTTTGCTTTATTATTTCATACCTATGCAGATGACTAGTGAAATGTAATTAACTAAGTTAAATACTTTTTACTCTTTTTTATATTGCAACCCCTGCCAACTGTTGGCCCACAGCAAACATTATGTAATTTTTTTTGTCCCAGTGTAAAAACGTTTGTACTGTACTAGTTCATGTGAATGAAATTATTCATTTTCACTACTTTAGCTCTATCTAACTGTGAAAATTTTTAAATAAAGGATGATTTGGAAGACTGAAATAGGAATATTTCATTAATGCCCACGCAATCTAAAAATAATTTTTTCAGTTATTTCTTAAAACAAAAAGCAGTATCATCCACTCCTACCCCGATAAGAAGTCAATGCAAACTTCTTGACCATAATCGAAAATCCAAAATTTACGTTTATACCACATGATAAAACATGATTTTTGCTAGTCTGAAAAATTCAGTCGAGAAAAGCCAGTACCATATTCAAAACAAGCTTCCTTTCATTAATTTCATTAAGATGTGGTGAGACAGACTGCATTACAATGGCAAGAATAAAATATTTGCGAAAGAATAGAAATATAACTTGCTATAGATGACGATTTTATTAATATTGGAACTTGCTATTATCTTTTTATTCTTGAAAATAAACATCAGTTAAAAACCATTTAGTTGATTTTTACTTTGATATCTCCTTTGACGCTATGCCGCTGCTATCTCAAAATATGTATTACGTAAAAAAATTATCAATCTGTACCGTGTAAAACCGAGTCTATAATCCTGTTAAAAAAAAACTGTTTGCATATTTTTGACCGTGTAAACTGAATATTGTGCAAAACGGAAACCGTGTAAACTGAGTATCGTGTAAATTGAGGGATATGTGTGCAATGAAACGTTGTTGTTTGTAATTACCGTTTTTGAAAAGGTAATGCAAAAATTAATTTCATGTTCTGATATTGTTAATAATAATAATACATTATCATCACCCTCAAGCAGCCATCGGCTACGGAGGTCCAACCAGACAGTACAATTTAGTTCTCTAAGTATATCTGTCCTGAGCTACATCTGTTGCATCTCGCTACTGCACACTAATGCTAAAAAGGTCCTGTTTGACATTGTCAGCCCACCGCATCCTAGGTTGACAGTGACAATGGCAAACAAACAATGTCAAACTGACTGAAAAACTGACAATGTCAAATAGGGGATGCGGTTTCACCGCATCCCCTCTTTCTGAGGCCTTTCGGCATATTTTTCATAACTCTATTCGCTAATCTATAATTATCCATACGGGCAACATGGCCAAACCAAACGGAATCTCTCTCTGCACAATATACTTCTCAAAGGTGGTTGCCGATTCTTTTGCATAACATCATTATTATTTACAAAGTTGAACCACCAAGTACCCAAGATACTGCGCAAGCATCTAGTTTCCTCTTATCTTGTTTACACAGCGTCCAAGTTTCACTACCATGACTAACCCTAGAAAGAACCAAACTATTATACAGTCTACTTTTAGTCTCTAGGTGTATACGCCTATTTCTCCACACTCTCCATAGATTCTTAAAAGTCCCGGCAGCAACCCCTATTCGTCTGTTAATCTCATGCCGCACATCACCATTATCAGCTACATAGCTCCCAAGATAATTAAACTGTGATATCAAGACTGCAACCATTTAGATTAACTGAATCACAGCCTGCCTGACCATTTTTCATCACTTTAGTTTTCTCTCTGTTCTTAACAAAACTTTATTACCAGTATCATCAACAGCTCGAATGAAAGAGTTTATCTCATCAACATCATTTGCGAAAAGGGCTAAATCATCAACATAATCTAAATCAGAAATTTTGGTATCTCCAGACCATTTAAGGCCAAAACCTTTTTCTTGCAAACACCGCAGTGGATTTTCACAGCAGTAAATTTCGCATTACATATCCAAACTAAAGAGAAAAGGCGACAAAATGCACCCTTGTCGAACATCAGAAGCAATGTTAAACCAATTGCTATAAGCCGTACCAATTCTCACATACGACTCAGTGTTATTATAGAGAGCTTTTATTATGTTAACCAACTTGTCTGGTATGCCGTACGATCTGACAATCAACCACAAATTACATCGATCAACAGAGTCGAAAGCCTTTTTGATAAAGCTAGTAACCAAAGGTTTCTGAAACTCTAAACATTTCTCAAGAATCTGAGTGAAAATATCTGATCTACACATCCCCTACCACTTCTGAATCCACATTGCTCATCACGCAATTGACTGTCAGATTCTTAATTCTATTAAGCGCAATCATGCAAAAAACTTTACCTGGAACAGAAAGTAGTCTGATATCCCTGTAGTTATCACAAGAGCTGCTATTACTTTTCTACAAATAGGGATAAGAATAGCTCTGGTAAAATCCTTAAGAACCAAGCCTTTATCATAAAAGATATTCAAAATTACAGTCATCCATGTGGTAATCGAAACATTCCTAGCTCTAATAATTTCCGTAGTAATTTCATCTACTCCTGCGTATTTATGTAGTTTAAGTTTCTAAATAGCCAAAATAACTTCAGATTGTGTTATAGGGCCAACATTAAAGCCAGTAATGTATCTATCATCATTTCAAACAATGGGAGTAGAACTAACCACATTGTTTAGAACATCACTGAAATGCTCAGCCCACCTAGCCATGACAGAATCCTTCTCTTCTATAACCTTACCTTGTTTATCCTTCATTCCCTGTATACTTGTCCGTTTTCTACCACACAAAATATTAACTATCTGGTACAGCTGTTGTGCTGACTAACCGCTTCCTCGGCTTTATCAACCAAGAAATTACATATCGATAATTCGAAAAAAAAAAAAAAAAAAATCTGATTTTGTCATATTCACTATATGCAAAATTTCGGTTTGGTATAATCTGCTTAGTCGTTGAAGAATTTTTTCAAAATGTTTTATATTACTACTTTCTGTTAAGGTCTCGTTTTTCTCGCAGATCTGAATGTCCTATTTTGTTGGCAGACTTCGGTGTAAAACAATTCTTTCAGAACTAACTGAAATTTAAATGGGCATTTTGTTAACTAAAAAGAGAATCGATAACTATTCTCTCATTCTTTTTAAAGATACATAAGTACTCCTTTTATTAAAATTTATCAATTGGATAATATCAGTATAAAATTTGTATTGTTTGACTTCAGAGGAGTTACTGCGAGGAGGTCTTTTTTACCTGTGTGTTTCTATATTTGAGTGTCTATTAAGGTTGTATGATACTCCGTCTAATGTTTTTGGAATTGTCCCTTATTTGCGGAAAGGTGCAATATCGGCCAACAATATTGAAGGTTAGCGAAATGCACCTTTTCTTGGAGCGCGGTAAACATTATCGTAAGAGTGAAGAAACATAAAAGAATTAGAAATTTCGATAGAAATAGAAATTTCTTAGCATCGTTTCATTTCCTCCTTTCAGGATCTATGCGTCTTCCTTTCTAGTATAGTTGTCAACCTCAATTGTAACTACAATTGCTGACAAAATTGCGCAAACTTTCAAAAACGTTTTACTTTCCTAAGTTTTGTAAAAAAAATTATCCCTCACGTAGTGGCTTGTCCCATAGGTCTGACAAGAACTTGTCGGTGGTTCTCGCTGTAGGGTAGATCTATGAAGAAGACATAAGACCACAGCAGAAGGACAACACAAAAATCAAGTATCCATTACCTTATTCGGGGCTCGAATCAGGATCCCTTTGATCAGTAGCTCAACACGCTAAACACTCAGCCATTTATGCTAGTGTGTGTTCCGTGCTAAAATTAACACGGAATTTGACACAAATAAATATTGGTGGAAGAAAACAAGAAAGAAATATAAATAGTTTATACATTATAAAAGAATACAAGTCTGCAATATTTGTTTGGGAATTTCTTTACCTCAAAGAAACATTGCATTTTTTAGGGATTGAATGAATTAAGTTTTACAGTTCCTTGAACTGTTTTAAATGTAATGAATTTTTGGGAATCATTCTATCTTGATGGGATAGTTGTTTGACATTTTATTTAATTTTATGGGGCATAAAAAGCTAAGGCTGCATAGCGCACTTGAAATAAGTCTATGTTGCTGAGATTAATTTGCCTCACTTTACACTTTAATCTTGATTAAGGTTGTCAGGATTCCATCAATAGCATGCGTCTGATGAAAACCGTAGCTTTCCTCTGCAGTCTCAGATCATTAAGATTCCCTGCAGATTCAGTTCTGAAAATTGAAAACTGCTTTTTGAGGGAGCTGCTTTAAGATTGAAGAATGGAATAAGAAGAAATGTTAAGGATGCTGCGATAGTTATTTAGAGGTGCAACGAGAAAAAAATATATTGTGAAATATCGGGTGCAAAATTTCTGAAAGAGCAGAATTTAGAATCTAGGATTGATGTCCGTTATTTGCAATGAATTGTGTTTTACTCAATATTTTTCTTCGAATTTCGTAAAATATTACTAACAAAAGACTGATTTTAATCGTGACAATCTCTCGTTTTCAAATGATATACAATTAATATACTGAGGAGCCTCGATGGTATCAAGTTGGGTCGTTGAAACATTTCAGCTGCCGGGGTCTGCGTTAGAGTCCAGTGATGACATGGTTGTATTTGTGTTTATATGTTATATGTGAAACCAGGACAAGCCTGAAGGCTCCTAGGTTAATCCCGTCCTTTTTAAAAAAAGAATAAAATAAATAAATAAAATAAATACCCCCTCAAGCAGCTGCTTGCCACAGAGGTCTGTCAGTTTATATGCCAGAGTAGAAGGTCTGAGAGGATGGCAGGCCTTCAGCAGAAAAACGACACAAATAGCCATGCCTTACCCGGGGCTCGAACCCAGGTCTCTTAGATCAGTAGCCAAGCGCGCTAACCACTCGGCTAAGAAAAATTTTAAACTTTGAAAAAGTGCGTGGTAAAGCAATCATATAAATCGCTTTAAAAATCGCTTTTTCTTCAAGTGTGTTCAGTTTAAGCTACTGCTCATTCAGTAATTCTGTTTCTAGTCGTGTCTCTACTTTTTCAACCTTAAGTTCCAATCAGTAGAGAATGCTGAATAAACTTGGCTAATGAAGTCTTCAGTTCTTCGCAAGTGGTTAACATATCTGTAATTACTGTGTCCATTGTGCTCGATGCATCCGCTGTGTAGGAAAGGACCTCCCGCTACTCGTACCCCGAGGCTTCGGGACCTATGGCGTCGTCTCCGTGGGGTTGCATTTGTCCATTCCAGCCACCACACACGGAAGGCAATAAATCCCGCTCGTAATCCTCTTTTAAGACCTAGTGCTCTACTGCGGTTCGAACATCTCCCAGTGTTCACCGCGGGAACATGAGGTGCAAACGGCCTACGACGTCAAGCTTGACCTTTGATCCCTGATTGTTAAACACTAAGCGGGAGTAAACAGGCTCTTTAAAAAATTCGAGATCTGCAGTTAAGGGCCCCGTATAATATACAGATCTATTTTCTTTCACTTGCTCAGGCTGTTTATTCGTTTGTTAGTTTTCTAAACATTTTCGTGGTTGAATTTTTATTATCTTTTTTGGAATGATGAATGATTGCATTTGGTTGGTTGTTGTAGTTTCGCTATTGCTCATTGTGTTTTTTGCATACACCATGATAATAGCTCTTTTTTTTTATTGTAGACAAATTTTATATAATTGCGTGAAATTTATTACATACTTATTTTATTGTGGAAGAGTATAGAAATATGTGTTACCGTTATGTAATTAAATAACATAAAAACTAGTGTTGGCCACTTTGTCTGTCACTCTTGTTTCTGAAATTTAATGATTTAGAGAAGTGTAACTCAAATGGTGAGAAGGGGGCCCTCCTCCCCTTTGAGACCCCTTGAAACCTTGAGAGCCCTTGAAGACCTCCTCTCCTTTGAGACCCTTTGAAACCTTGAGAGCCCTTGAAGACCTCCTCTCCTTTGAGATCCCTTGAAACCTTGAGAGCCTTTGAAGACCTCCTCTCCTTTGAGACCCCTTGAAACCTTGAGAGCCCTTGAAGACCTCCTCTCCTTTGAGACCCCTTGAAACCTTGAGAGCACTTGAAGACCTCCTCCCCTTTCAGACCCCTTGAAACCTTGAGAGTCCTTGAAGACCTCCTCTCCTTTGAGACCCCTTGAAACCTTGAGTGCCCTTGAAGACCTCCTCCCCTTTGAGACCCTTGAAACCTTGAGAGCCCTTGAAGACCTCCTCTCCTTTGAGACCCCTTGAAACCTTGAGAGCCCTTGAAGACCTCCTCCCTTTTGAGACCCCTTGAAACCTTGAGAGCCTTTGAAGACCTCCTCTCTTTTGAGACCCCTTGAAACCTTGAGAGCCCTTGAAGACCTCCTCCCCTTTGAGACCCTTGAAACCTTGAGAGCCCTTGAAGACCTCCTCTCCTTTGAGACCCTTGAAACCTTGAGAGCCCTTGAAGACCTCTTCTCCTTTGAGACACCTTGAAACCTTGAGAGCCCTTTAAGACCTCCTCCCCTTTGAGACCCCTTGAAACCTTGAGAGCCCTTGAAGACCTCCTCCCCTTTGAGACCCCTTGAAACCTTGAGAGCCCTTGAAGACCTCCTCCCCTTTGAGACCCTTGAAACCTTGAGAGCCCTTGAAGACCTCCTCTCCTTTGAGACCCCTTGAAACCTTGAGAGCCCTTGAAGACCTCCTCCCCTTTGAGACCCCTTGAAACCTTGAGAGCCCTTGAAGACCTCCTCTCCTTTGAGACCCCTTGAAACCTTGAGAGCCCTTGAAGACCTCCTCTCCTTTGAGACTCCTTGAAACCTTGAGAGCCCTTGAAGACCTCCTCTTTGAGACTCCTTGAAGATCCTCCTCCCCTTTGAGAATACTAATAAAGGTAATGAAGGCAAAAATTATAAAACTTATGCACAATTAAAGCAGTTTTCAGGAAATTATTTAAGGATCTCTAAAACGAGGGAAAATGTTATATTGTAATGGAAACGTGAAGTGATGTGATATGATAGTTTCCTTAGATGCTAATTTACTATCCAGATTTCAAAGCACTTCATCAGGCAAAGAATATTTTCTCTAAAAATGTTAATCTAAAGATTTTTAATATATTATCAAATCTGTTTCAAAAATTGACTATATTTATGATAAATAATTATCCGATATAACGATGTCCGTGTCATTTTTTTTATTAGACGAAAAAGATGAAACCTGATGTTCAAACATTTCCGTCATTGTAAAAATGTAATGCAATACAATTGTAAAAATGTTTTAATATAATGTCATTCTAAAAATGTTATACATTTTTACAATGACGGAAATGCTATACAGTGACTTTTCAAGATTGATTATAAATAGAGTGAATCTGCTGAATACGCGGTTAAACATAAATCACAGGCCGCCTTGTGGTACAATGGTATAACATTGGTTCGTACTGATGGGGAACGTTACAGATATTTGAGAGGTCCTTATACAGGCTTTCTCATTATACATTTTTAAAAAATAATTGACCATAATACTTTTTTAGTTAATTTTCATTTTACTCTTTTTGTTTTTGTTTATTTACTTACTTATTTATTTATTTTTTAGATTCTGTTCAATAAATCTGTAGAGATTAGAAATTCAAATAAAATTTTATAAATTTTAATTTTAGAATCAAAATCTTTCTGGTTCAAAATTAAATCAGTTCTAATCTCCTGACACCCATGTTCCTCTAGTGATTTAAAGAATTTTTTCCTTTGAGTTGTGTTGTTTATACAGTTAAGTAAAATATGATGAATTGTTTCGGGTACGTTGCAATTTTTGCAGTTTGGAGAGTTTGAAAGTTTAAGATAAAATTTTGTTTGATTTAGCATTGCTGTATTTGTTTTAAGTATATAGAGGATATTTAATTGTCTTCCTGTAAACGGTAGATTTTGAATATAATTAATATTTTTTGAAAGAACGTATCTAAAGTTGTTATTTTTTAATGATGCTTCAATATTGAAAGAATTGTTCGGTCAATTTAAATTCTATTTTTTTAATATATTTTTTATAGTGTTATAAAAATTGAAGCAGTTGCTAATTTCGTTAAGTTAATGAGCATTTTTTGCTAATCAATCAACAAATTTATTTTCAATGATCCCTATATGACTGGGGATCCATTGAATTGTAATGTTAAATTACAATTCAATGGATCCCCAATTGAATTGTTTGTTAAATGTATTAAGTGTTAATAGTTTGTAAATGTATATATTATAGTCTGATTGGTATAATTCTTGCTGTAATGTTTGTATGGCTCCTTTGGAGTCCACAAAAACTGAAATTTTACAATTATTTAAGTTATTTAAAATCCAATTAAATGTTTCTATTATTGCTATTAATTCTGCATGTATTATTGAAGTATTTTGAGGTAATTTAAAAACTGTAGAAAATTTATCTTGAGGAACAAAAAATGCAGCTGTAGAGGATCCATTATCTGGTAGTACAGATCCATCTGTTAAAATGTTGAGGTGATTTTTATATTTTTCTGATTGAAAATTTTTAAAAATTCTTAATGCTGCTTCAGGTGGAATATTCTTTTTAGATGTTATTAGAGGAATTTCACTAAACATTTCGGGTTTTTCATAACACCAATCAGGTATTAGATCTGGCAAGTCTCCTTTTAATAATTTTCCTAAATTTGCATTAAAAAATTCCTGTATAATTATATCATTTTGAAATTTTTTAATTAAGGGATTATTATTAAAGTTTTTGTAAAAGGGATAGTTAGGAAGTTTATAATGTAATCTAAGAATATATTTTAGAAGTAGTTTTTTTGTCGAATTTTAAAGGGTGGAATTGCCGTTTCTGCTAAAATAGAAATTGTTGGACTAAATTTCGGTACTCCAAGTTCAATTTTAATGCACTAGTTTGCTGGGGAGCGAATTCGATTCCCTGAATGTTTGTTTGTGTGCTGTTTTATATCTAATTGAGGCAGTGGCCAATAGCGACTTTGGGATTAGATGGGAATGTTCTAAGAGAAGGCCTGCACACACCAACAATAGTTTCTTTCACCGTTCTATATGATTCAAGAAAAAGTATTCGAAGATAACAAGGATAAAATTTATTTAACTCTTATATAAACCTAATGTAAGAGTTAATTTGTTTCTATCAGAAATATTTATTTACATACCAGAAAAATCGAAAGCGAAAACCAAGGGTAAAACGCATTGTTTTACAAACTTTCTTAAATGAATGGACTTAAAATGGACTCTTAATGATCATGTTGATTGAAAGCAGCAAATGGTCTGGACAAAGACTCGGAAATCGGCGCACACAGTCAAAAATATTCTAAAGATAAACGAAAACAAAAAGGGCAGAATGAATCACATGAATTTTATTATCTAAATAATACACATAGACAATTTAATTTCAATTATTGAATTTTGTGTTGAGAATAGTTATTCTCAAAACAAAATTCAGTATTTGATTCAGTAATTGATTTTTTAAATATCTGGCATTAGTCAATGCCAGATATTTAAAAAAGTAGCAAACGTATTTTGAAAATTGTTTGGTCAGACTATACTCCGTTTCACCTAAGTTGAGACCTGATTGGCTAAACACCTCGTCACTACACATAATGTATTTGTTAGCATAAAAATATAATGTGTGGATTTTTTTTCGATATATTGGTTTCAATAAAGCAATGATCAGGAAAAATAAATTTAATATGCTTTATTTGGTTGCTAGATGATGCACTTAAATGTTATTAGCACTTAATATAAATAATTAATATAATTAATCAAAAGATTTATGAATTTGAACGTGAAATACGAAACTAAAAGCAGCAACTCATGGACAAGATGGCATCAATGGCGTATTTGTGTGCAGTAAAAATTGAATAGTTAATGGAAGTTGCTCACAATTAAAAAGGAATAAATATTCTTCAAGCCATTACTTAGATGTAACGTTTCAAACCTTATGATGAAATGGTGGAAATGCAATAACGGAAGTTTCAAATGCAATTTCTGAAAATATATTTGTTTCTACACGTGTATGATTCAAGTCAGATATTTCGTACAGGTAAGTAACGACAGGTAATTAACGGTTGCGAAAGTGTGATCAATTTACCTTGGCAGCTACGAGGAAAATGTATCAAGAATTCTTCAGAAATAAACTGTTAAATTTAAACAAAAATATTAATATCGATAAACTCGTAGCCTAATTTCAGTTTAGCATTATACTTGGGTGTTTCAAAACCCTCTGTACAAATTTCAATGGGAGATACGGAACACCAAGACAAACATTTTTCGTCTGTGAATGTATATGTGCCGAGTAATCCTTAGTGCTAGAGGGCACTGTTTGGCGGCGCTGCAATTGGCTAGAGAGGCGAAGTGGGAACGGAGAACGGACTTGTGTTTGCCGTCGGCATTCGTAAATCAGACACATTACGTGTAACATGGAGTGTTTCATGACTGCTGAGGTGGCTAACATGCATCTGGCGTATGGGGCTGCCAATGGAAACGAAAGAGCTGCTGTGAGGTTGTACTGACAGCGCTTCCCAAACAGACATGTGCCAAACCACCAAACATTTGCGCGTTTGCACCGGCAACTACGAGAAACTGGAACATTCCATGCAAACGTGCATGACACTGGTTGGGAGAGAACCATATGAACTCCTGACTTGGAAGAAGAGATCCTACGGCGATTTGAGGACAATCCAGGAATAAGCACGCGAACTGTTGCAGGTAGCCTCGGTGTGAACCACGCCATCATGTGGAGAGTGTTGCACGAGCAGCAGTTATATCCGTTTCATCGTCAGAGAGTCCAGACATTGCAATCTCAGGATTACCCTCTTCGAATTCGTGGTTTCTGCAGCAGACCGTGGTGCAGCCTGATTTACCGGCTCATGTGCTCTTCTCTTTCTTCTCTCTCTTTCTTTTTTAATGTGCACAATTATCACGTTGGGCACACGAAAATCCACATGCTATAATGGCACATGGTCATCAACAATGGTTCACCATCAGTGTTTGGGCGGGTATCATCCATGACATTTTGATTGGGCCATACCTGCTGCATCCCTGACTCAATGGGCAGTTGGGATGGGGAGAGGTTGGCGGGACTGCTGGAAGATGTTCCCGTGGTTATTCGCAGACGAATGTGGTTTCAACACGACGGGGTGCCATCACACTTCAGCAATGATGTGTGGGATTATCTGAACACCAGTTTTGGGGGCTGATGGATAGGCCGAGGTGGACCCGTCGCCTGGTTTAACATGTATCGATTTCTTCCTCTGGAGACACATGAAGAACCTCGTGTACGAGACTCCCATTGACTCACATGAAGACCTCGTTGCTAGAATCGCTGTCGCCGCTGCAACTGTTCGCGAAATTCGGGGAATCTTTCAACATGTACGGCAATCAATGCTTCGACGCCGTCATGCATGCAATGCTGTTGCCGTTTGCAACTTTGAGCACCTTCTTTAAACATGTTGTTCACATTTGTTTTCATTCATTTATGTTCCAGTTCCACCGATATTTCTGTCAGCGCCCTCTAGCACCGAAGGTTTACGTCAGCGAACATACATTCGTAGACCAAAAAGGTTTGTCTTGGTGTTCCCTATCTCCCATTGACATTTGTACAAAGAGTTTTGAAACACTCTGTATATATTCTGCTTTAGATTTCTCATTCGAAAACGCAAAGTTGCTTTATAATAAATATACGCGAAGATTACAATATAATAACGTGGAGATGATATTATTTACCCCAAATTAAAACATATCTTGGAAGTTCAAGAATATTTACTCTTTAGACGAAACTTGGGCAAATTTAAACCACACAGTTTCTAAAGTGTGACAGTAGATTAATAAATGAATAAATTTTTGAAAATATATTTGTTGACTTACAAAGCAGTAGTAGTGACAATCCGTAAGCAATATATCAGAGGTTAGCGACTTCCAGACAATCGCGGCCTAAAATAGCATTTTCATTTTTAAGCGAAATTCATTCATGTTTATATCGATAATATATTTATTATTGCATAATTTTTCCACAAGAATTTACATAAATTGTCACTGATGTTTATTTAGCACGAGTTACAATATCGTGTATTTCTGGTACTGTGTTTTATGTCCACATATTTTGCATGCGCTTAAAAAATGAGGCCTCAAATGCAACCAATAGCAGTTACTTCTGTGTTCACTGATACTAAGAAAGGCCTGCTTGTGTTATACGGTATATGTTAGGTTTCAAATTAAGTGGGACAGAGTATAGGTTTGTTATAATTTGAACTATTTTGTCGATATCAGAGAAATGTGAAATTTCATAATGGGAAAAATCAATATTTAAATCATCGTCAAAAGCTTTTCAGTGAGGATTTACAACTTAAGGATATTGAAAACGTATTTCCACGATATTATTAATTAATATATTTAAAACAATACAATAAAACTGAACTCGAACGCCGATGAGAAAAGGAAAAATGTTCGTGTTACTGAAAATCCGACTGAAGGAAAACCTGGCAGGTTAGAGTGAAAAAAATACAACAGTATGCATTTTTATTAAACACAAAGGACGGAGGTAACGTAGAAGCTGAATCATGCTTCTCCGACAATATACAAGCACATACCTACGCAGGACTCGAACCCAGACCCCGTCTCCATAAGCCAAAGCGATACCACTGCGCTACCGAGATGGTTTTAGTTCCATCGTTTCATGTGGGTAAACACAGACGCATTTTATCTGCATTCTGCATACATATCGCAATATACAGTCAGGAACTGCATATTTTAAAAACCAGCTTTTGGAATGTAATTTTTCGTAATACAGGCAACACTAGAATTCAAATGATATAATTTGCGTGTCGTAACGATTCACGGCTAATATTGAGTAAAATATTTAAACCTGACATTACAGATTGACGAGATAAGTTAAAAAAAACCTATTATTGGATATCCTAGTTACTCTACCAGTTAAGACGACTCACTCTTCCTTAAACTAGGTTGTGAAATTATACGATTATATCGCAATGAACTTAGTTGCCAATGTGAGACACTTTTCAAGTACATTACTTCATATTGTCTGAGCCCTACCGTGCACTATTTTCATCGCCGATTTACTCAATATTTGTCATAACCTTGTCAAACTTTCCGGCTGCTAAACGATAAACTTGCACCAGTAATGTCATAGTGAACTATGTAGAATGTTCAAATGCAGGAGGCGTTTCGGTATATATTTTCGCACTTTCTTATTCTATACAATTTACTACGTTAGGGATGGCCAATTTCAGTGGCGATCTCAAGGGGGTGGGGTAGGGAGTAGGGACGCTCACCCCCCTCAGGAAATGGGGAGAATCATAGCGCAATCTCAATAAGAGTTCCCCCCCCCCTCAAAAAATGTTCCTTGAACCGCCCCTGAGCAACATGCAGCACGTACAGCTTTTTTCACTGGTGGCTCACCTCCTAATGTTTCGCTCTTGCAAATTCGATCAGCCCTGGGTTGCTTCTGGATCATCCCCTATATGGCACCCGACACAAATCTAATTTATTCAACATATGTAAACAAATATATTAACACTAAAATTTCTCTATTTACAAGGATTAGTGTTGATTGTAATTATAGTATTTTATGCCAGTAAAGTGCAATGTTATATTTTCAAGTAGACATCTCCACTCGTGATAATGCACATTTGTAAATGTAAATACTCACATAAAATACTTCGGAAATTTAAAAATATGTAAGCAACCTAAGCAATAATAACACAACCCAAACTATAATTTAAAACAGATCTTTTAGTTTATGTAAAATTCAAGCGCAATGAATACACGAAAATGGCAAAATCTCTCAATAATTAAATCCCGAAGAATTCTTCAATATCCAGTCTTTGATGCCAGAACGTTAACCTGATCTCAAGACGATCTGAACGGTTAAGATGTACAAGCAACATCTTAATGAGAATGGTGCGATTTTATGTATTGTAACAAATAGAAATACAGTACTGTGCGAATTAGTTGGGACAAGCGAAGCCTGGAGAACCTCTTTGATCCGGCCACATCCAACAATCCCCCAAACACCCACCCAAGGTCATGTTTCGGGGATGTTTCACAGCTTCCGGGCCACAGACGCTTCACCCCATTGAAGGAATGATGGACAGCAAAAAGTACATAGGCGTTCTGGAGGCGAAAATGGTCCCAACACTGCAGAAGCTGTTTCCTAACGGCGATGGGGTACTTCAACAGGATCTGGCTCCATGCCACAATTCTAAGCTTGCTAAGAGCTTCTTTACCCAGCAACATTTGAAGGTATTGGAGTGGCCAGGAAATTCACCCGATCTAAACCCCATTGAAAATTTGTGGGCCATTATTAAAGCGCGCATATCTAAGATGGATTGCACGACGAAAACCAAAATGATAGAAAGTGTCGTACCACGACCCTGAAGTGAAGGAGATGTGTGGAAAGCTAGTGGTATCAGTGGTTGAGAGGGTGAAAGAAGTAATTAAAGCTAAGGGGGGTCATATTCACTATTAACTACATTATTAAACAAATAAATATATTAATTGTGTCTTTGTTACTGCATTTTCCTATTGTCCCAACTAATTTGCACAGTACTGTAATTGATCTAAGTTCTATTTAAACACAAATCTCATTTTAGACATACGTGATGGCTCTTTTTATAATATATTTAACTAATATTCCTACCGGTAGCTTTAAAAGGAGATAGATAGTTAGATAGATACATAGTTAGATAGATATACATACGAAAAGGAAAGAGTAACGAAAATCACACGAATTTTATTATCTAAATTAACACACATAAAACCATTAAATTTCAATTGAGATTTTTTTTGAGAAAATCCAATACCAGATAATTAAAAAAATGGTCAACATACTTTTGAAATTTTTTTGGTCAGTCCCAGATCATTTGTTATAATTTGAATTATTTTTGTATTAAAAAAAAAAATTTGGAAATAACCTAGAGGATCAATCAGGTTGTGCTGGTTTGGCAAGCACAACTGCTAATGTAAATTCGACTGCAAAACAAATATATTAACACTAAAATTCACCCGATCAATAATTCAACCGATGCAACTGCTAAACAAATATATTAACACTAAAATTTCTCTATTTAGTAAATAATAATAATAAATATTTATTTTTATTTTTCTCCACTAAATTTTCTCAATCTATAATATTATATTAATTATGCTTTTTCTATATTTAATGGCAGATGTTCAAAATTTACTTATTACACTGTCTCGTGTAAAGGTCCATAAACATATATTTTGATTTGCATTCTTAATCTGTATTTGATCACTTTAAGAGTTTACTTAAGAAAAAAGTCAGCTATATTGAATTGACGTGAACTGTGGTTTTCCTCCACAGATAAAATTTTAAGTTTATTCGTTTCCTTACATTACAAAGCAGAGTATAATATTCAAAAGCACAAAATATTAAACAGTAAAATACTAATAAATGAGAAACGAGACCAACGGAGAGACTGTGTAAGTTTGAAGTACTTGTACATAGCAAGCTTGGTGAGATCTGACTGACTTCGAAAGGGGACTTCTGGAGTGCGACGGTTAGGAGCATCCGTAGCGGAGGTGATAGAACTCGAGGAAATCATGGGTCACAATATACTAAGTGTATGGAGAATGGCAATGGTCTCAAAAAAGTCCACCAATCATGGCAAATAGAAGGAAGGAAGAAGGTACTTCCCTACACAAAGGACTGAGATAACCTAGAAGCTACGTTAGGATTGTCCTAGTTTAACATACAAACACTTACACAAGGACATGCCCCGCTGGTCTTAGGAATCAGCTCTTACAAACAAGGAGGAATTTGTTGGCATAAAGAGTAAGGCAAAACAAGACTGCTTACAGTTCATCAGCTGAGAAAGATGAGAGATAGCAGCACTTGAAAACCCATTTTAACGAAAACCATGCTTAGAGAATTGAAAACTTCGAGATTTGGGAACTGTATCATGCATGATACACACGACAGGGTATTAGGACAGAGATTTGGACAGAGATTGTATGCTTAATAATTCTTTTCGTTCGTCCAGTATCTAGCATTCTAAAGGATGGGGCAGATGGTCCCCTAACTTGCCTCCCCCCCCCCCTGATATGGCACTAGTCATTGTGATGTCATCAGAAAATATTCGAATTGTCTTAGCATGGTAAGAATTGATTCAGGCGTGCAGTAGTCGACTACAGGCATTGATCAGGTTGGTAATAAACATTACGATGCTAAGAAATAATAATGTCACATGTAAAATAATCAGTTTACAAAATAATAATGGAAGGGCATTATTATTTTGTAAACTGATATTGCATTGTTATTGTTTAACGACATTGCATTGTTTAACGAATGCTCAATAAATTAGTTTATCTTTTTTAACATGTCCTTGATTTAATTCGACTTCAGGGAGACAGTTGTGACGACAGTTGTTATAGGAGTCTGTCTTCAATTGGACTTACGGATAGCTTCTAGTTGCAGAATTTGAACTTGCAGAATTTTTTATAATATTATCTAATCACAATACAAATCTAATAACATTTTATTTAAAATATTTTTTTAATTATTTTGTATTGAAGCATAATTAAAAATCAATCTTTTTGATGGCAAATGCTTTAATTGTATTGTGAATTTTACGTGTATTCTTTCTTAATATATTTAATATGTACTTGAAATTTATTAGTATCCGTAGAAGAATTAGACATTTATAAAGATACCGTTTCGTAAATTGTGATGAGCTTTATCTTCACATATAGCTTTATGACTTGTATAAAAAGCAACAAAGAAGAAAATAAAAACACCATTTTGGATGAACCATGTTTAGATTTCTATAATTGATATGTTTCTAAAAAGAAGTGGAAGGATTAAACAGAAAGTCAAGAAACATAATACGGAAAAAAAACAAGGGGACCTAGACCTCTCTGTGTTTATAGCTTACAGTGACCCTGGTCGTGTCGTAAATAGAATTTATATGACAACATAGTTCCCATTACGCACTTTTTCCCTCCTCGTAGTAAATCCCAAGTATCCTAGCAGAGTGATTGAGATCGTCAGCAGATCCGATGTCGTCAAAGATAACTACTTTTGGAGAAAATTTGTCACTCTTCCAAGATGAAGTGGCATTTTATGAGTTGAGTAGGAAGAAAAAAAAATATCTTTTGTGGAGCTAAACTTAAACCTTGAATGATTTACTCCTGTGAATAAGAGTTTTATATCCTGTGAAACCACCATATATCCTTTTTTTTAAGTTACTGGTGAAGAATAGTGATATAAGGCGTAATTTTTAATCGTTAGCTCGCTTTAAAAATGTCAATTTGATGGAACCGATTTTCTGAAAATTGACAGAGTAATTGGAATTGACGCAAACAACTTTACAAGATATATCGATAGCAGAATTCATATAAATTGTGGTTAATGCTCAGCGGGCGAAATCACGGTAGTAGCAAATATGGTGACAAGGGTGCTTTAACAGTTGTCGTTTATGAGGGAAGCCAAAGGGAGTTATTTTAATTAGAAAGGAATTTTACCTCCCTGATCTGCGGGTTCTAACCTCTTATGTGTCTATGAATTTAGTAGCTCGTTTTATAATGAAAACGAGCGAATGTTTTCACTCTGTCGTCCGTCTATTTGTTCTTCTGCAGACGTAAAAATTTTTTTTTGTTTTCAGAGATCATTAAAACGACTTTTTGGAAGAGATAAGTACCGTCAAAGGGGGTGAGAATGGTCAGCGGGGTGAGTATGGCCGGGGGGGGGGCAAGGAAAATTCAAATTTGACGTTAAAACGGTTTAAATAATTTTTTTCTTCACTTCGTTGGTGATTTTATGACAATAAACTAAGATAACATAAAATCACCAACAAAGGGAAAAAAATTATTTAAACCGTTTTAACGTCAAAATTGAATTTTCCTTGCCCCCCTCCCCCCCGGCCATACTCACCCCGCCATACTCACCATTCTCACCTCCTTTGACGGTATTGATGAAATATTGCAATTCGCATCTTTCGAATCTCCAAAAAGTTTTAATTGCGTCGTCCAACAGTGGAAAGTATTTGAAAATTGCAAAATTGTAAACGACTATTGCTAATAATGTATTTATACTAGAAATTTATCAAAACGCTTGGTGGATGAAATGCTAAGGTTACAAGATTTGCACTGGCAACAATGATTCACCACTTATTTTGTACCTAATGTTTGTGTCCGGTTTCCCCAAACGGTTATCGGACATTGTCACAGATGATATGTGTGTTTGGGGGGAGGGGGGGGGAGGAGACGCAACATTTTTTGTTTTAAGGGATAATTGAAAAATGGTGGGAGGGATTTTTTAGGTATCATAATGGGATTTCATTTTAAGATATAAATGAGAAAATCCTTTTATGTTGTGTGATTGGTTGGTAGCGAAGGTTGGAAATTAGTGATCTGGCAACCTTCGTGTCACGTGACACGAAGGTTGCCAGATTACTAATTTCCAACCTTCGTATACTCTACACGAAAGTTGCCAGATCACTAATTTTCAATCTTCGTGTACTCTACACGATTGTTGCCAGATCACTAATTTCTAAAAAAATCGTTGCGAGATATTTTTTCTGAATTCTGTAATCAACCATAGCGTTCGTGTATTTTTTTGAGCGACTGTACTAATCAAATAGTACTATTAGCATCTCCCCAATAATCCATTAACTCGAATTACCACATTTAAAGGATGCAAAGTCGGAAAACGAAAAATTTCAATCATTTTCTGAAAACGAGTATCCCAAATAATATTTTCCAGATGCGACATGTGTTCCAATTGGCTTAAGGAATGTTGAAGTGTCAAGAAATATTTTGTTTTGACAATTGAAAGAATAGTCCTATTTATTGATGGAATGATCACTTTCGGATTGCAAGAAAATCTTGTAATTTTCCCATGACCATGGACATCATTTAAAATAGAGATCGGGCTAAGGTTCAGAATAATTTAAATTTCAAATAGTTTTTTTAATTGTAAAAAAATAGTTAAAAATATTAATTTTTTTATTATAATTAGCCGTCCCGTGGCCGAGTGGTTAGCACGCTTGGCTACTGATCTAAGGGACCTGGGTTCGAGCCCCGGAATTAGGCATGGATGTGTGTGTCGTTTTTCTGCTGAGGTCCTGCCATCCTCTCAGATCTCCTACTGTGGCATATAAACTGACAGGCTCCTGTCAGACCTCTGTGGCAAGCAGCTGCTTGAGGGGGTATTTATTTATTATTTTTTTTATTATAATTACTCCTTTTACTCAATTTTTAATAGTTGAAAATAAGCATGATGCGGCTTTTGATTATTGTTCACATATTTTCTATCTTCAATAAACGAATGGCTCTTTGTGCTTATGATGCTGTTGACCACGAAATTCCAGTTTCTGCTGGTATTTCTAATATTTTTCGTTTCAATTAGAATCATCATTTTAATTACATCATAAATGATTATTAGTAATATCAGAATAAAATAAATGATTAGCGATATGCATTTCTGTGTATATGATGCATCAGAGAATTTTTTTTCCTTCTAATTGGGGTTAGGCTTAATAATATTATCGAAATAGTTAGGGTTCGGGCGGGTCGTTAGAAATTGAGCCCGAATTCATTACAAATTTGTATACAAAGGAAAAACAAAGATTGCACCATTCTGGTTAGCGTGCTTGGCTAAGTAATTATTATGAGACTCGGAGGGTTGGCACATGTGTTGTCTTTTTGCTGAGGTCTCGTCTTTCTCACATATTTTCTATATGGTATATTTTAACGACAGGTTCATGTCAAACGTCGGTGGTAAACATTTGTTTGGAGAGCAATATATCTTTTTATAGATAAACAACATTTTTATTTTGAAAGTTGGTGCAAAGATTACGACAAATACTGCATCTTTCCTAAGGAGTAGCAATATCAATATATTTTAATATGTCATAATTTTGACTTGAAAAACCCTGACATGTGGGTTGGGTTGGGTTGTTTTACCTCTGAGCGGCACTTTTTTGCACACCATGGGCTAAATGACCAGGTCACAGGGACCCTGAAGGCTCAGAGAAGGTTGGGGGAGGGGACCCACTGGAACAGCTGTTGGGAGATAGATGGTAGCCTCCCGTCAAGTTTACCCAGCGTGTTCTTTAACGTGCACAGGATATGGCTCTCCCGCACACGGGGCCACGGCTTAATGTTCCATCCGACGGACAGCGGCCTTTCCAAGCCCATCGGTGTCTCCTACTGACCGTGGGCAGGGCGGGGAATTTTGCGGAGATAAATCTCAACGCTGACCCTGCTAGGACTCGAACCTGGGAACTACAGATTACGAGCCTGGCGCGCTACCGACTGAGCCCCCCCCCCCCCCCCTCCCTGACATGTGGTAAACTGTCGTTACCATCAAAGTACCTAAGAGCAGGCGAGCCGAGAACCAAAACGAACCCCGGGGCAGACAAATTTTCTCTAAAAATATTTTAAGGATTTCAATAAGAAAAATTAAAGTAAGCAATTATTAAATTGGGAAAAAATGAATAATGAGTCAAAAAATAATGCTTTTATTTTAATGCATGCAATTTCCGTGTACAATAATGCCAATATTTTTTCTTTGAAACAAGAGATAAGTTCTGAAATTTGTAATGTAGGAATTTATTTATAATATTTGCTTTTGCTTAAGTACACCTTCCACGACCAATACGACAGATGCGCGCTGTTCACAAAATTCGTGTAATATGAAATCGTTTTAGTTGGACACAGAGTTTCTCATAAGAAATAAGGTAAGTGGGGAATGATGCATTCTAGAATTCTGACTTGATATATTTAATAATTTGATTTCTGACTTGATATATTTAATGACATATATTTAATTTTATTTCTCTATTATGGTTTTTATTGTTTTTTTTTCTACATTTCATAACAACTTATTTTTATAGAACCGAATCAATGATAGAGGTAGAAATAAAAAACGACTAAATGCTTTTTTTTTCTTCTTAATACTTGGTAGGTACAGGTGATTGTCGAGTAATGACTGAAAATGAGAAATTGATTGTTGTAAAAATTATTGCAGTGTAATGTAGATGAGTAACAGTTTACAAAGCGGTTCTACTTGACATGTTGAAATCTTCAACCAGTCAGGGAGAATATGAATAGGCGGACATTATCATCGGTAGCGCCAATTAAAATGTACTTTAGTATTTATAAATCTAATACGTGTTCGGAAATTGAAAAAAGAACACCATTAACAATTGTTGCGCTTGAGGAAGGACAGTGATCGCACGTGCGAAGTGATTCAATGTTTATTTTACTTTTTAATGAGTATTACATTTTACAGAAGGCACATTTTAATAAAGTGTTGAACCTCATCGAGCAGCAATACAAGCTTCCAATCTTGTGTGCAATCGGTCATATAAATGCTGGATATCACGCTGGGGAATACCATTCCATGAGCTTTCAACTTGAACGCATAATTCAGCAATAGACGTTGCCTGCCGCGGTATGTGGAAGAGTGTCTGATCTAGTCCCAGACATGCTCGATTGGAGACAAATCCGGAGAGCGTGCTGACTAAGGGATTTGGTGCACTGCCTGAAGAGCATGTTGAGTTGCCCGGGAGGAGTGTGGGCAGGCGTTATCCTGCTGGAAAATCACATTTGGGATTACACTCAAATATGGCAAACGACCGGCTGTACGATGTCGCTGACGTACGTATTGCTATTCAGTGTACCTGTACAAACACCAGACACGTATGAGAGTGATAGCTAATCGCTCCCCACAACGTGATTAGCGAGGATCCTGTGTATCGCTAGCAGATGAACGATGGAAGAAGCCGCTCACCTTGTTGCCTTCGAACGCGTAAACGACCATCAGATCATTCCTAAGCAGAATCGGCTTTCATCACTAAAGACCACAGACTGTCATTCTTCCCTCCAATGAGCTCGCTATTGACACCACTGCAAACGTGCTCGACAGTAACGAGGTGACAGTGGTGACTGTGCCCGTAGTCCTGCTTCCAAAAGGCGATTGCGTATCGTTCTTGTAGACATCCTTGGTATAACAAAGGATTGAATCTGTGACACCGTAGCCATCCGCTTTGCCACTCGTGCGTCAGTAACTCTGTGTTGCCCGGAACGTCTGAGAGTGCACGAATGCTCTTCTGACCATCGACGCCACCATCAAACCACTGCCGATACCTCTCGTCCAATGCGGTGTGCAATTTGACGAAAAGACCAACCTGCTTCCAGAAGACCCACTATATGGTCTCGCTCAAACTCCGCTAACTTTACAAATATTGCGTGTCTGCGTTGTCCAGGCATGGTAGCTTATTCAAAGAGAATGAACAACATGACACGAGACGAATAACTTCTTTCTTCACACCCTAGTCCTTAAATATGTGCTGCGTATATTTGCGTGTTGTTGTCATTAGTGATGTCATTATTTCATCCAATGACTTTCAATCTTGGATCACGGTTTCTGCTGCCCTTAACTATTAACGTATTATATATAATATGACGTTCCTAAAGGAATTCCTTCTGGGTGTTCTTTTTCAATTGTGGTGATCCGTGGAGTGGGACTATACTACTTGCTAAGTCCTGAGTAACTGTGGCGCTATCTAGTGGTTAAAAATGTAATTAAAATTAATTTTTTTATACTTTAGGTAGAAAATACTTCAATATTATGTTAATTTCCAGTAACTAGGCTGCATTAATTCGTTTTGTATATAGAATGCGTTGATGACAATATATTAAGTATATAGTGTTAAAAGAAATCCAATTAAAATTCTTTATTTTCCCTTAAATTATAAGAAAATTGTGTAGAGATGCATTTAAACAGGAAATATTGTTCACATTACTTCCAATTGGGTACTTGACTGTTGAATGAAAAAAAATTAGTAATTAATGTGTAAAATACTGAAAAAATGCGTAATATTGAAACACAGAGCATGTCATATTTAAGTCTCAGAGGTATATGTTGATACGTTCGCTAGTCTTTTTTTTCTTATGTGCAATGTTAAAAACAGGAAATCATCTGTATTTCTTGATATTAAGCAGCTGAAATTAGTGGTGAATTTCGCTATTTTACATTGTATTTAATGTAGGTAAGCATATTATTTTTTATCTCAGTCGTTAAAAATCTGGGAATTAAATGTATTTTTTTTTACTAAACAGTTGAAATAAGTGTTGAAATCGTTTAATTTTCAATGCATTTGGGAAAAAAACGATATTTCACCTCTGTAATTGAAAAAATCTCATTTTTATGGATTTTTTCTTTTTCTTTAAATCACTTAAATTTTATGATGAAATCCCCTTAATTTCCTATGAAATTAGGAAAAAACGTTATTTTTAATTAAATCATCATACTTTTTGTCATGAAAAACAATTATGTACTGTGTAATTCGAATAACAGTATGAAAATCCTATTTTTTTTTATTCATAGGAAATAAAATTCGTCTGTACACCTCTGCATTATATACAGGAAATTATCCTTTTACTTTATTGTAAAGTATTAATATTCAGTAAAATCTGCTCTAAAACACTTTATCACTAAATGGCTGATGTAATAATTTCGATTATTTCTCTGTAAAAATCTACGTAAAGTTCTCGTCTCTGCAAAGTAAAAATTAGAATTTCATTCTGTGCTGATAATTTTCTCATAAACACAGACTCAGTGCATTTATTGAAGTCTTCCACTTTCGAGAGGTGATTGCTTCAAAAAAAAAAACGTTGATTTCGAGGTGACTCGTTCCGGGTAGTGTAATGAGCTAAGCAAGCAATCATCTCCAGACAACTCTGAAAGGAAATCGTATATTTTCATCACTTCATAATACTTGAGAACGTCACTACATCGTGAAATTATAAGTAATGTTTGATAAACCATGAAAATTTAGGGAATTACCAACCTTTTATTATAAGTATAATCCCAGAAATGGATTCCCAGAAGGGTTTTCTCCCAGTGAGCAAGCTGATTCCTCGGGCATGTTACAATGCGATGCGAGCTGCGGAAATGAGTCAGCAGCACGAGCGTCACTGGAAAAAGTCACGTGAGAAGTGACGCTAACGCTTGTTTACCTCCCCACTTGCCAAAGATAAGACTCAGAAATTCAGACGACACATATATTTCATTTTAAAATTTTTATTGATTTCAAAGTATTGGGTGATACAATGAAAATGCGTAGGCTTCACGTGTAATGATTTCCATTGGTTTACAATTTTATACATTTCACAATGATGCTTTTTTCACATTGAATATGGATATACTTTACAGTCTGCTTACAAAAATGCAGGTTAACAGAGGAAATGGTTTTACATACAGCTGTCTACATATAATAATGACAAGCAATATTTTTACATATACTGTATAGGGGGTTATATGCATACATTCGGATAAAATTATCATATTTTTATACATAAATAGCTCAAACATATTAAAAAAAATCATAGTGAAATATTCTTTTTCTGTTATGTTATTTTTTCATTGTTTTGTAGTGACTGCACGAAATGGTGTCATAACCATTTTCTAAAATATATCTTTTGTCATCAAATGGTGACAGACCAAGTTTTACACCTCTCACTGTATGAAGATGATGGTTGCTACTTTGAATCCTTGTCAAATCTACTCGACAAGGTGATTTGTTTATTAAGCAGTCTCTGTAATCCTTGTGACGAAGGGTTCTTTTTACGATGTATTTGGGGACTCCTTTCCCCGTCTTCTTCTCCTCATGTAAACTCTGAAGGGAATACATTTTAGAACGAAGGCCTACAAATTGTTTGATAGGTACTCCTGAAAGTTCATCTTTCATTTTACCTAGTACCTTTTTATTATGTGTACTATGCAAAACATGGTCTATGTGATAGTCGGACGTATCAAAATGATCTATATCCTCTTTCAAATCAGCATACACGTCTCGGTTTGAAGCTCGTAGCACAGTGAATCTGTATCAATGAACAATAATTTAGCTTTTTCTCCATATTTTGGACTAATATAGTCATAATGAAAGCTATACATCAATAGTTTACTAATATCTAGAATACTGAAACCAGCATAAATAGGCCTGTTGAGTTTCAATTTAGTTTGTTTTGATTGTACACATGCGAGGTCGTTGTCAAAAACACGAAAAGCATGAAAAGCAGGTGATGCTACGAGTTACATACCCTCTTCGGGTTCTGAGTCAATTCAATTTTCACTCGATTTCTCAAATTTTCCATCGTTTTTCCAAACACAGCATTATTCATCAGTTTGAAGAAGTCCTTTCTAGCTTTCTTCCGCTGATCTGTATTAAATTCTATACATATATGGTTTTAGCCAGCAAGACTGATTAAATTCTAAAATGCAATGTATTTTCTTCAGCTGCATACCGAAGGCTAAATATTATTTGAGATTTCGATAATGAAGGACATATTTTTCCTTAGAATTTAGATTTGGGGCTAATTTCACGACTGATTGACTTGTATTTATTCCAAGGCTTTGGGGAACCTCTTGACAATATGGTGATAGCATGCTGCTGGTAATCTAAAGTTTCGCAGGGGCTAGTGGATAATCATTATGCTTGTCGTGTAGAGAAACTGGATAATCTAAATCAACTTCCAATATGTATCCTTTATTCGCATCATCAGCAATTGTCGTAATATTTAGATCTGCTATTTCTTCTTTATTAAGCCATTGAAAATCGCTCTGAGGGAGACATTGTGACATTGCCCATCCATAAAGATTGTTGGCATCATAGTACATAATGTATTTAGAGGGTAACTGAGGATCATAGGTGTCCAAATACTTGTTGTTTGCAGTACTAAAACGATTGCATATCACAGAAATTCCTCCTCGTATGCCTTTTTCCAGGAAAAAGTTATCAACTCAAGATTTACATTTGTCATTTTTAAGCATGCTTGTCAGGCTAATCCAGGAGCTGTGTAAACATGGCAGGGATCGATTTCATAGTATCTGATGCATAGTTTTCTGAAACTTTCGAAAACATCAGCTAAGAGGAGCACGTCAGTCATCAGGTACAAGTCATGACACTGGCCTAGATTTTTTATGTTGAATGCATTCCATACTCTTATTGCATGGGTGTAGTCTTCTTCCCCTAGCGCTTCTTCTGTGAGTTGGTTGTAAAATGCTTCACGTGGTGGTAATACTGTTTCTTCAAACTTTTCACTGTTGTCGATATAATCATAGGGGTAAACTCCTTTTCTCAAAACCAAGTGTAACCAGATGAGTTCCATATTTTAAAGGAACAGTTTCAACATGTTCCTTTAAAATATGGAACTCATCTGGTGATAAATTATTTACTAGCTTCTCAAGAGATGTGCTTAAAAACTGATAGGAGTCTATAAAATGTAATGTCCCCAGGGAGAAGGCTATATATGTTTCCATGTTATTGGGAATGCAATTAATCTTCTTATTTTTGATTCTGCCGATTCCCTGCATAATAAGGTGGCTGTCATATCCCTTTAGGTTGTGAAAGATAACTGGAATCCTATTGGTTAACTTAAAGTTCAGATTACAGGAATTATGGGCAGCTCCTCGGAATTTACCTGTTATATGATCGTGATCTCTCACACGATCTGCTCCTAGGGCATGCTTACAAATATGACAGTCAGTAGCGTTGTGAAACTGTTTCTCTTCATGATTCGAGAGTTGCATTGGCTTTATCATCGACAGTAAATTTTTGATGTTTTCTTCTTCTTTAAGCAAACGTTCTAAAAATTCTTCTACTGCATTAGGACCTCTATAAACTACTGGAGGTTTATATCTGCAGCCATCAGGTCCAACAACAAGATATGCAAATCCACAGGATTCATGATTTGCCGTGTGCCGATAGTGGTGTGAGATTTTTCAGGGTTAGGCATACAAGTGTCCACTTTCACTAGGAATGATTCAAAGTCGGCATAAATCACGTATGGAACGGGTTGCTGAAACTTAAAATTTGTGAATTTCAACCATTTCTCTTTTTCAGTTGGAAATTCTACTCTTTGGGGTCCATGTTCTTGACAATAGGGAATACGATCCTTCAAGAGTGTCATTTGTGAAACGGTGAAGGCAGTAATCACAGTAGAAACGTACACCGTTATGTTTGGTGAGAGGACTGAGAAGTCTACTCATATTCTTAATGAAGAATAATGTTGGAATGAAGAATAATGTTGGTAGTGGAATGAAGAATAATGTTGGTAGTGGAATGAAGAATAATGTTGGTAGTGGAATGAAGAATAATGTTGGTAGATGTAACCAACAGCAATAATGTTGCTTTTCACCATCCGATAAGAGAAGGAGATTTGCATGTACTTTAAATCTGAATGGTGTGATGTAGAGTGGGAACACATCTTTCTCATATCCAAAAACATTGACAGAAATGTTGTTCATTTTTTCGAATTTTGATATTTGATTTATTGTTACAGGGAAAATTAGTCCAGGTGTGTTTAATTTTTCTTCTAAATGAATGTAGTTGTTAAGGCGTTCTTTGTTTCCTATAGCGGGATACATAGAGGCTAAAACAGACCAGACAAAACATTTTTGGTCAGAATTACATACATTAACAATAGCACGTTTTAATAGTAATTCTCTTGGGGTGGGGATATAACTAGACCCTGCAAAAGGGGTATATTTTCCAATGTTCATTTCAGAGTGGAGTACGGCATCCAGTATCCATCCACTATGAGCTCCTTCAAATTCTTCAAATGAGGCCTAATCTTCTTATACGCTGAATCCTAATCTCTGCTTAGGGATGATGTAGGAAGACTTGTGACACAGTTACTTCGGAAAAATGGAGTGCAGTGTTCGAAGGTAGAAGGGGAAACTTTTCGCCTGAAGCGCACTTGTACAGCAAGGTACCATTTAGAAGAATTGACCTTTCGAGGTCAATTCTTCTTTCAGATGTGTTATGAGTGACTCCCGTGAGGATTCAAGGAAAAAGGTGAGGTCAACAGATGTTTCATCCGTTGCCACCAGCTTATGTGTTGACAGGGTCCTTTTCATTTCTTCTGTAAACTGACAGGGGTCTTCAGGGTCTGGTTTTTGTTTCTTCTGGGGAATCCTTTCATCTTCAGAACGTTTTCGCTTATTATTGTGGGGCTTTCTTTGATGGCGCAAAAGACTGTCTTTTTTCCCAAACTCCATTGCACATTCTTCATATTTGTAGGTTTTCCTGGAGGTGTGGGATAACTCGTGAAGTCGGACATCATCTCTCCTTGAGAATGTCGATTCGCACTCAGAGCACTTAACAGGCTATTTCCATCGTGATTTCTCATATGACGAATGAGATTTGTCTTGAGTGCCTTCTCACATATATCACATGGATACATTATGTAGCAGAGTTGTAAAATAGCTGATTTATACTATACAAGGACGTCGAGAACTATCACTATTGCCGTTGGAAAAATCACGGAGACGCAGCAGCAGAGAACCGTCACTGTCAACAGAATGAGGAATCTGACTGATGGATGTCGTATTTATACTATACAAGGACGTCGAGAACTATCACTATTGACTTCTAACAGTTGGAAAAATCACGGAGACGCAGCAGCAGAGAACTGTCACTGTCAATGTCTGACAACAGAATGAAGATTCTGACTGATGGATGTCGTATTTATACTGGAAGAAGGACTATCCCGCAGAAACTGGAATAAAAGACTGACCTGCAAAAACAAAAAGAAACAATGCTATTGGGTAAAAATACTTTAAAAGGCAGAACTGCTAATCGGTGACGTCAGATTTCAAAATGGTGGAATTGAAAAAAAAATTTCGGACTTTGTGGAAACCAAGATGGACGTCGGTGGAAATTGCTAATGGATTATCTGCAATTTAACTGAATAATTTTCAGATTATTACATCACTGGAGGGAGGTATTTTATTCACTATTATCTGACTTCAGTCTTAAAAACAGTGAAAATTCTGACCAATGTGCTTGATAATGACCTACCA
This sequence comes from Ryuthela nishihirai, assembly GCA_038380435.1. Lineage (NCBI taxonomy): Eukaryota > Metazoa > Arthropoda > Arachnida > Araneae > Heptathelidae > Ryuthela > Ryuthela nishihirai. The sequence continues at coordinate 37,358,790 of JAWZYU010000014.1, forward strand.
CCAGTTTGAAACACATGGGTGGCGGACTCATAGGATTAACATTAATCAGCCACTGAGTTAGAACTCTCCTTTTCCCCTACTTATATGTTATTTTTAATTCCCAATGTGCCAGTCTCTGCGTGGTTTTAGGGCTGGAACTGTTTAAAACATTGAGTTCAAATTTTATATATAGTGATATTTACATTCTTGGCCGTCCCGTGCCCGAGTGGTTAACGCGCTTGAGTACTGATCTAAGGAACCTGGGTTCGAGCCCCGAATAAGTCATGGCTATTTGTATTGTTTTCCTGCTGAGGTTCCGCCATCCTCACAGCCTTCTACTGTGGCACATAAACTGACAGGCTCCTCTCACACCTCTGTGGCAAGCAGTTGTTTGAGGGGGTATTTATTTCTTTTTTACATCCTTACTAATATTCCTGCGAGGCGATAATTAATGGTAGGATACTTGCCATAAAACGATTTTAAAATTGGCAATTTTGGCTAAAAATATTAATAAAGATTTTCATAAAACTTCATGAAACAGATTGTGCAATTTTGTTAACTTGCATTTTAGAGGATCTCACTTTTTGTTAAAAAATAAATCTTTTAACCTTACTGCAATCAATTATGTATATTTCATATAGGTAATTTTTTTTACAGATAAGAAGCAATGATAGAATAATAATAAAACACTGCTAAATGCTGTTTTATTTTCATAAACATGTTAGGGGTCTGGCTCTTTCTGAACGCAACTCTCCCTCACTATACGTATTTTTTTTTACAGAAAACAGGAACAGCATCCCTTCCGTGAAGCGGGAACTATCTGTATTTTGGATAATCTTGCATACTTTTAGATTAACCCCATATAAATGGCATCTGAATTGGAAATCACTGACTTAGATGCACACCAGAAATAACGAAACATTTATGCAAAAGCCATTCTCTCTGCAAGAGGAGGTTAACAAAGAAAAGTCTAGGAACTTCCTCACCTTAATGTCTTCATGTACAAATGCACCATTTCCCCCCTCCCTCGATTTCTGTTGTTGTCACAATACAGTTAGCGTGTCTGGCCACCATTTATCAGTAGCTCGTGACACTGGCATCCCAGCATTCATGCGATGCAGCCGAGGTTGTTCAGAGAGTTAATTTGTATCGTCTTTTTGCACTCCGTTTGCACGGTTACGACAAACGAACACTTGAAAGCAGCAAACAGATTTCAGGCACTCCGCATTGCACGATTTATTGGTGTTGCCAAATTGGATAAGTTAAGATCGTTATGAATAAAAAAAGTTTCGTTTTTTTGCTCAGCAGAGCTAAAAAAAGCATTCGCCATTCCTTACGGTGCAAATAGTTAACGACTCATACGTCATTTGTCTGCAAATCTAGGATGGATCTAGGAATATCTCTTTAGTTATCTATTTTTCTTCTCTTCCTTTAGCCGAGAATGGCCTTGTGGTTAGGGTGTAGGCTTTTCGGTTTTGACGACTAATTCATGAAGCAGCAAAATGTGACACACATTTGCCTTGGGGTGTCAAAACTGTCATCTGCGTATTTATTATTCAGATGGCGTCTGTAGCTTCATGAATAACTGGTGGATCTGAGGCTGCATAATTTCTCTCTGGTCAGCAATATCAAAAATGGCACAAGTGATATTTTGATTCGTGCACTGACTAATTCAACATAAATAACTAGGGTTGGGTTGTCTTACCTCTGAGTGGCACTTTTGTTGCTAACAATGGGCTAAATGGCCAGGTCAGAAGAACTCCAAACCTAAGAGAAGGTTGGGGAAGGAAACAGACTCGACAGCCGTCAGGAGACAGTACCTCCGTCCAGGCTATTCATAGTGTTCTTTAACATGAACAAGGTATGGTTGTGACTGCATCCTGGACCAAGGCTTAAAGTCCCATCTGGACGGATGCCAGTCTTTGCAAGCCTCATGGTGTCCTCTCTTTAGTGGAACTCGAACCTGGAATCTGCAGATTACGAGACTGGTCCGCTACCGACAGCAGTAACCTACGTTTCTACTTAAGCAACACAGTTTGTGAAGTTTGTGAAGCAATTAAACAGTGGTATTTCACGATGTTTTCAGTATCAGGTAAGACGTTTGAATGAATCTGCAAGAAATTTTGGATCGTATTCTTTCTGATTCATATTCATCAAGAAAGGCTATAGATTTTTCTTGTGATATTTGCCACCTTGTGCTGCTTTCTTACCTCGTTCTTGTCTAGAAAGGTGTTATTGAAGTTTTATTTGCAAGTTCAAATGCAAGCGGTTAGGTTAGGGCTTCGATTTCAAGTTCGACGTAAATAATTCATTTCGATTTTCATAGTCGTCATTTCTTCTGCTTACAATAGTAATCGCTGGGGGATGTTATGAATAAAATGAAAAGGAGTGAATGATTTTTATTGTCAGCATCATGCAAATAAACTTCAATTAATGTAACAAAAATGAGTAAAATATACGCTGCTCAGAGTGGGAATCGCAAATCTAAAAAGGAATGGAAGTAGAGATATGTAAATCGCAGGAGGCAATCGGTCATCGGAGATATGCAAATGATCAAAGTTCCACAGCGAATGGGGCGGGGGTGGCTCAGTCGGTAGCGCGCCAGGCTCGTAATCTGTAGTTCCCAGGTTCGAGTCCCAGCTGGGTCAGCGTTGAGATTTATCTCCGCAAAATTTCCCCGCCTTGCCCACGGTCAGTAGGGGACACCGATGGGCTTGGAAAGGCCGCCGTCCGTCGGATGGGACGTTAAGCCGTGGCCCCGTGTGCGGGAGAGCCATACCCTGTGCACGTTAAAGAACACGCTGGATGGCCTTGACGGGAGGCTACCATCTGTCTCCCAACAGCTGTTCCAGTGGGTCCCCTTCCCCAAACCTTCTCTGAGCCTTTGGGGTCCATGTGACCTGGCCATTTAGCCCATGGTGTGCAAAAAAGTGCCGCTCAGAGGTAAAACAACCCAAATCCACAGCGAATGGACACGTGTCGACGACGTGACACCCAGTCGAGCCATGGATAAATACTGGACGGCTACGAACCCGTATCATATCACAACCGAAAATTAGGTTGGATTGCATGGTGCAAGTATATTCAGAGCATGCCTTGGAGACGCTGCGCAATTCACGCCTTCTGAGGGATAACGAATCGTCGATATACTAGAGCTCGGATTGAGCCTTTGAGCGATCCCGCACGACCTGGTACAGTTGCGTGCCCAATCGGATGCTATTTGGAATGCCATACCTCAAGACATTATTAACCATTTGATTATTCGATATTAAAATCGAAATACCGAATATTTGGAGAATATTAATCCCCATTTGATTTTTTCCTTCCATTTGAAAATCGACTTGACTAAACTTTTTAAAATTTTGAGAGGTATGAAGAATCTTAAGAGCTATGCATTTTGTAAAGATCAATCGAAAAGGTTAATCGGAATTTCAAATGTTAAATTTTATTTCATTTATTTTCGTCTGTTATTTCATACCCTTCTACCAAGCCGGTTTTCCTATAGCTTTATTTAGGTTTGAGTATTCAAGTTGCTATGACCGAGTGCTTACCACGATTGGCTACTCATCAAAGGACTTCGGGTAAGGCATGGATTTCTGTGTTGTCTTTCTGTTAAAGACCTCCTCAACTCTGGCATATAAACTGACAAGCTCCTGTCAGACCTCTGTGAAAAGTAGATGCTTGATGAGGTATTTTTTAATTTTATTTAAAAATTTTTTAAAGTTGAACTAATAATAATAAAAATAATAAATACCCCCTCAAGCAGCTGCTTGCCACAGAGGTCTGACAGGAGCCTGTCAGTTTATATGCCACAGTAGAAGATCTGAGAGGATGGCAGGACCTCAGCAGAAAAACAACACGAACATCTATCATGAAATTATTACTACAATTCATTTGTTTCCTTGGTGAATTCAAAACGAATATATTTATTTTTTCAGAACTCCAGAACGGAATGACCCGATAATTTTCAAATTATTTAAACCAGGTTACTTAAAAGCTGAAAAAAATGAATCTTAATTTCCATTTGATTTCTTCACTCATTTCGAAACTTTATCTAGCAACAATCCTGTGAAAAAGTAAAGATATAGTTATGTGCTGCCTAATATTTTAAACCTGTGACTATTTTGATTTACTTGTATTATGTGAATTTCGTCATAGGAGGTTCGTAAGAGGAAGACCCTCTGTATTGTAAATCACTTCCAAATATTTTTCTAACTTTTATAAATAAAAGAAAAAACTTGCAAGGATTCGTGCTGAAGAGCGGTTAAATGTGTTCGCTCTTCTTCAGAAATGAACTGTTAAAGAATATTGAACGTGAGAATGAAATTATTAATTGAGGAAGCAAAAAGTGAAATTCAGCAATACTTAAAAATTAGCAGTTTAATTTCTATTATTCTGCATTATAAATAAAAATAAATACCCCCTCAAGCAGCTGCTTGACCACAGAGGTCTGCCAGGAGCCTGTCAGTTTATATGCCATAGTAGAAGGTCTGAGAGGATGGCAGGCCCTCAGCAGAAAAACTACACAAACAGCTATACCTTACCCGGGACTCGAACCCATGTCCCTTAGATCAGTAGCCAAGCGCGCTAACCACTCGGCCATGGTTCTGCAGTAAATGTTTTAAATTACACGTATATCGTATTAATATTTATGGAACTTGGTAAAGTAATTTTATTATTTTTCTTTAATTAAATTTCCACGTTTATTCCGATTGCATTTTTTCTTCTCTCTTTATGGTTTCGAAACATGGGAAATGAAAATTTATGAACGATATAAAAATTTTGAAAAAACGGTAAAAAGCAAACGCTGTTACTGACATTTATTCTTTTATTCTAAGGACTAGCTGCTTTTGAAATGCAATTTTAGCACTGCAGACAACAATATTGTTATAAGTTTTAAGAGGAAATTCTTGAGCGTGAGTTCAAAGGAATATTTAGTGACAAAACTTTATAAATTAACTAATTTATTAAAAAAATTTAATTCCCCTTCAAGCAGCTGCTTGCCACAGAGGTCTGACAGGAGCCTGTCAGTTTAATACGCCATAGTAGAAGGTCTGTGAGGATGGCGGGACCTCAGCAGCAAAACGACACGAACATCCATGCCTTATTCGGGGCTCGAACCAGGTCCCTTAGATCAGTAGGCAAGCACGCTAACCACTCGGCCACGGGATGGCTTTATTATAAAAGAAAGAATAAAAACACAAATATAACATCAATTCAACTGAAACAAATATTTATCTTTATCAGTATGAAAATAAACCATCAGAATATTTCACCTTATCATTATTACTACAAATAGTGTTTCTTTAGAATTCTTCCATCTCTACTCAAAGCATAAAATAAGACTTTTTATAATATTCAATAAGTGGCACAATCATATTTGCGAATAAACCTGTAAATTACGAAGAAAAATCTTACCAATTCTTTAAACAAACGAAAGATAACCACGCATCAGACGATGAACTCTTCGTACAGAAAAGTTGTGGTCTACTTGGTTGACCAACATTTCTCGTCCTTGACCTAAGCTTCAAATATCTTGAGAAACTTTCTTAACATTAACTTTATGCTAATTCACTTAGTGCAAAGGAAATATACACATTCAAAACTGTACTATTTTTTTTATTCCTCTTTTAACATCGTTGAAGTTCATATTCACCTCATATTAGGAATATCAGAACATATAGGGATACATCATATTAGGAATACCAGATTTTATATGGATACCTCATATTAGGAATACCAGATCATATAGGGATAAGTCATATTAGGAATATCAGATCATATAAGGATACCTCATATTAGAAATATCAGCTCAGATGAGGACTTTATATTAGGAATAGCAGACGATATAGGGGATACCTCATATTAGGAATACCATATCACATAGGCCTAAGTCATATTAAGAATATGAGATCATATATGAATATCAGATCATATTAGATATGATAATATTAGATAGCGATACCTCATATTAGAATTATCAGATAATATGAGAATACCATATATTAGGAATATCAGATCATATAGGGATATCTCATATTAGGATTATCAGATCCTATAAGGATACCTCATATTAGGAATACCAGATCCTATAAAGATACCTCATATTAGGAATACCAGATCAGATAAAGAATACCTCATATTAGGAATATCAGCTCAGATAAGGACCTCATATTAAGAATAGCAGACGATATAGGGGATACTTCATATTTGGAATAGCAGATGATACAGGGTATACCTCATATTAGGAAGAGCAGACGATACAGGGCTATAATAATGCTAATATGAGATATAGGGTATACCTCATATTAGGAATATACCTCATATTAGGGCTAATATGAGGTATATTCCTAATATGATATTCCTAATATGATATTCCTAATATGAGGTAATATTCCTATATAGGGTATACCTCATATTAGGGCAAATATGAGATATAGGGTATACCTCATATTAGGAATACCAGATTATATAGGGCTAAGTCATATTAAGAATATCAGATCATATAGGGATACCTCGTATTAGGATTATCAGATCATATGAGGATACCTCATATTAGGAATATCAGATCACATAGGGATATATCATATTAGGAATACCTGATCCCTTAAGGGTACCTAATATATTAGGAATACCAGATCATATAGGGATTCGTCATATTTAGGAATATCAGATGAAATAGAGATACTTGATATTAGCAATATCAGATAATGTAAGGATGTCTCATATTAGGATTACCAGATCATATATGGCATACTTCATATTAGGAAGATCAGATCATATAGGGATAGCTCATATTAGGAATATCAGATCATATAGGAATATCTCATATTAGGAATATCAGATCATATTGGGATTCCTTATATTAGGAATATCAGATCATATTGGGATCCCTCATATTAACAATATCAGATCATATAAGGATGTCTCATATTAAGAAGATCAGATCATATAGGGATACCTCATATTTAAGAGTATCAGATTATATAAGGATACCTCACATTAGGAATATCAGATCATATAAGCATACCTCATATTAGGAATAGCATATCATATTAATATACTTTATATTAGGAATATCATATCCTATTAATATACTATATATTAGGAATATCAGATCACATAGATATACCTCATATTAGAAATACCAGATCACAAAGGGATACATCACATTAGAAATACCAGATCATAGAGGGATGCCTGATACTAGGAATACCAGGCCATATAGGGGAGCCGAAATTGAATGTGATCATTACCTTATTAAAAGTGTGTTCAGCAACCCTAAACTCTTAAGTCCACAGTTATATACGACTAAACTTAAACTGCACAAACCCCCAGGGATACACAAATTACCACTGTAATGCTGAGAGTGTTTCTTGTTATCACATGACTCTGCTTCTGTTATTACTGACTGACTTTCTGTTATAACACGACACTGTATCTATTACACGACTCTGTTTCTGTTATTACACGATACTATTTCTATTACACGACACTATTTCTGTTATTACACGATACTATTTCTATTACACGACACTATTTCTGTTATTACACGATACTATTTCTATTACACGACACTATTTCTGTTATTACACGATACTATTTCTATTACACGACACTATTTCTGTTATTACACGATACTATTTCTATTACACGACACTATTTCTGTTATTACACGATACTATTTCTATTACACGACACTATTTCTGTTATTACACGATACTATTTCTATTACACGACACTATTTCTGTTATTACACGATACTATTTCTATTACACGACACTATTTCTGTTATTACACGATACTATTTCTATTACACGACACTATTTCTGTTATTACGCGATACTATTTCTATTACACGACACTATTTCTGTTATTACGCGATACTATTTCTATTACACGACACTATTTCTGTTATTACACGATACTATTTCTATTACACGACACTATTTCTGTTATTACACGATACTATTTCTATTACACGACACTATTTCTGTTATTACACGATACTATTTCTATTACACGACACTATTTCTGTTATTACACGATACTATTTCTATTACACGACACTATTTCTGTTATTACACGATACTATTTCTATTACACGACACTATTTCTGTTATCACTGACTGCTTTCTGCTATTACATGACACTGTCTCTGTTATTACTGAGTGAAATTTTGCATATCTTTTCCGACAAAGGAGTTGTTTCTTAAGAATTTACCAGAGCTATAATTAATCTCATTTTTAACAATTATTGTGATAACTAAAGGGGTATCAGTCTGCTTTCTGCTCCAGGGAGTGCCGTACGAAACAGGGACGGATGGGGCAGTCACCCAGGCTGCCAATGGCTTAATCTAGTATTAAACAAGAATAGTATTAATTGGAAGTTAGCAGAGATAAATTCAATTGTTTTTCATTTACTAGACTTCAAAATAATAATTCATATTGTACAATTTTCGCATTTGAAATTTGAAAATATATTAAAACATAAAATCATGATATTCTTGATCACGATCCGTAACTTTGCGTTTTTTTTCTTTTTTAATAATTGTATATTATCTACACTCACCCGCTACAAAAGCCTCACAGGCTTATAACCTGCGCTCCCAGGTTGGAGTCTGAGCTGGGTCAGCGTTGAGATTTATCTGCGCAAAACTCCTCACCCTGTTCACGGTCAGTAGGGACTTGGAAACGGTCAGATTGGTTTGGAAAGGTCGCCGTCCGTCGAATGGGACGTGGCTCCGTGTGAATGAAAGCCATTCCCTGTGCACGTTAAAGAATACTCTGGATGGTCTTGAGGGGAGTCTACCATCTGTTTCCCAATATCTGCTCCACTGTCCTCCAGTACCTGGCCATTTAGAGCACTATGCGCAGAAAAGTGTCGCTAACAGGTAAAACAACCCAAAAGCCCACCATTGGTATCCCCTTTCTGGCCGAAGACAGCGTGGGGTTTTGCGGAAATTTATCTCAATGTTGACAACAGCTAGGACTCTAACCTAGGAACTATAGTTTATGACTTGGGAAATTTCAAGTAAGGAAATTTTGTATCTTCCATATTTTGTAAAACGGTTATTAACACATTACTAATAATACCCACGCCAATAATCTGCCGAATAAATCTACTGTAAACTATGTTTAATTGTACAGTCGCTCAAAAAATATCCGAACACCATGGTTGATTACAGAATTCAGAAAAAATATCTGGCAACGACTTTTTTTTAGAAATTAGTGATCTGGCAACCTTCGTGTCACGTGACACGTGGTCCTTCATATCACGTGATACTTTTTGGAGCGACTGTATGTGTAAAATCTGTCCATCCCGTCATCACAAAGAACGAGAATGAATTAAAAATGGTAACTAACACCAGAAGCAGTAAATAAAATAAAAATAGTTATTGATGTTCTTAAATGAGTTTTTTAAAGCTTTTATAGAAATGAAATAGATAGGAAAGGTGATTTGGGTTGCATCTTTGAGCGCTACTCTTTTGCACATATTGGACAAAATGGCTAATCGCAATGACTCTAAGGATTTAAAGCAGAATGGGGAAGAGACTCCACTAGACAGATGTTAGGAGACAAATGGCTCCCATCAAGATTATCCATCAGGTTATGGCAGAGTCATTTCAGGTAAATGTACACTGAGTATGACTCTCCTACGAAAGGACCGATGGCTTAACTTTCCATCTGACAGACGCGCGAGGGGGCGTCCTTTCCGAGTGCATTAGTGTTCCCTTTCTTAGCAAAGGCAGAATGAGTGTTAGCAGTCTTGCACGCTACTGGATGAGAACCTCCATCTTGAGAAAAGGTTATTGTTTAGGTTGTTTTCTCTCTGAGCCTTTTATGCACACACTGGGCTAAATGGCCAGGTCACAAGGACCCCGAAGGCTCAGAGAAGGTTGGGGGGAGGGGACCCAGTGGAACAGCTATTGGGAGATATATGGTACCCTCCTGTGAAAGCTATCCAGCGTTTTCTTTATGGGTTGCGTTGTTTCTCTCTGAGAAGCAATTTTTTGCACACACTGGGCTAAATGGCCAGGTCACAAGGACCCCGAAGGTTCAGAGAAGGTTGAGGGGAGGGGACCCACTTGAACAGCTATTGGGAGACATATGGTAGCCTCTTGTGAAAGCTATCAGCGTATTCTTTAATGGTTTGCATTGTTTTACCTCTGAGAAATATTTTTTTTGCACACACTGGGCAAAATGGCCAGTTCGCAAGAACCCCGAAGGCTCAGAGAAGATTAAAGGAGGGGACCCACTTGAACTATTGGGAGACATATGGTAGCCTCCTCTATAAGCTATCCAGCATATTCTTTAATGTGCACAGAGTATGGCTCTCCGGCATTCGATGCCAGGGCTTAGCAATGGGATGGGAATCCGACGGTCGGCGGCCTCTCCAAGCCCATTGGTGTCCCCTACTGACCGACAGCAAGGCGGGGGTGTTTTGCGAAGATAAATCTCAACGCTGGTTCAGCTGGGACTCGAACCTGGGAACTGCAGATTACGAGCCTGGTGCGCTACCGACCACTCCCCCCCCTCCCCTCTAAGAAAGGTAGTAAATAAAAACATTTACCAGCAAGAAATTACGGAAATAGCTCAAATTTTTGATAATTGGAATTATCCATCTGAAATTAGCCATCGTAAAACATGGAAATGCAGTGACTTCCTTATTTTTCTACGGTTTCCCTAAATTTCTTTTTTTTTTAAATTGATAATGAAACATAAAAATGAAAGCGAGAAACCTATCTATCTAGTACGTGTTCTCTAATACGTAAAAAACAAAACAAATTGCCAATTATAAAATTAGTTACTCCATTCATTTTAATTTCAAAAGAAAATAGGAAGCGACCAAACCTCTTTCCTAATGGGCAAAAAAATTATTTTTGGCTGCTGATCTGCTCTTGAAACCATTATGAATGGAGTGAAGGACTTCATTATTGACCTAACCTTTTTAAGTATTTAAAGTTCGTATGGCCGAGTGGTTAGCACGCTTGGCTACTGATCTACGGGACTTGGGTTCGAGCCCCGGATAAGCATGGATGTATGTGTCGTTTTTCTGCTGAGGTCTTGCCATCCTCTCAGATCTTCTACTATGGCATATAAACTGACAGCCTCCTGTCAGACCTCTGTGGCAAGCAGCTGCTTGAGGGGGTAGTTATTTATTTATTTTATTATAAGAAAATAATTATTTTTAATTTAAACATTTCGAAGCTCGTTTTTGATTCATGGCCAGCTTTTGTTTATCACCTTATCATTTTAAATCATTTACAAACAGATTTCCCTATTTCCATCAACAGAGTTGAATTAATTACCTCCAGAAATGAGAAACCATTCAATCATTCTTCCTTGAAACCTTTTCTTGATTAATTTCCACGTGAGTGTGAAATTGATCACGCAAAAGAAAGATCCCATCGATCAAAGACTGTCACATTTCTCCAAATGAATCTTAATTTCGAATCTCAGGAACAAAATGAATAGCCAGGTGGTACTATGGCAGGCTTGATACCTGTATTTTCCCGGTTCGAACCTTCAGTTTCATTCGGATACAATAATACTCTGTATGAAAGGCACATCTACCGGTAAATAGTTGCGTAACATTGAATATATATAATACTCATACAATAGAATGTCGATATAAAGAATGACAGAATATCGAAATATTCAGTATAACAAAATTTTTAATGCTAAACAATGAGTACAATGTGCATTTAGCATCTGGTAACGCTGCAATGATTTAAACGTTGTGAAATATCTGACCAATCATAGTGCTATGAAACACTTGCTATTGCACATCCCCTGCAAGTATTTCTGCTGATATCACTGCATGGCATAGATGCTCTCTAAAAGTTCCGGCATAATGTTTTAAAGTGGCGTTGCCACATTATCCTAGCATAAAAGGCGAATTTCAAACTTGGATATCTACACGATTCTGATTAATTACCTCATGGACATGATTCAATTAATCATGGAAGGTAACGGTAGCGTCAGCGAAAAGTCCTTTCAAAAGCAGTTCCAACAAACGAGTTTTATTTTATCATTCGTTAAATGTAATTTATTCGTTATTATTATGGTTTTAAATTAGTTCGTTAAATTAGTTAGTTTCCTTATTAGCAGCCAATACGGTGAGAAATCTTCGACGGAAAAGATATTCCGGACTATATGTTGGATAATTGCGAATAATTGCGAAATCATTTAAAAATTCACTGAGAGATGCTTGTTAGAGTTTAAAAAAATACCGACAATTTTAAGAAATGAACTATAATACACTGTAAATTTCTTTCATAGTGATTATTTTGTAGTATATAACTATCATGGCATTTTTTTCCTCTGCATTTCAGTATAACTCTCAATAGTAAAATAGTAATCAAGTTTAACAATAAAGTAGCACAGGAGATATCCTGTAAGCGTTGATCGTATGTAAGTTAGCTGAAAATATTGAGTTTCCGTGTGAGTGGGAAAGTCTAGTGATCAACTGACCACTATTCAATGGATCTCAGTGTGGATCTCCGTGCCACGTCTTCCTCTTTTATCTGCAGGAGAGACGCTAGAAGTCCCCTGCATTCCTTATTAGGAGAGAAGAACAGGTACATTTACCATTTCCCTGTTATTTGCGAAAAATATTTTAAACATACATTCATTAATTAATGAAACTTAATTTGCGAATTTCAAAGTCATGCTCCCCAACTAATAAAGATACATTCTCCTATTTTGTTTATGCTCGCTTTTGCTCAAAACCATGATGATGATCTCCTTTCCTGTCGACAAACAGAAAGACATTGACACGTAACTCATTATTTTTAATTGTTCTCTGTAGGCCTATTTGAACCTTAAGCACTTAATGATCAGACACCAGTAATACTCGAGTATATAAAGAAGGCAGGTTACAAGGACCCCAATGGCTCAGGTCCACTGGACAGCTGCTAGGAGATAGATGGTAACCTCCCGATAAGGTTATTCAGTGTGTTTTTTTAAAGTGCACAGGCTATGGCTCTTCGGCACACGAGACCATGGCCTTTCTTTCTATCCGATGGACGGCAACTTTTTCAAGCTCATCGATGTTTCCTTTTTGCCAGAAGGGAAGCATAGAGGAATTCAAACGCTGGCACGAACCTGGGAACTACAGATTACGAATCTGATGCTCTTCCAACTGAGCCAATCCCATCCCTTTTTCTGTGTTCCCAAATTATCCTATTTTATAAATTTCACGAACCAAAATGAAAAATGCTAATTTCTTTGATAATTTTTCGTTATTTATATTTATTATTATAGCACTTTTCATTAAGAAAAGGGACAGAAAAAAATTAATATTTAAATCAGAACGTGTGCTTTTTCTTGCGAATTCCTTGTGAAGAGTAATCACCGACATATTATAAATTGAGAAATCAAGAATCGAATCCCTTGAGGGAACATCTTATAAAGACTCACTGAGCAGTGCTTCTGCAAATAAGTCTCTTCTGCCCGAAAGCGTGATCTCCGAGGTGGTGTGTCATAGGGCACTAACGATTTCGAAAGCTGCAGAATGTGTCGCCATAGCGTGTGGGTTAAATTATACAACCAGCGGTGAAACAGGCTGAGTATGGGAGAGGGTCATAGTAAGTTATTAAAGATGAACGATGTTTTAGCCTTAATGTCTTCATTTCACTTAATTCCCAAGTCACGTTGGAGCATAAATAGTAAGGCTGTTGGAGTTCCTCACGTGATCTCCGACTTACGGGGATAAATGACGAAACAGTTAAATGCTCTTTACCAAAAAAGATACAGCTTTTGATTGTTTTCCTTCTGTTTTTTTTTTTTGCGATGGAAGGAGAAACAGCATTGGAGGAAATGTTCATTGACCCGAAAAAGTTGAATTTCTGTTTTATATGCTGTGATTTATATATGTGATGCTTTGCCAGAATAAAATTCTGAAGTTCTAGCTGTTTCACCTCTGAGCAGTCATTTTTTGCACAATGGGCTAAATGACCAGGTCACAAGGATCCCAAGGGCTCAGAAAAGGTTGGAGAGAATTGAATCAACTGGACTGCTGTTAAAGACAGATGGTAGCCTTCCTTCAAGGCCATCTAGAATTTTTTTTAACGTACACAAAGTATGACTTTCCTGCACGCGGCTAAAAGCCTCATTATAAGGACGACGGCCTTTCCAAGCTCAATTATGTCCGTTTTCTGACCGACTGCAATGTCGGGGTTTAGGAGAGATAAATCTCAACCCAAGCATGGGTGGGACTCGAACGTGGGAATTACAAATAGCAAGCCTGGTGCGATACCGCCTGAGCTAACTTGCTCCCCTATGAGCATCAAGATAAAGAGAAAGAGAAACAAAGAGAGCAGGAATATAAGAGCTACAGGAAATTTCTTTGTTCAAGTATGCTCGCATTTCAAACTTTGAAACTCAGGGGCATAGATTTGCTCAGTCGGAAGTGCGACAGGTTTCAATCTGCAGTTCGAAGGTTCGAGTCCTGTCTGTGTCAACGTTGAGATTTATTTCAATGCTGATATTCCCATTTTACCCTCGGTCATAAAGGGATTACCAATGGTCTTGGAAAGACCACCGCCCTTGGGATGGGACGGAAAGCTGTGGCCTCATGTGCAAGAGAGTACATACTCTGTGCACGTTCAAGAACATACTGGATGGCCTTTACCGGAGGCTTCATCTGTCTCCTAACAGCTTTCCAGTGGATCCCTTTCCCCAACCTTCGCTGAATCTTTGGAGTCCTTGTGACCAGTCCATTTAGCCCATTAACTTTCTCAGCTCTAAACCCAAGGGCTCAGAGCTATTAAGAATTACAGATGTCATTTTGGAGGTCTCTGCTCAAGGCCATTCGGCGTGTATCTTAGTGTGCATCTTTGCTTAGAAGGACACGACAACTTATTCAAAGGATGTAACCCTTTCCAAGTTCGTCAATATTCTCTTTTCATCGATCACAGAGAGAGGGTTAGTGGAGAAAATTTCAATGCAAGACACATTGGAAACATTTGATTACGAGTTGGGGCGGTACTGACTGAGCCAATCCCACCCCAATAATAGGTGAACAGTAAAAGGAAAAAAGCCTACGTTTTTGTGTAATAGCAAGTAATTCTTTATATGCTAAAATACATTTAGTTCTGTGTGTGGCGGTGTCCCCAACCTATCACTCTCTGGAATTCCAGGGAAAAGACCACACTTACATCCATGCCTTCTCCAGGATTGCAGCAGAGAGAAACATTTCCATTTATTCCTTCTGCTAGTTTCCAGATGGACAATACTTGCATCCACGTCTTGTCCAGAAAAAAGTACGTTGCATATTTCACTATCTGACAAGAATAATTTCTGGAAAGTGAAATATAAATAAGAAAAAAAAATGAAATACGTATCGGAAGGACGTTATGGTCTGACTTTGAAATAATGAATTGGCCACCTAGAAGCCCAGATTTAAATCCCAGCGAAATTCTTTGGGATGCTGTCGAGTAGAGTGTTCTGGCCAGTGTCCCCATCAGCAACGACCTTGAGAGAATTGTGGACAGCTCTGGAGGATGCATGGATCGCCATACCTGTGAAACATTTACACAAGCTTGTGAAGTCCTTGCCTCGTCGTGTGGTGGTCGTTATCAGGGCCAGAGGGAGTCCAACACGTTACTAGGTTGCTATCCTTAATTCAATGGCACTTCAGTGTATATCCCATGTACTTCTAGGTTGTCCTCAATAATCAACTCAAAGAACTATTTTTCTTTCAAAACTTTCCATAAATGATTATACATTATGAAAAAATATTTTAAAATTTCCTACAAATAAAACTCAAGAAAAGTGTATTTCAGAACTTTGTAATTTTCTTGTTGAAATTAAACTTATGAACAGAATTTAATAAAAAAAATATGTTTTTATAACTTTTGCAATATGCTCAATGTTTCAAACTGCAA
This sequence comes from Ryuthela nishihirai, assembly GCA_038380435.1. Classification (NCBI taxonomy): domain Eukaryota; kingdom Metazoa; phylum Arthropoda; class Arachnida; order Araneae; family Heptathelidae; genus Ryuthela; species Ryuthela nishihirai. The sequence goes on from JAWZYU010000014.1 coordinate 37,374,661, forward strand.
TATATGCATACCTATTTCACAATTTTTACTTATGTAAACAAATTATACTTAAGGTACAAATATGTTATGTTACAAATAATACTTATGTAAAATGTTGTTTTGGGTATGATGTGCCAGAACACCGAGCTCCCAGATGATTGTAACGTTGTAAATAAATAAATCGAATTGGGAATGATTTCTACTTATCAGTAGTGCCTCAGTTCTGATTTTCACCACACAAGGACTTCAGAATGACATTAAGAAATTGACCTGGGTAAAGCAAGGCTAAAAACTCGATAATGCAGGTGAGAGATATATAATTCAGTTTTGCATAGCCCACCGACCCAAACTGCTTTTAGTGCCACCCTCGAACACTTTATGTTGATGCCAAAAATTTATACGATGTTGGACTTTTTTTTTGCTTTACTTACTGTTGTTATTGTAACAAATCTGCAAATAATGTATTGTTTCTGTAGTTGTGTGTAAATGTTGAAATGCTCCTTACTGCACCCTGCAGGCTCAGAAAATACCTCTCACAGGCAAAGATTGTGCACTACTGATATAATTTGCATGGTAAGTTGTAAGACATTATGAAAATGGATTTGTTGTATTCACATAAGATTTATTTTGCTAGAAAAGGTGGCACATTAGAAGAAAAAAGTTGAGCACCAGTACTTTATACCGAAAGATGGTGTTTGTTGAAATAAACTGTTTTTTAGCAATTTCATGTGTAGTAGTAGAATGTAGTTTTTAGTATTTCATGTGTAGTAGTATGTAGGTGTGAAAAAATGAAATTCATAACTTCATAAATGTAAAGAGGTCTTAAAAACTTTTATGAAAATTTTCAGTTCAAAATTTCAGTGTAACTTTGACAATGCAAGAACTTTTGAATGTGGTATGACACTTTGTAATCGTATTGGTTATTTTGCTTCTGAGCAGCACTTTGGCACATACAATGGGTTAAAAATTCAGATCAAAAGGACTCAGAGCTGGATAGAGGAAGGAAATCCTGGGCACAGATGGAATTTTGTTTTTTATATACACAGGATATGATTTGGCATTATGATGCCTATTACATTTTATGTAATGCTTGTAAACTCTTGTTAAACAGTTTTCTCTTTAAAAATTTAATTTTGAAAAATATTAAATAATGGGAATAATATTACGACAGTAAAAATAAATATAAAATATAAAGAGTCATTATAAAAAATTTATTTTAAGAATTTTAATAATCGGAATGAGGGCGGAGAAATAGTAAATATATATTTTACGTCGTTTGCAATAATATTTCTTTAAAATATCACTAAAGCAGAAAAATTTACATACGTGAATGATGTGTGGGTCAGTTCAGTCACGTGCTTCCACCTGAATATTTTTCTCAGTGCTTAGCTCGTTGTTATCTGCTTATTAACCCTTTCACGACTAAGGGAAACATTTTTCCCATTTTAAAATTGGTGATTGTCGTATTTAATTATAACCTTATCTGCATTTTTTATACAGAATGTCAAAATAGAACGTATGCCGAACGCAATTACGTAAACGGGAACGTTTAGTCCATGTCCTTCTTTGCAATAATGTTGCATCTGTGCAATGTCCATCTTTGCTTCACAACCAAAAGAAATTGCTTCGCAGAATATCATAATTAGCACATCATTTTGTATAGTAATTTTATTTCATAATTTTGTATTATTTTAGTTAACATTTTGTTATAATAAACCAATAAATAAAAGGCATTGCATAATAAGCCTAACTATAATTTGTGTTACCTTATAGTCCATTGGGAAATACATTTCCCATAAAATTCCAAAAAAACTACACATTGTTATGTATTTTTCTTATGATTTTTATTTATTTTACGTCTAAACAAACTAAAATAAACAGTTACATACTAATATTTACTCTTAGAAACCTTATGGTCCTGAAAGAGTTAAAAGGAATTCGTTTTGGAAATATAATAAAATTAGTATGTTAGCTCCTACACAAACGCTGGAGCAAAAATTTTGGTCTTGAAGAGAAAATATTTGCGTTATCGGAATAATGATTTTTTTTTATTTAAGAAAGATGCTTAGAAGGTTGCAGTTTTGATGACTATAATACGAATTGCGTGATTACGTAAAAAAATAAGTTTTACATACGGATAAAGACGACAGCTTCATAAAATAAATAACATTTATTCGTATTTTCAAAGAGGTTTTTAGAATAACATTAATTGCTTTACCAAACTAAAAAATTTTCTCTTCATATACATTGTGCAAGAAAATTCCATTTGAAATCATAGACTATGACCGTTGCGTCGATTGTGAGAATAATAACATTATTTCGTAAAGAAGCAGTAGAAGTTAGTTTAACGAGTACAGTGGTTTTGGGTACACTCTTGTTTTTTTAGATTACTATAATGTGGGTGTATTTAATTGAATGCAAATCTACTTTTGGTGCTGTGCGTTACCTCCTTGATTGTAGGTGTTGAAAATGCAGAATTTTCTATTTTAAAACTCATTACATAAAAATATAATTATTGCTACCTCATGGAGAAAAAACTATATTTTTCATATAGAGTCTTTCCTTCCCGTTACATGGTAACAAATAGCTTTTTAGGGGTGAGTGTTTTATAGTATAACCTTACATCGACCTGTGTTAGGGGGGCAAGATGCGTTTTTTGTGGTTTTGATTGGATAGACACTGTAGCAGAAGTCTGGGTCATTTCGGGTCACTTCCGGTGGATATATATGACCTTTTGGGGGCGTTTTTTTTTTTGCGGACCACTTTTGAACAAGGGGTCACTATGGGTTGTTTTGGGTCGTTTCCGGGTCAGGGATTGGGTCCTTTCGGTTTCCTATTGTGGGGTTGTGGGTCTTGATGAACTCTATACTTTGGGTCACTTCCGGTTTGTGGGAGTCAGTTTGGGTCACTTTCAGATCAGATTTAGTGCTGTTTTGAGCCCTGTTTTAGGGCATTTTTGGGGTCACTTCCGGTATAGCTTGGGCCACTTGTGGTGGTAATCCAGCTGCCACCATAAACTGCTGTAACGCCATATAGTTGTTTTTACTGTATTTAGATCATTATTAGATCATTATTTTGTAAAAAGCGTTAAGCTTGAAATACTTCCCACTTATATCAATATTAGTGATCATTTTATTTTGTTGGTTTAAATACTTTTAGAGGGATAATTAGGAGCAATAAGTTAAATAGTTTTTGCAATTTAAAATATGAAATCAACGTAAACAAACTATTGCAATATGTGAGTTTAAAAATTTGGGGCAATATTCTTCGTAATACTGATATTAATAAAGCGTTTGAAGTTTTTATAAATTATTTAAAATTAGTTGAAAATCTATGTTCTTGCCTGAAAGAAAGAAAAATCAATAAACTTAAGCCATGGATAACAACAACTTAGCAAGTTCTATAAATGAGAGAATTAAACTGTACAGGCAATTTAAACAAAATATATTAGAACAGGGTCAAATGATGCCTTTTAAGAAATACCATAATATTTTGACAAAGTTAATAAGAGAAGCAAAAGATAATTTTTATAGGAGTAAATTTATTAATCAATTACAAATAGATCTTCCGCATTCGTCAATTTTGTATAATTTTTTTTCAGGAATGGCATTGTTTTGTTTAATATTCAAACTTTCATAACTCACTTAATACTGAACAAATAGAGTTGAAAATCGAGATATTGATATATATGATTAAGAAAAAATTTTTCTCCTATCACATTTAAAAAAACAAACTATTTTTTAGAAGTTATAGAGCTTTGACATTAGTTTGTCATTTACATAACATAGGGATAGAACTCAACGTTGTTTTCGACTCTATTCTTTTCACATTTGCAGAGTTATTAGGTTGGAAATCTTAAACAGCAAGCGCTGCAATTATTCTAAACATTTTCAAAATCGATTGAAAGATATTACATCGTCTTGTAAATATGCATTTATTTTAATAAGAGGTTTGTTGTATCAATCATAATTTGTTTTTTAGTGGTCAATTAAAACTGTTATGATCAGTGACGCTGCTTTTAAATGCTTCTGGCTTCATAACTCTTAAATTATCACAAGAATATTGATGAAAACCATCAAGAATTATAAATTTTTGATTTGAATGAGATCTTCGATTTATCTCAAATAACATTTTTCCATAAAAAACTTATTTTCGAAGTTAGGAAGCTTTCCATTCACAAACCATCGAAGCATCCAGAATAACTTTGTACCTGGTAATAGTGGCAAGCAGCTGCTGGAGGGGGTATTTATTATTTTTTTTATTTATAGTCTTCTGTAGACTACAGTTTGGTTGTTTCACCTCTGAGCGGCACTTTTTTGTCCCCAATGGTCATGTTACAAGGACTCCGAAGGCTCAGAGAAGGTTGGGGGAGGGGACTCAATGGACAGCTGTTGGGAAATAGATGGTAGCCTCCAATCAAGGCCATCCAGAGTGTTCTTTAACGTGAACAGGGTATGGCTCTCTCGCACACGGGGCATGACTTAACATTCCATCCGACGGTCTTTTCAAGCCCATCGGTGTCCCGTATTGACAGGCAGGGCGTTATGCGGAGATAAATCTCAACGCTGACACAGCTGTGATTCGAACCTGGAAACTGCAGATTACGAGCCTGGCGCACTCCCGACTGAGCCACCCCGTCCTTACCGTTGCCGATTTAGGAAGTTGTGGGTATGCAAATGGGCCATGCCCTCCCCCCCCCCCCTTGAGAATGCTAGTAAGGGTCGTTGAGAGGGAAAAATTATTCAAGTTTTGCATAGTTCATGCTATTTTTTCAAGAAATTTTTAAAGACTACAGAAACGAAGGCAAAATATTATATTGCAATGGAAATATATATCATGCCTCCCTTATACTTTTCTCCATCTATTATGTCATTTGCCTCCCACCTTATTTTTTTCTAGATCCGGGTTTGGTGTAGATTATCATCATTAAATGGGCACATTTTCTTTATTTTGTAACTCCTATCTTTTTATTGTCATAAAACCCTAAACAGCCAACTTATCTTTTTAAGGGGAATTTCTCTTTCTTTTCAAACGGAAACTTTTTTTTTTTTCGATGAAGAGCTCTTCCCTTAGGGTAAGCCTCGTTTTTCTTTCCAATTGCATGCATCAGATGTTTCAACAATATTATATTAAGAAGGACTCACACCCCATCTTCCCGGATTCGGTCCAGTGTTTTGAGGCAGACAAAATCCTCCCAAGGACAGATAACTCGAAAGACAGACAGACAGACAGACAAGATACATCTCAACCGAGAGTAACAAATGAAAGCTAAAGACGATTATCTTAGGTCATAGGCTTAAGAAGGCGGAGAAAATTAGTTACTCGCCAACTCTGAGCAGCGCGCTCCTGACAGATGGGAATAAGTGATGTCCTTTGTGGAGCCGCTGCAAGCTAGCTTCTTCCGCGAACCATTGCATATTCCATCCACGATGAGGCACCTCTACGCATGCGCTTTGGAGGGTGCATGCACACAGACTGCGGCGTAGGCACTCACGCATATACTCGCCAACAGAAGTCCGTCTCCAGCAGGTCGTGTCAGTGGCAGGACTCTGCTAAGGAAGATTAAATCTAGATTGATTGTTGTCCACAGGCTGATTAGCCAGAGCCTACTGTATGCGGACAGGTCACTCAACTCAGGGAGAAAGAAACATGGTGGACAATGACGACTGACTATGTCATGAATCGTCAGGATTTTTTTTTTCACTTTCATATTCTCTGTCTGCTCTTTTTCTTCCTTTACTTCTTTCTACCATTCTCTCTGCGCCTAGCCCTTTTTTCTTCTTTATGATTTAGTGTAACTGTCAAAGGTAAAGCTGACAGTCTTTTAAGACCTACATGTAGTGCTATTATTCACGCCCGTGAAATTGAAAAATGAAGTTACTAGTTTACTGATGGGTTTGGCTCATCCCATGCTATTGTTATTTCTTAATCGCTCTAATCTTTGGAGGAGGGGGAAAAAGGAGTGATTTCGGCTCTCGTTTAAGAGATGTCATCTCTGTCTGTTTTTTTGCCTTGAAGCATTAGTTTTTAAAGAGTTAAGGAGAATGGAAATCACAAACAATAAAGTGCTCAATGGAAATGGCATTTTTGTTGGCAGAATGCAGATTGCGTCTGTATGGTTGAATTTGTAACGAGGATGCCAGAGGAAGTGACGGAATGGATGATGAAATTAAGACAAAAAATAAAATCGTTTTTAAGTTCGAGTGACAGCGATTTGCAATAGAAATTGTTTAAAGGCCCACGAGGCCAAGTGCTTTACCTCTGGGACAGGGACATACCAGGATTTTGTTTCGGGGGTGAGGGGTGGGTGGGGGTGGAGTGGGGAAGGTCCGAAATTTCAGGTTTCGAGAATTTTGTTTTTAGTTTTAAGGTGAGGGGATTTGCGAATTTTGTTTCATTGAAATTTAAATCTTTTTCTTTTTAAATCATTGTTATTCTTAAATTTGCTTTAATTCCTTGAGATTGCACCTCAGTCGGTCAGCCAGATTCGTAATTAGCAGTTACCAGGGGTCAGCGTTGCGATTTATCTCCGCAAAACTCCCCACCCTGCCCACAGTCCGTAGGGGACATCGATGAACTTGGATAAGCCGCCGTCCGTCGGATGGGACGTTATAAGCTGTGGCCTCATATACGCGAGAGCCATACCCTGTGCACGTTAAAGAACACTCTGGATGGCCTTGACGGGAGACTACCATCTGTCTCCCAACAGCTGTTTCAATGGGTCTCCTCTCCCAACTTTCTCCGAACCTTCGGCGTCCTTGTGAACTGGCCATTTTGCACATTGTGTGCAAAAAAAAAGTACCGCTCGTAACACAACCCAACGAACATAATGCTTGTCTTGAAATGTGTTCGTAAGCTGATTTTATGGTTCGTCAGTTGAATTGATTTTTCTCCATAAGAAATACACCAACTGCGTTAACGTTCATTTATTACTGACAAAAATCTACTTTACTCTTCTAAAGGGAATAAAAAAAAAAGTGAACATTGAAACGGTTCTTACATTTTTAATAAAAAAGAAAATTATAAAATAACTGCAGATGAAATAATTGTGTATAGTAGTGTTTCTCAACCTTTTTGGTATTGGGACCCCCTTATGAAGTTTCGATCATTCTGGGGACTCCTTACGAAGTCTCCATCATTCTGGACACTTCTTCCAAAGGCTCAATCATTCCGCAAAATCCCTACGAAGTCTCGTTCATTCTGGGGGACTCCTTACGAAGTCTCAACCATTTTGGGGACTCATTACGAAGTTTACGACCCGTGGCCGAGTGGTTAGCACGCTTGTCTACTGATCAAAGAGACCTGGGTTCGAGCCGGGTTCGAGCATGGATGTTTGTGTTCTCTTTCTGCTGAAGTTCCGCCATCCTCACAGACCTTTTGATATGGCGTACTAAACTGAAAGGCCCCTGTCAGATCTCTGTGGCAAGCAGCGGTTTGAGGGGATTTTATTTATTATTATTTATTACGAAATCTCAATTATTCAAGAAGATTCCTTACGAAGTCTCGATCACTCTGAGGACCTCTTACGAAGTCTCTCACTCATTCTAAAGACCCCGCCTTAAAATTATCTCTTACATTTTGATTAAATGGAATATAAACCAACTGAAATATATATATAGATGGGTATAGTCAAAATTCCTTAGAATGCAGAATGTTCGCATGTACCAATTCTTCTTAATGTGAATATTCGTGACATTCTTAACGTGAGAGATGAAGAATTCTGTAGTGGAAAATTACGATTGAAATTCAAAGGGTCCTTGGAGCAAAAAACTAAAAGTGTTTTTAAACTGGAACTGGGATTGTATCATAGAAGTTTTAAAGCAAGATGGGATGACACGGGGATCATGAGATATTTGGATCGAGGGGGCCAAGTATTTGGGGAATTATATTGGGAGAGGGGGACGCCAAATACGTTAAAAAGAGATAGCAACTTTCTCAAGGGTTATTAAAGCGGCAGGCTTTTGTATTGGGTATGTTCTGTAGACCTTGCTAAGGGGGGCGGGGATGGCTCAGTCGGTAGCGCGCCAGACTCGTAATCTATAGTTCCCAGGTTCGAGTCCCAGCTGGGTCAGCGTTGAGATTTATCTCCGCAAAATTTCCCGCCCTGCCCACGGTCAGTAGGGGACACCGATGGGCTTGGAAAGGCCGCCGTCCGTCGGATGGGACGTTAAGCCGTGGCTCCGTGTGCGGGAGAGCCATACCCTGTGCACGATAAAGAACACGCTGGATGGCCTTGACGGGAGACTACCATCTGTCTCCCAACAGCTGTTCCAGTGGGTCCCCTCCCCCAACCTTCTCTGAGCCTTCGGGGTCCATGTCACCTGGCCATTTAGCCCATGGTGTGCAAAAAAGTGCCGCTCAGAGGTAAAACAACCCAACCCCTCCCCCAACCTTCTTTGAGCCTTCGGGGTCCCTGTGACCTGGCCATTTAGCCCATGGTGTGCAAAAAAGTGCCGTTCAGAGGTAAAACAACCCAACCAAACCTTGCTAAGGTCAACATGCATTGTTGAAAGGAAATGGAACGGAATCCGTCTACCCGTGGAACAGAATTGCCTCTATTGCTTAATATTAGATAATTATAAATTTAACAACTCATTGGTATATTTTGCAAAATGACAGTTTGCTTTTTACGCTGCTAAGATTCACGATGGTATTAAGTTCAAAAATAAATATTTCAATAATAATTGATATTCATAGAATTGCTTACCACCACCGATCGTATTCAGTAAACTTTCTGATTCTACAGGGCTTTTCGATATTCAATATTTCGTCATTTCTTTCCTCGTTGGAGGTTTGCTCCACAATAATTCTTGAAGAGAAGATTTGTCAGATTCTTACGAATCATATCATTCTTTCATTCAATTTCATTCAATTAAATTCTTTGCATAAAGGAACATCTCAGAGTTGAATAGGAAATAGATCCACTTTTTAGAAAAGCATTTCGTGTGCAGCATAATCATATACTGTTCATGTTATAGAACATGCTGGATGACCTTGAAGGGAGATTTCTTAGCTTCTCCTAACAGCTGTCCAATGGCTCTCCTTCTCCTAACTCAGTTCTGAACCTTTGAGCACCATGGTCATTTAAACCACTGGCTCCCAACCTGTGTTTCCGGATCCTCATGGGACCGCGAAGATATTAAAGGGTGTCAGACATTTCAAAACGCTCTAGAGCAGGCGTGTCCAACCTTTTGACTTCCCTGGATCACACTGAGTGAAGATTTGACTTCCCTGGGCCATATTGAGTGAAGATTTGACTTCCCTGGGCCATATTGAGTGAAGATTTGACTTCTCTGGGCCATATTGAGTGAAGATGAATTGTTTTGGGTCGCACATAAAATATATAATATAGTTAATGTATATGAATAATAAAACTTCATTTACTTTCTTATGTTTTCTATTATAAAATTAAAGAAAAGGCAACATAAAACTAGTGGGAAATCAAAAACTCGCTGAAATTCACATAACCATGTTGAAATCTTATGTCGTAAACACGTAAACTTTACGATTTTGTGGGCCACTTTACTAGCTGTCCAGGGCCGCATGCGACGCGCGGCTCGTGGGTTGGACACGCCTGCTCTAGAGGAAGTGGTTCATTTATTGCGATTTTATAACTGGGTTAAGTATTATTGCTTTGTCTTGAATTATGTCATTTCAGTATGGTAACACTATATCATGCTAATCACAAGATGAAATTGACTGTTGATGATATAAGAATTTCTGGAGCATCGAATTTCTCCACTCAAATGTTTGAATTCAAATTTCAAAATAACCATAAATGAACATAACAGTGAAGAACTAGAAATATAATACCAAACAACAGATAAAGAACTAGAGAAAAATTACCAAACAACAGATGAAGAATTAGAGCTAAACTGCCAAACAATAGCGCAAAAACAATTTCTTAAACGAATACTAGAACAAAGGAGGGAAAATACAGCGAGCTGTTGTTTGGCGGGGAAAAAGCGGAACATCTTTCCGGTTCCATACAAGCACCCAGTGCAGAACAAGTAGACCACGGTGCCTGGGGAAGGGCACTTTTACGTGCCCCGATTATTTCATTAGTAGCAATTCTGTATACCGATAAGTTGTCAGTTAGTGTCTTAAAAGTATTCTTAACCTTAAAAGTATAATTTTAAGGGTTTAATGAAAGTTGCTTTCTCTCTGGGAGGGATTTTTTTTGCTCACAGTAAGCTAAATGGCTAGGCCACAAGGATCCCAAGGGCTCAGGGAAGAGTGAGGACCCATTGGTCAACTTTGGTAGCCTCCCATGGTAGCAAATAACTTAACGACGGCTATTTGGTGGCAAATAACTTAAGAAGACTTAACGTCCCATTCAAAAGCCTTATCAAAGCCCATTGAAGTTCCCTACTGACCGAGAGCGTTTGCGGAGATAAATCTCAACGCTGGCCTAAGAAGGACTCGAACCTTGGAACTGCAAATTACGAGCCTGGCGCGCTACCGACTGAGCCACACCCCCTCCTGAAGAAAGAAGAATAAGGGAAAAAGATAATTACTCTGGAAATCATAACACTTTTCAAGAGAATCATTAATTTTGTTTTATTAATTAGAAAAGGACTTCGGAGATCAAGTATTAGGAATACATCTTTCTTATCTTTATCAATTTCCAGTCGTTTGACTTAATATATGAACCTGGCATTATCGTTGCTGATTCCACAGGGCCTTTCGATATTCACGAAACATACCGAAAACGAAATGCAGTCATGGGGCCCTGAGGCTCTGCCACTGCAAGCATCTGATATTTTTTCTAGACCCGAGTTTTATTTACAAGCAAACGCACCCACAAATGAGAACTGACGTATTTAGAATCATAGCCCACTCTATCTAGGTTAATGACACCTAACATTTACTCACATCGCATTCGATCCATTTTGAAATCTGGTCTCAACCAGCTGAAATGGAAAAGTTGTCTTCCACTTCCTCTGCACGTTAAAAAGCAGATGATAGAAGAGCAAGAGGAACGCGAATTGACATCTTTCATTTCTTTGGAGAATGCAAGCGACGCGTCGGACCAAAGAACCGCAGTCAAATTTTTGACGGCGTTTTTAGACGATGAAGTCGCGCATTCAATCCACGTAGAATCGCAATAAGGTATAAATGTCGGTCGCTTTAATGCATTTTGTTATTCAACCGACGCATTTTCTTGACAGGGGTCGGACCGTATGTCGTTTTTCTCAGCTTTTGAACTCGCTGGCCTCAAGGTTCAAAACTGTCAATAGGGAACCTCTTGTCTCCACGGCTTCACGAATCTCACTGCGAAGTCACTTCACGTTTATCTGCGGAGAGCGGATTATTTGTGAGTTTCAATTATTAGCGGATCGTAATTTACAGTATATTTGTGCAACAGGTGCTATCATGCTCTGTAATCGCTATTAAGGGACAATAATTTATCACCGAGACTTGTCACCGGCTTTATTAGAAGCAATCTAATTATTTTTTCTGTTTTTATTATGATTAGCGGTGCTTTGGCATTTTTGTCAGCCGTTCGCGATCAATCTGGGGGGAATTTAATTGGTTATGTACTGAGCTTCAATGACACGACGTTCATTATGAAATGAAGATAAGAAAAAGTCCTATCTGTGCGAAAGTCACCACAAATATTAGCTAGATTGAATATCTTCTGAATCATTGACTTTAAAATTGTTCTGTCTAGACTTAAAAGATGCATATCTAAAGATATGAGATATGTTTTTTTTCCGACGCTTAAAAAAGATTTAAGGAAGTAAAAACACCTGCTTCATATTCGCTAAGGTGAATTGAAAGGAAACAGATCATCAGTAATACGACAGCTGTTTTAACATGATTTATTTTTCTTGTGATTTTATTTTTTATTTCCAGATTTTAGATTCCCCCCCCCCCTCCCATTTTATTTGCACATTGGACTAAATTGCCTGAGTTGGGTTTGGATTGTTTTACTTCTGAGCGGCACACAATGGGCCAAATGTTTTACACACAATGGGCCAAATGAGCAGGTCACAAGGACTCCAAAAACTCAGAGAAGGTTGGGGGAAGGGGACCCACTGGAAAGCTGCTAGGTGACGGTTGGAAGCCTCCCGTCCATCACGAGGTACCTGCCGATCATGGCGTACTTTTTTTGTCGTCTTGGTGGCCGAGTGGTTAGCACGCTTGGCTACTGATCTAAGGGACCTGGGTTCGAGCCCCGGATTTAGGCATGGATGTGTGTGTCGTTTTTATGCTGAGGTCGTGCCATCCTCTCAGATCTCCTACTGTGGCATATAAACTGACAGGCTTCTGTTAGACCTCTGTGGCAAGCAGCTGCTTAAGGGAGTATTTATTTTATTTTTTTTTATTTACCTACAATGCAGAAATAAAGGTCGAAGTAATTAACGTGGGAAAAGTTGTCTACTTGGAATAAAAAAAAAAGGCATTTGTCAGCACAAAAAAGAAAAATGCCCGAATTTCACACGTGCGCAAAAAACATATTGTCATACTTTGGATCGACATACTTAGCTGAATCAACGTATTCCGACATGAAGATTATGAAATCTAAAATTAGAAATGTATATATACTGACGAGCATTGGATCAGGGTTTGAGACTGACGCTCTCAACATACATTCCCAATTACAAAAAAATTGCAGCAGCCTTGCAAGTGTCAAGTATCACATCAATAATTTTTGTCTATGATTGCTTGAATTTTATCAAATTAGATTTTTTATGAAATTAAAGGTTTTTATCTGTTGTGCATAATGTTTATTTGTTCAATATTCTTTTTAATTTGCAATTCATTTTATTTTGAAGCCTGTATGCAGTGGCATGCTTGCCGCAACCTGCACTTTTGACAAAGAGTACGATGAGAAATATACATTGATATACTTTGAATTGTTTGAAAATGCCAGTCAATCGCGAAATTGCGATAAAAAATAATTCGCTGTACTAAAAGTATTGAACACCACTGAGCTAGGAGTTGTGTGAATAACTTGTACAAACTCTTGCCCGCGGAACAATCCGGTTATTTTGACAATTTTTTTCTGGTACGCGAAAAATTTAGAAGAGGGCCTGCCATCCTCTCAGACCTTCTACTATGGGATATAAACTGACAGGCTCCTGTCAGACCTCTGTGGCAAGCAGCTGCTTGAGGGGGTATTTATTATTTTTTATTTTTAAAATAATATTTTATATTTCTAAATTTTATTATAACTTTTTATAATTTATATTTTCTATATTATACTCCGATGATGTTCGGAGTATTACAGATGATGATGAAATTGAAGAATTGTATATGATAAATGATTGTTATTCCAATGTTATTGAAATTGATAAAAAAAATGTTTATGATAAAATTTTTTTTGTTTTGGCTGTGGAATAAATATTATACAGGGAAATATAAGAAGTCTGAGAAAAAATTTTGATCATTTTGTGGTATTCCTAAATTTAATTGAATTAAAACCAGAAATTATAGTACTTACTGAGATTTGGGTAAGAGAAGAGGAAATAACCTTATATAAAATAGATGGATATAAAGAATACTATAAATGTAGGGAGAAAAAAAGGTCAGGAGGAGTAATTGTTTAAATTAAAGAAGGATGGGAAGTGAACCCGATTTTTTCTGATTTTAAAACTGCTGACTTAGCGGAATTGCATAAAAAAGCATTCAGTTGCGAATTTGCCCTTGTTGCAATCTATAGAGCGCATGAATTCAGTAAATTAGAATTTATTGATGAATTCGAAACATGGCTTAACTGTGTTAAACGAAATAGTATGATAATGACAGGAGATTTTAATTTGGATTTATTATCTGATGATCCACACAAAATAAATTTTTTACAAATGATAAATTCAAATGGTTTCTATTCCTGTCATGCTTCTCTTACTAGGGTAAGTAGTAATACCTGCCTAGATCATCTTTACATTAGAAATTTTAGATTAGATAATGTAACTACATATATTGTTAAAATTGACATCTCAGATCTTTTTTTGTTGGAAGTAATATAAAGTGTGGTTTTTATAGAGATGGTTCTACAGAAAAGCTTTCTACAAATTTTACTAAGATTCAATATACTAAATTGAAAAAGTTATTGTCAGAAAAAGCATGGGATCTTGTCGAGAGACAGGTAAATGTTAATTTAGCATTTGATGCATTTCTAAGGGAATTAACTCTATTAATCAAAGATGCGCAGATTAAGTACTCTAAAAAGAAAAAATTAAAAAACTCAAACCATGGATAACAGAAGCTATTGTTAATTCAATCAATTTTAAAAGAAATTTTAATAAAAGATCTAAATCCAAAAACTTGGATGAAAATGACTACTATAGAAGATATAAAAATATGTCCCCTAATGTTATTAGGGAAGCTAAAAATTATTATTATAAAAATATTTTTATAAAAAATGGAAATAATGCTAGAAAAAATTGGGAAACTATTAATGAAATCTGTGACGGAAGAAAAGTAAAGGGCAATTCTCCTCAAATTATCACAGATAGAAATCATTTACTTCGGTTTGATGAAAAGCCGCAGGAATTTGTTAATAAATTTAACAATTATTTTACTGGGGTAATTTCTTCATTATGCAAACAAAATTTACATAATGAAACCAAAATAGAAGATATAATAAGTTATTTAAAATGTAAAATGCCTAATTCTATTTTTTTCTCTTATATACCAGAACAAGAAATTTTTGATACTATCAAGGAACTAAAGGAGGGAAAATCACCTGGTTTGGACGAAATTACAGTTACCACTATTAAAAATATTTTTCCGGAAAATAGAACTATATTTTGTCAACTTGTAAACTTTTCTTTTGTAGAAGGTGTGTTCCCTGAAATTTTAAAAACTGCCTTAATTATTCCAGTGTTTACAAATGGTGATACTAAGGCAATTGAAAATTACAGACCGATTTCGCTTCAATCAACTTTTTCTGAGATTCTTGAAAAAATTGTTAAAAAAAAAAATACTATGCACAATTTATTTGCCCCAAACCAATTTGTATTTCGAAAAGGTTTGAATACTCAAACCGCGATTTTAGAAAAAAAATCTTTTTTTACAGAAAAAAGATTTTTTTTTTCTGTAAAAAGCAAATTTTTCAGAAATTTAAATCAAAATGTTAAAACAGTTGTTATTTTTTTGGATTTGAAAAAAACATTTGATTCAGTGAATCATGATATATTATTAGAAAAGTTAAAAACCAGTGGTGTTAGGGGAAATTTGCTTTCATGGATTAAGAGCTATTTAATGAATAGGAAGCAAAAAGTAAAAATTGAAAAATATATTAGTGAAGAAACAAATGTACAAGTTGGTGTCCCTCAGGGTTCTGCTTTGGGACCTTTATTTTTTTTACTTTATATAAATGACTTCTGTACATTGGATTTGAATGGTAAAATAATTTCATTTGCAGATGATGTTGCACTAATATATTCTGGAGAGGAAAAGCAAATTTTAGAGAATAAAATAGTGATTGGATAGAAATAAGA
The DNA here is from genome assembly GCA_038380435.1 of Ryuthela nishihirai. Classification (NCBI taxonomy): domain Eukaryota; kingdom Metazoa; phylum Arthropoda; class Arachnida; order Araneae; family Heptathelidae; genus Ryuthela; species Ryuthela nishihirai. Next base: position 37,390,092 of record JAWZYU010000014.1, read on the forward strand.
ACGTGGCTAAAATTTAATAAACTCTTTTTAAATACAAAGAAGATTAAATATATTTTTATTAGACCACGAGAAAATGAGATTGATTTTTTTCGTGACAGGACCATTTTCCACATTGAAGTTTGTGCTGGAAAAAATTTCAATTGTGACAAAATTGAGGGGGTTGAATGCTATAAATATTTGGGTACTTTTATTGGCAGAAAGATGTCCTGGAAAATACAAATATCTGATGTTGTTAAAAGGATTAACTGCATTATACCTAAAATTTATTATATACGGAAATTCGTAAATTTATCTTTATTGAAAATTATTTACTTTTCTTGGATTAAATCTTATTTGCTCTATGGTTTATTATCGTGGGGTGGAGTCTATTTGACAACAATCAAACCGTTATACTATGTGCAGAATCACATAATTTGATGCATGATGAAACTAAGAAAAATTGAAAGCGTTGCAAATGTATACAATGAATTAGGTATTTTACAAATAAGGAAATTATATGTATTTCAGGTACTGAAATACATAAGGATGAATTTTAATGTTCAAACCTTACGGACATTTGAAAAGAATACTCGACTGTCAAAAAACATTTTCTTACTTGATTTAAAAGCGAATAAAACTATTGGTGAGTGTTCTTTGGCGCCAAATAAACATTATGTTTATTTGGCGCCAAAGTTTTTTAACTGCTTACCAGAGTACATCAAAGGAATAAGGAATGATAATTTTTTCTATAAGGAATTAAGAAAATGGATTTTAAATGTGGTAAATATTGAGACTATGTTTTAGAAATAAAAGAGATTTAAATGTAATAAAATTTCATTTGATGCTGAGTTGCCCTTAAGGTGCTCAACTGAACCACTTACTAACGCACAATTTCAATATAGATTTTTATATTTTTTTCTGTTTTCTACCTAGTAAATTTTTTTTATTTCATTTATTCTTAATGATAATTTTCAAACTTATAAATTGGTTAAATATTTACTTAGATTTTTTGATCAAGCTAGCAAAATGTGAGGAAATCTGAAACTGAAGCATGTTGCCTTTTCATTTTTATTACAACATAACTGTTAAATTTCTTCCACAAGCGAATTTTTACTCTCGTGGAAGACTCAACATTTTTTCTCAGACTTCTACTGAAAAAAGTAGGTAAAATAATAAAACACTAATGAAATATAATATTGAAATTTTCCATATATATGGTATGATGAATATATGATTTTTATTGAACAAACTATGTATAAAGAAGAATATATATTAGAAAATGTAATACTTTAAAATTGTGTATCTGAGATATACAACATTATATATATTTCATTATAATTTCAGTTCTAAGGTAAAAAACATGTAAATGTAATGTACTGCATATTCTGACAATAAATTATCTATTATTCTATCTATCTTTTTTCATTTGGGCCTACTAGCCGTCCCATGGCCGAGTGGATAGCGCGCTTGGCTACTGATCTAAGGGACCCGGGTAAGGCATGGCTGTTCGTGTTGTTTTTCTGCTGAGGTCCTGCCATCCTCTCAGACCTTCTACTGTGGCATATAAACTGACAGGCTCCTGTCAGACCTCTGTGGCAAGCAGCTGCTTGAGGGGGTATTTATTTATTAGAGTAAATGGTGTTTTTATAAGACGAAAATTTGAATACCATCATACAACTAGCTACAACATCATTGAAGCTGTGAATGTTCAGCAGCTCATTTCTGGGATCCAATCCTATTCTTAATACTGCTTCGACAAGCCAACTCATTTTTTCCCCACAAAACAATTTATGAACTTCAGTTTTGACGTTAAAATAAACTTATATCAATATTTATTATTTTTCCTTATTATTTTGTACCTATACATATATGTCCAGTAAAATGTAACAGACGAAGTTAAACTTTCTTTTATTGTACCAGCAAACAATTTTTTTTATCCTGCCCGATGCCAAATTATGCATACTGTAGTTCAAAAAACGTTTCACATTGCAAAAAATAAATTTAAAAAAGTTGGTATTGCGATGCCATCATATATTAGTTTCCAAATTAAGAATAATAATTGAAGAAAAATCAACAGAAAGAATGTTTCAAGGAGGGATTTTAGTTAACAATACCACCTTATGAGTCATGACTTTACATAATACAGCTCTTTTTAATGATTTAACCTAAAAAATTTCTACTTTTCAGGATTGTTTAGTTGGTATCGTAGGGAAGGGCTACTAGTAAGCTCTTAAGGCATTTAATGCATCAACTTTCAATGTGAGAAAGGAAGGAATCCCTTGCACAAGAACCAGGGATTAACGTCACATTCGATGGTGGTTTTTGCAACCCATCTTCGTCTCACCCTTTGTCATCGAGAGAAGGGTGAGAGCACGCACAGATCAATCTCTTCAGGAAAAGGGCGAGGATCAATTCTCTTGCTCTTCAGGTTACGAGTGTGGAGCACTATCGAGTTGCGAGCAGCGCAGCCACTCCGTTGCAAATGAATGAATGAGTCGGTAATGAGTCCGAAGTGTGACGGAGAGCGATGACAGGTCGGAGAGAGTGGGTGGGATTGTCGGAGCGGGAGCGGTCGGCTGGTGAACGACTGGAGTTGTCAGTCAGTACGTGGGTATAATTGTTATTCACTGTCAGTCAGACGTAGGGTGATGGATTCAGTCGTCAGCTATTGTTCCGTTGCAAACCAACAATGACGCTCAATTGAGAAACCCTAATATATTACTGGGTGTTGTGGAAATAAGATTTTAAAATGTATGTAAGGTGAAACAATAAAAAATAGTGCAAGGAAGCATGAATCAGTGAAAATCATAATAAGGGTAAAAACACGGTGCAAGGAAGCATGAAAAACTTTACGATGTAAGTTGAAAGAAGTAGTGCAAGAAAATTGTGTAACATATAACTCAGAAGAACCTGTTAACTTAAACTAATTTGAACCGTGCGATTCAGTTTAGCTTGGTGAATAAAATAAACACAATTTATATTTCTATTAAATAGTGAGAAATATTAAACTTTTAGTATTATTTTTCAGCGCAGTACGCTTTTATTCTCCAAGCACTTCTCACAATGGTTCACAAGCTTCTTAATGCCGTTTGAAAAAGCGTTTTCGGTTGTTCGTGAAGCCACTCTTGATGCAATCTCTTCTTTGACTCTGTCATCATTGAAAAAACGACATCCATGTAATGCTTTTTTTCAGAGGGCTAAAACCGTGAAAGTCAGAAGGGATGTGGTTCGGACCGTCTGGGAGAAGTTTTCGAATCATTCTAACACCTGAATGATATGCAGCATTATCATGCAGCATCAGAACATCTTTTTGACAGTACAGTCGCTCAAAAAAGTATCCGAACACTATGGTTGGTTATAGAATTCAGAAAAAATATCTGGCAACGATGTTTTTAGAAATTAGTTAATATTTTTCCTGAATTCTGTAATCACGTGACGCGAAGGTTGCCAGATCACTAATCTCTAAAAAAATCGTAAAAAAATATTTTTTCTGAATTCTGTAATACCAGAGTGTTTGGATACTTTTTTGAGCGACTGTACATCAATGCGTTGATTGCAAATAGCAGATTAAAGCTTGTCTTCTAATATGGCACAATATCTTGCACTGCTGACAGTCTCTCCACATTCCTGATGATGATTTGAGGGTTTCACACTCCCTCCTGACCACAAAAATCTGATCACAGCATGTTGTTCACAAACGGTAAAATCTGATAGCATTATTACACCTTGACTACTCAAAAACAAGTGAAGACAACTGGTGAAACAAGTGCAAAGCTGTCTGACAATGTAGCATGATGGACTTGGGAGTGTGTTCTGACACGGAGTGTTAGTTTTACAAACAAATTGGCTTTATTTTTTGATTTCATAAGAAATATATTATTTTTAATTCTTGATTTACTTCTGCACATGTTAAATATATATAGATTGTGTGTGACTGACTGAATGACAGGGGATCCCGCTAACTCTAACTATGGCACAATAATGATAGAGCTCTGAAAATTTGCACGTAGGGGTAATCCGTGTCGTAGATCTTGGGAAACATCCGAAATTTGACCTCCGAAGTGTCCTTCGAGGTCAAATGGAGGTCACCTAAAGGTCAAACCGTAAATCTACGAGTGCTAGAAAAGTGAAAATTGGTGTCTGGAAGTGTTTAGGGTTGAATATCTCGAAAACGTTACGAAATTTCGGATTTGGAGAGTCCTTTGAAGTTAAGGGTCAAATTTCGATCTATCGGTACTAGAGAACTAAAAATTGGTTCCTGCGAGTATTTTGAGTCGTAGATCTGTGACCAGGGGAGTTTGTGGAGGTAAATCTCCTTAGATGTATAGATTACGAGCCTGTATAGCTACACCCACCCTGGTAAATGTACAGTCGCTCAAAAAAGTATCCGAACGCTACGGTTGATTACAGAATTCGGAAAAAATATCTGGCAACGATTTTTTTAGAAATTAGTGATCTGGGAACCTTCGTGTCACGTACGGTTGATTACAGAATTCGGAAAAAATATCTGGCAACGATTTTTTTAGAAATTAGTGATCTGGCAACCTTCGTGTCACGTGACACGTGACACGAAGGTTGCCAGATCACTAATTTCTAAAAAAATCGTTGCCAGATATTTTTTCCGAATTCTGTAATCAACCGTAGTGTTCGGATACTTTTTTGAGTGACTGTAGGTGGTCATATTATTTTGATACTAGATCGTGTGGGCTCACTCACGGACATATTGAGCGTGTGGAGTTACCGTTCACAGCAAACTGGAGCGTGTGCAGACTGCACACGCTCCAGTTTGCTGTGAACGGCAAACTGGACACACAAGCAAAACTGGCAAACACAAGCAAAACTTTCACAGCAAACTGGAGCGTGTGCAGACTGCACACGCTCCAGTTTGCTGTGAACGGTAACTGGAGCGTGTACAGCAACTGTACACGCTCCAGGCATTTTTTCTGAATTCTGTAATCAACCGTGGTGTTCGGATACTCTTTGAGTGACTGTAGCATAGCTGATAAAGGAAACAGGAAGAAGCTTCTCTTCAAGGCCATCCAGCGTGTTCTTAAAGGTGCATACTGCTGGCTCTCCTGATCATTGAGACAAGGCTTAACTTTCCATGAAAAGGAAGATGGCCTTTCAAAGCCTATCGGTATCACCTTTGTTACCAGAGATGGGATTAGTGGAGAAAATAGGAATACGGCCACAGTAGTACTCGAACCTGGTACGTCAGGTTACAAGCCTATCATGCAAACGACTGAGCCAACCACTACTCGTTTGCAAAAAGGTACACGTGAATTTGAAAGTTTGTAGAGTAATGGTAAACCTTATCGATGGAAAGCTCAACAGTTTTTTGTGAATAGCATCTTCTGTAGATAGATGCTGCTTTCATTAAATCCATTTTTTCTCCTATGTAGATGGACAACTAAACAAGTAGACTTTATGAAGAATTAAAAAAAGAGATGAATCGTTAAAATAATTCAGACAGAAAATATCGAAAAGACTCTTAGAAACAGATTTTTATTGCCTGTATGCCATACACAGAAATAAATCACTCCAGAACAACAAGAGATCACACGCGCATGTGGATTCAATTTTTATTAATGTAATACAATCCAACATATATTTCCAACTACCATAAAATTGGATTACTGTGCAATTGGGAGCAGGGGCTAGCCAGGTTCGTAATCTGCAGTTCCAAGGTTCGAGTCCCAGCTAGGTCAGCGTCCTGTTCTCGGTCAGTAGGAGACACCGATGGACTCGAAAAGGTCGCCGTCCGTCGGATGGGACGCTAAGCCGTAGCCTCGTGTGCGGGTGTGTGGGCCATACCCTGTGCACGTTAAAGAACACGCTGGATGGTCTTGAAAGGGAGGCTACCATTTCCATCCCAACAGCATTCCATCCCAACAGCAGTTCAATGGGTCCCCTCCTCTAACCGTCTCTGAGCCTTCGGGGTCCTTGTAACCTGACCATTTAGCCCATTGTATGCAAAAAAGTGCCGCTCAGAGGTAAAACAACCCAACCCAAAAATCGTGCAATTAATTATGTTCAATAATTAAAATTAATAAATTAAAAATGTTTGAGAACTGATTGTTTATTTAGGAGAGCTGCGTTGTTCTACTTATGAGCTGCACTTTTGTGCAAACAGTGGACTAAATGGTCAGGTCGTAAGGACCCCAATAGCTCAAAGGTGGCTAGGGGATCCACTGCGCAGCTGTTAGGAGACAGAAAGAAGTCTGTGGTCAAGTTCATTTAGCGTGATCTTTAAGTTGCACAGAGTATGGCTATACTGCACTCGGAATCACAGGTTAACATCCCATTCGACGGACGGCTCCTTTCCAAGACCATTGATGCCCCCTTTCTGATCCCCACCACGCCCTCAATCAAATTGCACGGTTGGGACTCGAACCTGGGTACTGTAGATTAGACTGCAAACTGAGCCAACACCCTCCCCTTTATTCAAGTGAGAAAAAAGTATAAATAAAAAAAAATACCCCCTCAAGCAGCTGCTTGCCACAGAGGTCTGACAGGAGCCTGTCAGTTTATATGCCACAGTAGAAGATCTGAGAGGATGGCAGGACCTTAGCAGAAAACAACACGAACATCCATGCCTTACCCGGGGCTCGAACCCAGGTCCCGTAGATCAGTATCCAAGCGCGCTAACCACTCGGACTCGGGACGGCTGGTGAGAAAAAGCGTAATAAAATAATTTTGAACTATCTGATTTCCTCCTGTAGCATATAAACTGACAGGCTCCTGTCAGACCTCTGTGGCAAGCAGCTGCTTGAGGGGGTATTTATTTTATTTATTTATTATCTGATTTACCAAGGCCAGATCCCACCACCACCAGGAGAAAATTAATATGTGAAACGGAAGCTAAAAAATTATAAGACGTATAAGAAGCAAAGAAAATAACATAGTGCCCTATCGAGGGGATAAATTTCTAAGAAAGAAGAATGTACAGGAACGGCGTTCTGGTCCGCTTACAAATGCCACCCCGATTTTTTCTACGTCTGGGACTGGACTTTATCCGTATTTGCTTTATTTTTTTTATATACGTTTGTTTTTATATAAGGATAAAATAATCCTGTTATGTCTAAATACTACATATCCGCCTCCATATATCGTAGATTTTCGTTTGCGAAAAGTAAAAGAAAAAATAATTAAATATTAAAATCGTAATCGTGAAGAGCAAATGATTCGGCCCAGTTTCTTCGACTGCGGTCCTCTGGAATCCAAAATCACGCGAAACATAACTCACTTACCACTCACGCACCTCGAATAATCTCTAATCCCGTCTCACGCGGGGCGAATGGGTAACTCTTTGCCTTGGCCACTGCGCGACGAAAAGCAATTACGTAGCCCTAAAGGCGGTTATTTAGTGTGGCAGGTACCACCCGAAGTACTGCCATCCCCTCGCAGGAGGGAGGTAGGAACAACGGTGGCAGCAGCAGCGAACAGCTGCTTTTGGGAGGAGTAGTGGTTTTGAGAGAGGGGTGGCATCGAGCGAGAGGGGAACCCGAGGATTAGGGGGTTAGACTCACGTGACCCGTCTCCAGCGTAGCCCTGACCCTGTCAGCTCTATCCTGCGCCGGATCTCTCTTTTTCTCTCATTCCGTTGCCGTGGCGAGGCGCGCGCTGATTGATTCTATTAGTGCACGCAGGAAGGCAATCAAGCCGCGCGAGGGCACCGCATCCGAAAGCGATCTCTATCTCAGAGGCGCACGTTTTCTATTGTTGCTCTGTCCGATGCAGTGGCATGCCTGCGATGGGCGTCCGTCTCGGGGAAAAGAAGATCGCCGCTTACAGAGAGGTTCGAGGTCTGCGTGAAAGAGTGCTCTTTTAAAAAGGAAAAGGATCGCTGAAGATGTTTTTGGATGAGTTTTGAATTAATAATCACGCGATGAAATAGTTGGATTTGTATTCGGATTCCAATCTTTTGTTTCTTTGTTAGCTTGAGTAACATCCAGGAGAAGAAGATGTTGTCTTTTTAGTTTGTTTTGGGTTAATTTGCACTAGAGCATTATCTGGTTTTTACCGCAACAATGGGTTGAGTGACAGGTCACAAAGACACCAAATTGCCGTGGGAAGATCAAAAATAAGAGGATCCCAAATTATTTAATTTTTGTTTTTTGCCATTGCTCTTTTTCAGTGGTTAAGGAAATGAACTTTTCTTTATTAAAAGAAAAAAAAAATTACCATTGCTTAAATATTTTGGATAAAAAAGCTCTATCTTTGTTATGAATAGGAGAGATATTGGAGCATTTTTTTAAATAAAAGTAGGATAATTGCCATTCATGATCCTCTCATCAAGGTTCGTTTTACCTCTGAGTGGCAGTTTTTTGCACATCATGGGCTAAATGGCCAGGTCACAAGGACGCCGAAGGTTCGGAGAAGGTTGGGGGAGGGGACCCATTGAAACAGCTGTTGGGAGACAGATGGTAGCCTCCCGTCAAGGCCATTCAGCGTGTTGTTTAACGTGCACAGGGTATGGCTCACCCGCACACGGAGCCACAGCTTAACGTCCCATCCAACGGACGGCGGCCTTTCCAAGTCCATCGGTGTCCCCTACTGACCATAGGCAGGGCGGAGAATTTTGCGGAGATAAATCTCATCGCTGACCCAGCTGGGACTCGAACCTGGAAATACAGATTACAAGCCTGGCGCGCTACCGACTAAGCCACCCCCGCCCCTCTCATCAAGGTTATCCATCATCTATGCACATTTTCTTGGACACCGGATCACGATTTAACATCTCATCTGACGGAGGACTGCCATGCCAACACTATCAATGTCTCTCTGAGGATAAAGTTTATTAGTTTCAAGCTTTAAGAAATTATAAATGGTTATGGCGCTCCTGGCAAACCTCTGTAGCTAGTGGCAGACCTGGATCGTGAAAAAATAGGGGAGCAAGAATCTCAGTCGAGCTAAAGGGGAGGAGGGGCGTTTCCCCTCTCCTACTCTTTGCTTTTTTCCTCTATTACTAGCATACTACCTTCACTAGCATTCTCAAGGAAGGGGGGGCATGGCCTACTTGCCTCCCCCATAAACCCGTCCCTGCTTGACGGATAATTTATTCATCATCTCGGTGGCCGAGTGGTTAACGTCCTTGACTACTGACCAGACGGACACAGGTTGGAGCCTCGGATAAGGTATAAATGTTTTCTTTCTTGTGCTGTCTTTCTGCTGAGGTCTCGCTTTTCTCGTAGATTTTGTCTCTGAAGTATTACATTGACAAACTCCTGTCACACTATTGTAGAAAGTAACATCTAGTCTCAGCCTGGCCAGGGTTGAGATTTATCTCCGCAAATCTCCCCGCCCTCTCAGTAGAGGACACCGACGGGTTTGAAAAGGCTGCAGTTCGTCAGATGTTACGTTAAGCCGCGGCACCGTGTGCGGGAGAGCCATATCCTGTCCACGTTAATGAACACGATGGATGGGAGGCTCCCATCTGTCTCCCAACAGTCGTCCAGTGGGTTCCCCTCCCTCAACCTTCTCTAAGCCCTCGGGATTCTTGTGATCTTGCCGTTTAGCACATTGTTTGCAAAAAAAGTGCCGCTCAGAGGTAAAACAACCCAACAAGTATCTTCAGCAACGCTACCTCTGCTGTGTTTGCTGCTGCGTTTACTTCTGCTGCGTTCCCTCTGCTGCGTTTGCCATTTACGATCAATACTAATAATGACCGATCTTTTCCCATCGTGCACCTTGGTCTACCTGCTTTTTTTTTTCATCTGTACGAACACGAAAAAAAAAAGTAAATAAATTACCACTCAAACAGCAGAATTTTAACAGTTTCAACTCAAACAGCAGCTTGCCACAGAGATCTGACAGGAGTCTGTCAGTATAATACGCCATAAACAATATCTTCGAGGTAAAGCGAGACCTCTATAGAAAGAAAACAGGAGGAGTTAAGGAAAGAAGCATGCCATACTCAAGGTTTGAACTCAGGCCCCTTTGATATGTAGAAAAGCACTCTGAACACTTTTATAATTGCAGCATATTCGCTATTCTGCAGCTCGGCATGCAGCCTAAACAAAGTGCTGCTTAAGGGTGGTTGACGCTTCCTCTTTTTAATCTCATCATTTATTTTTAACAATCAAACTACCTAATATCTAAGACCTGAACATCAGTAGTGAAATACTTCCGCTGTTATCTTATTCAAAAAAGCTCACTACTCTAACAAACAGTGGAGAGAACTAAACTATTATAAAACCAAAGTTTAGTTTTTAGGTGTATTCCTCAATCTTTCATCTCTCCGCAGAAATTTAACAGTTTCAAACGAAATTATTGCTGTTGTTGGACATTTGTAAATCATCTGAGACTGTAATGGACAGTAAAAAAACTTGTGAGATTGACGACGCTGTAAATTTGATGGTCACAAATATGGCAGACAGCTTTTTTTAATCCATGATTTTAAATAGGATTATTTGCACTTAAGATTAGCATGCAAACAATACATCATTTAGAAAAACTATAAAGTAAATATGTTATTAAACTTATAATATACAGTAAGTATTACATACAAATACATACATACGAAATCCTCATGCAGCCATGGGCTATGGAGGTCGAACCAGACTGTGTAATTTTCCCCTCCAGACGTGTCTCTCTTGAGCTGCAACTGCTGCATTTGGTCACTCTAGGCCAATTCTAGCAAGGCCCTGTTTCACATTGTCTGCCCATCACATCCTGGGTCTCCCCTTTTTCTGATACCCTTAGGTACACTCTTCATAATCCTCTTTCTCAATCTGCAGCTATGCATACGGGCAACATGGCCAAACCAACGCAGTCTCTCTCTGCACAATATACTGCTCAAAGGACTCCTTCTAACCTCACTGTCTTCTAACCTGTCTGTTTCTTCCCTCATAAAACATTAACAATCTGGTACAACCCCCTGCTGTTGTGCTGCCTAACTGCTTCCTCTGCTTTGTCAGCCAAACTATCAAGCCAAAGATTCTTCTCAGCTGTTAACTGATCCTTTACATATTTATTAAGCTCGTTGTAATACCTCCTGTTAGGACTAATAGGGTGTTGATTCATATTAATCCTGCACTTTCTCCTTTCGGAAACAAGTTCCATAGCCTCATCACTCAAATAATTTTGTTTCCTCTGTTCCCTTTTACCCAAAAGAGTACTGTTGGTTTCAAGGAAAGCCTGTTTAAACTGATTCTATTCTTTCTCAACTTCAGCAGTAAGCAAACTACGATTGTCATAATGACTAAGTAGGCTATCGTGGTATGCTTTGGCTATATCTGAATCTTTCAGACCTTCAGTGTTGAAGGTAATTTTCTTAACCTTAGCACAACATTTCTTAAGCTTCAGCTGCAAGATACTTTTGACCAGGTAATGGTCAGACCAAATTTCGGCTCCCCTGTATGATCTGGTACTCCTAACTAGACCATTTGCTGTTAATTAAAATATATCATATACCTGTGCAACCCATCAGGTGAAACCCATGTATATTTATAAATGTCCCGATTTTGTAGTGTATGTTAGTTATTTGTAAACCATTAAGTTTACTTACCTGTAGGAGACATTCCCCATTGCCATTCGAACTACTAATGCCAAAAGGACCGAAACCTCCTGCTCAAAGGCATTGACTTTAGCATTGAAGTCAACTAGCACAAGAGAAATATCTCCTTTCTTCACAGAATTCAAAACATCCTGAAGCTGGCTGTAAAACGCATCCTTCTCATTCTCACAGAGTCCTCTGTGGAGGCATAACAACAGATGACATTCAAGTGTTTATTTTTTGTAAAATTTTGCTCTAAGAAATCTTCCATTAATGCAGTCAAATCCTAGAAGAGCATCACTGGCGGGAAGCAAACCTACACCTTGGAGATGCTTTCCACCCTCCCTCCCTGAAAAGAGAAATTTAGAGTTATTTTTAAGTATCTCACCTTTACCTGTCTATCTAGTTTCTTGCAAGCCTATAATATCTAGGTTATAGCGCTGAATTCCTGCGTGAGGACATCAAGAGAATAATCTCTATGTATGTCTTCACGTTTCACTTTCCTTCAGAGAGAAAATGATTAGTAGGATTTTTAAAGAAACTAGGCTTATTGAGATAGGTAGGGCGAACAATATGAAACTGCCCCCTGATCACAGGCATGGGACAAAGACCTGTTCCCCTTCCGCTAAAGGCTGAAGTCACCGATGCTGGCAGGAGCTTCAGACAACCTTTTCAAGTGGACTTTTCCAAGAGCCATGGCCTGCCTGAGACACATTACTCCAGTTTAGGATTAACGATGCTCAACTAGCTAAGTGAGGTTCAGGTACCTGCGATGGCCTCTGATCAGGATTATTCACCAGCCTGTAAAAGCTAGGAGTAGCTTCTAGGATTCTTCTCTGTCCTATATGTCGCAAATCAAAAAAAAATATATTAGGTATCCCATGCCTCTGTTTACTTAGATCTGGCAACCCAGAAGCAAATAGAAAACACAACGGCAGATTCTCCCTCAACAGAGGCCCACCATTGTAGCAAGTCCATAATCCATAATCAAGCTCAAATCCATTAAACAATTATTAGTGTAGTAAAATTAAATACTCTAAAAATGATCACAAAATGCTTTACGATTGTTTACAGTCGAATTCTGAAAAAGTAAAAAAAAATAAAGTATGTTCAAGGTTTGATCATAAGATGTCAATTAATTATGTGTTAATTACATGCATCATTATTTTGGTCACATACTGGAGTTCCTTTCTGCGAACCACAATTTTTTTAGTCTCAAAAACTAATTTAATAATCCTACTTTAGATTCCCCTAATTAATTTCATAATCCTATTTATATAAAATAAATTGATTGTCACACAAAATCTTGTTATTTTACTCAAGAAGCATCATGATTAAAATACGTTAAGAAAATTCAATGACTTACCGTGCATAACAGCATATTAATATAACTTAGCATTTCAATATAAGAAAACTGCCTTGAAGTCAGGCAGAGTAACTACTACCAATTTGGGCAACTATTTATCTTCTTCTAAAGGGCTATAAAAAAAGGACATTTGTTTCGGGAACTAAATTTGATACATAATTAAAAATGCGAGATCTTCCGTTAGGATCGTTAATCACGTTGTTTCCATTATTACTGGATGAAGGTCGACTGTTTTAAGATGAATCAGTTGATTGATCTTTTGGCCTGGGTGTAATTTGCCAACTATGTGGCAGCTTTTATAATGCTACCACACACTTTGTAAATTACATTTTGTATTTCCTTCTTAAGAGAGTGAATAAACGTTACTTAAAATGTTTCGTCCAAACTGTTTATTTTTATTTTAAACTAATAGGATTTGTTTGGGGTGACCAGATTTGCAGATGAAGATACAGGGACTTTTGAAAATTCAATTTAAATTCAGTTGCAAACCGCAACTAGGGTGACCAGACGTCCCTGTTTCCCGGGGGACGTCTGGTCACCCTAGTTTAACAACTTGCAATTAACGACTTCCATTTTAAAATTCTTGTTTCAGTTTTTCAGTCATCTGCATTACAGAACGATTTTTTATAACACTTTTGCCATTACTATTCTTTTTGTAGCAGATCTGCTCATATTTATAAAGAAATGTATTTTGAGGGAAGCTAGAGTTGGATTGGTTTAACCCTGAGCTGCACTTTTGTGAGCAGAGAACAGGCTACATGACCAGGTCACAAGGAACCCAAGGACTCAGAACTGGGTTGGGTTGTTTTACCTCTGAGCGGCACTTTTTTGCACACAATGGGCTAAATGGCCAGGTCACATGGACCCCGAAGGCTCAGAGAAGGTTGGGGGAGGGGACCCACTGGAACAGATGTTGGGAGACAGATGGTAGCCTCCCGTCAAGGCCATCCAGAGTGTTCTTTAACGTGCACAGGATATGTCTCTCCCACACACGGGACCACGGCTTGACGTCCCATCCGACGGACGGCGGTCTTTCCAAGCCCATCGGTGTCCCCTACTGACCGTGGGCAGGGCAAGGAATTTTGCGGAGATAAATCTCAACGCTAACCCAGCTGGGACTCGAACCTGGGAACTACAGATTACGAGCCTGACGCGCTACCGACTGAGCCACCCCCGCCCCGGACTCAGAACTGGGTAGGGGAAAAAGATCCACTGGACAGATGAAAATTTCGATTAAGACTACCCAGCGTATTCTTTAATCTGCACAAAGTATAGCTCTTCTACCCACGATACACAGCTTAATATTCCATACGATAGACGGAGGCCTTTCCAAGCCCATCAGTGTCCTTTTTCTCTTAGAGGACAAAGCGTGAATGTATGTATGGGGGAGGTGGTGGGGGAGAGAAATGGAAGTAATCTCAGGCAGGCATGGGATTCGAACCTAGAAACATCATTATATGAGTCTGTCGCTCTGCGGTTGAACCACCCTTATGCCCCTAAGAAAAGCTAAAAATAAATATTCCCTCCAGCAGTTGCTTGCCACAAAGATTTCGCAGGAGCCTGTCAGTTTCTACGTCAAAGTAGAAGGTTTGTGAGGATGGCGGGACCTCGGCAGAAAGACCAGCACAAATATTCATGCTTTACCCGGGGCTCGAACCCAGGACCCTTTGATCAGTAGCAAAGTATGAGCACTGTATTATTTGTATCTACAGTCTTAGGTTTTGTTTCAATACACGAAGGAATGAGGTAATCTAGAAGCTCTATCAGGCTTGTGTTGATAGCCCAGACCATTGTATCTGCAGTGTCAACGCTATGCACATAGCCGGTTGGTGACTATGTCCGGGTAAAAAAATTTAACCAGGACATAGTCAAGTGAAAATATTTTCATTTTTCGTATAAGACAGAGTCAATGACAGGCCAAGATCTAGAAAAAATCGGAGGAGGAGCTCGGAATCGGAACAAAAAACGCAACTGGGCCCCAAAAAATAAGGGGGGAAGTAGGGGCAAAGAAACTGAGCCGGAAAAAAGGGGGAGTGGGAAGATACTGGAATTCGAATGCAGTATAATATTTCCTCCTCCGTTTCACACTTTAAAAATTTCTTTAAAAATTCATAAAATATAAATAAGTTTAATAATATTTTAGCTCTATTACCCTAACTAACATTCTGAAAGTGAACGGGGGGGGGCATTCCCCCCTTTCCCCCCACCCTAAATCCGGCCCTGGTCAGTGGGTTCAATAAATTATTTCTTGGTAGTGTGTAAAACAAACGAAGCTGACAAAAACGGGATTTTAAAATATGAAATGCACGTGTTTTAGACTATACAGTCAAATGCAAATTTCTTTTAAAAGATATTGGAAAAAATATATATATATATACACTTCCTCGAGAAAATCCTAGCTAGAAAACTTAATATAGCATATTTTAATAAAGGTGTCTTATGGCTGATAAAATAAAACAAATTCTGTGTGCAAATGGCCTTTTTTTCTAACTTTTTTCATGATTGATGACTTTGTGACCAGAATATTTTAACAATTGTGCCTGAAAGAAGATTCAATAAAGGGTTGGCTTGTTTCACATGCGAGCAGCACTTTTTTCGACCCCGAGAAGGATGGAGGGAGGAGATCCACTAGACAGCTGATAGCTTCCCATTAAAGCCATCCAGCGTGTTCTTTAACGTGCACAGGGTATGCCTCTCCCGCACACGGGCCATGGTTTAACGTCCGATCCGACGGATAGACGTTGAGACCTAAGTTAAGATGTAAGGTCAGTAAGGGGCACCGATGGCTTTCCAAGACCACCGATGTCCTCTACTAACTGAGTGCAGGGCGAGGAGTTTTGCAGATTTAAATCTCAACGCTGGCCCAGACTCGAACCCGGGAACTTCAGATTACGAATCTGGCCCGCTATCGACTGAGTCAATATCCTATTTACTAAAGGGATTAATGATCCTTTTGGAAAATATTTAGGACTTAAGCTTTGCTCTCTTTTAACCAGATGAATGAGATTGGTTCAGTAGGCAGAACACCAGACTCAAGATCTGATGTTCCTAGGTTCGAGGAAAGGGATACCGTTGGGTTTGGAAAGATCGCCGTCCTTCAGATGGGACGTTAAGCGGGGCTCTGTGTGTAGGAAAAGTCATAACTTGTGAAGAACACGTTGAAGACTTCTAATCTGCAATTTCCACCTCTCCCCTTATAGTTGTTGAGCTGATCCCATTCACTCAACCTTCTATGAGCATTTATGATTTTTGTGACCAGACAAATTAGCCCAGTGTGTGTGTAAAAAGTGCCGATCTGTGGTAAAACAATCCAACTCCGATGAATAGCACACTACAAATTATTTATCCAATATCGGATTAACCGACGGCTCTCCGAGTTTAACTTTTTTCAGAAAATTGCTCAATTGTTCCAGAAATCACCTTATCCCCTGTAATATTAAACAGTTTTATATACAGAGTGATTGCAAAGTATCTTTACAACATCAACCGCATGTAGTACCTTTATTTGTCATAAAAAAAAACACGGATAAGAAAACAAATCTCATGGCAGTAAAGAATTTTTATCGTAGGTTGTTCATAGTTTGGGATAAGTTCACGGGTCTTTTTTTTTTCGTAAAAAAAAAACAGTTACAGGTGCTGTTTGTCTTGATATAATCCAGATCATTTTGTTACCACCAAAGGCAGAGCGAATACTAGGGAGGGAGAATTTCTTTTTTCAACTAGTTCACTAACCTCCCAATAAGGGAGAGATTGTCTAAATCAGCAATTGGGATGAGGTTGGTTAGTTGTGTTACCTCTGAGCGCACATTTTTAGTATCCAATTGGCTAAATGGCCAGGTCCCAAGGGCTTAGAGGAAGTCGGAGGAACCCACTGGACAGCTGTTAGCAGACAGATAGTAGCGGTCATCCAATGTGTTCATTAATGCGCACAGGGTATGGCTCGCTCGCACATGGTGCCACGGTTTAAAGCCTCATCCGACGACTGCGATTTTTTGAGTCCATCTGTGTCCTCTACTGACCAAAGGCAGATCTAGGGTTTTGAGGAGATAAATCTCAACGCTGGCTCAGCTGGAAATCGAACCTGGGAATTGCAGATTAGAAGTCTGACGCGCTAGCGACTGAGACGTCTTCTCCGGCGCCCATATTAAGTAGCTAGAAACTTGGTGTAATACTTCTCTCACTCAGATGTCAATTGTTTTTTTTTTACAGTCACGGGTTTGACTGCAGAATCCCTTAATTCTATAGCCAAACACGTTAACCACTCGACCATTGGTACATCACAAAGGCGAAACGTGGAATATATTTATTTTGGAAAAAGAAATATGCGAAGGAAAGTAACCGATAAAAAGTATAAAACATACCTGTACTCTACAGTAAAATCTCGATTCTGCGGACTTTATGGTGAGAAGGGTTGTATGGAATAGTCGATAGTTCGCAAGATCGATTTTTTTTATTCTGTCAATAGCGCTCTACATTTTACATGCATGTTTACATGCACTCGGAAGGAAAGCGTTTCTGGAAGTTAGAAAGCCTGTGAAGTTAATTAGATTTTATTCCAGTTAGTACAGCACACTGTAAATGATCGATGATAACATTTTTGTAAGTCCACATCAGAGAAAGTATTCGAAATGGTCTCCCTGAGCAGCAATACACTTCTCAAGCCATCTTCTCATCGACTGTCGAACACGTTCGTGAAGTCCCGGAGTGTTTTGAATTCTTTAACAACCAACCAGAATCCGTCCGCGGAGAGTTTGTATATTAGGAACCAGAGTATGGTAAATATCAACTTTAACGTGTCCCTATAAGAAGAAATCCAATGGATTCATATCGGGATAGCTTGCAGGCCATGTAGTTGGTCCACCTTTACCAGTCCAACGGGCAGGATACGTACGATTGAGATCAACTACGAGTGGTGGGTTTTGTGCGACTTTTGCATATATCTACTAGGCAGTCAAACATGCAAATGATGTAAATTTACCTAGCATCGTGCCTTTTGACAGGTTTCCTTACTTGCACTCTCAACATGTGTTATTACTCGGAAGGGAAGAGTTCCTGGTCCAATGTTCAATAGGAACTTTTTTCATCATTGTGTGCAGTAGAATACGTTCCCAGACTTTTTGAAAACACTCTATATATCGCCTATGGTATTAACGATTTAAAAAAATAAACCAGGAAGGAGAAAAACGCTTTTGCAGTGAGAATCAGATATAATAATATATCTGATTCTCACTGCAATAGACTTGTTTAGATATAGACTGCAATAGACAATAATAGACTTGTTTAGAACAGTCTTGGATCTCTTATACTTTTGTAGAATAGAAGCATCATAGTTAATGGTGCTATATATAAATTTATTCCGATCTTTTCTGCAATTTGAAGGAATTCGATTGCCTAGGCTTTGATCCTTTCATGAATTGGTCGCACATTAAGATTTTTGTGAAGGGTCGTGTTTCTAACAAATCATGGTGCAGCATAGCTGATCTCAAAATTCAACTTCTTGCATAACACGTGCCTTTGGTGAATATTGGGCAAACCACAGACCAAATAAAAAATAATTTCTGTAATAGGAAGATTTTCCTTAGGATTTCATTTTTTTGCTACTTCGGAGTACATCATAGATTACTTTCAACCCTATAGTAAAAATGTATCTGCTCCATTTCGAAAATCCTCCATGGGCGTTGGCAGAAAGTTTTTCAGGGGGGAAGCAAAAGATTTCAAGGGGGAAAAATCAAATGTTTCAAGAAAGAAATGTTGAAGTCGAATCTTTCATTAATGAGAACAATAGCGAATAGAGTCATCATGCCTATATAATAATAAAACTAAGGATACTCAAAATCAAAACGAAAATAAAAAAGGAAACATATTATTCAAAATCCGTGCGATTTTTTTTGTATTAATAACGTAAAAGAAAAAAATGCAAGATTATATTTCGTTAGGGAAAAACATTAAATTTTTCATGCACCTGATGTTATTTAGCATAAATAAATAATTTTTCGATCTTTTCCAGGGGGAATGCCAGACTCTCCCCCTCCCCCCTGCTTATATCCAAGAAGCGAGGCCACGAAATTATTGATAAAAATACTCTTTCGTTTGTAATAATTTGTTTTTTTATGTGTCTTGACAATAGAATTTATTGATCTCTAATAAACATTCTAAATCTCTAATAAACATTTCTAGGAAACCACTCGAATATTATTCTTTAAAAATATCGTGGTTTGAAAAAAAAAACTGTTCTAAGAGTCATATGCAGGAAACCAATTTTCGAGAGCAGTGGTTCCTAAATCTTTCAGCGCCATTCACCCCTATGAATTCTCATTCTTTCTGCGGAGATCCTACGAAGTCTAACTCTTTCTGCATACCCTTTTCCTATCATTACCTGATATATTTTAACTGAAATATAGATCCCCTGAAAGTTGACTTCCTAAAAGTCACAAGAATGGGTTAGATCTCTAATTCTTAATCTGCTCTTCGTTAATTCGCTATTTGTAATTTGGATGTAAACATTTGCGTGTAGAAATTCGATGCCTCAGAAATTCTTACGTCATCAAGAGACAATGTCATCTTGTGCTAGACAGTGCTGCCATACTGAACTGACATAATTCCAGACAAAAGCAATAAATCTTAAAGCGGTTATGTGATCACGAAAAATGTACTATTTCCATTAGAGGAATCCATTCTGAAATATTGAAAATAACACTCGGATACCCTTTACTATCTTAGCGAAACCCTAGGGGGTTTGGTGACCACAGGTTGGGAGCCAGGATTTTAGAGGTAACTGAGCAAATAAATACATTTGAAGTTATAAAATGGCTCCTAGGTTTAAATGTTATAGATATCTGCTAGTGGATTAATTCAACTCGTCTAACTTCCTCCACAAATGGATTAAACACGTAAGGAAAAAAAAAAGGCGAAAATAACAATGATAATAATGAAAAAACATCTGGTTGGAAACAACATTAGAGTCTCTTTAATACTGGAAGGGAAAAGAAAAATCTCTCCTAAAGTCTAACATGATATTCAACAAACTTAAATTATTCAAAATCAAACTGCCAGCTCAGAGAAAAAAAGGTACTTAATAACTCAGCGAAACTATTGCAAGACGAAAAAGGGAAATATGAAACAGAAATGCAAAACTAAACCTCCATGACCATTTGTGAAATCATAACATCTAATAACATTGAGATTTTTGGGCTTTCACCCTACAACCTCAAATATTATAACCAAAAAAAAAGGAAATCTATTTCGCCCCTATTCTTAGTCTACTCCATTTTAAGGATTGGAAAGTCTCTTTCAGCCTACCATGTATTCAGCAGACAACTATCATTCAGAACAACCACGGTTCTTAGCTGAAATAATATCTAAAAGTACATTTGCGAACTGGACTTCGTTCAGTTCTCAAAAACTCTGTGAATGTGAAAGCTGAAATGCATATCTTCAACTTTGTAAACCAGAGTTAGACTCATTTATGTCGAAGATCATTTAAAAGTAACTTTGTGAAGTGGAATTTTTTTACAAAAAAAGTGAAATCTGATATATATATGTGTTTAACAGCAGCCCTACTAAATCTAACATTGACAGGCGACAAACTTTCTTGCAACAGCAGATCTTTGACCAAAATAATTGTTTCTACAACCTCCACTGAAGATACAAAATATGATAGCTTCTTTTCGTGAATTCTGTTTAACTTCCACCGTTCCTAATATTCTCCTTTAGTGGTACTTGAAATATATACCTGGGAATGTTTGCTACGAGTTATTAGACAATGGCTTCAAAATGAACGGTTAACAAGGATCGATTGATGAGGAGGATACTCTAACAATCATTAGTAATGATGGACGTCCAATGAGATTTTTGCAGGATAACATGGAAAGTACATTGCATATGTAATTAGAATATGAATTGTACTGAAACAATATTTATTTAGCACCATTTTATTTACAGGTCATTCATTATATACAAGATAAAAATGCAAGCCAACAAGTATAGATTTACAATGCAGGAACTTGCCACAATTCAAGTAGTCTTTGATGTCATAATAATATCCTACACCAATTTGTTGCAGTGGCTGCTTATTAGCAACTAGTTTTGCAGTTCTTATATTCACATATTTACAACGAGTTAGGGAAACTCCAAACTACTGTACAATATTCGATTTTTTTTTTGCCATATTCTTCGATATGAATGGTTCCCTTTGACAATCTGCAATTGCTCGGTAAACCAGTGGGCTAGTAATAGTTAATGGAAACAATCCTGGATGCAGTTGCTATACAGAGGGATGGAAATATTCTGTGGGAAAATGCTGAATGTATCGTATCCTTTTATCCAAACTATCTGAAATGCAAAAGAATGAAAAAAACTTTACACTCAATGAATAATTAAATTACGATGCATAATTAAATAATTAAGATGAATAATTAGATATTTAAGATGAATAATTAAAATTAAGATGTATAATAAGTTAACAATAACTTATTATATATCTTAGAAAGAGAAATAACAGGAACGCGACATTGGAGACAGGTATTACGGTACGGAATTGTCGACATATCGTCGACCCCGTCGGAGGGGAAAGGGTTAACAGAGTCATTCCTCTTTAAAAGATTTCTTCAAATTTAAATAAAAGTGAAGAACCATTGGACGAACTTCTAAATACAGAATTATTTTAGTAAACTGTTTGATCTAAGAATAATACAGACTACTTCTGTTTTCATTGGATTTGAGATAAATATTAATGACTGACAACTTTTGCTCTTAAATATTTCACGTTTCATAATTCTTTAACTCATTGGGTTTTCGACCTTTTCCAGGTTCCTGCACCAATATCTGTCTCTGAAATCGTCGCGACTCTCGTATCGTTCTCTGAAAACTTTATGACCATTGGGAATATTTGAAATTGAGAGTAACAGACTTTGCTCGAAAAATTCGATCATTTCACTTCCTCGTGATATCAGTTTTCTGTATCTTGTTTTACTTTGTATATTAACAGCCTATTACTAATAAAATAATATTCCCTAACAGTATAAATAAATCGTCTTTACCTTTAATATAAACCTATAGTACGAAACCTTTGCTTTAAATACTGAAAGAAACTTGCTGAAATTCAGCATGTAGATAGATTTGATTCAGATCTTTAAGTTATCTTCAGTTGCTTGTTTTTAGTGAATTTATTTATGAGCTTCACTTTTTTTGGCACACAGTGGACTAAATTTCTAGATCACAAAGACACTACGGTCTCAAAACTGAGTAGAAGACACCTGCTGGTAATGGTAATGGGTAAACGTCACAAAAATGGTAATGGGATCCATTGGAGCGCCAATAGGAGACGATGACACCTATAAAGACAACTACGTTTCAGTGCAAAGGAGATTTTCTAAAGTTTTCAATTGAGCAAAATCTTTTCTTAAAACACGATTGAGAAGTTTATGCGTTCTCATATCTTATATGAACATATTTCCAATTCATTTAATTTTTCTTGGATCATTGTGAAGATGAGAATTAATTAATACTAATTTGGAGAGGAATATTTCTCCACTTATCACTTTGGTATTTTAAATAATATTCAAGAGGCTGTGAAAACGTTCGGCAATATTTCTCTTGGTTGATTATCAAACATGTACGAAAAGGTTCTGGTTCTGAGTTTTTCGTTTCTTCGTGAAGTTAATGGTTTGATTCAAAACGAAGCTCGGGTAAAAGAAAGTTTTAAGAATAAGCTGATAAATGTTTTTGGTTAAATTCGTGTAATATGATAATTAAAACTTCAGAATCATTATTTTGTAATTCACGAATATTAAACTGAAAATTAAAATGATCTTTAACATTATCCGACATATCTGCACTGGATTTAAATGCGCAAATTTCGAGAATAAACCATAAACTCGAGTAACGTTTTAATGAATTAAAATGCCATTTAATATATTGACGCAATTAATTAAATTCAGTAGTTTATAAAATTGCGTCTAACGCGCAAATCAGGTAAACTTACAAATCAGGATAGCCCATCTTGGGAATTCTCTTCATTTTGCGTTTGGTTCTTGTCTTTGTCATTAAAAAACCGTTTGGATGACTCTGGGGAGACGAGCATCAATGGAGAGAATTGAGGTGCAGAGAAATAGACGGAAAGCAATAGAGAGAATTGAGGCGGAGAGAAATCGACGGAAAGCAATAGAGAGAATTGAGGCGGAGAGAAATAGACGGAAAGCAATAGAGAGAATTGAAGTGGAGAGAAATAGACGGAAAGCAATAGAGAGAATTGAGGCGGAGAGAAATCGACGGAAAGCAATAGAGAGAATGGAGGCGGAGAGAAATCGACGGAAAGCAATAGAGAGAATGGAGGCGGAGAGAAATCGACGGAAAGCAATAGAGGGAATGGAGGCGGAGAGAAATGGACGGACAGCAATAGAGAGAATGGAGGCAGAGAGAAATGGACGGACAGCAATAGAGAGAATGGAGGCGGAGAGAAATGGACGGACAGCAATAGAGAGAATGGAGGCGGAGAGAAATGGACGGACAGCAATAGAGAGAATGGAGCGGAGAGAAATGGACGGACAGCAATAGAGCGAATGGAGGCGGAGAGAAATGGACGGACAGCAATAGAGCGAATGGAGGCGGAGAGAAATGGACGGACAGCAATAGAGCGAATGGAGGCGGAGAGAAATGGACGGACAGCAATAGAGCGAATGGAGGCGGAGAGAAATGGACGGACAGCAATAGAGCGAATGGAGGCGGAGAGAAATGGACGGACAGAATAGAGCGAATGGAGGCGGAGAGAAATGGACGGACAGCAATAGAGAGAATGGAGCGGAGAGAAATGGACGGACAGCAATAGAGAGAATGGAGCGGAGAGAAATGGACGGACAGCAATAGAGCGAATGGAGGCGGAGAGAAATGGACGGACAGCAATAGAGCGAATGGAGGCGGAGAGAAATGGACGGACAGCAATAGAGCGAATGGAGGCGGAGAGAAATGGACGGACAGCAATAGAGCGAATGGAGGCGGAGAGAAATGGACGGACAGCAATAGAGCGAATGGAGGCGGAGAGAAATGGACGGACAGAATAGAGCGAATGGAGGCGGAGAGAAATGGACGGACAGCAATAGAGCGAATGGAGGCGGAGAGAAATGGACGGACAGCAATAGAGCGAATTGAGGCGGAGAGAAATGGACGGACAGCAATAGAGAGAATTGAGGCGGAGAGAAATGGACGGACAGCAATAGAGAGAATTGAGGCGGAGAGAAATAGACGGAAAGCAATAGAGAGAATTGAGGCGGAGAGAAATCGACGGAAAGCAATAGAGAGAATTGAGGCGGAGAGAAATCGACGGAAAGCAATAGAGAGAATGGAGGCGGAGAGAAATCGACGGAAAGCAATAGAGAGAATGGAGGCGGAGAGAAATCGACGAAAAGCAATAGAGGGAATGGAGGCGGAGAGAAATGGACGGACAGCAATAGAGAGAATGGAGGCGGAGAGAAATGGACGGACAGCAATAGAGAGAATGGAGGCGGAGAGAAATGGACGGACAGCAATAGAGAGAATGGAGGCGGAGAGAAATGGACGGACAGCAATAGAGAGAATGGAGCGGAGAGAAATGGACGGACAGCAATAGAGCGAATGGAGGCGGAGAGAAATGGACGGACAGCAATAGAGCGAATGGAGGCGGAGAGAAATGGACGGACAGCAATAGAGCGAATGGAGGCGGAGAGAAATGGACGGACAGCAATAGAGCGAATGGAGGCGGAGAGAAATGGACGGACAGCAATAGAGCGAATTGAGGCGGAGAGAAATGGACGGACAGCAATAGAGCGAATTGAGGCGGAGAGAAATGGACGGACAGCAATAGAGAGAATTGAGGCGGAGAGAAATGGACGGACAGCAATAGAGCGAATTGAGGCGCAGAGAAATAGACGGACAGCAATAGAGCGAATTGAGGCGGAGAGAAATAGCCTAACAGCAATAGAGCGAATTGAGGCAGAGCAATATTGACGTGGAGAGAAATAGACGGAAAGAAGAAACGTGGAGAGAAGTTGAGGTGGAGAGAAATAGACGGAAAGCAATAGAGAGAATTGAAGTGGAGAGAAATAGACGGAAAGCAATAGAGAGAATTGAGGCGGAGAGAAATCGACGGAAAGCAATAGAGAGAATGGAGGCGGAGAGAAATCGACGGAAAGCAATAGAGAGAATGGAGGCGAAGAGAAATCGACGGAAAGCAATAGAGGGAATGGAGGCGGAGAGAAATGGACGGACAGCAATAGAGGGAATGGAGGCGGAGAGAAATGGACGGACAGCAATAGAGGGAATGGAGGCGGAGAGAAATGGACGGACAGCAATAGAGAGAATGGAGGCAGAGAGAAATGGACGGACAGCAATAGAGAGAATGGAGGCGGAGAGAAATGGACGGACAGCAATAGAGAGAATGGAGGCGGAGAGAAATGGACGGACAGCAATAGAGAGAATGGAGCGGAGAGAAATGGACGGACAGCAATAGAGCGAATGGAGGCGGAGAGAAATGGACGGACAGCAATAGAGCGAATGGAGGCGGAGAGAAATGGACGGACAGCAATAGAGCGAATGGAGGCGGAGAGAAATGGACGGACAGCAATAGAGCGAATGGAGGCGGAGAGAAATGGACGGACAGCAATAGAGCGAATGGAGGCGGAGAGAAATGGACGGACAGCAATAGAGCGAATTGAGGCGGAGAGAAATGGACGGACAGCAATAGAGCGAATTGAGGCGGAGAGAAATGGACGGACAGCAATAGAGAGAATTGAGGCGGAGAGAAATGGACGGACAGCAATAGAGAGAATTGAGGCGGAGAGAAATGGACGGACAGCAATAGAGAGAATTGAGGCGGAGAGAAATGGACGGACAGCAATAGAGAGAATTGAGGTGGAGAGAAATGGACGGAAAGCAATAGAGCGAATTGAGGCGGAGAGAAATAGACGGACAGCAATAGAGAGAATTGAGGCAGAGAGAAATAGACGGACAGCAATAGAGCGAATTGAGGCGCAGAGAAATAGACGGACAGCAATAGAGCGAATTGAGGCGGAGAGAAATAGCCTAACAGCAATAGAGCGAATTGAGGCAGAGCAATATTGACGTGGAGAGAAATAGACGGAAAGAAGAAACGTGGAGAGAAATTGAGGTGGAGAGAAATAGACGGAAAGCAATAGAGAGAATTGAAGTGGAGAGAAATAGACGGAAAGCAATAGAGAGAATTGAGGCGGAGAGAAATCGACGGAAAGCAATAGAGAGAATGGAGGCGGAGAGAAATCGACGGAAAGCAATAGAGAGAATGGAGGCGGAGAGAAATCGACGGAAAGCAATAGAGGGAATGGAGGCGGAGAGAAATGGACGGACAGCAATAGAGAGAATGGAGGCAGAGAGAAATGGACGGACAGCAATAGAGAGAATGGAGGCGGAGAGAAATGGACGGACAGCAATAGAGAGAATGGAGGCGGAGAGAAATGGACGGACAGCAATAGAGAGAATGGAGCGGAGAGAAATGGACGGACAGCAATAGAGCGAATGGAGGCGGAGAGAAATGGACGGACAGCAATAGAGCGAATGGAGGCGGAGAGAAATGGACGGACAGCAATAGAGCGAATGGAGGCGGAGAGAAATGGACGGACAGCAATAGAGCGAATGGAGGCGGAGAGAAATGGACGGACAGCAATAGAGCGAATGGAGGCGGAGAGAAATGGACGGACAGCAATAGAGCGAATGGAGGCGGAGAGAAATGGACGGACAGCAATAGAGCGAATTGAGGCGGAGAGAAATGGACGGACAGCAATAGAGCGAATTGAGGCGGAGAGAAATGGACGGACAGCAATAGAGCGAATTGAGGCGGAGAGAAATGGACGGACAGCAATAGAGAGAATTGAGGCGGAGAGAAATGGACGGACAGCAATAGAGAGAATTGAGGCGGAGAGAAATGGACGGACAGCAATAGAGAGAATTGAGGCGGAGAGAAATGGACGGAAAGCAATAGAGAGAATTGAGGCGGAGAGAAATAGACGGACAGCAATAGAGAGAATTGAGGCAGAGAGAAATAGACGGACAGCAATAGAGCGAATTGAGGCGCAGAGAAATAGACGGACAGCAATAGAGCGAATTGAGGCGGAGAGAAATAGCCTAACAGCAATAGAGCGAATTGAGGCAGAGCAATATTGACGTGGAGAGAAATAGACGGAAAGAAGAAACGTGGAGAGAAATTGAGGTGGAGAGAAATAGACGGAAAGCAATAGAGAGAATTGAAGTGGAGAGAAATAGACGGAAAGCAATAGAGAGAATTGAGGTGGAGAGCAATAGATGAATAACAATATGGAGAATTGAGGTAGAGAGCAATAGAGAAAATTATGATAAATAGCAATAAATGGAGAGCGATTGGGAGAACTTAAGTGAGGCACAATAGATGGAATCAATAGGGAGAATTGTGGTGGGGAGCAGTAGGGAGAATTGAGATGGAGAGCAATAGGGGAATATTGAGAGCAGGAGGGAAATCTGAAGTAGAGAGCAATAGAGTTGAGATGGAGAGCAATAAGGAGAATGCAGACAGTTCAAAACAGGCGGAAGTAGCTTGGTGGCTAAATGGGTGTGTCAGTATCTTAAACATACTGTGGGATGAAATCCAAAACATCCTTCGATCATTTATATATTTTTTTCAATTATATATTACAGGTAACCCCCGTTCATCGCGAAGGATACGTTCTGGATATGGTCGCGATAAGCGAAATTTCGCGATCAACGGGGGATTTAAAAAAATTATTTTAAAACTCGAAAAAACACTTTATTATTAAAATAAATATTATTAATAACATAAAAATATCATACATAACATAATTCATAATTCATTCATTTTGTTCCGCGTTGCGAAAAAGAATCTAGATTCCCTTATTTGGCCTCTCTACGTTTATTACGCAAAATTTGCCGATTACTGTCAAATAATCCGTTACAACCCCGGTTTAAAAACATCACCGGTTTAAACTAATTTCTTAAAAAAATCGTTGCCAGATATTTTTTCTGAATTCTGTAATCAACCATAGTGTTCGGATATCTTTTTGAGCGACTGTACATGTGTATGATGTGATTGAGCGAGAAAGAAAGTTAGCACGCACGTGCAACCATTGGTTTTTGACTTTTCCTGGCATGTTTCAAAGCCACGCAAGTGCCGAGACAAAAAAAGATCGCGATATAACGAATCCGCACTCGCCGGGGTCGCGATGAACGGGGGTTACCTGTATATACTTTGAAGATCTGTGCAAGGCCATCTTGAGTCTCTAAAACATAAGACTATGGAGTGTCATAAATGTTCCACAGTCTGCCAACTTGCTTCAGAACTTGCTACATCTGCGGATAGGGATTATGTCATACTGTCTACAGACTTCAAGAGAGTGCAAGACTCCTGATCCCTTTATAGAGAAGGCTTAAAACAATGTATCAATGTTCTTTTCAAGGATGAGTCATAATTCAGTTTTAAAACGTATCTGGAAAGAACATTTACTGAAGAAAATAAAGAACAGAATTCCACCTCACTACAATCAGAAAAAGTTAATTATGGAGATGTTGGTTTGATGGTGTGGGCAGAACATCAATGTCAGTGTCACACAAACTTCCCTATGCTATCAAGAGAGAAGCTCACATGTGTCAGATATTGTAAGATGAAGTTCTTTTTCCCTAAGTTCGCTCTTTTTCAAGAGCAATTGGCACAAACTCTTTGTAATACATAGAGGTTTGTGTGACCCTTATATGTTTGTAGCAATTTATAAGTAATACCATTTCCGAATTTCATCCCTCCATGTAACGCGACGTAATACAAAACCTGAGACGTGTTACAGAATTTATGGTTAACCCTACATAAATTTAGAGAAGTATAATTAATATTTGCACCGAAAATGAAAAGTATAATTTTTGAAAGTTGTGAATCTACATTGGAGGAATTTCAAGCTAATTATTCGAATTGACAAATGATCCTTCATTCTGTCACGCGGATCGAAATTTCGGCAGTTATGTGAAAAGAAAGTATTCTGTTTCCTTCAGACGGAGAATGAAACATTCTCTAATTATGAATTTTCTGGTCATCATTTCATGCAACTCCCCCATAGCAACACCTAAGATTGAATTGCAATTTATTCTCTTAAGAAGTGAGTCGCTTTTAAAATTTGATATCTTACAAATATAAAGAGAGCTCGTTTGTGTTCTTGCCGTCCCGTGGCCGAGTGGTTAGCGCGTTTGGCTACTGACCTAAGGGATCTGGGTTATGGCCCCGAAATAGGTATGGACGTTTGTGTTGTTTTTCTGCCGAGGTCCTGCCATCCTCACAGACCTTCTATTATGGCATATAAACTGACAGGCTCCTGTTAGACCTCTGTGGCAAGCAGCTGCTTAAGAGGGTATTTATTTACTTTATTTGTGTTCTTAACACTGCGCGATTAGCTTTTTCGAGGCATCGGTTGTATTGAACAACGGAAGCAATCAACTCAATTTACTTATGAAAAATGTCCACCCAGAGTTTACTTTTAGGATCGGTCCTCGCAGCTGCTTTTTCAACAGAGGAAACAAAGGCAAATGTTAAAATTAGAAATAGACAGAAACTGAAAGTCCAGTTCGACATATGAGAGCAAAGAGTTAAAGCGCTTTCTTTGTTTTATCCCTAATAAAAATAGAGTTTAGACGGTTTATTTAAATCTGTTCCGAAAAAAAATTTCAGTTAATCCTCTAATGTAAAATTTCAAAAACATTTGTTTTTACAGCATAGTTGTATTATATGTTTACATTTAAGTTAGAATTCAACCATTCATTGTGTTTTATGTATAGATACTAGGCAGAAAAATGTATATATTTCCGTGTAAGTTATTTATATGAAAACAGGACTAGATAAATTTTAGTCTCATTCAAATCTATCTAAATCTCGATTTTCAACAATATTTGTTGGGCATTTAAAGAGCTACGAAAGCTCAAATATTCAACAGAAGCAAAGTCAGGCTTAAGAAACTTGTGTAAAACTGACAATTATCGAAAGAACTATTTACACATAATCCTAAAATACACTTATTTTATTAAATAGTTTGAAATTATACTTTTTTTAAAGCTTTAATTAACTACTGAGACAAATTTTTATCATTGACATCTCTGTCATTCAGTATTCAAATTTCTATGACTGTTTAAGTACTGAACGGATATTTCTCAAAATCGAAATTTTGACAACTTTAATTGACTTCTTATATTTATCTTCAGTCACACGTTTCCATAAAATATTATTTATGGAGACTCGAATTTGATTCTCCAATCACATAAGATGCGGGTGTTGCCATTTTTCTGTCCATTGCCTGCATGTGTTCGTAACTTAAATGCTCTGATACTACTAATCAAAATGCTAATTTAATTTAGAAATTAATTTTCGTACCGTAGCCCCGGGTAAGGCATGGATGTTCGTGTTGTTTTCCTGCTGAGGTCCTGCCATCCTCACAGACCTTCTACTATGGCATATAAACTGATAGGCTCCTGTTAGACCTCTGTGGCAAGCTGCTGCTTGAGGGGGTATTTATTTATATTTTATAAAGAGTATATAACGCTCCAGCTATCGGCATTGAGGTAGCGAGATCAAATCACGCTGTCGGAAGGAATTTTTAAGCCGTTCCATGGCCGAAGTGGTTAGCACGCTTGGCTATTGATCTATGGGACCTGGGTTCAAGCCCCGGGGAAGGCATGGATGCATGTGTCGTTTTTCTGCTGAGGTCCTGCCATCCTCACAGACCTTCTACTATGGCATATAAACTGTCAGACCTCTGTGGCAAACTGCTGCTTGAGGGGGTATTTATTTATTTTTTATAAAGAGTATAAATAAGACGATCAAAAAACGTTACGAAAGCGGTGTTTTCATCTGCTTTAGTAGACCTAATATAGACTAAAATTAAAACAATAACTTACATCAAACTGTTTACTAAGCAAGTAGAAGTTTCGTAATTTTTTTTCAAAGTCTTCTGCAACTTTGGAAGAAAACAGACTGGCTACCCAGCTGCTATTACCCTTTCACAAATTTCCAAACACTGAAGGAACGTTTTTGAGTGCGAAGATTTTGGTGTGATCTAATATCCAGTTTGCCTAATATTAGTTTTTAATGGAAATTTTTTTCTCAGAAATTTTGAAGTTCGATTTCGCTGTTGCTATAATATGAAGAACGTTTTTTTTTATAGGCCACAGTATCTAAAAGGAAACTATTTTTCGAAAATCAATTTAAGTGAAAAATAAAAAAGGGCTGATCATTTCAAAGTTTTTTTATGACTTTGGAGTTTAATAAGTTCTTCAAGAAAGGGAATATAAGCATTTATCTTCATTTGTAGTTAAAATCGAAATTTTATATTAAAACAATGTTCCTAAGCATGAAAAGGTTTAGAGTACGAAATTTCAGAATCCACAATGATGTAAATTTCAAATTTATGAAATATTTAAAAATTTTGAATAATTAGATTTATTGATTTATTATTTTTGATTTATTGGAAATTTGTTAATGAATAAAAAAATAAATATCCCCTCAAGCTTGCCACAGAGGTCTAACAAGAGCCTGTCAGTTTAATACGCCTTAGAGCAGGGGTGGGCAATTGTTTTCGTATCTACACTGCGCATGCGTATTGACGTGGCCGTCCTAGTGGAAAATACGAGACGAATCTTCGGTCGCGCACGGGAAGGAAATCTCGGTTCAAGGCGGATTTTTCTGACTGTCCTGGCGGGCCACAAAAAACTCTTAGCGGGCCGAATGTGGCCCGCGGGCCGCTATTTGCCCACCCCTGCCATAGAGGGTTTGTGAGGAAGGCGAGACGTCAGCAGAAAGACAAACAAACATCCATGCCTTACCAGAGGCTCGAACCCAGGTCGCTTTGATCAGTAACCACGAGCGTTAAAATCTCGGCCAGGGGACATTAAAGTAAGTTTAAATTTCAGCAATAGAACAGAATTATTTTTACAAAAAAGTATACTTACCTTTGTAACAAAGGTTCCAGCTACGCAATAGAGGGGTGTACCTAAGCACCCCACAGTCGTCACCTGGGACAGATGGTTATGCCAGTCATCTGAGCAGAGCTAGGCAGACCGTAAGGCTGCAGCAAAGCCGAGCCCGCCATGGCCGCAGAGAGTTTGCTGTACGGTCCCAGACTCGGCATCATCGGCGAGAAGAAAGCATTTGCCACAGCCGTGGGTAGACCTGCCAGAGTCCCGTGCTGCAGCTGCAGTGGCGACGGCAGAGTAGGGTAGGGACGAGAAGCCATCCTCAGCTTCTCGATCTCAGCCTCTTTGAGTCGTTTCTCCTTAGCTCGTCGATTTTGGAACCAGATCTTCACTTGAGTTTCGGTGAGGTTGAGCGAAGAGGAGAATTCGGCTCTCTCGGCGATGGAGAGGTATTGCTTGGAACGGAACTTCCTCTCTAAGGCCAGCAACTGTTGCGTGGTGAAAGGAGTCCGTGGTTTGCGGTTGCTCTTATGCCTCCGTAGGTGGCATGTGAGAGGGGTGGGTTTAGGAGATGCTCCTTCTGTCCCTGGAGAAGGAAGAGATATTGCAAATTGCTATTAATTCTACTAATTCCAGCAATTAACTCTGAATTTGTTACATGCTGGTACGATAAGCAAGCATATTAAACTATTAAAAAATCACAGGTGGTGACACTAATTGAATGTTCTTCTGGTTGATATAATAATATATATCTGAAAATCGAATTCTCGCTCCTAAACAATGTACTCGAATAACTCTCTACAGTGCAAAATGGTTAACACGAATACTAGGGGGGTCGGTGTAAATATTTCATGTTAACATATTTTCATGTTAATTATTGGTGAATACATTGCACTGTTGACTCCTAATGTTCATTAACAGCGCTGTTGACTCCTAATGTTCATTAACAGCACTGTTGATTCCTAATGTTCATTAACAGCACTGTTGACTCCTAATTTAATTGACAGCACTGTTGACTCCTAATGTAGCACTGTTGATTTGTATAAACATTCCTAATGATATTCATTGCCTAAACGGTTTTTATTCAATCATTAATTAACGATGTGAAAGATATTAAATGTGTAAAATCTAGAAAAAAATAAGGCGGAAGGGGTTGGAAAAAATAAGGGGCCAAGAGATTGGATATACATTGAAAAATAACATTTTCTCGTACGTCTATGATTTTTTTAATTGCTTAAAAAATGAGTGAAGTGTGCATAAGTTTAAAAATATTTTGCCCCTATTACTAACATTTTCAAGGAGAGGAGGAGGCATACAATCCCCGATACAATTCTGAATGCGTGTCATAAGTTATCTTCTTTCACATCACGACAAATATTGAATTTTGTCGTGATTGAGCCCTTTCCTTATAGATTAAAGATCTGGAATCTGAGCCCATCTAGCCTTCATTATAATAATTCGAAATCGAGGATTAACAAGATCGACAAATGAAGGGAGACAGGAAATTACCGTCATCATCTGCAGACAAAATTATTACCTTCCTTCGCAGGTGTCGAGTCTAAAACAAAAAGTGCATTTACAGCCGCTGTTGAATAACTAATCAGCAAGAAATTTGAAACCATTCAAAATTTATCATTTGTTGGGCTTATGTCTATCGACCCTAAATAAATTTCGTGTTATCCGAGAAAGTTTGAACAGAATTTTATTCGTCGGACCTTAGAAAATTTTCTTGTTAAGGGATTTTTTTCGTCTTATCCGTTTTGAGTTAAAAGATATTTATAGTTCTAAAAGTATTTCCTTCGAAAATTTAGTTTCGCATTAACCGATATTATGTCTTATCCGATTTCGTGTTAAATGTTTTCGACTGTATATGGTTTAACATTTATAGCTTTTATTAGGAGAAATCATGCTCAGCTGCTGATAGATCAGATACGAACCTGACGAGAGAGACCTGACGAGAGCACCTGACGAGTTTCAGCAGTTCGTATTCCATCAGGCCTCAAGATAATTTTTCTTCTTTTATGGTTGTTTACAGCAATATTTCTAAACTATGAGTCATTGTGCTCTTGAGGGCCGAGAAACTTCTGCCGAGTGTCGCTGCAAAGCTTACATCTCAATTTGAATGTTTTTTAAATTTAAATCGCACAAAGGACGGAGATAATCTAGAAACTTTATCAGGCTTGTCCTAGTTTCCCATACAACATAGAAACACATATCGAAGGACATGGCCTAGTAGTGTAGCATTCAGGTACACTAACCTCTACACCAAGTAGGTTAAAACGGTTAAAATTTAATTTTCATTATACGTGTTTCGACTCTGCCACTTTTGCAAATATTTCATCTTTTGTTTTTTTGAAAAATCAGCTTGTGACGTAGAGAACAGATTATACGTATTTAGAATGATAATTTATTTTGATTTTCAGAAAATAAGCTAATAGAAATACATACTTCTTAACGTCTTTTTTTCACTTGTGATTTTCAAAATAAAATGTTTCTTTTGATTTTATCTCTTGAAATATAAGTTATGGTGAATCAATACACCGTCTGTAATTTGATACTCATTGTCTCTTTAAAATATAAGCCATTTGTTTAAGAAATTAAATATTTTACCATTAAATAAATTTATATTTTTGAGATTTTCGTTTTTATTTTTCGGTATATTGGAGAATTTAACTATTTAAATTCAATTATTTTCTTAGATAGAATAAGCTCTTAGTGCTAAGATTTAAAAAAATACAAACCTTAGACAGACTATAACATATGCATATTACACCAAAATTATAGTGTTAATTACATATTGATATAAGAATAACAAATAGTTTGACAATGTATAAACGAGACATTTTGATTTGATTAAATCAAATCAATGATCCTATTATTTTTGTTTACAGCAAGTAAACCGCTCTTAGTAGCGACCAGGTAAAAATGTAACATCAGCTCTAAACTCTAGGGATGAGTGGAAAATTGAAAAAAATAAAGAGAAAGAGTTTTTTAAATGCACTATAGTCCGTGAACGATATTTTAAGTTTCAGTTTGCTTTGTATTTATCATTGGAATTATTTTCGTATAAATAAGGTTTTGGGATGAATTAAGTTGTGGATTTTTCTTTCCGTGTGAGACATGATCAGAGAAGAAATTTTAGGTGAAAAGAATACACTGAGATGCCAGTTTATTAGGCATACCTACCTAGTTGGGGGCGGGGGTGGCTCAGTCGGTAGCGCGCCAGGCTCGTAATCTGTAGTTCCCAGGTTCCAGTCCCAGCTGGATCCATGTTGAGATTTATCTCCGCAAAATTCCCCGCCCTGCCCATGGTCAGTAGGGGACACCGATGGGCTTGGAAAGGCCGCCGTCCGTCGGTTGGGACGTTAAACCGTGGCCTCGTGTGTGGGAGAGCCATACCTGTGCACGTTAAAGAACACGCTGGGTGGCCTTGACGAGAGCCCCAAACTTCTCTGAGCTTTCGGATTCATGTGACCTGGCCATTTAGCCCATGGTGTGCAAAAAAAGTACCGCTCAGAAGTAAAACAACCCAACCCTACCTAGTTGTGCCTCCGTAGCGCCCCTTTGGCCTTCAGAACAGATCGAATTCATCGGGTCAGGGAACTTACAAGATGCTGGATGCGTTGTGCTCGAATGTTGAACCATGCGGAAACGATTGTGTCGCGCAGTTACTGGGAATTGGACGGTGGCACAGTCTCGCTACAAACAGCCCTTACCATCTCATCGCAAAGATGTTCGATAGGATGCAGGCCAATGACGTCAGGAAAACTCATCTGGATGTTCCTGGAACCATTCGGTGACGATACGTGCCTTAAGAACAGGTGCATTATCATCCTGAACGTGTCCATCCGAATGAGGATAAACGGTAGCCATGAAGGGGTGAACTTGGTCAACATCTATGTTCAAATACGTCTTGGCATTCAGATGTCCTTCGATGGGTGGTCAGTAGGGGACACCGATGGGCTTGGAAAGGCCGCCGTCCGTCGGATGGGACGTTAAGCCGTGGTCCCGTGTGTGGGAGAGCCATACCCTGTGCACGTTAAAGAACACGCTGGATGGTCTTGACGGGAGGCTACCATCTGTCTCCCAACAGCTGTTCCAGTGGGTCCCCTCCCCCAACCTTCTCGAGCCTTCGGGGTCCATGTGACCTGGCCATTTAGCCCATGGTGTGCAAAAAAGTGCCGCTCAGAGGTAAAACAACCCAACAACTCAACCCTTCGATGGGTATCAGGGGTTTAATGTATTCCAGGTAAACATTCCTCACAGCACCACCGCTGGCCTGTATTGTTGATACCAGACAAGATGGCTTCACGGCCTCATGTTGCTTGTGCAAAATTTTGATCGTTTCATCTGCATGATGCGAAAGGAACCTTGATTCATCCGACCAGGCTACCATTATCCATTCCTCAATGGTCCAGTTCGATGCTGCTGCACCCACTGGAGATGCGCTTTGGTGTTCTTCACTGACAACATCGGCCTCGACATGGTCGGCAGCTGCTTTAGCCCATTCGTGACAAGGTCCGATACGTAGTGCATTCGGAGATTCTTAATTCTGCTGTGATTTGCCTGGTTGTGGCCCGTCTGTTCACTTGCATAATTCTCGCCATTCTTTTTTTGACCCCTCTGCTCCACAAGCTGTTTTCATCCACAGGACCGCTGATTACTGGTAGCTTTTCACTTTTCGCATAATTCTCGGTAAACCTTTTAAACGGTTGTGCATGAAAAGTCCACGAGGACGGCTGTTTGGGAGATGCTAGAACCAGCATGCTTAGCATCAATTATCATACTATGTTCAAACTCACTCAGGTCGCTAATTTTTCCCATTCTGAGCCTTGATCCAACTCTAACTATGCTCAAAGAACTGGTCTGCCTGATTTATATGCACAAAGCATATAAAACGGCACTTTTTTTTCCATACAATGAATTAAATGGCCGGGTAAGCACCCCCAAGAAGGTTACGGAGGGGTACCACTTGACTGCTCTTGGTAGACAGACGGTAGCCTCCAGTCAAGCCCATCAAGCTTATTTTTTTAACATACACATAGTATGGCTCTCCCGCAAACGGATCCAAGGTTTAACGTCCCATCCAATGGACGGCGGCCATTCTATGCCCATTAGGGGGGCGGTCACGGGACATATTACCTGTTGGAATGAACCATTTATATGAAGGAGGAGTGGTGTGCCAAATAAACTGACATCTCAATGTGCATTAATGGGCCAAAGACTGACTTAGCAGTTAAAAATTCAAAACAAAAGTGCAATATTTATAGACAATGTGCACTAATGTTACATACATTAATATGTAAATCCCTTTCATACAATCGCAATTTATGAAGCATATTAAAACGCTTTCCTCTGAAACTGAAGAAATTAAAAAAACTATTTTGAAAATTCGTTTGCTTTGCATCTTAATATCTGAATTCATCAGAAAAGTAAGATTAAAATGTTGCGAAATAGAGAAGTATATAACAATAATCCAGAACTTCCATTCCAATTACAAAAAAAAAAATCGTTCCCATTCTTAAATGCAGTGTACCTACTATACCTTTTAAAAAACTAAAAAGTCTGTGAGCTTGTCATGATCTCAATACTTGTCTTTGAGGCCGTCAATTTTTCACTTATATGTTCGAACTTTCAAAAATGAAAGTTCGAACAATTAATTTAATCCCAGTGGACTCCGCTTTTTGCCTAGAGTTAAATATTAACAAACAAATGATAACGAAATTGTATTCCGCTACAGAACGTGCAATTATTAATAAACTTTCGCTTTAGTCACTGTGGAAAAACGTCGACCTAACTTAAATTACCTTTAAGTCTCCCAGTTTATGCCACATTTCGAGACCTGTGCTCTTTAGCCGGGTTGTGCTCTTAAATATTAAACCAAGTAATAATATCTGAATATTGTTTTAAGTATTGGCATTTACTCAAACCCGTTTCGACCCCATGATTGGAAACCACTGAATGGTTAAGTGAAACATTTTTTTTTAAACAGTGTTGGGTTGTTTTACCTCTGAACGGCACTTTTTTGCACACCACGGATTAAACGCCAAGTCACATGGACCCCGAAGGCTCAGAGAAGGTTGGGGGAGGGGACCCACTGGAACAGCTGTTGGGAGACGATGGTAGCCTCCTGTCAAGGCCATCCAGCGTGTTCTTTAACGTGCACAGGGTATGGCTCTCCCGCACACGGGGCCACGGCTTAACGTCCCATCCGACGGACGGCGGTCTTTCTTTCTAAGCCCATCGGTGTCCCCTACTGACCGTGGGCAGGGAGTTTTACGGAGATAAATCTCAACGCTGACCCAGCTGGGACTCGAACCTGGGAACTGCAGATTACGAGCGTGGCGCGCTACCGACTGAGCCACCCCCGCCCCATTTTAAACAGTGAGAAAGATGTTTTAAAGAAGTCCTAATGAATGTTTTTCATTGTCAACGAATTTCAAAAGTTTATTGAATAATTCCAAATATGCAACTTCATAGCATAAAAGGGTATTAGTATTAACACTTAATTCTTAAACTCAGCCGAAGTTATTACCAGTGTCAATTAAGTTTGGTTACATTTCTCTATAATGCTAACCTTTAGATCAGTGGTTCTCAACTTCTTATGCTTCACGTACCCCCTGGAAATGTGTATGTAACTGGCGTACCCCTTGAATAGATAAATAAAACTATAGTTATAGTATAACAATGGGAATAAAATGAAACACTGACTTTGTTACTAGATCTAGCGACTTTTCAGCTCTCACGGCGTACCCCAATTTTATCACGTACCCCACGTTGAGAACCCCTACTTTAGATAATTTTCATTATATTTCTTATTGATATTAATTTTTAGATAAATTTTTAACGTTTCCTTTGAAACCATAAAACGAACAATGCTGATCTTCGCTCACAGTACGAAATGCAATAGCAACAAGGGATTACCTTGTAGATTAAATCGATACGAGAAAAGGTTTCCAAGCTACCTTTCATAAGTGCTTTTGTAAACTTTCCCCTGCCGTTTTTAAATAGTTCTCGTGGAAAAAATCCGTTAAAGTCCCAGGTCATTCAAAAAGTGTTGTTTTCTGTGGAGAAAAATTTATGCAAATTTTGCACTTTGATTCGAAAAAAAAAAAAACGTAGCTGGATAAAGAGGAAATATAGCTATATAACTAGATAGCAATTTGAGTTGCAATCCATCTATGAATGCAGTTAAGCATCAGATGGCATAGTGGTTATGGAGCTAGATACTATAGCGCATATATTGGATCTAATTGCGTCAGTAGTCTCTTAGTTAGGGACATGTAAATTATTTTGTGTTTCAAATGAAAAAGAAACATAATTTCTCGTTTTCTTTTTTTCTTCACATACTGTTTTTCGGTGTCACAAATGATGCAAATAGTTAAAAACCTCGAGAAGAAGAAGAGATTCGATTCAGAGAGGAATCATCCATACTTTCATAACGAAAAGTGTTAGACAGTAAAATCATCTTTCACTCGGGAGAATAGGGATAATTTTAAGCTATCATACTGATACCAAAAATATGTTCAAAAATTCAGTTTCGGGGAGGTTCCGAGAATTTAGCTTCGGTGGTAAAAATAAGACTTGAGTAAGGTTTCCTAATCACTAAAGTATTCCACCCAACAGGAAACGTTAACACGCTTTTTTTTTGCGATTTGCGACATATGTATAAGACAGAGAAGAATCCTACTCCTAGCTTTTACAGACATTCTCATAGAATGACATGCCCTACTGAGACCGAAGTCACTGCTTCAGTTAGAGCTAACAGAGTTTGCTGTGATGGAGCAGGCGCTACCTGTCTTGCCAGTTAAGGTTATACAGAATGATATTTTATATCATTTTTTAAAATCTATTTTTATGTCGGACATAAAATATGGGGCTAAAATAAAATTATACAAAGACAACTGTTTTAGATTTCAAAGCACGTAGACAAATCTGATATTTAGTATAAGACGACAAGATTTTCGGGGGAGAGTCCGGACCCTTTGGATCTTTGGATTGCTTACTTCCCTGCCTATGGTCTAACAATGTTTTCAAAGTGTAGACCAGTTTTTAATATATAGGAATGAACTGGAATTTGGTGCCATCCATGGATATAATAGATATTACATTTGAAACTACTTTCCACATTAAAAGTTCAAAATCCAAGCCTATTGGTGGTAATCCACATTTAAATAACTGTCTCTGAACTGCAGCAAGATTGTAACAAAAATTGTGTTACAACATTTTGCACGAAGCCACAAGAACTGTTTTTGCTAGGGGCGGGGGTGGCTCAGTCGGTAGTGCTCGAGTCATTCCTGGGCCAGCGTTGAGATTTATCTCAGGAAAACTCCCTGCTCTTGGTCAGTAGGGGGTACCTAATGGGCATAGAATGGCCGCCGTCCATCGGATGGGACGTTAAACCTTGGATCCGTTTGCGGGAGAGCCATACTATGTGTATGTTAAAGAATAAGCTTGATGGGCTTGACTGGAGGCTACCGTCTGTCTACCAAGAGCAGTCAAGTGGTACCCCTCCGTAACCTTCTTGGGGGTGCAAAAATTGTGTTACAACATTTTGCACGAAGCCACAAGAACTGTTTTTGCTGGGGGCAAAAACAGTTCTTGTGGGCTTTTTTTGCTTGGCTTTTTCCATACCTGGCCATTTAATTCATTGTATGGAAAAAAAAAGTGCCGTTTAGTGATAAAACAACCCAATTGTTTTGCTACATTTACAGATGTTATTCATTTGACGTATTCATAATAACAAAGTGCAAATAATGTTTCTTTCCGAGATTACAGAATTTTTTTAAACTTTTGAGACAGATTTTACTTTCTATAATGTACATACTGAAATTCAGTGAAGGGATGTTAAAACTTGTCTGTCAGGCTAGAGGCCTTTTTAAATTTTTTTTTGTGTTTTGTACGTTATTTTGTATTTCACCAAAGAGGCATATGCTATGTGTGTGTGGGGGAGGGGGGGAGGGCTCCGTCCAGCAACAAGAATGTTAATCGATGTAGCAGTGTCAGTGAGAGGGAGGTCACCCACTGCTGGTGTCCGCTGACAAGTGACCCTGGACCCGGGGGTCAGCTACCTTGCTACATGGCCTGAGCGGAGAAGAGAGAAGAGTGTTGGCAACGACGAAAGAGAGGAGAGTCAGTGGAAGGGCGAACGCGTTAGTAATGTTATAATTCATAGTAAATGAGTTACCAATATGTTTTTCCTCACCAGTCAATGGTATTCATGTCAATAAAGGATTGTTATTGTTGGACTAGAGTCAAGCGTTTATTTGGGAGGAGCCTCAGGGTTGAAGCCCGAGCAATTGCCACAAAATTCCAAAAGTTGGTTGAACGACTCTTTCACCCGTTCGCGTATTGCGATTGGACCAGAGGGACATTCCGAAAGGTCCCAATAGACAGACGACCGAGAGAAGCAACATCACATTGTCTATTCTTGTTCCTTTGGCCATAAATAAAGCACATTAAATAGAAAAACAAATTTCTTCTATAAACAAAAACTCGGGTCTGAAGGGATGAAAGTAGAATATCTTCGTAGGAGCAGGTAGACATATTTTCTGTTTTGTCGTGTTCAGTGTCAGTCGTCGAAAAAAAAAAACGATTGTCCAATAGCAAATTCTCCTCTCTGTCATCTTGCTACAACGAATAAAGTAGGAAACAGTTTCAGCGGAGTGAATAGATACAATTTCTTTATTTTCGTTGTCAGAAAATGATTTAGTATAATAGATGAGCTTCTGTACCACATGTAACCAAAGGGACTTTATCAAGCAGCATTAAATATATGTTTATGGTAATTTCCGTTTTGAATGCATCGATCATGTGATACAGACAAGCTGTTGCCAACGCGACAAGTAAAAGACTAATCATAAAGCGTCTTTTGTTTTTTTTGCGCGTTATATTCTGATTTGTCCATTTAAGGTTTTCGTGTACTTGAAATATTTTCATCTGTGCAATCATTCGTGAAAATATAGATAACTCAGTGGATTGGACTGTAAAAATCGTGACCCAGGATTTTTTATTATAAGTTATTAAAGCACTTTTTCTTTGCTATTCGGGGTGGGGGCGGCTCAGTCGGTAGCGCGCCAGGCTCGTAATCTGTAGTTCCCAGGTTCGAGTCCCAGCTGGGTCAGCGTTGAGATATATCTCCGCAAAATTCCTCGCCCTGCCCACGGTCAGTAGGGGACACCGATGGGTTTGGAAAGGCCTCCGTCCGTCGGATGGGACGTTAAGCCGTGGTCCCGTGTGCGGGAGAGCCATACTCTGTGCACGTTAAAGAACACGCTGGATGGCCTTGACGGGAGGCTACCATCTGTCTCCCAACAGCTGTTCCAGTGGGCCCCCTCCCCCAACCTTCTCTGAACCTTCGGGGTCCATGTGACCTGGCCATTTAGCCCATGGTGTGCAAAAAAGTGCCGCTCAGAGGTAAAACAACCCAACTCTTTGCTATTCGA
Organism: Ryuthela nishihirai; assembly: GCA_038380435.1. Classification (NCBI taxonomy): domain Eukaryota; kingdom Metazoa; phylum Arthropoda; class Arachnida; order Araneae; family Heptathelidae; genus Ryuthela; species Ryuthela nishihirai. Next base: position 37,432,315 of record JAWZYU010000014.1, read on the forward strand.
CTTAGTTAAGAATAGCAAAGAAAAACTGCTTTAATAACTAATAATAAAGAATCCCTGTGAGAGAATTCAACCTGGGTCACGATTTTTTACAGTCTAACCCACTGAGGATATTTTGTTTGGTGTGTAAGTGCAGACCACTGAACATTTGTCAGGTGGCAGATGGAAGCCTTTGCTAAGATAATTCAGTGAGCTATTTACCTTGCTCAGGGTGTGGTTCTCTTCCACACAGAGAGATAAGGCTTAACGTTCTATTCGATGGACGGATTACAAGCACATTGGTGTCCCCTTTCTCACCGTGTTCAGGATGGGAGTTAGCGGAATGTTCAGATATGTCCTTTTTAATTTGGCTCTGAAACAAAACGGGGAGATCACATTGCCTATATACTTAAGGCAGCCTTTCTCAACCTTTTTACCCTGGAGGAACCCTTGGAATAATTTTCAGGTCTCAAGGAACCCCTGCAAAAAAATTATTATATCTACAACTCAGGGTACGTTAGCGTGGTCAGTAAATTGTAGATATAATAATCCAATAATAATTGTCAATGCTCTTTTGAGTAGAGAAAGATATTTTTCAGTGGATCTGTTTATTTTGGCCAACTAATTAACGTCCTTTTTTGTGTATTTTTTTAATCACGATCTCTCGCGGAACCCTAGTTGAGAAAGGCTATTCTTCCTTCGCTGACTATCACGCTTTCCATCCGTATTTGGGAAGTGCAAAGGAAGGTTTTTCTAGTATCATGAATAGAACTCTCGATACTATGTTGGAACTCTATATCAAAGTTGCACAAACTACGGTCCGTTTGAAAATTCTACCCAGCACACTAAGCATTCAGAAAAATATTAATATAAAATTGAAATCTTGCATAAGTGAAATAACATTATAGTGATCGTACAGATTTCAAATGATACGAATTCAGCTTTTACTTTCTTGTCACTTATCTAATGAATGTGATAAATACTCTTACAATGTAAATTAATTTGAGTTGTGTATGAAGGAAAATTTAATTTTTCTTTTCAAGACTTAAATTTTGCAAAAAAAAGTACAAAAAAAAATCCATTAATAAAAGTATGTTTGATTGTTAATGAGATGGGATTATAAGTTTATCCCTAGATCGAAAACATTTGTGCAAAGTATACCAATCTTTTGAAATATTAAATTTTACTTTCAATTTTCGTACTGTATGTAGAAGGATAAAAATTTATATTTTGAAACTCAACTATATCATACATGTAAATATAAAAAAAATAAATACCCCTCAAGCAGCTGCTTGCCACAGAGGTCTGACAGGAGCCTGTCAATTTATATGCCATAGTAGAAGGTCTGTGAGGATGGCAGGACCTCAGCAGAAAAACGACACAAACAGCCATGCCTCAACCCGGGGCTCGAACCCAGGTCCCTTAGTACATGACTTATGATAAATTAATAATTTAAAAAGTCTCCATTTAATAATAATTATTGTAAGGAACCAAAAATGGTTTTGTGAATGTTGAAATTCATGTCTCTTTTATTTCATAGATCTATTCATCCATCATTGTGAATCCTCAGCGATATGAAATAAAACATACGAATATTAAAATTTTGTTTCATTTTTTTGGGTATCTACGCTATCATTTAGGGTTTTTCAAGGTTTAAGGACCTTGGAAAATACTATTTTTTTATGTCTGCCAGAAAAAAAAAGTTTGAAATAACTCTATTTTATAAAATAATCTTTTGGGCTAACCCAGAGACAATAGGATAACATTCAGAAGTCTTTCTTTATTTTTGCAGAATATAACTAGAAATTCAATTTACTAGTGAAAGAAACGTATTTTTCGTCACTCTGTAAATGATAGAAAAAGACGACCACCTGAATAGTTGTCAGAAGACGGATAGACAAAGACATCCGGAGTGTTTTATAAATTGCATAAGACGTTGATTTTTCGTCACATGTATCTTGTTCTCAAGATTCGATTCAAAGGACGATGACGTTAATAAAGAATTTCGCATTTAAGACTGTGAGCAGATAATCGGATAAAAATCTCAAACCTTGAACTCTTCGATGATGTTCTTTTTTGTGGTACAGTCGCTCAAAAAAGTATCCGAACGCTATGGTTGATTACAGAATTCAGAAAAAAATATCTGGCAACGATTTTTTTACAAATTAGCGATCTGGCAACCTTCGTGTCACGTGATTACAGAATTCAGGAAAAATATCTGGAGCGTGTACAGCAACTGTACACGCTCCAGTTACCGTTCACAGCAAACTGGAGCGTGTGCAGTTACTGCACACGCTCCAGTTTGCTGTGAACGGTAACTGCACACGCTCAATATTTCCGTGAGTGAGCCCACACGATCTAGTATCAAAATAATATGACCACCTACTGTACTAACAGTGTTGACTCGAGCCTTGATATCTACAGCATTATATCCGGTTTGATTTTTTTTTGTGGCACTATGAGATTTTTGTGGAAAGTGACAGAAAGGACTTCTGGCTTACTTTCACATGTTCGAAAATTCGATCTTGTACGGACGATTACCCGCCCTTCCTCAAATAAAATAAAAATAAAATAAATAAAAACTTAAAATAAGAGATAAATTAAATATTTTCTATCGAAATTGTAGGTCTGATATAATTGGAAGGAATATATTCAGTGTCAATAAGCAAAGAGCTACACAATTGATTGAATTTCAGGGGGGAGGAATAATCAGAAAACACTTTTTTCTTCCTATTTATGACTATCCATGATTTAAATACGAAAAGTGCTCAGCAGAATTAAATTCCTTGGGATGTTTAAAGGTTCATTCTCCTGATTTGTGGATGGTCGACCCAGATAATGAAAAGAGCTCGTTGAAATTGAACAGAACCAACGGATAAATTGAACGGGACAACGAACCAATCTTTAACACAAGCAATTATAGAAGAGAATTCAGATATCAGAATTAGGGGAAGGGATTAAGATAACTAGAGGAGCTAGACACATGAAAGTTTCAAGGTGATTAAGCTAAAGCAGCAGAGAAGCATTTTGTTGCAATGGGATCCAAGGTATAAACTAAAGGTAGAAGTTCTTATCATCTATTACATTATTTTGCAATGTTTTTACTTCGTATTCATTGTCTAGACAAAAAGTTACAGAATTTCCATGTTTACTAACGGAAAATCTAATTCGATATTTCGTAACTTCTAAAGCTTTTTGCAGAAAAATGGGATTGAAAATGAATTAAAGCTATACATTAAGGCAGTGGTTCTCAACGTTTTGTGATTCACGTACCCCCTGGAAATGTGTATGTAACTGGCGTACCCTTATATAGGTAGATAAAACTATAGTTATAGTATAATAATGCCAACCTAGCGACGTTTGAGCTCTCACTGCGTACCCCAAAAGATTTTAGATACCGCATACCCTTTTTTTAAATCTTGAATTTAAAATATATTCAGTCAGTACTTAAAGAGTTTTGAAACCGATAAATTTAACAGCAATTTTGTCAGTCCTAAGAAGCATACAAAATTGAGGAGTAGTGGAAAAAACATTTCACAAGTTTCTAAAATATATCTTTATTTATTGGTATTTCTTTAATTTATATAAAAATACTGCCCATCATTTTAGTTTTAATTAACTTCCGAGGTAATTTTTTGACAGTCATTGCTGTTGTTAAATATTCACACTTCCATAAGAATTTGATACTGGATGAATATTATTGAAAACCGAGATTTAGAATAATATGATTGAGATGGCTATCTTCAATTATATTTTCCCATAAAAATCTTTTTTTTTTAATTTAATGACAGTAGAAATTGGTTATCTATATTGGCATAACATGGAAATTCTATACTTTTCCATCAAGACAGTGTAGTACGAGTAAAATTAACAGCATATAGATTCATCACAATAATGCTGATAGTAAGGGTCACACTTTACACTATAATTTAGATTAGAATCTTCCGCAGTCACGGTTATTTCCTTTACATGCAATTTTTTAATTTACCTTATCTTTGATCTTCGTGGGGTCGTTTTCAAGCGGAAATTGTATTCTGAAACGCTCTCGACCGATCCTTATCAAGTCAGGTGAAACTGATTTGGGTTTACTTGTAATCCTAAACCAATTTTCTTATAAGGGAAAAATATACATATATTTGTTTAGAGACACTCTTAATCATTTGTATGGAGGGCCATTTGGCCTGAGCCTCAAGTTCGGGTGGGAGCCAAAATTTAAGCATTTGTCATTTTTTAACTGAGAGCTATAAATTCTTGCATTTTTTAAAATTTAACCTTTTTTTATATTTTTTTTCTTTTCTTTTTTATAGGTTTGTATATATTTATTTGTAAGTTAAAAATATTTAATAATTATTAAGATATAAACAGTTTGTTTTTAAACAGGTGCACCTATTACATTTGGACACTTTGGGGGGTACATTAAAATTCTTAGTTTGACTGTATCATTTATTTTTGGAGAATACACCTTCGATGTTTTAAAACGTATGAAAAACTAGCATCGTTTAGTAATGAGACAAGAGCGTTTGAGTGGATTATCCACGTTAGATGTTAAGAGTGATTTTGCACAGATATCGGATTTCTTCACAATACAATAGTTTCCATAAATTAGGAAACAATCCTTTGTTACGTCAATGGGAAACTGATGTCAAAGCTCTATAATTTCTAAAATATTTTTTTTTGTTTTGAAAAATGTGATTGCAGATAAAGATCTCAATTAAATATATCAGTATCTAGATTTTCAACAATATTCGTCTAATACATAGATTCCCAACGGGGGCGATACCGCCCCCCAGTGGGCGCTGAAGCCTTCCATGGGGGCGGTAGCGGATCCAGAGGCAAATGGGGGGCGTTGAGGCAATCAAGAGGAGCGGTCAAATAAATAAATAAATTTAATGGAATTTTCTGTGACAACCTTTTTATCTCTTCTATTCTGTTGTGTCTTCCTGGTGATTCTGGTCATCCACTACCTCATCCGTCATGTACAGCTTTTCAACTGCAGCTTGGACAATAAGTTCCCTGCTACCGCCTACTAGCGTACTGGTATGTCTGAAGTCGACTGAGATGCTCTCAAAAGTTCTCTTCAAGATCACAGATTGGATATAAGCTTCAATATGTTTTCCCACTCCAAGTCGCTTTGAGTATGCTTTATGGTACGCAGTTACAATACCATCCCACGTCAGAACGTAAGGGATAATATTAACATTACACTTGTGAATTAGGCTCAACTCATTAGCCAGCAGATCATACTTCCTCTTCTTTTCAACCTCTACTGTCTGCAGGTTATCCTGAGATGTTATTCCTACTTCAATAATTGTAATATCATTCAATACCTTAATATGCACTACTATATCAGGCTTATTATGTTGGACATGTGTGTCCATCCTAATAGGCAAATCAACCTTGATGCAATAATAATATAATAAAAATAAATTTATTATATTTAATATTTTTTTATAATTATTTTTTAATATAATAAAATACTTTGAAAATACCTGTTTTCATGAATAAATATTTTATCTAGCTATGTAAATTATCTTATTGTTATCGCGTTAATAAGTATTTTTAAATTAGCATTAGGTATACCTATACCTAATTTGTTTTAGTTTAGAATAGATTGACGGTGACAAGTCCTTGCAAGTTGGTAGGCAAACACGCGGATCATGCAATTTAACATTTTTCGACAAGAATATGGGAGCTTGAAATGACTTGTTTACGGAGCAAGTGCGCCGGCATCGCAAACATACAAGTTAATGCGTGCACAAAATCAAATCTATAAAAGCTATAGCTCTAGGAATGTTTTATTATTTTTATGTGCTTCGCCGTGATAAATAGTCGTGAGTGATAAGTGTTAGTTATAAAAATAATGTTTATAATGACTTCTAACTATAAATCTGCTGAGAAGTTAATTTGTATTTGAAAATGTCTGAATCTACATCTAAAAAGAAATGCCGGCAGTACAGTATTGAGTATTTGAAATATGGATTTACGTACTCTCCTACAAACCAATCATTACCTATGTGCTTAATTTGCCGAAAAGTTTTTTCAAATGAAGCTATGAAACCTTCTAGGCTACAAGAGCATTTAAATAAAATGCATGCTGATAAGAAGAACAAAGATTTATCCTATTTTCAAGAACTGGAAAAGCAATATTTAAAACAGCCAACTATGTCAAACCTTTTGGCGTCGTCTTCTAAACAAGATGATGATGGACTACGAGCCTCATATAACGTTTTATTGTTAATTTCAAAAGCAGGAAAACCACACACAATTGGCGAGGAATTAATTTTGCCGGCAGTCAAAGAGATATTAAAAACTGTTCTTCATCATAAGACACCGTCAGATATCATCAAAAAAATTCCTCTCAGTAATAATTCAGTGCAAAAAAGAATAGATGAAATGGCAAAAGACGTCGAAATATCGTTATGTGATTACTTAAAGACTTGCAAATTTTCCATTCAACTCGATGAATCAACTCTACCAAATAACGAAGCTCTACTCTTATCATACGTACGATTTATAAAAGAAGAAAAAATTCATGAAGAGTTATTATTTGCTAAAAATTTGGAATCTGATACAAAGGGAGAATCTATATTTAATACCATGCAAAAGTTTTTTCAAGAGAAAGAAATTCCTATTTGCAATATTTTGTCTGCTGCTACTGATGGTGCTCCAGCAATGACAGAGCGTCATAATGGTTTCATAGCGCATTTGAAACAAGCAGTACCAAATGTACTCGTTGTACATTGTATTATTCATCGTCAGCATTTGGTTGCAAAAAATTTGAATGAACGTCTGCATACGTCGCTCGATTACGTTATTAAAGCAATCAATAAGATTAGAAGCAATTCATTGAATGACCGATTATTTGGTAAGTTTTGTAATGAAAATTATGAAGATTACAATCGCTTGCTGCTGCACAGAAGTACGTTGGCTCTCTAAAGGTGTTTGTCTGAATCGTTTTTTCAATCTATTTGACTCAATACTGGACTTTCTTGAAGACAGAGACGAAAAATTGCGCGAAAACCTGATTACGTCAAAAAATGACATCGTTTATTTGACAGACCTGTTTAAAATATTTAATCAAGTTAATTTACAATTGCAAGGTGATGAGTTGAATTTAATTAAAACAAAAAACGTCATAGCTGCTTTTGCGGGAAAACTTCTTCTATTCAAACGAAATCTAGGTAGAGATGAATACAACCACTTTCTCACATTATCAGCAGTCTCTGCAGAACCGGAAGATTTACTTACTTACTGCCAACACTTGGAAGTTCTTCATGTTGATTTTACGTAGCGTTTCCAAGGTATTTTAAACAGGAATATACCGAGTTGGGTTTTAGATCCTTTCGCAAACACAGATACTGAAGAATCATCAAATTTGGAAGAGGAACTCTTAGAACTCACGACTAACGAAGTACTCAAAGTAAAATTCAAACATGGATACCAAGAGTTCTGGCTTCAAAAATCAATACCAGTTCTCTACCCTGGATTGTGGGCAATTGTACAGAAGTTTTTAATCGCATTTCCTTCGTCCTATATGGCTGAGCGTGTATTCAGTGCAGTAGCTAATTTACTGTCAAAGAAGAGGAACAGACTACACATCACTGAACGTGGCGATATGCGATTGATGTTAACGAAATTGGAACCCGACATTAACAAATTGTTAACACTCCACCAGCCTCAACCATATCATTAATTTTTTTTATTTATTATTAATTTTGTGTTTATCTCATTATTTTTTATTTCTTATTGATTATGCGTTTATTTTTAAAATTTTAATAAACAATTTTATTGTTCATTTGGTTGTCGTTTTATTAATTTCTGCTTTATGATTTTTAATAGATAAATAAACCGATAAATTAGGTACAGATAATATGCAACAATATTTTAATATTTCATAAAAAATTCACTATTATGGACTAGGGGGGGCCTTGAAATTTTTGTTCTCTTCTGAAGGGGGCGATGGTCCAGAAAAGGTTGGGAATCACTGGTCTAGTATTTAATGAGTTATGGATATTTGAAATTTAATAATAACAGTACAGTCACAAAAATTGACCTCAGAAGTTAATTAAAACTTAGTAATAAAATAAGTGTGTATTTTAGAAGTTTGTGTAAAGAATTATTTCACAATTCATCAGTTTTTGTATAAGTTTCTAAGATTGGTATTGTCATTGTTAAACATTCAAATTCTTGATATTCGCTTTCTAGAAATGCTCCTGTAAGATCTATGTGGCAAACAGCTGCTTGAGAAGGTTTTTTTTCATTTTTAGGTAAATCATGTTGTTTACATCTAATAATATGAATCATTTTTATTTGAATAGCTGTAATATTTGATGATCCAGTTAGTTTGAATACTTGAATGTGTGTATGTGTTACTATGCAAAAAAAAAATACCTCCTCAAGCAGCTGCTTGCCACAGAGGTCTGACAGGAGCCTGTCACTTTATATGCCAAAGTAGAAGATCTGAGAGGATGGCAGGACTTCAGCAGAAAAACAACACATACAACCATGCCTTATCTGGGGCTCGAACCCAGGTCCCTTAGATCAGCAGCCAAGCGCGCTAACCACTAAAACTTTGCTGTATATTTCTATGTTATGTTTATACAATGTAATACGTATTGAAACAACCCGGAAATTCTCAGTTTTTGGGTTGTTTATAGGAAAAATTAATATATATTTATGTGTAAAGAATAAGGAAAGAACATATAAAGAATTTCACATAAAATTCTTCAAGCTCACATCACTAATTGCAAATAGTACTGATTCCTTCAGTAACAGTCCACTTCAGAAACATTTGAATTTCGTAAATTTTAAATTTTTTTTTAGAATATTGATATTTTCTCTCCCATTGAAAAAAAGTGTAGTTCGTATCCTCGGTAACATCGTGTTCAGAATACCAATTCAACTCTAAGTCATAAAAATAATTTATTCCCTTCTTTTCATAATCGTGTCAATGCTCGTTTTTTGCTACGATTAACAGAAGCAAGAGATGAAGCTTCCTGTAATAAAATTGCAAACTCTGTTAATCCCTTTTTAATTAGGGAACATCTAACAACGCTAACCGATGAACAGCAATAGGTTTTTAACTGTGTGTCTTGTTTTCCTGTGCAATAAAGATTGATTAAGTAGAATCATTTTCATTTCAAGGAGCATAGGTAGCCGACGGGCGATCTTTTATCTTGGCCGACGATCATACTCTAAAATCTCAGATGAGAGATATAGTATTTCTTCCTACTGCCTATCCAGCAGTAAAATGTATTTGATGGGACGTTATTGCCTTCTGGTTCTGCGCTGATACCCTGTAGGTAGTGGATTAGGCTTTTAATCGTCGTAAGTAGGTTCAATCCCCAATTAAAATGGTAGGATATATCAAATTATATTCATTTTGTAAATGAGAGCCACATTTTAGTGCTGGACATAATTTCTGCTGCCGATCAAGTTTAGAACGGGTTACATCGTTTAGAGCGCAGATATTTAACTTAAGGGTTCTTGGACCATCGTGTAACCCTAGAACCTATTCTCTGCTTCCTGGCAGCCTAACTCCTAAATAAAAATACATAGATACAAATCACCGTATAGAGTAACAGAAGTATCCGAAAGGGAGGTTGGGCGACTCAATGGGTTGGGTTGTTTTACTGCTGAGTGGCACTTTTTTTTGCACAAAATGGGCTAAATGTCCAGGTCACAAAGACCCCGATGTCTCAGAGAAGGTTGGGGAGGGGGGAAGACCCACTGGACAGCTGTTAGGAGACAGATGGTAGCCTCCGGTTAAGGCCATCCAGCATGTTCTTTAAATGGAGAGGATATGGCTCTCCCACACACGGGATCCACGCCCTAACTCCCTTTCGACAGACCTGCGGAAACAGACCCCGGATACCGACCGATAGATATGTTTCTCTTACTGTGTGGTGACGTGAGAGCGTGCTTCAAACTGTCCTATCGGCAGATTTCACTGCCCTGTAATTCCCTAGATACTTGCTCGATTGGTCCTAATTTTTTTATGCGGGTGCCCCTAGTATGGCCCTCTGTTGGGTGAAAAGATCGAGTCCCTATCTTCCACGGAGAGGATTTGATCCTACTCCGAATGTCGGGGATCTGGGAGAACTGCCAATTTGTGAAAGGAACGTTTTATGCTAAACTTTTGGTGCGAAAATGGAGAACTTAGGTACAGGGGCGGCGTTACAGCACGTGCAACCGCACCGAGTGCCATTATTTCAGGGGCGGAAAGTTTGCAAACTGACGACCCTATCTGGGGCAAAGTTGACTCGAGTAAGTACGACCTGTTTTCAACAGATTTTCAATTGCTTTTTAAAAGAAAGTTTATTTTCAAAGCGAATAAGGTTTTTAATTTTTCTTCATTAATACCTTCTAACGATGGAAATTCGAACTAATTAATAGGTGATTGGAAGATTGCAAATATCAATATTTTATTAATACTTACAGAACTGGAAAACAAATTTCATTCATCTCTTAAAACATAAAATGTTTGGCCCCCTCCCCCCTCCCCGGAAGAAAGTGGGCAAATCCTTGCTACTAATGTAAGCCTGATATATATAATCATCGTACCTTATCATCAAAGTTTTAAACTTCTAAATTAAATAGATTATTTGCACTCTTCGTTTAAAGTTTTGGCATTGTCTACTTTTTCCGCAGCAGAAGAGGGAGATTTAAAATTATTGGAAGATTTGGAAAATGCAAATCGTCATATTTGATCAGAAAGGGGCGGCAAAATGCTAGCGTAAAATAGCAAAATAGCTCTGCGTAGGTACAGTCGCTCAAAAAAAAAATATCCGAACACTATGGTTGATTACAAAATTCAGAAAACATATCTGGCAACGTTTTTTTTGGAAATTAGTGATCTGGCAACCTTCGTGTCACGTGACACGAGTACTTTCGGTTCAAATATTAGCAGGATGTACATAGTATAATAACAAATAGTGTACTAGTGAGCCCCCTCCCAACTTTTGAGAATGCTAGTAATGGTAACGGAAGCAAAAAGTGATTCAAGTTGTGCATATTTCAATGATTTTTCAAGAAATTTTTAGATACTTCCAAAACAGAAGGTTATACTGCAATGGGAATCCAGTCTCTTGCATTCTGTCCTTTTTCCCCGGCTCAATATTGTTATTTATCCCCACCTCCCTTCCTTCTTGTCGGGAAATCTCCAATTTCTTAAATAAATTTTACAGCACGCTTGGCTACTGATCTAAGGAACCTGGATTCGACCCCGGGAAAGGCTGTGTGTTGTTTTTCTGCTGAGGTCCTGCCATCCTCACAGACCTTCTGTTATGGAATATAAACTGACAGGTTCCTGCCAGACCTCTGTGGCAAGCAGCTGCTTGAGGGGGTATTTTTATGGAAAAAAATTTAATTAAATACAAATAAAAAATTTCAATAAAAATCTAACTAAATCTCAATTTTCAAAAATATTCGTTCGATATTGAAAGATTAATGCAAAGTTCAATATTTAACACCAGCAATACTATTCATAAGATATTAACCTCAAAAGTTTAAATTTAAAAGCATGAATATTCGAAATAATGATTCATTCATGGAAAATGAGGATGATATGTTTCGAACTGTTTAATGAAGTAAGCGTACATTTTAGAAGTTTGGGCAAATATATATTTTTATTTTTGCCAATTTTTTTAACGTTTTTAGGATGTATCAATGTTCTTAAATATTTCAACTGGCATAAATATGCGCGAAAATTTTGTTTAAGATCGTTATCTTCGGTCCCATTTTTACGTAAAAAGCGCATATTTAAGCAATTACAGAGCTTCTAAATTGACTTTTCCTTTACATAACTTGTGATTCTAATATCAGTAGAGCTCTAACAAAATGAATAGTGAATGCACACACATGTTCAGAGGGACTTGTGCAGGGTGTCGGATATTTTGTCAGAGAACTTCATGTGCAATTAATGAAATGTACAGTCGCTCAAAAAATATCCAAACACCATGGCTGATTACAGAATTCAGAGAAAAATATCTGGCAACGATTTTTTTAGAAATTAGTGATCTGGCAACCTTCGTGTCACGTGATTACAGAATTCAGGAAAAATATCTGGAGCGTGTACAGCAACTGTACACGCTCCAGTTACCGTTCACAGCAAACTGGAGCGTGTGCAGTTACTGCACACTCTCCAGTTTGCTGTGAACGGTAACTGCACACGCTCAATATTTCCGTGAGTGAGCCCACAAGATCTAGTATCAAAATAATGTGACCACCTACAGTCGCTCAAAAAAGTATCCGAACACTATGGTTGATTACAGAATTCAGAAAAAATATCTGGCAACGATTTTTTTAGAAATTAGTGATCTGGCAACCTTCGTGTCACTGACACGAAGGTTGCCAGATCACTAATTTCTAAAAAAATCGTTGCCAGATATTTTTTCTGAATTCTGTAATCAACCATGGTGTTCGGATATTTTTTGAACGACTGTACTTAATGTATACTAACAGAGAAATTTTTATATAAGTCCACAGTGACCACAACATTAAAGGTTGAAAATTGTATTTGAAAAATAAAAATGAAATTGAAAAAATAAAAATCGAAAGGTTTTTCCCATAAAAAAATACCCCCTCAAGCAGCTGCTTGCCACAGAGGTCTGACAGGAGCCTGTCAGTTTATATGCCATAGTAGGCCTGAGAGGATGGCAGGACCTCAGCAGAAAAACGACACTCACAACTTACCCTTAGATCAGTAGCTAAGCGCTCTAACCACTCGGCCACGTGACAGCTCTTTTTCCCGTAATATTCCACGTAATATGCTTTATGTACTTAAATTTATGGTTATGAAGAGAGAGATTTATTGGCCCTGTAATATTATTTATTGGTGGTGCTTTAATAAGAATTCTTATATCTTTATTGTCTTTTTTTCATGTTTATTAATAGTTATGAACTCTCTGCTAACTACGAATATACTTTTCAGTTTTGCTGTAGTTGTTACAATCTACTTGTTAATTTTATGTTCACTAATCAAGCAATTTCTCGAGCAACGAAATGTAAAATAGACATTTTCAGTAGCCTTCCAAGTAACCATGGCAATGTGTTCGTGTCCAAGTGCTATATCGTGTCGACAAAGGGTACATACTCCAATTCAGCCGTGTATGACCAACATTTGTCATTGACATCACTTTCAGCGACCTTCGAGTGAAGGATTGAGAGAGAACACGCTTCAGCTGCACTGTCTCTAGGGATCAGTGGGAGTCACTGCGGTTACGGATTTCATCTTTACATTCATAACAACGTTTCTAACTAATCATCCACCAAAGAAACGGAATTTCTCTCGCGAACAATTTCCGCGTCGTTGCACTCTCCTAAATTTGGTTTCATTGCTTTGCTATTTCTGCTGACAAATCGTAGATTTTGTTTTGAGATATATGGATGGGATCGCTCTTTTAGCAGAGTGTTGAGTTGTTTTGGCTCTCAGAGGCACTTTTTTTTGCACACGGTATTGTTGTTGGGTTGTTTTACCTCTGAGCGACACTTTTTTTTTACAGAATGGGCTAAATGGCCAGGTCACAAGGACCCCGAGGGCTCAGAGAAGGTTGGGAGGAGAGAATCCACTGGGCAGCAGTTGGGAGACAAATGATAGTCTCAAGTCAAGGTCATCCGGCTTGTTCTTTAAACTGCACAGGGTATGGCTTTCCCACGCACAGACCACGACTTAGCGTTATATACGACGGACGGCGGCCTTTCCAAGATAATCGGTGTCCCATACTGACCATGGGCAGAGCAGGGGAGTTTTGTGGAGATAAATCTCAACGCTGGCCTAGGCGGGACTCGAACCTATGAAATGCAGATTACGGGCCTGGTGTACTACCGACTGAACCATACTGCCCCTGCCTACAATGTGCTAAATAGCCATGCCACAAGCAGGGATCTAGGGGGGGGGGGGTCAAGGGTCAAGCCCTTTAAGAATGCTAGTAAGGGTAATGAAGGAAAAAAAATATTGCACTTGTACAGTCGTTCAAAAAATATCCGTGTCACGTGACACGAAGGTTGCCAGATCACTAATTTCTAAAAAGATCGTTGCCAGATGTTTTTTCTGAATTCTGTAATCAACCATGGTGCTCGGATACTTTTTCGAGCGACTGTACATATTTCAAGCATGTTTCAAGAAAATTTTTAAAGGTGTTTGGTTGATGCTAATCTTAGATAAATCTCACTCTGCTACAGTAGGTCGAACCTGGGAACTACAGATTGCGATCTTGGCTCGCTATCGAGTGATTCAACCTCTGACCCCCCCCCTCCCCCTCCTTCTGCTTTAGGAAAGGGCTAGAAGAAATTTGAACGAGATAATTTTTTTACTGAAATTCTCTCTGGTGTCTATTATCTACTCTGATGCTACTTGATGTCGTCTGGTATCTCCAATCAATGTGTTTAATAAAACTGCAATGGACTGGTTAGTACAGGCCACAAGCAACAATCTGAATCATTTGTGACATGAGGATTAAATTGTAAAACGCGGAAATTTGCAACTCAGACAACAATTATCCTTGTTAAAAGATATTGCAACTGAAGTTTAAGAAATGCTGTAAAAAGAGGATTCACTTTTTAACTGTGAGGCACTGAAAGACAAAAAGGTAGAAATACTATGATGGGTTATAATGGCAAACTGACGTTGGGAAAGAATGAAGCATTTTAAACACACTATGCCCAGAGAAGGATTTATAGTCTATGGTGTGCTGACCTTTTTTTGACGGACACTATTCGTTTTCATCTAATAAAGTCTACTATGCCCGAAATTTTGAATTTGGTGGACTCTCAGCAATACGAGACCCTACTTCTGCGCATATTGCGCATACCTGTAAATAGGTCCCTGATAATATTTGAAACCAAATATACTGTTCTGGATAAAAAGAAACATAGTAAACATGATCACCTTGAGTGATAAAGCAATCCTATTATTACTTACAAAAAAAAAGGGCGAACCTTTCTTCTCTTAACAGACAATGAACTATACAGGGAACTTGATGAGAAATACAACATAGACGAGGAAAAAAATACTTAAATTTTTTGATCAAACCTAAAGAAAAGTCAAAGGGTTCGGTTGGGTTGTTTTACCTCTGAGCGGCACTTTTTTGCACACCATGGGCTAAATGGCCAGGTCACATGGATCCCGAAAGCTCAGAGAAGGTTGGGGGAGGGGACCCACTGGAACAGCTGTTGGGAGACAGATGGTAGCCTCCCGTCAAGGCCATCCAGCGTGTTCTTTAATGTGCACAGGGTATGGCTCTCCCGCACACGGGGCCACGGCTTAACGTCCCATCCGACGGACGGCGGCCTTTCCAAGCCCATCGGTGTCCCCTACTGGGGCAGGGCGGAGAATTTTGCGGAGATAAATCTCAACGCTGACCCAGCTGGGACTCGACCTGGAAACTACAGATTACGAGCCTGGCGCGCTACCGACTGAGCCACCCCCGCCCAAAAGTCAAACAAAACTGGATTTTTATCTAAGTATAGCAGAAGAAACCACCTTCAATAAGCTTCTGAAACTTTTGAAATTTAAACGGTTTCTTTCGCATTTAGAGGAGGCTGAATTCCAAAGCAGCTTGTGTTTTTCAGACAGCTTCTGTTTACAACGAAAACACATCGCACAACTGCCCTAGTTGCAGAAATTGGATATCAAATGGAAAACAATGAATTTGCAAATTGATATTTTTTTAGACATATATGCTAATTTTTAACAGTTTCGGCAAAAAAGGCGAAAACGCATCGGTTGTTTTTTTCGTGCGACAGATTTTATTTGTTTGTTTTCAAAAACGAGCGAACTTTTAACTTTGGTTTCTGTCCTTCCACCTTTAGACATTCAATTCTTTTGTTTTTGGAGATATATTTTAAAATATTTTTGTATTGGATATGATAGCCGTCCCATGGCCGAGTGGTTAGCGCGCTTGGCTACTGATCTAAGGGACCTGGGTTCGAGCCCCGGGTAAGGCTTGGATGTTTGTGTCGTTTTCCTGCTGAGGGCCTGCCATTCTCTCAGACCTTCTACTGTGGCATATATACTGACAGGCTCCTGTCAGACCTCTGTGGCAAGCAGCTGCTTGAGGGGGTATTTATTTATTTATTATTGGATAGGTACTGATAAAATATTACGATTTGCGTTTTCAAATCTTCCGAATAAGGTGGAAAATTCCCAAGCTTCAAACGAATATTGCAAATAATCTATTTATTTCAGAAATTTGAAATTTTGGTAATAAGATACGATGATTAATAGATTTACATTAGCAGCAACGATTTCTCCAGTTATTCCCATGGCGGGGGGGGGGGGGGGGACCAAAATTTTTTGCTTTAAGAGAAAAAGCAAAAATTATTTTTCTGTTCTATAGGTCTTAATAAAATAACGATATTTGCAATCTCCCAAACCATCCATTTGCTCTAATTTCCACTGTTAGCGAGTATTAAAGAAGGGAAATAAAAAATTTAATTCTCTTTGAAAACAAACATTTTATACTCGCCAGATGTGATATGTTATTATTCTAGTTTACTACTACTAATAACAATTGATTCTTGCTAGGTGGCTATATAAAGCCAATATACAAATAATTTAAAGGATAGCTAAGATATCCAGATGTCTTGACGCCCCTGTACATTTGAAAAGATTAAAATATAATGCGAAAAATGCAAATATGCACAAAGACAAGCAAAACCATTAGATCCATAAATAAAATGTTAATAAACTACGTGGACGAAGAGAAACATGAAATATTAAGGTGAATTTTCTAATAGAATGAATGTAAAAGGAGGAATACGTGGAAGAAAAACTTACAGCAAAGAACAACAGATGATGAAACAGGGGAAATGAAACTTCTGAGTAATCCGGAGAAATAACAAAGAATCGATTAAGTAAAGGAGATAGGGCAGGGAGTGGAGATAGAGCTGGTTAAATCTCTAAACTATTCTGAATTTTGGGTTGGGTTGTTTTACCTCTGAGCGGCACTTTTTTGCACACCATGGGCTAAATGGCCAGACCACAAGGACCCCGAAGGCTCAGAGAAGGTTAGGGGAGGGGACCCACTGGAACAGCTGTTGGGAGACAGATGGTAGCCTCCCGTCAAGGCCATTCAGTGTGTTCTTTAACGTGCACAGGGTATGGCTCTCCCACACACGGGGCCACGGCTTAACGTCCCATCCGACGGACGGCGGCCTTTCCAAGCTCATCGGTGTCCCCTACTGACCGTGGGCAGGGCGGGGAATTTTGCGGAGATAAATCTCAACGCTGACCCAGCTGGGACTCGAACCTGGGAATTACAGATTACGAGCCTGGCGCGCTACCGACTGAGCCACCCCCGCCCCTGGCTCATAAAGCAAATCATCAATATCCTGAATGGGGCTCATAAAATAAATCATCGATATTCTAAATGGGGCTCATGTAGCAAATCATCGATATTCTAAATGGGGCTCATGTAGCAAATCATCGATATTCTAAATGGGGCTCATGTAGCAAATCATCGATATTCTAAATGGGGCTCATGTAGCAAATCATCGATATTCTAAATGGGGCTCATATAGCAAATCATCGATATTCTAAATGGGGCTCATATAGCAAATCATCGATATTCTAAATGGGGCTCATATAGCAAATCATCGATATTCTAAATGGGGCTCATATAGCAAATCATCGATATTCTAAATGGGGCTCATATAGCAAATCATCGATATTCTGAATGGGGCTCATATAGCAAATCATCGATATTCTAAATGGGGCTCATATAGCAAATCATCGATATTCTAAATGGGGCTCATATAGCAAATCATCGATATTCTAAATGGGGCTCATATAGCAAATCATCGATATTCTAAATGGGGCTCATATAGCAAATCATCGATATTCTAAATGGGGCTCATATAGCAAATCATCGATATTCTGAATGGGGCTCATATAGCAAATCATCGATATTCTAAATGGGGCTCATATAGCAAATCATCGATATTCTAAATGGGGCTCATATAGCAAATCATCGATATTCTAAATGGGGCTCATATAGCAAATCATCGATATTCTAAATGGGGCTCATATAGCAAATCATCGATATTCTAAATGGGGCTCATATAGCAAATCATCGATATTCTGAATGGGACTCTTTGCTCCCAGTTTTTCTGACCAAAAATTTTTAAGTGCATAACTAAATGATTTTTCCAATTCATTGTATCCATTGTAAATGTATATTTTTGTTTTTTAATTTATTTTTTAATCTTATTTTCTTTGTTCCTCAAAAATGTTTTTTTGCCAACTCATTAGAAATATGAATATTCACTTTTAAGTAGAAAATTTTTCTCGCGGATCTTTAAGAACGTAACCTTTTCTCTACTGGCTCTTCGCTATCTTTGGTGTAGCCACCATTGTCTCAAAAGAAATGGAATGCTGTAGTTTTGGAATTTTACTTCAAAATTAAAAGAAATGACTGAAATCCGTGTAAGAGAGTATAGGTAATAATAGGTATTTCGAAAAATAAATACTGTTTAATTAGTTTTAATTTCATGTAAAAATTACTAACATGGGGTTTATAGGACAGTATACATTGAAAAACGAAGTGAAGCACGCGCGTTACTCGATGCACGGTGAAAAAACGTTTATTACGTGTCAGCTTTAGTTTTTCCTATCTTTTCCCCTTAACAAAGGGGCGTGGGTGGTTTAGTCGGTAGTGCGCCAGGCTCATAATCTGCAGTTCCCAGGTTCGAGGCCCAGCTGGGTCAGCGTTGATTTATCTGCTGAAAACTCCCCGCCTTGCCCACGGTCAGTAGGGGACACCGATGGGCTTGGAAAGAAAGACCGCCGTCCGTCGGATGGAACGTTAAGCCGTGGCCCCGTGTGCGGGAGAGCCATACCCTGTGCACGTTAAAGAACACGCTGGATGGCCTTGATAGGAGGCTACCATCTGTCTCCCAACAGCTGTTCCAGTGGGTCCCCTCCCCCAACCTTCTCTGAGCCTTCGTGGTCCATGTGACCTGGCCATTTAGCCCATGGTGTGCAAAAAAGTGCCGCTCAGAGGTAAAACAATTCAACCCAAAAAGCCTTAACAAAGCCATGAATTACCTCTAACCCAATTATTCATTTTCAGTTATCACAGTCACGCAGAGAGTGACAAGACACTCTGGTCGTGTGTCCATCATAGGACCACGACTTTTCTTGAATAATAATATTCCTTATTTAACAATTATACAGTTATTGCGGTGGATGTTAACATGTGACGTAAGTTATGACATCAGTGTTGTTGGTGAGAGACCAGAATCGCGCAAGAACTGATTGAATCACTCTTAATGATGTCTATATAATAAACTTTGTGAAGGAAATTATCAACGAGGTTGACAGAAGTTCTACGGAATTGGGGAAAAAATTATTTTATTGGAGTAAATTAATTGGTCTAAATATTAAATAGCAGTAAATATGAACTATCCACAAAAATCTTTCGTTAATTACAGTTAATTTCTAAATAATTTAATTAGTTAATAGATAAATTATTACTGTACAAATACATATTAATTTGAGCTTTTTTCACTCTATTACTTTATGTAATTATGTATTGTAATTATGTGTTTGGAGCCAACTGATTTTATTCCTCATTTGTGACGTTTCTCAGAAGGTTCATTGATGATGTTCTTCCTCAGCCTAATGGCAACATTCTAGCTTTGGATTATTTTACCCTGAGCAGCACTTTTTTGCACACAATGGCCTAAATGACCAGGTCACAAGACCCCCAAGGGTTAAGAGACAATCGAGGGAAGGAATTTCACTGGACAGTTGTTAGTAGACAGATGGTACAGTCGCTCAAAAAAGTATCCAAACACCATGGTTGATTACAGAATTCAGAAAAAATGTCTGGAGCGTGTACAGCAACTGTACACGCTCCAATTACCGTTCACAGCAAACTGGAGCGTGTGCAGTTACTGCACACACTCCAGTTTGCTGTGAACGGTAACTGCACACGCTCAATATTTCCGTGAGTGAGCCCACACGATCTAGTATCAAAATAATATGACCACCTACAGTCGCTCAAAAAAGTATCCGTGTCACGTGACACGAAGGTTGCCAGATCACTAATTTCTAAAAAAATCGTTGCCAGATATTTTTTCTGAATTCTGTAATCAACCATGGGGTTGGGATATTTTTTGAGCGACTGTATCCTCCCGTCAAGAACATCCAACGTGTTCTTTAACGTGCACAGAGTATGGCTCACCTGCTTACTGGCACATGCCGTAATTTCCCTCCGACTCTGCACGGAACTGAAATTCCTTAGTTGCAAAACATGAAGTCATAAGAGTAAACTTATATAAGCTGTTTCAATTACATATTATGCGCTGGGTTGGGTTGTTTTACCTCTGAGCGACACTTTTTTGCACACCATGGGCTAAATGGCCAGGTCACAAGGACCCCGAAGGCTCAGAGAAGGTTGGGGGAGGGGACCCACTGGAACAGCTGTTGGGAGACAGATGGTAGCCTCCCGTCAAGGCCATCCAGCGTGTTCTTTAACGTGCACAGGGTATGGCTATATATTAATGTGCACAGGGTATGGCTATATATTAATGTGCACAGGGTATGGCTCTCCCGCACACGGAGCCACGGCTTAACGTCCCATCCGACGGACGGCGGCCTTTCCAAGCCCATCGGTGTCCCCTACTGACCGTGGGCAGGGCGGGGAATTTTGCGGAGATAAATCTCAACGCTGACCCAGCTGGGACTCGAACCTGGGAACTACAGATTACGAGCCTGGCGCGCTACCGACTGAGCCACCCCGCCCCATTATGCGCTGCTAATTCTTCTTCAATGGTAAAAACCTACTTCAAACATGAGTTGTCTCGCATTCACCATCGTTATTTGACGAAGTGCCATTTCTGAAGTGCCAGAATTCTTTATTAAAATATTAGAGTTCGCAATATCATCACGTGAAAACGTCTCGAAAAACACTAATTACCCTCTCTAATGGCGATCATTGATTTCATGGGGGTTAGAAGAGAAAATCTGAACGTTGGCACACACGGGGAACCCAACCTGTGAGCATCATCATCATTGATTGAGCGAACTTTTGTCTCATCTGTGTTTATAACCAAACAGAATATAACTTTGAAAAACGATTTCTTGATTAAAACCGTGCCACTTCAAAATTGTGAGGTCTCGTTTCCAACTAGCCAGTTTTCAAATGATTGGAATATCTGATTATTGGTTTATAAGGTTATTGTGTTTTTTTTTATGTGCGAGCCGTCCCGTGGCCGAGTGGTTAGCACTCTTGGCTACTGATTCAATGAGACCTGGGTTCGAGCCCCGGGTAAGGCATGGATGTATGTGTCGTTTTTCTGCTGAGGTCCTCACAAACTTTTTACTTTGGCGTATAAACTGACAGGCTCCTGTCAGACCTAGGTGGCAAGCAGCTGCTTGAGGGGGTATTTATTATTTTATTTATACTTGTTGTTGGTTGGTTGTTTTACCTCTGAGCGGCACTTTTTTGCACACAATGGGTTAAATGGCCAGGTCACAAGGACCCCGAAGGCTCAGAGAAGGTTGGCGGAGGGGACTTACTGGACGGCGGCCTTTCCAAGCCCATCGGTGTCCCCTACTGACCGTGGGCAGGGCGGGGAGTTTATATTTGTGTAACATAAACAAATGGATATGCAGCAAAGTGCTGAAACCCTTTTTATATTGTAAAATATTTCAACTTATTTTTAAATTTGCAATGCTTATTGATCGATTTATTAATATCCCATGCTATTAAATGGTTAATATGGAATGCTTGTACATGTGTTGTAAACATTGGGATCGAATGTATTGAATTATATCTCCTCACCCTTCTTAGTGCTTCAATGAACATGTTTTCCAAGGCAGTTCTCGACAATCAAACACTCTAGCACAGGGGTAGACAAACTGCGGTCCTTCTAACAATTTTATCGGGCCAGAGTGAAAATTGAAACACAATTAGCTACAACGTCATTGAAGCCGAATGTTCAGCATCTCATTTCTGGATCTAGTTCTATCCTTCACATATTGCTTATACAAACCAACATTAATTTTGATATTAAAATAAACTTGATATTAATTTTTTTAGTTTTCGTTATCATTTTGTACCTCGTCCCCCCCCCCCCTCGTCGAAACCAACTGGCTTACAAAGGAAACGGTTTCGAGATATTTGTAAAATGAAGCGAAATCAGAAGGTTTTAGAGGTAATCAAGTTTTTCTTATTTTTTTGCAACTGTTTTCTGATGACAACAAATTGCTTCGTGAATGACTGATCATCAGTTTAAGGTAAGATCTAGGTTACTTTATTCGTAATCTGAATATAATGTTAATAAATATGTGTAAGGAGCAAACTTTTTGTTGGTTAAAATAGAAGTTTGGAGTTTCTTACACATTACGTATGAGAAAAAAATCGGAATTTTGAGCTTCGGCCGGCAGCTTACTATTGACTATGAAGGAAAATTTTTGATTTCGGCCGCAAGTTTACCGCTTGTGGAAAAACAGAAATTCTGGCTTCCGTACGCTATGTGTTAATCATTGGTTTAAATAAACAAACTGTAATCATTTGATTTTAATATTAACAATTAAGTTAACATAAAGATAAATACAGGACAATTACTGCAAAGGCCAAGAATATAGAATTGAGCAACGCCTCCTATAATAGAAAGCCAATAAACCAAGTTACGGCATCATCGTAATTAGTCCTATGTCTAGAAAATTTCTTAGATATTTATTTATAATTTTATTATTGTATTATTATTTATAATAATGTTTATTATAAATGTACCTTATTCAGAAGAAAAAATATTCGTATTTAATAGAAATTACACTGTTTTACAAGGTTTTTATAACATGAACAATTGTAGTTGCCTTGAACTATTTTTCAGATGCTGATTTCAGATCTGGCCTTAAAAAAATCGAGAGCACGTCACTTTTTACGTAATTGGTCATTTTGACTCCTATTAAGATTTTTCCTGTACCAACACCTCCAGGCAACTGGGAGGATACTAGATATTTTACTTTTTGTGGCTGACAACTGATTGCCAAGGGGAGAAAACATATATAACAGTAACCTAAGCTTAGGCCGCCATTGTTGTTGTTTTTTCATTGTAGGAGGAACACGTGCTCTACGTTGAAGAGTGAATTTTGGTGTTTAAATGGCACAAAGGCAGCGTTGTGGATGTGTTAATGAGCCAGATAAGTTTTGTCATGTGTGTGGAAATTACATTTTAAAATGCCAGGGTCGTTCTTTGACAAAGATTGGGAAGAAACCCTATAACTTGTATTTTGGATGTCATGTTGGAGATTAGGACAAACCATGGCTCTACACGTGTCCTGCATTTCGTTCTTTGTTGGCCTCAGTGAATGGTTGAAAATTAAGATAAAATCCATGCCCTTTGCAGTTCCAAAGGTTTGGGTGAGCCAACTAGTCACTTGCATGATTTCTATTTTTGTTTAACTAACGTGTCGGGCTTTTCAAAAAAGGACAAAAGCAAAATACAATATCCAAATATGCCTTCAGCCATAAGGCCAGTTCCTCATAGAGAAGATCTTCCTATATTAATCTCTCCAATCAACTGGGAGGAAAGGGATTCACATTCATCAGAGGAAGACTTTGAAGCACATACAGATCCTGATTTTACATACTCCCCCAAAAAGTTAGACGAGCCTCATCTGATTCAGCAAAATGAACTAATGATCTTGTTCGAGACCTAGGACTTTCAAACAACAATTTGAGGTTTTTAGGTTCAAGACTTCAAGACCAACTTCTGGCCAAGGGTACCAGAGTTTCTCTGTTCAAAAAGAGAAATTTGACTTTATTTGCTTATTACGAGATGCAAGATGGTTTACAGATGCAGATATTTCAGGGCTGATGGAAGAAATTGGAACAACTCACGATCCTAAGGAATGGCGTCTATTTATAGATTCGTCAAAATTCAGCTTAAAAGCTATCCTTTTGCATAAAGGAAACCAAAAACTTTCCATTCCAGTGAGACACGCTGTCTAAATGAAGGAAACGTATGAAAGCATGGAAAAAACACTCACTGCTATAAAATATGATCAGTTTAAGTGGACAATATGTGGTGACCTAAAAGTCATATCTGTCTTGTTCAGGCTTCAAGGAGGCTTCACAAAATTTTGCTGTTTTCTGTGTTTGTGGGACAATAGTGCCAGAAACAAAAGACTGGCCCAAAAGAGATGTTTTTATTCTTGGAAAGAGAAATCTGCGGTATTGTATTGTATTGTTTTACCTCTGAGCGGCACTTTTTTGCACACCATGGGCTAAATGGTCAGGTCACATGGACCCCGAAGGCTCAGAGAATGTTGGGGGAGGGGACCCACTGGAACAGCTGTTGGGAGACAGATGGTAGCCTCCCGTCAATGGCCATCCAGCGTGTTCTTTAACGTGCACAGGATATGGCTCTCCCGCACACGGGGCCACGGCTTAACGTCCCATCCGACGGACGGCGGCTTTTCCAAGCCCATCGGTGTCCCCTACTGACCGTGGGCAGGGCGGGGAATTTTGCGGAGATAAATCTCAACGCTGACCCAGCTGGGACTCGAACCTGGAAACTACAGATTACGAGCCTGGCGCGCTACCGACTGAGCCACCCCCGCCCCCAAATCTGAGGTATAAGCCTCTAGTTGACCCCTCTAGTTCACCACTACACATCAAACTGGGGCTTATGAAAAACTTTGTAAATTCTATGGACAACACGGATACACGTCTTTTGCACTTAAAAGAAAAATTTCCAAAATTAAGTGATGCCAAACTCAAAGAAAAGATGTGCAATAAATGTCCAATAAATTCTTAACATAAGAGGAATGAACTTGGAAGAAACTTAAGTGAGATTGTAACATAACAACAGCTTGTTGTATAAAAAGAAATCTCACGGTTATTAAAGTATTTAAAAAAGAGAAACAAAGTTATTTTTTAGCAACTCAAAGCAGTACTCTTGTGAAGGACAAAAGTGGCATCGATTTGCGAGAAGGAGACAATGAAATAACAGCAGATAATAATTGATATTAGAAACCAAATTACTTTTCTACGAACAGAAGTAGAATATTCTCCTTAATATATGCATGCGAATGGCTCTGTTTTCGAAGGCATCGTGAAAAATCTTTCATTACAAAAACTACATAATGCAAAACGAAGTCAATGCACAGAATACAAATGCTTTGATAAAAATTTCTTCAGGTGCTTGGTGAAAATGATTCGATGTTCGCTAGCAATTCCTGAACTTATTATCTACCCAAAGCGAATAATCGTGACTAAGCAGTTAGATCCTGAGTTGTTAATAAGTGTAAGAATGTTAATATTCTTTCCTCCATCTGTCTGTGGAACGTGATGGATAAATGCTCATGTGAGCGTCTATCTCTGTCTTTGCGTTCTGAATGTAGACGATTAATAAGACCAAGAAACACGTATTACATTTCTGTTTGACTAGTGTTTTGTTGATAATTCGTTCTGCCATTTATCCATAAATTCTGAATGATTCATTAAAAAGAACATTTATTACCATTGCTGGCAGCACAGCAGCCTGACAGCATAACGGATTGATTCGGGACACGCAAGCTCTCTGTGTTTGGAGATTAGGTTCTCCTGTTCGTCACGCCCTGGCACCTCGTTCGAGCAGGAAGCTGAGAGACAGAGAAAGGAAAAATTGGTTTGATCTGACCTCGGGAGATGTGCTGCCTGAGCTCATTGGGTAGCAAAAGGTGGAGGGAAGGCGCTGGGGAGGGGGGAAAGTGACAAGAAAAGGAATCGAAATGAAAGGGGAAAGAGGGGAAAGGAGGAACGAAGGAAAGAAGGTGGAAGAAGAAATTGAAATGGAGAAGGAGGAGGAATAAGTAGAAAAGAGTTGAGAAGAAAGGGAATTGAAATAAATAACTAAGAAGGATGAAGATAAAATTACAGAAGGTGGTAAAAAGATTCAAAAAAACAAAGGGGAGAAAATAAGGGGGGGGGGGGAAAGTGTTGAAGAAGGTGAAAAGAAAAGAAAAATTAGATTTTTTTTTTATGAAGAAAATAAAAACCGAATGACTATTTCGAAATATGAGTGTGTGAAAGAAAATTTTTCTGGTCAAAATGGAAAACGAATAAAAGGGGAAAAGTGCAAATTAGAAACACGTAAAAGGGAGAAATTTGGGAAATCAATAAAAGAAAGAAGGAAAAAAGGAAAAAAAAAGTAAAAGGGCAGATGACAGAAAAGTTAAATTACAGGGAATGGAAAATATCACTGCAAGGATGAAAGAAAACAATGAAAGAATGAGAGAAGTAAAGTACTGAAAGGGATGTGAAAGAGGGGATGGATTAAGTGCAGAAAGGGATTAAATAAGAATTAATTAATAGAGTAATGCAAGAAGAGAAATAGAAAGCAAAATATGTAGAAAAGAGGCATAGCAGAGTAGGAAAAAAGGAAAACGTGAATAAAGAACAGAAAAGATGAATTATGAAATAAGGAGATAAAACAACATGGAGTAATAAGTGAAAAAAAAACGCGAAATAAAGATGATGCTGATGAGAAAAAGATACGATAACAGCAAATGAGAACAGATAAAGGGATAGAAACAATTCATGGATAAAAAATGGGAAGGGAAGTAAGATAAATACTAGATTTTGCAAAGCAAAACAAAAAATAGGAAGAAATTATTAAAATGAATAAATAATTAGTGGTAAGAAATAGCAGAAGTGAAACAAAGACAAAATAGCAAAGAGAAATATGAACGAAAGAGAAAGGAAGAAAGAGATGGAATGGAAATGAAATCAGCTAACGAAGTCAAAGATGTGTCACATGTTCCTTGAACATCATAAGTTATGATTGCATAAGTCAGTTAACGATGAACGAAATGGCAAAAAGCCATCAGCATCGACTCTTTGGGATTAAGTCCAGTTTAATCTCCTTCACGTCATCTCTACATTGCTAATAATAGCAGCTAATTCATAACCGTATTAACGAGATCGCGAGAGACTATCCTTTGAGTTTGAAACCTGTCCATGTACGGTCGGTGGTCGGCTACATATGAGTGCTCGCGATTACAGGTTTTACTACCTCGGCAATTACTACCTACTAATCCATCGCTTCAATTACCAGCAATACCTCCAGCCTACCACTTTCTGCTTGCAGTCGCTGTGGGTGAAGCTTATCTGCTAAACTGTGTCCCAGTGTCTCTGCGATCTCGCCATAGTTCAGTGGCAGGCGGCGAGGGCCGAACACCACATACTTCCGCAGATCACCATCCATCACAAGGCCACGTGACTCGTCACGTGACAGCCGCAGGTTTCTGCGAGTCCGCTGCTTGCTTTGAGAGGTACCTGTACCGACGTGTCTCATGCAGAGGGTCACCGCAGGACGGCGGCTGTCGGCGGCAGGGAGGCTTGAGCATCTGTCACTGTCTCCTTTGTACGCAGATTAGCCAAGGTTTGGACGTGAGGGAAACTTGCCGAGGAGCAGCAATAGAGACACAAGCGCTGGTAATGAATGTCAACGATTAATGGATCCGGCTGTAAGGTGGGAGGCTTCGGATTTTTTTACGAAATGTTTTGAATAGTAACGTTGAAAAGAAGGTTTTTTTTTTTCTGAAGGAAAATGTTTTTGTGGACGTTGTAAATTTTAGGTGAATGTGACATATTGTTACATAAGTATGAGACATGGCCATACCTATATATAAAATGAATTACTCCGCAGGCAGTTGACATACCACGGAGGTCTGATAGGAAAATAGAGGTCTGATAGGAGGCTGTCAATGAAATAGGCCATAGAAACAGACCTGTGAGGGAGACTTCAGAAAAAGAGCAACACACCTTAGAAAAAAGAAAACCAGACTTTTTACTGTTGCGAAAAACTCTTGCTTTTTCGGCAGCTCGAACAGTCAATATTTCTATAATCATACTCATATATCAGTATGAAACATACTCCTTCATATATTTCTACGTATTACCTACCTATACATACATGAGTATGATACATATTCACACATACGAGTATATGCGAATATACATATATTTAAACGTGAGTATGAAGTATGTTCTTATGTATATAATCCAATAGCAGTTGGTCTATATGCATTCCAAATTGGATGCCGCGACACCTTAGAGTAGGGGTTTTCAACGTGGGGTACGCGGTAAAATTTTTTGAGGTACGCCGTGAGAACTCAAAAGTCGTTATATCTGATTACCAAGTAAAATGTTTATAATTTCATAAGATTTGTTAAATTGTTTGTGTCATTTTTTTTGTGTTTATCGTTATATGTAATTTATGAATGCAAAATTTAATGTGTGTAAATAAATGTTTTATTTTATTAACATAGTTATACTATAACTATTGTTTATCTATCTACACAAGGGGTACGCCAGTTATATACATATTTTCAGGGGGTACGTGAAGCATAAAAAGTTGAGAACCACTGATTTAGAGTATCCTTAAGTTTCATTTTGGTAATGCATTAATTTTTTTTCTAAAGTTTTACTTTTCTCTCTTCCTCATGTAATTTTTTTAATTATTAAAGGATTTCGGGATATCAAAATATTTTTAATTTGAGCAAAGGGTGTGGCAATAAAAAAAAAAGATTTTGAGAGCTCTGATGTAAATAGGGCCGGATTTCTAATAGGCACGTTACGCACTTCTCTAAGGAGTCAGTTTTACAGTGTTAGATTTCATTCATTCTACTGAAAAGCAAACATTCTTTTCAACTTAAAAAGAGTAAAATAACAGTTATGGTTATCCATTTTTCAAGAGCGGTTAAATGGATTCTATTTCTTGGCAGGATTGAACTTTTAATGGATATGGATGTGAAAATAAAATTTGTTCATTCACAGAGCAGTAAACGAGGTAGACAAATATCTGAAAATGAGCACTTTGATAATCTATGATAATCTATATCGATATTTTTCATTTTGATTTCAATATTTACTGAGAACGGTTAGAGGAAAAGAATTTGTTTAATATTTCGCAAAGCATATACGAGGGGCGTTGAAAAAGTTATTGACATGCATCTCCAGAAGAAAAACTATTGCACTTTCCTCAACAAAACTTTTACTGTCCTTCAAGGGGCGAGGGTGGCTCAGTCGGTAGCGCGCCAGGCTCGTAATCTGTAGATCCCAGGTTCGAGTCCCAGCTGGGTCAACGTTGAGCCCCCTCCCCCAACCTTTTCTGAGACTTCGGGGTCCATGTGACCTGGCCATTTAGCCCATGGTGTGCAAAAAAGTGCCGCTCAGAGGTACAACAACCCTGTCCTTCAAAGTATTCCCCTTCAGCATCTATGTAAAGACGTAGACGTCTGTAGCAATTATGGAATGCTCGATAACACTTACTGTTGAGGAATACTCCACAACTCTGAATGAAAGCATTTTGCAAGGTCTTGCACCCTTGAAAAAGGTTTCCCAGCAAGCTCCTTTTCAATTTCTGGAAACAACCAAAAATCGCATGGTGCAAGATTGGGGAGCTGTTTGATTTTTTCCTACTCCAGAGTGACTATAACTTGCCGAATTCTGTGAGCATTGTAATAATTGTCATGAAGAAGGAGAACTTTTGACACGCCTGTTGTTGGACGCTGCTCCTTCACCTCCTTAACCATTTTGGGATAAACAATATTGGTGTAGTATTGGCCGCTTATAGTCATTTTTTCATGTAAGGTGTGAACTGCTACCACTCCTTGGGAATTAAAAAGAATTAGCAGCATCCTCTTCCTTGAGTGAAAGTCTTGCCAAAGGATTTGGGGACGAGATTCATCTTCCGCAATCCAAACATGGTTGTAGATGTTTTTGGGAGTTGTATAGTAATAAAATCACATCTCGTCATATTTCACAATGTCTTAACCGTTTGGGGCCACAAGTTTAAACATTGCCAACATCTTCTTGAACGAGTTGGCACTAACCCTTTCTGCTGTTCTCAGTTTATGAGTTATCCATTTGGGGGTATACCATTATGGAGTACCCCACATAGATCTTTCGGAACTTTATATGTTAATGAATAATTGTTTTCACACTGTTAATCGATACAGTGACATCAAAACTTATTACATGGACTGTGATGTGTGGGTTTTCCTTAACGAGTTCACGAACAGCAGCGACTCCTCCTTCGGTCTTCTTGCATTCCTTCGAAGTTCTACCGTCCTTTTCTGAATTTGGGCATCCATCTCCTAACAGTGCCATTTGATACTTATATATTCTATATATACCGGGAAGAGAGAAATGATGATACGGCCTTTGTCTTTAACGCATAATAACAAGTTTAGACCAGCTTTCAAACAATTCGTAGCTCATTAACTTTGGAGTTGTTGTTGGGTTGTTTTACCTCTGAGCGGCACTTTTTTGCACACCATGGGCTAAATGGCCAGGTCACATGGACCCCGAAGGCTCAGAGAAGGTTGGGGGAGGGGACCCACTGGAACAGCTGTTGGGAGACAGATGGTAGCCTCCCGTCAAGGCCATCCAGCGTGTTCTTTAACGTGCACAGGATATGGCTCTCCCGCACACGGGGCCACGGCTTAACGTCCCATCCGACGGACGGCGGCCTTTCCAAGCCCATCGGTGTCCCCTACTGACCGTGGATCATTAACTTTGGAGAAACGTATGTAAATCTAGAGGCACATATCAAGAACGTTTCGAAAGCCCTCAGTAAACAGATAATGAATGCCTCTAACTAAACTATTTTTTAAATATTCGTATTATACATCGTATTGTCGTATTAAATATCGTATTATTATATAAACAGAGTTATCCGATGATAAAATAAAAATTATAATGTTATTTGGAACGGAAAATATTAGAAATAATTCGTAGAAAATGAAAATTCTTGAATAATATTAATGTAATGCTAAGAGCGATTCATTAATAAAATAAAAAATAAATATCCCCTCAAGCAGCTGCTTGCCACAGAGGTCTGACAGGAGCCAGTCAGTTTATATGCCACAGTAGAAGGTCTGTGAAGATGGTAGGACCTCAGCAGAAAAACAACACAAACGTCAATGCCTTATCTGGGGCTCGAACCAAGGTCCCTTAGATCAGTAGCCAAGCGCGCTAACCACTCGGCCACGGGAAAGAGAGAAAATATATTAAAAGGAATAATCGAGGTAAATTATATTAATTTTTAACTAATAAAGACTGATTTAAAAGTTGAAATTAATTTCAAAATAAATTATTTAGAATTTTCACTTGTAATTTCGCAATTGTGAGAAAAATTTGAAGTTTAAGTTCTAACCGCGACCGGACCCGAACTCATTTCTAGTGTCTACCATGTTTCCCATGAGCAACGACACAGTGTGATCAGAAAGAGATTTGCTGCCGAAGCTCTTGTGCAGCTCGTTGCGAAATACGTGGTATCAGAAAAATAATGATGGGGTTTCGAGTACCAATATATATATGTCCAATCGGCATTCCACTTCTCTTCATACACATTGCAGCTATCTCTTACTTGTTACTTGCTCAGTTGTTTCTCTTATTCTGGTTTTCAAATGATTCAGGTCTCGCATTTGTCTAAGTATAATTCTTTTCAAAGTCACATAAGAAAAAATCAATGGGTGTCAAGTAAGGATTCTTTGGTGGTCATAGAATTAGACCACCACACTCAATCCATCTATCAAGAAATTTACGATACTAAACGGAGAAGGTGGGGCGGGGGTGGCTCAGTCGGTAGTGCGCCAGGCTCGTAATCTGTAGTTCCCAGGTTCGAGTCCCAGTTGGGTCAGCGTTGAGATTTATCTCCGCAAAATTCCCCGCCCAGCCCACGGTCAGTAGGGGACACCGATGGGCTTGGAAAGGCCGCCGTCCGTCGGATGGGACGTTAAGCCGTGGCCCCGTGTGCGGGAGAGCCATACCATGTGCACGTTAAAAAACACGCTGGATGGCCTTGACGGGAGGCTACCATCTGTCTCCCAACAGCTGTTCCAGTGGGTCCCCTCCCCCAACCTTCTCTGAGCCATCGGGGTCCATGTGACCTGGCCATTTAGCCCATGGTGTGCAAAAAAGTGCCGCTCAGAGGTAAAACAACCCAACCCAACTACACGGAGGATTATGGGAATGTAACGGTAGCACATCGAGTCCTCTGGTGGTTGCTCCTGAAACTGTTTTAAGTGGAGGAATGTAAAAATACAAATTCCAGTGTGATACCTTTGGTACATTTAGGGACAATGCTTCCCGAAACACCGCGATTATTTGTCAGACAAGCCTGCATACAGTCAACGTTTCTTTAGTTAGGGGTGAACTAATTCTTTGCTTATATTATGAATTTCGTTGCTAAACACAGACACAACTGATGATTATCTGTGTTGTCAAAGCTACATCATGTCTGCATTTAAAAAGCACCGGAAATTGTGTCGCAAATTTTACTTGATTATATTCCTATGTGTATAAAAAATTACACCACATTTCACAATTCTGTATCGCAATAATTATTTTTAGCGCCAATAACTGGAAAAATACATCGCCTACCATTACCTAAAATATTCTTACGTTGTATTTTGTTGTTTCACTTGTGACCAGCACTTTTTGTTTTGCACAGAGTATGCTAAGAGGACAGGTCAAAAGGAATCCAATTGCTCAGAGTCGATAGAGGAAGGAGATCCACTTCACAGAAGACACGTGGGAAGCTTCCTGTCAAAGAATAGCCAAGTGCTCTTGAAAGTTTACAGGGTATGGATCTCCTGAACATGTGACTACGGCTTAACGTTGCATCCGAGAGCCGGCGGGCTTTCCAAGACAATAGGTGTGCCTATTTTCACCAAGGCACGAAGGGTTAGAGAAGAAAAATTTCAGCCCAAGCACAACTGATATTATATTTACAATGGGAACATAGATTATGATCCTGGACTCCGCTTGCAAAGTCTCACTTCCATCGTAGGGAGTGTGAATATACTAGTTTGAAAACTATTGGTATAGAGAAACCAATCACGTTGGGAATTTTGGAATATCAGAAGTTAATTTTTTGTGTAATCTCAGAATTTTTATTTTATGTGTAATCTCAGAATTTATGTGTCCATTTACAAATAAATCTGGATCCCTTTTGTGAGATATTCTAAAAGAGGTTATAGAATAAGAAAAAAAATGTAAATTTATTATTCAAGAAAATTACAAAGTAGCTTTACAGTATCAAACTATAACCATTTTATTTTTCACACGAAATTAAAATAAATTACATTAAAGAAGAGAAATACATCAAGTTATTTTTTAATCAATTTTCAGATGTCGTGTCCTTCCTGTGCAGAAAAATCACAAATTGTGGATTACATGAATATAAAGAAATCAAAGTGTGCTTTGATTTGAGGAAACCCATCTAATCCTACTCAATTTCTTTCTCTGGGGTTTCATTAAAGATGCAGTTTATCACCCACCATTACCACAAAAACAAGATTACTCTCATCATCATTGGGCTGGATAGCGCGTTAGTCTCATAATCTGCAGTTCCCAGGCTCGAGTCGCAACTGGGCCAGCGTTGAGATTTATCTCCACAAATCCCCACCCTGCTCTCGGTTAGAACCCCCTGCAGATGGGCTTGGAAAGGCCGCCGTCCATCGGATGTGACGTAAACCGTGGCATCGCGTACAGGAGAATCATATCCTGTGCACATTACCGAATATACTGGAGAGACTTGACAGAAGGCTTTCATCCGGTTCCTAACAGCTGTCGAGTGAGTAGACAACAACATAATCTTCTCTGAGCCCTGGGGGGCGTTGTGACCTGCTCATTTAGCCCAGTGTGTGCAAAAGATTGCCGCTTAGAATGTTTGACGCATGATCTCCACCTCCCATATGAGCATCTACAAAACTCGATTCATATCTTTTCATTCTCATGTTATTTGTTTTCTTTTTGTGTGACAAATAAAATAGCTATAAATGTTTGAAGTCGTAAAGTTATTTTGTAATTACTTTGCGAGTACATCGTTAGAGTTATATCTTTTTTTTCCTTCTGAATTAATGAAGTTGATGACGAAGCTGATAAGCTTGTGCTCAAAGTACCCGCCGTGAATGAATGTTGACGTGTTCCGAATGCATCTGTAATGAATATTAGCAAAGGAGAAAAACAAAATATCTCATTTGAGTGCTTTCGGTAGCAAATTTCAAAAAGATGAAGGTTTCCTTCATCGGTCAGATCTATCATCCATTTCAGCACATTTCAACAGAAATGGAGAACTAATTAGTTTTCCAACCGAAGGCCAAACTAAGAAGATTGTCATCCGGGTCGAGATCTTAGCGGCGAAGGGGTCACGGAGATAATATTTTTTAACAAAATGAAACGTCTTGGCCTAAGGCATTTGGGACATAAAAGATATTGAATTCAGCTGTACAGAAATTTGTTATAATAAATTTGAACAAAAAATTTTGTAAAATGATAACGGAAAAATTCCTTTCATTTTAGAGGAGAATTAAGGGTTCAGAATAACTGATTTCATAAACTTATTTAGATTTCTGTATACTAGTGGAAAAAGTTGCTCTTGAAGTCATTGCAAAATATTGCACTTGAATGCCTTCACGAAAATGGGGTGGCCCAGTCGGTAGCGCGCCAGGCTCGTAATCTGTAGTTCCCAGGTTCGAATCCCAGCTGGGTCAGCATTGAGATTTATCTCCGCAAAATTCCCCGCCCAGTCCACGGTCAGTAGAGGCTAATGTCTTGGGCACTTTGGCTTTATTGCCTAACTTAAACGGCCCAAAGTTTCTCAAATCATTGCGAGTTGATGGTGTCACTATAGTTCAGAAATTCAATCAATAGAGGACTTTGATAGTCAAAGAAAAGCGTCAGCATAACTTTTCTTATATTGTACATTAATCGTGACTTCCTATGCGGAATTTCGCACACCAATTTACATTGCTGCTCTACCCAAACAGCATTTACTATACACCTCTTTCATAAATAAAATAAATAAATAAATAAATATCCCCTCAAGCAGCTGCTTGCCACAGAGGTCTGACAGGAGCCTGTCAGTTTATGTGTCACAGTAGGAGATCTGAGAGGATGGCAGGACCTCAGCAGAAAAACGACACACACACATCCATGCCTAATCCGGGGCTCGAACCCAGGTCCCTTAGATCAGTAGCCAAGCGTGCTAACCACTCGGCCACGGGACCATGTAAAAATCAGATGGCCTTGTTTTTTCTTCCACTAATAGCCGAATAACCCTGTGTTGTTGAACTATGGACGCTTTCAGAAGGACTTTGACTCATGAAAGCCACCAAAGGAATCACACAACGTCTATCACGTTCTTTTGATTGGTTATGTTGTTGGTGACTTTCATTTATATACGTATAAACTCTCAAGCAACTGCTTATAGAAAGGTATGAGAGAAACTTTGTCAGTTTATACACCTTAGTAGAAGGTCTATGAGGATGGTGGGATCTCAGCAGAAAAACAATAGAAACATCCATGCCTTACCTGGGTCTCGAACCCAGGCCCCTTTAATCGGTAGCTAAGTGTGCTAACTACTCGGCCACGGGACAATACTTATATATATATTATGAGTGATATGTTATTTATACTTGTGGAAATATACTATTCTGGAAGCAAAATGATAGATCAGTCCATTACCCAGACATAAGGATTATCCACTTTTCATCTGAATAACCTTCATATATCCTTTCTTCTCAACAAATATGAGGTCTCTTTTTTTCGATTGCTAGCACAAATTACCCTTTTGAACCTCGTACCCCACCTCTTTTGTTCTCTGCAGTTTATTTGTCTTTAGAACAATAAAAAATAAAGAACTGTCCAAAACACTGACGTCCGATTCTAAGCTGTCTTATACGCCAGCAGCACAGATATATAAATAAAAAATAAAATAAATACCCCCTCAAGCAGCTGCTTGCCACAGAGGTCTGACAGGAGCCTGTCAGTTTATATGCCAGAGTAGAAGATCTGTGAGAATGGCAGGACCTCAGCAGAAAAACAACACAAACGTCCATGCCTTATCCGGGGCTCGAACCCAGGTCCCTTAGATCAGTAGTCAAGCGCGCTAACCACTCGGCCACGGGACGGCTACAGATATATATATATACTGATATAACCAATTTCGAAAATGGTGTTATTGTTATTGGTTGACGAGCTTGTGCAGCCATGGCCAAAACTATGCAAATCCAAGGCTACCATCCGAGGTTACCCATATATAGAGGGTACACAAGATGGTTAGCAGAATCTCGACATCTGGCAGAAGTAATTGTGGCAGGCTCTGATACTATAGGAGAGAGAGACCACAGAGTGTTACAGAAGCTTACATTGTGAGGTCAAATCGATGTTCAACTTTACACCAACACTGCTTTCAATGTAAATAGAAATCAGCCGTGTTAACTCGAAGATATTTGCAGTTCAAATGTCGGTTCCGCATTCCGAAACCTTTATTGTCGCCAAGAAAAAAAAACAGAAAGCGAGGCTTCAGTGATGTCGAGAGAACCTTGAGTGGACTGTTGAGGATTGTGAAAAGGTTATGCGATCTGATGAATCGCGATACACATGTTTTTGTACAGTTGGTAGATGTATAATGTGGCGATAACCGTACGATGCGATGGATCATGTGCCACATCCACTGCAAATGCTGCAGAGGAAGTTATGGTGTAGGAAATCTTCGCATGGCATAGACGAAGCAGCATGTTTAAAGTACATTCTGCTCTTCGCATCTTCCGTGACGGAGATTGATCGTTTCAGGATTACAGTGCAATAGTTCACGTGAGAAATCTATCAGTGAAGTGGTTTCAGAAATATGATGGAGAATTCTGTCATCTTCCTTAGCCATCCCGCATGATCTGAATCATTGAAAATTTGTGGCATGTATTTGGGTTGGGTTGTTTTACCTCTGAGCGGCACTTTTTTGCACACCATGGGCTAAATGGTCAGGTCACATGGACCCCGAAGGCTCAGAGAAGGTTGGGGGAGGGGACCCACTGGAACAGCTGTTGGGAGACAGATGGTAGCCTCCCGTCAAGGCCATCCAGCGTGTTCTTTAAGGTGCACAGGTCTGCCAGGGTATGGCTCTCCCGCACACGGGGCCACGGCTTAACGTCCCATCCGACGGACGGCGGCCTTTCCAAGCCCATCGGTGTCCCCTACTGACCGTGGGCAGGGCGTGGAATTTTGCGGAGATAAATCTTAACGCTGACCCAGCTGGGACTCGAACCTTGGAAGTACAGATTACGAGCCTGGCGCGCTACCGACTGAGCCACCCCCGCCCGTGGCATGTATTGGTTTGTGGAATACTGGCACTGAACTCTACTGCCCTTGGCCCTGAAGGAACTATACATTGCATTGAAACAGGAATTATTTCACTTCGCACCAGACACTTTCCAAATACTCGTCGTATCTACGCCACTTCTAATTCAAGCTGCTCTCTAAAGGCACATGGAGGTCCAAATGATATTTAGTTAAGGTTTTTAATTTTTTAGCCTTGCAGTGTTGTTGGTAGAAAACAACAAAACTTTTTAATTTCACTTTTCTTAATTGTAACAGACAAAAGCTTTCTTAATTGTAACAATTTTGTCTGTTACAATTAACTTATTTATTTGATTATTTATTTAAATGAAATGACCTGTCGCTAAAAGAATTCCATAAATTTGCTTATTTATTTGATTATAATGAAGAATAATTTTATTGAATTATAATAAGCATAATTTTAAAGACACTAAAAAAAGTAAGTTTTTGAATTTGTGGCAATGACAAGAATATTTTTAAAATATGTATCAATAATGAGATTATTATTAAACTATCACGTTTTTTTTAAAAATAGT
This sequence comes from Ryuthela nishihirai, assembly GCA_038380435.1. Classification (NCBI taxonomy): domain Eukaryota; kingdom Metazoa; phylum Arthropoda; class Arachnida; order Araneae; family Heptathelidae; genus Ryuthela; species Ryuthela nishihirai. The sequence goes on from JAWZYU010000014.1 coordinate 37,469,951, forward strand.
ATCCAGCTATTTCAATTCATTTACCTTTATCAGAAAAAAAAAGTTTTTGTGATTGCAAGATTTTATTAACTAGTATATGTTTGTAAGGTAAAATTCAAAGGATGATTTTGTGAAAAGTCTTTGAGCACCCACAATAATAAATAATTGTGTCCTACAGGCAAAAACTGATTGCTTCTGCTGCGAAAATAAACAAATATTTGAAAGCAGTTGTAGTAACCTTTGAGCCGTCCCGTGGCTAAGTTGTTAGCATGCTTGACTACTGATCAAAGGGGGGCGGGGGTGGCTCAGTCGGTAGCGCGCCAGGCTCGTAATCTGTAGTTCCCAGGTTCGAGTCCCAGCTGGGTCAGCGTTGAGATTTATCTCCGCAAAATTCCCCGCCCTGCCCACGGTCAGTAGGGGACACCGATGGGCTTGGAAAGGCCGCCGTCCGTCGGATGGGACGTTAAGCCGTGGCCCCGTGTGCGGGAGAGCCATACCCTGTGCACGTTAAAGAACACGCTGGATGGCCTTGACGGGAGGCTACCATCTGTCTCCCAACAGCTGTTCCAGTGGGTCCCCTCCCCCAACCTTCTCTGAGCCTTCGGGGTCCATGTGACCTGTGCAAAAAAGTGCCGCTCAGAGGTAATACAACCCAACTGATCAAAGGGATCTGGGTTCGAGGCCCTGATAAGGCACGGATATCAGTGTTGTTTTTCTGCCGAGTTTCCCGTCCTCCTCATAGACCTTCTCTATGTCGTATAAACTGACAGGCTCGTATCAGACTTCTGTGGCAAGCAGCTGCTTGAGGGGATATTTCTTTGTTTATTTAATAACTTTCGACTAGTGGCTCAGGGCTATTTTGTTTTATATAGAATCATTGAAGTTGGTGGCCGGATTGAAGTAAGGGAAAAGAGCATAGACAGGAGTAACTTAGAGCAAATGAGGAGAGCAAAAATTTAATTGACTTTGAGCAAACGAGCAGAGATTGGATTGACATAGGAACAAACGAGCAGATGGATTGAACTGAGGTAGAACAAACGAGCAGAACATGGATTGAACTGACGTAGAGGAAACGAGCAAAGCATAGATCGGATTGATGTAGAGCAAAGTAGCAGTGTAGAGATCGAATTAACGTAGAACAAACGAGCAAAGCAAAGATCGAATAGACATAGTGCAAACGAATAGAGGAGCAGGGTTGGGTTGTTTTACCTCTGAGCGGCACTTTTTTGCACAGCATGGGCTAAATGAGCAGGTCACACGGACCCCGAAGGCTCAGAGAAGGTTGGGGGAGGGGACTCACTGGAACAGCTGTTGGGAGACAGATGGTAGCCTCCCGTCAAGGCCATCCAGCGTGTTCTTTAACGTGCACAGGGTACGGCTCTCCCGCACACGGGGCCACGGCTTAACGTCCCATCCGACAGACGGCGGCCTTTCCAAGCCCATGGGTGTCCCCTACTGACCGTGGACAGGGCGGGGAATTTTGCGGAGATAAATCTCAACGCTGACCCAGCTGGGACTCGAACCTGGGAACTACAGATTACGAGCCTGGCGCTCTACCGACTGAGCCACCACCGCCCCAATAGAGGAGCAGAGATCGGATTAACGTAGAGCAAAAGATCAGACAAAATTGCTCCAAGCGTCCTTCTTAGTCTAAGAAAGGCCTAGGAAAACTTTTTAGCCAAAGGGCCGCGTAAAAAACGGAAATGAAATGACTGGTCGCCAAAAGAATGCTACAATAAATAACTTCTGTATAACGAAAAAAAAACAACAAAACAAATGTTTTAAAAAAGTATGGTTTTTGATGAAAAAAAAAGTAAAGTTTTCATAATAAAGTATAATTTTAAAGACACTAATAAAAGTAAGGTTTTGATAAAAACGTATGTTCTAAAAAGCAATCTATGTCATCCCTAGATCAATAGTAATGTAATAAACATTGGAGACATTAAAAAAGGACAAATTGTTTGTCTAAAATTTCTCTGTGTGTAGGTAATATACATTTTTATAAATTGATAAATTTGAACCAGCTGCTAACTAAAGAGCCAATGAATTTTTTTTTCTGTTTATTAACTTTAACTCATCTTTTGATTTCTTCATTTCTTTTGAATTTGCTTATTTATTTGATATTTAAACTTTATTTATATCTATTATGTATTACTGTTTGCAGATTTAAGGCTTTCCGAATTTTACTGTTTCTTATTATCAACTTTTTAATAATAGTTAATCTATATATATATACATTTTGACAACTGCCAAAATAGAGCTACGTTCAGTACTAAAACTATTTCATTAAAGAATTCAGAAAAATGTAATGCCGAACAGACAATGTAACCAATATGACTGAAGCTTGCGAACTTATAAGACAGGAAGAAAATAATAAAAAAGTAAAAACGTTGATGAACATTGGCATAGTTAAGTCTAATAAATGAAAACATGGATGTCCAAACGGATGAATTAGATGAAAAACAACAGCACAACAATTCCAGTAAAAATGTAAATTATGTTCACCATACAACTTCCAGTTAGCGTAAAATATTAGTCTGTCACCGATTGTTGAACCAAGAAAAGGTTGCAAAAAATTATATTTCCGAACCAACGCTTCTAACACCAACAAATTAAGAACTGGCATCTTTCATTTTCTTAACATTGATTTGCTAAGTTATAGAGATGGAGTTGTACTTACGAAAATTGACCCAATCACTTCCCAAACTAAACGAATTTTCTATAGAAGTTTGAAGGCACTATTTTTACCTCTGCATCAATTTCAAGAAGACATTTTTTTCAATAATGACGTTTATTCAACACTTCTTCATATACTCATTAGAATTCGCAAAATTTATTTAGAAAATATTTAGCCGAATTTACATTTGCATTACACCAAATAACCGAGTAACGCTATAGAGATACTGGGCATAAAAATGGAAACAGTTCCATGATATCTAAATAGAAAATCCCATTAAGATCTCAATAACGTCTTCAATATGATTTTTTAATGAAAACTATGTCTAAAGATAGATTTGATTGAGATCTTTAATTTATCTAAATCTCGATTTTAAACAATTTGTTCAGTATTCAAAGAGTAATGAATGTTGGAATATTTAACGGGCTACAAAAAAAATTGACCTTTAAATTTAATTAAAACATTAAAACAGGTTAAAAGATCAGAGATCATAGTTGACTCTGGGGTCTATGATTTCTGATCATAGTCGACTCTGGGGTCTATGATCTCTGATCATAGTCGACTCTGGGGTCTATGATCTCTGATCATAGTTGACTCTGGGGTCTATGATCTCTGATCATAGTTGACTCTGGGGTCTATGATCTCTGATCATAGTTGACTCTGGGGTCTATGATCTCTGATCATAGTTGACTATGGGTCTATGATCTCTGATCATAGTTGACTCTGACTTATGATCTCTGAACATAGAGTGACTCTAGAGTCAACTATGATCTCTAAACTCAACCTGTTTCAAAGATTTAGTAAAATTTTGGGATCAATTTTTTTTGTAGCCTGTTAAAGATTCCAGCTTTTATAAACTCTTTGAATACTGAACAAATATTGTTTGAAATCGAGATTTAGATAGATTTTATTGAGATATTTAATTTAGCTTTACATATATTTTTTTAAAAAAAGTCGTATTGAAGACGTTATTGAGTTTTGAGTCTGATTTTCTGTTGAGATAACGTGGAACTGTTTCCATTTTGCTGTTCCACTACCTGTAGAGGCGTTCTTAAAAACTTCTTTAAGTTGAAATCATAGTCGGATACAAATTTCTTATACGAAGTAAGGTAAAAAGAGGGGTGAGATGTATTCCGGTATCCTAACCTGATTAATATGGTTATTCTTTTACTATGACTTTTTTAATGCGTTGTGTTTTTAATTTGCTTATGTACATGCCATATATTTAACCCATTTTCACGGAAAAGAAACAGTGATAAATTTACAAACGAAAAGCGGCTAAATTCAGTTTTGTTTTAAACACGGTACGATTCACGTGAGCCCGTTAAATATTTCAGCATTTATTACTCTTTGAATATGAATCATGGAGTTTGAAAATAAGAAATTGATTGTTGCAAAAATTGTTGTCGTATATATTTATAGATCAGGGTTCTCAGCGTGGGGTATGCGTACCCCTTGGGGGTACGTGGTAAAAATTTTTGGGGTACGCCGTGAGAGCTCAAAAGTCACTAGATCTAGTAACAAAGTCGCTAAGTTGGCATTATTATACTATAACTATAATTTTATCTATCTATGTAAGGGGTACACCAATTACATACACATTTCCAGGGGGTACGTGAAGCATGAAAGGTTCAGAACCACTGGTATAGATGATTAATTGAATGTTTACAATCGTTTCTACTTTTCATGTGTTTCTCGAGGACTTCAAAAAGTAAAAATAAAAAAAAACAACCTTCCCTCAAGCAGCTGCTTGCTACAGAGGTCTGACCGGAGCTTATCAGTTTTATACGTCATTGAGAAGCTCTGTGAGGAAGGCGAGACCTCAGCAGAAAGACCACGCAGACATCCACGCCCCACTCGCAGCTTCAATTTAAGTCCCTTTTGATCAGTAGACAAGCGCGCTAACCTCGGCAATGGGTTAGTATGGTTTCTTATTCTGTTAGGTTAGTTTCTATAAAGGCAGCCATGGTTTTGAGCAAATTCTCGCAATTCGAAAAAAATTATAACTCAGAAACCCTTGGTCGTCCCAAGATAAATATTACTAAACTTTTTGCTTGATATGTGTTTCAACACAAGTTCTTTCAATAAAATAATAATAATCAAGCGAATTTTTTGAAACAGTCAAAATCAAAAGTTTTGAAAAATCTTGAAATTTTAATTTGAATGAAATTAAAGACCATTAAAATGAAATCAATTTAAATATTGTAGAAATAATAAAGATGTGGATTATAGATGTTTAAAGATATTTTTTCTTTAGCTCAAATAATGTAGTTTTAATAGCTTGAAGACTTCTGGATAGAAAAAGGAAATAAATCAGCTCTCTTTCTTTATTTACACATGAGCATTAATCGCAATGAAAACGCTGCGCTGATTTGTCATAAAGCGGCTGAATTTTAAAAATTCGAAAATAATTTTTTTGTTTAATCATTTAAAACCAGTAACGGAAAAAAATATGTTTTTAATCAGTTTTAGAAACATTCACCATTATTTATAATCTTGTCTTTTTAATAACCCATATCAATTTCAAAATGCATTGCTGTCCTTATGCTGCAGGAATCTTAAATAATAAAATTTATTTATCATTATTCATATTTGAGAAATTTCTGTATTATGTTATTGTAGCCTGATTTTTCTAAAGTTACTGAAATATTATTAGCCTTGTTCCGTAAAAGTTTATTTCAATTTTTCGACACTACAACATCTATATTTAGTTCAAACTGTAAAACAGAAGTATTATTATTATGCACAATACTTCACGTAGATTATGCTGATGATGTTTTCGATTAAATTCTTTATATTAAGTAAAAACGTTTCCACGGTTTTTGAAACCATGGCACACAACGTTACCAAGAGAATCGTCATTTTTGTTACTATTTTTTACATAGGACATACACCACCACTATCACCATCATAATCATGATCTTTATTATCAGCACTACCGCATCGTCTTCTTCTTCATTATAGGTCCATCATCATAGTCTTTATCTTCACTGCTAATGACACCCTAATCCCTAAAATAGTTTAGTTATTATCGTCACCATCATTGCCAGCATTGCAAAAATCCCTCCATTAGCAGTAAGAACGATGTCATCTACGAAATAGAGGATTTATTCCTAAGTTCTATATTCAAGAGAATTGCTTTTATTTCCCCACTTTCAGTCTAATCTTTAACTGTAAATTTCAACTGAAAACAACTGAAAAAATGTTTTTTCCTTCCACTGTGTTTTCTGTGGAATAAAAAAACCCCTCCACTTTCCGTGTTGGTTTAAATGTATATTTCAACTGGAAACAACTGGAAATATTTTTTCCCTCTCACTGTGTTTTCTGTGGCATAAAAAATTCTATTTAATTTGGCATTGCTGACAAGCTCCTGTCAGACCTCCATGTCAAGTGATCTAGAAATTTTCTCTCTCTAATAACAGCTATTGAATATCAAGTAGAAAGAACTGCGTCGTTTTCAAACCATATCGATAACTGTAATTTTTTTCATCAGCATTGGCATTATGTTGGAGACAATTTGAAGTCATCCACAGAGTACGGTTGTCCAATTCTTTCCCTCGACTTGAATGATCACATAAATCACGACACCAAGCTCTAAAGCACGGCCTGTCGTCTGTGTCGCCGAGCAATTCATCACAAATTATTGCAACTTAGACGGTTTTCATTCTTATCTTCAAAGGGAAGCGAAAATGTAAGAGGAAAGAAAATCAAAGCTTCATTTTCTTCATCTGGTCGTAGAACGCTTCCCTTGGGGTGACATGTTTCAATAGCAGTGCCGAGATGACATATGACTCGGACACTGTCACCAGCCACATCAATAGACATTAATGAGACGACGATTTGAGAAATTTATCGACCCTATCCGTGTCATTAGATTGTGAAAGCGGTTGACTTTGCCGTAGATCAGATGAGTACAACATGTCATCTTGGCAAGATTTAGTTGAAGAAGTTTAAAGGATTCGAAAGCTGCGACTGATTCGTGGCCTGGCTGCAGAGTTTGTTGTACCGAAAACCTGACAGAATATCTTGTTGGAAAAAAAAACAATGATTTTAAAAAGAAGACATCCATCACGATGTCAGTTGACTATGGCCACACACGATTTTTGCCATCAGGTCTCTTTATAAGAAGACAGATTTCGAAGGAGATTTAAAGGTTCATTACGACCAGTATGAGAAAGAAAATAAGCAAAACGAATTTAAAAGTTGGCAAAAATTTTCAAAGCGTAGTTGCCAAATGGATGAAAATACACTGCCCTACAAAAATATTCGAACATTTCCTTGCTATGTCAATGGGAAAGTGGGACCGAAGATAAATTAAATATCAAAACCAAATCTATTTAAATCTCAATTTTCAACAATATTAGTTAAGAATTTATAGAATAGTGAATTACTTAACAACAAATCATTTTGTTATAAGAAATTCATTAATAATTTCTAATATTGACTCAATTATTACTCAAATTTCTATAAGTATATTCATTTTATTAAATGGCTTATTTATTTAAATTTCGAATAATTTCTCAGGTAACAGGTCTGCAGTCCTAATATTGTGAAATATTCTAGCATCCATAATTCTTTAAATACTGAGAGAATATTGTTGAAAATCGAGATTTAAATAGATTTGATTATGACATTTATGTTGCTAAATTGTTTAGTCGGAACTTCAACTAGAAATGAAGATAATTAACTATGAATGACTATGAATGATTACGTTTTAACAGACATAACTATAGCGAGATACTATATGACTAGATTCAATTCTAATAACCCTAAAGTGGAAAACATCTAACATAGGTATTATTAAAGCGAAGATAAAATAGCCAATACCTTATTTTTTGATATAATGACTTCCTGACATGTAATTCATTTCATTTACTCAAAGGACACAGAAATTCACGACGTTGTCACTTGACCAAATGAACACGAATTTCTACCTTTAGGTTTTTTTAAAAGCAGACAGCTTTCGAAGGAATTTTAAGGATTCATGTCGACGAAAATGAGAAAGAAATAAGCTAAAATAAAATTTTTTATAAGAAATAACCATCAGAATTTTGCATATAAAAAGACAGTGTCTTTTTAACATCTTAAGTTTTTACTGAAATAAAATATGTTCATATGCAAAGTTCAAACGTTAGCAGGACTAACTCCATTCGTTGTGTGAATTGTAACTGTATGCTTCACTTCAAGTGTGTTGGGATTATTGAAGATCTTTCTGGAAAAGGTTGACAAAGAAAAAAAACGAAAATTGGAAGTAATAATATAAGTGAGAGAAAATCATTCTGCAGTCCTAATGGAAGCGGAGGGGGTGGCTCAGTCGGTAGCGCGCCTGACTCGTAATCTGCAGTTCCCAGGTTTGAGTCCCACCTGGGCCAATGTTGAGATTTATCTCCACAAAACTCCTTGCCCTGCCCTCGGTCAGTAGGGACATCAATAGGCTTGGAAAGGCCGCCGTCCGTTGGATCGGACGTAAAGGCGTGGCCCCGTGTGCAGGAGAGAAACTCTAAAGAACACGCTGTATGGCCTTGACGGGAGGCTCTCATATGGCTCCCAACAGCAATCCAATGGCTCACCTTTCCTCAACCTTCTTTGACCCCATGAGGTCCTTGTGGCCTGGCCGTTTCGCCCATTCTATACGAAAAAGTGACGCTCAGAGGTAAAACAATATAACAGAACCTTGCTCAAGCATTGTTTCTGCGAATTTGGCCCTACCAATAAGTGGCAATCTGCCACTGAATGATACTGGGATCTTATTCTCACACGTTTATGAAAAACAAGATTGTGACTCCCTTGACGATATTTAAGAGAAAATTACCTATTTAAAATATTCTATAATCTTCTTTTCTTCATAATATGATGTTGTATTACTAAAATTTCAAATTTCAAAATAGTCAGATATTGAACGAAACCAGGGGTTCCAATCGCGGGCTTTTTCTTCAGTTTTTAGGTAGATTTAAATATAATAGAATATCGAATGTTTCATAGATTAACATAACTTTTCATGAAGGGGGATGCTAGAGAAATAAAAAGGGACATTCAGTCCAAAATGGTTGGGAACCATTTAACTAAATGAAACAGATGTAAACTTGCAGACTCAACTTAATGAAATGCCATAAGAAAATGTTCAGCTTAAATCTCGAATGAACAATATGGATGGATAAAATAGGAACCAAATCATTGAAATCAGTGGACATAATGTTTAAATTTTTAAAAATGGATTAAACTTGGAACATGAAAAGAATTATTAAAATAATTAATTATTGACGAAAAGTGACAACTTTTCGTCAATATTAATATTAGAAGTTAGATGAGAAATTGGGATTCTTTAATGATTTATTTCAATAATATTTTTGATCACTCTGATATTATTATGTCAACTGAAGCAAATATTAATTGAAATAAGTATTTGATTGGCAACAAAATGAGCAAAAATCTCGTCACTGAAGACTAAAATTTCGACATTAAAAATACCTCTAAACTTGAAGTTGGGTTGAGTTGTTTTACCTGTGAGCAGTACTTTTTTTGCACACAATGGGCTGCCCAGGTCACAAGGACCTTAAGGGACTCAGAGACATCCTGGGGGAATAGAACCACTGTGCAGCTGTTAGGAGACAGATGAAAGCCTCTTGTTAAGACCATCAAGCGTATTCCTTAACTTGTACAGGCTATGGCTCTCTGCACCGGACCACTGCTGTACAGTCGCTCAAAAAAATATCCGAACACCATGGTTGATTACAGAATTCAGAAAAAATATCTAGCAACGATTTTTTTAGAAATTAGTGATCTGGCAACCTTCGTGTCACGTGACAACGAAGGTTGCCAGATCACTAATTTCTAAAAAAATCGTTGCCAGATATTTTTTCTGAATTCTGTAATCAACCATAGTGTTCGGATACTTTTTTGAGCGACTGTAGGTGGTCATATTATTTTGATACTAGATCGTGTGGGCTCACTCACGGAAATATTGAGCGTGTGCAGTTATTGAGCGTGTGCAGTAACTGCACACGCTCCAGTTTGCTGTGAACGGTAACTGGACCGTGTACAGTTGCTGTACACGCTCAAAATCTTCAAGATGAAACTTCACATGAAATCTTCTTCACATGAAATCTTCAAGATGAAAATTATCAAATCATGCATTAATCATATTGCTAGTAAGAATAGTAAATTTAATGTCAGAAGGGTAACTTGCTTCAAAAAAGATTTCAGACCATTATTTCATCTTAGCAATGGCTGAATGAATGAATAATAAATACCCTCTCAAGATATCTTCTCTCAAGATTCTTCATGGCAACCTTCGTGTCACGTGACACGAAGGTTGCCATGAAGAAGAAGAGAAGAAGAGAAGGTTGTCATGAAGAAACTGCTTTCCACAGAGATCTGACAAGAGTTTGCCAGTTTAATTCTTCTAATAAAATTTCCCGTTTCATCTAGAGCAGTGGTCCTAACCTTTTATGCTTCACGTACCCCCTGGAAATGTGTACGTAACTGGTGTACCCCTTATATGGATAGATGAAACTATAGTTATAGTATAATAATGCCAAATTAGCGACTTTGTTACTAGATCTAGCGACATTTGAGCTCTCACTGCGTACCCCAAAATATTTTACCGCATATCCCACGTTGAGAACCCCTGACCTAGAGTATAAATTTGAAGATTGTGAACCAAAATCAATAGATATGTGGTAAAGCAAAAACATTACCTACACAGGCGGAAATGAAAAAAAAATGTCAAGTGTAATAATTTCGATATATTCACAAGGCTCTGTATGTTGAAGCAAGATCAATGATACAAAATTTTCAGTTGATTGAGACATGATCCTATGACTTCGGCAACGCTGTTAAGATTGGCTGTAAAAAAATTATGGGATTTCAAGGTGTATCCTTTTCCCCCAAAATGATGTAGTAATGGCATTAGATTTTTCAATTCTTAGTTAAGTTAGTTAAAAGATAGCAATTATTCGGATTCGAATCTGAAAGCTCAGTGGCCAGAGCATTTCACGTGTTATTACGAGATTGTAAGTTCATATCCAGCTAAAAATAAAGTCTTTTGGTAGTTTACTGAGATTAAACAATCTAATTAACAAAACTGTTCATAAATTGATTAGTACCAAAGCAACAACTCAATTTAGTGTTTTACCTCTGCATGCGATCTGACAAAATAATTTTCCCCCTAACGTTTTGGGAGATCATTCAACGTTTGCAATTTCGATTTTTCCCGCCTGTGCAGGAGCAGGGGATTGACTCAGTCTACTGACTGAGTAGAGCGAAGAGCAGATGACAAGCCTAGTAGTACACTAGGCTTGTCATCTGCTCTTCGCAGGTTCGAGTCTTAATTGTGCCAGTCAGGGGTAATCGCTGTCCCCTTTCTCACCGAAGACTGGGTGAGAAAGGGGACAGCGATGAGCTTGGAAATGTCATTCCCCGGGTGAGGTGTTAAGCCACGGCCCTGTGTGCAGTCAGGAGTGCACGTTAACAGACGGTAAAGTGATTCATTCTTGATAACGAATCACTAAAATGATTCGCTCTTACTTGGCCTGCTTATTTTGGGGGCGTTTTTTATAATTCGGACGACTGATTCATGTTGACAGAGGGAGGACCCTGGTTTCAACTCTACTCTCGGACACTAGATAAATAACATTATGTTAATTTAAGCGTACAGAAACGTTCCTGTTGTTCCAGTAAAGATCTTATTTTCACTTTAACGAGTGCCTAGTAGGTAATGTGCAGATTATCCAGGTAATTTGAGAAATGAAACAATTTTCCGCACGTTAACGGATCATCCTAGTTAATCTGCACAATACCTAGATAATCTGTAGAATAACTGATTTCTGCACTTTAGCGGTAACATATGTTATATATATCTATCATCCAAAATAAATATAACTTTTTAAATATTTCTCTCGGAAAAGTAAGAAAAATGGAGAAAATATCAAAAAACATATTTAGAATACAAAAGTTAAATATTCTTTCCATTTTTTTTTGCTTTTTTGCAAAACTTGTCAATTTTACAAAAAAAAAAGTTTGTTTTTTTTGTTCCTTTGAAAACTAGAACATTTTCTTCAAGGTTGTGTTGGACGGACAGCCCAATTTTCAGAGAAGATAAGACTCACTAGAAAGTTAGACTGTTCTCTTGTTCACACACGTTTAGTGAAAAACCGTGATCTAAGCCGGAACTTCTCCATATAGATCAGTCGATAGGATACCTTGTGATTATTGGTTACGTTACAACTGGAAAGTGAGAGTATGTTCTAATAACCGTGGTGCACTTTTTGATCTCAGCGCTGAAGAACGGAGAAATTCACGTCCTTTTTGAGGTATGCGATTATCAGCTATTTCGATTTAAAAAAAAAAAAACGAAGAGTGCGATTGAGACGGTGAAGCTGGAATGGACCGAGTGTCAGATTCAGGGAAGCGGCCATCACACCATTGCTATAGAATTGCAATGTCATGATTAGTGAGTTCAAATACACAAATAAGCATAAAAAATAACTAGGCATTTCTTAAAAATCGATGTCTTCTTTCTATTTCGCACTGTAAACTGCAGTGTTTTTCTTTGTAAGTTGGGTGGGTATTATATTTAGAGATGGGGTCTAGGTATATTTCATTTGTTAGGCTTGTAATCTGATGTTACTAGGCTCCAGTCCCAATTACAGGTTTGAATCTGATGTTCCAGGCTCCAGTCCCAACTGCGCGTTTGTAATATGATGTTCTTAGTTTTCAGTCCCAAATGTAAGCTTTTAATCTGATGCTCCTAGGTTCTCGTCCTAACTGTAGGCTTCTAGTCTGATGTTCATAGGTTCCAGTCCTAACCTGATCTGCATTTAGATTTTCTCTGCAGTTCCTGCTGTGCCCTTGGTAAGAAAGAAGACGCCAATTAATTTAAAAAGGCCGAGGCCAAAATTGGGTGCATTAAACGACGTTTCATGCCGAAGAGCCATAACTGGTGAATTAAAGAACACATTGGATTTCCTTGCTGTCAGGCGTTCATGTCTCTTAACAGCTGTTCAATGAATTCCCTTTCTCTACGAAGCTCTGGGCCTTTGGAGTTCAGGTGATCAGACAGTTCAGGCTGTTGTGTATACAAAAGTGCCGTTCAGGCTCAATCCAAACAACAATCTTTTCTCATTTGCCTAATTATGAACACGAAAGCTGGATTACAGAAAAATAATTGAAATATCGATGCTATCATTTCTGTTGGCATAACGAGTTTGCCTTGATTGCTTCCGAACAGAATTATCTTGTTAAGCATGGCTAGCTGTGACTTGAATAGAAAGGACTACCCATTTCCATTTACAGAAATGTAAATTCATTGAGCATCTTTTTTGCAGTATACGGTTTGTTGAAGTTGAATGTTATCCGCATCACTGACACTTCCTTCTTTCTTCATCCGAAAGATGATCACCTTCATTACCATCGTCTGATGTTCAGGTAGTCACTGCCACTCTCATTGCTATTAGATAAACTCTAAGTGTTTAGAAACAATTCTGTTGCCTCAACAGATGCTACACGTCACGAATTTCTTTTAAAATGCCAAAACAGGGAATAGAATCCTAAAAATGAAATCGTTAACTTCTCTATTGCATCGCAATTCAACACTCGGGCCATTTAAATTATGGTTTAGTGCTAGCCGTCCCGTAGCCGAGTGGTTAGCACGCTTGGCTACTGATCTACGGGACCTGGGTTCGAGCCCCGGATTAGGCATGGATGTGTGTGTGTGTGTCGTTTTCCTGCTGAGGTCCTGCCATCCTCTCAGATCTCCTACTGTGGCATATAAACTGACAGGCTCCTGTCAGACCTCCGTGGCAAGCAGCTGCTTGAGGGGGTATTTATTATTATTTATATTTGGCTCCATTTTGGTCTCATACTGAGAAAAATTTCTTCTCGTTAATGGGAATGGGTATTTTATATGTAATGTGCCGAAATTGTAATTCGTTGCATATCAGTTACATTTAGATCTCCGATTTCTTCAAACAAGAGAGATTTTCTCCTCTTATCATACCTGAGTTGAAAAAGAAGAAACAGATGCGTTTGGAAATGTTATCGCTCATCTTGCAGAAAAATGTCATTTTTCTGCAGGTTAAGGGTAAAAAACATAAAAGTAAAAGAACAAAACAAGATTTTCTGAATAGTATTTAAACATATTCGCTGCTTTATTCGATAATAGCTTGCATGTTTTTGTCTTATTTTTGAAGTTTCAAACTGAAAAACAGATTTCATTTAAATCTGAAATCCTTTGCAAAAGTTCACAGTTTTAAAGATTATTCCTCTTCGTCACTTCCTCAAGTAAACTCAGATTTCCTTTTCAGGGAATTCTGTTGACAACACTTATCTGCGTGACTTAAGTAACATCTGCCTTCTGTAAAGACAATTTTCAGGGCTGGTTGGCAGATGCATTCCTAAATTTTAATCTTTATTTAATAGCTGAATAAAAAGTTAATATCTGAGTCAAACTGCCTTATTTGCGTTCTTATGAGCAAGAAAGCGTTTTAATTATCAGTAAAAAAAAGTATAGGATCATCATTAAGAGAATTATGTCTGGTAATTTATGACCTTAACTTTTTTTTACGCATTAATTAACTAGATGCGTTCTTGGCTTTTAAACAGATTTTTTTTTACCATTCTTACAGTCCCGCTAAAAAGAAAGCGCGGCTGTGTCATTTGTTGATTGAATCTGCTGTTCGAAGCTGATAAAAAAGAAGTGAAGATTAAGAAATTCATTAATTACAAAATATTTAGATATTTATAACGTAAAAATATCTGATATAGCATACCAGTTATGATTTAGAGCTATAATTATCCAGCTAAAAAGTCTTTCTGCTAGAAAATATTACTTTGCAATGCTTCCATACTTATTTAAACACGGAGAAAATATATATGAATTTTACATTTATATCTCCTTTTAGTTTGGTTCTTTTTAGGGTTAGTTATGGTGGAAAAATATGGCCCCTTTGTAAACAAGATAGCAGGAAACTTGATGCTTTTGATTCTAGATGCTTATGCAGTATCTTGGGCATTAAGTGGTTCAGCTTTTTATGTAAGTAATGATTAGGTTAGGCAAAGGAGTCAACATATTCCTTTAAGCAGCATACTGTACAGAGAGAGACTGCATTGGTTTGGCCATGTTGCCCGTATGAATAATTATAGATTGGCGAATAGGGTTATGAACAGTGTGCCTAAAGGCCGCAGAAAGAGGAGGAGACCTAGAATACGGTGGGCAGACAATGTGAAACAGGATCTTGTTAGAATCAGTCAGGTGTAACAGATGTAGCCCAGGACAGACGTTTTTAGAGAACTAAATTGTACAGTCTGGTTGGACCTCAATAAAAGATTGCTGGTTGAGGATTATGTATGTATGTATACAATCTCTTTTTTTTCTAGCGATATATTTTGCATAAAAAATTACCCATAGTACAGCAAATAATGGAACATCAGAAGGATGCATTTAAAAAGCTTCTTAACTTCGAAAATAATTTTTTTTTTATCAGAAGCTCATCTGGATACGATTCATCCAAGGGTAAAAAAACACATAGTTTCCTTACAAGTGCAAAAAAAAAATTACCAACAATAATAAAAACAGAAAAGTACATGAATATTCGACTATATTTGCAATTGAAAATAAAATATTCCTTTTTAAATAAATATTTCTAGTGAAAATTAAGTGAAAACATTATATTGCACCTTATCTGATGACATTAGTCTCACCGACTTGACGACTTCGTGGCACTTAAAAAATTTTGTAATATGCATAATAAGAATATTTACAAGGAAAATTGAAAAAAATTCATAGACTTTATTTATTGATTGAATGGTACACTAATTTCAGCTGCGCAGCAACAATTCAGTATGCCCGGGAGCATTTCAGTTACTGCGCGGTGCGCACCCGCGCATCTTAGAGGGAACACTGCGTCTGGGTAAACATTTTAGCTGAAGGGCCGGTTAGAAAAATATAATGGAAGGCTGGACCGCCAAAAAATATATCATTAGTAACGTATGTATAACCAACGTAAAAAAATACTAAAGTGAAACATAAATAATGCAATTTTATTAATATTAAATAATGAGATTTCGCTTCGCCGAAATTGGACTTCTTGTCTTCTCTAGGTTATTTTTCTCCTTTTAAAATCTAATTATTAATTCAGATTTTTTGCGACCCGAAATAAAATTGTCGTTGCCCTCACCAAAAGAGGTGGCAGGTCGCCTTTCCCTATGCCTGATCTTGATGGAACCTTTTACCTGGGGGCGGGGGGGTGGCTCAGTCGGTAGCGCACCAGGCTCGTAATCTGTAGTTCCCAGGTTCGAGTCCCAGCTGAGTCAGCGTTGAGATTTATCTCCGCAAAATTCCCCGCCCTGCCCACGGTCAGTAGGGAACACCGATGGGCTTGGAAAGGCCGCCGTCCGTCGGATGGGACGTTAAGCCGTGGCCCCGTGTGCGGGAGAGCCATACCCTGTGCACGTTAAAGAACACGCTGGATGGCCTTGACGGGAGGCTACCATCTGTCTCCCAACATCTGTTCCAGTGGGTCCCCTCCCCCAACCTTCTCTGAGCCTTCGGGGTCCATGTGACCTGGCCATTTAGCCCATGGTGTGCAAAAAAGTGCCGCTCAGAGGTAAAACAACCCAACCTTTTACCTTTTATTCAAAAATATCACATAATTTAAACAAGTCTGTAAAATCTCTCTAAATATTGATTTTCAACTATATCCGTTCAACATTTAAAGTTTTGTGAACATTCAGCAATAGGATCGTTATAAAGACATTTCACAATTTGACCAAAATCTAAATTTTTTTTTACAAACGTATAATAAACATCTATTTAGTAAATGGTTTGATCTGACAATTGTTCTTTCTGTTCAGTTGACTTTAGAGATAAAATCGTATGACTTGTAATTAGTGTACAAAGTTTAAGATTCCGCAATTCTTTAAATGCTGGACGAATGTTGTTAAAAATAAAGATTTAAATTTATTTCAAGCGAAATTTTCCATCGAAAACCAGAAACGTATTAAGATGCAGTGGGACCCTGGACCTGGAAACGTTTGGATCTACACTAATTGTAAAAAACATGAAATTCCTAAACCAAATTATATATCAGGGCTTACGGTGGGCCCTTGTATGGTCGAGGATTTAGGACAGTTATAGGTGTCTATGCTTTAATCAGATACGGATGAAAACTACCGTGTTTAGAAGAGGTAGGAAGTGCTTCAAGCTCGTATTCTACAGTTTCTAGGTTCAAGTTTCAACTGTATCAGCGTTGATATTTATCTCCGCTAATCTCCGTCCTGTCTCGATGAGAAAGAGAACACTGATGGACTTGAAAATGCTGCCGTTCATCGGGTGGGACGTTAAGTCGTGGTTCCGTGTATATGAGAGCTCGACCATTAAAAGCACTCTAAATGGCCTTGACGGGAGTTTCCCATTTGTCCCTTAACAGCTGTCCAATGGATAATCTACCATCACCTTGCAGCCTATAGCTCAGCGGTCAGAACATCTGATATGTCATTAAGAGGTCATAGATTCGGATTCCCCTCGGTTCAAGACAATTTGGGGTGGGGGTGGCTAAGCCGGTAGCGCATCAGAATCGTAATCTGAAATTCCCGGGTTCGAGACCCAACTGGGCCACCATTGAGATTTATCTCCGCAAAGCTCTTCGCCCTGTCCTAGGTCAGTAGGGGACAGCAATGGGCTTGGAAAGGCCGCCGTTAGTCGGATGAGACGTTAAGCTGTGGCTCCGTGTGCGGACATCCATACCCTGCGCATGTTAAAGGACACGCTGGATGGCCTTGATGGGAGGCTACCAGCTATCTCCCAACAACTGTCTAGTACAGGCATGGCCAACATACGGCCCGCGGGCCGAATCCGGCCCGCGTAATGAATTTATGTGGCCCGTGAACAATTTTTCAACATTAGCATTTAGCTTCTAGTAATTAATCGAATGAATTCTCGATACTTCTATATTGTTTAAAAAACATTCCGTTATAAAGAAAATGTTATTATTATCAAAAATTATTATCAAGATTGAATGATTTACATTTGGAGGCTGTGTTAAGAATAGCTACTACAAGTATAGAACCAGATATTAAAAAAAATAATAAGCGATGCAAACCGCCTCACACGTCGCATTAGTTATTATGTTAATTTGTTGTATTGATTTACTTAAAATTATTCATAAACAAATTTCATAATAAAATTTTGTTTACTTAAAGAAATAAGTGTTTTGTTTAACATTTTTCAATTTTAATATTTCGTCCGGCCCGTGAAAATATTTATTTTTTCCAATCCGGCCCGCGGGCAAAAACAGTTGGCCATGCCTGGTCTAGTAGGTACCATCCCTCCAACAACCTCTGAGCCCTCAGGGTCCTTGTGACCTGGCCATTTAGCTCCTTGTGTACAAAAAAGTGCTGCTCAGAGGTAAAACAACCCAACCATCACCTTGTCTGAACCTTACGGTCCTTGTGACCTGGCCATTTAGCTCATTGCGTGCACGTGTCGCTCAGAAATAAAACAATCGAACCCAAGCTTTGGATCTGGATTTAAATTTTTTTTTTATTTTCGCCACTCTCTATGCATTTGATGCTATAAAGGTTTAATTTTTGCTTATTCAAGGAATGGAAATTTCGAAAGAATGGAATAATTTCGCCATGATAGTGTCCATACAGCTGAATACACATCGCCAGATAAAATTCATTAAACGAGTTCAGGAAATTCGCACACGGAAATTGCAACGAGTAAGATTTAAAAAGGAGATAGCGACCCCGCAAATGCAAATCTACAGACGAAGCATTTCCTATTGCGAAAAGCTCGTTTGAAGTCTCTGTGAGCCGTATTACTTCGTTCATTGACCAATTTGTCTGAACATACTTAGTTCACTAATGTTTAACCTAACCTTTTCCTCCGCCTTCTAGTTTCTTGATAATCTTTTTAGGAGTCGTTAATATTACATCATTACAGACAGCCACAATAACAGGTGAGGCGAGTGTTAGCGGCTTTTTGATCGCCAGGGGCGTGTTGAACACAGACTCTGACTCAACGAGAGGTTGTCGTTTGGGCTTTGTGTTCAGTGTGTCTCCAGCCAGCATTAGCAAGAACAGTAGACTTCCAAAAACGATTATGGGAATGTTTGTGGCTCGTTCTCCTATTGTAACAGCTTATCAGTCCACGCTGACTTTGTCACGACTAAAAAAGCTGTGGAATTAGCAGAGGTCTTCGTGCTTTGTTGTTCGCTCCCTCTACCATTAGAGCACCTCTAAACGCTATTTTCTTCTTCTCATGTTCTCTTAGCTATTGTACATTGTTAAGGACAATAACCAACATCATTTAGAGAGTGCGAAAAACTCTAGAAGAAAGTTTTGTGTTTCTCGATTATTCTTCCTGAAGTAAACTGTCTGTTTTGACTTCAGGTTGGCTTCCTTTATTTATTGAAAATTGGAAAGAGTTGGGAAAATGGAAAAGAAGGAAGCAGAAACTAACCGAAGAGTTATCGTGGTATCGGGGTGACGTGAGTGAGTATCGTGGACAGGGCCAGATCTAGGGTGGGAGGCAAAGACCCCCCCGAAAATGCCAGTAATGGTAATAATAATAAAAAAAAAAAACCTCAAGCAGCTGCTTGTCACAGAGGTCTGACAGGAGCCAGTCAATTTATATGCCATAATAGAAGCACAAAAATATTAAACTTTATATTTCATACATATTTGAAGAACTTTTTTAAAGATCTCTAAAATGGAGGAGTAAAGCTATACTGCAGTGGAAATCTAGTCTCTTGTTCCCAATCTTTTACTTTTCCCCCCTGCTTATTTGCATTTTTTTACCCCCCCCCCCCCACTTTATTTTTTTTCTAGATCCAGGCCTGATCTTGGATGTCATGAAATGTTCGTGTATGATACAGTCGCTCAAGAAAATATCCGAACACTATGGTTGATTGCAGAATTCAGAAAAAATATTTGGCAACGATTTTTTTAGAAATGAGTGATCTGGCAACCTTCGTGTCACGTGATTACAGAATTCAGGAAAAATATCTGGAGCGTGTACAGCAACTGTACACGCTCCAGTTACCATTCACAGCAAAGTGAAGCGTGTGCAGTTACTGCTCACGGAATATACTCAAATATGGTAATAATAATAATACAAATATGGCAAACTGGAGCGTGTGCAGTTACTGCACACGCTCCAGTTTGCTGTGAACGGTAACTGCACACGCTTAATATTTCCGTGAGTGAGCCCACACGATCTAGTATCAAAATAATATGACCACCTACAGTCGCTCAAGAAAATATCCGAACACTATGGTTGATTGCAGAATTCAGAAAAAATATCTGGCAACGATTTTTTTAGAAATTAGTGATCTGGCAACCTTCGTGTACAGTAACACGAAGGTTGCCAGATCACTAATTTCTAAAAAAATCGTTGCCAGATAATTTTTCTGAATTCTGTAATCAACCATAGTGTTCGGATATTTTTTTGAGCGACTGTATATGGATCTAAGTCTATTACAACATTAATAGAAGAAATATTAATTGCAGCTAAGACTATTTTTTAAGCATCTTTTCCAGATGTATATCGTATTGAAGAATTACTCCTCCAGCCACAGAGGATATCTAAGAAGACAAAACATTAAGTATAAAAAGTGCATACATCAGAAAAAACATCAATACTTTATTTGGAACTTGAACCAAAAGACTTTTTACTTTGTGGCCAAGAGACACTTAAACTGCTTGGTGGTGGTGGGGCGGGGATGGCTCAGTCGGTAGCGCGCCAGGCTCGTAATCTGTAGTTCCCAGGTTCGAGTCCCAGCTGGTCAGCGTTGAGATTTATCTCCGCAAAATTCTCCGCCCTGTCCCAGTAGGGGACACCGATGGGCTTGGAAAGGCCGCCGTCCGTCGGATGGGACGTTTAAGCCTTGGCCCCGTGTGTGGGAGAGCCATACCCTGTGCACGTTAAAGAACACGCTGGATGGCCTTGACGGGAGGCTACCATCTGTCTCCCAACAGCTGTTCCAGTGGGTCCCCTCCCCTAACCTTCTCTGAGCCTTCGGGGTCCATGTGACCTGGCCATTTAGCCCATGGTGTGCAAAAAAGTGCCGCTCAGAGGTAAAACAACCCAACTACTTGGTCGTGGGATGGTTTGAAATAATTAATGAGACAACACACAAATTTTGCCAAAACCAAAAAATAAATAAACCTGTGATGGTTAACCTTTCAGGACCATAAGGTTTCTAAGAGTAAATATTGGTATGTAACTGTTTATTTTAGTTTGTTTAGACGTAAAATAAATAAAAATCATAAGAAAAATACATAACAATGTGTAGTTTTTTTGGAATTTTATGGGAAATATTTTTTTCCAATGGACTATAAAGGTAACACAAATTATAGTTAGGCTTATTATGCGATGTCTTTTATTTATTGGTTTATTAGAACAAAATGTTAACTAAAATAATACAAAATTATGAAATAAAATTACTATACAAAATGATGTGCTAATTATGATATTCGGCGAAGCAATTTCTTTTGGTAGTGAGGCAAAGATGGACATTGCACATAGTACATATATTATGCGTCCTGACAGTTCTGTTTTTGTTTTCTAAACGTTCCCGTTTACGTAATTGCGTTCGGCATACGTTCTATTTTGACATTCTGTATAAAAAATGCAGATAAGGTTATAATTAAATACGACAATCACCAGTTTTAAAATGGGAAAAATGTTTCCCTTGGTCGTGAAAGGGTTAAAAGACTACACATACTCATAAAAATTACATAAAATATGTGATATAATATATACCGATGCATGAATCACACACTTTCTTGTTTTTTTTTGCGGTGTTATTTTTTAATATCACTTCCGATTAATAAACAAAGTAAGGCGGTTAGAAGGAAATAATTAAAAAAAATGAATTCTTTAGGGATAAAATTTTCTAATTCTTATACAAATTAAGTTGTGTTAAATAAATATTGTTTTTGGATTTGAAGACTTTCACAGGAAGGAATATCCCCGCAGATGTTACTTTTTTTTATAATCTGAAGTGCATAGATCAAAAACAGTAGGAGCAATATTCGCGAGTCAATAATGTAATTGAAAAAAGCCAAAATAGCGTGAAAATATTAACGAAAAAATACTGTTATATATTGTGACAATTCTGTGAATATCTAATTATAAGCTGGGATGCCTTGATAGCGCAGGCGTATAAGTTTGGATAATAGCAATGCAATTGGTGGAATCAGAGTTTGGATCCAGGGTTGATAATTCGGCCTTTGGTTTTGCCAGTCTGCAGATGGCTTCTGTTTTGGGGTCTGATTATTAGCAAAAAATTAAATTTAAATGGATTAGTATTAAACTCTTTGTTGCATTACAGTTCCAAATAATAAAAAAAACATCATTATGAAGTCAGGAATTATATATGTGTAATCACCCAGAAATCGGACATCCCCACAGCCCATTATCTTGTGAACATTGAAAAGCACATTTTATTCACTTAGCGGGAGCCTATCGTCTACTACTAACAATTATCCTAAGTGTACCCATTCCCAACCTCGATATGAGTCTTGTGACCCTTGTAACTTGACCATTTAGTATCTTACAGAATACAAAAGCCATACTCGGAGATAATGTAACATCAAAATGTTATATTTTTCAAAGACTGTCGGTTAAGATTCTGAGTTTTCTCCCTGATATGTGTTATATTTTCTGTTGAGGTATCACTTCCGTCATTGGTCCTGAGAGTATTGCAATGCTCCTTTCTGGGTAACTGAATACATGAGGAATAAGCTACTTATTGTCCATATATACCATTATTCTTACAAAAGTATAGTTTCACGCTACGTGAAATAATGAACCCATATGCGAAGTTAGCAATTTCTAAAACAACATTTCAATGAAAATAGGAGACGAAAAGTTAACAGCTGAATTGAATTTGCATACGTTTTTATTTAAACTCTTTTATCATAATGAATGCAAATATTAAGTTTGGATAATGGTTCAGTCAGTTTCGATCAATATCGAAAACACTTTTTAATCTGAGCTGCTAAAATTCTCAAATTTGCAATACTATGAATACAGTTTATCGAGTTTCCTTGAGAATCGAGAGGGGGGCGGGGTGGCTCAGTCGGTAGCGCGCCAGACTCGTAATCTGTAGTTCCCAGGTTCGAGTCCCAGCTGGGTCAGCGTTGAGATTTATCTCCGCAAAATTCCCCGCCTTGCCCACGGTCAGTAGGGGACACCGATGGGCTTGGAAAGGCCGCCGTCCGTCGGATGGGACGTTAAGCCGTGGCCCCGTGTGCGGGAGAGCCATACCCTGTGCACGTTAAAGAACACGCTGGATGGCCTTGAAGGGAGGCTACCATCTGTCTCCCAACAGCTGTTCCAGTGGGTCCCCTCCCCCAACCTTCTCTGAGCCTTCGGGGTCCATGTGACCTGGCCATTTAGCCCATGGTGTGCAAAAAAGTGCCGCTCAGAGGTAAAACAACCCAACACAACAACTTGAAAATCGAGAGCTTTTAACTTGAACTAATCTATAATATAATTGATTTTATAAAATATTTTCGGAGCTTTAAGTTTTCGAAATTTACTTTTCATTATATAGAAGTGTAGAAATACTTTTGATGTTGGATTCTACCTCTGAGAGATACTTACGTGTACACAATGAGCTAAATGAACCAGGGCACAAGGACTCCAAAGTCGTAGAGCTGGGAAAAAATAGAGGAGACGCAGGACACCTTTCAGGAGACAGATGGAAACCTCCTGATAATGCTATACAACCTGTGTGTCTAATGTTCATAGGGTATGGCTCTCCTAAACACAGAATCAAGGCTTAACGTCCCATCCGACGGGCACCGACTATTCCATGCAAAGTGATGTCCACTTTTTCACTGAAAGCATAGGAAAAATTAGCCGATATGGTCTTAACGCAAGCATAGAAGGGCATCGAAAGTGGGAACATCATAATGTGCCTGGCATGCTGCCCGTGGAGCTAACCATTGCCCCTAAACATATTTACTAATAAAGTAAACATATTTTTATAAATAAAAAAAATAAGTAAATAAATACCCCCTCAAGCAGCTGCTTGCCACAGAGGTCTGACAGGAGCCTGTCAGTTTATATGCCACAGTAGAAGATCTGAGAGGATGGCAGGACCTCAGCAGAAAAACAACACGAACATCCATGCCTTACCGGGGGCTCGAACCCAGGTCCCGTAGATCAGTAGCCAAGCGCGCTAACCACTCGGCCACGGGACGGCAATATTTTTATAATACATTTTTTTCTGATTGCAGCAGCTCTTAAGCAGAAATGATTGAGAAAAAGAGCGATTTCTTCACAACATTTTCAATGTGGTTTATATAAATATATTAAAACAACAAAGTTTCAACCATTAACCCCTTATCAGATTGGCCCATCCTAATTCCATGAAAGTAGAAACCATGATATTAATGGGCGGAATCTAACGTGACACGAAGTTGCCAGATATCACGGCGGAATCTCACGTGACACGAAGTTGCCAGATCACTAATTTCTAAAAAAATCGTTGTCAGATATTTTTTCTGAATTCTGTAATCAACCATAATGTTCGGATACTTTTTTGAGCGACTGTACCTATTGGAAATTTCTGGGTACCCTATTCCTGATAGGTATTTCTTCTTCCCACGAAGTAATTCTAGGTTGTTCTGAGCGAAATATCTTCCACCAGACACAACAGAACAGTTGTTTGGATATTAAAATAAATTCTTCTCAAGCAGCTGCTTGCCACAGAAGAATGACAGGAGCCTATCAGTTTATACTACATAGAGAAGGTTTGTTAGGAAGGCGAGGTCTCAGCAGAAAGACAACAAAAACACCCATGCCTTATCCGAGGCTCGAACCCAGGCCCTTTGATCAGTAGACAAGCGCGCTAATCACTCGGACAAGTTTCTAAAAATATAGTCTATATTTGAAGAATCAGATAATCCTTGAACGCAATTGATTCATGCAACTGTTTAAGAGTAATTGTGGAGCAAAACACTTGAACAAACCAATAAACAATAGAGCCGGTTCTAAAAGGGGAGGCCATCAACTTTTGTAGAATTTTATTAGCTGAAAAAGAGGCAAAAAATAGGTTGGGTTGTTTTACCTCTGAGCGGCACTTTTTTGCACACCGTAGGCTAAATGGCCAGGTCACAAGGACCCCGAAGGCTCAGAGAAGGTTGGGGGAGGGGACCCACTGGAACAGCTGTTGGGAGACAGATGGTAGTCTCCCGTCAAGGCCATCCAGAGTGTTCTTTTACGTGCACAGGGTATGGCTCTCCCGCACACGGGGCCACGGCTTAACGTCCCATCCGACGGACGGCGGCCTTTCCAAGCCCATCGGTATCCCCTACTGACCGTGGGCAGGGCGGGGAATTTTGTGGAGATAAATCTCAACGCTGACCCAGCTGGGACTCGAACCTGGGAACTACAGATTACGAGCCTGGCGCGCTACCGACTGAGCTACCCCCGCCCCGCAAAAAATAGGAAATATATAAATATGGGAAGTGTGTGGGTAGGGAAGCAACTTCCCCTATCCAGGGGCATAAAAATTCCAATTTTACTTATTAAAAGAGTTATATCACTTAAGTTTCATTCAGCATCACTCTTTTATTTCATAAAGAAAGAGTTGCTTGAAATATTTATTCAAAGAGCTTTAAGTATAAGATTTTGGCAACACTAATCGTAATATTTCGTCTCTTTCTAATATAATTTTATTAATTTTATAAATTTAACATAAAAGAAATAGATTTATATCTTGCCTTCCTTGCTGCACAGAAAAAATTTGCAATTCGTCTATGGAAGCGATTATTGCTTTTTATAAGAGGGAATTTAAAATTTATTATTTCTTAATATACAGAATGAGGAGAGTTGCTTTTAATCTGCAAGAGTTATATTGGTTTGATTCTTGAGCTATGAAATATTTCTTCGCGTTGAGCTAAGGGCTAGTGCACCAGAACTTCAGAAATCGAAACAAGATGCCAAGAAGACCTACTGACCAGTCACTTAGAAATTTAATTTGGTGAAGGGGAAGAAGCGGAAATATATTTTATCTAAATTAAAGCCTAAATATAGTTAGATAAATATAGTTAAATATAAATACCCCCTCAAGCAGCTGCTTGCCACAGAAGTCTGACAGGAGCCTGTCAGTTTATATACCAGAGTAGAAGGTCTGTGAGGATGGCAGGACCTCAGCAGAAAAACGACACATACATCCATTCCTTACCCGGGGCTCGAACCCAGGTCCCTTAGATCAGTAGCCAAGCGTGCTAACCACTCGGCCATGGGACGGCCCAGTTAAATGTAGAGGAATAAATATAGTTAATTTGCTTTTAATTATCATCATTAGTATTTTTTTTTCTTTATGAAAAAAAAAAAAGTCTTTTGAGAGCCTTCTTCACAGGCTGACTTCCATGCGATTACTAGAGATTAGTAAAAAAAAACGATAGAAATAGATTTGATTTAAAGAATGCAGAAAAGTAGAGAAAGGCTGTGTTCTGCATTTTATAATAAATCAAGTTTATCAGTTAATATCAAGCAAATCAAGTTTATCAAGTTTATTAGTTACTTTTAACTGAAATTAATTGTCTGATTTATTTATTACTAGAGTTTTGTTTTCTTTTGTTATAGAAATTAGCATAGAGTTATGTGCCTCGTATTGCTCTCTATTTAAGTGTAAAAACTCTTATTCTTATGCTCATATACACGCATAAGTCATACTACTCATTTTTTTTTTAATACATTGTACAGGGCCAGAATTAGGGGTGGGCCAAATGCCCTCCCCCGCGCTTTTTTCAGAATGCTGATAAGGGGAAATTGAAGCAAAAATGCTTAAACTTGTTTACATTTCAGCATTTTTCAAGACATTTCTGATAAAGACCTGTGTAAAGACTGCACAATGTTCTCCCTCCACTTTTTGCATTTTTCCGGCTCGATTGCATTTCTTGGCTCTCTTATCCATTTTTTTTTTCTAGTTCCAGACCTGATATCGTGTAATATATTAAAACCGCATATATGTAAGCTGCTACATTTGCATAGATAACATTAATGAGGCTCTTGTTTACCTTTCTGCACATTTCAAGGGAAAGCATTTAACGAATATAAATGTGCTTTTCAGAAAATAAAATAGGAATATAACTAAAGTGTGCTTTGCATTGCGACAAGAGTAAATTATCATTTTCAAATGTTTTTTATTTGTTTGTGTTCTTCTAACTTGATGCATAGAGAGTAAAATAGATAAATATAGTAAGAAATAAAACAACAGGCGATATTTGATTGCATGTAGTAAATTGGGTAATTGGTTTATTATCTCGATACTGAACACGAGCTTACTTACATTCTTAAATAATTTCTCATAAATCTCCTTTCTTTCCTCACTATTTTGATTTCAATCACGTGACAATGCCTTTGCTCACTCAGACATTTGCAATTTGCAAACTATCTTGAAATGATCTATCACATGTTAGATGGAAGCGTTTTTTTGGTAATTTTTTTTCTTATCAGTTGTATAAAATCAATCTATCACAGGAAAAATTTGTATCAGAATAGTCTAATTTTCTTCTCAATTCGCAATTGCCATTTAATATACTAATTACATTATAAATATTTAATTAAATATGCATTTAAAGACAATGAAAAATAAATAATCAACACCGAATATGTAAATGAAACCAGATATAAAAAGATTGTTAGTAGATTATATGTTTTCATGTCCTCACCAAGGTTCTAGTTTATGCTAATCTTTGCAAATCATGAAATTTTTAATGTTTTGATGAGGATATAATCATTACGCCATAGAAAATTCGTTATGCTTATCTTAATTTATACAAAATGCTGCAGTTCATTTTTAGATTCAGGTGAGTGTAGCCAAGTATTAACTTATACTGGAATTATTAGAAGTTTTGCGACAGTCAATATTTCCAGCTGAACGGAAAATTTCGATCTTTTATATTTCAAAATCTTGAGCGTACACTAAAAGTTGAGTTCAAATTCTTGAACTTTCAACTTGCAGTCATCGTTTTAGTCATTATTTCAGCTAGTTTTCAAGACAAATGAAGTTTTGCGACCTGGATTCGAGCTCCGGGTAAGACATGGATGTTTGTGTTTATCTTTCTTCCGAGACTTCGCCTTCCTCACAAATCTTCTCTATGGCGTATTAAATTAACTGGCTCCTGTCAGACCTCTTTCTATAAGTTTTCGAAGTTTTCTTCCAGTTTTTCGAATTGGAGAGAAGTTATTATTGTTCATCAAAAAGCTAAAGTATTGTAAAAAATCTGAAAGAGTACTTGATCTTTCTCTCTATAAGAATTTGAAAGAGAACTTGATTTTTTTTCTCTGTAAGAATTTAAAAGTGTACTTGATTTTTTTCTCTGTAAGAATTTGAAAGATATGAGGGCAATCTTCACGAATTTACAGTATGCAAAATAAGGTATTATTCAAGTTCAAGCTACAAATGTGAAATAAGCTGTGTACATGATTTATACTATTTGCTGTGGTGTGGTTAAATTGAAGAGTCATGGTCAAGCCTAACCAATATGAAACAAATCACGAAATGGATTAAAATAATGAGCAATATTAAGGATAAATTTTGGTGCAGTGGACCTGCATTAAAACGTTGCTAAAGTCAAAACATTGTTGTTTAATAAAACAAATGCAGAAACACTCCCCCAAATAGCTCACTTACTAATTATATGATATTTCACTTTTTTTTTTAGGAATTAGTTAATTTGTCATATCATTAATTTTAATAAAGAATAAATTAACCCTCAACCTCCATAATTAGGGTACAGTCTGATATTGGGCTAGTTCGACAGCATGATGATGAAAATATTGATGATGAGGACAAGGAGAGAATGTGATCTTCCTCAAGAAGATATTTGCCACAGAGGTGTGACAGGAGCCTGTCAATTTAATGCACCATAGAGAAGATTGAGGAAGACGAGACTTCGACAGAAAGACAACATAAACATCCATATCTTACCCGTGGTTCGAACCCAGGTCCCTTTGATCAGTAATCAAGCGCGCTAACTAGTCGGCCACGGGCATTTAGATAATCAAAAAACTGTGAGGTCGTTGATAATTTAGCAGATGAAAAACATAAAATTTAAACACCAGTTTCAATTACTATGCTCTTTTTATTGCGACTTCCAATTAAATTTTTAATTTTTTTATGAAATTTGCCATACTCATATTTCCGTATTCTGTGTTCGTCCTGAAATTTTCGCTCTAAAGCACTCAGAAAGCTACAACCAGATATTTTTCTACTAGTTTTTATATTCATGCGTAATGTTCTTGCAATGACCAAATATGGTGCAGAATTTATTCAATTATAATGCATTAAAAAGTCTCACCTTGCTGAGGATTCCCAGCCTGCAACGTGATGGCTGCTGTCCACTGCGATCCCACCCCTGCCGGTCCCTGGGCCAGGGACCGCTGCGAGGAGACGTGAGGCGCTGGCACAGCCCACACTGAGGGCACAGGCTGATGCTGAGCTAGTCCTGTAGAATGATGATGAAAATATCGGTGATGAGGATGGGGAGAGGGATGCGCTCCACCTCTCGCATCCAGGATGCGGTCCATTAAATAAACATCGGGTGTGGGAGTTGGTGCTGAGGCCGCTTCGTCGTCTACGGATTTCGGCGCTGGGCTAAGATTCGGGGTTACTTCGGCGGACGTCGGGAAAGCCGCCGAGTCGGGATGGGAACCGAAATATAAGTCCGGCGACCACAGAGTTGGCCTGGTCGTGATGGTCTTCGTGTCGGCCAGCAGAGCTGCCACCGAAAAATTCGAAATGAGTTCGGGAGTCTGGCGTTTGGTCGATTCCGACGATAGATCAGTCTTGTGGACGATGTCGCTGAGCGGGGAAGACGTCAGGTCAACGGTGTTGATGGAGTCCACTTTATCTGAATTACACTCCGGTGACGAAGTTTCCGTGTCATAATGTGTATGCTCTTGAGATACGAGGTTGGATACCTGCTGTTTAGTTCGTGGGGATTCCATATTTTTATCTTTTGATGACGTCGATGAATGGATGATGCAGATCGTCTGAATCCCTTTCCAGAGTGGGGTGATGAAATAATTAATGTCTCGTGAATGTGATGGAGATTTGGAGCAATATCTGAAACATCTTTTCTTTATGGCTTTATTTGTGGCTAATGCAGAAAAGGTTCTATCTCATCCAAAACAATTTTGAATATTTGCTCTATAACTGCAAACTCTTCATGGATTTTTGCACTCAGAAGATAATTCTATCTATAAATCATAATTTTCTTCTTATTTGTTGCCTTCTGCCAATACAAAATTTCTCCAGACCAAGCACTACACCTTATGCTTTCGTTAAAATAAAACAGGTGTTCATATTCATATGATGTCGGTCAATAACCGAAATAGAGATCAACTTACAATTTGTTAGTATTAACTTTTGAAAACATGCAATTGCACATTTAAATTGTAGATCATATGATTTAATCTTCAACCATGCCTTTACTAAATATTATCTTTCAAAAAAACTGAATTTTTCCAGGTAGTTTTAGTTAAACGGTTCAAGTACTTTTTAAGTTATTGGAGATATTAAAATCCTTTACCCTTCACAAGACCACAGTTTGGAATGAAAAGCAGTATGACGTCTGAAGAACTACTGCGCATTACACTTGCTTAAATATAAAAATTGACTTCGAAACACACAATCACTTGTCACAGATTTGCTGAACATAACGCTCCTGGCAAACAAGAATTACGTGCGGAATCTTTCCTGCTTCTCGTTCAATGCAGTGTGGGTCTGTTCCCAAATATTGCGCAAAAAACAGCACCTGTTCAAGCAAACCACACGGATGTCATCAGAATCAATACTGCGCTGACCAGAGGACGCTAGGCCTAACTCTCATGTCTCACATCCATAACGTGTCTAGCCCGTAAAGTGGGGAAACAGTCGTCCATCGCCAACAACAGTCCGAGAGTTGATGGATTTTCACCAAAGCCTTTGCACTAACTCGCGCCACAAGCTGCAACTGTACTGCCACTGTTGGAATATCCGAGTTGCTTCTCGCGGTCCATCTCGACTGACAGGGTAGTTCAACGAAATGATCCTTAATTAATTGGGCGCACGAACCTTCGAGGCCACGGCCTCTCGTGCTTAGTGGCGCTGTGCGCAGAGCTGTGCGATGCCCTTCCCCGCCTAGATCGGTGGGTGTGATAACACGAGACTCATCCACTTCTCATTGGCTGGCAGTTCCCTTGTGATGTCATCGTGAATTCTTCCCTCCTACCAACGCTCCAGTGCGGCCCGCGGCGTTCCTGTCTCCTCGTAAATGGTCGTATGAGGACTATTATTGGCTAAGTTAATCAATCAGTACCATAAACCGGACTGAGATGTTCTTTTCCCACCTACCTACAGGAGAGTCGGAGGCAATAGTTGTTTTTTATGTGTCTTTCGGTGCCTATTTCGAGAGAAGACGAAGGGGAAAGATTGACGATTTGGCTCAGTGATATAATTGAAGTTCATCGTCAGGTTGTTGCAGTGTTCCGATGAAGCGAAAGCAAAATCTTCTGATAAGGAACTCATATACAGGTTCTTATAGCGATAAAACGCAAGCTGATGTGATACGTAAGTCACATGACAGCGTCTTTGTAATCTATACAGAGTTCGTCCATGCTTCTTGCACTTAATGATCAGAAAATGTTATAAAAGTGTGCTGCCACTCCTAAAAGAACCATTTGTTATTCAGCCAATGCAGTTCAATGTACTGCCCATCTGAAAAATGGGCAGAAGGTTATTTCAATCGGCAAAGCACCACTAGGATTGTAATCTGCTGTTCGAGTGCCGGCTATGATTGCGTTGAGATTTTTTTCCGTGAACCTGCACCCTGCCCTCGGTTAGAAAGGAGACACCGACGGGCTTGTAAAGGTCACTATCCGTCGGATGGTATGTTAAATAATGGCCACGTAGACTGGAGAGTCAATAAAGATGATCTTGTCGGAAGGCTTCCCAGCTGTCCCGTAACATCTGTCCCGTAACATCTGTCCAGTGAATTCCCTTCAACATCCTACTCTGAGCCGTTGGAGTGTTTGTGACTTGGTACTTTGGCCTACTGCGTAAAAAAAATGCCTCTCATTGGTAAAATGACCCAACCCAAATCATTGTGTGATTTAATCATACAATCATATTTCCTATGAGCGATTTAATTATCTAAGAAAGCTATTTATATAAATTTTGTGCATTGACAAAAATTTATGCAATTCTTTTACAATAGCAATAAAAAATAACCACTCAAGCAGCGACTTGCTATTGAGGTCTGACAAGAACTTGTAAGTTTAATACGACATATTTAATTAATTAATTAATTAATGTGCGCACAACATATCAATGATCCAATAACAGTGGACACATATAAAGAGAATAATTCAAAATTAGCACATATAAAAGTACATAAACAAAAAAACAGAATACCCCTTCAAGCAGCTGCTTGTCGCAAAGGTCTGAGAGGAGACTGTCAGTTTATACGCCATAGTAGAAGATCTGTGAAGATGGTCAGTACAAAAGAGTGAAAAGGACATAGGTATACCACATTTTGAAACAACATATACAACATCATCATCATCATCCTCAAGCAGCCATGGGCTACGGAGGTCCAACCAGTCCGTGCAATTTAGTTCTCCAATCAAGTCTATCCTGAGCTACATCAACTGCATCCGGCCACTGCACACCAATTCTAACAAGGTCCTGTTTGACATTGTCTGCCCACCGTATCCTAGGTCTCCCCTTCTTTCTGAGGCCTTTAGGCACACTGTTCATAACCCTATTCACTAATCTATAATTATCCATACGGGCAACATGGCCAAACCAACGGAGTCTCTCTCTGCACAATATGCTGCTTAAAGGAGGTTGCAAACTCCTTTGCCTAACCTCATCATTAGTTACAAAGTTGAACCACCTAATGCCCAAGATACTACGTAAGCATCTGGAATCAAAAGCATCTAGTTTCCTGTTATCTTGTTTACAGAGTGTCCAAGTTTCACTACCATATACAACACACTTACATAAACGCAGATAATTAGAAATAAAATCATGAACAAAGTAACATCATACAATGTGATTTGAAATTTTGTAAAGACATTTCAAACAAATCGAGGATATTGTTGTACAAGTTAAAAAGATTGAAAAACCTAACCACGGAAAAATTTATCAATATATTTAGTTTATGGAATGGAACTCCAAAAAATGGAGTATTTCTCGTGGGATGCTTCGTTAACGCAAAGCTCATTAAAAACAATAGTTCGGTGCAATCTATCTTGTTGTTTAACATTTTATGAAAAAATATTAGACACAAAGCTTTTCTTCTCTAACTTAGAAATATGTATAATATCTGCTTATTAAGTCGTTTAGGAGGAAAATCTCGAACATAAATTCGCTGTCTTGTAGTAAAGCAATCTTAGTATTTTATTTTTAACATTTTCAATATTTTGAATATGATATTGATAATAAGGATCCCATATTAAGCTTCCATATTCTAGGTTTGAACGAACTAATTAATTAAATAAATTGATTTATAGCCCTTGTTTTTCACTATTTTGTTTTTCTAACAATAAAATCCAAATTTCTATTAGCTTTCTTCGCAATTTCTTGGATGTGCATATTAAAATTAAAGTTCGAGTCAAACAAGATATCTAAATCACGGATGAAATAATTCCGTGGAATAGCATAACAGTTGATGTTATAATCATACGTAACAAAAATGCTTTTACGAGAATAGTTTAAAATTGAGCATTTTGAAATATATTGCTGAAGTCCATTCAGAACAGACCAGTTATGGAATTTTGTGAAATCTGAGTGTAGCAAATGACAGTCGTTAACTGAGTCAATCCGTATATGAAATTTTACATAATCTGCGTATATTAGACAACTACAAGAACTATAGAAAAGATCTGTGATGAAGGCGAGACCTTAGCAGAAAAACATTCATACCTAACCCGGGGCTCAAACCCCGGTCCCTTTGATCTGCAGCCGAGCACGCTAACCATTTGGGCATCGAGATGGTACTTAACGAAGTAACCTGTGCGAAATATTAGTCAATTTGCATGAAAATAAACAATCCTCTAAATAGAACGCATAATTATCAACTCAATAATTTTGATTGTTGTCGAGTGGTTAGCGCGCTTGGCTACTGATCTAAGGGACCTGGGTTCGAGCCCCGGGTAAGGCATGGCTGTTTGTGTCGTTTTTCTGCTGAGGGCCTGCCATCCTCTCAGACCTTCTACTATGGCATATAAACTGACAGGCTCCTGTCAGACCTCTGTGGAAAGCAGCTGCTTCAGGAGGTATTTATTTATTTAAGCCGTCCCATGGCCGAGTGGTTAGCGCGCTTGGCTACTGATCTAAGGGAATTGGGTTCGAGACCCGGGTAAGGCATGGCTGTGTCGTTTTCTGCTGAGGTCCCGCCATCCTCTCAGACCTTCTACTATGGCATATAAACTGACAGGCTCCTGTCAGACCTCTGTGGTAAGCAGCTGCTTGAGGGGGTATTTATTTTATTTATTTATTTTCTTGAGAAATTATAACATTAAACCTTACATAAACATCAAAATGCGAACACAACTGTCCAGAAATTCTGCATACGATTCGAAATTACTCAATTTACGCTGGCACACGAATACACATAATGAGTGTATTCTGCTTTCTTTACAAGTAGCTCGATTCTCAGTATTATTCGTTTGGAAAGCAACTCCACTTCTGCGGTGTTTACTCTGGTGTGATTTGTATGTTCAGGAAACATCCGCGTGATACACGAACAGACTCCAAGCACGAATGGTGTGGAAATCCCTCGAAAAGTATCGAGTTATTTTCTTGCTTCACCGAAAAGGAAAAATAATTCGTTTCATCATCTCATCTGGACATTTACGTGCTTCGAGATCTTCTAGATACAGTCGCTCAAAAAAGTATCCGAACAGTATTCAGAAAAAATATCTGGCAACGGTTTTTCTAGTGATCTGGAAACCTTCGTTTAGTGATCCAGAAATTAGTGATCTGGCAACCTTCCTGTCACGTGACACGAAGGTTGCCAGATCACTATTTTCTGGATCACTGACGCGAAGGTTTCCAGATCACTAAAAAAACCGTTGCCAGATATTTTTTCTGAATTCTGTAATCAATCATACTGTTCGGATATTTTTTTGAGCGACTGTACACCAGGAAATTTTTGCATTTTTTGTGTTGAGAATATTGCTCATGATGAGGCGCTGCTGACGAGCAACTCTTTCAGTACTGTTGGGTTGTTTCACCTCTGAGCTGCACTTTTTTTGCGTATAATGAGCAAAATGGCCAGATCACAAGGACCCCGAGGGCTCAGAGAAGGATGGGGGCATGGGACACACTGCACACCTTTTAGGAGACAGACCTCCTATCAAGACCATCCAGCGTATTCTATGACATGCACTCTCTGCATACGAGGCCGCGGCTTTATGTGTCATCAGATGGACGCGGCCTTTCCGAGTCCATTGGTGTCCCCTAATGACCGATGGCAGGGTGAGAAGCTTTGCAGAGATAAATCTCAATGCTGTCCCAGCTGGGACTCGAACTTGGGAACTGCAGATTAGGAGTTTGGCGCGCTACATACTGGGTGGCACCAGCCCAGGTCACAAAGACACTGAGGTCTCAGACAAGATGGAGGAAGGGAACCTATTGGACAACTGTTAGGAGAAAGATGGAAGATTCTGTCAGGGTTATCATCGAGGCCATCCAGCGTATTTCTTAACATCAAATGGTTCTGTTGAAGAGGGACCCAAGGCTTTATGTCCCATCTGAAGAACGGTGGCTTTTCCAAGCCCATTGGTGTCCCTTTTCTGGCTTAGGGAAGCGTAAGAGTTAATGGAAACAAATCTCAACCTTTTCACAGTGATGACTCGAACCTGGGAACTGCCGATTAAGAGCCTGGCTCACTATCAACTGACCCAAATAGTGAGCCTGGCTCACTGTCAACTGAGCCTAATTTACAATAATAAGTTATAGTAGGCATGGTTGTATGTGTTGTTTTTCTGTTGAGGTCCTGCCATCCTCTCAGATCTTCTACTTTGGCATATAAACTGACAGGTTCCTGTCAGACCTCTGTGGCAAGCAGCTGCTTGAAGGGGTATTTATTTATTTTTTTTTATTATAAAATCTTAGACTTTGTATGCAAGTATGTGCGTCGACTCTTACTAGCACGAGAAAATACTATCTCAGAAAAGGGTGAAAAAATGATTATTGGACAAAACATTTTGCAATATTTTGAAAATTCAAAACACGTCAATTTCAAATTGAACTTACTGCCCCACCCCCCCCTTAATATCGTATCTGCCCCTCTTTGCCTTTTGAGTAGGCCTTCCACCAACGAACGATAGACTGCAGTCGCTATAGTCTGCCATTCCTCTATGTTCGATAGGGTTCAAATCGAGGCTCTGTGTCGCCATTCTAACATTCTAACTTTAAAGTTAGAATGGCGACATATCCATGAACCACATTACACTATGGACAACCCTGTGTTCGTAGCAGAATGAAATAATCCATTAGAATAAACTGGGGGCCTGCTGTATCCTTGAAAGGTCTGACATAGGGTGCAAGGATTTCGTCCCTATATCTCAGAGCAGTCGAAGTTCCTTTCTGGAAGATTGAAGCTCGATATATCCTTGGTCATTATTGTCTGCTCAGATTATCAGTCCACGTTCTCTATAGTGGTGCTCTTCTGCAGTGTGCATGGTATCGCATCCTTTTCTCTCTCTAGATCAAGTTCGATCCCAACTGTGCCACCGTTGAGGTTTATCTCCTGTCCACCCTTCCTCAGTGGGGCGGGGGTGGCTCAATCGGTAGCGCGCAAGCTCGTAATCTGTAGTTCTCAGGTTCGAGTCCCACCTGGGTCAGCGTTGAGATTTATCTCCGCAAAATTCCCCGCCCTGCCCACGGTCAGTAGGGGACACCGATGGGCTTGGAAAGGCCGCCGTCCGTCGGATGGGACGTTAAGCCTTGGCCCGTGTGCGGGAGAGCCATACCCTGTGCACGTTAAAGAACACGCTGGATGGTCTTGACGGGAGGCTACCATCTGTCTCCCAACAGCTGTTCCAGTGGGTCCCCTCCCCCAACCTTCTCTGAGCCTTCTCGGGGTCCATGTGACCTGACCATTAGCCCATGGTGTGCAAAAAAGTGCCGCTCAGAGGTAAAACAACCCAACCCTGTTCTTAATGAGAAAGGGGACACCCATGGGCTTGGAAAGTCACCGTCCATCAGATGGGCCATTAAGATGGCCGGTGTGCAGGAGAGCTATACCCTGTGCACGTTGAAGAACATATGAATGGCTTTGACGGAAGGCTTCCATATATTTCCTAACAACTGCAGTGGGTCCCTTTTCCCCAATTTTTGTTGTCTTTGGTGTTCTTGTATCCTTTCTATTTAGCCATTTGTGTGCAAAGAAAAACTGCCGCTTAGAGATAAAACAATGCAAATCAGCCCTGTACAGACGAGGAAACGTCGAAAACTAAACTGTAAACTGATTTGTACTCAGAAGTGAACATCACGTTAAACCATTGCTGTGGGGTCCAGTTCACAAGATAAAGAATACTCTGGATAGTCCGGAAAAGATGCTGCCATCTGTCTCCTAACAATGGGTCCCATTCTCCGAACCTTCTCTGAGACCTCAGGGTCCTTTGTGACCTGGCCATTTAGTCCATTATGCGCAAAAAACAAAAACAAAAAAAAAAAAAAAACGTGCTGCTCAGAAATAAAACAACGTAACTAAATCCTGAGTCAGGATTTCATCTTCCAATCTGCCTTTGATGATAGGAGACATTAATGGGCTTGGTAAGGCCGTTATCAGATCGCACGTTAAGCCGTGATACCATGTGCGGGAGAACCTACCTTTTGTACGTTAAAGAGGATGCTGGATCAGTGTTTCTCAACATTATTGACCTATCTGCCAGTTAAAACTCTCAGTGTATATTCAGTGGCCCGGTTGTAAATATTTACAATATTATTGTAATATTTTCGATGCTAATATATTTTTTTTTGGCTTAACGGAATTTCTAACTTATTTACAATTATTACTTAAATATATATATACATGCCTGATCGGGAGAGGAGTTTATTTTAGGAATTATTCTGCTATGGAGTAATTAGATATACAAAGGAAATTAGCCAATTGCTGTCTACGTTTTACAGTAGTGATGAAGTCACTTCTGCCATCTCTCGATAAATGGAGTATAGTACGTTTCCTCTTTTCAATAAATGTGTTTTATGCTGATATCTTATCGTACATATAAACTGGGAAGGCCTTACAAAGTCATGCTCATTCTGCGAACCCCCTCCTCAAAATTATCTTCCCTGTTTTAATTAAATAGAACAAGGATGGATTTGGGTTGTTTGGGTTGTTTTACCTCTGAGCGGCACTTTTTTTGCACAACATGGGCTAAATGGCCAGGTCACATGGACCCCGAAGGCTCAGAGAAGGTTGGGGGAGGGGACCCACTGGAACAGCTGTTGGGATACAGATGGTAGCCTCCCATCAAGGGCCATCCAGCATGTTCTTTAACGTGCACAGGGTATGGCTCTCCCACACACGGGGCCATGGCTTAACGTCCCATCCGACGGACGGCAGCCTTTCCAAACCCATCGGTTTGGAAGTGTCCCCTACTGACCGTGAGCAGGGCGGGGAATTTTGCGGAGATAAATCTCAACGCTGACCCAGCTGGGACTCGAACCTGGGAGCTACAGATTACGAGCCTGGCGCGCTACCGACTGAGCCACGCCCGCCCCACAAGGATGGACAACTGAAGGTTACCAAAGGGACACTTTCTAAAATTTGCAGGCCGACGGCCAAACTTTATACAAATATCTTACGTACAGACGTAAAATAATTTCTTTACTATTATGATACAGCATATCGTAATGACATGCACACATATACTAGTATATTTTCTAGTATGTTATAAAAAATAAAAAATACCCCCTCAAGCAGCTGCTTGCCACAGAGGTCTGACAGGAGCCTGAATATGAGAGACATGCAGCGTACTTTTGACCTTGCAAAGAGGCGGCCCACCAGTCGGCCACCTCTGATACAATATAAAATAATAACATATAAACATACAATATAAACAAAGAGGTCCGAGAGGTAATATTTCTGAAACTTTGAGTTTGGATGTAATGGGACTCGAACCCACTTCTTCTAGTTATATGCAGGGTATTCTTACCACTAAACTATCGACGGTAATTCGTTTCTCAGATAACTGTGACTATAAATCTCCCGACCTTGTCGCTCGTGGCGCCATCTATGTTCGGGACCAGCAACCTTTCAAATGCTGTCATTAACGTGCTAAAGTGTTATAATTGAAGGAATCAATCAATAAATATCAGAGATGAGTTCGGCTCGAGCTTTGTCGGGCTCAAAATAGAACAGACGACTTTGGGCTTGGGAGGTGAATATGGGGATTCGGGCTCAAAATAGAACAGACGACTTTGGGCTTGGGAGGTGAATATGGGGATTCGGGCTCAAAATAATTTAAATTTCAAATATTTCTTGCAATTGTGAAAAAAGTAAGTGAAAATGTAAAATATTTTTCATTATAATTTAAACCTTAAATCAGGCTTTACTAATTAAACATCAATTTTCGATTTTTTTTTTTAAAACTCATTCTGTAGTTTCAATAAACGATGGTCTTTGTTTTATATTGATGTTACCCATGAACTTTTAGTTTCTATAGCATTTTTAATACTTTTCATTTTAAATAGATTTAATATTTTTTTTCATAATACGGTTGAAATTTATTATACAGCAATGAAATCTCAGGTTGATAATTTAAAAAGAAAAAAAATTAAGTAGGTAGATTCCTAGATAATATATAAGATATATGTAGATAACCTAAAAGCTCTCTCAGGCTTTTTCTGGTTTCTCATACAATGTATAAACACATAACGAACTATATCCTACTGGGAGTCGACGGGGCGGGGGTGGCTCAGTCGGGAGCGCGCCAGGCTCGTAATCTGTAGTTCTCAGGTTCGAGTCCCAGCTGGGTCAGCGTTGAGATTTATCTCCGCAAAACTTCCCGCCCTGCCAACGGTCAGTAGGGGACACCGATGGGGTTGGATAAGGCCGCCGTCCGTCGGATGTGACGTTAAGCCGTGGCCCACTTATGCGGGAGAGCCATACCCTGTGCACGTTAAAGAATACGCTGGATGGCCTTGACGGGAGGCTACCATCTGTCTCCCAACAGCTGTTCCAGTGGATCCCCTTCCCCAACCTTCCCTGAGCCAGCGGGGTTAATGTGACCTGGACATTTAGCCCATGGTGTGCAAAAAAGTGCCGCTCAGAGGTAAAACAACCCAACCTGAGAGTCGAACCCAGATCCCGGTAGCTGCATTGTCTCCGCTAGCTAACCTGTACTACTGTGCCACCTAGGTGGTCTGCATATTGTCCTAGAAGATGATCACTTAGCCTCCTCCCTTATGCAACGTGGTGTTTGTGATCTGGCCATTTTGCTCATTGCGCGCTCAAAAGTGCCACGATGGGCGGAGACGGAAAGGGAGGGGAAGTGGGAGCACTTGCTCCCACCCCCCCTTGGAAATCTAGAAACGTGATTTTTTTAAGTGATAAGAAAACTAGAGGATTACTTGGTTTCTGGCTTGAATGATAAGGGATTTACGTGATAAAAGTTTTGTTAATAACCGGGAATTTAAATAAAAGAACATTATTATTTGAATCATGTAAATTAAACATATTAGTACACTAGATACGATTAATGCATTTTAAGAAGTGAAACCCATTATCTTAAAAATAACAATGGTGCTCTTGAAAAGATTCTCCCCTCACCACTCCCCTGGAAAAATTCTTGCGGACAAAACTACAACGCTTATTGATTTGAATTTCTATTATTCGCTGCAAACCGAATATCAGAATAGTTTTCATCCACCAGGCCTGTCCGATCCCACGGCTCATAAAACATTTCATCAGGATTCTGAATTTGCCTGATTTTTCTGAACATTTTTGGGTGCAATAACTAATTGATTTTGCCATTTCATAGTTGAAAATGTATATTTTGGTTTCTTAACCAGGTTTTTTTTTTGATTCTTTAAAAATATAGTTTGTTTTTTACGAGTTCATTATTGATTAAAAATGTATGATTTTGTTTTAAATAGAGAATTTTTTCTCCGGCTCTTTAAGAATATAGTATTTTTTTTTTATCTAGAAGCTCTTCGATCAGTTTGGGTTGGCAACCCTTGCTTTTCACGTAAAGGGGATTTTATATGCCGTCGCCTTTTCCGCTTGTAGATAGATCCTAATCCCCATTTGGCAGCCAGATGAAGTTAGCTCACTGTTATGGGTTGGGTTGTTTTACCTCTGAGCGGCACTTTTTTACACACCATGGGCTAAATAGCCAGGTCACATGGACCCCGAAGGCTCAGAAAAGGTTGGGGGAGGGGACCCACTGGAACAGCTGTTGGGAGACAGATGGTAGCCTCCCGTCAAGGCCATCCAGCGTGTTCTTTAACGTGCACAGCGTATGGCTCTCCCGCACACGAGGCCACAGCTTAACGTCCCATCCGACGGACGGCGGCCTTTCCAAGCCCTTCGGTGTCCCCTACTGACCGTGAGCAGGGCGGGGAATTTTGCGGAGATAAATCTCAACGCTGACCTAGGTGGGACTCGAACCTGGGAACTACAGATTACGAGCGTCGCGCGCTACCGACTGAGTCACCCCCCGCCCCTCTCACTGTTATGTAACAGATGATTATGCTCATAACCATTTTCGAGAATCGATGAAGCAAACCTGTAGTTTAAGCCTCCTTTCTAAACATCTGTCTGCTGGCTTCTCCATGTTCAGCTGTCTTTGGGTTATAAACAGCGAATGACACCGCAGAGTGAAAACTAACGCGGCCGTAAACTGTCAATGTGAGATGGCTAATCCGAAATTTATGCCTAAACGTTTGTTACTTAATGACAAGAGGTGGTCGTTAAGATCTTCTGCCAAAGACCATCCATTACATTATATCCATTA
Source organism: Ryuthela nishihirai (assembly GCA_038380435.1). Classification (NCBI taxonomy): domain Eukaryota; kingdom Metazoa; phylum Arthropoda; class Arachnida; order Araneae; family Heptathelidae; genus Ryuthela; species Ryuthela nishihirai. Next base: position 37,511,593 of record JAWZYU010000014.1, read on the forward strand.
TGATTCTGAATAACTAAATTCGACGACACGGTCAGATATTTTTTAGATAAGAAGTCTTTTTTTGCAAGTGATGATAAAGTAGGTGATTTTGTGTTTCTCGTTGCTGATCAGGTATCATTTCAATGTAAGAGGTATCGGGAGGGAGAACTTAAACAGGAAAAATTACGCTAATATGCTGAAGGAAGACATTGTTTGCTTAGAAGTGCAGCAATAAATTCTCTCTATTGCCATCGCTTAACACGAAAGCCAGACAAGAGGCCATCAGTAATAATATTTATGACAGAAGTGAGATCTTAGCAAAAAGAGAATTCAAGGAATTGTCTAAGATTCCTTACCAGGAAACTTTTACTGCATAGTCAAGGATATTAACCGCTCTATCACTGGAACTGTTGTTATATCTAGAAGTGGCTCAGGAGATAATAAAAAAGAAAACTAGACCTTCATGTGTATGTATCTTCTACTTTGAATGTCTGGAGGTTAAATAGTAAACTAAAATCGTTTTCTTTGTAAATGTTACTTTTCTTTCGACCAAGTTCTACACAAAGGAAAGGCTTATTGTAGTATGTTACGTGCTCTCTTTGGTAAAATAAGTTTCGAGGAGGAGACTTAGTTTTTTGTCATGGGAATCAGCAACTAAATTACGAGTCGGGAGGGAAGAAGAAGGGAGGGGGGGGATCAACAAAGGTACTTTTTAAATGTTATTAAAAGTCCTCTTACAAGTACCTCTTTTGAACAAACACCTTCAGAAATTGTTTAAGATTTCTACTATCGTTTTTCGTTATTTCAGTTTCAAGCATATTTTTTACTGAAATATATTCTCTCATTTATTCCTCAGCTTCCTCATTTACTCCTTCAGACCCACCACTGGTCAGTACCCTTAACATCTTTATGTGTAATATAATGTGTAAAGCTATCTTTTTGGTAAATACAGTATTAGCTATGGGAATATTGAAACGAGACTCCATAAAACTAAAATTAGCATTATGTATGGTGTTAAGAGAAAGGGTTTATGTAACGCTAAACCTGTCTAGGTTGAAACTGTGATTTGCTGGCTCGATCCACGAAGCCTTACGAGGCATGTTCGGCACTTTTGTAATTAAAATTTCATCTCTAGCAGCCAATTTGTCATTGAGGAGTGACTAGATTATCATTATGATATGTCTCGACTTATGAGTCAATTGAGATCTCAGAAAATCCAAGTAAATAAAAAAGAAAATATTTTTGCTTTTTTCCGAGATTTAAATCCTGATCTCTTTGCTCCGTCAGTGATGGTAAGTTATAAATTTGCTATTTAATGAGAAGCGCAGCTGGCTGATTGGTTGATGCCATTCCAATGGAGCCCCTCCCATGGCCGAGTGGTTAGCGCGCTTGGCTACTGATCTAAGGGACCTGGTTCGAGCCCCGGGTAAGGCATGGTTGTGCGTGTTGTTTTTCTGCTGAGGTCTTGCCATCCTCTCAGACCTTCGACTATGGCATATAAACTGACAGGCTTCTGTCAGACCTCTGTGGCCAAGCAGCTGCTTGAGGGGATATTTATTATTTATTTTTTTTATTTTTTATTCCAATGGATAGTTTAGATTTAGGACAACACTCTTGAATTCTTTCATCTGTCAAATTTTGGAGCGGGGGTGGCTCAGTCGGTAGCGCGCCAGGCTCGTAATCTGTAGTTCCCAGGTTCGAGTCCCAGCTGGGTCAGCGTTGAGATTTATCTCCGCAAAATTCCCTGCCCTGCCCACGGTCAGTAGGGGACACCGATGGGCTTGGAATAGGCCGCCGTCCGTCGGATGGGACGTTAAGCCGTGGCCCCGTGTGTGGGAGAGCCATACCCTGTGCACGTTAAAGAACACGCTGGATGGCCTTGACGGGAGGCTACCATCTGTCTCCCAACAGCTGTTCCAGTGGGTCCCCTCCCCCAACCTTCTCTGAGCCTTCGGGGTCCATGTGACCTGGCCATTTAGCCCATGGTGTGCAAAAAAAGTGCCGCTCAGAGATAAAACAACCCAACCCAATTCTGTCAAATTTTCTTTAGGACGGAACAGATGCCAGCCAATGATGTAAATTCCTCCGGATATCAATCCTATTTTTTTTCTCTGAAGATAACATTTGTTATTGGGACGGGTGTTGGTTCAGTCGTTAGAGTTTCGGGTTCATAATTCATTCCAGATTCGAGTCTCAATAGTGCCGGTTTTGACATTTATCTGGCTTCCGTAAGCAAGGGGACGCCGATGGGCTTGGAAAGGCCGCAATCCGTCGGCTCGGATGTTAGGCAGTTGCAGCGTGTGTGAACATTGAAGAACACGCTGGATGGCCTTGACGGAATGCTATCATCTGTCTCTCAACAGCTGTTCTAGTGGGTCTTCTCCCCAATCTTCTCTGAGCCCTCGGAGGCCTTTGTGTCCTGGCTATTTAGCTCACAGTGTGAAAAAAAAAGTGCAGTTCCTAGGTAAAACAATCCAACCGTTAATGAACACGCTGGATGGCCTTGATGGGAGGCTTCCGTCTCCTTACAGCTGCCAGTACTGTCGCTCAAAAAAGTATCCGAACACTACGGTTGATTACAAAATTCAGAAAAAATATCTGGCAACGATTTTTTTTTTTAGAAATTAGTGATCTGGCAACCTTCGTGTCTCACGTGACACGAAGGTTGCCAGATCACTAATTAAAAAAAAAAAAATCGTTGCCAGATATTTTTTCTGAATTTTGTAATCAACCGTAGTGTTCGGATACTTTTTTGAGCGACTATACATCCCCTTCCATCAAACTTCTTGGTTTCGTTTTGACCTGCTATTTTGCCAATTATGTGCAAAAAAAAAAGTGCCTCTCAGAAGTAAAAACAACATGTAGAAATAACAACTTATAAAAAATAATAATGTATTGTAATACATTATTATTATATTAGATTCCATAATTCTATATAATAATTCATTTCGTCCATCAACGGCAGCATGCATAATTTCTAATTTACGTGTATAGATTCACATACATAGCCAAGAACAGTAATGCATCACGAGTTTGTAGAAAGAGATTTCACACATCGTAAAAGGACAAGTTCTCTTCTTACCTTACACAACACTATTTAGGAATAAAAGAGGATAGGAAAGGATCTTCTAAAGCAGGGATTCCCAAAAAGGAGGGGGGGGGGGGGCGTGAAGACATTCCTAGAGGGGTGGGAGGATGTGATAGCGTTTCTGCTTATTTAAAAATTTTTTACTATGAATTTAAATTGTTGTTAAAAGGGTTCTTCCCGAAACCCTTCTGAGAGGAAAGGTTTGACGATGATAAATAATAAGGGGGAGGGGAAGGGTTTCTCAAAAATCGAAAGGTGATTGTGATGTCGAAATATTTGGTAGCTCCTGTGCTAGAGTTTTGATCGTAGTAAAATCAGCTCCAATTGATTGGATGCTTATTCTTCAGGATGGCATGTCAACGTTAAAGTTTGGTTCAGCAAAGAGAGTAATATTCAGGAGCGATGGCAATGAGAGGTAAAAGTTTGGTTCAGCAAAGAGAGTAATATTCAGGAGCGATGGCAATGAGAGGTAAAAGTTTGGTTCAACAAAGAACTTAATATTCAGGAGCGATGGCAATGCAACGTAAAAGTTTGGTTCACCAATGAACGTAATATTCAGGAGTGATGACAGTGCAACGTAAAAGTTTGGTTCAGCAAAAAAAAGCAAGAGGACGCCGTAACACGTCCACCAAAAGTTGCTGAAAGCTGAGGTTCATCCACGACAGACATTTAGAAAATATTTAGACAAACTCGGAATGATTAAAACCATAAGAGGCTATAAAAGGATCTGCTAGAGTGTTGATAGCTTTCTTTGCTATCGTGCTAAAACGTGATAAGCGTTTACAAATCGTGAAAAATTAGTTGAGATCTTCATCTTCAGTGATATTTTTCCATGAATAGCATATTTTCAAATTATATAGTTTTGAACTGACCATCCTCACAGACCATCTACTATGGCGTATAAACTGACAGACTCCTGTCAGACATCTGTGGAAAGCAGCAGCTTGAGGGGATTTCTTTTATTATTGAGCTTGAACGAAATTTTCCCTATTATTTCCTGTGGAAATTACGAGAAATAACTGTTATACCGGTACACAGTTTAACTGGGAAATTTAACTATATACGCGTATATTATAATCATCCATACCCCTTGCATGTTAAAAGAATACTATGAAATGTCTTTACGGGAGTCAGTCTCGTAATTTGTAGTTCCATGTGTTACCGTTGAGATTTATTTCCGCCAAACACCTACTCTGACCTTGGTCAGAAAGGGAACACCGATAGGTTTGGATAAGCCTCAGTAAGCCTCTGTTAGATTTGATTCTCCAGCACACCGTCGCCCCCTGTGCTGGAGTGCGAAACACTGCTCACTTTAAAGAACATACTATGGCCTCAACGGGAAGCTACCATCTGTATCCTAGCAGCTGTCCAGTTTGTAACCTTCCCCCAATTCTCTCTGAGTCTTTGGAGTCTTTGTACCTGATAATTTAGCCTGTTGTATGCAAGAAAAAAAGGGCCGTTCAAGGGTAAAACAACCCGACAAGCATCTGTCTCTTAAAAGCTGTCCAGTACGTCTCTTTCTGTAACTTACTACGTTCTTGGGAACTTTCTTAGGATTGTTCATTTAGCACATTGTGAGCAAAAATGCGTCGCTCACAGGTAAGACAACCCAATAGCTCTTGCAGTAATCAACCTGCTCTTTCATGTAATATTTTCTCAACCTTACACGTGCTAACTAAAACAAAGTAATGGTTCTAATAATAAAGCTGGACGTGACCCGGAACAGCATGACTTTCTCTAATGTTAATCAGCCCGCTGTTAATTTAATTTAGAGCGAGTTTTCTCGACAGGGTCCAGATTTAATGGCACGTTTATGGTCGCCGGACAGCGTGTCTTAATTTTAACGATTCTTGAGCATCTCGTTAGCAGCCACCGAGAGGCAATAAAATGCCCCCATAAACAGAGCCTTTGATGCGGAATGTTGTCGTTGTCTGTGCTCGCGGTCGTCGTCCATCAAACCAACAGCAGATAATGCCCAAGAGAAAAGAAATTCATTGCTGGAAACGTTTTATTAGTCTTGCCTCCTTGCCGTGTTTTTTTACTGCTTGGGCGTCAGAGTGCGACCACACTTGGAGGGAATTGTGTCTCCCATACCAAATACGGACGTTCACTTAGGTTCAAAAGGTGGGAGAAAATTGGTAACATTTCATATTTTGGATTGCGATTAATGTTGTCTATTTTTCGGAAGTGGTTGGTTGGTTGTTTTACCTCTCAGCGACACTTTTTTTGTACATCATGGGCTAAATGGCCAGGTCACAAGGACCCCGAAGGCTCAGAGAAGGTTGGGAGAGGGGACCCACTGGAACAGCTGTTGGGAGGCAGATGGTAGCCTCCCGTCAAGGCTATCCAGCGTGTTCTTTAACGTGCACAGGGTATGGCTCTCCCGCACACGGAGTCACGGCTTAACGTCCCACCCGACGGACGGCGGCCTTTCCAAGCCCATCGGTATCCCCTACTGACCGTTGGCAAGGCGGGGAGTTTTGCGGAGATAAGTCTCAACGCTGACCCAGCTGGGACTCGAACCTGGGAACTGCAGATTACGAGCCTGGAGCGCTACCGACTGAGTCACCCCTTCGGAAGTGGTGACTGAGAAGAACAAGAGATAAAAGTGATGTGTAAAAGTATCTATTCCTTAACTCGATTTCCCTTTTTAGAAGGTATGGCAAACACTCTAGGTTATTAATCTTATATTTATATGTATATTGCAAGTCATATTTTCTAATTATATCGATTTCTTGTCCCTCTTTGCAGTAGTTTGAAACAAAATAAATAAATCAGTCCTCAAGCAGCTGCTTACCATAGATATCTGATAAGAGCTTTTCAGTATAATACGACTTCAAAGAAGATTTGTGATTAAGGCGAGACATTAGCCGGAATACAAAGTTCCTGCAAAACGCGCTTTAAAGTGAAATGGCGCAAAAAGAATTCTTATTTCGCAAAAGAGATAACTGAAATGAAGGGATGCGTTCGACCGTTTCAATATTCTGCATTTAATCTCCACAAATACAACTTAATAGGTGAAAATAATACTAATTATTTGAGAAAAACCGATGAATGCAACAGAATTAAAAATAACTCCAAGGTAAAATTATTTTTGGTGAATATAAAATGTTTGTTTTCCAAAAGCAAAAATATTTTTTTTTATCTTCTCTCTCCTTTGATGTCTGGGCGGGGGTGGCCCAGTCGGTAGCGCGCCAGGCTCGTAATCTGTAGTTCCCAGGTTCGAGTCCCAGCTGGGTCAGCGTTGAGATTTATCTCCGCAAAACTCCCCGCCCTGCCAACGGTCAGTAGGGGACACCGATGAGCTTGGAAAGGCCGCCGTCCGTCGGATGGGACGTTAAGCCGTGGCCCCGTGTGCGGGAGAGCCATACCCTGTGCACGTTAAAGAACACGCTGGATGGCCTTGACGGGAGGCTACCATCTGTCTCCCAACAGCTGTTCCAGTGGGTCCCCTCCCCCAACATTCTCTGAGCCTTCGGGGTCCATGTGACCTGGCCATTTAGCCCATGGTGTGCAAAAAAGTGCCGCTCAGAGGTAAAACAACCCAACCCACCAATCCAAAAATCTTTTTAGATTTTCTTAGTTAGCGACCTCTGAATGTTAATATTACTTCACTTTTCGCAACTTAATTATGAAGCATCCGTAAAAGTGACATATTAATGAGTTTAAGTTACTCATCGCATAACGAGAACAAATTCCATCAATTATGTTAAGGTGCGCACACACATCTGCGTCCACTTGCCATCTGTTATTTCCCCTCACAATGCTCTCTAGTTCTAGTCTCTCCCCAGACAGCATGACCAGCTGCCAAGGGTGTCAACTCCTCTTAAGTGGCAGGACTTGTCATCCAACAAATCAACTGCACTTCCTGCAGGCCAAGCCAATGCTCGGCAATTAGGTGTCGTAGACAGCCTAACATGTTGCTATCTCCACTTCTCAGGAGCACTTGCACTTGTCGGCGCTCTATCTTTTCACCGAGGACTTAATGGAGGCCAAATGGGTGTTCACTGCGGGCTCTCGAGTTTTTGCCATTCTCTCAGAAGCCGGAACCTTAGAAAATCCGACCCATGTTATATCGTGTCATGTTCCTGGACTCAGTTATCTCTAGATGAAGCAGAATACTGTTCCCAAGCGTTTCACACTAATGAACTGACGACTGGTAGCAATCTGGTTCCTCAAAAGATATCAGCTCAAAAGTGGGGCTGTCAGCTGGAAATGAAAGCACAAAGTCGACCAGCAGCTTTGGGTATAAAGAAAACAATTTTTATCTGACAGTGTGTGGATGGAGATAATAAGCGTGACATTGGTGATGACAAGTTATTATATATATATACATTTTTAATTTGACAATGGTTAGTCAATCAGAATTTGTGAGGTTACAAAATAAATATTGATTTGTGAGGCAATTGTTTACTATACAGCCAAATATAAATACCTTGTGTGACCAAATTATTATCTGCAGCGTGATGCTAATACTTCGTCGTATGCATCACCGTGTAGTCTTCAAATTTCAAAGTTTTTAATTCTATGCGTATAGTTTTCGTTGAAATGGGGTTTGAAGTATTGTTAGCGGTCATCTCTCTCAGCTGACGGACTGTAGCAGCTCTGTTTTGCCGTACAGTTCGTGACAACAAACGCCTGTCCCTGTCTGCCAGTCCTATGCCTCCCGCATTTGCCAGCGGGCATTTTTTGAGATTTTGCCACTCTTGGATATTGTGCCCTGGGATTTCCTGCTGAGGTTCCATCACCTCCGTTACGGATGCTCCTGCACATCGCGCTCCAACGATGAGCCCCCTCCCCCACTTTCGAAATCAGTCAGAGTAGCCTTCTTACCCACGTCGCTCTTGACTTTCCTTTCCGCCAGGGGCGGATGAGAGTTTTGCAGGGCCCAGAGAAGCACAATTTTGCAGTCCCCCCTCCCCTGCAGGAGAAATGGAAAAAAAGCCGTCAAATGCGAAATCGAAGGCCATTTTCGTATTAAACGAGAATTGGATAAATTGATAGAAATTTAGTTTAGTTCGATAATTTTAATTTTGATTATATAGTAATTCATTTTTAAGCAAAATTCTGCATTGATGATTAAAACTTTCATTTGCATATTAGTCTATTACAGCTGTCTAGCTCTTTTGACCGCTCATTCTTCAATTATGCCATTAAAGCCCATTTCCTTACACATGTCGTTTTCAAAAATATTAAATGCTTGTTATTAAACAAATGAGATTAAGAAACCGACGCTGGAGGGGGGGGGGGCTATTGGAGTGCGGGGGGCACCGCTCGCCCTGCCCTATATCCTCCGCTGCTTTCCACCATACCTTTACGGCTTTTATAGGACTTCGTAGTGACCTAGAATACTTATGGCAGTACGTTTTTTTTGCATACACTCGTATGTTTCATTGCACTTCTCGCACATGCAGTGTTGATACTAATTCTGCCATTATTGTATATTGAAATACTTAGAATAATATTGGAATAATTCCAGTGCGAGTCGATAGTAAGATTTTTTTCTCTCCAGACGGACTTGGTCTCGTATCGAAATAGTTCGGATTCAGGTTCATACATTTCGAGCTCGAGTTCGAAAATTTGAGTCTAGGTGGCTAACCCAAACATAGACCAGGGGTGGCTGACCCAAACATAGACCAGGGGTGGCTGACCCAAACATAGGCCAAGGGTGGCTGACCCAAACTTAGACCAGGGGTGGCTAACCCAAACTTAGACCAGGGGTGGCTGACCCAAACTTAGACCAGGGGTGGCTGACCCAAACATAGACCAGGGGTGGCTGACCCAAACATAGACCAGGGATGCCTGACCCAAACTTAGACCAGGGGTGGCTGACCCAAACTTAGAGAAGAGCCACTAGAAAAAAACAAACAAATTATATTCTTAAATAACTGCAGGAAATATTTTGTACTTAACAGCGAAAACAAACATTTCTGATGAATAATGAATTGGAAAAAACTATATTTTTTTAGGAATCAAGAAAATATCACAATTAAAGAACAAAAATATACATTTTTAATGGGTACTATGAATTGACATCCTAAAAATGTTAGGCAAAAGAAATGAGCCGGATTCAGTCCATTATTTGTTTTATGAGCTGTGGGTCGGCCAGTCCTGCTCTACACCTGTAGATGAACGATAAGCGTGCTTGGCCGGTGTAGTACAGAGACTGAGTTCGAGACCCGCATATGTCATGGATGTTTTCACTGAAATGCGTTCTTTCTGCTGAGGCCTCGCCTTTCTCACAGACCTTCTCTTTGCCTTGTTATAGCGAAAGGTACATTTCAGACCTTTGTAGTACATGAACTGTCTGAGAAATATAGTTTCGACGTGAGTGGAAATGATGAACGAAATTTTTTCAGGTATTTCGTGTCTACTGGACATCTTCTGCCTGAGAAGTATTTAATTTATATTTTCGCGTTTAGATTATAAAAACAAAATCGAATAAAACAATCAGTTTTCTTGCTTTTTTTTTTTATGTTCAACTTAGAATTACGTTATCACGAGACATATACAAACAAAAACGGATGCCGTTACTATTTTTTAATTCTTTGAATTATATGCTATTAAATAAAATGAATTGTAAACTTTAAATTGATTATAATTATTTGAATAGGCTTGTCAGGCTGTACAAAAAGCCTTTTTTTGTGGTTCCTGGCCAAATGTAGTAATTATTTTAAACCTTTTGCATTCCTTTGTTTTTAAGTATATTACTAGAAATTTGAAATGACATTTGATCAAATGAATCATTATTATTATAAGGCAGAAATTGAAATTTGAATATTATATCCATCTAAATTCTAATGATGGATAGATAATACCTGAATAAATGATCAAAGTTGAACAATGTTTATTAATTTTAATTACTAAACGTCAATTAAATGATTAAATCGTAATTATATTTCCTCATTTTTATCAAAATTATAATCGAAATTGGAAATTTATGTTATGATTGAGCCCGAAACAGTTTCGATTATTTCAAGCTTGGCTATTGCATGCAAAGCCAGGAAAGATATTATCAGTAATTGGTGCTATTAATTTCACTTTTAAAAAATTAAATGGGATTATTCTTTAAAATAATGAAAGGACCCGGGTTCGAGTCCTAGATAAGATATGGATGTTTCTTCTTTTGTGTTTTCTTTCTGCTTGAAGTCTCGCTTTCCTTATAGATCTCTGTGGCATATTATACTGACAGGATCCTAACAGGACTCTGGTGATCTGCCGTTTGAGAGGTAATAATAGAAACGAAAATACCTGAAGTGTGCAAAACCCTTTACAATAAATGCGTAAAGTCTTCAAAAACGTTATTTGGGCGTAAAAGTTTAACTAGAGAAATATCTTCAGACTAGAGGAAAATTAACTTCAGACAAAAGGCATTTTTATTTTTCCCTCATGATTCTGCAGTTCAAAATCTCTAATCTGCCCCTTGGAAAATGATTGTCTTTCTCTTGGAGTTTCTTGAATATTAAAGGACATCTTCACTGGTGATTAATAATCGTCGTCCTCACATCTTGTTCATATGTGGTTGTGGATTTTATTGATATGGGGTTTGAAGTGATGAATACGGTTTATGATGAATGCCAGTGCATAACGACGATTATTTCTTCGGCTATTTAACGATTTTGTTAGGCAGGATTTATGTACATCTTAACAGAATATATCCCTTGATGAACACTGCAACAATATTGTATGTAGCAATAAAGTTATAAATGGTCCCAACTGTCAGTAGGCTACATTTTGCAGCCAAGAGAGGAGTGAACGCAAAAAATAAATGAATTTAAACCGATGGAAACTGAGCGTGACATACACATACACACACATGTAGTTACATACATACATATGCACACACACACATATATATACACACACACATATATATATACATATATACACATACATACATACATACGTGCACAGACACATAATGCATACGTATCTACACATAGATACATACACACACCCATACACATATATAAATACACACCCCCATACACATACATACATGCATATATACATACATACAGACATACATACATACATACCTGCATCCATCCATCCATACATACATATCTGCATCCATCCATACACACATTCGTTCATCCATCCATCCATCCATCCATTTATAAATACATACATACATAGAAAATCCTTAAGAAGGCCTAGGCTACGATGGTCTAACCAGTGTCATTTAGTTTTCTAAATACGTCTGTCCCGAGCTACAGCTGGTTGTTTGTTTTCCGACAGGTCTACTCGAATTTCTTATCGTTTTCGACAAGATGCATCTTGATTTCGAATTGGTGGTTTTCTGATGCGTCAGAGCATCTCTGTCGGTCATTCTTGCTAACCGATGGTAAATTTATCTCAATGAAACAAAATTTCACCAAATGATTTTAGGCAAAGGGAAAAAAGGAGAATCGGATGCAGAAAAGAAAGTTTTATTGAAAAACAAGCATCGCTAAAAAAAATAGTAATGAATTTTGTCTGAATGAAGTCTATCATTAGCATCGAACTGTCGTAATTGGATAAGGTATTTTCTGAATTTATTAGATTCAATCCTTTTTAAATGTTTACTGCAGTTAATCATAGAGTCACTTACACAAACAACTGTATGCAGTTATGTGGAATGAAAAAACTATTTTCATCTTTCTCTTCGGCATTGAGATTTAGAGAGAGTAAAAAAAAAGATTATTTTAATCTCTTTATTTGGACATATATGACAGAGAAGAATCGTAGAAGCTACTTCTAACTTTTACAGGCCTTCTCTTACAAGGACATGCCCTACTAAGACCGAAGCCACTACTGACCACTGTCTCAGTAAGATTATAATAAAGTAAGAGTTAATACAACACACAAAGTTTGTCCTACTGGTAGAGAAGCTAGCTCCCTAACTACTACGCTAGTTAAAGTAAAATGCTTAGATTTGTCTAGAAATAATTTGTTAATAATTCTATAACGCCCATATACCCATATTTTCAAAAAATCATCCCACTTTGACGATTTCAGATATATTAATAGACCTAGAATCCAACCTGTCAGTAAAACGGAATATGACAGGGATTGCATTTTCAGTGGCGAACAGTAAATTTGTGATTTCTTGTACACATTTTTACATTACTTCTTTAATTATTAATATTTTCCTTTGTCATACATAATGTTATTCCAATTGAAATGTAATCTTTGCAACTCGAATTCTGTCATACACCCCAGAAGAATGAAATCTGTATGTACTTTATAAAATATAGATAATAATTTCGTAAAATGAAACCTAAGTTTTCTGCTCTCTCTATTTATCTTCTCTACAGGGAAAACTTTCACGCCGATGAGGCGAGGGCTGGGAATGGGGGATTTCTCTAGTGAGGGTTTTCTTTCATGTTTACCGTTCACTTTAAGGCCTTTTCTTTTGAGATACGGATAGCAACTACTTACACTGATAACTGATCCTTGAAGTTAATGAAGATTATGCTCGTCGGACAAAAAATATTCAGTACAGGTCTGTAGCGATTCAAAAATAAATTCATTTTACTGAGTTAAATAAGAAATTTTTTAATAGAAGTTGTTTTACTACCATTAGTGTCGAAAACATAGTCTAGATCAGTGGTTCTCAACCTTTTATGCTTCACGTACCCCCTGGAAATGTGTATGTAACTGGCGTACCCCTTGTATAGATAGATAAAACTATAGTTACATTATAACAATGGGAATAAAATAAAACATATATATCAGTGGTTCTCAACCTTTTATGCTTCACGTAACTGGCGTACCCCTTGTATAGATAGATAAAACTATAGTTATAGTATAACAATGAGAATAAAATAAAACATATCTATCAGTGGTTCTCAACCTTTTATGCTTCAGGTACCCCCTGGAAATGTGTATGTAACTGGCGTACACTTTGTATAGATAGATAAAACTATAGTTATAGTATAATAATGGGAATAAAATAAAACATATATATCAGTGGTTCTCAACCTTTTATGCTTCACGTACCCCCTTGAAATGTGTATGTAACTGGCGTACTCCTTGTATAGATAGATAAAACTATAGTTATAATATAACAATGGAAATAAAATAAAACATATATATCAGTGGTTCTCAACCTTTTATGCTTCACGTACCCCCTGGAAATGTGTATGTAACTGGCGTACCCCTTGTATAGATAGATAAAACTATAGTTATGGTATAACAATGGGAATAAAATAAAACATATATATCAGTGGTTCTCAACCTTTTATGCTTCACGTACCCCCTTGAAATGTGTATGTAACTGGCGTACTCCTTGTATAGATAGATAAAACTATAGTTATAATATAACAATGGAAATAAAATAAAACATATATATCAGTGGTTCTCAACCTTTTATGCTTCACGTACCCCCTGGAAATGTGTATGTAACTGGCGTACCCCTTGTATAGATAGATAAAACTATAGTTAAAGTAAAACAATGGGAATAAAATGAAACATATATATATATACACACATTAAATTTTGTATTCATAAATTACATATATCGATAAATACCAAAAAATAACATAAACAGTTTAACAAATCTTATAAAATTCTAAACATTTTACTGGGTAATCAGTGAAATGGATTTGTTACTAGATCTAGCGACTTTTGAGCTCTCACGGCGTACCCCAAAAAAATCTTACCGCGTACTCCACGTTGAGAACCCTTAGTTTTAGATGCATGGACGAAGAACGTTAAAACAGTCAGAAGATTTTTACATTATTTTTTCTCTGCTTTTAAAAATTCTTAGTTTCTTGGTGAAAAGATAATTATTTTTCCTGGATTTTTGGCATTTATTTCCTTTTTGGAATTAAAACGAAAACACTTATTGGGGTGAACGACTTAAATGTAGTGTATTGTAATATTGGTTACACTTGATATTATTTCAACATTAAGTGAATGTTTCTCTTTGCTTGGGATTATGTCCCCAACCTTACAGATTTTAAATCAGAGACGCCCAAATCAGGGTGGGGGGGGGGGCGATCACATTCTTTTTTTTTTTTTTAATGATAGATCGAAAACAGAATAATTAAGGGACTACTGCTAGATTGTCAAGGTTTCTGACACAAGTACAGTCGCTCAAAAAAGTATCCGAACACTATGGTTGATTACAGAATTCAGGAAAAATATCTGGCAACGATTTTTTTAGAAATTAGTGATCTGGCAACTTCGTGTCACGTGACACGAAGTTGCCAGATCACTAATTTCTAAAAAAAAATTTCAGATCACTAATTTCTAAAAAAATCGTTGCCAGATATTTTTCCTGAATTCTGTAATCAACCATAGTGTTCGGATACTTTTTTGAGCGACTGTACATGTTCATTAAGTGAAAAGTCAGGTTCTTTGACCACAGCATCAGTTAGAGCTAACATAGGCGACTGGGACTGCTGGAACAGTATCTGAGTTCTCTAACGATCATCCCAGTTAGGGATAATAAACAATTTGCTTCATAATTCTAACTATAAAATTCACTCAAAATACTAGTTTTTACTGCACATTTCCGATGGGAATCCAGGTATCTAATACAGTGAATTCCCTAACTCTGTACTGAAATTTATAGAAGTTGTAAGATACACAAAGGTGTGTTAACTCAGATCCATCTTACGTAATACTAAGACATGGACATCATTCACACAAAAGAAGAAACATATACAAAATGTGAATTTTTCAGTAATTTAAATATTTCAAAATTTAATTGCAAATTTTTATTTATAAAACATGTGAAATAATTTATAATAGAAATAATAAATTACCCTTCAAGCAGCTGCTTGCCACAGAAGTCTGAAGGAATCTGTCGGTATAATACGCCATAGAGAATGTTTGTCGGGAAGGTGAGATTGGGTTGGGTTGTTTTACCTCTGAGCGGCACTTTTTTGCACACCATGGGCTAAATGGCCAGGTCACATGGACCCCGAAGGCTCAGAGAAGGTTGGGGGAGGGGACCCATTGGAACAGCTGGTAGCCTCCCGTCAAGGTCATCCAGTGTGTTCTTTAACGTGCACAGGGTATGGCTCTCCCGCACACGGGGCCACGGCTTAACGTCGAATCCGACGGACGGCTGCCTTTCCAAGCCCATCGGTGTCCCCTACTGACCGTGAGCAGGCGGGGAATTTTTGCGGAGATAAATCTCAACGCTGACCCAGCTGGGACTCGAACCTGGGAATTACAGATTACGAGCCTAGCGCGCTACCGACTGAGCCACCCCCGCCCCAGGAAGGTCAGACCTCAGCAGAAAGACAACACAAAAAGAAACATTCATACCTCTTCCGGGGCTCGAACCTAGATCAGTAGCCAGGTATAAGATTATTATTCGTATGCAGAAGAACTACAGGAAAGACGTGTTAAAAGAAACACATTGTATATCTCTGACGAGAATTTTTCCATTTATCTGGAACCAATTTTCAATCGGTCACATTCCAAAAAGAAAAAGAAAAAAGAAAAATTGTGTTCTTGCTCCAAGACTGGTTAGTCTGTGTAATTAAAGGATTTGTTTTAAGAGGAACCACATTTTGGAGCAGAAGTTTTTTTTAGAAAAAAAAAGATTTCTTGCATTGAAATACTTTTGGGGCATTCGATTCAATTGCTAAAGTGAATACAATTTTCAGAATCATAGTAAGTAAGTTTCAGAATCATAACATTACCGCTAAATTATAGCATGAAACTCTTTTACCTGAATTGAGAGTATCTGAAATCGAAAGACAGAAAGAAACTATATCTTAGCAAGAACTGCAATTTTTGACCCAATCTTAATAATACTCGACAGAATTTTAAGCAATATGCCTAATTCTTGAGGTTCTGACGATGCAAATGAGCACATTTCAGAGATCCAACTATCCAACAAAACCAAACCAACTGTGAAGTCAAACCAACGCAGCAATCTATCAAACCAAACCAATCCAGCAATCCAACAATCCAGCCAAATCAATCCAGTAATCTATAAAACTAAACCAATCCAGCAATCCAACACATCCAAAGCGTTTAGACAGACTAAAACTCTATCCAAACATAATCTAATAAAAATTCTGTTTCTTAACTATAGTCAGACCTTGATAAGAGATTGCAGTCAGACAGTGTTAAAAGATCAACCATAGTCAGACAGCGCGAAGACAGTAAAGCATCCCGTTGCTTCTTAATAAGTGAATAAAAATATTTTAATACACTTTGCTAATCTCATATTCAACTTGTAAATAAGAATTAATAAATCCAACCTTTTATAAAATGGAAAACAACAGCATAAGTCTAATATTTAATTGAATTTTTATCTGAAATATTTAATTTCAGAATTTACTTCTAATTCGGTAACAATGAAAACGTAATTTTTCAGCTAAATGACCAAAATAAATAGGAATATTTCTTTCCTTGACTTCTTCACGTTTCTCTGTTTCTCTATTAAATTTATAACCAGTCCTTTAATCTCCCTCCTCCAGATCTACCATCACCGCCACCTCCTCCTCTTCCTTGGTATCCTTCCTCCATCTTCCCGCCATTTATCACTCACCAACCGACTGCGCTTTAATGCGATGCTGAAAGGACGTCGAGAGCAAAACAAAAGCGCTCTTCAGTGGGGATGGTGGAAGGGACTCCTGGCAATTCTCATGAACTGCATTGTGAAGTGAATGAGAGAACGAAAGTGCGAGAGGAAAGAGAGAAAGTGGGAACGAGCAGGAAGCCGGCGAGAGGAAGCCTGAGTGACGGTTGGGGAAAGCAAAAACAGGGGCGCCATTGACTTAACGATCATTAACGGCCATTTCGGACGTTTTCAACTTTCCCTTCAGCAGGCAAAGATCAGATAAGACAGCGAACAAAGCGTGAAAAATGAAAATTACCTCTCCGGCCTGAATGTGTTTTCCCCATTAATCGGTCCCAGCCTACCACGCAACGACGCCAGGCCCCGCCGCTAACTGAAAACTAAACGTGATTTCTCTCTTGCCCTTTCTTTCTCTCCTAGTGTGTCCGTGTTTCATGCTCCACCCCTCAGCATCTCATGATCTCATTGCTCCCCGTTCTCTCTCTACCCTCCCATCTCCCCCTACATCTTCCCTTCCCCCTATACTTCTGCCATCTATTACTCCCCGCTCTTTCGCCTTTTGAAACGAGGTGTGAAAGGTTGAGTTGATTATGGTTGACCTTTTAATGGCGTGAGGCTGTAGCGGCTGTCGAAATCGCGATAGGGAAATCGAATGGGTCCACATCGGGAATTCACGTGGAAAAAAAGGGACGTCGCTATTCCGTAGCGATTATCGCGATCTTTGCATACATTTGTGATTACGCTGGTGGGCGTTTATAGGAGGTGTGATGCCAGTGATTTATTAGTGATTTTAAATTTAAACAGGACTTGCTGATTCCTTTTGCTTTATCTGAAAAGTTTGCAATAGCATTTGCAAAACGTAACGGTTGAGTTACGTGGGATGGATTTTTCAGAATGGAACTTCTTCCTAGTAATTAGGAAACTGTGAAAAAAAAAGTCCACCTAGTGGATTCGAACACGATATTATCTATTTATGTTCCAGTTGCTTTAAGACGAGAGCAATTCCCACCTGCTTGACGAAGGTTACAATTATTAATCATACTCTCTTGAAGATCTACCATGGGGGCGGGGGTGGCTCAGTCGGTAGCGCGCCAGGCTCGTAATCTGTAGTTCCCAGGTTCGAGTCCCAGCTGGGTCAGCGTTGAGATTTATCTCCGCAAGATTCCCTGCCCTGCCCACGGTCAGTAGGGGACACCGACGGGCTTGGAAAGGCCGCCGTCCGTCGGATGGGACGTTAAGCCGTGGCCCCGTGTGAGGGAGAGCCATACCCTGTGCACGTTAAAGAACACGCTGGATGGCCTTGACGGGAGGCTACCATCTGTCTCCTAACAGCTGTTCCAGTGGGTCCCCTCCCCCAACCTTCTCTGAGCCTACGGGGTCCATGTGACCTGGCCATTTAGCCCATGGTGTGCAAAAAAGTGCCGCTCAGAGGTAAAACAACCCAACCTTGAAGATCTACCATGTAGTTCAAAGTGTCGGGCCGTGAATGAGTTATTTATACCGACGGTGAACCAAGTTTATAACCCTATATGAAGTTTTAACATACCTTAAGTTATTCAGAAGCCCAGCATTAAAGAACTGAATGGAAATAGTTGTTTTTTAACACGAGATTCCATCTTATGCTTCGATGCACAGGATGGCACTCGCCTTTCGAAGAACAGGATGGAAATAATCGTATAAGTGCATTTACATCCTGCTTTTTGATGCTGTACATATGAATAACCCAACGTATATTAATACTTGATATCAGGGACGGATATAGGGTGGGGGTTGGAATCCCCCTCCCCCCTTCGAAATGCTAATAAGGGTAATCGGGGAAAAATATTAAAAGTGTGCATATTTCACCCATTCTTAAATTTTTTTATAGATCTTAAAACGGAAGGGAAAATGTTATATTGCCCCAACCTTTAAACTATTTTCCGAATAAGTTGCTTGACTTGCGCCCACCCCCCGTTTTTTTTTTTTTATCTAGATCCGGACCAATTTGCAAAGTGATTATAAAAGTTTGATTAACCATCAGTATAAATGGTACACGGGCCTCGGGACGCTTTGAAGTACACTGGTGTTCAAAAGTTAAACAAAAAGACGCAAAAATCATCATTTCTTGTGCGAAAAATGCCAATAAATAAAACAGATGGTTTTTTATTACATAAAAAACGATGTGCATCCGAAACAGGTCAGTATTAAAAGCACCTCACTGGTACGTGCACGTCAGTTCGTGTTAGAGTCTTGACATACGACATCCGAGATAGCCAATCGTTAGATAACAGCTGGAAGAAATCTTCTGAGTGAAGAAATGAGTGGCGAGCAATCGGGAGGCTCGAGGCAAGACAATGTCAGTTTGAGGTAGCCAGATGGCAAAATGTGAATCGTGGCGTTACAAGCCGCCTTTGGAATCGATTTCAAACAAGCTAAACCGTCTCTAGAAGACCTATTCCTGGACGACAGAGGACCACGTCGACTAGGGATGACGGTTGCTTGCTCCTAAATGCAAGGTGCCATAGAACCCATACAGCATGCCTCGTAGCTTTCAATCTCGCTGCATCCACTGGAAGGGCTGTATCCTGGCAAAATGTGTCCAGAAGTCTTCATGCAGGTCATCTTTGTGCAAGACGACCAGTTGCTTGTGTCCATTGATTTCCTGCCAGCGTACAGTGCCATTGAACAGGTCTCGACAACATCACAACTGGATTCAACGTCAATGGGCAATGTTCTGTTCGCTGATGAATCTCGTTTCAGTCTACAAACTGATACCCGACGACTATTGGTCTGGAAATAGCCTGGAACCGCATATCATTCCATTACAACATCCGGGAAAGAGACAGTTTTAGATCTGGTGGTGTGTTGGTGTACACAAACATCACTCTGAATGGCCACACAGACATTCATGTCTTTCTACGAGGGAGTGTAGATAGTTGTAAGATATCGCAATGAGATCCTCGAACCTTATGTTGGTCCATTTCTTGCAGCAATAGGTCCGGATTCCTTGTTTATGTACGACAATGTTCGCCCTCACAAAGTTCGTTTGGTGGACCAGTTCTTTGAGGGTGAAACCATAAATCCGTGTGGGTTGGTCTTCGCGATAATATGACTTTAAGCCAACACTCTAGGACGGCGCATCGCTGGTCTCAATCCACCTCCCAAGACCTCTAGAAGCTCCAATCTGTACTCGTGCATGAATAGCAATCATTCCCTCAAATCCTACCTGATTTGCGCGTGACGAGTCGTTGTGTTCAGCCTATATCGATGTCCGAGGTGATCACATATCATATTAAGGGTATGTTATCATTGAACTTTTACGTGTCATTTTGATGTATTGGTATTCTAAATTGAATATCATTAAATATTCACGGAGAAATTATATATTCACATGAGTTTGTTTTTCGGGTATTTGTCGGTTCCTGGGGTTGGTAGAATGTAATTGATCCACGGCGCCCACAGGTAAAGGAAGTAAACTTTTGGTTTGTTATATATTGGGCTTTCGACTTTTGAAAATTGCAGAATGATAACCAACTCTGAGTTTAAAACAGTAACAGAAAGATTTATTTCGGAAGATATTTACAGTCTCCTCGAGCACTGACGTTGGCCACTGGCTAAGTTGGTTACAAACAACCATGTGCGGCTTAACAGGTTGCAGCTCTTCGTACCTAACAGAGGAAAATCTCTCACCTCTTGAATTATCTATTCACCGAGTAGCTGCCATCTATGTCTGCTCTAGCCAGTTACTAACTCAAAACTACTTGACCTTCTCATGGGCCATCCGACGCTCGGTGTCTCTGCGCCGACCTCCTCATCCCAAGGGATGGTCATCTGGCTAGCGCTCCTCGATTAACAGAGCGAGGCCAGAAAGGGGACTGATCACTGATTATTAAGTACAGTCGCTCAAAAAAGTATCCGAACACCTTGATTGATTACAGAATTCAGAAAAAATATCTGGCAAAGACTTTTTTAGAGATTAGTGATCTGACAACCTTCGTGTCACGTGATTACAGAATTCAGGAAAAATATCTGGAGCGTGTACAGCAACTGTACACGCTCCAGTTACCGTTCACAGCAAACTGGAGCGTGTGCAGTTACTGCACACGCTCCAGTTTGCTGTGAACGGTAACTGCACACGCTCAATATTTCCGTGAGTGAGCCCACACGATCTAGTATCAAAATAATATGACCACCTACAGTCGCTCAAAAAAGTATCCGAACACCATGGTTGATTACAGAATTCAGAAAAAATATCTGGCAACGATTTTTTTAGAGATTAGTGATCTGACAACCTTCGTGTCACGTGATTACAGAATTCAGGAAAATATCTGGAGCGTGTACAGCAACTGTACACGCTCCAGCTACCGTTCACAACAAACTGGGGCGTGTGCAGTTACTGCACACGCTCAATATTTCCGTGAGCGAGCCCACACGATCTAGTGTCAAAATAATATGACCACCTACAATCGCTCAAAAAAGTATCCGAACACCATGGCTGATTACAGAATTCAGAAAAAATATCTGGCAACGATTTTTTTTAGAGATTAGTGATCTGACAACCTTCGTGTCACGTGATTACAGAATTCAGGAAAAATATCTGGAGCGTGTACAGCAACTACACGCTCCAGCTACCGTTCACAACAAACTGGATATTTCCGTGAGCGAGCCCACACGATCTAGTATCAAAATAATATGACCACCTACATACCATAAACCTGTCTTGCTGATTGCAGCAAGACACATTAACCATAAACAGCCTTAATCAGTGGCGGGAGAAAGGAAACAGTTTCACTTAAAGGATTACAATACAAGGTCAAATGTAAATGTATACCTGAAATGAGAAAATTATATCTGTATATCGCATCAAAACCTGACAGTATTAGTGAGATATATGATCATGGACTTCACTTGTACGTTTCACTGAAATCCAACGAAGGACTTGTTTGCAATTTTAGTGCTTGTTGCTCAACTTTTGAGCACCATTGCACATGATACACGATACAGTGTACATGATAGAGCTTCATAGCCTTTCACAAGTGAATTTCGGTTATCCCCGTCTTAGCTAAATTAGTAGAGCAACTGAGGAGTAATCTCGAATTCCCGAAAGGTGGATTTTTTTTACAATTCCCTAATTACTACAAAACGAATTCCCCGCCCTGCCCACGGTCAGTAGGGGACACAGACGACAAGATGGGCTTGAAAAGGCGGTCGTCCGTCGGATGGGACGTTAAACCGTGGCCCCATGTGCGTGAGAGTCATACCCTGTGCACGTTAAAGAACACGCTGAATGGCCTTGACGGGAGGCTACCATCTGTCTCCTAACAGCTGCTATAGTGGGTCCCCTCCCCAACCTTCTGTGAGCTTTCGGGGTCCATCGTATCGTATCGTAAGACGTTACTGCTCTCTGAGAGGTCCATTTGCCGGCTTTCCCAGCTTTTGGGGTCCATGTGACCTGGCCATTTAGCCCATGGTGTGCAAAAAAAGTGTCGCTCAGAGGTGTTCCAATCCAAAACTGCAAAACGAGTTAGTGAGATTCTTGGTACTTATGTTTTTTTCTCACAATGGGATAATTACCCTGGCCACAGTGATCAAAAGGATTTAGAACTGGGTAAGGGATACACTAGAGGGCTGTTAGGAGATATATGGAAACCTCCCTCAAGCTCATCCGGCGAGTTCTTTAACGTATACATTTTACAATAGTCCTGCAAACGGGTCCCTGACAACTCTTATCTTAACGATCCATTTAATGGCTTGAGTCTGTACAAACCTTTACATTAGCCTTTACAAATCCATAACTGCTCCCTTTCTTATCGAAGCAGTTAGAGGAGAAAACTCCATTCCTAAAACATGAAATTAAGAGGTTGGTGCGTTACCGACTGAATCAAACGCGTCCCTAAATATAATTACATCTTTGAATTCACTCTTCAACTGATCTTACGTCCTAACATTAATGAACTGTATTGTAAAATATTTATGCATGTGTAAAAATGCATATTTATGCATGAAGCCAAAATATTAATTTTTGATAACTTTTAAGGGCAATAGACATATATATATTATAATTATATGAATATTCAGTAAGAACATTAGGAAAGTAAGCAAATACGAAAAGTTTAATCCGCAAAAATTCTGCATAATCTTAACACTGCAAAATAAACTCTTTCATCAAATAATTAACAACGAATGATCAGAAATACAATTTCTTTTTTTCCATATAATGTAATATGTTTTTCCATATAAATAGTTAAAATATCTATGCATAATTTCTTTTTTCGCACGTGGTAACGTTTTTCATCCATCAGTGAATAATTTATCTAGTATGTAATGAGGATTATCATTATTATGAAACATTTTCATTAAACAAATAAAATATGATATGCAAATCAATATTTGTGTGTGAATATGTCGATAATAATATATTTAGGACAAGTCCGTACAGCATTATATCTATTTGTGAACAGGATAATTTCAAATCAAAAATTCCTATGATTAACATGAAACTCGCTAAGATTGTTTAGACATCAAGACTTACTGATATATATGTCAGATTTTATCTCCCTTTGTCAAGTGCGTCCAAAGTTGCAGCACTTTGAAAAATCGAATATAACTGTTAATTTTTGATATTTTAATACCCCCCCCCCCCGAATTAAAATATGTGTAATCTCAGTTCCTGATCCAGATAGAAGGTTTGCGTCATTTCAAAGCACTTAATATTGTCATTAAAGAAATGTTTTTGTAATGGGAGAACAAAAAAATATGCTTTTGAAATTCTGAACTGTTATTTTCCTTGCTGAATAGCATTTTCTACTCCATTAATCTTAATGAGATCTTAATCTTAATGAGATCTTTAAAAAAATTTTTCGAAAATGCGTGAAATATTTTGCTGCCATTTCCCTTACTAGCATTCTTAAGGGGTGCAACCCTCTTAGAGGGGCGGGGGTGGCTCAGTCGGTAGCGCGCCAGGCTCGTAATCTGTAGTTCCCAGGTTCGAGTCCCAGCTGGGTCAGCGTTGAGATTTATCTCCACAAAATTCCCCGCCCTGCCCACGGTCAGTAGGGGACACCGATGGGATTGGAAAGGTCGCCGTCCGTCGGATGGGACGTTAAGCCGTGGCCCCGTGTGCGGGAGAGCCATACCCTGTGCACGTTAGAGAACACGCTGGATGGCCTTGACGGGAGGCTACCATCTGTCTCCCAACAGCTGTTCCAGTGGGTCCCCTCCCCCAACCTTCTCTGAGCCTTCGGGGTCTATGTGACCTGGCCATTTAGCCCATGGTGTGCAAAAAAGTGCCGCTCAGAGGTAAAACAACCCAACCCAACAACCCCCTTAGACGCGGCCAGGAATGGGATCATTGATCGTTAAACACTGAAGTGGAATATACCTAAGCCGCAAACGATCAACGCCACTGAAAAGACTACAAAATAACCACTGTGTCTAGATTTATTACTAATCATTTGACAATAATTTTATTAAGATTAAATTTAATTTGTGATTTAGTAGCTACATTATAAAGAGTATCAAAATTTCTTTACTCATGCGGACGAAAAGAAGATAGCAGTTAGAGCTTCATCAAGTTCATCTTCTCCTACCACTTAAACACTAATTCACATCATAAGAACTGTGCTCTGATTTTTAAGCGGGAGATCCAGTTTTTTTCCCTTCTTATTGAGAAATTTAAAAATCGAGCTATTATTTCCAGTTTGTAATCTGTCTGGCATTTTGTAGATATTGAACTATTTTGTTTCAATAAATAAATAAATTTATTTTAGGTTTGATAATACCACTAAGATATTATGATCTGCATTTTTTTAATCTTTCAGTAGTTTTAATTTCCACCGTTATAGGTCCAAAAATTTGGAAAAAGAAAAATTAAACGAGTATTTTAAATGGTCTGTCTGTGGAAAAAGATTTAAAATTTTCATTGTAGTTTGTTGTCGCCAAGGTTTTACGTTGACATCAACGATTTTCTTATTTTAAATGAAAAATTCAACTTGAGTTGGACTGGTATTAATGAGATATCACTGTTTTCATTTTCTAAATCATTCGTTCGCTGATGGGATATAAATTTTAAAATGTACTTCGTTCTTTTCGAAAGTGCTCATTTCATTTCTTTTCGCTAGAGGCGATATGTAAAAAAATGCAATAAGAAAACGAACAAAATAATAAGAAATATCCCCTCAAGCAGCTGCTTGCCACAGAGATCTAACAGAAGCCTGTCTGAGAGGATGGTGGGATCTGACCAGAAAAACAACACGAACATCCATGCCTTACCCGGGGCTCGAACCCAGGTCCAATCTGATCTAAGGATCAGTGGCCAAGTGCACTAACCACTCTGCCACGGGACAGAAGCATACTAAAAAAAAAATGATTAAGCAAGCAAGCATATAAACAAAAAAGAAGCAAACAGATAGCAAAAAAGAAAAGAAAAAAAAACAAACAGGCAACCAAAACACAAAAAAAATATAAAAAAAGAAGCAAACAAACGAGCAAAACAAACAAATATACAAGAAAGTAAAAACATATAAACAACAAAAAAGAAACAAATGAAACGCAAACAGATAGACAGACAGACGAACAGTATCGAAAGATTCACTAAACCGAAATTCCTTCGCTTCTTCCAAAAAATTACAGTATCATTTACTTTCTTCTTAGAACTATTTGCTTGATGGATATTACGCAAAGCATCGCCGTCGCCTGAAGGTTTCAACATCTCATAAGAGAGCTCATCACGGTTTTAGCATTGAGTGAAAATCTTCCTAGCTCTCAGCTCCCAGCCATATGGCGACAGAAGAAGCATCGCTGACAAATGTTGCTGTCATCCTCGAGGAAATCCTTGAGGATAAACACGTTCTTACTTTTCCCGCGCAAAAGGCCACCCACATCTTGTCAACAGAGTGGACACTGAGGGTCAGGTTTCTTGCAAAGATAAATGACATCTGAAAACTCTGAGAGAATGTTATACAATATCAAAGAAAAAAAAAAGCAACAACAGTTTTGCAAGTAGTGAATTTTAAGTAGACTTTGAATGAAAGGCGTTTCTTGGGAAGATTGCGTAGGGATATTATTTATTGCTTTCGTTAGAGGGAAGTGCTTTTTTGGGCAATGCAAAATTCGGTGTAATGACAAAATTTATCACTTTTCATTGCAGCTTTTTTTTCTTTCAATAATTAACCTTTGGCTTAGCATTTCTTTGTTAGCGAAGAGGTGATGGGGACGTTCAGAAAGAGTTTGAAGCAATTGGCACGTCAGAGCTTATAATACTTTCTGGGTTGGGTTGTTTTACCTCTGAGCGGCACTTTTTTGCACACCATGGGCTAAATGGCCAGGTCACATGGACCCCGAAGGCTCAGAGAAGGTTGGGGGAGGGGACCCACTGGAACAGCTGTTGGGAGATAAATGGTAGCCTCCCGTCAAGGCCATCCAGCGTGTTCTTTAACGTGCACAGGGTATGGCTCTCCGCACAGGTGGGGCCCCGGCTTAACGTCCCATCCGACGGACGGCGGCCTTTCCAAGCCCATCGGTGTCCCCTACTGACCGTGGGCAGGGCGGGGAATTTTGCGGAGATAAATCTCAACGCTGACCCAGCTGGGACTCGAACCTGGGAACTACAGATTACGAGCCTGGCGCGCTACCGACTGAGCCACCCCCGCCCAATACTTTCTGTTATGGTGCGCTTTACTGGGGTAAGTCAGAAAGTGAGGTTCCTAGTTTATTCCTTGTACAAATTTTGGACACCGTTAGAGGTTCCAAAACACCTCTTCGTTCACTATTGGCTAAAACTTATGCATAAATTGTGAAATGATCATAAATATACGATTAACTTAAGAAATCCACTTTTTTTGTCAATAAATATCCAAATATAGGGTGTACGAAAAATAATGGTGGGGTGTCGATGTATGATAAAATGATATACATATTCATACATACATACAAACCCCCTCAAGAAGCTGCTTATCAAAGAAGTCTGACAGGAGCCTGTCAGTTTACACTCCATAGTAGAAGGTCCGTGAGGATGGCCGGAACTCAGAAGGGAAAACAACACAAACAACCATGCCTTACCTGAGGCTGGTGGTCGGCGGGGGTGGCTCAGTCGGTAGCGCGCCAGGCTCGGAATCTGCAGTTCCCAGGTTCGAGTCCCAGCTGGGTCAGCGTTGAGATTTATCTCCGCAAAATTCCCCGCCCTGCCCACGGTCAGTAGGGGACACCGATGGGCTTGGAAAGGCCGCCGTCCGTCGGATGGGACGTTAAGCCCTGGCCCCGTGTGCGGGAGAGTCATACCCTGTGCACGTTAAAGAACACGCTGGATGGCCTTGACGGGAGGCTACCATCTGTCTCCCAACAGCTGTTCCAGTGGGTCCCCTCTCCCAACCTTCTCTGAGCCTTCGGGGTCCTTGCGACCTGGCCATTTAGCCCATGGTGTGCAAAAAAAGTGCCGCTCAGAGGTAAAACAACCCAACCCAACCTGAGGCTGGTTACTTAGATCAGTAGCCAAGCCTACTAAATTCAACATAATAAAGTAATATTTTAATTGGAAGCGTACCTCAAATAGTTTTGAACACAATTAGGGAATTTCTACATGTGTACCTTTCGTGACCCTGCATATGTTCAATTGATATTCCATTTCATGCCATACACGCTGAAACATATCTCTTCGTACTTACTTATTTTCTTTCTTATTCTGGCTTTAATTATTCAGGTATTTTGTCCATGTAAACATAATTCTTTACAAGGCCCCACGAGAAAAAAAGATCAATGGGTGTCAAATCAGGGCTCCTTGGTGGCCGTAGAATTGGAGCACCCCTGCCAATCCACCTGTCAGCAAATTTTGCACTAAGAACTGTGGGAATGTAACGATATCATGTCGTGTCCTCTGGTGGCCAGCCGTGGAACTTTGAGTGGAAGGAATGACAACGTACAGTATTCAGTATGATGCCTTTTGTGCATCTGGAAGCAGTGCTTTCCCTCACCCCACATTGTTTGTCAGATACTTTGTATTTCAACCGCAACAAAACTGCTGCGACCCCAGTCGGGAGTTGAATATTATGATATTTATCCAAATTTCTTGTTTTAAGTGTATCATACATTTAAATTAAATTATCTATTCTATTGCAACCATGATCCCAAGTCTTACTGAGGTTCATCTCTTTTTAATAGAGTTAGGCCCTGCATAGTTCCCTAAATAATTGGCACTCCATACCAATTATGTACACGAGTTTCCCCTGTGATACGGTGTATTGCATTAAAAATTCCCTTTCTTACCTAAAATAAAACACGATTTCTAACTCGACCAATTTTTCCCCCATTTTTATATTTCATCGATTGAAAATTTCCATTTCACACTTTTCGAGTTTTCAGTAACTACCCTAATATTCGGCCACTTGGTCATGATCCAGAATATCTCCAATGGATTGCCCTCTTGGGCAACCTGTGTTGTGCTAAAAATGGAGTCTTAATCTCTGTTAGAACGCGAGTTTCAATTTAAAACTACTTTTATTTTTACACTTCAAAGACAGTTGAATTTCAGCGGGAAAGTTGCTAGCACTTTACCGCTTTTTGAATACAGAAAAGTTCTTAAAAGTTGTAATAATTACTTAAAATGACATTTCTGTCTGCAAATGAAGAAATCGCGATGACCACTATTTTCCTAGTTATTATCTATGAGAATTGCATTTAATAAAAGACTCTGGTTCGAATTCAGATGCCTTTTTTCTTGTTTTCGTACGAGTGCTTAAACTCAGTGGATTCTCTGTGATTGTTGATTTTTAATTCAACTGAAAACAAACGAATGATATCCCGCATACATTATCTGTTACATTTAGTACCGTGTCATCAGGAAATTGTGGGTTCAGATACCAGCAGGCTCAAGACAATTTTCCTCTATGTCCACGTTGACCTACAGCATAATAATGTTCAAAAGGTTGTTATTATGATGTGCTGTGGTTTAAAACGTTACTAATATAACAGATAATGTGTACTAGGTGATGTACTAGAGATGTGCATGAGAACTGATAAAAAAAAAAGTCAGTCGATTGTCCCATGGAGTGTGGGGCGGGGGTGGCTCAGTCGGTAGCGCGCCAGGCTCGTAATCTGTAGTTCCCAGATTCGAGTCCCAGCTGGGTCAGCGTTGAGATTTATCTCCGCAAAATTCCCCGCCCTGCCCACGGTCAGTAGGGGACACCGATGGGCTTGGAAAGGCCGCCGTCCGTCGGATGGGACGTTAAGCCGTGGCCCCGTGTGTGGGAGAGCCATACCCTGTGCATGTTAAAGAACACGCTGGATGGCCTTGACGAGAGGCTACCATCTGTCTCCCAACAGCTGTTCCAGTGGGTCCCCTCCCCCAACTTTCTCTGAGCCTTCGGGGTCCATGTGACCTGGCCATTTAGCCCATGGTGTGCAAAAAAGTGCCGCTCAGAGGTAAAACAACCCAACCCATGGAGTGTGGCTTGCCGTGGGACCGAGTCTGGAAGATCTACAGTAAAAAAAAACATTCCCTTGCAATATAAAGCAGCCACCAGCTGCTGATTCTACAGCCGGGGTATAACAACCATGATAGAGGATAATTTATCGGTAGCAGGTTGCCCAGTAGTCAGAGCACTTGACATGTCATCAGCAGGTCGTGGCTTCAGATTCCACGTTGACCAATAGCATAACAATTATCAAAAAGTTGTTAGAATGAAATCCTTTTTCAAACAGCCATTTATTTTCAGAGAGCTCTGACATCATCATCATCATCCTCAAGCAGCCGTGGGCTACGTAGGTCCAACCAGACCGTGCAATTTAGTTCTCCAAGCAAATCTATCCTGAGCTACATCTACTGCATCTGGCCACTGCACACCAATTCTAACAAGGTCCTGTTTGACATTGTCTGCCCACCGTATCCTAGGTCTCTCCCTCTTTCTGAGACCTCTAGGCACACTGTTCATAACCCTATTCACCAATCTATAATTATTCATACGGGCAACATGACCAAACCAACGGAGTCTCTCTCTGCACAATATGCTGCTTAAAGGAGGTTGCAAACTCCTTTTCCTAACCTCATCATTAGTTACAAAGTTGAACCACCTAATGCCCAAGATACTACGTAAGCATCAGTACCTGTTAAATGTAAATCACCATGAAAAACCTGTAAAGGAGACAAAACGCGAGAAATAAGGGAGCAAAAAACCTCCAGAGATTCGAACTCAAATCCTTTTCCATTGCGAACAAATCCAAAAACTTCTCGGCTAGTTGATGGCAAGACCAAACACTGAACAGAACATGTGCCAACCATGTGCAACTAGAAACAAGACCTAAAGCCTTATACAAAATGAGAATGCTTTTACGAAGCTAAATCTTCTCTAACAACGTCACCGACAGCTTTATGGCAAACGGATGTTACAGTAATGCCCATCAATTTACTAGACATCTTCACAACCAGGTTATTACATTTAGTAGAAAGTAATATTGTTATTTGGCAAAGACGTAATTCATATGCAACTCAAAAGTCAACGTTTCCAGAGCTACATTTCGTTCCGGTAGATTAACGCAACGCACAGCAACTTTTACGACGAGTGAAAAAGACGTCACGGTGGCCAAAATGCTTTCCCACATGGTTCAGCAGCACCATATGCTATTGCAGCTACAAATCACACAACTGCTGCTTGATGAGGCTAATTCTAATGCTAATAATACGAATGTAGACGCGTAACAAGCCGTAAGCGTCTTTATTGACAGCGCGAAAAACAAAATTCCGTTGTAAGTAGCAAAGGGATTTTTTTCTCTCCTTCCAACGACGTCAGTAATAACCTCAGGGTAAGTGGCAAAATTTCGTCACAGTTTACTGGCATCCATTAGTCTGAAGCGGGGGAGATTCTTTCGAGAGCATCTGCTTTCCGAAATCTCCCCCTCCTCTCTCTCTCGGGGTGCACCTCCTTCTCCTATCCATTTTACCGTGCTGAGCCCCTTCCTCCCTTCCCCTAGTGCTTGACCCAGCTTCCTGTGACCAACGATAATTAGCTGGGTAAACATCCCATACCATCTCGTTAGCGCCGCGCGTACTCGTCATCTGCGGTCCACGCGTTCTCCCTGTGAAGCTCGGGACCTAACGCGAGATCAGATAGAAGATGAGGAGTTGACTTGGGAGGTGGGGAGTACAGGGGAGGACGGAATTGTATCTGGGAGCTGTGGTGCGGAACTGGTGGTGAATGGGAAGAGGAAATGACTGATGATTCGAAAAAAAAAATACATCTGTGGTGATCGTTGCCCATTCATTCATCGAGGCATTTGTTAATATATAAGTATTTGCATTTGTATATATAAGCAGTTGTATTTGCATTTGTATATATATAAGCCATTGTTCTGAAATAATCTAAACTTGTTGCGATAGTTTTCCATAGAAAATTGTGAATTGTTCAGTTAAGCCTTTTTTTTATCGTGTGGCGCCTGAATACAGTACCTCATAAGGCGATCTGTATGTGTGGTGTAACTCCCTCATTACCAAGTGTAGTATTATTTATATAAGACGCTTAAGACTATTTGTCATTATGCAGCAAGCACGTAGATAGAAAATTTTTTCTGGAGCTCCTTTTCAAAGTGATGGAAGGCTAAGTTTAAAAAATTGGCGATCGAAGGTAAATATTTGATAATAGGTGCAAAATATTTTATTTACGGTTGATAAATGATTTAATGACATGCATTTCAGTAATACGGTAATAAATAGCTAAAAAACTCAGAATAATTTTTCAAATCTTAATATTCAAATGATTTTGGTGTGTTAGAAATTCGGTTAATGGGGTCGTTCAAGAGTTAACCGAGGACGATGTTCTAATTATTATGAGGCAACTAACTTTATTTTTCAATTTTCACGCGTATGAATTAGAGATTCATTAGCTGTAACTCTTCACTCTATGTAATCGAATGATATAATATATTTGATTCCATTATAAAGAATTATTTCATAACTCTATGCAAATCAGATTCTTTGAAGATTTATCCCATAAATAAGTGAGACGTTCTATCTAGCTTAGAAGTGTTTTATTCATTTCCAGACGATATCACAAACCTAAACAATCAGATTATATTTAAGCATAAATTAACATAATATTTAAATAAGAAAGACGATTTTCAACTTATGTTTAAGCATCATTAATTAGTACTTTTTTTTTTTGGCTATTCCAGCTAATGTTGCCTACTGATTCGTATGTAACTTATTTTATTACTTGGATGGGTTTGTTATACACCTCAGTAATATTTGGGGTCCTGCCATCCTCTCAGATCTTCTACTGTGGCATATAAACTGACAGGCTCCTGTCAGACCTCTGTGGCAAGCAGCTGCTTGAGGGGGTATTTATTTTATTTATTATAATATTTGGGAGATGCTAAAATTCTATTTTCTGTTTTTCACCGTTTAATTTATATTTTCTTTTGATTTCTATTTTAAAATTTTGACGTAATGATTTTACATTTTATAAATGAATATGGAAATAAAGTTATTGTTATTAACGTTTTTCAAACGCCCGATATTTGGCGTGATAAAATCTACAATACATTATTGTCAGTTGAAGAATATTTCTTTAATTAATGTACAGAACAAAATTTTGTTGTGATTGTTTCAGAAGAAAAGGCTTATGAGTGCTAGAGTTTTTATGCTTACAAAATATCAGTGTTTTATTTTCGGAATATTATTTTTGTATAAACTGACAGGCTCCCGTCAGA
This sequence comes from Ryuthela nishihirai, assembly GCA_038380435.1. Taxonomy (NCBI): domain Eukaryota; kingdom Metazoa; phylum Arthropoda; class Arachnida; order Araneae; family Heptathelidae; genus Ryuthela; species Ryuthela nishihirai. Next base: position 37,543,863 of record JAWZYU010000014.1, read on the forward strand.
CCTCTGTGGCAAGCAGCTGCTTGAGGGGGTATTTATTTTTTTTAAAAAAAATTAAAAACTCTAATTACGTCTTCATTAATTTTGTAACACTTTATGAATTTTCTCTCTCTTACCCTTCCATAAAAATAACTAAATTTTTCCGAAATATTTATTTTTTTCTTTATCCCAAAAAACGTTCAATAAATTGCAATATAGTATCAGAGAAGGAATTGCTGCAGAAAATAATGAATGGAATTAAGATCAGTTTTCTGAACTTATATATGAAAATAAATAAAAATAAATTAACCCCAAGAAGTGTTGTCCACAGAGGTCTGACAGGAATCTGTTAGTTTAATAAGCCTATGAAGAAGGCCTCTGCAGAACGACAACCCAAATATGCATTCTTTAACCGGTGTTCGAAACCATAGAATATGATATCAGAGATAGAATATTATGATATCAGAGATAGAATATTATGATATCAGAGATAGAATATTATGATATCAGAGATAGAATATTATGATATCACAGATAAAACTACCGGGTGCCAAGCGCCCACCCTTAGAGAATCCTAATAATCGGAATGGAAGAAAAAAAATAGGAATCATCTATGTTATTATACACTGCTGGCCATTAAAAGTGCAACAACAGGAAAGACAAGAGATATCAAAGCCATATTTAGTGAATACATAGCTTATGTTACAAAGATCAAATGATTACAAATACAGCTCGGTTAGACTTGTGGAATACAGAGAAATCAGTATTTTGTGTAGCCATCATGAGCGGCAATAACTGCTGATACACGGTCCGTATTGAGAGGATTAGACGTTGGATGTGTGTTTGGGGAAAGTTGGTCCATGCAGTTTCAATATGTAGCCAAAGTTCATCTGTTGTAGCATCTGCTGGTGTCTGGTGTGCTAGTCATTGTGAGATCATGGACCAGACATGTTCAATTGGGGAAGATCCGGTGAGCGCGCAGACCAAGGTCACATGGTGGCCATCCAGGAATTGTTGGACGATGCATGCCACACGTGGTCGTGCATTATTCTGTTGGTAAATGGCACCAGAGACCAGTGTCTGCACGTCGGCATTATTCTGTTGGGCATTATCCTGTTGCATTATTCTAATCGGGCATTATCCTGTTGGTAATGGCACCACATCAACCAGTGTCTGCACGTACGGTTCGACGGCTACAACTACAAATCTGCAGTACGTACAGGCTACAAATCTGCAGCATCGGGGCACCTTTCTAGATGGCAAATGGCCATCTAGAAAGGTGCCCCGATGCTGCAGATTTGTAGCCTGTGGTCATCCCTTAAGATAAGGTATGACCACAGGCTACAACACCTCAGTGATGTAACGCTGGCTGTTCAAAGTACTGGTAATGTGTATGAGGTGGGTGTGTGAGTGGAGTCCAATGGCACACCATACCATAACACCAGGGGCCGGACTTCTATGGCTCTGCATCATGCATGTTTCACTGAGCCTGTCACCGCAGTACTGCCAGATACAGATTCGTCCATCATGGTGCTGCATACTGAAGCTGGTTTTGTCTGAAAGAACGATGCGATGCCATTCGCACATCCATGCACGACGTTCTTGGCACCATTGTAGTCGCATACGCGTGTGTTGTAGAGTCGGTAAGCCGACTTTACAACAGTAGAGTATGGTAGCCGAAGCAAATGGCCATCTAGAAAGGTGCCCCGATGCTGCAGATAACGTCGAACCGTACGTGCAGACACTGGTTGATGTGCAACACACCCTAACTGTTGAGCTAAGGTGTTTGATGTGACTGTACGATCATTCAAAGTCATGCAGATGAGATGTCTGTCCTCTCGTTCGTTTGCATGACAGGATCGTTGAGATCCCTCACGTTGGTGAGTTCGTTCCTCCTCTTGTTGCCTGAATTTAGAGTATTTTGGCAGCCAGTAAGAACATCTACTCAATGGTGTACTTATATTGATGATTCCCCTTTTTTTTCTTTAGTATGTATATTATTTATTAATTTATAGTTTTATTTCTTGGTTTGATGTTTTTCGTACTTCACAGAGTTCAAAGATTAGTTTATAACTGAGACGCATTTTTGGACACACAACAGGTCAAATGGCAAGGTCCCAAGTACCCCGAGGGCTCAGAGAAGGTTGGAAGGGAAGGGATCCATTGGACACTGTAAAGAGACAGATGGTAGCCACCCGTCAAGGCCGTCCAGCGTGCTTTTTTTAGCATGCAGAGAGTATAGCTCTCCTGAACACGGGTTAAACTTCCAATCCGACGGACGACGGCCTTATCTCCTCAAAACCTCCACTCTGTTCTTGGTGAGAAAATATGGAGACAAATGGGTTTGAAAAGGCAGTCATCCATCGGATGTGAAATTAAGCCCTTGTGCAGGAGAGCTATATCCTCTGCACGCTAAAAAAAAGCACACAGAACGGCCTTGACGGGAGGCTACCATCTGTTTCCTTACAACTATCCAATCAACCCATCGGTATTCCTTTTCTCATCAAGAACATGGCGGGGGTTTTGAGGAACTAAATCTCAACACTAGCACAGTTGGGGCTCGAACCTGAAAGCTTCAAATTACGAGCCTGGTGCGCTAACGACTGAGCCATCCCCCAGCTCCCACAGGTTCTAAGTAGGTTTCCTTGTCTTAAGTGTAGTATGCATAACACGTTGCATAAAAAAAAGTTTCGTTTAATTGAACTCTGGTTTTTCCGTTCATAGAATATGTCGAAGTGATTAGGGCAGAAACCCACGAGCTTAATCTGTCGACTGGCTTCTCATTCGCGTTCCCATGTTGATCGCAATTCGTTTACTTGCACTTGTGGTAAGGTCGCAATGCTATGGGAATAATAAACTTACGGTTAAGTGGCAATTGACAGATTGGCGTTGAAAGATGCTGTTCACCGTTCGACTGAAAAAGAGTGGAACTGTTTACTTTCGTCATCCTCAAACGAAGAGATAAGAAACACTTTTGGGTTAATTGGGGCTATCGCTGCGACTAATCACTTGATGGCAATGCTCTCATCGGGCAACTTAGCAGAAAGCTGGTCGAGCCCGGATAAAGACAAATCGGCAGAACTCTAATGTTGATATTGGTTAGGTGAAAACAAATTTTCGTGTGTGGGAATTTATCAGTTTATTAAAATACATTTCGTAAAGATATTAGAGTAATTGGGTTCAGTGAGACAACGATAACTAAATGATCCGAACACCTGATAGTCGCACATAAATTTTGTATGCGTGCATGCCTACGTGAGTATGTGCATGTGCTTGCCTATGTGATGGTGCATGCGTGTATGCCTATGTGAGGGTGTGCATGTGCATGCCTATGTGAGGGTGTGCATAAACAAACCTATGTGATGGTGCATGCGTGTATGCCTATATGAGGGTGTGAATGTGCATGCCTATGTGAGGGTGTGCATAAGCAAGCCTATGTGATGGTGTATGCATATGTGCCTATGTAATGGTGTATGTGTGTATACCTATGTGAGGGGTGCGTGTACATGCCTTTGTGATGGTGTAGGCATGCATGCCTATGTGAGGGTGTACATGTGCATGCTTATGTGATGGTGTGTGTGCATACATATGTGAGTGTGTACGTGTGCATGCCTGTGATGGTGTGTGTACATACATATGTGAGGGTGTACGTGTGCATGCCTATGTGATGATGTGTCTGCATACCTATGTGAGGGTGTACGTGTGCATGCCTATGTGATGGTGTGTGTGTGCATACATATGTGAGGGTGTACGTGTGCATGCCTATGTGATGGTGTGTCTGCATACCTATGTGAGGGTGTACGTGTACATGCCTATGTGAGGGTGTGTGTGTGCATGCTTTTGTGATGGTGTGTGATTGCATGCCTATGTGATGGTGTATACATGCATGCCTATGTGAGGGATATGTGTGACTATGTCAGCCATTAATAATACAATAATGTTTGCCCACGTTCTTTCAGATTTTTTATCAGCTATCCGCATTAACACCAATTTTATATCTGAGGTTTTATCGGCTCTCCATATCAACATTAATTTTTTATCCACGGAGTGCTTTTAAATGCGGATATCCGTATCTGTGCAAAACTCTATTTATAAAAAATATGGTTACTGTGAACCATCCCAATAACATTCAGCACAGAATCAAAACATTTTCCCACCCGTGGTGAATTTTCTTTCTTACCGTCTGAAGCGCCTAGCGAATCTATTTTTCACTGTCCCGAAACAATTAAAAATTTCATTTTTGTCAACTGAGGAAAATTTGCTTTGAGTAACTCCAAAGGAAATTTTTGTTCCCCTTTGGAGATTTAAGTATTTGCCACGCGAAGAGAATTTTCTTTTTTCTTCTTCGGAAATCCAAAATGTTTTACCATCCTATGGCCGAGTGGTTAGCACGCTTGGCTACAGTCTAAGGGCCTGGGTTCGAGCCCCGGATAAGGCATGGATGTGTGTGTTGTTTTTCTGCTGAGCTCCTGCCATTCTCACAGACCTACTATGGCATATAAACTGACAGGCTCCTGTCAGACCTCTGTGGCAAGCAGCTGCTTGGGGGGGGGGGGTATTTATTTATTTATTTATTTTATTTATAATTTTTAAATAGTAACCGACGGAAAGATTTCAATTCGTGGCAATTGTCTTTTAGAGTGAAAATATTACATGCGGTCATTTGTTCATGTTATATTATTCTAAACGTTCTAGTTACAAAATGACTGTTTAAATTTCTATATAAACACAAAATATACCGGCACAAACAAGGACTAGAATGCTTGTGCCGTCAGGCTGGCCTTGATCCTAGTAGACAAGTGATTAATTTACTGGGCTCTCTCTAATTAATATAATATCTCTATCTATCTAATCTGGATTCAATGACCAGTTCGATTAGATCTGCAACTGAAATAAACTATTTTGATAATAACAACGGGTTGATTAGGTGGTCAGCAGTGGCGGATTAAGGTATCTGATGGCCACAGGCGCAAAAGTATGGAAGTCCCCCACCCAACTCTCTGGAAAGGAGGGGTATTCTCAATCGACCAAAATTTTCGAAACTTACTAATGGAAAAATATACGTAGGATGTTAAATAAATTGAATTACAGAAATGCATAAATAGAAAATTTAATATGTATTATATATATTTTCTCATTTGTAAAATAAACAAAAGTAAAAAAAAATCTTTGCGGGGTATTTAACAAAAATTATAAGTAAAAATAATAAATACCCCCTCAAGCAGCTACTTGCCACAGAGGTCTGACAGGAGCCTGTCAGTTTATATGCCATAGTAGAAGGTCTGAGAGGATGGCAGGACCTCAGCAGAAAAACGACACATACATCCATGCCTTATCCGAGGCTCGAACCCAGGTCCTGTAGATTAGTAGCCAAGCGCACTAACCACTCAGCCACGGGACGGCTTAACAAAAATTATATTTGGTATTAAATAAAAACACAAGATATTTAAGTAAGTAGTAGATCAAACTGTTGTGAATTTTTTACTATATTTTAAAGGTTGAAAAAAAAAAGATGCAGTTTTGGCTGCTTTGAGATCCCCCATGAATGTCGAAGGCCCCAGGCGAACGCCTGATGCGCTTGTGCAGTAATCCGCCACTGGTGGTCAGCCGGTCAGCCTTGTGAAGTTGGCCATTCCCCAACAGGAAAGAAAAAAGAAAAATACGATTACAGAAGTCTAAATCATTAGACCAAATTAATCTGGCAGCCCTCTCGTTCCCCTTCAGGAGAGAGAAAATACCTCCGTAAGAGGTGCCAATGTCTGCACCATGAGAGGGCTTTAGATGTTATGGCTGCCCTGCTTTATGATCATCACAGAGTAATAGCAAACAGCTTTCCTTCCAGTTATGCTTAGCTATCGTTTACAGGCCTTTAAAAAAAATAAGCAGATAATATTTTTGTCTCTCTTTTATCCGAAATCATTTCGGTCCCTAAGTGGATTTATTTAAGAAATAAAATATAGTACCCGTAGTTCTAAAAAAAGTCTATATTAATATAAAATAATAATATATAAATTACATTATAAATGTCTTTTATTAATACATCAATTATATGTATATAAATATTTATAAAGAAGTTTTCCAAATCCATTGGTGTAATTTTTTCTGGTGTACTGTCAGATAAATGAAAGTTATTCCTAGCTTGTTCAAAATTTTCGTAATTGACGCAAAAAATTTCTCTTTAGCCAATTTAAAATTCCACTGGCTGTCTCTGATGATTTACGATTCTTTCACCATTTCTGCACACAAATGGTTAAATGGCAGGTCACAAGAACCTCAGAGGATCAGAGCTCAGTGGGAAAATGGGACCTACAGGATCGCTGTGAAGATAACAATGGAAGCCTCCGATCAAGGCCATCTATAGTGTTATTTAAGGTGTAAAGGACGTGTCACTTGCACAAGAGCCATGGCTTAAAGTCCAATTCGACAGGTTGGGTTGGGTTGTTTTACCTCTGAGCGGCACTTTTTTGCACACCATGGGCTAATGGCCAGGTCACAGAGACCCCGAAGGCTCAGAGAAGGTTAAGGGACCCACTGGAACAGCTGTTGGGAGACAGATGGTAGCCTCCCGTCAAGGCTATCCAGCGTGTTCTTTAACGTGCACAGGGTATGGCTCTCCCGCACACGGGGCCACGGCTTAACGTCCCATCCGACGGACGGCGGCCTTTCCAAGCCCATCGGTGTCCCCTACTGACCGTGGGCAGGGCGGAGAATTTTGTGGAGATAAAATCTCAACGCTGACCCAGCTGGGACTCGAACCTGGGAATTACAGATTACGATCCTGGCGCGCTACCGACTGAGTCACCCCTGCCCCCCAATTCGGCAGTACGGGCTGGATTGTTTTACCTCTGAACAGCACTTTTTTTCTGCAAACAATGGATTAAACAGCCAGGCCAAGAGAACCCCCAACGGCTCAGAGAAGGTTGAGGGGAAGAGACCCACTGGACAGCTGTTAGGAGACATGAGGCTCTTGTTAAAGCCATTCGGCATGTTCTTTCAAGTGCCCATGGGGCCACGGATTAATGCCCCATCCGACCGTTAGCAATCTTTCCAAGTTCAACGGTGTTCCCTTTCTTACTAAGAGCATTGACATTAGGCGGTAAGAGGGAAAAGTTCTCAACCCTGGCACATTTGGGGCTCGAACTTGTGAACATGAAATTACGAGCGTGACGCGCTACCGACTGAGTTAACCCCCGCCCTCGACAGACGGCGTCCTTTCGAAGTTCATCGGATTCCGTTTATTCACAGAGGGCAGAGAAAATCTCAACGTAGATATGTACAGTGGTTCAAAAAAGTATCCGAACGCCATGGTTGATTACAGAATTAAGAAAAAATATCTGGCAACGATTTTTTTAGGAATTAGTGATCTGGCAACCTTCGTTTTCACGTGACACGAAGGTTGCCAGATCACTAATTCCTAAAAAAAATCGTTGCCAGATATTTTTTCTTAATTCTGTAATCAACCATGGCGTTCGGATACTTTTTTGAGCGACTGTAGGTGGTCACATTATTTTGATACTAGATCGTGTGGGCTCACTCACGGAAATATTGAGCGTGTGCAGTTACCGTTCATAGCAAACTGGAGCGTTTGCAGTAACTGCACACGCTCCAGTTTGCTGTGAACGGTAACTGAAGCGTGTACAGTTGCTGTACACGCTCCAGATATTTTTCCTGAATTCTGTAATCACGTGACACGAAGGTTGCCAGATCACTTGTTTTTTGCACACCATTTGTGTGCAGAATTTGTAAAAGAATCGTAAATCATCAGAGACAGCCAGTGTAATTTTAAATGGGCTAAAGAGAAATATTTTGCGTCAATTACGAAAATTTTTAACAAGCTAGGAAGAAGTTTATCAGAACTTTTTTGGGGGATCTATGAATAATTTTTTTTTTTCTTTTTCCTAAATTTAGAGCAATCAATGTAAAGAACATTCTGTAACTGCAACATTTTACATTTACTCTGTCTGCAACATTATGAGTTATACAAAATGCTCCTCAACTGTTTTGAATACAGAAAAGGTCTTAGGCCTTTATCTTCCAGACAAAAGACTGCAGAGGAAGAAAAAAAAAAATCTATACAAATATCGCTCCGTTTGCTTGCACAAAGCGAAGAACCAGTTATTCCGCAGCGTGCCAGTTCTGTATAACGAAGACTGGGGTGAGGGGTTAACCCACAGCTCCACACGTTACCTTTCAACCCCTGGTCCCCGCCGGTCTATAGAAAGCTTTCGGTCCGACGCCACTTGACAGATATCCCTGTCGTCGGGGTCGCGACAGGTCACAGTGTCATTAGCGAGTGCGGCAGGGACTGTTACTTGGGGACACTGCTGCCGGACGCTTCTTTACCGGTCCCGGTGCCGCACTTCTATCCAGTCTCACTGCGTCTGGCTCGCTCTTGACTGTCGGTCCGCTCTCAGCAAGTCCGTTGAAGGTCGGGGTCAACACTGATTACGGGGCAGAGGTGGAACGCCCCTCGTTTTTCATGCTTATCTGTGCCATAAGAGTGCGTCAAATTAGCCAGCACGGAGGCTGTTACTATGGAAACCGGAAATTGCGCCAAAGCGAAGTTTGTGATGCTTGTTGATTAGAGATAATGAGGAGATTTTATTGGGAGAATTATGGCTGCGTCTCGGATGAATACTTGGAAGGAAAAAAGGATGTCTGTCTGTCGCCAGCGTCTCTCTGTAGAAGATCGACAGTGAATCAGGAGCCAATTCCGAGAGCTTCTCCACAGAAACTTTTTAAATTAGCAGATTAGTTTCTCGAAGAAGCAGAGATTTAGGTATGAATGATACAAGAGAAAGGAACCAAACATCGCTGGCAGTTTCGAGCACTTGGTCAAGATTGTAATGAAGCTAATGAACCTGATTTAGACACACATTTTAGGGCAGAAATCGACTTTATCCAATATCTTAATTTCTCATATTTTAAATGCGTATTTTAAATTTATGAAATTTTCTCGTGAAATTCATAAATTCACATGGAAACAAGATGCTCGACAACTTATATATGTTATTGTTTTTTGTAATTATCAAACAGGAAAAACTCAAAGTCAGTGATGTACAGGTTGATAGAGGATTGTGGTCTGATCAACACTTGCTTAAAGACGATATTAAGTTTTATAATAAAATAAAATAAATAAAATAAATACCCCCTCAAGCAGCTGCTTGCCACAGAGGTCTGACAGGAGCCTGTCAGTTTATATACCATAGTAGAAGGTCTGTGAGGATGGCAGGACCTCAACAGAAAAACGACACATACATCCATGCCTTACCCGGGGCTCGAACCCTGGTCCCTTAGATTACTAGCCAAACGCGCTAACCACTCGGCCATGGGATGGCTAAAAAATGTACGTTGTCAGAAGTGGGATACGAACCCACGCCCGGAAGACCGGACTGCGACCGCTCGGCCTTGGACCGCTCGGCCATCCTGACATAGTTTTATAATAAATAAATATTAAATATTTAATATATAATTATTAAAATAATAAGGATTATATAATCTAAAAGATGAACAAGTGGTATTTGATAAATTTAACAATGATACGCTTCAAGATGATAGTATTGATGATTTCTATTGCAGCAGGTGAAGTTCTTGAAAAATAAAAAGGAAAATGAAGTTTCAAAATAGATGGATTAATGAGAAAATAATGAGGCATATTGAAGAAAAGGGAAAACAACAACAACAACAACAACAACAAAAAAAAAAAACATATTTACTTAGGCTGAATTCAAAAGAAGAGGGGGATAAGATCATAGATGGAGAAAAGAAGAGATTAGTGAAATATCATATTAGGAAAGCTCAAAACACGGAATGAGAAAGAATACGTAAAGATATCAAAAGCAAGATTGGATGCAAAAGAGATGCAGAATTACAGTCTCTTCTTAAGAACCTTCGACAAAATACTGAACAGACAACGAAATTCAGTCTCATTAGACTAAATAGATGGGGAGTTTATTATGAAGGGTTGGGTTGTTTCACGTCTGAGCGGCACTTTTTTGCACACCATGGGCTAAATGGTCAGGTCACATGGACCCCGAAGGCTCAGAGAAGGTTGGGGGAGGGGACCCACTGGAACAGCTGTTGGGAGACCGATGGTAGTCTCCCGTCAAGGCCATCCAGCGTGTTCTTTAACGTGCACAGGGTATGAGTCTCCCGCACACGGGGCCACAGCTTAACGTCCCATCCGACGGACGGCGGCCTTTCCAAGCCCATCGGTGTCCCCTACTGACCGTGGGCAGGGCGGGGAATTTTGCGGAGATAAATCTCAACGCTGACCCAGCTGGGACTCGAACCTGGGAACTACAGATTACGAGCCTGGCGCGCTACCGACTGAGCCACCCCGCCCCTTATTATAAAGAACTTCTTAATGAAGAATGAGAAGAATTTTGAGATGTTATAGAACCTAATAGAATCGATTTGGATATCTTTATTACTGAAAGGGATGTTGAAGAAGAGGAAAAAAAATTAAAAATCGTAAAGAATCTTACCAGGAAAAATGGTTGTGGAACTTTTTAAATAGATAGGGAGCAAAGTTAGTCTATTAATGGCTAAATTAATGAGAGACATTTTAAATGGTGAAGAAAACCGGTGGATGTGACACTTGGTTGCATTTCGTCAATGTTTAAAAAAGGAGACAGGAAAATTTACTCCAATTACAGGGGAATTTATATAACTAACCCCATAACAAAACTTTTTAGTAGAAATTTAAGAAATAAGCTGGAAATGGAACTTAATTGTTCAGAAAAGCGATGTGGATTTACAGCAGGGAAATCATGCATCGACCACATCTTTACTGCAAAACAAATATTAGAAAAATATCAAAATAAAGGGAAGGAAATTAGATTTTTTTTTATAGATCTTGGAAAAGCATATGAGCTTCTTTGGAAAGCTGTGGAGGATATTGGTATCAGTAAATCACTTATTAATATTTTTATATGGATACAATAAATACAAAATAGAAATTAATCATAATTTATCTATAAAATTTAACATTTCCAAAGGTCTTTAGGGATGTAGTATGTTTCCAACTTTGTTTAAACTCTTTATTGAAGTAGCCCTGAATAACTGATCAAGAAAATGCCTATCCACTGGCTTTCTGATTTAAAAAGACATAAATTTTTACCATTTATTGGTTGCTGACTACCAAATGGTACTGTATCCTAGATATTGGCTTATTATTTTTCAAAGTTGCTGAAGTTTCGGATACCATGTTCCAGTGGCGTGTCCATGTTCCGTGTTTTTATGCAGATAAATCTCAACGCTGGGGACTAGAACCTGGGAAATCCAGTTTGGGAGCTCTTATTTCAGTCATTTCTGAACTTTGGAATCTTTGTGACATGGATATTTAGATTATTACTAATGAGAAAAAAAATATTTCTCAAGGTTAAACAATTCACTCCAATTTCTCCGGTACAAAGTAGAAACATTTTACGAAGAATAATTAAAAGAAATAACATTTTTGTTTCTCATGCAAACCTATTTGATACCTCCCCCCTCCCCCCATAACAATATTCTTATATAATAATTCACGTTTTGTCTTTTAACTGATTTCTAATTAAATTCGTAAGACAGCTCCCAAATTTCATCTTGTACAGGGCCCCGGTTTTTTATATTTCAGTTCTTGTATCAGGGAAGGATTCAGAATTGAATTAAAATAAACCTTCGTCTGATATACGGGACCTGGGTTCGAGCCCCGGGTAAGGCATGGATGTGTGTGTCGTTTTTCTGCTGAGGTCCTGCCATCCTCTTAGCCCTTCTACTTTGGCATATAAACTGACAGGCTCCTGTCAGACCTCTGTGGCAAGCAGCTGCTTGAGGGGGTATTTATTTTGTGCCGTCCCGTGGCCGAGTGATTAGCACGCTTGGCTACTGATCTAAGGGACCTGGGTTCGAGCCCCGGATTAGGCATGGATGTGTGTGTCGTTTTTCTGCTGAGGTTCTGCCATCGTCTCAGATCTCCTACTGTGGCATATAAACTGACAGGCTCCTGTCAGATCTCTGTGGCAAGCAGCTGCTTGAGGGGGTATTTATTTTATTATTTTACAGGGTTAAGTTCCTGTAAACTCTCGCGAATGTGGAGTTTCGTGGATGTTGAAAACATAATTCAATTGGAAACTGTGGAATAGGGTTCATGGCTCGAAGAAATGTAGTAGATAGTAAACGGGTAGATAGATGAGAACATAGACGAAAATCGATAAATTATATTATGATATATAAGTATGTTGGTAAGATCAATCCGTATCTTCCTAAGAGGACAATGGAGACGGCTGGTCGAAGCAGAGGATTCAGGCTGGAAAAATTCTCTAGATATTCCTTTATTTTGCAACAGATATTCGTGTATTCAATCATAACTTAAAGCTTTGGTTAACTAAAAATGAAAACCTGAAAAATGCCATTATGATTGGCGACATCAATGTAGATATCAAAAATCCCTCAAAATTAGGTATAGACAAATATCTAGATACACTAACTAACTACAGCTATTTTGGATATATAAATGTCTTGACAAGAGAGGAATATAGAAACAATATCCTAACACAAACATGCATTGATCACATTAATGCTAAAATAACTAATTTTTCCTTGACAACACTCATCTACCAAACACAAAATTGCTGACCATTATCCTGTTAGAGCATTATTAGATAAAATATCAAAAAACACAAACACAGAAACGAATAATAACATCAATCATACTAAACAGAGTTCTGCCTATTATCATAACGAGGGAAAAATTAAAATGGAATTGCAAAGTATTGATTGGAATACAATTAGCGGACATTTAAATTGTCCAGTTGAGATATATAATATAATTCTAAGAAAATAAATGAAATTAAACGAGGCTCAAAATTCAGTATACTGCTTCAATTAAGGGGAAAAAAATAACAGATGTAATAAAGAATGGATTACAACAGAAATAAAGGATTTAATCGAGTAGAGAGACAAAGCATGAATAAATGCTAAGAACAACAAAACTGATGACCAGAAAAGTTATGGAATAAAAGAAAAGGCAATTAGTATCATTAAAATAATCATCGTTAATGAATTCGCCCAGGTCATCTTCAGTCAGTTCCTTGGTGTGTGACTCGATTCTGTGTGTTATGAATGTCACAGATTATTTATCGTACTTTTATATTTCAAGCTCTACCATTGCATTCATTAATGTTCAGTGGCGCCTCATGACTAAAATATTTGGTGGGGAACTTTGCTCTAGCACTGACAGGGCCAGGATGTAGGAAAAAAGTTTGGGGAGATGAATTGTATTAAATTGAACGGAATCGAGCTGAAAAGATGTTCCATAGTGCATATATTCTTTTTCTTTCAGCATTCTCAAAACTCATTATTTAGCGAAAAATTTCGAAAAAAGAAAAAACTCGGAAAAGTGCAATTCCATTTTCTACTTCAGTTCAGTATTTTGCCACTCCCTTGTAATAATTACCTTAAAATAAATACCCCCTCAAGCAGCTGCTTGTCACAGAGGTCTTGACAGGAGCCTGTCAGTTTATATGCCAGAGTAGAAGATCTGAGAGGATGGTAGGACCTCAGCAGAAAAACGACACATACATCCATGCCATACCCGGGGCTCGAACCCAGGTCCCTTAGATCAGCAGCCAAGCGCGCTAACCACTCGGCCATGTAACATATAGATATTTTTCTTTCCGTTCTAGTGGTATTTAAAAAAAAACATTTGTGAGAACTATGTCTAATAAGTAGGTATACCATTTTATTTTACCTACTTTCCCATTAAATATCTGTATTTATTATTTTAAGCTGAACCATTCGTACTAAATTTTAACTTCGGTAGTTGTCTATTTTGGTTGTATTTAATTTACAATATTGTATTATATATATGTAGCGCCAGGCTCGTAATCTGCAGTTTCCAAGTTCGAGTCCCGCCTGGGTCATCACTGAGATTTATTTCCACAAAACTCTCTTACTCTCGGTGAGTAGGAGACACCGATGGGGTTGGGAAGGTCGACGCCGTCGGATGGGACGTCAAGTTGTGGCTCCTTGTGGGGGAGAGCCATACTCTGGACACGTTAAAAACACTCTGGATTGCCTTGACGGGAGACTCTCATCTGTCCCCTAACTGCAAGGCCAGTAGGTCCTCTTCCCTTAATCCTCTATGCTCTCTAATCCCTCGGAGTCCTTGTGATATGACCATTTAGCTCAATGTTTGCAAAAAAAGTACAGATCAGAGGTAAAACAACCCAACCTATATGCATAATATTATAAATAAATACCCCCTCAAGCAGCTGCTTGCCACAGATGTCTGACAAGAGTCTGTCAGTTTATATGCCATAGTAGAAGGTCTGAGAGGGTGGGAGGACCTCAGCAGAAAAACGACACAAACATCCATGCCTTAGCGGGGCTCGAACCCAGGTCCCTTAGATCAGTAGCCAAGCGTGCTAACCACTCGGCCACGGGACGTCGCATATCATTCATCATCATCATCATCCTCAAGCAGCCACCGGCTACGGAGGTCCAACCAGACTGTGCAATTTAGTTCTCCAAGCAAGTCTATCCTGAACTACATCTACTGCATCTGGCCACTGCACACCAATTCTAACAAGGTCCTGTTATTACGTATATTAATTTATTTTACAATGAATTATAAAAAAGTGATATGATAATAAAAGCAATTTATAAAAAAAAAGAGCAACAACAAACTATCATGAGAGCGGCTGATAATGAACTGGAGACTTTGGAGTTAAAAGACACTTAGTCAACTGAGCTAAGCACTGCTAGCAAAATTATTGTGTTAAAACCTGTTAGTATTCAATCAATTGTTTCATACATTTTGCATTTTTATATTTAATGTTCTTTTTAAACTGTTCTATACATAAATATTCTTCCTCGACAAAATAAAAAGTTGTCAATCCAGTTCAAGTTCATTTCAAACAGATTCTGCCAGGAAAGTTTAGTTCTGTTGAGCCAGGCACAATCAAATGAAGATTTTTCTCTAAGTAACTAGATCTTCGACTATTGGTTGCCTTGGTTGAGTCAGCCAATGAAGAATCACAAGCCACTTCAAAACGGTGACCCAGCTCTTGCAGTTCATCGCTATTTGATTTCAGGACATGCGCGATTGTGTCTTCGCTATAACAGATGATGTTAAGATCCCGGACTGTGGCCGTAATGGAAACATTCGTATTGCATAAACTGAAGTAGAAGACGCAGGAATGATTAGCGAATTAAATGCTATGATTATGCACCTAACAAGGCAAATAAGGATTACGAAACGAATATAAAATTGATGTGTTGAATTTGTTATAACAGATAATGAATACTAAATTTGAAATTCGTTTGTTATTTCTTGGGATTATTTTTGGTGGGAGCAGTACCCCCGGTGTCCTAATGGACTAGTCAAATGACTTAAAATTAATAAATAGCATAAATTGTTTAAATAAAAAAATATATTGCGAATACGAAAAATAATGAAAGTAGATCGTTAATATACGAATTTCCTAAATGTTGAGCGTTTACTACAGTTTTCTTAGTCTTGGATTTACCTGTATGACTAAATGTTGTATTCAAGTCAGAACGAATTACATTTATTACTCAGTTAAAAGATAATTCTTTTATTAATTTGCTCAAATGCAAAGTTAAAAAAAAAGCATTGAAAGCACAAAATGATTTCATAACTTCTCGCTCAACCACCGTACATTTGAATGCAATACAAACCAAAGACAACAATTTCCAATTCTAACAAACTCATTTACAATAACTCAGTCTGCAATGCTATTAACTTCAAGCAATTATTTCGAAAGCTTCAATAAAGTGCCGGTGTCAAATAATAATAGCTTCTTGTTATTAAGATTACTCGTTACCACTTTCTCAGTATTGAGGTGCTAAAAAATAGGCGAAAAAAAGTGTTTAATTTAGTGTCTAAACACAAGCGATGCAGAATACAAATGGACAATTATAAGAATTTATGTATGGTTGTTAGCTGCATCGCTGTAACGTTTTTTATTATCAAATCGAACACGTTTATTATAGATGACTCAAGAGCACTTAGGTTACAAATCCCTTGGCTGAAGTCATTATTTTTCTTTGTATCTTTATCCCTCGACTGTTTAGAAAGGTATATATAACCCCCCACGAAATGGGTTTGAGACTTTCGAGACCCAATCGCTTGAAGCAAACATTCCACGCGAGATTTACTTTAGAGACGTCTCCTACTGTGGCAGTTGGAAAGCTTTGCGTGTGGCCGGCTAACGTACTAACACGCCATGTAGATCAAAAGACCAGCCACTGGTGGAGTATTTTATCTTTGTCAGTAACTGCTGTTTGAATGACAAGCACGATGGTTTCCCTGGTCGTCCGAAATGAGATCACTAGTGTGGTGGTTGCTGTTAAAATCTCGTTTCATTTTTGGTTTTTGTTTCGTGCGTTGGCTTCTGGAGGTGGATGTTGCCGGGAGACGGTAGACGGAGCATTTGCTCGTTCTAATTGGGAGCACCTGCGAGGTATGCACCGCTGAGAGCCTCACGTGAGACGCGGAGAAAGAGATTGCAATTACGGGTAATAAAGAAGCCGTCGAGAGAGGAATTATATTCTTTTTTTCTTTCGTCCTAAAATGGAGTTTTGACTCGCTTGTTAACGTCGAAATTTTAATCTGTCAGAGGGAAAAATGGGGAATAAAGGAGGTGAAAGTAAGAGGAACACTTTGTCAATGGTCTTTAAAAATCGTTATTGGTGTTGTTAATGCTCTGAAAAAAATTGTGAGATAATCTTTTCGATATTTTTTTCCTTCCTTTCTCTGAATTTTTTATTTTCAGATATGAATAATGTTTTTCCTACTACTGATTACGAAACGAATATAAAATTATATTAAGTGATATGTTATAATAAGTGATATGTTTAATTGCTTTCTAATTTAAAAAGACTTCCGCTGTGGATTGTTTCTAAGAATTGATTACGAGGAAGATGGAGATCACCAGCAAAGATAATGATTAAGGGTTGGGTTGTTTTACCTCTGAGTGGGCTTTTTTGCCCACAATGGGCTAAATGGTCAGGTCACAAGGACCCTAAGGGCTCAGAGAAAGTTGTGGGGAGGGGACCAACTGCTAGGTGACAGATGGGAGACTCCCGTTAAGGCATCCAGCGTGTTCTTTAACTTGCATAAGATATGGTTCTCTCTCCCGCACACGGTGCCACGGCTTAAAGTCCCATCCGACGGACGGCGGCCTTTAAAAGCCTATCGGTATCCCCTACTAACCGAGGGCAAAGCGGCGAGTTTTGCGGATATAATAATTAAGGAATAATAATAAATGTGTAAATTAGAGAATGGCAGAATTGATTGTAAGTAGATCTTTGGAATTGATTCAAGATCAAAGCAACGAGACCTCAACGCATCGACGGAGAAAAGCTTCAAATTGCATCCTGTTGTAAATGGACGTCGGGTAGCATGCAAATCAGTTGAAAGATGGCTTCATAATAATGAACGCATGAATACGCACTCTGACGTCGCATAGAAAACTGGAGAAACGTTTCGATAGCGTTATAATGTTTTAAAATTTATTGTGGTTGGACATGAGGCTACGAAAAGATTTTGTTGTAGCTTTTGCTTTTCAGTCTATGAGTTGAGCAATTCGTATTCTTACTTGATCTGAAGACATTTGATTAGCCATCGATTGTGTTTTCATTGCTTAGAGTCCACAGTTTACGCAATGTGAGCTGATTTTGTGCTTGAAAATCTCGATTATTCAGAGAGCAGAATGTAATTACAGACATCATCCTCCAATTTAAATTTCTAATTTCTTACTTAAGTTTCTTTTTTTTGTTGCAATTTAGGAATTTATCCTAAATCCATTGTCTCGTTTCGTCTTAAATATAAGCCACGTATACTGAACGGTGTTGGCTAATCATTGAGTTGCTTCAAAATTTATAAAACTTCCCCAGTGGAGAGTTGGGAGGATGCTGCCTTACTGACCCTAAGGTTCAGAACAGTGTTGAAGAAGAATTTATTTAAACAATTATTGTAAAAGATTGAGGTTCCTGTCAAGGTTGGGCTGGCGTATTTTACATCTGAGCTCATTTTTGTGCACACAAGGACCCCAAGGATTCAGAGTTAGCCAGTGAAAGAGGACCCACTGGACAGCAGACAGATGGAAGCCTCCTGTCAAGATCATCTAGCGTGTTCTTTAATGTACACAAGGGTATAGCTCTCCTATACAAGGGGCCTCGGGCGAAAGACGGCGATCATTTTCTAAGCCTATCGATGTCTCTCGTATAGGGGCCATTGGCGTGTTTCACTATCATTGATATAGTACGACTCTCCTATACACGGTACTATTTCATGCCCCCCCCCCCCACACACACCGAAATTCTAAGTGAAAATAATGGGGTCTTAATAGCGGAAGTGATGAATGTCAATTTAATGTCTCTGTTCTTCTCGAAGCAAGAAGAAAAAAATATGATGCTTTAAAATGATAATATAATTTTTAAAATTATTTATTTTACAAAAACAAACAAAAAAAAAAAAAGCAAAAACAACAACAATAACAACAACAAACAAACAAACAACAACAAAAGAACACCTTATTTGATGAATGACACGAGCAACGTCAAATAAATCTACTAGATGTTTTTAACAAACATAATAGTTTTAGAGCTTTGGTTGAGAATTTTTTGCATATATAATTAATTTGTTTCGAAAGTTAATTAGAACAATTACAGCTATATTATAATGTAGTTTTTAAGCATGTTCGTTCGGTTTTCGTCAATTTTACAGAAATTTTTCGAAGACAAAACATGTTGTTGTTAATCATAACAAACTACCGCAACACAATAGATACAGGAAGTCAATTTTTAAATCAGAAGCAAAAAATAATTAATTTGATTGAAATTTCTAGTGTCTGTGTAGCATCGTCTATGAAATGAAACGCTTGAGTTTACGGTAAAAGTTTTAAATTGGCTTCGTCGTATATAGCTAAATACTGCTGAGAATAAATGTCAACTTTCAGTCCTTTCAAGTCTGACGATGTTGATTTTAACAACAACAATTTAAATCTCAGTAGATCAAATCAAAATTAATGGAAAAAGAAAATTGATTAGGTCGATAATGTTTATCAAAAATCCGCAAAATGTGAACTATATCATTTCACTTTAAGTCAACGAGAGAAATATTGGAAAAAGAAGGGGTCGGAAGGGCGGACAGAGGATTGCCTCCAAAGGTCAGAGGTCATAACAGAGTCTGGGGCGGTCGGCCAGTAGCCATTGTGGCGCCTTTAAGGTCGAAGTCTTGCCGCAAATGGTGCAGAAAATGGGTTCGTAGACGGCAGTAAATATGTGCAACGAAGTATCTACGTCAACCATACTTCAGTTGTTGGGGGGAAGTTTTCGGAATTGACGGAGCCCCGAGGCACCGATGAGTCTGACTACGGTTTCGGTGTTTCGGGGGAATGGCGCGAGGCGATGATCGTATCATTCTGAGCTTCCGTTGTGGCTCCATTAGCAGAAGAAGGGAGAAAAGTACACGTCTGCAGTAGTATCAAAAGGGTTTATATCAGATGGAAGAAAGTCTTTGGATAAAAAGCACAATGGTAAAGCTTGATGCTTCGGTATGATGTTCGCAGAAAACCCAACTGGAAGCTGAATGATTCATGAAGTAATTAGGTATGGAGAAATATTTTTGTAGAGGATTTTTCTTAGTTCATCTAGTTTTTTTTATACAAAGATATGTCCCTGAGACTGAAAGTTCTTTTATCACTTCAGCCGTTACAGTCAACACAATTAAAATATGTAAATTGAAATTTTTAAAAAAAATACTGTGTATGACCTATTAAAACCGGTCTTATGATGAATTTTAAAAATGTTTTAACACAAAAGTTTTAAGTAGTCTGTTGCTTGTATTGTAACCGTGTAATGGCGGAGAATTGGTAAGACAGGGATGCTGACTATGGATGATGGGTCTCAGACAGGGATGCCAGAGGTCACGGAAACTGAGACTGTCCCGCATAACATTATTTTGTCACACGTCCCTCGACAAACCATCAAATATCTTGCGTATTTAATTACTATTGATTCAACATTATCTCTTATATAATGAACTGAAAAGTCTCTCTTATTCGGTGTGTCTTTGTTATACAAATCTTCGCTGTTTAATATAACTTTCTATACAATAGGCGACATATAAAATGGGACCATAAACAGTAGGCTGTGATTGAATTGTAGACGGACACAAGCAAGAAATTTTAAACTATTGCCCGGGTTATTATTCGAAGATTTTCGGTACCTATCATCTTATATGCGCCCTGAAAAACATAAGAAAAAAGTGAAACTACCAATGATGAATTAACTTCGAAAGAAAATGGGGTATAGCAATTTTTGTTCCGTTGGCAGTAAGAAATATAAACATGGAAATTAAAAATATCACCTTAATTTATAAACTCAGAACAGGAAATGTTTGATTAAATCATTATTTATACAGAATTAAAAAATCAGAATCACCAAAATGGGACCTTTGTAAAATACCAGAAACGAAAACCATTTAATATTGAATTGTGAAAAATGGAAACAACAAAGGAATATATTCTTTCAAAAATTAAAATCATTAAAAATTGAAGATATAAATATAAAAAATATTCTGAATCATCCTGAAATAAAAACCAGAGAAAAATGTTTTAGTTTATAATCCAATTTCTATTAAGTTTACCAATATACAATCAACTTTAATTGCTTTTATAATGTATATAATCTATAAATTTAATGTATTTGAACTCCGTATATTTTATTTGTTCCATTCAATAATTCATTGAGCGAGCGGTTCGACTTGAATCGCATGTCTCAGATGTAGTGATATTTAATAAATAAATAAATGGGTTGTTTTACCTCTGAGCGGCACTTTTTTGCACACCATGGGCTAAATGGCCAGGTCACATGGACCCCGAAGGCTCAGAGAAGGTTGGGGGAGGGGACCCACTGGAACAGCTGTTGGGAGACAGATGGTAGTCTCCCGTCAAGACCATCCAGCGTGTTCTTTAGCGTGCTCAGGATAGGGCTCTCCCGCACATGGACCACGGCTTAACGTCCCATCCGACGGACGGCGGGCTCTATCAAGCCCATCGGTGTCCCCTACTGATCGTGGGCAGGGCGGGGAATTTTGCGGAGATAAATCTCAACGCTGACCCAGTTGGGACTCGAACCCGGGAACTACAGATTACGAGCCTGGCGCGCTACCGACTGAGCCACCCCCACCCCAAATAAATAAATGTTTCGTTGGCAAGAGAAATCGGATTTGATTCTCTGTCTCTTTTGAAGTCACTGCTTTGTCTCACTTTTACTTTTAATACGCAATAAGAAAGATATTTCTCAAAAATTTTAATTTATATATTTTTTCTCTTGCTTTCTAGTGGCAACTTCGCAGTGTACTTTGCTACTAAACCACTTTCCTGTGCTTCGAGGTTAAAATTTAATATTTTCTACGTTGCTCTGCAAGTAACGTAATGGAAATTTGAAGCACAAAGGAAGTTACTGTTTAGATTCAAAGTTGGAGTCCCAGCTGGGTCAGCGTTGAGATTTATCTCCGCAAAACTCCCCGCCCTGCCCACGGTCAGTAGGGGACACCGATGGGCTTGGAAAGGCCGCCGTCCGTCGGATGGGACGTTAAGCCGTGGCCCCGTGTGCAGGAGAGCCATACCCTGTGCACGTTAAAGAACACGCTGGATGGCCTTGACGGGAGGCTACCATCTATCTCCCAACAGCTGTTCCAGTGGGTCCCCTCCCCCAACCTTCTCTGAGCCTTCGGGGTCCATGTGACCTGGCCATTTAGCCCATGATGTGCAAAAAAGTGCCGCTCAGATTACCTCTTAAAACAACCAACCCAAAGATTCAAAGTTGACGAAAATCTTCTGCTAAGGAATTAAATTACATTCATGGAAATTACGATGTGCAGACTTGGAGAGCAAATGGACAGTTTTGCATTCAGTATTTATTGTCTTGTCTGTTTTATATGCAATAAACTCTTCATGAGCTTCTGGATCGTTTTCTGAGTAAATATAACTTCTGAGTCTCAGAAATATATTCTGTACTATCAGAAAAGTCTGAACTATCAGAGTCTGAGAAATAAATTCTTCATAGAAAAATAGATTGATATATAGTAGATTGATATTTATTAATCATCAGCATCTGACATAACACAGAAATTTTTTTTTTTACATTCGATCCGCAAAGAAAGCAAATAAATTATCTACAGGAAATATTGATGAACATTATGAATCATGCATAAAATATTATGACTTGTATAAAAGATCAACATCTCATATCTAAAGAGAATAATTTGAAATGTTTCACTATTAAACTCAACACAAAAATTAATACAAATTATGAAAAAGGAGAAGTAAACATGGTAATACAAAAATTTTACAAACACTTGGGCTTCTCAGGATTACCGATTAAAAGACAGAATCTTTAAAATTTTTAACTTAATCTCACTAAAAGTGTTTAGATACAAGGCTTCGCTTGGCAACTGGTTAAAGATCTCGGGAACTGTGTAATCCTTAAGATTTTCGTAATGATTATTAACAAAATTCGGGATACAAAAAATATTATTGGCCATTGTCTGGTATTCTTTTTACGAGTAATTTATATTTTACAAGTATAATTAAAAAAGTTGTCCATAATAATGATATATCTGAAAATATTTTGAACTGGAAGAATATTTAAGAATGTGAAACTGTCGTTTGCGTTTGAAATAGTGTCTCTAAGCTTTTATGGAATTATATTTTACGCAATGGATGATTGTAATTTAAAAAAATTTATTTGAACTTAGTGATGCAAGCGGTCCCATATATTGCAATTCCACATCTAATTAAGGATTCACAAATTGCCTTGTAGACCATAAGACAAATGTTGGTATCGACTAAGAATTGCAATTTGTAATATAGCATAATTTTGCATATAGTATGAGTTTACACCAGTCTTTACGAAAACTTCGGCTCATTAAATATACTGAAGAAATGTTTCCAGAAATGATATATCGAAAAAGAAGAATAAAATAAAAAAAAAATCGGATTTTAGATGTTATTTTGTCGAGTAACTTATCGTCAGTATGATTTTTTCAGAAAATGTTCAGTTTAATAGTAACGGAATTTTGAATTTGATCTTCCACTGGTATAATACTTAGTTATCCCTCAGTTTTGAAAGCCAGTGTCTTATTCATTAACAATTGTCTTTATCAGTGTCTCGAAGTGATTAAAAAATCTTTTATTTTTTACCTCCACCGAGAAAATCCAACTTACAAGTTTGAACTGAGTGCGAATTCTCAGAATTACTGCTATTATATTTAATTTGAGATCTATTATTAAGCTTTAGATGAGGTTTCTGTCATGTATTTTATAAGTGATTCAGGCAGACTATAAAAGTTGTTATCATTGGGCATTTGCATCAGTTTGTGTAGGATAAGCAGACATCGGAATTAATCGAGGTATGGATTAGCTTTTGACGATGTTTATGTTTATGCACGACAACATAAGAATGTGTCGGGAAAAACGTAAAAACTGCGTTAGAAATAAAGGTTACAAATTTTAAGTGAATATTTTTCCTTCTGTCTTCAGTCACGGCCGAGAGGTGAAGTCGGTGTAAGGTGAGGGGGTTACTTTGAGAGAATCCTCACTAGATAAACATCAAGGTGGTTATTGAACTGAAGATGTAAGAACTGATATTTGTTTAGATATTTATCAGTCAAATGTAAGGACCAGTGCTGTATCACGAATGTGTAAATTTAATAGAATCGTGCATGAAAAGTTTGCTTCAGTTTCCCTCTTGGTGAAGACCATAAGATCCCGAGGTGGAAAATTGATGAGATTAAGTGATTTATTATATTTTAGCGTGGATTGCAAACGGTTATCTAAACGATAAAAAGAAATGTTGCCAACTTAAAAGGTAAAGTACGGATAACTAGTAACATAAAGTGCTCTGTATCCAGTTCTGTGAATTAAATGGACAAGAACGTCCGAAATGTGTATTAAGAAAGAGTAACTGATAAAAGAGAAAAAAAATATGCATTCATAAGGGAAATTATTTCCATTTCAGGATTCCTTTATAAGCAATTTATGTTGCACTTTATAGTTCCTTGGGGCGGGGTGGCTCAGTCGGTAGCGCGCCAGGCTCGTAATCTGTAGTTCCCCGGTTCGAGTCCCAGCTGGGTCAGCGTTAAGATTTATCTCCGCAAAATTCCCCGCCTTGCCCACGGTCAGTAGGGGACACCGATGGGCTTGGAAAGGCCGCCGTCCGTCGGATGGGACGTTAAGCCGTGGCCCCTTGTGCGGGAGAGCCATACCCTGTGCACGTTAAAGAACACGCTGGATAGCCTTGACGGGAGGCTACCATATGTCTCCCAACAGCTGTTCTAGTGGGTCCCTTCCCCCAACCTTCTCTGAGCCTTCGGGGTCCATGTGACCTGGCCATTTAGCCCATGGTGTGCAAAAAAGTGCCGCTCAGAGGTAAAACAACCCAACCCTATAGTTCCTTTCGATTTTGAGGTCGGTAGTTAGAATTGTAAAAAGGGTAACCTGCAATTGCCCAAGCGTAAATACTGACTTAGATGTGAATTGTAAATCACCATTCGATTTATACAAATGGATGACGAACCTTTCTGTCGCTGGTACTAAATTTGCCACAAAGTTCTTTATCAGTGCGAACTGATGTCACTAGTCCTTGATGCTCCCGTAAAACACTGGTGGACTTAATGAACAGCTTACTGCTTCGCATACTTGGGACAGGTTCTGCATTGTTATTTTTTGGGAGCAATACAAGTGGCGATGATTTTTTTTTTTGTAAGAATTTTTCTGCATTTCATTTGGTGCATTTCACGAAGGTTTACAGGAATATGTGTAGCCAAACATACATATTTGTTTACAGGAACAGGTTTCCAATTTCTTTCTGATTAAATTTGGTGTTCTAAATCGATTTGTCGTCAAATTAAAAAAAATCTGTATCTTCGAGTCATCCATATGCAACAACGAAGAAGAAGCCCTTTCTTTTTGTTGTTAACTAATTGTCGGCACACGGTCAGTAAGGGACACCGATGGGCTTGGAAAGGCCGCCGTCCGTCGGATGGGACGTTAAGCCGTGGCCCCGTGTGCGGGAGAGCCATACCCTGTGCACGTTAAAGAACACACTGGATGGCCTTGACGGGAGGCTACCATCTGTCTCCCAACAGCTGTTCCAGTGGGTCCCCTCCCCCAACCTTCTCTGAGCCTTCGGGGTCCATGTGACCTGGCCATTTAGCCCATGGTGTGCAAAAAAGTGCCGCTCAGAGGTAAAACAACAACAACAACAACAATTGTCGGCACATAACTGGGTACATTAAGAGAATAATATCTTGGTTACGTCACGAAAAAAATTGAGTTCTGTTTTAAGAATACGTAAAACATAAAAATAAATCCCTTCTTATATAAAAAAAAAATACTCAGGTGGGATGTGAGAGAAGCCTCTCAGTATAGCACGACATATAAAATCTAAAGTAAAATACGATCTACAACAAGAGACTTCAGCAGAAAGACAAGATAAGAAAAACAAAAGATTATATCTTTTCGGAGTCTCGAGCCTATGTTCCTTTCCTCCGCATTTAAGCACGCTTAGATATTCCAATGCACGTGGGATACACGTTTTGGGTTGTTTTACCTCCGAGAGCACTTTTTTGCGCACAATGGGCTAAATTGCCAGGTCACAAGGATCCTAAGCTCTTAAAGAAAGTTGGGGAAGGGGAACCATTTTATAGGTGTTAGGGGGCAGATGGTATCTCCCCTCGAGGCCATCCACTGTGTTTAACGTGCACAGAACATGGGTCTTTCGTACGGGCCCACGGCTTTGCATTCCATCCGACGGACAGCGGCTTTTCGCAAACCCATCGGTGTCACCTAATGACCGAGGGCAGGGAGGCGAGTCGAATATTGGAGTGATTAGGGTTGTTTTTACCTCTTAAGCAACTACTTTGAGTAGACAATGGGCAAAAATAATGATTCTTAGTTTGACACTGTGACCCTAGAATTGCAATAAATTCATGCGACCGCCTAGAATCGTAGCTAACATTATAACACTTTCTCCGTTCCAAGAATGTAGATGCTATGCATTTGAAAAAAAAAAATCACTAAATATTCTAGCAAATATAAAAGTATCAGAGCTTGCCGATCTCTTTCCATGCTGCTCGCGACCCACAGTTTGAGAGCCACAGGTCTAAAAGAAAAGTGAAAAAGACACCATAAGATCACACATTGTCAGACTCTTGATTCTTTTGTTTCCAAATCGATGGATCACAGATACTCCTGATTACTTGTGTTCAGTCGTCCTATACTCGTAAGAGAGAGAGAGAGTTAAGCCTAAAGCAAAGGGTTGGGTTGTTTTACCTCTGAGCGGCACTTTTTTTGCACACCATGGGCTAAATGGCCAGGTCACATGGACCCCGAAGGCTCAGAGAAGGTTGGTGGAGGGGACCCACTGGAACAGCTGTTAGGAGACAGATGGTAGCCTCCCGTCAAGGCCATCTAGCCTGTTCTTTAACGTGCACAGGGTATGGCTCTCCCGCACACGGGGCCACGGCTTAACGTCCCATCCGACGGACGGCGGCCTTTCCAAGCCCATCGGTGTCCCCATCGGTCGGATGGGACGTTACTGACCGTGGGCAGGGCGGGGAATTTTGCGGAGATAAATCTCAACGCTGACCCAGCTGGGACTCGAACCTGGGAACTACAAATTACGAGCCTGGCGCGCTACCGACTGAGCCACCCCCGCCCCCTAAAGCAAAGGGTATTAGCATCTGCTAGAGATGAGTTCGGGCTTTATTTATCGAGACCGATTTGGGGAAAAAAGTTCTCTGACGTATCATAAGATATAAACAGAAACGCATGTATTTAATCATTTATTTTGTTAATATTATTAATTATAATCGTTTTATGACAAAACTAAAATGGTAATGTTATTTTGAACGAAAAATATTACAAATACCAGTTGCAGAAACTGAAAATTCGTGGGTATCATTATAAACGCAAAGATTAAAAAACATCAAAAACCGCATGATGCTTATTTTTAATTACTAATTAAAAGGTTGAAATTATAATAAATTTTTTACATTCTTACATATTTTTTTCAGAATTTATAAAAAATATTTGGAATTTAAATTATTATGAGTTAGACATAAATAGCCCTAGCCCGAATTCATCTAAATATACGCGTCTGGCCATATTTATCGGATCCTCCTATGCATATGTTTCATTTCTAGATGTTTTGGTACCTTGTCCAGGCATTAATTGATGAAGCATTCCAAAGTAATTAAATTTTATGATCGTATTTATAGAATGAAACGCAAAGATGATATTCTCTCGCAGGTATAAAAATGCATGATCAACGAACTGTTTTAAGACAGCTAGAAAATTGATTTTGGCTAAATGTGATGCAAACTCATAACCTCTTAACATTTTGCTCGTAACCGTCGCTTTCATAACCTTGTAACAACATGCCAGTAACTGTACCAATGAACTACTGACCAGTGATAAAGATTTCCAATAACGGGGGGGGGGGGGGGGGGGGGCTCATTTGTTAACGCGCCAGGCTCGTAATCTGCAGGTTGGAGTCCCGCCTGACAGCGTTGAGACTTATCTCCGCAAAACTCCCCGCCTGCCCTGGGTCAGCAGTAGGCATCGATGGGCTGGAAAAGGCCGCCGTTCGTCGGATGGGACGTTAAGTCGAGGTTCCGTGTGCGGGAGAGCCATACCCTGTGCACGTTAAAGAATACGTTAGATGACCTTGATGAGTCTGTCTCCTCACAGCTGTTCAGTGAATCCCCTCCCCCAACCTTCTTTGAGCCCTCGGAGTCCTTGTGACCTGGTCATTTAGCTCATTGTGTGCAAAAAAAGTGCCGCTACGAGATAAACAATCCAACTCAATCCAGTAACACGCATTGGTAGCTCAGCGGTAGAATCCTTCAAGTAGTCGCTTGCCACAGGTGTCTGCCAGGAGCCTGTCAATTATAACATGCTTCAGAGAATATACGTGTATATAAGAAGAGCATCAGCAAAAAGACAACACTTGAAAAGAGTAGGGTTAAGTTGTTTTATCTCTGAACGGCACTATTTTGTACACAATGTACTAAATAGCCAGGTTACAAGGACCTCCAAGAGCTCAGAGAAAGTTTAGGAAGAGGATCCACTGGACAACTGCTAGGAGACAGATGGTAGCCTCATGTACTCGGGGCCACGACATAATGTCCCCTTCAACGGATGGCGGTCTTTTGAAGTCCATCGGTGTCTCATTTTTCACTTAGAGCAGGTAGAGACTGGCGGAGATTAATCTCAACGCCAGTTAAGTTGGGACTCGAACCTATGAACCGAAGATTACGAGAATGACGCTTAATTTCCTCTTTGATCCACATCCAAGTGCGCTATCTATTCAACCACCAGGACGGTTAGTGATAGAGAATGTGACATGTTATCTGGAGGTTTTTAATTCGTCTTTAATTTGGATAAAGTCAGTTTACCCGCTAACTTAAAAAATTGTTCTTTGATTTACCAAACTTTGATTTACCTTTCAGTTATTAATAATGATAAATGTAATCGTATATTTTATATTATTAGGCCATGGAAAAGTGCTAGAGCTTCAGATATACGCCATGAGCCAATGTTAGGGCACGAGGAAGCCATTCATTGGTCAATGAACTAATAAAGGACAGATGGAAAGTTCCCTTCTAGGCCAAGAATTACTGATAGGAAAATTGGGAGTGTCTCATCTAGGCATTCGATGGTGTTCTTTAGTTTCTATACCAAAACCACTTTTTGATTACAATTATTGTAAACTGTAGCTTTCATCATGAAGCTACTCCTAACTTATTCTGATTTCAATTTTAAGAATTAACGGACATCAATTACCCATGGAAGAGTAGTCGCCTTCGCTAACTATAACACCTATCAGAATAGTTTAGCCCACGAGATTATCAGACTCAAATTAAGATTATCACAGACTCAAATTAAGATTATCACAGACTCAAATTAAGATTATCACAGACTCAAATTAAGATTATCACAAATTCAAATTGAGATTATCACAGATTCAAATTGAGTTTATCACAGATTCAAATTGAGTTTATCACAGACTCATATTGAGATTATCAAAGACTCAAATTGAGATTATCATAGACTCAAACTGAGCAGTGAATGAGAGACTGAGAGAACCGGATAATTGTCAACGTTGGGGCTGAAAGCTGCAAATATCAGGTAACGAATCTCCCACGCTACAGAATGAGCCACACTCATCCAATATCACTAGAGAAAGAGACTGTGAGAGTACCAAGAGCAAAATGCCCATCGTGTAGAAGATCACGATCCTTTTAACTGATTTCTTCCTTTCATCTTTCACTTTCATCCGCATATTTCCCTCTAATCTTATCTCGTGCCTCATACGTCACTGACACACGTCACTACTATTGTCTCCGCTCTTTCACCAACACGCGAGTGAGTGATTTACTCCCGTTCTGATTGGCCCTAATTGAAACGACGTCGGCGCGATACATGTCACGTGGCAGTGATATGTTAATCGCTGCCGACTCACGAGCGGCGATGATTGAGACGTATGGTGACGTCAAAATGTAATGTTCCCGTATCAACTCAATACAATGTCCCCGACTCTATAGAATGTATAATTGATTACCTTGGTAAGGATGAATAGTTTGCCATTATTGTAAGGATTTTTACCCTGGGAAAATAGAGAAGGACATTCCGTATTTCAAAATCGATCGGAGGGTGGTCTTATGGTTAGTAAACGGGCTTGAGAGTAAATTTGTATAACCATGATGCAGAAAAGCTTTCCAGGAGTGACTAAGAATATTTGTGTTTGATGTAACGAACTGCTTTGATTGGGTTGGGTTGTTTTACCTCTAAGCGGCACTTTGGTCACAAGGGCAGTGTACACAATGGGCTAAATGGCCA
The DNA here is from genome assembly GCA_038380435.1 of Ryuthela nishihirai. Taxonomy (NCBI): domain Eukaryota; kingdom Metazoa; phylum Arthropoda; class Arachnida; order Araneae; family Heptathelidae; genus Ryuthela; species Ryuthela nishihirai. The sequence goes on from JAWZYU010000014.1 coordinate 37,573,760, forward strand.
GGTCACAAGGACCCCGAAGGCTCAGAGAAGGTTGGGGGAGGGGACCTACTGGAACAGCTGTTAGGAGACAGGTGGTAGCCTCCCGTCAAGGCCATCCAGCGTATTCTCTAAGTTCACTAGGTATGGTTCTCCTGCACATGGGGCCACGACTTAAGGTCCCATCCGACGGACGGCGGCCTTTCCAATCCCATTGGTGTCTTCTACTGACTCTTTCCGAATCTATATTAACAAAGTGAGTTGAAAATTTATAAATTTTAAAATCGAATTTTGCTTTCCCTCCCCAGTCAAAATCTAACTAAAGCCCTAGAGCTCACTTCTTTGAGTTCCCGAGCTACCGTGGTTTCTTATTACTGAGAACTGCTTCCCATTACGGAATATAAATGTTTAAGGAGATTTATTTGCATGCAGGCTCCGCACCACAACATATCTTGAGAATAAAAAACGAAATTTTCTCTTTTCGAATTTGAAACGAACTATCTATAACTTTAAACATTAAGGAGAGAAAAAATACTCTAAAGAAACTGTTTTTCTTTCCCTCCTCATAGATCGTTAAAAAGGGTGAAAAAACCTCATTACCTAGAGAAATACTAACTGCAGCCCTCAGTGTTTATGTAAATCGGTATTTGAGTTTATTCACCAACATCTATGCCATCACCAAGTTTTACGTTTACCAAAAAACCTGAAGTTATGCTACCGAGAGTCATTATCAGACTCAAGAACATCATCCTACGGCATTTTTCGTCCATAGGATGACTAAGTCATGTGAAGTTGACCGTCAAGACTTGATGGATTTAAGATATTGATTTTTTTTCTGCTCTGTGGGACATTAAGACAGTCTAAATAAAGAGATGGACAAGTTGTGCTTCTAAACAGGTTCCATCTTCCTCAAGATATTGGGGCGGGGGTGGCTGAGTCGGTAGCGCGCCAGACTCGTAATCTGTAGTTCCCAGGTTCGAATCCCAGCTGGGTTAACGTTGAGACCTATCTCCGGAAAAATACCCTCCCTGCCCACGGTCATTAAGGGACACATCGGAATAGGCCGCCGTCCGTCAGATGGGAGGTAAAGCCGTGGCACTATGTGCCGGAGAGCCATACCCTGTGCACGTTAAATGGCCTTGACGGGCCAGCCCTGGTCGCTGGATGGCCTTGACGGGAGGCTACCATCTGTGTCCCAACAACTGTTCCAGTGGGTCCCCTCCCCCAATCTTCTCTGAGCCTTCGGGGTCCTTGTGACCTGGCCATTTAGCCCATGGTGTGCAAAAAAGTGCCGCTCAGAGGTAAAACAACCCTCAAGATATTGCTTATCCTGTATAATCTCTGTGTATCATTGTCTAATAGTAAAATATTGGGACCTACTGCATCAGCATAGGGCTTGGCTTATGTATCAGGGATATCAACCTGATATATCAGAGAATTCATAGAACCTCTGTCAAACACATGAAAGTCGAAATGGTCTTTCAATGAACATTTGGTTCAGACCTCCACCACCAAATGCAGTTCTCTTAACGAGTCTATGAGGCTGAATGTGGATTCCCTCCTCTCTCTCTCTCTAGATGTCATTTAGAGAAACTCTAAACTTGTCCGTGAAAGGGATGTGACTCCATTACTCTCGAGTACATGCTACATGATCGTGAGACCATTTCAAGGGGTCCTGTCGGTTAGGTTGGGTTGTTTTACCTCTGAGCGGCACTTTTTTGCACACCATGGGCTAAATGGCCAGGTCACATGGACCCCGAAGGCTCAGAGAAGGTTGGGGGAGGGGACCCACTGAAACAGCTGTTGGGAGACAGATGGTAGTCTCCCGTCAAGGCCATCCAGCGTGTTCTTTAACGTGCACAGGGTATGGCTCTCCCGCACACGGTGCCACGGCTTAACGTCCCATCCGACGGACGGCGGCCTTTCCAAGCCCATCGGTGTCCCCTACTGACCGTGGGCAGGCGGGGAATTTTGCGGAGATAAATCTCAACGTTGATCCAGCTGGGACTCGAACCTGGGAACTACAGATTACGAGCCTGGCGCGCTACCGACTGAGCCACCCCTGCCCCGTCTTTTCGGTGTTTGAAGTTTAAGGGAATGCATGCAAAAGGTCAACAAATAGAGTCCCACTTTATGAAGAGTATTGGCCACAGTTGAGACAGATACCAGTGTTCTTGTGGTTGCAATGAGTTCTGAAGCCAGAGATGATGCTATTATTCTGTTATTCCGTCGGAAATATATAATCAGTATAGAGATCATCTTAGAAGTTGTAACCATAAGACGCCTTTGAACAGGTTTACAGATAAGTGTTTGAGATGTGTGGAATTGATGCCATAAACTTGAGGTAACAGATTGTGGTTAGCAAAGAATACTGACATATCCGCGATATTTTGACCTGCCTCCAACCTTTAGACGACTCTTCAATATTTTGTGTTTGAGGCATCATGGAGTAATCGACTAAACCACACTACCAATGTAGCGTTCCAATTTGGATGGATCAATCTACGAAAGTTCTCCTGTTATATGTTTTATAAATTCCATGATGATATGCAGGATTTACATGCAGTTTTTTTTCCAAATTACATATTATATCATTTAGTTACGTTAATAATCTTCTACTTACCTCTAAGATAATTTTTATGTTCACAGCGATCAGTGATTAATTTTTGATGAGTAGTATATTTTTGATCACCCGCTGAAATAAGTTAACGCAACTGACATAGTCTAATAGATAACGATGCATACTGACTTAATATTGCATTTTTCCTTAAATTCGCTTTTCAAACACTGAAAAGTTGGTTTTCATCCTAAGAGGTATATCATTTTCTTTTTTGTTAAAGCTAAGCGTCGACGCTCTATTTATTTCAGAGATGTGATAAGCAGGCTTCTTTTAACATGCTTTACTGGCTTCTTGGACTCACAACGTAAACAGATTGATGTTAATGTCAGAGATGTTTCATAATGACAGATGACCAGGGAAAAAATGTTTTGAAAGGAAATTTGTCGGATATATAGACTGAAATTCCGTCAGATTTATAGGTGGAAAATATTTCCGAAAACCGAGAATATTTTGCACTGAAAATTTTGGTTGATTTAATGCTGCTCCATTAAGAGAAGAAAAAAAATATCTATAATAATATTAAAATTTTATCGTTAAATATTTTCTTGATATTTCGACATAAGAAAGAGTCTATACTTCAATGTTATTGATTAAATCGCGTTAAATTATGGAACGGTTATGGTTTTTGACATATTTCTCCCTAAATAATATAAGCGTTTGGTTATATTGTCTAACAGGAGCCTGTCAGTTTAATATGCCATAGAGAATGTCTATGAGGAAGGCGAGACCTCAGCAAAAAAACAATACAGACATCCATGCCTTACCCGGGGCTCGAACCCAGATCCCTTTGATCAGTAGACAAGCACGCTAAGCACCCAGTCACAGGACGGCTATGCCTCAACACCCTTACTTAAATGTATCATGAAAAGACCAGGTCGCAAGAAATTGTTATGAATAGCTAAATATTTGTCAGTTAGACGACTATAAGTTTATATGTCTTTTTTTTTTGGTGAGAAAATTGATATTTGCAATATCTTAAAATTTCATTGCTATTTTATCTGCTCATAAAACTACTGCACAGAGTCATTTTTCATATCAACCACAAAAAATAGAAAATACAATTTTTGGGTTGTTTTACCTCTGAGCGGCACTTTTTTGCACACCATGGGCTAAATGGCCAGGTCACATGGACCCCGAAGGCTCAGAGAAGGTTGGGGGAGGGGACCCACTGGAACAGCTGTTGGGAGACAGATGGTAGCCTCCCGTCAAGGCCATCCAGCGTGTTCTTTAACGTGAACAGGATATGGCTCTCCCGCACACGGGGCCACGGCTTAACGTCCCATCCGACGGACGGCGACCTTTCCAAGCCCATCGGTGTCCCCTACTGACCGTGGGCAGGGCGGGGAATTTTGCGGAGATAAATCTCAACGCTGACCCAGCTGGGACTCGAACCGGGGAACTACAGATTACGAGCCTGGCGCGCTACCGACTGAGCCACCCCATAGAAAATACAATAGTATAATTAATATACATTGAGTTATATGCTAATAACTTTTATTCGTAAAAAAAAATTATTTACCACTAGGGCTATATTTTGTTGAAAAAACTAATATTACGCACAGGGTTTCCAATAAGTAAAAATAGTCATAAATAGAGAAAATAACCTGATGGGTAAATATATTAAAACTGCTTGAAATAATAATATAGACTTTTACATTAAATGATAAAGATAAAAACAGATTAATATCTGTCAAAACCAAGGGTTGCTACTCAGAAGGGTGGAATCTGTCTGGTTTGAGATTCAAATAAAAGCGTTTCTGCTAATAAAAAAAAAAATGCATATTTTTTCCCTGCTCTAGATAATTTTTTTATATCTTTTTTTCCTTGCAAATTCAAGAGAAGGGTCGAGACCAAATGATTTTTGTTATAGTGTTGAGAACGGAAGGTGATAACATTATTTCTGTCATCATCTGCAACATAAGAATGGTTGTTAACGTATTTTTTGCTCTGAGACTACAAAGATACCTATAACAATTTTTTTTTACTTGTGTTATGCAGATAACGGTTTTCTATTAAGGTATTTCCGGATTTGAGGAAATAACCGTTGATAATATATTTGTGCTGAAATATTTCTATGCAGAATTTTTGTGCAAAAAGGTTTGCTTCTATTCCGTTTCTGTTATAAGATTCAGTAAGGGTTGAACTAATCCATTTTTTTTTTGGTGTTCAGGAGATAATTACACTATTATTTTCATTGTTTTGAGATCCCGGAGGATGATCGTTGTTAAGTATTTTTTTAAGACTTTGAAGTAGGATCACTAACTTATTTTTTAAAACCAACGGAAAATGATCGCTGCTGATGTATTTTATTTTTGATAGAGAGGTAAAGGAGAGTTAATAAAACTTCTCTTTTAAATCAAAGAAAATGATCGCTGCTGATATATTTTAGTTTTGACAAAGATGAAAAGTATCGTAATAAAACTTCTTTTTTAAAAATCAAGTGAAAATGATCGCTGCTGATGTATTTTAGCTTTGATTGAGAGGAAAAGTATCGTTAATAAAACCTCTCTTTTAAAAATCAAGGGAAGTGATCTCTGCTGATATATTTTAGTTTTGATAGAGATGAAAAGTATCGCTAATAAAACTTATTTTTTAAAAATCAAGGGAAAAATGATCGCTGCTGATGTATTTTGGTTTTGATTGAGAGGAAAAGTATCGCTAATAAAACTTCTCTTTTAAAAATCAAAGGAAGTGATCTCTGCTATATTTTAGTATTGATCGAGAGGAATAGGATCACTGATGATGTTAGCTAGCTTTGATTCCTAAAAAAAGATCGCTACTGAAATATTTCATTGTAAATTCTTCAAACCCGATTTTTTTTTATTAAAGAGGAAAAAAAATGTTTACATTAAAATGTGCTTTATATACGAGCAAAGTAACAAGAATATACATTTTTTTTTGTGCATCATTTCACTGAAGTTCAAACCTTCATCCCAAGAAAAGATTGGATGGATTGGATGGAAGATCACGATGTGTTTCGAACTTTGATCTCGAACAAAAGGGTCGAGTATGAAAAAGACGTTTTTACTGAGACAAGAGCATTCCTGAGGAAGAAAGGTTTCTTTTTTTGTTTCAATAGGATGTGCATTTTTAACAGGGTTCATTGTTTTAAGAAGGCAATGAAAAATAGCAACACGCTGCTTCTTCTTTCCATTCATGATTTCTGCTTTTTCGGAAATATCTTTAAGAAGGAAAAAAAATGCACTTTCCTGCTGCTTTTTTAGATAAACGAGCAGCTGCGTTGGCGCTTTTGTTATTGAAATTGGTTTCGATTTGTTAACGAGGCACGCACCAACAAATAGCGAAGTCATCAGTTGAAAAGGAAAGAACAATCAGTGGACGAAGAAACAAATTGGGCACGAGGTGGGAAGCTTTTTCCTAACAGATTAATTACCAGGAAATTGTAGAAGTTGCGCGCGACTTGAATGGGCAAGCGCAGATCATTAGCGGAGTCAGCAAACCAGATGACTTTCTTTCCTCCGCAAACAAATTGACCGGGAAAAGCAAGATGTTTCTTCGAGGTTTTTTCCCCTTTTTCTCTCTGTCACATGTCATCACGTGTCACGGATAAGAATAGCTGAACGAAACCTTTGATTACGTTACGAAAAGGAATATGATTCGTGCCGAGTGGGATCGTCCATTCACTATGGCTAATGAGGAATTCCGGTCCTTTCTGAAAATTTATTTATGTCACTACTTTTTAAAGAATTTGCAACGACGAATCCTTTTGTCTTCGGGTTAAGTGGTTTTATTTCTTAGTGGCACATTTTGTGCACGTAATGGGCTAAATGACCAAGTCACAGGATTTTAAGGGCTCAGAGAAGATTGGAAGAAGAGAACCCACTGGACTGCTGTTAGGAGACAGATGGTAGCCTCCCATCAAGGCTCTCTAGATTTTCTTAAACTTGCACAAGTATGGCTCTCCTGCACACTGCGCCATGGCTTTACGTCCCATCCGAATGACGGTAGCCTTTTCAAACCCATCAGTGTCCCCCTTCTGACTTAGGGTACGGTGGAGGTTTAGCGGAGATAAACCTCAACCCTGTGCCAGATTGGACTTGAGTCTGGAACTACAGATTATTTCGCCTTTGGACTTTGTATCCATTAAATGTAGCGTAAGGAGAGAAGAAGATTTGTTTAATCTTGCTAAATGGGATGTTGCAAACTTCAGCAACGTGAGCAAATAATGAGACCCATTCGACTGCGATGAAATATTCTGATGAGAGCAGCTCAAGTGATAAATCTCTATCTCTGGGGAAAAGGGTCGGATTTAAAAATCATTGCTCGTGTTTACTCTCTCGGTTGTTTATAAATGAGATATAATACACTTTCTAGAATAAAAAAAAAAATAAATAATAAATAAATACCCCCCTCAAGCAGCTGCTTGCCACAGAGGTCTGACAGCAGCCTGTCAGTTTATATGCCATAGTAGAAGGTCTGTGAGGATGGCAGGACCTCAGCAGAAAACAACACAAACGTCCATGCTTTAACCAGCAGAAAAAAAACTATATGCTTAAAGAGGCACAGAAAAAATCATTTACTTATAAACGAAAGCATACATTTCTAATAAATAATGAACTGGCTTCTAATAAGTAGTAAACAAACAATATTTTTAAGGAATCAGGAAAATATCATGATTAAAAAACAAAAATATACATTTTTAATGAGTACTATGAATTAAAATCGTTTAGTTATCCACCTAAAAGCGTTGGAAAAAAATTGTAAGAAATGAGTCAGTTCAGTGTATGGATTATTGTTTTATGAACCCTCGAGTTCTTTCTCAATGAGTCGCGGGTTGAAGGTCTAGAAATATAATAATAGTCTAATAGAAAGATAGAACAAAATGTCTACGTAGAAAATTAGAGACTTTCCACTTTTTACCAGTGGAAATCCAAATTTAATGCTAACCAGCATCAGAAATACGTTTTTTATTGAAAAATACAGCTGGGAATAAAGTAAAGATCTCAATGAAATCCATTTAAATGTCGATTTAAAAAAATTGTTAGTATTCGTTCAGTATTTTAAGAGTTATGGAAGTTTGAATATTCAACAACGTCGATGTTTGTTACAAAAATTTATCGTAGAAGCTAATTAAAATGTAAATAAGAGTGTCACATACTACCACAGGCTCATTACCATTGTTACACGTGTATATTCCGTTTCAATGTATAGAGCCGGATCAAGGCGGGGGAGGGGAAAAGAGGGCCATGAAGAATGCTAGTAAGGGCAATCGAGGAAAAAGTGATTAAACTCATTTATATTTCACGCATTTTTCAAAAAAGATTTTCCTAAAAAAGAATGCTTTTTTGCACGCTTTCATGCCTTTTCTTAAAGAAAAAGTTTCAATTCTCAGTCTTACAAATTTTCTGGAAAAATTTGCGTTCATCGAAGAAAGAAAAAAAGTATCATGGCTGATCTCGTGCGTCTCAAAATAGTTATGTAGAAATATTGTATACCTATTTCTCGATTTACACAGTAAAGAGGTTCCAGGAAATCACCGAGGAAATCGAAATCCCGCAAATCGAAACCTTGCATATCGAAACCAACAACTTATGGGAAAAAAGGGGATTTCGGAGAAAGAAAAACCTTGTTGTTATTAGATTGGATTGGATTGTTTTACCTCTGAGCGGCACTATTTTGCACACCATGGGCTAAATGGCCAGGCCACAAGGACCCCGAAGGCTCAGAGAAGGTTGGGGGAGGGGACCCACTGGAACAGCTGTTGGGAGACAGATGGTAGCCTCCCGTCAAGGCCATCCAGCGTGTTCTTTAACGTGCACAGGGTATGGCTCTCCCGCACACGGGGCCACGGCTTAACGTCCCATCCGACGGACGGCGGCCTTTGCAAGCCCATCGGTGTCCCCTACTGACCGTGGGCAGGGCGGGGGAAATTTTGCGGAGCTTGTTGTTATTAATGTACATTGTAAGTTTCATTTCTACATGTTTGTCTCAAATTTCAGTTTATCAGTAATAATAAGCATTAATAGTAACATTATTTTGTTCTTTATTTTCACTAATTCGGACAAACTTAGATTAATTTCTCACACATTTCTTTTTGACTACGAAAAATACTCATCGTTTAATGTAGACGTAAACTATCGAATTCAAAGACGAAATTTGAAAGAAGGATATTTATGAACTGAATTTAAATTAGAAATTAAGCCTTTGCACTAATACTTAGTGTTTATTTTGCAAAATTAGTATTTAGATGACATTTTACGAAACAATGTACTTACGTTGGTTGGGTTGTTTTACCTGTGAGCGGCACTTTTTTGCACACCATGGGCTAAATGGCCACATGGACCCCGAAGGCTCAGAGAAGGTTGGGGAATGGGACCCACTGGAACAGCTGTTTGGAGACAGATGGTAGCCTCCCGTCAAGGCCATCCAGCGTGTTCTTTAACGTGCACAGGGTATGTCTCTCCCGCACACGGCGCCACGGCTTAACGTCCCATCCGACGGACGGCGGCCTTATCCAAGCCCATCGGTGTCCCCTACTGACCGTGGGCAAGGCGGGGAATTTTGCGGAGATAAATAAATCTCAACGCTGACCCAGTTGGGACTCGAACCTGGGAACTACAGATTACGAGCCTGGCGCGCTACCGACTGAGCCATCCCCGCCCCATGTACTTACGAATAAGCTGTATTTAGCATATATAATAGTCTACAAATTTAAACTTTTTGCTAAAAATGAGCTAAGACACGGTTTTACTAGTCTGAAAAATTCATTCTAGAAAAGTTAGATCTCGCTGCCGGATCAAAACAGGCTTCATTTCATTGAGATGTTTCATGACAGATTTCATTACAATGGCAAGAATATAACTTTAGGGAAAGAATATAAATATAACTTGTTACAGATGGCGATTTTATTAATATAGGAATTTATTGTTATCTATTTATTCTTCAAAATAAACGATATTAATAAAAAAATCATTAAGTTGATAAATACTTATACTATAAAGATATGTATTAATATACTGCATAACTTATACTTTAAATATATATTTATATATAATATTACTATAAAAAAACTTAATTCGCACCGTGCAAATCCGAGTCTATTTTCGTGAATCTAAACTGGTTGCATTTCTTGATCGTGTAAAAGCGAAACCGTATAAATTGAGTACAGTCGCTCAAAAAAGCATCCGAACGCTATGGTTGATTACACAATTCAGAAAAAATATCTGACAACGATTTTTTAAGAAATAAGTGATCTGGCAACCTTCGTGTACGTACACGAAGGTTGCCAGATCACTAAGGACGACCAAACCCAGACGTTTGGTCGTTCTCACCTGGGGTGTGGACCACTGCATCGGAGTGATTTGATGGCGAAAGCACGTGTAAGGTCCTATGTGAAGAAAAGCCACATCCCCTATGCACCTTAGAAAATATTCCGAGTGGGAGGTTTATAGCTTCCCTTAATAATTATGCATAAAAATTATTAAAGATATGAGCTTCTCATTATTCCTTTTCCCAACCTTTTTCTGAGACTTATTAGGGTCTGTGACCAAAATAATTAGCTCGTTACGGAGCAAAGAAATGGTCTCGGAGTTAAAAAAATAACCTCCCCGCAGCTCCAAATAGTGAATCTATCTGATATGGTCAACAAAGACGGAAAACATTCTTTCCATTGTGAATCCTACCGTTACACGGACATCTTTACGACAAAAAAAAAATGCCACACCATGAAGGAATGTAACACTATATAATTAAATAATTTTACGGACATCCCAGTGTCAACACGGCCTGTGAATTGCAGATCGACTCAGGCAGGTTTGCCACTCACTGCAGCACATCATCACACAAGGTTGCAGTGCTGCCATACCAGACATGTGAAGTGGGATGAACAGAACTGTTTCTTATTCAGCAATGAGTCTCGATTCTGTCTCAGCACCAACGATCGCCGATTGAGAGTCTGGAGATGATGTGGCTACTGTGCTGATCTTCCTGCCATCCGTGATGATCATGTAGCTCCTCAGCCTCGTGTCATGGTTTGCAGTGCTATCAGTTTCAACAGCAATCATATGCTTAGTTGTATAATGACAGCACGATGATATGTCGATGAGGTGTTGCAGCCTGTTTTGTTGCCCTTTCTATGGTATCCCTGATGTCCAGTTTCACCACAATAACGCCCACCCACACACTGCCAACATCAACAAACAGTGCCTACAAGGTGTCCAGGTGCTGTCTTGGCCAGCACGATCCTCAGATGTCTCCCCGACAGAGGACATGTGGAACGTCATTGGAGCCTATGCACAACTCCTTTGCAATGTCGATGAAATAAGGACATAGGTCAATAACACATGGTTTATGATACCTCAGCGCACTATCCAGGGACCTTTCCATTCAATGCCACGCCATGTTGCTGAATGTGTTGCTCATAGCCCAGCATGGCTGTCATATGACCTACTGACTCAGGCCACATTATACTGTCTCCTCGCCCATCACATTCATACAGTCCCTCAGAAATTAGATCACTTCTTTCTCACCTACTTGTTTACACGTGTGGTAAGTTTTGTCTCATTTCGTTCGTTCCTTCGTAGTGTGACATTTTCTATGTCGAGCTGTGTATGTATGTGTTTGAATTATATGTGTAATCAGAATTTTTTTAAATATTGAATTGCACATTCATGTAAAATCACTAAAATCATTGATTGAGTCATTCATTTATATTTTTGAAATTCAGGATGGAATTGGTGTAGATATTTAAATATTCTTCAGCCACGTTTTGTTTTAATAAAAACGTTATTTTAGAGATTAGCAAATATGGAATTTGGTTTTCGACAGACTTAACATGAGAATTTTAATTTTTAAATTTTTAAATTTTTCCATTGACATTGCTACAGAAAGATATTGTTTAAAAATCCATGCCATAATACAACCAGTTTTTCTAAGCGATGTAAAATATCTGTAACATAACTCTACGAATATTTAAGAAAGAAGGCGTGAGAACTGTCTTCTGTCAGAAGAGATACAAAATTTAAGCACACACCTTCATAAGTGATGTCAATATTCAAACACTTGTGCGTCATTTTTTCAGGCTAATTATTCAGTCACACTTCAGCTTTGGCAAAATAAGTGTTGCTCAGAGGTAAAACCAAGGCCTGACCTTGATCTTCTGAGGCCCTAAGCTAGGACAAATTAAAGAGGCCTCGAACTATGAAAAGTTTAACAGGCGATGACTTTCGACAATAAAAAAAAAACTGACATAAGCCTGTCAGTTTAATGCGTCGTATAGTGGGAGAAAAAATAGATGCAACACAAGCATACTTCGATCTGTGATCCTTGGACCAATAGCTGAGCGCACTAACCACTCAGCCACAGAGATAGTTTTCGATTGATTTAAATTTTTAAACACGTTTTTGCCTGACATAATAAAATATGAAATGCAGTTCTTTGGGATCCCTTATATCATGAGGCCCTAAGCTGAAGCTTATACTAAGTCCGGCGCTGGGTGAAATAACCAACTAATTACGTTTTAAATCAGGCATGAAAAATTCAATTTTCTCATTGCAGAAACATTTGGGGCTCATAAAACTAATCATTAATACACTGAATATGGCTGATTGCTTTCACTTTTTGACCAAATAATTTTGGATGCATTAAAATAATTTTGTCCATTTATATTACTCATTCAAAAATATATTTCTTTTTTCTGTTAAATAAAGACATTTTCTTGGTTTCTTAAAAACATAGATTTTTTGCTCCAATTTATTACTCGTTGCAGGGCTGGCGCAAGCGGGTGTGCACGACAGATCAGTGGCCAATTTTTGGAACGATAATAAATATAAATGGTAAGTGTTCTTAAGGCATTTTTTCGGCAATGATATTATGTGTATTGTTTTTCTGCTGAATTCCTGCCATCTTCTCAGACCTTCTACTATGGCATATAAACTGACAGGCTCCTGTCAGACCTCTGTGGCAAGCAGCTGCTTGAGGGGGTATTTATTTATGTTTATTATGTCAAGAGCGACATTTTCACATATTCTCTTTTGCACTCAGGCTGCCACAAGTCTGACAAGACTCTGATTGTATGATTTTGTTTTTAAATAAAACATTTTTCCTATGGCACTTTAAGAATGTAGATTTTTTTTCTAGTGGCTCTTTGCTAATTTTGGTTGCTTAGCCCAGTTTCAAATGCTTCGTTTTGAAATGTTAAAATCTTGGTAATAATATTCTACCGAATGAATGCGATTCATGTGAGAGTGTTGTGCTGCCATCTGTTGGGTGTAATGCAAATCCTTCTATTATTGCTTAATTTGTTGTACATCTAATAGATGGCAGCACGATATCTAACTCATTTTCAATTTCAATCAGTTTTTGTCACAGATCAAAACTCATTCAGCTTGATTTCAACTTGTCTTGGAGATCAGCTGTATTAAATGCACCATCTTTCATGACATATTTTAACATGACTGTCGTTTTGAATGCCAGAAAATATTAAAAACATACTCAATTTTATATTTGAATTTATGTGACGTTTTGCAGTTTTCTCTCTCTGTAGTTAGTTATTTATAAAAAAAAACACACCCCCTGAAGCAGCTGCTTGTCACAGAGGTCTGACAGGAGCCTGTCAATTTAATACGCTATAGCAGAAGTTCTGTGAGGATGTGATACTTCAGCAGAAAGACTACACAAACAACCATATCGGGCTCGAACCCAGGTCCCGTTTATCAGTAGCCAAGCGCGCTAAGCACTCGGCCACGCTGCCGTTGAAGTTAAAAAGGAAGAGAGCAAACGACTGGTGGAGCACGGAATTTAGAGAGAAAAGGAGCAAACAAGGTGGAGATTATGGGATTCAAAGAGAAAGGGAGCAAATGATGAGGAGATTACGATATTTAAAGAGAAAGGGAGTAAACAAGGGTGAGAACACGGAATATAAAGAGAAAAGAGGCAAACAAGGGAGAGACCACAGAATTTAAAGAGAAAAGAATAGCATTCCACTGATGGAATTAGAGAGAAAAGTAACAAACAACGAGGGAACCACGGAATTTAAATAGAAAGGAGCAAACAAGGGGGAGACCGTGGAATTTAAAGAGGAAAGGAGTAAACAACGGGGAGCCTACGGAAATTTAGAGAGAAAGGAGCGAACAAGGGGGGGGGGACCACAGAATTTAGAGAGAAGAGAGCAAACAACGGGAAGACCACGGAATTCAAAGAGAAATGAAGCAAACGATGGAGAAACCATGGAATTTAGAGAGAAAAGGAGTAAAAACGGGAAGACCATGGAATTTAAAAAGAAAAAGAGCAAATGATGGAGAAACTATGGAATTTAGAGAGAAAAGGAACAGACGGCGAGGAGTCCTTGATGTCAGTAACTGCGATAATAAAAACTGCTAAATTTGTAACTTTTTAAATGTGATAGTGAGAAACATATTACAGAGGAAAGTTATTCCACTTCCAAAATACTATCTCTTTTGGAACTAGGTTGAGATTTAATAATCATTAATCTAATAATTGTCAATTTCGAAATTTTTGAGCGATCTGTGGACTAACAAATTATTGTTTTATTCATCACCATCATCCTCAAGCAGCGATGGGCTACGGATGTCCAACCAGACCGTGCAGTTTAGTTCTCCAAGCATATCTGTCCTGAGCTACATCTGTTGTATCTAGCCACTGCACACCAATTCTAAAAAGGTCCTGTTTGACATTGTCTGTCAACGCATCCTAGGTCTCTTCCTCTTTCTGAGGCCTTTAGACACACTGTTCATTACTCTATTCGCTAATCTATAATTATCCATACGGGCAATATGGCCAAACCAACGTAGTCTCTCTCTGCACAATATACTGCTCAGAGGAGGTTGCTGACTCCTTTGCCTAACCTCTTCATTACTTACAAAGTTGAACCACCGAATTCCCAAGATACTGCGTAAGCATCTAGAATCAATGGCATCAAGTTTCCTGTTATCTTGTTTACAGAGTGTTCAAGTTTCACTACGATAACTAACCCTAGAGACAACCAATTATTATACAGTCTAATTTTAGTCTTTAGGTGTATACGCCTATTTCTCCACGCTCAAGACTGCAACCATTCAGATTAACTGAATCACAGCCTGCCAGACCAAATTTCATCACTTTAGTTTTCTCTCTGTTTATAACCAAACCTACTCTAGTACCAGTTTCATCAACAGCTCGAATGAAAGAGTTCATCTCATCAACATCATTTCCAAAAGGGCTAAATCATCAGCATAATCTAAATCAGAAATTTTCGTATCTCCAGCCCATTTAATCCCAAAATCTTTCCATTGAAGTGAATTTCACATAACATAATCAATAACCAAACTAAAGAGAAAAGGAGACAAAATGCACCCTTGTCGAACACCAGAAGTAATGCTAAACCAATTGCTACAAGCCTTACCAACTCTCACACACGACTCAGTGTTATTATAGAGAGCTTTCATAATGTTAACTAACTTGTCTGGTATACCATATGATTTCACAATCAACCACAAATTATGACGATAAACAGAGCCTTTTTGAAATCAACGAAGCTAGCAACCAAAGGTTTCTGAAACTCTAAACATTCCTCAAGAATCTGCCTAAGTGAAAATATCTGATCCACACATCCCCTACCACTTTTGAATCCACATTGCTCATCACACAATTGACTGTCAACCAGTTCTTAATTATAACAATAATATATAATAATAAAAACGATCAGTGCACGAAGATCATTCAACCTATTTGATGCAGTTCAATAGAATTTCCGTCCCTCCCACTCCCCCTTTATGAAAGGTGTGCATGTGGAGGATTTTTTTTATCTCTGAACTTGAACGGCAATTTTTCGCATACAACAGGCCTAATGGCCAGGTCACAAGAAACACAAGAGTTCAGAGAAGTTTAGAGAATGGGAATCCACTGGACAGTTGTTAGGAGACAGATGGAAACCTCCCATCTTGGCCATCAAGGTATTCTTTAACGTGCACATAGTATGGCTCTCCTGAGCACAGGGCCACTGCTCAACGTCTCACCTAACGGACGGTGACCTTCCCAAGTCCGTCGATGTCTCCTTTCTTACGAGGGTAGGGACCAGCAGAGGTAAATTTCAACGAAGGAATAGATGAGATTCGAACCTGGGAACTGAAGAATAGGAACCTGGCACGCTACCAACTGAAGATCCTAGGTGTGGAGGCGGAACCGTCTGCACTAACATTCGCGATGTATATTCTTGCCAGCTGCAAAGCAAGTTCAATCGATCTCATTAACAGCACTGAAGAAGGCACATGTCCATGTTAGATTAATTGTAATTTCTTTAAGGTCTGAATTAAATCAATTTCGATCTCGATTTTCAATAATATTCTTTCGCTATCTAGAGTTATGGAGATTGCAATGTTCAACAGAAATCATACCAGCTTATATAATTGCTCTGAAAAGGTAATTAAAGTAAGTTAAAACGAAAGCAATAATCATTAAACTAAACTTTACTAACAGGTGAAAGAATATTTTTAGCAGCTCGCGTAATAATTGTTAAATTTCGCAAATTTTGAATGATTTTTTTGCAGGACGAGCTAACTTGCTAAATCAGCTTCCATAAATCTTTAAATACTAAACGCATATTGTTGAAAATCGAAATTCAAATAGATCTGATTCAGATCTTTAAATTATCTTCGGTCATGTTTTTGCATAAAAAGTTTAAGAAGTTACTGAGTTTTGCATCTGAGATAATCCGATACAAAAAAAAAAATTGCATCTGAGTTATTATTTACGTAACATGGAACCATACCTAATGAAGTGTCCGGTGATCGGATATAATTATCCGATCACCGGACACTTTATTAATTATAACGATGTAAATAATTATAGCGATTATAATCAACTTGCGAAAATATGTATTCTTATTTCCGACAAAGGGTAGAGAACTGGAAGGCATTACGGAATTATTTGTTTACGCCACTTCTCAAAGAGCTTTCTCTCAAGTCTTGCATTAAGGTGGTAAAGGAAACTTGACTAAATGCACATAAGGGGAAAGAAGGTTTATCTATCTTTGATCTAAGGTTACATTATGTTAATCTAGACACTTATTAGCACCAGAGCCTCATCAGCCATCATCAGCTGATCTCGGAGCTTCCCTTGGTGAGACAGCACCAAAATGCAATTGGTCAGCTGATGACGTTGCCCACCTCTCACGAACTAGGACGTTGAGGTTGGATTTTGAGAGGCACCACTCCCCCCACTACTCCGCTAAATTTGGAATAAGCCATTCGCTCTTTCATTTTAGGAAAGGTGGAGTAGTATAAAAAAAACTGCAAAAAAACCGCGGAAAAATCCATCAGGCTTTAATTCAGCCTCGGAGAGAATCGCCGCTTACATCCAACTGATGGGTGGGCGAATTAGTCCCTTCAGTAGCAACTCGCCTCGAATTGGGGAGTGCGACACACAATAAAAGATGAGAAAATCATGTAAAATAAAACAAATTGCATAAAAAACTATTTTTTGTTAAAATAAACGAAAAGTAAGCAAGTGAAAAACAAAAATAACCATAGAATACATTGTATGACTATTCTTTTAAAAACAAATTGTATAAAAAACTTTTTTTTTTTTTTTATTAAAAAAACAAAACATGAAAAGGAAAAAACTCATAAAAAACTCCTTTTATTATTGAAAAAAACGAAAGGAAAAGACGCACAAACGATAAAAAACTAATGAAAAAAACCAAATACTCTAAAAAGTGATGCACCAGGAAGCACCCTGGCCAAGATTGGTTAGGGAGCCTGCCGCAAAGAACTTACCTTCCCGTCATTATTGAGAAGCTGAGGGAGGATCCCACCTGCACAGACTAAACAGATAGGAGAGGAACCTTGTTCAGGTTTTCTCTCGACAAGGGACAAGGCCCCCCGGAAAGTAGCCAGGTTCTCCAACCCAGCCTCTATCCGGTTAAGCTGACACGATGGCCCGGTTCTTCAACCCGACCACTGTCTCAGTCAGGACGTTTACATGTACAACAGACAACACATCCCCCACTCGATACAGTGGCCCTGTCCTTCAACCTGACCCCTGTACAGCAGGGGCGAAATGACACCATAGACTAAGGAACCAGCATTGTCTGGATTTCCTGGAAAAGAAAAGGTAAACTCCTCAAACCTCTTAAAGAAACTTCTAATTTCATAACACATAATTTAAACAACATTTCTAGTTTCATATTTAACTTTTATGTTGCAAGTATTAAGTTTACGGTCGGAGCAGAACTAAATTAGTTAGTCTTCTATATCATATTTGATTGAAATTCGCCACAAGCTTAATGTGAAATAATGCTAATAACAACATAAATTTTATCTGCTTTAAAGCGGAAATTTCAATTTACGACTTTGAGAAATTTTCTTTTCAGTATGAAAGAGAATCAACGATTCAAAACTTGATATACACTATTAGAGAATTTCCATGTTTTGCGAATCGGAATCTAAATTAGAAGCTCTATAACTTCTAAAATATGAATTTAATGCAAAAATATGAATGAAGAAAAATTAAAGATCAAATCAAATGTATTAAAATCTCGATTTTCAACAAATTTCATTCAGTATTTAAAGAGCTATGGAAACTGGAATATTTCACAACAGTAATGCATCGCAAGAATTTACCTCAGAAAAACTTAAGAAGTTTTGTTACAAACCATTTAATAAAATAAATATACATTTTAAAAGATTATTTCAGTATTGGACTATTTGTGAATGACCTTTATAAACCAAAATAATTTAATGTTAAATATTCCAGGTTTTATAACCGTTTAATTTTGAAAGAATATGATTGAAAAATGAGATTTAAATAGAATTGATTATGGTCTCAATTTTATATTCAGTCACCTTTTTCCATTCAATGCATATTTAAGATGTTATAGAGCTTCGAAATTAGATTCCCATTGACATTGACATGGGAATTCTCTGATATTTTGATAGGGATGTTTAATAACTGAATAACAATTATTTTGGCACTGATCTTTTTATTGATGAAAATCTTCACAACAGTTGGTAATTGTTTATTTCACTAAAAAAAAAATTCCTGCTCCCAACTTAACAATGCTAATTAAGAAATGTTTCTCAAAAAAAAATAATAATACCCCGTTCAACTCATAAGTGCTTCCATAATAGTCGTTTCTTTATGATACATAAAACAGCTAAATGCTGTTTTACTTATGGTCTAGGGTTGGGTTGTTTTACCTCTGAGCGGCACTTTTTTGCACACCATGGGCTAAATGGCCAGGTCACATGAACCCCGAAGGCTCAGAGAAGGTTGGGGGAGACAGCTGTTGGGAGACAGATCGTAGCCTCCTGTCAAGGCCATCCAGCATGTTCTTTAACGTGCACAGGGTATGACTCTCCCATCGTAGAATCCCGTCAAGGCCATCCAGCATGTTCTTTAGCGTGCACAGGGTATGATTCTCCCGCACACGGGGCCACGGCTTAACGTCCCATCCGACGGACGGCGGCCTTTCCAAGCCCATCGGTGTCCCCTACTGACCGTGGGCAAGAGCGGTGAATTTTGCGGAGATAAATCTCAACGCTGACCCAGCTGGGACTCGAACCTGGGAACTACAGATTACGAGCCTGGCGCGCTACCGACTGAGCCACCCCCGCTCCCACTTATGGCCTAGAAAATGGTGAATGGTGTTATGAAAGAAATGCAAACAAAGCGTATCATTGCGACCTGACCCTCTGTGTGATTCTCAGGGTGCCTATACTAATACCACAAGGTATTCGTCATAGGATCCGCAAAGAATCTAATTCAAAAATGAAATTAATCGTACTCGCACAAAAGATAAATATGAACTTTCTGGCAATCCAACATCACAAGGGAAAATAAAACGATTTTTGATTGCTAAAGAAAATAGCTACTAAATAGGCTACAAAATATTATAGTGTCCTTTTTATGAAATTATACAAAAGAGCGAATTCCAATGTGGGTCATACGGCGAATACAATGCACTATGCGTGTAAGCACGAGGGCCGGAATAAGGGGTTCATTCATCCTCCCACATTTAAGAATACTAGTAACTAGAAAGTAAAAAAAAAAAATTGAATATTTCCTCATTTTTCGATAACTTTTTTAAAAAAACCCTCAAGCAGGAAAAAATTTATACTGTAACGTCGTCCCGACTCGTTCTTGATCCACATTATTTTTTCTAGACCTGGGACACGTAGGCATCTTGAGTTACGTAACAGATTAAACATTGCTTCGACAGATTTACGTCATTTTCCTGACGATTATTGCCAACAGAAGCAACTTTTAAACAACGTATTGTTGAAAGGAAATACGAAATTAAAAGCATTTCATGCAATGAATACCTTCAGTTTCGTATTTCCTTTGAATATGTTTGCGATTTCTTACGATGAAAGTATTTGAGATTTCTTATGAAATGCAGAGCTTTCGAAAAGTTGCTGTGCAATTAATCACATAATATAGAGTTACTTTACAAACATACCGTACAATCGAAAAACATTTCAGCATCAATGCATTGAAATACAGCTATATATCGGAGGCAAAGGAATCTTGATTTCCATTGTGCAAACAGACGGTTTTCAATCTAAGTTTTAAAATGAAACCTTTTTATTTTTACCATGAGCTCTTTTATCTGCATTAAAACCTAAAAAAATTCTTTCTTAACATTTCTAAGCAGTTTAAAATTGTAAATTAGCCACGAACAAAACAAGTACCCCGTAAATGGTTGTCATTCCACAAAACCATCCCCTCCTATCCCTACACAGTTAATGCATAGAATAAAGCTATTGCTAATCGTAAGTCATATTGTAACGGCACAAGACACAATTAGAAGAACAGCAACTAGACTAAAAGTGGAATTTCTAAAACACTAAACTTAAAGACAATTAAATCCAAACATAGATGAGATAGTGCTCAAGATCCATTTGATGCATAGAACAAAGTTATTTCTAGCGCTAAATCATCACATTAGATTGACATAAAACACAATTGCAAAAATAATATAAGTTGTGCTAAAAATGAATTCCTTTGACACAGAAAAATTTAAGACAATTTATTCAAACTTAAATGAGATTAGGCTTAATTGAAGACCTCCTATCCCTGAAAATAACGCATAGAACAAAGTTATTTCTAGTTGTAAATCATTACATTGAGATAAGGCACAATTTCAATAACTATGCTACAAGTTGAATTCATAAAACAATCAACATAACAGATTAACAAAATTGAACCTAAATGAGATTGTTTTTAATCAAAAATCGAAATCAAATCAAATATCTTACCTATCTTTTTGAATGCAACAGGCTCGACCCGGCAGCCCAAGGGATGAGGCCTCCATCTCGGCAAGATTTCCTGGCGACTAAAGAATCTCGGTAAAGAACAAACGTTAAACAGACGGGGAAGATATTGTGACGCTTTCGTTTGCATTGTTATCAACAGAAAAGGAAATCTTACGAGAAATACGGAATAAATTTCATTGTTCCATTTTGCGTTGTGACGTTGATTTGGCATTTGAATAAATTATTCGGAAATGAAAGCTCTATGAGCAATCTTTTATGGATAATTAATTCTTTTCATTTAATCATATGCCTTATCAACAGAATTCGAGTTCCGTAACTTTGGAAACAGGCCGGGATCTGGGAAAAAAAAGAGGAAAGGGGGGGGGGGGGGGCGAAGCGCAAAAAACAAAATCGAGTCGGAAATAGGTTATACTCCCTCTATATCTAGCCCTGTTTGGAAATAAGTGTTTTAGAGGAAAATGTCACTAGGATTAAACTGAAGATCTCAATCAAATTTCTCTAAATCTCAATTTTCAACAATACTCGATTAGCATTTAAAGAGTTACGGAAGTTGGGACATTTAATGCCAGTATCGACATGTTTAATATATTGTCTCAAAGTTAATCTAAACACGAATCAGCGTTTTAACCAAAGATGTATCCCTTGAAGTGAAAGTAAAGATTTAAGAGAAATTCAGGTTTGTATCTCCACCCTTCAGGGCTTGAATGATATTTTCTAAGTCTTCGAAAATCAGACTTAAGGTATCAAACATCTCCCTCGATTCTCGGGGGTCCTTGGGACTTGACCGTTTAGGCCACTATATGCAAAAAAAAAAGCGCCGCTCAGAGGTAAAACATCTCAACCCTTTTGGAACATTTCAGCAGACGCAGATTTGTCGATAAGCGGACTAAGCAGCAGCTTAGGTCCACTGCCAAATTATTCTATGGATTGCTTTTCGATATAACTATAGAGGCCATTTCGGCGATTTAAATTACACAACATAGGGCCCCTAAATGTTATTTCGCTTAGGACCTCTGGACCTCCAAATCCGCTACTGCAGTACCATGTTGTTGATGATGCCCTTTTTGAGGAACTCACCCCAATGCAGTGCTACCTTGCTTAACGACTTCAACTGGACCTCATTTCTGTACCTCTGAATCATCATCGTGCTGGTAAGAATCACATAGAGAAATGCCTGCCCAGATGATTACCCTGGTCCCATTGTTCCCTCTAGATCATAGATTCCCAACGGGGGCGATACCGCTCCCCAGTGGGCGCTGGAGCCTTCCATGGGGGCGGTAGCGGATCCAGAGGCAAATGGGGGGCGTTGAGGCAGTCAAGAGGGGCGGTCGAATAAATAAATAAATTTAATGGAATTTTCTGTGACAACCTTTTTATCTCTTCTATTCTGTGGTGTCTTCGTGGTGATTCTGGTCATCCACTACCTCATCCGTCATGTACAGCTTTTCAACTGCAGCTTGGACAATAAGTTCCCTGCTACCGCCTACTAGCGTACTGGTACGTCTGAAGTCGACTGAGATGCTCTCAAAAGTTCTCTTCAAGATCACAGATTGGATATAAGCTTCAATATGTTTTCCCACTCCAAGTCGCTTTGAGTATGCTTTATGGTACGTAGTTACAATACCATCCCACGTCAGAACATAAGGTATAATATTAACATTACACTTGTGAATTAGGCTCAACTCATTAGCCAGCAGATCATACTTCCTCTTCTTTCCAACCTCTACTGTCTGCAGGTTATCCTGAGATGTTATTCCTACTTCAATAATTGTAATCTCATTCAATACCTTAACATGCACTACTATATAAGGCTTATTATGTTGGACATATGTGTCCGTCCTGATAGGCAAATCAACCTTGATGCAATAATAATATAATAAAAATAAATTTATTATATTTAATATTTTTTATAATTATTTTTTAATATAATAAAATACTTTGAAAATACCTGTTTTCATGAATAAATATTTTATCTAGCTATGTAAATTATCTTATTGTTATCGCATTAATAAGCATTTTTAAATTAGCATTAGGTATACCTATACCTAATTTGTTTTAGTTTAGAATAGATTGACGGTGACAAGTCCTTGCAAGTTGGTAGGCAAACACGCGGTTCATGCAATTTAACATGTTTCGACAAGAATATGGGAGCTTGAAATGACTTGTTTACGGAGCAAGTGCGCCGGCATCGCAAACATACAAGTTAATGCGTGCACAAAATCAAATCTATAAAAGCGATAGCTCTAGGAATGTTTTATTATTTTTATGTGCTTCGCCGTGATAAATAGTCGTGAGTGATAAGTGTTAGAAGTCATTATAAACATTATTTTTATAACTATCTATAAATCTGTTGAGAAGTTAATTTGTATTTGAAAATGTCTGAATCTACATCTAAAAAGAAATGCCGGCAGTACAGATTTGAAATTTGAGTATTTGAAATATGGATTTACGTACTCTCCTACAAACCAATCATTACCTATGTGTTTAATTTGCCGAAAAGGTTTTTCAAATGAAGCTATGAAACCTTCTAGGCTACAAGAGCATTTAAATAAAATGCATGCTGATAAGAAGAACAAAGATTTATCGTATTTTCAAGAACTGGAAAAGCAATATTTAAAACAGCCAACTATGTCAAACCTTTTGGCGTCGTCTTCTAAACAAGATGATGATGGACTACGAGCCTCATATAACGTTTCATTGTTAATCGCAAAAGCAGGAAAACCACACACAATTGGCGAGGAATTAATTTTGCCGGCAGTCAAAGAGATATTAAAAACTGTTCTTCATCCATAAGACACCGTCAGATATCATCAAAAAAAATCCTCTCAGTAATAATTCAGTGCAAAGAAGAATAGATGAAATGGCAAAAGACGTTGAAATATTATGTGATTACTTTACAGACTTGCAAATTTTCCATTCAACTCGATGAATCAACTCTACCAAATAACTAAGCTCTACTCTTATCATACGTACGATTTATAAAAGAAGAAAAAAATTCATGAAGAGTTATTATTTGCTAAAAATTTGGAATCTGATACAAAGGGAGAATCTATATTTAATACCATGCAAAAGTTTTTCAAGAGAAAGAAATTCCTATTTGCAATATTTTGTCTGCTGCTACTGATGGTGCTCCAGCAATGACAGGGCGTCATAAGGGTTTCATAGCGCATTTGAAACAAGCAGTACCAAATGTACTCGCTGTACATTGTATTATTCATCGTCAGCATTTGGTTGCAAAAAATTTGAATGAACGTCTGCATATGTCGCTCGATTACGTTATTAAAGCAATCAATAAAATTAGAAGCAATTCATTGAATGACCGATTATTTGGTAAGCTTTGTAATGAAAATGATGAAGATTACAATCGCTTGCTGCTGCACACAGAAGTACGTTGGCTCTCTAAAGGTGTTTGTTTGAATCGTTTTTTCAATCTATTTGACTCAGTACTGGACTTTCTTGAAGACAGAGACGAAAAATTGCGCGAAAACCTGATTACGTCAAAAAATGACATCGCTTATTTGACAGAACTGTTTAAAATATTTAATCAAGTTAATTTACAATTGCAAGGTGATGAGTTGAATTTAATTAAAACAAAAAACGTCATAGCTGCTTTTGCGGGAAAACTTCTTCTATTCAAACGAAATCTAGGTAGAGGTGAATACAACCACTTTCCCACATTATCAGCAGTCTCTGCAAAACCGGAAGATTTACTTACTTACTGCCAACACTTGGAAGTTCTTCATGTTGATTTTACGGAGCGTTTCCAAGATATTTTAAACATGAATATACCGAGTTGGGTTTTAGATCCTTTCGCAAACACAGATACTGAAGAATCATCAAATTTGGAAGAGGAACTCTTAGAACTCACGACTAACGAAGCACTCAAAGTAAAATTCAAACATGGATACCAAGAGTTCTGACTTCAAAAATCAATACCAATTCTCTACCCTGGATTGTGGGAAATAGTACAGAAGTTTTTAATCGCATTTCCTTCGTCCTATATGGCTGAGCGTGGATTCAGTGCAGTAGCTAATTTACTGTCAAAGAAGAGGAACAGACTACACATCACTGAACGTGGCGATCTGCGATTGATGTTAACGAAATTGGAACCCGACATTAACAAATTGTTAACACTCTACCAGCCTCAACCATCTCATTAATTTTTTTTATTTATTATGAATTTTGTGTTTATCTCATTATTTTTTATTTCTTATTGATTCTGTGTTTATTTTTAAAATTTTAATAAACAATTTTATTGTACATTTGGTTGTCGTTTTATTAATTTCTGCTTTATGATTTTTAATAGATAAATAAACAGATAAATTAGGTACAGATAATATGCAACAATATTTTAATATTTCATATAAAATTAACTATTATGGACTAGGGGGGCGATGGTCCAGAAAAGGTTGGGAATCACTGCTCTAGATCAATATCCATCATGAATCATTCTTCTGGGAAACTTTGGACTCATCAGTGAAGATCACTGGAGGCCATTACCCTTCGGCCCAATCACGATGTTGTAACTCTCCCATTTCACTCATTCTCTTCCGTGGCGTGGAGAGAAGGGACGCAACATCTGGTCGGCGACTATAAAGACCACCTTCACGAAGCCTCTTGCTTATGGTGGAGGTTGAAACAAGGATTCCAAGTTAGGTTCACAGTGGTGAGAATCCAATTGAGCTAATATTGTGTGATTATGTCTCCGAGGTAAAAGTAGAAGATAATGTTTTTACCTATCTTCTTATTGCTTTTGGCTTTCACATTTGTCGGTTGGTCGGTTTGTGGATTTGACAAAATGTTGTTCTATCATATCCTTGAAACGCGATGGACAAAGTTAATGATTTATGTGCAAATGAAAGCTTTTGATGGGGGAGTGTCATAGGCTGTAAAAAATTGACCCTCCGGTGCTTTCTTCCCCCCTAATAAAAGGGAAACGTGAAAACTATTCTTAAGCTATATCTCCAGAACGCGAAGGCCGAAAGTAACAAGCTATACGTCAAATGAAAGCTTATGAGACTGGGAATGTCATAGGCTATGAAACATTCACCCCCCCCCCCATTCTTTCTTCCCACCTGAAAAAGGGGGAGCAATGTGGAAATGATTGTTCCTCTATATCTCCTGAACGCGAGTGCGAAAAATAACTAGCTATGTGTCCAATAAAAGCTTGTGACGCGGGGAGTGTCGTAGGCTATAAAAATTAACCCCCCCCCCCCTAGGCTTTCTTCTCCCCTAAAAACCGGGAAATGTGAAAGTCGTCCTATTATATCTTCCGATGTGACGACCTACAGTTTTGAGTTAGGTGCAAATGAACGATCGAATAATGATGGTCATTAACTATTTCTAATTTCGCCCCTACTATTTTCCCCTGATAAATTTTTTTGGGGGGTCGGTTTTTTGCGATGGTCAGCTTTAACGAGTCGTATCTCAAATTAAAGCTTGTGATGTCTTCAATGGTCTGGCCTACCTCAAACGTGACTCCAAAATAGGAATAAATGTACTCGATGTTTATGGAGCTTCGAACTTTTGGAAGGTAGGTGTTTTTAGCGAAAGCAAAAGAACATAAATTAAAAAATTTAAGAAGTGCCTATCTCCGTATACGGCCCTAAAAAGTAGAAAATAAACCTAAAGCATATCGATGGGGCATATTCAGTCACTGAGTTCGTTTGCTTCGAAGGAAGATAGGGCGCCGATTTACCTACTCGACAAGATTATAATATAATAATAAATACCCCCTCAAGCAGCTGCTTGCCACAGAGGTCTGACAGGAGCCTGTCAGTTTATATGCCGCAGTAGGAGATCTGAGAGGATGGCAAGACCTCAGCAGAAAAACGACACACACATCCATGCCTAATTCCGGGGCTCGAACCCAGGTCCCTTAGATCAGTAGCCAAGCGCGCTAACCACTCGGCCACGGGACGGCTACCGGTGCCCTATCTTCTTTTGAAGTGAATACGAACTCAGTGACTGATTGCATCATCGATATGCTTTAGGTTTATTTTCTACTTTTTAAGAACGTATAGGAAGACAGGCATTTTTCAAAATTTTTAATTAATATATTTTTTTTTTACTTATCTTACTATTGTTTTGGACTTTCACATTTGTCGGTTTGTCGGTTTGTGAATTTGACAAAATGTTGTTCCACCATATCTGTCGAACGCGATGGCAAAAGTTAACGCTATAAAAAAATATTGACAACCCCCATACTTTTTTCACCCCTAAAAAGGAGAAATGTGAAAACTATTCTTAAGCTATATCCAGAACGCGAATGCCGAAAGTAACAAGCTATATGTCAAATGAAAGCTTCTGACGAGGGAAATGTCGTTCCTCATCCTAAAAAAGGAAAGCATTGTGAAAATGATTGTTCCTCTATATCTCCTGAACGCGAGTGCGGAAAATAACGAGCTATAAGTCAAATGAAAGCTTATGAGGCGCGAAGAGTCATAGGCTATAAAAGATTGATCCACCATGCTCTCTTTTCCCCTAAAAAACGGGAAATATGAGTCTTTCAACAATATCATCGGAATGCCAGGGCCTACAGTTATGAGTTAGGTGTCAAATGAAAGCTCGTATAATGACGGTAGTAAACCATTTCGAATTTTGCCCCCTCTATTCCCCCCTGATAAAATGTGGAAGGGGA
This sequence comes from Ryuthela nishihirai, assembly GCA_038380435.1. Taxonomy (NCBI): domain Eukaryota; kingdom Metazoa; phylum Arthropoda; class Arachnida; order Araneae; family Heptathelidae; genus Ryuthela; species Ryuthela nishihirai. Next base: position 37,601,229 of record JAWZYU010000014.1, read on the forward strand.
GGGGGACGGATTTTCGAGGGGGTTGACTTTAAATTGAAGCTTGTGACATCTCCAATGTCATGGGCTACCTCAAACCTGAATCCAAAAGGGTGGTAGATGTGCTCGATGTTTATGAGTTACCAAATGAAAGTTTTTGAAATGACAAAAAAAAATATAAATTAAAAAATTAAAAAAAAAAACCTATCTTCCTATAGGGCCCTAAAACGTAGGAAATAAACCTAAAGCATATCAATGGTGCAATCGGTCAGTGAGTTTGTATTCACTTCAAAGGAAGCAAATAAATAATCAAAGGAAGATAGGGGCTGGCAATCTTGTCGAGTAGGTAAATCGCCTCCCTACTTCGAAGCGAATATGAACTCCATTGATGTGCTTCAGGCTTATTTTCTATTTTTTAGGGCCCTATAGGAAGATAGGTATTTTTTAAATTTTCTAATTTATATTTTTTTATTTGCTGCTGTTGCTTTTGGATGATTCCTTGATGGTAATATGGAAACAATATTTATGTCCGGAACCGTTGCCATAGTATGTTGATTGAAGAAGAATTGAGCCACCTCACAATCTCTACCTGATTCTCATTGTTCTGTCCAATCACTCGATTTCAAACTTTGTTTTAAATGTCTGTGTTCCATTGTGTAACAGATCACAGAGTATGTATATCTTTGTCCTCAGTTTTAGTGATCTTTAACAAATTTCTCCAGAAATAACACGTAATACATGTATGTTTCATATTTTTCTGTCTCCTTTCCGGTTATTAGCATTCTCCAAGTTGGGAGCCCTGCTTCTATCCCCCCCCCCCCAAAAAAAAAAAAAAAACCACCACAGGCCCTGGAAACACTTGTATGACATTACTGTATTTTTTTTTCTCATTACGTGGATACCATTTGTACTAGACACGATTTCTACTTAACGGAAACGTCAAGATTCCCTGAAATAAAAAAAAACACACAGTCATTATTTCGTAGAAGATGAGGGAAGTTAAGGAGAAGATGAGGGAAGATAAGGAGAAGATGAATTGCACAAATAATTGTAATTTTGCCCCCTCTATTCCTAAAATATATTTTAAGATATATTTTAGGAATAGAGGTAATGTAGGGACCTCGCGAAAGTTGAAAGTTGAAGATATTTCTGAATATAATTTTAAATTCTGTAATAACGCATTAACTGGATATTTTGTTTGAATTCCTTGACACTAGATGGCGCCATTTTATCGGCCTTAATGTAGAAATGCTAATTCCGATCAATATTATTGCACGGAAAACATGCGCTTAGTTTGTCGAAAATAATGTTGACTTCTTCAATGCCAAATACGTAAGTTTCCTTCCCATACATAAAAAATATATTATTATTGTGCAGCAGCAAAGACTTTTTATTTTCGTTGTTACTGTTCCTATAAAGAAATTCTGTCTATAACACAAAATACGTCTCAGTATGATAGCTCTAAGTACATATCACTTTTTTAGTGTCGGATTTTCGGAATTCCTTAGTGAGTATACCTTAGCCATCAAAGGTCAGGTTTAAATGGGCTACTTAATCTGTCGGTTGATATTTATTTTTTTTATCATAAAACTGATAGAATTATGCTAAAAGTTTATTTTAATCAGGGATGTCAAACTTCCGCGTGCGGGGATCGAAATTATAGAGACTTAATGACTTTAGCCCAGGTTGCTACTTAAACTAAAGTTTCATCTCATATAAGTTTCATCTTACCCAGTACAGGTTTAACCATATTAGATAGAGTTTTAATCTCATCAGCTAGGGAATCAATATCATCTGAAGATGAACTACACTAAAAACAGTCACACAATAAAAGTGGCAAAGTTATTTAAGGTCCCTTAGCAGTTTCCTCCCCCTCCCCTGCCCAACCAAATGGAGGCGGGGATGGCTCAGTCGGTAGCGCGCCAGTCTCGTGATATGTAGTTCCCAGGTTCGAGTCCCAGCTGGGTCAGCGTTGAGATTTATCTCCGCAAAATTTCCCGCCTTGCCCACGGTCAGTAGGGGACACCGATGGACTTGGAAAGGCCGCCGTCCGTCGGATGGGACGTTAAGCCGTGGCCCCGTGTGCGGGAGAGACATACCCGGTGCACGTTAAAGAACACTGGATGGCCTTGACGGGAGGCTACCATCTGTCTCCCAACAGCTGTTCAAGTGGGTCCCATTCCCCAACCTTCTCTGAGCCTTCGGGGTCCACGTGACCTGGCCATTTAGCCCATGGTGTGCAAAAAAGTGCCACTCAGAGGTAAAACAACCCAGCCCAACCAAACATGCACACACACACAACGTTGAAAGTTTGCGCGAATGCATTAATCCTACCTTGATTACCATCGAAATGGAGCAGTGTTTTGTTGTCTTCGGTGATTTATTAAAATTTAACTGATTTGTTTTGAGTGCATATCCATTCCTTTCAACTTGACCTCGATTCAACTAATGGAACATAAAAAAAAAAGCTTTGACAATGTTAAGTCATCAACTTCATCACGTTCCAACAAAAATACTTTCTGAACTGATATGTACACCTCCCCCCTACACACATTATTGAAAGACGAGTGCAATTTTTCCATCCCACCCTCACCTCCTTTTCTGCACATTTTATGTTATCATGCTATGTTTCCCTTTATCTCAGACGTGGATCGTAGTTATACGCAAATTTACATAACTACCGCTGTTCGCTGCGAAGAAGCTGCTCGATGTCGTCACCTAGAGGTCAGAGGTCACAAAATGTTGTTGTGAGCCCACCCTTAATTAGTAAGAGACGGTTTGCGCGGCGAAGCATAGTTTATACGACTGAGCATTAGCCTTGAACTACGATCTATGAGGCAGAAAACTGATCCTATCATCATAGATCACAATTGCAGAAAGACTTGATAGACGCATGCAAGAAGTATATTTCAAGCTGGAATGCAACTGTATTTAAAAAAAAAATAGCCATTTTACTAATTATTGAGGGCATGTATCCCAAACTGCAATGAATTGGGTTCTTTACACCAGAGTATTTAGTCTGAAGTAATATTTGTTTCACAAGCGATAAATGAGAGTGGTATAAAGTTCAATCTATTTTACTTCCTGGCGGCATTCTTTTCCACACAAGGGGCTAAAAGTATGAGCATTTGGGGTCCTTGTGACCTAGTCATTTAGTTCATTGTGTGCAGCAGAGAAGATTGGAGGAAGAGGATCCACTGGACAGTTGCTAGGTGACAGATGGAAGGCCTCCGTCAAGGTCATCCAGGGTGTTCTTTAACGTGCACAGTGTATGGCTCTCCCGCACATAGAGCCACGGCTTTAAATCCTATCCGACGGACGGCGCTCTTTTAAGGCCATTGTCTCCCTTTTTTGGCAGAGGGCGGAGTGGGGATTTACATATACATACAAAATCCTCATGCGACCATCGGCTATGGAGGTCATATCAGACTGTGTAATTTTCCTCTCCAGATATGTCTGACTTGAGCTACAGCTGCTGCATTTGACCACTGTAGGCTAATTCTAGGAAGGTCATGTTTGACATTGTCTGTTCATCTCGTTCTAGGTCTTCCCCACTTCTTGAACCTTTAAACATGAAGCCTTTAGGGAAGATAAATTTTAACTTTGGCACAAATGGGAATCGAGCCTGGGAACTGCAACTTACGAACCATTTCTCAATGCGCTACCGACTGAGCCAATCCATGCCCCAATAATAGAACGATTTAAGGATCAGAGAAAGATTCTGTGGGGAAAAATGAAATATCTTCTGACTTTTACTTGTCACGGAGTCTACTGGACTGTGCATTTTTACCTCTTCGCAGTAATTTTATGCACTCAAAAAAGGGTGATAAGTGCTTAGTGTTGAGTAAGGGAAATGAATATACTAGAGAGCTATTGGGAGATAGATGGAAGATTCCAGTGAAGAGTTTACAAATTTTCCACTGGTACAGGGTTTGATCCCTCCTGTAGGTGGGGTCACTGCTTAATGTCCCATCCGACGGTAATTTTACAAGTTCGTTTGAGGCCACTTTATAACAGGAAGAGGTTTAGTCGAGAAAATCTTGAATCTAGAGCAACGGATTATCAGCCTGGAGTGATACTGACTTCCGAAATGTTATTTTTGGGTTCGATACTTATCCTCTCTCATTATAGTCCTCGGCAGAAGTATATCAGCAGTAACATTCAAATCTCTAACCCGTGATTTAAATTTATTGTAAAACATCTTAAATTATTGCAATCATTTCCCAAAAAATAAAAATCGTAAAAAGGCATTTGTAAGAATAATTTTAAATCTTGCCTATGTTTGCCATCATCACGACCCAAAAACAAAAATTTGAGGTTTAAATGCCCACTGAGCAACTTCTGTCACTGTATGACATCAATAACAGTTATCAAAGGTACTTCGCCATTTAGTCCATTATATGCAAAAGATGATTCTCAGAATAAAAAAAAACCTATTAGGCACAATTTTTTAGTTTGTTTTGCTATTTTTTTATCTTTATCCTGACAAGACACTTTTGGTATCAAAATAGAGATTTCTATGTATTCTCCTTCGAAAAGTAAAGTTTTTTTTCCCGTAGAAGGAAAAATTCAAACCGTAGTTTAGAAAAGACTGAGAACTTCTCAATTAAAACTTAAAAGGGCAACTGTTGCATCAATCCATTGCTTTTGGACAAAGTGTACTTAAAAGGTTGGTATAAACTTGTAGTTTCCAAAGTTACAGAAAATTAAGGGAGTGCGCTTTCCCGAGTTTTTCGGTAGAAATAGATTATTATGAAAAATGCAATAGTGTATTCTGAATAGTTCTTAGATTAATATAATTTTGCATGTTTTGTTTAGATAGAAAAACTTCAGAAATTAAATATCAACATACTCTTAAATTTTGTACACTGTAATTGTGATTTCAATTAATTTTATACACGGTAAATATGATGCAAACTAATTTTATACGGGAAAAAATTGTTTGGATTTCACCAAGTGGGTTTTAGAAAGATTAAATGAGGATTTGGAAAGAGCAAAGGGATGTTAGAAAAGGCAAGAGGGAAGTTTAGAAAAAATAAAGGGGCGTAATAAATGGTAAAAGGGATCTTTAGAACGAGTGAAGGGGCGTTAGAAAAAGTAAAGTGGTATTAGAAAGAGTAAAGTGCCTTTAGAAAGGGTAAAACGAAGCATTAAGAAAGAGAAAAAGGGACGCTAGAAAATGCAAAGGGGCGTTAGGAAGGATAAAAGAAACTTTAGAAAGAATAAAGAGGCGTTGAAAATTGTAAAAGGGGCATTTAGAAAGAGTAAAGGAGGGTTAGAAAAGGAGACTTTAGGAAAAGTAAGGGAGCATTAGAAAGGGTAACGTGGATTTAGAAAGATTAATAGAGCCTTTACAATGGGTAACGAAGGCGTTAGAAAGGGTAGATAGAGGTGTAAAGAGGAAATAAAGCTTCAGAAAGAGTAAAGTGGTTATAAAAAGTGTAAAAGGGGCGTAATAAATGATAAAAAAATGCGTTAGAAAGGATAAAATGTACTTTAGAAAGAGTAAAACGGCATTGGATATGGTAAGAATATTGGATATGCTTTACAAAGAGTAAAGAGAGGCGGGGTTAGAAATGGTAAAAGACTTTAAAAAGAGTAAAAAGTCCTTCAGAATGGGTAATGGAGGCATCAGAAAGGGTAAATGGAGGTGTTAGAAAGAGAAAAGAGGACTTTAGAAAGAGCACAGAGATGATAGAAAGGAGTAAAAGCAGCGCACTACGAAAGGGAAAGGGGTGCAATAAATGTTAAAAGGTGGTGTTAGAAAGAGTAAAGTGGAGCGTTATAATAATAAAAGAGGGCCTTAGAAAGAGTAAAGGGAGAATTAGATATAGTAAAAGGAGTGATAGAAAGGGTAAAAGGGGGCTTTACAAAGGGAAAAGTGCATTTTAGGAAGAGTAAAGGGACCTTTAGAAAGTCTAAAAGGAGGAGTTAGAAAGAGTAAAGTGACGTTAAAAAAAGAAAGGAGCGTTAGAATGGTATCTGATGATTGATCGACGGAAATTTGTTCCAAACTGAAATTTGTTCGAAACGGAAATTTGCTTAACGGACTTTTGTTAAAAGCGAAAATTTGTTTGATGGAATTTCGCCCGGAGAAATTTATTAGAAGCAGAAATTTGTTCGAAATGGTAATTTGATCAATATTTTGTCGAAGATTTGAGAAATTTAAAGAGATCCGAATGTGTACGCCATATCTTCGTTTTCCTTTCCAGACAATCTAGTTTCCAGACGTTTATTTCATTTTTGCTTTTACTTTTCGTATTTGCTGTAGAGCTTCGAAGAAGAGTTACTCCAGTTTGAAATTGAAGTATTTTTCCACAACTATACGCTGAGTGATCATTGAAATATGACAACCGCACCTCATGCCTATGTCAATGGGACGCTTATTTCGAAGTTCTATAACTTTTAAAATAAACATTATATGGTAAAATGTGGCAAAAGATAAATTAAAGATCTAAATCAATACGTTGAAAATATCAATTTTTTTCAACAATTTTCCTTTAATATTTAAAAAGCTATGGAAGTTTGAACATATAACAAGAGCAATGCTAGACATTTGAAGTTAACAGGAAAAAATTATTTCGAATAACTATATTTTTGATAAATTGCTTAGAACATATTGCTGCTCTGAAAGGTTTACACCTCTATAACTTGCTAACTAATATTCTAGGAATTCTTTGCTAACTAATATTCTAGGAATATTGTTTAAAGGCTAGATTTAAATAGATGTGTTTAAGATCTTCAAAATATTCTCAGCCACATTTCTTCACAAAATGTTTGATGGCAGTCATTTTTGCCTGGAAATCTTAGCTTTTATTCACTGCATTTTTATTTTAATATTTCTTCATGGAAAACACAAATCCATTAGTTGTTGCTAAAGTAGGAGTTCTCTTTTCAGTTCATTTAGTTCCATTGTATTTTTTCGGTACAATAGGGATATATATTAAAAATAATTGTTTAAAAAATATTCGGATGAAATTGTATAAAATACTTATAAAAGAGAAGAATTATTACAATTTCGAAATCTGTAATTTTTCAGTACGAGAACGAAATATCGTTCCATTTTCACGAATGCTCTTAACAATTGCTGCTTTTGTTCGAAAAAACAAACTTCGCTTCTGCATTTGTGGTGATTATCGTACGATTTAAATTAATCAAAAATCCTAGAAAACGGATTTCGATTTCTTATCCCTTGCACGTATGATATAATCGGAAAATGAAATAAACAGTGACAAAATGAATAGATTGAAATTTCATAGTTGAACTGCACAATTTATTTCACGACAGATACCCCCCCCCCCCCCACTTTCCCTTAATAGCTATCTTTCCCCTAAAATTAGCTAATTCGATTAGACTCATTTTAATTATTAACCACTTAAAACCCATGTACCTGCAAACTTTCCTGGGGCAACATCTACAAAACTATAGAAAACTCTGCAAATTTTTCTGTTTTCCTTATTCTAATTCAGATCATTATTTTAACTATCCTGATCATCTCTCTTGACATTTCACCCACAGCGATATTAAGTTATGGAATTATTTTTGCGTATGAAAAACGTATCATTAAAACCTGATATGATGGAATTGCTTCAGATCTATTGCTATTCACATGTAATTAGCGAATGTATTCATTAGCACACTGAAAATAATCGGTATTCTACGATATGATCAAGCGCAGAGGAATTTTTAATTAAAAATGTATTGCTTTAACTGGAAAAGTAAAACCATTAAATGAATAGGGAGGTAATATAATTTTGTTTTTTCAATAATCCTAAATTGAATGTGAAACAAGGCCTTTTACGAATTGAAACTAATATAATCACAAACAATTTAGTATTGGGTAAATTAAATTCCATTGCAGCTAAAATATAGGGAATTATTTAAATTAGCCCCACTGTGGATGACATGCCTAGCGCCAATAAGAGGAGTTAATTCTAACTTCGACCCCAACACCTTTCCTGCCGACACTCCGAAAACGCACAGTAACAGCTACTTCACTTGAACGGCGAGCAAAATTGATCAGCAAATATCTAAATGAACACCCTCAAGCTATCGTCACCCTTTAAACACTTAATTTTGAAAATAACAAAATTGATTCTAATTTTCTTCTTAAAAATTAAAAAAAAAAATATTTTAGTACTAAAATTCGAAGGGAAAAAAGAATCTCCAGAGGAATTTAGAATTGAGATCAAATTGAGAAATTAGATAAGCCGATAAAAATTATTTGCGTTACAATTGCTCACCATTCACTCCCTGACATTAATTTTCGTTTAAATCAAGACGTTTCTCTTCGCAAAAGAACATTGAACATCCAGTTTGACGAAAAGCCCAATGCATTGCTCCGATACTAAGAAATGGGAAAGCCGTGTTCACCTTTCCAGCCTTATTTTTAAAAAAATGTGGCAATTAATAAAATAACCTTTAAAAATGAGTTGCAGATGGTGCCTCTTGATTTCGAAACTTGATTTAACATGTAAAGTAATCAAGAATCAATTGGGAAAGCTGCAGATACCTTTGATTTGTTGTTTTAGAAATCCGAGTAGAATTATTTCCCAATAACCTTCTTCACAATATTATGAGCATTATAGAATAGAATAATAATTATTATTAATGAATTTTGATATCTTGATCTAAATATTAAAAGTTATCATTCCTGTCCGCTACAAACTATTAATCTGCCTTATTTCACAGATAGAACACCTTTTATAGATCCTAGTAACGATAACAATAGCTTCAACTATTCGTAATGTTGAACGGAATTAAAAAATTGATACGCTGCTATTGTTAACGCATTTTTTAATTGTTAACAGTTCCGATTGTAAACAAACTTTGCGTGAATGTCAATAATATCGGATTGTTCTTAATGGTGCATTATATTGACAGGCTCGTGTCAGACATCTTAGTACGATGGTAAAAATAAATTACCTAATTTTAATGTATTTTTTATAGTCGTGTGTTTCTCAACGAATGGTTGCTCTCAGACGCAATGTATGCATAGAGCGGCATCTTTTTGCCCACTCTGGGCTAAATGGCCAGGTCACAAGGACCTCGAGAGCTCAGAGATGGTTGGGGTGAGTAGACCCATTGAACAGCTGTTAGGAGACATATGGTAGCCTCCCATGAAAGCTATCCACATTGTTCTTAAACTTGCACAATTGTGGCACTCCTGCACACTGGACCATGGTTTAACGTCCCATTCGACGGAAAGCGGTCTTTCGCAAGGCCCATCGGTGCTCGTATACTGAACGAAGGCAGGAAGTTTTGCGGAGATAAATCTCAACGTTGGACCAGGCGGGACTGGAAGCTGAAGACTGAGCCATCCCCATCCAGACTGAAAACGTCCAAATTAAAATATAAAAGGCAATTGTTGCATCAATCCATTACTTTTGAACAAATTGTACTTAGAACATTCTTATCGATCAGTAGTTTCAATTAATAATAAGTTCCAATTTAATACGCCATAGAGAAGATGTGAGAAAGGTGAGAGTTCAGCAGAAAGACAACACAAACGTCCATGCCTTACCCCGGACTCGAACCCAGGCCACTTTGATCATTAGCCGAGCGCGCTAACCACTCGGCCACGGGACGGCCTAAAAAGCGTAAAGGGGTGTCAGAAAGGGAAATGGGTGTGCTAGAAAGAGTAAAGGGATTTTAGGAAGAGAAAACGGGCGTTAGAAAGATTGAAAAAATGGAGCGTTTAGAAAGTTAAATTGGGTTTTGAAAGAGTAAAGGGGAGATTTAGAAAGAGAAAAGAAGTGTTATAAGGGGGAAAAGCGCCCTTAGAAAAAGTAAAGGGGTGTTGGATAAAGTGGGCTTTAAAAAGAGTAAAGGTGTATTAGAAAGGGAAAAATTTAGCGTCAGAAAGAGTAAAATTCGGCGTTAGAAAGGGTAAAAGAAAAAGTTATTAACTTTGAAAAGTTAAAGTGGTCTCTGAGCTCAAAGAGAAGAAGCTTTGGTATAGAGTAAAATAAACGAGAAGAGTTGAAAAAAAAAAAAAAGATTTAGATGACCTTGACTGCGATTTTTCTTCTTCAGTACCATTTCATCCAAAAAGTTTATTTTAAAATATCGCAAGCACGCAATGAAAAAAGACGTTATATCACAAAAGAAGCGAGTCATTTTAATTTTCAAAAAAAATTCGAAAAAACGTATGTTATTTGCTAGTGGCTACATCCTGCCAAAATTTGGCCAATACGCCTATACATTGACAACTTTCCCGTTTGGTGCAAAGCCCATGTCCATTCAATAACTTTTCTCTTGGCGCCAATATCTTCATCAATAACTTAATAATTCCATTCGTAAATTGAAGGTAGCCGAGACGAAACAAATGCCTGGTATATATTTTCCCCTTTGTTTGGATGTTTCAATGAAATTTAATGGCTTTATAGGGAAAGTAATAGGCTTAGTAAAATAATACTACGACTACGTATCGGAACTTTGGCTAAGTATCGAAACTGCATGGACTGATATTCCGCGAACACACATACGACATCTCATCCTCTCAATGCCGGACCGTGTAGCAGCGGTTATTTTCGCTCATGGTATCTACACATACTAATTTCTTTGTATTCCACAAGTGTAATGAGTTGTATTTGTAATCATTTGATCCTTGTAACATAAGCTATGTGTTCCTAAATATGGCTTTGATATCTGTTGTCTTTCCTGGTGTTGCACTTTTAATGGCCAGCAGTGTCATATATTATATTCATGAGTACAGGGCTAAAATTATATGCATGATTATAGTGCCTAACTATAATTATTAGTTATGTAATGCCTAATTATTCTTATTTGCCACAGAGGTCCGATAGGAGTCTGTCAGTTTAATACGCCATAAGATCTGTGAAGAAGGAGAGACATCAGCAGAAAGACAAACATCCATGTCTTAACTGGGGTTCGAACCCAGGTCTCTTTGATCAGTAGCCGAGAGCGCTAACCACTCGACGGAAGGGACTGCCTAGAAAGGGTAAAAGGAAAATGCCTTTCGTCACGTTTGGTGCACTGATAACTTTTCACGTTTTCTAAAAGTGCAATACCAGGAAAGACAAGAGATATCAAAGCTACATTTAGTGAATACATAGCTTACATTACAAGGATCGTTCTATTTTGTTGCGATCTTAAGCATCCACGGCAATTCCCGATTCCACCTGACGGTACTACCAGTTATGGAAAGCCGTGACTATCTTGAGCCGGGGGCAAGAATGCGCCATATAGACGCACCTCAACCCCGACCTCACATGGCAGCAGTCCTACAAAAGGAAAGCTAACCACCGGAAGAAACCTAACTTTAATCTGTTCGCCGGTTAGCCATGGACAAGGATATATAGATCCGAGTTCGTTCGGCATCCGGGGTGGAGACTCTTAGTGAAGCCCAGACTTTTGTGAGGGCTCATGCCTACTAGGCAGGCTCAGACCGTTCGGGAGAGCCCTTGAACTTGCTCACACAGAGCACCTGAGGTTGAGGCCTAAGACACTGTCACCGTCCAACTGGTCGTCTGACCGGTTGGCGATGTCGTCGTCCTCGGTTGGTCTTGGCTATGTCCAACCGGGGGACCAATCCTGTCGGCACAGCCTTCGACCGGGTTGCTGGGCCCGAAGCCCCCCCCCCCCACCACCATGTCAAGGTGGTCCCCTATTGGGGGGGGGGACTTTACAAGTATCAAATGATTATAAATACAATTCGGTTAGACTTGTGGAATACAAAGAAATCAGTATCTTGTGAAGCTACCATGAGCGGCAATAACCGCTGCTACACAGTCCGGCATTGAGATAATGAAGTGTTGGATGTGTGTTTGCGGAATTTCAGTCAATGCAGTTTCGATAAGTAGCCAAAATTCATCTGTTGTAGCATCTGCTGGTGTCTGGTGTGCTAGTCGTCGTGAGATCATGCACCAGACATGTTCAATTGGGAACAGATTTAATGAATGTGCAGACCATTGGAGAAGTGGCACATGGTGCCTATCCAGGAAATGTTGAATGATGCATGCCACATGTGGTCGGGCATTGTCCTGTTGGTAAATGGCACCAAGAGAGCCCCTGAAGATCAGTTACGACCACAGGCTCCAACACATCAGTGCTGTAACACCGGCTGTTCAAAGTACCTGTAATGCGTACGAGGCATGTGCATGAGTGAATTCCAATGGCACTTCATACCATAATACCAGGGGCCAGACCTGAATGGCACTGCATCATGCATGTTTCACTGAGCCTGTCGCCGCAGTACCACTAGATACGGATTTTTCCATCATGGTGCTGCATACTGAAGCCGGATTCATCCGAAAAGACGATGCGATGCCATTCGCACATCCATGCATGACGTTCTTGGCACCATTGCAGTTGCATACACGTGTGCTTTACAATCAATGGTAGCCGAAGCAATGGCTTCTTAACAAAGATGCCCTGATGCTGCAGACACTGGTTGATGTGCAACACACCCTAACTGTTGAGCTAAGGTGTGTGAGTGGCTGTAAGCGTTAAAGACTTGAATGTTGTCTGCTGTTATGCCCCCACTGAGGATGCCGATGAGGATGAGAAGGATATGTTTTATGAACAACTTCAGGATATTTTGAATTCTGTCAAGAAAGGAGATATTACCCTTGTTCTTGGTAACTTCAATGCCAAAGTTGGTACTGACTCTGACCTTTGGGGAGGAGTAATAGGCCCTTTTGGTATTGGTAGCTGCAATGGCAATGGGCAACGTCTCCTACAGGTAAGTCAACTCAATGGATTCAGAATAACTAACACTTATTACAAACACCGCGACATACATAAGTACACATGGGTTTCACCTGATGGGCTGCATAAGAATATGATTGATTACATATTAATTAACAGCAAATGGGCTAGTTCTGTTGGGAATACCAGGGCATAATAGGGGAGCTGAAATTGGATCTGACCATTACCTTATTAAAAGTGTCTTGCAACTTAAACTTAAGAAGTGTTGTGCTAAGGTTAAAAAATTTACTTTTAATACTGAAGCTCTGAAAGACCCAGTTATAGCCAAAGCTTACCATGATAGGTTACTTAGTCATTATGACAATCATGGTATGCTTACTACTGAAGTTGAGGAAGAATGGGATCATTTTAAACAGGCTTTTTTGGACACTAACAGTACTCTTTTAGGAAAAAAGGAGCAGAAGAGTCAGAATTATCTGAGTGATAAGGCACTTGAGCTTATTTTGGAAAGAAAGAACTGCAGGAATGTCCTTAATCAATACCCTACTAGTCCTAATAGAAAGCATTACAGAGAACTTAATAAACGTGAAAAGATCAGTTAGCTGCTGATAAGAATCTTTGGCTTGATGGTTTGGCTGACAAAGCCGAGGAAGCAGTTAGACAGCACAACGGCAGAGAGCTGTACCAGATAGCTAATGTTTTGCGTGGTAGAAAACGGACAGGCATACAAGGATTGAAGGATAAACAAGGTAAGGTTATAGAAGGGGAGAATTCTGTCATGGCTAGGTGGGCTGAGCATTTCAGTGATGTTCTAAACAATGTAGTTAGTTCTACTCCCATTGTTTGCAATGATGATAGATGCATTGGTGGCTTTAATGTTGGCCCTATAACACAATCTGAAGTTATTTTGGCTGTATCTAAACTTAAACTACATAATTCTCCAGGGGTAGATGAAATTACTACGGAAATGCTTAGAGCTGGGAATGTTTCGGTTACCATTTGGATGACTGAAATTCTGAATATCTTTTATGATAAAGGCATGGTTCCTAAGGATTTTACCAGAGCTATTGTTATCCCTATTTTCAAAAAAGGTGATCGCAGTTCTTGTGATAACTATAGGGGTATCAGCCTACTCTCTGTTCCAGGTAAAGTTCTTTCTATGATTGTGCTTAATAGAATTAAGAATCTGGTTGACAGTCAATTGCGTGATGAGCAATGTGGATTCAAAAGTGGTAGGGAATGTGTGGATCAGATATTTTCACTTAGGCAGATTCTTGAGAAATGTTTAGAATTTCGGAAACCTTTGGTTGCTAGCTTTGTTGATTTCAAAAAGGCTTTCGAGTCTGTTGATCGTCATAATTTGTGGTTGATTGTGAAATCATATGGTATATCAGACAAGTTAGTTAACATAATGAAAACTCTCTATAATAACACTGAGTCATGTGTGAGAGTTGGTAAGGCTTGTAGCAATTGGTTTAGCATTACTTCTGGTGTTCGAAAAGGGTGCATTTTGTCTCCTTTTCTCTTTAGCTTGGTTATTGATTATGTTATGCGAAATTCACTTCAAGGGAAAGATTTTGGCCTTAAATGGACTGGAGATAAGAAAATTTCTGATTTAGATTATGCTGATGATTTAGCCCTTTTGGCAAATGATGTTGATGAGATGAACTCTTTCATTCGAGCTGTTGATGAGACTGGTAGTAGAGTAGGTTTGGTTATAAACAGAGAGAAAACTAAAGTGATGAAAATTGGTCAGGCAGGCTGTGATTCAGTTAATCTGAATGGTTGCAGTCTTGAGCAGGTGTCACAGTTTAATTATCTTGGGAGCTATGTAACAGATACTGGTGATGTGCGGCATGAGATTAACAGACGAATAGGGATTGCTGCTGGAACTTTTAAGAATCTGTGGAGAGTGTGGAGAAATAGGCGTATACACCTAAAGACTAAAATTAGACTGTATAATAGTTTGGTTCTTTCTAGGGTTAGTTACGGTAGTGAAACTTGGACACTTTGTAAACAAGGTAACAGGAAACAAGATGCTTTTGATTCCAGATGCTTACGCAGTATCTTTGGCATTAGGTGGTTCAACTTTGTAACTAATGATGAGGTTAGGCAAAGGAGTCTGCAACCTCCTTTAAGCAGCATATTGTGCAGAGAGAGACTCCGAAGGTTTGGCCATGTTGCCCGTATGAATAATTATAGGTTGGCGAATAGGGTTATGAACAGTGTGCCTAAAGCAGCACTGTTCTTAACTTAAGCCTCCTTTAAGCAGCATATTGTGCAGAGAGAGACTCCGAATTGGTTTGGCCATGTTGCCCGTATGAATAATTATAGGTTGGCGAATAGGGTTATGAACAGTGTGCCTAAAGGCCTCAGAAAGAGGAGGAGACCAAGGATGCGGTGGGCAGACAATGTCAAACAGGACCTTGTTAGAATTGGTGTGCAGTGGCCAGATGCAGTAGATGTAGCTCAGGACAGACTTGCTTGGAGAACTAAATTGCACGGTCTGGTTGGACCTTCGTAACCCATGGCTGCTTAAGGATGATGATGACGATCATTCACAGACATGCGCACGAAATGTCTGTGTTCGTCTGTGTGACAGGGCCATTGAGATCCCTCAGTCCGTGAGTTCGTTCCTTCTCTACCTACTGACGCCATATTCTCATCACCTTGGCAGCATTCCGTCCAACACGAGCACCGATGTCTCAGTACGATAATCCGCCTTCCCGTAATCCCACAATTCTCCTTCTGTCAAAGTTAGAAATCTGGTCGTATGGATGCCATATTCTTCGTTGGGGCATACTTGATTCTTTAGTGTGCAAGAACTGCGAGCAAACACAATTCCAGAGCTTTACACCGGCTCTTTGTAATCTCCTCTTATACCGCTTCCAATGGGCGTTACTGTCACACATGATGTGCGTATGTGCTGTGCTTTGAATCATTTGCATGTTCTCTCATGGGGTACCCATCTTGCATATTTCGGGACAATCTGATGAGTTCTTCCTGGTGTTACACTTTTAACGGTGTATAAAAATGCAATTTACGCACTATAATCACTATAACAGATTTTCTACATTTTGCTCGAGTAAAGTGGCGTTAGATATGGTAAAAGACGGGTTTAGAAGAAGTAAAGGTATGTTAGAAATGTTAAGGTAAGGGTTAACATGAGCTTAGAAAGCGTAAAATGTGCGTTGAACTCAAAGAGGTTTAAAACCGCTGGTATAGAGTAAGGTAAACGAACAGAATTGCAAAACCAAGATGTAGATTGACATGATTACGATCATTTATCTTCAGTATCATTTTATCAAAAAAGCTTATTTTAAAATATCGCATGCGTGCTATGAAACAGACTTTATACCTCAAAAGTAATGAGTCATTTTAGTTATTTAAAAAAAGTTTGAAAAACGAATATTTACTGCTAGCTATATTCCACCAAACGTTTCGCGCGAAAGCTGTCCATTAATAACTTTCCCGTTTTTCGCGAAATGCCTGTTCATTGATAACTTTCCCATTTGGTGCGAAACCTTCCTCCATTGAAAACGTTTCCCGTTTGGAGCGAAATTACTGTCCATTGAGAGTTTTTCTCGTTTGGTAGAAAACCCGTGTCTACTGATAACTTTTCTAGTTTGGTGCGAAACCCGTGTCCATCGATAATTTTTCCGTTTGGCGCGGGAAACCCGAACTCCTGTCCATTGATAACTTTTCCCGTTTGATGTGAAACCTGTGCTCATTGATAAACTTTTCCCTTTTGGCGTGAATCGATAACGTAAAAATTCCATTCATAAAATCAAGGTATTCGAGATGAAGCAAATTCCTTTCAGAGATTTCGATCCTTCGCAACGGATTTAATCCCGACGCACGACAGAAGAACTGTTGTAACTCAACATATAGGAAACCTTCACACCAAATTTGGAACAAATATCTGCGGAATTAATGAGCACCGAAATCTGTCACTGTGCAGTAATATGAGAAAAATATGACACCTTTTCCATGAAGTCACCACGGATGCACAAGATAGCCGAATCCGATTGGTCGGTCGCCCGTCTGGATAGGCCAGTTATTTAATATGATGATGATTTTTCATTGTTTTTAAAAATATGGGAAAAAGAAAGTGAATATTTAGATTGACATTTGCACATGAGACCTTCAGTTTTTAGCAGAATGTTCAAAGCATTTAAAACAGTTGGGTTGGGTTGTTTTACCTCTGAGCGGCACTTTTTTGCACACCAAGGGCTAAATGGCCAGGTCACATGGACCCCGAAGGCTCAGAGAAGGTTGGGGGAGGGGACCCACTGGAACAGCTGTTGGGAGACAGATGGTAGCCTCCCGTCAAGGCCATCCAGCGTGTTCTTTAACGTGCACAGGGTATGGCTCTCCCGCACACGGGGCCACGGCTTAACGTCCCATCCGACGGACGGCGGCCTTTCCAAGCCCATCGGTGTCCCCTACTGACCGTGGGCAGGGCGGGGAATTTTGCGGAAATAAATCTCAACGCTGACCCAGCTGGGACTCGAACCTGGGAACTACAGTTTACGAGCCTGGCGCGCTACCGACTGAGCCACCCCCGCCCCCATTTAAAACAGACATACTTATTACGCACTATTGACTCCGCTTGGAACGTTTGTATCTCCTAAACTTTCCCATTAGCAAGCAAATTTTTTAAGTATATATAGATTTCTCACTACATATGATGTGAGAGAGACTAGTGAAAATCGAAAAATTTGTAACTTTTGTTTTAAATGCCATAATTATGATGCAGGGCATTCTTTCAGTTCTTTTAGCATCGAAAAGTTGAAAAAATCTAAAGGGAAAACTAAAAGAAAAACAAGGTAAGATTCCTTTGGTATTTGCATACGTATTTTTTTGTCGTCTTAATGAGTAGCTGGCCAAGTTGTTAGCGTTTCGGGCTACAGATAAAAGTACCTGGGTCCGAACCCAAGTAGAGCATGAAAGCTTCTTTACTTATTATAAAGATGAGTTAGGGCTCTGTGTTTTGAGCCCGATTCCACCTGAACCATTTGAACAGTGGTCGAGCACGAACCGGATTTGGGGAAAAATCTCTCTAACGTATCATAAGACATATGAACTGAAATTCATGTCACTAATCGTTTTTTTTGTTCCTATATTATTAATCAAAATCATTTTATGACAAAATTAAAATACTGATGGTATTTGGAACGAAAAATATTAGAAAGACTAGAAGAAAATGGAAGTTCAGGGGGTAACATCATTACAAATGCAAAGAGCCATTCATTTACGGTATTAAACCTAGCGAATAGGTAAAAAAGTAATGAAAAGCCTCATGTTACTCATTTTTGATTGCTAAAAATTGAATAAAATGTTGACATTATAATGAATTTTTTTATTATTTTTTTTTCGCGATTAAATAATAAAAATCCCTCATGCATCTTCTTGTCACATAGGTTTAGACAGCAGCTTGTCAGTTTAATACGACATAGGATAAGGTCTGTGAGGATGGCGGGACCTTCTCCGGGGCTCGAACCCAGATCACGTTGATCATGCCAAGCACACTTAAAATTTGCGAAAAATATTTGAAATTTCAATTATTCTCATCCGGAGCTTGTATGATCCTGAAGAGTCTGTGGTATTTTGAGATCGGCAGATCCTAAGCCCAAACCCATCTCTAATTTGTTGTATTGTCTTTCTGCTGAGTGAGATCTAGCTTTAACGCGTCCTAGAAAAGACCTGCGAGGAAAGCGAGACCTCAGCAGAAAACAATACCTTCTTATAGGGCGTATTAAACAGACAGGTTCCTTGTTAGACCTCTATAGCAAGCAGCTGATTGAGGGATGCTCTTTTTTAAACAGCATTCTTGAAACAACACGTTTGTCAATTTTCCTCCCTTAGGTATTGAATAAATGGAGTTTACCAGTCTCTCCCTTAAGTTGATTTCTTTTGTTGTCTGTTCTAGTGATTTGCTACTTGTGAAAGTATGAATTCCTACACATTTTTAGTATCGTTTTCCCATTGTGACAAAGAAAGCTAGAGGTTATCCTCGTTTTGCTGCTGAAAAATGCGACTGAGATCCATCTGTCCTCGATCACCATTCCCCATTGATTACTCTTTGGGTCTTTGTCTCTTTAAGTCCTTTTTCTGCTACCTTGCGATGGTCAACATTTCAAAGGTTGAATGAAACATTAAGACTGCTTCTTTTATTTGTCTCTTCCCCACTCTTATCTCGTGCTCACACGGCTAAATTGTCTCACCCTTATCAAATATTCAAGATCATCAGTCATTTCCATCATCTGTTACACAACTTGCGAGATTATTGCACTAAGATACTTGTTCTCGAGCCTAACCTCAATAGAATTAAGTCACCACCCAACTCACCAATTTTTATCTCTATAGTTTTCTCTCTATTTCATGCCATCGTGCTTTCTCTCTATTTCACGCCATCACGCTCTCTCTCTCTCTATTTCATGCAGTCATGCTCATCATCATTTTCAATCATGAAGTCTACAATATTTACCAGCCTTATCAACAATTCTATTGAACGTTCAGCTTAGAAACATCTTTTGAGAAAAAGTTGTATGTTTGAACAATTTTTTTACTCATCAATATACTTATAAATTCCACCAATACAATGGAAAATAATTTGAAGGTTTCTATTTCAATCACCAATAAAAATAACTCATGGCATAATGTGTGCAGATACCGAAATTTGTTTACAAGGAAAAAAAATCTTGTTAATCAAATCAACCATCTCTGAGCTCTCGAGGTCCTTGTGACCTGGCCATTTAGCCCAGAGTGGGCAAAAAGATGCCGCTCTATGCATACATTGCGTCTGAGAGCAACCATTCGTTGAGGAACACACGACTATAAAAAATACATTAAAATTAGGTAATTTATTTTTACCATCATACTAAGACCTTTGGTCGCTAGCTTTGTTGATTTCAAAAAGGCTTTCGACTCTGTTGATCGTCATAATTTGTGGTTGATTGTGAAATTATATGGTAAACCAGACAAGTTAGTTAACATAATGAAAGCTCTCTATAATAACACTGAGTCATGTGTGAGAATTGGTAAGGCTTGTAGCAATTGGTTTAGCGTTACTTCTGGTGTTCGACAAGGGTGCATTTTGTCTCCCTTTCTCTTTAGCTTGGTTATTGATTATGTTATGCGAAATTCACTTCAAGGGAAAGATTTTGGCCTTAAATGGGCTGGAAATATGAAAATTTCTGATTTAGATTATGCTGATGATTTAGCCCTTTTGGCAAATGATGTTGATGAGATGAACTCTTTCATTCGAGCTGTTGATGAGACTGGTAGTAGAGTAGGTTTGGTTATAAACAGTGAGAAAACTAAAGTGATGAAAATTGGTCAGGCAGGCTGTGATTCAATTAATCTGAATGGTTGCAGTCTTGAGCAGGTGTCACAGTTTAATTATCTTGGGAGCTATGTAACAGATAATGGTGATGTGGGGCATGAGATGAGCAGACGAATAGGGATTGCTGCCGGGACTTTTAAGAATCTATGGAGAGTGTGGAGAAATAGGCGTATACACCTAAAGACTAAAATTAGACTGTATAATAGTTTGGTTCTTTCTAGGGTTAGTTATGGTAGTGAAACTTGGACACTTTGTAAACAAGATAACAGGAAACTAGATGCTTTTGATTCCAGATGCTTACGCAGTATCTTGGGCATTAGGTGGTTCAACTTTGTAACTAATGATGATGATGACTAAGATGTCTGACACGAGCCTGTCAATATAATGCACCATTAAGAACAATCCGATATTATTGACATTCACGCAAAGTTTGTTTACAATCGAAACTGTTAACAATTAAAAAATGCGTAAACAAAGCAGGGTACCAAATTTTTAATTCCGTTCAACGTTACGAATAATTGAAGCTATTGTTATTGTTACTAGGATCTATAACAGGTGTTCTATCTGTGAAATAAGGCAGATTAGTAGTTTGTAGCGGACAGGAATGATAACTTTTAATATCTAGATGAAGATATCAAAATTCATTAATAATAATTATTATTCTATTCTATAATGCTCATAATATTGTGAAGAAGGTTATTGGGAAATAATTCTACTCGGATTTCTAAAACAATAAATCAAAGGTATCTGCAGCTTTCCCAATTGATTCTTGATTACTTTACATGTTGAATCAAGTTTTGAAATCAAGAGGCACCATCTGCAACTCATTTTTAAAGGTTATTTTATTAATTGCCACATTTTTAAAAAAATAAGGCTGGAAAGGTGAACACGGCTTTCCCATTTCTTAGTATCGGAGCAATGCATTGGGCTTTTGGTCAAACTGGATGTTCAATGTTCTTTTGCGAAGAGAAACGTCTTGATTTAAACGAAAATTAATGTCAGGGAGTGAATGGTGAGCAATTGTAACGCAAATAATTTTTATCGGCTTATCTAATTTCTCAATTTGATCTCAATTTTAAATTCCTCTGGAGATTCTTTTTTCCCTTCGAATTTTAGTACTAAAATATTTTTTTTTTAATTTTTAAGAAGAAAATTAGAATCAATTTTGTTATTTTCAAAATTAAGTGTTTAAAGGGTGACGATAGCTTGAGGGTGTTCATTTAGATATTTGCTGATCAATTTTGCTCGCCGTTCAAGTGAAGTAGCTGTTACTGTGCGTTTTCGGAGTGTCGGTAGGAAAGGTGTTGGGGTCGAAGTTAGAATTAACTCCTCTTATTGGCGCTAGGCATGTCATCCACAGTGGGGCTAATTTAAATAATTCCCTATATTTTAGCTGCAATGGAATTTAATTTACCCAATACTAAATTGTTTGAGATTATATTAAAGTTTCAATTCGTAAAAAGCCTTGTTTCACTTTCAATTTAGGATTATTGAAAAACAAAAACTATATTACCTCCCTATTCGTTTAATGGTTTTACTTTTCCAGTTAAAGCAATACATTTTTAATTAAAAATTCCTCTTTGTTTGATCATATCGTAGAATACCGATTATTTTCAGTGTGCTAATGAATACATTCGCTAATTACATGTGAATAGCAATAGATCTGAAGCAATTCCATCATATCAGGTTTTAATGATACGTTTTTCATACGCAAAAATAATTCCATAACTTAATATCGCTGTGGGTGAAATGTCAAGAGGGATGATCAGGATAGTTAAAATAATGATCTGAATTAGGATAAGGAAAACAGAAAAATTTACAGAGTTTTTTATAGTTTTGTAGATGTTGCCCCAGGAAAGTTTGCAGGTACATGGGTTTTAAGTGGTTAATAATTAAAATGAGTCTAATCTTATTAGCTAATTTTAGGGGAAAGATAGCTATTAAGGGAAAGTGGGGGGGGGGGGGGTATCTGTCGTGAAATAAATTGTGCAGTTCAACTATGAAATTTCGATCTATTCATTTTGTCACTGTTTATTTCATTTTCCGATTATATCATACGTGCAAGGGATAAGAAATCGAAATCCGTTTTCTAGGATTTTTGATTAATTTAAATCGTACGATAATCACCACAAATGCAGAAGCGAAGTTTGTTTTTTCGAACAGAAGCAGCAATTGTTAAGAGCATTCGTGAAAATGGAACGATATTTCGTTCTCGTACTGAAAAATTACAGATTTCGAAATTGTAATAATTCTTCTCTTTTATAAGTATTTTATATAATTTCATCCGAATATTTTTTAAACAATTATTTTTAATATATATCCCTATTGTACCGAAAAAATACAATGGAACTAAATGAACTGAAAAGAGAACTCCTACTTTAGCAACAACTAATGGATTTGTGTTTTCCATGAAGAAATAGTAAAGTAAAAATGCAGTGAATAAAAGCTAAGATTTCCAGGCAAAAATGACTGCCATCAAACATTTTGTGAAGAAATGTGGCTGAGACTATTTTGAAGATCTTAAACACATTTATTTAAATCTAGCCTTTAAACAATATTCCTAGAGTATTAAACGAGATATAGAGGTGTAAACCTTTCAGAGCAGCAATATGTTCTAAGCAATTTATCAAAAATATAGTTATTCGAAATAATTTTTTCCTGTTAATTTCAAATGTTGTATGTTCAAACTTCCATAGCTTTTTAAATATTGAAGGAAAATTGTTGAAAAAAATTGATATTTTCAACGTATTGATTTAGATCTTTAGTTTATCTTTTGCCACATTTTACCATATAATGTTTATTTTAAAAGTTATAGAACTTCGAAATAAGCGTCCCATAGACATAGGCATGAAGTGTGGTTGTCATATTTCAATGATCACTCAGCGTATAGTTGTGGAAAAATACTTCAATTTCAAACTGGAGTAACTCTTCTTCGAAGCTCTACAGCAAATAAGAAAAGTAAAAGCAAAAATGAAATAAACGGTACCTAGATTGTCTGGAAAGGAAAACGCAGGTATGGAGTACACATTCGGATCTCTTTAAATTTCTCAAATCTTCGACAAAATATTGATCAAATTACCATTTCGAACAAATTTCTGCTTCTAATAAATTTCTCCGGGCGAAATTCCATCAAACAAATTTTCGCTTTTAACAAAAGTCCGTTAAGCAAATTTCCGTTTCGAACAAATTTCAGTTTGGAACAAATTTCCGTCGATCAATCGTCAGATCCCATTCTAACGCTCCTTTCTTTTTTTAACGTCTCTTTACTCTTTCTAACTCCTCCTTTTAGACTTTCTAAAGGTCCCTTTACTCTTCCTAAAATGCACTTTTCCCTTTGTAAAGC
The DNA here is from genome assembly GCA_038380435.1 of Ryuthela nishihirai. Classification (NCBI taxonomy): domain Eukaryota; kingdom Metazoa; phylum Arthropoda; class Arachnida; order Araneae; family Heptathelidae; genus Ryuthela; species Ryuthela nishihirai. The sequence continues at coordinate 37,624,568 of JAWZYU010000014.1, forward strand.
CCCCTTTTACCCTTTCTATCACTCCTTTTACTATATCTAATTCTCCCTTTACCCTTTCTAATGCCCTCTTTTATTATTATAACGCTCCACTTTACTCTTTCTAACACCCCCTTTTAACATTTATTGCACCCCTTTACTTTTTGTAGTGCGCTGCTTTTACTCCTTTCTATTATCTCTGTGCTCTTTCTAAAGCCCACTTTTCTCTTTCTAACACCTCCATTTACCATTTTGCACTATTCATTTCATTTTCTCGATTATTTCTTACGTGTAAGAGACAAGAAATCGAAATCCATTTTCTAGGATTTCGGTTAATTTAGAACGTATGATAATTCCCACAAATACAGAAGCCAAGTTTAATTTTTTGTACGGGAGCAGCAATTGTTAAGATCGAGCATCCCTGAGAATGGATCCGAATGCCGTTCCCGTACTGAAAAATGACAGATTTCGAAATTTTAATATTTCTTTTTTTAAGTAAGTCGGAGCTGACAGTAAACCCACTAACATAAAACTAATTCAAGCGAAAAACACAAAACAATAAAAAGTCTAAGATACAAAATATAATGATTATCATGCGTCATATTAATGATAAAAAAAGGATGTTGACAATGCTGTACGTACATGTGGATCGATCTGCTACCCTTATTCCGAAAAAATCGGTCTTAAAGATGGCGAAAATTTATCGCAAAATGTTGGCTCAGCATGGTGGATGATGCGTGAATCAACGCAAAGTCTAGGAGTGATAAATAAATTCAAGAACGGTAACGAAGTATTTAAAATTGTCGTTGTGTCGTGACACACAAAACATAGTGGCAGTAGAGGAGTTGATTCAAAACACATTGTCGCGTTTTGAATAAATTACTGTGGCTTTTAATGCAGTTTCGAAAAGTGGGTATTCGTTGGACATTACTTGAAATTGAATTGGGGCATTACTTGAAGAAACGAGAAACCGTAACAAGTGTAAAGTACTGTGATGAACTTATAAACCATTCAAAGCAAGCAATTGGGAAAATGTCGCAGTTTGTTATCCTCGGGCATGATCCTGCAACAACACCCTCTCTAAAGTGGAACAGATTCAGGAGATGAAGTTTGATGTGTTACCTCAAGCTCCATATTCACCACACTTAACTCCAGGCGATTTACCACTTTTTTTTGGTCACTGAAAGAAGCAATAAATGAAGCTAACTTCTATTCGGATGAAGAAGTAAAAAACAATGGCATCCGAGGTTTTCCAACCATCAGCCACAAAACTACTCTCTCTCAGTCTAGTCCTTAGTTCGTCGGTGAGAGAAAGAAGCGTATCAAACCTAATGGAGAAAAAAAATTGGAAACTGACGTGAATGTTTCCTTTTTGTTTAAAAAAGTAGCTTTTTATATTACTATTGGAGTTTTTATCTGAATGACTTGGGTATAATTACAATTCGTTTTTAAGTAATGAGAACAGAACCGACGTGATTTTTTATTTCGTTTTTGAAATGATCATCCCATCTAGTTATAACAGAGGTTTCTTCATTTCCGGTAAATTTTGCCATTTTGCGCATCATTATAAGCTTTTCCGATAGACAATGTTTACTATTTGGACTCTCTAACGATATTGCTATCTAGAAGATATCACTGTATGTATCTGTCCTGCTATCAAACCAACGAATCGTTGAGCTGGGGCTGGTTGAGTATGTAACGTTCAGGATTGTATTTGTTGGTACGAATCCCAGTGTTTTTTTTTAGATATTTCTTCACTAAATCGATTCTCTTGGTAAAGATTTATCTTCGGTGCCGAGTGGTTAGCGCGCTTGGCTACTGACCTAAGGGACCCGGGTTCGAGTCCCGGATTAGGCATGGATCTGTGTGTAGCTTTTCTGCTGAGGTCCTGCCATCCTCTCAGATCTCCTACTGTGGCATATAAACTGACAGGCTCCTGTCAGACCTCTGTGGCAAGCAGCTGCTTGAGGGGGTATTTATTTTTCATTTTTTTTTCTCTTTTCTGACTGAGGACAGGGTGGGAACTTTGCCCTCTCTCTGAAAGTGGATACGGAAAGACTTGGAAAGTCCTTCGGCTGGGATGTAAAACAGTGGTTCCGTGTTCAGGAGTCTACCATCCGTCTCCTAAGAACTGTCCAGTGGATCCTCTTTCCCAACCTTCTCTGAGCCTGCGATCCCCTTGTTGACCTGGCGATTTAGTTCACAGCATGCAAAATGTACGTCTCAGAGGTAAAACAGCCTAAATCCTCAATCTTCTCCGAATCCTTGTGGTCCTTGTGACCTGACTTTTTAGCTCATTGTATGGAACAAAACATGCCACTCAGAGGTAAAACGATCGAACTCTGTTAATTTTCCGTCCGAAAATGAGTAAATGCTGCAATGAAAAAAATTCCAAATTGCAATGTTATTAAAATAGGAATGCAAAAATTATTCGAAAAACACGTATATATTAAAGTCATATTGGTTAAAATATCGTAAAATTTGAAATGGACAAAATACCAAAAAACAATATTTTATTCTTAATGCAAAAAGATAAATCTAAAGAGATCCCAGAAGTTGATGAACATCAATCTTAGGACGCAATGTGATTTCAAATCCACAACCAATGATTTTTCTACTCTTCTAACCAGGGTTTCATATTAAGATACTGAAGTATCCAGGAGACTATTGGAAGCAAGTCGATCATATTTATTATCTTCTTTAAAAAAGATAATTGTGAATTATCTCTCCTTTTTTCTATGCACCTTATATCGGCACCCATTCAATCAGATATTGTTGTCGGAACACTTTCATAACTTGTCACTATTTACTTTTAAAGATATCAGTTGTTAGGAGACTACTTATTGAGTCGATTTCTGTTACTAAGTCAACAGCAGCCATGTCTTATCTATCGAACAATGTCTCAGTGATTCTGATGACAAAGTTCAAGAAACGATTTTGTTACAGTCACCTGAACTATCTCATTCCGTGCGATTTCTTACTGTAATTCGCAATTTTTAATTCATGTTCACTCTGATTTCAAGGATTAAACTCATTGGAATATTTATTGAAACTTTTTATTCCCAAGAAGTGCTTCTATTTGTCATGCTTCTAAGCCATGCTGGTGGTACAAGCTTTGGGCATGCATAAGCCTCCTCGCATAATTTATTTACGGATAATGGAAAGTTTGCTGTATTGTCATTTCTAAAATGCACTTATTGAGAAATTAAGGCGTGTGAACCATTTCTTTGCATTATTACTTTTCTTGTTGCCTTTTGCGGATGGTAATTGGTTTAAATCAGTGCTACTCAATTACATTTTGAAGTTCACTAGATTTTCTCCCTTTCCAAAGGGTTCAGTCGGTAGTCGTAATATGTAGATTACGAACCTGGGGCGACTTCTAGTCCAAAATTTGTATAGGGCGGGAGTTACTCAGTCGGTAGCTCGCCAGGCTCGTAATTTGTAGTTCCTAGTTCGAGTCCAACCAGGGCTAGTGTTGAGATTTATCTCCACAAAACTCACAGCCATTGGCCATTAGAGGACACCAATAGTGTTTGAAAAGTCACTGTCTCCTGGATGGGACGTTAAGCCGTGTCCCAGTACTGGAGAGCCATACCTTGTGCACGTTAAAAAACACTCTGGATGACACTAATAGGAGGATACACATGTCTCCTAACAGCTGTCCAACAGAAGCTTTCCCTCATATTTGTCTAAGCACTTGGGGTATTTGTGACCTGGTCATTTAGCATATTGTGTTTAAAAAAAAAGTGCCACTCAGAGGTAAAATAATCCAACCCTCTTATCAAACCTTAGCCCTTGGGGTCTTTATGACTTTGCCATGCGACTTTGCTATTGCGTGCGAAAAAGTGTCCCTCAGAGGTGAAAAAAAGCAAAAGTTACTTTTTTTTCATATTTCTTTCCTGTAAACAAATTTTTCTCTTTTATTTTGGTTTTATTTTTCGCAGATTCCAATTTTTTTTTTTGCTAGGCAATATGTGGCTTTGCAGGCGGACATTCGGGTAACCCTGATTTAAATCCACAGAGGCGTGGATTGCAATCGTCGCTTGATAAGAATATTATTTCCAAGATTTAAATGCAAAATAATTTAATCTTCCTTCGCAACCTTATTAAATTGTCCGTGGTAGGGAACCCGTGTATAGGGTTGTTTAACCTCTGAGCTGGAATATAAATAATATTTTATGCTCACAATGGGCAGGTCACAAGTCTCCCCAAAAGACCAGAGTTGGTTAGAGGATCCTCTGAACTGATGTTATCTCCCCGTCATGGCCATCCAGGGCGTTCTTTAAGGTGAAAAGGCATGACTCTCTGCATGTGGGGGTACGGCTTAACTTTCTATCCGATGGATGGCGGGGTTTCCAATTCCATCGGGTCTCTTTTTTCAACGAAGATTAACGTAGGTAAATATCAATGATGGCACAGTTGGGACTCGAACCTGGGAACTGCAAATTTCTAGCTTGGCGAGCTGCCGACTGGGCCAATATACTTTCGTGCGAGAAAGGCGAACCCCAAATAGAAAGATAACACAGGAAAAAAAAAACATTTATACTTTATATGAAGCTCGAACCGAGGTTCCTTTGGTCAATAGCCAGGTACGATAAATATATATATATAGGCAAAATTATTCAGAATTTTCAGAAAACAAAATAGCCGAAAGTTGTGGAAATAATATAATATTTTTACATCAAAAAATAGTGAAATCTTGTGCTTTTTATTTTTAGGTATTTTTAATATAAACTTTGTAGAAATCGTTTCGTCCACATCAAAATGAACTGGTCAGTTCATAAAGTGCCATTTGAAAGTGTCCTTGATCGCCAAAGTACCATTGAAAGAGAATTTAAATGCAAAAGTGCGATCCTGAATATGACGGAATTTTAATATTTTGTATTATAAACTTGTTTTTAACTTAATCCAGTTTATTTAAAAGTTGCCATTTCAGAAAGTTTTATTCTTATTTAAATGCGAAGATCAGCACTGATTTCAGGAAAATATAATCTGCTGGACTCTTGATGAACAATTTACAATTATACCAGACACTCTACAGCAAAACTTTAAACTGAATCGTTCTATCGCGTAACACCTTTTCAGCTGTCAATCAAGACTATACAAAACCAAACCGTTTTCTGTTGAAATTTCCCCAAATCCTGCACTTCGGCATAATGGCGTGGGGGATAAGGGATAAATCCATTTCAAGTACCCAGGTGCTTACCGTATTTTCTTCCGCTTTTTCCACATTTCTGGAAAAAAAGTATTATCCAATCAGAGATTGCCTGTCTTGAGTGCACCCACTGCACGAAGCGTGGGCTTCAGTGAGGGAGAAATAATGGCTCAACGATTCCACTCAGTATACGTTCTAAAAGCGCACATGTTCAGGATGATTCTTTCCGTTTCCTCTTCATCTGTCGTGTAGAGATCTCCCCCTTTTAATCTGTCTCACCCGAATGGAACAATTAGAAACAATAGTATTTTGCGACCAGTTCAGAAACAGGGAGCCAATTCCCTTTGCTTTTGATTGTTTAGTCGCCTCTGTGTACTGAGTGTAGTGAGCGTTGTATCGTTTAAATAGAGGCCATTAAGGTACTTATCGTGAGCAACAAAAGGTCACGCATTTATCGAAAGCCATTCAGTGGCAGGTCAGCTTCGGGGCAAGGAAACACGTTACAGGAAAGCGAACGTGATGTGGGTGTGTGATGATTAAGCACCTTTTAGGAGACGCTTTATCCGTGATGCAGAACAAATTTACTGCCATTTCGGCTGTATTCACAACTTGTCTGTCATTCGTGTGCCATTGTTTGACCAATAATTCCGTGATCATTGAGCGTATGGCAATGAAATGCTTATTTGTGTAAGCGCAGCAATTAAGCGCTGGTAAGGCACTCGTGAAAAGCGTGACGAATGCTAAGTGAAACATTGAGGGCAAAGTGGAGCTCAGTCTGATTTTAACCGATCTGTGTGAAACTGTATTGCTCATTTGGAGTATAGACGATGTAAAGATGAGAACATTATTTGATTTGTCGTTTACTGCAATTTAGATAGTTTCCAGTGAATCGAGAGCTTAGATTCCCTCGCAATTTGAACGATTTTTTTTAGGAAATTAGTAGTAATTATAGTCTGGCTACCAAGACAGAGGACTTCTGTCTTTATATGTTGTTCGAGAAATCAAGAGAAGCCAAAAGCTTGCAGGGATTAGCTCTTGATGGTCCAACGGTTAAGACGCCTGACATGCTTCTGAGAGACCTGGATTTGAATCACAGTCAAGACAGCCAACTTTCTCCAAATGATTATTTCAAGGTTATCACCATACTTGAATATGAGTATAATAAAAAAATAACTGGTATTGAGTATTTTAAGAGGTACTTTGATTTTGAGGTTTGGGGAATGCTGGTGCCTTACCATCCCAGTTTGCTGACATTATTCTTCAATACCTGATGGCTATAGGAGATACCTGTCAAGCACAAAAGGCAATGCCTTAAAAATATTGTTTAGCAAAATATGTTTATTGGTTATTGTCGAGAAACAGATGGAAAAACAGGCAGATTCATCTAAAGACTAAACTGAGGCAAAATACCTGGTAGTTTGGTCCTCACTAAAATTTACTATGACAGTAAAGCTTGATAACAAGGTAGCATGAAAGTATTCTATAGCAGTAAAACTTTGTAAGTGAAATGGCCGGAAGTTAGATGCTTTTAATTTAGATGCAGGAAGTTAGATGCTTTTAATTTAGATGCAGGAAGTTAGATGTTTTTAATTGTAATAGGTGATTTGATTCTATATATTATAGTTTGATCTTCATCAGAGTTTTTATGGAGGTAAAACTTGAACGCTTTGTAAGCAAGATAGCAGGAAGCTTGATGCTTTTGATGCTTATGCAGCATTTTGCATAATATGATGTTGAACTCTATAATATGCACAACACACAAGGAGAGTTTGTTCCTAGCTAAAGTTTTCTATGAAAATAAAACTTAACTTTTAGCAATCAAAACAGAAGGAAGCTTGATGCTTTGATTCCAGCTGCTTTGTAACATTTTGCGAAATAGTTTTATTCTGTAACATCTATCCGACGAATAGCAATCTTTCCAATTTCGTACAGTGGCTCATTCTCATCCAGGAAGCGAAAATTGCATTGGCAAGAAAATATTAACGAAGACACAGAGGGACTCGAACCTGAATTTACCACCATAGTGCGCTACCAACTGAGTCAACTCTATCTTCTCTCAAATGTGAGAAAAGAAATGAAAAACACAATTCTAACTCAACAAGTTGACTTTGACGGAATGCGATAAGAATCAACGAATCTTTCCACAACAGATGAAGTGCACGAAGCACTGAAATTATTCTTTCGCTAAATCCATGTTTTATTTCGTTCCAGAGGTGATTTGTGCTATTAAAAGTGAAAAACAATTTCTGAAAAAATAGGAAATAATTTTTTATGTGAATACTCAGTATACATGGTCATTATAAAAGAATACTTATAATTAAAAGTGATGTATTTTATTGCATAATTAAGCAACCAAAGAAATTGTGTTGGCAAAATGTTAAGAAACTTTCGTAATATTCAACTTACATCTACATTCATTTCAGCATGTCGGATATAACACTTCTAACAGCTGCAGTGATTCTTTCCTTTAAATACCGTATTTCTTCGATTCTTAGACGCACTTTTTTTCCAATACTGACGTCTCTAAAAACAGGGTGCACCTTTGAATCGATGGCATATTAGAATCGAATTTTTTTTTTCAAATTTTCCCATGCTTTGCACACGGCACTACACGTTTTGTTTTTACGCGGAAACCCCGCCTCCAAGTTTGACCGTTATCGCATTCTCCAATTCCATTGGAGAATAAAGTGGCGTGGGAATTTTCCCGCGCTTTCAAATGTGAAACCACCGTTATTTCATTATAGTGGAGTTCACTCAGCAACAACTAGGAAGTTGGAACCTGGCTGTTGACTGATAACCTTACGTTGACACCTTCTGGAAAGTTAAGAAAGCACCGGCATCAAAATTGACTGAATGGGTATCAACAGCTTGGAAGCTAATCTCAGAAAGAATAGGGCAGCACTCAGTTAAAAAATGTTGCATCACCAACGCTCTCGATGGCTCAGAAGACGACATACTATGAGATAATGGAGATAAAGACGGCTCAGAAGAATCAGATTCTGAATGTGAAGTAGACTGATATTGATTCAGATATGACGGCTCGGAAGAACCAGACTCTGATATTCATTCAGAAGGAAGTGATGAATAACATACCTACTGATTAATAAGTACTATTGTTGTTAGTAAATTAAATTTCATTATAATAAAAATATTTGTTAGATATATTTTAGAGTTTTATTTATTTTTTTTCCCCTAGAATAAAAGCTTTTTTTCTGTTGGTGGTACTGAAATTAAAGTGCGTCTTACAATCGATGTCGTCTTAGAATCGAAGAAAACTGGTACTGTAAATTCCGAATTTTTTCGGAAAAAAAAAACGATGCTTTTCATATATTCCTCAAAAAAATAAATCCCATGGTGCCAACTTCTCGGGAGCCATAATACCTATCTACTTCTGTACTCCCACGATTTCAAGTTCGGAATTTGACATTACATGTGACAATTACTCCATCATGTTAAACTAACTCCAAGCTGTCATAGCAAAAAAAGAAAACTTTGCGGGTTTTTTTGACATCTTACCTACACAATTACTTTCGTTGTTTATTTATTCATTAAAACCAACACTTTAAATCATGGGTATTATTTTGTAACGATCCTGTACTTGTGTTGATTTTATAACTTGACTCATCCGGCTGTCTATAGTACAACAAAAAAACAGACTTGCCAGAATAGTGAGCGTTACGAAACCAAACTTTTACTGTATTTGCCTCTAACAATTCCCACAGAGATGACATCACTCAACTATATATTCTTACACCATAATTATCTCGTCACATTGCGGGCGGAAGCGACAGTTAGCAAACGGTATGAGTCGACGGTTGCATTAGTGTGAGTCTCGTCGAGTGTGCAGCACTCAACAAAGAACGAATCGAAAACCCGTGACAATTCGGCAAGCGGTGAACAAACGCGACAAGTCCCTCATTATGAGGCCAATCCGAGTTTCCGCAGTTCGCATCGTTTACTTAACGCGTGACTGTGTAACCGATAACTTTTTTTTTTTGGAAAAAGGACACTTTTTCTTTATTCCTTTCCTTTTTGGAAGATCTTTTATCATCGTCGCTTATGAAAAGGAACCCGTTTTCGGACACAGAATGCATCGAGCTCAATTAAGTAAAGAGGAAATCACACTGAATAAACCTTTCACGCCACTTTCACGCTTTTCATGCTATTTGGTAGCAGCAATCATTGATCCAGGGTTGAATCAGGGCCCAAAAAATAAATGTAGAATATTTCATCGTATGATTTTCAAAGGGATTTCGCTGGCCCGGGAGAATTTTCAGAGCTTGTCATTTTTATTTTGTGACATATATTTATTTTTTAAAAACAATATTACCTCGATTAACCAAGCTTTTAATGCATCGAAAAGTCTGATATTTGAGGGATAAAGAACGTGGTTTTACACAGTTAAGAACAGTTGAAGAAAAGAATTGTAAATGTAGTCTTATTTAGAGTAATAAAGAAAATAGAAACGAAAACGTGTTGATAAGATACATTCTATGATCAAAAGTATCTGTACACTCCCTCATCCACAATCTCCCGGTAATAAGAAAGGAATTATTATCGAGTTGGTCCATTCTTTGCTGCTATCAGTCTCACTCTGCGGGGAAGGCCTTTCGACTAGATTTTGGTACGGTGCTGCGGGAATTGCCGGCCATTCTGTCACAAGAGCATTAATGAGGCCGGTTACTGATGTCGGATGCTTCGGCCTGGCTTGCAATCGCCGTTCCAATCATCCCAAAGGTGTTCCATGGGGGTTGAGATCAGGGCTCTATGCAGGCCAGTCAAGTTCTTCCACACCCACTTCAAGAAACCATTCCTGCACTGTCCTCGCTTTGTGGACGGGGACATTGTCATGTTGGTACAGGAAAGGGTCTTCACCGAGCTGTTGCCATGAAGTTGTTAGCACAGGGTTGTCGAGAATGTCATTATAGGCCGCGGCATTCAGAGTCCCGTTCACTGGAATTAGGGAGTTCAGCCAGAACCATGAAAAGCAGTCGCAGAGCATTATGCCTCTTCCACCAAACTTCACAGTTGGCCACAACACAGCCAGACAACTAGGGTTCACCTGGCATTCTCCATACCCAGATTCGTCTGTCGGACTACCAGATGGTGAAGTGTGATTCATCACTTCAGAGAACATGGTTCCACTGCTCAAGAGTCTACTGGCGCCGTGCTTTACACTACTCCAACCTACGCTTGGCGTTGATCATGTTGATGTTAGGCTTGGGTGCGGCTACTCTGCCACGGAAACCCATTTCCTGCAGCTTGCAACGAACTGTTATGGTACTTGCGTTGCTTCCAGAGGAATTGCTATTGGAATTTTCTATTTGGAATTCTATTCTGGAACTCGGTGGTGAGTGTTGCAATCTAGGATAGGCGTTTTTGTCGCATCACCTTCTTCAGCATTCGGCGGTCCTCGATCTGTCATTTTACGTGGCCTACTGGCTCCTAGGCGTTTCCAATTCACAATAGCATTACTTAAGTTTATAGGAGCGGCTGCAGCAGGGACGAAATGTTCCGAACTGAAATGTTTCTAAAGCGGCATCCTATGATCGTGCCACGTTGAAAGTCATTGAGCTTTCTCTGTAGTACGACACATTCTCCTGTTCATACGTGTGTATGAGGTTTGCCATGCCACGTGCATCCCTTATACTTGCATGGACCATGGCTGTGGTGTATATGGGCGAAATCCTTCTCAGAAGGGACGTCCAGATATTTTTGATCAGATAGTGTACGTGTATAATTATGAACACTTTAATAAATTATTATGCATATCAGGGAGATACTGTTTACATCAGAAAGGCTGTTTAAATTGTGCCCAGAACCAGAAGGCATGGAGATGCGAAGTCGCAGTTTTTGATGTTGATGTTAAAAGTAGAAGATTGTAGGAATTAATAAGAAGGTTTTTCTTCTTTTTTCCCTTTCATCTCTGCTGAGGTGTGGGCAAATTCTCAGAATCTTGATGCTGACCACTTATACAAATACGATTTCTATTGGCTATGGTTTCGATTTTGGAATATGGACATTTTGCACAGGTGGGCTTCTGTACTATCACTGCATTTTTCTGCTTGTTTGTGGGTTGTCAGCCCCAACTGGGTAGATACACAGGATACTTTGTAACAGCTGGCAGATAAACTTGATCAGAAGCCATCGCAGCCACCTGAACCCCTGAAAGTAGTTCTTGCATCTCCAAACCTAAACTGGAGTAATGTATCTCAGAAGCCTGCTTGCTGGAACTCGAAAGAGTGGAATGGAATCTTATGATTAAGAACTCTATTACTTGTCTGAGTTCCTACCTGAAGAGTGGATTCTGGAGAATGGGTTTTTGTCCCACGCCTCCATTAAGTGAGCTGTTGTTCTCTCAATCCACTTATTTAAAAAAATACTAAACATTTTCTTTCGTGATAATTTGGAATGTGAAGGCTATTAGCAGAGACGATGCTCTTTATGTCCTCACATAGGAATTCCAGATGTATAACCTGAACATTTTGTTTAATCTGATGATCCCGCACCTGAGGACTCAGATGAGAATGAGAAAGATAGGTTTACAAAAAGCTGCAGAATATTTAAAAAAATCTATGAAAAAAGGAGATATTTTTGTATTGTGTGGCTTCAAAAGACACGATGGTTCTGACTGACTTTGTGCCAGAGTGATAGATATTTTAGTATTGATAGTTGCTATAGTAATAGATAAGGTGTCCTATAAGTAAGTGAACTTAATGGTTTGAGAATTAATCACACTTATTTCAAATACCGCGATATTTATAAATATACATAGGTTTCCCTTTATGGGCGGCGTAGAAATATGATTTATTATGCATTAATTAACAACAAATGGGACCCTATTAAAAACAAAAGACTATGTAGAAAGGTCAAATTTAGGTTTGATTGGTTTAGGTTTGATATCTTGTTAAAAATGCTGTTCAACTTGCAGCTAAAAATGCGCTAAGATTAAAATAATTGCTTTTAACAATGAAGCTGTGAAGGACACTCAGCTAAAACTTAGGTTATTCAGTCCTTATGACAATTGTGGTTTGTTTGCTATATAGGTCCAGTTGACAATGCTTGAACCAGTTTTGATGGTCCATCGTGTGGTATCGAGTGAGGGACACGCATACCTTGGCCTCCTAGCGTGCAAGCACACTTCAAGATGTCTTCGGCGTATTGTGGTAGCAAAAAATGTTTATATGTTCCATTCGTTGCTGCGAGATCTGAACGAGTTGCTGACATTCTGCTCCTCCTGGGCACATAAAACCAGATAGGATGTTCTCCCTTGGTGTTGTTGTCCATCGTCTCCACTACTTGAATCGCTTGGATGCACTCTGTCCTTGTTGGAACATCTGTCAAATCTTTGGACAGCTCAACGACTCACATTAAGCCTTCCTGCAACATTTGCTTGACTTTGACCTGCCTCAAGCCGACCAATAGCTGGTCAACGTCCTTCTCTCGATAAATGAAGTTGCAGCATATGCATATAATATACTATATAATATATGTGTAGTGATGATATATGCAATAAATGAGGTCGTAGCTATACGCATATAATATATACCGATCAACCAATACATTGAAACCACTTCTGCGTTATGCAAAGCAGCGCACATATAGCCAATTAGTGTCACGTGCCAAGGTCGCGAATGACATATATATAATACCTGGTTTGGGGCTCTCGCAGGCAGTATTTCGTTTCGTCTCAACGTGGGAAAAGCAAAGGATTTATCAGATTTCGACAAAGGCCAGATCGTTATGGCAAGACGCCTTGGTAAGAGCATCTCCGAAGCAGCGACGCTGGTAGGCTGTTCACGCTATGCAGCAGTTAGTACCCATCAAAGATGATTCGAAACCGGTGACACTTCGAGCCATCGACAAGGCGTGGGCTGGCCATTCCTCATTGATGCCAGAGGTCAGCGCAGGCTATCTCATCTTGTCCACAGCATCAGGAGGGCTACTGTTGCTGATATTACCCTTAATTTCAATTGTGGTAAAGGGCCCAGTGTGTCCGAACACACAGTTCATTGTAAACTCTTGGATATGGGTCTCCGCAGCTGGAGACCCAATTCGTTGCCTACGTCGTTAATGCTTGAGGTGGGCACGAAATCATCGACATTGGACCATAGAAGACTGGGAAAGGGTCGCATGGTCAGACCAATCCCCTTTTCTGTTACACCATATTGACGGACAAGCTAGTATGCGACGTTTACCGACGGAGGCCTCACTTGGATGCACTGTGGGACGGATCCAGGTCACTGAAGTGATGGTCTAGGTAATATTTTCTTGGGGACCAATTACCTTGTAGAGCAAACTATGACAGCTGTTATCTACCTGAACATCGTGGCTGACCAAGTACACCCTTTATGGCGACTGTATTCCCTGGCAGAGATGGCGTCTTTCAACAAGATAATGCCCCATGTCACACTGCGAAGGAGGTTCAGTAATGGTTCCTAAGAACATGATGAGGAATTCCATTTATTGCCATGGCTCCCAAATTCGCCGGATATGAATCCTATCGAGCATTTGTGGTTTGAGTTGGAGAAACGGGTACGAACAATATCACCCCAACTACGTAATTTACGGGAACTGCGGGATCTTCTGTTGCAGTCACCGTACAATATCAAGCGACACCTACCAACATCTCGTTGAATCTATGCCTCATCGGGTGAGAGCTCTTTTGACGGCGAGAGGAGGATCTATGTCATATTAGGTAGGTGGTTTTGGCTGATCGGTGTACAATATAACGCAAATCTTTTACCTAGATAACTCCACTTCCCACTTCGCAGAAGAACTGGAGAACAGCTTTGAAATGTTCACTTTTAACGTTCGACGTATTTGCATATATCATTTCCAGTGCCATTCGTTTGCTCACCATAACTCAATTCTGCGTCGTATTTAATATACATGACTTTCGTGCATTTCTATCGTCGGAGTTTTGCGATATCGCGATTTTTTCATTTGTTCCTTAATTTATGGAAACCAGTGTATGGCTCTCTATAATAACACTGGGTCATGTGTGAATGAGTGTTAGTAAAGCTTGCAGGGATTGGTTAAGCATTACTCAACAAGGGTGAATTTTGTCTTCTTTTCTTTTTCAGTTTGGTTACCGATTACGTTATGAGGAGTTTATTGAAAGAAATGAACGGGGTGCTTAGATTTTACAGAGATATGAAAATGTCTGTCATTCATGGGAATCTGACTCAGATTTTGCTGAAGGCTTGCCTCGTTTCACAAATGATTTTGATGAACAATAACTTTTACGAACTCTTTCATTAAAGTTATTTAGGAGACTAAAAATAGGGTAGGTTTGGTGATATACATATATATAGAATGAAATTTAGTGTGACAAAAATTAATCAGATGGGTGGTGATCAGTTTTTCTACGGCTGTACGCCTTATGAAGTTTCGCAGTTTAATTACTCGGATGTTATGCGAGAGATATTGGTAAGAAGACATAAATGATATACAGTATACCAGGGATGGTCGCTGGGACATTTAAGAATCTGTGAAGATTGTTGCGAAAAATAGTCGTCTATATCTAAAGACCGAATTTAAGCTATATAATAGTTTAGTCCTTTCTGAAGTTTGCTGTTTTAGGAAAACTTGGTCACTTCGTAATCAAGATAACATGATGCCTTTGATTTTAGATGCTTACGCAGTATTGTGGACATTGGGTGGTTTGACTATGTGAGTAATAAAGAGATTAGACGAAGGAGTCAGCAACCACCATTAATAGCATCTTGTGTAGGGAGAGTAAATAGAATCAATAAATAGAATTACGAATAGTACATCTAAAGGCTCCAGAAAAAGAGGGAGCCATAGGATACGGTGGGTGGATAATGACAAATAAGAGGTTGTTGAATTTCATTGCATTTGTTTCCATTTCATTCTTTTGTGTTTTATAACACTCTCGAAAGCGATTTGTATCGTGAAATATTTAAATAACAAATATATATTCAAATAACAAATATATATTGTATTAATTCAAATAACAAATATATATTGTATTCGACGTTATTGCTGCAATTTTTTTGCGTTGTCTGGATTTAAAAAGAATAAAGTTCATTACTTTTAAGTACTGTAAAAATAAGCAACACAAATCTGAAAACTCATGTATTTCAAAAATTCTTTACTGATATAAATAATTTTTTTTCATACAAAAAGCAAGCTTTACCTGATGCAATTTAACACAAAAAGGTGAAACGACTTGTTTTACATTTCCACAATGTTTAGAAAGGTTATAATAATTCTTAGTGAAATTTCAAATTGATATTTAATTAATAGGTATTTAGTACTTGAAAGAACGCCATTAAATAGACGACCAGCGTGATATGGGCTGAACGCAGTGTTAAAGGCAAAAAAAAAGTACATGTCATGGCAGTTTAAACTGCCATGACATGTACTATTTTGCGCGAGATAACCACAGTTGCAATGAGTGGTTGTCATATTTAAAAGAACTACTATTGTTAGTTCAATCCGAATTTTCTAGTGTTGCTCTCAACCACTCTTTGAAGTTTCTGAATGCAGCTTCATTAAATTGAACAGCATCAGGATTTCTCTGTAGGTTTATCTTCTAGAGAGAGTAAATGTAGTCAACATATATTAGAGAGCAAAAGTCATCAACCATCTTTGAATGGCATCTTACAGATGCAGCTGCGAGAGATCGAAAGGTTGTATGCAGATGGACACTGAGTGGCACTTTTTGCACACAATATGCTAAATATCCATGTCATAAGAACCTTGAGGGCTTAGATAAGGTTAGGAGAAGAGGATCTACTAAGCAGTTGTTAGAAGACAGATTGTAGCCTCCCGTCAAGGCCATTCAAGGTGTTCTTTAACGTGCACAGGGTATGACTCTCTTGCACATGGAGCCGTGGCTTAACATCCCATCTGACTGACGGTGGGCTTTCCAAGTCCACCGGTGTCGTTTACTGACCAAGGTAGAGCGGAAAGTTTTGCTGAGATAAATCTCAACGATGGCTCAGGTGGTGACTCGAACTTGGGAACTGCAGATTGCGAGCCTGGCGCGCTACCGACTGAGCCAAACCCACAGACATAGTGGGAAAATATTGCACAGTTACAATCAGATGTAGTAGGGAGAAATTGCATAATTACATACAGACGTAGTAGGGAGAAATTGCATAATTACATACAGACGTAGTAGGGAGAGATTGCAGTTTATATAGACGTAGTAGGGAGTGATTTGCAAGGTTACATATAGACGCAGTAGGGAGAGACTGCATAGGCTACATATAGATGTGGAAGGGAGAGATTGCAAGGTTACATACAGTTGTAGTAGAGAGAGATTGCAAGATTACATATAGCCGCAATAAGGAGAGATTCATAAGCAATAGATGTGGGAGGATATATAGATGTCCGAGGGGAGAGATTGCAAGATTACATACAGACCAAATAGGGAGAGATTGCATAGGTTATACACATTTACACACAGATGCAGTAGGGGGGAGATTCCACAGGTTAGAACTTGTTTTCCACATGCAAAACTATAGAAAAGCGAACAGAATTTTGAACGATGTACGCAAAGGCGTGAGAAAAGAGGCAGATTTAAAACAAAGTGGGTGGTCAGGATCAAACATAACCTTTAAAAATTTGATCTCTAATGTGCAAATGCAACAGTTATATTGCTCATGCTCAGAAGAAAGATATTTTGTGAACCAAATTATACAATCCTATTGCTAATTTATGCAGCCTTCGGAGGTTAAAATAATTTTAATTTTTTTTTTGCATGCAAGTAGACATATATTCTTATTTTATAGTAACTTCAAGTCAGCAAGTAAATGTTTATATGTCATTGCAACACCTTGATTAACTAGACTGAATATTCAAAATTTAAAAAAAATTTCAAAATGGCTCAGAAGCAAAATCAGTATTCCTCAGCAATATTTAACATAAGCAAATAAAGTGATCGTGTTCAGTGAGTTTCTCTTGAGAACTCCAAGTAAGATTTTTTAACAGCCCAGGCCTCTTTTCCAAATACATTTTAGCCCCATTAAAAAAAATCAGGAGGGGTTAAAAAAATATAAACTAAGAATTTGAATGGCAGTGAAAATAGCAATACAGTTAATACAGTGGACCTTCGTTATAGCGCTGCTCGCTATACCGCGCACTCGGTTATAGCGCGGGCGATGTTCGCGATAAGTTCAAACATGTTTATACAGGTCCGTGCGGCGTTAGTGAATATCGCATTTTATTGTTACTGCGTATTGAGTAATTGTGTATGTATTGAGTTCCTGCATGTATTTTGAATAGTGTTTAATTATTGTATGCATGATGAGTAAAAGAAAAGCTTACAGTGTGAAATTTATTGTGTCGCCACCGCGCCGCTCGGTATAACGCGGTTCACCTTATAACGCGGGTGTTGTTTCCCGCCCGACATGCGCGTTATATCGGGAGTCCACTGTATTACATTCTTGTGTAATTAGCAAATCTTTGGTTATGCAAAACTCTGTTATTCTTTGGTGTTTCGATTTTGTTCCAAGAAAATATGGAATAGGCATTCTGCACTGTAGAATAGAAATAAATAGCAAGAGAAATTAAGAGTAGTGAATTCAAGTATTTTTTTTGTGGATTAGCAAAACGATTTTGGATGGATAGCGCAGCTAGTTCTGTCTGAGGAGACATCCTCAGTAGCTAAACACATTCGAAAGCGAAGTATGTGTAAGTATATCGAAAGCGAAGTATCCCAAGTATGTGCAAAAACGTGCAGATCAGAGGTAAAACTACCCAACTCCAGACAGATAATTAATAATTATAGAGGTAGATAAAAGTGTATTTAAACATTTCTGTTACGTAAAATCCTCAGTGTTCTGCGAGACGGGGTGACTCAATCGGTAGTGCGCCAGGCTTGTAATCTGTAGTTCCTAAGTTCGAGTTCCACTTGGATCAGAGTTGAGATTTATCACCGCAAAACTCCCCTGCCCTTGTGAGTAGGGGACACCGATGGACTTGAAAATGCCGCCTTCCGTCGGATGGGACGTTAGCCGTGGCTCCTTGTGTTGGAGAGTCATACCTGTGCAGTCACCCGCTGGATGACTCTGACTAGAGGCTACCATTTATCTCAGCATCAGTGAGTCTTTTTCCCCTAACCTTCTATGAGCCCTTGGGGTCCTTGTAACCTGGCTAATTAGACCGTTGTGTGCTGCTCAGGCGATAAAACAACCCAACTGCATTCTGTTTCAACCCAACTGCATTCTTCTTTTCATTACAACGAAAGAAATGAAATCTAAAGGAAAAAAAAATCTAGAAAATTATCGTCTCTGTTTTCTGATATGCTGAGAGAAATTCCTTCTCATTTGATTTTCAAAAATAAAAATATCTTAATCAATAAGAAAAATATGTGAACAAAGAAGAAAATAAAATAAATAATTAAATAGGATTATGAATTACAATCACGCACATTCATGTATATTAGTATAAATGTAATATATAAATATCAAAGTTCTTAATTTAAGAAAACTACTGGTGCTTAGGTCCGTGATTCAGTGAGTAAAAAACTTTCGTATATCTCATCCTATGGTCAAGGGCTCGAATTCAATGAGAAAATTCGCTAATTATGTGGAGATTCAGAAACTGTAGATTTAAAGAGGGAAGTTTTCTGAGGAGCCTATAATCGGTCGAATCGTCGGGAAAATCACTCGCTTTTACATTTTAAAGATTCCATTGTAAACGAACCTAAATACAATACTTAAAAATTGTTGTGGATATTCCTGTTTCTTTCTATGTAACCTGAAAATCAACTGTGTGGATCATTTTCGTTTCCAGTAAGCTACGTTACGATAAAATTTAGGCTAAATCGCGTAGTTTTTGAAGTTTAGCCGTTTTCTAAAGAACAGCAAATAATATTTTAATGAATCTTATACTTAATATTGAAATGAGAAGATTATGCTTGTATACATCGGTCTGTGGTTTCCGGACCCTAGAAGGCCGCGTGGTATTTTCGATATTTTCGCAAAGCTTTAAAAGGAGCCGTCCCGTGACTGAGTGGCTAATGATCAAAGGTTCTAGTCCCAATTGAAGGCATGGATATTCGTGTTGTCTTTCTACTGAGAGATTTTGCCATCTTCTCAGGCCTTCTACTATGGCGTATTAAACTTACAGGCTCCTGTCAAGCAACAGTGGCAAGTGGGGTGGCTCAGTCGGTAGCGCGCCAGGCTCGTAATCTGTAGTTCCCAGGTTCGAGTCCCAGCTGGGTCAGCGTTGAGATTTATCTCCGCAAAACTCCCTGCCCACGGTCAGTAGGGGACACCGATGGGCTTGGAAAGGCCGCCGTCCGTCGGGTGGGACGTTAAGCCGTGGCCCCGTGTGCGGGAGAGAGACATACCCTGTGCACGTTAAAGAACACGCTGGATGGCCTTGACGGGAGGCTACCATCTGTCTCCCAACAGCTGTTCCAGTGGGTCCCCTCCCCCAACCTTCTCTGATCCTTCGGGGTCCATGTGACCTGACCATTTAGCCCATGGTGTGCAAAAAAGTGCCGCTCAGAGGTAAAACAACCCAACAGTGGCAAGCAGCTGCTTGATGGGATACTGATTTTTTTTTAAAGGAAATAGTACATTTATCGCGATTATATAACGGCTTTAAGTTTTATTTCTTTTGGCTGGAATTATGTCAATTCGTTATGATAACACTGACTATATCATGCTCATCACGAATTACACTGGGAAACAAATTTTCATAAAAATCATGCCTCTGAGATAAAAGTAGCCATTTCTTAAAAATTTCAAGGTGCTAAACACGATTCTGACAATGAAAATGCAAAATTGGCTACGATTTCTGAGAAATCCGCAATAGTATCTTGTAAAATAGAATTTCTTGTATAATATTATTAAATTAGGATACGTACATATGACATGTATCGGTAAAACTCCGCTTCTACTTCCGACGTCGCTTTGCCCGTATCTTGTACAGCTGCTCAGGATCATCTTTGGCGAGCGTCCAACAGTAGTCAGCCAACATTGAAATGGACCAGTTTCCCTGGTATCATTTCTCCATCGTTGCAATGTCTGGTGAAAACGTTCACCATGCTCATCGCTAACCATGGCGCAGTTGTCGGGGAAGAAATCTAAGTGGGAATGTAGAAAGTGGATCTTTAAGGACATATTGCAGCCAAGTTTGTGATACAGAGACAAGATGTCCTTAACCAGTTTCTTGTAGTTGTCTGCCCTGACATTCCTGAGGAATTTAGTTGACACCAGATGAAACGCGTCCCAAGCCTTTTTCTCGTCACTCTGAAGCAGGTTGTCGAACATCTGGTCTCTAAATAGCTCGCGGATCTCAGAACCCACAAAAATTCCCTCTTTAATTTTCGCTTCGCTGAGTCGAGGGAATTTGTCAGCCAAGTATTTGAAAGCTGATGCAGTCCGGTCATGGCTTTTACACGGAAAAATCAAATTTCATCACACCGCATTTGATGTGTAGGGACGATAGCAGGATTTTGTGCATTTCTGCCAGTGTTGGGTGTTCCACATTCCTTCTCTCCGACCTTTAGAGATTTTCTGAGGCCAGTTTCTCTTCACGTAGTGCAAAGTCTTTGCTTGGCTGTCCCATTCATATAAGTAACAGCAGTACTTCGTATATCCTAGCTGTAGACCCATAAGCAAAGCCACCTACCTTCAAGTCACAATAGAAATGCCAGCTATACTTGCTGTATTGAAGACAGTTCAACAGCGCGCTTGGCTATTGATCTAAGGGACCTGGGTTCGAGACCCAGCTAAGGCATGGATGTATGTGTCGTTTTTCTGCTGAGGTCCTGCCATCCTCTCGGACCTTCGACTATGTCATATAAACTGGCAGGCTCCTGTCAGACCTCTGTGGCAAGCAGCTGCTTGAGGTTTTTTTTTTTTTTTTTTTTAGTTTGTTTTATGTAGACAGCGTGTTCGACCAGAATGGATGGAAGTCGATTTCCGTTATGCAGCAACACCGCCTTGGGACTCAATTTCGAGGAGTCTATGAATAGTCGCCATTCTTGAGGGTCATGTTTGATTCCGAGGACATTCATCGGGCCATCTACATCAGAGCAGAACACAAGGTCCTCTTCCTTTTTGAAGTAAGGCACAAACTGCTCATGACGAGTTTGAAACGAAGTCACTCGGACATTTTCCTTGAGAAGATTCCATTGTTTAAGTCTTGATCCAAGTAACTCTGCTTTGGCCTTGGACGACTCCAGATCGCAAACAAGATCTTTTATTTTTTCTTCGGTGAGAATGTTTGGCGCAGATGATGCACCGTGGCAGACGTATGGATCATCATTAGACACTGAAGGATGCAAATAATCTGACACCGGTTCGCCTCCCTCCTCATCGTCTGAATCGATGGAAAATTCTTTTGGAGGTTCGGGAACGGGAAGCCCTTCACCGTGTGGAACTGGTCTGAGAGCAGATTGTATATTCGGATATGCTATTGTTCACTTCTTTTTCCTTGTGATGCCTCCAGAAACAAGTAGCAGTCATTTGTGTGATTGTTTGACTCTCTTGAAACCATAGGAACAGCAAACGTGATCGCCACTTTTTCGCCTTTCAGCCACTTTGGAAGATTTCTTGCACATGTACTGCAGCATATGTGTGGAGCTCAGGCCTTGTCCTTGTCCCCGATTTTGCATCCAAAATAAACTCATATGCCACTTTCCCTATTGGAGTGATGGCCCTTTTCTGACTTGCAAACGTCACTTCTCCACAAATGTAACAAAATGTATCTGCACTATTAACACAGTTACGAGGCATCACTACTGCTGGATTAAAACTACAAGGATCACTTGTGTTGTACTTATGACTCAGGGGTAAATGGGAGTCGCTCAAAAGACTTACTCACCCTACGAGACGTCACTTACAGATGTCATGACTCAACTACATTGCATCAGACAATGATGCAATACCTCTAGGGATTGTGTGTATGATGGGCTGATGCAATACAACGCAATATGTTGCAATCTGGAGTTAAAATACAGCGTTGCGAAATGGTTACTTATATACTCAATGCGGACTGAGTCGTTTATACATGACCATCTCTGTCTCTCCTAAACAAGAGCCAATCAAAAAATTTTATTGTCATTTTCGTGTTCAGCACCTCGAAATTAGTAAAGATTGGCTATTTTTATTTTAAAGCCTTTTTGTGCGTTGCCCAGTGTTATCACTATCTGTTGGTCACATAAGAATTTTTGGAGAATCAAATTTCTTCACTCAAATGTTAACAATCAAATTACAAAAATGGCCAATAAAGTAGCAGGAAAGTACTAGGGATATTTCTCATTCTTGGGCCTTTTAGGGATTCCTCTTTAAGAGGATCAATATTTTCGTTAAAATGTTTCAGGTAATAATGGAGAGAAGGTTTGCAGAAAGACTTAGCAGGGGCCTGAAGAAAGAATGGGAACTTGTAAGGAGTCCGTCGCCGAAAAGGTTGGGAATCTAAATCTTAGAAATTTCACATATTGTATGTTTAACTTCAATCAAAGTAACTAATAGGCTTATACTGTAAATTTTAGACTTCAAATAAGTGAAGACATAGATGAAAAGTGGAGTTTTAGTTCGAGGGGGTTCCAAATACAGAAGAATGTGGTCTAGGAACTCACTTCAGCCAAAACTTGATTTTCCAGCCAAATACTTCCTTATTAAATAGATGTTATTATTGAGTTAATGTTAAATGAGATTCAGTTAAAGCGCTCCTATAAATCGTTCTCTTTGTAAGTAATAGTTATCGCTATTCCTCTTAAAAATATTACCTTTATAAGACAGATAAATGTTACGAGATAATTTAATTGAATAAATTAGCGTATCACACATTAACATAACATACATTCACGTGTACAAAAATTAATTTGCTGTATTATATATATTTTTTTATATATGATAGTATATACCTCACGATCATGTGGAAGTCCTTTTATCTTTGACAGGATATTGTATACATGCGTCATACACGCCCCGCAAGTTGTGAAAGGGAAGTAAAAGATCTTGAAGTCTCGGCAATTGCGTTATTTTTAAGAAAAGACGCTTCCATCCACGATGCAAAAATATTCTTGTAAGGAAATCTGTCGAAATGCAGAGGAGGAAAAAAAGTTGGATAAGAGCTAAAATTGAAAGTTCCAGGGGAAAATTTCTGGTCACCTATGCGAGAGATGATTGTTCTTTCCGTTGTTGCCAAGGAAACAGGTGGAAGAGACTGTTGCATCTGCTCTTGTTGCTGTTGAACCTTCCTCTTCGTTTTGTATCGCCGGTTTTGAAACCATATTTTTACCTGAGTCTCAGTCAATTTCAGGGTTTGGGCAAGATCCGATCTCTCTGGCCCAGACAGGTACCGCTGACGGTTGAAGCGACGTTCTAACTCGAACACTTGAGTGTGAGAAAAGGCTGCACGAGAGCGTTTCTTTCCAGTCGACTGGGTCTTCATAAATGAGCGCGAAAGAGCAGGTTTGAGCTTTGCTGGAAAATTCATATCGGATCCTACAAAAAAAGAATACACAAATTTTAAGTCTTTATAGATTGTTGTTTCTCATTCCTAATTTAACTTTTGAACATATAAAATTGAAAATAAGTTGTTTTCTAATATCTAGTAAACAACGTACAGTACCGCTCAAAAAAATATCCGAACACTATGGTTGATTACAGAATTCAGAAAAAATATCTGGCAACGATTTTTTTTAGAAATTAGTGATCTGGCAACCTTCGTGTCACGTGATTACAGAATTCAGGAAAAATATCTGGAGCGTGTACAGCAACTGTACACTCTCCAGTTACCGTTCACAGCAAACTTTAAACCAGTTACTGCACACGCTCCAGTTTGTTGTGAACGGTAACTGCACACGCTCAATATTTCCGTGAGTGAGCCCACACGATCTAGTATCAAAATAATATGACCACCTACAATCGCTCAAAAAAGTATCCGAACACTATGGTTGATTACAGAATTCAGAAAAAATATCTGGCAACGATTTTTTTAGAAATTAGTGATCTGGCAACCTTCGTTGTCACGTGACACGAAGGTTGCCAGATCACTAATTTCTAAAAAATTTGTGGCCAGATATTTTTTCTGAATTCTGTAATCAACCATAGTGTTCGGATACTTTTTTGAGCGACTGTACATATGTAGGGTGATCTATTAAATCATGATCCAGCTGCATAAATTGAAACGCACTGGTGGCCGAGATGCGCAGCAATTATGTTGTTCGAAAGAACTTGACGTATTATAATGATCAAAGTGTGTCTGACAGGACAATTTTTTTAAATGTTAGATTGATTTTATCAGAACACGGAATTCGTACTCATAAGAACTACTATAATATGTAACTTACATACCGGAACAGTTGGAAACAAAGGAAACTGCTGTTCACGCACTATCTGATCTAAATCAATATTTACCGTTGAATGTAATCAGTGAAGGAGGGCTGTGTGAGCTAATGATATTTTGAAATGGTGATAATGAATATGGTAAGTGTGGGCGCATTGCTAGGACAACAGAACAGCTGTTCGCAGAAAGTTATCACAAGACGTATCATTCAACACATACAACAGTCTTAAGTATCGTGAAACGACTTCTACAAAGACAAAAGCCTTTATCAATGTCCTGGTAGTCTCGTCAATGCAGATAGGATAATTAAAGAGTGTGATGTGCTTGCCTACTTTTCTGCGTACCCCACAGGAGCACACATGCATTCCAACGACTGTGC
Source organism: Ryuthela nishihirai (assembly GCA_038380435.1). Taxonomy (NCBI): domain Eukaryota; kingdom Metazoa; phylum Arthropoda; class Arachnida; order Araneae; family Heptathelidae; genus Ryuthela; species Ryuthela nishihirai. The sequence continues at coordinate 37,649,365 of JAWZYU010000014.1, forward strand.
CACAACAGTTGACAACATCTGTTCATTATTCTGCAGAGGTACAGTCGCTCAAAAAAAGTATACGAACACTATGGTTGATTACAGAATTCAGAAAAAATACTTGGCAACGATTTTTTAGAAATTAGTGAACTGGCAACCTTCGTGTCACGTGACACGAAGGTTGCCAGATCACTAATTTCTAAAAAAATCGTTGTCAGATATTTTTTCTGAATTCTCTAATCAGCCATGGTGTTCGGATACTTTTTGAGCGACTGTACGTGGTCATATTATTTTGATACTAGATCGTGTGGGCTCACTCACGGAAATATTGAGCGTGTGCAGTTACCGTTCACAGCAAACTGGAGCGTGTGCAGTAATTGCACACGCTCCAGTTTGCTGTGAACGGTAACTGGAGCGTGTACAGTTGCTGTACACGCTCAAAATATTTTTTTCTTGAATTCTGTAATCACGTGACACGAAGGTTGCCAGATCACTAATTTCTAAAAAAATCGTTGCCAGATATTTTTCCTGAATTCTGTAATCAACCATAGTGTTCGGATATTTTTTTGAGCGACTGTACCACTTTCATCCGTATCGTGCAGTTCTGATGCAAGGCCTCCGCGAAAGTGACAGACCTCGATGTGACATTGTGAGTGGTGACATTTTATGCTGAATGAGCTGTGTGAGAATCCAGCATTTGCGCAACACATACTGTGGATTGATGAAGTTAAATTTATAAAAATGGCATGGTCAAAAGTCACATTTTGTGCAATTGGAATATACACACCCCATTGGATATTCGAAGTCCGACATCTGACACGATGGTCCATGATCATCGAATTATTTATTGTCACTTGTGGAGTAAAAACGCTTGTAAACGCAGAATCAGTCATCTTCATTATTCGACAATAATTTTTGACACAGTTAAAATCTCATTTTCAGTCTTTATTACCCCGTGGCCGAGTGGTTAGAGCGCTTGGCTACTGATCTACGGGACCTGGGTTCGAGCCCCGGGTAAGGCATGGATGTTCGTGTTGTTTTCTGTTGAGGTCCTGCCATCCTCACAGATCTTCTACTGTGGCATATAAACTGACAGGCTCCTGTCAGACCTCTGTGGCAAACAGCTGCTTGAGGGTGTATTTATTTATATTTATTACATTGGCGGAAATTGAAAAAAGAACACCCAGAAGGAATTCCTTTAGGTAAAGTACCACTCAGAGATAAAATAACTTACTACCCTGTTACAGTATACCCTGTGCAAGTTAAAGAACACACTGGATGGCCTTGATGGGAGGTTACCATCTGTAGTAAGGGCACCAATAGTTAAGGGCAGCAGAAACCGTGATCCAAGATTGAAAGCCATTGGATGAAATAATAACATCACTAAGGACGACAACACGCCAATATACGCAGCGCGTATTTAAGGACTAGGGCGTGAAGAAAGAAGTTATTCGTCTTGTGTCGTGTTGTTCAGTGCTCTTTGAAGAAGCTACCATTCCTGGACAATGCAGACACGCAATATTTGTTCAGTTAGCAGAGTTTGAACGAGGTCGAATAGTGGGTCTTTGGGAAGCAGGTTGAGTCTGTTCGCTGTCTGTCGGATGGGACGTTAAGCCGTGGCCCCATATGCTGAAGAGACATACCCTGTGCACGTTAAAGAACACACTGGATGGCCTTGATGGGAGGCTACCATCTGTCTCCCAACAGCTGTTCCAGTGGATACCCTCCCCCAACCTTTTCTGAGCCTTCGGGATCCTTGTGACCTGGACATTTAGCCCAGGGTGTACAAAAAAGTACCGTGAGAGGAACGAGCTGTGTGAACATGGGATGCAGAATACGTTGGGTTATTTTATCTCTGAGTGGTGCTTTTTGTGCATACAATGGTCTAAATGCCAAATCACATGAACACCGAGGACTCAGAAAAGGTTGGGAAAGTGGACCCACTGGAAAACTGTTAGGAGACAGATAATAGCTTCCAATCAAGGCCATACAGCATATTCTTTAATGTGCACAGGGCATCTCTTTTGCACATCTGGTCCATGGTTTTATTCCATTGGACGGACGGCGGCCTTTCCAAGTCCATTGGCGTCCCTTACTGACCGGGACAGGTGGAAGTTTCGCGGATTCCTGAGTTCGAGCCCCATGTAAGGCAAGGAAGTATTTTTCACTATGTAGTCTTTCTGCTGAGGTCTCCTGTTCCTCACGGATCATCTCTATGGGGAAATATACTGACAGGACTGTGGCAAGCAGCTGCTTGAAGAGTGTGTTTTTAAATAAAGTTTGTATTCTTTGAAAGCACCGAATTTTCGATTCTGAGCGTATTATTTTCAGATCAAAAGCGCTGAACCGTCATTTGATCCACAACTATATAATTCAAGGTCAGTTTCAGTAGCCTTTGACAAGGAAAGCTGGAATCAAATTATTATTCCTGTGGAATAACATAGCCAACTGAAAAATCAGTAGTAAAATTTAATCTAACGAGATATATTGATTTGTTGATTTTTGTTTACCAAGTACATGTAGTTCAGTGACTGATAAAAATATCAAGTGTCATCACCACTTCTGCCCAGACGATAAATTGATGGGATTTGATTTCAATTTTTCTGCGATTCCAATAAATACGACTGAAGAGCAGACAACACGTAACTTGAGGTTTAAAGCAAATATTTTCATTGTTTTTGATTTTGAAATAAAATCTCAAACGCTTCATATCCATGATACTTTTAACAAATTTCGTAACCTCAACCGCTTTTCTACTTAATTTTTCGTTAAAAGTACAAAAAAAAAGTATCTGAAGCAACGAAAACAATTTGATAGCTTCGATATATCGCAAACAAAAGTAATCAGTTGTAAATAGCAAAAACGGATTATTTTGGCCTTCAACATTCCAGGTGGAAGAATGGAAATGAAATCGTTGTAATCTTATTGTAACTTGAAGAGAAATTTTGTGAATAGACTATAGTCTATAAAGAAGGTTTTTTTTAATTGTAGGTTAATTAGTTGAGAATTTAGGAAGTATGTAAATGTTACAAGATTAATGAAGAACATTTAATCATTAACAATCGTATTAATCAATTAATCATATTAATAAATTGCTTAAATAGTTTTAAATGATTGCACTCAGGAACAAGTGGGGGACGGGGGTGGCTCAGTCGGTAGCGCGCCAGGCTCGTAATCTGTAGTTCCCAGGTTCGAGTCCCAGCTGGATCAGCGTTGAGATTTATCTCCGCAAAATTCTCCGCCTTGCCCACGGTCAGTAGGGGACACCGATGGGCTTGGAAAGGCCGCCGTCAGTCGGATGGGACGTTAAGCCGTGGCCCCGTGTGCGGGAGAGCTATATCCTGTGCACGTCAAAGAACACGCTGGATGGCCTTGACGGGAGGCTACCATCTGTCTCCCAACAGCTGTTCCAGTGGGTCCCCTCCCCCAACCTTCTCTGAGCCTTCGGGGTCCATGTGATCTGGCCATTTAGCCCATGGTGTGCAAAAAAGTGCCGCTCAGAGGTAAAACAACCCAACCCATGAACAAGTGTCGCAGCTTAATTATCTCAGGAGCTGTGTAAGAGATACTGAAGATGCGCGCATGATATAAACAGAAGAATAGGATTGCTTCTGGGACACATGCTGCACTTCACCACTATCTGTTATAGAGTTTCAGAGATAATTAAACTGACATACTTGCTCCAGGGGGCAATCATTCAAAATAACTCAACCACAATCTACCTGACCAATTTTCATCCCTTTAGTTTTCTCTTTGTTTATCACCAAATCGACTCTACTACCAGTCTCATCAACAGCTCTAACGTAAGAGTTCATCTCATCAACATCATTTGCGAATAGGGTCAACACAAGCACATTATCATAAGCTAAATCAGAGATTTTCAAATCTGTAAACATTTTAAGGCCAAAATTTTCCCTTTTGCAGATAATTCCACGTAACATAATTAATAACCAAACTAAAGAGAAAAGGAGATAAAATTCACCCTTGTCGAACTACAGCAGTAATGCTAAACCCAATTTCCACAAGCCTTTCCAACTATCACACGACTCAATGTTATTTTAGAGTTTTCATTGTGCTACTTGACTTGTCGTGCCTTGCTACATACAAATTAAATTTGATATAGCAGAAATATCAAACTGTTTCTGTATATTGTTTCGAATGACATGTCATTGGGAAACTCACCATAGTTAATTTTCGTAGAAACGATACTCTTCACAGTGATGTTTGGGAAGAGAGTTACACGAAGAGACAAAACATTATGACCAGCACGTCTTTATGCAAATCGAAACAACTGCAGGTAAACGACATCGCGTGTGAAGGTTATGAAACAATATAAATAACACCTGATACTGAGCTCTGTTAATCAGTGTTATTCTTGTTCTTCAGATCGGAAAGGCAGCGGACTTAAGTGAGTTTGACAAAGGCCAAATTGTAATGGCCAGACGACATGATCAGAGCATTTCCGAGATGGTAAGATTTGTGGGGTGCTCACGGTCAGCCATGTTAGTATCTTCAAAAAGTGGTCCGAGGAGGGAAAAACCACGCACCACGGCAAGGTGTGGGCCGACCACGGTTCATCAATGCTAGAGGTGAGCAAAGACCATCCCGTATGGCAGGGGCCAATAAAAATGATACTGTGGCGCAATTGCCCGTAATTTGAATTCTAGTGACGGAAGTAATGTGTCAGAACACACAGCACATCGAACTTGCTGAAAATGGGGTTGCGTAGCTGCAGGCCATTCCTAATGTCCGTACTAATCTCGGTTCACCGTAGACAGCTCCTACAATGGGCGGCGAACATCAAAACTGGACCTTGAATGATTGAAAGAAGGTCGTCTGGTCCGATGAATCTCGTTTCCTGTTGCACCATCTGGACCGCCGGGTAGGTGTGCATCGTTTACCTGAGAAAGTGTTGGCACCAGGATGGACCGTGGGACGAAAACGAGCTGGTGGAGGAAGTGTAATGCTTTGGGCAATGTTCTGCTGGGAAACGCTGAGCCCAGTCATTTATGTGCAGGAAACTATGACGTCTACCACCTAAATAAACATCATTGCAGACCAGGTACATCCTTTCAGGGCAACGGTATATACCTCTAGTAATGCCTTCTTTCAGCAGGATAATGCGCCATGCCACACTGCCGGATTGTTCGAGAATGGTTCGTAGAACATGAGGAAGAATTCCAGGTATTGCCCTGGTCTCCAAACTCCACAAACATCAATCCAATCGAGCATCTGTAACCACAGATGCTCGATTGGATTGATGTTGGAACGGCATATCCAATCTGCGGTTGCTCAACACGTAACTTACAGGAGTTAAAGGATCTGCTGGTAACGTGTTGGTACCAGATACCACAAGACACGTTTAGAAATCTTTTAGCGTCAATACCTCTCCGGGTAAGAGCTGTTTTGGCGGCACGTGCAGGACCAACATCATATTAGTAGGTGGTCATAATGTTTTGGCTCTTCGATGTATATACTGTGTATATACAACTGTCATTTCCATGTTTGTGCGCTCATTCTGCCAGATTTGAGATTTTCTACGATAATTCCCGTCCTGGTCTCAGTAAGAGACGAGTAACCGATGCGCTTAGAAAGGTAGTGTCTGATGGATAAAACGATAACTTGTAGCCCTGTGGACAAGAGATCTTATGATGAACACACTTGTGAACAGCTGGATGGCCGTTTTGCAAGGATTCCATTTGTCTCCAACATCTGTTTAGTGAATCCATTTCCCTACTGGTTCTGAGCCTTTGGGGTCTTTTAGCCCACGGTGTACAAAAAAATGCAGCTTAAAGGTAAAATAATCCTTGAAAGACAAACTTTTGTTGTAAGACTACCACTCCAGAGGTATATGAGCAAAAATAAGCGCAAAAGTTTAAACATAGATAGAGCTCCCATGAGTTCCTTTAAACTCTTGGTTTAGAAGTCATGGGGAGCTTAGGTGATAACGCGTTAGACTTGTAATCTGCAGTTTGCAGGTTCGAGTCTAAACTGTGCAATTATTTTATCTAATTGTGCAATTAATTTATCTCCGCAAAACTCCCAATCTGCCCTCGGCCAATAGGGGACTTGGAAAGGCCGCCGTCTGTCGTATGGGACGTTAAGCCATGGTGCCGTGTACGGAAGAGACATACCCTGTGCACGTTAAAGAACATGTTGAATGGACTTGATGGGAGACTATTATTAGTCTCCTAACAGCTGTCCAATGGGGCTCTTTCCCCCAACCTTCTATGAGCCCTCATGGTCCTTGTGACCAGGTCATTTATACCATTGTGTGCAAAAAAGTGTCTCTCAGAGGTAAAACATCCCAATCCAACCATGGTTTAGAGCAGTGGTCCTCAACCTTTTATGCTTCACGTACCTCCTGAAAATGTGTATGTAACTGACGTACCCCTCGTATAGATAGATAAAACTATAGTTATATTATAACAATGGGAATAAAATAAAACACTGACTTTGTTACTAGATCTAGCGATTTTTGAGCTCTCACGGCGTACCCCAAAAACTTTTACGGCGTGCCCCACGTTGAGAACCCCTAGTTTAGAGTAATGCAGAGATCTGGGAAATTATTCATGTGCACAAAAGTATGGTTAACCGCTAACCACTGAGTTTCAAAGAATGAATTGTTAAATAAATATTTTCGCTTTTTTGCATTATGAGGAGTAACTTTCCGGCTTGAACTTGAAAAACGTTTCTTGTTAAACATATTACTGTTTTTTGGTAGATATCTCAGCTAAATTCCCCACCCTGCCTCGGTGCCATGTTCTTCGGAGGTCCAACCAGACCATGCAATTTAGTTCTCCAATCTAGTCGGTCCTAAACTACATCTACTACTACATCTGGCCACTGCACACCAATTCTAACAAGGTCCTGTTTGACATTGTCAGCCCACCGCATCCTAAGTCTCCCCTTCTTTCTGAGGCCTTTAGGCCCACTGTTCATAACCCTATTCGCCAATCTATAATTATTCATACGGACAACATGGCCAAACCAACGGATGCTGTTTTATGAGCAGCACAATATGCTGCTCAAAGGAGGTTGTAAACTCCTTTGCCTAACCTCATCATTAGTTACAAAGTTGAACCATCTAATGCCCAAGATACTGCGTAAGCATCTAGAATCAAAAGCATCTAGTTTCCTGTTATCTTGTTTACACAGCGTCCAAGTTTCACTGCCATAACTAATCCCAGAAAGAACCAAACTATTATGCAGTCTAATTGTAGTCTTTAGGTGTATACGCCTATTTCTCCACACTCTCCATAGATTCTTAAAAGTCCCGGCAGCAATCCCTATTCGTCTATTAATTTCATGTCGCACATCACCATTATCTGTTACATAGCTTCCAAGGTAATTAAACTGTGACACCTGCTCAAGACTGCAACCATTCAGATTAACTGAATCACAACCTGCCTGACCAATTTTCATCACTTTAGTTTTCTCTCTGTTTATAACCAAACCTACTGTACTACCAGTCTCATCAACAGTTCGAATGAAAGAGTTCATCTCATCAATATCATTTGCCAAAAGGGCTAAATCATCAGCATAATCTAAATCAGAAATTTTCGTATCTCCAGCCCATTTAAGGCCAAAATCTTTCCCTTGAAGTGAATTTCGCATAACATAATCAATAACCAAGCCAAAGAGAAAAGGAGACAAATGCACCCTTGTCGAACACCAGAAGTAATGCTAAACCAATTGCTACACTTCCACACATTGGGCTAAATGACCAAGTTACAATTACCTGTCATAAAGAAGTTGTTAAACACATTAGTCACTACCAAGCCTTTATTTTACCACTTTAACACTAATAAATCATCTTTATGCTTATCCATAAAGACATATAATATGCTACATATTAAGAATTATTCCCAGGAAAAAGAACCAGATATATTTAGATTCGATTAACATATCACACGTAAAAGGAATTTTTTAAAATTTTACTACAACATATTATACTCATCTTAAACGCTTAGAGAAGTTGAGGGAGGGGACTCACTGGGACAGCTATTAAGAAACATAGTAGCCTCTCGTCAAGGAATCCAGCGTGTCTTTAACGTGACAGGGTATGGGCTCTCCCGCACACCGAGCCACGGCTTAACGACCCATCCGATGGACGGCGGCATTTCCATCGGTGTTCCCTACGGAGGTTTTGCGGAGATAAATCTCAACGCTGCTCCTGCAAGGACTCGTACTTGGGAACTGCAGATTACGAGACTGGCGCGCTACCGACTGAGCCACCCACGTCCATCGATAGGCTAGGAAATGCCACTATCCGGAAGATTGGATATAGCGACTTGTCTTCATTGGATATAGTGACCTGTCTTCATGTGCAGGAAAGTCTTATGCCCTCAACGCACGTTTAAGGGCAAGTTAGATGGCCTTGATGGCAGATTTAACATACTTCTTCCTAAACTGGACCATTTTGTAAAGGGGTCAAGTGGACCCCCTATCATCTGGCAGGCTTCCATTTGTCTCTCAACAGCTGTCCAATGAGCTGCCTTCTCCTATCTAACTCTGCGCCTCTGGGGCCCTTGTGACCTGTCAATTTTGTGTACAAAAATGGTCAGCTCAGATTTAAAAACATCCAACTTTTTGACAGAAAATCTGAGCAATGCGAACCGTTAAAAATATTTTTAAATGTAATGTGAATTACAATTAATTTTTGAAAAATCAATAAAATACTGAGCATAATTAACAAATATGTATATTAAGTATAAATCTCACCTTTGCGGAATGACAGAGTCGGAAGTTCGTCATCAGAACTTCCTGTAGTAGTGGCTAATTGTCGGGAAACTTCTCCAGAACTTCTCTCTTTACAGAAGCTGTAAGATCGTTCCCCTGCCTGCATACTTATCGACTTCCTAACATCACCTTGGGCCGCTATCTCCAATTTAGTCCTTGGCGAAGAAGAGAATATAAGTTCTTCCTGACCTTGACACTGATTAGGTCGACCATGACATGAAGATCTCGTAACTGCATCCATGTTTTCATGAACAGTTATTCCTCGAATAAAAACAGAAGGTTGTCTCGTCCTGACTCCTGTTCTCTCCTTGGATTCATTTTCATTACGGTTCTTTAGCAATGGACTGCTTGGATTTTCTGAATCTACTGCTTCATCCGTATCCTTGCTTAAAGGAGAGTTCATTTCTTCACGATTCAGATCTTCATGTGATGTATTTAGTGTTAGGATGTCAGCAATGAAGAACCGAGTATTGGAATTCTTTTGATCAAAAGCCATTTCTTTTTTTTTGCAGGTTGCTTGCTAAAACTTCATACAAATGCTTGTTTTTTTTCTATATATAGATAATGCTGACGTGATTTTATCTGCGTACGGGGTATAATATAGAAAATGGTTGAGAGTGAAGAAAATGATATGTATTCAAGCTCCTTGAAGACAGATAGGTAACACTGTTGTGATTTTAAGTGATTACCCAAGCAATCAAATTCTGTTTATTAGTTCATAATGAACTATAAATGAAGACGATGAAGGGATGAATGGATGATCTACTGATTGATGAAGGTTAAGAGTGGATGATATACTTTGACACTGGATTAACCAAATTGCTAGTCAAAAGATTTCTTTCCAAATAGATGTCGAGGTAAAAAAAATACTTTCGGGATGAAAATTTATGCATGTGATAAGCACGAATTATTTTAATAAGATTCAGAAGAAATGAGTAAAAATTTTTTGTTCGTTTAGAAATCTTTCCAGATGTAATCAGCTAAATAATTGAATTATGAACAGCTACTAGATATATTGCGATTCAAATGTACTCACAAGTATAAAAGTTTTTTAGTTTTTGTCTGGTGTCTTTCTTCGTTAGAAACGAATAAAGATTTCAAAAATTGATTTCCTTCTTTCTGTAAAACATTTGCCTTTGTTACAATGAAGCACACTCCGTGATTTGAGAATAATAAATCACTCTTTTAAGTAAAGATCTTGACAATCAAAGCCGAATCACAAGAAGAACAGCTACATACACCATTTCATGAATAAACAGAATTCCACGACGATTTTCAGTTTAAATTCACAGTAGAGGTTCTGTTTGTCTTCAGTCGTATCTTTAACAATAATATACAGGAAACATTATTCAAATAGGTCGATTAATCAAATTATGACACTATCTATGTCCGAGTGAGCATAAAATAATATTTTCCTTCTTAAAGAAGTGTTTTAGACTAACTCACTTCGACGAAGAATTAACTGAACCGCTTCGCTCACATGAATTTAGCAACGTTCCACAAATCCACACACAGAGCACAAATAATAAAGATGCAATCCCACGAAACGAGGAAAGTGATCCCGGGTCATTTTCCAGCAAGCCTATAGCAACGAGCCGTGACCGCTTTCTTGTGTCCAAATCCCATATGTTGAGGCAGTCAGTGATGCCAAGCTAATTTGAATCGGTCTAGAGGTGCAACGACACTTTGACGAATGGGGAGAAGAGAGAGGGTCTGGTGCACGCTTCGCGTTCTCTCAACCGACGTGCGACGCTGGTTGGCACGCGCAGTGCCACCCCCGTATTGCCGCCTCCCCTGCCCACCCGTCTGAGCCGACTTATCAGTGATGGGACAAAACGGTCTAGGGAGATTCATAGGTGGCTGAGAGAGGGATTTACTCATCGTCATCAGGGAACGTATTTTTTGGTGTCAAAAGTTGAAATAAAATTACCCCTCGAGCAAATCGTTGCTAGAGACAGCTGACAGTTTAATAAAAAATAAAAAAATAAATACCCCCTCAAGCAGCTGCTTGCCACAGAGGTCTTGAGCCTAGAGAAAATCTGTAGGAAAGCGAGACTTCAGCAGATGACAACACAAGAACCATCTATGCTTTATTCATGACTTGAATTCAGGTTCTGTTGATTAATAGCCAATGGTTCCGTTACGGCACTGTGGAAGTGTGGAGGAGTCCTGTCTTCCTGAAACAGATTTCTACCAGGAAAATCCTCTTCAGGTTGTAACATGAACCATATCTGTAACACATCAAAATACATAATCCGTGTGACAGAGGGGATGGGGGCCGGCTCGTAATCTGCACTTCTTAGGTTCGAGTCCGACCTCGGCCAACGTTGAGATTTATCTGTGCTAAATTCCCCCCCTACCCTCGGTTAGAAAGAAGACACCGATGGGCTTGGACAGGCCACCGTCCGTCGGATGGAACGTAAAGCCATGACTACGTACGCAGGAAGCCAAGGCCTGTGAACGTTAAAGAATATGCTGGATGGCCTCGATGGGAGGCTTTCATCTGTCTCCTAACAGCTGTTCAGTGGATTTCCTTCTCTGAGATCAGTGGATAAACCTTCTCTGAGACTTTGGAGACCTTGTGACCTGACCATTTAGACCAGTGTTTTTCAAAATGTGGTCCGCGGCTTTATACTTGAATAGTCCGTGAACGGGATCATAGCGGGAAAAATAATGCGAAAAGCTAAAAAGTATAAAATTGATTAACTAATCCTGCTATATCAAAATATCTTTAACCAATAAATCATCAAGTAAAATCTTTTATGAGAGTAATGGAGTGTATCGTATACTCGTTCAAAGTAGAGACGGTTTAGAGTAAGAAACGGGTTGGGTTGTTTTACCTCTGAGCGGCACATTTTTGCACACCATGGGCTAAATGGCCAGGTCACATGGACCCCGACGGCTCAGAGAAGGTTGGGGGAGGGGATCCACTGGAACAGCTGTTGGGAGATAAATGGTAGCCTCCCGTCAAGGCCATCCAGCGTGTTCTTTAACGTGCACAGGGTATGGCTCTCCGCACAGGTGGGGCCACGGCTTAATGTCCCATCCGACGGACGGCGGCCTTTCCAAGCCCATCGGTGTCCCCTACTGACCGTGGGCAGGGCGGGGAATTTTGCGGAGATAAATCTCAACGCTGACCCAGCTGGGACTCGAACCTGGGAACTACAGATTACGAGCCTGGCGCGCTACCGACTGAGCCACCCCCGCCCCGTAAGAAACGGGACAATGAGTTCCGTGGAGCGGTCGCCATTCCTCGTCCAACTGCACACGCTGGCCTAAAGAAGAAGTGTGTTTTTCGGCCTTCATTCGCGCTTTCGTCGTCATATCTTTAAAAATATTTCATTAGTGTCATCAAGACGCGGGCGGGAGTGGCTCAGTCGGTAGCGCGCCAGGCTCGTAATCTGTAGTTCCCAGGTTCGAGTCCCAGCTGGGTCAGTCGTTGAGACTTATCTCCGCAAACTCCCCTACTTGCCCACGGTCAGTAGGGAACATCGATGGGCTTGGAAAGGCTACCGTCCGTCGGATGGGACGTTAAGCCGTGGCCCTGTGTGCGGGAGAGCCATACCCTGTGCACGTTAATTAAGCCGTGGCTCCGTTTGCGGGAGAGCCATACCCTGTGCACGTTAATTAACCCCGTTTGCGGGAGAGCCATACCCTGTGCACGTTAATTAAGCCGTGGCTCCGTGTGCTGGAGAGCAATACCTGTGCACGTTAAAGAACACGCCGGATGGCCTTGACGAGAGGCTACCATCTCTCTCCCAACGGCTGTTCCAGTGGGTCCCTTAACCTTCTCTGAGCCTTCGGGGTCCATGTGACCTGGCCATTTAGCCCATGGTGTGTAAAAAAGTGCTGCTCAGAGGTAAAACAACCCGACGCTTCGTTTGACACGTAGCACGCCAAACAGAAAAATTCATTAATATTTTTTTTAAATTAAAGAACTTTATGAAAATGTTGAAAATGCGTGGAAAACTATTTATAAATTATATTTAATTTTTAAAGCTTATGAAAAGTGTGTGCTCTCTTAACATACATTATTTTAGGTACGTATATATTAAGTCGGGTGGTCCATTTTAACTAATGGTCCGCATCTAAGAAATGTTTGAGAAATACTGATTTAGATTACTCTGTGCAAAAATGTGCTATTCAAAGTGAAATAACCCAAAATAACTGTACGACATAGTTCTTGGTAAAGAGGAACGTTTCATACACCTTGGTTCTCGATAGAGAATAAAACATGTCCACTTTAGGGCCGGCTCTCGGATTGTACAGAAGTTCCCTAGAATATTTGGTGCTCTATATTCTAACGTTATGACAATTGAAAGAAGGGAAAAAAAATGCGTTGAGGTCGTAAAATTACGTTGTGTGTAATTCATTATCAGAGGCTTACTTATCATAGGCCTCGCAACCTCCTGCAGGATCAGATAAATCAAATTTAAGTGAAATTTGAAATAAAGAGGTTTACAGACAGGTGAGGCTGAATATATCGTGTCGAATTGCGATAGTTGTAATGTTGCGGGTAGTTGTACGATCTTGTGTCTATCAATTGTCGAGCAGAGGCAGAATGAAACCTAACAATTTATTGAATAACAACAATACAGTATGAATAACGGGCTGTCTGGCAATCTGGGCGACTATTGATTTACTCTACTAACTGTAGAGGACGCATAAACTATGCGAATATGCACGGATCTTCACCTTCAATTTCCAAGGGAGAAATCCAACGTGAGTCCCTCGTTATCCGGACTCAAAGAGACCTCGTCGCCGCATTCGAACACTGGAAACTAAACTGGTAACTAAAACTCAACATAATGAATATTCCTGCGAAAAGATTACATCAAATCACACCGACCCAAATCACGAACTCCTTGCTGCGGAGCTCTCACTGTTCTCTTGTCTCAGTTTTCTTCTTCACTCTCAGCATCTCACAAACTGCTAGGCTCAAACACATTAGCTTAACTTTGCATCGGCCTACGGTTCAATCTTCTCTGATTGCCACAGGCAGCCCCCTACCCTACCATCATGCTGATTCTCCCCTACCTTGACATTTAGCGGCATTGATCCTTGAAGTTGACCGGAACCTGATTATCTGCGTCTCCACGCTGGGAGGCCTGGGTGTCTAATCAAGAAATTGTGGGGAGGTCCCGTACATTTAATTTGTGTTAATGCATATCGAAATATAAAATTATCTATATATAAGTAGAGAGGGTAAGGAAATTTTGTTTATAGCTTTGAACGAATAAACAGAACTTGAAAAATCAGTATCGTTTTTCCTACTAGAAATTCCTCTTCTTGCGCATCAGAACTCATTGTATCAAAATTTCCCCTGTATTGAAAAAAATCATTGTGTTGGGCGTGACCTTCGTTAACATAAGGCCAGGATGACGTCATTTCCTTCGTCCGACTTGCAATGGCTCTCGTTAAGTCCAATCTATTTTTAACTCATAAGACTAGATATGTTTCCAATATTATCACATTTCAGGAATTATCACATCTCAGCAGACCCAAATTTTCCTTTAACCTGCTGATTGCTACTTAAATATTATAACCATTTTTTTTTTCGTATTTCTTTTATCCCTTTGCTGTTTTCATATCATTTTATGCTACATAGGGAAAAATTAAGCACATTCAAATTAACATAGTTGAAACTATGTAAGCGTTTCAATGCAAATTTTGCGGGGCGGGGGTGGCTCAGTCGGTAGCGCGCCAGGCTCGTAATCTGTAGTTCCCAGGTTCGAGTCCCAGCTGGGTCAGCGTTGAGATTTATCTCCGCAAAAAAATTCCCCGCCCTGCCCACGGTCAGTAGGGGACACCGATGGGCTTGAAAAGGCCGCCGTCCGTCGGATGGGACATTAAGCCGTGGCCCCGTGTGCAGGAGAGACATGTGCACGTTAAAGAACACGCTGGATGGCCTTGACGGGAGGCTACCATCTGTCTCCCAACAGCTGTTCCAATGGGTCCCCTCCCCCAGCCTTCTCTGAGCCTTCGGGGTCCATGTGACCTGGCCATTTAGCCCATGGTGTGCAAAAAAGTGCCGCTCAGAGGTAAAACAACCCAACCCAATGCAAATTTTGCTTATGCCCGTCCGAAAGCAACCGAAGCAATGTTTTATGAAGAAAATTGTAAAAAGAATTCATTCCAAAATGTCGAATTATACTAAGAAAACCTAAATATATGTCAGATATTTGGATAATAATTTTGAAAAAGTTAAAATTCAACTATATGATGGACGAAAGGGATCCCTAAATACAGCTTGAGAGGGGCCCCCAAGATTTTCTGGTATGCCACTGTACTTTATTCAAAGTTTTCGGAATTTTTATTCACTAGTAACTATTGATGTAGTAGTTGATCATTGAATAATATTTTGGTTTCTTTACATAATAAAATCGATAAATGTAAATTATATTTATAATAATATTATTAAAGTATGTGTATTATAGTGTCTTAATACACTGGCGGAAATTGGACCCAAAAGAAATTCCATTAGGAACGTCATATTATACAGTAACATGTTAGCGGAGTTTGAGCGAGGTCATATAGTGGGTCTTCGGGAAGCAGGTTGGTCTTTCTGTCAAATTGCACACCGCATTGGACGAGAGGTATCGGCAGTGGTGTGATAGTGGCGTCGATGGTCAGAAGAGCATTCGCACACTCTCAGACGTGGTTCCGGGCAACACAGAGTTATGGACGCACGAGAGGATCGGCATATCAGGAGGACGGCAGTGGCAGAGCAGACGGCTACGTGTCACAAATTCGATCCTCTGTCTTACCAAGCGTGTCTACACGAACGATACGTAATCGTCTTTTAGAAGCAGAACTATGGGCATGTGTGCCGCTCGCACGGTTACCACTGTCACCTCGTCACTGTCGAGCACGTTTGCAGTGGTATCAAGAAAAAGTTTATTGGAGGGAAGAATGGCAGTCTGTGATCTTTAGTGATGAAAGCCGATTCTGCCTAGGATGGTCGTTTACGCGCCCGAAGGCAACAAGGTGAGCGACTTCTCCCATCGTGCATCCACCAGCAACACACATCATGTTGTGGGAAGCGATTAGCTATCACTCTCATACGTATGTGGTGCTTGTACAGGTACACTGAATAGCAGCAATACGTACATCAGCGACACCGTACAGCTGGTCGTCCTGCCATATTTGAATGTAATCCCAAATGTGATATTCCAGCAGGATAACGCCTGCCCACACTCCGCCTGGACAACTCAGCATGCTCTTCAGGCAGTGCACCAACTCCCTTGGCCAGCACTCTCTCCGGACTTGTCTCCAATCGAGCATATCTGGGACTGGATCGGACATTCTTCCGCGGACCGCGGCAGGCAACGGCCATCGTTGAATTATGCGTCAAAGTTGAAAGTGCATGGAATGGTATCTCCCAGCGTGATACCCAACATTTGTATGACACATTACATGCTAGATTGGAAGTTTGCGTTGCTGCTCGAGGAGGTTCAACACCTTATTAAAATGTGCCTTCTGTAAAATGTAATACTCATTAAAAGGTATTGAATCACTTCACACGTGTGATTACGGGGCGGGGGTGGCTCAGTCGATAGCGCGCCAGGCTCGTAATCTGTAGTTCCCAGGTTCGAGTCCCAGCTGGGTCAGCGTTGAGATTTATCTCCGCAAAATTCCTCACCCTGCGCACGGTCAATAGGGGACACCGATGGGCTTGGAAAGGCCTCCGTCCGTCGGATGGGACGTTAAGCCGTGGCCCCGTGTGTGGGAGAGCCATACTCTCTGCACGTTAAAGAACATGCTGGATGGCCTTGACGGGAGGCTACCATCTGTCTCCCAACAGCTGTTCCAGTGGGTCCCTTCCCCCAACCTTCTCTGAGCCTTCGGGGTCCATGCGACCTGGCCATTTAGCCCACAGTGTGCAAAAAAAGTGCCGCTCAGAGGTAAAACAACCCAACCCAACGTGTGATTACTATCCTTTCTCAACAAGCTATTTATACTAAATAAATCTCGTTGTTAATGGTGGCATGTTAATGGTGGTTGTTAATGGCCCTTCATTTGTTAATGGTGTCCTTTTTTCAAATTCCAGTTTATGTAGAGATTTCATTGTTCATTGCAAATTAAACTAAATTTTCTAATTATTTTAAATAGACTATTTTTTAATATTTTGTGTTTTGCTCAAACAATTTTCCTCGATATTCTGACATTTTTATTCTTATGATCTTCGTGCAACATATATTTATTAAAACAACTGGAGAACAAAAGTCTTTGGGAAAAAAATCTTTAGATAAATTTGACTGAGATTTTCCATTTTTCTCCAGAAACATTTTTCCTTTACAAAGCTTATTTTCAAGTTTGGGTAACTTTGAATGTGACTTTCCATTCACATAACATAACATATTGCAGTATAATGTACACAGTCGTATCAGAGTAATATGACCACCTACCTAATAATGGGAATAACCGCCCTTGGCCCAGATGACAACGGCAAGACGGCGTGGCATGGACGCAACAAGGTCCTGGAAGGTTTCCAGAGGTACACGTGCCTATTCGGACTTCAGCAGAGCATGGAGGTTCGGAGATGACGTGGTTGGGGGTCCGCACACAGGACGTGTCAATCCAAATGATCCCACAAGTGCTCTATGGGATTGAGGTCAGGCGATTATGCCGGTCAAGGGAGAACGGAGACATCGCTGTCGTGTTCCTGGAACCAGTCACACACCACCTTAGCGACATGGCAGGGCGCATTGTCCTGTTAGTAGACACCATCACCACCAGGGGTGACTGTTGCACGTCGATTGACCTTTACCAGTCGACGGAGGCGACGTTCTCCTCTGGGGTCGATGGCTTTTGGGGCTCCACAGTTATGACGTCTGGAGGTGGTGTGCCAGCAGTCCATTCTTAGTACACCCTTACTACAGCACCTAGTGAACAGCCCATGAAGTCAGCTTTTTTCGAGATGCTTCCACCCTTGGTGCGATAGCCGATGATGATTCCTTTTTGAAAATACCTCAAATCAATACCTCTGCCCATTGTGCTACGTTACGCACTATGGCTCATCAGTACTGGCCGGTCAGTTAGATCTCTGTGTGGTCGACCTTGTCAAGTGCACTATGTGACGTGCGTGGGCTGGTAAACTGATTCCGTGGGTGGTCATATTATTCTGATACGACTGTATATGAATATGGTGATAAAGTTGTTTCATTTGCGGAACTTTGGTTTGAAAAGTTTGCTCTGGTTAAAAAGTTTAGCTTCTAATCCGACAGAAAGTGGCCTTTTGAAGCCCATCAATGTTTCTTTTATCAACAAGGTAAGGCTGCAAAATAAGGTAATTCAATGTCTGACTATGTAGAATTGTGAACCTTGGTTGGGTTGTTTACCTCTGAGCTGCACTCTTGCGCACAAAATGGGATAAATGGCCATGTTACAAATATCCCAGAAGTTCTGAGTTGAGAAAGGGTCTCACTAGAAAGCTTTTTAGGAGACAGATCAAAGCCTCCCGTCAAGGCCATCTAACTTGTCATTTAACGTGCACAAGTAGGGCCCTGCTGCACACCGGGCCACGGTTTACGTACCCATCCAACTGACGGCAGCTTTTCTAAGCCCATATATGTCAGCTTCCTCACCTAGGGCAAGACGGAGGGCGCTACGTTGCGAAACTCGAATCTGCAGATCGCGGGCAGTTTTTACTGGCGCGCTACCGACTGAGCCAATGCTCGCCCTATGAACCATGGATTACAGACTTGGCACACTAGAATTAGCTTAACGTAGAGTTACGTTTAAAGTTAAAAATGGTTCCATTAAGCTACAAATGGATGAAATATGCAAATTCAGTTTGCGCAAAGGTGTTGAAAAAGTTGATCTAGTTATATTCAAGTCGAGCAAAAATTTTATTCTTTTAATTTTGCTACTGCACTTAAATCGTCGAGGTATTGGTGATTTTGGCTGAGAAGAAAAAGGACGAAAGTTGGATTATTTGTGTTGAGTATTGTGTGCATAATAGGCTAAAGAGCTATTTTGCAAAGGCTCAGAGCTGAGTAGAGAAGAGAAATCTCCTAAACAGCCGTTAAGGCGAAAGATGGGAGCCTGCCGTCAAGGCCATCGAATATATTCTTTAACATTCACAGGGTGTGACTCTCATGCACAAGAGGGCCAAGGATCAACGTTGCATCCGACGGACAGCAGCCGTTCCAATCAGGTGTCTTCTTTCTCATTGAGGGAATAGCAGGGTTGAGGGAAAGAATCTGAATGTGTTACAGTTGGGAATCGAATCTAGGTAGTTTTTACCTCTGATGATCGGATGAGATGCCTGTCTCAGGTGAAATGTCGGAATTAAAATACAAATCACGCTGTTATTTCCAGTTTAGACCTGCTTAGAGATTTATCCCCGCTAACTCCCGACTCATCCTCGGTGAGGAAAGGGGTCACCGAAGGAATTGGAGAGTTCGCCATCTATGGTATAGGACGTTAAGTCGGGTCCGTGTATAGGAGAGCTTGAGTCTACGCCTGTTAAAGAATACTCTGTTTGGCACTGACGGGAGGCTTCCATCTGTCTCCTAACAGTTGTTCAGTGATTTTCAACCTCATCTGAGCCTTTTGGGATCCTTGTGACCTGGCCGTTTAGGCCATTGTATGAAAAAAGACGTATTCGTCAGAGGTAAGATAACTCAATCTGATACCACTTTGGTCCTAGGTTGGGTTGGGTTGTTTTACCTCTGAGCGGCACTTTTTGGCACAAAACGGCCTAAATGGCTAGGTCACAAGGACCTCGATGGCTCAGAGAACTTGGGGGAGGAAACCCACTGGAACAGCTGTTGGGAGACAGATGGTAGCCTCCCGCCAAGGACATCCAGCATGTTCTTTAACGTGCACAGAGCATGGCTTTCCCTCACACGGGCCAACGGCTTAACCTCCCATCAGAGGAATGGTGACTTTTCTAAGCCCATCGGTGTCTCTTATTGACTGAGGGCAGGTAGTTTTGTGGAGATAAATCTCAACACTAACCAGCTGGGAAACGAACCTGGGAACTGCAGATTACGAGGCTGGCGTGCTACCAACTCATCCTCGGTGAGGAAAGGGGTCACCGAAGGAATTGGAGAGTTCGCAGTCTAAGGTATAGTACGTTAAGACGGGTCCGTGTATAGGAGAGCCGTACCCTACGCCTGTTAAAGAACACGCTGTTTGGTCTTGACGAGAGGTTTCCATCTGTCTCCTAACAGTTGTTGAGTGATTTTTCCTACCCCGCCCCCTTTGGTCCTAGGTAATCAGGGCAAGTTGTAGAGGGTCCAAAGAAGCCACGCCCTCCCCCCTTGCCTTTTAGAATGCTAGTAAGAGTAATCGACATCGAAAAGTTATTAACGTGTATATTTCACGCGTTTTTCCTGAATTTGTTTTTAAAACTCCAAAGCGGAGGCGAAAGTGTTACACTGCAATGGAAATTCAATCTTTTGTCCTCCCATTTTACCTTTTTTCGACTCAACAGCATCGCTTGCCCCCCCTCCCCTTCCAATTTTCCTCCAGATTCGAGCCTATTTGCAATGAAAGTTTGGGATGTTAAATGATGCGAACTCGCTCAAATCTCTTTCAGTGTGATCATACCTTTTTTTTTGTCTATGCGCCGCTATAACCTTTAATTCAAAATCGGAACTCATTTTTCCGTCGCATAAGCTGCTTATAAGACGAAATGTGAACCAAAACATAAAAGAGAAACAAACGCATTTAAGACGAATTTTCAGTCGGTACATCAACATACGGAGATTTTAAAAGTCACTTTATTTCCCTTGTTGTTGACATGTCGTTTGCAGCTGTTGACACGACATGCGCATGTCGCAGCAAGACACAGTGCCAGAGGTAGGACAAAAAAAAATCTCCCCCCCCCCACGTTGGAGTGATCCGTGACAGAGCCAGACGGCGAGTCATCTGTCCTCCAGCTCTGTTATTGCTCTTCTTCTTTCTCCCACCCTCTAGTCACCTTTCCTCGCAGTGAACCATCACCGCACCGATCCATCATTTCGGTGCTTCAGCATTGCCGCCCAGACCTCTTATTAGGAATATTGGGATTCTTTCCCCTTAGCTTGCTACGGAAAGAGATTTAAACACAGTATATGAGTAATTTAGGTCAAAGTTTAAAGGTAAGTAAAAATTTATTGTGTTTCATTGCTTCAGAATGTTTGTAGTTAATCGGCACCACTGCCAAGTGGTGAAAAGAGGTTGGAAAAGGGACAATCTAATCCCTAACCTTCAGAGTTAAGGAGTCTCACATTTGTTGAGATGGAAGGAGGTATATATACCGCCTTGTCAAAATATTAGAGAATTTCCATGTTATGGGAATCTATAACTTCTAAAATATGAATTTAATGAAAAAATGTGACTGAAGATAAAGATCATAAATTTAAGATAAAAATATTAATTAGACAAAAATTTAAATTTCTTTTTTCAGCAATATGAGTTCAGTATTCAAAAAAACTTACGGGAACTGTAATAAATAATAAATTATCTTGTTTTACAAAAGCATTTATAATTGCCTATATTGAAATAGGTTGTTGGGTTGTTTTACCTCTGAGCGGCACTTTTTTGCACACCATGGGCTAAATGGCCAGGCCACATGGACCCCGAAGACTTAGAGAAGGTTGGGGGAGGGGACCCACTGGAACAGCTGTTGGGAGACAGATGGTAGCCTCCCGTCAAGGCCATCCAGCGTGTTCTTTAACGTGCACAGGGTATGGCTCTCCCGCACACGGGGCCACGGCTTAACGTCCCATCCGACGGACGGCGGCCTTTCCAAGCCCATCGGTGTCCCCTACTGACCGTGCGGAGACCTATATTGAAATAATCATTATACAAACTTCTAAATGGTACATCTATTTTATTACATAATTTGAAGCAATACTTATTATTTAAATTTCAATTGCTTTTTGAAGTAAATTCTTATGACTCATATTGTGAAATATTGCAGCTTTCACTCTTAATCCTACTGTACAACTCTATTTCATTATGGCACAGCAAGTTCTTGTGTAGCAAGACGTGATATAAAATAGAATAAAAAACAAAAATAAATTCGGTATCTTTATGCTAAACAGCCATATAGTGTAAGTAGTGAGAAGAATGAGAGTTCTGACACAATGTTAAAATACAGGGAAACCCATGCTAACCTATGAGGGAGAGTTTAGCCACTCATCCACCAAAATCTCCCCCATAGGTTAAGATGAGTTTCCCTATTCTTTATCAGCCGTCCCGTGGCCGAGTGGTTAGCACGCTTGGTTACTGATCTACGGGACCTGGGTTCGAGCCCCGGATAAGGCATGGATGTATGTGTCGTTTTTCTGCTGAGGTCCTGCCATCCTCTCAGACCTTCTACTATGGCATATAAACTGGCAGGCTCCTGTCAGACCTCTGTGGCAAGCAGCTGCTTGAGGGGGTATTTAATTTTGCCGTCCCGTGGCCGAGTGGTTAGCGCGCTTGGCTACTGATCTTAGGGACCTGGGCTCGAGCCCCGGGTAAGGCATGGATATGCGTGTTGTTTTCTGCTGAGGTCCTGCCATCCTCTCAGACCTTCTACTATGGCATATAAACTGGCAGGCTCCTGTCAGACCTCTGTGGCAAGCAGCTGCTTGAGGGGGTGTTTATTTTTATTCTTTATCATTGTGACAGGACTCTCATTCTTCTCACTACTAAGTGCATTTAATACCAGTATTGTTAGCGCTGTGAAAATTCTACACTTGTGAATAGATTTGATTATGATCTTTATTTTATCTTCAGTAACATTTAACATTTTCCTATTAAATGCATATTTTAGAGGTTATAGAGCTTCGAGATTAGATTATCATTGACATAACAGGGGAAGGCCGTCCCGTGGCCGAGTGGTTAGCGCGCTTGGCTACTGATCTACGGGACCTGGGTTCGAGCCCCGGGTAAGGCGTGGATGTTCGTGTTGTTTTTCTGCTGAGGTCCTGCCATCCTCTCAGATCTTCTACTGTGGCATATAAACTGACAGGCTCCTGTCAGACTTCTGCGGCAAGCAGCTGCTTGAGGGGGTATTTATTTTTAACAGGGGAAGACTAATATTTAGATAGATGTATAAAATAAATTAATGGAAATGGAATGGATGATTGGGGTTTAAAATGTTCTTGTACCTGTCCTTCAAGAACTAGCCTTGCACTTTACGCTTTTCGAGAGGTTGAATTGACGTTTTGTTACAGTAATTGATATTAAATGCACCAGGACGGTCACTCGTTGAAGCAATTTTTGCAAAATCATTTTCTAGTTTACACAAAATAAATGCAGAAATTAGGAGGAACAAATACTGAAACTTTAAGTTATGTTTTAAGAAAAAATGACGCAAATTGTCAAATTTTCTTTTGTCTAAGCAAAAAGAACTTTGAGAACATTTATAAAGAATCTCTGTACCATGATTTATAATGACCGAAGCAAAGGTTCTAGAGTTATTGTCAAAGTAACAAATAAACCCACAAACATGTAAACAAAATGACGAAGCAGCGATCATTCAATTGGAGACACATAACAAACGAAAGGAAGAGTGGAATCAGAAACTTCGCTTGCAGTTAGTCATCAATACCAGCATTCTAAAGGGCAAAGATCTCTTATATGAGTTTCCTAAAATAATAGAGGAGAAGGAGTTGGTTCAGTTGATAGTGCTCCAGCCTTTAATCTGATATTCCTAGGTTTGAGCTGTTGTTTTCGATCGATTGAGCTAGGTTTAATCTCACTCAATCTCAGTCTATGAGATTTTTCTCCTGCTAATTCCCCTTCTGGCGAGAAAAAGGACGCTGATGGAATTAGAAACGCCGCCGTCCATCGGATGGGATGTTAAGGTGTGGACCCGTGTTAAGTGTTCGGTTGGTTAGGTCACAAACTAAATGGCTAGGTCACAAGCACACTAACGGCTCAGAGAAAGTTGGGGGAAGGGAACCCATTGGAAAGCTGTTGGGAAGACAACATCCAGTAGAAAAGTAGGTTATTTCACAAGGTATGGCTTTCCTCTACGTGGGATAACGGCTTAACGTCCCATCCGACGGACGGCGGCCTTTAACGGCCTTTACAATCCATTTGGTGTCCCCTTTCTCACCGAGACCAGAGTGGGGATTAAATGAGATAAATCTCAACGCTGGTGCAGTTGGGATTCGAACCTGGCAACTGCAGATTATGACCCTTGGCTAACTACAGACTGAGCCTCTCCTCCCCGTGTGCAGGAGATCCATAGCTTGTGCACTTTAAACAACAGCTGGCTGGCTTTCATGGAAGCTTTGATATGTCTAAGTGTCTTTGACCCCTTGAGGTTCTTGTGCCTTGGTAGGTTAGCTCATTGTGGCCAGAAATATCCCACTGAAGATGTAAAACAACCCAATCGTAGCATAATATCTAGAAACGAAAATTTGTTTTGTGTTTGAATTAGGGAAAACATTTTATGTTTTTAAAATCAATTTTGTCAGCAATTACTGATACTTATTTTGTTAGTAATTAGTGATATTTACCAGTTTTTTGCGATTAGTGGTATTTATCAATTTTGTTACTAATTAGTTATATTTAGCGAATTTGTTAGTAATTAGTGATACCAATTTTGTTAATAATTAGTGATATTTACCGATTTTGTTAGTAATTAGTGATACTTACCAATTTTGTTAATAATTAGTGATATTTACCAAATTTGAATATCGTTAATTGTTAATAGTAAAATTCGTTAATTGCTTATGATTTAAGCAACACTTGAAATTTAAGTGTTGCTAATAATTAACAAGTAAGCTAGATTAGCGTGGCAAAAATTCACTGGAGGTAAGGCAAAAAAATTAAATATGTCACAGCGAAAAAAGATATTCATTCGGGGATGACAGAAATAAAAATCCATTTGGGGCTTGCAAAAATGTCTTTCTGCAGTATAAGAATCTTGGACTGGTGCTGAATGTATTGACCACGAACTTGATTTCTGAGTTTCATATAACGACAGCGTTCTTTTTAAGAATCTGTGTTCTCCGAGGTGAAATTTTCAATGACATAGTTTGGAAAAGACTTTCTATTTTACTTTGGGAAAGGGACGGGCTTAATTGGTAGCACCCCGACTCATAATCTGATGTTCCCAGGTTGGAGTCCCAAGTGTGCAACGTGCCCAGACTCATAATCTGATGTTCCCAGGTTGGAGTCCCAACCTGGGAACATCATCAACGTGGAAATTTATCTCCGATATTTCCCTACTTACCGTTTGTGAGAAAGGGAATCGATGGGCTTGGAAATACAGTCATTCATCAGATGAAACATTAAAGCTGTGATCCTGTGGGCAGGGGTGGGTGGGAGCTCAGTAGGTAGCGCGCCAGGCTCGTAATCTATAGTACCCAGGTTCGAGTCCCAGCTTGGCCAAAGTTCAGATTTATCTCCACAAAACTCCCCGTCCTGCCCTCGGCTAGTAGCGGCTTGGAGAGACTGCTGCCCGTCGGATAGGACGTTAAGCCATGGCTCTGTGTGCGGGAGAACCATACCCTGTGCACATTAAAGAACACACTGGATGGCAGTAATGGGAGGCTAATCTGTCTCCCAACAGCTGGTCCAGTGCACCCCCTCCCCCAACCTTCTCTGAACCTTCGAGGTCCTTGCGACCTGGCCATTTAGCCCATGGTGTGCAAAAAAGTGTCGCTCAGAGGCAAAACAACTCAACTCGTGGGCAGGACAGCAATACTCTGTGCGCTTTAATAACTGGCCTTGAAGGAAAGCTTTCGTATAGGATATTATGCCGCTTTCTGCCTGTAGTACTTTTTGTGCCTTATTTGCATCTAAACTGGATTTTTTCTTACTACCATCCACTCCTAATTACATAATTACATGCACAATTGAGTTTCACTACAACTTATTTACAGTCTTAGGACAATAGTTCTCTGGCCATTTTACACACTGTGTAGCAAAAAAAAAAAAGAGAAAAAAAGCTGTTATTCAGGATTAAAACGGATAAATGGTAATTCAGATATATGCGTCGGTGTAATTTGCTTTTTCGTGGAGAGGCTATCCTGGCTCTAGTTCGGTATTTCCGAGATTTTCACTTACTTATCGGATTTGACGTTTCTGATACGATTCATATAGAACCTTTAAGTAATAGTCTAGAACAATTTACAACGGAAACAAAGTACAGTCGTTCAAAAAAGTATCCGAACACTACGGTTGATCACAGAATTCAGAAAAAATATTTGGCAACGATTTTTTTAGAAATTAGTGATCTGGCAACCTTCGTGTCACGTGGTAGTACCCCAGACTCATAATCTGATGTTCCCAGGTTGGAGTCCAGGTTGGAGTCACGTGACACGAAGGTTGCCAGATCACTAATTTCTAAAAAAATCGTTGCCAAATATTTTTTCTGAATTCTGTGATCAACCGTAGTGTTCGGATACTTTTTTGAGCGACTGTCCAATAGAAAGGATTTTTGTTCAAAAATCTCAATGCATAACAAACTGAATACGTTGATAATGTCACTAAATAAACAAGTTAAGGAGAAAAATTGGAAATGAACATATAATGAGCATTGTATATCTCCTTGGATATTAATGGCTATTCGGAAGGAGTCTTAATTGCCTCGTTTGCTTCCTATCGTGTAAGAAACTGAGTAAACTTCGCTAACGTGGCATCTTCTGGCATAGGTTACGTGCAACACAATCTTTGCATCTAATCTTAGTGTCTTGTTGGGCAACCCGTATGGTGTAGGAAGAAAAGAAAAAAAGCTGACACAAACTGTAGAAGCAACAGAAGTTGCAATTCAGAAGTCAACGAGTAACCATCCATCATTTTGGCTCCCTCTCATCCAGGATAGCTCCCGCATCCTTTTGCGTCGTGGAGGAGAGCGCCAAAATGCTGTCAACATGTGGTCTGCCGTCTCGATGTCTGCAAGTGGACCTTGTCAGCCTGCTCATCTGTCTATCTGCCTAATTATATCGGCATTTGTCACTGCCTCTCTGGCAGCAACATCCCATCGGGGGAAGAGTGGGTGAGCGAACATCTCTCTATGTTCCTATGGCAACGAGAGGAGCAAGAGAAGAGCTATGAAGACAGCTACAGTTGGAACAACAAAGCAAAAGAACACGAGTTCGAAAAATTATTTTTTCTGTAGGTAGCTGGCAAAGCAAACAGATCTGCGTTTACGCTGCAGTGAATGAGCAGAAAACATTCAGGTTTTTACTGAGTGTTTTCTGGTACTTCACTACCAGTTCACTCACCAGTGATCCCACATGAATCGCAAACAAATAAGACCAATGTCTGATTTCGCCATTCTTGCTTTAACTACGTGTTTTGGGGCGGGGGGTAGCTCAGTCGGTAGCGCGCCAGGATCGTAATCTGTACTTCCCAGGTTCGAGTCCCAGCTGGGTCAGCGTTGAGATTTATCTCCGCAAAATTCCCCGCCCTGCCCACGGTCAGTAGGGGACACCGATGGGCTTGGAAAGGCCGCCGTCCGTCGGATGGGATGTTATGCCGTGGTCCCGTGTGCGGGAGAGCCATACCTTGTGCACGTTAAAGAACACGCTGGATGGCCTTGACGGGAGGCTACCATCTGTCTCCCAACCGCTGTTCCAGTGGGTCCCCTCCCCCAACCTTCTCTGAGCCTTCGGGGTCCATGTGACCTGGCCATTTAGCCCATGGTGTGCAAAAAAGTGCCGCTCAGAGGAAAAACAACCCAACCCAAACAACTACGTGTTTCTGATCTAAGTCTTCTATCACAGACCTGTGGGAAGAGTGAGCCAATAGACTGAGCGCAGTTTGATTTACTTATTCAAATGTTCTAATTTCAAGGAATTCAGATAATTCAAGTTGGAATCTTAGAGTCATAAAGAATTGAATTTTCCTTCCCATTTAGTGTCTGACGAAAATTTTAATGCAATTTCTCATCTCATCCTACACTCAGCAAACGAACTTTAAAACTGTTTTAAAGAGAGAATCTAAACGACTCATAATTTTCAATAATATATCACTGTATTAATCTGGCGTAATGCTGATATGTTTAAACCAATATATTTATTTAATGCGTAAATCATACACCGTAACCAATATATCTGTCTAATATTAATCACTCGTTGATTCAACAGGAAAGCAAAAAACTTTGATAAATGCATTTCCTGTTTATAAATACAGCAAAGTGACCTTACCCTCTTTGACCACAATCTCCATAATTTTAATTTCATATACTGCTAGTAATCAGAATAGAAACTTGTTTTCCAAAATTTTAGTATTCATTCATAATTTATTCAGAGTAAAAGCATTTCTTTAGTAACACATTGTCCATTCGTCATAACATAGATCACGGATTGTTCGCATTGCTTCCATTACAAGCTCAGTCTATTTACAGAACTAATAATCTCTTCTTTACAGACTGGCCATCTTATCTTCACTACTTTCCCAATACTTCCTTGGATCTGGTGGCTTCTCGCTACTGGCTGCTGATAGCTCTTTCTTAGGCGTAGCCTTCGATTGGTTGATTTTACTATAAACTTATGACGTAAGAAATCGTGCTATTTCACCTTCCTGACTCTATCCCCATTTCTACCAATGGAATACCCTGTGACGTTGCAAAAAACCTTGACCTTCTTCTATCTATGATTTCTTGGTGATGGTAAGTTAGCCTTGCATCCTTTTTAAACTAGAGAGGTTCTGAAAATTGTCATTAAAAGTTCCCTTTGATTTTTATGAGCTGTTATTACGTTTGTGTGCATTAGAGTGTAAAAGTTACGTTCTCGAATGAAGAAACAGAAGAATTTTTGATGGTGAATCTTATTCTTGGAATAAATCTCAAGGAATTAACGGAATAGCCTCTTTTGTGCTTTAGAAAAAAAAAATAGTCGTATCTTAAGAAGTGAATGACTTTATTCGCAATCCGAAATTAAGAATTGGTGTCAATGGTGGCGAATGACAAATACAACATAATCAATTGTAAGCAGTCCCATGACACTTGTTCTCCGTTGCCCACTTTCACAATGCTGACCAGTTGTCCTTCAGCTAGCCGGTCAAGCACTCCTTTCTCGGTGAAGGATATTCTTAATCTTCCCGAAGAAACTTTGCTTTTTCAGACCTCCACTCTGGACAAAATTCTTCTCGATGATATAAATCTAAATTGCAATAATCATCCCGGTTATCACTCTAATAATGCAACAGCTTGGACAAATCTTATAAATCAGGTGGCAGAAAACATCTCTTCTCAAACTTCAACCGTATCGAGTAGGCAACCTTTTAGGATTTCTTCCTTTGACTCTCCTTCGATGTTGACATCTCCCTCTCCTTCTTCCTCGTCTTCGGCATCATCCTCAGTTCCTGCTATTCCTTCTCCTCCAACTCCGTCACAATCCTGCAGCAGAGGATCGCTTTTAAACTGCAATTCGAATTCGGTTCCCATGGCGACCGTGTACTGTCCTGTGTCCTCTGCAGGTCCAGTGGAATACATTAAGGATAACGAGCTAATTCAAGACACCGAGCAAGAGAGGAATAACTTATGGTCTCCTCTAAGAGTGCCACAAGATTGTGAAGGGAACGAGGTTACCGATGCTGGCTTAGCAGATGGTGAGTGTTTTTTCATATAAATTATAAAAAATAAAATAAATACCCCCTCAAGCAGCTGCTTGCCACAGAGGTCCGACAGGAGCCTGTCAGTTTATATGCCACAGTAGAAGATCTGAGAAGACGGCAGGACCTCAGCAGAAAACAACACGAACATCCATGCCTTACCCGTTGCTCGAACCCAGGTCCCTTAGATCAGTAGCCAAGCGCGCTAATCACTCGGCCACGGGACAGCTCTCATATAAATTACGAGCTGCAAATAAGGATCGATTAAAAGTACGTTTTTTCTTGCTTTTAATAAAATAACGATTAAAATAATAATATTCAGAATACTTATCAAGCAAAATGCACTTTAATAAACTACTATAAATCCATTTTATTATTTAAAAAAATTAGATTAGTTCGACGATAAAGTAATGAAATGTAATTCCAAGGTAAACTCATTAATCATATAATCAAGGTAACACACACATATATATATATATAATAAATATCCCTTCAAGCAGCTGCTTGCCACAGAGGTCTGACAGGAGCCTGTCAGTTTATATGCCATAGTAGAAGGTCTGAGAGGATGGCAGTCCCTCAGCAGAAAAAGGACACTTACATCCTTGCCTTACCCGGGGCTCGAATCCAGTTTCCTTAAATCAGTAGACAAGCGCGCTAACTACTCGGCCACGGGACGACCAACCCAAAAATAAGCTGTAATTAATCTCTAAAAATGAAAACAGGTGAATGTCTGCAGACGGACAGAAGGAGCCGAGAAACAGACGACAAAATGAAAACATTAGCTCGTTTTTTTCTTAAAACGAGCTAATGTTTATATGCTAATAATCTTTTTCCTTAAAATGAGCTAAACCTGAACTGTGATTTTAACTCTATCATAAAAATTAGATAATTTAGTAAAGTTGGTAGTCTATGGGGTTTGTTTCATATCTTGACGTAAACACCTTAGAAAGTTATTCGTGGAAGGAATCAGTTTATAACTGATGAAACAATCGGGGGGAAAAAATGCAATTTGGTGAGATTCAGGTTTTCACAATAGAAATATGTTTTCTCGTCGTAGGTTGGGTAAGAATTGTGCACACTTATTCTGGTATGTTCCTTCGCCTGCACCGCAATTATCCATACCAGTTCATAGGATGAACATTCTGGAATTGTAGTATTCTATCATATTTTTCGCTGAGATTATTAATTTACGTCATTTAATCAAGTTAAAATGCATTTATTATTATACAGTAATCAGTTCTTAATGTATATTGCATGAAATATTTTATCAATTGTTATTTTATTCTATGCCAGAAGGTTACAGTAAAGCCACTTTACAGGTAATTTTAAATGCTAATTTAAATATTAAAATATCTTGATGCCCAATAGTCAAATTGCAAAATAGTCAATAGTCAACATTATTGTCAATTGGCCAGTAACCAAATCAATTGCCAAATAGTAAATGGCTTTTTAACCACAACCAAAAATTTTAATTTAATATTCTGTTAGTAATAAGAATAGAAATAAATCAATTTATTTCAAAAATGTTAATTATAATGCGAATTATTTATATCTACGTTAAGTTGCCCATAATCAAATATTCATGTGCAAGCCCATGTATTTTAAATATCCCTGTGTATATATACACCAAATGTAAGTTATTCTATGATCATTAAGTTTACTTACCTGTAAGAGATGTTCCCCATTGCTATTATAAAATAAATATCCCTGCAAGCAGCTGCTTGCCACAGAGGTCTGACAGGAGCCTGCCAGCTTATACGCCATAGTAGGTCTGTGAGGAAGGCGAGACCTCAGCAGAAAGACACCACAAACATCCATGCTTTACCTGGGACTCGAACCCAGGTCCCATTGATCAGTAGCCAAGTACGCTAACCACTCGGAATTGCTATTGCAACTACCAATTTATAACTTTTAATGTATAAAAATATTTCAAGAGAATAAATAAATATTTATAGCAAACTAATCAGTAAAATTAAAATAATGTTATACGGATGTTAGTGTTTATATATATACACTGAATGGAGAAATTTTTATATGCACCTATCTAATAATCTGTTGCCGCGCCTTTTGCCTTCAGAACAACAACCAGACGTCTTGGTAAGGACTCAGTGGGGTGCTGAAAACACGGAAGTGGTATTGCCGCCCATACGAGTTATGGAGTGATTAGTCGTTATTGGAGTATTTATGTTTTTTTTTTTAAACGAGATAAAACTTGAAAAATATCTTTGTTCTATATGCGCTTTAAAAAGTAGAAAATAAAACTAAAGATATCGATGGTGGAATCAGTCACTTAGCAGTCCCGTAGGCGAGGGTTTGCTCGCTTGGCTACTGGACAAAGGGGGACGTGTCGTTTTTCTGCTGAAGTCTTGCCTTCCTGACAAATCTTCTCATATCAGATCTCTGTGGCAAGAAGCTGCATGGGGGGGTATTTATTTTAATCAGTCACTGGTTGGGTTGTTTTACCTATGAGCGGCACTTTTTTGCACACCATGGGATAAATGGCCAGGTCACATGGACCCCGAAGGCTCAGAGAAGGTTGGGGGAGGGGACCCACTGGAACAGCTGTTGGGAGACAGATGTTAGCCCCCCGTCAAGGCCATCCAGCGTGTTCTTTAACGTGCACAGGGTATGGCTCTCACGCACACGGGGCCACGGGTTAACGTCCCATCCGACGGACGGCGGCCTTTCCTAGCCCATCGGTGTCCCCTACTGACCGTGGGCAGGGCGGGGAATTTTGCGGAGATAAATCTTAACGCTGACCCAGCTGGGACTCGAACCTGGGAACTGCAGATTACGAGCCTGGCGCGCTACCGACTGAGCCACCCCAATCAGTCACTGAATTCGTATTCATTTCAAAGGAAGATAGTGCGCCGGCAATCTTGTAGAGTAGGTAAATCGACGCTTTATCTTCCTAAGAAGTTAATACGAACTCATTGACTGATTGTACCATAGACATGTTTTAGGATTATTTTCTACTTTTTAGGGCATTATAGGAAGATAGGTATTTTTTAAAATTTTTTAATTTATATTTTTTTTGTTATTGTTAAAAACACTTACCTTCCAGAACTTTGACACGCGACCCATAAACATCGAACAGATTTACCCCCCTTTTGGAGTCACGTTTGAGGTAGACCACGACATTGATGACATCACAAGCTTTAATTTGAGATACGACTCATTAAAGTCGACCCCGCAAAAATCTGTCCCCCAGATTTTATCAGGGGGGGGGGGGAATAGTGCGAGGGAAATTCGAAATAGTGTACGACCGTCATTATACGAGCTTTCATTTGACACCTAACTCGTAACTGTAGACCCTGGCGTTTCGATGATATGGTAGAAAGACCATTTCTCATTTTTTAGGAGGGAGGTTAGCATAGGGGGTCACTTTTATAGCCTGCGGCACTCCCCGCTTCACAAGCTTTCATTGAACACATAACTCATTACTCCGGACTCGCATTCAGAAGATATAAGGGAACAAACATTTTTACGTTGCCCCCCTTTTTTAGCGAGAAT
This sequence comes from Ryuthela nishihirai, assembly GCA_038380435.1. Lineage (NCBI taxonomy): Eukaryota > Metazoa > Arthropoda > Arachnida > Araneae > Heptathelidae > Ryuthela > Ryuthela nishihirai. Next base: position 37,682,098 of record JAWZYU010000014.1, read on the forward strand.
GAAAGCACGGGGATCAATTTTTCATAGCCTACGACATTCCCCGCGTTACAAACTTTCATTTGACGTATATCTAGCTACTTTCGGCATTCGCGTTTTGGGTTGGGTTGGGTTGTTTTACCTCTGAGCGGCACTTTTTTGCACACCATGGGCTAAATGGCCAGGTCACATGGACCCCGAAGGCTCAGAGAAGGTTGGGGAAGGGGACCCACTGGAAGAGCTGTTGGGAGACAGATGGTAGCCTCCCGTCAAGGCCATCCAGCGTGTTCTTTAACGTGCACAGGATATGACTCTCCCGCACACGGGGCCACGGCTTAACGTCCCATCCGACGGACGGCGGCATTTGTAAGCCCATCGGTGTCCCCTACTGACCGTGGGCAGGGCGGGGAATTTTGCGGAGATAAATCTCAACGCTGACCCAGCTGGGACTCGCGTTTTGGGGATATAGTGTAACAATTGTTTCGCATTTCCCCCTTTTTTAGCCCACGGTCAGTAGGGGACACCGATGGGATTGGAAAGGCCGCCGTCCGTCGGATGGGACGTTAAGCCGTGGCCCCGTGTGCGGGAGAGCCATACCCTGTGCACGTTAAAGAACACGCTGGATAGCCTTGACGGGAGGCTACCATCTGTCTCCCAACAGCTGTTCCAGTGGGTCCCCTCCCCCAACCTTCTCTGAGCCTTCGGGGTCCATGTGACCTGTCCATTTAGCCCATGGTGTGCAAAAAAGTGCCGCTCAGAGGTAAAACAACCTAACCCAACCCCTTTTTTAGGGGAGAAGAAAGCATGGGGGTCACTTTTTAATAGTCTACGGCAATCCCCGCTTCGCAAGCTTTCATTGAACACATAACTCATTACTCCGGACTCGCATTCAGAAGATATAAGGGAACAAACATTTTTACGTTGCCCCCTTTTTTAGGGGGGAAGATAGCAGTGAGGGTCAAATTTTCGTACTCTACGTCATTCCCCGTTTCAGTAGCTTTCATTCGACTTAAAGCTTGTTACTTTCGGCCTTCGCGTTCTGGAGACATAACTTAGAATTGTTTTCACATTTCCCCTTTTTCAGGGGGGAAGGAAGCACGGGGGTCAAAATTTTTATAGTCTATGACACTCCCCGCGTCACAAGCTTTCATTTGGCAGATAAATCATTAAGTTTCTCCATCGCGTTCGAAAGATATGGTGGATCAACTTTTTGTCAATCCACAAACCTACCGAACGAAAAACGGTCCAACCGACAAATGTCAAAGCCAAAAGCAATAGGAAGAAGATAGGTAAAAAGACCTGTGATCTATTTGTTTAGTCAAACACATTTCGATACGTTGACGTGTGTGTTCATGACAGATTCTCTTCTCTGTATTTTCTACTACCTCCTGGATGCCTGCAGTAATATCACACATGATGGTCATCAATATCAATCTCTATCACATGATGGCCATCAATATCTCTACTGTCCACCAGATGGAAAGGTATCAATTTGAATATTTCCGTAAGCAATGGCAATGATACGTGACAATGCAAAATTGAAAAAAATCGAGTAAAAACCAGTGTCCCAGGAAATTTTTTATGATATCAGGACGTCACATTAAAATCCTGAATTCCAAGTAAACCCCTAATTCCCAGTTTAAGGTAACTGAATTAGTTACCTTAAATAAGGTAAGTACATTAAAAACGCATTAATTCTATTACTACTGTGACATAAAAATGATTGGGTTGTTTTACCTCTGAACTGCACTTTTTTGACACCATGGGCTAAATGGCCAGGTCACAAGGACCCCGAAGGCTCGGAGAAGGTTGGAGGGAGGGGACCCACTTGAACAGCTGTTAGGAGACAGATGGTAGTCTCCCGTCAAGGCCATCCAGCTTGTTCTTTAACGTGCACAGAGTATGGTTCTCCCGCACACGGGGCCACGTCTTAACGTCCCATCCGACGGACGGCGGCCTTTCCAAGCCCATCGGTGTCCCCCTACTGACCATGGGCAGAGCGAGGAATTTAGCGGAGATAAATCTCAACGCTGACCTAGCTGGGACTTGAACCTGGGAACTACAGATTACGAGCCAGGCGCGCTACCGACTGAGCCACCCCCGTCCCACATAAAAATGAAAGTATTGGCTTTTGTTCATTTATATCCTTTTTGAGACAGCTTTATATTACTTAAAACAGTGTTTCGGCTATTCAGAATATTTCTTTTTTACTGTCAGTCCGGTCCGAGGGGTCAGTCCTCTCGAAAATTCTGTCGTCTTACACTAAATCTCTCTGGTTTTTAAGGATTTTCTTACAAAATATACCTTTATTTAAGCTATCAGGAGTGAATAAATTACCCTAACCCCTCCTTTATGTCCCCTGCACTATACAGTACTGCCAAATGCATTGCGATACTTCCTTGTTATATGAATAGAAAACCATATTGAAAGTTTCCTGACTTTAAAAATAGGCTTTATCGCAGAAAAATGTTTCAAGAGATATATTTTAGATCTCAATTAAATATATCAAAAATTAGATTTTATACAAATCTTCATTTAGTATTTAAAGAGTTATTGAAGCTGAAACATTTGACAGCAGATGCTGCTGTTACGTTAACTCCAAACATTCAAAAGTAATGGAAACTGAAAAATCAATTTCGTAGACTACTAATATTGCATTTATTTCAGCAAACAATTCGTTGAATATTTTAAGTTACAAATCTATACAAATAGTAAACAAATATTGCTTAAAATGAGATTGGGAAGTTTGCTTTGAAAAATTTTTAATTCCTGTGACATTTTGTTACAAAACACTTAAATTTAAGAGCTTCGAGTATAGTTATCCTTTCACACAACATGGAATTGTCGCAGAAACTTAATAGTTTAGTGTAATTCTAATATTCCGAGAGCAAAAAAAAAAGATGAATAGAAATTTGTAAGTTTGAAATGAATAGTTTAATTTTTAAATGCTACTGCATGCTGAATATTACAAATTATATCATATTTATAATATTAATTTATTACACAATTTTCTTCCAGTATTTGGGAGCGAACCTGAGTTAGTAATCATTAAAACTCCTACATCAATTTCAATTGCAATATTTTCTTCCTCTGTCATGAGAGCAGAAGATATATTATTTTATGCGAAATCGAAAAAACCACTGTACAGTCGCTCAAAAAAGTATTCGAACACTATGGTTGGTTACAGAATTCAGAAAAAATATCTGGCAACGATTTTTTTTAGAAATTAGTGATCTGGCAACTTCGTGTAAAAATATCTGGCAACGATTTTTTTTAGAAATTAGTGATCTGGCAACTTCGTGTCACGTGACACGAAGTTGCCAGATCACTAATTTCTAAAAAAATCGTTGCCAGATATTTTTTCTGAATTCTATAATCAACCATAGTGTTCGGATACTTTTTTGAGCGACTGTACATAAGGGCGCACTACCGTTTCGTGTGCCTAGGGGCAATGAAGTGTAAATCCAGCCCTGATGTCAGTAAAACCATTTCAGCAGCTTGCCTGATTTCCTGTAAGAAGTAAATACCTCATGGAACCAAACCTATTTATGAATGGTAAACATACTTGGATGAGGATATAAGGAATCTATCATAGACAAGGCATAGATTTTCTTATATTTTCCTTCTGCGAAATCTAGTTTTTTTCATAAATCTTTTATGTAGTTTATTAAATGAGAGGCACTAGTAATATCTCTGTCGCTAGCAGCTGCTTAATGGCTAATTTATTTCGTATTAGCTGATGGCACCCGGCAATGACCGGGTCTCGCTTTTTAAACGTATATTCTGATTTTCATAGCACTAAAGATTATTTTGCGAGTGTCTGCCCCTCAACCACGTGTCACAGATACAGTTGCTCAAAAAAGTATCCGAACACTATGGTTAATTACAGATTCAGAAAAAATATCTGGCAACGATTTTTTAGAAATTAGTGATCTGGCAACCTTCGTGTCACGTAACACGAAGGTTGCCAGATAACTAATTTCTAAAAAAATTGTTGCCAGATATTTTCTCTGAATCTGTAATCAACCATAGTTTCGGATACTTTTTTGAGCGACTGTAGGTGGTCATTTTATTTTGATACTAGATCGTGTGGGCTCACTCACGGAAATATTGAGCGTGTGTAGTTACCGTTCACAGCAAACTGGAGCGTGTGCAGTAACTGCACACGCTCCAGTTTGCTGTGAACGGTAACTGGAGCGTGTACAGTTGCTGTACACGTTCCAGATATTTTTCCTGAATTCTGTAATCACGTGACACGAAGATTGCCAGATCACTAATTTCTAAAAAAAACGTTACTAGATATTTTTTCTGAATTTTGTAATCAACCGTAGTGTTCGGATACTTTTTTGAGCGACTGTACAACACGAAGAATTGACGGTCGTGTCTAACGTTAGCATGTTCTCTTGTAGCCGTGGCTTCATTTGTGAGTGCTCAAACTATCGAGATTTTTATTTCCATTTCGGCAGATTTTGGTACTTTGTAAGTTCCCGAGATACCTGACCAAATGATCCCAAATTTTGTATGCGGGGTCCATCTGTGTGACTCTCGGGTTGGGTAAAAAAAATTAGGTTCCTACCTGAAATGAAATACCTTAATATAATAATTCTTCTGGGAATGTGGGAGATCTGACCTGGCTGCAAAAATGCATGTTGTCATGACTCTGATGTTCACAGTTAAAAAAATAAATAATAAATACCCCCTCAAGCAGCTGCTGCAACAGAGATCTGACAGGAGCCTGTCAGTTTATATGCCATAGTAGAAGGCCTGAGAGGATGGTAGTTAGGGAGAAGAAAATGGCAACAATAAATTTGGCAGCGATTTCCGTTTCCCATAGGAATAACATGATAAATATTTTTTCTCGAAGAAAGCCCCCCCCCTCCCCCCATTTGGAATCTTGACTTGAAACTCGGCACGGCAACTCGGACGACAACCAGAAACACTCTATGAAAGTTTGAAGCGTCGCCCATGATTACCCGATAAGTTATGGCTGCCACAGAGAGACACACAGAAATTTTGTTTTATTATTAAAATAAAAATAAATAAATTCTCCTGCCTGACAGGAGCCTATCAATTTATACGCCAAAATAGAAGGTCTGTGAGGATGGCGAGACCTCAGCAGAAAAACATCTCAGACAAAAACCCCGGGCTCGAATTCAGGTCCCTTTGATTATAGACGTAAAAAAGTGTAAAATGATGATACTATTAATGTTATCGATAATTCATAGCCAAGGAATATTTTACCATTCCTGAAACCTAGTTAAATAGTACCGTGATACCAGGACAGTATTACTGGAAATGAATTTTTTTTTGCAAGAGTAGAGAGAAATGAATATTTCTGTACACTTATTTATATTTTTTTAGTTGGGAATATTAGAAGATACTGGAACCAAACTGCATTACTTTCGTCACGTGTAAGAAACCTTTACTAACTATGCTGGCATGATGCTCTAGCTGATAAAAAGAATGGATGGACCAGAGTCTTGAATTTGAGATAACCCTAACTTACGAAGACTCTTTGATAAGCTTACCTATATAAGGAAGGAACTGAAGATAAAATAAACAAGATTAATGAAAGTATGCTCAAGTGCTTTGAACGGAATTTCATTCTTTGTTGGATCAGAGTTGAACACAAAACACAACTCAAGAACTGAATCCGAAAAGAGAACATTTCTAAATTTGCATCCTATTATTTTCCATCTCCTTGTAATGGAACAAGCTTGCAACGGCTACTGAGTTCGCGGTAACAGCGCCAAGGCCAGATGGTCATGTGATAAGGCAGGGAGTGTGTGGAGGGAGGGAAACGAGTTTGTTCCAGATTCAGGAAGTTGGGTCACTTGCTCCATCAGCAGAGGTCAGCACTGCCGTTGACGGTTTACCCCTTTTGGGCAAACAAAACTCATTGCACCGGCCACTATTTGTGTTAGTCGCAGATACTGGAGGTGTGAGGTTACATGCCAAGTTTTGCGTAACGGTTCCGTTGCCTTTTCACTTATCTCTCTCGTAACAGGGGACACAAAAATGCATATTGAGCTGACAAATTCTTTCGCTGTTCTTTTTTTTGTATCGACTTCGCAATTAACTTGTTGATGCTGCAATGATTTAACAAATGGCTGCAGAAATGGAAAAAATTATTTTGACAGTAGCATAGTAAAAGTTCAGAGGGTTGGATTGTTTTACCTCTGAGCTGCACTTTTTTGTACACCATGGACTAAATGGCCAGGTCACATGGACCCCGAAGGCTCAGAGAAGGTTGGGGGAGGGGACCCACTGGAACAGCTGTTGGGAGACAGATGGTAGCCTCCCGTCAAAGCCATCCAGCGTGTTCTTTAACGTGCACAGGGTATGGCTCTCCCGCATACGGGGACACGGCTTAACGTCCCATCCGACGGACGGCGGCCTTTCCAAGCCCATCGGTGTCCCCTACTGACCATGGGCAGGGCGGGGAATTTTTGCGGAGATAAATCTCAACGCTGACCCAGCTGGGACTCGAACCTGGGAGCTACAGATTACAAGCCTGGCGCGCTAAAGTTCAGAGGGAAATTTCGAGCAGAGTTTGAAACGTGTGAGTTTATATAAATTATTTTTCATTTGGCAGCTAGATGTTAATGTTGATTATGGATAGGAAGGTTCAAACACCAAAAGTTCATTTGAGAAATACATCTGACCTTGAGGCTGCCTTAGCAAGTTTTAATAAAGTGAAATTATAATTTTACTAGCAACGTACGGTGCTCTGCAAAGAGTGTGGTTGTGTTAAATTCAGAATAACAACTGCAAGGAAAATGTCAATAATGAAAAGAAAAAATGCAAGCTCATGATCACGTTATTTTAGATATTTCTGTAATTTGAAATTAGCCAGCAATTCATTGCAATTACGTATTCTACAACTTTAATGCAGTTTTAAATTTTAATAGCTTTTATTAATAGAAAAGATATTTGAAATTAGTCTGAAATAACAGCCATACTTTTTGGTCTCTTCATTTTCAAACTGAAGCAAGCCAATGGGTTTTGAACATCTTTAAATGGAGTAATCCATGAATGTCAAGGATCTCATTCTAAATAGTAGCAATTCAAGAGTAAAATGACAGTTCACTTTCAACACCGATAAGACATTTTTCGTAAAAGGAATAAAAATATTTCAAATTATTAAATTTTTACAACTCTTTTTTAATTATTTTTATAAACAGTTCTAATATTTGTACCGTCAGTTGCGACTACGTTTTCGAGTTCAAGGTATAAATTTCGTTTCTGCTGTTTTTCAAGAAAAGTGGGAGTCATTGAATTTGTGACTGTTCTTTTTAACACCGAAAACACAATTAGGCCCAGACAGAGGATGGGCAGCAGGGCTATTTGGACTAGATCCCTAACCTTGGAATCCCCAAATATATATGCCATTGTCAAATTATATGTCAAACAAATGTGAAAAATTTGTAAATTGTAAAACACTGTAAATCGCTATTATTATTATATAATTTTAAATTCATTTTAATAAATGAGAGAAAATCTAATATTTTAAAATATTTATTAAATATTTTCCTATAGTTATATAATTTTCGGAGTGGGATTGGACCCCTACATTTGTGATTGGACCGGGTCTATCTAACCTACATTTGTGATTGGACCGGGTCTATTTAACCTACGTTTGTGATTGGACCGGGTCTATCTAACCTACGTTTGTGATTAGACCGGTCTATCTAACCTGAGACAGGTCTATCTAACCTGTCTCAGGTCTGCTTATAATTATCTACTTTTGCGACTGCTCAGATATGAACCATATTGTACCTATCAAGTGATGGTAAACATGCTCCAATAATAACACCTCTGATTCCGTTGCAAATCTTCAGCCCGAAGCTAAAATTAACTCAGGTGGAGATTGGCTCAGTCGATAGCACACCTTACTCGTAATCTGTAGTTCCCAGGTTCGAGTCCACACGTTGAGATTTGTCGCCGCTAAACCCCAGACACTACTCTCGGTCAGTAGGGGATACAGACGAACTTGCAAAGGCCGCCGTCAGTCGGATGGGACGTAAGGCCGTGGCTCCATCTGCGGGAGAGACATACACTGTGCACGTTAAAGAACATACTGGAAGGCCTTGACTGGAGGCTACCATATGTCTCCTAACAACTGTCTAGTTGGTCCTTTTACTCCAACATTCTCTAAGTTCTAAGGGGTCTTGTGAACTGGCCATTTAGCCTATTGTCTGCAAAAAAAGTGCCGTTCAGAGGTAAAACAACTCAACTAAAATTAGCTACGGTTATGAGGGGAGAAACACTGATTATTTATCCACAGCGTTTGTGTATATTATTTTTAAAACATGGACTATTATTATTACTTACTACTTAACACAGGAACTTTTTTAATCTGGTTTTCTCATTCAACAAATTAGTCATCATTATGACAACATATCACTGTACAAAATATTTAAATATTTAAAGGGGTTTGAGTTCTAGAGTAGTACTGTGAATTCAAGTTGGAATGAGAAATTATTATTAACCTAGCTAAACTGTGATATAGTCATAGGTTGTAAGATCTTTCACCTGCAGCTAAAATTAACTACGATTATGATAGGAGTCATGGCCATTATAACCATCGTTAAAAGCTTACGTTGAACCTATAAGCAGATAAAAACGTACCCGGAAGAGGTAGGAAACCGGATCCTCCCGGGTACGTTCTTGTTTGCTTATAGGTTCATCGTAAGCTTTTAACGATGTTTTAATGCCGGTGACTCCTGACATAAATCGTAGCTAATTTTAGCTGCAGGAGGAAGATCTTGTAACCTATGACTATATGACAATTTAACTAGTTCCAATAATAATTACGATATGAAACTCCAGTCGTCTTATACGAAACCCTCAAACTTGTCCACCTGCAAACAATAAAAATAGATTAAAAGAAAAAACTATAACATTTTTTTTCACAAAGAATATCATTTTAAACTTTCTTGTCCTGTGGAATATTTCAGTAATTGGGAAATCCTACTTAACTCTTATTGTCAGACTTCCCCCCTTGCCACCCACCTCCCGAAACTAAATAGTGAGCACGCGCCTGTAAGCAGATGTGCACTCGATTTAGACAAACCTTTAGACAAATGTTGTCTCTTTCACCTTTATAGTTATTATCAAAAATAGGTTTTAGCATTTTGTTCGTAACTGATCTTAACCATTGATTTCGAGAAGTCTGTTGTAGTTTTCGCACTTTATTTTTTACTCTCTTAAAAAAATTTCGCATTTTTTTTTTCAAAAAACACTATAGGAATCATAGCATTACTACATTGAAAATCATACACTATCAATTTGAACGTATTAACTGTCAGAGATGGGGGAAGTCATTAATAACAGACGAAACCTCATAAAAAATAAGTGTCAAAATTTCACAAGTTCTGCACTTGAGAACATTTTGCGCGATTTTATCAACATTACAAGTACAATTTCAATGCAAATTCACCACTTGAAAAAAAAAATAACAGGAAATAAAATTAAATCTATCTCATCAAGGAAATTTGGAATTTATAAGTAAATATTAAACAAAAATCTTTGCATTTTATTACATACTATGCACTTCCTCCAAAAAATTGAAAGCAATCTATAATTTCTTTTCAGTTTTCTCCTTTTCTTTTAAAACGATTAATTCATGTGGAATTCCTGCATTCAAATATTTTCAAACAGTTAAAAAAATCTGATTCTTCCTCAGATTTTGTACAATTTACTAAATTATGGGTTTATATTTTCTTTTCATTTGCAATGATAACACAAGTTTTCTACTTTCTTCATTTTAAAAAGTTTTCTCTTTAAACTACAATCTCGAGTTCTTATTCTGTTTATTTTAATAATGTCTTTTCTGGAAAGTGAAATTGACTGGAATTGGTAATTTTAGGATTTACAAAAAAACCTATGATTTAATTTAATGGAAGCGTGGATATCAGAATATCTATGTAGACTTTTTTTTTGTAGAATTAAATTTTTCATTTTACTATATTTAAAAACGTTTGAGTGATTTCATAATTTGTTCCTTTAAGCGCTTCCTTAGCTTTAATATCAGCAAATTTATTTGACACGAAGCCAACATGACCTGGAACTCATTAAAAGATGATATTGTTTCTCTTCTCTACACGTTTGGAGTAAGTTTCTAAGATTTCTTGAATAAGCACAGCATTATGTGATAAATTTGAAAAAAGAAATTAATATTATTGTCTAAGCCACTGTCTCGCAAACTGTGTGCCGCGAGAGGTTTTCAAATTGACACTAGATATTCCAAAGATTTCATTTTGACTTGACTTGTGCTATCGACGTGCTTTAATAAAAATCTTTCAGATTTTATCAACTGGGATCTTGGAAGTATTTATCAAGCTTTATCCAAATTTTGGTATTATTTTTTGATTATTTCAAGCCAATGGACAAATATTTAAAACAAACACCGAGTTATGAATTAAAGAACGAGAGCAAATCTTCAAGTATAACCAGGCTGATGACTTCAACAAAGCGCAAATATAATGACGATTATGTAGAGTTTGCTTTTATTCTTTTTTAGGTGTGCCGTGGAAAAAAAATAGATTCAGTGTGCCGCGGAAAAAAAATTAGATTCAGTGTGCCGCAGAGTAAAAAAAAGTTTGGGAGACACTGGTCTAAGCTGAGGCTTATCTCTAAGAGTGGACGACTGCCTTATTACCGTTATCGAAAGATCTTTCAAATTACGCGAGCCAACCTATTCCTAATTACACTCTGTGTTAGAGGTAAAAGTAAAACTCTATTGAGTGAGTCATTAGCATCATATTTAAATCCCAGATTAATCGCAGCACATGTTGATGCATCTCTTTTCCAATCAACTTTTGTTTCCAATCAACTAACAAATTTCTAATAAAATAATATTCACCAAAATCACTTTTTTGGAAAAGTTATCACCGAAATAAACAAACTATTTTTCACTAAATGAATTAAACATTTACCAACCAGATAATATTCCTATATAATCTGGTTAGAAATTATATTTTTTCCTTGTCACTTGTTTAATTTTATACCTCGCCAATTTTTTATTATTTTTCTTATCAGTAAACAAATATATGATATAAAAACGATCATTTTTTGGAACAAGTGTGTTAAAGAATATTATTCGTAGTTTAACGGTCCCGGTGACCTAGTGGTTAGCGTTCTTGGCTATTTATCAAAGAGACCCGGGTTCGAGTTTCGGGTAAAGTGTAGATGATTCTTTTCCTGTATTGCCTTCTTCACAGATCACCTCTATGACATATCGTCAGACTTCAGTGGCAAGCAGCTGCTTGAGGGAAAATTCAGTTTTTATTTATACATATATTTTTGATTCGTTGTAAAGTGTTCTTTTTTTAAATATTCTGAATTATGACCAACTATTGCCGAATCTATGAGAGGGGAAGGGGCTCATAGCCCCTCCTCTCATTTGGGAATGCAAGTAAGGGTAATGGAGGCAAAAATTATTAAACTTGGGAATATTTCAAGCAGTTTTCGATTTTTTTAAAGACTTCTAAAACGGAGGGGAAAAATGATATACTGCAATGGATATTCGGCCTCTTCACACTTCCTCCCTCCCCCTCCACTTTTTCCTGGCTCTATTGCGTCACTTGGCCTCCGTCCTTTAGTTTTTTCTAGATCTTTTGAATTTTAATCCCTTAATTTTACTTCTGGTATTCTTTCTATATAGCAGGGGTTCCATAACTTTTTCGGTCCCTGTTCCCCCTTGGCTTTTAGTAAACCTTTCCTTACCCCCTATTCAATATAAAAGGAAATGCTAATTCTAGAGTTTATTATGCATACGCGCATCCTTAGTACACGCTTATATGACATCCCTTTTCGAGATGAAAGCCGAATTGTTTGTTGGTTTTGCTAACAGGCAGCGCCACAATGCAATAGCTTGGAAATGTTGCATTAGTGATTCACAAAAGTCTTAATTTGTTGTACGAAAGCCAGTTCAGAGGTGCAAAGATTGATTTATTGCTACTGTTAAGCACTATTAACTATTCATATCAAATTATTGCTAATGTGATGATTATATAATAATAACATTATTGCTAATGTGATGATTATATAATAATAACATTATTGCTAATGTAATCATAACATTATTGCTAATGTTATGATTATAACATTTGGCTCTACTGAAACTTTACTAATAATTATTAATATAATTTATATAAAATGGGGGGTGGCTCAGTCGGTAGCGCACCAGGCTCGTCCCCATCTGTAGTTCCCAGGTTCGAGTCCCAGCTGGGACAGCGTTGAGATTTATCTCCGCAAAATTTCCCCGCCCTGCCCACACCGATGGGCTTGGAAAGGCCGCCGTCCGTCGGATGGGACGTTAAGCTGTGGCTCCGTGTGCGGGAGAGCCATACCACGTGCACGTTAAAGAACACGCTGGATGGCCTTGACGGGAGGCTACCATCTGTCTCCCAACAGCTGTTCCAGTGGGTCCCCAACCTTCTCTGAGCTTTCGGGGTCCTTGTGGCCTGGCCATTTAGCCCATGGTGTGCAAAAAAGTGCTGCTCAGAGGTAAAACAATCCAAAACAAACAATATAAAATGGGGTACGCGTACCCCAGGTTGGGAACAACATGGTCAGCAGCCGTAACAGTCACTAGAATAGTTTTAACAAACATCAGCAAACCACAACATTTCGAATGATAATATTTGTTGACATACTCATTATCACTCTGAATAAAGTTTGTGCTGTATTTGGATTTGTAAGAATATTGGATACGTTTAAACTAATAAACACCAGAGCAAAGTTTAGGGGGGAAAGCTCACAGAGGATACGTGGCTCACGTCAGTCGTTTTGGTTGGTCGTTCTCAACTCTATAGTCCGTTTCGCATGAAGAATGGAGCGGTAAAATCTGAAGATCAAACAAGGCAACAGCCAATGAAAAGATGCCACATGCACACGAATTCTAGCAAGAACAACTCGCAGATGTAATTCCGCCACAGCAAATAGTTCCACATTTTATGCGAGAAACAAGTGCTTTTCCTAATGTATGCTATTATTATGTATAGCTCATGGAAATGAGCAATTAAAAATGTTGTTTATTATTCCGGAATATTGTAAAGTGTACAATAAAGCATAATTTCTTTTTTACTGCTTTATTAGCGATTATATTCCGTTTCATATAAAAAATGAAGCGGCAAGTCCCCCTCAAAGAGTTTCTTGTCCAAACGTGGTTTTTTACACTTAACTACGAAAGCCAATGAAAAGCAAGGTGCGACGCTTGAAAAATGTCTGTCCTCAATAGTCTCTGTGTGTACTCTTCACATAAATGGGCGAGGAACCGTTGCAAGATCTCTCACTTTACCAAAGACATTATTTCCTTCCCCATTGCAGCCCCATTGCAGATACGAACCTGATTTTTTCACCCAAAATGGAATCAGACAGGAGGAACACTCTCGTACGAAATATGGAACCATTCAACCAATTATCTTGGAAATTGACGGGGACCAAAATTTGCCTAAATGGAAAATCTATCGAGTTAATATTTTGAGCCGTCCCTTGGCCGAGTGGTTAGCACGTTTGGCTGCTGATCTAAGGGACCTGAGTTGGAGCCCCGGAATTAGGCATGGATGTGTGTGTCGTTTTTCTGCTGAGGTCCTGCCATCCTCTCAGATCTCCTACTGTGGCATATAAACTGACAGGCTCCTGTCAGACCTCTGTGGCAAGCAGCTGCTTGAGGGGGTATTTAGTTATTTATTTTTTTTTATAATATTTTGATTGGACAACATCATGGTACTCTCAACTTTTCCGAAATTTCCAGGTTCCTAGCCCCGTTATATAAAGAGTTATGGATACCACACACAGACACAGTTGAGGATTGATACATTTACAGGCGTTGCATCTTGCTTTTCACTGGCTTTCGTGGTAAAGATAATAAGCCATGATTGGACAAGAAACTCTTTGAGGGAGACTTGCCACTCCATTCGTTGTGTGAAACTGTGTATAGTTTAACTCCGCCAAAATTTTGGCTCTAAATATTAATCCATTCATAACTTTTCCCATTGACAACATACTACTCGATTCGTAAGGGGGATGGCCGCAGATCCTCCAGAAATTTCGGACATTACAGAGGGATTATTCCCGGCCCATGGCAGCCATGGACCGAAGCTCTTCATCCCCCCCTCAAGCAGCTGCTTGCCACAGCGATCAGACAGGAGTCTGTCAGTTTATACGCCATAGTAGAAAGTCTATGAGGATGGCGGAAACTCAGCAGAAAAGCAAATGTCCATGCCTTACCCAGGACTCGAATCCAGGCCCTTAGATCAGTAGCCTAGCGTGTTAACCACTCGGACTAGAGATAAGTGGGACTACCGAATCTCATTTAGGACCGATCGGAAAACATCCGCAAAATTACAAAGGACCGAAAATTTTCTTCACTAATGACGTCACACCGCGGAAAGTACAAGGAAAACGCTTCCGCCCTCCCTTCCGGAATTACGCCTGTGATATAATAAAGTTGTTAACTTTGTTCTTCGCATGTTAATGATCTTTGTGTATTGTGCTAATTCTAACTGAAACAGTCATCAGCAAACCTAGGATTTGATCTTAGTTGAGCAGTACGACAAAGCCTGTTTCCTTAGGAGCAGTTTCTAGAATTCTTTTTCGGCCTATGTTTAACAAATGAAAAGAAGTACTCAGTAATATAAATATCATGTTAAATATATAGAGTTTTCACATTCGATTTTATTTCGAAAATATGCTATGTGCTTTGCAGGCCCGGATCTGGATTAAAATCGGGGAGGGGGGGGGGAAAGAAACACAATAGAGTCGGAAATATGTCAAAGAGACTGAATATCTAATGAAGAACGATATTTCCCCCTCCATTTTACAGGTAATTAAATCATAAAATCTATTGGATATTACTATTGGACATCACTATGTTTTATTATATTACAGCCAATGGGAACTGTTTAAGTGATTAATGCAGTGTCTCGCAAACTTTTTTACTCTGCGGCACACTGAATCTAATTTTTTTTTCGGGGCACACCTAAAAAAGAATAAAAGCAAACTCTATATAATCGTCATTATATTTGCGCTCTGTTGAAATCATCAGCCTGGTTTTACTTGAAAATTTGCTCTCGTTCTTTAATTCATAACTCGGTGTTTGTTTTAAATATTTGTCAATTCTATGGCTTGAAATAATCAAAAATTAATACCAAAATTTGAAAAAAGCTTGATAAATACTTACAAGATCCCAGTTGATAAAATCTGAAAGATTTTTTATTAAAGCACGTCGATAGCACGTCGATATTAAAGCACGTCGATAACACAAGTCAAGTCAAAATGAAATCTTTGGAATATATAGTGTCAATTTGAAAATCTCTCGCGGCACGCTTGGAATCTTCGCGGCACACAGTTTGCGAGACACTGGATTAATGCATAGCTCACTGAAAGACATACAAACTTACATGCCAGGTTTGGGGGAAGGGGACGACCATGTGTCCCTCCCCCTCTTTCAGAATGCTGGTAAAGGTACTGCAGTCAAAAATTGTTAAAATTCTTTCTATTTCATGCATTAAAAAAAATTAAACTTCTAAAACGGAGTGGGAAATGTTATACTGCAATGTAAAACCAATGTCTTACCCCCTCCTTTAATTTTTCTAAATCCCGGCCTACATATATACATTCATGCATACATAAAACATACCTCAAGCTGCTATGAGCTATCTTAGCAACTTGAGTATTTTTTTATTGAAAAAATGCATGAAATATAAGTTATTAGGCCACCCCAAAGCATGACATTATGTTTTCAGCGGGGCACGTGTCAATTTATGTGCTGGGAAACAATATCTTAATTTCACTTCAAGTAGACATCATTTCGCATGTTAATTACTTACACTTCTGTTGTTTCGTTGATTACCAAAAAGTACTCCGTGATCGACCGATAGCTCATGATTGTCGGGTTGACTACCCCTGGTCTATAGCTATATCAAACTATCCGATTGATGCTATGCTGATGATTTGGTCCTTTTGGTAAACGATGCTGACCAGACGATATCTTTCATTAAAGAGGGGAGGGGGTGGCTCAGTCGATAGCGCGCCAGGCTCGTAATCTGTAGTTCCCAGGTTCGAGTCCCAGCTGGGTCAGCGTTGAGATTTATCTCCGCAAAATTTCCCGCCCTGTCCACGGTCAGTAGGGGACACCGATGGACTTGGAAAGGCCGCTCGTCCGTCGGATGGGACGTTAAGCCGTGGCCCCGTCTGCGGGAGAGCCATACCCTGTGCACGTTAAAGAACACGCTGGATGGCCTTGACGGGAGGCTACCATCTGTCTCCCAACAGTTGTTCCAGTGAATCCCCTCCACCAACCTTCTCTGAGCCTTCGGGGTCCATGTAACCTGGCCATTTAGCCCATGGTGTGCAAAAAAGTGCCGCTCAGAGGTAAAACAACCCATCCAACTCTTTCATTAAAGCTATTCATGAGATTGGTTGTAGTCGATAATTGGCCGGATAGGTAACAGCAAAGAAACAGCGTTCCATTTTTGAATTTTTCCCTGTCGTATATTTTATTTTGGTATGGTATTTTTTTTTTCTCATTTGGTGAGTAACAGTGAAAAAACTAAAGTTATGAAAAATGGTGAGTTAGATGGTGTTTCAGTTCTTTTGTGTGGTTGTGCTTTTGGACAAGTTTCTGAGTTTATTTCGGAAGTTGTATAACAGGTCCTGCTGTTATGTGATATGAGATAAACAGAAGAATAGGCAGTGCAGCTTGAGCTCTTAAGAATCTGGAAATAATGTGGGAAAATAAGCATATGTGCTTAAAGACTAAAATTTGACTATATAAAAGTTAGGTCCTCTTTATTTTCGTATCTCAAGACCATCTAAGGGCCCAGTCACACCCTTTCTATTGTATGCTACAATAGTGAAACATGGACCCGTTGTAAACACGATAACAGGTTGCCTTTGATTCTAAATGTTTATTTTGTATTTTGGGCAAGTAACGATAAGGTTAAGAAAACCACCTTTGAGCAGTGTCTTGTGCAGAGAGAGATCGCATTGGTTTGGCCATGTTGACCATACGCAGAACAGCAGGATAGAGTGTTAAGTTATGAACAATGTGACTAATGGCTTTAGAAAAAGGGGGATACCTAGGATGCAGTAGGCAAGTAATGCCAAACTAGAACTTGCTAGAAATGGCCTGAAGTGGATGAATGCTATAGTTGTTGCTAACGATAAACGTGTTTGGAAGATTAAATTACACTGTCTGGTCGCACATGTGTAGCTCATAGCAGCTTGAGTATTTTTCATGTACATAAATGTAAATTATAACGGTCGGAAGTTATAATTTAGATATTCTCGGCCGTTATAATTTAGATATTCTCGGCTTGCAAGAGACCAGATGGACAGATAAAGGTCAGATTCTTAAAAATAATCTTAAATTTCTCTTTTCAGGGAGGGACGACAATAAGCATCACCAAGGCGTGGGTCTGCTTCTCAGCAGACATGCTAGCGATGCTCTTCTAGGATATGAGTGCATTAATGAAAGGTTTCTTACAGCAAAATTTCAGACAAGCGTTAAAGACTTGAATATTATCTGCTGTTATGCCCCCACTGAGGATGCCGATGAGGATGAGAAGGATATGTTTTATGAACAACTTCAGGATATTTTGAATTCTGTCAAGAAAGGAGATATTACCCTTGTTCTTGGTGACTTCAATGACAAAGTTGGTACTGACTCTGCCCTTTGGGGAGGAGTAATAGGCCCTTTTGGTATTGGTAGCTGCAATGGCAATGGGCAACGTCTCCTACAGGTAAGTAAACTCAATGGATTCAGAATAACTAACACTTATTACAAACACCGCGACATACATAAGTACACATGGGTTTCACCTGATGGGCTGCATAAGAATATGATTGATTACATATTAATTAACAGCAAATGGGCTAGTTCTGTTAGGAATACCAGGGCATATAGGGGAGCTGAAATTGGATCTGACCATTACCTTGTTAAAAGTGTGTTGCAACTTAAACTTAAAAAGTGTTGTGCTAGGGTTAAAAAATTTACTTTTAATACTGAAGCTCTGAAAGATCCAGTTATAGCCAAAGCTTATCATGATAGGTTACTTAGTCATTATGACAGTCATGGTTTGCTTACTACTGAAGTTGAGGAAGAATGGGATCATTTTAAACAGGCTTTTTTGGACACTAACAGTACTCTTTTAGGAAAAAAGGAGCAGAAGAGGCAAAATTATCTGAGTGATAAGGCACTTGAGCTTATTTCGGAAAGAAAGAACTGCAGGAATGCCCTTAATCAATACCCTACTAGTCCTAACAGAAAGCATTACAGAGACCTTAATAAACTTGTAAAGGATCAGTTAGCTGCTGATAAGAATCTTTGGCTTGATGGTTTGGCTGACAAAGCCGAGGAAGCAGTTAGACAGCACAACAGCAGAGAGCTGTACCAGATAGTTAATGTTTTGTGTGGTAGAAAATGGACAGGCATACAAGGATTGAAGGATAAACAAGGTAAGGTTATAGAAGGGGAGGAATCTGTCATGGCTAGGTGGGCTGAGCATTTCAGTGATGTTCTAAACAATGTAGTTAGTTCTACTCCCATTGTTTCCAATGATGATAGATGCATTGGTGGCTTTAATGTTGGACCTATAACACAATCTGAAGTTATTTTGGCTGTTTCTAAACTTAAACTTCATAAATCCCCAGGGGTAGATGAAATTACTACGGAAATGCTTAGAGCTGGGAATGTTTCGGTTACCACTTGGATGACTGAAATTCTGAATATCTTTTATGATAAAGGCATGGTTCCTAAGGATTTTACCAGAGCTATTGTTATCCCTATTTTCAAAAAAGGTGATCGCAGTTCTTGTGATAACTATAGGGGTATCAGCCTACTCTCTGTTCCAGGTAAAGTTCTTTCCATGATTGTGCTTAATAGAATTAAGAATCTGGTTGACAGTCAATTGCGTGATGAGCAATGTGGATTCAGAAGTGGTAGGGGATGTGTGGATCAGATATTTTCACTTAGGCAGATTCTTGAGAAATGTTTAGAGTTTCAGAAACCTTTGGTTGCTAGCTTTGTTGATTTCAAAAAGGCTTTCGACTCTGTTGATCGTCATAATTTGTGGTTGATTGTGAGATCATATGGTATACCTGACAAGTTGGTTAACATTATGAAAGCTCTCTATAATAACACTGAGTCGTGTGTGAGAGTTGGTAAGGCTTGTAGCAATTGGTTTAGCATTACTTCTGGTGTTCGACAAGGGTGCATTTTGTCTCCTTTTCTCTTTAGCTTGGTTATTGATTATGTTATGCGAAATTCACTTCAAGGGAAAGATTTTGGCCTTAAATGGGCTGGAGATACGAAAATTTCTGATTTAGATTATGCTGATGATTTAGCCCTTTTGGCAAATGATGTTGATGAGATGAACTCTTTCATTCGAGCTGTTGATGAGACTGGTAATAGAGTAGGTTTGGTTATAAACAGAGAGAAAACTAAAGTGATGAAAATTGGTCAGGCAGGCTGTGATTCAGTTAATCTGAATGGTTGCAGTCTTGAGCAGGTGTCACAGTTTAATTATCTTGGGAGCTATGTAACAGATAATGGTGATGTGCGGCATGAGATTAACAGACGAATATGGATTGCTGCCGGGACTTTTAAGAACCTATGGAGAGATAGAAATAGGCGTATACACCTAAAGACTAAAATTAGACTGTATAATAGTTTGGTTCTTTCTAGGGTTAGTTTTGGTAGTGAAACTTGGACACTTTGTAAGCAAGATAACAGGAAACTAGATGCTTTTGATTCCAGATGCTTACGCAGTATCTTGGGCATTAGGTGGTTCAACTTTGTAACTAATGATGAGATTAGGCAAAGGAGTTTGCAACCTCCTTTAAGCAGCATATTGTGCAGAGAGAGACTCCGTTGGTTTGGCCATGTTGCCCGTATGAATAATTATAGATTGGCGAATAGGGTTATGAACAGTGTGCCTAAAGGCCTCAGAAAGAAGGGGAGACCTAGGATGCGGTGGGCAGACAATGTCAAACAAGACCTTGTTAGAATTGGTGTGCAGTGGCCAGATGCAGTAGATGTAGCTCAGGATAGACTTGCTTGGAGAACTAAATTGCACGGTCTGGTTGGACCTCCGTAGCCCATGGCTGCTTGAGGATGATGATGATGATGACATAAATGTATACATGTAGACCGGGATTTAGAAAATTTGAAGGAGGGGGTAAGGCATTGGTTTTACATTGCAGTATAAGATTTCCCACTCCGTTTCAGAGGCGGGGCGGGGGTGGCTCAGTCGGTAGAGCGCCAGGCTCGTAATCTGTAGTTCCCAGGTTCGAGTCCCAGCTGGGTCAGCGTTGAGATTTATCTCCGCAAAATTCCCCGCCCTGCCCACGGTTATTAGGGGGGGACACCGATGGGCTTGGAAAGGCCGCCGTCCGTCGGATGGGACGTTAAGCCGTGGCCCCGTGTGCGGGAGAGCCATACCTTGTGCACGTTAAAGAACACGCTGGATGGCCTTGACGGGAGGCTACCATCTGTCTCCCAACAGCTGTTCCAGTGGGTCCCCTCTCCCAACCTTCTCTGAGCCTTCGGGGTCCATGTGACCTGGCCATTTAGCCCATGGTGTGCAAAAAAGTGCCGCTCAGAAGTAAAACAACCCAACCCGTTTTAGAGGTTTTAAAATTTTTTTGAAAAATGCATGAAATAGAAAGAATTTTACAATTTTTGACTTACTAATTTTTGTATTACAATTACCCTTACTAGCATTGTGAAAGAAGGGGAGGGGCACATAGTTGTACCACTTCCCCCAGATCTGGCATGTATGTTTGTATGTCTTTCAGTGAGCTATGCATTAATACACTTAAACAGTTCCCATTGGCTGTAATATAATAAAACATAACGATGTCCAATAGATATTTCGAGCGCGGCTGGTAGCCTGCGAAAGCCCTCTATGAATTTTTTTCCTATTTATGACCCATGAGTTTCACCGAGTGATGGGAGAGAAAGGGGCCACCGTGAATTTTGTTCTTTTCGTGCAATTGGAAATGTTAATATATTTTCTGATGATATTGCAGTAACATTTTGAGCTGACAATTTTGATAATTTCATTAGATTTATTAATAATGACCTAATACTGTTGGAGATTGATTTAAAACGGAGGAATCAACCATAAGTATTCGAAGACATAAATACATTATATATTGTTTAAAATGAAACAGCTAGGTAGATCTAAACATTCATGACCTTAGGTGTGATAAAACGATCGACTGGTATGATAATTTAATTGGAAATGTTAATATGCTAAATTATCACGGCTTTTATCAATACCTGCTTATATATTGAGTTGTAAACCTTATGTAATGAAGCAAACCAACGCGATGGAGCTGGGGTTGCTCAGTCGGTAGCATGTCAGGCTCGTAATTTGTAGTTCCTAGGTTCGAGTCCCACCTCGGTTATCATTAAGATTTATTTCCGCTTGGTCAGTAGGAGACTGAATGTGTCTTCCAGGTTCGAGTCCCACCTCGGTTATCGTAAGATTTATTTCTGCTTGGTCAGTAGGAGACTGAATGTGTCCGCTTGGTCAGTAGGGGACTGAAAATAGTGGGGACAGCGAACTATTTTATGAAATTATAAACATATTACTGCAAATCTTATAAAATTATAAACATTTTACTGGGTAATCAGATCTAGCAACTCAGAAGTTGCTAGATCCGATTACCTAGTAAAATGTTTATAATTTTATAAGATTTGTTAAATTGTTTATGTCATTTTGTATGTTTATCTATATATGTATTATCTATATATGTAATTTATGAATACAAAATTTAATGTGTGTATATATGTATGTTTTATTTTATTCCCATTATTATACTATAACTATAGTTTTATCTATCTATACAAGGGGTATGCCAGTTACATACACATTTCCAGGGAGTACGTGGAGCATAAGGGTTGAGAACCACTGTTCTACAGCCTTTGAAAACAGCACCATGTAACGTAATCAGCGTCAGTATTTACAGGAATTGATGCTATGATGAAATCCATTTGCATTTAAACTTATAATTAAGTTGCGAAATAAAATGGCAAAGAGTATAATAATTGTATCATATGTCAGACAAAGTACTATAAGTTAAATGTATTCTCTTTAAGTCACATTTATACTTAAATCATACTTTTTCTTTAAACAGAGTTCTTTGTTTCAATCATAAACTGATACATAGCTTTTACGAGAAAAGGAAATGACATATGTCAGTGGTTCTCAACCTTTTATGCTTCACGTACCCCCTGGAAAGGTGTATGTAACCCGCGTACCCCTTATATAGATAGATAAAACCATAGTTATAGTATAATAATGCCAACTTAATGACTTTGTTACTAGATCTAGCAGCTTTTGAGTTATCACAGCTACCCCAAAAAATTTTACTGCGTACCCCACGTTGAGAACCACTAACATATGTGACACCTAATGTAAGAAAATAAAGAACCTACTATACGAGCATTCTTATATCCTACACCTTAAATTTTGAATTCCTTATAATCTGACCTCAGGAAGTGTAATTGGAAATATTTTAAAAATAAACAAAAATTGAGAAAGTACGTTGGAAACCTAGCTGCTTTGGAATATAAAGTTTATGTTATCTAATTGGTAAATGTTTTGACATTTTATTTCTATGCACACACATAAAACATTTTAATGAAACTTGCTGATAATACAAAGGGTGTCCCGAAACAACTGACAATACTTTTACTGTAAAAAGGGGTGGCTCAGTCGGTAGCGCGCCAGGCTCGTAATCTGTAGTTCCCAGGTTCGAGTCCCAGCTGGGTCAGCGTTGAGATTTATCTCCGCAAAATTCCCCGCCTTGCCCACGATCAGTAGGGGACACCGATGGGCTTGGAAAGGCCTCCGTCCGTCGGATGGGACGTTAAGTCGTGGCCCCGTGTGCGGGAGAGCCATACCCTGTGCACGTTAAAAAACACGCTGGATGGTCTTGACGGGAGGCTACCATCTGTCTCCCAACAGCTGTTCCAGTGGGTCCCCTCCCCCAACCTTCTCTGAGCCTTCGGGGTCCATGTGACCTAGCCATTTAGCCCATGGTGTGCAAAAAAGTGCCGCTCAGAGGTAAAACAACATAACCCAACTGTAAATAGGCGACATTGTTTAGAAGCCGCTCGAGTGTACTCATTGGTTGATTATACTGGCTGGTAACCATGACAACCGTCGTTTTGTTCCTCGCGGTATTCTGTTATGCGTAGAAATCGTTTGAAATGAGGTATCTTTGTAGACGTTGGTTAAACGCATTTTTGAGATTGTTTATTTCAAGTTTTTACGTTATGAATATCGAAACTGAACAAGAGTTGTGAGATAAAATTTCATGTGCGACTTGGAAATTGTACAGTTATTGAAAGAAGCATACAAGGAAATGGTCGAGAATCAGCCGCTTTGGTTCTGCATGGAGGCAGACCGTCCACGAGGTTGTTTTGGGTTGTTTTACCTCTGAGCGGCACTCTTTTGCACACCATGGGCTAAATGTCCAGGTCACATGGACCCCAAAGACTCAGAGAAGGTTGGGGGAGGGTACCCACTGGAACAGCTGTTGGGAGACAGATGGTAGCCTTCCGTCAATGCCATCCAGCGTGTTCTTTAGCGTGCACTGGGTATGGCTCTCCCGCACACGGGGCCACGGCTTAACGTCCAATCCGACGGACTGCGGTCTGTCCAAGCCCATCGGTGTCCCCTACTGACCGTGGGCAGGGCGGAGAATTTTGCGGAGATAAATCTCAACGCTGACCCAGCTGGGACTCGAACCTGGGAAGTACAGATTACGAGCCTGGCGCGCTACCGACTGAGCCCCCCCGCGAAGAGAGAAGGTTGTCTGTTAGAGCAATAGAAAATCGTACAACCGTGTTCAATTTTGATGTCCATAAAGCATTAAACTCGAGAGAAACAGTCATAAAAACGAGTTTAATGGTGGCCTACGAAGATGCTCACTTCAAACTATTTCTATGCATAATAATAGAACACCACGAGGAACTAAACGATGGTTGTCATGGTTACGAGATAGTATGATTAACCAATGGTTACCAATTTACAGTAATGTACGTAATGATTAATCAATTTATCGGAAAAATGTTCTCAGTTGTTTTAGGACGCTTTTTGTACATGAGATCTATTACCAAAATAAAGTTTAAAACTGTTCATGGCATCTTGGATTAATGCCTCATCCGATACTGGATCCATTGTTGTCCTATTTCTCGTTGACGACAGAGTGGGATTTAACAAAGAAAACTTGAATCAAACCCAATGGGGGGAGGGATCTGAACCCTGGCGCATCAGATTACGATCTTAGCGAGAATGGGATACTCACCTTTTTAAAAAAAATCTTTCTTTTCGTAAACCAACATCCTATACTCGCCAAAGACTACACGCTATTCTTCGAGTCAGTTATGCAAACATTAAAATTGCTCTAAAAGGACGTTATGAAAGGCATTAAAATACTTTCATATTTATGTTGGGTTGTTTTACCTCTGAGCGGCACTTTTTTGCACACCATGGGCTAAATGGCCAGGTCACATGGACCCCGAAGGCTCAGAGAAGGTTGGGGGAGGGGACCCACTGGAACAGCTGTTGGGAGACAGATGGTAGCCTCCCGTCAAGGCCATCCAGAGTGTTCTTTAACGTGCACAGGGTATAGCTCTCCCGCACACGGGGCCACGGCTTAACGTCCCATCCAACGAACGGCGGCCTTTCCAAGCCCATCGGTGTCCCCTACTGACCGTGGGAAGGGCGGGGAATTTTGTGGAGATAAATCTCAACGCTGACCCAGCTGGGACTCGAACCTGGGAACTACAGATTACGAGCCTGGCGCGCTACCGACTGAGCCACCCCCGCCCCCATATTTCTGTTAATAGGGCTTATATTCTACAGAACTACGAATATAGTAAATAGAGTTATCTTCTTCATTCCATTTTCAGAATAATAAGAGAAACTTTGCTTTTCTTGTTCACATTGACGCTTTGCCATTTAATTCCATTGCAAAACAACTAACTTTGAAATATAATTATTCCTTTTTAATTAGGAAAAAAAGAAGTCAGCATTCGGTACTTGAAAAAACTGCATTTTTGGAATGTTCAGAATAAAACGATAGGCGGTAAGATAAAGAGATCAAAACAGAGAAAATATAATTTTTGTTCATCCTGTTTTCACGGATAGCATTTTTGTATTTAAGAATTGTATATTACATTTTTTAAAATAGCTTTTCATTTTATAATCGTATATTGAATGTCTTTTTTTAAAAATAATATGGTTTTTTGTCTCTAATATTTAAATTTCAGCTGCACATTTTCATGAATGCTTCTAATAAAAGAACTTTCATAATTTTTCAGCCTTAAAAAATTGGAGTAATCTAAAAAATGTTTAGAGTAGGAGATCATTGGTATTTGGCATAAATGAACGTGTTTTTTCGAAAATAATAAACAAAAAGCCTGTGACGAAAGCGTTGGTTGGTTGTTTGGTTTACCTCTGAGCGGCACTTTTTTGCACATAATTGGCTGAATGGCCAGGTCACAAGGACCCCTAAGGCTGAGAGAAGGTTAGGGGAGGGGACCACTGGAACAGCTGTTAGGAGACAGATGGTAGCCTCCCGTCAAGGCCATCCAGCGTGTTCTTTAACGTGCACAGGGTATGACTCTCCCACACACGGGGCCACGGCTTAACGTTCCATCCGACGGACGGTGGCCTTTCCAAGCCCATCGGTGTCCCCTACTGACCGTGGGAAGGGCGGGGAATTTTGTGGAGATAAATCTCAACGCTGACCCAGCTGGGACTCGAACCTGGGAACTACAGATTACGAGCCTGGCGCGCTACCGACTGAGCCACCCCCGCCCCCATATTTCTGTTAATAGGGCTTATATTCTACAGAACTACGAATATAGTAAATAGAGTTATCTTCTTCATTCCATTTTCAGAATAATAAGAGAAACTTTGCTTTTCTTGTTCACATTGACGCTTTGCCATTTAATTCCATTGCAAAACAACTAACTTTGAAATATAATTATTCCTTTTTAATTAGGAAAAAAAGAAGTCAGCATTCGGTACTTGAAAAAACTGCATTTTTGGAATGTTCAGAATAAAACGATAGGCGGTAAGATAAAGAGATCAAAACAGAGAAAATATAATTTTTGTTCATCCTGTTTTCACGGATAGCATTTTTGTATTTAAGAATTGTATATTACATTTTTTAAAATAGCTTTTCATTTTATAATCGTATATTGAATGTCTTTTTTTAAAAATAATATGGTTTTTTGTCTCTAATATTTAAATTTCAGCTGCACATTTTCATGAATGCTTCTAATAAAAGAACTTTCATAATTTTTCAGCCTTAAAAAATTGGAGTAATCTAAAAAATGTTTAGAGTAGGAGATCATTGGTATTTGGCATAAATGAACGTGTTTTTTCGAAAATAATAAACAAAAAGCCTGTGACGAAAGCGTTGGTTGGTTGTTTGGTTTACCTCTGAGCGGCACTTTTTTGCACATAATTGGCTGAATGGCCAGGTCACAAGGACCCCTAAGGCTGAGAGAAGGTTAGGGGAGGGGACCACTGGAACAGCTGTTAGGAGACAGATGGTAGCCTCCCGTCAAGGCCATCCAGCGTGTTCTTTAACGTGCACAGGGTATGACTCTCCCACACACGGGGCCACGGCTTAACGTTCCATCCGACGGACGGTGGCCTTTCCAAGCCCATCGGTGTCTCCTACTGACCGTGGTCAGGGCAGGGAACTTTGAGGAGAGAAATCTCAACGCTGACCCAGCTGGGACTCGAATATGTGGCGAAAGCGCATATTCTAGAATCGGGACGTTCCAGCGTTAATACGATGCTCAAATTCCAAACTGGTGAGTTACAGCTGATTAGCTGTGCACAGATTTCACGTAGGATGCGAGAGGCCAGTTTCTTCAAAAACAGTACATCGAGAAATCGAGTTTCCCTACATAAGCCACTCATTATGCCTGTCAACGCACATTGTCCTGTCCAGTGGTGCAAAGAGCACAAGCAGTGGAGACTTCAGCAGTGGAGGAAAGTGATGTGGTCTGATAATTCATCCTTCACTTTGCTTCCGACAAATGGCCGGCAACATGTAAAAAAACAACAATAAAAGTTACATGAAAAGCAAAACTCCCTCTATTCGACCTTGAACGCAAAACCGGATCAGAATTTTCTAAATGTTTCTTAGATTTACGTCATGAAAATGTCATATGCACCACTTTTTAACTCTCTAGCACTGGCATATAAAATTTGATCTTTGATCCAAAGGACTTATCGCATCCAAACCTTTACACCATTTCTGAGATATATGATCGAAAATACCCTCAGAAAAAAATTTAGCCCTCTAGATAGATATTGTAGATCTATATTTGATATTTGACCTTGGGTTAGGTTGGGTTGTTTTACCTCTGAGTGGCACTTTTTTGCATACCATGGGCTAAATAGCCAGGTCACAAAGACCCCGAAGGCTCAGAGAAGGTTGGGGGAGGGGACCCACTGGAACAGCTGTTGGGAGACAAATGGTAGCCTTCCGTCAATGCCATCCAGCGTGTTCTTTAGCGTGCACTGGGTATGGCTCTCCCGCACACGGGGCCACGGCTTAACGTCCAATCCGACGGACTGCGGTCTGTCCAAGCCCATCGGTGTCCCCTACTGACCGTGGGCAGGGCGGAGAATTTTGCGGAGATAAATCTCAACGCTGACCCAGCTGGGACTCGAACCTGGGAAGTACAGATTACGAGCCTGGCGCGCTACCGACTGAGCCCCCCCGCCCCCCCGCGAAGAGAGAAGGTTGTCTGTTAGAGCAATAGAAAATCGTACAACCGTGTTCAATTTTGATGTCCATAAAGCATTAAACTCGAGAGAAACAGTCATAAAAACGAGTTTAATGGTGGCCTACGAAGATGCTCACTTCAAACTATTTCTATGCATAATAATAGAACACCACGAGGAACTAAACGATGGTTGTCATGGTTACGAGATAGTATGATTAACCAATGGTTACCAATTTACAGTAATGTACGTAATGATTAATCAATTTATCGGAAAAATGTTCTCAGTTGTTTTAGGACGCTTTTTGTACATGAGATCTATTACCAAAATAAAGTTTAAAACTGTTCATGGCATCTTGGATTAATGCCTCATCCGATACTGGATCCATTGTTGTCCTATTTCTCGTTGACGACAGAGTGGGATTTAACAAAGAAAACTTGAATCAAACCCAATGGGGGGAGGGATCTGAACCCTGGCGCATCAGATTACGATCTTAGCGAGAATGGGATACTCACCTTTTTAAAAAAAATCTTTCTTTTCATAAACCAACATCCTATACTCGCCAAAGACTACACGCTATTCTTCGAGTCAGTTATGCAAACATTAAAATTGCTCTAAAAGGACGTTATGAAAGGCATTAAAATACTTTCATATTTATGTTGGGTTGTTTTACCTCTGAGCGGCACTTTTTTGCACACCATGGGCTAAATGGCCAGGTCACATGGACCCCGAAGGCTCAGAGAAGGTTGGGGGAGGGGACCCACTGGAACAGCTGTTGGGAGACAGATGGTAGCCTCCCGTCAAGGCCATCCAGAGTGTTCTTTAACGTGCACAGGGTATAGCTCTCCCGCACACGGGGCCACGGCTTAACGTCCCATCCAACGAACGGCGGCCTTTCCAAGCCCATCGGTGTCCCCTACTGACCGTGGGAAGGGCGGGGAATTTTGTGGAGATAAATCTCAACGCTGACCCAGCTGGGACTCGAACCTGGGAACTACAGATTACGAGCCTGGCGCGCTACCGACTGAGCCACCCCCGCCCCCATATTTCTGTTAATAGGGCTTATATTCTACAGAACTACGAATATAGTAAATAGAGTTATCTTCTTCATTCCATTTTCAGAATAATAAGAGAAACTTTGCTTTTCTTGTTCACATTGACGCTTTGCCATTTAATTCCATTGCAAAACAACTAACTTTGAAATATAATTATTCCTTTTTAATTAGGAAAAAAAGAAGTCAGCATTCGGTACTTGAAAAAACTGCATTTTTGGAATGTTCAGAATAAAACGATAGGCGGTAAGATAAAGAGATCAAAACAGAGAAAATATAATTTTTGTTCATCCTGTTTTCACGGATAGCATTTTTGTATTTAAGAATTGTATATTACATTTTTTAAAATAGCTTTTCATTTTATAATCGTATATTGAATGTCTTTTTTTAAAAATAATATGGTTTTTTGTCTCTAATATTTAAATTTCAGCTGCACATTTTCATGAATGCTTCTAATAAAAGAACTTTCATAATTTTTCAGCCTTAAAAAATTGGAGTAATCTAAAAAATGTTTAGAGTAGGAGATCATTGGTATTTGGCATAAATGAACGTGTTTTTTCGAAAATAATAAACAAAAAGCCTGTGACGAAAGCGTTGGTTGGTTGTTTGGTTTACCTCTGAGCGGCACTTTTTTGCACATAATTGGCTGAATGGCCAGGTCACAAGGACCCCTAAGGCTGAGAGAAGGTTAGGGGAGGGGACCACTGGAACAGCTGTTAGGAGACAGATGGTAGCCTCCCGTCAAGGCCATCCAGCGTGTTCTTTAACGTGCACAGGGTATGACTCTCCCACACACGGGGCCACGGCTTAACGTTCCATCCGACGGACGGTGGCCTTTCCAAGCCCATCGGTGTCCCCTACTGACCGTGGGAAGGGCGGGGAATTTTGTGGAGATAAATCTCAACGCTGACCCAGCTGGGACTCGAACCTGGGAACTACAGATTACGAGCCTGGCGCGCTACCGACTGAGCCACCCCCGCCCCCATATTTCTGTTAATAGGGCTTATATTCTACAGAACTACGAATATAGTAAATAGAGTTATCTTCTTCATTCCATTTTCAGAATAATAAGAGAAACTTTGCTTTTCTTGTTCACATTGACGCTTTGCCATTTAATTCCATTGCAAAACAACTAACTTTGAAATATAATTATTCCTTTTTAATTAGGAAAAAAAGAAGTCAGCATTCGGTACTTGAAAAAACTGCATTTTTGGAATGTTCAGAATAAAACGATAGGCGGTAAGATAAAGAGATCAAAACAGAGAAAATATAATTTTTGTTCATCCTGTTTTCACGGATAGCATTTTTGTATTTAAGAATTGTATATTACATTTTTTAAAATAGCTTTTCATTTTATAATCGTATATTGAATGTCTTTTTTTAAAAATAATATGGTTTTTTGTCTCTAATATTTAAATTTCAGCTGCACATTTTCATGAATGCTTCTAATAAAAGAACTTTCATAATTTTTCAGCCTTAAAAAATTGGAGTAATCTAAAAAATGTTTAGAGTAGGAGATCATTGGTATTTGGCATAAATGAACGTGTTTTTTCGAAAATAATAAACAAAAAGCCTGTGACGAAAGCGTTGGTTGGTTGTTTGGTTTACCTCTGAGCGGCACTTTTTTGCACATAATTGGCTGAATGGCCAGGTCACAAGGACCCCTAAGGCTGAGAGAAGGTTAGGGGAGGGGACCACTGGAACAGCTGTTAGGAGACAGATGGTAGCCTCCCGTCAAGGCCATCCAGCGTGTTCTTTAACGTGCACAGGGTATGACTCTCCCACACACGGGGCCACGGCTTAACGTTCCATCCGACGGACGGTGGCCTTTCCAAGCCCATCGGTGTCTCCTACTGACCGTGGTCAGGGCAGGGAACTTTGAGGAGAGAAATCTCAACGCTGACCCAGCTGGGACTCGAATATGTGGCGAAAGCGCATATTCTAGAATCGGGACGTTCCAGCGTTAATACGATGCTCAAATTCCAAACTGGTGAGTTACAGCTGATTAGCTGTGCACAGATTTCACGTAGGATGCGAGAGGCCAGTTTCTTCAAAAACAGTACATCGAGAAATCGAGTTTCCCTACATAAGCCACTCATTATGCCTGTCAACGCACATTGTCCTGTCCAGTGGTGCAAAGAGCACAAGCAGTGGAGACTTCAGCAGTGGAGGAAAGTGATGTGGTCTGATAATTCATCCTTCACTTTGCTTCCGACAAATGGCCGGCAACATGTAAAAAAACAACAATAAAAGTTACATGAAAAGCAAAACTCCCTCTATTCGACCTTGAACGCAAAACCGGATCAGAATTTTCTAAATGTTTATTAGATTTACGTCATGAAAATGTCATATGCACCACTTTTTAACTCTCTAGCACTGGCATATAAAATTTGATCTTTGATCCAAAGGACTTATCGCATCCAAACCTTTACACCATTTCTGAGATATATGATCGAAAATACCCTCAGAAAAAAATTTAGCCCTCTAGATAGATATTGTAGATCTATATTTGATATTTGACCTTGGGTTAGGTTGGGTTGTTTTACCTCTGAGTGGCACTTTTTTGCATACCATGGGCTAAATAGCCAGGTCACAAAGACCCCGAAGGCTCAGAGAAGGTTGGGGGAGGGGACCCACTGGAACAGCTGTTGGGAGACAAATGGTAGCCTCCCGTCAAGGCCCTTCAGCGTGTTCTTTAACGTGCACAGGGATGGCTCTCTCGCACACGGGGCCATGGTTTAACGTCCCATCCGACGGATGGCGGTCTTTCCAAGCCCATCGGTGTGCCCTACTGACCGTGGGCAGGGCGGGGAGTTTTGCGGAGATAAGTCTCAACGCTGACAATATTTGACCTCTAATCACTCCCCGTTTCCGAATTTTCATAACGTTTCCGTCAGCAATCACCCTCCGTATACAAATTTTCATAACGTTTCCGAGATCTACAACCTGAAACACCCCCAGACAACAATTTTCCCGTTTCTAGCACTCGTAATCAAGTAAATTGTAATCAAGGTTTGACCTCTACATGAACCTCTATTTGGCCTTTAAGGACATGTCATAGAACACATTTCGGATTTTTTCGAGATCTACGATCCGGATTAACTCTACGCACAAATTTTCAGAGCTCTACCATTTCTGCATCGTAGTTAGAGTTAGTGTGATCCTCTATCAGCCAGTCAGCACTCAAAATCATCTATGCATATTAGATATATTTTCTTACATGGAAAACAATTTTTGAAAATGTACTTTAAAAGTTTTTGTTAATTAAAAATAACTTTATAGTTAGTGTTCCTGTGTAGGCAGCACTGAAATGGTTAGTAATGTAGATTAAATATGTATGGAAATTGCTTTTAACGTACGGAAAATAATATTTATTAATCTGCATCTTTCAAAACTTAACCCTTTTCTTTTGTTTTTTCTTCAGATTCTGTTTTTCAGACTTCCAACAAGCAAAATTCTCACTGCAGCAGTCCTTCTGCAACTCCAGTGGCCAAATGTTTATCTGGGAAAGTAATCAATGCCGATACCGGTCAGAAGAATCACAGGACAAGGCGAAAACCCAGAGTACTGTTTTCTCAAAACCAGGTATCGGAACTGGAACGTCGCTTCAAACAACAACGTTACTTATCGGCACCAGAGAGAGACCAACTGGCCACTAACCTGAAGCTGACCTCCACCCAGGTGAAGATATGGTTTCAGAATCGACGCTACAAGAGCAAAAGGATGCATTTAGAGAAAAAAGGCGAAGATTCCAATGCTAACATCAATGTCACAGCCGGCGGGCCCCGTAAAGTGTCCGTACCTCTCATCATCAGGGATGGGAAGAGATTTTCTTCAGCTGCTAAGACGATCCTTCCCTTGTACACCTCTTCCCAACTGTTCGGCTCTTCACCTTCGGTTTTTAACACTTCACCAGTTCGTATGAATTCTCCCAACGCCACCAATACAACGGTTCACCATTTATCTTCCAATGGCTGTGATCACTTCGAATTGGAATCTGCTCTTGATAAACATGGTCGGGAGAGATTCAATTCCATTGTGAACTTTACAGATGATCCTTTGGCACTTCATAACATCCGTAACTCAATGGATTACGTTGTCGATGATTTAGGATTGCTCCTTTAGCACATAAAAGAGTTTTCTATACTGTTCCCCTGGTTTGGGAATAAGTTACTCCTTTTTATTTTTGCAAGTGGTTCTATGGCTCTTTATATCAAATACATTTCAGCGAATTGTGGTAATGACGTCTTATAGAAGAAGTCATTTAATATTCCCCTGGTTTGGGAATATGATTCTATTGATTTACATATGGTACCAAATTTTATAGTTGATTCTGTGTTTCTTGATAGTTACCACATTTATGTGGGTATACCAGTGATTTCTGTTATATATTATTATATATTAGAGAAAAAGTAAGTTTAAATTCTCCTGGTTTGGGAAAGGAACACAAAAATACGTTACTTGTTTGCTGTTATGGAAATAAGGTTGATGACAAGGCTAACTGTCACTACTATTTTATTTCATTGGCTGCACATTTTCTTTCAATTTCGCAAATTTATTTTCAATGAATTAAAAGCACGAAAAGTTAAATGGAAAAAAAAAAAGAAAATCAGTAGCAGTCAAGAATTTTAATCATGTTATATGATATCATTCTAGTCACATCAGAGAAAATTTTAATGTGCTTTATCAAGCAAAATATGCCTTTAATATGATATTTTTGATAGTTCTATTTCTAAATAATTGCCATATTTAAAAGCATTTCTGAACGTACAAATTTATGATCCCATATGAAAAAAAATAATGATTGGAAGCAATGCAAAGAATCAATAGAGGAAAAGCACAAAATGATGATTAATGTATTTGAGTGTTACATTTCCCTATTCACAGAGAGTAGCCAATTGTCATTTAAATGAAATATTGTTTTTTGATGATAAAAGGCATACGTAAAAAAAAAACAAAGAAGTAAATGGAATAAAAGTAAAACAACTCTCTCACTACAGTGGTATAGTAAAGAAGTCAAAGAATTAAAATTCACTTCAAAAGTTGACATATCCATTTTACTATTTCGAGTAAACGTATTTGGAATTTTCAAACTCTAGGGAAATTTTGATATAGACAGTAAATGGTGGGGGAAAAAATGAAGCTCACCTCCACCCAGTGAAGATATGGTTTCAGAATCAACGTCAAGACGACAGTCAATGGTGGAGGATAGTTGAAAAATTATCCATGCTGAATTTTAACACTGAAAGAA
Organism: Ryuthela nishihirai; assembly: GCA_038380435.1. Taxonomy (NCBI): domain Eukaryota; kingdom Metazoa; phylum Arthropoda; class Arachnida; order Araneae; family Heptathelidae; genus Ryuthela; species Ryuthela nishihirai. Next base: position 37,716,159 of record JAWZYU010000014.1, read on the forward strand.
TTCTTTGAAAAGCGCAATTAAATTTGCTTCATTGACTAGTGCTAATGGAGATTATTTGGTAAACTATTTCTAGCTTAGGCTTCATCTTCAGTTTCATCGTCTTGTAATGGAGAGCTATACGTAGCTTCTTGAGTCGCAGGAAACTGTAGATGGGGCGGGGGGGTGGCTCAGTCGGTAGCGCGCCAGGCTCGTAATCCCAGGTTCGAGTCCCATCTGGGTCAGCGTTGAGATTTATCTCCGCAAAATTTCCTCGCCTGCCCACGGTCAGTAGGGGACACCGATGGGCTTGGAAAGACCGCCGTCCGTCGGATGGGACGTTAAGCCGTGGCCCCGTGTGCGGGAGAGCCATACCTTGTGCACGTTAAAGAACACGCTGAATGGCCTTGACGCGGGGCTACCGTCTGTCTCCCAACAGCTGTTCCAGTGGGTCCCCTCTCCCAACCTTCTCTGAGCCTTCGGGGTCCATGTGACCTGGCCATTTAGCCCATGGTGTGCAAAAAAGTGCCGCTCAGAGGTAAAACAATCCAATCCAGGAAACTGTAGAAATATTCTGCTTCAAGTATTCATAATTCAGTTTACCTCTCCAGAATTTCCAAGACTATTAATGCGCACCAATAACAACCTTCATGTCTAATAAGGTGTTTTCAACTTCAGTTATTTTGTATCACCATTCCCATGGAAAGCATCCCAGCCTATGTGCAATGTAAGCACAGACAAAATCCCAAGTTCCGAATCTAGGGTACCGTCGAAAATTCTAGGAACGAAGAGGATCAGAATTTGCACCAAGAATGATGCACTTTCTTAAATTTATTATAACCTGCAGAACAGTACAAGTCAAACTGAGTCAGTTTCTGAACCCCTACACATGAAATGGATTCTGGGTAAGGGGAGTGTTTTAAACTCTCTGATCATCCGTTTTTTCCTGATTTGCCTGACTCCCACCTTCCTGATCTTCATCACATCATATACATATATAAGTATTTTTGAAGATGATATTGCTATATAGGGAAGCAATAACATACATTGGGACACAGAGTATGCAATTCAGTGATCCCTAAATGAGATTCAAAGATACTGCTCTAAATGGAAAATTGACATCTCACCAAGAAAAATCTGCTGTCATGGCTTCCTCTAGAGTCTTCAAAAAATCCTCCCAGTATAATATTGCATTAAATGGAAGAAGATTAACACGAGTTTCTAAATATAAATATCTTGGATTATCTTAACTGTAAACTGACCTAGCTTCCGTATCTCAAAATTTTATAAGATAAAAGGAAAAACTATTTAAACTTATTAAAATGCCTGGGTGAATATATTAAAATTTAATATTATTACTAGATAAATATATTAAAAATATATAATAGTGCATTAAAACCGAAAATTGACTCTGACTTAGGTATTGTAAATGATCTTTCAGCAACAAATGCAAAGAAATTCGATGCTTTGCAAAATGCATGCCTATGATTATGCACAGGACAACTCGGGTCTTGCTTTATCATTTCATTGCATGCTGAAATTTCTGCTGCCAGCTTACACTTAAGAAAATTGTATGTTTGTATCAGGAATATACGTCAAATATCACGATCATCCTCTGAAATACAAAATGAAAGCAGGAAGAGTAAAGCGTCCACAACCGTAGCCATTAGAAACTACCAAACCACCTTCAGATAATTCTGGCTGAACTTCAAAATCCTAAATGATAATTCCAGTATTGTAGCTGAATTCACTGCCATCAATGTAACACTCAAATGCTGCTTAAACGAAAAAAAGTCTATTAATCTTAATAGAGAATAAGTCAGCATTGACAATCTTAAACAAGGAAAATGAACTCTGCATTCATCAGGATATCTCAGAAAACATACATCTAAATTTTGTCAACTCAAAAAATAAAATTCGTTTACAAGATATCCAACTTCGGTGGTATTCCTGAAAATTATGAGGCAGACAGACTAGCTAGGGACCTCCAAAGACCTCTTCTTTTTTAGAAAAACTGTGAATATCGCACAACATTTTGAGTATTGGAAAAACAGAATCAAAAAAGGTATGAACAAAAAAATCTTTTACAGTCTTAAAATTTTTTCCCCAGCACAATCTATAAATGAACTATAAATGGATATTACAAGAATAAATGAAAATTAAATTTAAAACATCCGTTAAAATCATTTAAAAAGAGAAAAACAAATTAAAATCATACGACTAAGAACAAATTATTGGTATTGATAAATAAATTATTTAAGCTAAAAATTATCAGCTCCCCAAACTCCCCCACTGTGGCACAACTGAAAATGTGACACATATCCTTCTAAACAGTAAGAAAACGGAAAATGCAAGAAAAGAATTTTTTGAAAAAATAAAAAATGGAACATTCAAGACTTCAATCTGAATTTTCTCCTGGTAAAAAAAAAGAGACTTCCTGTACACAAAGTAGTATCAAAATTTGTAAAGGAAGCAAAATTTTAAATGATATTCAACTTAAAATCATGTATAAAAAATACTGAATTATCAAAATAAAATAGACAATCTTGGTGTACTCTTAATGTTGAACCCTTCTCCATTCATATCCGTAAATAAATAAATAAATATCCCTTCAAGCAGCTGTTTGCCACAGAAGTCTGAGAGGAACCTGCCAGTTTATACCCCATAGTAGAAGGTCTGTGAAGATGGCGGGACCTCAGCAGAAAAGCAACACAAATATTTATGCCTCAACCAGAGCTCGAATCCAGGTCTCTTCGATTAATAGACAAGCATACTAAACTCGGCAATAGCTAAAATTTGAAAACATGATTATCAATGCCACACCTACAACTACAGTTCCCCAATCGTTTCTCCTCACAAAATTCTGTCCTATTTATTTGGAACTCAAAGATGTACATTTGAAACTGAACTTTGATTTTCGTGTTTGCAAATGTGGATATAATATATATGTGTCACTGAAAAGACAGGGGAAAGCTTTTCTCTTTATGATTGTCCCTCACCCAAACAGTTACAATCTTTTTGAGAGAAGCAATCCTAATTTAAAAAAGAAAAAACAGAAATTGAAAAAAAAAAGATATTTTAATTCAGGAAGATTAACTCGGCTTTTTTCTTAGTTTGCCTGGCGGTCAACTTCCCAGCAATATTTCAAGCCCAGCAGAAGGTTGTTTTCTTCGCCCCGCCCAAACCTAAAAAATCTACCTTCGTCTTTATTTCTCTTTTCAGTTCCACTCTTACTTCAGTAACTGACTTCACTAATCTACAGTAACTATATTATTCTGTGATCTCTAAAATGTTTTTGGGGTTTTAAACTACTAAAAAACAGTCAGATATAAATCAGTGGCCAAGTTTTATAACCTGGCATTGCCTCAGTGTAACTTTTTTTTTTTCAGATGGAATGAGAAGAGAAAAATAAATAAAATATTGTTAATCGTTTATGTTTTAAAATGGAGTAATTCTTTTACATTGAAATAACATAAAATGCATTATTTAGAAATGTAGCTTCATACTAATTATTCAGCGTTTTTTCCATACCAGAGAAACACTTTTTATAAGGGTTTTGATTTGCTAATAAACCTTCAAAGTCGATTATATAAACAAAATATATTCCTTGTTCTTCTGAAATTTCTTTATTCGAAATCTACACTTAAACTACCTTTCGTAACTATGGCTATCTTTCTGAATATCATTTTTTTTTAAAGTAAACAAAGCATATTTAATATCTTTATTCTGAAACTTTCTTAAATAAATTACTATTTATTTAATATATTACTTTTTATGCCAAAATATGTTTCGAGAGACACCTTGCAACGCTTTTGAAAAAGAAACAGATTAATAAATAAATTTAATTTAAAAAAAAAATAATCTATTTTCCCCATATGCGTCCTGTGATGTATTATAGACAGGGGAGGCTGAATATATCCTGTCATGTAATATTCTTCATTGTAAAGTTCTTTATGGCCGGGTGGTTGTACTGTCTTGTGGCTATCAATAATCCAGCAGAGGCGGAATAAAACAATTCTTTGTGTTAATACATATCTAAATATACAAATACCTATATACATGAGTAAAAGGGGGTAAGGCGGTGCCAAACCTGGCACTCCCCAAAAAGGTAGGAAATAGAACTAAAGAATGGTGCAATCAGCCCTGAATTCGTATTCACTTCAAAGGAAGATAGGCGCCGATTTGCCTACTCAACAAGATTACTTGCGCCCTATCTTCCTTCGAAATGAAACGAATTCAGTGACTGATTTTACCATCGATATAAAATAATAAAGTAAATAATCCCTCAAGTAGCTGCTTGCCACAGAAGTCTGATTGGATCATGTCAGTTAAACGCCATAATAAAATGTCAACCTTAGCAGAAACAACCATTCATTCATTTCTAGGTTCACTTCGACCAGTGGACAGCAGGCTAACTAATCGATCCCGGAACACGTTTAATTTTATTTTCTTCTTTTTAGTTCGCATATGGGCAACTAGGTATTTTATAAATTTTTCATTTATTTATATTTTACTAAGTTTTAAATGAAACAAATATTGAAAAAAATATTTTTTTCTGCTTTCTTTACTTACTTGACTTATATTTGGTAGTATACAGGCTTTTTTTTTAATCTTCGAAGCACCTGTTGGAAGAAAGTGCCTCATTTCCATGAAGATTGAGAATAAATATCGTGTAGAATTCGCACAAATAAAATATCAATTGAAATTTATTAAATTTGTGCATTTTTTTTCTTATGATATCTATCAAAATATGCCATTTTGGTTCAATTGCGGTTAAAAACACTTGAAAGTGAAATGTTAAAGTATTCATTTGTTTTAATCCTTCGAATGTTAGTCTTTAAAAAATTTTAATTCATTAAAAAGTTTTTTTTTTTATGTTGATGATATTGTTTCATTGCATTTTCCGGAATCATTTTCAATTTTCAAGTATTTACAACTAGACTCATTAAACAGGGAGTATAAAATCTTTCAGTGGAAGGAAATTGAAACAAATCCAAGAATTTCAGGGTATGTCGATTACAATTTTTTATCAGGAATTTTTAAAATATAAATTCTATGCAGAATTAAACAGTGAGAGATCTTTGTCTAATTCTGCCTCTTCATTGTTAAAGTCAGGGTTGGATCGGGGGAGGGGTTGCATGTCCCCCCCTTCCTTGAGAATGCTAGGAAGTGTAATGGAGTCAAAACATATTAATAAATAAAAATATTACAAAAAACATAATAAAATATAAATATTATAAAAATATAATAAAATATAAATATTATAAAAATATAATAAAATATAAATATTATAAAAATATAATAAAATATTAATATTATAAAAATATAATAAAATATTAATATTATAAAAATATAATAAAATATAAATATTATAAAAATATAATAAAATATAAATATATAAAAATATAATAAAATATTAATATTATAAAAATATTATAAAATATAAATATTATAAAAATATAATAAAATATTAATATTATAAAAGTATAATAAAATAAAAAATAATAAAATAAAATAAATACCCCCTCAAGCAGCTGCTTGCCACAGAGGTCTGACAGGAGCCTGTCAGTTTATATGCCACAGTAGGAGATCTGAGAGGATGGCAGGACCTCAGCAGAAAATTATAAATATTATAAAAATGTAATAACTTTTGCATATTTCAGGCATTTTTCAAGTATTTTTAAAGACCTCTAAAACGAAGGATAAAATATTGCACGCCAGTGGAAATCTGGTATACTTCCCCCCCCCCCCAACACACACAATTTACTTTGCTTAATTTTCAAATATTTGAAAGCGACCTGTACCAGGGCCAGATGCAAGATTCAAGATGGCTATGGTAAAAAAATCAGAAATTCGCTTATTTTACAGTTAAAAAAAAATGACATTTTAAATTCGAAAATTACTATTTTGCATAAAAGGAAAACTTAAAAGAAACGGTACAGTACACAACTAAAAAAAATATAAATTTTTAACGATTGCTGTCACATTTATAAAAAAAATGCTCTAAAAAGAGGATTTACATTTTTTCTTTCAAGTAAAATTTTCTTGCCTTCACGTTCTCAAAATCGTTAGTCACAACAGCAAAATTTGTTTCTCGAAATAGAACACTTTTAACGTATTAAAATGACACGAGAAATAATTTTTTCTGTATATATTATATAACTTTACATATACAATGACAATAATATATGAAAATTTTACATGTACACTGTCTGGTCAATTTATTACGAACACTGAATCATGCTCGAAGTGCCATGAAACATACCAATGCATGCAAAATTTCTTACTGACTTTATTATTCTACGTGACCACGAAGTTCTACAAAAGCCATAAAGGCATGGTCAAAAGCAAAATCAAGTGCGATGTGGGTAAAAGGGCTGATCTAACTGATTTCGAAAGTGGGCTCATGGTTGGAGGGCGATGGGCCAGAGGAGCATCGGTAACGTAAGATTTTCTAATGCTTTTTACCCGCCTCCTCGCTTTATTAAATCTATTCTTGATTCGTTAGCAGATGTTCTATATATCTGCTCCCGTCGATTAATGCTCAACAGCCAGATATCAAACAACAACATTTATTTACAAAGACAAGTTCGGGGAGGTAGTCAGTGGGCAGATGCGCACTTATTTTAAACCCTAGTCAGCACTGTAGAGTTAATTTCTATCTCAGGTTATTTATATCTCAGTTATCTCACCTTATGTAGCACCAATTTAAACGCACAGGACAATTCAGTCCACAGCACACTTTCAGTTCACAGGGCGTCGGCCCACAGATAAATCACAGGCATACACAGAAAATTATCTGCTCCTCGGCACTTCGGGACCACGTCCACCTTCCTCCGAGTCGGTTGTCGATCTCCTTTTCTTCTCTTAATCCCCACTGCCCCCGGTAATCCTTTGACCTTCGGAACAGGTCACTCTGCACCTTCTCCCCACAAGGTCAACCTCCTTCGCTGACTACACTCAACCCTTTTACACATAAGAATACCTCTATGAGGTGTCATAGCCGTAAAACATAAACTCAGGACTATGCACGACCACACAAACAGATTTACAACATGTTTCCTGTAGTTGTTTACACCGGATTGCAGCCGGTTGCCAGATCCTGACAGGTAACGAAAGTGATAGAGCTCAGCGGAAAATCACGGGGCCAAAATATCGCAAGTGTTGGAGAATATCAACTGCTTCAAAAAAGTCCTCCAATCGTGCTAAATGCACGAGGACTAATATTCTGACAGCGAGAGACATTTGCTGGCACGAACTGTAGACAAAAACAGCTATTGTAGTTAATCAGGTGAGAGATAGCAACAGAAATATGACTCCAAAACCCATTTCAACGAGAACTATGCGCAGAGAATTGAAAACTTTTAAATTTGGAAAATACCATGATACGAAAGGCTTTCATTTCCGAAAGGACAGTATTCAAAGACTCCGACGGTGTATGAAACTGTCAACCTGGTCAGTGGAAGACTGGAAACGTAAAGAATGGTCAGACGAATCACGTTATACACCATTTTCAATAAGACGTAGAGTGTAACGACAACCCCACGAAGCAATGTGCCCATCATGTGTAGCTCTTGCTGTTCAAGGTGCTGGAGGCTGTGTGATGGTGTCAGGAGCATTTTCTTCCCAAAGACTGAGTCATCTGAGTTCTATGTAGGTTCGCACCACTTCTCGGATATATAAAATCACCTTGGACGATGAGATGGGGCCGATGATGCATCATTTTTACCACAGTGTAGATGGCAAATTTCAGGATGATAATGCATCGATTCATCGCTCTCGAATCCTACAAGAATGGCTTGAGGAACTTGAAAAGGACTTTTATCGTCTTCCCTGGCCTGCGCAATCGCCTGATCTTAATTCAATCAAAAACATATGGGACAATTTGTAACGCTCTATTCGAATACACAGACTCTGCCCTCTTCACTTTGAGATGTTCAAGCCATTTTTCAGGAAGAGTGGTTTAAAATCCATCTTGCTCTTTTTCTAAAGTATATGAAAAGCATATCGAGTTCGGGAGGTTATAAAGAGTGTGAAATTCTGGATGTTCGAAAATATGTAGCATGCATGCCGAGTGTGCGATGTCATCTTTACCAGCAGAGGCCATATGAAGTATTAGAGAGGTGTTCACAATAGTTTGGCCAGGTAGTGTATATACAAAGGTAATTCAAATGAAATAATAAAAATTAGATAAAATATGTTTTCATCATCAGCAGCATCATCCTCAAGCAGTCATGGACTAAGGAGGTTCAACCAGAATGCACAATTTAGTTCTCCAAGCATATCTGCCCTGAGCTATATCTGCTGCATCCGGCCACTGCACACCATTCTAATAAGGTCCTGTTTGATATTGTCTGCCCACCGCATCCTAGGTCTCCCCTTCTTTCTGAGGCCTCTAGGCACACTGTTCATAACCCTATTCGCCAATCTATAATTATCCATACGGTTAACATGGCCAAACCAGCGGAGTCTCTCTCTGCACAATATGCTGCTTAAAGGAGGTTGCAGACTCCTTTGCCTAACCTCATCATTAGTTACAAAGTTAAACCACCTAATACCCAAGATACTGCGTAAGCATCTAGAATCAAAAGCATCTAGTTTCCTGTTATCTTGTTTACACAGCGTCCAAGTTTCACTACCATAACTAACCCTAGAAAGAACCAAACTATTATACAGTCTAATTTTAGTCTTTAGGTGTATACGCCTATTTCTCCACACTCTCCATAGATTCTTAAAAGTCCCGGCAGCAATCCCTATTTGTCTTTTAATCTCATGCCGCACATCACCAGTATCTGTTACATAGCTCCCAAGATAATTAAACTACATCTGCTCAAGACTGAAACCATTCAGATTAACTGAACCACAGCCAGCCTGACCAATTTTCATCATTTCAGGTTTCTCTCTGTTTATAACCAAACCTACTCTACTACCAGTCTCATCAACAGCTCGAATGAAAGAGTTCATCTCATCAACATCATTTGCCAAAAGGGCTAAATCATCAGCATAATCTGAATCAGAAATTTTCAAATCTCCAGAGAATTTAAGGCCAAAATCTTCGTCCAGGGAACCAGGAAAATAACAACGGGGTGTAGGAGGCCCATGTAAAAATAACAAGGGTAAAAGATTACAACCGGCTAAAACAGCCACAAAAACGTAAAAATTCAAAGACATGAGTTAAAAGCGATTCATCTGATAAAAGTCTCCGAGTGTAAGTGGCTGGGAAGTAAAATCTTGAAAAGTAAAATATAAACGACGCTTTAGATTAAAACAAAGGCAATGAATTAAAATGTGTTTGATAGTTAAAACAATGTCACAAAACTCACACTTAGGTTCCTCGTTCGCCCGAAGAAGAAAAGAGTGTGTAATAAACGAATAACTTAAGAGCAGTCGAGCAAGTACAACTTCCTCATTGCGATTCCTGCTGTAACATGACTGCCATGGTTTGATGATAGGAATGATCTGAAAGAGCCTGTTTGTAAGTTGTTTTGACCATGATCTCTGCTACTGTGCCTGGAGCTCGATGGTAAAACGCTACAGGAAATCCAGATATGGAACCGACAACAGAGAGCTGGAAAGTGCGTGGCCGACTTGGCAGCATCATCTGCAAAGTCATTGCCCCTGATACCGACGTAACTTGGCACCCAACAGAAATGGATGGTGGTTGTGGTTGCCAGATGATGTAGCTGCTGGCAGAGCTTAGAAAGAACAGGGTGAGGCCGATGCCTCACCAAGATCAAAGCCTGTAGCGAATTAAACGAGTTGGTGCACAGCACACACCGATGATGATGCTTAGCTGCCATGTGGTCCAAGACGAGACTGATAGCGTGAAACTCTGCAGTGAGGATGGAACACTGCAGTGGGATCTGGTCTGCAATGATTACATCACAGCAGACCATGGCCGATCCCACTGATGTGCCAGACTTCGAGTCATCTGTAAAGACAGGCAAGAAGTCTGGGTACCGAGCACGATGGCTGCAAAGAGTTGCTGATACACACAGTCGGGTGTAAAGGCCTCCCCAGTCCTGCACACAGAAAAATCACAGGAAGGGGAAACAGCGAGCCACCGTGGAAGTAACTCGACTGTGCGACGCTACCGAGACTGGTGTTGATGTCACTGAGGTGGCCTCGGACACGCAAACAAAAAGGACGAATGGCAGTCGCCTGAATTCTGTATAGCATTTCCCACTTTGGACTGAAAACGCAGTCCCAAGTGGGTGACCTGGCAGGGATCGCAATTTAGATGCGTATTGAGGGTTATTTTTAAGAATCTGACCTTCATCTGTTCGTTTGGTCTCTTGCATGCCGAGAATATCAAGGTTATAACGGTGGAATTCTTGTGTGAGGACATCAAGAGAATAATCTCTGTGCAGAGTCCTCACATTCCAACTGCATATGGAGAGAAAATGGTTAGTGGGATGCTTAACGAAAATATTTTTATTGAGAGAAGGAATTCCGATAATATCAAACAGCCCCCTAATCACAGGCATGGTGTAAAGACCCGTTCCCCCACTACTAAAAGCTGAAGCCATCTACACTGGGAGATTTTCTCCAATGTAGAATTTGACGATGCCCGTAGAAGCAACAGTTCAGGTGCGATGACTTCTGTTCAGGATTATCCACCAACGGACTAACCTGAACGGAAAATAACCTGAGCTTGATTATGGATCCTGATTTTGCCGCACTCGTGGGCTTCTGTGGAAGGAAAATCTTCCGCTGTGTTTTGTGTTTGTTTGTTGGTTGATAGCTCCAAGTGAATAGATTCACAGGATATGTTTCACCACCACCACCACCACCACCACCACCACCACCACCACCATCATCATCATCATCATCATCATCATCATCATCATCATCATCATCATCATCATCATCATCATCATCATCATCATCATCATCATCATCATCAAGCAGACATGGGTACGAAGGTCTAACAAGACCCTGCAATTAAGTTCTACAAGCATATCTGTCCTGAGCTACATCTGCTGCATCTGACCACTGCACATCAATTCTAACTAGGTCCAGTTTGACATTGTCTGCCGACCGCATCTTAGGTCGCCTCTGAAAGAGGGGAAGACCTAGGATGCAGTGTGCACATCAATTCTAGGTAGCCTTAGAAGAGGGTAAGACCTATGGTGCGGTGTGCACACCAATTCTAACAGGTCCTGTCTCTAGGTCCTGTTTGACACTGTCTGTCCACCGCATCCTAGGTCGCCTCAGAAAGAGGGGGAGACCTAGGATGCGGTGGACAGACAATGTCAAACAGGACCTAGTTAGAATTGGTGTGCAGTGGCCAGATGCAGCATATGTAGCTCAGGACAGATATGCTTGGAAAACTCAAATGCACAGTCTTGTTTGACCTCCGCAGCCCATGGCTGCTTGATGATGATGATGATGATGATGATGATGATGATGATGATGATGATGATGATGATGATGAAACATAGCCTCCGAATCCATTCACTTGGGGCTGTCAATCCACAAACAAACACAAAACACAGCGGAAGATTTTCCCTCCACAGAATCCCACCAGTGAGACAAAATTAGGATCCATAATCAAGTTCAGGCATTATTCCGTTCAAGTTGGTATATATGGTCAGCACAAGGACTCTGTGTGGTTGATCCTCAACAGGATGAAAAAATAAGTAGTCATAGTTGTCCAGATCAGTAGGCCACACTAATTTGGCAACTCTCTCGCAATACAGTGAGTAACACTTTTCTGACTGATGCTTGGGTGCTGACTTTCTTTAGTAGAGTTGAGTTTGTATGGCGCTATTCTGAACGTACGTCCTTTCCCCTCATACAGTCCAAGAAGAAAAGAACACGCATGAACTCATCGTTCCTAGTTCGTGTGTTATATACCGAGGAATTCAATGAGCACACACTTTTGGAAGCTGCATCTTCTTTCTGACTATATTATATACTGAACCAACTGATATTCAGCACTGCTGCAATTTCTTCAATGGTAATGTGACGATTTTTTCGCACGAGCGAATTATGTCGTTATGTTTCTTAATATATTCTTAATTTATTTCTTAATTTATTAGTCGTTTTGTTTCTTAAATATTCAGAAATCGAATTACAGATGGTATTTACATCTTAGTGCATGATTCTAAGGGTTTCACCACCTTTAAAACTAATTTTTTTACGAATAATGCCAAAAGATAGAGTGCCGTGTGCTTTAGTGTTGCCAAAATACTTTAATCAATAATGTGCCTCGAGATTATTGCTATTTTTTGCATCATGTATTTTATAATGGTTTTACGGTTTCCATTTTAATGGCTTTGTGTGCAGGCAAAATGATAGGTAAACTTACACCAGACTTCCTAATTTTCGCCTTGGCAAAAACACTAATAGGTGCGAAAGGTTTCAAATGAGGAAATTGTAATAATCGATCGCTATGGAAATTGAGTTTAGGCATTTGAGTTGGAGTCAAGACTTTGGAGATGTAGTTGCAGTCAAAAACCGGGGATGCCATTTTATCAACAGTCAGATAAAAGAAGTTGATGTTTTTTTTATAACCAACTGACTTATCTTCTAGTAATTAAGCAAGAGGGGAAAAAAATCCACCCTTCCACCTCCCGGACTCGAACACGGGATCTCCTGGTAACACGCTAGTTGTTCTACCATTTTGGGCAAGGTTGTTTAAGAAAGGAGTTTCTGTATACTTGAAATAATATAAATAATAGACTATTAGAGTCCGGGAGGAAGAAAAGTGGATTTTTTCACACTTGCCTAATTATTTGAAATATGCAATTATCACTTTAAATAAAAAAAAAATACCTCCTCAAGCACTGATTGCCACAGAGGTCTGATAGTTTATATGCCATAGTAGATCTGTGAGGATGGAATAACCTCAGCAGGAAAACAATACACACATCCATGCCTTACCCGGGGCTCCCCCTAGGGGAATTGGTTTTGATTAAGTTTTTGTGAGCTATTGCGTTTATAAGTGTTATATATTAAGTGCAAGGCTATAGGCCATATTTTGTTGCTAGGAAAATATCAGAACCAATTCTAGGAGAGAGGACGTTGTCGTCGTCTAGGGGCTCCCTCCTTGGAGGAGGGTCTAACACTCTCTCCGTGTAGTAAGATATAACTGCCTGGTGTGAACCCCAGGGTACCAGGCAGTAATGGCTGATGAAGTGAGCGAGGAGAATGCAAAGGCCTCTCAAGTGAAGAGTGCCAGCATAAAGACAACAGAGCTGTTCAACGAACTGGACTCTATTCTGAACAGCAGTGCAAGTAAAATAACTAAGCAGCAAGGAGCTGAACTTAGAAATTTGTTCACAAGGCTACAAGATGTAGTCCATGAACAAGAACTTAAAATCAGTAACCTCGAGGGAAGGTTAACTGAGAAAGGTGTCAAAAGTAAGGCACCAGGTGCAAAGAGTTATGCAGAAGTAGCTAAAAGGTCAGTTACGCCAAGACCAAAGAAAAGAGACCAACAGCATATAATGCTGATATATCCTCAAGACGAGGAACAGAGTTCAGATGAACTCAAAAAGGATCTTTTGAAAAACCTTGATCCAACTAAGTTAAAGATTGGAATTAAGAATGTGAAAAAGATTGGTAAAGGAGGTGTGCTAATAGAATGCACAGATGAATTTGACAAAAAAATTCTGAAGAATGAAATTCAAAGGAATACAGTTTTGAAAGATAAGTGCTCCGCAAGGGAGCCTAAGATGAAATTGCCACAAATTATAATTTATGACGTGGATGGTGATATAGAGCAAGAGGCTCTGGTAGACAGAATAAAAGCACAAAATGTTGCTTTTAATGAAGCCTCGATGGAGGTTAAATTTTCGATAAAAGGCAAGAATGGCAAAAAGCACTGGGTAGTGCAAGTAGACTCAGAAAATTTTAAGGTATTTATGAAAGAGAAAAAGGTTAATGTAGGCTGGTCTCGACTTAATGTTAAAGAATATTTAAAGGTCGTACGATGCTTTAAATGTAATAAATATGGTCATTTCCAGACCAGGTGTACAGAGGAGCAGACTTGTGGAAAATGTGGTCAAAAGGACCACAAACACTGGGAGTGTAAAGAAACAGAATTAAAATGCGTTAATTGTAAAGCAGCTAATGAAAAGTATAGATTGAAGTTAGATGTCCAGCATTCAAGTCTGGACATGGACTGTTCTTGTTACAGAAGAGAGCTCGAATTATTGGTTAAACGAATTCGATACTGATTCGAGCTTGTCTAAAACAGTACAAATAAATTTACATCATACTAAAGCTGCTACAAATAGTTTAGTTTTATATATCGAGGAAAACGACTTTGACATAGCTTTAGTGCAGGAGCCTTATGTCTATAAAGACAAAATAAGAGGATTTCCAGCAGGCTGGAGAGTCTTTGGAGCATCTCACCCACAGCCAAGAAGTGCAATTGCTATCGGGAAAAATTATATAAGTGCTACAGAAATTTACACATCAAGGGATGTGGTAATTGTCACGGCGGAAAAAGGTGGTCAGAAATGTGTACTGATTTCAATGTACTGTCCACCTAAAGACTCGTTTGAGGAAAACTTTCAAGTTGTTAGTAATATAGTACAAGTCTATCCTAACTGGGACATAGTCCTAGGAGGGGACTTTAATGCAAGCAGTTGTCTCTGGGGACCTCAAAGGGAGGACCAGAGAGGGAAGGAAGTCTTGGAGTTCATTAATCAGAATGGATTTACAATTGTTAATGATCCGAATAGTGATCCAACCTTTTCCAGCAGTCTAGGAACAAGCTGGATAGATGTTACTTTACATAAAGTGGTGAACCAAAACTTCGTTTTACAATGGACAGTGGAGGATGAAATCAGTTGCAGCGACCATGCATATATTAGCTTTTCCCTAAACCTTGGGAATGTTAGCACAAATGCTAACAAGAGATATTCGATAAAGAACTTGGACTGGATAGAATTTAGAAAGGAACTTTCAGAAAAGTTCTCGGTAAAGACCTCTGAAGAGGTTAAACAACAGGAAGATTTAGATGACTACATTGTAAATACTACTAAAACGCTACAAAAGATTTGTAGTGACAATCAAAAGGAGGAAAGTCGAAAAGTGAGTTCGGGCTATAGAAAAGTTCCATGGTGGAGCAAAGAGTTAACTAAACTTAGAAAAGAAGTTAAAAAGAGAAGACGAAAATACCAAAGATGTTATACAGATGAAAGGCAAAGAAAAAGCCTTAGAACAGAGTTTAAACTATGGGAAGCTAAATACAAGAAGGAGATAAATACAGCTAAAAACAATAGGTGGAAAAAACTATGTGATGAAGTATCACAAGAAAAACCCTTCGGGGTGCATTTCAAAGTTGCGAAGGAAGCAACAAGAGGTACGTTTAAACTCTCAACAATAGTGCAAAAAGATGGTTCTCTAACGAAGAACGTTAGGGAATCATTAAACTGTTTACTGGAATATCACTTCCCTGAGGATAACAGGGAAGAAGATAATGAATATCACAGAAACATTAGAAACAGGTCAAGGAGACCTGTCAACACAGAAGATGATTTTCCATTCACGATAGTGGAAGTTGAAGAAGTGATGGAATCAATGAATAAGGGGAAAGCGCCAGGGCTTGATGGGCTTTCCCTAGAATTAATTATCGAACTTTTCGAGGTTAATAAAAGTTGGTTTGTGAGCATTCTTAATGAATGTCTCAACAGAGGTATCTTTCCTGACAGTTGGAAAGTAACCGAACTGATATTATTTAATAAAGAAGGTAAAGACAGGAAAAATCCTTCTGCTTACAGACCAATATGTCTATTATCGTCATGGAGCAAGGTGCTGGACAAGCTTCTAACTAATAGACTGAGTTAGTATCTACAGAGTAATGGCAAGTTGAACCCAAATCAGTTTGGATTCATTCCAGGCAAAAGTACAACTATGGCAATATCAAAGTTAATGGCAACAATAGACGAGAACAAGGTGCTAAAGAAGCACACGTGTGTGATTTCGTTAGATGTAAAAGGAGCTTTTAATAACGTCTGGTGGCCGTTCTCGCTAGAAGAGTTAAGAAGACATAGATGTCCAAAGAACTTATTTAAAGTTTTTAGTAACTACTTATCAAAAAGAAAGATAGTAGTTAAAGATGGAGAAACTGAAATCTCCAGACAATATTATAAAGGCTGTCCACAGGGGTCTAACTCACGGCCCCTGTTGTGGAACATTGTTGCAGACTCTGCATTAAATATCATAACTAAAGAAGATACACAAATTCAAGCCTATGCAGATGACATAATAGTCATAGTCTCTGCTTCGGGGAGACACATACTGGAACAAGATTGTCAAAAAGTCTTAACGGACTTAGAAAAATGGGCAGAAAGTACAAGGTTGGAATTCAGCCCTGAGAAGACAAATATCATAGTATTTCCTAAAGAGGGAAATTTGAAAAGGCTCCCAAGCCTAAGGTTTAAAGAAAGACCTGTAAAAGTTGTAAAAGTATTGAAATATCTAGGAGTGTGGCTGGATGACAAGAGGAATTGGTTATGTCATCTGAATAAAGTCAAGGAAAGATGTGCAATGATCTTAAATGCCCTGCATAGAATGTCAACTAGGACATGGGGGCTGAAAGGTACAGTTAAGAAAGAATTATATAAAAGGGGAATAGAAAGGATAGTAACTTACGCTTGTGGGGCCTGGTGGCCCCAAGGAGGGACAGTAAGAATGATTCATAAACTGCAGCAGATTCAAAGACTAGCCCTCTTGGGCATCACAAGATGTTATAAGACGACATCAACATCTGCACTTCAGGTATTGGCAGGTACATTGCCAATTGAACTTATAATCGAACAAGAAGCTGCAGTATTTCGAAGTTTTACTCTAGAACAGAAGGTAGAACTCTGGGATGAGTCCATAGATGGAAAGAACATAGAAAAACAAATTACTAAAGGGGCAAGACACCCAGCGAGGCAAATGCAAATAAGGTGGGATAAGGTCCCACCGGAAGACTCGAACCATGGTTTAAAAATATACACAGATGGTTCTAGAATGGAAGAGCACACAGGTGCGTCCATGTGTATTTTCAGAGGTACAAGTCCAATAAAGCAAAATGAGTACAGATTATCAGACACAGCTACTGTGTTTCAAGCCGAGATCTACGCAGTTCTGAAGGGAGTTGAATGGTTTGCTACAGAGTGTACTGACCAGGAAATGGACTTGTACTCCGACAGTCAATCAGCACTGTATGCGATGCAAAGGATTCAACATAAAAATCCAACAGTAGACAAGATTAAGTATGTATTAGCAGAGCTTGAAGAAGATAGAAAGATAAACTTCCATTGGGTGAAAAGCCACCAAGGCTGCCCAGGAAACGAACTAGCTGACAATCATGCAAAGAACGCATGCAAAAAACTACAAGTAGATTTTGAAATACAAATTTCAAAAGAATGCATAAAGACGAAATTAAGACAAAGAAGTTTGGAGATTTGGCAAACAAGATGGGACCAAGAAGACGAAACTGGAAGACACACTTATAAATTTCTCAAGAAGGTGTCCATTAAGAGAGTCTCAACAGATTTTTATTCGAATCAAATCCTGACAGATCATGGTAATTTTCCAAAATACCTCAGCAGATTTAATATTAAAAGATGTTCCTGTATTTGCGGCTCCCGTGAGGCGGGAGCGCTTCACTATATATATGACTGTATACATTTACGGAATATTAGAGGAAACTACTTAACTAAAGTTGATCGTAATAAAGTAAATCTGCTCTGGGAAAACACAGAGCTACGATCTCAAATGAGAGATGTAATGAAATACATCTATGATAATTTACAAGAAATGATAATTTTAGATTAGGGAGGGGACTGGTTCCCCTCCTTCCGTGGGAGGAGACAAAGTCTTCTCCTACTGTTCAAGAGAAGGTACTAAGAAGATGATTCTAAAAGAAGAAATGAAGAAGAAGAAGATGAAACGGGAGGAGATAAGTCTCTCCTCCTGTATGTATGAAAAGAAGCCTCATCAGTCTTATGTTATTATATTTATTTGTACATGTAATGTTTAAACTATGTAAAGGGCGCTAAGTCGCGCCCTATGTATATATATTTCTCTGTAAATATGTTATGGTTTTAATAAAGAAAGATGTAAAAGAAAAGTGATGGTGTCCTTCCAGCGGACGAGGGTTCGCGGGGGGGAAGCAAAATTTTAGAGTAGCTCTACTTAGCCTGTAGTGCCGTTTTTGGCGGGGCAGGCGTTGTTAATTCTAGAGAGTCTTACCCGGGGCTCGAACCCAGGTCCCTTAGATCAGTAGCCAAGCGTGCTAATCACTCGGCCATGGAACGGGAATTATCATTATAGTGATATTCATTTCTTTCTACACTTGGCTTCTATCTTTTATCTGTATTTTACAAAGGGAGTTTTGTTACAAAAACAAGCAGCTGCTTGCCACAGAGGTCTGACAGGAGCCTGTCAGTTTATATGCCATAGTAGAAGATCTGAGAGGATGGCAAGACCTCAGCAGAAAAACGACACAGACATCCATGCCTTACCGGGGACTCGAACCCAGGTCCCTTGGATCAATAGCCAAGCGCGCTAACCACTCGGCGACGGGACGGCTCTATTACAAAAGTTTTATTTACTTTGTTGATCGTTTGTGGATCATTCCCTTTAAGCAACATCTATTTGCGAAGAATAAAATGGACGCGTTTGTATATAGCGGACTATCTTTTTTTTTTATCTGTATATATAAGCGGACTATTTTTTTTATCTGTATTTTACAAAGGGAGTTTTTATTACAAAGGGAGTTTTATTTACTTTGTTAATCGTTTGTGGATCTCTTTAAGCAACATCAATTTGCGAAGAATAAAACGGAGCACCTTTAGCCTTTGCCATGGAATCGTTCATATAACGGTAAAAGTTGATGAAGTTAGTTCCTTGTTTACTAAGTGCGTTCATAAACTGTTATGATTTCCCAAGAGTGGAGGGGGGAGGTCCAGTCTTCTTATGTAGAACGCTTGTAAACATGGTGGACAGTTTCTAGATAAGAACTATATTAGTTGTGAACTTTTACTTCATGAAGAAACAAAACGAAAAATATGCTCTAAAGACCTATGAGCTCTGGGATATAAGGGCGATAAATGTAAGAATATTGTCTGAAGAAACTCTGTAACTAGACACAAGAGAAATTATTCGGAATATAATTTTTTTACGATTATCCAAAATCAGGGTTTTTGATTGAATCAAGCCTAATGAAACTCTTCAGAAATGATTAAGTCGTAGCCCAATTAAAACTTTGGGTAAACAAATTTCAACAAAAGCCATTTTCTTTTTTTGCTGCATTTAAGCTTTGAAAGATAAGGTAAATTGTTTCATGAATAAAAATTTCCTTGCACTAAATTATATTTTTGTTTATTACATTTTTAAATGAAATAAATAATTTATTTTTTGATCGAAGCGAATAATTCTGATTCCTTTGTGGATCGTTTGTTGTTTCTGATTGCTTTGCAGATCGTTTGATGTTTCTGATTGCTTTGCGGATCATTTGATTTTACTGATCACTTTGTGGATCGTTGATGCTTCTGATTCCTTTGTGAATCGTTTGATATTTCTGATTACTTTGTGGATCATTGATATTTCTGATTGCTTTGCGGATCGTTTAATGTTTCTCATTCCTTTGTGGATCGTTGATGTTTCTGATTACTATGTGGATCGTTTGATGTTACTGATTACTTTGTGGATCGTTGATGCTTTTGATTCCTTTGTGGATCGTTTGATGTTTCTGATTCCTTTGCGGATCGTTTGATGTTTCTGATTCCTTTGTGGATCGTTTGATATTTCTGATTACTTTGTGGATTGTTTGATGTTTCTGATTCCTTTGTGAATCGTTTGATGTTTCTGATTCCTTTTTGGATCGTTTGATGTTCTGATTCCTTTGTGGATTGTTGATGTTTTTGATTCCTTTGTGGATCGTTTGATGTTTCTGATTGCTTTGCGGATCGTTTGATGTTTCTGATTCCTTTGTGGATCGTTGATATTTCTGATTCCTTTGTGGATCGTTTGATGTTTCTGATTGCTTTGCGGATCGTTTGATGTTTCTGATTGCTTTGTGGATCGTTGATGTTTCTGATTCCTTTGTGGATCTTTTGATGTTTCTGATTTGCTTTCTGGATTAGTTCGATGGTTCTGATTGCTTTGTGGATCGTTTGATGTTTCTGATTGCTTTGCTGATCGTTTGATATTTCTGATTACTTCGTGGATTCGTTCGATGTTTCTCATTGCTTTGTGGATTTGTTCGATATTTCTGATTACTTTGCGGATTGTTTGATGTTTCTGATTCCTTTGTGAATCGTTTGATGTTTCTGATTCCTTTTTGGATCGTTTGATGTTTTGATTCCTTTGTGGGTCGTTGATGTTTCTGATTGCTTTGCGGATCGTTTGCTGTTTCTGATTCCTTTGTGGATCGTTGATGTTTCTGATTCCTTTGTGGATTGTTGGTGTTTTTGATTCCTTTGTGGTTCGTTTGATGTTTCTGATTGCTTTGTGGATCGTTGATGTTTCTGATTCCTTTGTGGATCGTTTAATGTTTATGATTGCTTTGCGGATCGTTTGATATTTCTGATTACTTTCTGGATTAGTTCGATGGTTCTGATTGCTTTGTGGATCGTTTGATGTTTCTGATTGCTTTGCTGATCGTTTGATATTTCTGATTACTTCGTGGATTCGTTCGATGTTTCTCATTGCTTTGTGGATTCGTTCGATATTTCTGATTACTTTGCGGATCGTTTGATGTTTCTGATTCCTTTGTGAATCGTTTGATGTTTCTCATTCCTTTGTGGATCATTTGATGTTTTTGATTGCTTTGTGGATCGTTTATTGTTTCTGATTCCTTTGTGGATCGTTTGATGTTTCTGTTGCTTTGTGATCGTTTGATATTTCTTTTTGCTTTATGGATCATTTATGTTTGTGATTGCTTTGTGGGTGTTTGAATTTTTTGTTTGCTTTGTGGATCGTTTGATGCTTCGTGTTATATTTAAATTTCTTCTTGTTGCATAAACGTTTGCATATTATCATTCTCATTTTTAACAACTCAATCTTCTATGTAAAAGCATGTCGCAAGCCCGAAGAAAAACTAGCCAATTGGGAAAGAAATTGCAATCAGCCTAACTTGCACACGACGGTGGATAGTCTGATTGGAGGTTATTATGTGTCACCTAGCAGCTGTACAGTATCCTCTTCTTCTACATTGCTCTCTACCACGGGGTCTTTGTGACCTTCCTTAGTACAGCTTAGCAACAAAACATCGCAATCACTTAATGAACAAAATTTCTTCTGTTGTTCCTGGCAAATATTTCATTCAGTCGTTAGATTTATATTTTTTATTCCTACAACCCAGGACCCTACACAATAATAAAGTTGTACGTAAGGGAATTGAGATTGCTGTTGGAACCTTTAAGGATCCACAGAGATTATGGAAAAATAGACGTATCAGTGTTGGAGCGCACTAATACTTATTGTAAGAACACCAGATATAAACACATATTTTATCATTATTCTTCAGTTTTGCAGAAATATGTTGCAGGTTTTAAGATAAGTTTCTCTCACTAATATTTTGAGTTTCAACCCTGCTTTCGACTTTCCTTGAGCTTCCCAGGAAGCGACTGTTATAAAGACTCCTGGAAGAATTCAGAAATTAATAATAGTAATAATACAACATACAAATGAGACTTGTGCAAATGAGGCTGCAGAGTAAATAATAATTTCATGTCATGGTAGCGTTTACGAGAAAAACCATTGAAATTCTATATACTCTTTTCAAAAGAAATGCATAGTCTATGATACAGAGCAGGAGTTCTCAACTCGTACTCCTTGGGGGTACGCAGTAAATTCTTTGGGGTACACCGTGAGAGCTCAAAAGTCACTAAGTAGGCAACACTACTTGCAAAAATGTCATTTTTTGTGATTATCGATATATGTAATTTATAAATGCAAAATTTAATGTGTGTAGTCGTCCCATGGCCGAGTGGTTAGCGCGCTTGCCGTCCCATGGCCGAGTGGTTAGCGCACTTGGCTACTGATCTAAGGGACCTGGGTTCGAGCCCCTGGTAAGGCATGGATGTATGTGTCGTTTTTCTGCTGAGGTCCTGCCATACTCTCAGACCTACTACTGTGGCATGATAAGCTGACAGGCTCCTGTTAGACCTCTGTGGCCAGCAGCTGCTTGAGGGGTATTTATTATTATTTATATATATATATGTGTTTTATTTTATTCCCATTGTTATACTATAACTATAGTTTTATTTATCTATACGAGAGGTACGCCAGTTATATACACATTTCCAGGGGATAGGTCAAGCTTAAAAGGTTGAGAACCACTGATATAGAGGATTTTATTTTGAAATAAATACATTTATGCTCTGAAAAATAGATATTCTAAGTTATTAATATCTCAGACGTAAAAACTAGATGCAGAGCCAGGGTAAGTTTTAGGAGCGGGGAACAAGGGCCATGCTCCCCATTCCAAAGACTAGTAAGGGTAACAGAGGCAATAAAAATTATTAAAATTATTTTTATTTCATGCATTTACAAAGAATTTTTAAAAAGACCTATTAAACGGAGGGGTAAATGTTATATTGCATTGGACATCCAGTCCCTTTCTACAATATCACACCACAATATGTGCCCCTTACATTTTGCCGGCTCGATTGCGTCCCTCCCCCCCTAGATTTTTTTCTAGATCGGTCCTGTGCAGAGCTGTATGTTTTCAACAGGCGAGAATATAGACGATTGCACCGTATGAAGTCAACTGCCACATCCCTCAAAAGATGGCAGCACCTGTAAGACTGTTACTGTGTTATAGATATTGTTTTCAACATTTTCCACCGCGCAGCAAATCTAGTACTCGTTTCATTTCATCGCGGCACAACAAATGTAATCCATTTTAATACTTAAAATTTTTTAAATTAGTGACAGTGTTTAATTTTTATCATTTCGTAATTTATTTTTATTTTCTAAACATCAGTGTTTGCCACACCAATTGAAAATGGTGTTCTGGTGCGTTCAGGCAGAAAAAAAAAAACTCTCTTTTTATTAACCATTTTTTTTTCATTGTGATTAGCTGCAGAGTTGCTCAGAATTTCTTATTGTACCATGAACGGAAAAGGTTTACGGAACACTGTCCTTTATGAACGGTCTGAGGATTTGCCTGTTTCCACACTATAATATGTGCAAGACCCACAACAACATCTGGCAGTTAGGTAGAATTTCAATCTAGGGTCGTATTTCGTAACTTTAAAAGTCCCGGAACCCTTGTGTGATGTTGTCAAGTCATACGAACCCCCCAGTATATGCAAGAGACTTTTTCCAGACTTTCCTATACCCCCCAATTTTTTTTTTCAATATTATTTATAATTAATCACTGCACTAAAGAATTGTTAGAAAGCAGTTTTAATTATTAATTATTCAGCGGAGACCTCACTTTTTTTTCTTGTAAAATAATGAAATAATAAATACCCCCTCAAGCAGCTGCTTGCTATAGAGGTCTGACAGTAGCCTGTCAGTTTATATGCAGAAGGTACCAGTCATGAATTTTTTTGAAGAAACTCTCAGGTCTTCTTCCACTGACAACGTATAATTTCTTTATTTTTTAACATTCGTCAGAGAAGAAAAAGCAGTTTCACAAAAATATGTGGTTTAAAACTGAAGTAAAAGATGGATAACTTTTCTTTTCTGAATTGTAGGATATTTTTCTCAGCTTGGGAAACCAAACTTTTCGCGAAGACTGGTCGCGGAACACTAGGGTTTCTTGGAACCCCAGTTGGGTTAGGTTGTTTTACCTCTGAGCGGCACTTTTTTGCACACCATGGGCTAAATGGCCAGGTCACATGGACCCCAAAGGCTCAGAGAAGGTTGGGGGAGGGGACCCACTGGAACAGCTGTTGGGAGACAGATGGTAGCCTCCCGTCAAGGCCATCCAGCGTGTTCATTAACGTGCACAGAGTATGGCTCTCCCGCACACGGGGCCACCGCTTAACGTCCCATCCGACGGACGGCGGCCTTTCCAATCCCATCGGTGTCCCCTACTGACCGTGGGCAGGGCGGGGAATTTTGCGGAGATAAATCTCAACGCTGACCCAGCTGGGACTCGAACCTGGGAACTACAGATTACGAGCCTGTCGCGCTACCGACTGAGACACCCCGCCCCTCCCCAGTTGGGAAACACTGATCTATGGAGTGACAGAGCAAAGACTAGATATGGCATCAAAGCAAGAGAATGATAATTTAAAGAAGGGGATTCTGTCTGTCTAACACTCAGTAAAGAATGCGTCATCAAAGTTCCAGGAACTTGGGAAGGCCTCTCTATACAGTCTTTATTAGGAAGAACAACTGGTTTATTCTTTACCGATGAATTCGGAAGGGGCAGAATAGTCCACATGTATCATTGAGCTCTTCTTCCATGGGAGGAAGCAAAAACTTACAGATCATTAGCTTGTTTTCGACGAAGAGAACCTTAGGAACGGGCAGTGTTACAATTAGACCATTCATAGTAGTAATTACCTAACACTTTTTTTACATTGGTGAAATGGTAAAAAAAAAAAATGGTGTTATTTCAGTGTTTATTATTTGAACAAAACTGAAAACTACCCGCTTAAAATTCTGAATATCTCTTCAAAAATTAAGATGTTCTTAAAATTTCGAGCACCACGAAAAAGAACCCGAACATTACTTTTAAATTCCAAACACTAGGCTAAACGTTAAACACCAACACTCATAATTGAGAATTCCCTCTCTTAAACCTGATAACAGCACCATCAAAATCACTCACTTATAAAAATTAAGAACATCACAACAAACCCTTAAAATTGAGAACTCTACAATCAAAAATGAAATAACCACTTTTAAATTTCTGAACAACGCAAAACAAATGGAACCAACTCTTAAAATTAGCAACACTGTTTCAAAATTTGAAAAAAAAAAAAAAAAAAAACCTCAAGCAGCTGCTTGCCACAGAGGTCTGACAGGAGCCTGTCAGTTTATATGCCACAGTAGGAGATCTGAGAGGATGGCAGGACCTCAGCAGAAAAACGACACACACACATCCATGCCTAATCCGGGGCTCGAACCCAGGTCCCTTAGATCAGTAGCCAAGCGTGCTAACCACCCGTCCACGCACCCTTAAATTACGACCCCCCCCCCAAGAATGAGAATACCGTCACTTGATATTCCGAACAACAATAAGGAAAACAATGCAATAGATCTCGTGCACGGTGGCGATTATTGCACAGGTGCACGTGACTCTGGCCTACAGTCTCGGCATTCATGGGGGCCTCCAAACAGACAAAATTATTTGTTTTTTCAAAAGTTTATTTTGTAAAATATCCATATCAATATAAACCACTTTTTGCATATACATCTCTTATTTTTGCCTAGGCTAATGTCAAATATAATGGGACGTTTGCTAAACATACCGTAAGGAACAGATATTTATTTTTGCTTTTTATTTTTTCATTTAGCTCAAATTTGTATATTAAATTTCTTATTTATGCATTCCTGAAATTCAATTATTTTAACGTCCTGCATACAATTTTCCATTCGTAAGTTGTAAAAATGTTTTCTGAGGGAGAACTTCCAGACAGTTGAATGGCCTCCTAAACATTTTGTCTCTGTGCCCTTCAGTAGGGACGTACCCAGGGGAGTGATCCGGACCGCCACCCTCAAAAAAAAAAAAAAAGAAAAATGAACCCTCCCCACCAACCCTAAATCCTGGGTGTAAAATTAGCAACACTGTCTCAAAATTTGAACACACCCTTAAATTACGCACGTCCTTGTCCTTCAGATACCTTAATCCGCCACCTCTCCTATAATCTGATTAATTCATATATTATTAATTCTTTATCTTCGAGGATCTCGTTTCGATAACCAGTCAACTGGTATTCCTCAGGGGAAAATGATGGAACAATGACGTATGATTATCAAACGCATATATCAAATTATAACACTTATTTGCCGACCTTATTGCCGACAGCCTGGTATTGTAAGTTAATGATCACAAAAGAACGAAATCGATGGTATATAAATAGTTTTCAAATACCTTGGCTGTCAAAATTAAGGCAACACAGCGTTTTTCGTCAATATTTTAATTTCAACATCCCCGATGGTTAAAATGCGTTATTATAAGCAACATTACATGCAAATTTCAAGTATCTAATCGAAAGTGGTATACGACCCACAATTTCTTGCAACATACAAATTACAAATACCTGTAAAAATACGGGTTGCTACCTGATCACTCCATTTCGAAATTGCTGCTGGTAAGTTAAGAGTTAATTTCGTTATTTCTACTGAAGATGGCAGGTCTTCGTCATTTAGATGATTCTTTGCAATGCCGGCTGTTGGCAGATTTGAAGCAGGACAGTTGAAGACGGAGTTGCAAGATGACTCAGTGTATCAAGAAAGGCGGTAAGGACACTTTGGAAACAGTTGCAGGAGACATTAACCATTACCAGGAGAACTGGTTAATGTCGCCCGAGAATTATTTCAATCCGAACCCACCGTTATCTACCTCTAATGGTCAGACAGAATGGTACGATGGCTTGCGTCAACTGTCACTCGTAGGCTTAATGCGGGTGGCCTTTATGTCACGAAGTGGGTGGTTTCTGTTCCACTAATCCTCAACCGTCGAAAGCTCATCTAAAATGGTGCCACCAACATGTCACTTGGAACCTTGAACAATGGGCTAATGTTCTGTTTTCTGACGAGTCTTGATTTATCCTGCAGATTATATATGTTGTTTAATCTGGAAAATATGAGAATGCGATACCATTCCTAAAATATCAGAGAAAGGGTTATTTATTGTGAAGGTGATGTATTGGTCTTGGGTGATCTAACCATCAACGACCATACTCGTCTTCATGTGTTTTGATGGAGGCCTCGTAACTTCTCAGAGGTACAGAGAGGAGATCCTTAAATCTTATGTGGGATTTTTTGGGGTGTAGTCATCGCCTCTCCCTTAAATATCATCGCTTCCCCCTGCGGTATCATCGCTCCCCTTCGATATTATTTTTATCCCCTTTGGTATAATTGCTCTCTCTGTTCGACTTTCCCCCATCGGTACATCCCTCCTACCTTCATTACCATTTCTCCCTTTTGTTATCATCATTCCCCCTCGGTATCATCCCTCTTCCTTATGTTATCATCCCTACCACCTTTATTCTCATTACCTCTCATTCCTTCGATATTATTTTTATCCCCTTTGGTATAATTGCTCTCTCTGTTCGACTTTCCCCCATCGGTACATCCCTCCTACCTTCATTACCATTTCTCCCTTTTGTTATCATCATTCCCCCTCGGTATCATCCCTCTTCCTTATGTTATCATCCCTACCACCTTTATTCTCATTACCTCTCATTCCTTCGATATTATTTTTATCCCCTTTGGTATAATTGCTCTCTCTGTTCGACTTTCCCCCATCGGTACATCCCTCCTACCTTCATTACCATTTCTCCCTTTTGTTATCATCATTCCCCTTTGGTATCATCCCTCTTCCCTATGTTATCATCCCTACCACCTTTATTCTCATTGCTCCCCTTCGGTATCATCTTCCGCAAAATTCCCCGTCCTGCCCACGGTCAGTAGGGGACACCGATGGGCTTCGAAAGACCGCCGTCCGTCGGATGGGACGTTAAGCCGTGGCCCCGTGTGCGGTGAGAGTCATACCCTGTGCACGTTAAAGAACACACTGGATGGCCTTGACGGGAGGCTACCATCTGTCTCCCAACAGCGCCTGGCTCGTAATCTGTACTTCCCAGGTTCGAGTCCCAGCTAGGTCAGCGTTGAGATTTATCTCTGCCAAATTCCCCGCCCTGCCCACGGTCAGTAGGGGACACCGATGGGCTTGGAAAGGCCGCCGTCCGTCGGATGGGACGTTAAGCCGTGGCTCCGTGTGCGGGAGAGCCATACCCTGTGCACGTTAAAGAGCACGCTGGATGGCCTTGACGGGAGGCTACCATCTGTCTCCCAACAGCTATTCCAGTGGGTTTCCTCCCCCAACGTTCTTTGAGCCTTCGGGGTCCATGTGACCTGGCCATTTAGCCCAGTGTGTGCAAAAAAGTGCCGCTCAGATGTAAAACAACCCAACCCAACTCGGTATCATCACTCCACCGTTTGGCATCATCCATCCCCTTTGACCACCCCCTTTGACATCGCCCCTTCATTCAATATCATCGTCCCTCCCCCTTCGGTGTCATTTGCTATCTCTCTTCAGTATCATCTCTCTACCCTTCCATATCATTACTCTACCCTTTCAGTATAATAGCCCAACACCAAATGAATGTGAATGTTGAAACGTGGCAGTTAGACAATAGAAAGGCAGCCTGCAGAAAGCTTTAAATTGAACTGAGAGTATTGCTGTTGCTGGAAGAGATGTGTTTCTAAAAGAAATCGACTAAATAATCGATCTCTGACATTTTAAGAATTATAATCAGTTGAATTTTCCATTAAAACATTCCTAAAAAATCCCGCGCCCCCTTAATTAACAATTCCCCCCATAAAAAAAGGGGTCGCATCCCACAGTTTGTTAACCACTGAATTAAAAGTACAATATGCAATATACATATATTGAACGAGTTAAGACTTGGCTAGGATGGCAAAGCCAGAGGCGCCATCTCTTTTCAGATTGTGAAACTACTTCCTTTTAAATTATATTTAGCACAGAATATTTGGATACCTGTTTTTGAGGGTGGGAAGTTTATATCTTAGGGAAAAAAAGAAACAATCTTTAAATACTTATAAGAGGTTTTAGTGATCGTTTTGACTCAGATCCTAAAAGAAAATTGCCTCATTTTATATATATATATATTTTTATAGAAAGTATTCATTTTTGAAATAACATTAACCCTTTTTTTCCATCCTTTCCAACTAGAATGATTATTATAGTGTGAATAAAAAGAATCCGGATCAATATTTCCTCTCTCGCCATAACGTTTAAAAAATAAAAGTAAAAAATTACAAAACTCCATTAAAAAAATATTTCCGAATGCTTTTCTTATTGTTAAAATTTGATTTTCTTCACTGAGAAATGTCAGATGTTAAAAGCTCAACTCGAGGTCCCGTCAAGGCCATCCAGCGTGTTTATGGCTCTCCCGCACACGGCTTAACGTCCCATCCGACGGACGGAGGCCTTATCCAAGCACCATCGGTGTCCCCTACTGACCGTGGGTAAGGCGGGGAATTTTGCGGAGATAAATCTCAACGCTGACCCAGCTGGGACTCTAACCTGGGAACTACAGATTACGAGCCTGGCGCGCTACCGACTGAGCCACCCCCGCCCCACTCTCAATGCGATGCATTGATAAGTTCTTATAATTCATTATTTTCTTCACAACACCAGATTTGTGCTAGAATTGATTCGGAACTCTCTTCAGACACCGGTTGTTAAATTTTAGCTGATTAGTGCGAACCGATTTTAAAACAATAGTTTAAAAACCGTTATTGAAATCTATAAAACATGGCATTTTTCCGTTCGGGGTTTCTTCAAAAATAAACAAAGTGCGCAAACACAACTGAATGCATCGTTAAATATCCATTCAGGTCACAATTTTCTAACTGAAACATAAAATCAGTTTAAATCACGTTCGAGTAAAGTTGTTAAAATTAACTTGGCCGGGTTTTTTCCTGTTTATAAAATATCACTTCTTTTAATTGCGGAAGGTGTTGCTTGGTTCGGTATTTTACCTCTGAGTGATACTTCTCTGCGCTCAGTGAGCTAAATGATCAGGTCAGAAGATCCGAGTTGGATAAGTGATCCATCGGGTTGGGTTGTTTTACCTCTGAGCAGCACTTTTTTCACACCATGGGCAAAATGGCCAGGTTACAAGGACCCCGAAGGCTCAGAGAAGGTTGGGGTAGGGGACCCACTGGAACAGCTGTTGCCATCCAGCGTGTTCTTTAACGTGCACAGGGTATGGCTCTCCCGCACACGGGGTCATGGCTTAACGTCCCATCCGACGGACGGCGGCCTTTCCAAGCCCAGCGGTGTCCCCTACTGACCGTGGGCAGGGCGAGGAATTTTGCGGAGATAAATCTCAACGCTGACCCAGCTGGGATTCGAACCTGGGAACTACTGATTACGAGCCTGGCGCGCTACCGACTGAGCCACCCCCGCCCCTGATCCATCGGGAGTAGGTGATCCAATGAGCACGTTGAGTTAGGGTGTTCACGTCGCTTTTCTCTAAAGCAGTGGTTCTCAACCTTTTATGCTTCACGTACCCCCTGAAAATGTGTATGTAACTGGCGTACCTCTTGTATAGAGAGATAAAACTATAGTTATAGTATATCAATGGTTATTTTTACTTTGTTACTAAATCTAGCGATTTTTGAGCTCTCACGGTGTACCCCAAAAAATTTTACCACGTTCCCCACGTTGAGAACCCCTAGTCTAAAGGGTAATCATGTGAAATGTTTAAAGCATTCCGAAAATTCACCTGAATAACTCTGTTGAGAACAAACTCATTACACATAATCAGGACCTGGTCGGGGGGGGGGGACAAGGTCCCTGACCAGGCATTTTTTCAAGAATTTTTAACTTCTAAAAACGAAGGGAGAAATGTTTCATTTCAGTGGAAATCCACTCTCTTGCAGGATTCTTAAGCCTTCATGTTCAAGTAAAGGTTTCAATAAAGTTGTTGAAATTGTTTTTTTTAACTATAAACCATCCTTTTTCCATCTTCCGGTTCGATTGCGTCACTTCTCTCCCCCAATTAAATTTCTCTGCCTTAATTTTTTTTTCTAGATCCGGGCCTAAAATTAAGTAATTGTCCAATAAATCAACTATTTGGTAATTATTTCTGTACAATGTTTGTTTTTGTAAAGATTGAGTTGGGTTGTTTTACCTCTGAGCGGCACTTTTTGCACACCATGGGCTAAATGGCCAGGTCACATGAATCCCGAAGGCTCAGAGAAGGTTGGGGGAGGGGACCCACTGGAACAGCTGTTGGGAGACAGATGGTAGCCCCCCGTCAAGGCCATCCAGCGTGTTCTTGAACGTGCACAGGGTATGTCTCTCCCGCACACGGAGCCACGGCTTAACGTCCCATACGACGGACGGCGGCCTTTCCAAGCCCATCGGTGTCCCCTACTGACCGTGGGCAGGGCGGGGAATTTTGCGGAGATAAATCTCAACGCTGACCCATCTGGGACTCGAACATGAGAACTGCAGATTACGAGCCTGGCGCAGCTACCGACTGAGCCACCCCTTTTTGTAAAGAAGTAATGAAGAAATAAATGATCATAAAAAGTGATAATTTTTAAATAATTCTATTTTATGTCCTACATAATGAAGTTAATTTCTATCGATCCAGTTCCAATATAGAAAACCGGTTTCAAATTCTCTGCTGTGTAACAAATAGGTTTTAAGTTCATTTCCAATGAAGTTCATTAGTTGTTAATTGATCCTTAATGTAGTAAATGAGTTTTCAAATTATCTGCAATGAAGTGCATCAGTTGTTAAATGATCCTCAATGTAGTAAATGAGTTTTCAAATTATCTGCAATGAAGTGCATCAGTTGTTAAATGATCCTCAATGTAGTAAATGAGTTTTCAAATTATCTGCAAGGAAGTGCATCAGTTGTTAAATGATCCTCAATGTAGTAAATGAGTTTTCAAATTATCTGCAATGAAGTGCATCAGTTGTTAATCAATCTTGAACGTAGTGATCCTGTTTTTTAATTCATCCAACAGTCTTCAATATAGGAACCAGTCAGTAGTAAAGAATCACAGGATATGTATGTCCTGTAGACATGGAACTCATGAAATAATAAGCTGAAAAAAATTGGTCCCACTCATGGCAAAACCAATTTTTTTCAGCTTATTATTTCAGAGGAACCAGTTTTTAAGTAATAACTAATGAGGCGAGTAATTTGCTAATTGATCTTTGGTATAGCGAATCCGCTTTTAACGCTTCTTCAATGAAGCAAATACCGAGTTGAGTTGTTTTACCTCTAAGCGGCACTTTTTTTGCACACCATGGGCTAAATGACCTGGTCACAAGGGCCCCGAAGGCTCAGAGAAGGTTGGAAAAGGGAACCACCCATTGGGCAGCTTTTAGGCGATAGATGGTAGCCTCCCGTCAAGGCCATCCAGAGTGTTCTTTAACGTGCACAGGGTATGGCTCTCCAGCACACGGGGCCACGGCTTAACGTCCCATCCGACGGACGGCGGCCTTTCCAAGGCCATCGGTGTCCCCTACTGATCGTGGGCAAGGCGGGGAATTTTGCGGAAATAAATCTCAACGCTGCACCCAGCTGGGACTCGAACCTGGGAACTGCAGATTACGAGCCTGGCGCGCTACCGACTAAGCCACCCCCGCCCCAGAAGCAAATACCGAACGGGTTTTTAAT
Organism: Ryuthela nishihirai; assembly: GCA_038380435.1. Taxonomy (NCBI): domain Eukaryota; kingdom Metazoa; phylum Arthropoda; class Arachnida; order Araneae; family Heptathelidae; genus Ryuthela; species Ryuthela nishihirai. The sequence continues at coordinate 37,748,450 of JAWZYU010000014.1, forward strand.
TGAATTCCAACGTATCAAAACGATTGCTAATTGATCGTTAATTGATCTTTAATATAACAAAGCTGTTGCTAATTGATCTCAAATTTGATGAGATCCATGGGCATCGGCAAGGGGAGAGAGAAAGGAAGTGACCCCCCCCCAACTCCTCTCCTGAAAAATTACTCGAAATTTATGTTGAATAACATCAGGTGTACCAAAAATTAATGTTTTTCTTTCCTTAACGAAATTGATCTTGATTTGTTTATTTGTTTTCAGAAGCATATCATTTATTTAGTAATATGATTCAACATTATTTTGCATGTATTTTCAATTCTATGTTTTCGGACATCGATTAGTTGCGTTATGTTGTGATGGGCTGATTTCAACTCTGAGTGGCACTTCTTTTGCACACAAAATGACCAGGCCACAAGGACCCCGAAGGCTCAGAGAAGGTTGGAAAAGGGAACCACCCACTGGACAGCTGTTAGGCGACAGATGGTAGCCTCCCGTCAAGGCCACCCAGAGTGTTCTTTAATGTGCACAGGGTATGGCTCCCTCTAGCACACGGGGCCACGGCTTAACATCCCATCAAACGGACGGTAGTCTCTCCAAGCCCACTGGTGTCCCCTACTGACCGAGGGCGGGGCGGGGTGTTTTTACGGAGATAAATCTCAATGCTGGCATATTAAGGACTCGAGCCTGCAAACTGCAGATTACGAGCCTGGTGTGCTACTGAATGAGCCACCCAGACCTTAGCTGTGACATACGCATATGATTGCAGTTTTTCGACTGCACTTATTAACAAACGGCTTGACCAAATTATCTTTATCTTGAAAGATCAGTTTCTCTTTTGCTCCCTCCTCCTCCTCATGAAAATATTCCTGCCAACCCGTCTTATTTGACAATGACCCCAAAGACCCATGGATGAGGGTAGATTAAAATTATCTTAATTTATTGTGATAATCATTACAACTGATTCATCAAATATGATGAATTGTTGTTAATAGATTTCCGAAACAGTAAATTCATCTTTGTTGATCTTCAACATATTGAACAGGTTTCGATTTGTAATCCTGAGTGTTGAAAAGGTGCTTTAGATAATCATGGACATCCATAAAATATCTTCATAATTATTTATGACTATATTACAGGGTCTTATCTGGGGGGGGGGGGAACGGAAGTGGTCATGTCCCCCTCAGAATGCTTATAAGGGTAATGGAAGCAAAATTTCAAGAAAGTTTTGTGGTTAACGCGCTTGGCTACTGATCTACGGGACCTGGGTTCGAGCCCCGGGTAAGGCATGGATGTTCGTGTTGTTTTCTGCTGAGGTCCTGCCATCCTCTCAGATCTTCTACTCTGGCATATAAACTGACAGGCTCCTGTCAGACCTCTGTGGCAAGCAGCTGCTTGAGGGGGTATTTATTTTTTATTTATTTATTATTTTTTTTTAAAATAGAGGAGAGAATGTTATATTGCAATGGCAATCCAGTATGTTGTCGCTTCTCCTTTCTTCTTACTTTTTTCTGCTTGATTGTGTTAGTTTCCCCCTCTCCCTCCCAACCTTTAATTTTTCTATAGATGTGATCCTGAATATACATAACATTTTTTTACTTAACTTTCAGCTATGAAGAAGGCATAAAACCTATATGTTTATTCTTTATGCCAGTGGTTCTTAACCTTTTATGCTTCACGTACCAGGGGCGGGGTGGCTCAGTCAGTAGCGCGCCAGGCTCGTAATCTGTAGTTCCCAGGTTCGAGTCCCAGCTGGGTCAGCGTTGAGATTTATCTGCGCAAAAATTCCCCGCCCTGCCGCACGGTCAGTAGGGACACCGATGGGCTTGGAAAGACCGCCGTCCGTTGGATGGGACGTTAAGCCGTGGCCCCGTGTGCGGGAGAGCCATACCCTGTGCACGTTAAAGAACACGCTGGATGGCCTTGACGGGAGGCTACCATCTGTCTCCCAACAGCTGTTCCAGTGAGTCCCCTCCCCAACCTTCTCTGAGCCTTCGGGGTCCATGTGACCTGGCCATTTAGCCTATGGTGTGCAAAAAAGTGCCGTTCAGAGGTAAAACAACCCAAAGCTTCACGTACCTCTTCGAAATGTGCATGTAACTGGCGTACCCCTTATATAAATAGATAAAACTATAATTATAGTATAATAATGACAACTTAGCGACTTTCTTACTAGATCTAGCGACTTTTGAACTCTCACGGCATACCCCAAAAAATTTTACAGAGTACCCCACGTTGAGAAACCCTGCTTTATGCAATTATTTATTACTTTTACCAGCAATAGATGGCGCTACTATCTATAGTTGCTGAGGGAGAGTTATTTTTAATAAACTCTGTTGCTTGTTGGTTGTAAATTAGCTTCAGAAATTTATTGCCGTTCAAAAGAATTTTTTACGAAATTTACCATTAAAAATTTAAAGAGTTGCATTATCCATGGCATTGTTGAAATATTTTTCTTAGAACTCATAATTTTCGTAATCAACATCTATTTACTATAATCGTGAATCTAGGCTGTCCAAAACTAAGGACTGGCATAAGCGGAAAATTGTTTTCGGAATTGTGAACTAATATTACCATAATCAACTGGAGGCCATTGATTCTGATCGGTTGGTAAAGTAAATTATAGGTTGGTGCGATTAAGCGCAAGGTGCTTCTTCATTAAGGAGCTCCTTGCGCTAAATCGAAAAATAAACTTCTTCCGAGAAAAGAGCTCTATTCTGATTAATGAGTTGTTTGTTTTGGGTTGTTTTACCTAGGTCGCATGGATCTCGAAGGCTCAGAGAAGGTTAGGGGAAGGGACCCACTGGAACAGCTGTTGGGAGACAGATGGTAGCCTCCCATCAATGCCATCCAGCGTGTTCTTTAACGTGCACAAAGTATGGCTTTCCCGCACACGCGGCCAGGCTTAACGTCACATCCGATGGACGGCGGCTGTTCCAAGCCCATCGGTGTCGCCTGCTGACCGTGAGCAGGGCTGGGAATTTTGCGGAGAAAAATCTCAATGTTGACACAGCTGGGACTCGAACCTGGGAACTACAGATTACGAGCCTGGCACATCACCGACGACTTTTTCTTCTTATACTCATCATCTTGAAATCAGCAAGCTTGGCCTTGGGAGCTATCTGCCTAAGAATCAACATTTCGTGTTAAACATATTCTTTTGTTCTCAATTGGAATGAGTATTGACGTTTTTCAGTTGTAAATTTCAAAAATTGGTTTTTCAGTTGATTTGGCAGGGTGTAGAGTCCGCGAAGAAATAATGCTGGAAATTTGACGTTACGACTCTTGTCCTCTTACAATTATTTTGTTTCTCAGATGCGTCGCATATACAGCCTGAAGCCGCAAATTTTCAGTAGTTTCGAAGTCGGGGAGGTCCAGATGCAGCAGAGAATAATGATAGGAAAAGAGGACGAAGAAATGAAAGTGTAAGTTGTGATATAGTTTGTGGATGCTTAATCCTTAAAAGGACTTTGTGGGTGGTGTTGCCAATCATCTCTTCAATATATACGGGATACGGAACCTGGGTTCGAGCCCCGGGTAACGCATGGATGTTCGTGTTGTTTTCTGCTGAGGTCCTGCCATCCTCTCAGATCTTCTACTGTGGCATATAAACTGACAGGCTCCTGTCAGACCTCTGTGGTAAGCAGCTGCTTGAGGGTGGTATTTTTTTTTTTAAATACAGTATATGAAATAATGAGTTGGGAAAAAAATTGGTTGTTCTGACTGGGATTCGAACCCAGGTCTCCCAGAAACATGCCGGGCTTCTTAACCGCTAGACCACCGAGGAATTGACCATTTCTCGGTTGTTCTTCGGTGGTCTAGCAATTAAGACGCCGGGTATGCTTCTGTGAGACCTGGGTTCGAATCCCAGTCAGAACAACTAATTTCAACTCATTATTTCAAGTATTCCTTATGTACAAGACTTTTCCTGTTATAATTTATTACTGAATAGTATATGATATTAGCTACTTATTGGGTTATCGTATCAAACACGCGTTTAATAATTACGCGTCTTATTAAATTAACAATCTTATCAATACGCATCTTATTAACAATCGTGTGAAATATGCGTCTTATAATCGTGATCAAAGCGAAGTCTTGTTAACAATCTTATCAAATACGCGCCTTATTAACAATCATATCAATTAAACGTCTTATTAATCGTTGCCAAAAACACGTCTTATTAACAATCGTGATGAAACACATGTCTTATTTACGATTGCGATGAAAAAATGCATCTTATTAACAATGGTATCAAATACACGTCCTATTAATAATTGTAATCAAATATGCGTCTTATTAACAATCGTGATAAAAAGTTCATCTTATTAGCGTATATATATCAAATATGCGTTTTATTAACAATCGTAATCAAATATGCATTTTATTAACAATCGTGATCAAATAAGCGTCTTATTAAAAATTGCAATCAAAAATGCGTCTTATTAACAATCGTATCAAATACACGTCTTATTAACAATCGTAATCAAATACGCGTCTTATTAACAATCGTATCAAATACGCGTCTTATTAACAATCGTATCAAATACGCGTCTTATTAACAGGACGAAAGTTTGGTATTGGAAATACGTTTGAATACTTGTTCGATGTTGATTAGCTTACATTATTTCATTCGGGTACTAGTTTTACTGAATAGTAAGAGTGATTGCCAAAAGAAATTAATGGCAGTTTAAAGATTTTAAAATTAATATTTTCACCAAAATAAACACAATTTTGCGCGTCTAATGTCAGCCAGCCTAAAATTGATTAATGCTACTAATGCCTTTGTCAACAGCTCAAAATCACCAATGCTAAATCTATGCTTTTAAAACCTTTGATCTGTATATTTATCACGAAATGATTCCTTCAGATTAAGAATCGACCCAAGCCAATGTCCGAAGACGGCAGGGAAGCATCGGAACAACTTCATTAGAAAGGAAAGGATGATTAACAACATGACGTTTTGAAATTGCTGAGCTTGTGGTAATCGCTGATGATTAGCATTTCTCAAACTAATTCCACTCAAACAAATTTTGTTCAGGAACAAAGATTCTCCAGAGTATTATCCGTATTTGCTGAAATTCGGGAAGTTGAGAGATCACAAAATGTTTAATCAAGTGATGCCGTTGCATAAACCTTCAGTGTGTTGAATTATTAATGACTTGAATATTATTAGTTCAACATCCGAAGTCTTAACTGGCAGTTGAGCATCGTTTTCATTTTGAAGCAATCTGGTACGAAGACGTTTGAATTGAGATCCCACATTAAGATGCATCCAATGAATATGTTATTAGGTGCTGCAATATCACTTGATCCGTCGACTTAAAAGTCATGAATATATATTGAATAAACAGCACCGGTTTCTAACAAACAAGAGCACCTGAAAGTTCTCTTCCTAATGCGAACAGAACGAAGTTTATGTTCAAATTAATTACGATTCTGAGTTGTAATTCGGTTACAGTCGTAAAAATCAGTTCCGTGGAATTCAAACTAGTCTTGAAAAGTTGTATTTTAATTTGCAAATTACGAAGGCTATGAAAATTGACTTGGAGGCCAAAACAGATGAAAGATATGTTGAAGCTGACGTAGCACCTGCTGGTCTTCAATCTATTTCTCCATCGTCTTTTAAATTGTTGAGTATTAAATGGACACTGTTTATTACATTTTCTATGGAAGGATTTTATTTTTCTCAATTTAACAGTAGAATTAATCCTTTAAAAAGCGTCTTTTTTTTTTTGCAGTAGAATTAGCTGAAAGCCTCAGCAGCATCGTACATTTAATAATGATAGTAATTTATTCCGTGCTAGGGTTGTTTGACGCCTCCGGTACATTTGGAAAGATAAAAAAAAGAAAACACGTACACATAAAGATTTACATATTTGATACCGAAATGAAAATTTAACATGCTACATATACAAAGCCAAACATACAATGTGAAGGTGGGTTGGGTTGTTGGGTTGTTTTACCTCTGAGCGGCACTTTTTTGCACACAATGGGCTAAATGGCCAGGTCACATGGACCCCGAAGGCTCAGAGAAGGTTGGGGGAGGGGACCCACTGGAACAGCTGTTGGGAGACAGATGGTAGCCTCCCGTCAAGGCCATCCAGTGTGTTCTTTAACGTGCACAGGGTATGGCTCTCCCGCACACGGGGCCACGGCTTAACGTCCCATCCGACGGACGGCGGTCTTTCCAAGCCCATCGGTGTCCCCTACTGACCGTGGGCAGGGCGGTGAATTTTGCGGAGATAAATCTCAACGCTGACCCAGCTGGGACTCGAACCTGGGAACTATAGATTACGAGCCTGACGCGCTACCGACTGAGCCACCCCCGCCCCTGAATGTGAAGGTGAATAGATTAGTAAATTTAAAGTAACAGAAGCTTTTTTTTTAAATCTATAAAAAACACACATCGGGAATAACAAAAAACTGAAGAACATTAGAGAGTAATAACAGTAATTGATTGAACATGGAAAAAGATGCGAATAATTCAGTAAAAGAACAATGATGGGGTGGGAAATGGAGGAGGGGGGGTAAGGTATAGTGTTGGTCCAACGTTTCAATATCTTAATAGGAGTGGAGTGATATAATTTTTGATCGCTCGGTAATTGAGGATGCCTGAAAAGCAGAAGAAATTTCACCATATTTAGCTTTGAAAATCTTGGGATTAGAAAACATTTTATTGTCAGAGAGCAGGATGTGGCGATGTGGTAAATCGCATGTAAAGTGTAAGAATAGAATGAGACTTGTTATAAATAGTTTTGGGAATAAGGAAATAAATTGCAGTTTTCTTCTAGATTCAAAAGTGGGAATTTGACAGTTGTAATGAATGGCAGAAAGGGTTACAGATTCTCGTTTGTTAAAATAAATTTTACTGGTGATTTCATTGATTGAGCTTTGCTTTTGAGAGTGAGTAGAGAAGAATAATGTAGTATTTATAATAATTAAGTCTGTAAATGGTAGTTAGGCATAAACTGGAAGGAGAGCTGTGTACCAATCGCTAGTGATGATGCACAGAACCGGCCAAGTCTAGCACCTAATGTCCGACCCCGCCTACTTGTGGTGCAGGCCGTTAGTACCTTTCAAAAGACATATCATCTTTTGGAAGGAAACGGAAGTGGAGGGCTGCCAGTTCAGTATGGCCTACTGATCTGGTCATCTATGGCCACTTTTTTCTTTTTTTTCAACCCTGCTGAGGAGTGGTCAACTTCACAGGGTCCTGGTGCTGACCATTTATACCTACTAGACTGGACTTGTTTATGGATTTGAGCTTGATTATGGATCCTGGACTTGCTGCACTGGTGGGCCTCTGTTGAGGGAGATTCTGCCGCTGCGTTTTCTGTTTGCTTCTGGGTTGCCAGCCCTAAGTGAACAGAGGCATGGGATATCTTATATCAGCTGGTGGATAATCTTAATCAGAGGCCATCGCAGGTACCTGAACCTTGCTTAGCTAGTTGGGCATCGTCAAGCCTAAACTGGAGTAATGTGTCTCAGGCAGGCCATATGGCTCTTGAAAAAGTCCACTTGAAAAGGTGGTGCCTGATGTTCCTACCAGCATTGGTGACTTCAGCCTTTAGCGGAGGAGGAACGGGTCTTTGCCCCATGCCTGCGATCAGGGGGCTGTTTGATATTGTTGGCCATACCAATCTCAATAAACCTAATTTCTTTAAAAATCCTACTAATCATTTTCTCTCTGCAGGAACGTGGAACGTGAGGACATTATATAGAGATTATTCTCTTGATGTCCTCATGCAGGAATTCCAGCGCTATAACCTAGATATTCTAGGCTTGCAAGAGACCAGATGGACAGGTAAAGGTGAGATATTTAAAAATACCTTTAAATTTCTTTTTTCAGGGAGGGAGGATGGAAAGCATCTCCAAGGTGTAGGTTTGATTCTCAGCAGACACGCTAGTGATACTCTTCTAGGATATGACTTCATTAATGAAAGATTTCTTAGAGCAAAATTTAGAACAAAAATTAAAGACTTGAATGTCATCTGTTGTTATGCCCCCACATAGGACTCTAATGAGAACGAGAAGGATATGTTTTTCAGCCAGTTTCAGGATATTTTGAATTCTGTGAAGAAAGAAGATATTTATCTTGTGCTAGGTGACTTCAATGCTAAAGTTGGTACAGACTCTAATCTTTGGGGAGGAGTTTTAAGTCCCTTTTTCATTGGTTGTTTCAATGGCAATGGGGAACGTTTCCTACAGGTAAGTAAACTTAATGGTTTACGAATAACTAACACATAATAAATACACCGGTCATTTATAAATATATGTGGGTTTCACCTGATGAGTTGCACAGGAATATGATAGATTATATTTTAACGGCAAATGGGCTAGTTCAGTTAGGAATACCATATCATACCTGGGAGCCGAAATTGAATCTGACCGATACCTGATCAAAAGTGTTTTGCAGCTGAAACTTAAGAAATGTTGTACTAAAGTTAAGAAAATTACCTTCAATACTGAAGGTCTGAAAGATCCTTACATATAATGGTAATATATAACATGGTAGGCTACTTAGTCATAATGACAATTGTGGTTTGCTTACTGCTGAAGTTGAGAAAGAACGGGATCAGTTTAAACAGGCTCTTCTTGAAACCAACAGTACTCTTTTGTGTGAAAGGGAACAGAGGAAACAAAATTATTTGAGTGATAAGGCTATGGAACGAGGAAGTGCAGGATCAATATGAATCAACACTTTACGAGTACTAACAGAAGGCATTATAACGAGCTTAATAAACGTGAAAAGGATCAGTTAGCAGCTGAAAGGAATCTTTGGCTTGATAGCTTGGATGACAAAGCTGAGGAAGCAGTTAGATAGCACAACGGCAGGGGGTTGTACCAGATTATTAACGTTTTATGCAGGAAGAAACAGACAGGTACACAGGGATTGAGGGATAAACATGGCAAGGTGGTTGAAGGTGAGGATTCTGTGATGGCTAGGTGGGTTGAGCATTTCAGAGAAGTTCTAAATAATGTTATTATTTTTACTCCCATTTTTTGTAATAAGGATAGATGCATTACTGGCTTTAATGATGGCCCTATATCACATTCCGAAGTCACTTTGGCTATTTTTAAATTAAAATTGCATAAATCCCCAGGAGTGGGTGAAATCACCGCTAAAATGCTTATAGCTGGGAACATTTTTGTTGTCACAAATTTTGAATATTTTTTATGATAAAAGGTGTTGTTTCTAAGGATTATACTAAAGCTATTATTGTCCCAATTTTTAAAAAAGGTGATCTCAGTTCTTGTGATAATTATAGGGGTATTAGTTTACTTTCTGTTTCAGGTACAGTTTCTTTGCATGATTATAACTTACTTAATGGAATTAAGAATTTGGTTGATGGACAACTGCTTGATGAACAGTGTGGATTCAGAAGTGGTAGGGATGTTTTGATCAAATATTTTCACTTAGGCAGATTCTTGAGAAACGTTTAGAGTTTCAGAAACCTGTGGTTGCTAGCTTTATAGATTTCAAAAAGGCTTTTGACTCTGTTGATCGACATAATTCATGGTTGATTGTTATATCATAAGGAATACCTGATAAGTTTTTTAGTGCAATGAAAGCTCTCTATAATAATACTGAGTCATGTGTGAGAGTTGGTACGTCTTTCAGCGATTGGCTTAACATTGTTAGTGGAGTTAGACCAGGGCGCATTTTGCCTCCTTTTCTGTTTTGTTTGGTTATTGATTATGTTATGCGAAATTCTTTGCAATATTGTTGCAAGGGAAAGATTTTGGCTTTAAATGGTGCAGAGATTTCAAAATTTCTGATTTAGATTATGCAGATGATTTGGCCCTGTTGGCTAATGATGTTGATGAGATGAATTCTTTCATTGGGGCTGTTCATTAAAATGGTAATAGAGTAAGTTTGGTGATAAACAGAGAAAAAACTAAAGTGATGAAAATAGGTTAGGCAGATAGTGATTCAGCTGCTTTGAATGGATGTACTCTTGAGCAAGTCTCTTGAGCAAGTTTAATTATCTTGGGAGCTATGTAACAGATACTGGTGACGTATGGCATGAGATAAATAGAAGAATAGGGATTGCCCCTGGGACTTTTAAGAATTTATGGAGAGAGTGGAAAAATAGGCGTGTAAACCTAAAGACTAAAATTAGGCTGTATAAAATAGTTTAGTTCTTTCTACAGTTAGTTATGGTATCGAAACATGGACCTTTTGTAAGCAGGATAACAAGAAACTTGATGCCTTTGATTCTAGATGCTTACGTAGTTATCTTGGGCATTAGGTGGTTTGACTTTGTAAATAATGATGAGATTAGAGGAAGGAGTCATCTACTTCCTTTGATCAGCATATTGTGCAGAGAGAGACTGCGTTGGTTTGGCCATGTTTCCCGTATGCATAGGTGCAGTTTAGCCAACAGGATTATGAACCGTGTGCCTAAGGGTTTCAGAAAAAGGGGGGAGACCTAGGAAGCGATGGGCAGACAATGTCAAACAGGACCTTGCTAGAATTGGCTTAGAGTGGCCAAATGCAGCAGCAGTATCTCAGAACAGACACGTCTGGAGAGGAAAATTACACAGTCTGGTTGGACCTCTGTAGCCCATGACTTCATGAGGACTTTGTATGTATGTATGTATAATTATTATTCGCAGGTGTCTAAAAACCGTTACAACCCAATGTTAGGTCAATGAAAAGCTAACTTTAAAAACAAGCTCTTTATAGAGAAATGCCAAGATCAAATCTATTTAAACGCAGATTTTTCAACAATATTCATCCAGTATTTAAAGAGTTTTTGGAAATGGAATGTTTAGTAACGGCAATTCCAGTCATGAGTATCTATCACAAAATTAACATCGATTAAAACTTTAGTAATAAGCAGTTTTTTTAACTGTTTAATAAAATATTTCTATATTTTTAAATTTTATGTAAATAATTCTTTCAGAATTCTTCGATAATACACATTCTGGTGTTAAATTTTCGATTTTCCACAACTCTTTAAATACTGACTGAGTATTGCTTTTGATATAAAGATTTAGATAATTTTGATTGAGGTCATTAAAATGTTTCAATCACACTTTTCATAAAAAAAACTTATTTTAAAAGTTATAGTGAAGTTCTCATTGGCACGTTGAATACAGCTTAGCTTGTTGGGTTGTAACTAAACTTTTAAACTCCAGTGCATTTATTTACATTAGATAATCTGGTACAACCCCCTGCCGTTGTGCTATTTAACTGCTTCCTCAGCTTTGTCATCCAATAATCATGGCGGGGATGGCCCACACATGACTCAATGTTATTATAGAGAGCTTTCATTGCACTAAATAACTTATCAGGTACCAATTCTAGCAAGGTCCTGCTCTACAAAAATTAAGTAAGGATCGCCAAAACGTGAATGAAAAATCATTAGAGAGAAGGGGCGGGGATGGCTCAGTCGGTAGCGCGCCAGGCTCGTAATCTGTAGTTCGCAGGTTCGAGTCCCAGCTGGGTCAGTGTTGAGATTTATCTCCGCAAAAATTCCCCGCCCTGCCCACGGTCAGTAGGGGACACCGATGGGCTTGGAAAGGCCGCCGTCCGTCGGATGGGACGTTAAGCCGTGGCCCTGTGTGCGGGAGAGCCGTACCCTGTGCAAGTTAAAGAACACGCTGGATGGCCTTGACGGGAGGCTACCATCTGTCCCCCAACAGCTGTTCCAGTGGGTCCCCTCCCCCAACTTTCTCTGAGCCTTCGGGGTCCATGTGACCTGGCCATTTAGCCCATTGTGTGCAAAAAAGTGCCGCTCAGAGGTAAAACAACCCAACCCATTAGAGAGAAATAAAAGTTTTTTTAACGGACCCAGATAACGTAATGTGTAGGATGAAAAATCTACGTGCAAATCCCTCATAATGTTACGGTATATTTAAAATAGTACCCTATAAAAAGAAATGCTTTCTAAGCTCCCCCGCTTAGAACCAAAATATTTTTGCTTGTTTTATTTCAAGGATGTGCTTATACTCTGTTTCACATAAAGAATGGAGCTACAAGTCCCTCAAAGAGTTTCTTGTCCAATCATGGGTTATTACATTTAACAACGAAAGTCAATGAAAAGCAAGATGCGATACCTGAAAAATATATGAATCCTCAACTGTCTCTCTGTGTGTGTGCTCCATAACTCTTCATATAAAGGGGATAGGAAGCTGGAAAATTGGGAAAAATTAAGAGTACCATGAGGTTGTGAAGTTAAAATACTAACTCGAATTCAATAATAATAATAAAAATGGTATATTGGATAAAGTGAATTTACCCTCCGTTCTCCATTCTTAGCTTCTCTAGAGGACCAAAATCTTTCGAAACAGAAATAAAGCTTATGATAATTAGCATAGAAAGGAAGCAACGGGCTATGAGAGTGCGCGCTGACGTCAACAACGACCTGAGCAACACGGGACAATTCTCCTAGTCGCTAATATATCGGTGTAAAAGAAACTGCTACTCAATATGCACTTTACAATAATTCAGAAGAAAAAAGGGCAATTTTAACACCGCAATTTCGTTTTTTTTTTATTATATACAAAATAATAATGTACATTAGAAAAAGGATTGAATTCTCCCATACGGTGGGGTACTATTTGCTATGGCTGAATTACATCTGCGATGTGTTCTTGCTGGAAGTCAGGTAGGTGTCGCGTCTTTTCGTTAGTTTGCCTTCTTTTATCTTCAGATTTTGCAGCTCCATTCTTTATCTGAAACGGAGTATAGCCATGTAAACAATCCCTTTGTCAATGAATTTTATCCAAAGATTAGTGGAGAAATCTTAGACTGGTCTGATTTTTAAATAGATCAGTAATTTAACCTTCCAAGCGACCGATGGAGATCACTTCAAGCCATCGCCCATCGAACTATCGGATAAGCGCTGAAAAATTCAATCTCAGGCAACCTGCAAACCTATTGAGTTTCACATAATCTTTAATGAGACATTCGTGACTCAGAAAGAAGAGCTTTTTTACGGCTTTATTGGAATATCACGATTGTTTATAACTTTTCCATGGGAGGTTTTTATGTTGTTTTTTTTGTTTTGAAAAAGGAAAAATTCCATTTAATCACAATGAATACACGATGATAGTGTCTTTCAGAAAGCGTTTAACCCTTTCTTCTAGGACATGGGTGTTATTTCTTTAGGGGACGGGGACGGTTCTCCAAAGGGTCGATAGGTCCACGGTGGCAATAGTGACATCTCTCGATGAATCAGATTTTAGAGGAAATTTCCTCCCTAATTTATGACAGGGGTGGAAGTTTAAGTGTAAAAGAGTATAATCGAACCTGGTTAAGTACAGTCGCTCAAAAAAGTATCCGAACACTATGGTTGATTACAGAATTCAGAAAAAATATCTGGCAACGATATAAATATCTGGCAACTTCGTGTCACGTGACACGAAGTTGCCAGATATTTATATCGTTGCCAGATATTTTTTCTGAATTCTGTAATCAATCATAGTGTTCGGATACTTTTTTGAGCGACTGTATTACTTCCAATATTTTATTTAGACAAGAGTTGCATTTAAAAAACAGTTATTTTATGAAGGATTGGAGAACTGGTCATCTTTTGCAATCATAGGCAAATTGTATAACTGAACTATGCATAGATTGTATAGTTGTATTAATTTTGCTAATATTACTCGCAAAAGCTATGAAGACCTACGATTGTGTTCGATCATAGAAAGAGAAGAAAATAGAATGAACAGATATACCTTTTTGCCGAAACTTTTGATACATGAGGAACACACAGAGCTAGCTAGTGATTTTATAAACCGACAATGTAAAATAATTTAATAAGATCTTGTCAGTCCATTAATGGACAATAAAAGAGACTGAGAATGTTCCATTCTGAAAACTATCGATCCAACGGTAAACAAGTGTATTTGTGTTATGGAGAATCTGAGTGATTATAAAGAAATTGAATTCGATTCTGGCCCTCTTTATTCCATTTCAATTCGATTCTGGCGCGCTTCATTCCGTTTCATATTGAAAAAATTGTTTATAATGTCTGATATGGAAATAATACGCAAACTTCCAAAATGTATATTTATTTTATTAAATGTTTTTAAACATTACTTATTATTTAAGTTTTAATTAGTTTTTGAAGTATATTCTAATGACGTATTGCTGTTTTTAAATATTCTGGCCTTTATAACTCTTTAAAAGCTGAACGAATGTTGTTTAAAATGAAGAGTTAAATAGAATTCATATGATTTTTAATTTACCTTAAGTCACATTTTTCCATTCAATACACATTTCAGAAGTTATAAAAATAAATACCTCATCAAGCAGCTGCTTGCCACAGAGGTCTGACAGGAGCCTGTCAGTTTATATGCCATAGCAGAAGGTCTGAAGAACTTCGAAATTAGATTCCCATTGACGCAACATGAATTTTTTTTATTTTTTTAGTAAGACAGTGTATACATATCAATGTTTTAAAATTAGAAGTTGTGTTTAACGACAGGAACTGATACAGGAGGTGAGACGAAACTGCCATAATTCCTCAATTTCCTGAGAATCTTAATAACTCTTCAGGAATAAAGGAATTCTAAAAGTTGTAAATCCATATTTTGGTATCGAATTACAGTCAACAATGACTGATTCCATGGTAAAATTCTTCAAGCCACCGATAGAGAAGATCTTGATTGACGCCGGTAGGTAACTCAGCGGTCAGAGCACCTAACATGTTACCAGAAGGTCGTGGTTTCGTCTCCAACCCCATTCAAGACAATTTTTTCTCCCTACTCAATAAAAGTAAATCATATATTTACTCAGCAGCGGCGAAACGAGAACGGAAGCGGTTGACGACAGTTCTAGTAATCATTGGTTGATTGAACTATCAATCATTTATAATTCAACTATTGCTCTCTTGGATCCACCAATAATAACATAGGTCATTGGTTGACTGATAAGTAATTGATAAATCAATAAACCAATGATCTGCGAGAACCAACTGACGCTTTAATTGGAGTCTCATCGCCATATTCACGCCACGTCATATGCCATGTCATATTCACGCCCTGTCATATGTCACGTCATATTCACGCCACGTCATATGCCATGTCATATTCACGCCCTGTCATATGTCACGTCATATTCACGCCACGTCATATGCCATGTCATATTCACGCCCTGTCATATGTCACGTCATATTCACGCCACGTCATATGCCACGTCATATTCACGTCCTGTCATATGTCACGCCATATTCACGCCACGTCATATGCCACGTTATATTCACGCCCTGTCATATGTCACGTCATATTCACGCCACGTCATATGCCACGTCATATTCACGCCCTGTCATATGTCACGTCATATTCACACCACGTCATATGCCACGTCATATTCACGCCCTGTCATATGTCACGTCATATTCACGTCATATCATCGCTTCCACTCATGCTTCACCACTGATATATAGTTTTTTTCGCAATAACGTATTTTGATAAACTGATAAAACAGGGGATAAAATTTTTTATTGCTGTGTATGGGATAATAATTTTTAAATATATTAATCAGCATAAGCACTCTATTACAAAAAAGTTCACCGATACATCCATGTGATGTGAATGGAAAGCCATATTTTTTGGGAATCTGTCAAAGCTCCCTAACATTGGAAATAAATTTTTTATGACAAATCGTCACTGGAGATTTATTGAAGATCTCACTCAAATCTCTCTAAATATCTGTTTTCCGCAATAGTCTTTTAATTTAAAGAATTATAAGAATTATAGGAAGTTGAAACATTTAACTGTAACTTTTGCTATTGATGAAAATTTACTTCAAAAATATAAAACACAACTGTTATAATAAATCGTTTACTAATATAAATGCAATATTTGAAGTTTGTAAAACGAATTTCTCGGTTTTCATCAGTTTGGTAAAAAAAAAATGTTTAGGAAGAATATGAACATCTGCGTCTGATGGAAAATGTTCGGGTTTCAATAACTGTTTAAATACTAAATATTGTGAAAAATTGAGATTTCGAGAGATTTAAATAAGATCTTCAAACGATCTCTAGTGCCATTTTTTGGAACAAAGCTTGTTTTCAGTCGGTAAGCATTGAATGTGGCTTTCCACGCGCCCTCTCCACTAGAAATTTTCTAGGTCCGGGCCTATTTAACGACAAAAAAAAATTGAGCTTGTTTAATCTATCAAATAAATCTTAAACATATACAGAAGAAAAAGAGAATGAATTTCAAACTTTGTTCTTATAAACAAATTATTCTTATAACTCAAAGTAAATAAACATGTTTTATAACTAATCGTCAGAGAACTACAACTTCAGGGCGTCAAATTTATCACGATATTCTCTTTCAAATCTAAGAACTCACTGATGGGGAGTAACCTCTTCTCCTTTTTCATTACAAAATCCTAAAATATAATATGTCATCACAATACGGCATGCAGACCTGTGCGAGCGGCTCTAGCGGGTGAGGGATACAGGTAGGTAACTTCTGTTGAAGGAAGAGACCGCCGCACTATCAGTAAACTTCCACGGTGCTGTGATCGCACGCGCTACGGAACGCACACATATACGCAAGTTGCAATGAAGATGCATTCTGTTAGAGCAACTCGAGAGGGGGCTGAATATTTTAGCAGAGAGGAAGACAGTACGGATAGAGCGGCCGCTCACAATACCGTTGATTCAATGGCTTCATCCCAGCAAGAGTCCTGCTTCTCTGCATCATTGATACCTGAGGCCGGCTCCCTAAAGGCTCTCACGTCTAATAAATTGGATTCCCTGGACTGCAAGCTGCCCAAAGTTCGGGCACGTGCTTGCTACTGCAGGGTTTTGGGAGGACCTCTATTGGCTTCCCTCCCCCCTTACCTGTATCATACGTCCCATCTCTTCCCCCCCTTACTGCCCCACTCCTCCCGCCTTTCCCTCTATCTCTTTCTCTTCCATCTCCCTAGCCTCTCTGCATCTTCTTCCTCCAGCTCCTCTACCTCCTCCTGGAAGTAACGGCCCCCAGCAATCGTCGGATATCGCGCATGGCTCTCCATCGTACTAAATTCCTTAATGGTCTTCGGCTGTTTGTTACTGCTGTGTCGTTTCTTGCCCGGAAGCCTGTGTTGTGAGCCATTAGGAAACTATTCGGCCACTTAGCTTTGAGTGCTTGTAAAAGCGGAGAGACAGAGGAAGAGAGAGAGAGAAAAAAAAAGAAAAGAAGTAAACGAAAGTGAGAGAGAAACAGAGAAGTAAAGAGACGAATCCGAAGCTAGCTACTCAGTAGTACACCGCCAACTAATCTGCTCCCTAACAGACTCCGGCAAACATGCCACGAGGAAGGAAATAGACTACATCGGAAACGTTCTTCTCTCCTCCTCTTCATCCTCACGGCTTCTCCTCTTTCTTTTTTTCCCCATAATCTTCTCCCCCCTCACTCTTTTCTATCACCTGCACTTTTCTCGGTCCAATTCTGTTTACCTGCCGAGAGAATGGCTACTGGCCATCGCATGTGCCACAATATATATGCACCAGATCGTCTGTCCTTTCTTCCATTCGCCTGTCCTTCTTCCTACTGGCTCTCTCTTTCTCTCCCGTTTATCTTTCTTCCATCTTACTATTTCGGGTCATCAATACGCGATGCCTTTACTCCTAAGAGGTTCGGCGCGTGTCTTCTCTCTTTGATAGGTGATGGAAGCAAAAAAAGAAGGTGGACGATGAGAAACAAGAAAGAGTATTGAGTCGTATGGAGGAGAGGGACTTTTGCATGATTGCGTTAGTCAACGTGCTCGATCTGCACGAGTTGCGCCTATGTCGCACCCCTCTCCGTTCCCCCTCAAAGTCGACCGACAATATCCGTCCCTATTCCTTCACTCACACTCTCCTAGTGCATGCATGGTGTGCAACTCTATCTCGGGCATCTCTTTCAAAAGCGTATGTGTTGTCCGGCGGAAATTCTGCCATTTCCCTGATGGCCAAGCATCACTCGATTCTGGCCAATGAGCTGCATTCAGAAGAGACGAGGAGAGCCATTTTATTTCCGGGACCTGCGGACGCGATGGCTTCTGCTTTATGGGACAGAACAGGAGGAAAAAGGAAAATAGGAGAGCAGCATCAGAAGAAGAACAGAATGGAGATGGGAGATAAAGAGAAAAGGAAAAAACTGCAAGCGATGGGAGATTGATTTTTGATGGAAGTATATAGTGAAGAGGAATGAGGAGAGTGCAATTGGCGCCGGAAAAAAATCATCGAGACGGAAATGATGAGGGTTGAAATGTAGGAAACGGGCACGTTTCTTCGCAGAGGGCAACGAAATAGGAGAATTAAATTTCGATAATTTGATTCGTTCATGGGACGGTTGAACGAACCGAACTTAAAAAAATTAAAGACAACATGATAGAAACAAAAACTGAGGACAGCTGAAATTTGTACCTGCTAACGTATCTTGTAGGCAGCTTTTACACATGCATATAGTTCATATTAATTTGAATATTGTATCCAGCATGCATTATTTCATAGTAGTTCTACCCTACTAATTCAACGCACATGGGTGGGGATGGCTCAGTCGGTAGCGTGCCAGCCTCGTAATCTGCAGTCCTAGGTTCGAGACCCGCCTGAACCGGCGTTGAGATTTAACTCCGCCGTATGGGACGTTAAGTAGTGGCTCCGGGTGCGGGAGAGCTCATCATACCTTGATGCATGTTAAAGAACAAGCTGGATGGCCTTGACGGGAGGCTACCATCTGTCTTCCAACAGCTGTGCAGTGGATCCTCTTCCCCCAACCTTCCCTGAACTGTCCATTGTGTGCAAAAGAAGGTGCCCTCAGAGGTAAAAAAGAGGTTTCAAATTACCTCTTTTTATAAATATATGTTATATACATTACGCGAATTAACATATATATTTTAGCCATCCTCATACAGCGTCTGCCATTTTAGAAATATATGTACATAACACACCAATCGTCAAGATTTGGTTGGATGGAAACGAACTTCTCCTCTGGCAGTCTTAAACTCCGAAATCGGGCTGTATTACAAGTATGTAATTTATTTATATACATTGTTTTTCCTATCCAAATATTTATTCTTAATTAATACAGTGGAAAAAAATCATTGAAATCTATAAAGTGAATAGGATAAAGGAGAAGGTGGGTGCTTATATTGGATCTGATATGGGTAAGGTCTGTTGTGTCAGAGCCGAGTCAGAAAAACTATTCCAGTTCGTCTCTGACCCATTGGCGAGTGTTAATGATACCTACCCCGAAACGAACTTTGATAAAAAAAATACACAATTGAAATTTTCAAAAGATGAAATATTTAGTTATTCTGTCTAAGGAAAGATCTTATAAATATATTTATGAAGCTTTGCAATTGCAGATTTACTACGTTAGCAACATAATATGATTTATGAAATATATTAGTAACCATCAGATACTGTAGCTAACCCCTATTAGAACAAATGAATTCGAAGCTGCCAAACTTAATTGATCAATATCATTTAAAATAACAAAGCTTCTTACTGTCTTTGACGGTTCCTTTAAGAAATCAAG
This sequence comes from Ryuthela nishihirai, assembly GCA_038380435.1. Classification (NCBI taxonomy): domain Eukaryota; kingdom Metazoa; phylum Arthropoda; class Arachnida; order Araneae; family Heptathelidae; genus Ryuthela; species Ryuthela nishihirai. The sequence continues at coordinate 37,767,920 of JAWZYU010000014.1, forward strand.
TACACCTAGTCCCCGACTAAAGCGAATTCTATCAACACGATTTTTTAAGCAGAGATGGTTTTGCCACTAACACGGCTAGTTGTTCGATTTAATTCGCTTTTTCCATTACTTCTCTACGATCGCTTATATTATCATATTTACTATATAAAAAGACTCTTGGGTGTTTTACCTATCTGACCTATCCTTGTTCGTAAAATTCAGAAGTTGAAATAAGATTTTTCACATTTGCCTATACAAATTAGTGTGTTAAACAGCTATAACACGTAATATATTTGTAAACAGTAAAGAAATTTTTAATTACCACCGACCGATGATAATACCCGTATATTCAAATTCACCCTGATTGTCACGTGTAATGTCGAAACGTTTGTAAAGATGTAGCTATTCGTTTTCCTCACGCGAAAATTATTTTCACATCACTTAGTAGTAAAATTTTTAAAGACCTGTAAAACGGAAGGGGACATGTTTCTTGCCCCCTCCCCTCCACCTTCGATTTTTTTCTAGATCCGGATCTGGTTTCACGTATAAAATACAAATGAAAGGAAATAAAAAACGCAATGCATCAACCAAAGTGTACGTAAAATAAAATTATATCAATCAGGGTTAGATTCTGCAACACATCTCCACTCTTCACACTATTTCTTATGCGAAATTCATATCCGACTAATACGATTTCACCTCACACAAATTATTATGAGAAAGTATCTATCCTGTTGGTCGGGGACTGGATGTAAATAGAAGAAATCATGTTAGTAGTGGAATGAAGGCGACATTAGGCTAAATGTGCAATGTGCAAATGTGTGCAATGTGCAAAATGCAAAAATGCAAATGTGATAAAAATTGAATTCATATGAAAATTAATCTGTCACGATCTTCTCTTTATTAAGCTGTACAGATTTTTAATTAATATATCAATAATTATAATTAATAACCTTACATTAATATAGCATTAAAGCACCAAGGTAAGATAAACTTCCTACATCTAGCAACAGTGGACTATGGTTTTCTTTTCATTTCTGGTAAATCCCGTATTATCACTGTGGAAGTTGGGGTTCTTAAAAAAATCAAAAATAAATACCCCCTCAACAAGCTGCTTGCCACAGAGATCTGACAGGAGCCTGTCAGTTTATATGCCACAGTAGGAGATCTGAGAGGATGGCAGGACCTCAGCAGATAAAACGACTCATAAATCCATGCCTTAAGCAGAAATTTATTTACTTTTCAAGAATAGTTTTGAATCTGTTTATGTCCTCATTATTTGGAGATAGAATCTATGTTTATAAATCACAATGCTTACAATCGCTTTCCATTTGGAAAATAAGACAACAAAAGTATTTGCTATGTGGACAAGCCTGGATCTAAAGAAAATACTGGGGGGGGGGGGGGGCAAAAAACTTGATCTGGCCAGAAAAATGTATAAAGGGCAGGATAATAGATTTCCATTGCAGTATAACATGGCCTCATTGCCACCCCACCCCTAGATCCTGCCCTATATGTAAGAATATTATATGCCATTCTATAGCTTTGTTAATCCAATAATCCAATACCAAAATAAATTGGTTTTAATGTTTTTCGCAACTTAGTAATCAATCTGTAAGGCCAAATCAGTTTTGATGTATGATTTTCAATCACAATTCTTTTGAAGGTTGATTATTGTTCAGCTAGATATGTCTTCTATTTAAGATAAAAATGCGTTGCAGTACCAAAATTATTAAACTGATTTATTTTTCATAAACTAAACTGGTTTCCATAAATTAAGGAACAACTCTACGGTGGCCAATGGGAAGCTAACATCGAAACAACATAGAAGCTAACATCGAACATAACTTCTAAAATATTTTTTTTTGTTTTGAAAAATATGATAGCCGATACAGAGCTCAATCAATTATCTCAACATCTCGTTTTTTAACAATATTCGTTCAGTGTTTAATGAATTATGGAAATTTGAATATTTCATCATCGTCATGATCTTCAAGCAGCCATGGGCAACGGAGGTCCAAACAGACTGCAATTTAGTTCTCCAAACATATCTGTTCTGAACTACATCTAATGCATTTGACTACTGCACACCAATTCTAATAAGATCCTGTTTGACATTGTCTGCTCACCGCATCCTAGGTCTCCCCTTATTTCTGAGGCCTTTAGGCACACTGTTCATAACCCTATTCACCAATCTATAATTATTCATACGGGCAACATGGCCAGACCAACGGAGTCTCTCTCTGCACAATATGCTGCTTAAAGGAGGTTGCAAACTCCTTTGCCTAACCTCATCGTTAGTTACAAAGTTGAACCATCTAATGCCCAAGACACTGCGTAAGCATCTGGAATCAAAAGCATCTAATTTCCTGTTATCTTGTTTACAAAGCGTCCAAGTTTCACTACCATAACTAACCCTAGAAAGAACCAAACTATTATACAGTCTAATTTTAGTCTTTAGGTGTATACGCCTATTTCTCCACACTCTCCATAGATTCTTAAAAGTCCCGGAAGCAATCTCTATTCGTGTGTTAATCTCATGTCGCACATCACCAGTATCTGTATAGCTCCCAAAATAATTAAAACCTGCTCAAGACTGCAACCATTCAGATTAACTGAATCACATCCTGTCTGCTTGACGAATTTTCATCACTTTAGTTTTTTCTCTGTTCATCACCAAACCTACTCTACTACCAGTCTCATCAACAACTCGAATGAAAGAGTTCATCTCATCATCATCATTTGCTAAAAGGGCTAAATCATTAGCATAATCTAAATTAGAAATTTTCAGATCTCCAGACCATTTAAGGCCAAAATCTTTCCCTTGCTGTGAATTTCGCATAACATAATCAATAAACAAACTGAATAGAAAGGGAAACAAATGCACCCTTGTCGAACACCAGAAACAATGCTAAACCAATTGTCACAAACCTTACCAACTCTTACACACAACTAAGTGTTATTATAGAGAGCTTTCATTATATTAACTAACTTGTCTGGTATGCCACACGATTTCACAATTAACTACAAATTATGACGATCAACAGAGTCAAAAGCCGTTTGGAAATTAGTAACCAAAGGTCTCAAGACTCTGCCTGAGTGGAAATATATGATCTACACATCCTCTATCACTTCTGAATCCACATTGCTCATCACGCAATTGCCTGTCAACCAGATTCTTAATTCTATTAAGCACAATCATGCAAAGAACTTTACCTGGAACAGAAAGTAAATAGGCTGATACCCCTATAGTTATCACAAGAACATCAAGGGAATAATCTCTGTGCATAGTCCTCACATTCCAACTACCTATGGAGAGGAATTGGTTAGTGGGATGTTTAAAGAAGCTATGATTATTAAGAGAAGGAATGCCGACAATACCAAACAGCCCCTAATCGCAAGCATGGGTCAAAGACCCGTTCCCCCACTATTAAAAGCTGAAGCCATCTACACTGGAAGACTTCCTCCAATGTAGAATTTGACGATGTCCGTAAAAGCAAGAGTTCAGGTGTCTGCGATGACCTCTGCTCATGATTATCCACCAGCTGATAAAACATATCCTTTGAATCTATTCACTTGGGGCTATCAACTCACAAACAAAGAGAAAATGGGTCGGGAGATATTCCCACCACAAAAGCCCCACACTACAGCAAATTCAGGATCCATAATCAAGCTCAGAGTCTTATTCCAATCCGGTCGGGTAGGTTTATATGGGCAGCACCAGGACCCTGTGTGGTTGACCACTGCTCAGCAGGGTAGAAAAAAAAAGAAAAGTAGCCATAATTGTCCAGATCAGTAGACCACATTAATCTGGCAGCCCTCCCATTCCGTTCACTTCCACAGGAGAGTATCTCTTTTGAAAGGTACTAACGGCCTGCATCACGAGAAGGCGGGGTCGGACATTAAGTGCTAGGCCTGGCCTGTTCTACGCATCATCACAGGGGATTGGTGCATAGCTCTGCTTCCAGTGACTACCTACATAGCAGGTAGTCACTGGAAACCTCAAACAGCTGCTTGCCACAGAGGTCTGACAGTGCCTGTCATTTTATATACCATAGTAGAAGGTCTGTGAAGATGGCAGGACCTCAGCAGAAAGACAACACAACTGTCCTCGCCTTACCCGGGCTCGAATCCAGGTCTCTGATATCAGTAGCCAAGCGTGCTAACCACTCGGCCACGGGACGGCTCACAAAGCTACCATTTACAAAAATTTAACAATAACAATGTCAGTCTTAAGAAACTTATATAAAACTGATGAATAGTGAAATAATTCTTTACACAAACTTCTAAAGTACCCATTTATTTTATTAAACACTTTGATACAACACTAATTACTAAGTTTTAATTAACTTTCGAAGTAATTTTTTGTGACTAATTGTTATCGTTAAATATTCAGACTTCCTAAATCATTAAATACCGAACGAATACTGTTGAAATTCGAGAGATCGATGTATTTAATTGAGATCTTTATCTGCCCACATAAAAAAAAAACTTATTTTAGAAGTTATAGAGCATCGAGTTGGGTTGTTTTACCTCTGAGCGGCACTTTTTTTGCACACCATGGGCTAAATGGCCAGGTCACATGGACCCCGAAGGCTCAGAGAAGGTTGGGGGAGGGGACCCACTGGAACAGCTGTTGGGAGACAGATGGTAGCCTCCCGTCAAGGCCATCCAGCGTGTTCTTTAATCGTGCACAGGGTATGGCTCTCCCACACACGGGGTCACGGCTTAACGTCCCATCCGACGGACGGCGACCTTTCCAAGCCCATCGGTGTTCCTTACTGACCGTGGGCAGGGCGGGGAATTTTTGCGGAGATAAATCTCAACGCTGACCCAGCTGGGACTCGAACCTGGGAACTACAGATTACGAGCCTGGCGCGCTACCGACTGAGCCACCCCCGCCCCATAGAGCATCGAAGTTAGCTTCTCATGTCATAAGGTTGTACCTTTATTAATGGAAACCAGTAAAGTTAAAATATTTTAAACCTCTTAGATTTTATTTCTTTTTATTGCAATTTAATTTCTTTTCGGCAGATTAAAATCTAATAAATTAAGTGGGATTATCATATTTGTTACAATTATTACTTTCATGTATGAGAAATACGCATTTCGATAAATAATTATATTCATATACAGGGGAGCGAAAATTAGGAAATATCTTACCAGATAGCAGTTTTTACCCAAGTCAAAGCAAACGCCGACACCAAAGTGAGAAAAAGGCAAAAAAAAAACATTTTCCAGCTTTTATGCACTTTAAAAAAATGCATTGCATGATATTAACGGTATTGCAATCAAAAGTGAAAGTTAATGTTCTTTCGACAGCAATTTTACCGTTGGAATTGTATTTTAGTTTGGAAAGAACAACCCATGTCAGAAAATCCAGTAGCCAGTGGGGAGTGAAATTTCTGGCATGATTTCACACATTGAACAGGGTCTGCAGAAATTAAGAAAGGCCACAAGGTCTTAAACCCTGTTTACTCTCTGGCCGTCCCATGACCGAGTGGTTAGCGCGCTTGGCTACTTGATCTAAGGGACCTGGGTTCGAGCCCCGGATAAGGCATGGTTGTATGTGTTGTTTTTCTGCTGAGGTCCTGCCATCGTCTCAGATCTTCTACTTTGGCATATAAACTGACAGGCTCCTGTCAGACCTCTGTGGCAAGCAGCTGCTTGAGGGGGTATTTATTTATTTATTATTTTTACTCTATGAGAAATGCAAATTTCAATAATATAACTGCATTCATTGCATAATATAATTGCATTCTTTAACTGTTTCATGATTATTACTATTTTTTACACTTTATCTTTCTTAATTACTAATCATCTTGTTTTCACAAACCGCAATGTTGTTCCAGCGAATTTAATGCGAACCAATACATTTTATTTGTGAATTTCGCTTCCTCCCCCCAAATTCGTCTAACACTTCCTGTGAGTTCTTGGTGAATTTATTTTCACATTTTGTTAACCCTTTCACGACTAAGGGAAACATTTTTCCCATTTTAAAATTGGTGATTGTCGTATTTAATTATAACCTTATCTGCATTTTTTATACAGAATGTCAAAATAGAACGTATGCCGAACGCAATTACGTAAACGGGAACGTTTAGAAAACAAAAACAGAACTGTCAGGACGCATAATATATGTACTATGTGCAATGTCCATCTTTGCCTCACTACCAAAAGAAATTGCTTCGCAGTATATCATAATTAGCACATCATTTTGTATAGTAATTTTATTTCATAATTTTGTATTATTTTAGTTAACATTTTGTTCTAATAAACCAATAAATAAAAGACATTGCGTAATAAGCCTAACTATAATTTGTGTTACCTTTATAGTCCATTGGGAAAAATATTTCCCATAAAATTCCAAAAAAACTACACATTGTTATGTATTTTTCTTATGATTTTTATTTATTTTACGTCTAAACAAACTAAAATAAACAGTTACATACTAATATTTACTCTTAGAAACCTTATGGCCCTGAAAGGGTTAACCGAAAAAAAGTTTTATACGTTAAAAATACTCTTTTCTGAAATTTGTTCTGAAATTAGACGTGTATTTAATACAGGTCTAATTTAAGAACAAAAATTTACAGAAAAGCAAGTTATTTTTATTCTGGTGGAGAGGATAGCATCTCTGGCAGTAAAGGAACCGGTTTCGAGTCACTGATAAGGCATGGACATTTTCTTTTTGTTACATGTTGTCTTTCTGTTGAAGTATTGTTTCCTTCACAGATATTCTCTATGGCGCATTATATTGAAAGACCTCTGTCGGACCTCGGTGACAAATGGGCTATTTGAGGAGTTTTTCTATTTTCTACTCGAAAAACTACGAATATCTTTAGAGCTGAACACCGATAACAGGCTGTTTTTTTCTCTAATTGTTAAATATTCGCAATTCGTTCTTTGAGATTTAATCATCACTTAAATAAATCCATGTGACATCAGTAACCTTCGTGTTGCTGATGTCAAATAATGTTAGTGCTTTCAATAGGTTATAAGTCAAAGGGGGGAAAAAGAAGGGGGTAGGAGGTTCCGACCTACCCTAATCTAAAACGTTAATAATTTTACTTCTTTTGTAATTTTTCTGTACTCCATTTTAAACATCGTAGCTCAAATTTCCGCAGGATTCTTACCTTTCAAAATGGTCGGCAAGAATTTCTAACTCTACTTTGTTCGCAAGAACTTAAATTTCGCAAACAATTTTCAAAACTAAACAAACATTTACTCTTTATGATGGGCTCGCAAGTATTTCAGCGTTTGACAATGAGGGTTCAAGTATTTTGTAACTTTCACATTTATATTTTCATATTTCATAGTTTCAGAAGTTTATAAATTGAGTCACACATGACGAAACTGGACATAAGCTATTCAGATTTTATCCGTGACATCGCGATGAATGAAAGTGGTTAGGGAGATTGGCTACAGAGTAAAAGGGTATTAATCGGAGGAAAGGAATGGATGTTGTCTTTCGGTTGATGTCTCACCTTCCACACTATTGTTTCTTCTCGAGAAATATAAATAAAAAATACCCCCTCAAACAACTGCTTGCCACAGAGGTCTGACAGAGTCTGTCAGTTTATATGTCTTAGAGTCTGAGAGGATGATAGGACCTCAGCAGAAAAACAACACACACAACCATGCCTTACCCGGGGCTCAAACCCAGGTCCCTTAGATCAGTAACCAAGCGTGCTAACCACTCGACCATGGGACGGCATGAGAAATATACGTTTTTGCAAAATGCTCGCTTGTCGAGAAATTAATGTTTTTCTCGAGAAATCTGCTAGTAAATTATCGTTTTTATTACAATAGCAAATTATCTTACAATATTACGTGTCAACACTTATACCCCTCAAGCAGCTGCTTGCCACAGAGGTCTGACAGGAGCCTATCAGTTTATATGCCAAAGCAGAAGATCTGAGAGGATGGCAGGACCTCAGCAGAAAAACGACACAAACAGCCATGCCTTACCCGGGGCTCGAACCCAGGTCCCTTAGATCAGTAGCCTAGCGCGCTAACCACTCGGCCATGGGACACATGCCCTTAATTTAATATGTGACAGAGTCTACTAAGTGTCGTACGAAGTAACACCAAACATAAAACTTCTTTTGAACTCTCTTTTAACTATAAGACCAACATCAGCACACAAAACGAAAGAAATTTCTTGACTTCAGACATTTTTGTTTTAAAGCGAAGAAAATTTAATAAAGCGAAATAATCTATGCTTTACGTTTTTAAAAGTAACACTTTGAACACTTTTGTATTGAAAATTAAACATAAAGCATAGTTTTACATGAAATAATTAGCTGAAAAAAAAAATTGGTTTCTTCCAAAGTGAGAACGAAATCACATTTTTTTTCATGTAATTATTGGAAGTGTTTCTTATCAACAGGGCATTTCCTGTGAATCTTTATTACAGGAAAAGCATAGTCCTGATTATAACTGACTTTTTTTTGTTTCACGTGGTCGAGTGGTTAGCACGCTTGGCTACTGATCTAGGGGACCTGGGTTCGAGCCCCGGATTAGGCATGGATGTGTGTGTCGTTTTTCTGCTGAGGTCCTGCCATCCTCTCAGATCTCCTACTGTGGCATATAAACTGACAGGCTCCTGTCAGACCTCTGTGGCAAGCAGCTGCTTGAGGGGGTATTTATTTATTTATTTATTTATTAATAAATATAATAAATTTATAAATGTAATTTATAATTACAATTTGGTTGTTTAGTAATTACAATTTTAGTTATTTGAATAAATTATTTGAGAAAAAGTCTAATAAAAATATAATTTATGTGCAATTTAGATATTTTGGGAATGCTCGATAATTCGGATATCTCGAAAATTTAAAATTATCGAGAAATCTGAAACCCTATTTCTCACATATCTTCTCTATAACGAACTGTTAAACGTCTATCAAGTCTCTGAGACTGTTTGCAGGGTAATATTTTGTATATTTCCTACTTCCCATTTTTCATTTATTTTCAACTTCTCTGGGTTCTCTGGGTTCCAATGAAAACTCCCAAAAATCTGCAATTTTAATGAATAAGCTCACACTGGTTTCATTTATATATTAAGTTCTAACAGTATACAGAGACCAATAAAAATTGGTATTTATTGGTTATCTTTCTGATGAGGCTTTGCTGGTAAATTTCGTATTCACTCACAAAAAGTTATGTGATTCAAAATCTGACCATTGCATAAACTAAAACTAAAACTTTGCCTGGGTTTTTTAATAAGTGCTGACTGCACCAACTCTAATTGCATTAATAAAATATCATTATTTATAATATCAGCCTTCAAACACTAATTGCATTAATAAAATATGTTTACTTATAATATCGGCCATCAAGAGACCAACCCATTTTACATCTAAATGCTTGATGGGTAGCTGGCCTCCCGGGTTCGTTACCTGAATATTAATCAGGGAGGCTGTCCGTTTCTTAAGGATTAACTACTGAGGTGTCCATAATGAGCGAATGGCCGGAAAACCTCTCTCTGAACTAATTCATGCTCGATAGATTGGTCTCATGTAATCTTTCTTTTGGAATTGGAAGTTAATAAAACTTTGTTTAGCCCATAACATAATCACTTATATTACCAATCAAATAACTGCTGAAAGATCTGGATTTCGTTGTCATTCTTTTAAAGGTTGAATTTCGGGAATGAAGGCTGTCCTATGGTACTCCTTTTGCCATGGATATATGATTAAACCCTTTTAAATTAGTGGTCGCGATCCGGCGGTTTTGAGTCCATTAAATCACGGATCTCAATGCATGCTTTGGTCTGTTGAAGATTTTCTTTCAACCTTCAACTGTGAGCATTGTTTTCCTAACGAATTTGCATTAAAAACAAGCACCAGCGAGAATTTTTTTTAATTTTTTCAGTGGAGGAGGGGGGAGGAGCAAAATGCAAATCAGTACTCTAAGATAGAAATATTTTAGTCGAACCATTCATTAAAGCGAAATTGCGAATGCAACAATAAAGCATATATCATACCAAAATACAACTAAGGATGCGCGAAAACCAAACGATAAAAAAGGAGGGATATTTATTATTGAAATTATATGCAATTTTTTTTTCATTTTAATAAATGGAAATAAATAGTGTGCTTCCGAAAACAAACGAATAAAAAGGAATCAAGATTATATTATGTCAAGGAAAAACGTTTTTTGATACACCTGAAATTATTCAAGAGAAATTCTTTTTTTGACTATTTTTTTCAAGAGAGGAGCTGCTCCCCCACCTAATGTTAATATCCCCCCACTTCTGAAAGCACCATAGCATGTCTCCCCCTCTGAAAGTTAAATAATGTTTTCAGATAGTTTTATTAAGCACTTGAATATACGTATTTTGAAATAAAATCGTTATGAGTTTATTGTTGTTAATAAAACAATTTTCAGCTCTCAAAATTTGCTTGCTTGTCTTTCTTTCTTTTTTTTTGCTCTTGAACCAATAAAAGTTCCCGCCACCTGATCTAATTTGCAACATAGAAACTGGGAAAGAAACACTTCGGCAGAAATGTTTATATTATATTAATACACTGCTCGACATTGAAAGTGCCCCACCCAGAAAGACATGTCGTACAACCATGCAAATAGAAGGGTGGGTGTACGCAGTTGAGATATGCAAATGATGATAATTCGGAGCCAATGACGTGTTTGGCTCGAAAGATAAAAGGTGCAAAGAGGAACAGGGATGATATTGGTTTATGCAGGTGGAAGTCGTGCGAATGGTTGAGATTAGGTGGTTCTTCTTGGAAATTGTTCAGCAAAGATCGAAAATACCTGGTACACGCCGTCGGCAGGTTTATCGCCATTTGGATGCTTTTGAGAGAGGAAGACTTATAGGCCTATGTGAAGCTGGATGGACTACATGACGTGTCGCTGCCCATGTTCATTGGGATGCACGAACTGTTGAACACTGTTGGCAACAGTGGTGAAATGAAGGTTCTAGCACGCGTCGTGGAGGGAGTGGTGCCATCCGACAGATGTCAGCTTGGCTTGATAGGTGCATTGCTTGACATGCTCGTTCGTCACAACAAAGTACTGCAGGCGATATCTGACGGGGCTGTGTCCGCAGCCATGGACGTCCCCATAACGACCCAAACGGTAAACAAAGGTTGCATGAGGCACATCTGTGTCTAGGCAACCATTACGTTGACTGCCATTGACTGCAAACCATCGCAGCACTCATCTGGCTTGGTGCCGCAGTCATGCGAACTGGGGTCAAGAATGGAACACTGTTGTGTTTAGTGATGAATCCCGTTTCTGTCTGGGTGCTGGCGATCGAAGGTCCGTGTATGGCAACAACCTGGCGAGAGGATGGATCCAGCTTTTGTTCACGACTGGCACACAGCCCGTCAACCACACATAATGGTATGGGGTGCTATTGGATATGACAGCAGGTCACCTCTTGTCCACATCATGGGAACACTGGCAGCTGCACGATACATTAACGCATTTCTGCAGTCAGTTTATTAAAGTTCCTAAGAGGCATGCAAAAGCCCATTTTCCAGAATGACAACGCCCATGTACACAGTGCTAAGGTCTCCAGACAATGTTTGCAACCTATTCAAGTATTGCCATGGCCAGCACGGTCTCCAGATTTATCTCCAATAGAAAATCTATGGGACCACATTGGACGAAATGTGCAATCCTCTCACCAGCTGGCTCAGAATCTCAATGAATTATGGGAGCAAGTCAATGCTGCTTGGTGTGCAATTTCTCAGGATCATATCCGTCGACTGTATGACTCCATGCCATGCTGTATTGCTGCCTGTATACGGCGTGGCATGGAGTCATACAATCACTCAGTATTGCTACCTGTATTGCCGTTCACGGCGGTGCAACCACTTATTGAGGTAGTAACATTGTGTTGCATTGTCTCATCTTCTAACCGCTGTAAGTGGCTGCAAATTAAATCATGGTATGTCAATATGTATTACTACACGTGTGATACATTTCACCCCTATCCCCTCACTCCTTCTGGGTTGGGAAATTTCAATATCGTGCAGTTTATTATAAAGTACCCGAAAGATCCTGTATACTACTTATTGACCTTAACAACCAAATGTAATTAATAAAAATGAATTATTTGTGGAACAATCTACTTTCCACGTAGGTCTGACAAGAAAGACTCTGCGAGCATAACACGTGAAAGATAAGTTTTTTTGATGAAGGCTAGGCCTCAACAGAAAGACATCATGCGTCAGAAAAAAAAAGGCCTTATCAGAGGTTCGAACCCAGATCACTTTACTTCCGAGCCAACAAAACTTACCTCTAGGCCATTGCCAGTTTAATTAACGGTAATTCTTAAATCTTTTACAACTGCAGAGATCAGTTTAGGGAATTAGAGAAGAAGGTTTTTGTTAAATATTAGTTTAACTCTACCTAGCGCTGCCCAGGTCTCGCTTTTAAGATACAATCTGTATGTTCTGATTTTCACGGCATTAAAGGCTAGTTTTGGGAGTTCACACCTGCAACCACTCAGCACCGATTCAACACATATGTTGGTGTTACAATATTGTTTTCTTATGTTACATTTTTATTACATTATATATATCGTACATTTGTTTTATGCTATATTGCATATATTAATATTATGTTGTATACTTTATTATTAGTGTATATTATATATTGTATATTTCATTATATTGTATTGTATATTTTATTATATTGTATTGTATGTTTTATTATATTGTATTGATTGGATGCGTGTGTTTTTTTTCTGTTGATGTCCTGCAATCCTCACAGACATTCTAGTATGGCATATAAACTGACAGGCTCCTGTCAGACCTCTGTGGCAAGCATCTGCTTGAGGGGGTATTTATATTTTTTTACATTGTATGTTTTATATTTTTTTATGCATCAGAATAAATATTTTATTATAATGCATTAGATCATTCTGTATATTTCATTATATTATAAATATATATAAATAAATAAATACCCCTTCAGGCAGCTGCTTACCACAGAGGTCTGACAGGAGTCTGTCAGTTTATATGCCATAGTAGAAGGTCTGAGAGGATGGCAGGACCTCAGCAGAAAAATGACACAAACAGCCATGCCTTATCCGGGGCTCGAACCCAGGTCCCTTAGATCAGTAGCCAAGCGCGCTAACCACTCGGCCATGGGGCGGCTTATATAATTATATACATTATGTTGATGTTGCAATAAGGAAAAAAAAAAGATTAATTGCTGTTTACCAACTCCAAAAGATTAAATACTCCCTTAAATTCAGAAAATTTCGACAATGGATTACCGTTTCCATTGGATAGCATGGTAAATAATTTTGCTTCTAGTAAGTCCCCCTTTTGGAATTTTGTCTAAAAACCAACCACTGCAACTTGGTCGACAATTAAAAACACTCTGTCAAAATTTGGATCTTCTACCACGATTTCCCGATGAGTTATGGCTACCACAGACAAACATACATCTTTTGTTTTTATAGATTACTTACTGATTAACACTTGGATACTGCTTTAAGGAAATCCGCAACGTACAGGAAAAATTATTTTTTCGGTATTAGTGAATCAAATGATATCTGTTTAATTAAAGGAAGAATTTTTAGCTTCCTCCTAACACATCTCAAAGATCGTCTTGAAATAATCCGCCTCAAGACCCAATATCAACCTAACATCATTGTCTGCACCACGTTCATTGATCTCCAACACCCAACAAAGACATTATTCCGACAACGACCTTTGTCATAACAGCAATTATTTCTTCTTATTATTATTACAGCGAATAAGAATAAAAGCAAAACACATCCCTCAAATGACCACTCACTTCCATGAATGACCTTCTAGCAAGTCACCAGAAAGGCAATGATAAAAACATTCCATCAGAATGTCGTAGGAAGGAGTGTTTCCGAGCCACTCCCCTCTAAACGAACCTATCTCTCTCACGTCATAAAAATAAAGCTAAGGTTCCTTTTATGAAAAGTAGTTTCTATTCTTCGCCACTGTTTGGCAGACACCACTATTAAAACGTCCGGGTCTTTCACTTGCAATGTTAATATGCTGATAAATGCAACATATTCCGCAGATATGACCGTCGGTGAGACTAGAAGGTAAGGCTGAATAGATAAAACAACCCATTTGATTGTAATGACATTCCCTAACAGCATAAATATACCATTGAATACACGTAATGTGCATCCTCTGCATAATTACAGCATTCTGTGTAACATATAACACACCCAGTCTACTCATTTCAATCCAGTACCATGGTTTGTTAATGGTAGTGAGCTTGATGAGGTATAAATGCATCTGAGGTTCCAGAGTCGAACATGAAAACACGACAAGGCAAAGGCAATGTTTTCTACTAGAAGGCCAAACGGAGCATCCGCCTTTACAACTAAGCGAGAGTTGAGATAAAATTTGATGACTCTTAACGTTGTCTGAGTTCCCGTTCTCCTCCTTCTCCTTTTCACTTCTACCTTTAATCACTACGTCTGCTTCGCAACTATGCCTAAGGAGTGGGTAAGTGTTCGGAAACTTCTCCACTTGACCCTTAAAAGAGCATTTTAAGAACCGACGCAGCAGAGAAGACTCGGCCGGTTTTCGACTGTCGGCGTTTGAAGTGATTACTGACCGTTAGAGGGCGCTAAATGGCAGGCTTGCTTCGTCGAAACCTGGCAACGGGCCAGAGACTTGTGCCGTCATTGACTTTGTCACTGCAAAACCACGTTTTGTTAACTTCAAATGATGGTGATCATGACGACAGGCATATTATTGTCGGATTCAATGATCGCCTCGAATACATACCGTTGATTTCTTTCTTCTCCTTTTCCCACCCCCGGATCTCTCCGCCTCCAACATTTCTTACTTCTAATCATTTTTTATTCTTCCAAACTTCTAAACCCTTCTCGACTGATCTAATGATTCCGCCACGATGTTGTAATCACCACTGTCTCACTTACACTTTCTTTGTAACAGTTAATGTAGAGACTGAAAACAGCTTAAGCTACTATCGTTTAACAAGTACCATTGCTACTTCACAGATATATTTTAACGTTAGTAGTGCAATTTGCATGTGTCTATAATCAACTGTTTGCATATTTTGTTAAAAAAATTAATTTTTTAACACTCTTTAGTAAATTTTGTTTTATAAGCATTAATAAATCACAGAAAATGATTTCGATTTATAAATCGAAGTTCTGTTATGGTGTAACTGATAGTAGTATAATAAAAAAAAATTATCCTTCGAACAGATGTTTCTGCAGAGGTCTGACCAGAGTCATAAACAAGATCTGTACCGAAGGTGCGACATCAGCAGTAAGACAACACAAGAAAGAAAATATCTGTCTTATCCGAGGCTCGAACCCAGATCCTTTTGATCAGTAGCTAGCACTAACAACCACTCCTCCACCAGAATGGTCTTAGTGGTATAACTGGTTGTTTTCCAACGTTTCGCACATATTGGGACATATACCAGGTCAAAGGACCCGAAGGTGTCAGAGCTGATTTGAGAAAAAAAAACATTGAACAGATGGAAACTTCCATGAAGGCCAACCAGCGTATTGTTTAACGTGAATAGTGTGTGATTCTCCTATATAACGGGGCACGTTTTAATTGCCCTATAGAACATTGTCTTTTCAATGTTATAGGTGACCTCTTTCACACTGAGGGCAAAGCAGGTATCTGCGGAATAAATCTCGATGGAGATTCGAACTGGGAATATATGGTCATAAGCCTGCGCTCTGCTGACTCAGTCAAACCCAATGCAAAGGTTCTTCAGGTCCCTGATCTTTTAGGTTACCTCCTGGAAATGTAATTAATATACTCAGAAGACAATTTATTAGGTACAGTTCCAAGTTAGGTGAATGGTAACTTCTCAAGTAAGTTTTTATGAAAAAATGTAACTGAAGATTACTTACAGATCTCAATCAAATCTATTTAAATCTCGATTTTTAAAATCTATGAGCATTGAAAGAGTAAAGGAAGCTGAAACATTCAGCACTCTTGTTCTGCAAAAAACAAAAATTCAGAATCGGTGAAAATTAATGCAATTATTGCACTAACTGATGAAAATGATTTTAAATGTACTAATGAAGTTCGGTACAACGGTTACTGATTATGTTTTAACTTGCTTCTTATTAACTTTTCAGAGCAATTATTGAAACTGGCATTGTTGTTAAAAGATCCAATTTCCGCAACTCTCTGAATATCGAACGAATATTATTAAAAATTGAGATTTAATTTAGATCTTTAAATCATCTTCAATCCCATTTTTTCATAAACAGTTTATTTAAGAAGTTACTGAGTTCTGTATTTGAGTTCTATTGACCTAAAATGGAATTGTGCGTAATAAAATAACAGCTGTTTTTTTTTTTCGGAGGGACGAAAAAGTTGTTTTACCAGAAAAGCTGTTTTGCAGTTTTACTGCTGCATCTTTATCTCATTCCTGGATGATTGGCGAGATCTCAAAGACTTCAATGCTAAGACAAAACAACTAAGAGAAACCGAATGGTAAACTACAAAATTCAAGTGAGAACGTTTCACCAAATCTATCTAGCGTATTAAAAACAATTATTAAAAACAGCGCTGACGCTGCGGAATCGTACCCAGAACTCTCTAGATTATGGGTTCTCAACGTGGTGTATGCGATGAAATTTTTTGAGGTACGCCGTAAAAATCGCTAGATATATGTTATGTATATATGTTTTATTTCATTCCCATTGTTATAATATAACTATAGTTTTATCTATTTATACAAGGGGTACGCTAGTTACATATACATTTCGAGGGGGTACGTGAAGTATAAAAGGTTGAGAACCACTGCTCTAGATACATGTCAGAGCGCTCTACTGTTATATCACGCATCAAACGTTAAAACCTTTCAGAATAAGACTTATAAGCGTAATATCTAGTGTAGTTCCTTTCTTTAAGATGTGCAGAATGAGATATTCTTTTAGCACCAGAAATACGGCTTAAAATCCCTTAATAGACCAGTCTTTTCAAATTCATCATGCTTCCTTATTGATCGAGGTATTAGCTTTTTAAGGTCTATGCTTTTTTTCTATCTGATATCCAGCATTTCGAAGCCCATCAAAAATTTTATTGATCTTCAAGTGAGATATTCATTAAACAACTTGCAGGGGTCGAATTCAGTGATTGTTTTTCTTTGAAGTCGTATTAAAATATATCGATAATTTGCAACTACGGCAATGATCAGCTACTGTACCAACAGGAAATGATTGGATTCCATTTTACAGAAATTTAGAAACAACTAAGCGTTAAAAATGAAGTTATGTAATCTGCTAGAGGTTAGTGTTGTTGATTGAGTAATTAAGCGACCTGGATTAGGTCATCGATGAACGTTTCTTTCTAGATTTATGCATGAATTTTTTGCTGTGGTCATGCTTTTCTTACAGATGTTATTTCTGGCGCATTATGTGGATAGTTTCTGTCAGACTTCAATGTCTTCCAGGGACATTTATTTTTGGAAAGAGTGAGCTACTTCTCAATTTGTTGCTTCTTGCTAAAATCTGACGGTAGACTATCAGCATTAGAAGCCACAGAATATATTTGTAAAGAAGACGGAAAGTTTACATCATAAGAAGTCAGCGGAAAGTTTACATCATAAGAAGATTATTATCTGTAGTTCGAACCCAGTCCTTATACTTAGCATCATATTTCGCAAACCACTCGGCCATCGGTGATTCATTTAGTTGCGTTCTATTATATTTGTAGAAAAACACGATTATAAAAGCGGGACTTAGACTTTTTCTTAAAATAATCATCGTATAGATAGCTCTATTATTTGATATAGTCATTTATTTTGGGTGCAGTACTATAATGATTCACATAAGCATTAAGCATAGGTGTATAGCAGAAGCTAATTGAGGTTAGAATGTAATGATTTAGGATCAAAAGTAGAAGCGAAGCGTGGATGAAAGCAATTGAGTCAATGAGACTGCACAAATAGAGCATCAAAAATTCTTATAAGTTACTGGTTAATTAAGCTATCAATCCTTCAGATATATCGCTTAAACAACACTTTTCACATTACTGAAATTTTGTCACTAGTGTTACGCCACAAGGTTGGGTTGTTTTACCTCTGAGCGGCACTTTTTTGCACACCATGGACTAAATGGCCAGGTCACATGGACCCCGATGGCTCAGAGAAGGTTGGGGGAGGGGACCCACTGGAACAGCTGTTGGGAAACAGATGGTAGCCTCCCGTCAAGGCCATCCAGCGTGTTCTTTAACGTGCACAGGGTATGGCTCTCCCGCACACGGGGTCACGGCTTAGCGTCCCATCCGACGGACGGAGGCCTTTCCAAGCCCATCGGTGTCCCCTACTGACAGTGGGCAGGGCGGGGAATTTTGCGGAGATAAATCTCAACGCTGACCCAGCTGGGACTCGAACCTGGGAACCACAGATTACGAGCCTGGCGCGCTACCGACTGAGCCACCCCCGCCCCTACGCCACAAGGAATACGCCATAATATCAGAGAAAGGAACCATTTTTGTGGCGGTAGTATGGCGTTTTTTAATGATGAAGACTGGCCGCACGGAACTTCACATCTGTCACGCAAGAGGCACTGACTGCTTAGCGATGTAAAGATTCTTGTTTCAGGGGTGATTTCGGTTAAGATTTTATCTTTATGGACAATAATACCAGTTCCCATAAGGCTCATGTGATCGACGATTTCCTTGAAAGTGAAGTTATTCATAAAATGGAGTGAAAGCCCGCATGGAAGAGCCTGGTTCTTTTCCGATAATAGGACTGTACATTTTTTATTATGGAACTGTAAACGGGACAGGACTCCAGTTCGAAAGAATTGTGGTTAGTGAGAATTTAATAATGATTTCCTAATTGTTTTCCAAATTTTCGATATCTAGACTGAAGATTGAACCGTATTCCTCTCCTGTGGGGCGGGGGTGGCTCAGTCGGTAGCGCGCCAGGCTCGTAATCTGTAGTTCCCAGGTTCGAGTCCCAGCTGGGTCAGCGTTGAGATTTATCTCCGCAAAATTCCCCGCCCTTCCCACGGTCAGTAGGGGACACCGATGGGCTTGGAAAGGCCTCCGTCCGTCGGATGGGACGTTAAGCCGTGGCCCCGTGTGCGGGAGAGCCATACCCTGTGCACGTTAAAGAACACGCTGGATGGTCTTGACGGGAGGCTACCATCTGTCTCCCAACAGCTGTTCCAGTGGGTCCCCTCCACCAACCTTCTCTGAGCCTTCGGGGTCCATGTGACCTGGCCATTTAGCCCATGGTGTGCAAAAAAGTGCCGCTCAGAGGTAAAACAATCCAACCCAATCCTCTCCTGCCTTTTTATTTATGTTTTTAAAATTATTTATTTTATGCAATATTAAATTTTAAAATGTACCCACACCCACTTCATGCCTCTCTGACCTATTGGTAAAATCATTTGGTAAATCACCGAATTTTTTTGTGATTAGGTCCGTAACTACTACTCGAAAACTGCTACCGAAAATTGGTTATTAAAAATTGAGTAGAAGAATCCCTCTTTCTTAAAAGTTATATCATCCATCATTGGAAGTATATATCAGGACTTCATAATGTATGATTGCCAATATATATCCAATGTATAATTAATGGTTGAAACTGCAAACATTTCATTTTACCAGTGGATAAGCTACACCAAGCTTCGCTGAGAATCTATTAACCATATTTTAAAGTGCTTTGCTGTATTATTAACTTTATGGCACTTTCTGTAATGCATTTCTACAGTCATGTTTTCAAAACTTTCTACGATTATCTCTTTGCATGTAAATAGAAGTATAATCATAACAAAGGAAAGAAAGAGATGGGTTGGATTATTTTCCCTCGGAACGACATTTTTGTGCACAGAATGTGGTTTTGATCATTTAATCGTTACAGAAACGTTAGAGCTTGAAATAACGAATTAAAAAAAATGCTTTTTATCGTCTTGACTGGAATCCAGGTCTCCCAGAAGCACACCAGACATCATAACCGTTAGACCACCGAGGAACTGACCCTCGTGTCAACTAAGTGACATATAAACATTCCTGTTGGGTCACCAGTGGTGCCATCTATTATCAGGAGTTGGGCAGCCAAGCTGCCACATTTTGATGGTAGTAGTATAACGCTGTGAGCGTGAGTGACAAATATTACTACCATAAAAATGTGGCGGCTTGATTGCCCAACTGCTCATAATTAATTGCGCCACTGGTACTCAAAGTAATGATTATATCTCACTTTGTTAAAGGAATGGTTAGTTACTCGGTAGTCCAGCGGTTATGATACCTGGTGTGTGTGTTTTTTTTTTGGGGAGGGGGGGGGGGTTCGAATTCTGGTCAAGACAACCAAATTCTTCTTGTTTACAGGATGTTTTCCTGTAATAATTTATTACAGACATATTAGGAGCTTCAAGTTAATCTCATGGTTATTATTATTATTACGAGATTTAAAAATATTTAATAGTGCAATAATAATTCTGATGAATTGAGAGGTGGAATCCTTGTCCGACAAAATCAACTCGATTTCTTCATTAATTCTTAGTTTTTGTTTTGAAGACGTGTTCCAAAGGAAAGGAATTAAAACTGAAGGATATATAATTTATTAATTATATTAAGAGTCTAATTAAACTATTTAAAATAAATTCCATTTTCCAATCACTGGAAAATATTAATCCCATCTACGAGGCTGCGGAAATACAATCGCCATTATCGAGGGATTTTCTGGCATGGTCTCGATGCTACATGCTTTTATTCTGGTTCACAGCAAGTGGCGAAAACTGCTGGATGGTAAGAAGTTCAGAAAATTTTCCATCCCTGTCCATCTGCATTCATCTGGTGCCCCGATTCTGAATCCATTGAGTTTACTTACCTGTAGGAGACGTTGCCCGTTGCCCCTTGCTAATACGTGGCCACAAAATTGCACGTCTCTGCTTTAGGTAGCATGCAAGGCTGATATTCACACTTCAACTGATGAATGTTGACATTTTAATTAATCAGTCATTTATGCTGATTCTTTGTGCGATCTGCCACGGAAATATTTGATTCCTTAGGCGGTTTGCCACATTGATATTGTCAGTTTAATTAGTACGCCACATTAATATTGTCACTTTAATTAGTATGCCACATTAATGTTGTCACTTTAATTAATCCATCACATTAATGTTGTCACTTTAATTAATCTACCACATTAATTTGGTTCCTGTCCGATCTGCCAGAAATATTTGACGCCTTAAGTGGTTCGCCACATTAATGTTATTACTTTAATTAATGCGTCTCATTAATATTGATTAAAATTATATATATATATATAATATCGCGATCTGCAAAAATAA
This sequence comes from Ryuthela nishihirai, assembly GCA_038380435.1. Taxonomy (NCBI): domain Eukaryota; kingdom Metazoa; phylum Arthropoda; class Arachnida; order Araneae; family Heptathelidae; genus Ryuthela; species Ryuthela nishihirai. The sequence goes on from JAWZYU010000014.1 coordinate 37,789,179, forward strand.
TATTTAACTCCTTAGTGGTTCGCCACTTCAGTATCATTCCTTTAATTAATCCGCCATATTAATGTTGATTCCTTGTACGATCTGCCACAATAATATTTGTCCCAGGTTCCTCTTCCTAGAGCCCACCCACCAGTGGTCCAACCCGCGACTCATTGCAAAAGAACTTGCGGTTCATAAAACAAATGATCAATATACTGAATCTGGCTCATTTCTTCCTATTTTTTAACCAAACATTTTTATGTGCATAGCTAAACAATTTTGTCAATTCATAATACTCACTAAAAATGTATATTTTTGTTATTTATTCAGAGCATTTTTTGATTCCTTAAAAAAATGTTTTTATTTTTCAATTTATTACTTATTAGAAATATGTGTTCGTTTTTAAGCAGATAATAATTCCTGCTGCTCTTTAAAGAATATTTTTTTTATTAGCTACTATTCACCAAGTTCGTGTTGAACGGGAATGTCTTAGATAGTCCACCACATTCGCAACATTAATATTAACGTCTTGATTGATCTGCCCCATTAATACTGCGCCACATTAACGTTGTCTCCTTGGGCGATCTGCCAGAGTAATATTTAACTCTTCAATTATGTCACATTAATGCTGACGTTTTAATCCACTCTGGCACATTAAAGATTAACAGGTGTCTTTCACACTCATGGAGAATCTTCAACTGGTCTCGAACATCAACGACAATTCTTTAGGTCTTCTCCCAGATTATTATCCCTTTATTCTTAATAAAAGAAGAAATCTGGACGATTGCAATGAGTACCCTTTAGATGTTCTGCAATAAGAAGACGAATTGGAATCATATATCAAAACCACCGTAAAATATAACCATTCAATCTCTTCGCTTATTTATCTATGAAATATTTCATTCAACGATACTATCTGCGTCAACGTTAATGTCTCCATCTGTGACCGATATATCCCCGACTCCATTCACGATTCTATCCATCGCATCTCAGCGCGCGATGACTTCTCAGTTAAGGTCGTAGTGGAAGCCATTTGTAACAGTCTAGTGACACTGGCGTGTCTAACTCAAGTACCATGGTAGTTGTTAAATCGACACTCTTTCAAGCTATAGCCGACAATTTCGCTTCTCCCCGTTACGCTTCTTTAACAGCGTAATCCAAGCATTTCCTTTTCGGAAGAACCAAACCGGCCCTTCTATTAGACTAACGCTTTTCGCAGTCTTCTTTCTATTTGTCTTTGTTTTACTCTTGGAAGGCTTTTTCTCCAACGCCCGTCTTGAAAGTAACAACCTGGAAATAATGACAATGTCGAGTTGTTTTTGTCTCTCTCTGATACCAACCCTCCGATTTCGGTCCAGAGACGTTAAGCTCTAGCGCCAAATGAAAGGGATACCTAGCAAGGGGAAAGCTAAGAAAAAAAGAACTAAAACAGATATAATGAAGCGTTTCCTGTGACACACGCCTTTACACGCTATCTTCAGCAAGATACCACTGCCATTAAGGTTGTTCTTACGGTCAGATTTTTTCTCCCCTACTTTGCTGTGAGAAGTACAGGCTGGGGAAAAAATGCTTCATGAGATGCTACGAACACCTGGATATTTTGATGTTATATCAATGTATCCTTTTTATGCATTTGGGAGCAATGGCCTGATATTTTGTCGCATTACCCACGTCTGGGCGTAACCGATTTTATTTCGGTGTGTTCAAACGATGGACATCAATCACTGTTGAAGGTTTGGATTATAGTCTGTTTGTGTGCATGCAAAAAAAGAAAGGAAATGGCTTACCCTTTCGACATTCCTGTGCATTGTAAATATATGTATAAGATGACGAATGGCAAATGTTTGTGTTGGCTTGTCCTGCTTTTCGATGTTGTGACAAAAACCGATATTTAAAGTTCACTGTTTGGAGACTTTTTTTTTTCTTCTTAAAATAGGAGCGATTAACATTAATCAATTGGAGGTGATTTTAAAGATCGAACACTTTTTATAAAAGGAATAAAAAAAGAGAATTCTGAGAAAATTGAATTATGATCATCCACCTAATCAATGGGAAGTTAATTTCGGTTTCGTTTAATTTGTAAAATAAGCTTTTTATGGAAAAATGTGACTTAAGATCAATTTAAGTTTTCAATCAAATCTATCGAAATTACAATTCCAATTCATTCAATAATTAAAAATATATGGAAATGTAAGTACTTAGGAGCACCATTGTCAGTCCTAAGGAACTTATACAAATTTGCAGGAACTGTTTTCAAAAACTTTTAAAAAGGTGTGCTTAAAGTATTCAATAGTATTAAATACTTTTCACACAAAAACACAAAGTTACACAAAATTTTTAATTAACTTTTTTATCGAGAAGTCATTGTAGAGCAGCCAAAATTACTCTTGTTATTATTTAAAAGTTTCATAACGCTTTCCACTTCAAACAAATATTTTTCGAACTCGAGACTTTGATTAAGAATTTTAGTTTATTTTCTTTCACATTCTTCCATAAGTGTGTCCATCCACACACACACTTCTTCTGCTAAATTATTTTAACCTCCAATACTGATCATCGAGATACAAGCGATGCTGTCATTTTTGTTATTTTTATTTCTCATTCCATAACCTAAAAAGTGAGGAGGGGAGAGGACGTTTGTCACTAAAAAATGAAATATTCCATGAAAAAAAGTCCCCTTCCCCCCCCATCTTAATTGAAATTTTTAGAGAAGTTCGATGTAATGTATAGATTAAATATTCTTGTAAATAGTATAAACAGCAGAAATAAAAATAAAAATAAATACCCCCTCCAATGCAGCTGCTTGCCACAGAGGTCTGACAGGAGCCTGTCAGTTTACGTACCATAGCAGAAGGTTGTGAGGTGGCAGGACCTCAGTAGAAAAACAACTCGAACCCAGGTCCCTTAGATCAGTAACTAAGCGCGCTAACCACTTGGCCATGGCACGGCAAACAGCAGAAAAATAAAACAGGAAATTATATTTAATAAAGTCAAAGTAATAATAAAGAAGAAGAATCAAAATCTCTCTCCATATCGAATATGGAATGCTTGTTTTAAATGAGTGCGAAGCTTTTTATTTTCCAACTTTTGCACTCTTTAACAGTGGAAATTTGAACTAATGGGATGACTGGGAAATTGCAATTAGTAACATTTTATTAGTAGCTATAAAACAACAACAACGACAACAGCAAAAAATGTTTTTTTCTCAAAACAAAAAATTACTTATTTCCACCCCTATGGATTAAGATAAAAAAATGCCCTTTCAAGCAGCTGGGGGGGGGGGGGGGTTATTAATGCTTTTAGTTCTAACCTCTGATACTCATATTCTACCATCAAAATTTCGTAATTTCTACCTTAAATAGATTGGTTGCAATATTTGTTTGAAATTTCCCCATTTTCTAAAATTGGAAGATTCCGAAAGTGCGAATCCTAATAATTGTTGAGACCTACCCAACCAAAAAAGATTTTTTTTTTAATTTATCTGTAAAAACTAAATGTTGAGCGTCTAGCGTCTAGAGATGAGTTGTTCTATCTCTGAACGGCACTTTTTTTTTTGCGCACAATGCGCTAAAAGGCCCTAGGTCACAAGGATCCCAAAGTCTCAGAGAAGGGTCAGGGAAAGAGAATCACTTGGCAACTGTTGGAAGACAGATGGTAGCCTCCCGTCAAGGTTCTCCGCAAAAATTCCCCGCCCTGCCCACGGTCAGTAGGGGACACCGATGGGCTTAGAAAGGCCGCCGTCCGTCGGATGGGACGTTAAGCCGTGGCCCCGTGTGCGGGAGAGTCATACCCTGTGCACGTTAAAGAACACGCTGGATGGCCTTGACGGGAGGCTACCATCTGTCTCCCAACAGCTGTTCCAGTGGGTCCCCTCCCCCAACCTACTCTGAGCCTTCGGGGTCCATGTGACCTGGCCATTTAGCCCATGGTGTGCAAAAAAGTGCCGCTCAGAGGTAAAACAACCCAACCCAACCCGTCAAGGTCATCTGGCATGTTCTTTAGCGTGAACAAGATATGGCTCTCCCTCACACGAGAACACTGCTTAACGTCCCATGTGATGGTCGGCGACCTTTCCAAACCCGTCGGTGTCCCCTCTTGATCGAGAACAGTTGGGACTCGAACTATCTACAGACAGACAGACGACAAATTGGAAACAATACCTCGTTTTTTATTACGCTAAAAATGTTACTTGAATTCGTATTTTAGACTTGATATCTGGAAATTATTGTAGACCTTGAAATTGTTTTAAAACGATAGAATCGAACTGATACCCATTTTTTTTTAAGAAGCTTGATTAAACTTCGCAACTGAAAGAGTTATTTTAAAACCTAGTAGTGCCTGTTTGTACCTGAATAATAAACAGGAAAGGCTGCAGAAATATAATGGAATTCGTCACTTCAGGAGGAAATGCGAACATTAAAATATATTTGGATTTTATCGTTGCATTTACCGCTAAAGGAAATAATACTCAACATAAAGGAAAACGCAAAACAGGTGGATGAATTTTTGGCGGCTTGAAAACATTTTGAAACGTTGATTTGACCTTAGAAACGAAAATTTCGAAAAATAGGCTTTGTAAAATCAATACACTAAGTTTAACGTAAATTTCAATATATATATAAATAATTTTTTATGTGATATATATAAATATATATGTAAACTACATGTAATACTCATACTTATAAATAAGCAAATTGCCTATATAGGTTAAAAAAGAAAGCCGATCCTCAAAACTTTTTTCAAATGCTGTTTTATTAAATCAGTGAAGTTGAAGATAGGGTAAAGATCAAAGTGAAAAACCTTAATTTTTAAGAGATAGCAGCTGAGTTAAAATACGATAACCATCTTTATCAAACTGATAACCGAGACATTTCATTAAATGTTCCAGTTTCAGAAAACTGGAATCTAAATAATTTTATTTAAAAATATTTGGGAAAAAATTGCAAACTGCTTTTATCATGTGCTTATATCTTATTTAATACTGAAACTAATCACATAAAATATAGCTTAGAAGAGTGGTTTCCGGAACTCTAAGATTCGAAAACGCTCTAAAGGAAGTGGTTTGTTTGGTCGCGATTATATAGCTGGGTTACGTTTCATTGCTTTGTCTGGAATTATGCCAATTAGGTATGGCAATACTGGATATTCCATGCTGATCATAAGATGAAATTGGCTGTTGATGACTTCTGTGATGAATTTCTGAAGCATCAGATTTCTCCACTCAAATGCTTAGATTCAAATTTCAAAACAGCCAATGAAAGAAGGGAAGATAAAGAGCTGAAGGTTCTTGGGACTTTTAGGGAGGCCTCATTGCAAGGATCGAGGGCCGGATTCGGGTGGGAGGGGGAAGCAAACTCTTCGCTTTAGCAAGTGACGGAGGAGGGGAGCAAGCACCTCTCTTTAAAAATCTCGACCTCCACCTGAAAGAAATGTTCTGTTTCCCAGCATGACAAAAAGTAGAGCTAATTCCTTCACTGATCAAAGCCATCATTAAACCCTTTCCGGTTAACGACCAAAAGTGCTCGTCATGGTTTAACTCTCCCTTGGAACCATTGTCGGATCTGCTCTTCAATGATTCCTATGCTTGCGCTTTCAAATGACATGCTAAATAAAAGATGCTTTGGTGCTTTACGCTAACGTGAAAGTACAGAAAAAGGTATGTGTGTGAATTATGTCAAAAACCATTATATACATTCCTTTATACATTATTTTATTATGGTATTATTTAATTTCTATTGTTAGAAATTAGTAAATTGCAATTTTAACTTTCTAACTTAAGCCGAACTTCTCACCCTGCCTCGGTGAAAAAAAAAGACACCGATGGGTTGGGAAGACCGCCATCCGTCGGAAGAAATGTTAAGCCGTTGGCTAGTGTATAAGAGAGCCATACCCTGTACAAGTTAAAGAACACGCTGGACGGCCTTGACAATAGGCTTCCATTTGTCTCCTCCTAGCTATTTAGTGAATCTCCAACCTTCTTTGAGAGATTAGGATCCTTGTGACTCGGACATTTATTCCACTGTGTGCACAAATGTAAATCCCAACCCAACTGTGAAAAAAAAGGTATTTTTTTTACAATTTTAGGAAACTAGGCAAATTATTTGTTTATTTTATTTTGATGTGTAATAGATAATTAAAAAGACAACAAATATTTTGAAGGAAATTGCAATCTACTGTTCATTGTTTCACTCATTTCGTAACTTATTTGAATAATTTTCGTGTTTAATAATAGAAACTTCAGCAAGAAAGCATAAGATTTATGAAAATTGATTATCTTAGTGGTTCACATTATCAGCTAAACCATTTGTTCATACCTTTTCTAAATCTATTTTGCTGTACTGTTTCTAAATCCATTTTATCTATATATAAATAAATAATAAACACCTCCTTTAAGCAGCTGCTTGCCACAGAGGTCTGACAGGAGTCTGCCAGTTTATACGCCATAGACCATTCCTGTAAGGATACATTTTCTAAATCTATTTGTTCATATAATAAATAAATAAATACCCCCTCAAGCAGCTGCTTGCCACAGAGGTCTGACAGGAGGCTGTCAGTTTATATGCCATAGTAGAAGGACTGTGAGGATGGCAGGCCCTGAGCAGAAAAACGACACAAACATCCATGCCTTAACCGGGGCTCGAACCCAGGTTCCTTAGATCAGTAACCAAGCGCGCTAACCACTCTTTATACCTTTTCTAGATCCGTTTTATTCATTCCTTTCGTTGACTATTATTTAAAAAATCCATGTTCGCTCAAATTCATCAAAATAACCGACTGAAATATAGAAACACAGAAAACTGCAAAACATAATTTAAAAAAAAAAAGGACGCAAATGGATGGGAAATTAATCAAATTAGTCCTTTTTTAATGCATAACTAATGATTTAAAAAATAAAATTTTTGAGAATATTACGCAGCTAGGTAAAATGTGAGAGAATTTTCATGTTATGACTTTGGAAAGTGAAATTCGAAACTCTGAAACTTACACAAAATAAACCCTCTTTATAGTAAAATGAGACTGGATATATAAGTTAAAGATCTCAATAAAATTTATTTAAATATTAGTTTTAAAATGTTCGTTCAGTATTTAGAATTACAGTAGAATTAATAATCTGCAATAAATAAATGTTGGTCATAAGACTTTTATCTTGGAATTTAATTAAAGCTTAAATAATAAGTATTATTTTTAAACACTGGACAAAATAAGTATTTTAAGTTTGCATAAATAATTCTTTCAATATATGTTATTTTTGGCAAAGTTTCTTTTGTTTGGTATTACTACTGTTATAATATTCAAGATTTTATAACTCTTTAAATACTGCATAAATGTTTTTGAAATTTAGGATTTAGATAGAATTGATGTTGATTAATTTCATGCTCAGTAACGTTTTAAATAAAAGGCTTATTTTAGAAGTTATGAAGAATCGAAATTGTCTTTTCATAACATGGAAATTCTCTAATTCATCACGTAGACTGAATAATCTATGGTTTGTTTTTATGTTCTCTTTATAAGTTGTTGGATTAATGACAGAAAGGCCAGAACAGATTTATAGACCCTTATTTCTTAAAATCCATTTTATTTACAGCTTTTCATCAGTCATTTCATTTTCTGCCACTTACGCTTACGTACGTGAAAAGATCGATTGGTTGGTTGTTTTACCTCTGAGCGGCACTTTTTTGCACACCATGGGCTAAATGGCCATATCACATGGACCCCGAAGGCTCAGAGAAGGTTGGGGGAGGGGACCCACTGGAACAGCTGTTGGGAGACAGATGGTAGCCTCCCGTCAAGGCCATCCAGCGTGTTCTTTAACGTGCACAGGGTATGGCTCTCCCGCACACGGGGCCACGGCTTAACGTCCCATCCGATGGACGGAGGCCTTTCCAAGACCATCGGTGTCCCCTACTGACCGTGGGCAGGGCGGGGAATTTTTGCGGAGATAAATCTCAACGCTGACCCATCTGGGACTCGAACCTGGGAACTACAGATTACGAGCCTGGCGCGCTACCGACTGAGCCACCCCCGCCCCGAAAAGATCGAAATTGACCATTTGTTTTTTCACTCAAGTAGAAAAAAGAAACAAACTTGATTTTCTCTGGATTTAAATTACAAAGTAGCTAACTATTCAAACCTTTTATTTCTACAGACAATTGAAGCATTTCTCACCCTTTTTATGAATACTAAAACCCACTTTGTAAATCATCCGCGTTATGCTACATTGCTCCTTTCCCCCGACACATATGGAGAAGAAATTAGACCAAAGTACTTTCGTGATAGCATTTCACGGTTTGTTTGATACCAAAGTACAGGGTAAGGATAAAACACAAATGAAGGAAGTGACGGAAGCGAAAAAAAAAAGGTGAAAAACAGGCTAAGAAACTGCAGGAAGAATGTAAATTGTTTGAATGAACAAGCCGGCACTGTAAACGACTCTAGTCGTTCAGCAATTCGCATTAAATGACAGAGCTGTGTTTTTTTTTGCAACTTTCTTTGCCATTTCAGTCTGAGGCAGTGGTGATCACTTGCAGGTTTGCCACGAGAACCAGCATTGAAAGCATTGGTGCAAGGAGGTCCCTGACCTTCGAAAGAAATCCGAAGTCTTCGTGTCTAGGTCATGGCTGTTTGGGCAGGAAATGACACATTTGCTGAGGGAAGGTTGTTTCCATTTTGTTTTTCGCTTTCGATTTCTTTTTTCAGTTTGACTTCTGTTACTGTTTATTATTCTTGTCAAGTAACGATAAAAACGGTTCTTCAAAGTCATGCTAAGAATCTGCTGAAGAAACTCTGAAGGCGAGATGTCACTGATGCTTTCGCAAAGACTCCCTTCTTTTCTTTATTTCCTAAGTCATTGTTTTGCTGATTCACACTGGTTCTGCGTAAAATGTTGCCAAAAATATCTGAGAAAAAATAAAAATGCCAAGATTAGGGTTTCTTAACCTGAAGGAATTATCAATAGAATCAGGAAGAGTGTTTGTAAAATGTCCATCATGTTTTGCAGTTTCCTAATCCTTTCACAATCGCAAATCGGAGAGATTTGCATCTTTCTGTTTCAGGCTTTGTAGTTTGCCGCAGCATCCTATAGGTGCATTCTGTTTTATTTAGAACGACGATTTTCAAGAAGATAGTGGAGTAATCTGTAAGAACTTCAGTCATCTAAGGGATTTTTGTCAAAATAATCAATCGTTACCTAAATCATTACTGTGACGGGTAACAGATTTAATGCACAATGTTGCTTTTCTTCCTGCACTATAATCAGGTCATTAGGACCAGTATGTTCAGGTAAAGGCTAAAGAAATCAGATGGCAGTTATTAAGATCAAATGGAAGGTTGGGGAGTTGTTTGTTAAGAGCAGATGAAACGTAATAGATTAGTTAATGCGCAGAGTATAATAAGGTTTGGGTTATTTTACCTGAGTGCACTTCTTTGCCCACCGTGGTCTAAATTTCTAAGTCCCAAGGGTTCAGAGAAGGTTGGGTAAGGGTATCCACACAGATCCGATTTCCGAACAGCTGTTAGGAGACAGATGGAAGACTCCTGTCAAGGTCATCCTGCGTGTTCTTTAACCTAAACAGTGTATGGCTCTCCTGCACACGAGACTATGCCTTAACATCCCTGGTCCTCTTTTCCAAGCCTTTTCCGAACAGCTGTTTAGGAGACAGATGGAAGACTCCTGTCAAGGTCATCCTGCGTGTTCTTTAACCTAAACAGTGTATGGCTCTCCTGCACACGAGACTATGCCTTAACATCCCTGGTCCTCTTTTCCAAGCCTTAGGTGTCTCCTATATCACCAAATGTAGACTGGGAGTTAACGGAGAAAATTCTGAACAGTTGAGACTCGAACATAGGAACAGTAGATTACGAGATGGCGCGCTACCAAATGAGCCACCCACCTCGCAGAGTATAGTTTACTTTATTCGCGCAAAGAAAATGAAACATACATCACATTTCAGAGGTGAGAAAAGAAATGTCAGAATGAAAGAGAAAGTTTTTGAGGGAGACGATGCCTCAGTAGAAAGGAAAAAGCAAAATGGGATTTCAATTTGTTCGCAAGCTGCTCTCTACGTTAAACACATAACTTAGTCACTAAGAAAGCTCCAGGCTGATTAAATATCCTAAATATTAGCTAAACATGAAAGATATTTTCAACATAACTACAGTCGAATCTCGATTTAATTAACGCGTGTTTTGAAGAATACGGTCAGTGTGTTTACACCTTTTTTTTAATTTACGTAGACTTATTTATTGTTTTTTGGAATAACGAGGTTGGAACTAAAATGTTTCAAAAGAAAAGAAAAAAATTAAAGCTTCTCAAACATCATTGCTTTGCTATCTTAAGAAAAAGTAAAGGGTAAAACCTGAACCTCAACCCTCTACCTAACAGGAGCGAGCAGGTTAGGAGCCATCTATACCTTGCTAAGTCATGTGACCCAGATGACCCCTAACCCTGTAACTCTCACCTCCCTACAATACCACCATACTATAAGTACTAGCAAGACATCAGGGACAATGTTCAAAGTATGTTAGAAAAAATTTCTTAAACATTTTTATTTTATTTTATAGAAGTTGCGGTTTTTAGATTGGCTGTATTCTTTCGCTTTTAACATTATTGTAATGTACTGTAGTGTCTTTATTATTGTAACAAATAAATACTCTATAGTGAAAGATTCGTAATCTGTAGTTCTCAGGTTCGAGTCTTAACTGTGCCAGCCTACTTTAAGTCAGTAAGGGACACTGATGGGCTTGGAAAGGTCGCCGTCCGTCGGATAAAATGCAAAACCGCGGTCCTAGTGCGAGAGAGCCATAACCTGTGCACGTTAAAGAACACACTGTATAGCCTTGACGGGAGGCTACCATTTTATCTCTTAACAGCTATCCACTAGGTCACATTCCTTCAAACTTCTCTGAACCCTTGAGGTTCTTGCGACCTGGACACTTATCCCATTGTGTGCAAAAAAAAGTGCTGCTAAGAGGTAAAATAACCCAACCCTGCATGGTGAAAAATAATACAATAAAGAAAATTGATTCATTTTTGAGTTTTGCGGTAACACTACTCCTTTCCTTATCATTTGCTTTATTTCCTATGGGAACCTTACGCTTGAATTTCCCGGCTATTTTTAAAAAGACAACTCCCACGTAAATCGGGAGCAACTATACTATTTTTTTTAAAGGGAAGAATATTGTTTCCTGCACAAAGGACGGAGATAACGTGGAAACTCTTGGTGGACTTGTTCTAATTTCTCATACAACATACAAATGCATACACAGTGATATTATTATCCTGTGTACCATTTTTAGTTTCAGATAGTGAGCAAAATGCAAAAAAAATGTTTCGCTGTTTAAGACTTGATTGTTGGGGAAAGTATTAAGTTATTGAAGAGATATAGTATATATATATACACTAAGCTGCCATTTTATTAGATATTCCATGTAATGTCAATAGTAACTCACACAAAACTCAACAACTGCTTAAATAAGTTTTTGATCAAAAAAGTGACGGAATAAAATTTGAATGTGTATAAGGATCCTATGTATAAGGATCTCAGTCAAATCTATTTCTATCTCGATTTTCAATAATACTCATTCGGTATTTTTAGATGGATAAAATAACGTATAATGAATGGGTAAAATAACGTATAAAGAGCTTTTTTTGCAGTTCGCATGATAAATACGTTAATTTTAGGCAAATTTTAATTTTTCTTGCAGAACGAGATAACTTGTTAAATAATTCAGCTCTCACAACTCTTTAAATTCTGAATGCATATTACTGGAAAACAGATCGAAATAGATTTAATTGAGATCTTTAAGTTATCTTAATTCACAATTTTTTTATTAAAAGCTTATTTAAGAAGTTACTGAGTTCTGTATCTGAATTACTATTAACATAACATGGGACTGTACCTAATAAAGTGGCGGCTGAGTTTATATATATACAGGGTGTTCCGAAGTCCTTATACATAAGCACGGATGTCCTAGGCGTTTCGTATACATGGTCACAAGTAAAAATAATTATAATGTGTTCTGCATTTTTTTCAGATGAATCGACACGTTGATGAATGACAGAGTATTGTCTTGCACTCCAGGAGAAAGTGAGAATTGGTACTTATTCATATTGGTAGAAGAATTCAGCTAGAAGTACACCAGGTATGCCAATGTATAAGGATTTATGGGACGCCCTCTCTCTATATATATATTGTAGTTTATATCTATAAATAAAGTTTATAACCTGAATATTGAATTAAGAATTCCTTTACACGTTTTGCAAAATTTGACGAAATTGCACAGTTGGAAGATTACTGGAACGATGACATATGAGGATTTCACTGGTGTTAAGTCTACGAATTATCTTATGCCGTCCATTAAGGGTTAGATATTTAGGAACGGAAATTCCTATTTTGAAAAATTGTTATTTCATCAATATAAAGTTTTCAAATGCTTTTTGAAATCTATTCTAATCTTGATCTTCATTTTGATCTCATCTTTGATTCAAAGAGGAAAACTTAAATTTTCGCTGTTTTAAATGAATATGGTATTGGCCGAGTGGTTAGCACGCTTGGCTACTGATCCAAGGGGGGCGGGGGTGGCTCAGTCGGTAGCGCGCCAGGCTCGTAATCTGTAGTTCCCAGGTTCGAGTCCCAGCTGGGTCAGCGTTGAGATTTATCTCCGCAAAATTCCCCGCCCTGCCCACGGTCAGTAGGGGACACCGATGGGCTTGGAAAGGCCGCCGTCCGTCGGATGGGACGTTAAGCCGTGGCCCCGTGTGCGGGAGAGCCATACCCTGTGCACGTTAAAGAACACGCTGGATGGCCTTGACGGGAGGCTACCATCTGTCTCCCAACAGCTGTTCCAGTGGGTCCCCTCCCCCAACCTTCTCTGGGCCTTCGGGGTCCATGTGACCTGGCCATTTAGCCCATGGTGTGCAAAAAAGTGCCGCTCAGAGGTAAAACAACCCAACCCAACTGATCCAAGGGACCTGGGTTCGAGCCCCGGGTAAGGCATGGATGTGTGTGTCGTTTTTCTGCTGAGGTCCTGCCATCCTCTCAGATCTCCTACTGTGGCATATAAACTGACAGGCTCCTGTCAGACCTCTGTGGCAAGCAGCTACTTGAGGGGGGTATTTATTTATTTTTTTTTATTTATATTTATAAGGTGTCGAGTAACTGAATAAAACGTTTTCTTATATTTTTATTGAAAAAAAAATAAAAGCAGAACAACGATGACAAATTGTAAAAAAATCCATCACGAGAATTTCTTCTAGAGAGCCGAAATTGTTATCTAGTACCCGATTGAAGGCCTTCAATTGTAGCTTGTTTACTCAATTTCAGAATACATTATCAGAATGCATAATAATAAAGCAATCATCTTGAAATCAATATAATATTGACAGCAACATGCATTTTATAGAATTTGGAGTTTCAGTAAGTCAAGATTATACTGACGAAAATCACTCTGATAGTACAGGGTGTTTCAAAACGGACGCAACCCTAAATATAAGAGAGTAGAACTTACGCGTATGTATATTTTATGCCATAATATTAATCAGTTGGCATTACTGTATTCAAGGTTAGCAGTCTTCATCAGCTGAAATGACCTTGTCACGCGCTAGTCTCACTCAAGCATTTATTCCTTTGTGTTGTGTCAACTATGTCGTTTTACAAAAACGAACGTGTATTTATTGCTGAGATTTATTGTGTGTACAAATCTTACAAACGTGTGAGAGAGGAGTTTGAGTTGAAGTTTCCTCAGTCTGCAGTTCCCAACAAGTCGACAATATCTCGTTTGATTGATAAATTTCGTGACACTGGGTCTGTACGGGATCGAAAGAGCCCAGGCAGGCCATCACTGCTAAAGTGATCAACACTGTTATTCACTTTCAACATCTGTTGTAAAGGTAGATATATGTCTAATTTGTATCTTTTGAAATTTGTGTCTTTTGTCAAGTTTAAATAGAAAAATATAATAGAGGGTTGTATCCTTTTTGAAACACCCTGTATATGTCTCGGAGAAGCAAAACAAATATACACATATACACACACAAAAATATAACCTGAACGGAGGAAGTTTATTAAAGTTATTAAATCAATTATAAAATTTGCAAATTTTTAAAATTACCTATCATCTTATATTATTATAAATACAAAAAAATAGTAAAAAAATACCAATGAGTAATATCATTTACTGAAATGAAATTGAGTTTAAAAGAAGACAGCGATCGAGCAGGATTCCCTGCTGAATGGAAGAAACAGGTTAAGGCGCCGTTTCTTCTCTTAAAATTAATTTCATTTCAGTAAGTGATAACAATAATCAAGTTAAAATATGATAATCATCTTAAGTTATTTTCGGGATTTGTTTCTTTTATTTTCAAGGGGAAGATGAGTGGGATGATTTTTTTTGTAGCCATTGTCACTTTTCACATCATAATTGAATTAATTTGAAGTACTGCTCATAACCATTAACTTCCAAGTGGGATGCCAGAGTTGACATTTTTCCCCCGCTAAACCCACACCGTGCCCTCGGTCAGAAAGGGAACACCGATCGGTTTGGAAAGGCCGCCGTCCTCTGTATGGGATGTAAAGCCCGTGTGCATGGATATAACCCCGTGTGCCGGAGAGCCATACGCTGTTCACTTTAAGGAATATACTGAAGGTCCTTGAAAGGAGGCTACCATCTGTCTCCTGAATTCTCTCTGAGCCCTTGGGGTCCTTCTGACCTGGCTAGTTAGCCCATTGTGTGCAAAATAGTGCTGCTCAGAGGTAAAACAACTCTAACCGTTGACGGGAAGCTTCCATTGTCTCCTAACAGCTGTTCTCTTAGCCTTGGATCTTTGTCACTTGGACATTTAGTCCATTGTGTGCAAAAAAAAAAGGGCCCTCACACATAAAACAACGCAAAACTAAGTCGGAAGCATAGAGTGGAGAATTAAATTTTCAACAGCTCTTGTTATGAACTAAACTCTGTAGAGAAAAAGTGAATGATTGACTAAAATAATTGAGTCACTTCAATAAAATTTTACTGATACATTAATTAATTTGAAGGTTGCTGAAGGTAAATGGTTAAATGAATTGTTTACTTTAATACTGTAACGAGCAATATATGGGGAAAACAACAACAACTCCTTTATATGAATCAGTGCTACGCATTTATCAAGTCTCAAGTGTGTGAATCAGCTTCTTTGTTATAGACTATCTAAGTGTATATTATTGTCTACATAATATATTTTAGATTTTCTTATTTATAAATATTGCATATTGCAATACTGATATTTTTAATACTTCAGTTTTCAACGTCAGGTTAAAATTCCGTATAAAATTTCCGTTCTTTTTTTAATTTTTGTTACATTTCCAGATACAGAGTTACTAGTATTTTGAAGTTCATATACAGTATCGTACCAAAATATTAGAGAATTTGCATATTATCTCAATGGAAATCTAATTTCGAAATTCTGTAACTTCTAAAATATTCATTTAACGGAAAAACGTGACTGAAGATAAATTAAAGATCATAACCTAATCTATTTAAATCTCGATTTTCAAAGATATTTGTTCAGTATTTAAAGAATTATGGAAGCTGGAATATTTCACAACAGTAATGTGTCATAAGAATATATCTCAAATATTAATTAGCGTTTAATTATTATTGTTTCAAATCATTTCGTAATATAAATATACATTTAGAAGTTTGTGTAATGACTATTCCAATATTATACAACTTGAATGATAATTACAATTTTTTACTAAATATTCTAGCATCCATAATTATTTAAATACTTAACGAATATTATCAAAAATGTAGATTTCAATAGATTTAATTATGATCTTTACTTTCGATCCCTTTTTTTCGTTGAATGCGTATTTTGGAAGTTATAGAGTTTCGAATTTCGATTCCCATTGACATAACACGGAAATTCTCTAATATTTTGGTAGGGCAGTGTACTTTCCGCTGAATTGTGAAACAAAAAACTTTTCACTCTGATTCCAGCACTGAGTCTCACTTTACCAAAAATCTCTTCAACTGGTTTTTAAGAATGTCGATAAAAAATCATTGGATTTAGTTGTAGCAGAGAAGTTGTTTCATGTTTCCGATCTGATAAAACTGAACCGTATCTGTGTTCGAGGTAGATTATGCGTACTCTTTTTCAAACTATACACACTATGAATTACAAAGTAGCAATTTCTGACTTCTTTCAAATACTTTACTATCGAAATTTCAGCGTAGAAGTATCGGTAAAGTCTTCTCCAACTTTAGTCCAAAGACATACTTCGATGCGTGCAATACTTATAGATTTTATTATTGTTTATATAACATGCATTGCATATAGTGATAGTTTAAATACTGTAAATTTCATGTCAGGCTACCATTCCTTATAAAGTTTTTCATATTTGAATTATATTTCCAATTACACGAAACCCTTGCTGATTAAGAGAGTGAAATCCAGCTATCGGCAAAACTCCAATCTTCAAATTCAATATCCTATGGGAGAAATAAATGAAAATGGTGGATAGAAGACCACGAATACATAATAATAAAAAATAAATAAATACCCCCTCAAGCAGCTACTTGCCACAGAGGTCTGACAGGAGCCTGTCAGTTTATATGCCATAGTAGAAGGTCTGAGAGGGTGGCAGGACACATACGGAAACATAAATGCATTGTTTTTCATAACAATAGCTGGATAGTAAATATCTATAGTAGAGATGAATTTGGGACTAATATTTCGAGCTCGATTTAGTGGGGGGGGGGGATTTTTCTGGCATGTCATAAGAGAACACAGAAATGCATGTAGCTAATCATTAATTTTATTCTTACGTTGTTAATCACAATAATTTTTTGACAAAATTAAAATGCTGTTTGAAACGAAAAATATTAAAAATACTGGTATAAACTGAAAGCTCGTGGGCTACCTTCGCAAAAGGTAAAGAGACATAGATTTATTAAAGATAGAAAATATGTAAGAAAAATTTAAAAGCCGCATAGTGTGTATTTTCAATTACTAAAGATTGATTAAAAGATTTAAATTATAATCAAAATATTTTTTATATTTTTAAGTTTTTTTCCGACAATTGCAAGACATATTTCAAATTTGAAGGATTCTGAAGTCGAGCCATCCCGAGTCCGAAGTCATGGTTGTTATTTTGATCCCGACAAAGCCCGAGCTTGAACTCATCTTTAATCTATACATATGAATAGAAAAAAAAAAAAACATATAAAAAAGAAAAAAAAATGGAAATATCAGGGTAAAATCCGCGAATTCTATGGTAAATCATTTAAAAATGTAACCGTGTTTCATTATACACTACACTCACCAATGATGCCTTAATACCTTTACGATTATGGGCTCGGACATTATTGCTGTAGATATCTTTTTCTCACAGAAAACTACGTATGGTCAATCGTTCAGTTAAGATTCTCGAACAAGAGAAACTGTACTGAACTTAAAAAACAATGTACTGAAGAATTAATATGATGTAGTCATAAATACTTATGTACGGATTCGGACCCACGACTCTCTTAGATGCATGACAGAACTCTCTACCGTTAAAACCACCATCAGTCGGTAATTTGTTTCCACAATGCGAACTTTACATTTTTTGCTGAATGTGGCGGATTTTGCGCCATCTATAATCAGGAAAGGCAACTTATTTTCAGTTGTTGCTAATGAATCAGATGTTAATGAGAAAATAAATTTTTCCACATAGGTATTTAATGTATGTATTTACTACATATGCATTAGTATAGTTATATTTGCAGCAGCAGCAGCAGCAATAATGATAATAATTTAAGGAATATATACATATATGAAAGAGAAAAAGCAAATTTACCTTATACGAGAGGTGAAGTATGGACTAAGATAATTTGTTATTCAAAGAAGCAAAGACAAGGATAATCTGCAGCCTGGATTCTTGGTGTCTTTTTTTTAATGTGGCGCCGTAGTAGAGACAAGACGGTGTCTTTGGTTTGTTTGTTTGCTCGTAAGGACCTTAAAATGCCGTATTCAACAGATAATTGAAGAATAAAGTAGAAGACCCACCCCGCACACGTACAGAGGCACTAGAATGCCACATATCCGCCAGAGAGAGGGAATGCTGCGGCAACTTTGGAAACAAGTGTCATTGTGAGGGGCTGGGTGAGATGCAGGCGAGGAGGAAGAAAGAGTCGGCGAAGAACCCCTAATTGTGAAAAATTGCAAACTGATGACCGCTACACTTTTGAAGACGAACTTAATGCTAGGCCCCAGGTTAAATTCGACGAACTGCGTCCTTTTAGTTGTCGTTCCTCTTTCCGAAACTGGGCACTAGAAGAAGAATTGAATAATCGCTTTCTAATGGTTCTTTAAACATCGACAGCCTTCGAACGGGGCAGAAATATGGGATTTTAATGGACTTCGTGGTTAGTCATTCCACACGCCACAGCCGCCATGTTGGCGGGGTGAGGGGTGAAAGGTCGAGGCGGGTAGTAGTACGTCTTGTTGGTTCCGGTGCCGGGTTGCCGGAAACGACGCAGGAAATACGGATGCTTCAGTGCTGTGGCTTTTTGTTGTATCTCGGAGGACAAAAAAATGTCAAGGGATGTATTTTGCATACGATTAGAAGGAAAGTTTGAAACATTTTTGGATGGTTTTTTCAAGTCTGAAAAGAAATTGTTTTTATCTCGCTTTCAGGAAAAATGAGACAACGTTTTCACTTGTCGTCTGTCCATCTGTAGAAAGACACCTTTGTATATTTTTAGAAATAAATAATCTTTTTGGGTTCGATAGGTATTGATAAATTGCCACGATTCGCGCTTTCCCAGTCCCCCAAATGTTTAAATTGCAACCTCGAACGGTGGAAAAAGTTGAAAATTGAAAATATTTTAATGAATATAGCAAACGATGTATTTATGCTAGAAATTTGAAATTTTGGTGGTGAAGTGTGAAGGTTATGAGATTTGCATTGACAACAATAAGTTGACCCTTGGTTACAGGGGGTGGGGGTGGGGGTGGCTCAGTCGGTAGCGCGCCAGGCTCGTAATCTGTAGTTCCTAGGTTCGAGTCCCAGCTGGGTCAGCGTTGAGATTTATCTCCGCAAAATTCCCCGCCCTGCCCACGGTCAGTAGGGGACACCGATGGGCTTGGAAAGGCCGCCGTCCGTTGGATGGGACGTTAAGCCGTGGCCCCGTGTGCGGGAGAGCCATACCCTGTACACGTTAAAGAACACGCTGGATGGCCTTGACGGGAGTCTACCATCTGTCTCCCAACAGCTGTTCCAGTGGGTCCCCTCCCCCAACCTTCTCTGAGCCTTCGGGGTCCATGTGACCTGGCCATTTAGCCCATGGTGTGCAAAAAAGTGCCGCTCAGAGGTAAAACAACCCAACCCTTGGTTACAGGGTCTATGTAAAAATTAGACTGTTTTAAGAGATAATTGGAAAATTATCTTTTAGTTGGATGGGTATTAATGAAATTTATGATTCGCATTTTTCAAATCTCTAGGACGTTTGAATTTACATCGTTGGAGGTGACTAAATACAGAAATATCGAAATTTTTTAACGAATGTTGCAAGTGATCTATTTTGGTAGAAATTCGAACTTTCGGTTGGGTTGGATTGTTTTACCTCTCAGCAGTACTTTTTTTGCACACAATGGGCTAAATGGGCAGGTCACAAGGACCTCGAGGGCTCAGGGAATGTTGGGAGAGGGGACCCACTGGACAGCTGTTTGGG
This sequence comes from Ryuthela nishihirai, assembly GCA_038380435.1. NCBI lineage: Eukaryota > Metazoa > Arthropoda > Arachnida > Araneae > Heptathelidae > Ryuthela > Ryuthela nishihirai. The sequence goes on from JAWZYU010000014.1 coordinate 37,808,850, forward strand.
AGATAGATGGCAGCTTCCCTTCAGAGCCATCCAGCGTGTTCTTTAACCTGCACAAGGTATTGCTCTCCTTCTCACTGAGTGACGGCTTAACATCCCCTCCGACGGACGGCAGCCCTTCCAAGCCTTCGGTTTCCCCTACTGACCGAGGGCAGGGCGGGAAGTTGAACTTTCGGCGGTAGAAGGTCAAGAGATATTCCAATGGCAGGAACAATCTGCTTCCTTTTCTCAGAGGGATACGAGAAAAGCAACTTTTTTAAAGGAATAAAAGATACTTTTGTATGCTAAAAAATTGCTGATATTTGCATCCCTTTTCCATCATTCATTAGGTTAAATTAAAGCTTTTGAGGACTGAAAAAGTAGGCAAACGAAAAACTTCATTCTCTTTGAAAATTAGCATCTCATGTTCGCCAGAGACGATATGTATTTTCATTTATTCTCAGAAAAGAATATATGGAAAGGAAGACATTTTATGGTTGGAGAAATACCATCCTTAGCCTTTGTAATAAGAAAAGAAGATTCTCTTATGATTCGAGATGTAAAACACAACAATATCATCTTATTTCTAATAGAGTGATGTCAAACTTAAGTCAGACCATGGACCGGATCCTAACACTAAATTCTTGTTAGCTCAATACCTCCTATAACAGAAAGCCAGAGGACCAAATTTATGACGTCATCTTAAGTAGTCCTACCGTATAGACACTTCTTATATTTTTGATTCTAATGTTATTACTGGTGGATTCTGTGCTAATCTTTATACTAATATTTGTCTATAAATATATTTTATTTAGGAGAAATTTTATTGATATTAATTAGCATTATTATATTTGATAATAAGTACAAATAATTTTCTTTTCAAATAAAATATATTTATAGATAAACATTAGTATAAAGATTAGCACAAGAGTCCACCAGTAATAATATTAGAATCAAAAATATAAATTTTCTATATAGAAGGACTAGCTAAGTGACGTCAAAAATTTGGTACATTGGCCTTCTGTTGTAGATGTTGTTTAGCTACATCCCTGTTTGCCTCGATTCAAATTGAGTTTCCCGTGGTTTTTGAAACTCTGCTTGTAGACTTCACGAAAACAAAACCCTGACAAATTCATCAGCAAATATGTGTACTTTTACACATACGACTGGTCATCTTTTACGAATAGATGACCAGTCGTTCGTAAATCATTCTATGCTGCCTTACAATTTGTAATTGCGAACCTGGGTTCAATGGTGGCCTCCAAAATGAGTTCAATATCAATTTTGCATGTAAAAGAGAACAACTCGAGGGTTCATTTTATTGTTCTGTGCAGATGGAATACAGACAATTTAGTAGCTTTATAGTGATATAGAGCCAATAATAAAAAAAGACATAGACTCGTTTTCAGGGAAGTACGGTAATCCGTTGCTTAATCTAGAAATAAATATCGGTCTAGTCTGGGATTTGCATGCAATTGGAAACAAACTTAGTTATTAGCAAAATACAATATAATACAATTCGAAGAGGCCTGAGGTACAAAAACATTTTCCTACCAGCCATTTAGGGAAATTGCTACAGCGAGGCACTGTTTTGTAACGCCCGATTCGATAAACAACGGCCGAGTGGTTAGCGATTTGCTGCAGATCACATTACTTGGGTAAGTTCTTCTTCTTCTGACCAGTACTTTTTTATGCATACAATGGGCTAAATAGCCAGGGTTGGGTTGGGTTGTTTTACCTCTGAGCGGCACTTTTTTTCACACCATGGGCTAAATGGCCAGGTCACAAGGACCCCGAAGGTTCAGAGAAAGTTGGGGGAGGGAACTGGAACAGCTGTTGGAAGACAGATGGTAGCCTCCCGTCAAGGCCATCCAGCGTGTTCTTTAACGTGCACAGGGTATGGCTCTCCCCTACACGGGACCACGGCTTAACATTCCATCCGACGGACGACGGCCTTTCCAAGCCCATCGGTGTCCCTAAATAACCAGGTGTTCAGAGATGAAATAATAAGTACACAAGGTAAAATAATAGGGACAGTAGGGCTCAAAGAAAGTTGACAAATATGATTCACTAGACAGCTACTATGGGAACAAATGGAAGCCTCGCGTCAAAGCCATATTTCTTTGATCTTTAAAGGGCTCAGGTTCAACTTGGGAACTGCAGATTGCTGGCGAGGCCTATCGGAATCAAGCCCTGTAATCATAAGGCAAGTTTTTTTTACTATATTGCACACATTTTTATTAACTAACAACTTTGAAGCAAAGTCAGTTTTATACATTTCTTATCGCTCGAGTAAATCGTAGAATTGAGTTATAATGTTTAATTCTTCTTTTTACCATTTCTTTCTCCTTGCTCGAATTGATATAATTTCAAAACTAATAATTCGATATTGTATGCCGAATGACACAAAAAGTTCATTCAGCTTACATTATTTGATCAGTTTTTTTTTTGAGTTCACGTTATTAGAACACTTTTGTCAATACTGGATGATCATTCTTTAGTGGCGCAGTGGTATTGCATTAGCTCACATTGGGAGTGTAACTTCTGCAATCCGGGTTCGAGTCTTAGGTGTTTGAACCATATTTTTCATAATCTGAAGATAAGTTTCTAGCTTTACCATTCTGATCACAAACTGCAAAACACATTATTCGTTCATAACCTGGCGCTGCGCAAAACATTAGAATGCCATCAGAGTTCTCCCACCTCAAAAAATGTTCAATCTTAGTCACGCAAGTGTGCTTACCGAACTTTCTAAGACCTTGATTTGGTGCTAAAGTCACGTTCTCTTATTGCAAAAACTTGCCTTTTAAGCTAACAACAAAATCATGGCGTGGCTTGTTTCAACTCCACTCACCTGCAACAAAAACACCCGCAAGACGAAAAAACCAAAAGTCGCTAACCAATTATTGCACACAGATTTTGCTTTGCTTTGTGATTAAGTCGAAAAGTGAAACCTAACACCTGATATTGAAGCAGCCTGTTGTTATTTGATTTCCTTTCAGCGGGAGAAGTTTCCTTCCGTGCAGCGTCGCGTGTCGAAGCGTCAAAATGCACGGAGAGGAAGTGAGGCGAGAACGGAGAAGAGGTGCGAGGCTGTGACGCCGCATCTAGCGGAAATAATGTCCTTGTCAGCCGAGAGGCGTCACGTGGGATTCCAGAGTGGCCCGATGCCTCCCTTTTCTGTTTATCTGGACTGTCATCGGACATATTTCGTGCCGTCACACTTCTTGTTGGCAAAGTGGTGAATGTATGTGGGAACTAACCCACCACAGAGGAGACATTTTTATCGCTCTTATGATATTGAGGCATTGACATCAAGAAAATTTATGCCGTTTACGATTTACTCGAGCGATAAGAAATGTATAAAACTGACTTTGCTTTAAAGTTGTTAGTTAATGAAAATATGTGCAATATAATAAAAATAAATATTCTCTCAAATAGCTGCTTGCCACAGAGGTCTGACAGGAGACAGTCAATTTATACGTCATAGAGAAGGTCTGTGAGGAAGGCGAGACCTCAGCAGAGTTGGGTTTGGGTTGTTTTACCTCTGAGCGGCACTTTTTTGCACACCATGGGCTAAATGGCCAGGTCACATGGACCTCGAAGGCTCAGAGAAGGTTGGGGGAGGGGACCCACTGGAACAGCTGTTGGGAGACAGATGGTAGCCTCCCGTCAAGGCCATCCAGCGTGTTCTTTAATAGGCACAGGGTATGGCTCTCCCGCACATGGAGCCACGGCTTAACGTCCCATCTGACGGACGGCGGCCTTTCCAAGCCCATCGGTGTCCCCTACTGACCGTGGGCAGGGCGGGGAATTTTGCGGAAATAAATCTCAACGCTGACCCAGCTGGGACTCGAACCTGGGAACTACAGATTACGAGCCTGGCGCGCTACCGATTGAGCCCCCCCCCCACCTCAGAAGAGAAACAATACAAACATCCATGCCTTACCCGGGGTTCGAACCCAGATCCCTTTAATCAGTAGACAAGTGCCCTAACTACGCGGCCATGGGACGTCAAATAAGTAATAATATATTAAATAAAGTCAATAGCCAATTAATCTAATGATTGGATTCCGTTGTTTTCGGGAATTGTGCATAGTACGCTTAAATTGTTCCTCACGTTTATATTTTGACTTCATGGTTTATTGACGTTTACATACAGCGTGATCGGAAACATGAGCTAAATATTGAAAGAATATTTTCAGCAGTAGAAAACTGCACAATGTATATAGCAGGGATGAACATCGTTAATGACGTTTTTTGTCTATCAGGCTTTAATATGCCTGATAGGTAGTCTGACAGGCCATTCTTTTCTGATATAGTACTGGTCTAGCAAAGTTAAAATACTTAGTGTAACCAACTTTCAATCCCAGAAAGAATACTCACATCTTGAAGTTCCCACAAACATCTTTCATAGGTGATCTTCTTCTTTAACAAATTCTTCACATAATAATAATCTTCCTTCATAGGAATTGAATGCGACACAGAGACTAATGTAAATTTCATTCTGTTGGATTATGATAAGTGGAATTTTTTTCAAGAAGACAATTGACAGCGCAATAGCGCAAATAATCAGCAACTGGACCCAAAGATGGGTAATCTGTAGTTCCCAGGTTCGAGTCCCAGCTGGGTCAGCGTTGAGATTTATCTCCGCAAAAATTTTATGGGCTTGGAAAGGCCGCCGTCCGTCGGATGGGACGTTAAGCCGTGGTCCCGTGTGCGCGAGAGCCATACCCTGTGCACGTTAAAGAACACGCTGGATGGCCTTGACGGGAGGCTACCATCTGTCTCCCAACAGCTGTTCCAGTGGGTCCCCTCCCCCAACCTTCTCTGAGCCTTCGGGGTCCATGTGACCTGGCCATTTAGCCCATGGTGTGCAAAAAAGTGCCGCTCAGAGGTAAAACAACCAACAACCCAAAGATGGAAAGGTGAGATCCCATTTCCATTTGTGCATCCTTTGCAGCTAGGAATCAGTAAATTTATCTCTTATAGGCAAGATGTAAAGAGCTCTGCATTTGATTTAAGGCCTAAGTCAAATCAAGCAATTCTTTCTGATTAGAAAAATGTAATTTGCATGAGCAAGCTACGTTGAAGTCATTGTTATCCCCCTGTTCGACAGATTAATACTGTGCTTGTGGAATCTTCTCAAAGGAAGGAGTGGTCGTGCCTCAGTCTACCGACTGCGCACCAATCTCGTAATCTGCAGTTCCCAGGTTAGAGTCCCACCTGGGCCAGCGTTGATTTATCTCCCGAAAACTCCCCGCCCTGTTTTCGGTCAGTATGTGGACACCGATCCGCTTGGCAAGGCCGCCGTCCATTAGATGGGGAGTAAAGACGTGGCCCCTTGTGCGGGAGAGCCATGCTCTGTGCATCGATAAAGAACATGTTGTATGGCCTTGATGGGAAGCTACTATCTGCCTCTTAACAGCTGTCCGGTGAGTCCCCTTCACCCAACCTTCTCTGAATCCCAGGCTAGGCTCCTGTGACTTGGCCATTTAGCTCATTGTGCGTAAAAAGTATTGCCGCTCAGAGGTAAAATAATCCAATCTGCGGGAATTTAGGCTTAGATTATTTCGCTTAACTTCGAGTCTTTCAAGAAAAAATTATTAACATTAAGTTGGAATCTACTACAACTGCCCCGGAGGAGGGGGTGGCTCAGTCGGTAGCGCGCCAGGCTCGTAATCTGTAGTTCCCAGGTTCGAGTCCCAGCTGGGTCAGCGTTGAGATTTATCTCCGCAAAATTCCCCGCCCTGCCCATGGTCAGAAGGGGACACCGATGGGCTTGGAAAGGCCGCCGTCCGTCGGATGGGACGTTAAGCCGTGGCCCCGTGTGCGGGAGTAGAGCCATACCCTGTGCACATTAAAGAACACGTCCCTTGACGGGAGGCTACCATCTGTCTCCCAACAGCTGTTCCAGTGGGTCCCCTCCCCCAACCTTCTCTGAGCCTTCGGGGTCCTTGTGACCTGGCCATTTAGCCCATGGTGTGCAAAAAGTGCCGCTCAGAGGTAAAACAACCCAACTACAACTGCCCAAAAATTGCAATAAAAGGAAAGATATAATAGTAATAAAACAATTTTATAATTTTGATAACAGTAATATGCATTGTACTTTTTCCTATTCAGAAAATTTCCTTATTGTGAACCTAAATTGCTTTATTATGGAAAATGTGCAGAACTTTTATCAACGCACTGCTTACTCAAGAGTGCAATATTTAAATAGCAGGGATAAAACATTTCATCTTTGGCTTTATACAGTTCCCGTGATGACAGATTTTTTGGCTATTGGATACATGAACATTTCAAAGGCATCAAATATAAGTGTTTTAACGATTCTCAAAGCGCATTAGAAGAATCCATAAATTTATCCTTTTAAAAGTCGATAAAAAAGTTCAAGGTGGCATTTTATCATAACCTTTGAAAAGGATGAAAACGTCAAAAGGAATAACAGATGTTTTAATATTTTCCTCTTTTTCTTTTCTCGCAGGAACAGGATTCTGTAGACCATTAAAGCAATTGTTTTGAAGCAATTTTCCTCAACTGTCAAGTATTGCAATATATCTGACAGTAAATGTTTTCCCGTAACAGAGATATAATGTTTTCAATGCTGAAATTCTCATTGTGCAAAAAACTGGTTTTCTAATCTTTGTGAAAACTTCATTTCTTTCGTAACTTGATTTAAAGTATTGGTTACAGAATCTTTTCCTTTTAATAAAGGGCTTGAAACAGATTTATTTCAATATCAGTATAATTTCCATTGACAACGTGAATCTATAAATGTCCTTCTGTAGTTTGGCTGGAAGTTCTGTCCTTCCTTTTTGATGCTATCAACGATGTTATTTCTTAGTAAGCGATGGTTACTGTTTGTAACATTGGTATTTTTTGTTTGGCTTTACAATGATATCAGATTCAATCGAAACTTGAACTACAATAAAACTTCGATTTTACGGATAGCATCCATCCGTCCCACATCCTGGGTCAAACTAGCTTGATATGCCAGTAGTAAAGAATCACAGAATAAGTCCTGTAGACATAGAACTCATGAAATAATGAGCTGAAAAAAATTTGGTTTTGCCATGAGTGGGATTCGAACCCACGTCTCCAGGAAACATGCCTGTTATGCTATACCACTACTCCATCAATGGCTAAACTTTTCTCAGCTTAATGACGTCACTAAGCTGAGAAAAGGTTAGCCATTGATGGTGTAGTGGTCAGGCATGTTTCCTGGAGACGTGGGTTCGAATCCCACTCATGGCAAAACCTTTTTTTTCCCAGCTCATTATTTCATGAGTTCCATGTCTACAGGAATAAGTCCTGTGATAGCTTGATATGCTTTTGTTCAGTTAAAGTTACAATTCTCTGTAAAATTAATGATGGGCTTTCTAAAAGTTTTCTACGAGGAAGAACAGTTATCACACGAAAACTTTCTGTTGAAGACGATTGTCTGAATGATAGTGCAATATATTGAGTCACCATCAGACCCTGAAGTGCAGCCTTATTATGTACACTTTCGCGCATTTAGGGAAATTATTACAATGGAACCAGTGCTAGCATAAGACTCAAATTAGACTTGACACATTCTTGAAACCAATTGCTGCTTCTCCCAAGTCTCCCTAAACACAGTCGTGTACTAGTAAGAGGCAACAAAATGATTCTACTTCTTCACCACAACCCTCTACTACTAAGAGGCCACAAGAAGATTCTACTTCTTCACCACAACCCTCTACTACTAAGAGGCCACAAGATGATTCTACTTCTTCACAACAACCCTCTACTACTAAGAGGCCACAAGATGATTCTAGTTCCTCACCACAACCCTCTACTATTAAGAGGCAACAAGATGATTCTACTTCTTCACCACAACCTTCTACTACTAAGAGGCCACAAGATGATTCTAGTTCCTCACCACAACCATGTACTAGTAAGAGGCAACAGGAGGATTGTAGGTACTCAAGACGTGATTCGTATTTGCTGACATCGAAGTGGAATATCGGATACAGTTTCATAAAATCTTGGTAACTGACTTGTGTACCCGAGTAGATATCCATAATTTTTGCAGATAAAAGACTGTTGTAAACTCCCACATAGTCTAAAGTGTTGGGTTCAAAGTTGCACTCGAATTCTTATTCGGGAAACTGTTTGATGTCCATTCTGATCTGAATCCGTTCTAGTAACATGTGATCAAACACCATATTGTTTCTGGTTTGATTATTTAATCGGTTAGACTTTTGTGAGATAACATAAAGATGGACAGGTTTAGAGTTGTAGTAACCCGCCAACTGACATGAGAGTCAATTCGAGTATCAGATTTATACAGTTAGCACGATTCCCAAAAGATTTCACGTGGATTGCCGCTTGCTAACTGAGATTCTAGTTTTGCAAGTACTTGTAGTGATGGTTCCACTTTTGGAATAAACCAAGATACATGAGCTATTTCAAATTTATACAACGTAGCCCCAACTCTCTGAATAATGTCTTTGTCGTCACTTTTTTCCAGTTTTATAGTATGTTTTACACTGCGAAACACTTTATCCACGTCTCGGCAGAATCCAAACATCCGATTCAGTGGTAAGAATAAACTTACATTTTATTTCTATATGCTACTACTTACTCACCACAACCACATACTAGTAAGAGGCAACAACAGGATTCTAATTCCTAATTACAACCCTTTGTAGTAAGAGCCAACAGAAGGATTCAAGTTTCTCACAACTCTTTACTAGTAAGAGACAGCGGAAGTATTCTAGCTTCTCACCATAATCCTCTACCACAGAGGTCAGTAACCTTTTCAGACTTACGGACCACATTCAACTTTAATTTTTAATAACCGGGCCGCAAGCGTTTAATTAAGAGAAAATAGTGAGTGAAAAAAATACTTAAGTTATCAATTTTTATTATATCAATCTTAAAAAACACAGATTATTTAAAGTACGAGATATGAAACAAACATGAAAATGAAACTGAATGAAAAATTATTATTCCATAAAAAATATAGTTTATGCATCACAATATGTGTCTTTCTGCTTAATGTGACTTTTGTGGTTGTTTTCCCTTAGCCAAATTATCTGTGTCCACTTCGTAACCTGAGGTGCAAATTCGAATCGAAGCATGCAAATGTTCATCAGCAGTCGAGAAGAAAGTTCACTTTTTCTAAAACTAATGGCAGAAAATGCTTGTTCGCAAATGTATGTGCTTCCAAATGCGACTATCATCTTCTTTGCGAAACTGATTAATCCTTCAATTTTTTTGGTAAGCATCGATAAAATTTTTGGATATTTTCTAACGAAAATGTTTTCTTTAATGTTTCATTGTGTTGTAATTCCAAAACTTTCATCTGTAGTTGATTTGGTACATCATCAATGTCGACATTAAAAGGGTTAAAAAATAATCGCATTTCGATGCTATTTTTATGAAAATCCACAAATCTTGTTGAAAATTCCGTTTGTAAATCTTCAATAATACCAACGAAAGTTTCCTTCTCTGTTTGCCATCCAACTGCAGATACAGATTTGCAACATATAAAATGATGTAGATTTTCTTCCATCATATGTTTCTTCAACAGACATAGTTTGGCTTCAAAAGCTTTTATGTCAGAAAACAGTTCTGCTAGTAATTTACCTTGGCCCTGCAGGTTCAAATTAAGTTCATTAGGTACGTTGTAATATCTGCCATAAATGCAAGAGACATAATCCATTTTTTATCCGATAGTTGTGGGACAGTATTTTCTTGTTCCGTCATGAAAATATCTATTTCCTCACTAAATTAAAAATTCTTTTTAGAACAGTACCGCTACTTAACCATCTAACAGGTGAGTAGTAGATAACGTCTTTATACTCCGAATCTTCTTTTATCAAGAATTCTGAAATTGGCGGTGTTTCAGACCGTTGCGTCGGATGTAATTTATTGTTGATATCACGGTGTCCATAATGTCTTTCATTGATGATAAAATTTTGCAGCAAAGTGTTCCCTGATGAATGATCCAATGAAATACCATTGGATTATCATAACCTAAAATCTGTAATTCCGCAAAATTCGACCTACTACTCGCGCCAAGTTGCATGGCTGTATCACAAAGTATAGGTATAAAATTATATTTAATTTCTTATTCATATTATAAAATGTATTATTCAAATATTCAACATACGGACCACATGCTATGTAAGTATGATCAACCTTTTATGGGCCACCAGAAATGCACATGTGGGCCGCCGGTTGCCGACCCCTGCTCTACCAGTAAGAGGCAATAGGAGGATTCTAACTCTTTACAATTCCGTATTAGCAAGGGGCAACAGGGGATTCTACTTTCTCATCACAATTCTCTAGCAACAGGATGATTCTACTCCTCACCACAATAGTCTACTAATAAGAGGCAACAGGAGAAGTTAAACGTTCTCACCACAACCGTCTACTAATAAGAGGCAATAGGAAACGTTAAACGTTCTCACCGCAACTCTTAACTGCTAGAGGGTAGCAGGAGATCTCTAGCTCCAGAGCACAACCCTTTATTAATAATTGGAGCAGGAGGATTTGGCTCCTCACTATTACCTTCTACTAGAGACAACAAGAGAATTCTAGCTCCAGAACAGAACCCTCTACTAGTAGGAGACAACAAGAGAATTCTAGCTAGAAAACACAACCCTCTAATAGAAAAAGAAAAGAAAATTCCAGCTCCACAACACAACCCTCTACTAGTAAGAGACAAGTGAATTCTCGTTAAATAGTAAGGTTTATAATATTTTTCTTCCTTTCTGGCAGTTATTTTAAAAACATTTTTGCAAAATCTGTGTTAATATATTACAGTGGACCCCCGATATAACGCGCATGTCGGGCGGGAAACAACATCCGCGTTATAAGGTGAACCGCATTATACCGAGCGACACAATAAATTTCACACTGTAAGCTTTTCTTTTACTCATCATGCATACAATAATTAAACACTATTCAAAATACATGCAGGAACTCAATACATATACAATTACTCAATACGCAGTAACAATAAAATGCGATACTCACTAACGCCGCACGGACCTGTATAAACATGTTTGAATTTATCGAGAACATAGCCCGCGCTATAACCGACTGCGCGGTATAGCGAGCAGCGCTATAACGAAGGTCCACTGTATTTACTATTCTCTCCTCTTTTGAAGTTACGAAAATTAATTTAATTTCGTCAAGAAACTATTTTCTTCATTTCCCAGAATCCTAAATTTTAATCTGATGGTTTAACAAACACAAATGAATAAGAAATATGCATCCAGAACCATTTATTGCGCCACGCATTTTGTTCCTTAACTAGGTCCTAGGTGCGTTCCCGAAATTCTATGACAGGCAGTTGCAAGAAACAAACCTAAATTTTTGTTATTATGCCTATATCAAGGCCGGCTTTAACACTTTCGAGGGGCTAAGTGCAGAAAAGAAATAAACATTTTTTTGAGCATTTATTGGCATTTTCAGCCATCCCATGGCCGAGTGGTTAGCGCGCTTGGCTACTGATCTAAGGGACCTGGGTTCGAGCCCCGGGTAAGGCATGGCTGTTTGTGTCGTTTCTCTGCTGAGGTCCTGCCATCCTCTCAGACCTTCTACTATGGCATATAAACTGACAGGCTCCTGTCAGACCTCTGTAGCAAGCAGCTGCTTGAGGAGGTATTTATTTTATTTTATTTATTGGCATTTTTCCGTCTCGAAGAAATATTATACCAAAAGTTAAGGGAAGTCAAAAGTGGAGCCATGGGACCCCAAAAGTGGCCCTAAACACCAGCTCTTTAGATTGTATTGGTGTGATATCAACACATCTATCTCATGCTATACTTAAATGTCATTTTGTTCCACATGGGCAGTCATAAGTCTGAAGTCTGTAAGGGGCCGTTTAGCGCCGTATGAAGGATTTTATAATACAGAAATGACACTCTTAACTACTATACTAATGGGTTAATTAATAATCGAGATCCTTTTTAAAATCTCGTCATTTTGGCCTTTGGGGTACTGTGGCTTTCAGGTCAAATGACGAGCCACCTAATCCCTTCCGGAATGCATAAATGGCTGGCTGTTAAAAAAAAATACTCGCAGATTTTTTTGCAGGGGACCATGACTCCCGTGGCTCTCTTCTTGTGTACGGCACGGGTGTTTCATTAAGTATTGTCATACAAGTAAATTGTCCAGATATTCTCTATGTCAGCTGTTCCCAACCATTTTGGTCCAAACGAGTTGGCCAACTATTGTTTTCTAACTTCCCCTTTATGGAAATAATTTAATTTTTTTTTGTATAAACTAGTTGAAGAAATATTTACGGAATACAAAAATCTGCAAGTATTTTGATCCATGAATCTCAAAGGTTATTCCGGGGTGGGGGTGGGGGTGGCTCAGTCGGTAGCGTGCCAGGCTCGTAATCTGTAGTTCCCAGGTTCGAGTCCCAGCTGGGTCAGCGTTGAGATTTATCTCCGCAAAATTCCCCGCCCTGCCCACGGTCAGTAGGGGACACCGATGGGCTTGGAAAGGCCGCTGTTCGTCGGATGGGACATTAACCGTGGCCCCGTGTGCGGGAGAGCCACACCCTGTGCACGTTAAAGAACACGATGGATGGCCTTGACGGGAGGCTACCATCTGTCTCCCAACAGCTGTTACAGTGGGTCCCCTCCCCCAATCTTCTCTGTGCCTTCGGGGTCCATGTGAACTGGCCATTTAGCCCATGGTGTGCAAAAAAGTGCCGCTCAGAGGTAAAACAACCCAACAACCCAAAGGTTATTCTATCGAAATAAAAAAATGGATAACTATGTTAATCTAATAAATAATCTATCATTTCGTGCAAAATTATTGTTTATATGTATATATGTACGCAGTGACTTATGTAATTGGATCCTATATCTGTTGTATTCATGTAAATGAATAAATAAATAATAACTCAATAAAATACCCCGCTACTCCTTTTCCGTTAGATCACTTACCCGTTTGGTTAAGATAAATAAAAAAAATAAAAAATTTATTAATAAAAAAATGAAAAATAAATACTCCGTCAAGCAGTTGCTTGCCACAGAGGTCTGACAGGTTACATGCCGAAAACAAATATACATTTGCATTTATATTTGCGCGAATTCTGAGTCATTAAGAGATTAAATGTGTTTGCGAAATGGGAAAGAAAATAGAAATTCGTTCAATATTCCAATTAACAATAAAAATGTTAAAAAAATTTTAATTACATTGGTATTCATATTATCTATATAACAAAACCAGATCCACTCCAGTTAATACTCGTCTGCGGGACATCTCCTGTTTTGCCTAGAAAGAAACTTTTTAACTTTAATCATTTAAAACTAGAGCTGACAGATCGAGTCATATGAAGAAGCATAACTTCGTATGCAAAGAAGTTTATGTTGCATAGGTTATTTCTTCAACAGATTAAAAACTAGAAGGTCGAAAACTCCATTGGTAAGTAGTACTAATATCGAAGTTTGCTTAATAGCTTTGCAGTCATAGACAGTTGGCCGTCTATGCGCTGAACATCGATAATATTTCATCGCTGTTTATGGGCGGTGATGATATTTAATATCGTAATTTTTATGTTTCAAGAGCGAATTAGACTTGACAGTATATGGCAACTGTAATGAAAGTAAGTCTTCAACTTAATTGAACCCTTTCCATTAGGTGTCTTAAATAAACAAAACAAAAACCTTTTGCATCTTTCTTCTACTGCAGGGTACATCCTTTTTTTTTACTGTTTTTTGGTGTGGAAAAAAAAAACTTTCTTGGCTGAGGAAATGATATCGTCAAGATCGGTAATTATCTAAATGATTATGATTAACGAGTTTTATTACCAAAACAGCCGGCTCTTTTATGATCGAATTTGCGAATTATTATTGGCTGAAAGAAAACTGAAGAGAGTGTCCTGTGCATTTTGCCTCTTAATATAAACATTTAATGTACTCTTTCGTTGTAGTTTGGAGTGAGCAAAACACACCTGTGTAATCATGATCTTCTCATTCGACTGATATGGTTGAAGATGTTGCTCTCGAACCGTAATTTAGTGCGTCGTTTCGATTTTAATACCGGAATCGTTAATGATTTTCCTTGTGAGGCAGATTGGCGACGTGACCATTGTTCAAGGTAAATATAATTGGGGCCATTAAAACGAAACGATGTGTCTTTAGTCGTTTATGACTGTGCAAAATTAATGGGTGAAAGAGAGCGCTCAGGCACTTGTCAATAGAACAGATAGGATAATGTCATAACAAATACCATGTATGGCATAATAACGGTGGAACTTGAAGTAATATGGAAAGTAGAATCGGTGAAGAAAAAAAATTATTTTTCAGAAGACTCTCTTGGGAGAAATGCAGCGATTTGTATTCATCCTTGAAGAATACAAATCAATGAGTGTAATTATGAAGAGTTAATGTGTTTGAGAATAATTATGTGAAGGGCATTGTGGTCGGAGACGTTTTCATCTCTTCAGATTAACGGATAGTGATGATATAAGAAGCTTTTCCATGGCCGAGTAGTTAGCGTGCTTGGCTACTACTTAAAGGGACATGGGTTCGAGTCCCGGGTAAGACATGGATGTTTGCGATGTCTTTATGATGTCTCACCTTCTGATATGGTCAAGGGTCGGGAACTGTTTTAGGTCAAAAGCCAAATTGGCAAAAAAAAAAAAGGTAAACAAAAAATCTTTGAGAACCGCAAATTATAAATCTTTATTGTGTCAAGAGCCATAACAGAAAAAACGAAACCGCAGATTATTTTATTAACAAAAATAAAACCGTAACGTTTAATTTTAAAGTAGGTTTCTTGAAGTGTATACAATAAAACTATTGAAACGAATTATTAAAAAAACTGTAATTCATCATTGTGACTTTTTGAGTTTGAGTCTTCTCGACTAAATGAAATTCAGAGTGTATTTAGATCATTTGAATGGCATCAGTGCTTTCAAATTATCGTCTGCCAACCTACTTTGGTGCCTGTTTATAATGATAATCATTTAAAAAATTTCAGAGTTGAAAGCTGAACCACAAAGCGTCAAATTTAGAGTGCCCAGACCCTTATGAGTCTCCGGAGCCGCCATTCCCGACCCCTGTGCTATGGCGTATAAACTGAGAAGCTCCTGTCAGACCTCTGTGGCAAGCTTGAAGGAACATTTATTATTTTTATGATATTATATCTTTAGTTTCCAACTACTGGTGATGTTCCTAACATTGTATTTCTTTACCGCAATGGAAAATATTTTAATCTGATGCTTCGCAACCTTATTTACCACTCCCCCCCCCCCCAAAAAAAATACCATTGTTTTCTTTATATTTTTTTCTGAGGTGCAGGATATTTTTGGCGTCTCGTGACTTAACTTTTTTGGTGGGTCGTTTTACCTAGTTCAGGCAGTGTCCGGATGTAGGGAAATATTTTGATGCGATGCCTGTTATTGAATTGAATCGAATAGGACTGAAAAGATGTTCCATAATGCATATATTCTTTTCTTTTTCCAGTTATTCTCGAAACGCATTATTTAACACAAAAATCCAGGAAAATAAAAAAACTGAGAAAAGAGTTCTTGTCCTTTCTACTTCAATTCAGTATTTTGCCCTCTCTGTAATAATATATATATATACATTTTTCTTCTCCATTCTAGAGTATTTAAAAAAATACTATTCATAAAAAATATGTTCACTATATAGGTTTACTATTGTTTTTACTCCTTTCCGATTATAAATTTATATTTATTAATTTAAACTGAATTATTCGTAGTTAAATTATCACTTAAATAGTTGTCAATTTTGTTTACATTTAATTGCAATATTAATTGATTATATATTATTAATTTATTTTACATTGAAGTGAAAAAAGTGATATGGTAATTGAATGAATCCTAAAAAAGCTTAATGAGAGCGAGTGGTATCGAACCGGAGACCTTGGAGTTGCAAGTCGAAAACAGAGTGCTTTTGTTGAGTGGTTTTACCTCTGAGCGGCACTTTTTTGCACATCATGGGCTAAATGGCCAAGTCACATGAACCCCGAAGGCTCAGAGAAGGTTGGGGGAGGGGACCCATTGGAACAGCTGTTGGGAGACAGATGGTAGCCTCCCGTCAAAGCCATCCAGCGTGTTCTTTAATAGGCACAGAGTATGGCTCTCCCCCACATGGAGCCACAGCTTAACGTCCCATCTGACGGACGGCGGCCTTTCCAAGCCCATCGATGTCCCCTACTGACCGTGGGCAGGGCGTAGAATTTGGCGGAGATAAATCTCAACGCTGACCTAGCTGGGACTCGAACCTGGAAACTACAGATTACGAAAAAATAGAGTGCATTTAATTAAACAAAGTTGAGAGTCGCTGATGAAGGATCGTTTGAAATATATTATTAGCATTCCGTTTAAGACCAAAGGTTCAACATACTTTATATTTTCATATCTAATTTTCTTTTTAAACTGTTCATGCATAAATATATTTCCTTGGCAGAATCAAAAGTTGGCAATCCAGTTCAAGTTCAGTTGCATCTTGTCAGGAAAGGTTATGCCACATTCAAAATGAATGAGCCACTTCAAAATGGGGACCGATTTCCATTCGATGCCTAGCTTGCTTATATATCTTGAAAGTATATTCGTCGCTATTGTATTTTAGTATATACGCATTTGTGACATCGCTATAATACATAACGTTAAGATTCCGGGCTGTGGTCGTAATGGATAAATTCGTATTGTATAAAAAAAAAGTGCCGCTCAGAGGTAAAATATCCCAACGTATTGTACAAACTTAAACATAAGATGTAGGACTGATTCACAGAGTAAATGCTGTTATTGTCTACATAACACAGCAAATAATGATTAGAAAGATAATATAAAAGTGATATTATGTTGACTTAGATATGATAAATGCTAAATTTGAAATTCATTTATTATTTCTGATGATTATTTTTGGTGGGCATGTCCACCAAAAATAGTTTTAGGTGGCATAATGGACGAGTTGCCCTTGCTTGACATGACCATCATCCATCTTTATAATTTATATGATAATGCCAAAACAAACCCTTGACTATACTTTTATATCACATACTTTCACACTGAAATACAGGATGTTTAAAAAGAATATACATATTTCAAAGTGCAATATTTTATTAAATAATTAAACAGTCAAAGTGATTGTGTATCGAAAATGTGAAGAAACTATCAAAGTTGCCTTGATATGTCGTGGTGGAGTTGTGTCATATAGTAATTAGTCTCACATTCAATGTCTTAAATGCCGTCGCCCTGCCCACGGTCAGTAGGGGACACCGATGGGCTTGGAAATGCCGCCGATCGTCGGATGGGACGTTAAGCCGTGCCCCCGTGTGTGGAAGAGCCATACCCTGTGCACATTAAAGAACACGCTGGATGGCCTTGACGGGAAGCTACCATCTGTCTCCCAACAGCTGTTCCAGTGGATCTCCTCCCCCAACCTTCTCTGAACTTTCGGGGTCCATGTGACCTGGCCATTTAGCCCATGATGTGCAAAAAAGTGCCGCTCAGAGGTAAAACAACCCAACCCAACCTTAAATCCCGCATTTCCAAATCACTCAATTGGTGGAAGTGATTGATTTTGTGCCCCCCCCCCCCCCGACATATCTCGATTTTACACCACTGAACTTCTTTTTTCAGAAATATATTAAAAAACATCATTTATTTCGAAAAAATTCGTAATTTACAGCATTTATTTGGAAAAAATTCGTAATTTACAGCATTTATTTAAAAAAAGGGATCACTGCAGCTCTTAAAGTGTTACACCAAACATACTGAGTAGAGTATGGACGAAAACTGACATCACGACACCAATAGAGCCACGTACAGAAATAATACTTTTGCTATTTAATTATTTAATAAAATATAAGATTTTAAAATATGGACATTCATTTGTAATGATTCTGTACAGTTTGCGCCATTACTACCTGGAGAACCGCATTTATTGAAGGGGACATTTCAAGAGACTTCAATCACTAAACTTTGTCGAGCTGGGAAAGCAAAAGAGAAATATTCTGTGAAAAAGTGAACAACACATGGAGTGAAGCGGAGAGCAGGAAATCTCCCTTGGATGCAGCGCAGAAGTTATTCCAAAGATGAGAGATGACGACAGATATGGCACCCAATCTACACAGTGTATATTGTATTACCGGACCCGCTAGGCCAGATAATGGATTACATCGGCACGCCACGCGTCAGTCACGTGTTGGATGGGCACGTGACAGCTCCATTTTCCCGCGTGCCAGATGGCGGACCGACTGTTTGACAGGACAGCGAACGGAAGAAAATTCTGAATGGAGGTTTGCGATATTAAGTGAACAGAGTAAGATTTATTTTTACGGGGAATTCGAAGAGAGTAAAATATGTATTTTTGCACTGATTTGGAATTTTACATAAATTGCTCTCAAGACAACAGAGATTGCATTCTACATTGGGATTGAGAATTTTGAAAAAACTTACCATTCCTAGAGGACGAGTTGGGTTGGGTTGTTTTACTTCTGAGCGGCACTTTTTTGCACACCATGGGCTAAATGGCCAGGTCACAAAGACCCTGAAAGCTCAGAGAAGGTTGGGGGAGGGGACCCACTGGAACAGCTGTTGGGAGACAGATGGTAGCCTCCCGTCAAGGCTATCCAGCGTGTCCTTTAACGTGCACAGGGTATGGCTCTCCCGCACACGGGGCCACGACTTACGTCCCATCCTACGGATGGCGGCGTTTCCAAGCCCATCGGTGTCCCCTACTGACCGTGGGCAGGGTGGGGAATTTTGCAGCCTCGAGGACGAGAAGCAAAGAATTTAACCCTCATAAAAAATCTGATCAACGTACAACATTGTTGTCAGGCTAGAGGCATTTTTAGATTTTTTTTTTGTTCAGGCTGTGTATATTTATTTTGGATGTCGCCAAAATAGTCATATGCTACGGGGAGGCCCTCTGTCCCGACATCTGGAAAGTTAATTGCAGTAGCAGTGTACAGGGAACGGCTAGCGTCCGCTGGCAAGTGACCCGGGTCCCTGAGGGCTAACGGACGCCCAGATGGTGAGGCATAGAAAAGAAAGGAAGAAAGGGTTTGGCAACGATGAGGGAAGAGCCGGTCGAGTCTCGGAAGGAGACGGATGAGAATTGGTAAAGCGGGAAATGCCGACTGGTAATAGCGGCATTGGCTCTGTAAATACAGCTGAACAGGCATAGTAAGCTGGTGTTGTTGTAATCCATGTAATTGAGCATATGTCCTCGTCCAGCAAGTACGTTGGAAGGTTAAATAAATCTTTGTTATTTTTAAGTAAAGCCTGAAGTTGGACTAATTTATTGGGGAGGAGCCTCAGTATCGAGTCTCTGCAATTGTGAATAAACCGTTTGATTCTATCCGAAAGACTCTTTCACCCGTCGCGTATAGCGATCGAACCGAGGGACCGACAAACGAAGAGTTAACATCACAAAGTGGCGCAGCCGCCAGTACGCAACAGCGGTGAAAGTAGCGACGAAGGTGACGGAAGAGTTCCGACATCCATTGTGAGCTGACCAGAGCAAGGCTGATACTGCCAAGAGTGTCCTGCGGTGTGCTTCAGGCGATAGAGTAGCTGTGAAGGTACCTGAAGAATCGTGCATCACGTTCGAACTGTGGAAAAAGCTGTGAAGGTGACGGAAAAGTTCAACATCCACTGGGAGCTGACCGACGCAAGGCTGATACTGCCAAGAGTGTTCCGGCTGTGTGCTTCAGGTATCAGACTGACGAGGCGGTTCGTTCCTGTCATCGCATCGGAGGTAAGTATCCTCTTACTCTAGGGGCTAGTAGTTAGATACGGCAGAGGCCTGTACGAGCTAAAATGGAGCTTAGGAGCGGTCGCGATAGGGAAAGGGATGAGTTAAGACGAGGCTTCACAGAGAGGGATAGCGCGCAGGGTGGTTATTCAGGGAATGATCTGGGAGGCGAGGAGGTGACAATAGACAGAGAGTCTGATGCTGCGATAGACATGAGAGGGTTGAGGGTTTATGACGATGACAACGATGCGGATATGCTGCAGAGCGGGACCAGAAAGCAGAGAGCTAAAGAAAGGATTGGATATGATTTTGAATTAGAGAGGATGAGGTTAGAGATGCAACTGAGAAGGGAAGAGAGAGAGGCAGCAGAAAGGGGAAAGGAGAGAGAGGCAGCAGAAAGGGAAAAGGAGAGAGAGGCAGCAGAAAGGGAAAAGGAGAGAGAGGCGGCAGAAAGAGAAAGAGAAAAGGAGAGAGAGCATGAGTATAGAATGCTGGAACTGCAAATGAGGAATGCAAACGAGGAGAGGGGTGATGTGCGAACGGTGGCAGTTTCTAGTAATCCAGCAGATGCGCGGCTGGCTAATTATATAAAATTATTGGGAAATATGTTAGCTGGAAGCCCTAAAAACCCAGAAGAAGTGATAAATCTCTTTGAGACAGCGGAAAGGGGATTTAAGATATATGAAGTACCAGAGGTGTTTCAAGGCAAAGTCATCATTTCTTTTTTAGATGGTAATTATGCAAATCACGTTTTTCGAAAATTAAGTGCAGAGGATTTTGTTTATTATAAGAAAGTTAAAGAGGCCGTATTAAAAGAGTTTAAGCTCACTCCCTCTGCGTACAAGAGAAAGTTTGAAACTATCGCGAAAGATCCGAATGAGTCATATAATCAGTTAGCCTCGAGGCTCAGAAATAGCTGGGATTACTACGTCTGCAGTAGGAAGGTGACAAATTTTGAGGAGCTTATGGACCTGATAGTGTCGGATAAATTACGTGATAGCCTTCCTCAAGACACCCATGCTTACGTAGTACAGAAAGAGGCAGAGTCATGGGCAAAAGCAGACGAAATAGCCACGTGGGCAGAAATCCATCTAGCCAGTGTAAACGGAACGGAAGAGGTCCTAACTTTTAAAGAGGTAAGGCATAGACATTATGCAGAACGTGTTGTTTCCCCCCAGCAGAGGATAGACTCAGAGAGAAATTATTCGAGCAGAAGGTATCAATCGGCAGTTAAGTTAGCTGAATATAGAAATGTCCCAAAAGTAAGGAGGTGCCATAAATGTAGATCTGACGAACATTTGATGAAAGATTGCCCACTGAGAACTGGGGACCGTGAGAACCGAACTCAGGTGTACCAAGTTAGCACCTTGGATCAGAATTCTAAAGATGTTTGTGAGGCAACAATAGGAAGGGTTACGACACATACAAAGCCAAGTCCAAGCAGTCGAGTAATGGGACAGGGAGAGATACGTATCCCAGTAGATTATGAAGAGGTTCGAGTCAGATGTGGCGACCAGACAGCTAGAGCAGTCGTGGATTCGGGGGCAGAACTGACAGTAATCAGAAAGGGGATGCTGAAAGAAGAAAAGCACCCGGTAAAAGACCATCTGTTGTTGCATGGGCCGTTTGGTGATGCCATAAGGGCAGAGGTAAAAGAGCTGCCTTTAAGTTTGATTGATTGTACAGACAATAGCACTGTGAGTGGCGGAGAAATTAAAGTGCTATGCGCAGTAGTAGCAAAGCTGCGGAAGGAGGTACTTCTGAGTGTGGAAGCATATGGTAAGTTAATTAGAAAGAAGGAGAGAAGGCCTGTAACTGGTAACCTCAGGAGGAAAATCCACGAGCCGTGGGCCAATAGAGGAAGCTACTATGAAAGAGGTAGAGAAATTCCAGTTAGTAACAGGGAAATATATGCTCCATGGAGACCGTCCAATCAGCGCCATCCTATCTCCCAGCCCAAACATGTGCAGCGATCTGTCAGACTCGATGTCTACGATGATCAAAATTATTTAGGGGAGGGAGCGAACATGGCAATTGGAGGTAACAATGGGTCAGGCCGACGCCAATGTCAACGACTTTCAGCCTGTAGAGTCTGAGGGTACGTACGGGAAGGTGATATCTAAGTAGTCACGAAAGGCGTGCATAGCCTTTCACATGGGATGTCACCTGTGGACGAATGAACACCGCCGGTACGGCATACCTTCGTCAAAGACAGTTGTTAGTGAGATAATTAATTTATAAACTGTGTACTCTTGGACAGCTACTTCAGTCACCAGGTTTTTTTTTTGTTTGAAGCAAAAGACAATATTTAGACTCAGTCACCGGAAGTGTACCTAGAAGTTATTTTATATGTAAGTGTAGTGTACATAGATGTGTAAAAGATGTGCCAATTCGCAGAGAATTTATAGAATTCATGAAGCAACTTAGAACTCTGTATTTTGTGGCATTGAACTCTAGGATTAATGCGAAAATGAACTCTGATTTTCAGCATTCAACTTGACTTTTTAGTCAGCAGTTAACAGGACTAACTACTGACTTCTGGCAGGGAGGTGTCAGGCTAGAGGCATTTTTAGATTTTTTTTTTTGTTCAGGCTGTGTATATTTATTTTGGATGTCGCCAAAATAGTCATATGCTACGGGGAGGCCCTCTGTCCCGACATCTGGAAAGTTAATTGCAGTAGCAGTGTACAGGGAACGGCTAGCGTCCGCTGGCAAGTGACCCGGGTCCCTGAGGGCTAACGGACGCCCAGATGGTGAGGCATAGAAAAGAAAGGAAGAAAGGGTTTGGCAACGATGAGGGAAGAGCCGGTCGAGTCTCGGAAGGAGACGGATGAGAATTGGTAAAGCGGGAAATGCCGACTGGTAATAGCGGCATTGGCTCTGTAAATACAGCTGAACAGGCATAGTAAGCTGGTGTTGTTGTAATCCATGTAATTGAGCATATGTCCTCGTCCAGCAAGTACGTTGGAAGGTTAAATAAATCTTTGTTATTTTTAAGTAAAGCCTGAAGTTGGACTAATTTATTGGGGAGGAGCCTCAGTATCGAGTCTCTGCAATTGTGAATAAACCGTTTGATTCTATCCGAAAGACTCTTTCACCCGTCGCGTATAGCGATCGAACCGAGGGACCGACAAACGAAGAGTTAACATCACAATTGTGGTCAATAGTCAATGAATGCAACGCGTATAATACCAATTAACACAAAGGGAAGAAACCACCAACACAATTAGAGCGCCCCAATGGCGTAACAACAGGATGTCATAAGTTGAAAACTGCCACTGGCCAAGGGCATCTGGGAAGGGGGCTTCTGGAAATTATTATGATTATGTGCTAATACTGATATTCTATGTATATTTTAATAGATTACTACACTTCATCTGTAGCTTTAATTCCAATAATTTTATTATTAAATAATTAATTTAATTATTTAATAAGCATCTATTTCTTTAAACGAAAACAAAAAGTGAATTTGATGAAAAAACAAAGGTTTCAGGTTTCTTAAACAACAAAGTAGTGAAGGTAGGGAGGCCATACGCTTTGTCCACGGGCTCTTTCACTTCTAGTTACGCCACTGGGGCACCTATCAACTAAATAAATAATAAATAAATACCTCCTCAAGCAGCTGCTTGCCACAGAGGTCTGACAGGAGCCTGTCAGTTTATATGCCATAGTAAAAGGTCTGTGAGGATGGCAGGACCTCAGCAGAAAAACGACACATACATCCATGCCTTACCCGGGGCTCGAACCCAGGTCCCTTAGATCAGTAGCCAAGCGCGCTAACCACTGGGCCACGGGAAGCAATGTGAAAAATTATCAATAAGTGCATTTGAGAAAGCACCAACAACACAATATGAGTAACTACAAAGTAACACAATGTGAGTACTACCAACTAACAATGAACAGTCACACATTATCACCAAGTGAGAACCACCAACATAATGAGAGCAGCAGGGGCGGCTCCTCATTAGGGGCTAGAGGGGCCAGGCCCCACCAAATTTTCTGTAATATATCATGCATTTAATTAATGTAGCATGCTGATATATGTATATGTACTGAAATATCAAATTTTGAATTAAAATAAATAATGAAAATAATAATCTACATGAATGTTTCCTACGGCATCTGCCTTTTTTTTCCACTCAATAAACATTTATAATTAAATAAATACCCCCTCAAGCAGCTGCTTGCCACAGAGGTCTGACAGTTTATATGCCACAGTAGAAGGTCTGAGAGGATGGCAGGACCTCAGCAGAAAAACGACATATACATCCATGCCTTACCCGGGGCTCGAACCCAGGTCCCTTAGATCAGTAGCCAAGCGAGCTAACCACTCGGTCATGGGACGGCAATAAACATTTAGTGAAGTAATATACTCGAAATTGCCTTGCATCGCTCTAATTATAAGCGCATGATATTAAGGGGCAAGCTTCAGATGCGCCCAGAAATTTCCATCATTTACCATGCCAGTGTCAATCATTTGCCCTGGGGCGGCGGTGGCTCAGTTGGTAGTGGGCCAGGCTTGTAATCTGTAGTTCTCAGGTTCGAGTCCCAGCTGGGCCAACGTTGAGATTTATCTCCACAAAACAAAACTCCTCGCCCTGCCCACGGTCAGTAGGGGACACCGATGGGCTTGGAAAGGCCGCCATCCGTCGGATGGGACGTTAAACCGTGGCCCGTGTGCGGGAGAGCCATACCCTGTGCACGTTAAAGAACATGCTGGATGACCTTGACGGGAGGCTACCATCTGTCTCCCAACATCTGTTCCATTCGGATATTTCGGTTAATGCCAAATTATTAAATAAGCAATGAATATAATGGTTTTATTAATAGCTATTACCTGAAATGTTAATACCTAATATCCCGTGATTGAATCATAATCACTAAACTCTCGGTGTTCATTTAAACTACACACAATACCGATCAATAATTATTAAAAAAGAGCTTAATTAACAGTACATATTACTTTAGATAGCTTTTGTTGGGAAGCCATATTTGGAGTGACTCCTTCACACCGTATTGTCCCTGTTAAAATAACATCAAATTCTTTATTGCATGCTAATACTGTCAACTGAGCCGGTAATATGCGCATTACTGTAAACTAATAAAATTAACTACATATAATTTTACAGATAATAAAATGTTACAGTTCAACTTTCTGAAAATATTAATGAAATAAGAAATCTTCGCTTCAACAGACATCAACTAAAAATTTTATATCGGCTCAGAACAAACACAATTCTATCTAATTTCACTAAATTTAAACTTAAACTTACAAATTCCCCTAATTGTACAATTTGCCATTCTCGAGAAACAGTTCACCACATTCTTTTAAACTGTAAAAAATATAATTCTCAAAGAAAAATATTGGTATTAATAATTTTGAAACTAATTTAATTTTAAAATGCACACCTACAGATTTAAATATTAAAACTCTCTCATACTTATTTGAATTCCTACAATCCACACCCCTGTGGTTCCAATTATAAAAAAAAAATAAAAAAAACATATAAAAAGAATAAATCTGGAAAAAAAAGAGAGCAAAAAAAAACCTTTTTAGAATTTTTTTTAATTATTAATTTTATCTTTTTTTTAGGAGAAGAAAACTTCTCTTTCACCTTTTTAATTCTCAAAAATATTGCTTGCGTAAGCCTGTAAAGGACCACTCAATTTCTACGTAACGTTATTCAATTCAAGCCGAGGAGAGATGCAGTCATAACTCCAAAAGAGGAAATGGCGTTGCAATCGTTATCCTTTTGCTGTCTGAGAATTCAATACGATATAGGGTCAGCTCCTAATCTGAATTTCAGGAATGCATTAGAAGTTTAATGCGAATTTACTGTGCAGGAAATAAACGCTAATTACTGAGTTACGTAATAAACGATTCTAAATATTCATATTAGATTGGTTGGTATATTATCAATAATAAGACGGTTCCGACTTCAATTGCCGAAAAGATTTCATTACTATTTATCGAATGCTTTATTTATAACAGACTGAATGACACTTGTTGAACAAATTCCTTTGGATATTTCGGTATGTACTGATATATATAATAAGCTTATGTTAAAGCGATCATTTTTTATGAAGAGTATTTTTTCTCCTCATTCATGCACAAGGATTCAAACAGGTCGAATGCTACATTTCCTCAGTAATTGTAGCAGCGGTAAAATGCAGTAAAATAATTTAAATAACCTAATATAACTAATATATACATTATTTAACTAATATGACATTTAAAATATTTTAACTTGCTTGCTTGTTTCAACGTTACATCATTCTGGGTGTTCTTCCTCAGGCTTACCCAAAAAATATTTAACTGAAGACAATTTTGTAATACAGTAGACTCTCTCTTATCCGGTCTCGTCTCAACCGGCCTTCACTTTAACCAGTCGTTCCAAGAAGCGGAATCAAGTCGCCGCTTGTTTTGTTTATTTACTTCAGTTCCAAGAAGCGGAAGCAAGTCGCCGCGTGTTTTGTTTATAGTACAGTACATATTTGCTTCAGGTCCTCTTTGTGAATACTACAATGTAAAGTGTACTGTGCGTACACAGGAGTATGTGTTGTGATCTATTAATTATTGAGTGGTACAAAATGAGTGGGTGCAAACGTAAGCATAATGTCGTTACTAGGGAGATGAAATTAAAAGCGCTAGAACGTATTGACAGAGGTCATCCAGTAAAGCATATTTGTGATGAACTAGGTGTTGGTAAAAGCATGGTAAATGACTGTAGAAGGAATAGAAAATCTTTACAAGATTTTTGCACTGAAGTCGAGTCTGAAGAAACGCTTTCTTCTCAGTGCACTCTTAAAAAGCTGAAAAATGAAATTGTCGATGATGCACTTCTGTTCAATGCAAGAGCGTGGAAAAAGAACGCCAATCAGTGGGCCAATCTTCAATGAAAAAGCATTAATCCTTCATTCTAAAATCGATAATGGGGGAGATTTTTCAGAAAGCGAAGGATGGCTTTCTCGCTGGAAAAAACGGCATGGTGTTCCATTACCTTGGCGTTTGTGGTGTGAAATTGTCAGCTGATTCTTTAGCAGCAAAGAAATTTTCAGAAAAACTTTTAGTGCTTACTGAAGAAGAAGGTCTATGAGCAGAACAAATCTACAATGCAGATGAGACTGTGTTAAATATCAAACTTCTTCCTATGAAAACGTTTGTGACAGCGCAAGGTACCTCAGCATCAGGATTTAAAACAGACAAAGAAAGAATCACTGTGGCTGTGTGTACAAATGCTGCAGGTACGCACAAACTTCCTCTTTTTGTAATTGGGAAATGAGCAAAACCCCGAGCATTCAAGCATTTAAATTTAGCTGCTCTACCAGTTTACTACATAGCTCAAAAATCTGCTTGGATAGACTCGTATTTGTTTAAAGAGTGGTTCTTTATAGAATATATTCTAAAAGTAAAAAAAACCCCTTGACAAATCCTAAAATGCTTGCAAAGGTACTACTAATTCTCGACAATGCCCTAACACATCCAAGCGAACTCATTTCTGAAAACATAAAAGCCATGTTTTTGCTACCTGATACAACATCTTTAGAGCAATCAATGGATCAAAGCGTGCTTGTAAGTTTAAAAAGGCGATATAGGAGAAAGCTTCTTTCAGAAATTCTACATCGAATCGAAAATGACGGAATAGGACTTTTAAATGCTTTGAAAACAATAAATATCAAGGATGTGATCTGCATGTTGGCAAGAGCTTTTGAAGAAAGGCCTCGTACAACGTTTGTGAAGTCATGGAGAAAACTTTGGCCCAAAGTAGAAAACTGTGTAGAAAGTACCAAAGACGACAAC
Source organism: Ryuthela nishihirai (assembly GCA_038380435.1). NCBI lineage: Eukaryota > Metazoa > Arthropoda > Arachnida > Araneae > Heptathelidae > Ryuthela > Ryuthela nishihirai. Next base: position 37,836,354 of record JAWZYU010000014.1, read on the forward strand.
ACGAAAGTATCGAATGATCCTGCGCCTGCCGAAGATGTGACGGATAATGACAATATTTCGTTGCTTAATGACTTTAAACTGCTGCCTGGGTGTGACACACTTGAAGAAGACGACATTGAAAAATGGTTAAAAGGGGATGAACAGTTGGAAACGTAGATCAAGAAGTACTGTTATGAGTTAACATTATTTATGGAATGAAGAAAATTCTTATAACGAATTTCGTTTTTGCGGTAGAATACCATTAATTTGATGCGTAGTCTACCTATCTGTGTGTTGTTTGGGAGTTGATGTAGGCGAATGGATATGTGCAGCTAATAGAATTCTGTAAATTTGTATTCGTTGTTGGTAATGACAAGATCATTTATGCGACAAAACTGTTTATTCCTAAAGTCGTTAATAAGGCTTAGGTCATTGGATTATTTAGTTTCGGTTGTTTTCTTAATTGCGGAAAGGAAGTGTCTTATTAACGATTTCGCATAGTTTTTACTAGTTGCCTCTAATTGGATTATTCTGATATGATGTTGTCGCAAGGCAGTTACTTCAGCACTAGAAAAAACAAAACAACACCAAGACTAAATCAATGAATCTAGACTTTATTAACGATTTTCTGGAATAAACTATAAAAAAATAATAAATAAATACCCCCTCAAGCAGCTGCTTGCTACAGAGGTCTGACAGGAGCCTGTCAGTTTATATGCCAAAGTAGAAGATCTGAGAGGATGGCAGGACCTCAGCAGAAAAACGACACATACATCCATGCCTTACTGGGGCTCGAACCCATGTCCCTTAGATCAGTAGCCAAGCTCGCTAACCATTCGGCCATAGCAGCGAGTAAATGCTTTTTTAAGTCATTACAGACGATTAATGTAATTTTATAGACTATCATTAGTAATATTACTAACTCAAGCAACTGTATAACACCGTCTCGGTGGCTCAGTAGTAGTGTCGTTTTCGCTTAGGGTGACATTATACCTGCAGGTGTTCGGGTTCGACTTCCGGAATGGCATGGTCATTTGTTCTGTCATATATGTTGTGATTGTTCCTCACCAACTGGTTCAATCCTAGATAAGTAAAAAAAAAAATCGCTGATATCACATTAGGACATAAATGTGGACTCTTAGACCCATTGAATAAAACGAAATCCAATCCTGTACGAATTATACCATACACCTACACCAACTCAAATCCCAAGCAGCAGTGTTTGCGTTTGGTTTCTTTAAATTTGAGCGTTATATTTAAAACAGGTTTATTTTCAAAACAACAAAATGATTTCGACAAAAACTAGTTGATTGGAGTAGCAAACACTTGCACAAGAGAACAAATCCAGATTTAATGATCTCCTTTGTGTAGAAGCTCTCTAATATTAACAACAAATTTCCCAATGAAATTCAATAGATCCCGTAAATGCCTCCTCCTAATTAAGTAAGTATAAAAATAATTTTAAATTCGAATCCTGTTCCGTTATACGCAAAGTCTTGAATTTTTAACCCAACAAGAGGTGAGAAATTTATTAGGAATGCACTCAGGGCCGTAGTAAAGCAGGGGCGAGAGGGAATGTGTTCCAGGCGGAAATCAAGCCTAAGGCGCAATTTTTAATTATTACGTAGTTAATTTTCATTACTATGCGCAAAGAAATACACTTATCTGATAGATTGCAAAATAACTCACTGGGGGTGAGCATCTACCCTTGCTTGTCATGGGGGTACGGTCCTGATTACTCGTAATTTGTTTCTAATTATTTTTAAATTAAATTTTTAATAATATGGTACCTGCTGGCTTCCTACAGAGGTCTGACAGGAGCCTATCAGATTATACGTCATAGTAGAAGGTCTGTGAGGAACGCGAGACCTCAGCATAAAAACAATACAAACATCCGTGCCTTACCCGGGCTCGAATCTTCGATCCCTTTAATCAATAGCCAAGCACGCTAACCACTCGGCCACACTGAGTAAAAAAAATATTTCGCGTTTTCCGCTTCTGAATATACATATCTGTGCGTAAAATTTTATTCCTTTTATATGTTAAACCTTTCTAAGACAATAGATGTTCCTATTTATTACCGAGGACAGCTTGGCGGTTAGCGGATAAAATCGCAGTTCAGGCTCACTTGGGACTCGAACCTGGAAATATGAGATTCAGTGCTTGGCCCACTACCAGCTGAACATTCACTGTTCCCGCATAGTTCGTTTCGCTGTATAAATATATGCTAGACCCACCTGTTTAGAGGCTCACGATGTTACTGGAAGCACCCATCAGCTAAAACAATGTGAGCAACCGCTAACCGACACAAGACGAGCAACTACCAACAACGTGAGCAACCATCAACTAACGAAGTGTGAACAAGCAGACCCTTTTGATGTGTTACTGACCGCATGACAAAGAATCCCAGTTGCGTTATAACGGACAACACACTACATTAATGGAAACGCAATGGTAATTTTTTAACTGTGCAATAACAATTACAGCCTAAGCAAGGTTCTGTTTGCATCGGTCCATCAACTGAGCCTCGGTAGTTTAATAGAGAGCCAATGATCCTCACGCCGTTTAAAAAACGAATTCTATTAGAACCAATATCGCTTGACAATAGCAATCTATTGCTTTTCTGTCTATAAAGCACTATAGAGACAACTCGTTTATTCCTCTGCGACTAAAGCACTCGGTCATGGACCAAATGACTCATTACTTCCCTCAACTAGCTGTGCATATAATGCTTCCCAGAAAATTAGTCAAATGGAGATCTTTGGCTTTTCCTCCGCCCCAAATCCTCATTGATTCCTCTCGTTCCCTCCGCCATCAATACTCCATTACTCGTGATTTACTTGTTGGCAGTGCGGCAAAGCAGATATTGTTCCACGGGGAGTCACTACGGCAGCCATCTTGGATGGATTTGGCATCGGGGAAGGCAACCCGCTACGGCCGACACGCGCACGCTGCGTTGCCTGGCCACAAGGGGCGCACGTGACTACGTAATTAGCTCTAACTTCCCATTTGCGTTTGCCACACTCTGGATGTTGCATCGCCCGGTGTCGGAGAAATGTTATTTAATAGTGCTTCGGAAGCTGTGGGTGAGAACTGGCATTTAAACATTTGCTGATGGTTGAAGCCATTAAGGGGTCGCGTATCGTCTTGCATGTGGATAGATATATAAATCTCGAAGCTCAGATGAAGATGTAAAACGATTTAAATCAGTTTACTGCTCAATGTGTATCTGTGGGTAAATCTGATCAACTATCCATCATCTGTAGGAATAGAAATGCTTCAATACATTGGAATAGATTTAGAATATTTAACCGGGCGTTTCTCTAGTTGGAGCAGGAGTGGTTCAGTCTGTAGCGCGCCAGGCTCGCAATATGCAGTTTTCAGGTTCGAGTCCCAGCTGGGTCAGCGTTGAGATTTATCTCCGCAAAATTCCCCGCCTTGCCCGGGTCAGTAGGGGACACCGATGGGCTTGAAAACGTGGCCGTCCGTCGGATGGGACGTTAAGCCGTGGCCCCGTGTGCGGGAGAGCTATACCCTGTGCACGTTAAAGAACACGCTGGATGGCCTTGACGGAAGGCTACCATCTATCTCCCAACAGCTGTTCCAGTGGGTCCCCTCCCCCAAACTTCTCTGAGCCTTCGGGGTCCATGTGACCTGGCCATTTAGCCCATGGTGTGCAAAAAAGTGCCGCTCAGAGGTAAAACAACCCAACCCAAGTTTCTCAACCTAGTTTTAATTTCGACATACGGAGTAATGCATACATGTATTTGTAAAAAGTGTTGAAATCACAGATATGTTGCATAAATAAAAAGAAACAGTTGTAATTAGCTGGGTGGGATCTGAACCCATTTGACAATTTTTCCTTTATATTTATTCAAAAAGTGTTTGACAAATTTTTTCTTAAAAAAATTGTATTTACTCTTGTTTTTAAAATCTTCCTCGGCCTTAGGTGAGAAAACAGACACTTTGAAAGACATTTGTCTTCGGATGGGCCTTAAGTATAAGTTTGTCCTCAGACACCTTAGCTCAAACTTTTCGATATCATGGACCCTCTAATAGTGTTATCCTCATATCAACTTAAAACAGATTCAAATTAAATAATGCTTTAACTGTTTTAATCCTTATACCATATTTACAAAATGCTTACTATTTGCTACAATGTTTTTTTTTTTTACCTCAATGGTTTAAATAGCAGATTTTTCTGATGGAACAATAGGAAGTCAAATATATTAGTCTCTTGGATCCCTAGGAGATTCTAGGAGATCGTGTGCTTGACAACCACTGATCTAAGTCGTGATGATCTAGATTATTTAGATGGAAGACTTGCTTCAAGAACCCTGTTCTGGGGTCCTTGTAACATCGTCGTTTATCCCATTTTTAGCAAATAAAGAGCTATTCAGAGTTGAAAACTACCACTATTTTTAACAGAATTTGGACGGATATTTTTTTGTGCATTCTTTTTGATTAACCGGTTTATACTCTCATGAATGAACGTTAGAGTCTGTAAATTATTACTTATGATTGTACGTTAGTGGCTGTAAACTATTACTTATGAATGTACGTTAGTGGCTGTAAACTATTACTTATGATTGTAATTTAGTGGCTGTAAACTATTACTTATGAATGTAATTTAGTGGCTGTAAACTGTTAGTTATGAATGTACGTGTCTATAAATTATTACTTATGAATGTACGTGTCTATAAACTATTACTTATGAATGTACGTTAGTGTATTACTTATAAATGTATGTTAATTGTACACTCTTTATATTCCTTCCCAAATGTAGAAAGGTTTCTACATTTTTCTATTTGTAGTAAAATATGATATGTAGTAAAGGGATAAAAAGAATTCAACAAAATTATCAAAGAATTTCGGTGTTATTCTATAGAAAAGTGAAATCCGGAGCTCCGTAAACTCTAAAACAACCATTTTATGGGAAAATATATCGAAAATAAATTAAATTTGTTAAACGAAGCTATCTAAAATTCTAAATATACACTTCTTTCAATAAACCGTTCGATATCGCATTTAATATTCAAGTTTTATTTAATTCTGAATTTAATCGTAACGACTACCAAAGCTGGCTGATAAATATTTCAGCCTTTATAACTCTTTAATTCTGAGCAAATGATGAAAGCAAAAATGAGGTACATTTTATTTAGATCTTTGTCTTCAATCTCACTTTTTTCAGAAAAAAAAAAATCTAAATTTAAAATTTACGGAGTCCCGAATTTGGATTCTCACTGACGTAATATGAAATTATCTAGTTATCCAGTAGCACTCTGTAGATCGAAACCACCTAAAAGTGTGAATAATTAACTTTTTAAATCAATGCATTTTAAATGTTGAGATATCAGGTTACTTCAGCCGTTAGACCTCCTGTTCTAGAAAGTCGTGGCTGCTTCATTTACAAAACAACGGTTCGTTTTCAGATCTTCACTTTCAAAAATGCCAAAGATAAATCATTTCCCACTGTTTTAATGGAACATAATATTTTAAAAATGGTTGAAATACTGTCTGGAGCTCACAGATCTCTGCTGCATCCGATGATAACTGCACGGTGGGCGTATTTTTCCTACATGACGAATGGAAGCCCGTCCCACTCGCAATTAGTCTCGGCCCTCTTAAGTAGCGATAAAACTTCTGTGATCTTATCTCTGACCATTGGCACTGCTGGATTCGGTGAAATTTGGTCAAGCTTGAGGGATTACAATTGTTGTTTCATTTTGCAATTTATTTTTGTATTCATATATTATCTTGTGTCCATTGTACGTAAATTGCATGGGAGGACCTTATCTGTTTTACAGTCAGACAATCCCAACCCTCCTTTTCATTATTCAGCTTAATTTATATTCCAGATTGTTGTTATTAGTTCTGACTGAGCTGATATTACAGACATTAAGTTATCCTTTCTAAAGTTTTCTCTTTCTTGCAAAAATGTGATTTTTTACAGACGTACAGGTTAGTACGCTTGGCTACTGATCTAAGGGACTTGGGTTCGAGCCCCAGATTAGGCATGGATGTGTGTGTCGTTTTTCTGATGAAGTCCTGCCATCCTCTCAGATCTCCTACTGTGGCATATAAACTGACAGGCTCCTGTCAGACCTCTGTGGCAAACAGCTGCTTGAGGGGGTATTTATTTTTATTTATTCACAGAATATTTCTTAAATACAATTTAAAACAGCAGTGACTCTTCCAGAGGACGACGTTCAGCTACTATCAAAGAACATTTTTCCTCAACGTATAATTCCTTTCAATATCTGTGAAAAAAATATTAATGGACGAAAACTTACCTATATAAGTTTTCATTCATTAATATTTAAAGTTTTGTTGGTGTTATTATAATGAAGTCTCAATATTTCAGTACCTATTAGTGAAAAGACAAGGAAATCAATGAGGAATGAGACTGCAGTTTACATTTATGAACTGTTCGTCACGTATCTCTGAATTTTGTCATCGATACTCTGCATATGGGACAAGCAGATATTCAGTCTGTGGTGTAACTGATAGAGGGGGGGGGGGGTACGATATTTTCCCCATATTCATTCTGAACGCTTGAATAACATTTATTTTAAAAATTGAGTTCTTTATTCCAAGCATATAACTTCCTAGCGAAAATAAGCATACACCACCCCACAAATTTACAAATTTCTAAAATGAATATTGTAATGTTATGGAAAATAAATTAGCTTTGTATTAAATAGGCAAGTGCGAAAAAAATACACCTGTGTTCCTCCCGGACTCGAACTCGGAGATCTCCAGGTAATGGCCAGTTGCTCTACCATTTGAGCAAAGGATGGGGAGGTAATTCACAATTGCTTAAGAAAGGTTACGCTGGTTGTGCTGTATAGCCTTTTACCATGTGATTCTTAGTGTCGGGGAACTCATGCGCCATTTATGCTGAAGAACGAGCTTTTATAACGACATTCGGTTATTGTGATGCTCAACGTCGATGCTCTGGATGGAAATAACATCTTCGCCGTAGGTCGGTAACCAATTTGATAGGAAGGAATGAAGCTCACTGCAGTGTTATTCATTTGTAGTAATTAAGCAAGGGTGAAAAAATCCACCCGTTTGCATCCCGGACTAACTCTGGATCTCCTGGTGACGCGCCAGTTGCTCTACCATTTGAGCTAAGGAGGGTGAAAATCACACCTAAATTACTGCAAAGGAATAGCACTGTAGTGAGCTTCTTTCCTTCCTGTCAAATCAGTTTTGTATTTTGATACCCTCCTCACTTTCCACCATACATAGAAATTTGAAAATCTACCTTAAATGGTTTCGCGAATTCTCCAAGAAGTTAGTATAGTTCTCTTTAGTGCTTTTCTAAAATCACTGCTTTTCTTCTGGATCTCGCTTTTGGTCAGTTCAAACTGTAGCGTACAAAGAAGAACAAATGTCATCAGGAGATCGTGGGTTCGGATCACACTTGACTCAAAACATTTTTCCTCTGAACCCATTGACATCACCATACTTCAACAGCGTAAATATGGTTAAATACCTCGAAACAAACTTCACCTATATGATGTAAATGATGAGAGAGTTCAGTGTCACCCTTTTTCCTTCGTTTAGACCAGTGACTCTCAAACTTTTTTTTTGCTCACTGCACATTATTTTTGACCGTGAATACTCGTGGCACACTAAAAATTTTAGTTGTCAACCCTACGGAAGACTCGCGTATGCGCAGTTTCCTTCAATAATAGCCATTTCTGTGGAGTCGTTTATAAACGCATAGGTATTCTGTTCAAGTTCTGACGTGCGTTGAGGTTAGTGCATATGCTGTACGTGTTATGGGCATGCTTTGTGTTCATTTTGGAAGAAGTTAAATGAAAAATCAGTGGCAGAAAGTAGCAATAAAATGATTTATAAATTCTCCTTTTAGTTATGCTAATTGTAGTAACAGGTAGGAGTAAGGTTGGAGTAACCATAGGTAGTCCTAAGCTCATTCTGCGTCACACATTTTTTTTTCGGTTCTGCTCACTGCACAGAATTTTTCTTATCATTTCAATATTTAGTATTATTGAGTGTTATTTGCACTTTTATATTAGTATTATTGAGAATACAATGTAAATATTTCTAGCAAGTAACTGTCGTGTTGGGGCGGGGGTGGCTCAGTCGGTAGCGCGCCAGGCTCGTAACCTGTAGTTCCCAGGTTCGAGTCCCAGCTGGGTCAGCGTTGAGATTTATCTCCGCAAAATCCGCCGCCCTGCCCACGGTCAGTAGGGTACACCGATGGGCTTGGAAAGGCCGCCGTCCGTCGGGTGGGACGTTAAGCCGTGTCCCCGTGTGTGGGAGAGCCATACCCTGTGCACGTTAAAGAACTCGCTGCATGGCCTTGACGGGAGGCTACCATCTGTCTCCCAACAGCTGTTCCAGTGGGTCCCCTCCCCCAAACTTCTCTGAGCCTTCGGGTCCATGTGACCTGGCCATTGAGCCCATGGTGTGCAAAAAAGTGCCGCTCAGAAGTAAAACAACCCAACCCTAACTGTCATGTCTAGCTTTTATGGTCATTTTTCTGATGAAAATTATTAGAAACAGAGTTTGAAATTGACTTTGAAAGAAAATTAAGGGTATCAATTTGTACAACCACTAAAGCAATTGAAAACCACCAATTTTAGTATATTTCCATTCTGAGTAATTTTTTTTTTAAATACTAAATTTGTCAATCATACTTAAAATTTTTAAACTGAAAAAAATAAAAAAAATGCAACATACATCTATATATCTATATAGGACCTTGTGGGAATCTACTGGTCACTTGAGATTGGATTCTTCGCTACTCTTATAGTTTCATGTTCAAATACATATATGTATATATGTATTTGAACATGAACAAAAATGAAAAGGTTTGTCTTTTAGGTATTAATCACTAATTATTAAATAATTTTTTATATTATCATTACTCTTTCTGTAAAATATAAACACTTTAAGAATGTAATGCGAAGGATAAGTATTAAAATATTTTTATTATTGCAATTTCATTTAATTATTAATTATATCATTCAGTCTCAATTATCAAAGAGAGAGCAGATTTTTTGAATCACATCGTGGTCAGTTCAGTGAAATGCATATTACTAAATATTGTCAATATATTTCGAAATGACAGACAACAATCACAAAATAAATCATACATAAACCCAATGTTTCGTACCACCACATAAATTTACACTAGGTTACAGAAAACGTTTTACAATTCTTACTGCAAATTTAGAACATTTAATTAATTCTATTTTGCAATAGTTTGTTGCATTTTTCTTCTTTTTTTTACCATGTTGGATTAATTTATCATTTTTTTCTCTATAATAATTTTAAAAAAATGTATTTTTAGAAACCAATACTCTATATTTAAGAACAAATTCTGAAGTGTGGCTTTCTGCACAAATATCTTCGGCCAAACAAATTTCTTATTCATCGATTATATTCATTGTAGCATTTATAGCAAAATATCCGTGGTTCAATGCATACAAAAATTACTTTTCAAACAGTGGAGACAAAGCTTCTGAATGACAAGAAAATTATGCAAAGCAATATTGAGAACATCAGGATGTGGATAAGTTAAACCACCCCTGTCTAATTTTTTTAATGAATTCATTTGATGAATCTTCATTTAACCTGTCGTCAAGTAAAAGATTTGATTTACATGATATATATTTCAATCATTTTTAAAACTGGATGAGCACAAAAAGCAGCAATGTATGTTAACACAGTAATCAAATCATGAATAGCATTTATGTCAGTCTCTAAAATCACCAGCAGAATTTCAGCATTATACTGTCTTAAATATTACAATCATATTTTGTGTAGCACTTATCCTACGAGTAAATAAGGTAGAGACTAAATCAAATGATTTTTTTCTATTCACGATAACTATAATATCACAAAGAGCTACTTCTATATTGAACCTACACTAATATAGAAGTATCACACTAAGAGCTACTTCTATATTAGTGTAGGTTGTTTATAACTGGAATATATATTTTCATTTTTAAATATTTATAATAATATGTGAAATGATAATCATGATGAGAATCAAATTCTCAAAGTAGCCACAATATGTATTTTTCATTTCACTGTAACAACTAGAAATGATAGACTAAGGAATTTAAAGTCATTAAAATTAAAAAAATTTCCTTGGCAGTAAGAAATGAAGATTCTTACTGCCAAAGTGAGAATCGGAGAATTTTACAATTGAGAAAATTTGCGGAAACAGGAACCTGAAAGATTTACAGTAATATCACACTGAGGTTCACACTAATATAGATTTTGATTTCAATATAAAATTCAATTTATAATGATATATAATTTTGTATCATGTCTTTTGATAATCAATCATGAAGAGGATCAACTTTTCGAAGTAGCTAAAATATTGAAGATTTCATTTGTCTAATACTGTTAGGAATGTTGTTAGTCTGTCTCAAGCTGTTAGGAATGAAATGTCTCTACTGTTTGTCTGTCAAGTCTCATACTGTTAGGAATGAAATATACCATATATTCATAACATTCATTCCTAACAATGTGAAAATAAATTAACATGACTTGCTTTTTCATATTTTGAAATATAAAATACGGCTAGCAATGAGTTAACATTTATATGTATTAAAAATTGGAAAACCTAAATATTTCTTCATATTTTGCTTCATTTCCTTTGCATTCCAGTTTACTATGATAATTTTAACTGTTAATTGTGCATGCATTAAATGTAAAACTACTATCACTTTATGTACTATTGTTTATAGCAATGTACATCAGCACATATAAATATATTCAGTTTTAACAGCTTCAATGGATAAATTGCGAAAAAAAACAAACTAATAACTTTTGTACATTTCTTCACTTTTGAAATCATTACAATTGACACAGCACCGGCATAAATAACAGTCAAAGATATATTTTTAAAAGTGCTAGGATTTTTTATTTCCGACAAATATTTTTTATTACCATCTTTCAAAGAATAATTATATTAAATAAAAAATAAATATCCCCTCAAGCAGCTGCTTGCCACAGAGGTCTGACAGGACCCTGTCAGTTTATATGCCATAGAAGAAGGTCTCGAGATGATGGCAGGCCCTCAGCAGAAAAACGACACAAACAGCCATGCCTTACCCGGGGCTCGAACCCAGGTCCCTTATATCAGTAGCCAAGCGCGACTAATATCTCGGCCATGGGACGGCTATAATTATATTAATGAACTTTCGTATATTTCTTGTATAATTAAATTTACCTAATAATTATATTAAATAAATAAAAATAAATACCCCCCCAAGCAGCTGCTTGCCACAGAGGTCTGACAGGAGCCTGTCAGTTTATGGCAGGACATATTAGGTAAATTTAATTATACAAGAAATATACGAAAGTTGATACCTTACTTTCGAATTCTTCGTTACAAGAAAGTCTTTTCTTCTCATTGCATGTATCCATTTGTTTCGCAGCTGCAGATTTTTTTGAAAATTAAACGTAGACACATTTGCTTCTGTTGAATAATTCCATTTCAACCAGATGCAGAACACCGGTAAGGCATATTGAAGACTATATACTACTTCAAATAACACTATAATATTATGACTAAAACACAAAGAAATTCAACCAACTACACTGGAATAACACGCTACCACTTCACGTGTGCTGGAGCTGGAAGGACTACCTAGGTTAACGTGACATCACTTCCGGTCTTTGAAGACCATTGGCCTTCCGTTATAGGAGGTGTTGAACAGACACAATGTTAGCAGATGACTTTATTGTCATGCCAATTGATTACCACAATAAATCCTTATTTTATTACCTGTAAGCAATACCTGTAAGCAGGTAATATTAACCTGTAAGCTTTTTGGTTTCTCATAAAAAAACAAATACTTAACAACGACATGCTCAGTGGCTTAGGAGTCAGGTTCTCTAACCACAACCTCAGTTAGGGCTTATCTATAAGTTACTATTCATTAGTTAGTGCCAAATCAGTTATACATATATATATATGCCAAGTATCACCTAATTATCACCTTTTTTTCGATTTATACTACCACACAAGTGCATCGGAATAACTTCTTAATAACTATGTTAAACACATCTTATAAACACATTTGTTTTAAAGAATTTCAAATAATAACTTTTATGATATAAGGGATTACTAATTCCTTTGAAAAGCTATATAGAACTGCTCTGAAAAGAATTGCATATCATTTTAACAGTGGCGAAGCATGAGTGAAACAATTGAGATAGCTCAGTTGAGGAATCAGTGTACCTCAGAGGTCTTTAGGTTATTGCACTAACAATCTCCCATCATTCAATCAATGATCTATGATACCATGGAATCGTTGATAGTTCATTCACCAGTTAGTTTATATCGTTAAACTATTAATAGTTAGTTGATATCGTATAAGAATTATCGTTTCGTAAATTTTGCTGTCTCATTGCTTTAATTGCTTCTATTTTACCCTGCGCCACTGCATTTTACTCAACACAGTCTAGTTGTCTGCATTTTTCATTAGCAAGTATTTATTCTTATTAAATCAAAAATTTTCTCTCATTCAATTGCAGCAAAAATATATCATCTTCAAGCAAAAGCTTAAGAAAAGTAGAATATTGTTCCCAAAAGGGAAGCATTAACCTCTAAGTATTATGTGGTGCGGATAACCGTTGATTGGATAACAAATATTCGGATGATCTCTAATACAGGAGTATGAAACTCAAATCATATAGAAGCCGAATCACTTCTGAATATGAGGTAGACAGCATTTTACTTTAAGGCATCAGTGACGGGCAACATTCCATTTTAAGTAATAATAATAAGCAAAGCACAATTACTTACATTGTTGCTTTAGTATCGAAATGTTACGTACCCTTAATACCAAAACAAACTTAAATTTCATTTGTACTGTCTTTATCTCCGTCTGAAAGTGACCTTATTCTTCATACTCTAGCGAGATCACACAGTCGAGTTTAGCTAGTAAGACACAGTTCGCTATCCTGATTATGAAAGAATGTATTGCTTGCGGAAAAAAATGATTTCGAGCTCTGTAACGACTATCTGGCTGCGTGTTTGAGATCCCCATTCTGAGGTATGTGAATATTTTTGATATAAGGTAAAAATAATTTATCTCGGGTAAGGTCATTATCATGCCATTTATATTGTATCGTGTCAGTTAATGTCATTATCATTGGTACGAATGATATTATCATGCATGATTTAGGAATAAAAAACTACATGGATAAAAAAAACTAAGAATGTAAACTTTTGATTTTCGATGGTGTTTATATATATTAAAGGCGTTTTAAAAAGGATGTATGTCAAGTATCATTAAAATTAAAAGAATTTAGGAAATGGAAAAAATTCAAAACAATGTCAATTATCGAAAACCACCCTAAGCAATCCAAAGGTCTAAGAATTGCTGTATTTACATAAATAAATCTAATTGAGTGAAGTTACTTGTCTGCACCCTCTAGTCATTGGCAATTTTGGTCACTGAAAGTCTTAACTAAGAATATTTTTCAACCGGTCTTTCCACTTCGATTGGGTTGTTTTATTCCTGAAAGCACTTTTTTGCACACATTGGGCAGGTCACAAGGACCCCGAGGACTCAAAGAAGGTTAGGGGAGAGGACCCACTAGACACAGAGAAGGTTGCGGGAAGGAAACATATGGTATCCTCCTATCAAGGCCATTCAGCATGTTCTTTAACATGCACAGGATATAGCTCTCCCGCACAGGGAGCAATTGCTTAACATCCGATGCGACGGACGGCTGCCCTTCCAAGCCCATTGGTTCGCTTACTGATCAAGGGAGATTGGCGGGGAAATTTATGAGGATAAATCTCAACGCTGGTCCAGGCGGGACTCGAACGAGCCTGGTCCGTTACCGACTGAGCTACCCCTGCTCCTTTGTCACTTCTGATAAAACTGTAATTCTTCCATTTTCGGATGAATAAAAGAGGAATGAAGAAATAAAAAAAATAATAAATAAATACCCCCTCAAGCAGCTGCTTGCCACAGAGGTCTGACAGGAGCCTGTCAGTTTATATGCCATAGTAGAAGGTCTGAGAAGATGGCAGGCCCTCAGCAGAAAAACGACACAACTAGAAGAAAAACAAATCGTCTCTGCGAATATGGGATGCTCGTATTTAAAGAGAATGAAGTTTTTATTTTCTGTCTTCAGTACACTCTAACAGTGGAAATTGAAATTACTGTAATGGATTATTAAGAAAATATAAATATCAATGTTTTGATAGTATTTATGAAACGCAAAAGCATTTTTTCATTCATTTTTTAACGAAACAAATTGCCTTTTACCACCCAATAATCATTGTGGCACTGTAAACGTATTGTCCTCCATGCTCTACCACCAAAATTTCAAATTTCTAGCATAAGTAGATCGTTTTGCAATTTCATTTAAAATTTTGGCATTATCGACTTTTAGAGGGCGTTATGAAAAACCAATTGGAGATTCGGAGAATCCGAATCGTAATATTCACCAATATTTGTCTAACCGTAATAGAATATTTATCTCTTAAAACAAAGAATTTAATGTCTACCAATGAACAGACGACAAAGTGAAAATATTTTCTCGATTTAGATGAAAATGCGCATTTCGCAGCATGTGAAAAATACGTATATCAATATGATGTGTAAATCTAAGCACGGTTTACCTCTTTCTCTTTAAGTTTTCTTGAGAGCAATGGAAAGAATATAGAAGTATTCAGTATTCTTCACAGAATAAGAAGAATGAAATTCATTTGAAAATATCCTCCGATCTCTATTTAAAAAGTTAATAAATTACCCACCAAACACTGCTTGCCACGGAGAAAGTCTGTCAGAAGCTAGTTAGTTTAATACGCCATAGAGAAAACCTGTGATGAAGACGAGAGCTCTGCAGAAAGGCAGCACAGTCACACAATCAGTAACCAAGCGCTCTAATCATTCTCCCCTGTCTGTAGGGGAGGGGGTGGCTCAGTCGGTAGCGCGCCAGGCTCGTAACCTGTAGTTCCCAGGTTCGAGTCCCAGCTGGGTCAGCGTTGAGATTTATCTCCGCAAAATTCCCCGCCCTGCCCAGGTCAGTAGGGGACACCGATGGGCTTGAAAAGGTGGCCGTCCGTCGGATGGGACGTTAAGCCGTGGCCTCGTGTGCGGGAGAGCCATACCTCGTGCACGTTAAAGAACACGCTGGATGGCCTTGACGGGAGGCTACATCTGTCTCCCAACAGCTGTTCCAGTGGGTCCCCTCCCCCAACCTTCTCTGAGCCTTCGGGGTCCATGTGACCTGGCTATTTAGCCCATGGTGTGCAAAAAAGTGCCGCTCAGAGGTAAAACAACCCAACCCCTGTCTGTATGACTAAAGTCGACGAATGGTTTGTGGAAAGGCCAGGGGAGGATGGCTGGTGAAGTCAAAAGGATCGGTGGATGATTTTAGGAAGCAAATAGAAAAGGTGGGTGACTTGTGGAAGCAAATGGAAAAAGTGGGTGACTTGAGGAAGCAAATGGGAAGGGTGAAATTTGAACGCAAATAGGATCATGGTAGATGATTGGTGGAAGTAATGCTTTGGAGTCGATGAATTTTATGCAATCAAATAGAGTTTGTGGATGATTTTTCGAAGTAAATAGAATAGGCGAATTGTTGGGAAAAGCAAATAAATCAGTGAAATATTGGGATAGTGCTTGATAGAATCAATCGTAGAAGGTTGTCGGAAGCAAGCAAGACGGAAGGAGTATCAGCGACCGAATCGGTGGAAGTTCAATGGAAGTATGCAGACATATTTCATATATCTAGATATTTAGATTTGCAGCTTTTGCATTATCATATTGTTCTATCTTTGAGATAAACTTAAAATGATTTCCATAAAATCTTACTTTGACTTCCATTAAATAGAAAATGGATTTCAAAAGCACGTAATGATTGCTATAGGTATTAGAAAAACGGTTTTTGGTAATAATAACTAAAATTTTATTATTATGCAGTATCAGTTACCTTTTTTGCCTATTGAACTGAAAAGTGATTAATAAAGTTAGACACCCTTAAAATTGTTTCTACATAATTAATATTATTGAGGACCAAAACTTTAACAAAATCTAGAAACATATAATCAATAATAAATTCACAGATTACTGTTGACATATAATACAAGAAATAATTTTGTGGAAAAAAAATGATTTGCCGTTGAGTGGGATTCAAACCCACGCTTCCCAGTTGAATGCCTGACGCTTGAACGTACATCATGGCATTTTTTTTTGTCAAAACTTGGAGAAACATCGTAGGAAAATTGTGTTTCTTTTTTTTTCAACACTTGGAGGAACACAATTAAAATTGTTTGGCCTGCCAATATTTAGAGGAGTACAGCGACAGAATTGTTTTATTTTTCACTACTTGGTGGAGTACAGCGGCAAAAGTGTTTTTATTTTCCACCATTTGGTGGAGTATTCTGGCTAAATTGTTTCGCGTATCAACATTCAGAACAGCGCAGCATAATTGTTTTGCCTCCCCACATTCTGAAGAGCATCGCGACACAATTGTCCTGCTAACACTTGGTGGCATACCGTAGGCACTTAAGCAAGGCGTAATGTGGAGGAAGCCACATTAAGGGGAAGTTCTCTTGCTTTCTCAATTTCTTTAAAAAAAAAATCGCATCACATTCGAGACCTCGTTGGGGCACACTAATTAACAGCATTAAAATTGCTGAATAGCGAAAAGGAAAAAAATATAACACAATAATATATTTTGGTTGTG
This sequence comes from Ryuthela nishihirai, assembly GCA_038380435.1. Taxonomy (NCBI): domain Eukaryota; kingdom Metazoa; phylum Arthropoda; class Arachnida; order Araneae; family Heptathelidae; genus Ryuthela; species Ryuthela nishihirai. The sequence goes on from JAWZYU010000014.1 coordinate 37,853,040, forward strand.
CCGTCCCGTGGCCGAGTGGTTAGCGCGCTTGGCTACTAATCTAAGGGACCTGGGTAAGGCATGGATGTATATGTCGTTTTTCTGCTGAGGTCCTGCCATCCTTTCAGATCTTCTACTATGGCATATAAACTGACAGGCTCCTGTCAGACCTCTGTGGCAAGCAGCTGCTTGAGGGGATATTTATTTTTTTATTTTATTATTATATTTTAGTTAGTTCTTGCATTGTATTCAGTTGAAGATAGATTGCTTCTGAAAGAAAACAACACTTTTGAAACAAATAGACTCCAACAAACACTTACGGGAGTTGCCCTAAAGCGTAGCCGTGGGAGAGCAGTTTGAAAAGCTCATTCTGAAACGGATACGCCATTCAATATTCTGTCTTCCCAAACAAAGCGACTGGCAATTTTCCCATCGTATAATTAGGCAGGAACCGCCTCAAAATGGGTGAAGATATATGCACTGATAAGTGCCCAGACTGTATTCAGGAGAATATCTAAAGAAACAAATAAATATTTAAAGTTTCCGTGACTCAGTCCTACACACGTTAACATCCCTATAATTTTCTTTACTACAGCTATTCTGTAAGACAGCGCTACAAGAAGCATGAATAGTTCAATAAACGGAAATTAAAAACCAAAACTTTATGGAGGTTGGATAAATATTTCCGCTTTTTGTTTCGATTGAATATTATTTTCTTGAAGTCTTGGTTTTCTGAAGAGGATTTATGACTCTTTGAAAATTCGAACTGTTTTAATTTTACTAGGTGAAACGAAGATTTTAATTTTGACAGAGCTTTAACCCCCTCTATGGAACAACTTATATAATTATATGTATTTAAAAGAAAACGTGGGTGCGATATATATTGTCTTTAAAAATGAACTAAGTCATTATATCGAAAATAATTCTGTATTCCTAAGTTGATTTCTATAGAGGTTTCATAAGACTCTGGAAGTTCAAATGTCCAAGGTAAAAAGTTGTTTCAGGAGTTTTTTTGGGAGCAAAAAAGCAAAACAAACACTCTAGGCTTGTTTAGATTACAACAAACATTTATGCTACAACAAATATAGCAACACTGCCAGTAAAAGAAGTCTGTATTTTAATCGAAGAGGGTTTCTGATTTGATTCGAAACTTCTCTTTTTAATCCCATCCCTCGATTTTCACGGTACTTGATTTATACGGTTTCGGTTTTATAAGGTTAAGAAAATACCACGGAGGTTGAAAATACTATCAATTTCTTTTTAGACGGTTTCGGTTTTATAGGATCAAAGAAATACAGCCAGTTCTGTTTTACACGACGATAGATTTAGTTGTACATTGTATGGATTTAGATTTTATTTGTATATACGCAAAATATATATTATGAAGGGAATAGTGTCAAGAGAGACTATTAGAGTACATTTTCCCAAAGCAAAATCAATATATAATTTTAGTTGATCTCATTATTTTAAGAATAAATTGAAAATAATAAATTTCTACATAAAAAAAAAGTGATTTGTAACAATTTATATTTATTTATTTTGTTAAAATTGTGTTATTGCCAATCTAATGAGATCTGTTTTGAAATCTGTTTTGGGTCAGCAGCGAGATCTGACTCTTCCTGACTGAATTCTCTCAAACTAGTAAAATCCTTGTTTCATCTCATTTTTAGTTGCAAGTTTAATTTCGTAGACTGTTACGTAAGCTAAATATAGCTGATTTCTATGTATACTGTTTGATAAAATATTACAATGCATTATTTTGCAAAATAAATTATTAAATATTGGTACGAATGCTTAATTTCTAATTTATATTTAGCAGTCCCATGGCCGAGTGATTAGCGCGCTTGGCTACTGATTTAAGGGACCTGGGTTCGAGCCCGGGTAAGGCATGGCTGTTTGTGTCGTTTTCCTGCTGAGGGCCTCTCATCAGACTTTCTACTATGGCATCCTCTCAGACTTTCTACTATGGCATATAAACTGAGAGGCTCCTGTCAGACCTCTGTGGTAAGCAGCTGCTTGAAGGAGTATTTATATATATATATATTATATATTTTTTATATTATATTCAGTTCACAAACATTCTTCTTTCAAATTCCGTCTTCAAATTCTCTGGTGTACGTCTATTTAACGATGAGTATTTTTGGTGACCAAAATGAAAAGTCATATATGCGAAATTAATCTCAGCTTATCTGAATTAATACAAATAAAATGCAAAATAAAGTTACATTAATGTTTATTATTAACGCTGAACTGAAATTTGTTCGAATAAACATTAAATGTCCGTTTTGTGATTAACAAGAGTTTTTTGGAACCTATTATCCTTTTTTTCCACAAAATTTTTTTTTGTCTCTATTTGCTGGAAAGATCACATACAAAGTTTTTTTTTTAAATGAATAGCATTCTCCCAAAAATATATTAGAAATTTTGTTGATTTATATTTGCTCAAAATAGTTAATAATTCATGGATTAAGTCGTATTTGTTTTATGAGCTTTTATATTAGGGAGGTATATTTGACGAATATGTAAAGATTATTGAAATTTTTGAAAAACGTACTCTAAAGGGGCTTGTAAATGGTAGCTAGGCGTAAACTGGAAGGAGAGCTGTGTACCAATCCCCAGTGATGATGCACAGAACCGGCCAGGTCTAGCACCTAATGTCCGACCCCGCCTTCTCGTGGTGCAGGCCGTTAGTACCTTTCAAAAGAGATATTCTCTTTTGGAAGGGAACGGAAGGGGAGGGCTGCCAGTTCAGTATGGCCTACTGATCTGGTCATCTATGGCCACTTTTTTCTTTTTTTTCAACCCTGCTGAGGAGTGGTCAACTTCACAGGGTCCTGGTGCTGACCATTTATACCTACTAGACTGGACTTGTTTATGGATTTGAGCTTGATTATGGATCCTGGACTTGCTGCACTGGTGGGCCTCTGTTGAGGGAGAGTCTGCCACTGTGTTTTCTGTTTGCTTCTGGGTTGCCAGCTCTAAGTGAACAGAGGCATGGGATACCTTATATCAGCTGGTGGATAATCCTAATCAGAGGCCATCGCAGATACCTGAACCTTACTTAGCTAGTTGGGCATCGTCAAGCCTAAACTGGAGTAATGTGTCTCAGGCAGGCCATATGGTTCTTGAAAAAGTCCACTTGAAAAGGTGGTGCCTGAAATTCCTACCAGCATCGGTGACTTCAGCCTTTAGCGGAGGAGGAACAGGTCTTTGCCCCATGCCTGCGATCAGGGGGCTGTTTGATATTGTTGGCCCTACCAATCTCAATAAACCTAATTTCTTTAAAAATCCTACTAATCATTTTCTCTCTGCAGGAACGTGGAACGTGAGGACATTACATAGAGATTATTCTCTTGATGTCCTCATGCAGGAATTCCAGCGCTATAACCTAGATATTCTAGGCTTGCAAGAGACCAGATGGACAGGTAAAGGTGAGATACTTAAAAATAACTTTAAATTTCTCTTTACAGGGAGGGAGGATGGAAAGCATCACCAAGGCGTAGATCTGCTGCTCAGCAGACATGCTAGTGATGCTCTTCTAGGATATGAGTGCATTAATGAAAGGTTTCTTACAGCAAAATTTCAGACAAGCATTAAAGACTTGAATGTTATCTGCTGTTATGCCCCCACTGAGGATTCTGATGAGGATGAGAAGGATAGGTTTTACAGACAACTTCAGGATATTTTGAATTCTGTCAAGAAAGGAGATATTACCCTTGTTCTTGGTGACTTCAATGCCAAAGTTGGTACCGACTCTGACCTTTGGGGAGGAGTAATAGGCCCTTTTGGTATTGGTAGCTGCAATGGGCAACGTCTCCTACAGGTAAGTAAACTAAATGGTTTCAGAATAACTAACACATATTACAAACACCGCGACATACATAAATACACATGGGTTTCACCTGATGGGCTGCATAAGAATATGATTGATTATATATTAATTACAGCAAATGGGCTAGTTCTGTTAGAAATACCAGGGCATATAGGGGAGCTGAAATTGGATCTGACCATTACCTTGTTAAAAGTGTCCTGCAACTTAAACTTAAAAAGTGTTGTGCTAGGGTTAAAAATTTTACCTTTAATACTGAAGCTCTGAAAAACCCAGTTATAGCTAAAGCTTACCATGATAGATTACTTAGTCATTATGACAGTCATGGTTTGCTTAATACTGAAGTTGAGGAAGAATGGGGCCATTTTAAACAGGCTTTTTTGGAAACTAACAGTACTCTTTTAGGGAAAAAGGAGCAGAGGAGGCAGAATTATTTAAGTGATAAGGCACTTGAGCTTATTTCAGAAAGAAGGAACTGCAGGAATGTCCTTAATCAGTACCCTACTAGTCCTAATAGAAAGCATTACGAAGAACTTAATAAACGTGTAAAGGATCAGTTAGCTACTGATAAGAATCTTTGGCTTGATGGCCTTGCTGACAAAGCTGAGGAAGCAGTTAGACAGCACAACAGCAGAGAGCTATACCAGATAGTTAATGCTTTGTGTGGTAGAAAACGAACAGGTATACAGGGATTGAAGGATAAACACGGCAAGGTTATAGAAGGTGAGGATTCTGTCATGGCTAGGTGAGCTGAGCATTTCAGTGATGTTCTAAACAATGTGGTTAGTTCTACTCCCATTGTTTGCAATGATGATAGATGCATTGTTGGCTTTAATGTTGGCCCTATAACACAATCTGAAGTTAGTTTGGCTATTTCTAAACTTAAACTTCATAAATCCCCAGGGGTGGATGAAATTACTACGGAAATGCTTAGAGCTGGGAATGTTTCTGTTACCATTTGGATGACTGAAATTTTGAATAACTTTTATGATAAAGGCCTGGTTCCTAAAGATTTTACCAGAGCTATTATTATCCCTATTTTCAAAAAAGGTGATCGCAGTTCTTGTGATAACTATAGGGGTATCAGCCTACTCTCCGTTCCAGGTAAAGTTCTTTCCATGATTGTGCTTAATAGAATTAAGAATCTGGTTGACAGGCAATTGCGTGATGAGCAATGTGGATTCAGAAGTGGTAGGGGATGTGTGGATCAGATATTTTCACTTAGGCAGATTCTTGAGAAATGTTTAGAGTTTCAGAAACCTTTGGTTGCTAGCTTTGTTGATTTCAAAAAGGCTTTCGACTCTGTTGATCGTCATAATTTGTGGTTGATTGTGAGATCATATGGTATACCAGACAAGTTAGTTAACATAATGAAAGCTCTCTATAATAACACTGAGTCATGTGTGAGAGTTGGTAAGTCTTGTAGCAATTGGTTTAGCATTACTTCTGGTGTTCGACAAGGGTGCATTTTGTCTCCTTTTCTCTTTAGTTTGGTTGTTGATTATGTTATGCGAAATTCACTTCAAGGGAAAGCTTTTGGCCTTAAATGGGCTGGAGATACGAAAATTTCTGATTTAGATTATGCTGATGATTTAGCCCTTTTGGCAAATGATGTTGATGAGATGAACTCTTTCATTCGAACTGTTGATGAGACTGGTAGTACAGTAGGTTTGGTTATAAACAGAGAGAAAACTAAAGTGATGAAAATTGGTCAGGCAGGTTGTGATTCAGTTAATCTGAATGGTTGCAGTCTTGAGCAGGTGTCACAGTTTAATTACCTTGGGAGCTGCGTAACTGATACTGGTGATGTGCGGCATGAGGTTAACAGACGAATAGGTATTGCTGCCGGGACTTTTAAGAACCTATGGAGAGTGTGGAGAAATAGGCGTATACACCTAAAGACTAAAATTACACTGTATAATAGTTTGGTTCTTTCTAGGGTTAGTTATGGTAGTGAAACTTGGACGCTGTGTAAGCAAGATAACAGTAAACTAGATGCTTTTGATTCTAGATGCTTACGCAGTATCTTGGGTATTAGGTGGTTTAACTTTGTAACTAATGATGAGGTTAGGCAAAGGAGTCTGCAACCTCCTCTAAGCAGCATATTGTGCAGAGAGAGACTACGCTGGTTTGGCCATGTTGCCCGTATGGATAATTATAGATTGGCGAATAGGGTTATGAACAGTGTGCTTAGAGGCCTCAGAAGGAGGGGGAGACCTAGGATGCGGTGGGCAGACAATGTCAAACAGGACCTTGTTAGAATTGGTGTACAGTGGCCGGATGCAGCAGATGTAGCTCAGGACAGATATGCTTGGAGAATTAAACTGCGCGGTCTGGTTGGACCTCCGTAGCCCATGGCTGCTTGAGGATGATGATGATGATGACTCTAAAGTGTATTTTGAGCAAAAAAAAGGGAAATTGTTAAGCAGAATAATAGTTTTTAGAATTACGCTAACTAATGCATTAAATTATTTGATATATTTAAATAAAAATTGAGATATTGGCAGAATCAGAAGTTTTTCTGCCCGTGAGATTATCATAAAAATGTTATTAACTGAAGTACAGTCGCTCAAAAAAGTATCCGAACACTACGGTTGATTACAAAATTCAGAAAAAATATCTGGCAACGATTTTTTTAGAAATTAGTGATCTGGCAACCTTCTTGTCACGTGACACGAATGTCACGAATTTTGTAATCAACCGTAGTGTTCGGATACTTTTTTTGAGCGAGAGTACCGGTTATAAGAGAAATATCTTTATGAAGCATTATACCTTTTATAACATGATGCCAAATCATCTGAAGCTTACACGTAATATTAAAGAATACTCTTTTGCTTTAAGAATTTGGATCATTCAGGATTTCAATGTGCAAGACTACTAAAACGCTTTCTGTCTTATTTCAGAAAATTATTAATATTTTAAACTGAGTACGACTCTACTTATAACTTAAGTTTTTTATTTTCCATATGCAGACCCTTTAAGTATTAAAATGTTAGTGTTATTATGGTACAGACGAATATTTTCAGAGTGGTCTATCTGATTTTGTTAAATAGGTAAGAGAACTATTTAGCAATATTAGTTTTCATATTAAATTTATTTTAAATTGCTAAATTAGCTCATGATTTTTATATTAATTTTTGAAGAAACTGGATAATTTGGAGAGTTATTTTAATATTCTCTGCATTATACTAATTATGTTCGAGCTTTGTGCTGTACAGATGCGTTATGTTTGAATGCAGTTTTACGTAATATTTGGCCAAGTCAGCTGTTGTGTACTATTAAAAAGCTGTAGGACAGTTTAAAGGTATAAACCGACATTGGTTAAATACATAGCTATAAATACCTTTAGGCACTATTGTAAAATATTGCCAAAATCCAGTTCTTCAGATCAGCGTTGTTTCCAAATGTGCAGTTGAACGTTCCTTGTTTCAAGGTTTATCACAATATCTTTCAGTTCTTGATTCATCGTGCAGTTTTATTTCACTGTTACACCAAAAAATAGTCGGGTTGTGTGATTGGTGTTTCCTTCTGTTTTTATTTTTTAATGTCCGAGCACTATATAATTTAAAAAACTCTATAATATTTTGGACCGTCCCGTGGTCGAGTGGTTAGCACGCTTGGCTACCGATCTATGGGACCTGGGTTCGAGCCCCGGGTTGTTTTTCTGCTGAGGTCCTGCCATCCTCTCAGACCTTCTACTATGACATATAAACTGGCAGGCTCCTGTCAGACCTCTGTGGCAAGCAGCTGCTTGAGGGGGTATTTATTTTTTTTTTATTTATATAATATTCTGACATTAGAAAGAAAGAAGGAAGCTCCAATCACACATCCGGAACTTTTTGTGAGATAAAACTACAAGATGAATCAAAAACTGAAAAGTGAAGTGATAAACCTTGAAACAAGGAACCCCTCAACTGCATATTTCAAAATAGCGCTGCTGTGAAGAACTGGATTTTGACAATATTCTGCAATAGTGTTTAAAAATATTTATATCTCTGCATTTAACCAATGCTGGTGTATACCTTTAAATTGCCCTATTGCTTTAATAGTACATAATTCCTATGTCTAAATCTTAAGCCAAAAGCTGTGAAATTATTTTGCTTAAACAATTATTATAGTTTAAATAATTATTTTGTTTAAACAGTTATTACAGTTTTACCTACCTATCTTTATCTACCTACCTCTGTCCGCCATGAGAAAAGGGATACCAGCGATCTTGGAAATTCACAGAAGTAGAAGTTATGCCAAGGACATTTAGAGCAAGAGCTTTGACGGGATGCTTACTTCTAAAAATTCTTCAATTGTTTTGCCCAATGAGTTTCTTTTCCGATTCCAACTATAACATTTTGAGGGGCACATGACCTACCCATTTCACTCATCGTGTGCACAAAACTGTCGCTCATAGATAAAAAAAAACAACCCAATCCATCAGTAGAGATATTTATAAACAGTTTTCGTTAGTAGCACTTTGTTCTTCTGCAATCATTTGATTCTGCAAGCAAGTGAATTCATCATTAGCATGTTTTAATACTTTTTTTTTTTGCTTTTCAGGACAAGATCTACTACAAGATTTCCTTTCTCCATTGATCGTCCTGTTGAGAAACTTTCAGGAATAGGAAGATAGGTGTTTTTTTTAAAAATTTAACTATTATGTCAAAGAAGTCCAATATTACTTTTTCCTTCAGCACTCCGTTTGAACTATATTGCTCTATTGCACCTCTTAAGCACTTCACTGTCATTCGAACTGTTAGCAGACTACAAAGGTAATAGCAGCACACCAAAAACTTCACAAAAGGGATATTTACATTATGAATTAATCGAATTGAGTAAGGTCTCTTTGTCCGTGATTTACTAGTATAGGTATCATCATTTCAACTCTGTCCCAGTTGAGACTCGAATCTGGGAACTACAGAATATGAGCCTAGTGCATATTATGACTTAACCAACTCTCACCCAACCAAACGTGAGTAGAATTATTGGGAAAATGAGACTGTGCATTTGTATTATAATTGGTTATTTTTTTTATATCACTATTAGTCACTTATCAGTCAGCTAATGTTTTTTATTACTGTTTGATTGACACATAATACTGGATTACAAGGTTTTTATAACATGAACAAGTAACTATTTTTCAGGTGCTGATTTCAGATCTGGCCTTAAAAAATGGCTAGGTCACGTTTTTATGTTGTTGATCATTTTGACTCCTATTAAGATCTTCGAATACCAACACCTCCAGGCAACTGGGAGCATATTACTTTTTGCATCTGGCAACACTGATTGCCAAGTGGGAGGAAACATGTAATAGTAACCTAACTTCAGACTGCCATTCTTGTTGTTTTCATTGTAGGAGGAACTCGTGCTGTACGTTGAAGAGTGAATTTTGGCATTTAAATGGCCCTAAAGCAGCGTCGCGGATGTGTTAATGTGCCAGATAAGTTTTGTTATGCGTGTGGAAATTATATTTTAAAATCCCAGGGTCATTCTTCGACAAAGATTGTGAAGAAAGCCTATAACTTGTATTTTGGATGTCATGTTGGAGATCAGGACAAAACATGGTCTCCACATGAGTGCTGCATTTCGTTCTTTGTTGGCTTGAGTGAATGGTGCCCTTTGCATGCCCTTTGCATTTCCAGTGGTTTGGCGTGAGCCAACTAGTCACTTGCATGATTGCTATTTTTGTTCAATTGTTGGGCTTTTCAAAAAAGAACAAAAGCAAAATAAAATATCCAAATGTGCCTTCAGTCATAAGGCTAGTTCCTCATGAAGAAGATCTTCCTATACGAACACTTCCAACCAACTGAGAGGAGATGGATTCACATTCATCAGAGGAAGACTTTAAAGCACATACAGATCCTGATCCTACATAAAGTACTGTGCAAATTAGTTGGGAGAATAGGAAAATGCAGTAACAAAGACACAACTAAAATATTTTTTTGTTTAACAGTGTACATAGTTAATAGTGAATGTGACCCCCCCCCCCCTTAGTTTTAATTACTTCTTTCACCCTCTCAACCATTGATGCCACTAACTTTCCACACATCTCCTTCAGAGTCGTGGTACCACACTTTCATGATACTTTCTATCAATTTGGTTTTCGTCGTGCAATCCATCTTAGATATGCGCGCTTTAATAATGGCCCAAAAATTTTCAATGGGATTTCTGGCCACTCCAATATCTGAATTTCCTGCCACTCTAATATCTTCAGATGTTGTTGGGTAAAAAAGCTCTTAGCAAGCTTAGAATTGTGGCATGTAGCCAGATCCTTTAAAATACCCCATCGCCGTTAGGAAACAGCTTCTGCAGTGTTGGAACCATTTTCGTCTCCAGAACGCCTATGTACTTTTTGCTGTCCATCATTCCTTCAATGGGGTGAAGCATCTGTGGCCTGGAAGCTGTGAAACATCCCCAAAACATGACCTTGGGTGGGTGTTTGGGGGATTGCTGGATGTGGCCGGATCGAAGAGGTTCTCCAGGAGAACGGCGGACGAAATTTGACCTGTAGCCATGCACCTAAAAGTGGGTTTCATCGGAAAATATCACTTTTCCCCAGTTCTCCACAGTCCAGTCTCGATGTTTCTTTGCCCAGGATAGCCTTTTTTTTTTTTGCTTCATAGTGGGTGTCAAAAACTGCTTTTTGGAGGGGCGTCAAGCCCGGTGGCCACACTCCAGAAGGCGACGACGTACAGTGGAAGCATCTATATTAACCCCATGAGACGTAATCTCCCTTTTGATGTCTCCACTGGTCTTCTTTGGGTCTATGATACTAATTTTTCGAATTAGACTATCATCTCTAGGGATGGTTTTTCTTTTTCTTCCACAATGTCCTTTTTGGGACGTGTCCACGGACCCTGTCTCTTTATGCAGCTTCATGATCCGTGAAACGCTAGATTTCCCGACGCCAACTGCTTTTGCTATCTGCGTAGCAGTAAGTGAAGTGTTTTCGCCTAAAGCAATTATTTTAGCTCGTTTACGAGGGTTGATGTCCATGATGTATTTAATAAAAAAAAGTTTCCAATGAAAATTGTGAACTACTTACAAAATCACGTCTTCAGCCTATGAAATATCAATTCCGAGTAAAGTGTAAATAATAGCAGAGTAACACGACAGACATTTCTAGACTTGCAGATATCGCTCTGCTGCAAGTCTAAACTTGCGCGTGTCCATTGCAAGGACACGAACAAGTTTAGACTTGCAGCAGTTTAGACTCTGCAGCGGAAGGGACATAGCGTTCCTTCGCTTGTCCCAACTAATTCGCACAGTACTGTACATCCTTAAAAAGTTAGACAAGCCTCATCTGATTCAGCAAAATGAACTAAGTGGTCTTGTTCGAGACCGAGGACTTTCCAAACAACAAGCTGAAGTTTTAGGTTCAAGACTTCAAGAGTAGAATCTTCTAGCCAAGGGTACAGAGTTTCTCTGTTCAGAAAGAGATATTCGGCTTTATCTGCTTATTACGAGATGCAAGATGGTGTGTGTTTCTGCACAGATTTTTCAGGGCTGGTGGAAGAAATTGGAACAATTCACGACCCTAAGGAATGGCATCTATTTAAAGATTCGTCAAAATTCGGTTTAATAGCTGTTTGTTTAATAGCTTTTGCAAAAAGGAGACCGAAAACCTTCCATTCTAATGACACACGCTGTAGGAATGATGGAAACTTATGAAAGCATGGGAAAAACACTCATTGCTATGAAATATGACCACTTTAAATGGACAATATGTGGTGACCTAAAAGTCATATCTCTCTTGTTCGGGCTTCAAGAAGGCTTCACAAAATTTTGCTGTTTTCTGTGTTTGTGGGACACTACAAAAAAAAAAGACTGGCCCAAAAGAGATGTTTTTGTTAGTAGAAAGAGTATTGTGAGGTATAAGTCTCTAGTTGACCCCTCTGATGTTCTGTTCCCACCACTACACGTCAAATTGGGGCTTATGAAAACCTTTGTAAAGGCTATGGACAAAACTGGTAAAGGGTTTTTGCACTTGAAGGAAAAAATTCCAAAACTAAGTGATGCCAAACTCAAAGAAGGGGTCTTTGTTGGTCCTCAGATCAGGAAGCTACTGAATGATACTGTCTTCGAAGAAAAACTGAATATGAAGGAGTGCGCTGCATAGAAAATTTTCACGTCTGTGGTCCAGGGTTTTCTGGGGAATAACAAGGAGGAAAACTACCATCAGTTCATTCAAGATCTTCTCAAAAACTAGGAAAATCATGGCTGCCGAATGTCTTTTAAGATTAATTTCTTGCACTCGCATCTCGACTTTCCCAAGAACTTAGGAGCTGTCAGTGATGAGCAAGGGAAAAATTTCACCAGATATCCGAACCATGGAGGAGAAACAGCAAGGCAGGTGGGACCCAGCAATGATGGGTGACTACTGCTGGTTCTTTCAGAAAGAAGATATCTCAGCACATAAAAGACGAAAATGAACTTTTTGTAAGTACAAAAGATCCTTACCCACGTTTTCTTATTTTGCGTTTCAATATTATTTCATTTGTTACTTTATATTCAGTGGTCTATAACAATTATGTTTCTATTTTTTTTTCCACCGTAATCGTGTAATTAATTAATGAGTTTTAAGTTGCAATTTAATAAAATAGTCACATTTATTTTCATTTCCCAAGTATGCGTATTCATTGAAATTTGAAATACATCAATTCGTAATTAAAAAAAAAAACAAAAAACTGTACGTGCTGTAGATTTTTCACAGCCATATTTGAATTGAGCATCCCAAAATTATTCAAAACATTCTATTTGACCAATCTTATAAAAAGAGTTTCAATTTGTTGTCTAGTGTAATTATCAGTTCAATTATTTGAGCGCCAATAGATATTCTTTTTATCTCCATTGCTTCCACTCACGATTAGCCCACTCATGTGAAAATTTTGATGTTGAGTTACAGTGTAACTTTCTCTTTCATTCAATGCAATGCCAAATCTAACTCTTAAGTTTGTGTTTTTCAAAGCGATATATAAATTAGACCTAAAAGTAAAATATGTGAAAGTAAAATATGCCAATTATGAAATACCTTCTGAATTCATATAAATTTCAAAAGAAGATAGGGCGCGCCCAATTTTTGCTCAATAGGTAAAAGAAATGTTTTGTTGGTTTATTCCCCATTAACTTAATATAAATTCAGGAATTGAATTTCATCATTGGTACGTTTTCTATTTTTTTACTTTTAGCGCGCACATATAGGAAGATTTTTTTCTATTTTGTTACTTTTAGAGCGCATATATAAGATTTTTTTTATTTCTTTTAATTTATATTTATACATTTGTTTCTGGTGGCAACTTCGCAAGTAACTTTGTTGCTATGAAATATATTGCACCATAAACTTTCTAAAAACATTTTTTCTCCTGTTTTAAAGGAGGGATTTTTTTATATTTCCTACGTAACATAGGAAATATAAAAAAAAAGCGTCTTAAGCTTTGTTTGACATATGAACTCATTGTGATCGACTCTCTGAAATCCTTTCTCCTTTTTTGAGAGGGATTAAGAGGGGGAGAAATTTATCTAGTCTATGACACTTCTCATGACACAAGTTTTCATTTGACCTGCGACTTGACGAATGACGGAGCCTCGCATTCGGAAGATATAGAGAAACAATCATTTACACGTTTTCCCTTTTTTTTTTCGGAGCAAAGCATGGGATGGAAGCTAAATTCCCCATAGCATTTGCCACACGTCATGTAACAAAATTTCATTTGGAATATAAATCGTTATAATCGGCTACCGGTGGGAAGATTTTAGTGTAACAGCTGTTTTGGTAATAAAGCAAATTGACATAGTGACCGACAACTGACAAATGACGAGAGGAAAACAAGTGGCAGTTTTTTCCTATTAAATTTTATTTCAAGTTCCATCTAATAGTTCAGTCTGGAAGAGGCACAATTCCAATTTTTCAGTACACTTCAAAATTTTGTATATGATATGTGCCGATTATTATTCATACTTTATAAGCAATCAAGAGTACCATTTACATGCTATTTACAATCTGACATATAAATTGCTGATATTGAATATTACAGAAAATAGTAACCTTTACAATGCTAACAGAATGACTTTAGCATTCACGATTGAATTTACAGTAAATTATTTCACGGTTAACAGTAAATTATATAATAGTCATGGGTTCAAGAAATTTGGGAAAGGAAATTGAAAAAAATAGTACTTTAATTTTAGTTTTTTTTTTCTTACGAGTTTATTCAAAAAGAACATTTCATGTTTTTTCAAAATGCGGGGAGAACATGAGGTAAAAAAGAAGGACATATCCTCCTTTTGGAGGACGTATGGTAGCCCTATTCAGACAGCCCACTTCGGAAGGAGGTCCCATAAGAATCTCTAATATGTAATGGAGGAGCTCTGTGAAAAAGGTTCTCGGTAAAGAAGGCTCAGCAGGCCTAAACTTTCCTCTATCTTGCTGTTTGATCTTTATCTATGAGAAAGGTGAGACTTCAGAAGAAACGCAACATTTTTGAGAAAGAAAAAAAAAAATCCATACTTTATCCACGATTCGAACTCAGATTCATTGTCTCGGAATCCGTGGAACCTCGGGATTTATTATTAGCGCGTCAGTCTTACCTAAACGATTTAATGCTTTTCCGTCTTAGGGAAAACATTTTTATAGCCACATGTTGCGCAGTCGAAAGTTCTATAAATTCTTATAACTTTCACTTAAAAGCGTTGACAAAGGCAAACAGAAATCTCAACATGTGGATGAAAAAAAAGTGTGCCCTAAGAACGTGAGGGTGTTGAGGTTAGGGAAGGTGTTAAGTCATCTAGATAAGATGGGCACACTAATAATACTATTTTATTTTAATCTTCTTCAAATCTTTTTCGGATCCGTCTTATCACTAAATAACATTCACGGAACTACGCTAGAATTTTGTGGCGCATTGCTGTATCGGCTACATATTAACTAACGACAATAGCCAAATAGAAAGAAAATGGATAGGTAAGGGGAAAAAAAATAACAAAGAAGCGATTGAAGCTGTGAAGGAGGACGAAGGGGAGAGCTATGATTACTACGTCTCACGGCCATTAGGAGTCATTGACAACGTCATCCATTTACATATGTCGAAATCAAAACGATTTAAACACAACTCTTGTAACAGACTTGTGCATTTCATTTTCATAAATGGACGAATGGGTCCAGCCCACTTGGAAGATTTTGCTCACGCACAAACTCGAGGGACACTTTATAACAGACTTCAGTGAAATCGACTAACTCATAAATCCCACACCGCACGCATTCAGTCGAGATACTGAGAAGTGAAAGGGGGGGGGGTGAGAAACGGAGGGGAGAAGGAGGAGTAGAATGGGGGGGGGGAGAGAAAAAGGAAAGAAGAAGACAGAGACGCCACAAAGGGGTGATTGCAGAGCTGTAGGGGAATTCTTTGTTTCTTGATTACAGAGTCAGTGTACTACGCCCTCCATTAAGATTCAGGCTGACAGGTTTAATCTTGTCAAATCTCGGGGCTCGTGCCTAGACGGAGAGACGGAGTAGGGCTGGGAGCGGCTCTCTCTGTGCCCACTGGCTCCTCCTCTTCGCCGGCAATGGTTGGCGTGTGATTGCACACAGCTCCCACCAACAACCTACCTTGGAAAGGTCAACACATGATTATGTAAGGCTGGACCGCTCGCGTGCCGTGGAAAGTATAGAGGTAGAGTGGAGGAGGTGGACATGAAGGTGGTGATGGTGATGGGGGTTGTAAGATATAGCTGATCTCTGGGTCTGGTCGTGGAAAAGAAGGTTGATCTACTGGTATTTGTTTGGAAAATATGTGCCGAGGAAGTGGCGTGGGTTTTTTAAAGGAAAGAATTCCTGCTTCTAGATATGGGTCGTTTCGAATTTCTCACCGTCCAAGTGTTAGACGTGTCTGAAAGGTTACATAATGTCTCACAAGTCACTGAATATTATGATTTAGAGTTGTTAGTGCACTGTTGTTTTTTTCTGGTGACCACCATCTCAACTAAAAAAGGTGTTTCTGGTATTTCCTTCTGCTTTCAGATGTTTATCGACACTATAATTTTGAGGAGTAACAAGAATTGTGGGTTGACTTAAATTTAATGAATTTACAACAGCCAAATCTTATTTCAGATTGAGACAAGCTGCAACCGCTGTTTAGTTTTCTAGATTTCTCTTAGGTAACATTTACGGGCAAATTAAAATCATAACAACTGACATAAAGGTGTCCACTAAAGAGCTAGAAAGTTATGATACACAACTTTGTAATGACGGGCCGCTTTATTAGGTAATAGTTTCTCAGATACAGAATTTAGTAATTTCATAAATATATATATTTTTAAAGTGACTGAAGATAATTTAAAGATCTCAATCAAATCAATTTTAATCTCGATTTGCAACAATATTCATTTGGTATTTAGAGAGTTATGGAAGATGAAGCATTAGCAAGTCAGCTGGTTCTGCAAAAAAAAAAAAGTAAAAGAAAGTATTCAAAATTGGCAAAAATGAGCATAATAATTACCTGTACTGCTAAAAACGCTCTTGCACGCGTTAGTAAAGTTTAGATAACGGTTATTACTTTCGTTTTAATTTTTTTTATGAACTTTGCACAGTAATTATTTAAACTGGGATTTTTGATATTAAATATTCAATTTCTAGAACTCGGTAAATATTGAACGAATGTTGTTGAAAAATCGAGATTAAAATAGATTTGGTTAAAATCTCTTAGTTATCTTCAGTTACATTTTGTCATAAAAATCTTGTTTAAGAAGTTATAGAGTTTTGTATCTGAATAACTATTGACGTAACATGAAACTTTACCTAAAAATATTTGCTGCTGAGTGTACATGCATATTTTACTAATTATGACTCAACGATAAACAAGTCAGTGGCTACCTTTTTTTAAGAACACCCCCAGGTCACGTCAATAAGGTGCCAGAGAACACTAACTAACTTCTGAACCTTGCTATTCTGTTCTCATTTTGAAAATATTTGTACCGTTCAGGTGTTACTAATTTCGTTAATGTATTTCTCGATAATGTGGAATGAATACATGATATAAAAATATCAGTAATTCATTCTGACGAATTTCTGCAGATTCCAACAATGCATTGTTGACGTCATCTTGGGATTCTTCATGAAATATACCCGATAGAGGCACATGACTCTTGATTAATTGTTCAGTTGTTTTACCTCTGAATGGCACTTTTTTTTGCATGCAATGGGCTAAATAGTCAGGTCACAAGGACCCCCAAAGGATCAGAGAAGATTTTGGAAAGGATACTGAACAGATATTAGGAGACAGATGGAAGCCTGCCGTCAAAGATTGCTTTGACGGCAGGCTTCCATCTTTGCTTATTCTTTAACCTGCTGGCTTGTGGGAGTAGTATTAGCCCACTCTGGAGGATTTGACTTTGAAAAGTCCCCAAGGTCACGGTTACGGCCACGCGCACTTCCAGTCACGTGATATGTCTTACACATTCTTTACACATCGTGTAATTGGTTATTTCCGGTTCTCATATTCTGGCATTCATTTTACTGATTTTCAAGCAATTTTTACCAACCATGTCATTGGTTTTTCAATTTCTGAGGGGGTCTTTTATGCATTCAATTTGATTAAACTATCTAGCACATGAACCAAAGGGCTCATAGTTGGATAGAGAAAGGGTAGTAGATCGCTGTTAAGAGAGAAATCCTCCTGTCAAGCCCGTTCAGAGTGTGTTTTGACGCTAAGAAAGTAGGACTCTTCTGTACACGTAAAGTCCCATCTGACGAACAGTTGTATTTTTCAAGGCAGTGTCACTTTTCTCACGGAGGGCAGGGGATAACAGAAATAAATCTCAATGGGAACACAATGGGGGTTCGAGCCTAGAAATAACAGTTTATGAATCCAGCGTGCTACCGACTTGGCCATCCCCTGCCTCTGTATTATATCCGATTTTACAGTTAATCTGTCTATATTATCACACAAAGCTAACAACCTTCAAGTCAGTACTCTATAACCGTTACTTATGGGTCTCTATTGAGCATCGACTCATGTTTTAAAGTCCCATGTGACGGACAGCGTCCTTTATAAGCCCATTGGTGTCCCATTTTTGACCAAGGATAGGGTGGAGGTTTAGCGTAGATAAAACTTAAGTGTGGCACGGGTGAGACTCCAACCTGGGGAATACAAATTACGAACCTGGAGCGCTACCGACTGAGAAAAATCTCGTCCAAATTAACTGTTAAGAAAGTGGCTATCTCATTTTAACAGATTTGACCTCTCCCTGTAATTTTCCAAATACTTGGCCGCCAAGTCAAAAATTTGTCACACATATATTTTCCATGCCATAAGTAATGAAATGAAAAATTCAAATCTCTACCTACTACAGAACCAGATTTCAAACTTCGCATCAGTTCCTTTAATCTCATTAAAGGTTTTCGTTTAAGATTTTAATAATTTTTTTTTACCTATTACCCCCTCTTATAACTTCCGAAATGCGTAAACCGTATCCCAATTTTTGATGTTGGTTTCAAATATTTCGTGTAGGTTTGTCCCTTGGTTCCCGATCTTGTGCTAAAAATTCGAGTCTGTACTTGTGATCGATCCCCTCAGCTTTAGATTAAAACCACTTTCAGTTTTTCGTCTCAAAAATCCGTTGAATTTCAATGGGAAATTTACTAAAATAGTATAAAATATCGAAAATGTATTCAATTAGATTTTTTTAAAATGAAAACTCCACAAGTAAACTCCCCAAGTTTTTATCCAGCTGATAAAAAAAGTTTAAAAGAAAAAAATAAACTATAAATCTGATTTCATCATGAATTTTTTTTTGTAGTTAAAAAATATTTTCTTAATTGTGAAACATGTGTGCAATTAACTCAAAAAGTTTTACAAAACTACTTTGTTTTTGCAATGAGGACAGTAATGGGTAACATGTGACTGGCACAAATGTAATCTTTTTTCTTGCAGTCTGATGGATCGTGCTTGCTTCACGCTTTACTCTTGTAGGAAAGTTGATTTTTCATAGAATCTTTATTCGCAATAGAGAAGGATTCTTCATTGTGCATTTCCTTAATGCTATGTAGGGCGTTATAAAAGATCTTCCCAGTTCTTTTAAAAATATTCTACTTTTGGCACATGTGCGTTTATTCCAGATAGCTTGCATTTCCATTCACAAAACAAACGAATTTTAAACAATGATGTCAAAATATTTTTTTTTAAATTATTCTCAGCAAACGATTCATATCTCATATCCACGTATATTCATAAATAAATTAATCAAAAGTATCGACTGTTCCTGCCGCCGTCCGTTGAATGGAACGCTGGTTGTTTTACCTCTGAGGGGCACTCTTTTGCACACATTGGGCTAAACGATCTGGTCAGAAGGACAGCAACGGCTCAGAGAAGGTTGTGGGGGGGGGGAGGATCCAATAGATAGCTGTTAAGAGACATGATAGACTCCCGTCAAGGCCATCCAACTTGTTATTTAACGTGCTCAGGGTATGGCTTTCCTGTACAGTCGCTTAAAAAAAGTATCGGAACACTATGGTTGATTACAGAATTCAGAAAAAATATCTGGCAACGCTTTATTTTTAGAAAAAATTTCTGGCAACCTTCGTGTCACGTGACACGAAGGTTGCCAGAATTTTTTTCTAAAAAAACGCGTTGCCAGATATTTTTTCTGAATTCTGTAATCAACCATAGTGTTCGGATACTTTTTTGAGCGACTGTACATGGCACCATCCGAGGGACGCTAAATGTTTCAAGACACATCGGCGTTCCCTTTTCTAATCGAGGGTAGAGTGGGACTTTAGTGGATATAAATATCAAACGCTGGCCTAGTGGGACCCGAAAGTGGGAACTAGAGATTGCTTACTACGAACTGAGCCGATCCCAGACACCAAGGTTAAATAGGTATTTATAGACAAATGTGACAGGATAAATTAAAAGTCTTAAATCTCTCTTTATTCCTATCCTTAACAATAATCGTTAGCAGTTAAATAGTTATGGAAGCTGGAATATTTAACAATAGTGATAACAAAAACAACTGATCTTAAAATTTAACTCAAACGGATTTTACAGAAAGCAGTAACTTTTATATTTAACGTCACTAAGATGTAAAAGAATATTTCCATTTAAATAAAGAACGAATATTGTTGAAAACCAACATTAAATAGATTTAATTGAGATCTTTATCTTATTCACATTACGCTAAAAAAAGCTTATTAACCCTTTCTGTTTTTAAGTGTTCATATGAGAACATTAGCTGTAAAATTAATTTGATTGATAGAAAAGGGGTCGGTGTCCCGTGGCCGAGTGGTTAGCACGCTTGGCTACTGATCTAAGGGACCTGGGTTCGAGCCCCGGATTAGGCATGGATGTGTGTGTCGTTTTTCTGCTGAGGTCCTGCCATCCTCTCAGATCTCCTACTGTGGCATATAAACTGACAGGCTCCTGTCAGACCTCTGTGGCAAGCAGCTGCTTGAGGGGGTATTTTATTTTTAGCGCACTACGCTTGTAATCTGATGTTCCCAGTTCGAGTCCCAACTAAGCCTGCGTTTAGAATTTCATCCGATTTAACTCTGTTTTGACCTCGGTGAGAGAAAAGAGACCTTTGGGTATGGAAAGGACGTCGTCCGTCAGATAGAACGCTAAACCTTGGTCCGTGTGCATAACCATATCCGGCACAAGCTAGATGGCTTTAACGGGAGGTTCCGTCTACCTCATAACAGCGGCCAAGCTGATCCCTTCCACAACCCTCTCTGAGCCTCGGTGTCTTTGTGACCTGGCCATTTAACTCATTGTGTTCAAAAAGTGTTGCAAGAGGTGAAATAACCCATTGATTGAAATAGTTAAATATGAATTTTTTTTTTCGAAAAGTGCTTCCCATATGAGAAAAGTAACAAATTTCCAATTAATAATAATAATAAAATTCATTTGTTTTATTTATATTATTTTTTAATTTTTATTAGTTTAAATATGTTTTTGCCGAAAGATGTTTTCTTGGATCCAAATAACAATAATATCGTGACCAAACATTATTAGACAATTAAACAAATGATGTTAATTATTTAACATAATTTAAATTCATTTGGGACTGAAAGAGTTATTGAGCCATGTTCGTAATAAAATGTCAATTGGATGCATTGCTATCGTGATTAATGTAATGAAAAAAATGTATATTAACAAAGTTAGTCTACATGTCTGTCTGTCTGTTTGGTGAGAACCTCCTCTTAAATGGCAACAACTACGATTATAAAATTCGATATACTGTTTCCTCCTATTTATAGCAGCAGTCTAACCCTCCAAAAAAATACACAAATACACAAATTGCATATATTATTGAAATTCCATATAATAACTCAAAGCGATACAAGGATTTGATAGCCTCTAGTCTAACCCACCAAAACAGGACTCCGTGCATAAGAGAGGGAAACACAGAGCCCAGTCAACGGTATACGGCTTCCTCTCGTCATAGCATAAAAGCAAAGTAAGGATTGTTTTAAGTTACAATTGTTTCCAAGCTGCAAATGTTTTCGCGGGTTTAAAAATTAATTAATTTTTGCTTTTCTAAACTGTAAATTGCACATTTAACGTGAAAAGATATATATTGCATTATTTAGGGTATAAAAAAAAAGATTGTGCTATGTTTTACTTCAGAGTCTCGACTTTTATGTTCCCAACGGGTTACATAACCAGGTAACAAGAACCCCAAATAAGAGAGAACTTGGTAGGATAAGGGATTTCACTGAACAGCTGCTAAAAGGAACACTAAAGAGACCTGCAAACACCATTCAGCGTGTTTTTAACATATTGTTCTCCCACACACGTTTCCACGGTTCAATGTTTTATCTGCGGACGGCGGCCTTTTCAAATCCATCGGCGTCTTCAATATCGCCGAGTGCAGAACGGGGAATCTAACAAGTCAAGACCTCTAAGTGATTTAAGCAGCTTTGAAAAGTACTCGTATCTTAAACAAGAGCACTGAAAAAAAATAAGTGCTATCACTGTTTTCGTATTCTTGGTTTTATAATTCCCTAACTTTCCGATAAAACGCATATTAGAAAATATATATATCCCTTCAAACTACTCGTATATTCAAAAAGAGAATCGAAGTAATTCGTGATATCAATAAATGTTTTCGTATTCTTAGTTTTATAATTCCTTAACTTTACGAAATAAGCATATTTGATAAGTAAATACCACCCTTCAAAGTAATTCTGATTCCCTTCATTTGAATGCTCACCCTCACGCAAAGTATCGACCCTCCAGCCGTCCTGGCTCAATCCCAAAAGATTAACTACCGTTGCCGGCTAAGGAGTCGTGGCAGCATCATTTATTAGGGTTGAACCGGAGAATGTCGACTAAGATCATTTTTCGTGAGGTGGATCAGCCATATTGGTAGGGACTTAATTAGCGGGTGGGTCCATCATTCGAAATCGTAAGGTGACATGCGAGTGCTCTAATGATGATTGGTTGATTGGAACATGTCACTTCGATGGAAATAATTAAAGTGCATTTGGAGCGATTTGCGGCGAAACGCCATCCACCCTTCAGGTAGATGGCTCCAATGGGAAAAATGCTTAACACACGAATCACTGTAACTGATTTTGTCATGAAAACTTGCAATTATTCTGCTTAGAACCATTTTCTTTTTTTTACGCTTGAAAAAGTCACTACTTTTAGTGTTCAGTGTTGCCTTAAATGTAAGCTTAAAAACTTAAGGGAAGAGAATTTATGGAAAAAGGTTTATTAAAGTCAAAATAGTGATTTTGTGATATAAAGAATAAATTGCTTTGCATCAGAATATACACTGTCATACACTTCAATCAAATCTATATAATCTATCTAATCTACGTCGTACCAAAATATTAGATGTTTTTTTTCATGTAATATCAAAGGCAGGCAGACAGACTTTTTAAACTTTGAAGGATCTGCAGTGGACTTCTTTGGACCCCAGTTATTTTTGTATCGAAATTTATTCTATTTTCCAAAGTCGTGCTTTCTTTTTTCAAATTAAGTCTTCCAAAGCTTTTTGGATATTGGCTTTATTCATAACATTTATGTTTGAATAAGTCATAAAAACACAAATAAATAAATACCCCTTCAAGCAGCTGCTTGCTACAGAGGTCTGCGAGGATGGTGGGACCTCAGCATGGAAAAAAAACTCAACATCCATGCCTTACCCAGGGTTCGAACCCAGGTCGCTTAAAACTGTAGCCAAGCGCGCTAACCACTCGGCACATAAGCATTAGAAGTAGGAGAAAATAAATGGACTCCATATGTTGGATAAGCTATTTTTTATGGTTGGTCCTCCAAAGGTTAAGGTATTCAACTTTAGGAAACAGAAGTAGATTTCAATAGCTGCCGAGTGGTTAGCGCGTTTGTTTACTGATCTAAAGGAAGCTGGGTTCGAGTCCTTCGTAAGGCATGGATGTTTGTGTTGTCTTTCTGCTGAGGTCTCACCATCCTCAATGATCTTCTGTTTCTCATATTAAACTGATAGGCTTCTGTTGCAAGCAGTTGCTTGAGGGGATATTTTTTTTTATATTTTAGTGAACAAAACTGTTTTGGTGGCCGAGTGGTAAGCATAGATGCTTTCTTTCTTGTGTTGTCTTTCTGCTGATATCCCGCCTTTCTCACAAACCATTTCTACGGCGTATTATATTGACATGCTCCTTCCTATCAGATAGCTGTGACAAACAGGTACTTGAGAGAAAATTAATTTATTTTGAATTGAACAAATGCAGCGAATATACTTTAAAGGGAATCTGTTTATGCTAGCAAATTTCATCGACTTAATGAAAACTACAAATAAGATTTAAAAGAAGCCATTTAATGAAGACACTGAGAAAGTTGCCCAGTGTAATTCACTAATAGGTATTCAAGCGAGAAAGACCAGGTGTAGTTAAAGACAGGTCAAGATCTATAAAACACAATAAGAGAGGAGGACGGCTAGCGAAGCAATCGAACCAGAAAAAGGTAAAAGGTGTTATTAAGTTATGCAAAAGACTGAATTTTCGTTGTAGTGTAATATTTCCCCCCCCCCCATTCGTTTCAGCGACTTTTTAAAATTTTTTTATTAAAAATGCGTGAATAGGCATATCCCTTACTACCCTTACAAGCATTTTTAAGGGGGAGTGATGCTCCCTCCCCTCTTAGATCTATTCCTGGTTAGAGACGTATGTGGATAGGGAGAATTTTTCATTTTGAAAAGATTCCAATGTTATATTTTTCTTTGGAAAATTTTCCGTATATAAACTAGACAGTTTTACAAAATTGATTAGCAGTGTAATGAATGAATTACCAATAAAACTGGGCAATTTCAAAGTGTTAAGATTTAATCGAGTTAACCCGAGATTCCCTATATTTGTTTGTTTACAAAGATCGCATGAGAAAGGTTTATGAGGAAAACGGGAATAAATTGAAAATACATTTAATCCAAACAACAACAACAAAAAATTAATTCGTCTGAAATGATTGTTGTTTAATCAAAACAAAATTTTTTATTAGATCTAATGGACTACAAGTGAAGTATTACATACGTTGAATTAAATTAATAGGCAACAGTAGAATATCATGTCCATTTCTTTGTGCTGCTAAAATTAGTGTTTAATTAATACTACTATTAACTAAACTTTTCTGTCTCTTTAGTCCGTCAACATTTTCAACAAATGCTAAAATTCTTAATCGGCTTTAAAAAGTTTAGCAAAATGATGCACTGTAGATGCACGTGACAAATAAATGCCTTCCACCAACTGAAGTCATCAGAATTGCATCATAAAACTCTCATACGTTTGCCATAAATTTGAAGGTCCTGTTTGTCTTTTGGGATGTTTTTTAGGCAATGTGTTAACAAATCAGTACAGCAAATAATCCCATATTCCCTACCAAGTGCAGTTGGTACTAACAATGTAGAGAATTTGACCATTCATAGACTCATGAAGTAACTCACGGTCTTCGTGTGTGTCGATTTCAATTTATATATCGAGTATCCGAAAACTCAGTTCCATTTCAGGTATTATTTATGATCTATTTCCCACATATAGATGAAACAGCAGAATAGAGGAAAATTTAGGCCTTCTGAGTCTTCTATTCCCCGATATTCCATATGTTTCTTCTGCAAAATATATTCTTTCTTTGGAAAGAGATACTGCTCTTAATATTCGCCGTAAAAAAATTCTGACTCCAAATTATGATTGTTTACCAAATATTAGTTTGTTTCGCATTTGAGCAAATTTTCTTTGGTGAGATTTGTAATAGTAACGAAGAGGCGATTTCTTCTTCAGTGATTACATATGCCCATGTTGCATTTTGTGGCAAGAAGATTCCCCTGAAAAAGAGCAAAAGAGTAAAAAAAAAAAATTAAAAAAGAAGTAAAATAAGAGGTTATTTAAAACACCTAAGAAATTTTAATCATCAACAACTGAAAACTGCAAATTAAAATTACGTATTTGAAATTCATCTTAAAATGTAAATGAAAAGATTATCTTAAAAAATTAAAGCTTAAAAATATTTCTATGATTATTCTCTAGAATTAAATAATAATCCGATTTCTTTTCAGCACAGGAACAGAAATATAAGAAAAAGTTATGAAAATTTGGGAGATTTGTAACATCATCTGACGAAGCTGTTACACATAGAGGCAATAAAATTTTCCAAAATGCAAAACTCACTAAAAAATAATAAGCATCAAACGCGTAACCAAGTTTTTTTTTGCTCCCTCCTCCCCGATTGAAAAGATTTTTATAGAATTAATTATTTTTAAACCATTAAGTTAGGTATTACTTGAATTATATATATATTTTACTAATAAGTAAATAACAAACCGTTCCGTGGCCGAATTGTTAGCGTGCTTGACTACTGATCAAAGAGATCTGGGTAAGGATAGATATCTGTGCTATTTTTCTGCTGATGTCTCGCCATCCTCACAGACTTTTTACTATGGCGGTAAACTGACAGGCTCCTGTTAGACCTTTGTGGCATTTGCAGACATTGAAAAACAAGCATTCTCACTCATCTCCCAAGGATAAGAAGAACGACAATCTCTCAACCATCTGTCCGCTTAAGACTAATTAATACATTCCACTGCTTCTTTTACTAATTAATACATTCCACTGCTTCAGGAAGTATTTATTAAAATAACAATTATTGAATCTATATTGAATTTTTCCCCCCATCGTCATTTTTTAAAATTTTGCTTGCCTGAAAGTATATTAATATATTCTGGCTTCGTGCTTGATATGCATGTATATTTATATGTATACCTAAGATTGATATACCTTAGACCTTTTGAGAATGCTAGTAAGTGTAATGGAGGCCAAAATTATTAAAGTTATGCATATTTAATGAATTTTTCAATTTTTTTTAAACCTGTAAAACAAAGAGCAAAATTTTACACTCTAATCTAAATCCAGTCTGTTGCCCCCTACGCTTTTCCGAATCGATTGTATCTCTTCCCCCTCCCTCCACCCTCTTTATTTTTTTCTAGATCCGGGCCTGTCTAAGACCATCCTTTAAAATTTAAACTGTTGGCTTGGTTTTCTCATTGAAATAAACTTTCCTTAGGTTTTTCCCTTTTTGGCTCATCTCTTTCCAAAGTAAACAATAATAGCAGGCAAGTTAAAATAGTTACATAATTTTTAAAGTTCTATAAAATACAGGATTTTAAATTTGAATTAAGTGCACGTTTTGACATCACACAAAGATGTAACGGCAGCACGAGACAAAAGACAAAGGCGATTCTCGCCAAATTTTCCTCTCCGTGTGATGAGCAACCTTCCCCCGGAAGGAAGTCCCAAGTTATTAATTCAACGATTTGAGGCGATTAATTTAGCGACTGGGGCAACGGCCCGCTAATGACAAAGATGACACTGTAAGAGAGTGGCCACGTGCCTTTGACTCTAATTACATCTAATTAAGCCCCCCACGCGTCTTTCATTGCTTACCGTTAGTCCATGCGCAGCGTCGGATGTGTTATGTGAGGTCTATTACAAGCACACCACATAGCATCTCACTTCACGACGCCATCGTCCATAGCCAGCGAGTCAGACCACAGTAACAGTAGTTATGGCTTCCATGGGGTTAGAAATGCAGCTTCGCCAACAGTAACAGCCTATCTACTTTGCCGAGTTAATTGGCTCCACTCAATCTTGATTACGTACGATGATGACTGGCTCTTTAACTCATTATGGCACAAGGGAAAGGATGAATGAGTGAGTGTGACAGAGAAATAGCTGACGAAATAAGGAATGAGGTAGAAGGGGAAGTGGGGGGGGAGGAGAGTCTGGTGAAGGAAAGGAAAAACGTCTCCAGTTGTAAAAGAAGCAGTGGAATGTATTAATTAGTCTTAAGCGGACAGATGGTTGAGAGATTGTCGTTCTTCTTATCCTTGGGAGATGAGTGCGAATGCTTGTTTTTCAATGTCTGCAAATGTTTTGTTTTCCTATATCTAGGAATATTTCCTCTCGCAGCGTCTGGGAATGAATATATAATTTCTCTTCAAATGTGTGCAAGTATTTTCTCTTGAAATGTCTGCGAATGTTTTCTTTTGTAACTGTTGAGAGTGTTTTTCTCTTTCAAAGTAGACGATTTGATTTTCCAGCAAGGAAAGTTTTGAATTTGGTGCTGTTCCCGGATTAAAAATAAGCTCACAAGGTCTCAAGATTTAGAAGAGGAATAGGGAAGGAAATTTTTCTCCCTTCCTCTGGGGGCTATTCAGTGTGTTTTTAAAGCTCACATTATGCTATACTATTGTTTGTTGCACATGAAACTATGATTTAATGCCTCATATATAAACCAGAGAGTTTTTCAAATCATCTCGAGCTCACTGAGAGCAGAAAATGGAGAATTAAAAATTAAATTCACATTTATGCAAATTCAAAGAAATGCACAAAAAACACATACAAATACACAAATGGATCAAACAAACAAATATAAGCAAATATAGAAATAATGAAAGCTGGAATCAAAAAACACGTAGCCAATCCAGATAGAAATACATAAATTTTAGAACTTTAACGTTAATAGTAATAAAAAAAACTATATATTTATATATTTACATTACATTAAACATAAAATACGTTTAAAACAATGGAACTTTCATCACAAAAACTGAAAGGTTATGGCTAAGTTTGTAAAATTATATTGTGAATTTTGTTTTTTGAAGATTTCCCGTTTCTTTCGCAATTCTAATATCACGAAGTAAAGAATTAAATAATTTCAGTGCAATATATACAAAAAGGCTTTGCAAAATAAATTTTTTTTAACAAATGGTGCCACGTGAAATAAACATTTTGTTCTCATATTATAATCAATTAATTTAAGAGGCAACCAACGACCAGATTTAAATAAAAATAGCAAAACTTTATGAATATAAAAAAAGCTAAAATAAGAAGGCAAAAAAAAAAACGTTTTTGTGCATGAAAACTTAAAGTAAATGAAGCTAACGATAGATTTCCATTTACAGAATTTCTTGAAAAATATTTTATCACACAACTCGTTTATTACGGTATTCTGATAGGAGATATGGTGTCATTCCATTTTATTAAAAATAAATTTTTTGTGAATAAACATTAAAGGATCTATTAGTTCAAATTTCACCTTTTTAAAAAAAATAATAAAAAAAAAGCCTTTTTCTCTTTGACCAATGTGCCAAATAGAAAAGATCCTTCCATGTATTCTCACAATAGGTCGAAAACCAGATTGCTGTTAAGACGTCATTGTTCGACCAGTTTCAGGCTAAGGCGATTTTATTCATATGAGGTACATTGCCAGGTGATCCCATATTCCAGTACAGAAGACCATACAATGTAATTCAGCAATGAAGTATCACAGGAAAATGTCATGTAGACAAGAAACACTTGAAATAATTAGTTGAAAAAAAAAGTTTCCCTGAGTGGGATTTGTTCCACTCAGGACAACAATTTTTTTTCAACTATGCAATCTTTTCTTGCTCATGATGATTCTCGGAAACTTGTTTTAAATATTGAACTAGAAGTTCAATACACATTTTGCAGAAGGTTTCTCGTATTCATAAAGTTAATATCCGTAAGGTCTACAAGTTCCAATCTCAGAAACCACTGTTTCTAGCCCAATTAAAAAATATCCATAATCGAAAAATTTGATTTGGGTTAGTTTTTTGTTAAGCCTACAGCTTTTGTTTCATGCCTGTGGTAAAGTAAAAGAAAGTAAATACGAACTAGCATGAAACATCGGATAAAATTGTGTTATTTTCTCTCTGAGAGACAGTTTTAGCACACAAGGGGATAAATCGACAAGGTCACAATGACTCCAAAGGCTCAGAGAAGGTTGAGAAAGAGGAGACACTATTCAGCTGTTAGGACACAGATAGAAATTCCGTCATGTCCTGCAGTGTGTTGTTTGACTTGCACAGTATATGGCTCTCTTGGACGGACGGCGTCATTTCCAAGACTGTTGGTGTCTCCCTTATTATCGAAAGCAAAACGGTGGTTAGTGAAGAAAAATTGTCAATGGAGGCATCGTTGGGAACATGAGGTTACAAGAAACTGCATTAAACATTAAAAATGAAGAAAGGTGTCTAATTCCTGGCTAAACAATTTTTCTGAAACACCGCAACTACGAAAAAACACAGTACGTTCAAGAAATTCTGTCCCACCGAATTATAAAAGACAATATTTTTATGAAATGAACTTTTGCATATGCATTGCATTTCCCACTTCTTCAGTGCTGTCACATCAGTTGAGAGCAGAGAAGTAGAGTGAGTGGAAGCAATTGAGACAATGAAATTGCGTAATTGACGAAAAGATGGTTTCTCGTAGGTAATTGGTGATTGAACTATCAATTACTTGTTTACAAATCAATGGTCTCATAGCTCCACCAATGATATCATTGGTTGATTATTATGAGATTGTTACCGCAATAAACCAGTGACAGATGAGAACTACTGATGCCTCAACTGAGCAGTCTCATTTGCTTCCGCTCACACTTCATCATTGCTTGAGAGCTGGGGCGGGGGTGGCCCAGTCGGTAGCGCGCCAGGCTCGTAATCTGTAGTTCCCAGGTTCGAGTCCCAGTTGGGTCAGCGTTGAGATTTATCTCCGCAAAATTCCCCGCCCTGCCCACGGTCAGTAGGGGACACCGATGGGCTTGGAAAGGCCGCCGTCCGTCGGATGGGACGTTAAGCCGTGGCCCCATGTACGGGAGAGCCATACCCTGTGCACGTTAAAGAACACGCTGGATGGCCTTGACGGGAGGCTACCATCTGTCTCCCAACAGCTGTTCCAGTGGGTCCCCTCCCCCAACCTTCTCTGAGCCATCGGGGTCCATGTGACCTGGCCATTTAGCCCATGGTGTGAAAAAAGGTGCCACTCAGAGGTAAAACAACCCAACCCTTGAGAGCTAATGTTCAGTTGTGTTTTTTCAAAAGCTGGAAACTCTATATACCCGAATTTCGACGACATATTGTTTAAACTTTCCCAGATTTTAATTTCTGAGAAATGATGTTTTCAGCTCGTTTTTGAAAAACAAAATATTTTGTTTTCGTTTTGTAAGTATTAAATTTTTTCGTTATAAGAGATGAATGAAAATTATCTTTTGGTGGAATATCTAGTAATAAAGTATTAACATTCAAATATTCGAAATATTTGAGTAGTTTCAATTTTTCAAAATTACAACTGTGCTAAAGTAGGAAACTCCCCTACCTTTAGTCTCTTCGAAGTGTATTCAATATTCGTCAAAAGCAGCGGTTTGCTCAATTGGTATAGCGCCACGTGTTCGCAATCTGATATTTATAGGTTATTATAGGATATTTATGGGTTCGAGCCCCCACTGGGCTAATCCTGAGATTTCATCTTCACTCCGCCCTCGGTGAAAAAGCGGACAGAGTTAGACTGGGCTTCGTTCTTTGGGCGGGATCTTAAATCGTGACTCTTATGCAAGGTAGATAGATCCTTTGCTCGTTAAAAACATACACTAGATGGCTCCATCTGTATCCTAACAGCTGTCCAGAGCATCTTCTTCTCTTATCAGAGTCGAACCTTTGGGATCCTTGTGACAACGCGTCATTTAGGCCATTTTGTGAACAAAATTCCTGCTCAGAAATAAAACAGCTCAACACATGACTATAGGCTGTTCTTCTTCCCGACACATGAATATATGACTTGTTCTTCTTCCCGACGGGTGGGGGTGGCTCAGTCGGTAGCGCGCCAGGCTGGTAATCTGCAGTTCCCAGGTTCGAGTCCCAGCTGGGTCAGCGTTGAGATTTATCTCCGCAAAATTCTCCGCCCTGCCCACGGTCAGTAGGGGACACCGATGGGCTTAGAAAGGCCGCCGTCCGTCGGATGGGACGTTAAGCCGTGGCCCCGTGTGCGGGAGAGCCATACCCTGTGCACGTTAAAGAACACGCTGGATGGCCTTGACGGGAGGCTACCATCTGCCTCCCAACAGCTATTCCAGTGGATCCCCTCCCCCAACATTCTCTGAGCCTTTGGGATCCATGTGACCTGGCCATTTAGCCCATGGTGTGCAAAAAAGTGCCGCTCAGAGGTAAAACAACCCAACTTCTTCCCGACGTCCATGTCTACTTTGAAAACCGTGTTGGTAGAATTCGTTTTAGTCGAGAACTGCATGTACTTCCAATATCTATAAAAAAAGAAACTTTGGCAGTGAGTTTCTTTAAGCTCGTTTACAAAAATAGAAAAGAGTTGCGGTTTCACTTTGTCGTCTGTCTCTCTGTAGATATTAATTTGTTTTTGTTTTAAGCGATAAGTTAAAAATTCTTTTTGGATTGGATAGGTATTATTACCTTTCGCATTTTTGGAATTTCCGAAGAGAACATCTCGCCCTCTGACGGTAGAAATTGTTGAAAGTGGCAGAACTTTAAACAAATATTGCAAATGATCATTTCGGCTGTAAATTTAAAGTTTCAAAGATGGAGTATGAAAGTCAAGAGGATTACATAGATAAAAAGATTTTCCTTTAACTTCCAGTATAGTGGGCAAATGCAGCTTTTTGTTTAAAAAGATGAATCAAAACTCATTTTTTTGAGTTGAATACGTACTGATGAAATGTTATGATCTGTATTCTTAAAGAAACTATTCTCTGAAACAAACTTTTATTCTTAAAGAATGGCAGGAAAAATTAATTACTGAAAAACGAGGGGGGGGGGAGGGGCTCAGTCGGTAGCGCGCAAGGCTCATAATCTGTATATCCGAGGTTCGATTGGTTGGTTGGTTGTTTTACCTCTGAGCGGCACCTTTTTGCACACCATGGGCTAATGGACAGATTACATGGACCCCGAAGGCTCAGAGAAGGTTGAGGGAGGGGACCCACTGGAACAGCTGTTGGGAGACAGATGGTAGCCTCCCGTCGAGGCCATCCAACGTGTTCTTTAACGTGCACAGGGTGTGACTCTCCCGCATACGGGGCCACGGTTTAACGTCTCATCCGATGGACGGCGGACTTCCCAAGCCCATCGGTGTCCCCTACTCACCGTGGGCAGGGCGGGGAATTTTGCGGAGATAAATTTCAATGCTGACCCAGCTGGGACTCGAACCTGGGAACTGCAGATTACCAGCCTGGCGCGCTACCGACTGAGCCACCCCCGTCCCTCCCAGGTTCGAGTCCCAGCTGGTTCAGCGTTGAGACTTATCTGCGCAAAACTCCCTGCCCTGGCCACGGTCAGTAGGGTACACAGATGGGCTTGGAAAGACTACCGTCCGTCGGCTGGGACGTTAAGCCGTGGCACTGTGTATAGAAGAGGCATACCATGTGCACGTTAAAGAACACACTGGATGGCCTTGACGGGGAGGCTACCATACAGCTGTTCCTTACAGCTGTTCCAGTGGGTTCCCTCATCCAACCTTCTCTGAGCCTTCGGGGTCCTTGTGACCTGGCCATTTAGCCCTGGTGTGCAAAAAAAGTGCCGCTGAGAGGTAAAACAACCCAATCCAACTGAGAAACGAAAACAATGGAAGAAAAAACGTTGTATATTTACAGGTTGTTGTTTTACCTCTGAGTGCCACTTTTTTACACACAATGGGCTAAATGGTCAGGTCACAAGTGACAGTAGAGCTAAGAGAAGTTTGGGAGAAGAGGGGATCCACTGGACAGCTGTCAGGAGACGGTCGCCTTCCGTCAAAGCCATCCAGCTTCTTCATTAACGTGCACAGGGTATGGTTCCCCCTCACACGGGGCCACGGCTTAACGTCCCATCCAATAGGCGGGACTCGAACCTGAGATCTGCAGACTACGAGAAGATACTAATGAGGCACTCCCGGTTCTATATGTTTAAAGAATCGAGAAAAAATCTTCATTAAAAAACAAAAATATACATTTTTATTGAGGACTATGAATTGGCAAAATCGTTTAGTTATGCACTTCATTTTTTTTAAACGTTTGTTCAAAAAAAATTTTTTTTTTGGAAGCAACGAGTCAAGTTTATAATTAGTTTCATGAGCCTCAAGTTCTTTTGCAATGAGCCGAGAATTGGAAGCAGGGACGTAGCGAAGGACTATGGTTGTTGGGGGGAGGGGGGCGTTTGAGGCAATTTTCACAAATCTCCTGCATTTTGTCATTTGTACCGTAATACCAACTAACCGTAATTTGCCATTTGACTTCCAGTTTTGCCAACTACCCATAATTTCACAGAAATAAATCCACAGAATAATCTCGTCTGAATTGTAGCAGGTCGGTGTGAATTTTCCCTTGATTTTGCCAACTCTCCTTAATTTCACGAAACTAATCGCAATCTTTGCATCTCTCCTAAATTTGCCAAATCACTTCAAACTCCACAAGATTTTGCCAAGTTTTCTCGATTTTAGTCAACAATCCTGAATTTCACAAACCCAATCTCAATTATCACAACTCGCCCGTATTTTCCAAGTAGATTCGAATTTTGCCAAATGCCCTATATTTTGTTAACTTTTCTCAATTTGTCCAACACTCCTTAATGTCACAAAACAAATCTCAATTTTCACAACTCGCCTATATTTTACCAAGTGGATAAGAATTTTGCCAACTCGCCGTAATTTTACAGAAAAAAATCGCAATTTTTACATCTCTGAATTTGCCAAGTCACTTCGAATTTTATTAACTCTCCTTAATTGCACAAGAAAAGCATAATTTTCATAACTCCCCTATATTTTACCAAGCGGCTTCGAGTTTTGCCAACTTCCCCAGATTTTGCCAAGTTTTCTCGATTTTGTCAACTCTTCTTAATTTCACAAAAACAATCCCGATTTTCACAACTCGCCCGTATTTTAGAAAGTGGATTCGAATTTTGCCGACTGCCCTAGACTTTGCCAAGTTCCCTCGATTTTGCCAACTCGCCACAATTTTACAGAAAAAAAATCCCAATTTTTAAATCTCACCTGATTTTTGCAAAGTCACTCTGAATTTTGCCAACTCCCCAAAGATTTGCCAACTCTCCTAGATATTGCAAAATTGCCACGATTTTGCCAACACGCCATAATTTTACAGAAAAAAGATCGCAATTTTTACATCTCACTTGAATTTTGTCAACTCTCCACGATTCTGCCAAGTCACTCCGAATTTTGCCAACTGCCCCTAGATTTTGCCAACTCTCCTAGATTTTGCCAACTCGCCATAATTTTACAGAAAAAAAATCCAAATTTTCCCATCTCACCTGAATTTTACCAACTCCCCGCGATTTTGCCAAGTCACTCCGAATTTTGCCAACTGTCCCTAGATTTTGCCAACTCGCCATAATTTTACAGAAAAAAATCCAAATTTTCACATCTCACCTGAATTTTGCCAACTCCCCACGATTTTGCCAAGTCACTCTGAATTTTGCCAACTGTCCCTAGATTTTGCCAACTCGCCATAATTTTACAGAAAAAAAGCCAAATTTTCCCATCTCACCTGAATTTTGCCAACTCCCCGCGATTTTGCCGAGTCACTCCGAATTTTGCCAACTGTCCCTAGATTTTGCCAACTCGCCATAACTTTACAGAAAAAAATCCAAATTTTCACATCTCGCCTGAATTTTGCCAACTCCCCACGATTTTGCCAAGTCACTCCGAATTTTGTAAACTGTCCCTAGATTTTGCCAACTCCGTAAGTTTTGCCAACTCGCCATAATTTTACAGAAAAAAAATCAAAATTTTCGCATCTCACCTGAATTTTGCCAACTCCCTACGATTTTGCCAAGTCATTCCGAATTTTGCTAACTGTCCCTAGATTTTGCCAACTCGCCATAATTTTACAGAAAAAAAATCAAAATTTTCACATCTCACCTGAATTTTGCCAACTCCCCACGATTTTTCCAAGTCACTCCGAATTTTGCCAACTGTTCTTAGATTTTGCCAACTCCCTAAGTTTTGCCAACTCGCCATAATTTTACAGAAAAAAAATCCCAATTTTTACATCTCACCTGAATTTTGCCAACTCCCCAAGATTTTGCCAAGTTGTCCCGATTTTACCAACTCCCCACGATTTTGCCAAGTCACTACGAATTTTGCCAACTGTCCCTAGATTTTGCCAACTCGCCATAATTTTACAGAAAAAAATCCCAATATTTACATCTCACCTGAATTTTGCCAACTCCCCACGATTTTGTCAAGTCACTCCGAATTTTGCCAACTCTCCTAGTTTTTCCCAAATCGCTATAATTTTACAGAAAAAAAAAATCAAAATTTTAACATCTCACCTGAATTTTGCCAACTCCCCACGATTTTTCCAAGTCACTCCGAATTTTGCAAACTGTCCCTAGATTTTGCCAACTTCCTAAGTTTTGCCAACCCGTCATAATTTTACAGAAAAAAAAATCGTAATTTTTACATCTCACCTGAATTTTGCCAACTCCCCACGATTTTGCCAAGTCACTCCGAATTTTGTAAACTGTCCCTAGATTTTGCCAACTCTCCTAGATTTTGCCAACTCGCCATAATTTTACAGAAAAAAATCCAAATTTTCCCATCTCACCTGAATTTTGCCAACTCCCGCGATTTTGCCAAGTCACTCCGAATTTTGCCAACTGTCCCTAGATTTTGCCAACTCGCCATAATTTTACAGAAAAAAATCCAAATTTTCACATCTCGCCTGAATTTTGCCAACTCCCCACGATTTTACCAAGTCACTCCGAATTTTGTAAACTGTCCCTAGATTTTGCCAACTCGCCATAATTTTACAGAAAAAAAATCAAAATTTTCGCATCTCACCTGAATTTTGCCAACTCCCTACGATTTTGCCAAGTCACTCCGAATTTTGCTAACTGTCCCTAGATTTTGCCAACTCGCCATAATTTTACAGAAAAAAAAATCAAAATTTTCACATCTCACCTGAATTTTGCCAACTCCCCACGATTTTTCCAAGTCACTCCGAATTTTACCAACTGTTCTTAGATTTTGCCAACTCCCTAAGTTTTGCCAACTCGCCATAATTTTACAGAAAAAAAATCCCAATTTTTACATCTCACCTGAATTTTGCCAATTCGCCAAGATTTTGCCAAGTTGTCCCGATTTTACCAACTCCCCACGATTTTGCCAAGTCACTACGAATTTTGCCAACTGTCCCTAGATTTTGCCAACTCGCCATAATTTTACAGAAAAAAATCCCAATTTTTACATCTCACCTGAATTTTGCCAACTCCCCACGATTTTGTCAAGTCACTCCGAATTTTGCCAACTCTCCTAGATTTTCCCAAATCGCTATAATTTTACAGAAAAAAAAAATCAAAATTTTAACATCTCACCTGAATTTTGCCAACTCCCCACGATTTTTCGAAGTCACTCCGAATTTTGCAAACTGTCCCTAGATTTTGCCAACTCCCTAAGTTTTGCCAACCCGTCATAATTTTACAGAAAAAAAAATCGTAATTTTTACATCTCACCTGAATTTTGCCAACTCCCAAGATTTTGCCAAGTTGTCCAGATTTTACCAACTCTCCAAGATTTTACAAAATCACTCCGAATTTTGCCAACTTCCTAAGATTTTGCCACGTTGTCCCGATTTTGAGAAACACTTGTATTTTACTAAGTGGCTTCGAATATTGCCAACTGCTCTAAATTTTGCCGTCTCTCCATTTTCCAAACTGCCTTAGATTTGCAAAGTTGCCTCGATTTTGACAACTCCCCTTAATTTTCCAAAAATAGATTACAAATTTTCACAACTCATCTAGATTTTACGAATTCGCTTCAAATTTTGCCAACTCCGAGATACTTTGGGGGGGAGCCTCCCCTCCGCCCATTCCCCCACATGGCTACGCCCTGGTTGAAATGGCAGAGTTATTTTAACATTTGAACAGGCTTTAATTTACATCATGAGATGGCGCTAAATGTAGAAAGCATGAAACTTGAACTAATATTTCAAAAGATCTATGTTGACTAAAAATCTGAAATTCTGGTGGTAGAACGTGATGTTCATGACGAGCCAAGGCAGTTTTTTAGCAGAAGAAGCGAAGTTTAAATTTATATTTATTTCAAATAAATCTGGATTAATTAAAATTCAAAGTAACTATTTTTAAAAGTTAGTAATTAACTTTAAAATATTCAATAATATTTTAATATAGTAGTAATAAGCATTTTTTTATTTTAAGAAAAATATTTTTTATTATATTTTAGGAAATTAAATCATCCAGAATCTTTATACATATTTCATTCCTTTGTTCTCTTTTCTTTCCTGCTACCACCTAAACGAAGAAGGAGCGAACGTCTCTCTGAATCCGGTCTTATCTAGGTGGCTTAAGTCGATTTACAGTGACTGATTTGCTCTTAGCCCAGATGGGTGGAAAAGTGAAACTTTTTTTTGCTTTAAGGGATCAGCGAGAAATCATTTTTGTGGTGTATAATACAGTATTATGTTTTCTTTTTCTCAATAATCCTTTATTATTATGAATTACTGGTCTAAAGGATGAAAAATCCTGAAAATAGAAACGAGCATCCCATGTTCGCTGAAGGTTATATGTTAGTCTTCTGTTTGTGTTTATTTGTTTGCTTGCTTGCTTTTGTTCAGCTCGTTAGAAATAAAAGAGCTAATGTTTTACTTTGTTATTTCTTAGCCTGCATAAACTCATCTGTTTAATTTATCTTCCTGTTGCTTTTCACTCGTCATTTGTTTGTGGATTTATCAAAGCAATTATTCCACCAGGTATCACGAACGCGAGGGTTAAACTTAATGATTCATATGTCAAATGAAATCTTATGACATGGAGAGTGTCATAGGCTATAAAAATTTTTTTGACCCCTCATGCTTTCTTTCCCCCTGAAAAAAGGGAAATATGAAAACGATTTGTCTGCTATATCTTCGGAACCCGAGGGTCGAAAGTAAAGGGCTATGAATCAAATGAAAGCTTGTCATATGGGTTGGGTTGTTTTACCTCTGAGCGGCACTTTTTTGCACACCATGGGCTAAATGGCCAGGTCACATGGACCCCGAAGGCTCAGAGAAGGTTGGGGGAGGGGACCCACTGGAACAGCTGTTGGGACGACAGCTGTTGACGGGAGGATAGAGCTGATGGTAGCCTCCCGTCAAGGCCATCCAGCGTGTTCTTTAACGTGCACAGGGTATGGCTCTCCAGCACACGGGGCCACGGCTTAACGTCCCATCCGACGGACGGCGGCCTTTCCACGCCCATTGGTGTCCCCTACTGACCGTGGGCAGGAGCGGGGAATTTTGTCGAGATAAATCTCAACGCTGACCCAGCTGGGACTCGAATCTGGGAACTACAGATTGCGAGCCTGGCGCGCTACCGACTGAGCCACCCCACTTGTCATATGAGGAGAATCACTGTCAGGTTTTGATGCTATCCTGATTATATATTTTGCTATTTCATTTATATATTTGACGTTGCTCTGTAACTCTTTATGTGAAACTGTCTCCTTTTCCCCACATCTGGCGAAGGCTATTTATGATTGCTATGTCTTGCTGCGACAGGTTCATTGTACCTGATCGTTGGTGATTGGTCTCTTTCCGGCCTGCCTTCTTTCATATTGGAGCGCAGACCAAATGACCGTCTCAAGGGACCGGGAGAACGGTGCTTACTCAAAGAGAGTCGGATGGCACACAGACATCCATGCCTTACCCAGGGATCGAACCCTTAGATCAGTAGCTAAGTTGGAGATAAGTATTTAAAAAAAAACTTATTTAATTTTTTCATTTGTTTTCAGAAATAAATTAGATTCTTATGGGGTTAGAGAGGTATTGATGGAATATTGGAATTCTCATTTACGAATTTCCCAATAGCCCAAAATCGCCCTGTCATGGTGTAAAAGCAGATAAAATGCAAAAATTTTAACCCCACCCCCTCAAGAAATTAATGAAAAATTCTTTTTGTATTGCTTAGATTATAATATAATGAAATGTCGTTCTTAGCATTTCTCCAATCATGGCATTCGTTCGAATTGCCTTGTTAAACTGTGTTAAATTTGAAAAATAAACTAAAAAATTTTAAAAAAACCTATTTTCCTATATGAGCCCTAAAAGAGTAAAAGATAAAACTAAAACATATCGATGGTGCAATCAGTCACTGAATTCGTATTCACTTCTAAGAAAAGATAGGACGCCGGTATCTTCTTCCTTTGAATTGAATTCGAACTCAATGACTGATTGCACCATCGACATGCTTTAGGTTTCTGTTCTACTTTTTTTTAAATAATAATAATACATTTGTTAGTCTTTTTTTTCCTTAAAAATAATTGCCAATTTTTTTTTTACTTTTAACCTGAAAGGCTTAAAAAAGCTATCTGCGCTAAAAGACTAACTTTAGTTCCAATTATGATTTTCAGCCTTTTGTTTCCTATTTGTTACAGGAGGCCAGGCAGGTTGTTGGGTTGCTTTACCTCTGAGCGGCACTTTTTTGCACACAATGGGCTAAATGGCCAGGTCACATGGACCCCAAAGGCTCAGAGAAGGTTGGGGGAGGGGACCCACTGGAACAGCTGTTGGGAGGCAGATGGTAGCCTCCCGTCAAGGCCATCCAGCGTGTTCTTTAACGTGCACAGGGTATGGCTCTCCCTCACACGGGACCACGACTTAACGTCCCATCCGGCGGACGGCGGCCTTTCCAAGCCCATTGGTGTCCCCTACTGACCGTGGGCAGAGAATTTTGCGGAGATAAATCTCAACGCTGACCCAGCTGGGACTCGAACCTGGGAACTACAGATTACGAGTCTGGCGCTCTACCGACTGAGCCACCCCCGCCCCGGCCAGGCAGGTGTTGGCAGCATGTTTATGTTGTGGTGCTGACTTAGAAGAGAGACAAGATCTCAGGTTTCAGATCTCAGGTCTCTATAAGAGAGACGAGTTCTCAGGTTTCGGATCTCTCTATAAGAGAGACGAGATCTCAGTTTAAAAAAAAAACGCAACCATACATGCCGCAATAGAACCCAGGTTGTTTAACTCTGAAACTAAACATGCTAACTACATAGTAATGGACATAGTGTTATAATAGAATCTTCCCTCTTTTCTGAATAATTTCACCCTGTCATTAAATTTTTCAAGTAGAGAAATCTCGCATTAAAGTTAGGTTTCTCCTCGCTACGGCATGATGAGTGTAATTCTAATGAAACTAAAATTTTCTAGGCTCTTTTCAGTATTATATGGTCTTCTACAGGCAAATATTTAAGTCTAGAATACTGCTAAGTGCTTCTCGCTTCACAGCTTGCCGAACTAATCGTCAACTTCGTCATATCACTAAATAGATCACCATTTGGTAATCAGGTTGCCATTAAGGTAGAATCTAAAATCGTGTTTTAAAAAAAAATCTCCCTAAGAGACACTTGATTCCCAATTTGCAGATTACAGCTCAGTTAAAAGGTTAGAACGTTTATTTAAGAACTTGCCTCCTGGCACTGTTCGTCGTACTTTCTTAAACTCCCTAAAAAGGCTGTTTTGGAGTTGACCTACACGTACGTCAAATACTCTTTTCTAGAAGAACATTAGTAAGCATGTTAAGAATTACTAACATGTAATTTTCTGGCAACAGGGGCGGTCCCATAGCAGAGACATCTAGTGGCTGCTAGCAGAAAACCATACCATTAACATACCGATTTTACTGACATCCAATAATAGCTAGAAGTTGACGGGGGGTCGAAACAGGGCTAGATAGAAGTAGAGTCGCCGTAATGATTTTATATATCTTCAAGAAAACACAAGAGGGTAGAAACTCCATTTCTCTGTCCCCTCTCCCCCAGCAAATCCATAATTTCGCATAGTTTCGCGGTCAGTATGCGATTAAACCCACCAATTACATACTATTATCATGAATGTATAAATGGCTGCTTATAGCCATTCGGCACATGCCCGCCCTAATAATAGTGTAGACAAGTCCCATCGAAAAACTCAATAGTTCCATGCCTCTTTGTTGGTTGTATAACAACAGCGAGACCGCCATATTGGAAATCACGGGTTGTGTTAGAGAGAGGAGGGGGGGACGTTAAAAAAGTATGAAGAAGAGTCAAATAACGGGGGGATGGGAGAAAAAGAAGAGATTTAATGGTGAATAGGGAGGAGT
Organism: Ryuthela nishihirai; assembly: GCA_038380435.1. Classification (NCBI taxonomy): domain Eukaryota; kingdom Metazoa; phylum Arthropoda; class Arachnida; order Araneae; family Heptathelidae; genus Ryuthela; species Ryuthela nishihirai. Next base: position 37,894,249 of record JAWZYU010000014.1, read on the forward strand.
TGATGTTTAAACGCGATTCAGTTTGCGAAGAACATGTGCCGACTGTTTTCCCTCACTTGCATACTTCTAATTAGTTAGTTTCTAAAACTTTTAAGTCACTTTCTCTTCTTCTGTGCCGTCTGTGCTCTGTTGATTATCATTTTCCACGATCTGTAGCTAGAAACTCAAGCTCTTCCTCGTGGCTAACGTCATTGCAAATAGCCTCTAATGTCATATAATTTGCGCACTGTCTGGACGCTTACGACTAGAGCGAGAAACGTCGGAGAAGACCACCTTCCAGTCCCTCCGTTGCCACCCTCCCCAAATCCTTTCCAACCCCCTCTCTCACTCTGTCCTCTCTCGCTCTCCTCTGTATGTTCATGAACTCACCTAATCGTGCAGCTATCATAATGACACTGCAGGGAGAAAATGAGCCAAAGAGCAGATCGCTTCGGCTATTCATAACCTGTAATCTCTTTCCGTGCTCCATCTCGATAAAGGACTGGCGAATGACACAAGACTGTGGCCCTAGAATGAGGGGCTCGTGTTGTTACCAGCCCTCCTCCTTCTTAAGCGATGCCCGCGCGCAGTTTTCTATGGGAGGTTTCGCGTCTAACTGAGATTCTAATATGCCTGCCAAAGGGAATTGAGGTAGGGAAATGTTACCATCACGGATTTGATGGGGAGTGAAGATTGCCCAGGCCTATATACTCGATTCGCGGACATTGTTGATTAATTGCACGTTCTGTAGACTCACATCAACTTAAGCCTCTTCAGCACTTGTTATTTTTTCTCTTTTCTTGTTCCCGTATCTGTGTGAGAGAGCATGTCTGCAGCGGCGGGCAAGGTGAGCATTAGCGTTACTTTAAAGATGACGTATTAGGGGAAAAAATAAAATAAAGAGCACAACTGGAACCGTTTATTTCATTAGTTGTTTTTCCTTTCTCTCTCTCTTTCTGCTATCGAGATCTTGAAATATACATTACAGAGAACGTGAGACCAATACATATGGTGAGTGTTTTTTCTCTTTATGTGTACAAATGTAAAATCTGAGTATTATACATGTAGAAAATTTAGTCTGACTGGCAGTTTACTTCGCTGTTATTACCGATGAGGATGAAAGTAGATTGATGCCTCACCAGGCAAATATGGAGATGTGCTGAGATAAAACGAGATGCAGAAATGCACCTCGGGAGGATGGGGTGAAGTTTTCTAGCGATGCAGATACCCGAAATTCATATTAAATAAAATTTATTTTAAAAAATCAGTGTATATTGCATCAAGTATTTAATAATTGTGTTTAACACATATTTATAAATCCACTTGAGATTTTCTTGAGGCTTTAACTCCTGTCAAACTGTGGATTAATAAATAAAATACTGCCTCAAGCAGCTGCTTGTCACAGAGGTTTGATAGAAGTCTGTCAGGTTTTAGGTGTCATACACCATAAATAAGGCATGTGAGGAAAGCGAGACCTCAGCAGAAAGACAATACAGAAAGAAACATCGATGTCTTAATCTCTCTGGGGCTCGAACCCAGGTCCTTTTTTAATGAACAGCAGCCATGCGCATTAGCTACTCGGCAAACGGTGCGGATTATCATGGCATTAATACTCATGATACCATGGATCCATCATTATTCACAATATTATGAGAGTAGTGTGTAGCCACTCCAGGACCCCCCACTAGTGCTTTTCCCCCTATGACGTCACCGCTCGGACTTTGACCCCTATGTCGCAACTGCCCACGTTGCCTTCTCAGATTGAACTTTGACCCCTATGTCGCAACACCCCAGACTTTGACCCCTATATCACAATCGTCCACGTTGCCTTCTCAGATTGAATTTTGATCCCTATGTCGCAACTGTCATGGGATATGGCACCACCACCCAGTCGCATGATATGTCGCAACCGCTCTGGAATTTGACCCCTATGTCGCAACCGCCCACGTTGCCTTCTCAGATTGAACTTTGACCTTTATGTCGCAACCGACCATATTTTAAGCCCTCCCCTCTTCATAGACCCCCTGGTTGACCCACCTATATTTTAAGCCCTCCCCTCTAGTGATTGGCAACCTTCGTGTCACGTGACACGAAGGTTGCCAATCACTAATTTCTAGAAAAAATCGTTGCCAGATATTTTTTTGAATGTCACGTGACACGAAGGTTGCCAGATCACTAATTTCTAAAACAATCGTTGCGAGATATTTTTTCTGAATTCTGTAATTAACCATAGTGTTCGAATACATTTTTGAGCGACTGTACGTGAAAATTTTTATCTCGCATATTTCCAATTGCATTCTCTTCTCCATTGTATCCCATTTTTCCATTGCATATCTCGCACATTAAAGCAACACTGATGCTTGCAAGCACCTTGCTCAGCGATGCAGACATGAGCATTCTCTTTCTTTCTCATATACGGAAACAAAAAAACAGTATGTAAGAGAAATACTTTTTGAAACAAATATAGAATCTCGCATACTAAATGCAGAACTCAATATGTCCAAAAAACAGAAAAGAAATATAAATACAATTAATAGCTTTTAAATTTATCAATGACTTTGCTCCCTGTATTCTTCGTTTCTGCAACTTAGATAATATTATATTAGGATTGATGACTGCTTTGAAACCTATTTCGGACATAACTAATTGTATGGATCATATTTGGAAGGAATGATATGAAGCATGTGTGCATTAGGCCATTCTTTTTCAACTTTCCTAGTGGCCACCTAGGTCCCTTTGTTTCTAAATATTCCATTTACTACCAGACTCTTAATGAGCATTTAACGTTTGACTAAAATTAATTCAGAATCATTCCAAATATTTTTTGGTGGGGCGGGAGGGAGCTCAGTCGGTAGCGCTCCACACTCGTAATCTGCAGTTCCCAGGTTCGAGTCCCAGCTGGGTCAGCGTTGAGATTTATCTTCCCAACACTCCCCTGCCCTGCCCACGGTCAGTAGGGGACACCGATGGGCTTGAAAAGGCCGCCGTCCGTCGAATCTGACGTTAAGCCGTGGCCCGTGTGCGGAAGAATCCTAGATGGTCTTGACGGAGGCTAGCATCTGTCTAACAACAGCTGTTCCAGTGGGTTCCTTCATCCTACCTTCTCTGAGCCTTCGGAGTCCTTGTGACCTGGCCATTTAGCCCATTGTGTGCAAAAAAAGTGCCGCTCAGAGGTAAAACAACCCAAAATTGAAATATTTTGTACTAAACTCAAAACGAAGTCTCTTTTTGAATAACTTCTGTTATGCTAAAGGTGACCCTATTTCCGTTTTGTGGGTCCATATTTTTAAATCGCTAATGCTGATCAATGGCAGAAATTTAGAGGACAATGTTCTTAAACTGTATAATTGAATAATAAAAAGTAAATAAATATCCCCTCAAGCAGCTGCTTGCCACAAAGGTCTTACAGGAGCCTGTCAGTTTATACGTCTTTGTAGAGGATCTGTGACGATGGTGAAGCGCCAGCAGAAACACAAGACAAACATCCATGCCTTACCCGGAACTCGAACCCAGGTCCCTCTAATCAGTAGTCAAGCACGAATTTAGAATATATATTTCTGGCGTATCAGTTTATAACATCTTTTAAAACAGTGGAACTATAATGGGTATTTGCCAAATAAATGCATTTCAAGATAAATAATACTCAATGGGAACATTTAGAGAATAATTTTGTAAATAGTGCAACTGAAACAATAAAACAAGAAAACAGAATTAAAAAAAAAAAAACGATCCTGAAATTTTGAATAAAAATTGCTAATGAAAAAGTGTGCTATATGTTTGAAAATGATCTTCATATAAAGGTAATCAATATAATTTTCCATAATCTCTTTACACCGTAATTTATTTGATTCTGTGTCCCCTGGCACCTTTCCCTAGAAAACATTTTCTCGTTAAGTTTCAGTTATAAATATATTATATTGACAGGTTCCTGTAAGAATCCGCAATGAAATGGACTGTGTGAGGAGCACTTTACATTTTTACGCGAACTAATAATATCACTACCTGAGATTTTAAATCGTCCGATATTTTCCTAGACTTCCAAGTCAGCTATTTCATTATTAGACACAAATGCCGAGATATATCCTACTTTCATATAAATATTTATTCTAAAGGCTATCAACTGTGCTTTGTTTCTCTATTGGCTATAATAAATAAAAATAAATAAATAGCCCCTCAAGCAGCTGCTTGTCACAGAGGTCTAACAGGAGCCTGTCAGTTTATATGCCACAGTAGGAGATCTGAGAGGATGGCAGGACCTCAGCAGAAAAACGACACATACATCCATGCCTTACCTGGGACTCGAACCCTGATCCCTTAGATCAGTAGCCAATCGCTATACATTAACATAAAGGATTTCAAAGCTCCTTTAGAACATTATACCCTAATTTTAAATATTAAAGAATCACACATGCATAAATAAATAAAAAAAAATAAATACCCCCTCAAGCAGCTGCTTGCCACAGAGGTCTGACAGGAGCCTGTCAGTTTATATGCCACAGTAGAAGATCTGAGAGGATGGCAGGACCTCAGCAGAAAAACGACACACACATTCATGCCTAATTTCGGGGTTCGAACCCAGGTCCCTTAGATCAGTACCCAAGCGTGCTAACCACTCGGCCACGGGACGGCCTATGCATAAATAGGAAACGAAAATATACGTAAAATACACACATACAAGAAGAAACGATACATAATTTTCCCTGCTTACCAAATAAAGTTCCCCTCTCCTTTTCTTACACTCACCCTGTGATATTCAATAGCCGAACGTGTTCTTTTACTGCGACAGACAGACCATTTTTCAACGCGAATTACCTAGAAGAGCGTTATAGGTTTTAAAAGTGCTATTACGGATCATTCAATTCCCCGAGGTTGAAAAACGGAGCCTCGTCTGTTGGCAGTCGAAGCAGACACCGATGTATCTTTGCCATATTAAAACTGAGTTCACATTTTTAAACGCCCCAGCGAGTTTCGGCGAAACCGAGGAGACTGAAAGATATTAAAGGATGGGGAAATGCGTTTAAAACGGGCAAGAATTTGTCAATATTTCTGTAAAACAGTCTCGCGTCTGACTAAACGCGGCAAGCGCATGTCACAAAGGGCTACGAATGTCAATCTTTGTTTTTCAAAGGTAAGAAAAAAAAAATTCAACAGAGCCAGCTCTTTTACGCTTTACGTCGAGAACAATATAAATACGTCTATGAATCTTCCACTTTTCAAGTTGTTTTAGATTTGGCGTCGATCACTTTTTACGAGGAATAGCAAAGGGAGAGCAGTTCGTTTTTCCCCCAGAATTATTGAAACTACAAAAGCTTAGCGATACATCTTGTTTTAGATGGCCAGAGAGATTGTGAAAGTGTATCTTGAACATATCTGAACTCGTATAAAAGTCTTTTTTTTGAATTGTTTTCGAATCGTTTGACTTCTTTCTTTTTTTGTGATGAACGACTTTTTTTGTTTGAGATGAACGGAAATAACAGACTGTGAAGAGGAAATGGATCCTGGTACGGAAACAAGTGGTGAGGGTCTGGATGGGCTAGAGAGTGGAGAAAGTGGGAGCTATGTTTCTATTTGGAAAAATTAAGTAACCTGAATGAGGCGGAAGAAATCTTAAACGACACATTTATTGGGCATATATTGAGCATATTTTGCGGTAATATTTTTCAAATACAAACGAAAACACTAAAATGGAGGGATGGCTCATAACTTATGTGAATCAAAACTGCGATTTACACGAGTCATTAGCTGATTGAGATATCAGTTACTTCTCAATATTGCTGTATTGGCTTAGCCGATAGGCCTCCAGGCTCGTAATCTGATGTTCCGAGGTTCGATTCTCCAATTGAGATTTATCTCCGCGATCACCCATTCTGTCCTCGGTGAGAAAGAGGACATTGATTGACTTGTAAAGGCCGCTGTCTGTAGAAAGCCTTTGCCTGGTGTGCAGGAGAGCCATACCCTGGGCACGTTAAGGACACGCTGGATACTTGATGGAAGGTTTCCATCTGTTCCTTGACAGCTTTCCAGTGGGTCTCCTTTCCCAACATTCTCTGAACCCCTGGGATCTTTGTGACCTGACTGTTAGCCCACTGTGTGCAAAAAAAAAATAAATAGCAGCAGAGGAGTTGGGTTATGTTATCTCTGAGCGGCACTTTTTTGTACACAATGGACTAAATGGCCAGGCCAGAAGAACCCCGAGGGCTCACAGAAGGTTAGGTTAAGGGGACCCACTGGACAAGTTTATATCTACCTGTCAAGGTCATCTAGCCTTAAAACGTGCACAGGATATAACTCTCCCGCACAGGGGAACCACTGCTTAATGTCCCATCCGACGGACAGAGGCCTTTCCAAGACCATCGGGCCGATCAGAGTTTCAATAGCCCAACCCACAGATGAACCAATATTAACCAATATCATAGCTCAGTAAACACCCTGACCTGTGAGAACCATTAATACTTCAACTGCACAATTTCATTGTCTCAATTGTTTTTATTCCTGCTTCATCACTGACGACATTAATAATAAAAAAAACATGCCGGAAAAAGCATTGCCATTAAAAACACGACGAAACTGCTTTCTGGTTTAGCCAGTCATTTAAATAAAATAAAATAAATACCCCCTCAAGCAGCTGCTTGCCACAGAGGTCTGACAGGAGCCTGTCAGTTTATATGCCACAGTAGAAGATCTGAGAGGATGGCAGGACCTCAGCAGGAAAACAACACACACATCCATGCCTTAACCCGGGGCTCGAACCCAGGTCCCTTAGATCAGTAGCCAAGCGTACTAAACCACTCGGCCACGGGACGGCTTGCTGCATATCATTTCCTCTAGACGCTGGTTTGGTTCTGTACGTCCTCAAGTTTAAAAAATCTGATATTTAAAGAAACTCTCTAAGTTTTTACGGCTTTTACAAATAATTTATAGTCGAAATGATGTGATATAAAGGTTATATGAAAAAAAAAAACATTTTTGTCGTAATATAAAAGTCCAGTTCTAACTTTAAACACTGTTTAATGACGATATTATTTCAGTTTCTTTTTCATTAGTTTCGGAAACTGGATTTAAAAGCGTAAGAGATCAGACTGATATACCGTGAAGAATGAACAGCAAAAAAAAACAAGACTGAATTGAATGAAAATAATCACGACTCTAGTTAATAGTAATAAAGTAAAAAAAAATAAAAAATATAACAAGACAATTTGTATTGTACTTCGCAATAGATCCAAAATATTAAATGAAGAAAAATAAAAAAAATAAATACCCCCTCAAGCAGCTGCTTGCTACAGATGTCTGACAGGAGCCTCTCAATTTATATGCCACAGTAGAAGATCTGAGAAGATGGCAAGAAAAGAAAAACTGAATTCTATTAACGAATACTTTTCTGTAGATGTTACGTATTTAATCTTGTTTTGGCATTGGCAATATTTTGGATGACTAATTTCTTTTTGTTTTGGTTACATCTTAAAGATTGTAAAATGTTATCTGCAAAAAAACTGGGAGGTGGAAAACTGTACGACAATTCTTCGTGATGATGAATGATGCTTCCCGAAAACTTGATGCTGCATCCTTTTACCTTACGCACTTCTATATCTAAAAGCGATTGAAAAATTATCGCTTCCCCCCCCCCCCCCCCCCCCCCCCCCGATGGCCGAGTGGTTAGCACAAGTGGCTATTTATGAAAAAGGGTTCGAGTTCTGGGTAAGGCGTTTCAGTGTTTTTTTCCTGCTGAGGTTTCGCTTTCTTCTTAAATCTCTGTGGCGTATTAAACTGACAATTACTGTCGGACTCTGTGGCAAGCAGCTGCTTGAGTGGCGATTTTTTTTATTTTTATAAATCAAAAATTTAAAAAAATCCATACTTTTTTAACGCTTTGTATAGAAAATAAGCATGTTTTCATCAAGCCTTGAAACTTATAATTGACCTGAAAATCATATCCACTTGATCCCTGCGAACACCTAAAAGTATCTTCAATTCTACACAATAACAGACAATTCCCTTTCCTTTTGCCCCCTTCTATTTCACTTAAAGACCCCAGTAAAGTTAGAGACAATATGTTCTCCAACTCTAGAACCGATAACTGTTCCTTAAATATTTGATAAAAGCTCTCTAGTCTTTACTTCTTTCTCCAGCTTCATTTTTTCTCCATCCTTACACAAGGAAACACTTAATTCCATCCCAGCACTTTCTACGGTTATCAAACCAACTTCTACAAAACGCGGATAACTACAACTCCGTAAAAGATCAGAGGCCGTATGGCGTACATTCTGTACAACCATCGTCTAATTGAACAAAGATATAGTGGAGGAAACAATTTAATCTGATTTTAACCCATCAACATCCATTAGAAGGCGAACCTATTGAACGTCTTCAAGTGGAGAAGTACGCATTCCCTAATGGACATTACCCATACTCATCCAACCCCTCAGCTCGCCAACGTACGCTCTCCTTAGTGCTGGGCGCCCTTTCCCACTTGCGGTCACTACAACGGTCATTTATTGGCTGGGCTTGGCACGCCTCTAGCCCAGTCGTTCACTTGACGGGAAAGCGAACGAGAAAGTCCTTGCCGAGATGGCTTTTCTGCGTGACGTTGCTTGTGAGCGCCATTGCTGGCAACTATGGTGATAATCAGCAGAGTGCTGGCTTTTAGCTCAAGTGGTACTTCTAATGAAACCAGCAACTTTCAGGAAGAACCATTTGTCGGTTAAGTCCAATACGTACTGCAGTGATCAGGCTAATGCGACCAAAACCAGCATCCTTTCACTTTGGTGGGAGATTTTTTGGCTTTTAATTAAAAATTAAAAGCTGTGTTTGATAAAAATGGAAATACTTTTTTTTTTTTCATATGATTTCAATTATTGTTTCATTAAGAATACTGGAAGTTTCGTCTCGAATTCGGTGTGAAATGTTTGTCTCGAATTCGGTGTGAAATGTTTGTCCCGATTACGTTTTGAAATTAGATATATTCTTTTCATCTCGATTGCTTAAATAAAGGGCTAATTTTCTTCTCATGCGCAGTGGTGTATTTCCAAATGATTAAAAAAAAAATAATCAGTAAATAAATATAAAAACAAGGCCAGAACAGAAACAGATACAGGCAATGTGCGGCATGAGATAAACAGAAGAATGTGGATGCTACTGGCACTTTTAAGAATCTATGGAGAGTGTGGAGGAAAGACGTAGACACCTAAAGACAAAAATTAAGCTGTATAAGAGTTTGGTTCTTTCTACAATAAGTTATAGCAGTGGAACTTGGACTTTTTGTAAAGAACATAACAGCCCTTGATGCCCTTGATTCTATATCAACAAATACAATTAAATAGAGCGTGAAAAGGTATTTTGAAAATCATTGTATAACATTAATTGAGATATTTAAGAAATCGTGTAAATATTCATTAGTGAAGTATATAGGAGCATTCAGCTCCCATAATGAAGGTGCTGGAATTAGAAGGTAGGATACGATAATAAGGCGTATGATCAAACTTGACTGCCATACAACACAACAACGTGTCCTCATATTGTTGTTTGGCGGGAGGGTTGGTTTAGTCGGTAGGGCATCAGTCTCATAATTTATAATTCCCATGTTCGAGTCCCAGCTAAGGCAGTGTTGAGATTTTTCTCCGTTAATCTCCACCTTGCCCTCGGTGAGAAAGGGGAACTCTAATGAACTTGGGAAATGCTGCCGTCCGTCGGATGCGATTGTAATTCGTGGTTTAAGAGTGTCATACCCTATATGCTAGACGGCTTTGATGGGATGCTACTATTTGTATCCTAACAACTGTTCAGTGGGGTCCCCTTCCCACAACCTTCTCTGAAGAAGAGCAGATCTGAATTCATAGAAATTCCATGGGCAATTCCCCTCTCCAAGGCATTTTATACTTAGTTGGATTCAGGTTCTGGTGTCTGGCTGGCAGTTTCATCCTATGAATATCTTCTATTGAAAGGAAATCGTCGACAACATGAGCCGTATGTGGACGGTCATTATCTCCCATAAAAAGGAAATCAGGGTCACAAACACTGGGAAAAAGCCTCACATACGGCGTAAGAATCTCGTCTCTATATCGCTCAGCAATCAAGAATATCTCCCTGAAAGATGGGCAATTTTATGCTACCAGTCATCATGACGTTATCCCAGACTATCACACTACCCCTCCAAAATGGTCCCTTTCTCTGAAGTTACATCGGTTGTGATGAGTTCCTCGTTCTCTCCAGATGAGAGAATCGATGTTGAGAATCGATGCTCAAAATGAATCTGAACTCAGTTGTGAAGAGCATATTTGCTCACTGGCCTGAATTGCAAAGGTGATGTCTGCACTGCTTAAACGAGTTCATCTATTGAAGGGGAGAGAGGGACACAAACTATTGGTTTTTCATGAATAGACCTCTACACAGTGTATCTTGAACCTGTTGTCTCTGTGGCGGCTGATAGCTCGCGAGACAACAGCCTAATAGTCATTTCCTTGGATAATCTTGCTGTTAAAATATATAATTTAATCGATTAAAATGATTAAAATAATTTTAATAATAAAGGATCAAATTAAAGAAAATTGATTATGATAAATTTAATAACTTCACATCTTAAATGCTATACTTTGTCTTCAGAGGGGCGGGGATAGCTCATTCTGTAGTGCGCTCATGATCGTAATCTGTAGTTCTCAGGTTCGAGTCCCACTTGGGCCAACGTTGAGATTTATCTCCCAAACGTCCCTGCCCTGGGTCATTAGAGGACCGATGGGCTTGGAAAGGCGTTAAACCGTGGTTCCGTGTGCGGGAGATGCCCTGTGAACGTTAAAGAACACACTGGATGGCTTTGACGGGAGGCTACCATCTGTATCCTAAGAGCAATCTAGTGGATTCCCTTCCTCAAATCTTCTCGGGGTCCTTATGACCGGCCATTTAACCCATTGTGTGCAAAAAAGTGCCAGTCAGAGGCAAAACAACTTAACATCTTTCTCTTCAGAAGAGAATATTAAGATATATTTTAAAACTAAATTGTTGAGATCCAGTACATCATCTAATGGTTTTTTATTGAATGCTGAATGCCTTTAATACATATAAATTTGCCGTGGGAAATATCATTTACACTATAAAATACAATGTAGATGAACTCTTTTATTATGGTTGTTGTTAAGGTTGGTAATTGGGTAGAAATGGGATAAGTACAGAGAAAACTAAAAGTGATGAAAACTGTTAAGCGGGAGGCGCGGTTTGCTTTGAATGACCTTGTTCTGGATGACGTTTCACATATTTATCATGAGTTGTAACACGGATGCTGGCACTCGCTATATTACTGTACTCAATTCTCTGTCATTGCAATCAAACAAGCTGCATTTTGTCTTCTTTCTTATTTAGTTTCTTGATCGACTATGTAGCGGGAAAAGATTTGGAAGGGAGAGAATTGAGCCCCTGATGTTCTAGATATCTGAAAATATTACATTTGGTTATATTGAGGATTTTGCTTTCAGGAGAGGAATTTTTTCATTAAGCGACACTATCATCTAGTGATATAGTAGATGTGTTGATGAATACAGAAAACATTTGATGTCATCAAAATCAGTTAAGCGTATGTATAATTTTGTGCGCACAAATGGCTTAATGCCCAGTTTACAAGGACTCGAGTTCAGAGTGTTGGTTAAGGAAGGGGATCCACTGGACAAGAGACAGATGGAAGCCTCCTCTTAAGGGCTTGGGTAGGGTTGTTTTACCTCTGAGCGGCACTTTTTTGCACACCATGGGCTAAATGACCAGGTCACAAGGACTCCGAAGGCTTAAAGAAGGTTGGGGGAGGGAACCCACTGGAACAGCTGTTGGGAGACAGATGGTAGCCTCCAGTCAAGGCCACCCAGGGTGTTCTTTAACGTGCACAGGGTATGGCTCTCCCGCACACGGGACCACGGCTTAACGTCCCATTCGACGACCTTTCCAAGCCCATCGGTGTCCTCTACTGACCGTGGGCAGGGCGGAGGACGTCTTAAGGGCACCCAGCGCGTTATTTAAAGAGCACAGGGAAGGCATTTAGTCAGTGGTTGGTCCGAAGGGCTCCTCCTTCTATCTCGCTCTCCTAAGACGATGAAAAAAAATAGAAGATTGTAAGTTAACGAAATTTTTGCGAATATTTCGCTGTTTTTATTCAGTTATTATTGTATTATATATATATATGATTATATACTATATTAGTACCAGGGGCGTACAAAATGATCTTGGCATGCACCTGCAGAACAAAAACCATCGCACTTACCTCAACAAAACTTTTACTGTCCTTCAAAGGACTCCTCTCCAGCATCTATACAAAATTTCAGATGTGTACGGGGCGGGGGTGGCTCAGTCGGTAGCGTGCCAGGCTCATAATCTGTAGTTCCCAGGTTCGAGTCCCAGCTGGGTCAGCGTTGAGATTTATCTCCGCAAAATTCCCCGCCCTGCCCACGGTCAGTAGGGGACACCGATGGACTTGGAAAGGCCGCCGTCCGTCGGATGGGACATTAAGCCGTGGCCCCGTGTGTGGGAGAGCCATACCCTGTGCACGTTAAAGAACACGCTGGATAGCCTTGACGGGAGGCTACCATCTGTCTCCTAACAGCTGTTCCAGTGGGTCCCCTCCCCCAACCTTCTCTGAGCCTTCGGGGTCCATGTGACCTGGCCATTTAGCCCATGGTGTGCAAAAAAGTGCCGCTCAGAGGTAAAACAACCCAACCCAACCCAAATTCAGATGTGTACGCCAACTCTAGCCCTTTTTTGCTGTTCTGTCAGTTTGTGTGGTACAGTGACTCAAATATAATATATCCGAATACTATGATTGATTATAGAATTCAGAAAAAAAATTTTGAGCGACTGTACCCATTTGACAAGATCTTTCGGAACTTTAAATGCTGTTGAATAAGTGTTTCCCCACTGATATAGCGACATCTAAATTTTTTACCTGAACGGTGATGTATGGATTTTCCTTAATGAGTTCACAAACAGCAACGACGGTTCTCTCATTCATGGCCTCCTTCGGTCTTCCTGCACGACGGAGGACTTCGAAGCTTTGTCGTCATTATTTGAATGAGCATAGTTCATATATTTGTGACAAATGGTCCCGAATTTTTTCTCGTCGTCCTCAAGTTGCATCCTTGTGAAAATGTAAAATGTTTCCCCCGTCTTTAGTAGGCTCCATAGCAACAACGCACAGAGTTTGCAGACAGAACTTTATGCGCCACCTGCGAAGATAGAATTGATGATACGTCCTTTATTTTTGACACTTAATGACAAGTTTAGATAAGCTTTCAAACAGTCATAACTCTTGAACTCGGGAGGAACGAGTGATAATCTACAGACAGGTATCAAGAACTTTTTGAACAAACTCCGTAATAAAAGAATATTGCACCTAAAACAAATATTTTCCTCTATTATAATTTTCACCCCGAAAATCAGCCAACTCGCGCTCTTGTAATCAGGCCCGGATTCCAGAAAATATTTTTTTTGAAAAGTGGGGAGACGAAGAGACTGGATTTCGATTGCAGTGTAACATTTCCTCCTTTGTCTTGGAGGTTTTTAAAATATTTCTTTTTTGAAAAATGCGGGAAATATGCACAAGTTTAATAATTTTTGGCTCCATTAAACTTACTAACATTCTCAAAGGAGAGGGGGTGGGAAACTGTTCCCTTAGATATGACCTCTTTTAACGTTAAGATTTAAAAAATTTAAATATACTTGATAAAACGATCTTCTGTAGTTTAGATGTTATATTCAACTAGTTGCTTAAGTGAGATACAGTTTTTCTTTTTAAATAATACAAAAAATAAATTCCTTTTCGGGCAGTATTCTGGACTCGAAGCTTGTCGGTATAACGCGCTTAAGAGACAAAACCTTTTGAAAGAAAAAATATCTCACGAAATTTAGTGATTCGAACCCAGGTTCCTTTACAATCAAGCAGGATAACGGCTCGTCCTCTAGAACCTAACAACAACAACAAAAAAAACAACAACAACATTATACTATAAGAAAATTTGTGCAGTTTTTTCGCCAAAATATAAGTCCCCAAAATGAATGTAAAATGAACAACATAAAGAAAAAAAGATGTAAAAAAAAAAAACATAAAATGTGGCAACATTGCCATTTAGCTGTCATGCGATCTTCCTCCACACTTACCGTACTCTTTTCCATAGCTCTCCTCCGCTATCGTCACTACCTTTAGATCTTCATTAATGTCATCTAGTGGCTACTGTCGTGTAACACTGCGATGCGGGCGTGCATGTGTGTGTGCAGATATACATACAGTACATGTGCACGCGTGCTTCCCCCATCCAGAGCGAGCGTACGCGTGCGTGTATAGCCGAGGCAGACCTTTCTCCATCCCTTTCCACTCCCCGCCATCACTCACCCCAATGATTGCAGCTAACAGCCAACCATTCAAACATTAGAAAAGACCCCAACCAGCCTCAACCTCGGGATTAACCTATCAATTTCTACTTATAGTGACTGCATTTGGGGACAAACCTCACCCGAGATTGTTTTGTGAGTCTCTAGAGGCGTCGGTTTCTCACGGGAAGCGTGCAAGAGGAGTGCTTCATCTACTAGATAGCGGAACACGCACCGGCACACACTGCAGTCGAAAGGTTGTGTACAGTGAAAACAATTAGGCTTAATGGTTGCAGCCGCCCTCTCTCACGCCTGCCATCCCGTGTGGGGATTCGGGGTGATGTTAGCGGCGACCCACCTAAATTTTGCATAGGAAAATAAAAAAAAAATAACTGCAGATTTGCGAGAAACCTCGATATGGTGGAAGACAACCACTTAACGATCCACACACACACCAATGCTTTTTTTTTTTTATTTTTCATTGCTTTTTTTTTACCTCTGTCTCTATGTTCTGTTTTTGAAGTGGGATGTGATACGTGATCGTCGGTTACGATCACTTCAATACTCATTATGTGATGGGAACATCGAGTACCATGGAGAATAAAACGATTTGATACTAGGAGTCAAAAACTACTGAATGTGTCATAGGTGGCCCGTAAAAACTGATTGACCCTGAAGAAGAAGATGCCATGAACAGGTAATGGTGGCATGCACTTGGGATCAAAAGCATGACTTCGTTTTTATGTTCAGTGTAGAAATTAACTCCTCGATGGTTTAGGGAGAAGTTTCCTTAAGTGTTGAGACAGAAGTCTAATTAGTTTTGAATTTCGCTGGTTTCTTCTACTTAGTATATAATGCATGTATATATAAAGATATATGGCCACCATTCTCCTGAATGCAGACTTGTTTTTCCTTTATTTTTTAAGTGTTGTTCAATCATAAATCATTCGGAATGCTTTCAGTTTAAAACGATTTACAGAATTTTTGTAAAGTTTTTTTTTTTTGTAAATCCTATGGAAAGATAGAGGAAGATCAAGCTTTCCTAGTTTGTGAAGTTTGGGCAGAATTTTAAAGTTGGACAATGCAATTTTATTATTTTTACCATGTAAGAAATGTTGGTCTGTTTGATATAAATTCATAGTAGGATTGATCAGATTTTGTATGGTGAAATAGTACAGAAGGTTGGTAAATTTGATTGATTTAAGATTATTTTGATTTATTAATACATAAATATTTTCGTGTGAACGTCCTTGTCAACTGATTCGTAACTGAAAATCCTTTAATTTTCTTTGGTAACAGTTGTTTACGATGACATCAGTAGTCTAACTATAGTAGTCTGGATCCTGCTCAATTGTGTTTGTGAAATTTGTTTGTTAAATTCTGACTTGTTTGTGAAATTTGTTTGTTAAATTCTGACTTGTTTGTGAAATTTGTTTGTTAAATTCTGACTTGTTTGCAAAACCTGTTATAAGAAACAATAAATTCGAATCTTTTTATTGGAATACATTATTAATATACGATAATTTATTTTTCCATTCGGCCTTTTTTTATTTCAATGCAGTAGAAATAGGGAATGACGAAGTGAATTTATAGAACTGAAATATATTACCAAATAGTTCCACATATCAGATCATAAACCTGTAACAGAAAGGTAGAATGATGTCATTACCTTCACGTGACTTAATAAATTACTTTTGTACATTCTTCAATGTTTTAAAATTTCTTAATTATAAATAAAAGTTATTTTTATTTATTATACTCTACGAACTCAAAATTCTTTTTGACTTTGATAGATTTTCGTAAAATTATTATTCTTATTTTTGGAGCATTCCATTAGTTTAAATTTACACCGTCAGATAGTGTTAAAATAAAAAAAAAATGGGAAAGTTTTAAATTAACAGTATCAGGAGTATTTTTATATAAAATTTTGATATAAATTTAAAATTAATAACATATGTAAATTATATAGGAATAGATTAGTATAAATAAAGTATTATAGAGGTAGAGTAGGTGAATAAGTCATTATTGTTTATGCTGTCAATGCATTTGATATATGTATATTTAAAAAAGATTATTTATTAAAACATTGTAAATAAATAATTTTTTAATATTATATTTTTTTTAATGTAACTATTTTAACCTATACTTTATTACTTAGGCTTTACTGATATACCCACTAGAGTGTGGTGGAAAAAATTTAGCTTTTTAGATGACGCTAAACGCAAAAAAAATTATAACACATTTAAGTAATACTGTTAAGTGGCTATTGAATCTAATTTTTATATTAGGGGTGAGAGGAGAGTTTGCGATTCAAGAAGCATAAATTGACAACCACATCATGCTCATTATGCCCCCCCCCCCCCTCCATTCTCCCTAGGCGCAGTGCGAGGATAGTGTGGATAGTGTGAGTGTACTCAACGTTGAGTGTTAAGAGGTAAAAAAAAGTAATTTTTTAGTTGGATAGTTACTAATATAAATAAAATAAATAAATACCCCCTCAAGGCGCTGCTTTCTAGAGAGGTCTGACAGGAGCCTGTCAGTTTATATGCCATAATAGAAGATCTGAGAGGATGGCAGGACCTCAGGAGAAAAACGACACATACATCCATGTTTTTACTCGGGGCTCGAACCCAGGTCCCTTAGATCAGTAGCCAAGCGCACTAACCACTCGGCTTTTAATATACAAAATAGAAACTACATATTTATTTTCATATAATATATATTATATTTTCAGGAGCAGGGGCTGGCTTAGTTAGAATCTGTAGTTCCCAAGTTCTAGTCCCAACCGTGCTAACGTTGAGATTTATCTTGTCTAAACCTCCACCCTCCCCTCGAGAAAAGGAGGACACTGTTGGGATTGAAAATTACGCCATCTGTCGGATGGGACATTAAGTTGTAGCTCAGTTGCAAGAGAACACTTTTTACGTTAAAAATCACGTTGGATGGCCTTGACGGGAGGCTTCCATCTGTCTCTTAACAAATGCAGAACTTGTCCCTTTCTCCCAACCTACTCTGACCTCTTATGGGTCTCTGTGACCTGGCCATTTAGTTCATTGAGTGAGAAAAAGAGCCGCTCAGAGGTAAAATAACCCAACTCAAACAATATTCACAGTTTTAGAACCTTTCAATAGTATGAATTTCTGCTACATAGAGCGTTAAATTCGAAAAATGACAAACTTTATTCACTTTGAAAACGAGCATTCTCTACTTATTACTTCACACACTTACCTTTAATATAGTAAAATGGTTGTGTTTTTGCCTCCATATGGGAACAGCAGCAACAAAAACAAGTTTCAATAAATCCGTAATAAATAATAAATATTCCTCAAGCAGCTGCTTGACACAAAGATCTGACAGGAGCTTGTTCGTATAACACAAAATAGAGAAGATATGTGAAGAAGGTAGCACAAAGGCGCACATAAGAAACACCCATACTTTATTCGGGACTCGAACCTAGGTCCCGTTGATTATCACCAAACACTCTAAGTACTCTGCCAGGCGACTGAAAATAAATAAATGTAGAAAGCAATAATCATTCATCAAGCAGAATCACTAAGATCCCAGCCAATGAAAAGACATTAAAATGTTGGCATTGTATGATTTCTTATAAACTTCTCAAACGTCCATATTTAATTGTGATTCCAGTCTATATATTTTTTCAAGAAATCCATTGTAGAAGAAAGCAAAACTGTCTGGTGCGATACTTTTTCCACTTCATAATGTGGGACGGGGATTGGGTCAATCGGTGCTCTACTCGTAATCAGCATTCCCAGTTTCGAGTCTCGACTACACTTTGTTGATATTTATCTCCACTGGACCCCACTCCGCCCTCGGTGGAAAACCGGTCACAGCTCGGTTTGAAAGGCCGCCGTCCGTCTGATGGGACGAAAATCCGCGGTTCGGTGCAGGAAAGCCATACCCTGTGCATATTAAAGGACAAATGGATGGCCTTAATGGGAGGCCTCCATCTCACTTTTAACACGAGTCCAATGGGTCTCCTTCCCTACCTTTCTCTGTCTCATGGGATCCTTGTGATCTAGTCATTTAGAGCAATGTGTGCAAGAAAAAAAAGGATCGTTCAGAGGTAAAAGAATTCTATCCACCCCTCATATTTTGAAATAAGTTATGCCTTGAAAAATTTTATTTCATATCAGAGTGTTTTTAAACGAAAATATTTGGTGTTGAATAAGTTGTCGGAAATCGCGAACGGAAGTGGATTGAAAACGACGGCTAATTTCTTCAAGGACAGAAAATCTCATTCGTTTCTGGTTGCAACGTGGACTGGGTTTTGAATCTTGACTCATCAGTGATGATCACTTTTCAATTATTTTTTCTGAGAGCTGGCAGCGGAGAAACTGATGATGATGATCGATGACAAAATAATAGTTATCTCTCTCTCCCTTTATCTAGATATCGATATAACTAAACCAATCAAACTTGAATACCAAAACTATATTAATTTATATAATTATATAAAAAAAGCTCGATTATTTTTTCTCTTTCACACATCATTCAATTATAGGCAGACATCTATATCTACTTGCTTTCTATTGAAAGGATAACGATAACGAAATATTTCCTTTTCATTTATCAAGTTCTTTTCAAGTTGAGTTCGGTTGTTTTTCTCTGAGCGGCACTTTTTTGCACACCATGGGCTAAATGGCCAGGTCACATGGACCCCGAAGGCTCAGAGAAGGTTGGGGGAGGGGACCCACTGGAACAGCTGTTGGGAAACAGATGGTAGCCTCCCGTCAAGGCCATCCAGCGTGTTATTTAACGTGCACAGGGTATGGCTCTCCCGCACACGGGGCCACGGCTTAACGTCCCATCCGACGGACGGCGGCCCTTTCTAAGCCCATCGGTGTCCCCTACTGACTGTGGGCAGGAGCGGGGAATTCCGTACACGGGGCCACGGCTTAACGTCCCATCCGACGGACGGCGGCCTTTCTAAGCCCAACGGTGTCCCCTACTAACTGTGGGCAGGAGCGGGGAATTTTGCGGAGATAAATCTCAACGTTGACCCAGCTGGGACTCGAATCTGGGAACTGCAGATTATGAGCCTGGTAAAAACTTCATTCACTTTGAAAACGAACATCCCATATTTGCCTGATACCTATTATCCTAGTTTAATTTTCCTTTCAAGAAAATCATTCTGTCGTTTTGGAAACTTCATCTCTGCAATTGAAAAGAGTAACTTTCCATTTGCTAGTGGGAATTTAGATATATTAAAAATTTATGCTGCTGTAATGCGGGGGGGGGGGGGGGGGCAAGGGGACCATGGTTCTTCTCTTTGAAAATTCTAGTAACCGTAACCGAGACGGAAAAAGTATTAAGCACATAAAATATGAGAAATTTTTTACCAAATTTTTAAAGCCCACTAAGACGGATGGAAACATTTTATACCTGAATGACGTTTTGGCTCAATCTTTACAATCTCTCCCCCCCAACACACATCTTTTCCTTATCCTCTATTTATTTATTTTTTTCTAGATTCTGGCCTAGTTTAACCCATGACTAGTTGGTCGATACAGAAAATTCATCAACGGCTTAACCAAAAACAGCTTTTGGTTTAGGTAGCGAATGGGGAAGCTGCTAAATCAAACAATTCCAAAAATCTAGTGCTCCTTTTGTGCTGTGGTAAATGTATATAACTAGATAATACAGATAAGACAGCTGGTATACAGCAGAATTTGTAGAAAATGAGAACTACAGTTGGGATATTGTTCCATCACCTCCGTTAGGGATCCTCTTACTCATCTCGCTGCAATGATAATCTCCCTTTCGAAGTCAGTCAGATCAATCAATCAATTTTATTTCATCATCATATACAATTTATAACATAGAAAAATATGAGTGAACCCAAAAACCACATAGTTTGTCTGGGCCACTAAAGGAAATTAATACAAAAATCAATAACGATTTACTCACTACAAAGATTATAAACAATATGTCTCATTTTTCCGATATATGTACAATGAATTTTTATTTACACTTGATTATTTAACATAGGTGTTGCAGTTGACTTTGCTTTCCACCATGCCTTTACGGTTTTTATAAGACTTGGTAGGAACATAGAATACTCGAATCAGTAAGATATTTTGCACACATTGGAATGTTTCGTTGTACTTTGCTCCCAATACAGTCACTGTTCATAATAATTTAGCCAGGCAGTGGAAAACAGAGAAGAAATTAGTCTTTCTTCTTCAACTAAAAACACAATTTACCGATCAGTCATACGAGTCAAGCCGTCCCGTGGCCGAGTGGTTAGCACGCTTGGCTACTGATCTAAGGGACCTGGGTTCGAGCCCCGGGTAAGGCATGGCTGTTTGTGTCGTTTTTCTGCTGAGGTCTTGCCATCCTCACAGACCTTCTACTATGGCATATAAACTGACAGGCTCCTGTCAGACCTCTGTGGCCAAGCAGCTGCTTGAGGGGGTATTTTTTTTCATACGAGTCATCCACAATGGATGTCTTTCCAAAAACCATTGCACTTATCTCAACAAAGCATTTACTGTCTTTCAAAGTACAGTCGCTCAAAAAAGTATCCGAACACTAATGATAACTATGGTTGATTACAGAATTCAGAAAAAATATCTGGCAACGATTTTTTTTTTAGAAATTAGTGATCTGGCAACTTCGTGTCACGTGACACGAAGTTGCCAGATCACTAATTTCTAAAAAAAATCGTTGCCAGATATTTTTTCTGAATTCTGTAATCAACCATAGTGTTCGGATACTTTTTTGAGCGACTATACTCCCCTCCAGCATCTATGCAAAGTTGCAGACGTCTACGCCAATTCTGGAATGCTTGGTGGTGCTCCTGTTCGGGAACACCCTGTAACTCTGAATGAATGCATTTTGCAAGTTCTTGCACCCTTAAAAAAGGCTTACCATCAAGTTCATTTTTAATTTTTGGAAACAACCAAGAATCTCATGGTGTAAGATCGGGTGAATATACAGAATCGAGTAGTTGTTTGATTTTTTCCTATTCCAGATAGGTCGTAATTTGCAAGGTTTTATGAGCACTGGCAATGTCATCTCTTAACACGCCTGTCGTTGGACGCTGCTTTTTCATTTTTTTAACCATTTTGAGCAAAGCAATGTTGATATAGTATTAGCCACTTATAGTCATATTTTCAGATAAGATGTCCACGATTGCCACTCCTTGAGAATTGAAAAAAATTGCAAGCATCCTCTTCTTTGATAGAAAGTCTTGTCGGAGAATTTAGGGAAGCGGTTCAACTTCCGAAATTCAAATATAGTTGTCGATCTTTCTACGAGTTGTATAGTAATAAAACCATGTCTCATCATCTGTGACTGGGGCGGGGGTGGCTCAGTCGGTAGCGCGCCAGGCTCGTAATCTGTAGTTCCCAGGTTCGAGTCCCAGCTGGGTCAGCGTTGAGATTTATCTCCGCAAAATTCCCCGCCCTGCCCACGGTCAGTAGGGGACACCGATGGGCTTGGAAAGGCCGCCGTCCGTCGGATGGGACGTTAAGCCGTGGCCCCATGTGCGGGAGAGCCATACCCTGTGCACGTTAAAGAACACGCTGGATGGCCTTGACGGGAGGCTACCATCTGTCTCCCAACAGTTGTTCCAGTGGGTCCCCTCCCGTAACCTTCTCTGAGCCTTTGGGGTCCATGTGACCTGGCCATTTAGCCCATGGTGTGCAAAAAAGGTGCCGCTCAGAGGTAAAACAACCCAACCCATCATCTGTGACAATGACTATTAACCGTTTGGGGCCACTAGATTCAAACATTGCCAGCATCCCCTTGCCCGAGTAGACTCTATCCCTGTTTTGCCATTCTGTCAGTTTGTGGGGTAACCATTTGGCATAGATCTTTCGAAACTTTAAATGTGATGAATAATTGTTCCCTCACTGCCAATCGATAAACTGTTATCTAAAGTTATTGCCTGACCATGATGTGTGGATTTTCCTTAATGACTTCACGAACAGAACAGTGGTTCTCTCGTTCACGGTCTCCTTCGGTTTTCCTGCACGAGGGAGGTCTTCGAAACTCACCGTCCTTCTCTGAACTTGAGTATTCATCACGTAACAGTGCCATATGAACAGGCTCAGTGGCGTACCCAGAGGGGGTGGCCAAAGGCCCCTGTCACCCCCCAAAGAAAAAGGGAAAAAAAACTCTAGAAAATTTTCCAAAAACTTTTCCTAATTAAAATTCATTTTTTATATTTATGTTGTGTCGTGTCTTCTATTTCTTTACTACTACTTATGAATTAGCGGTCACATAAGGTGGGAATACCCTATAGCTCTCGGGAATCCCGACCGTTGTGAACACAAGGCGAACGAATCGGGCGGACCGAGCGCTACTTCGTTTGCCCGAGCCGGGAAAGCTGTCCCCTCGCCCCCCCCCCCCCCCCTCCAGATTAAATCCTGAGTGCGCCACTGAACAGGCGTGATCCCCATATACTTGTGAAAAATCGGCATGAATTTTTTACGCTTCGTCCCCAAGCTGCATCCTTGTACAAATCTAAAATCTCTCCCCGTTTTTAGTAGGCTCCATAGCAAAATCGCACAGATTTCGCGGACGGAACTGTACGCGTCGCCAGCGAAGAGAGAAATGATACTACGGCATTTGGTTTTAAGTAATGACAAGTTTAGACAAGCTTTCAAACAAGTCGTTGCTCGTTAACTTCAGAGGAAGGAGCGTAAATCTACAGACACTTGTCAAGAAATTTTTTGAACGCCCTATTCCATGCCTGTGCCGTCCCATGGCCGAGTGGTTAGCGCGCTTGGCTACAGATATAAGGGACCTGGGTTCGAGCCCCGGGTAAGGCATGGCTGTTTGTGCTGTTTTTCTGCTGAGATACTGCCATCCTCTCAGACCTTCTACTATGGCATATAAACTGACAGGCTCCTGTCAGACCTCTGTGGCAAGCAGCTGCTTGAGGGGGTATTTATTATATTTTATTTATTATTCCATGCCGGAAAGCGAAAGGATGGAGGGTTACAGTAAAGCCAATGAATTGTCAATTTTATATATTAATTTAAATGTTTAAGTGGATTGATGTCCCAGTACATTGAAATTAAAAGGAAATATCAAACACAGTACAAAAATATAAACATGTGTAGAGAAATTGCACAATTATTTAATACATAAATAAGATGAGAATAAGTTGCATAGACGAAGATAAACATATAATATATAGTAAGATAGTAAACGTAGTAAAAGGAGGAATGTAAATATATGTAGATCAGGAAAAAGAAAACGGAATTTAGGAACAGAGTGTAATATTAGACGATTGAACAGGGGAAAAAGTATTGCGAATAATCCAGAAAAATGACAAAGATGGGGGAAGAGGTGGGAGGAGATAGCGTTGGTCAAGCATTTCAATATTTTAATAGGAGTGGAGTAATATAGTTTTTGAATGTTATTTTAGAATTTATAGAAGTGATATTGCTCAGGAGAGAGTTCCAAGGTGAGGTTGCCTGAAAAGTAAAAAATATTCACCATAGTTAGCTTTGAAAATGTTGGGAGTAGAAAACATTTTATTATCAGAGCGGAGGATGTGGCGACGTGGTAATCGCATATAAAAAAATAAAAATAAATACCCCCCTCAAGCAGCTGCTTGCCACAGAAGTCTGACAGGAGCCTGTCAGTTTATATGCCAGAGTAGAAGGTCTGAGAGGATGGCAGGCCCTCAGCAGAAATATAGGGTGTTAGAATTGAATGATGATATAAATAATATCTTTAAAAAGGTTAATAAATCGCAGCTTTCTTCTAGTAGATTCAAGAGTGGTAATTTGATATTTGGGACGATTATCAATAAGTGTTACAGATTCTCTTTTGTTAAAATAGATATTGCAGATGATTTTGAGAGCTTCATTTTGAACTTTTTTTCTGAGTTATAAGAATTTGTTTTGTTTAATACAAAAAAGAGTGGAAGTACAGTATTCAAGTTTCAGTCAGATGTAAATTTTGTAGAACAATGGAGCATAGGAGGATATATATATATTCCTTTATCTTCAATGTTTTTCCCTTCATTTTCAAATTCTATTCGAACATTCTCTCTACGGCTTCACAAAATTCGAAACCTATACTCCAGCTACAAATTTAAATCGAAAATTGCTCACTAAAATTAAAATAAGATAAAATAAATAAATACTCCCTATCTGGGTTTGAGTCCCGGGTAAGGCATGGATGTTTTTGTCTCTCTGCTCAGTTCTCTCCTGCATTATAGATCTTCTGTGTGGCGTATTCAACTGAAAGATTACTTTCAGACCTCTGTGGCAAGCAGCTACTTGAGGGGTAATTTATTTATATTATTAAAATATGGAGTGGGAAATAAAAGTGACACTTTCGTTGTAAGGGTGATGTATAAAAATAACATAAGAAAAAAGCAGAAAAATAAAGGGAACTCAAATAAAAACTAGAAAGAAAAAAAAAAAGGGACTGAAAAAAAAATAGCAAAGTAGAAGGGACTGACATAAAAACTATAAAAGTAAAGGGGACGGAAATAAAAAATAAAAACGTAAATGGGACTGAAATAAAAACTGGAAAAACGAAACAGACTGAAATAAAAAGTGAAAATGAAAACTAAAGTAACTGAAAAACCAAACAAAGTAACTGAAAAAATAAAAAGGACTGAAGTAAAAAGTTAAAAAAGTTAAAGGGATTGAAATGAAAACTATAAAAGTAAAAGAGACAAATAAAAACTGAAAAAGTAAAAGGGATTGAAATAAAAAAAAATAATAAAAGGGACTAAAATAAAAACGAAAAACTAAAAGGGGCTGAAATGAAATAGTAAGAAGTTTCCTTTGTGAAAAAAGGAGAGAAAAAACAATCTCGCAGCATTGGTTGAAGTACTAAGTTGCTCTCAGGTTCGCGTCCCTGCGCTGAGATTTTCTCTTCTAACCTCCACTTTGTCTTCGGTGAGAAAATGGCCAATGATGGAATTGGAGAAGCCGCCATGCTTCAGATGAGTCGTTAAGCCATATTCTGGTCACTTTAAAGAACTTTCTGAATGGCTTGACAGTAGGATTCTATTCGTCTCCTAATAGCTGTCCGCTGGATATAAACCATTTTTGTTCTTGAGACCTCTCTATTTAGCGCTGGCCCGTGCAAACGTTTTAGCTGAAAGGCCGAATAGAAAGAATTAGAAATAGTATTCCTTCATCTTCTTATGTGATTCGAACTCCAATGTTTCAATTGCTGCATGGAAAATTGAAATGGAAGGGCAGTCCGCAAATGAAATATATAATCACTAAAGTATAAAATAAAATAAAAAAAAAACCCCTCAAGCAGCTGCTTGCCACATAGGTCTGACAGGAGCCTGTCAGTTTATATGCCATAGTAAAAGGTCTGAGAGAATGGCAGGCCCTCAGCAGAAAAACGACACAAACAGCCATGCCTTACCCGGGGCTCGAACCCAGGTCCCTTAGATTAGTAGCTAAGCGCGCTAACCACTCGGCGACCAACGCAAAAAAAAAAAATCTAAAGTGAAACATAATATAATATAATTTTAGTAAAGTTAATTTTAGTTTAGTCTTCCCCGAAGTTGGACTTATTGTCCTCCGTGCGTTCTTTTCCACTTTTGCAAATATAATTTATTTGTTATCAGTAGCTCGTGGGCCCGCAAAGAGAGGTGGCGGGCCTTAGTTTGCCTAGGCCTGACTTAGATTGTAGTGCATTAAAAAATCTCCACTCAAAATAAAACAAACCAAACCTTGCAAAAAGATATACACCGTCGGGCTTAATTTTAATCGGGCACGAAGTACCATAAAAATTTTCTTAATTTTTATGGTGCTTTTTATGGGTTTTTTTTCTTAATTTTTATGGTAATTTTCTTAATTACTAACGTAAGTAATTCTACATCACTACTAAGCCCCATAAAAGCAGTAAAGTCATGGTGGGAAGCAAAGGCAATTGTAAAATGGGTAAAAAGGCTCATCCCACTAATAAATTCGTTGGAGCGATAACATCGTTGGAGTGC
Organism: Ryuthela nishihirai; assembly: GCA_038380435.1. Lineage (NCBI taxonomy): Eukaryota > Metazoa > Arthropoda > Arachnida > Araneae > Heptathelidae > Ryuthela > Ryuthela nishihirai. The sequence continues at coordinate 37,920,512 of JAWZYU010000014.1, forward strand.
GATAGGGTAGAGCATCCATAACGGAGGTGATGGACCTCAGCAGAAAATCACGGAGCCCAATATTCCAAACGTACGGATAATGACAACAGTCTCTAAACATATTGGCCAATCGTGATAAATGCAGGAGAAAAATAAAAAAGGAGACTATGACAAACAGGGACAGGCGTTTTGTTCGCACAAACTGTACTGTTAAAGAGAGCTGCTACAGTTCATCAGCTGAGAGAAATGATCGCTAGCAGCACTTCAAAACCCATTTCAACGAGAATTATACGTAGAGAATTGAAAATTGAAATCTGGGAAATGTACCATGGTATACACGACGAAGTATTAGATAGGTGTTCGGAATAATTTCGCCAGAAACTATATATACACATATTATATATATAGAAAAAGTTGTTCTCTTCTTCCATTCCGTATTGGAACAATATGAATCTCAAAAGAATGCATGAATCAAAATGATGATAAACCGAAATCAAGCAGGTTACGAAAGAGTCGTAAGGATAGAAGAAAAAAAGAGATATGAACGTTTAAGTCGATATAATGTCAGGTATAATTTTCGCGTCAATCATCAGACAAATCCGTCTCCTTTAACCTCTGGTGAAGCATGGCTGCCAGACACACGAAATTAAAACATGACAACATTATACATGAGGAAACAACAGCCCTACTTCGTTCCAGGATATAGCTGAGCACTTAGGCAATTATTTAAATGACGTCTCCACCCCCGTCACCATTTTCCTCCTGCACCAATGTGAAGGAGGGGTTGGCGGCAGATGGGGAGGGAGGTGGCGGGATGGTGGGGAGATGATGGGGAGGCAAGATGCGGCGTGATTGTTCGCGATACCGGGAACAGAAAGCAAGAAGAATGGAATGAAAGATGGGGGAGAATAGCTCGTAAGCACACATTGTTATTTGACAGTTTCTCTACTCTTTCAAACACGTTCTTCTCGCCTTGCTCTGAAGAAAACTTGCAGGTCGTGCCTCTCCAAATCACATCCTTTCTAACTTCGCAATGATTTTAGAATAAATGGCCTTCATGGTAAAGTTATTCTACATCGAGATACTGATCTCTTTTTCCTCCACGAAGAAAGGCTTCCTAACCTCAACTTATCACCCTCGTCTACCCCCACAGCTCAACTGTTTCACCTCTCATAATACACTCACGTTCATCCCCACCCTCGACGGTTCCGAGTCGGTCTTTCGTGTGGATCTCCCTGGTCGCTCTATAAAACTGTTATTACAGGAGACTGTTGAGTAGTCGCCCCCCCCCCCCCCTCCCTTTTTTTTTCATCTCCCTTTCTTCTTTTGATGATGGCGAGTCACAAACTGCCCCGGGTTTACATGCATATCAGACCTCATCCATATCAATGTGCCGCAGACAACTATAGCTTGTTTCGTTTAAGAAGTGGGATGCCACTGCTTATAATAACAATGACGGAAGACGTGGATATGACGGCTGTGGTGTAGTGGCCGGGTGGGACTGCAGGGTAAAGGTTGAAGGAGGGGGGGGGGTACTCCTATTCAACATATACTCTCACACATACATGCCCATATATTCTCCTGCGTACAAACACACATACGAGCACCAGCATCCAAAGCTGGTCGGACGGACCTTCCTGCGCATGCTCCAACCTCTTCTCCTCGCTTGCATCTCAATATCCTCCAATGGGATGCCAGCGCCTCGAAATTACGAGCGATAAAAGGGACTGGATCCGTGTTCCGTTGGAGCTCATTAGGAGTCCGGTTTTAGCGATAGCTGGGCCTTGTAGTATCCCTGATTATCACCTCGGCCGAGGAGACATATTGTCTCGAGATGGTGCTGCCGGCTCTCCCATTGGCCGGCAGGACCATAAAGGAGGGCAAAGTGCTCTCGTAACTAGCTAGCGCACAGCACGATTCAGGAGGAAAATGCCCTTCATAAATTAATGATAATCAGTGGGTAGAGACTGCCTTCCACACCATTAAGCCCGCGGTGTATGTAATTTGGCAATTTCTACCGCCTCTACAAGGTTGTACGGGGGTCTCGCACATGCACATACATACTCTTGGACCTGGGCGAAGTTTCTATCTCTCTCTCTTTCCGACTATCCCTCTCGTTCAGTGTCGGTATTATACAAATCAGTCCTGACCCTCAAAACAACTAACAGCCAGAGAAATTCGTGTTTTATAAATGACATTTTGCAACAACCAAGGATGGACTTGAAAGCCACCTGCCCACCTCAGTGTTACAGCCAAGCCGGGATATTTGTACTTTTCGTGCACGCGTGAGTTGCAAACTCTAACTCTATTGCACGCTGCCAACGTAATGATGATCTCGAGCATTTTCTCCTCCCTCTTAACGTCCCCTCTCTCCATCTTCTTCCTCTCTTCCCTTACGTCCCGTTTTAACCCCCAAACTCTCCCCCCCCCCATCTCCCAAGACCGACTAGGTCTTCTTTTATGTTCCTCGTTGTTTATTTTTTTTTTCCCATTCTAGCTTTTCGGGTCTAAATTTCAAGCTAGCTAGCATCCACAGAAAAACCCCTAAGGTGAAAGTTATAAGTGGAAGCCTCACAGTAATTGATGTGACTGTTGGTTTTTGCTTTAAACGATCGCTAAATTCATGACAGGCGGTATTTTTTCTCTCTCTCTTACACTTGCTCGTTTTTTCGCTGCAATGGAAGCAAACAGACAGTTCTCTCTTATCGGAGCCAAAATCTCTCATTCGAATAATAACTCCTCTGAGACAAGTTACACATTGTGTATATATTACTCCTGCCATTATGTTATTACAGAACTTCCATCCCCCCCAAACTTCTTTATTCTTTGCCTTTTATCTTACTCCACGTTTCATTCTCTTGTTCCGTGGGTTTATTCAGATGGTATTAAATGAAGTTCAGATGAGACAGATAGCAATTGAGCCTGGGCTCCAGAAAATATACTGAATCCGCATCAGTTAGTGCTAAATATTCTAGATAGACTTTTCTGGGTTTCGAGTTAGAACACAAAAGTAAAGAAAACTAAAGTGTAGCAATAGTTTTGCCAATTTGCAGAAGTACATTTATTTCCATTGCCATCTTTCTTGTTATGAATTTAATTTCTGAGTTCATAGAAATGAAGTCAATGGTGTAATGTTTTTTTTTTTTTTTTTCGTATAACTGTTTTATTTGTTTAGATATACTGCATCAGTTTGCTTTACAATATTTCCTTAATATAAAAAAGATAGAAAAAAAAATCTAAACACACGCATTCAAATTGCTTTGGCCTGAGAAGTATTTAGAAATTGTTCCTTGGAAAGAAATCCGAGATTTTAAGATTTACTTGAATGCTCTTCTTATATCAGCTTTTGAGCTAATTTATTTAAATGCACTAGGAAAGTGAATTATAAAAAGTGGTATACATTAGTTTATTTTTAAACATGTAGCATTGTTTTAATTATAAATAAATAAAAATAAATATCCACTCAAGCAGCTGCTTGCCACAGAGGTCTGACAGGACATAACATACTCTGGCATATAAACTGACAGGCTCCTTTCAGTTTATATGCAAGAGTAGAAGGTCTGAGAGGATGGCAGAACCTCAGCAGAAAAACGACACATACATCCATGCCTTACCGGGGACTCGAACCCAGGTCCCTTAGATCAAATGAATTATATTTATGAATAAATTTATTTGGTCTAATGTGCAAGGTCGGCCATGAGTCGTGCATCATAGGAACGAATGAATCATAATATTTAATGTAAAGAATCACACACCGTACCCAAATGTATCGTTTTTTTTTTTTTCAAGAAAGCACAACGGCAGATAGATGATAAAATAGACAAACGACTTACCTTAGTATTGTATGGGGATGCTTGTTGCTACACACCGATTGGTTGTGGAGGAATTTAACAGGCTAAACATTCAGTTGATCGATGAACTGCTGGAACACTAATCAGTTGTTTTAAAGAAACTGAAATTATTGGTGATCTATTGCAAAACGGCGAACCGAAAATCACAGCGAGTGACAAAAACCTCGACGTTATATTGACTCAAATTATTAACAGATTATAAAAATAATCGAGGAAGTTGAATTAGAAGAGCAAGAAGTTAATCGAATCTCCCGTAAAACAATTTCACCCGTACAAAGTTCATCTTTCAGGGTCAGTATAGTGACACTACAGATCTTCGACAGGAGTTTGCGAATGATTCATTCAAGAAGAAAATTGCACCGATCTTCAGCGATGAGGCGAAATTTTGCTAAAATGGTTAATCAACCAACATAACTGTTACTATTGGTCAGAGAGTAACCCTCATTGGATGTGAGCCACTCATATGTAAAATGATCCTTGGATTATGATATGAACTGGAATATGGGAAGATCAAATAAATGGCCCCTAGTTTTTTGATACTAACGTCACAGACGAAATGTACCTGCATATAAACCGAAGAGCCAAAACATTATGACCACCTGCCTCATATGATGTTGGTTCTCCACGTGCTGCCAAAACAGCTCTTACCCGGCGAGGCATGGACGCTAAAAGATTTCTAAAGGTGTCTTGTGGTATCTGGTACCAACACGTTACCAGCAGATCCTTTAACTCTTGTAAGTTACGTGTTGAGCAACCGCAGATTGTATATGCTGTTCCAACGCAAACCACAGATGCTCAATTGTATTGATGTTTGAGGAGTTTGGAGACCAGGGCAATACTTGGAAGTCTTCCTCATGTTCCGCATACCATTCTCGAATAATCTGAGCAGTGTGGCATGGCGCATTATCCTGCTGAAAGAAGGCACTACTAGAGGGGTATACCATTGTCATGAAAGGATGTACCTGGTCTGCAATGATGTTTAGGTAGGTGGTAGACGTCACAGTTTTCTGCACATGAATGACTGGACCCAGAGTTTCTCAGCAGAACATTGCCCAAAGCATTACACTTCCTCCACCGGCTTGTTTTCGTCCCATGGTACATCCTGGTGCCAACATTTCCTCAGGAAAACAACACATACGTACCCGCCTGTGATATTCTGTCCCGGTAGGAGAGATGATTTACCATACGCCGGTCGAAGACGATAAATTTATTACTTAATTATCTTCACCCTTACTTTGGTGAAATGACAGGTTCACGGGATTTTATTCTCGTACCGCCGTATGCCTCAGATTTCATGCCTTAAATGACGAATGAAAATATGTCCAACAATTAACTGCACGAGAGTTGTATAGGGACGACACAGTTTATTAACACTATATACAAATACGTGCTGGGGATGCGCTCTGCTCCGTAGGCCTTTGCTGCTTTGCTGCTGCAGACAATGGCACAATGAGGTGGAGAACCGCACACTTTGCAGATTCTCACTTTACCGACCTCAAACTCGGCGAAAGGATAATTAACCTTTACCTACAATGTGGTTCACACCGAATCCACAAGATTGTAATCAGATTCCCCAAGAATCTCGATTCTCACTTAGAATCGCACCCTCTCCTTAAGGGTTTCCTTAGAGTAAGTGTAGCGTCCTTTTGAGGGGTATCTAAACGACCTTCTCCGTTCCACAGCCATACACCATATTCATGTGCACCAAACTGTTCTTCCTTAATTCCGTGCTAGCCTCTTGCGCTGAAACTCGCGCCCCAGGTTAGTTGTAAACAGGCCATAAAAGGCTTCTGGAATCCGTGATCTCATGCAGCCAGCCAGCTTAGACTCGAAAACAACATCTTATGAGTCACATCCCCACAATAGCACTTCCAAGAACACATTCAATACATAAAAATATCTAAAGTAATAAAAATACAATAAAATACAACAATAAATAAAAACAAAAAAAATTGAGGGACATGACACTTCCATCCATATGGTGCAACAGGAAACAAGGTTAATCGGACCAGATGACCTTCTTCCAATCATTCAAGGTCAGTTTTGATGCTCTCGTGTCCATTGTGGTTGCTTGGACACTTGGACTGGCCTGTGGCTACGAAGCCCCATTTTCAGCAGGGTTCAATGTACTGTGTATTGTGACACATTACTCCTGTTGCTAGCATTCAAATTACGGGCGAGTTGCGACACAGTATCCCTTCTGTTGGCTCGTATCAATACAGGATAGCCTTCGCTCACCTCTAGCATCGATGAGCCGTGGTCAGCCCCACACTTTGCCGGCAGTTCGTGGTTTTTCCCTCCTCAGACCACTTTTTGAAGTTACTAACCACGGCTGGACAGTGAGCTCCCCACAATCCTTGTTGTCTCGGAAATGCTCTGACCCAGTCGTCTAGCCCTTACAATTTGGCTTTTATCTAACTCACTTAAGTCCGCCGCCTTTCCAATCTGAAGAACAAGAATAACACTTATTAACAGAGCTCAGTCGTCCCGTGGCCGAGTGGTTAGCACGCTTGGCTACTAATCTACGGGACCTGGGTAAGGCATGGATGTGTGTGCTGTTTTTCTGCTGAGGTCCCGCCATCCTCTCGGACCTTCTACTATGGCGTATTAAACTGACAGGCTCCTGTCAGACCTCTGTGGCAAGCAGCTGCTTGAGGGGGTATTTATTTATTTTAACAGAGCTCAATATCAGGGGTTATTAATACCGTTTCATGACCTTCACACGAGCCGTCGTTTATCTGCAGTTGCTTCTATTTGCATAAAGACACGCTGGTCATAATGTTTTGACCCTTCGGTGTATGCTAATTAGTGTTTGAATGGGGTTCCATTACAACTAAGGAACAACATGTTTTTCAACAAGATGGAGCGCTGCAGCACATTTTGTTTTAAATGCATTGCTTATAATAAAACCTACTAATAACTATAAAAATATGGGGTTTATATTATAGGATTCCATTTGCTAATTGTAATGACGTTGCAAAAAGCAATGAAAAGTAATGACATAACATGTACATCAACAAATAATAATATTTATCTTAATAATAAAGATATTAACATTGAAGTGAATGAACTGAATGAATTTTTTGCTAATGTTGATAAAAATAGGAAAGGTTCTGCAATCGGAAAAATATGATAATTTGACTGACTGAAAACCAGCTGGACTTTATGCATTTGAGAATAGAATTAATCTCAAAATTGGGTACAGTTGTGGATGATTTTGTAGATAAACCAATATATGGAGAAGGAAACAAAAATGGTTATAATAATCATCGACCTACTGTAATATTGCCATTTTTATTAAATTAGATTAATTGAAAATTAATTTAATTTAATTCATAAATTAAATCAATTAATAAATTCATTTATTCATTTAATTATATTCATTTTTATTAAATAGAAATTAATTGAAAACGTAATTTAAAAACGAGTGATTTATTATCAACAATTAAACAATTAAAAAAATACTAATTGTTTTCAAAAAAATTTGGCTTTCGAGAAAATTACAGTACGTTTTCATGCATTTATAAATCATCACTTATTAATAATCACACTATTATCAAGCACAATTAAATGAATTGATTTTTAAGAGCATTAATAACAGTAAAAAGATAATTTTTTTAGACATTATGAAAAGAGTTTAAATTTATTGATCATCAATTAGTTTTAACTGAGTTGAATTTTTATGGTTTCTGAAGGATGCCGTTGATTGGTTTAAAAATTTCATTGAGAATAGGAAACGAAATGGAATTATTGAAGTTCGCAAAAGGTAAAACGTGATTAACATTTAATGGTATACCACAGGGTTCTGTTTTGGGACTTGAGCCTTTCCTTATATACATGATTTCTACTAATTAAAAAATGCCGAAGAAATTGTTTCTTTCTCAGATAGTCTTTGAAGCGGAAATAACAAATTATTGTATAGAAAATTTAATAATAGTTCAATAATTGTTTAAAATTATTAGGAAAATTATTAGAAAATTTCACATCATTACTCGCACATTTTGACAACCCCAGTCAAAGTTCATTGATTAATTCGTAGGTGATTGTTAGTACACCAAATCAAAGATCTGTGAAAACCATTAATGCCTCATTTCCTAAATCTCATTGTTTCAATTGCTACCACTCAATGGGGTGGCAGTGCACGCCAGCCTCATAATCTGCACTTCCCAGGTTCGAGTCCCACCTGAGACAGCGTTGAGATTATCTCCGCAAAACACCCCCTCCTCCGGTCCTCGGTCAGTAAGAGGCACCTATGAGCTTGGAAATTCCACCGTCCGTCGAATGGGACGTTAAACTGTGGTCTCGTGTGCGGGAGAGCCATACCCTCTCCACGTTAAACACCATCCTTGATGGCCTTGACGGGAGGCTACCGTCTGTCACCTAACAGCTGTCCAGTGGGTCCTCCTTCCCAAACTTTTCGAGGTCCTTGTGATCTGACCGTTTAGCCCATTGTGTGCAAAAAAACGTGCTGCTCAGAGCTAACCCAATTTCCATTCACACGTTCGTAAACGATAAATTATATATTACATATATTTTATATTAATTTCAGAGCAATTAATGGAAAAGAAATATATATTTTTTCACCCAGAGAAGAATGCAAACAACTTATACGTTCGAGTGTTAATCGTCCTCGTTAGGTGAAAAGATGCAAAATAACAGCGCAATTGGTTTTAAACAGGTATTTGATCGATCAAAATAACGTTTAAATGTATATTTTGAGCAGCACTTATAGACTTAAAAATTAAACCGTTTCGAAATGCATTTTGCCATTAATTTGGAAGTAAAATATTAATTTCATATGTTTCATTTTGCAATATTTTAAGAATTTTCATGAACCTCTATTTATGTTTTCAGATTTCTGATAATTGTTGACTCACTTGGTAAGGAAAAAGGAAAACAGAAACTTCCAGAAAATGTAAATCGTACAAAGAGTCTTTAGAATATTCAAGCAAATATTTTTTTTTCAATGTAAGAAAATGCATGTTTTATTATTTATTTAGTAAGTTATAAAAATAAAAAAAATAAATACTCCCTCAAGCAGCTGCTTGCCACAGAGGTCTGACAGGAGCCTGTCAGTTTATATGTCACAGTAGGAGATCTGAGAGGATGGCAGGACCTCAGCAGAAAAACGACACACACATCCATGCCTAATCCGGGGCTCGAACCCAGGTCCCTTAGATCAGTAGCCAAGCGTGCTAACCACTCGGCCACGGGTTTTATATCATATTTTTTTTACCTTATTTTGTTAATATATTTTACACACTGAGTGGTCACTCAGAACAGCCTGGATTTTCCGGACTGTGGACTCAGCGACGTGTCGTAAGCATGCCAAGAGATGCTGGTCCATTTCGACTTCACCACTTCCCATAGGTGATCCAATTGGCTGGTGGTGAATTCCTACTTAGAATTGCTCGATGCATTTCATCCCATATGTGCTCGATTGATTCAGATCTTTTGACAGGGGAGGCAAATGCAGTAAGCTAAAATCACTGTCATGTTCTCGGAACCATTCCTGGATGATCATAGCCTTGTGACATGGAAATTATCTTTCTGATAGAACCTATTTTCATATGGATATACTGCTGCCATGAAAGGATTGGCCTGATCGACAACGATGTCCAGATATCCTGCGGCATTCAAACATCGCTCCATTGCTGTCAAGGGCCCTCAATGTGGGCCACGAAAACACTCTCCACACCATTATACTGCCGGCACTAGCCCCAGTGACGTCAGCTTACTGCATTTCCTCCTCAGTCACTAGATCTCAATCAACCGAGCACCTATGAGATGAGATGTAATCAACTATTTGGAGTAGAGATTCACCACCTCAGCGATTTTGCAACATCTATGGGAAATTACAACATTTACGGGAATTTGCAACATCTTTGGGGAATTGCAACATCAATGGGAAATTGCAACATCTATGGGAATTTACAATCCCAATGCTGATTCCTGGCAGGATGGAGCCATGGACTCAGGCTGTTTTCGCCATATCGTGTTCTTCCTATCAGCGTGAAATAAGTATACTAAGAGACAAGACCCACTAGTTCCGCCTGAAGCACTACCAGTATAGGGATAATGCCACTTTGACAACTATCTAAAAGTCGGGGACATACAATACCATATAGGTAAATGCACAGCCCACGACAGTCTAGGGTGAACAGTACTATAGGAGTAAAGCTCAACCCACGGCGCCGCCGCTGCAAAATCTGGAGTTTAATCTATTCCACGGTTAGCCACAAACAAGGATATGTAGATCCAAGTTGACTCGGCTCCCGTGGTGGAAATTCTTAGTCCGGCCCGATTTTTGGGGCCCTGTCCGACCTAACGGACCAAGTCAGTCAGCAGGGCCCTGACAACTACCCTAAGTTTGAAGTCTTAGTCTGTCCAACCGGGTCCCAAACCGGTCAGCAGAGCCTTCGACCTCGAGGTCTTAGGAGGAATCGGGATTCATCAGATCAGGCGACGTTTTTCCAATCGTCCAGTGTCTAGTGTTTGAGTTCCTCAGTTTCTTGTGTTTCGCTGACGGAAATGAAACCCAGTTAGGCCGTCGGCTATCATACCCCATCCGTGGCAGAGTATGAAGAGTTGTGCGTAGGGATTGAAAATGAAAAATATTTCGTTCCTTTTTACTCGGAATGGTAACGAAATATTTCGTTCCAAAGTAATATAATTAGTTTTTTTCCTGTGAACCGAAATAAAAAAGAAACGGTAAAATTCGGCTTTTATTTTTTTAAATTAAATCAAAACGTATAAAACACAGATATATGCAACTTTAAATGATATACCTGAAATTTATTATATAAAACATTACATGATATTTGTTCACTAAAAAGTATAAATTTTAGTTCCAAAAATGGTCGTTCAATACTCTCTTGCGCCACTGGAACCGAAATAATATTTCATGCAATGTTGCCAAGCTTCTTCATGTAATAAACTTTTATCGCGCAATATTTTAAATCCAAGAATGATAAGGAAGCGAAATGAGTTTTTTTTTAACGTTGGAATTTTCTAATCCAATATTTTAATCCAAGAACGAATAAGGAAGCGAAATGAGTTTGTTTTTTTAACGTTGGAAGCGAAAATAAATAATATTATGGGAAAGCCTGAGGAAGGACCTCCCAATTCTTGTGATGTATTGAAATAAATAATATTTCGGTTTACGTTCTTTTTTTTTCTGGATCCACGATTCAAAGTAGTCTTTTCAGATGCTCCAGTAAAAGCTGCAGAGAAAGACAGTATATCAGGCCCACTTGACATATACTAAAATGTCTTAATCATGAAAACTTCCATAGAAAAATACTATCAGAATCTGAATCTCCTACTTCCGTGGTAGATAAAATTGAAAAGTTTTTAAACTAACGAGACATGGAAAGAGGTATTTCTTTATTTTAAAAGAATCAAATAACTTTCTCTTATTGTTGAATGCGTGTTATGAATAACTTAGTCAAAAACCTTTTTGACTAAGTTATGACATATTTCAATGTTCTCGGAACATTGAAATATGTTCATAAATATGTTCAATATATATCATTTTTCGCCCTCCATTACTTTTACTATCATTTTCAAAGAGGTGTGGGTCCTTGCACCCCCCAGATGGCCCTTTGCACTACAAATTATAAAATCCTCCTCATTTTTCACAATTGATCCTAGACGTATTCTTTAATTAAAAACTGTTAAACCCATTAACTCGTTGAAATCCAAACCAAGACTTAGTCCGGCTTTTTAATGGTAAAACATGGCCGTCGAAAGTGAAGGAAGTAGTACAATTATGGTTGCATAATAAATGGGTGACTATTCATCGAGTCATATTATAATAGATTGCGTGGTTCTCTTAATGCTAGGGGTGGCTCAGTCGGTAGCGCGGCACGCTCGTAATCTGCAGTTTCCAGGTTCGAGTCCCAGCTGCGTCAGGGTTGAGATTTATCTCTGCAAAACTCCCCGCCCTGCCTACGGACAGTAGGGGACATCGATGGGCTTTGATAGGATGCCGTCCGTCGGATGGGACGTTAAACCGTGGCCCTGTATGCCGGAGAGCCATATCCTGTGCACGTTAAAGAACACGCTGGATGCCCTTGACGGGAGGCTACCATCTGCCTTCCAACAGTTGTTCCAGTGGGTCCCCTCCCTCAACCTTCTCCGAGCCTTAGGGATCCTTGTGACCTGGCAATTTAGCCCATGGTGTGCAAAAAAGTGCCTCTCAGAGGTAAAACAACCCAAATCTCTTAATGCTTTGAATTAATCATAGACTGTTTACTCAATAATCTGTTTTTGTTTCTCTTATTTTTTGTCTATTGAAACTTCATATGCTTATTTAATTCTGACGAAGGATTTGCAATGACTTTTTTTCTGGAAAAAAACGTTTTCTGCGTATTGGGAGCTCTTCATATTACGTTATGCATATTGCGCTTGATTACTGCTCAAAGGGACTTGGATTCGCGCCCCGGATAAGGTATAGATGTTTCTTCTTTTGTCTTTCTGCTGAGGTTCCCCTTCTTCACATATCTCTATGGCGTATTATACCGACAAGCTCCTGTTAGATCTCTATGGTAAATATGGCAAACAGCTGCTTGAGGAAGTAATTTAATTTCTTTTGAATATGTAGATAAAAATAAAGTTATTATCATTTGAAAAACTAACATCCCACGGAACCCCTCCCCCCAAAAAGGGTCTCTTCCGAGGTACTCTGTTTCAAACACACATGGAATGTAGTTCCATTCGTAATGTGTTCTGAAATAGGCTGATATGGTTCTTCATTGACTGTGAAATCGGTTTGCAGTCACTCAACGGCAGTCCCTGTATGTTAGCACTGACTAGCGGCCGGAATAGCGATTAGAGTTGGAACTGGATGTACACCAATGTTTATGCACTCGTTGGAGTGTTCGTTTCGAAATACGAGTAAATTCGGCTACTTTTTTTTTGCGACATATAGGACAGAGAAAAATCCTGGAAGCTACTCCTAGCTTAATATAGGCCTTCTCATACAAGGACATGCCCTCTAAGACCGAAGTCACTGCTGACCACTGCCTTAGTTAGAGCTAACACAACACACAACTTCCTTCACAGCTTGTCCTTTAGCTCTACCAAATACGATAACACCCTTTTGACACTCAGTCACGTCTTTCTTCCGACTCATGATTCACAGCAGGAACAACTTGCAACCGATACTACAGAGCACATGGAAGGCCACTTGCCACTACATAGCACATGGAAGGCCACTTGCCACTATATCGCACATGGAAGGCCACTTGCCACTATATAGCACATGGAAGGCCACTTGCCACTATATAGCACATGGAAGGCCACTTGCCACTATATAGCACATGGAAGGCCACTTGCCACTATACAGCACATGGAAGGCCACTTGCCACTATATAGCACATGGAAGGCCACTTGCCACTATATAGCACATGGAAGGCCACTTGCCACTATATAGCACATGGAAGGCCACTTGCCACTATATAGCACATGGAAGGCCACTTGCCACTATATAGCACATGGAAGGCAGACTTGCCACTATATAGCACATGGAAGGCCACTTGCCACTATATAGTGCTGCAGGCGCAACGCCTACCCATGTATAAAGTCAACGCTACCGTCTATGGTGGGGATGACTAATTTTTGCCCTGTGTGCTTATATTATTAATGCACTTGTTTTAACAGAAGTTCTGTTCTTTGCTTACAGAATTACTTTCTCTAGTAAGATTTACTGTTCTCTAGTAAGGACTTGCATGTCCTTACTAGAGAACAGTACAGATTTACTGTTCTCTAGTAAGGACATGCAAGCAATTTCACATTTGTTGTATTAGAGGAATTTTTTATCGTTTCTTTGGTTTCAAAAAAAGAACTATTGTTTCACTTTGCTGCTTGTCTGTATACATTATACTTCTTTTTTTTTAATGATAAATTAAAAAAAATATATACATATTTTTGCGTTGGAGAGGTATTGATGAAATATTAAAATCTGCATTTTCTGAATATTCCAATATTTTCAACAGCTCCTTATAGTGGTGGAGAAGTTGGAAAATGGTCAGACTTTAAACGAATATTGAAATTTTGGTGCTGGACTATGAGGGCCAAGAAATTTGCTCTTATTTCCAGCAGCAAAGATTTCCCCACTTAATCCTAAGTGGAGGAAAAACATCTTTTTTTTTTACCTTAAGTAATAAATGATAAATTATTTTTGTGTTTTATAGTGCTAAGACAATATTACTCTTTGCATTTTCCAAATCATCAATTAGTTCGGATTTCCATTGTTAGAGGGTGAAGAAATTGTAAAATTAAAAACTTCATTCACTTTGAAAACGAACATCCAATATTTGCCTGATACCTATTAAATAAATAAATACCCCCTCAAGCAGCTGCTTGCCACAGAGGTCTGACAGGAGCCTGTCAGTTTATATGCCATAGTAGAAGGTCTGAGAGGATGGCAAGACCTCAGCAGAAAAACGATACATACATCCATGCCTTACCCGGGGCTCGAACCCAGGGAACCAGGTCCCTTAGATCAGTAGCCAAGCGCGCTAACCACACGGCCATGGGACGGCTACCTATTATCCTAGTTTAATTTATGAAAACAGCCTCAAATCATACTCTTACAGTGACTAAGTAACATTTTGAGCTGTAGTCTTTATTATTTCAATGATTTTGGCCAATAAACCCTATTATCTAGATTAGGTATTCTGAACGTGGGGTACGTGGTAAAATTTTTTGGGGTACGCCGTGAGAGTTCAAAAGTCGTTATGTATATGTTTTATTTTATTCCCATTGTTATACTATAACTATAGTTTATCAATCTATAAAAGGGGTACGCCAGTTACATACACATTTCCAGGGGGTACGTTAAGCGTAAAAGGTTGAGAACCACTGGTCTAGATGATTCTGACCAAAACCAGCGTTAGACATTCTCTTAGAGACGTCATTTCTGACATCGATGAGGTCAAAGCTCTTGAAAACTTTATCATCAACCACTCGCAAACCAAAAAAAAAGCTTTTTCAACAATAGTACGTCAGTTAATATTTACATACCTCTCTTAATAATAACAGCTGAATTGAAATATTTTTCAAAGTTTTATTATCAGTATTGTAAGTTTTTTATTGTTATGTTCCTGCGATTTGGTTATGCTAGTTTAACCCTTAATGGTGTGATCTCTTAGACTGCAAAATTCTAACGAACACTTTGCCATGTCGCTGCATTCACAATTTACTGTCACGCTGAATATGACACGAAAGTCATTTTGCCTCATCTATCTTCTAATTGTTTTGTTAGTTGTGTCTGTACGGAACTACTTTTCAATAAGAATACGCGATTATTCGTTATAAACCTTTAAACCCCGAAAGCGGTCTTATAGATTCTATAATGCTAATAGAGTTGTAGGGGGGGGGGGAAGAAATTGATCAGTCGGTAGCGCGCCAGACTCGTAATATGCAGTTTCGAGGTTCGAGTCCTATCTTGTCCAGCTTTAAGATTTACCTCCGCAAAACTCTCCAGTCAGTAGGGAAACCGCCATCAGACGAATGGGACGTTTAGAGGGGCACCGTATGCGGGAAAGCCGAACTCTGTGCACGTTAAAGAACACTATGGATGGACTAGACGGGAGGCTACCATCTGTTTCCTGATACCTGTCCAGTATGCCCCTTCCCCTAAACTTCTCTGAACCCTCGTAGTCCTTTTGACCTGGCCATTTAGCCCATTGTGTGCAAAAAAGTGCCCCTCAGAGGTAAAACAACTCAACAAAGTTAATTAAAACACAATGGACCCTGATTATCCGGAGTCAGATTAACGAGATCTAGAAAAATATTATGTATGCCTAAAATAATATGCGATTAGACAAATCGGCCGTTTAAAATACGATGCGATATAAAGGATTTCACGTAGCACCATTCCCTGAAAGGTGAGTGAAGGAAAAAAGCAAACATCCTTACTACCCTATTTTAAATCAATAAAGAAGTGCATGCTATGTTATTTTTTAAACATATTTAAATTTTTGAATGCTTAGGCGCTGTCAGTACTTCGAAGTGTGACCACCTGGAACACCGCTTTCCATTGGAAATATTTTTTGGACGTCCCGTGGCCGAGTGGTTAGCGCATTGACTACTGATCAAAGGAATCTGGGTTCGAGCCCCGTTTAAGGCATAGATGTTGTTGTCTTTCTAAAGGTGTCACCTGTCTCTCACTCTTCTCTATGGCGTATTAAACTGACAGGTTCCTGTCAGACCTCTGGCAAGCAGCTGCTTGAAAGAATAATTATTATTAGTTATATTTGTTTTATATGGAGGGTGCTTAACCGGGAATTCTATTATCAAGGATTGTTTTTTAACTCATGCTTTTTTTTACTAGTCAACTAGAGCAGGGGTTCTCAACGTGGGGTAGGCGGTAAAATTTTTTAGGGTACGCCGTGAGAGCTCAAAGGTCTCTAGATCTAATAACAAAGTCGCTAAGTTGGTATTATTATACTATAACTATAATTTTATCTACCTATATAAGGCGTACGCCAGTTACATACACATTTCCAGGAGGTAGGTGAGGCATAAAAGGTTGAGGACCATAATAGTCCTCACCTTTTATGCTAACCACTGATCTAGAGCATTCTTTAAAGTGTGTTTTTAAAGATGAATGTTCTTTGTTGCAAATTTTATTGACTCATGGAACCTGGAAAAACCAAAACGTGAAATTGATCCTATTATTTTGATTTTTTGCATTAATTACTCTCTATAAAGTGTTTATTTCATTTGGACTTTTGGACTATCTTGTACATTACGAGTGATTTTTCTCTGAATTTTCCTTTATATATATTTGAAGATTGTCTTTTGACATAAGCTTAGTTGTTAAAGGTTGTATCTCCAATATATCTTTCAGCATCGAACGAATGATGCTTAATATTAAGATTTAAGAAAGAGATATAACTTGGACCTTTATTTTCAATATCGCTTGTACCTAAGTATCTTATTCTAGAAATTAAAGAACTTCGAATAGAGAGAATTCTTTTGAGAACGTACGAGTGGTTAACGCGCTTGGCTACTGATCTAAGGGACCTGGGTTCGATCCCCGGGTAAGGCATGGATGTATGTGTCGTTTTTCTGCTGAGGTCCTGCCATCCTCTCAGATCTTCTGCTTTGGCATATAAACTGATAGGCTCCTGTCAGACCTATGTGGCAAGCAGCTGCTTGAGGGGGTATTTATTTTTTTATTTAAAGTGAGTTTTGTATTGTAACCTACAAGATCGATATTTCCTGCGAAATTACCTCTAGAAGGCCCGGTTACTGAATAATATTTTTAGGGTTACTGGAGTTGTGTTTCACTGTTGAATTTGAATCAAACATCTTGTAGAACCTCTTGAATTCCAGTTCCCTTTTTTAATGATTAAAGAAAGGGGTCAATCCAGAACGTGTCTGGTTTGACATATTTCCATCGGTTAATGAGTTTTCTGCGGTGATTCTAATAATGGCCCATGAAGAAGGAAATTCTGAAGGTGTAAATGCTGTGTAAATTACATTCTATTTTGTTTTTTATCTCTCTTAATGTCTCTAGAGAAAATCATATTTTGTAGTTATAATATGTTGCTTTTCTGTTTTTGTTTGCCATTGTTTAAGACTGTACTAGTAACATACATTTAAAATGTGACCGCCTACACTTTTATATTAAAATTTGTTTGAGCGGAAGATACATTTTGAAATAATTGATCTAGATAAAAGTGTAGAGCTTGTAAAGGAAAAAAAGGAATAAAGAAATCGTGGGAAATTCTGTGTGAAATGAATTTTAACGGAAGTGGTTGGCCAAGTGAACCTAAGGATTAGCAATAGATAAAAACAGTTTGATTCTGCTAGAAAATTAATATGGCAAAGCAACATTAATCAGAAAAGAAGTCTACTCAGAGATCTTATTATCAATGAGATGTAATATAAATATATTGTTGCAAATATGTATAGAGGAGACCGTTTGGATATCAGAGACGTCAGAAGAATGACATTCCAAGCATCCATATATCTTTAGCAGAAAGTCCAAAGAAACATCTACAGATCTCAGCAGAAATACAACACAAACATCCACACATCTCATGGGGTGGCTCAGTCGGTAGCGCGCCAGGCTCGTAATCTGTAGTTCCCAGGTTCGAGTCCCAGCTGGGTCAGCGTTGAGATTTATCTCCGCCAAAATTCCCCGCCCTGCCCACGGTCAGTAGGGGACACCGATGGGCTTGGAAAGGCAGCCGTCAGTCGGATGGGACGTTAAGCCTTGGCCCCGTGTGCGGGAGAGCCATACCCTGTGCACGTTAAAGAACACGCTGGATGGCCTTGACGGGAGGCTACCATCTGTCTCCCAACAGCTGTTCCAGTAAGTCCCCTCCCCCCAACCTTCTCTGAGCCTTCGGGGACTTCTTTGTGACCTTCTTTGTGACCTGGCCATTTAGCCCATAGTGTGCAAAAAAGTGCCGCTCAGAGGTAAAACAACCCAACCCACACATCTCAACGGAAATGAAACACAAATATCCACGCACTCAACAGAAAGAACACAACCATCCGTATATATCAGCAGAGAGACATATATCTACACACCTCATCTAAAAGAGAGCACAGGCAACCACACATTTCAGCTGAAAGATCACAGCATTCGTTTCTTAACTGTGACTTTTATATCGTTTTGTTCTGAAAGGAGATTTTTATTCATCTTCGAAATCAAAACGTACTTTTACACGACGAACTGATTTATTGTAACTGAAAACGATTCACTTATTTCAATGGCTATAAAAAACGCAAAAATAATAGGAAATGCCAAAAGGTCTAGCAGAATTAAAACTTTCGCTTTGCTCTCTCTTCACCCCAACACAAGCTTAATAAATGTTTCAAAATCTCTCGAGTTTTAACATTATGATTCTTCATGGTTTAACTTGAAAGCGGAACTTACTTTCCATACACACTTATCCTAATTAACAATGAAACTTTACTAGCTCTATACAGGGTTATTCATAAGATTCATAAGACTTCAAAAACGTTTAGCAATACAATGAATTAGGCAATATGAATGCTATAGTGAAAAAATGATAGCACAATAAATGTTTTAGGTGCAACTTAGAAATATTCAATATAATTTCCATGTATGAATCGACAGACATCGAATCGATGATACCCTTTGTAGGATGTTGCAGTCCATCACTGGCACAATAGCTATGATCTGTTGTTGAACTGAGTTTCTGCAATATAAGGCAAAACTCAGCAATATATCGCAGGTAATGGCAGCTTATATGTTGTCTACCATTCATATAAAATATTTAAATGGAGGCTTTAAAAAAGACTGTGGCATAGATGACAAATGTAGACGCATAGGAAAATTGGCTAAAAGATGATTAAAAATGATTATCAATATCAATCTGCTATTAAATTTCATTAAATTAGCAGCAAAATAGTATTGTGGACATATTTATATATATTTGAAAAATGATATTTTTCATCGGGAAAATATTATTAGAAAGTGCCGAAAATAATTAAATATAAATGAAAGCCGTTTACTAATATATTTCTAATTAATTATTATTTGACATATTTAGTAAACTTAAGCAGAAAAAGTCTTCTATGGAGGATATCGCTGCATAAAATAATCAATAAACTTATTGAGAGTAAGTTAAATTTATGTTTTATATAACGTTGTTTTCTTCAATTAATCAGTTAATTTCATATGCAATTTCAACGATTACAAATACAAAAAGTCAGGACAACTGGAATAATTTTCAAGTTTCACTATATTTTTCGAACTATATTCTGAAACTTTTATATTAGTCATAAGGTCGTTTTGTTTTGCTGCCAATGTAAGTGCACAGCTAAACATATATTTTCGGCATTTTAATGGGGATATCTACAAATTTTTTTTGTGATCAAGAGTTATTTTTCCATCAGTGTAAAGAAATTTCGGCAGAGTAGTGTAACCATGGTATGCAATTGCAAATTTTATGAGAAGTGTAAAAAAAAAACATTTTTTTTCGTTTCACGCCTACCGACATTTAACTTTGGACCTGCACCGAAAAAAAAAGTCTGTCTAGGTATCTAATGTTTATTAAAAAACACATTAAATACCTGAATGAATATGTTTTTCATTAACGATCATATATTTGATAAATCTCATCCCCCCTCTAAATTCCGTTGTTATTAAACCAATATAATGCAATTTCAAACGATTATAAATATAAAAAGTCAAGACAACTGTAATAGTTTTAAAGTTTCACTATATTTTTAGAACTATATTCTGAAACTTTTATATCAGTCATAAGGCTAACATAAGTATCATTACAATATCATATCGTCACATCATTTGCTTTAGTTAGGATGTGGATTATTAGCTATGTGGAATTTTTATTTCAGGAAACTTGAATTTTGAATTCTTTGTCGGAAAATATTACCGCTCCAAATTGGACAACGAAATTCAAAAAATTTACAATCGATTTTTGTTAAAATATTGGAAAGTTAAAAAATTAAATTTCCGCTCATTTTTTCCTGTTTATCTCCTTTCAAAAGTTTGATTAATTCCCCTGAGCCAATTTTGTATCTTAAGTATTTTGTACACATTTCCTAATAGTTAAGCCGTAAATATACTTAGTTTCATCATATCTGTTTGCTTTCACCTATATGTAGTCTGGTCTGTAAATGGTACATAGGTAGTCACTGGAAGGAGAGCTATGCACCAATCCCCTGTGACGATGCATAGAATCGGCCAAGCCTAGCACCTAATGTCCGACCCCGCCTTCTCGTGGTGCAGATCATTAGTACCTTTCAAAAGAGATACTCTCTTGTGGAAGTGAACGGAAAGGGAGGGCTGCCAGATTAGTGTGGCATACTGATCTGGACAACTATGGCTACTTTTATTTTTTTTTCTACTCTGCTGAGGAGTGGTCAACCACACAGGGTCCTGGTGCTGACCATATAAACCCACTGGACTGGACTGAATTAAGGCTCTGAGCTTGATTATGGATCCTGATTTTGCTGCACTGGTGTTCTTCCGCTGTGTTTTCAGTTTGTTTGTGGGTTGACAGTCCAAAGTGAATAGATACACAGTATATGTTTATCAGCTGGTGGATAATCCTGAGCAGAGGTCATTGCAGGCACCTGAACTCTTTGCTTCTACTGGCATCGTCAAATTCTACATTAGAGGAAGTCTTCCATTGTAGATGGCTTCAGCCTTTAGTGGTGGGGGAACGGGTCTTTGCCCCATGTCTGCGATTAGGGGGCTGTTTGATATTGTCGGCATTCCCTCTCTCAATAAACATAGTTTCTTTAAACATCCCACTAACCATTTTCTCTCCATAGGTAGTTGGAATGTGAGGACTCTGCACAGAGCTTTTTCTCTTGATGTCCTCACACAAGAATTCCACCAAATTTAGATATTCTCGGTTTGCAAGAGACCAGATGGACAGATACAGGTCAGATTCTTAAAAATAATCTTAAATTTCTCTTTTCAGGGAGGGACGACAATAAGCATCATCAAGGCGTGGGTCTGCTTCTCAGCAGACACGCTAGTGATGGTCTTCTAGGATATGAGTGCATTAATGAAAGGTTACTTACAGCAAAATTTCAGACAAGAGTTAAAGACTTGAATGTTATCTGCTGTTATGCCCCCACTGAGGATGCCGATGAGGATGAAAAGGATAGGTTTTATGGACAACTTCAGGATATTTTTAATTCTGTCAAGAAAGGAGATATTACCTTTGTTCTAGGTGACTTCAATGCCAAAGTTGGTACTGACTCTGAACTTTGGGGAGGAGTGATAGGCCCTTTTGGTATTCGTAGCTGCAATGGCAATGGGCAACGTCTCCTATAGGTAAGTAAACTCAATGGTTTCAGAAAAACTAACACTTATTACAAACACCATGATATACATAAGTACACATGGGTTTCACCTGATGGGCTGCATAAGAATATGATTGATTATATATTAATTAACAGCAAATGGGCTAGTTCTGTTAGGTATACCAGGTCATATAGGAAAGCTGAAATTGGATCTGACCATTACCTTGTTAAAAGTGTCTTGCAACTTAAACTTAAAAAGTGCTGTGCTAGGGTGAAAAAATTTACTTTTAATACCGAAGCTCTGAAAGACCCAGTAATAGACAAGGCTTACCATGATAGGTTACTTAGCCATTATGACAGTCATGGTTTGCTTACTACTAAAGTTGAGGAAGAATGGGGCCTTTTTAAACAGGCATTTTTGGAAACTAACAGTAATCTTTTAGGAAAAAAGGAGCAGAGGAGGCAGAATGATTTGAGTGATAAGTCACTTAAGGTTATTTCAGAAAGAAGGAACTGCAGGAATGTCCTTAATCAGTACCGTACTAGTCCTAATAGAAAGGATTACAGAGAGCTTAATAAACGTGTAAAGGATCAGTTAGCTACTGATAAGAATCTTTGACTTGATGGCTTGGCTGACAAAGCCGAGGAAACAGTTAGACAGCGCAACAGCAGAGAGCTGTACCAGATAGTTAATGTTTTGTGTGGTAGAAAACAGACAGGTATAAAGGGATGGAAGGATAAACAAGGTAAGGTTATAGAAGGTGAGGATTCTGTCATGACTAGGTGGGCTGAGCATTTCAGTGATGTTCTAAGCAATGTGGTTAGTTCTATTCCCATTGTTTGCAATGATGATATATGCATTGGTTAAGTTTGGCCCTATAACACAATCTGAAGTTATTCTGGCTATTTCTAAATTTAAAATTCATAAATCCCAAGGAGCAAATGAAATTACTACGGAAATGCTTAGAGCTGGGAATGTTTCTGTTACCACTTGGATGACTGAAATTTTGAATAACTTTTATGATAAAGGCATGGTTCCTAAGGATTTTACCAGAGCTATTGTTATCCCTATTTTCCAAAAAGGTGATCGCAGTTCTTGTGATAACTATAGGGCTATCAGCCTACTCTCTGTTCCAGCCCAAGTTCTTTCCATGATTGTGCTCAATAGAATTTAGTTGGGGTTCAATAGAAATTGGTTGACTCAATAGAATTTGGTTGACAGTCAATTGCGTGATGAGCAATGTGGATTCAGAAGTGGTAGGGGATGTGTAGATTAGATATTTTCAGTTAGGTAGATTCTTGATAAATGTTTAGAGTTTCAGAAACCTTTGGTTGCTAGCTTTGTTGATTTCGAAAAGGCTTTCGACTCTGTTGATCGTCATAATTTGTGGTTGATTGTGAAATCATATGGTATACCAGACAAGCTAGTTAACATTATGAAAGCTCTCTATAATAACACTGAGTCGTGTGTGAGAGTTGGTAAGGCTTGTAGCAATTGGTTTAGCATTACTTCTGGTGTTCGACAAGGATGCATTTTATTCCCTTTCCTCTTTAGTTTGGTTATTGATTATGTTATGCGAAATTCACTTCAAGGGAAAGATTTGGCCTTAAATGGGCTGGAGATGCGAAAATTTCTGATTTAAATTATGCTGATGATTTAGCCCTTTTGGCAAATGATGTTGATGAGATGAACTCTTTCATTCGAGCTGTTGATGAAACTGGTTTGGTTATAAACAGAGAGAAAACTAAAGTGATGAAAATTGGTCAAGCAGGCTGTGATTCAGTTAATCTGAATGGTTGCAATCTTGAACAGGTGTCACAGTTTAATTATCTTGGGAGTTATGTAGCAGATAATGGTGATGTGCGACATGAGATTAACAGACGAATAGGGATTGCTGCCGGGACTTTTAAGAATCTACGGAGATTGTGGAAAAATAGGCGTATACACCTAAAGACTAAAATTAAATTGTTTATTAGTTTGGTTCTTTCTAGGGTTAGTTATGGTGGTGAAACTTGGACACTATGTAAACAAGATAACAGGAAACTAAATGCTTTTGATTCTAGATGCTTACGAAGTATCTTGGGCATCAGGTGGTTCAACTTTGTAACTAATGATGAGGTTAGGCAAAAGAGTTTGCAACCTCCTTTAAGCAGCATATTGTGCAGAGAGAGACTCCGTTGGTTTGGCCATTTTTCCCGTATGGATAATTATAATTGGTGAATAGGGTTATGAACAGTGTGCCTAAAGGCCTCAGAAAGAGGGGAAGACCTAGGATGTGGTGGTCAGACAATGTCAAACAGGACTTTGTTGGAATTGGTGTGCAGTGGCTGGATGCAGCAGATGTAGCTGAGACAGACATGCTTGGAGAACTAAATTGCACAGTCTGGTTGGACCTCCGTAGCCCATGGCTGCTTGAGGATGATGATGATGATGATGTTATGTAGTCTTGATATCATGTTATGCATCAAGTACTTATTCTTATTTTTCATTGTTTATGGTTCCAATGTACTAAGGCATCAATCCATTTATATATTTTAATTACTTTTAACGATATCTTTATATTGGTTTTAATCTAGTCCTCTAGAGTGAAAAAATAAAAAAAATTATCAAACATATAAAAAAAGTTAAAGAGTTAATACGTATTTTTAAAACCTTCGAGTAGAAATGTCATATGAAGTCAAGAACGTTATTTCAGATTCGAAATTTATGACTATTTTCTTCAGTTATTATATTTAGTATTTGCGTTCTTTCCAAAGTTAGTACAAGAGAAATAATGACAACTGTATATAACAAGGTATAGCAGTGGCAACCAACCCTTTTACAGAAAATAATAAGCGAGTCCATAAAACAAAACTTTGTGGATATTACATTTCAGTAAAGTTTACAACCCCTACACAAACAACAGATAAAACACTACATAAGTGGATCAAAGCAAAGCAATATCTCAATATTTTCCGTATATCCTTTCAGACACCCATAGCAGAAGACGGTTTCAATGTAAACGATTTATAAGAACCATTAGAGACAGTATAGGAGATCCATCAAGAAATGCAGCATCCAAGTCCATAGCGTCTGGTTTACGCAATCCAAAACCACCATCCTAATGTTTCATTTGTCATCACTCACGAACCACGAGCCATGTGGTAATAACACATGTTTGCTGTCTTTCTTTCTCTCGCAGATCTTACGCATTTTCTAACATTACAGGCAGCTCACAACGTAGGCGACAACTATGAGGCTATTTCTTTTATTACCTACTTCCTTCTTTCACAGAGAAAAGAAAGAGCCTTTTTGGCTATTAGACGGAGCTTGTTTGTCTTCCTCAAGCCCGTGGCGATGCTATAGGGGGGGGGGGGGGAAGATGCTTTCTGGTGTCCACTTCAGAGATGAGAAAGTGAGCAAATTGAGATTTACCATCCCATTCTTGAAGGTTTCTCGTAACGACGAAGAAACACTAACAAAGTTGACGTGCCATGGTGGTTAGGAGATTTTCCTCTGTCGGTCATTGTGGGATAAACCAGAACACGTGCTCACGTAGACACGGGATCCCGCCAACGGCATCACTTGTCAAAATGGATGCACCGACGCTTAATTTCTTTTCTTAGTTCTCCACAGCGGGGAAACTGAGTAGTCCAAATCAGCTTATACTTTGGCATTTCAGCGATAATGCGATTTCTTTTTGTAGGTGATTAAAGTTCGTTTTTTTTTTATGGAGCTTACTGTCTAAACTGGTCGAATATTACCCAGGAAAGTAATGATGAGGTTAATGAACCTGATTTCATGATATAACTCTGTAAAGTTCTTTTATTAGAGAAGTATTGCTCTGTTGTACAGTTTGCTACAAAAAGAAATATGTATTTTTTAAGTAGTTCATTGTTTTCGTGTCATTACAGAGGTCTATTCATCTTTGATAGTTACATGAATCATTTCTCAAGCATTGAGGTTTCTCAATTTATGATAGTATAGAGAAAACAGGTGTGGAAGTCAATCCCTGTCTATATTAATGTTGTCAACCCTCAAGTTCAGTACATTACGTTTCACATATTTTTATCAATCAGATCAGTCCATTCACGGTTTTAATGACTTTTTAGTTCAAATCTTTATTGTCTATGGGAAATGTATGAACCAGGTTTGTTTTTTTAGCAAAGTGCATGGTCATATCGCTACTGTGAGAAAGATCGCCCCCTGCGCCATTTTTTGCATCGAAGTCTACAGCGAACTGTTCCACAGAAACTGTGCATTATCGTGGTTGGAAAAAAATAAAAGTTGAAACTTAAGTGATAACTCCCCCAAATGTCATTTGAAAATTCGTGGATGTTAACACTATCACCCTAACAAAGGACGCACACATTTTCGAGTATCGAAAATTACTGGAACAATAAATCTCTCGAAGTTTGGTTTATTTACATAAAATGTTTAACTGATTAAACGCCGAGCTTTCGCTGAATTGCTGATAGAAACCATGCAAAAATATAACTGAAATAATATTTTAACTAATAACTCTTTTTATGGTGGCAAAATTTATGGAAATGAAATCTTAATGTCTTTGCAAACAAAGGTGTGAAAGTATTCCGTTTTACGTTAGAATGCTAATATTCTCGAAGATGTTTAATTCTTTTAACTTGCTAAATGTTGAAACTCTTTTTACACTTTGTGTTGTTGTTGTTGGATTGTGTTTCCTCTGTGCGGCACTTTTTTGCACACAATGGGCTAAATGGCCAGGTTACAAGGACCCCGAAGGCTCAGAGAAGGCTGGGGGAGGGGACCCACTGGAACAGCTGTTGGGAAACAGTTGGTAGCCTCCAGTCAAGGCCATCCAGCGTGTTCTTTAGCGTGCGAAGGGTATGGCTCTCCCACACACCGGGCCACGGCTTAATGTCCCATCCGATGGACGGCGACCTTTTCAAGCGCATCGGTGTCCCCTACTGATCGAGGGCAGGACGAGGAGTTTTGCGGAGATCTGGGAACTGCAGATTACGAGCCTGGCGCGCTACCGACTGAGCCACCCCGCCTCTTTACATTTTGGGATACTTTATCTTGAGCGGTATTGTTTCCCACACAGTGGGCTAAATGGGTAAATCACAGGAATCCTAAGACAGGGCTTAAGAAGTTTAGGTAAGAATACCTACTGGAGAACTGTTTTTTAACAATTTCCCAATATTCAAATTAATACGATCCGTTATATTAGTCAAGCGATAAGATCATGAAATAGTTTGTTATTAAGACTATATATTGGCTCAGTTGATATTGCACCAGGCTCGCAATCTGATGGTCCCTGGTTCGAGTTCAAAAGGTTTATCACTGGTAACTTCCATCCTGTCCTCGGTATGAAAGGGGACACCGATGGTTTGGAAAAATTGCCGTCCGTCGGATGGGACGTTAAGACGTGGACTAATGAGAAAGATAATAATGTTCACGTTAAAGAACATGATGAATGGCCTTGATGAGAGGTTCCCATCTGTCTCTTAATAGCTGTCCAGTGATTCCCATTCTATAGCTTTTAGAGTTTTTATGACATGGACATTTAGCTCACTGTTTCCAAAATAGCATCGCTCAGAGGTAAAACAGTGCAAGCTCACTGTAACAGATATTACAGATATCACCACTACAGATATCACCACTATCACCACTACAGCGTCTGAATGTTGATTAAGAAGAAATTTATCAGAATCAGCAGTTAAAACATCGGTGATGAAACAAGAACAAATTTATTAACCACAACAGTGCAATCCGTTATATTTGCATTTGTTTTTTTTTTTCTGAGCAATCATTTTGTGCACACAATGAACTAAATGACCAGATCAAAAAGCTGGGTTGGATACCTCTGAGCGGCACTTTTTTTGCACAAAATGGGCTAAATGGCCAGGTCACAAGAACCCCGAGGGCTCAGAGAAGATTGGGGGAGGGGACCCACTGGAACAGCTGTTGGGAGACAGATGGTAGCCTCCTGTCAAGGCCATTCAGCGTGTTCTTTAACGTTCACAGGGTATGGCTCTCATGCACATGGGCAACGGTTTAACGTCCCATCCGACGGACGGCGGCCTTTCCAAGCCCATCGACGTCACCTACTGACCGTGGGTAGGGCGGGGAGTTTTGCAGAGATAAATCTCAACACTGGCCCAGCTGGGACTGAACCCCCCCCCCCATCCCCCAGGTCACAAGGACCCTAAAGGTTCAAGGGGGGGTGGTGAAGAGTATTCAGTGGACTACTGTTAGGAGACAGATGTAAGCCTCCTTTCAAAGGATATCCAGCGTGTTCTTTAAAGTGCACAGGATATGACTCGACGGCACAGGGGCCCACGGCTTAACATCCATCCGGGCTAACATCTCATCCAATGAGAGGTCTTTTTTTTTTAATTAGAATGTAATTTTTATTCATAAGAGTAAAGAATACAAATACATTTACACTTTGACCCGGAAAGCTAAATAGCTTATCTGCAGGAAAATGAATAAATTATATTAACATAGGTCATTCAGCCACAAAAATGGTGTACATCAAATAAATCCACAAAACACAACACATAAAAATCAGCTAACTAGAAAATACCAAATAATTTTTTAATTCCATTTTAAATCTTCTAAAAGAATCTATATTTAGTAATTCTTTTGGAATAGCATTAAATATAAGTAGTACTTGATATTCGGAGGTATGTTTCCCGTAATTATTTCGAAAATTTGGCAATTTGTAATAACCTTGGTTTTGAAGTCTTGTATTTTTATTATGCTGAATTTTTAGTTTGTAAGTTTCGTCAAAAAATTTTTAATTATTACATTATATTTATATAAATTGCTGTAGGACAAAATATTTAAAAATTTTAATCTATCGGTAGAAGTTTTATAAATTTTTTGCAAATGAAACGGAATGATATTTTTAGCTATTACAGACTGCAGTTTTTCTATTTTATTTATGTTAGTTAAGTTAGTTGTTCCATGCACAATTATTCCATAATTTAAAATAGATTCGCATATTGCTTTATAAAATAGGACACATGTTTCCATATTTAATACGTATTTCAATTTTTGAATTTTTATCGCCGATATTCTCAAGCTTTCACATATGTGGGATATATGGGCATTCCACCTAAAATATTCATCAAAAATGATTCCTAAGTAATTTATTTTATTTACTTGCTCAACAAGTGGGCAGCTGCATAATGATTCACAATTCGAAGCATCCTTTTTTCTTCAATTTATTTTATGAGTTTTGATAAAGAGGTTTTGATGAATATGAAATCCTGGTGAATGAATAATCATCAGTTTTTTTTCTCATTTAAATAGATTTTATTATGATTTAACCATCTAATAATATTATTGTAATCTGTTTGAACCTCTGAAATGCTATCATTTAAATATTTCTGACTGTTTATTAAAACAATGTCGTCAGCATATAGATAAATAGCATTATTTAATTTTGTATTGAGCAAATCATTTATGTATACTAGGAACAATAAAGGACCTAAAATTGAACCTTGGGGAATTCCACATCGTGTAATTACTTTTCTGCTGTAGCAGTTTTTTATTTTAGTAATTGTGTATCTGTCTGATAAATAATTTCTAAACCAATCTAACAATATACCGCGAATACCGTAATTTTCCAATTTATTTAGTAAAATGCTATGATCTATTGTTCCAAGCCCATCGGTATTCCACTTTCTCACCGAGAGCAGAACGGGGCTTAGTGGTCATGAATCTCAATTCTGGCATAGTTGGGACTTGACCCTCGGAATATCAGATTACAAGCCTAGCGCGCTACCGACTGAAGCTGGAAGTTTATCAATTAATAATATTTGTTTGCAGGCCATATTTTTATTTTTTACAAATTACGAATTTTGTTTCTTCCTTCGCTGCTGTGATATTTATCATCAGTAGGGATAACGAATTTTTTCGTCGAGTGATATGAACTTTATTAATATCGTTTTTTACTCTCAGTTCCTATTGAAAAGCGGACAGTCTCATAACAGGCCATCGAAAAAAACAAAACAAATTTCAAACTCCTTAAAGTTTTAAAATAAGTCTTTCATGACGAAAAAAAAAACGAAAAAGATCTAAAGTAATCCCATGCAAATCTCTATTTTCAAAATAATTCAATGATAGACTTTGTGAAGTATTACTATTTAACAGAGTGATGATATAGAATTAATGCAATTTCATCATTTAAAGTAACTATTAACACTTCTGTTCATTCAATATTTCCTTATTACTATTCTTTATCCTGTGTTTAATTCAGTATTTACCACGTAATATTCTTTAGATTTGTATTTCATTCTGTATTTTCCTATTAATGTTCTTCATATCAAAGTTTCACTCCATATTTACCTATTAATATTCTTTATAACTGAATTTTACTCTGTTTCTGACTAGCAATATTCTTTACACCCGTATTCGCTTAGTAATTTTTTCACATCTACTATTTCATCCAGTATTTGCTTAGAGAAATTCTCTGTACTTCTACTGCATTCTGCATTTGTTTAATAATATTCTTTATACCTGTATTTCACTCTGTGTTTGCGTATAGTACTTTTTTATACACTCCTCATAGAAAAATTGCCCCATCTGGAAACTACGTTTATTTAAATTAGTATGAAAGTGCGAGACAGAGATTGATGCAAATGAAGCTGGCCTGGACTTACGTTTAAAATGCGGCGGATGACACAGATTCCGTTAGTTGTAGGGAAGGTTATTGTTGGGGAAAAATGAACAGCGCAGATTAAAGAAACGGAACCTGACTTGTAAATCTGGTTACCATCGAAGAGTACTAATGTTTGTATGTCGCAGATGGATGTGTTTAATCAGACAGTTTGAGCGGTCGCATTATATATCTATGTGAAGTAAGATGGTTAACGCGCGACGAATTGTAGTGCATTTGGGACGTTCCTGTGAATGTTTCCCTGAATATCGGTCACTCGAAACCACAGACATGCCAGATTGCAGTGGAACAACGAACGAGCTGAGAAGGGTGACAAATGGCTATATATTGTCTTAGCAATGAGGTCCCAATCTGTCTAGGACAGAACGATAGCTGCACTGGCATGTGGCAATTTAACAGAGAAAGAGCTTCTACGTTGTGTAACGTTGAGTGCCATCTTGGTATAGTGCGTCATTTCTTATGACAGTCAGTTGGGTTGGATTATTTTACCCTTGAGGGCAACGTTTTACATACAATGGGCTAAATGGCCAGGTCATAATTACCTTGAAGGCTCAGATAAGTTTGGGGGGAGGGATCCCACTGTACAGCTGTTGGGCGACAAATGGTAGCCTCCCGTCAAGGCCATGGAACATGTTATTTAATTTGCACAGGGTATGGTTTTTCCCACATAGAGGGTCACGGTTTAACATCCCATCTGATGGACGGTGGTCTTTCCAAGCCCATCGGTGTCCCCTACTTAGCAAGGGCAGGGTGGGGATTATTGCGGACGACAGTCAGTCATCTCTCATAGTCATCAAGAGTAATTAAACCGTCCAATGGTATGTGGTATCATTGTCTGCCCTATGATCTTACCACTTACAGAGCCATACCAAACGCCACATTCACCTACGATAATACTACACCATATACCCCACGCATTACTCAGCAGTGTTTGCAAGCCGTCCTGTGCTACCAAGGCGGGCCCAATCACCCGATCTATCGTCGACTGAACACATCTGGGACATCATGAAACACGTACGAGAACAGAGCTGACTCCAGCACATAACGTGATGGAACTTCAGGTAGAAATTAAACAAATCTGGAGAACCATAAGCCAGGACATTATTAAGAACCACCTTGTACTTAAGTTGCCCTTAATACTAAACAGGTTGAAAATGTGATCACTTGTTATTTACGCTATTATCTTTCAGCACGTCGCTTTGCATTAAGACATTATCTTCTGGGTCGGGTAATATTATTGACGACGAGTGTACTTGCATATCATTTTGCATGTGTTTAGTAGTATTCTTTCTCTCTGTAATTGCTTAGTAATATTCCTTTTACTTGTGTTTCACTCTATATTCACTAACGACTTTCCTAATTTCAATCTGTATTTGTCAATTTTTTTTTATACAAGGATTGAAGGATAACAAGGTAAGGTTATAGAAGGGGAGGATTCTGTCATGGCTAGGTGGGCTGAGCATTTCAGTGATGTTCTAAACAATGTAGTTAGTTCTACTCCCATTGTTTGCAATGATGATAGATGCATTGGTGGCTTTAATGTTGGCCCTATAACACAATCTGAAGTTATTTTGGCTGTTTCTAAACTTAAACTTCATAAATCCCCAGGGGTAGATGAAATTACTACGGAAATGCTTAGAGCTGGGAATGTTTCGGTTACCACTTGGATGACTGAAATTCTGAATATCTTTTATGATAAAGGCATGGTTCCTAAGGATTTTACCAGAGCTATTGTTATCCCTATTTTCAAAAAAGGTGATCGCAATTCTTGTGATAACTATAGGGGTATCAGCCTACTCTCTGTTCCAGGTAAAGTTCTTTCCATGATTGTGCTTAATAGAATTAAGAATCTGGTTGACAGGCAATTGCGTGATGAGCAATGTGGATTCAGAAGTGGTAGGGGATGTGTGGATCAGATATTTTCACTTAGGCAGATTCTTGAGAAATGTTTAGAGTTTCAGAAACCTTTGGTTGCTAGCTTTGTTGATTTCAAAAAGGCTTTCGACTCTGTTGATCGTCATAATTTGTGGTTGATTGTGAAATCATATGGTATACCAGACAAGTTAGTTAACATTATGAAAGCTCTCTATAATAACACTGAGTCGTGTGTGAGAGTTGGCAAGGCTTGTAGCAATTGGTTTAGCATTACTTCTGGTGTTCGACAAGGGTGCATTTTGTCTCCTTTTTAGCTTGGTTATTGATTATGTTATGCGAAATTCACTTCAAGGGAAAGATTTTGGCCTTAAATGGGCTGGAGATACGAAAATTTCTGATTTAGATTATGCTGATGACTTAGCCCTTTTGGCAAATGATGTTGATGAGATGAACTCTTTCATTCGAGCTGTTGATGAGACTGGTAGTACAGTAGGTTTGGTTATAAACAGAGAGAAAACTAAAGTGATGAAAATTGGTCAGGCAGGCTGTGATTCAGTTAATCTGAATGGTTGCAGTCTCGAGCAGGTGTCACAGTTTAATTATCTTGGGAGCTATGTAACAGATAATGGTGATGTACGGCATGAGATTAACAGACGAATAGGGATTGCTGCCGGGACTTTTAAGAGCCTATGGAGGTTGTGGAGAAATAGGCGTATACACTAAAGACTAAAATTAGACTGTATAATAGTTTGGTTCTTTCTAGGGTTAGTTATGGTAGTGAAACTTGGACGCTTTGTAAACAAGATAACAGGAAACTAGATGCTTTTGATTCCAGATGCTTACGCAGTATCTTGAGCATTAGGTGGTTCAACTTTGTAACTAATGATGAGATTAGGCAAAGGAGTTTGCAACCTCCTTTAAGCAGCATATTGTGCAGAGAGAGACTCCGTTGGTTTGGCCATGTTGCCCGTATGAATAATTATAGATGGCGAATAGGGTTATGAATAGTGTGCCTAAAGGCCTCAGAAAGAAGGGGAGTCCTAGGATGCGGTGGGCAGACAATGTCAAACAGGACCTTGTTAGAATTGGTGTGCAAGTGGCCAGATGCAGTAAATGTAGCTCAGGATAGACTTGCTTGGAGAACTAAATTGCACGGTCTGGTTGGACCTCCGTAGCCCATGGCTGCTTGAGGATGATGATGATGATGATGATGATGATGATGATGATGATGATGATGATGTTTCACTTTGCATTTCCATAGCGTTTTTCTTTATACTTACGTTTCGCTCTGTATTTTTCTATTAACCTCTTAAAGCGCTATTTAAATACACTGTTTACCTTTCACCTTATCCCATTCATTTGTAACGTTTACCAAATAAACTTTTTCGAATTAAACATTACCTATTTATTTTTCTTCGTACCAAAGACTTCCCCCATTCTGCTTCAGGGGAAAAAAAACACCTAATTCTGAAAGCAATTCTGTTTGTCTTATGCGCTGATTTTACATCAGTCATAACGATTTATTTTTTTTAAATTAGTTTCTCACTTGATTGAGTTCTTTTTCAACACAGAGGGAATACACGAACAGACTAACAGGATGGACATGTTAGGAGGGGGCGGGATTCGCAGCTGCCCCGGCGGGCCACACACAAAGAACGCCCAGTGCTCAGATGACACAACACAGTGCCCCATGGGTGGATGACAAGTAGAATCACCATTTATTCTCTTGCAGTGTGAGGTCTGGCCCGAATGGTCGGGGTGCGAAAGACTGCTGACAGCTTTAGTGCGATCTCACTCGGGGAAGCTGTATTCGGGAAATTGTCCCCCACATCAAATACAGATGTAGGACTGGACGACATCGTCCAGTTGTTTATAGTAACGAACGAGGTATTCTGTTTCCCAGGTGGCGATGTCAACCTCAAGCGCAGCGACAGACCCCCTGGGGGGAATTTATTAGTCGTAAGTTCCTCTGCAGATGCTACATATGGTGAACATACCATTTTCGGGAAAAACAAGGGGAAAGGAACGTGGGGAAGAGTAACGAGGCAGGGAGGGCTTCAGTTGGACCGAGATTTTGAACAGAACAGACAGCACTGAGATTTTAGAGAGAGCAATTGGACAGGACAGCCAGAGCTCTGGGTGGGCCAGATCCAGTATCGGCATATCGGAATCATTGGAAATGAGTGCAGGACATTGAATCAAAAGCAGTGTGATTTGATGCATTAACGCAAGGACATCCCTATGAATGAGTGGTTCCCTAAAATTAGAAGCAGAGAGACTGGAATTTGCTTCCGAAGTGCCTAACCAGTGAAGGGCACCCTCCCCTTTCAACATAACCACGATGATGCAGCTGACCGCCTCCCTTCGCCAAAGCCAAATTACCCAACAGCTTATGTGATGGTCAACTAAGGGCCCGTCTCCACATCAGCCACAGTGCGATGGAGATATTTTCCCAGTGAATCGGCTAAAGGGCGAATTAAGGAAATGGTCCCCACCCGAAGCTAGAGTGACGACGACCTGACCGTAATCCGTTGCAGCTGACGGACGAACTGAGCACTTAGAACGGTACGCTTACCTTCCTTTAACTTATAAGTTGCAATCCTTAATTTTAGATTTTAAATTTAAAGGGGTTCCACAGTTTTATAGTCCATTTAATTCTTTAAGTTCTTTCTTTTTTTAAGTCCACGATAGACGATTGATTATTAGAAAAATTAATTGTTCTGCCTGTACTTTTAAATATTTTGCCTCAATAAATATTGTTATTGTTTTATATTCCAATAAACCTAAGTTGCGCTCATCATTGTTCATATTAATGAAAACGTCTTCCCCTTAGGAGACGGCCTGGGATTTTTGGGGCCCGCATTGTCTAATTAAGGGAATAATCCGTAATTGGGCAATGTGGGAAACACAACGCCACAGATTTAAATTTGCATATTTCTACCTAAAAATTGAATAGTGCTTGCAACCGCGAGGTGCGCACAACATTTGCAACAAAAGTATAAATATTCTGCATTCAGTGCATGAAAAGGTATGATTAAAGAAGCACGATTTCGCTTAACGCGCAATTGATTCTGATGCTGTTGCTGCGATTCGCTAATTGCGATTTCCTTTGCCTAACTTTACGCAAAGACAGGCACTCGCTTAAGGTTCGGTTGTATATCATTAAGACGCTGAAAATAAAATGTTTGATAATGATCTTTCTCGCTCTGCAATGCGAACGAGACTTAAAAGAAACAGCAAGAATAAAAAAAAAGTGGCGAACGAAAATCAAACACATAAGTTTTACGCTGGGGGAGTTGAAAGAACAGAGGAAAAGACAATTGCCTTCTTTAGTCTACGGTGTTTGCACACAGATGGATTAAAGACGAATCTCTTGCATTAATCGTTTCTCATCAATCATAGATAAACACTAGGTTTTAGTTGAAGCGAGAGTCCTTTTCGAGTCTTGAGTCTACTGTTTCGTATATTTTCCAATGCTGAGCTAAAGAAGATGGGGAGGAATGGGGGAGGGAGAAGGAGCAATAGGGAGCAGCAACGAGAGATCGAGATGAGGAGAAGAACAACAGCTTTAGCAAGTGAGAGCAGAACGAGAGCTGCCAAGGAGTAAGAGCCGAGAGAACCTGAGAGGATGATGAATAAGAAAAGAGCAGATAAGGTTAATAGTACGTTACTTACTGTTATTAACATCGAATATAAAGAGTGGAAGTGATTGCACTTGAGAAGATCATGCACTCCATAGACATACATAGATGGGGGTGTGACAGAAAGCCAAATAGCATTACAGGGCAAGTCTCCGTTGGAGGTACCGACAGTGATGTAACGCGTACATTAAGCTTCCCCACCGTTGCTGTGGTTTTGTTTCGGTTGGGTGATGGAGCATGTCACTCGTCACTCTCTCCTCTCCGCTGCCGACAATTACCTCCGGACGTATTGAGAGAGCTTGTTAATGTACAGGCAATCAGAATGGGTCTCGGCAGATGCATCATCTGTTGGCAGTTGGGAAACACGATTTCGGATAACACACTCTCCTGCGCTGCTTCCTTCTTATTCTTCTTCCTTTCATTTTTCACTCTGGGTAAAGAGACGCCGCGCACGCTCTTTTAAACGCTGTTTTTGAATCAACTTGTCAATACACAGTCCAGGCCTTGTTTTCAGATGATGCTGTGGAAAGGTATGGAGATTTCGTGTTTATGATAACGCAGCGTGAAAGCTGAAGAAAGTGTTGGATTTATTTTAAACCGGCGTTTACGTTTTTTCGAACTGAGGTATGTGTAAATTGGTTAAGAATTAGCTGAATATGCAAATAAAGAAAATTTTGCATTAGCACATGCAAATTAACAAATAACTTCATGGATACCTGAACTAACCAAGTGTTTTTTTTTTTATTTACCCAAGATTAAGGAAAAAAAATTCTTGGTGTACCTAAGACTAAAAAGTTTTCCACTATTTGGTCCGAAACTATGCGAAATGTTTTTAGTGCATTAATTTTAAAGAAATTTTTTATGGTGCTCTTAAGATTTGAAAGAGATTTTCTCTGAAAACTTCCAAAAAATTTCGTTGTGCACTTAAGGTTAAAGAGAAATTTTGAAGATGCACTTGAGACTAACAAAATTATTTCTGTGCACCTAAGAAAACCAAAAAATGCTCGCGATGCATTAAGTTTAATAATTTCTCTTAGTACTGAACTTAGACTTAATGAAATATTTCGTGGTACATCTAAGACTAACAAAAAAGTTTCATTATGTGACCGAGACTATGAAAAACTTTTCATAGTCCCTTAAGAATGTTAAAAGTCTTCATTCTTTACGTAAGAGGACCTTTCAAAAAATTAGGGAGGGGAGGGAGGATTTCTTGGGGTTCACAAATTTAGACACTTGTTAATATTTTGATATTAAAATACAACAATAAATGGTGTGATTTAATAATTAATATAATTTTTTAGCTGATGAGCCTCGGATAATATATTGATGTTTATTTTCTGGGTGTTAAGCATTCTGCTGATATCTGGACTTACTTAGAGGCCTTCTCTATGGCGTATTGAACTATAAGTTTCTGTTGGACGTCTGTTAAAAAAAGTTGCTTGAGGGTTAAAAATTTTATATAGATTTTTTGTCAAAATATATATATTTGGTCAAATTAGAATTAAAATCATTTGTAAATAATAGTGACAATTTTTATTTTGGCTAGGGTCCTTAAATTTTGGAAGTGCCCCGGGCCTCTCTGGACCTGTGAGTAGCATTGTGAGATTAGCAAAATATTTTTATGGTGCATTTAACTAAGAAAAATTTTTGAAGATGTTGATGCCAACAAAAAGCTAAAGTTTTTCTTTTGGATCTAAGATAACCAATTTGTTTTTGTGCTACATGAAGTTTACTCTTTCTTTTCATGTTGAACGTAGGATTAATAAAACAATTTCACGGTGAACTTAATACTGAGAAATTTTCTGTGGCGAACTTAACACTAATATTTGTTTGTGGTGTAAAACATTTCTTGACTCCCCCCACCTAGACAAATTAAAATATTCATGTTTCAAGCCGTCCCGTGGCCGAGTGGTTAGCACGCTTCGCTATTGCTCTAAGGGACCTGGGTTCGAGCCCCGGATAAATTTTCATGTTTCAAGCCGTCCCGTGGCCGAGTGGTTAGCACGCTTCGCTATTTGCTCTAAGGGTCCTGGGTTCGAGCCCGGATGAATGTGTGTGTCGTTTTTCTGCTGAGGTCCTGCCATCCTCTCAGACCTACTATGGCATATAAACTGATAGGCTCCTGTCAGACCTCTGTGGCAAGCAGCTGCTTGAGGGGGTGTTTATTTATTTATGCAGAGGAACAAATTTTTTATCAAACACTTACACTAATGATTTTTTTTTCCTTTTCTGAAGAAATATATTGAAACAAAATTGGTACTTTTACTGAGAGAGCTGGTATGATTCGATGAAAATTTATCAATAACTCTGGAAAATTCCTCATGGTCTCTATGTTCTACAGAGTAGCAAAATAAAAATTCGCTAGATCACTCAATACATTTCTGATTTCCAGTAAAATTTCCTTTTAAATGAATTAAAAATTTTTTTAGAACTTTAAGCAATTGAACGATGTATATTAATCCTGCTAAAACTACCAATTGCAGTTCCAAGTCTCTTATAAACAACAATTAGCATAAGTACATTTTTAAGTCAGTAACTTTTTGTACTCTCGGGTAAGATAAACAGACTCTGTGTATGCATTCTCTAGAAATTTCTACGGCAATAAATTGAAACTGCGAAAAATGAGATTTTTTTTTTTAAATCCCTCTTTAATATAATGCCTAGACTCATTATCATTTTAGAAATAAAGTTTCGCTGTAATGCAACGTTAGGAGGTTGCAGGATTTATTCATGCGAAGAACGTTTTTACTGGAGAGTTGTGACTTCTTAGCTAGCAATGATTCGTGGAAATGCATTGTGAGTTGAATTTTTTCAGTTGGCCTGCTTCGGATTGTTGTAGCACCAAAATAAGAAAAAGAGTAAATTCACAAAGAAGCTCAGGGACCGTTTGGGGAAGGCGATCAACTAGAAAAGTGTTAGAAATAGACGAAGTACATTTTTAAACTGCAAATAGTAAGATTTCCCAAGTACATTAGCTTGACATTTTATCACTATGTAAGGGATCACAATTGTAAGAGAAATCACTGTTCTTTGTTGTGTGTGTTTTTTTTTTTTGAATAGCATGTAAAAAAACTCAATGAAGTGAATGGAGATAAATATTTAACCTATGACTCGGGAGTAGAAATTTTTTTAACAGGAAAAAAAATAGAGATGCATTTTTTTCTGTTATTTTAGTTATTAAAGTGTTGATTATGTCAATAAATTTAGCTCACAAATTTCGGCGCTTTTATTCTTGTGTTCATTGTCGGTACCTCATCAGATTCTTACTTGATATTTCCGATTCTAGTCTACACTTTACCTGCATCGAGAATTTCTATACCGATTCCTCTATAATAAAAAGGATATCGATGCGATTGGAATGATCGCCATCCGTCGCATTGGACATTAAGCAATGGATCAGTGTGCATGAGAAACCATACCTTATGAACGTTGCAGAACATGCTGGTTAGTCTTGAATTGAGGTTTACATCTGTTTCCTAACAGTTGTTAAGTGGGTCCCCTTCCCCAACCCAACACTGAGCTTTTGGTGTTCTTGTGTCCTGGCCATTTAGTTCATTGTAAAAAAAAAACTAATTGAATTTACTGCAAAAATTTGTGCTATCAAAAATTCTGAAATTTTTGTGCATAAAGGACGATTGATTTAAGCGTTTTTTGCTGAAAATTCAAACTGACGGAAAGTATCCTGTTTTTTTAGGTAAGAAAGTTTTTTCCATATTAAAGTCAGCCTTCGCCCACTGGTAACCCCCGAAGATGGAGTTTTACTATATTTGCTGTTTAAATTATATCTTTGTTTATATTGCCAGCATATAAAAATTTCAAATAAATATCTGATTTCTCAAATAACAGGTATACAATTCACTCAGTATTCAGAATGAGACCTATATACGTTGTGAAAATTTATTAGGAATTAAAGACTCTCAAAAACAAATTTTGACTACATCTAGAAAAAAAAAGATATCAGCAGACCAGTTGAAGGGTATGAATTTATTCTTAATCCTGACATCAAATTTAGAGGAAAATCTGTTTTGAGCTGGTTGGTATACTAACACAACCACCTGCTAACGTGTCAAGTAGTCTAACAACTGCTCAAAAGATCTATTTAATGACATGAGCATTGCACACAATTATTACCTGCAGTTTACAACTCAAATATGTGTTCAACTTGAATGGAATGTCTTCTCCTCTTACAAACAGCACCCTAAAGAAGATGGCAATATATGTTACGAGTATATTCAATTAATAATTTAATTTCTCTATGTTTCTTTAGCTGAAAGGTGTGAAATCACTCTTAACATCGATATTAAATTTAGAGGAAAAAGCGTCTTTGCTGGGTGGGATGCGAACCCACAACCTTCTGTAGGAAGAATAGTTCATATCAATAGAAATCTTGATCGGCAGCGGGTAGCTCAATTGTCAGAATATCCGACATGTCATCAGGCGATCGTGGGTATGTATTCCATCCATTTCACGACAGTTTTTCCTATAAAATTTGGCATCGATGTTAAGAATGATTTCATACCTTTTAAGTAAACAAACATCGAGAAATTTATTGAGTAATCAATTGGCCGAGAGGGACGGATAGAGAATTTCTGTTCGATTCTCAACAGAACATTAAAAGCTAAAAATTTTTAAATTTTTAAATTGAAATTATTTTATTAATATAATAAAAAAATAAATACCCCCTCAAGCAGCTGCTTGCCACAGAGGTCTGACAGGAGTCTGTCAGTTTATATGCCACAGTAGGAGATCAGAGAGGATGGCATGATCTCAGCAGAAAAACGACACACATCCATGCCTAATCCGGGGCTCGAACATAGGTCCCTTAGATCAGTAGCCAAGCGTGCTAACCAAAGATATATTATTTATAAGTCTATTTAAAGTTTAAAACTACTTATAAGTCATTATAATTAAAATGTAAATAATCTCATAAACAAACAACATATCTGAAAATTACCATAAATGTAAGTAGTTTACACATAACAAAATTTTTATCAAACACACTAATGATTTTTTTTTCCTTTTCTGAAGAAGCCGTTATGTGCCGAGTGGTTAGCACGCTTGGCTACTGATCTAAGGGACCTGGGTTCGAGCCCCGGATTAGGCATGGATGTGTGTGTCGTTTTTCTGCTGAGGTCCTGCCATCCTCTCAGATCTCCTACTGTGGCATATAAACTGACAAGCTCCTTGTCAGACCTCTGTGGCAAGCAGCTGCTTGAGGGGGTATTTTTTTTTCTGAAGAAATATATTGAAACAAAATTTGTACTTTTACTGAAAGAGCTGATATGATTCGATGAAAATTTATCAATAACGCTGGAAAATTCCTCATGGTCTCTGTGTTCTACAGAGTAACAAAATAAAAAATTCGCTAGATCACTATGACATTAGCCTTTAATCTATGACATCTATGACATTAGTCTTTAATTTACTCCTATGTCATAGATGGAAAAGTATCTAAAGGCTAGTTTATCTTGGCAGGATTGCTGGAGTCAATAGGTACTTTTTTAACTTTAATTCTTAATATATACATAGATTGATTCGACGCTTACATTGGAGTTAGGAGTTCGCCATCGGTTATTGGCGCTAGTAATCCATGCCAGTGTAAGCTAGCCTTAAGGGGATGACATGAAATGTGGTTTACATTAATTTTCGATTGCTTGATGTTACTCAATCATATCGAATATCTTTCCATGCGACGTTTAATAGTATTTGCTGAAATCCACTTTGAGTTATGTATACTTTTGCACATTATTCGTTAATTTTGAGCACCAATGTAAATATTTAGATTTATTGTTATTAATTTTGATTTGAATATTATTTAATTTCTTATTATTATTAGTGTTATTATTACATCACCTGTCTCCTGAATATTTATTTGCATGAAATTTGCTGATTTTGCAGAAGTTAATGTTCTGTGTAGAATGTTAACCCTATTTAAAAACGCGCAAAATCAGCAAAGTTACAAAGGAATATTCTCAGATTTTAGCGAATCGAAATAATAATATAGTAAAGTGTTGGATCGAGAAAACAACCTATTAATAATAGAGAATTTTTTAATGAAATAGAAAACTTTTTTAAAGTATATTTATATCTACGATAAGTGGAAAGCATAACATCTCTCATTAGTCTATCAAGTTTTAAATAGTACTACAGTGGACCCCCGATATAACGCGCATGTCGGGCGGGAAACAACACTCGCGTTATAAGGTGAACCGCGTTATACAGAGCGGCGCTGTGGCAACACAACAAATTTCACACTGTAAGCTTTTCTTTTACTCATCATGCATACAATAATTAAACACTATTCAAAATACATGCAGGAACTCAATACATATACAATTACTCAATACGCAGTAACAATAAAATGCGATACTCACTAACGCCGCACGGACCTGTATAAACATGCTTGAACTTATCGCGAACATCGCCCGCGCTATAACCGAGTGCGCGGTATAGCGAGCAGCGCTATAACGAAGGTCCACTGTATATATGTACAGGGAAAAAAAATTACCAAAAATTTTGATCGAAAATTTGAGAGAAAAACAAAGTTATTCAGTAGAGCATTTAAACATTTTAGGAATAAACGAATATTATAATGAATGCAACACGAGGAAAATATTACAAAATAAGTTACCCCTCAAGTAGCTAGCCGTCCAGTGGCCGAGTGGTTAGCACGCTTGACTATTGATCTAAGGGACCTGGGTTCGAGCCCCGGGTAAGGCATGGATGTATGTGTCGTTTTTCTGCTGTGGTTCTGCCATCCTCTCAGACCTTCTACTGTGGCACATAAACTGACAGGCTCCTGTCAGACCTCTGTGGCAAGCAGCTGCTTGAGGGGGTATTTATTTATTTAGTTATTCCAGTAGCTGCTTGCCGCAGAGGTCTGACATGAGCCTGGTTAGTTTAATACTCCATATAGAGGAGATCAATGAGATTTCAGCAGAAAGACAACACAGAAAAGTTCATGCCATAAAAGGTGTTGAACACGGGCCCCTGTGATCAGTAGCCAAGCGCGTTATCGCTCGGTCACCTCGGGGGAGGGGAGGGGGAGGTACAGTCGCTCAAAAAAGTATCCGAACACTATGGTTGATTACAGAATTCAGAAAAAATATCTGACAACGATTTCACGTGACACGAAGGTTCCCAGATCACTAATTTCTAAAAAAATCGTTGCAGATATTTTTTCTGAATTCTGTAATCAACCATAGTGTTCGGATACTTTTTTGAGCGACTGTATGTAAATTCAAGTTTTTGAACCTTAACTCTCAAACTTAAGCAGAAAATATCTAGTCAACCGAAATTTTTTTCGTCCGAAATCATGATTTCGTTTACTTTTTTCGATTTTGGTCAGAAATCAATGAAACTTTCGAATTTTTATTATGATATGTAATATAAATATAATAACTTAGAAGAGAGATTTTTAAAGTACATAAACATGTTTACGCCATTTATGAGACAAAATCGTTTTAGGAAAAAGCTGAACATGACATTTATTTTACAGTCGGGTTCAACTATTCTGTGACTTAAAATCTTTGATATTTGCATTCATGTTAAGAACGCTTAATGTTAAGACTTATCTGTTACGTTTTGCTTTATTCATTCGGATTACATTACACATAGGTCTATACGTAATTCGAAATAAAACTATGATTAAAAAATCATCAGAGTTATTTATATAGGATTTAAAATTTTTTGGATTAACAGAATGTAATATGTGAAGAATATATTAGGGTTATGCAGATTCAAGGTTTTGACCCTAAGGATTTTAAAAACCTTCATTGCAATTTTTTTTCAATAAAAAGAAAGGTAAAACAAGTCAC
This sequence comes from Ryuthela nishihirai, assembly GCA_038380435.1. Lineage (NCBI taxonomy): Eukaryota > Metazoa > Arthropoda > Arachnida > Araneae > Heptathelidae > Ryuthela > Ryuthela nishihirai. The sequence continues at coordinate 37,964,095 of JAWZYU010000014.1, forward strand.
CAAGTAAATACGAGAGATAAAAATATGAAATGAATAAATTACTCTTCAGGCAGCACACTTTCAAGGAGATCTGACAGTGCGATACGTCATAGAAAAGATAGGTGAAGATGAGGAGATCTCAGCAGAGAGATAACTGATATCAGAAAACTCTGTGCATTATTCGAACTAGTCGGGATTCGATTCCAAATATCTTTGTCCCGCAGTCAAACTAGCCAACTGCTCGAATCAACCTCTCAAATTGGCTAGAAATGAAACGAAAAAAAAAATTGAAAACTTTCCAGTTTGATAAACAAAAAAAACTATTCGACTTACATTACCGAAAAATTGAAATTTTATTGATCACTTAGATGAAAAAAATCTATTTTCCTCAAAGGATCTGCGTTTAATATAAATGATATGTGTATTTACGTCATTTTGCTTTCTTTTTCGCAATTTCTTGCGTCGATCCTTGACTTCGGAATAAAGAAAAAAAAAAGATCCCAAAAACCGTGACACAAAAAGAAAAACAACCTGTTTCCACTTGAGAGAAAACGTTGCCGCAAAATCGAATGCACACAAACACACACGAATATCACCTCCTTTTTGCCTTCAGCTGCGGCGTTAAGTTATGGGAATTCCGACTGAGGATGCATACAGTTATAACGCTTTGTCATACTGCGGTACTCCGTGCCCCGTATAATGCACTTTACGACTTTAACCGCAATACATTTATCGCTGCCATATTTTATTTAATACTGCGGCATGTGTCCGTGGACGACGCGTTCCGAACAGAGGTGCACTCTCGTTGTCCGCACCAAACAAAACAACAACAACAGCAGCAACAACAACAACTTGTTCTCCAACCACGTCAAAGCCCAATCTATTTCCTAAGTTTCGATCCCTTCTAGTCCTCCCCCCTCCCACCCCCCGTCCTCGTAAGCCTTCGAGATGTGAGTAACTCCTTTCAGCAGTGCAGGAAACGATCCTCCATCAGCAAAGTGCCGTCTTTTGTCACGTAGGCCTCGTACGCCACAGAAAAACTCAACAATAACTGAACTCAGTCGTGTTCAGGACAAGCGTTTGACATAAAAGTCAGGGAAAATATGTCCAGACCATAAGAGGACAAGAACTTTCTTTTATTGTTCCGTCTTTTTGAACAACATGCACGTATTCGTTTCAGCGTAAAAACCCAGCAATCTTCTCCGAACGATATTAAATCTGGTTTTTGAAGCTGGACAAGAACCTCATTCGATGAAATGGGCGGTTTATTGCCTTCCTGCTTGACCGCGGAATAGGGGTTATTTTGGGAAAGAGAGCGGAATGTTTCGTCTACTGTCTAGGTGCGACTAGGTATCGCCGTTATCGTATGTGCAAATGCTTAAATCAGAGGCAAGATTAGGTTAAAAGTTGCGTGAAAAGTATCAGTCAGACTACGAAACGAATGGATTATAATCCAAATGCGTTCTTTGCATTTAATCTGTATTGCATTGAGAAAGTGAAGGTCCTGATTCTAAGGGACTTTTTTGCCATTTCGATACTATATTGGTTTGTTTCTCATTAACCTTGAAAGATTATATCGATCATGTTAATTTTTAATCAAGTTTCTTTTAAATAAAAGCACGTTTCAAGTTTCAAGAGCAACTAAATCCTTCTAAAACAAAAGTAGCAACAACAATCGGCTCAAGTTTCACACAGCAACCATTCAATTAGATACATAAAAAGACTTGATAACTATTTATTTATATTTCTACAATGTTTTTTTCCAATCTCGCTTTCAGATATTTTGTTCTTTCACTGAATGGGGTTTAAAAGACAATCAAAGCTCTTTAAGGACTTTCAAAATTAAGACATGACCGATGCCACAGCATGAGTAAAGTGTGTGTGTGTGGGGGGGGGGAGGGGAGACTTTGAGTTTGCGCAGTTCTAGGGTTTGCACAATTCTTATGAGACTGGAATGATTCAGTCTCATTCTCCTTCAGTTCCGCAATCATGTTTGTATTATTATTGTGTATTTTATGTATTGCATGCATTTCCATGTATTGTATTATTGTGGGACTCAGTATGTAGAGCATCAGCAGCAAATTCAGCAATATTTGACAATAGGGGCGCATAATGAAACCATTAGAATCATACTAAGTAGTTGTTCATTGTGAATGAATGGAATGAAATACTAATATGCAATTTAATCGTTTCCACAGCCGCGGCTCAGGTGCTACACCGCTGGATCTACCACTGTAAACATCCAAGTTCATACTTGATATTCCCAGGTCATGCCTGCTTTGAGAGTTCTCGACTGCATAACTCAATGCTGCCTTAGATGAGAAAGGAACCACCAATAGCTTGAAATGGCCGCCTCAGCCAGAAGGAAATTTAAGCCTGGGCTGCTGTGTGCACGAGAGTCTTGTGTGCATGCTAAAGAACACACTGGATGGCGTTGACGAGTGGCGCTATTGGGGTTCACTAGTACTCTTCAAAATAAATGTTATTAACTAAATTCTACTCTGTCATTTTCCTTCAGTGTAGACTAGTCTCCCTTGAAGCTGATGATAAAAATTTATGCGTCTATTGACTCTAGACCCACTAAGATAATATTGCTTTAGAATAGGGTGAAATGAAAGAGATCACTTTTAAACTTTGGTCAGCATTCTCAGGTCCATTTGTATTTAGTAGCAATTACCTGGGTTCGAGCCCCGGATTAGGCATGGATGTGTGTGTCGTTTTTCTGCTGAGGTCCTGCCATCCTCTCAGATCTCCTACTGTGGCATATAAACTGACAGGCTCCTGTCAGACCTCTGTGGCAAGCAGCTGCTTGAGGGGGTATTTAATTTAATTTATTTATTATTTAGTAAGTTGTTTCCTATTAGTAAACAAGCAAAACGGATTAATTTGCTGCCAGGATTGCATTGATTAAAAGTTTTGTTTAATTTGTTACAATGCCATACATACATACATACATACATACATACATACATAATTTTCCTCTAAGCGACACTTTTTTGTACACAATGGGCTAAATAGCCAGGTCACAAGAACCACAAGCGCTCAAAGAAGGCTTTGGGAAGGGAATACATTAGACAACTGGTGTAGAGAACCCCTCACTGGAGGCTAATTTCATCATGTTCTTATAATACCTTGAGCCTTGACAACTGTAAGAGACATGTCAGCCTCCCGTCAAGGCCATCCAGCGTATTCTTTAACATGCACAGGGTATGGCTTTCTTGCACACAGACCCGCGGCTTAACGTGCATTCTGGCGGACAGCGGCTTATTCCAAGTCCATGGATGTCCCTTTTCTAACAGACAGCGGGGGGGGGGGGGGGGGGGTTAACGGAGATAAATTGCAGCTTTGGCTCAGGTGGGACTCGCACTGAGAATTACAGATTACAAACCTGGAGCACTACCGACTGAGCCAACCCCAGACCCTACAGATTGGGAGTCGAATTTTCAATGCAATATCAGGTGGAACAGAAAAATCCGTGCGTGACGTTTGGGACTGTGAGATAAACTATTAGGGAAATTACGGAGAGTGATTCAAATCTGTTTAAAAAGAGAGACATGTTTTCAACAATCAATCAAGCTGCGCTTGCCTCTATTAGGCAGTCCTGTATGAAAACGACCAGTAGCTTGTATCAATATGAATTGGGAGCCAGGAGGGTGACCAAAAAAAAAAGGTGACCAGGAATGAATTGCGGCCAGGACTGGATCTAGGAGGGGGGGATGCCCCTTTCAGAGTGCTAATAATGGTAAAAGAGGCAAAAAATTATGAAACTTGTTTATATTTCATGCATTAAAAAATAAAGACCTGTAAAACGGAGAGAGAAATGTTATATTGCATTGGAAAGCCAGTCTTTTGCCCCCCTTGCATTTTTTTCTGCTCATTGTGTTTCTCCCCCCCCCCTCTTCGATTTTTTTTCTAAATCCGGGCCTGATTGCGGCTATTATTTATGGTGGTTAGCTGTCTTACGCACTTGTACAGGAAAAATAATAATAATGTAGTTAATGAGTGTTTTAAATTCAGTTAACAATAATTATGGAACTAACATAAATCCTATTACACTACTACTGAGTTAACCTTTATAATAGGAACATAAAATAAATCGAAGCAAGAAAACTATTGATTAGAGTTAAGAATTCTGTCTGAACAGTTAAAAAACGCAAAAAAAAGTGTCTTATAAACTTTTAACAGAAAGATTTGTAGTCCGAAAGAACATTGTAGATTGTCAACCAAAATGCTTTCATTTGAAGAGACATTAAACATCATTATTGTAAGCCAACATTTTCTGTTGAGTATAACCATCACACTGAATACCTTGTTTAAGACTTTGTAAGATAGTAAAAGCAGTAGTTGACCAGAAGAAAGCGAAATGTATTCTTTAATAACTATCTAGAAGAATGCAACTGATTGCTCGCCGTGACAATTGAGTCCTTGCCCGAAGCACTGGAAAGTTAACTTCAGTAAAGAGAAGTTCTTTTTTTTTGTGCCCATTCTGCTTCAAGAGCGGCATATGGGGGAAAAAATGAGTAAATTGCTATCAGGATAACTGGGATCATTATCGACGTAACGCACCTTGCAGCAGTACTCAAAAGAGCCTATTATAGCTACTATAGACTGTCTATCATTATCACTAATTGTCTCCATTACCTTAGCTGATCTCCTCGCTTTTCATTCTGTTTCTATCTTGAAAGACATTTTGAAAATGTTTGTTATAATGAAGAAAAAAGATAGGCTGCTTCGTTTCGATTTTTTTATAAATGCACGGAACACACGAAGCACGCTATTAAGATAAAGATATTTACAGATAAAGTGTGATCGGTTATTATAAACAAAGGTGCGTGGTATGTTATGCATACTTGGCAATAAAAATATTCTTTTGAACAGATGTCTAATTCATTTGTAAATACAGTTAAGTTATGTTAAATCTTTTTTTACATTCAAATTTGGAAGTACTATTTTACAAACATCATCAGCGACCTAAATAAAACTTTGCAAGACAACTACTGATTACACTTAAGAAGTCTATTTGGGCAGTTAAATGGATAAAAAAAAGTCGTACAAAAAGTTTTAAGTGTGAGAAAAGACTCCTATCCCGAAATAATATTTTATATTGTCAACGAAAATTGTTTTATTCAAAGTCTTGCTTCTGTCTTACAGGTGTCTAGAGTGCATGAGGATTCTGGACTGTGGAAAACTGAAAGAACCGATTGCTGACAAGAAAATTCGCTTCCTAGCCGTCTCTCATAGACATACTTAAAGTTTTTTAGTTAATCTACCAGTAGACATAGGATAAATGCGTCTCATAACTTCTGTAGCGAAAGTTAGATGTCATCTACTGTGTTAATTAATTGACAACACACATAATTTTTTCCTGCGCTACGGCACAAAATTTAAAACAATAAATTCCCCTTCAAGCAGCTGTTTGTCTCAAAGGTCTGAGAGGGGCCTGTCATTATAATAAACCGTAGACAAGGTTTGTGAAGTAAGCGATACCTCGGCAGAAAGGAATCACAAGCTTCACCAGCATCCATGCTTCACCAGAAGATCGAATCCAAGTCCCTTCAATCTGTGGTGAAACAACTATGCTTAAGCAGCAGATGCAATGTAGAATTCTGACAGAACTGAATTTTTTGTAGTTATTTTAATGTTTGAAGGAACATAAGTTGTCACAGTTATTTAGTGTATTCAAAAATAATTTTGAATGATTTTGCGATTTAAAAAAAATTATTTCAGTATGTGTTTGAGGCAGCAAAATTTTGGGTTTTGGGTATAGTTTTCTATATTTGCTATAAACATTTATGCGACGGAGTGGGAAGAAATTGCTGAGGCAAATTGAAAAAAAAAAAAAAAAAAAACATTGCGTTTAGAGGAATATGGAACTTTTAAAATAAATTGTGTGAATTGTTAATTTGAAGAGTTATCATCTTTCACATAAAAATTAAATACACCCATTATTAGGTTCGAAGGCTCTTTTGTATGCTGGCAATTTCCAATCGTGAAATTTTCAGGAATCCAATCCTAAACTCTATTTCACAGAAAGAATGGAGCGACAGGTTTTTCTGCGACGTATATTTTACATCGCAAACGTTGCGGTGTAAAAAAAATTATGTTTTATCGTGTACTTTACAATATTTCGAAATTCAAAACTGCATTTTCATTCACTCACTTCTATAAACTATGTATACATACATAATAATTATTTAAGCTAAAAAAAAAATCATTTATTTCTTTCAAAGGGCATGGAACTATTTGCTGTAGCGGAGTATTACATTTACGAATTATATTTGTTAGAACTCATGTGGGTGTGACAACGTATCATTACTTGTTAGATCATCATTTGTCGCTTCATTTTTTATGTGAAATAGAGAATAGTTTAAAAAAACACACGGCTATTGACCTCTTAAAAAATGATATGTTATTAATTTGGTTCTGCCATTAAGATTCAAATCATGGTGTTGTTCGTGTGTTTTCTGGGGCGGGGGTGGCTCAGTCGGTAGCGCGCCAGGCTCGTAATCTGTAGTTCCCAGGTTCGAGTCCCAGCTGGGTCAGCGTTGAGATTTATCTCCGCAAAATTTCCCCCGCCCTGCCCACGGTCAGTAGGGGACACCGATGGGCTTGAAAAGACCGCCGTCCGTCGGATGGGACGTTAAGCCGTGGCCCCGTGTGCGGGAGAGCCATACCCTGTGCACGTTAAAGAACACTCTGGATGGCCTTGACGGGAGGCTACCAACTGTCTCCCAACAGCTGTTCCAGTGGGTCCCCTCCCCCAACCTTCTCTGAGCCTTCGGGGTCCATGTGACCTGGCCATTTAGCCCATGGTGTGCAAAAAAGTGCCGCTCAGAGGTAAAACAATCCAATCCGTGTGTTTTCTTGATGATTGTACAATACTATGCAATTATATAGGCTGATAAATATACAATACAGGCAAAAGTTAAGCAAGTATTATTAATATGTGTGGATAGGGTAATTCAGTCGGTAGCGCACCAGACTCGCATCCCGATGTTCCCAGGTTCAAACTGCAACAGTGCTTTGTTTTGCTATTTATCTCCGCTGAAATGCCATCTTTCGCTTGGTCAGAAAGGAGACAAAGGTGTGCTTGGAAATCTCGTGGGGGGGTTGAATCTAAAGTTTTTATTTTGAATAGCCTTAAAAAATCTTGGAGCAAAAGCTTTTTTTGGATAGCCTTGAAAAAAATCTTGGAGTGCTATATACAGTAGCTTGCTCAACATTTTTGTGCTGTCTGTAAGGAGGTGGGAGGATTTTTTTTTTGTAACATGCAATAGAAGCAGTTTAAATAGAAGAAACTTGTTCTCTTTTTTCATCCACAAAAAGAAGTTTGTTTTGTTACAAACAACCCTATCTGTGCTGGTGCCTCAAAAAATAAAATTTTCACAAGTTTACTGATAATTTAATTGTTGACTGATTAATCTTATTTCACGTTTATTCTCTCATGTTTGCAGATTAAAAATAACAGGTAAAAAATCTCCAATTTCTGTGCCCTGAGTTTTGATATAATTTCTCGCTCTGTCATTCGAAAAGTAGTAAAAATTGTAATAAAAAGTGGAAATATTCTTAACCCATTTCTTCCCAGTGTTGCGTACACGCAACACTGGGAAGAAATGGGTTAATCAGTTAATTTAACAGGAAAAGGTTAAAAATAATAAGGTGATCAAGTATAAGAGAAGTTCGAGTCTTCGAATATATCAATAATAATTATATACACGCAGGCCCGGATCTAGAAAAAAATAAAGTGACGGAGGGAGGAGGGAAGAAGCGTTTTTTTTTTATTCGAGATAATATTATTCGTTTGTTTTTCTCGAAGGTGAGATGGCGATGGCGGACGTATATACTGGGCCGGATCTTACGGGGGGAAGGGGCATATCCTCCTTGTCTCCCTAGATCCGTCTCTGTATACACGTCGGTGCCAAGGTATTGATGTCGGATGGACCTGCAGCTATAGTTTACAGCTGCTTTATTACCTTTTTACTGAATTTCAGCTAACACGACATTTTCCTCACACCTTTGAACCTCATCTGTGAATAGTGTATTATTTTTCAATTTCGAGCTTTCAAAGACTTAAGGGAAGTGCTTTAGCACCCTAAGCACCCCCTAAATTATTATAATGCCAAATATTAGTCTTCAAATACTAAATATTTGAGTTATATAAATACTCTTCTTTCTGCTTTCTGAGCCTTCTCTTTTTTTTTGTCAACCCACTCATTTTGAGGCTTTTTTTTTTAATTAACTTATCGTATTCTTCTCATCCCTGTGGAAGCATCTATAATTAAGATCTGTGTTTTCATAAGATGACCTTTTTTCCCCCCTTTTATTGAAATTCAGCTTCAGGTCCTCTGAGGATTTGCATTCATTATTTTTCCTCTTCAGTACATCTTTGTAATCTGCCTCCTGTTGTTTTTCTCTTTCTCCTTTTGTTTATTTCAGATCATGTCATCTCTAATAATCATCAATAACGCAGATATGAGTCCATATCTATATATAATTATCTAATCACGATCCACCAGGGATGTACAAAACATGCAATATACCTACACCAACGTTCTATGAGGTACATTTTTGCAATTTTTGTGTTTAGCCGTTTCGTCAATATACGAACAAAGCTTCTCTAGGGAAATATTTTCGAAGATTCCTGCTTTGTGAGAATATTTTCTTAACGCCGAATGAATTCCCTGGGACAAGTCCTGACGCAGTAATAATCAGTATTATTAACTTACATGAATAGACTTTCTGAAGAACACTGAATTCTTCTGGTACGAGAAACTTTGACGAGACGCAATGTTTTCGGTATCGGTGCTTTTACCTACAGGGAGGAAATCGTTCCCTTAACAAACTGCTTTTAAAGAAAAGAAACGTGTAATTTAAATTATTCATGTCTCTTGATTTTTAAGACATTTTGAGAAATAATTATGATCACTTGAGTAATATACTACAGGGATATAAAGATATCTGTCAATTTCCATGAGGCAAAATAATGTTTTGGGTAAAATCGCTTTCACTTCAGCATTAATATCCCTAGAGAGTGTAAAAAAAAACTTTCAGTCAACTTAGTTGAACAAAGATCGGCAAAAATTAAAATATATCAGCAGTATTTAGTATGTAAATAATTTTTTTTCAATTCGAATACATTAAGCATTAGTTTCCTATGCTATAGGCTTAATCCTCAGCAGACGATCGAACGTTTGAAGTTTCTAAGCAAATTAGGATTTTTGGATTTGCAACTAATGAGCTGTAAGTGAAAATGGCTACTCATTTGTCACTGAAAGAGGTTTATAAAACTTTCTAAACAGTTTCAGTGTTTTCTGCTACTGGGAGAAGCAAAAAAGTGCATGTTGAATATCAAATGATTTGAAGGAATATAAACTTATGCTGTTTATAATTAGGAAACTGGTGTTTATTATTTTATACAGCCTACAAAGAAATCATAAATATTTCAAGCGAGGAAATTGTTTTAAGCTAGATACTTTATATACGCGTGTAATCCTCCAAAACTAAATTATTCAAGGAAAAACTAGAAAGAAAATAAAGTTCTGTTGGTAGTAGCTACTGATTTTTTAATTGAGTATTTGATGAGTTTTTGAAAGTTTGTAATGTGCCATGTTTATTGTGGAAACATAACGCTCCATCTAGTCAAGATATGTTACATTACATTGGCTTAGTGTAATTTGTTGAACGATAGATGCAGTTTCTAAAAGCAGTGTTGATAATGTACCAAAAATGTCATGGAACCAATAACTAATTACTCCAATAGATTTATGTTTTATAAGAATATCTACTAGGCTGAATATGTTACGTGGCGTTGATTTCATGTGCAAATCTACCTCTCTGACTTGCAATCTACGACCAATAAATTGTGGAAACGTTATATGTGGTTCAATAGTTACACTCGTACTGTTTTGTGAGCATGTACCATGCAATATGTCACCGATGATCGACAGGTTTTGCGAAGGGTAATTGTTGCCCTTTCCGAAGTTCAGCATTCCGAGTCATAATTTATAAAGATGTGCAAAGCCTGATGTGCTTTAGCATTTCCCGAAAGGGCACCTATATGATGAATCAGTGCATAAGAGATGAACCACTTGAAGAGGTTGCAAGTGTGTCAAAATAGTGTAATCCGACCAGCTGCACATCAGATATTACGAAGATAGGTCTGCACAATAGTCAGTGGACAAAACCTTGCAACCCAAAGAACGGTCAATATAACCGCGAAGATGTCCCAGTAGACTGTCTACAGTATCGTCCGTGATATTCTTCGCTTACAGCGTTCATATTAAGTCCCGTATCCACAAGTTGCTGCCTCGCCACGTAACGAAACGGCATACCAATTGTCTCAAGCTGCATGAATGTTACTTGACTGCGACAAATGTGGCCACATTGGATGAAGGATATGTTTACCTAGACAACTGTAACATGTCCTGTTCAATATACTACCGAGTAGTCGACAAAATAGCCCATATATAATGGTACACAGATTGTGCAGCTAGCATTCCCAAAAGTCCCATGGTCATTGCTGGGTATAGCTAATGGGAGGTTGCAAATCCGTAGGGTGGAAAAGAATGGTAAAGTGAATTTCCTCTACTAACAGACCAAAGTAGACCGTTAGTCCTGGAGACCACGACTAACGGTCTACTTTGTATGGTAAGGACGTCAAATCTTATGGTTGCATTAAGACAAAGTTTTCAGTCAAATCTCATCATCTACGTGCACATATCTTCACTGGAGAGTAGAGGAAACCAGAATCTACACTATATCAATCGAGGATATTTCTGAAAAGTCACCGGATGCTTCGCCCGTGAATTTTTGCGCATTTGGACTCTTGAAACAGGTTCTGGTAAATATCGACCACGGATTTACTAGAACCTGTTTTATATATGTATCTGTTGATAGATTTTGGGAAGTTTGCAAAGAGGAATGGGACCGATTAGATATGAGAGTGTTCGCAGAAGTTTACTATAGTAGAAAGTTGAGCTAAATTATTTTTCTTCTAAATGGCACATTTTTGCATAGAGTGGGTTAATGGCCAGGTCACAAGGGCTTCGAGGGCTCAGAAAAGGTTGTGGGAAGGAAGCCCACTGAACAGCTATAAGATGGTAGCATCCCGTCTAGACCATCCAGTGTGTTCTTTAACGTAATAGGACACTGATTAACGTTCCATTTGACAGATGGCAGCTTTCTACGCTCATCGGTGTCTCCTATTGACCTTAGAGCAGGATGGGAAGTTTTGCGAAGATAAATCTCACCATTTGCCCAGGCGGAACTCAAACCGGGGAACTGCAGATTATGAGCCTGATGCGTTTGAGCGCGCTTGAAATGACTGAGCCATCACCTCCCTTCGTAGTAGAAGATGCCTTGTAGGGAAATTGTACAACAGGGACACTAGCTCGAGCATGATCGATGGTGACGTATGTGATATTTTACTGGCCTCTGATAACGGTGCCATGTAACGTAAATTACATGGCACCGTTATCATCCGACCGTTAATATACACTTTCCGTCGGACACGTTATTGTCCGACCTCAGTATACATATTTTACAGAGTTTGTCTGTGTGTCAGTTTGATCAAGAACTCTTCCTACGCAACGACCACCAAAAAATTCAGCGTATAGCTTTTTATCATAATTTCAAACGTAAGGGTTTGGCGCCTCAAACTTCGTTCGCCCCCAGAAAATACGGCCTCCAAAATACTAAAGAAAACAAAAGCGATATGATCAGAACTACCAAATTTTGTACGCAGCATACTCTTATCATCACTAAACTCAACAAAAGTTTTGACCATCCAATCATTTTATCCGTTCAAATGCACCCCACTCCTTCCTCTCCCAAAAAGGAGTGAGAAATGATTGAACAATTGCCAGGAGGAACATCTTAAATGAAAGCTTCTGACATGGAGAGCGTCTTGTATTGCTGACGTAGGAATGAAGTTATGTCCCCTTTTTACCCCTGAACCCTGGCAAAAAAGGGCAAAAGAAATTTCACATGGTCGATCGTAATCAGCTGAAAATCAAATGAAAGTTTGCGATATAGGGAGCAGTGACAGAACGAGGCCGGGCCCGACGCCACAGGACACCGGTGAGAGGTCCTGATTGGGTTTCGAGAAACATTTGCTTAACTGAAACTGTTAGGTGAATGTAAGTCAAAAATGAACTAGAAGTTGTTAAAGACAAGAAGGCAAGAAAAATGTATACTTTTTATTAAAAAAAGTACCTTTTTTATATTATTTCTAGAGTCATCATCTCTACTCCTCATATTCTCCCTTCTTCTATCAGTATTCTTTTACATTTAAATGGTAAACAACGTCATCGTTCATTTTTGCATTGTTTATTTGCATTTATTTTCAGTTGTCTGAAGGTATTTCCGATTTTTAAGGCATACAAAGGAAGTTGCTAGCAAAATTAAACGAGATTGTTATTATGGATTTTTGACACTCAGTTAACCCTATAAAAAGTAATGTAGTTTCTTCCATTAAATAATTAAACTAATGTCATATTCTCAGTATAATATTTTATTTAATATTTAGTCTTAAACAATTGCATCTAGACTGAAGTGATTTTACCATTTAATGAATATATGCCTGTAGTTAAATCAACATTGGCTTTAGATCAATGAAATTTTTAAAAAATTGTTCAAAATAAGGACTATAACGTTCGCAACTTACCGGTATACCAGATTACTTCTACTGAAATATGTGGGGCCTGAAAAAGTATCCAGTCCTAGGGCCAGTGGCCTACTGGTTACGCCGTGGAGGGGATGTTGTCTACTATTAATTTTAAAGAGTTTAATCTGACTGAGTTAATACGAGCAAAGCTGGACAAATCTCTCGAATTTAATATTTGTGTTTAATAACCAGAATGTAAAAGAAGTGGGGCGGGGGTGGCTCAGTCGGTAGCGCGCCAGGCTCGTAATCTGTAGTTCCCAGGTTCGAGTCCCAGCTGGGTCAGCGTTGAGATTTATCTCCGCAAAATTCCCCGCCCTGCCCACGGTCAGTAGGGGACACCGATGGGCTTGGGAAAGGCCGCCGTCCGTCGGATGGGACGTTAAGCCGTGGCCCCGTGTGCGGGAGAGACATACCCTGTGCACGTTAAGGAACACGCTGGATGGCCTTGACGGGACGCTACCATCTGTCTCCCAACAGCTGTATGGACCCCGAAGGCTCAGAGAAGGTTGTGGGAGGGGACCCATGGCCTTGACGGGAGGCTACCATCTGTCTCCCAACAGCTGTTCCAGTGGATCCCCTCCCACAACCTTCTCTGAGCCTTCGGGGTACATGTGACCTGGCCATTTAGCCCATGGTGTGCAAAAAAGTGCCGCTCAGAGGTGAAACAACCCAACCCATAAAAGAAGTACTGATTCCTTTTCTTGATGTTGAAGTAACTTGATGTCCACTCTGGAACGTTGGTTACTTACGGTCGCTGCAATCACTGGGTACGTTTCTGCGATGTTTCGTACCTTAGGAGACAGCTTATGAAAAACTTACTACTTAAAAAAAGGGTCATAAAAAATCCTTAAAATTTCCTGAAGAACTACTTAGGAGACAGTTTATGAATGACTCATGGTGAAGCCAGGTCCTTGTGCGAGATTTCCTTTCTGCGACCCTTCCTCCTTAAAATATTTACTTAAAAAAAAAATTTAAGAGGGAAATTTTTGCTATCACAGAAATACCTCTGTTTTATCGTTTTATTAATTGTACATAAAAATCTCGAGATATCATATCAATGGTTTGGTGTAATTTGTTCGAAAGAAATTTGTTCCAAACGGAAATTTGCCCGAGCAAAATTTTGTTGAAAGTTAGGATTGAGAAATATTGAGAAGTTAGAGGGTATATTACTCGATAAGGTCTCTTCGTATGGGGAGGTGGTGTGGGAAAAGAAGCGACAGAAAAGAATTCTAAGTTTTAGGTACACAGAATAAAACATTACTCGTTTTACAGACTATCTAGGAATACTGAACTAAAAGACACCGTTTACGTCCATTTATTCACTAATCTTATAAGGTATATTCAGAACTTTCTAGAAGAGGAATTATGTTTGGAATTTAAAACTGATGTATTTACCACAACTATACGCTGGATAATCATTGAAATATGACCTACCCCACACTATGTTATACCAATGGGACTCCTATTTCAAAGTCCTAGAACTTTTAAATTGTAAAACGTGACTAAAAAGGTAAATTACAGATCTAAATCATTTCTATCTAAATATCGATTTTTAGCAATACTCCTTCAATATTTAAAAAGTTCTGGAAGGTTGAATATATAAGAATAGCAGTGCTAGACATTTGAAACTAACTGAAATAGGAATTATTATTTCATTTTTTTTTAATCATCCAGAGAAGAACACACTTCTATTTTGTATTATTATTTCAAACCAGTTCATTTAAAATTACATATTTTAAAAGTGTGTGCAAATAATTCCTTCAATATTCTTTTATTTTATTTTTGATAAATTTCGTAGACCAAATTGTTGCTTTGAAAAGTTTAAATTTCCATAACTGTTTAGATATTGTAAGAATATTATTAAAAATCTAGATTTAGATACGATTTAGATCTTTTAATTCAATTATCCTTCCGCTACATTAGATGCCGCTACATAGATCACACGGCGCTTATTTTCGAAGCTACAGATCTTCGAAATTAACTCCACTTTGGGAAATCATGAGGTGGTCATTAGCAAACCCTATCTTATGGAATAAAGCAGCTAATACGCCACGTTTTCCAGGGAAAAAGAGTCTTATGTCACTATAACAAATCAATTAGCAAACTTTCTCATATACAAATGATATATCTCTCACCTGCTTTGGGGTGGCTCAGTCGGTAGCGTGTCAGGCTCGTAATCTGTAGTTCCCAGGTTCGAGTCCCAGCTGGGTCAGCGTTGAGATTTATCTCCGCAAAATTCCCCGCCCTGCCCACGTCATTAGGGGACACTGATGGGCTTGGAAAGGCCGCCGTCCGTCGGATGGGACGTTAAGCCGTGGCCCCGTGTGCGGGAGAACCATACCCTGTGCACGTTAAAGAACACGCTGGATGGCCTTGACGGGAGGCTACCATCTGTCTCCCAACAGCTGTTCCAGTGGGTCCCCTCCTCCAACCTTCTCTGAGCCTTCGGGGTCCATGTGACCTGGCCATTTAGCCCATGGTGTGCAAAAAAGGTGCCGCTCAGAGGTAAAACAACCCAACCCAACTCTCACCTGCTTTGTAGAGTTTTATTGTCTTGCGTTACCACAACCACTTTCTTAGCGTCATTTTGAAGTTTCTGTGTTGTGAGAATTAGCAGAACTGAGTCGCCACTGATAAGCAGAGATCATTGATCTCTGTTTGCACGATGAAACAGTTTATTCGCAGAGAAAATTGCTTCCAATATATCTGTAATTCTAAAACTTCATTCATTCAACTTCACGAGAATTGGGTGGTCCTTCTTCAGGCTTACCCATTTGGTATTTTGTGGAGAAATAGTTTAAAAATTTAATAATAATTTTTTTTTTCATTTATGTTTTTCTTCAGGTAATTTTAAGAATTCTCTTTTTTTTATAACCCCTTTTTTGTATTTTTTATTTTTATAATATTTTTTTGAATATTTTATATTATTTTTTCTTTTACAATTTATTCCATATATCTGTTTTTTTTTTGAGGAAGTCAAGTAAGAAGCGGAAAATTTTTCATTTTGTAGAAAAAACTGGAAAATTAAGAATCAATTCTATGTTATAATCCATAATTCCAATATTTTCAAGATTTTTAAAAAAGTCTCGTCTTTCAGTCTTATATTTATCGCAATTTAAAAAGTTATGTGCAGAATTTTCAATCAAATTACATTTTAGACATTTTGGATTATCAATTAATTTTAAATAAAATTTTGATTTGTTTAAAAGAATGGTGTCGGTTCTTAATCGTAAGATGACTTTAACTTCCTGTCTAGTAAAAGGTAAACTTTGAAAGTAATTAATTTTATTTGATAAATTGGATCTAGAGTTTGGTTTAAATAAAGTTTGTAATTGAAAGCATTTTTCACAAACGGAAAAATTCCAAATTTTTTATCTCTTTTTTGGTAAGAATAAAAAATTTATGAAGAGGAGTAATGTTAGAATATGTATGTGCAGATTTAGCTATCTTATCTACCTTCTCATTTTCTTTAATTCCAGTATGACCTGGTATCCAACTTAAGTATATTTGATTATTATTAGCTTTTAACTTTTCAGTATTTAATTTAAGTATATATTATTATTATAAAAGTTGTATGAAGAGTGAGAGGCTTCTTGGTTTAAGGGTAGAAGTGATCCTTTAGAATCAGAAAAGATGACTATATGCCGATTCTTAACATTTTGAAAAATTCATTTGAATGCAGCAAAAACAGCGTAAATTTCTGCGTGTAAGATAGGAGTGTTAGAAGGTAATTTATATGCCATTGAAATTTTATAAGATGGAATATATACAGCTGCAGTTGCAGAACCTGTTTCTTGCAAGTATGATTCGTCTGTATAAATTTCTAAAAAATTGTTGAAATTTAAAGGTATGGAATAGTTGGATGATAGCCTCATTAGAGGTATTACTTTTAGCATTTAATGAAGGGATATCAGTATAAAATTCAGGAGGTTGATAGCACACCGATTCCCATTGCGGACTGGTATCTCCTCGAAAATCTTCTTTAGTAAATTTATTAAAGTATTGTAATATTAATAAGTTATCTTTAATTAATTTATAAAAAGGAAGTTTTTTAAATTTTAAATAAAAAGGATGAGCAGGAGTTTAAGATGCAATTTAGCGAAATATTTCAGAATTAATATTATGTGCTATTTTCAAACGTAGGAAAGGCTGTTTCTGCCAAAAGCTCAAGAGTGGGACAGAATCTTGGCAAGCCCACAGCAATTTTTAGACATTTATTTTGTATAACATTTAATTTTTTTCAGTTTGTTTAGACATGGTTTATCTATCAATTGTAGTCCGTATTCCATTTTGCTCTAATTAAATTTCGGTATAGAGTGATTAAAGTTTTTTGAGAAGATCCTTCTTTTTTGAAAGCAAAAAATTTATAAACGTTTAAGAGTTTTGAGCCATTGTTGTATGCTTGGTCCAAATGCGAATTCCAAGATAATTTTGAATCTAAATGAAATCCAAGTAATTTACATTGAGTAACCTGAGAGATTGATTTAGAATTAATTTTTAATACAAATTTAGGATAAAAATTTTTTGATTTAAAAAAAAAATACAATATGTTTTATTTATGTTAATAGTTAGATTCCATTTTTCACAATATTTGATAAGTTTGTTAATCTGATCTTGTGTTTTTTGTTGTAAGTTATATTCGTTTTTGTCGGATGTCCAAAAAGTGAGATCATCAGCGTAACTGGTGAAATTAAAGTTTTTATCAAAAATTTTTTGGATGTCAGATAAATATATATTAAAAAAATAGGGAGAGAATTGATCCTTAGGCTAAGCCCTGAGTGATATTATAAGTTTGAGATGTGATAGTATTTAACTCTTAATTTTCTGTTTTGTAAATATTTTGATAGAAATAGTATTAAATTGTAATCAATTTTTGCTTTGCATAATTTAAAAATCAAGTGTTCAATTGATACCGTGTCAAACGCTTGAGAAAGGTCGACAGAAACGGCCAAGAGAGTTTTTTCTTTTTATTAGCAGAATAGATATTAGATAATAGTAAAGAGATGCACTCTTTTGAAGAACGATATTTTAAAGATATATAGATTATGAGTTTAGAGGAATATGAACCAAAAAAACACAGAATTTCGTTTTGACGAGTATTTAGGTGTCCTGTATAGACCGATGTACCGAATAAAAGGAGTTTAAGGTTACACCATTTTACCTCATGAAAGGATGCAGTTAATTTGCTTGTACAGACGTGAATTCCAATGCATCGGAGCAGGATTGGATCTAGAGGGGGGGGGGAGGGGAAGAGGGCCATCCCTCTCTTTCAGAATGTTAATAAGGGTAAGAGAGGAAAAAAATTATTAAAATTATTCATATTTCATGCATTTTTCAAGAAATTTTATGAAGACCCGTAAAACGGAGGGAGAAGTGTTATACTGCATAGGAAACCCAGTCTCTTGGCCCTCTTTTTGCATTTTCCGGCTCACCCCTATCCCGTCTCGATTTTTTTCTAGATCCAGGCCTTCATCGGAGTAATGCCGTGGAAGCTCTATAAAGGTGACTCTATGTGTGTAGGGGTTGACTCAGAGGTTAGTGATCGTACTGTAACCTGAAGTTCTCTTTTTCGAGTCCTCAATTTCCTTGCATTAAGATTTTCTCTATTTACACTTTCTCTGCTTTTAATGGGAAAAAGAATACCGATAGATTTGGAAAAATAGTCATTTATCTGATGGGACATTGAGCTGTGGTTCCATGTGCAATATAACCTTATCTTTGTACAGGGTCGGATCTAGGGGACCTTGTCCCCCTCCCCCTTTTAATAATTCTAGTAAGGCTAATGGAGGCAAAAATTATTAAACATGCATATTTCCTGCATTTTTCAAGAAAATTTTAATGACCTAAAACGATGGAAAAAAAATTTATTTTATTTTTCATTCTTCTTGTTCTTTTGTGTTTTTAGTCCTACTTAGAGCAGGGTCCGCATTTTTTTTTCAATCTCGTTCTCAACTCCTGGCGAGTCCGATGCAAGGTGATGCGACTTGGAAAACTTCAACCGACTTGTCCATAGACTGACGTTGAGGACTCTGAAGATTGGTGGGGGGGGGGGGGGGGGGCCTCTGCCTCCCAACAGCTGCCTCCCAACAGCTGTTCCACTGGAACAGCTGTTGGGAGGCAGATGCTAGCCTTCCCGTCAAGGCAATCCAGTGTGTTCTTTAACGTGCACAGGGTGTGACTCTCCTGCACACGGACCACGGCTTAACGTCCCATCCGAAGGACGGCGGCTTTTCATTGAGGAAATAAATTTTTTATTGTAAAATGTTATTCTACAATGTAGTTCCAGCCTCTTGGGCTCCCTTCCCCAGCGAAATAGAATCACTAGTCCCTCTCACTCCCCGTCTTTAAATTTTTTCTATACGCGGGCTTGACTTTGTATGTTAAAGAATCCAATCGATGGCCTTGACAGGAGGCTCCCATATGTTTCTCACATCTGCCCTGTGGATTTCCTTTTCTTGTCTGCCTCTGAGCACGTGGAATCCTCGTGACCTAGCCATTTAAAAATTTTATGTCAAAAAATGTGCCGCTAGGTTTTATGGCAAAAGTTTTCAAATTAAAAAGTTTATTTTAGGAACTCATGCAAATCACTACAGCATATATGTTTTAAATAAGTTTATCGATTAAATAACTTATCTGATTACTAAATAGATTTTTGAATACATTGATGAACAAGGTTAACTAAAATATTGGCACAATGCTGACTTTAATTCAGTAAAAAAAAACCACAGGATGTGTCCTGTAGACATGGAACTCATGAAATAATCAGCTGAAAAAAAATTGCTTTTGCCATGAGTGGAATTCGAACCCACGTCTCCTGGAAGTGGGTTCGAATCCCACTCACGGCAAAACTGTGTGTTGTTTCATCTCTGTGTGATAACATGGTTGTCCGTTTCCCGACAGGTGGCGCCACTGTGCAAAACAAATAAAAATGCGGGCAAGTTTATGTCACACCAGCTGAACTAAAAATTTTAGCCGATGATGGTGTAGTGGTTATCATAACTGGCATGTTTCCAGGATACGTGTGTTCGAATCCCACTCACGGCAAAAACAATTTTTTTCGTTGCCTTTAATATTTATTCTGTGTAGGTAGCTTGGTATCAACCCCCATTTGAAAATCTTGAAACTGACAGTGTTATTCGGAACAAAAGTGCATGAAATGTTTCATGTAGTTTAGTCCAAAATTACGTTTTGAAAACAATAGTTCGGGTGCAGTCGTCCCATGGCCGAGTGGTTAGCGTGCTAAGGCTGTGGATCAAAGGGACCTGAGTTCGAGCATCGAAGTAAGGCATGGTTGTTTGTGATGCTTTTCTGTTGAGGTCCCGCCATCCTCACATATCTTCTACTATGGTGTATTAAACTGACAGGTTCCTGTCAGACTTCTGTACAAACAGTTGCTTGAGGGGATATTTATCTTATTTTTGTTTAGTTCGGGTTAGATATGCACAGTGGACGTTTAGAATCTTTATTCCGGGATAAGCATATGTTCTATAGATACTGTCTAAGTTTCATTAATATATTTATGAGATAGAATGGATTATTGTTCATCACAATGGAATCCATTTGTCACCTCGATCGAATCTATTGGTTACCTCATTGGCATCTATTGGTCATCACAAGGAATCCTTTTGTTATGACAGTGGACTCTGCTGAGTCATCGTAACAAAATCTGTGGTCATCATAGTGGCATTAATTGGTCATCACAAGGAATCCTTTTGTTATGACAGTGGAATCTGCTGAGTCATCGTAACAAAATCTGTGGTCATCATAGTGGCATTAATTGGTCATCACAGTGATATTATTTCGTCATCGAAGTGGGATCCATTTGTCATTACAGTATACTGTACCCCCCCCCCCATCTTTGAGATCTCCACTGCGCTGGGTAGATGAACGCCTCTTCCAAGGTCATCCAGTTTGTTTATTCTTGAACACGGATTCACGGTTTAGCTTTCTGTACAATGGAGGTTGGTCTTTGGAAGTTCCTGAATGTCTTCTCTCTCACAGATATTAGAAGTGGAAGGAAATTTTACTTTTATTCTAATCAAGGCTCAAACTTTTAAAATTCGGACCCTGCCAGAATGGACCTTTCCAAAGAGTGGAGTTTTGCTTCTCAGTGCTTGAACTTGTTTCAAGTTCACAAGCGTCGGTTGCGTAAATAGTAGAAAGGCAGGACTCATCTCGTAAACATGTGACGTCAGTAGTGTCGGCGAGGTTGACCTATGTACCATTGTCTCTAAAAGTTTCTGAATTGTATCGGAAATCTGATGATGCAGTTGACAAGCAGAGTGCATTGAGAAAGATTTTGAAATTGAACTGTCATTTCCTCAGACAGCTGAAGAATAAATTTTATCAAAGGTCACCGAACAGTGAGTTTTGAATATATTGGTCATCACGTGAATGTAAATAAAAAAAAATAATAATAATGAATACCCTCTCAAGCAACTGCTTGCCACAGAGGTCTGACAGGAGCCTGTCAGTTTATATGCCATAGTAGAAGGTCAAAAACTGAAAATCTTTCTTTTGTAAAATTCGAACATAAGGACAGAAGTTCACTGGACAGATGATCATACGGGTCTCCCACCAAGGTTATCCAGCATGTTCATTAAGATGCTCATTTATCCCTCAGTTTAACCGAGACCACATTTACACACTTTCGTCTCTCAATCAGAAAGAAATTGCAAACAGCCTTTCTTTAACTCCGTTCCCTGAAACAGTCTTGATGAACTGATGCAAACTATTTCTGCAAACACATAAACCAAGAAACGAAGACCATATCACGTCTTAAACACCTCTTGTCCAGCTCAATCTTTTCATTACAATACCACACATCAATTTAGCTCTCAGCCTCTACAAACTAATCTGATGAAGCTGGTTCTTTTCGGCGAAGAGAAGTGCCTGTCTCTGTGACCTTTTGACCTCGTGCCTCCCTCAGAGACGTTATCACCTGACGAGATCTGAATCTTTGACACTTCTTGGCCATCAAGTCAGATTGTCTTCATGGCAAGGTGACAACAAGCTATGGATGGGCAGGCTAGAAAAGGAAGAACCTAAAAAAAAAGTACCTTGAATGTTGATATTGGTCTTCAAGAGATAATTTAAACCATTCGCTTCGTTGAGCTCTGGAGGACGACAAGTAATGACATCCTTCGTCTTTAATTTACTCATTTAAACACCTGCTCTCTTTACGTGTCGTTAGCTGTAAAGAGTCTTACGCTTAATTTGTTAGGCCTTGAGCCTAGCTGCAAAAGTAAAACCTGTGAATATTAGTATTATCGATATCTAAACGTTATTATGAGAAAGAGGGCACCTCATTGAAATTAATTCGGAATCCACAGCTGTAATTAAATGTAATTATCCCTAATATGCATGTTTTATGTTTTAATAAATGATCAGATGGCGTTGATTAATATATATGTTTTACAATAACATTACGTCATTTTAATTTGTTGTTCTCGGAAGAGGTTTGTTCGTAACGTTTTACCAGAATAAATTTTTGCTACCCAACCGGCTAAAAGAACAGGTTACTAGAAGCTAAATATATAAGGAAAGAACTGAAGTAATAGGAACTCACAGATATGCACCTGTTGGTAATATATTGAAAAATTTAGAGGAAACGGCATTACAAAAGGGTGTTTACAAAAGTAGTTTTTAAAACTAACAAAACTTAGAAAATTATATAACTACTTTATTTTATGTTTGGTGTTGGTGAGAGGTGCTTAAGAGTGAACATTATCTGTGACCACTAATGGTCACAATCAAGCCCGGATTTAGATAAAAATAACAGGAAGGTTGGGTGGGGGAGAGAAACGAGATTTATTTTGCAGTATAAAATTTTTCCCTCCGTTTTAGAGGTCTTTAATAAATTTCTTGACAATGCACAAGTTTAATAATTTTTGCCTCCATTTTCCTTACTAGCATTCTCAAGGTGAGGGGGCGGGTGGAGGGGGTTTCATCACTCTAGATCAGGTCCTGGCCAGAACAAATCAGTGTGCTTCAAGATAGGTCACCAAATTCGTTAACCCAACAACAACGCTGTTTCACAATGCATCTTCGGAAATGCAAAATGCTTTGGAAATTAAAAATTAAAATGTTCACTGAGGTTCTCTGATTCGGTCTCTTAGCCTTTGGAAGGAGGGTGACTGCCTGTACCCTCCCCCTCTTTCAGATCTCCACTGCGTTGGGCAGTTGTTTCGAGTAGATGAACGCCTCTTCCAAGGTCATCCAGTTTGTTCATTCTTGAACACGGATTCACGGTTTAGCTTTCTGTACAATGGAGGTTGGTCTTTGGAAGTTCCTGAATGTCTTCTCTCTCACAGATACTAGAAGTGGAAGGAAATTTTACTTTTATTCTAATCAAGGCTCAAACTTTTAAAATTCGGACCCTGCCAGAATGGACCTTTCCAAAGAATGGAGTTTTGCTTCTCAGTGCTTGAACTTGTTTCAAGTTCACAAGCGTCGGTTGCGTAAATAGTAGAAAGGCAGGACTCATCTCGTAAATATGTGACGTCAATAGTGTCGGCGAGGTTGACCTATGTACCATTGTCTCTAAAAGTTACTGAATTGTATCGGAAATCTGAGGATGCAGTTGACATGCAGAGTGCATTGAGAAAGTTTCTGAAATTGAACTGTCATTCCCTCAGACAGCTGAAGAATAAATTTTATCAAAGGGCACCGAACAGTGAGTTTCGTCCTTTTGCGGCTCAGTTTGCATGACTGCTTGGATGCGGATCGAAATCTTTTTGACACCTGTTGTATTAGCGTCTGAGAAAGTGATAGACAATACCGTGACAAACGGTGACATTTTGTACCAGAGTGTCTGTATCTGAGAAATTCTGGTGTCTTCGCTTTATCGCGATTTCGTTGTAACGATGTTTTTATACATGGGAAATTTTCCTGACTAGCGTACCCTGCCGAGATGAATATTTTTGATTTAGCACTGTTAGATTAGTTCAGTTAATCATTCGAGTCATTGAGGCGATGGCGAATCAGGATTTTTAGTGTTTGAAGGAACTGGCAGTTTTTTTTTTATTTTAACCATTTCAATTCCCGTGTGCCCTATGGGAAACTAACTGCCAAACCATTTTTAGTTGATAGAAAAATTTTAAATAAAATACATTTTGGAAAATTGTTTTCCATTTGAAGACACGTGGCAGAGCTACTGATCAAATGGATCTGGGTTCGAGTGCGCTTGGCTACTGATCAAATGGATCTGGGTTCGAGTCCTGGGCAAGGCATGAATATTTGTGTTGTCTTTCTGCTGAGGTCTTTGTTTCCTATCACAAACTTATTTTCTTTGATCTTTTGGGTAATTGGTCCCAGAACAAAAATTTTCTTGAATAATTTCTTTAATAATAATGCAAATTCTGAGCTCCCTGAAAATGCGTGTTCTTGGAGTGATATCATTACCTTACCATCCAGCAAAGTATAAAATTACAAGTAATGCAATAAAGAATGGGTTAAAAACAAAAAACCACACAAAAAAATCTGCTATTCTAAAGATTTTACCGTCTAAGAATTTCTGGTAGAAGGGGAAGGCAATGGTCATCTTCCTGACTACATGATTACAACCAGTGCTCAATAATATTGATCTCTGAACGAAGTGTCTGCCACGCATAATAGGACAATGCTGCCAAAAACACACACAAATAAACAAAGATATCCACAGACAAGAACGTAATGAAGAATGGTCCAATAGAGTGCTTCGCTTGATCACTTGCAGTATTCAGCGACATTTCCTCTCTTGTAGACTCTTCGATACAAAACCAGTGATAAAGAGCGACTATAACCAGCCAGACAATAGAGAATAACAAAATGAGAAGAAAAAATACAAATAATTTAATTATGCTCAAGGACGGCTGCACGATCAACGAAGCAAGGAAAGAAGAAAATTATATGTTACTGGTTGTTTCATTTAATTTGAGAGCATAGTCAGAATTACAATCATAGGTATTGCATAACTTCCTAGAGAGGCCTATGCTCTGCATAAAGATGAATTCCGGCTGCTCCATAGCACTCCGGTAGCACGACAAACTCATAACATGCATTACTCAGGTTCGAGTTTCAAATGTGCCGGCATTGAGAGCCTTCGTGAAGAAAGGAGTAACGGATAGAAATCCATTGATACAAACCTTTTTGCCAGTGGCTCAATTCAGGTTGAAATTATAGGGGCGAAGATGGGTATGGTAAGCTCTTCTTTTAGGAGCTATACCAATAACTATTTTAGGTAACAGCATCAATCACAATGATGAAATAGAAACTTCATGTGGGGACATCCCTCGCACTGCCAGGTACTTACGACTCTCTGTCGAAAAGGGAGGGGATTGGATCAACTGGTAGCTCGCCAGGCTCGTAATCTGTAGTTCACAAGTTCGAGTCTCATTTGCTCCAGCTTTGACATTTACCTCCGCTAACCACCAACTTTCCTTCAATGAGAAAGGAGACACGAATGGGTTTGAAAAGGATGCCGTCAATCGGATAAGGCATTAAACCGTCGCCCCGTGTGTAAGAGAGTGCCTTGACGGGAACTTGATAGATGTCCAGTTGATTTTCTTCCTTAACTTTTCTCGTCCCATGGGGTCTTTGTGACTTCGACATTTAGCCTATTGTGTGCAAAAAAAAAAAAAAACTGTCTCTCAGAGGTAAAACAACCCTGTATTCTAGTCGTGCTTTCATGCAGTAGTAGTTTTGATAGAAGGCATATAATAAAAATAAATACCCCCTCAAGCAGCTGCTTGCTACAGAGGTCTGACAGGAGCCTGTTAGTTTATATGCCATAGTAGAAGGTCTGAGAGGATGGCAGGACCTCAGCAGAAAAACGACATAAACAGCCATGCCTTACCCGGGGCTCGAACCCTGGTACCTTAGATCAGTAGCCAAGCGCGCTAACCACTCGGCCATGGGACGGCAGGGATGTATTTAATGAAGAAGGAAGCTTAGATACCTTTTTCCCCTTTCTTTTTCCTTGAATAGTTTTGAAAAGTGGAACGGAAGTAAAAAAAAGAAATAATAAATATGTTTTGTACATTTTTTTTTCATGAACTTTTCTTTAAAATGCTGGGAAATAAAAAACTATCATTATTTGGCGAGAAACAGTGGGATTCAGGTCTGTTCTGACTCTTTATTGCAGTTACGCGATCTCTTCCTTGGATTTTTTCCATATCTCGACCTGATGAAAGTCGCCACATATTCCTCAAAGTTGGGTAGTGGATCTGTTTCTGCAACCCAGGTCTTATCATTTGGTTCCTTCAATCCTTTCTCGAACTCTTCAGATGTAAACATAAAAAATGTAATAACGTATTCTTTTAGCAACCGATCTCTTTCAGCCAAGAAGATCTGACAGGAGTCTTTCAAAGCAATGCATCACGTGAGGAAGGAGAGACTTCAGAAAGAAAACGTATATCAGAAAATATTAGAAAGGAAACTTTCATGACTTAAACAAGAACTCTTTGTTGAACCTCCGAGAAACGTTTTTTCACGTAATGGGTTAAATGGCCAGGTCACAAGGACCGCAGTGGCTCAGAAAAGTCTGGGGAAAGGACGCTGGATAGGAGACAGATGGTAGCCTCCAGTAAAGTCAATCCAGCGTGCTTTTAGCTTGAAAAGGATAGGACTCTCTTGCATACAGGCCACGGTTTAATGTTTCATCTGAAGGACGGCGGCCTTTCCAAGCTCACTGGTGTCCCTTTTCTCATCGGGTACAAAGTAAGAGTTAGCTGAGACATGGACTCTTATCCAGCGTCCTTTACACCATAGTCAAATATTCTAATCACTCGGTCACACTATTTAATCTAAATCAATAAATTGCTGGCTTTCTTAACCCTACAGAAGCGGGTCGAAGAAGTTCTTAAAGTGCAACCGTGGATTTTCCGAAAGTTAAGAACGAGTGAGGCATATTTTCCTCTAGAAAAAATTCTGTCATTAACAACAGATAACACCATTGGCTAGTGTGGTTAGAAATCTGAACATTCATTTAACGGTAGTTAGAAGTAAAAATACCGATAATATTGTGTTATGATCTCTTGAATTGCATATTTTGTACTAAATGTCTGCCATTTTACAGTATTTATACTGTCGCTTTTAAGGTTAAGTTCCAGTGATAACAATTAAAAAACCTTTATCACATCGTCAGACTTGTGAACCCTCTCTCCCCACCTTGCCCCCCTAGTGAATTCATGAGCCCCATCTAGCTCTCTTTAGTCTGAATTTTTGAATCTTTATACTTTGACTCTATACAATACAAGGATTCATTTACATTTGGGATGCCAATGCAAAACTTTGCGAGAAACTCTTTGGTAGGCACTCTTAAAAATGCGAAATCTCCCGTTGTTGCTTTCAGTATGCACCTGCATCATGCCCTAAAATATAAATGTAGATTATTATTGCTTATTCAATAGGAATATTTGTTACTCCGAGTTCTGCTTCTATAATAAAACTAATAAAAATTTTATCAAAAATATAATATTTGCAACTGAAAAATCCTTCTCATTACCGCAGAATGGAAAAATATCTTTTTAAAAATTTATATATACATATCTAATTCTTTGTCTCTTTAATTTACGTTATACTTTGCAAAATAACATTATATTATTACTCGTGAATTTGCATTTAACAACACTTTAGTATCAATGATTTCATTTATCGGCTCTTCTCTTTACCAATGATGATATTGTGGCTACGTTTTGTTGTTTACCTCTGAGCTGCTCTCTTCTAAACACAATGGGTTAAATGATCAAGCCGCAAGGACCAAGAGCTCAGAGTTGGGTAGGGAATCTACTAGACAGCTGTTAGAAGTCTAGTAGATTCCTACATTACAGAAGGAAGCCTCACTTCAAGGCCATCCAGCTTGTTCTTTAACGGGCACATGGTATGGGTCTCCTACACGCTGGAGGTTAAACAGCTTTTCCAAGTCCGTTACTGTCCGCTACCCCACCGAATCCAAAGTGAAGGTTAGAGAAGAAAGTTTCAATGAAGGCACAGAAGGACTCGAAGCTGGAACATCACATTGCAATCCTGACTCTTTAACGACTGACCTTCTATTACTGTAGAGCTAACCTTGTGTGCTTTGTTAATTCTAACTGAGGCAGTGGTCAGCAGTGACTTTGGTCTTAGTGGGGCACGTCCTCTGAATGAGATGGCCTGTAAAAGCTAGGAGTAGCTTCTAGCATTCTTCTCTGTCCTAAATGTTGCAGGTAAAAAAACCATCTCTGTGGTAGAGTAGTAAGTGGCATGCTGTCTTTACTGAGGTCTCGTCTTAGTCACCATTCTCTTTGTCGTAATTTATCGGGAGTCTCCTGTCAGATCTCTGGAACAAATGGTTAATTGAAAAGTTTCCTTTTCAGTTAATGTTATAATGAGCTAATAAAAGTTTTTTAATGTATTGATTTAATGTGTCGGGATCATTAATTCGCAACTTGAGGCCCCTTTTTTTTGAGGACTTGAGAGGACAGGTTGGGCAATAAAAACACTCCTAGATATATATATAAGTTTTCTTCTTTTTTTTTTATAAGAATGCTGTTATTGTTCAATCAGTCTATTATCAGGTATCAGCAAAAAACGACAGCTGGATGAAATGTCTGCCAAGCGCAGCTGAATAATATCACACACATGTTCAGACACGTGTCTAGTTGAAATACGAAATTTTCTGTCTGCTAACCTGCATATGTGATAGTCCAATGTCGTAAGCGTATGAAATAATCATGAAAGAACTATGATGATAAAAACAGTTTTGAAATTACTATAGTTTAACATGTATAACGAAGCGAATTTGATTACGGATTTTATCTGTCGCTTATTCGATAATAAAAGCCGTTTTTTTTCAGTTGGTATACCTACTGGTTTACCAACTGGTTATTAAGTTCATTTTCGAGCGTGAGATGTGCTTTTATCGAAATAATCTATAATCATTTGAGAATTACGGGATTTGGCTTCAAACACTGTTTTTTAGTCTTGATGTGAATGCAAACATTTATTTTAAAAATATATATATACGTTTATACTTAACTCTGAAGCAGCCGCTTGCCATAGAGATTTAACTATAAATTAATATAATAATTCACTATAAATTATCACTATAAATTAATATAATAATTTACTTTCACTATAAATTAATATAATAATTATATAATATTCACTATAATACATTATATTTACCTTGCGCCAAAATTATTTGATATTTTGCCAAACAACATAAAAATGGAAAAAAAAATTACATAGCTTTATTTCAAATCTTCTTAAATGGCTAATACATATTGATAATTTTAAGGGGGTTTTTTTGTAATAAATTTCATATTTTTTAATCATTCAACAAACTCTATTTTTTCCATTTGTTCAAATTATTTTTGTTCTTCAATTATTTTATAAATGCTTAAAATATTTACACTATTGTTGCCAATAATGATAAATTAGATATTAAGTTTTAATAAATTCCACAGGCGAGTTATATGTTCTTGTGGATTTCTGCAAATTTCAAATGAAATATTTATGCCCTTTGGGGTAGACCAATGTAATCGGTTGTATTATGTGTTAAGAAATAAATGTATTATTATTATTAATATACCATTGAGAACATCATCAGAACGACAATACAAAATTAAAATTAACCACACCTTATCTGCTGCTCTGAACCAGGTACCTTTGATCAGTTGGGTTGGGTTGTTTTACCTCTGAGCGGCACTTTTTTGCACACCATGGGCTAAATGGCCAGGTCACAAGGACCCCGAAGTCTCAGAGAAGGTTTGGGGAGGGGACCCACTGGAACAGCTGTTGGGAGACAAATGGTAGTCTCCCGTCAAGGCCATCCAGCGTGTTCTTTAACGTGCACAGGGTATGGCTCTCCCGTACACGGGACCACGACTTAACGTTCCATCCGACGGCCGGTGGCCTTTCCAAGCCCATCGGTGTCCCCTCGGTGTCCAAGCCCATCGGTGTCCCCTCGGTGTCCAAGCCCATCGGTTTCCAAGCCCATCGGTGTCCCCTACTGACCGTGGGCAGGGCGGGGAATTTTGTGGAGATAAATCTCAACGCTGACCCAGCTGGGACTCGAACCTGGGAACTACAGATTACGAGCCTGGCGCACTACCGACTGAGCCACCCCCGCCTCCCTTTGATCAGTAGACAAGCACACTAATCAGAGCCATAACTAGAGCTCTTTTGCGCCCGAGGTAAGAATAGAAAATTGCGCCCCCAATATACTTTCGTTGAAGTCTTTTTCTGCGCCCTCCCATTTTGTCTTTTTCTGCGTCCTCTCATCTGGTCTTTTTCTGCGCCCTCCCATTTTGCCTTTTTCTGAGTCCTCTCATCTGGTCTTTTTCTGCGCCCACTTATCTTTCTTTGCGTCTCCCCATCTTTTTCTGCGCCCACCTCATCTTATCTTTTTCTGCACCCACCTCATCTTTTTCTGCGCCCCCTCATCTTGTGTGCACGACCGCCTGACATTAACCACTCTGCCACAAGGATAATTTTGAATTTTTTCAAATGATATGCAGGATTATTTCCTTATTAATTTTCTAGGAAGTTTTGGTGCAGGATTGTTTGTGTGTAATTGAAAGCAAAATGAGTTAAAACTCAATAATTCTGAAATTGTTTCACTCTGTTTTTTTTTTCCAGCTAAAGAAAAACCATCCATAGAAAAAAGGGAAACAATAATTCGTTTAAAATTCTAATAATTAATTAAAAAAATTATTTATATTCGTAATGATATAAAGCAAGGTTTCGTAAATTTCTGAGTCCATCTACTCATTGATGAGCTTATGAATTTCGTATCAACCCTCAATCTAAATTCTTAAGAATGTAATGAAAGATTCAAGCAATATCAATATATAGTGAACATTTCTTAATTAACTTTACCAAATATATAATTACGACACTCAGTGATTCAGAAACATCAAGTACCAGAATACTTTTCGATTCAAGTTTTAGAAACATCAACTACCGGAACGGCGTTCCGGTTCAATGATTTGGAAACACAAGCAACCGAAACGGCTTTCCTATTTATTTCAGTAATGCTTTTGTATCTACTTTCCCTATTCAAAAAGTCACGATTTGCCACTGATATCCAAAATACCCGGCATTATTCAGGAAAAAAAGAGCATTTTTAAGACAAGGGTACAAAAATTCTTGTGCAGGAAAACATTTTGGATTTAAGAATCTTTCTCTTAAATTCGACTTGGATTTTATGTTTACAATTCCACGATTAAAGTTAGAATTAAAATTTATATTGCCTTTACACTCTTGTACTGTATTGTAGTAAACGTGTTTTCTTTTTTTCTTTGTATTTAAAAGAAAAACACTGATTTTTATATTTGCAAAAATGCGCGAATGTTAATAGTTTGTTACAATCAATCGACAACATTATGTTGTAATTAATTTGGGAGAAATAAGTTGAACGTTCTTTTTTGTTATTTCATGTAATGCTAACTATAACAACCTAGATAAGCGAATACTTTTCAGTGGTTTATATTGTATAAATGTATAATGTGTTGAAAATAAAACATTTTGGCTAATATTTTTGATTAAATCATATTTAAAATATGGATTACTATCGTGGGGAGGATCATATTACAGTCATATTATACCACTTATTACACAAAATAAAATAATTGGATGTGTATTGAAAAAAAAAATATATATATATGCCAGTTTTAGATCTTATTATAACGATTTAAATATTCTTCGATTAAGGAAATTGTATGTTTATAACATTCTATTATATATTAGAAAATATTATACAGAAAATATTGTATTAAACCCAATAATCATAATACGAGATCAAATGATTACACAAATCTAATTGTTCCACACCCTAAGAAAAGTATTGCACGGACACGTTATATATTTATTTAGCACCGAAAATTTTTAACAAATTGCCGGAAAAAATTAAAAATAAGATTAAAATATATAAATTTTCCAATTTATTAAAAATATGGATTGATCAAATTATTGATATTAAACAATCCTTAAGAAAAATGATTAAATTATTGTATATTTGCTGTTATATATAAATGTGCTGAATATTGGTACTATTTATGAAGTCATTATAAATTGTAAAATTTAATTTTCACTTTGAAATAAATAAATTTTAATTAATTTATATTTTCATAAAATTACTTTTCCACAGAGCTAGATTGATACTCTTGTGAATGGTTGATATTCCAGTTATTGCTTGTAATAATAAATAAATGTTTAAGAATATAATTTATTTAATTAATTAACAAATGTATAATTAAACATATAAAAGAACCGTATTATAAAATTTGTACAACTGAAACAAATTAATTTTTGCTTTGTAAACTCAAATTGCATAAAATATACAAAATGTAAATTGTACGAAATGCAAAATGGAGTGATAAACTGAATTGAATTAACTGATCAATCAGGGGCGGGGTGGCTCAGTCGGTAGCGCACCAGGCTCGTAATCTGTAGTTCCCAGGTTCGAGTCCCAGCTGGGTCAGCGTTGAGATTTAGCTCCGCAAAATACCCTGCCCACGGTCAGTAGGGGACACCAGTAGTGGGTAAAGGAGAGTTCTGAGCCAGTGGCGGATCAATGTTAATCCTATGGGATCCGCCACCCATGTGTTTTAAGCTGGTGGCGGATGATTATCAATCACATTAGTCATGCAATGTCAAAAAGAATACCTCCCTCCAGTGATGTAATAATCTGAAATTATTCAGTTAAATTGCAGATAATCCATTAGTAATTTCCACCGACATCCATCTTGGTTTCCACAAAGTCCGATTTTTTTTTTTTCAATTCCACCATTTTGGATTCTGACGTCACCGATTAGCAGTTCTACCTTTTAAAGTATTTTTACCCAATAGCATTGTTTCTTTTCGTTTCTGCAGGTCAGTCTTTTATTCCAGTTTCTGCGGGATAGTCATTCTTCTAGTATAAATACGACATCCATCGGTCAGATTCCTCATTCTGTTGTCAGACATTGACAGTGACGGCTCTCTGCTGCTGCTTCTCCGTGATTTTTCCAACGGCAATAGTGATAGTTCTCGACGTCCTCGTGTAGTATCAGCTATTTTACAACTCTGCTACATAATGTATCCATGTGATATATGTGAGAAGGCTTTCACACTCAAGACAAATCTGATTCGTCATATGAGAAATCACGATGGAAATAGCCTGTTTAAGTGCTCTGAATGCGAATCGACATTCTCAAGGAGAGATGATGTCCGACGTCATGAGTTATCCCACACCTCCAGGAAAACCTACAAATGTGAAGAATGTGCAATGGAGTTTGGGCGAAAAGACAGTCTTTTGCGCCATCAAAGAAAGCCCCACAATAATAAGCGAAAACGTTCTGAAGATGAAAGGATTCCGCAGAAGAAGCAAAAACCAGACCCTGAAGACCCCTGTCAGTTTACAGAAGAAATGAAAAGAACCCTGTCAACACATAAACTGATGGCAACGGAAGAAACATCAGTTGACCTCACCTTTTTCCTCGAATCCTCGCGGGAGTCACTCCTAACTCATCTGAAAGAAGAATTGACCTCGAAAGGTAGCATTAAATGGTACCTTGTCGTGCAAGTGCGATTCAGGCGAAAAGTTTCCCTTTCTACCTTTGAACACTGTACCCCGTTTTTCCGAAGTAACTGTGTCACAAGTCTTCCTACATCATCCCTAAACAGAGAACTGGATTCCGCGTATAAGAAGATTAAGACCTCATTTGAAGAATTTGAAGGAGCACATAGTGGATGGACACTGGATGCTGTACTCCACGCTGAAATGAACATTGGGAAATATATACCTCTTGCAGGATCTAGTTATATCCCTACTCCAAGAGAATTACTGTTAAAACACGCTATTGTCAATGTATGTAATTCCGACCAAAAATGTTTTGTCTGGTCTGTTTTAGCCTCTTTGTATCCTGCCACAGATCATCCGCAGCGCCTTAACAACTATATACATTTAGAAGAAAAATTAAACACATCTGACCTAATTTTCCCTGTTACAATAAATCAAATATCTAAATTCGAAAAAATGAACAATATTTCTGTTAATGTTTTTGGATATGAGAAAGAGGTGTTCCCACTCTATATCACGCCATTCAGATTTAAAGCGCATGCAAATCTCCTTCTGTTATCGGATGATGAAAAGCAGCATTATTGCTCCGTTAAGAATATGAGTAGGCTACTCAGTCCTCTCACCAAACATAATGGTGTACGTTTCTACTGCGATTACTGCCTTCACCGTTTCGCAAATGAATCACTCTTGAAGGATCATATCCCCTATTGTCAAGAACATGGACCCCAGAGAGTAGAATTCCCAACTGAAGAAGAAAAATGGTTGAAATTCACAAATTTTAAGTTTCAGCAGCCCGTTTCATACGTGATTTATGCCGACTTTGAATCATTCCTAGTGAAAGTGGACACTTGTATGCCTAACCCTGAAAAATCTCACACCACTATCACGGCAAATCATGAACCCTGTGGATTTGCATATCTTGTTGTTGGACCTGATGGCTGCAGCTATAAACCTCCAGTAGTTTATAGAGGTCCTAAAGCAGTAGAAGAATTTTTAGAACGTCTGCTTAAAGAAGAAGAAAACATCAAAAATTTACTATCGATGATAAAGCCAATGCAACTCTCAAATTACGAAGAGGAAACATTTCGCAACGCTACTGACTGTCATATTTGTAAGCGTGTCCTAGGAGCAGATCGTGTGAGAGATCACGATCATATAACAGGTAAATTCCGAGGAGCTGCCCATAATTCCTGTAATCTGAACTTTAAGTTAACCAATAGGATTCCAGTTATCTTTCACAACCTAAAGGGATATGACAGCCACCTTATTATGCAAGGAATCGGCAGAATCAAAAATAAGAAGATTAATTGCATTCCCAATAACATGGAAACATATATAGCCTTCTCCCTGGGGACATTGCATTTTATAGACTCCTATCAGTTTTTAAGCACATCTCTTGAGAAGCTAGTAAATAATTTATCAACAGATGAGTTCCATATTTTAAAGGACCACGTTGAACCCGAAAGGCTACATCTGGTTCTGAGAAAAGGAGTTTACCCCTATGATTATATCGACAACAGTGAAAAGTTTGAAGAAACTGTATTACCACCACGTGAAGCATTTTACAACCAACTCACAGAAGAAGCGCTAGGGGAAGAAGACTACACCCATGCAATAAGAGTATGGAATGCATTCAACATAAAAAATCTAGGCCAGTATCATGACTTGTACCTGAAGACAGACGTGCTCCTCTTAGCTGATGTTTTCGAAAGTTTCAGAAAACTATGCATCAGATACTATGAAATCGATCCCTGTCATGTTTACACAGCTCCCGGATTAGCCTGGCAAGCATGCTTAAAAATGACAAATGTAAATCTTGAGCTGATAACTGACCCTACAATGTACCTTTCCTGGAAAAAGGCATACGAGGAGGGATTTCTGTGATATGCAATCGTCTTAGTACTGCAAACAACAAATATTTGGACACCTATGATCCTCAGTTACCCTCTAAATACATTATGTACTATGATGCCAACAATCTTTATGGATGGGCAATGTCACAATGTCTCCCTCAAAGCGATTTTCGATGGCTTAATAAAGAAGAAATAGAATATCTAAATATTACGACAATTGCTGATGATGCGAATAAAGGATACATATTGGAAGTTGATTTAGATTATCCAGTTTCTCTACACGACAAGCATAATGATTATCCACTAGCCCCTGAGAAACTTCAGATTACCAGCAGCATGCTATCCCCATATTGTCAAGAGGTTGCCCAAAGCCTTGGAATAAATACAAACCAATCAGTCGTGAAATTAGCCCCAAATCTAAATTCTAAGGAAAAATATGTCCTTCATTATCGAAATCTCAAACAATATTTAGCCTTCGGTATGCAGCTGAAGAACATACATCGCGTTTTAGAATTTAATCAGTCTTGCTGGCTAAAACCATATATAGAATTTAATACAGATCAGCGGAAGAAAGCTAGAAACGACTTCGAGAAGGACTTCTTCAAACTGATGAATAATGCTGTGTTTGGAAAAACGATGGAAAATTTGAGAAATCGAGTGAAAATTGAATTGACTCAGAGCCCGAAGAGAGTATGTAAACTCGTAGCATCCCCTGCTTTTCACGCTTTTCGTGTTTTTGACAACGACCTTGCATGTGTGCAATCAAAGCTAACTAAATTGAAACTCAACAGGCCTATTTATGCTGGTTTCAGTATTCTAGATATTAGTAAACTATTGATGTATAGCTTTCATTATGACTATATTAGTCCGAAATATGGAGAAAAAGCTAAATTATTGTTCACTGATACAGATTCACTGTGCTACGAACTTCAAACCGAGGACGTGTATGTTGATATGAAAGGCGATATAGATCATTTTGATACGTCCGACTATCACATAGACCATGTTTTGCATAGTACACATAATAAAAAGGTACTAGGTAAAATGAAAGATGAACTTTCAGGAGTACCTATCAAACAATTTGCAGGCCTTCGTTCTAAAATGTATTCCCTTCAGAGTTTACATGAGGAGAAGAAGACTGGGAAAGGAGTCCCCAAATACATCGTAAAAAGAACCCTTCGTCACAAGGATTACAGAGACTGCTTAATAAACAATTCACCTTGTCGAGTAGATTTGACAAGGATTCAAAGTAGCAACCACCGTCTTCATACAGTGAAAGGTGTGAAACTTGGTCTGTCACCATTTGACGATAAAAGATATATTTTAGAAAATGGTTATGACACCCTTTCGTACGGTCACTACAAAACTACTTTCGTACGGTAACTAAAAAAAAATATTTCACTGTGATTTTTAATATGTTTGAGCTATTTATGTATAAAAAAATATGATAATTTTATCCAAATGTGTGCACATAACCCCCTATATATGTAAAAATATTACATGTTATTATTATATGTAGATAGCTGTATGTAAACAACCATTTCCTCTGTTAACCTGCATTTTTTTTGTAAGCAGGCTGTAAAGTATAATCAATGTGAAAAAGCATCATTGTGAAATGTATAAAATTGTAAACCAATGGAAATCATTACATGTGCACGCATTGTCATTGTTTCACCTAATACTTTGAAATCAATAAAAATTTTTAAATGCAATATATGTGTCGTCTGAGTCTTATCCTTGGCAAGTGGAGCGATAAACAAGCGTTAGCCGCTTCTCACGTGACTTTTGCCCGTGGCACTCATGTTGAGTCATCACAGCGCCAGAATTGAGTTATAACACGTCGTGTAACCAGTTCACTCAGTCACTGGGAGAAAGCCCTTCTGGGAATCCATTTCTGGGATTACACTTATAATAAAAGGTTAGTAATTCTCTAAATATTCATGGTTTATCAAACATTACTTATAATTTCACAATGTAGTGACGTTCTCGAGTATTAAGAAGTGATGAAAATATAAGATTTCCTTTCAAAGTTATCGTAACTCGCTTGCTTGCTTGTTACCGGAACGAGCCTCCTAGAAATCAACGTCTTTTTTTTTAAAGCAATCACCTCTCAAAAGCACCGGGACTTCAATAAATGCGCTGAGTGCTGTGTTTATGAAAAATTTATCAGTACGGGATGCAATTCT
This sequence comes from Ryuthela nishihirai, assembly GCA_038380435.1. Lineage (NCBI taxonomy): Eukaryota > Metazoa > Arthropoda > Arachnida > Araneae > Heptathelidae > Ryuthela > Ryuthela nishihirai. Next base: position 38,001,301 of record JAWZYU010000014.1, read on the forward strand.
AATATTTACTTTGCAGAGACGAGAACTTTACGTAGATTTTTACAGAGAAATAATTGAAATTATTGCATCAGCCATTTAGCGATAAAGTATTTTAGAGCAGATTTTTACTGAATATTAATACTTTAGAATAAAGGATAATTTCCGGTATATAATATAGAGGTGTACAGACGAATTTTATTTCCCATGAATAAAAAAAAAAAAAATAGGATTTTCATACTGCTATTCGAATTACTCAGTTAATTCACCACTTATTACAACTGTTTAGTAAAAAAAATAGGATTTTCATACTGTTATTCAAATTACTCAATTCGCCACTTATTACAGCTGTTTAGTAAAAAAAAAATAGGATTTTCATACCGTTATTCGAATTACTCAGTTAATTCACCACTTATTTCAACTGTTTAGTAAAAAAAAAAATAGGATTTTCATACCGTTATTCGAATTACTCAGTTAATTCACCACTTATTTCAACTGTTTAGTAAAAAAAAATAGGATTTTCATACTATTATTCGAATTACTCAGTTAATTCACCACTTATTTCAACTGTTTAGTAAAAAAATACATTTAATTCCCAGATTTTTAACGACTGAGATAAAAAAAATATGCTTACCTACATTAAATACAGTATAAAATAGCGAAAATTCACCACTAATTTCAGCTGCTTAATATCAAGAAATACAGACGATTTCCTGTTTTTTTTAGCATTACACATAAGAAAAAAAAAAAGGATTAGCGAACGTATCAACATGTACCTCTGAGACTTAAATATGACATGCTCTGTGTTTCAATATTACACATTTTTTTCAGTAGTTTACGCATTAATTACTAATTTTTTTTTTCATTCAACAGTTAAGTATCCCAATTGGAAGTAATGTGAGCAATATTTCCTGTTTAAATGCATCTCCAAATCCGCTTTAAAATATTTTCTTATAATTTAAGGGGAAAATAAAGAATTTTAATTGAATTTCTTTTAACACTATATACTTAATATATTGTAATCAACGTATTCTATATACAAAACGAATTAATGCAGCCTAGTTACTGGAAATTAGCATAATGTTGAAGTGCTTTCTACCTAAAGATTAAAAAAAAACCTGAATTCTTTAATTTTAATTACATTTTCAGCCACTAGATGGCGACACAGTTACTATTAGACCTTGGGACAGACGAGAGAAACTTGAAGTCTTTGCTCAGAGCGCCATCTAGCGGGATTTTCAGTAGTATCGTCACACCCGGGGAATCCCGTTGGGTCAAAGTCCAGGTGGTGACGTCATAGGGGGGGGGAAAGCACTAGTGGGGGATTCCCCGGGTGTGACGATACTACTGAAAATCCCGCTAGATGGCGCTCTGAGCAAAGACTTCAAGTTTCTCTCGTCTGTCCCAAGGTCTAATAGTAACTGTGTCGCCATCTAGTGGCTGAAAATGTAATTAAAATTAAAGAATTCAGGTTTTTTTTTAATCTTTAGGTAGAAAGCACTTCAACATTATGCTAATTTCCAGTAACTAGGCTGCATTAATTCGTTTTGTATATAGAATACGTTGATTACAATATATTAAGTATATAGTGTTAAAAGAAATTCAATTAAAATTCTTTATTTTCCCCTTAAATTATAAGAAAATATTTTAAAGCGGATTTGGAGATGCATTTAAACAGGAAATATTGCTCACATTACTTCCAATTGGGATACTTAACTGTTGAATGAAAAAAAAAATTAGTAATTAATGCGTAAACTACTGAAAAAAATGTGTAATATTGAAACACAGAGCATGTCATATTTAAGTCTCAGAGGTACATGTTGATACGTTCGCTAATCCTTTTTTTTTTTCTTATGTGTAATGCTAAAAAAAACAGGAAATCGTCTGTATTTCTTGATATTAAGCAGCTGAAATTAGTGGTGAATTTTCGCTATTTTATACTGTATTTAATGTAGGTAAGCATATTTTTTTTATCTCAGTCGTTAAAAATCTGGGAATTAAATGTATTTTTTTACTAAACAGTTGAAATAAGTGGTGAATTAACTGAGTAATTCGAATAACAGTATGAAAATCCTATTTTTTTTTACTAAACAGTTGAAATAAGTGGTGAATTAACTGAGTAATTCGAATAACGGTATGAAAATCCTATTTTTTTTTTTACTAAACAGTTGAAATAAGTGGTGAATTAACTGAGTAATTCGAATAACGGTATGAAAATCCTATTTTTTTTTTACTAAACAGCTGTAATAAGTGGCGAATTGAGTAATTTGAATAACAGTATGAAAATCCTATTTTTTTTACTAAACAGTTGTAATAAGTGGTGAATTAACTGAGTAATTCGAATAGCAGTATGAAAATCCTATTTTTTTTTTTTTTATTCATGGGAAATAAAATTCGTCTGTACACCTCTATATTATATACCGGAAATTATCCTTTATTCTAAAGTATTAATATTCAGTAAAAATCTGCTCTAAAATACTTTATCGCTAAATGGCTGATGCAATAATTTCAATTATTTCTCTGTAAAAATCTACGTAAAGTTCTCGTCTCTGCAAAGTAAATATTAGAATTGCATCCCGTACTGATAAATTTTTCATAAACACAGCACTCAGCGCATTTATTGAAGTCCCGGTGCTTTTGAGAGGTGATTGCTTTAAAAAAAAAGACGTTGATTTCTAGGAGGCTCGTTCCGGTAACAAGCAAGCAAGCGAGTTACGATAACTTTGAAAGGAAATCTTATATTTTCATCACTTCTTAATACTCGAGAACGTCACTACATTGTGAAATTATAAGTAATGTTTGATAAACCATGAATATTTAGAGAATTACTAACCTTTTATTATAAGTGTAATCCCAGAAATGGATTCCCAGAAGGGCTTTCTCCCAGTGACTGAGTGAACTGGTTACACGACGTGTTATAACTCAATTCTGGCGCTGTGATGACTCAACATGAGTGCCACGGGCAAAAGTCACGTGAGAAGCGGCTAACGCTTGTTTATCGCTCCACTTGCCAAGGATAAGACTCAGACGACACATATATTGCATTTAAAAATTTTTATTGATTTCAAAGTATTAGGTGAAACAATGACAATGCGTGCACATGTAATGATTTCCATTGGTTTACAATTTTATACATTTCACAATGATGCTTTTTCACATTGATTATACTTTACAGCCTGCTTACAAAAAAAATGCAGGTTAACAGAGGAAATGGTTGTTTACATACAGCTATCTACATATAATAATAACATGTAATATTTTTACATATATAGGGGGTTATGTGCACACATTTGGATAAAATTATCATATTTTTTTATACATAAATAGCTCAAACATATTAAAAATCACAGTGAAATATTTTTTTTTAGTTACCGTACGAAAGTAGTTTTGTAGTGACCGTACGAAAGGGTGTCATAACCATTTTCTAAAATATATCTTTTATCGTCAAATGGTGACAGACCAAGTTTCACACCTTTCACTGTATGAAGACGGTGGTTGCTACTTTGAATCCTTGTCAAATCTACTCGACAAGGTGAATTGTTTATTAAGCAGTCTCTGTAATCCTTGTGACGAAGGGTTCTTTTTACGATGTATTTGGGGACTCCTTTCCCAGTCTTCTTCTCCTCATGTAAACTCTGAAGGGAATACATTTTAGAACGAAGGCCTGCAAATTGTTTGATAGGTACTCCTGAAAGTTCATCTTTCATTTTACCTAGTACCTTTTTATTATGTGTACTATGCAAAACATGGTCTATGTGATAGTCGGACGTATCAAAATGATCTATATCGCCTTTCATATCAGCATACACGTCCTCGGTTTGAAGTTCGTAGCACAGTGAATCTGTATCAGTGAACAATAATTTAGCTTTTTCTCCATATTTCGGACTAATATAGTCATAATGAAAGCTATACATCAATAGTTTACTAATATCTAGAATACTGAAACCAGCATAAATAGGCCTGTTGAGTTTCAATTTAGTTAGCTTTGATTGCACACATGCAAGGTCGTTGTCAAAAACACGAAAAGCGTGAAAAGCAGGGGATACTACGAGTTTACATACTCTCTTCGGGCTCTGAGTCAATTCAATTTTCACTCGATTTCTCAAATTTTCCATCGTTTTTCCAAACACAGCATTATTCATCAGTTTGAAGAAGTCCTTCTCGAAGTCGTTTCTAGCTTTCTTCCGCTGATCTGTATTAAATTCTATATATGGTTTTAGCCAGCAAGACTGATTAAATTCTAAAACGCGATGTATGTTCTTCAGCTGCATACCGAAGGCTAAATATTGTTTGAGATTTCGATAATGAAGGACATATTTTTCCTTAGAATTTAGATTTGGGGCTAATTTCACGACTGATTGGTTTGTATTTATTCCAAGGCTTTGGGCAACCTCTTGACAATATGGGGATAGCATGCTGCTGGTAATCTGAAGTTTCTCAGGGGCTAGTGGATAATCATTATGCTTGTCGTGTAGAGAAACTGGATAATCTAAATCAACTTCCAATATGTATCCTTTATTCGCATCATCAGCAATTGTCGTAATATTTAGATATTCTATTTCTTCTTTATTAAGCCATCGAAAATCGCTTTGAGGGAGACATTGTGACATTGCCCATCCATAAAGATTGTTGGCATCATAGTACATAATGTATTTAGAGGGTAACTGAGGATCATAGGTGTCCAAATATTTGTTGTTTGCAGTACTAAGACGATTGCATATCACAGAAATCCCTCCTCGTATGCCTTTTTCCAGGAAAAGGTACATTGTAGGGTCAGTTATCAGCTCAAGATTTACATTTGTCATTTTTAAGCATGCTTGCCAGGCTAATCCGGGAGCTGTGTAAACATGACAGGGATCGATTTCATAGTATCTGATGCATAGTTTTCTGAAACTTTCGAAAACATCAGCTAAGAGGAGCACGTCTGTCTTCAGGTACAAGTCATGATACTGGCCTAGATTTTTTATGTTGAATGCATTCCATACTCTTATTGCATGGGTGTAGTCTTCTTCCCCTAGCGCTTCTTCTGTGAGTTGGTTGTAAAATGCTTCACGTGGTGGTAATACAGTTTCTTCAAACTTTTCACTGTTGTCGATATAATCATAGGGGTAAACTCCTTTTCTCAGAACCAGATGTAGCCTTTCGGGTTCAACGTGGTCCTTTAAAATATGGAACTCATCTGTTGATAAATTATTTACTAGCTTCTCAAGAGATGTGCTTAAAAACTGATAGGAGTCTATAAAATGCAATGTCCCCAGGGAGAAGGCTATATATGTTTCCATGTTATTGGGAATGCAATTAATCTTCTTATTTTTGATTCTGCCGATTCCTTGCATAATAAGGTGGCTGTCATATCCCTTTAGGTTGTGAAAGATAACTGGAATCCTATTGGTTAACTTAAAGTTCAGATTACAGGAATTATGGGCAGCTCCTCGGAATTTACCTGTTATATGATCGTGATCTCTCACACGATCTGCTCCTAGGACACGCTTACAAATATGACAGTCAGTAGCGTTGCGAAATGTTTCCTCTTCGTAATTTGAGAGTTGCATTGGCTTTATCATCGATAGTAAATTTTTGATGTTTTCTTCTTCTTTAAGCAGACGTTCTAAAAATTCTTCTACTGCTTTAGGACCTCTATAAACTACTGGAGGTTTATAGCTGCAGCCATCAGGTCCAACAACAAGATATGCAAATCCACAGGGTTCATGATTTGCCGTGATAGTGGTGTGAGATTTTTCAGGGTTAGGCATACAAGTGTCCACTTTCACTAGGAATGATTCAAAGTCGGCATAAATCACGTATGAAACGGGCTGCTGAAACTTAAAATTTGTGAATTTCAACCATTTTTCTTCTTCAGTTGGGAATTCTACTCTCTGGGGTCCATGTTCTTGACAATAGGGGATATGATCCTTCAAGAGTGATTCATTTGCGAAACGGTGAAGGCAGTAATCGCAGTAGAAACGTACACCATTATGTTTGGTGAGAGGACTGAGTAGCCTACTCATATTCTTAACGGAGCAATAATGCTGCTTTTCATCATCCGATAACAGAAGGAGATTTGCATGCGCTTTAAATCTGAATGGCGTGATATAGAGTGGGAACACCTCTTTCTCATATCCAAAAACATTAACAGAAATATTGTTCATTTTTTCGAATTTAGATATTTGATTTATTGTAACAGGGAAAATTAGGTCAGATGTGTTTAATTTTTCTTCTAAATGTATATAGTTGTTAAGGCGCTGCGGATGATCTGTGGCAGGATACAAAGAGGCTAAAACAGACCAGACAAAACATTTTTGGTCGGAATTACATACATTGACAATAGCGTGTTTTAACAGTAATTCTCTTGGAGTAGGGATATAACTAGATCCTGCAAGAGGTATATATTTCCCAATGTTCATTTCAGCGTGGAGTACAGCATCCAGTGTCCATCCACTATGTGCTCCTTCAAATTCTTCAAATGAGGTCTTAATCTTCTTATACGCGGAATCCAGTTCTCTGTTTAGGGATGATGTAGGAAGACTTGTGACACAGTTACTTCGGAAAAACGGGGTACAGTGTTCAAAGGTAGAAAGGGAAACTTTTCGCCTGAATCGCACTTGCACGACAAGGTACCATTTAATGCTACCTTTCGAGGTCAATTCTTCTTTCAGATGAGTTAGGAGTGACTCCCGCGAGGATTCGAGGAAAAAGGTGAGGTCAACTGATGTTTCTTCCGTTGCCATCAGTTTATGTGTTGACAGGGTTCTTTTCATTTCTTCTGTAAACTGACAGGGGTCTTCAGGGTCTGGTTTTTGCTTCTTCTGCGGAATCCTTTCATCTTCAGAACGTTTTCGCTTATTATTGTGGGGCTTTCTTTGATGGCGCAAAAGACTGTCTTTTCGCCCAAACTCCATTGCACATTCTTCACATTTGTAGGTTTTCCTGGAGGTGTGGGATAACTCATGACGTCGGACATCATCTCTCCTTGAGAATGTCGATTCGCATTCAGAGCACTTAAACAGGCTATTTCCATCGTGATTTCTCATATGACGAATCAGATTTGTCTTGAGTGTGAAAGCCTTCTCACATATATCACATGGATACATTATGTAGCAGAGTTGTAAAATAGCTGATACTACACGAGGACGTCGAGAACTATCACTATTGCCGTTGGAAAAATCACGGAGAAGCAGCAGCAGAGAGCCGTCACTGTCAATGTCTGACAACAGAATGAGGAATCTGACCGATGGATGTCGTATTTATACTAGAAGAATGACTATCCCGCAGAAACTGGAATAAAAGACTGACCTGCAGAAACGAAAAGAAACAATGCTATTGGGTAAAAATACTTTAAAAGGTAGAACTGCTAATCGGTGACGTCAGAATCCAAAATGGTGGAATTGAAAAAAAAAAATCGGACTTTGTGGAAACCAAGATGGATGTCGGTGGAAATTACTAATGGATTATCTGCAATTTAACTGAATAATTTCAGATTATTACATCACTGGAGGGAGGTATTCTTTTTGACATTGCATGACTAATGTGATTGATAATCATCCGCCACCAGCTTAAAACACATGGGTGGCGGATCCCATAGGATTAACATTGATCCGCCACTGGCTCAGAACTCTCCTTTACCCACTACTGACACCGATGGATCTTGGAAAGGCCGGCGTCCGTCGGATGGGACGTTAAGCCGTGGCCCCGTGTGCGGGAGAGCCATACCCTGTGCACGTTAAAGAACACGCTGGATGGCCTTGACGGGAGGCTACCATCTGTCTTCCAACACCGGTTCCAGTCAGTTCTCGCTCAGAGTTCAGAGTTCCGCTCCGAGGTAAAACAACCCAACCCAACTGATCAATCAAAGAAGGTTTTTGCATAAAATCGAACTGTGAACTGAAAATCTCTGAAAATAATAAGAAGGTTTCTGTGTGTGTCTGTTTCAGCCATAACTCAACGGAAAATTGTGGTAGACGCTTCAAATTTTTAGAGAATGTTTCTAGTTGTAGTCCGGGTTGCAGTGCCAAATTTCAAGTCGAAAGTTTGAAAGGGGGATTTATTAGAAGCAAAATTATTTGCCATGCTATTCCTACGGGAAACAATAATCGCTGTCAAATTTATTGTTGCCATTTGGTATTCACTAACCGTGAGTGTAAGAATCTTAGACCCTGAATAGAGTAGATGGAGCATGCTCATGACATTGCAACGCCCAACATCGAAAGCTGTGGTATTACGTGACTGATGGAAAGAAAGTTTTGGAAATGATGTTGCCGTGCTGTGGGTTGTGGGTTGTTTTACCTCTGAGCGGTACTTTTTTTGCACACCATTTGCTAAATGGCCAGGTCACATGGACCCTGAAGGCTCAGAGAAGGTTGGGGGAGGGGACCCACTGGAACAGCTGTTGGGAGACAGATGGTAGCCTCCCGTCAAGGCCATCCAGCGTGTTCTTTAAAGTGCACAGGGTATGGCTCTCCCGAACACGCGGCCACGACTAAACGTCCTATCCGACGGACGGCTGACTTTCCAAGTCCATCGGTGTCCCCTACTGACCGTGGGCAGGGCGGAGAGTGTGCAGAGATAAATCTCAATGCTGGCCCAGCTGGGACTCTAACCTGGAAACTGCAGATTATGAGCCTGGCGCACTGCCGACTGAGCCACCTCTGCCCCTCGGTGCCGTGGATTTGCTTGTTCAGCAAGATTTATCAAAGGAGTAACAATTATATTTCACAGGTGAATAAAGCAATTTTAACTTAGATCAATATGTCAATCGTTTATGACTGCTATTGTTAAATTATTTACCTAAAATAAAATTATTAAGACTTTTGCTTTACTCGCATCAAACAATTCAACAATACTTTTGGCAGAGCTACAGATTTCAGCAAACATGAAAATATTGACTACTGAATTATTTTCTCCTATTATTTATACTGTGAGCATTCTAATGAGCTTTTGACAAACATCCAACTTTTACTATCGTGCATTATTTTTGCAGCTGAATTTTTATATCTTTTTAAATAGGGTTTGGGATTTCCTCTAAATATTATTGCACGAGTTCTATCATTGGAGTAAAGTAATACTATATTTATTTCATTTAACTGTGCACTAATTTTATTGGAGCATATGCTTACGAATTTTTCTCCTTTCTGTTAATATAAATAAATTAAAAAAATTACCAAATTCCTATATATGTCTTAAAATAGAAAATAAACCAAAAACATATCGATGGCGCAATCAGTTGCTGGATTCATATTCACTTCAAAGGAAGATAGGGCGCTGGCAATATTCTTGCGTAGATAAATCGGCGACATACTGCTACTCAGGATTTGGTTTCGGGGGGGTCGGATAATACGACTTGAGTAGGATTTCCCATTACTAAAATATTCCACCAGACAGGAAAGATTTTCGGGGGGGGGGGGGGGGGAGATTTTACTGGGTGCGTCGCTGCGCACCATCGATGTTTTAAGTTAATTTTTTAGCTGGGTTGGGTTGTTTTACCTCTGAGCGGCACTTTTTGCACCATGGGCTAAATGGCCAGGTCACATGGACCCCGAAGGCTCAGAGAAGGTTGGGGGAGGGGACCCACTGGAACAGCTGTTGGGAGACAGATGGTAGCCTCCCGTCAAGGCCATCCAGCGTGTTCTTTAACGTGCACAGGGTATGGCTCTCCCGCACACGGGACCACGGCTTAACGTCCCATCCGACGGACGGCGGCCTTTCCAAGCCCATTGGTGTCCCCTACTGAGCGTGGGCAGGACGGGGAATTTTGCGGAGATAAATCTCAACGCTGACCCAGCTGGGACTCGAACCTGGGAACTACAGATTACGAGCCTGGCGCGCTACCGACTGAGCCACCCCCGCCCCTAATTTTTTTTTTTTTTTTTTTTTAGCTGTTTTGGGTGCATATAAGAAGATAGATTTTTTTTTATTTGTATTTTTCTTTCTTGCTAAAAAACACCTATCTTCAGGAACGTTCATTTGATGTATGGATTTTTAAGTCATATATGTACAGTCATAAATAACTGACATAACGATCTAAGTTAAAATTGTTTTATTTACCTGTGAAATGCAATTGAATTATTATTTACCTGTGAAAATTAATTTATTGAAAATTAATTAATTATTTACCTGTGAAATGCAATCTTTGATAAATCTTGTGGAGCAAACAAATCATGAATATAATACTGATAAACAAGGACCACATTTTTCTGCTCCTTTATTTAGTGAAACTTTGGAAGGAGCCCAAGACATTGAAGACGTCACAAGCTTTAATTTGAGATGTAACTCTTGAAGTTCGACCTCCGCGAAATTTCCGTTCGCTTTGGAGGAGGGGAGAATAGTGGGGAGCATGACATCCCTAATGTGAGCTTTCATTAGACACTTAACTCGTAAATGTGAGCCATTGCGTTCGAAAGATATAGTAACTTTCATCAAATATCCTCATTTTTCAGGGAGGAAGAAAGCAGAGGGTGGGGGGGGGGGTATATTTTTATGACTGACGGTGGGCAAGAAACAAAAATTAAGGCAGAAAAATGTAAACAGGGACCAAGAGACTAGATTTCCATTGTAGTATAACATTTCACCTTCCGTTTTACAGGACTTTAAAAATTTGCTTCAAAAATGCATGAAATATAAATAAGTTGAATACTTTTTTTTCATCTTTTACTTTTAATAGCATTCTGAAAGGGGAGAGGTATGGCTCCTTTGCTCCCCCCTAGATCCAGCCCTGAGTAGAACAATCCTTCATATATATATTCGTCTTCTTTTTTCTTTTTTGGAGTGGGGAGGGGGGGCATTTACAACCTGTGACGCTCTCCATGTCACAAACTTTCATTTGACGCATAAACTCTTTTTTTAACGGGGGAAGAAAGCTAGGGAGTGATTTGTTTATAGCCTATGACACTCCCCAAATCCTTAAATTGCGATACCGTATTACACGTTATGTGAATGGGATAGACATTTCGAATATCTATTGGTTTTAAAATAAAATATTTGTGAAAAAATATGACCCAAAGTAATTCACAGATCCAGTCAAATATATGTATTTAAATCTCGCTTTTCAACAATTTAAGTATTTATAGAGTTACAGAACTTGGAGTGTTTAACAGCAACAATATTAATTTAATTGCTCTGATAAATTATTAAAAACAATGGCAATAACCGCTATACTTAATTTATTACCTTGTTTTTTGCAGAACGAGTTACTTGCCAAATGTTTCTCTTTCCTTAACTCTTTAAATACCGAACGCATGTTGTCGAAAATCGAGATTTAAATAGATTTGATTGAGATCTTTAAATTACCTTCAGTCACATTTTTTCATAAAAAGCGTATTTTAGAAGTTAAATCAATTCAAGATTTCTTTCCTATTCATATGACATGAACTGGAATAGTCACAATTCAATGACCATTTATTGTAAATGTTTCTTGCATTGCATTTTGAATAATGGTTTAATCCGATATGTTGTGCGCATTTCATTTACCAATAAGTTCTTATCATAACACTTATCCTAATAATTTGGTACTGGAAATAGAAAATCAAAAGTGAAACCCCTTGCAATACGCTATGTGGAGATTACCTCTTGCCATCTGTCACGTGACAAACGAGTCTACGATATCGGCACGCTTCGGCTCCCGGCGTTACTACAGCGAAGCTCCGTCTACTCTATCCATGGTCTAAGGCAATGGTTTTCAAACTTTTATGCTTCACGTACCCCCTGGAAATGTGCATGTAACTGGCGTACTCCTTGTATAGATAGATAAAACTTTAGTTATAGTATAACAATGGGAATAAAATAAAACATATATATCAGTGGTTCTCAACCTTTTATGCTTCACGTACCCCCTGGAAATGTGTGTGTAACTGGCGTACCTCTTGTGTAGATAGATAAAATTATAGTTATAGTATAATAATGGGAATAAAATAAAACATATATATCAGTGGTTCTCAACCTTTTATGCTTCACGTACCCCCTGGAAATGTGTGTGTAACTGGCGTACCCCTTGTATAGATAGATAAAACTATAGTTATAGTATAACAATGGGAATAAAATAAAACATATATATCAGTGGTTCTCAACCTTTTATGCTTCACGTACCCCCTGGAAATGTGTATGTAACTGGCGTACCCCTTATATAGATAGATAAAACTATAGTTATAGTATAACAATGGGAATAAAATAAAACAAATATATATAAATACACATTAAATTTTGTATTCATAAATTACATATATCGATAAACACAAAAAATGACATAAACAATTTAGGAAATCTTATAAAATTAAAACATTTTTACTGTGTAATCAGTGAATACATTTTTACTGTGTAATCAGGACTTGTTACTAGATCTAGCGACTTTTGATCTCACGGCGTACACCCAAAAATTTTACCGCATACTCCCAAGGGGTATGCGTCTTTCACGTTGAGAACCCCTAGTCTAAGGTAAGAATCATAATAACATTTAAATCTGCTGCCGTTGCCAGATCCCCACATTTCTAAAGAAATTATTATCGTGTTTCTTCGATTCTAAGACGTCATCGATTGTAAGACGCACCTTAATTTCAGTACCACCAACAGAAAAAAAGCCTTGATTCTAAGAAAAAAAAAACGCTAAAGTAATCCAGCAAATATTTTTTATTATAATGGAATTCAATTTACTAACAACAATAGTACCTATTTATCAGTAGGTATGTTATTCATCACTTCCTTCTGAATGAATATCAGTCTGATTCTTCCGAGCCGTCATATCTGCATCTGCATCAATATCAGAGTCTACTTCACATTCAGAGTCTGATTCTTCTGAGCCGTCTTTATCTTCATTATCCCATAAAATATCGTCTTCTGAGCCATCAAGAGCGTTGGTGATGCAACATTTTTTAAATGACTGCTGCGCTATTCTTTCTGGGATTAGCTTTCAAGCTGTTGATACCCATTACGCCAATTTTGATGCCGGCGCATTCTTAATTTTTTCCGGAAGGTTGTCAGTCAACAGCCAGGTCCCAACTTTCCAGTTCCTGAGTGAGCTCCACTATAATGAAATAACGGTGGTTTCACATTTGGAAAGCGCGGGGAAAACACCCACGCCACTTTATTCTCCAATGGAATTGGAGAATGCGATAACGGTCAAACTTGGAGGCGGGGTTTCCGCGTAAAAACAAAACGTGTGGTTCCGTGTGCAAAGCGCGGGAAAATTTGAAAAAAAACGATTCTAAGACGCCATCGATTCTAAGACGCACCCCGTTTTTAGAGACGTTTATATGGGGAAAAAAGTGCATCTTAGAATCGAAGAAATACGGTATATTAATGTGTCCCATTGCAGCTGGACCTGATGTTTTAACCGAAGACGGATCTCGCGAGAACACGAGTACGAAATTTGGGACCTTTCGACAAGTAGATCGGGAACTGCAGATTATCAAAATCTGCCGAAATAAAAAACTCGATAATTTGCAACGAAGCCACGGGCTATGAGAACACACCCGCTGATGTTAACAACGCCGGGCAATACCTTTCTGTTGAATCTGTGCTAAAGTGCCGGGGAGGAAAAGCACTACTCACAAAACTAACCTTTAGTGCACTAAAAACAGATTATGCAGATTAAAAGTGAGAGGCAGGCAGCTACAATATGCACAGAAATGAAGCCATGGGCTAAATAGAAACCCGATTTTTAAACCGACCACAAAGACACAGGGGAGAAACCGTGTAGGCAATTTGCACCGTGCATCAAGTATCACGGGAGCCATAGGGCAGCAAGATCTGTCGAAACGGAAATGAAAATATCGATAGTTTGGGAAGAAACGAAGCCACTGCCTATGATATCGCGCGTTGACGTCAGTAAATCTGTGCATTTCTTAGATTGAAATTAGTGCTAAAGGTTCTTGGGGGGGGGGGGGGGGGGCTATTCACAAAACTAACCTTCAGTGAAATTAAAATTAAAATATACAGATTTAATGCGAGACCTGGACAGCGCCGTGTGTCTTCATTCCTTCAGAGTTGAGATCTCTTTTGAACAAACAGGATATATCCTAAATGAATCAAATGCGTAATGTTACATAAATACAGATGATCTATAAAGAAATATGTATATATACGTATATAGGCAGGTTAACTTCTAACTTAATGCAGAAGCGATTTAAAGCAAACCTACAACGATTTCTAAAAATGCTCTTTTTCAAAAGCAACTTTGGCTAGTAAAAAATTGCAATGAACTTTTTCGGACTAAACGTCGTAAACCTTTGTTCTATGCATAGACACTTTTTGGGCCTCTTTATTCATCTCCTGCCCTGTTCCATCGATATGAAGGGGTCGATATCAAACACTTTGGGAAACGCCCGATGCAAAGTATAATTTGCATTAAAAGTCTAGGGATTTTCATAAGTAATCAGCATCGAAAAGGCGTTCTGGCTAATCACCATCGAAAAGGCGTTCTGGCTAATCACCAGCATTGCTTTTAGGAAATTGCTTACCCTATTCGACAAGTCACGCTGAACTCTGATTTTGATGATTTAGACTCATCCTTTGCTGAACTGTCTTTAGCTTTCGGGGTCTTTGACACATAGACGATTAATCTGTTACATGCTCACACACACACAAAAAAAAAAACCACAACTATTGTTGAGGAGTAAAGAAAACTTTTTAATTTTAAAAGAAAATGCCAATGAGCATAAATAAAAATAAAATAAATACCCCCTCAAGCAGCTGCTTGCCACAGAGGTCTGACAGGAGCTTGTCAGTTTATATGCCACAGTAGAAGGTCTGAGAGGATGGCAGGACCTCAGCAGAAAAACGACACAAACAGCTATGCCTTACCCAATAAAAAAAAATATAAATATCCCCTCAAGCAGCTGCTTGCCACAGAGGTCTGACAGGAGCACCCAACGGATACAAAAAAAAAATGCAGAGAGTTAACTACGAAGGTCACTATGAAGACATCTAGATTTGTCACAAGTCCTGAAACGCTAGTACCCTTAGCTAAAACTTTTGTTGTAAGTGTGAGAAAACAAACCAGTAACTCTTATTGATACTTACAGTATTGTATTGCAAACAGCTCCTCGGAGAGCAACACTTTGACGCGATCTCCTGCTGATTAATTAAAGAGAAAGAACAAGGAATAAGGCTCAATCTGTATTGCTGAGAGAAAACAGGAAGGTACAATAGAATCTTTTCAGTCCTAAGTAATCCGTTTTCAATCAATACGAATTATCTTAAGAATCAGACAAAGTAAAATTAAAATGATGCCAAAGAAAGAAAAAGAAATCGAATAATGTATCCAAGTAGGTAGCGTGCTTGGCTGCCGCAAAACATTATGTGAGTTCCAGCCCCGGATAAGGGATCAGTGGTAGACAACTTATGATCCTTGGGTCAGAAAGTGATCCACCAGCATAATCTGGATTCCCCCACAGTTGATCATAATAATAAAAAAAAGTTAATAAACATTCCTCTCTAAAAACTGGTGCAAAGGAAATAGAATTAGAGAAATGCCTTTGTCTTCCCGGACTGTTAAACGTAGAGTCGATATATGTACAAGGATAATAAAACACACGCAAAGTGGGTTGGGTTGTTTTATCTCTGAGCGGCACTTTTTTGCACACCATGGGCTAAATGGCCAGGTCACATGGACCCCGAAGGCTCAGAGAAGGTTGGGGGAGGGGACCCACTGGAACAGCTGTTGGGAGACAGATGGTAGCCTCCCATCAAGGCCATCCAGCGTGTTCTTTAACGTACACAGGGTATGGCTCTCCCGCACATGGGGCACAGCTTAACGTCCCATCCGACGGACGGCGGACTTTCCAAGCCCATCGGTGTCCCCTACTGACCGTGGGCAGGGCGGATAATTTTGCGGAGATAAATCTCAACGCTGATCCAGTTGGGACTCGAACCTGGGAACTACAGATTACGAGCCTGGCGCGCTACCGACTGAGCCACCCCCGCCCCACACGCAAAGTGACTTGATATCTAGTGATATTAAAAGTATTGCTCTTGATGAAAACACTGATATAAATAATATCGCTCGACTTACAGTAGTTGCTCGTTATGAATCAAATAAATGCTCAATAACTTCATAAGGAGTTGTGTAAAAAAAAGTTTCTGATAGCTGATAGCCTTATAAGCCAATCTTTTTTTAATTATAAAAATCTTATAATTATTTTTTTATATAAAAAAAATAAATACCCCCTCAAGCAGCTGCTTGCCACAGAGGTCTGACAGGAGCCTGTCAGTTTATATGCCATAGTAGAAGGTCTGAGAGGATGGCAAGACCTCAGCCGGAAAACAACACGCACAACCATGCCTTACCCGGGGCTCGAACCCAGGTCCCTTAGATCACTAGCCAAGCGTGCTAACCACTCGGCCATGAGACGGCTAAAAAAAAAAATTTGTCAACTGCATGCGGTGTTCCCAGGTGGTCACCCTCCCAAGTACTGACCGCGCCCACAGCTGCTTAACTTCGGGGATCAGACGAGAACCGGTGCTTATATATTATATATTTTATAATTATACAAATTTGGTGCAGATACTACCAAAAGAACTGACATTTTAAACAAATTAACGGAATTTGCTGATTTTAGTGATGAAAGAAAATTTTTAAAATAAAAGCTATTTTATGTAACAAGGGATAGTGCTCCAGCTACGTCAGGAAGAATTATTGATTTATAAGGTGTCATGATCAGATGACCTTTGCATGCCAAACAGTTCACCATCTGCAGAGTACTCACCAATAACATGCAGGTCGCTTGGAAAAAGGTGAGAAGAAAACTGCAAGCATCATCTGTGCCTAAGGGGTCAGTCCCCCAAGCCTCAGACAGTTAGAGTCTAACATCCTTTTTTAAAAACTGGACCATTTTGTAAAAGGGACCTTGGCCCCTTTATCATCTGGTCCACGAGAAAAAGTTTTTTTGTGTGCGTCAAAAAGTAGGGACCAATACAGTGAAGTGCTAGCGACCCTACATGTTGGCGATAGGCTTTTGGCCCCAGGCCGCCTAATAATGAAGGAGGTGGTTGAAGTTTCGTGCCAAGGAAGTGCTGCGTCGTAGTTTTGTGGCAAGGGGGTGGAGAGGGGAGAGGTTTGGAGTAAAATTCTTCTGGGAGTGAAAATTGTAGCGTGTGTGATCACTGTGTAGCCCAATTTGTACTTCCAGCCCATGTTGGCCGGAAGTTGGTAAAAGGGTGCAAGGTAAATATTCGAAATCGTCCCTAATCTCTTACAATTAAGGATGGCCGAGTGGTTAGCGCGCTTGGCTACTGATCTAAGGGACCTGGGTTCGAGCCCCGGGTAAGGCATGGCTGTTTGTGTCGTTTTTCTGCTGAGGTCCTGCCATCCTCTCAGACCTTCTACTATGGCATATAAACTGACAGGTTCCTGTCAGACCTCTGTGGCAAGCAGCTGCTTGAGGGGGTATATATATATATAAAAAATGGTCGGCAGATCTTAAAATTTCTGATTTAGAATATGCTGATGATTTAGCTCTTTTGGCAAATGATGTTCAGGAGCACCGTATCACGGCTGCTTGGCAGTGGCTAACAGAGGTCACGTGAGCGGAAGTGACCAGAGGGGGAGAAGAAAGGAAGAAGACGGCAGGCGGCAACCTTGAGAGAGAAAAAGGAATCAGAGGGACTCGGCTTGGCTCTCGTATAGAGGAGCGCATTGTCTTTATCGAGGAACGGAGTCAGTAACGGCCGAAGCTCGTAGTTCCTGTAAGCAGAAAGTGTTTTGTCTTTGTATGCTGGATGTAATAGTCTGTGATATTAAATATTTGTTAAGTTTATCCAGTACCAGTGTCGGTAGTCCACTCATTCCAGATTCCGTGGATGCTCGTGACCCTTTGTTCCAGACTTTGTGTCAGCACACTGAATAGCAGGTAGTAGCTAGCAGCCTGGAGAGATGACCTCAACATAAGGCAATCAGAAAACGAGATTAGTCATCCTATTTTATCATTTCATTGTACGATTCACGAGGAGTTTGCGTCCTGAAGCATCTGCCAAACAATTAAATGAAGTTATGAGTGTTGTGGAAAGATCACAAATATAATTGTAGCACATTTAGCTATAACACGCGGGATGTTTAAAATTTTTTGGAAAAAATTAAATCAGAATGTGGTGAATAATTTTATTTTGAAGTTGACTAGCTAAGTAGGGGCGAAATTTAAAATAGATTTATTGCTTGTGTGAATCAGATTCAAATACTTTTAACTGAAATTTGAGAAAATTATCCGCAACTCAATGATCAAACCTGGTTGATGAAACTCCGGTTCTTGACTGATATTACAAATCATTTTAATGATTTTAAATTATGTCTTTGGGAAAATGAGCTTTTTTTAAGAATGTACAAAGAATTGAAATTTTTTAATAGCAAACTTATTTTATCCGAAAACAATTTTAAAAATTTGAAATTTAAGCAATTCCCAACAATGAGAACAAATGTATATGTTACCGCTAAAGTGCAGTTATCAGTTATTCTACAGATTATCTAGGTATTGTGCAGATTAACTAGGGTGATCCGTTAACGTGCGGAAAATTGTTTCATTTCTCAAATTACCTAGGTAAGCTGCAAATTACCTGGATAATCTGCACATTATATACTAGGCACTCGTTAAAGTGAAAATAAGATCTTTGCTGGAACAACAGGAACGTTTCTGTACGCTTAAATTAACATAATGTTATTTATCTAGTGTCCGAGAGTAGAGTTGAAACCAGGGTCATCCCTCTGTCAACATGAATCAGTCGTCCGAATTATAAAAAACGCCCCCAAATTGAGCAGGCCAAGTGAGAACGAATCATTTTAATGATTCGTTATCAAGAATGAATCACTTTACCGATTCGTTCTCACTTGGCCTCCGCTTATCCGGGGCGTTTTTTATAATGCGGACGAGTGAATCACGTGAACGAAGATTCATGTTCAAAAGATTCACCACTACGAGAGAAACAAACTTTTGAACTTTAACGATACGGAAGCCGTTAATGTGCACATTACCTAGGTAAAATGCGGAAAACTCTTGATTCCGCACGTTAACGGAGCAAATCAGTTAATCTGCAGATTAGCTAGGCAATGTGCACATTAACAGCTTTCGAGCTTTAGCGGTAACATATATATATAACAAAGGGAAACTAATTGACGATTTGGGCTTAGATTTTTTTAATCAATTATATCGGTAACATAAAAACAGAATTCGAAGGGGCGGGTGTGGCTCAGTCGGTAGCGCGCCAGGCTCGTAATATGTAGTTCCTAGGTTCGAGTCCCAGCTGGGTCAGCGTTGAGATTTAGCTCCGCAAAATACCCTGCCCACGGTCAGTAGGGGACACCGATGGGCTCGGAAAGGCCGCCGTCCGTCCGATTGGACGATAAGCCGTAGCTCCGTGTGCGGGAGAGCCATACCCTGTGTACGTTAAATAACACGCTGGAAGACCTTGACGGGAGGCTACCATCTGTCTCCCAACAGCTGTTCCAGTGAGTACCCTCCTCCAACCTTTTCTGAGCCTTCGGGGTCCATGTGGCCTGGCCATTTAGCCCATGGTGTGCAAAAAAAGTGCCGCTCAGAGGTAAAACAACTCAACAGAATTCAAAAATAGATTCTTTGGGATCTATTTTCGAATTTTGTTTTAACGTACATAAAACGTACGGTCCACACGGTCCAATGTTTTTAATTATAATTAATACCCATGAAATCAGAGGTTTATACATACATTTCAATGATTTTTTTAGGAATTGATAATCTGGAAATGGAATTAATTGAATTCAAAAGTTTGACCGTGTGGACAACTAAGTTCAAGAATTCAGCCATGAAATTAAAAAAAAATTACTTAAAATCAGCTGCACATAATATCAGAATGTTGTGATCACTTCCATCAAAGTTTTGCAGTTTGACAAAAAATTTCATTCGAGATTTTGTCAGTATTTGGTTCCTCCGATATGTGTGAAATTTGTTTTCCCAAAATGAAATATATTTTAAATCTATTACGAAACAGGCTGACAAGAAAGAATTCACACTCGTGTATTCGGCAAAAAAATAACAAAATATCAGCCAAATTTATCATCCCTTTCAGAGAGTTCAGCATTAATTCTAACAATATAGTGTTACGGCAGATGAACGTGATACAGTGAATTTATGATAAACGTGTCGTGAACACTCGCGTATGCTTCTGCGTGAAAATTGTGAAACCAACGAATTGGAACACAGAACCTATCTGAAAAATAAGAAAGAATCGTGATGTTGGAGTTGTGGATATCCGAAAGGATGCATAATTAGTTTCAGTATGTACAGTCGCTCAAAAAAGTATCCGAACGCTATGGTTGATTACAGAATTCAGAAAAAATATCTGGCAACGATTTTTTTAGAAATTAATGATCTGGCAACCTTCGTGTACTGTACACGAAGGTTGCCAGATCACTAATTTCTAAAAAAATCGTTGCCAGTTGTTTTTACTGAATTTTGTATACAACCATAGCGTTCGGATACTTTTTTGAGCGACTGTACTTGATGGGTGTATAAAGTGAAGAGGTATTTTATATGGTGAGTGCGCAGGAGGTTGATTGATTTATTGGTGTGGATCGTGTTGGTAAGCTGGTAAAGGAAAAGAAGAATTTGTCGTCTTGTGAGTGGTGATCAACGTCTGAAATAAATTGATTTTGAGAAATCAGCACACTTAGCCGCAGTTTTGGAGTAATTGAGGACTAAAACCTAAGAAAGAAGTCATATAGTGTATTGTTATTCAGTTTGCTTAAGAATTGGCAAG
Source organism: Ryuthela nishihirai (assembly GCA_038380435.1). NCBI lineage: Eukaryota > Metazoa > Arthropoda > Arachnida > Araneae > Heptathelidae > Ryuthela > Ryuthela nishihirai. The sequence goes on from JAWZYU010000014.1 coordinate 38,021,983, forward strand.
GGTATTCTCGTTAGATTGAATATTTATTTACCAACATGATTTTATTGTTCATTGAATGATATTAGCCTTGTTTTGTAATTTGGGTGTGAATAGAATTAAGATAACGGATTCTTCTGAAAGTTTATCTCTGTATTGTTACAGTTTCGTGCCGGTTGACTTTTTATAAATAATTTCATCCATGTTTTTGCAATAAATTGCATAGTTTTGCCATTTTCATTGACATATTTTTATTTGAGCTCACGCTCAGTGCTCATCCATTTAAATTTGCAACAATATTATTGAAAATTTTTGTATTTAAATGAATTAAAAATGTATTATTAATTTATTATTATTATTACATCATATAATTTTTGATTAACTAATAAATAATGTATTTGGAAAAATTAAATCAGAATATGGTGATTTATTTATTAAAATATACTAATTATCAATAAATTAATTATTATTATTAAACTAAAATTACATCATTAATTGAAAAAATGTCCTCTCAATCAACTGCTTGCCCCAGAAGTTTATTCTAAGGAGACAGGAACCTGTCAGTTTATATGATATAGTAGAAGGTCTGTAAGGAAGTAGAAACCTCAGCAGAAAAATTACACAAATATCCACTTTTTATCCGAGGCTCGAAGACCCTGATTTGACGCACCGTAAAAAATGGCTGCCGACCACTGGCACAGATGTTTAATTTTCTCTTGTGTGTCTTTCTGCTGAGGTCGTGTCCTTTTTCGTAGATTATGCAGTGTTATACAAAAGTCTATTGTGAGGGGGGAGGGATTCGCTCAGTCGGTAGCGCACCGGGATTGTAATCTGCAGTTCGTTTATCTCGCTAACCCTTCACCCTGTCTTCGGTCAGTATGGGACAAGAGAGCCATGCTCTGTGCATACTAACGAACAGCTGGTTGGTTGGGTTGTTTTACCTCTGAGCGGCACTTTTTTGCACACCATGGGCTAAATGTCCAGGATGGACCCCGATGGCTCAGAGAAGGTTGGGGGAGGGGACCCACTGGAACAGCTGTTGGGAGACAGATGGTAGCCTCCCGTCAAGGCCATCCAGCGTGTTCTTTAACGTGCACAGGGTATGGCTCTCCCGCACACGGAGCCACGGCTTAACGTCCCATCTGACGGACGGCGGCCTTTCCAAGCCCATCAGTGTCCCCTACTGACCGTGGGTAGGGCGGGGAATTTTGCGGAGATAAATTTCAACGCTGACCCAGCTGGGACTCGAACCTGGGAACTACAGATTACGAGCCTGGCGCGCTACCGACTGAGCCACCCCCGCCCCACGCTGGTTGGCCTTGACAAGTGTATCATCTTCTAACACTGTCCAGTGGATTTCCTTTAAAAACTTGCCCTGCCCATGGTCAGTAGGGGATACCGAGGGGCTTAGAAAGGTCACTATCATTCGGATGGGACGTTAATCCGTGGCCCCGTAATCGGGAGATCCATACCCTGTGCATGTTAAAGAACACGCTGGATGGCTTGACAGGAGGTTAACATCTGTTTCCCAACAGCTGTTCCAGTGTGTTTCCTCCCCGCAATCTTATCTCAGCTTTTGGGTTCCTTGTGACCTGGCCATTTAACCCATTGTGTGCGAAAAAGTGCCGCTCAAAGGTAAAACAACCTAATCTTCCCAAACTTCTTTGAGCTCTTGGGGTTCTTATGACCTGGCAATTTAGCCCATTGTGTGCAAAAAGAGTGTTCCTCAGAGGTAAAAACACCCAACAATAAGGCCCCCTGCAATCTTGTCGAGTAGGTAATCTATCTTCCTTCGAAGCGATTACGAACTCAATGATCGATTACCCATATCGATATGCTTTAGGTTTATTTTCTACTTTTTAGACCCTATAAAATGATAGGTATTTTTTAAAAAATTTAGTTTATAATTTTTTTTTGTTGTCACTAAAAATACCGACCTTCAAAATATTTGATACACGACTCATAAACATGAAGCACATTTACCACCATTTTGGATTCAGGTTTGAAGCAGCCCATGACATTGGAGACGCCACAAGCTTTATTTTGAGTTACGACTCGTAGTCGACCTCCGCGGACCCCCCCCCCCTCCCCCAACACACACACATTTTATCAGGGGGGAAAAGTGGGGGAAAATTCGAAATAGTTTACGACTGTCATTATACGAACTTTCATTTACTTAACTCGTAACTGAAGGCCCTTGCGTTCGTAAGATATAATAGAACGTTCATATTTCCCTTTTTGAGGGGGGAAGAAAGCACTGGGATCTTTTTTTTTATAGCCACGGCACTGCCCGCGTCACAAACTTTCATTCGACACATAGCTCATTACTTTTCGCACTCGCATTCAGGAGATATAGGGGAGCAGTCATTTTCATCCCCCCCCTCCTTTTTTTTTAAGGAGCAGAAAGCACGAGTGGTCAATTTTTCGTTAGCTTACGACATTCCCCGCGTCAGAAGTTTTCATTCGACGTATAGCTTTTGGGTTGGGTTGTTTTACCTCTGAGCGGCACTTTTTTGCACACCATGGGCTAAATGGCCAGGTCCCAAGGACCCCGAAGGCTCAGAGAAGGTTGTTGAAGGGGACCCACTGGAACAGCTGTTGGGAGACAGATGGTAGCCTCCCGTCAAGGCCATCCAGCGTGTTCTTTAACGTGCACAGGGTATGGCTCTCCCGCACACGGGGCCACGGCTTAACGTCCCATCCGACGGACGGCGGCCTTTCCAAGCCCATCGGTGTCCCCTACTGACCGTGGGCAGGGCGGGGAATTTATAGTAGAATGTTCATATTTCCCTTTTTGAGAGGGGAAGAAAGCACTGGGGTCTTTTTTTTATAGCCACGGCCCTCCCCGCGTCACAAACTTTCATTCGACACATAGCTCATTACTTTTCGCACTCGCATTCAGGAGATATAGGGGAGTAGTCATTTTCACCCCCCCCCCCTCCTTTTTTTTTTTAAGGAGAAGAAAGCACGAATGGTCAATTTTTCGTTAGCTTACGACATTCCCCGCGTCAGAAGTTTTCATTCGACGTATAGCTCGTTACTTTCGGCCTTCGCGTTCTGGAGATTAAGCTTAAGAACTGTTTTCACATTTCTCCTTTTTTAGGGGGGAAGAAAGCACGGATATCAATTTTTTTTATAGCCTATGACACTCCTCGCGTCACAAACTTTCATTTGGTACATAAATCATTAATTTTCTCCATCCCGTTCGAAAGATATGGTGAAACAATGTTTTGTCAAATCCTCAAACCAACAAACCGACTCCAAACTCAATAGGAAGATAGGTAAAAATTAGCACTAAATGTATTACTAAAACGCAAAAATCTCTTAAAATGGATACGTTTCCAAAGTGTAAGGAATGCCTCCATATTTTGAAAATGTAACGCCAAATTCGAATTTACGTAACTTAGAAAAAGATATTAAAGGTCCAGTCATCTGTCTAAATATCGAATCCCAACAATATTTATTCAAAAGTTAAAGAGTTATTTCAACTGGAAAGATTTAACTTAAGCTGTGACTATTACTATCCTTTTAACACCAAATTTAGAACTTAATAACCATTGCTTAAACTTCTAAAATTTCATAGTAAGGGGTGTGATAATGTAATAAATTATAATTTTTTGATATACATTTTTATGACAGTTAACTAAATGCTGAATGGATATGATGAATTGGCCTGTAGTGCAATTACTATAGTGGGCAGATTACACTATAAAGTTTAAAATACTGCTTTTAAGTTTAAATAGACACGTTTGAAGGACTAAATTGCACCGTGTCATTGTTGCACCTCTATAGCGCCAATCTGCTTTAAAATTATGTATATATGTATGGTTGAAAATCAAGATTTAGATGCAAATTATTCTTTAAAATTTATATTTTGCTTCACATTTTTCGTTAAAAAAGTTCTATTTGAGAAGCTATTGATTTTCAAATTTGATTTTTAATTAATATCGCACAATATAATTTTGGCAAAACAATGCAATGAGTTGAATTGTCTATTATTCAATATAGCCGTGTTTCTTTTTTCCCCCCATCTCGTGGCAGAGTGATTAGCGTGCTTGGCTGCTGATCAAAGTGACCCGGGTTCGAGCCCCGGGTTGGATTGGGTTGTTTTACCTCTGAGCGGCACTTTTTTGCACACAATGGGCTAAATGGCCAGGTCACATGGACCTCGAAGGCTCAGAGAAGGTTGGGGGAGGGGACCCACTGAAACAGCTGTTGGGAGACAGATGGTAGCCTCCCGTCAAGGCCATCCAGCGTGTTCTTTAACGTGCACAGGGTATGGCTCTCCTGTACACGGGGCCACGGCTTAACGTCCCATCCGACGGACGGCGGCCTTTCCAAGCCCATCGGTGTCCCCTACTGACCGTGGGCAGGACGGGGAATTTTGCGGAGATAAATCTCAACACTGACCCAGCTGGAACTCGAACCTGGAAACTACAGATTACGAGCCTGGCGCGCTACCGACTGAGCCACCCCCGCCCCTCGAGCCCCGGGTAAGGCATGGATGTTTGCATTGCCTTTTTGCTGAGGTCTTGCCTTTCTAACAGATCTCTATGTTATATAAACTAACAAGCTCCTGTCAGACCTCTGTGGCAAGTAGCTTCTTGAGGAAGTATTTATTATTGATTCATATTTCGAAACATATGTTAGTAATTAGAGTAATAATGCTTGAGAAGGAGAGAATGTCACTGATTTAGACACACCTACGTATGAATCATGGAATTACCTTTATGAAATGGGAGATTACACCTATATTTACATTGCATTGTTCATTTATTATTGTTGGCTTACAACTTGCACAGTATGGTTCACCTTAGTAATTGGCAAAAATGAAAGGCACATAAAGCAAACTTGTTTGTTTCATTCTTCTAGGGGCCATTCAAATTGACAATGCAAACAGGCAGATTACAATAAGCGATCTCTTTAAATATCAGCATAAAGAATTGAAAATTTCAATAGAAATAAAGAGTAAAGGTTTCAATGCCCTGAATTCATGACACTGACTGAAAGGTAATATTTTCAGCTATTGAGTAGTTGTAAAAACTGAGATTAACAGAATTAACTTCTATTATTACAAATTATATTTTTCAAATCGTTTAAATTGATCTTAAAAGAAATGAGATTTTCGAAACATTTTAACAATAAATCAGTTTCAGTTATTTAAAATTAATTTAATAGCTTCAATTTCTATTTATCATTTATATCAGAATCCGATACTCTTTTAGTATCTTATAAAGAGATAAAACTTTGAGGTTATTAGCGAGCTTAACTGTTACAATACCTTCTTTATTTATTAGTAAGTTTTTGATTTTGTTTGTGTGCCATCGGAAGAAAATATTCGGGCAGAATTTTGTAAAAGATTTACCTTTCACTTTTATGAAATTAACTTAAACATTCAACAACTAAACACAGACATCTACGCAAGTTATTTAAAAAAATATAAAAAAATTTTCTCACAAGCTTATTTTTTAACTTTTGCTCCTATTAAAGACGGTGTACTAACAATCAATATGCTGCTTCCCTAAGGGTGACTACAACTGAATTAATTTTAATTTACCTACAATTTACCCATTAAGCAAACATTTGCCTCAGAAAAGTGGCAGGAGCTTCTCAGTATAGTACGCCATAGAAGAAACAACATCCATGCCTTTTCCAAGTTTATCTCCGCAAAATTCCCCGCCCTGCCCACGGTCAGTAGGGGACACCGATGGGCTCGGAAAGGCCGCCGTCCGTCGGATGGGACGTTAAGCCGTGGCCCCGTGTGCGGGAGAGCCATACCCTGTGCACGTTAAAGAACACGCTGGATGGCCTTGACGGGAGGCTACCATCTGTCTCCCAACAGCTGTTCCAGTAGGTCCCCTCCCACAACCTTCTCTGAGCCTTCGGGGTCCATGTGACCTGGCCATTTAGCCCATGGTGTGCAAAAAAAGTGCCGCTCAGAGGTAAAACAACCCAACCCAAGCCTTTTCCAAGGCTTGAACTCAGGCCTCTTTGATCCCCATTCAAGCGAGCAAACTACTCATCCTCTGGGAAGGTTGATTTTATCTCTTAAGCATCCGCTTCTCACAAAATAAAAAGTATCAGGATTTTGCGCCATAAGAGAGATGTGAAGAAGGCGAAGTGTCAGCAGAACATACATGCAAATAATAAAAATAAAATGAAATAAATACCCCCTCAAGCAGCTGCTTGCCACAAAGGTCTGACAGGAGTCTGTCAGTTTATATGCCATAGTAGAAGGTCTGAGAGGATGGCAGGACCTCAGCAGAAAAACGACACACACAGCCATGCCTTACCCGGGGCTCGAACCCAGGTCCCTTAAGTCAGTAGCCAAGCGCGCTAACCACTCGGCCATGGGACGGCTTGAAAATAAAAGTAATAATGAAATCCATGCTTTATCGGGGCTCGAACGCAGGTCCCTTCTATTCAGTCAAGACTGCTCATCACTTTGGCACCAGGACGGTTTGACGGATATTTAAAATCTCGTTTTTCATTGAACACATGGCGCAGAGAAGAGGATCAAAAACTTCAAGTTTGCATGGTTAGGATTCAGAGCTGTTTAATTAGTTTATGAGTCTCATTACTCTATTAATTCACCCTTTTCTGCTCCTTTCCTGAAGATTATCTCCCAGAGCTGAACATTTTTGGAAAACCAGAACTCGACAAAAGACTAAATCCGAACACATTTTAAGTTGATACTGCAGATATTTCTGTCATGGGATCAGTGATGAACTAGGGTGTGTCAGCTGGAGAAATGTTCCGGGCGCCGGATCCTAGGACGGAAACCCGTCAGCTATCCACTTAATCAGGTCCTTAACCTCTTAGTTCCTTTATAATATTGAAATTTAATAAACAACTCTAAACACTAAAAAATAGTGTTTCTCTGATTAATTGATTCTCTTCGTTAATTTTTTAATATTTTCTTCGATACTAGAAATATATTAGGTATGATTACACATTAAAACATTTCGAAACATGTAGTTATTTTCGTTATTTGTTGATTCAATCGAAATTCTTCTTAGTTATTTTTCAGCTACTTATTGCCCACAATGGTTTAATCAATTATTCATATTTAGCTCTAAAAGTGACATTATTTCATGGTTTAATATTCATTTGAATGAAGGAAACTTATCTATTTTGTTGTTATTGCATGCTTCGTTTATCGAAAGTCGCCAAGATTCTTGAAAACATAACTTGTACTAATGAATCTTTTATTTTTGCATTTCACACCTTCAATTGAAATAAACAATATTTTCAACTTTACCTACTAGCTCAGGTTTTCAAAATGTATGACAGCTCCAGAGTGGTATGTAAATTAAATTCGTCGCTCAATAATCCTCAGTCAGCTTAAGAGTAAGGTTTTGGGCTGTTGGGAATATTTGCCCTTTTGGGTACGTTGTTCTTGGCCTTTGGTCAGGCAGGTGTTCTTCACCAACGACTACTTCCCCTATCCTGAAGAGAAAGAGTGACAAAAGATGAAAATGAATGGGAGATAATGAATACAAAGTAGAGCAAAAGTGAAGAAAGAGAGATGGAAGATCGGAAAATGAAAAGAAAAAGAGGAAAAAAAATTAAAAGAAAGGGTGTTAAAAGATGAAGTAAAAGAGGAGCAGAAGTGAAGAGAAAGAATGATATAAGGGGAAAAGAAAAACAAGTAAAAACCTGGAAAGAGGTCAAAATATGAAAGTTAAAAATTGAAGATAAAAAGGATCAGAAGATGAAAGGAAAAAAGAGGTTAAAGATGAAAGTTAAGAACTAAAAAAAAAGGGATCAGAAGGTGAAAAGAAAAAAAGTTGAAAACAAAGAGAAAGTAGTCAAAAATAAAAAGAAAGAAAAGCAAAAGTAAAATGAAAGAGAATCAAACGATGAAAAGAAAAAGAGATAAAATGAAGAAAAAAAAAGGAGGGGTGGGGGTCAAAAGATGAAGACAGAAAGAGTGAAGATGAAGAGGAGCAGAAGATGAAGAGAAAAGCGAAAAAATGAAGGGAGAAAAAGGGAGGGTCAAAAGATGGAAACAAAGAAGAGCAGAAGCAAAAAAAATGAGGATCAAAAGATGAAGATAAAAACCGATAAATGGGTAAAATCAGCTACTAGGAATAAAAATGCAACTTTCAAATCGAATATAATTATTTAATTATATGAAATTAATCTGACGTTGTAGTAGGAATGAAACAGGTGGTGGGACTGTAGATTACTGGCGATTGGTGAAAGAAAAGAAGAAAACACAGACAAACAACAACAAATCCCAAATAATATCAAACAATTTCAGCAATTTTCGGAAATAATAATGAAAATATTTTGAGGCTAACATTAATCAGACTTTGCTTTTCATCTTTCAATGGTATTTCGGAAAAAGAGGTCAAAAGATGAAAATTAAGAAGAACAGAAACGAAGAGAAAGAGGATCAGAAGATGAAAAGGAAAAAGAGATAAAAATGAAGAAAAAAAAGGAAAATCAAAAGATGAAAATTAAGAAGAGTTGAAGCGAAGAGAAAGAGGATCAGAAGATGAAGAGAAAAAGAGATAAAAAGGGGAAAAAAAAAGGAAGCGTCAACGTGGGGTGTTGAAATCATTCATTCTTTATCTTACCATGAAACGATCGGGCACTCCTAAACATGAAATTTATTCTTGCATTTTTATTTAATGTTAATTTATTTTTCTGGGTTTGGCTAGGATTTCAAAATCATAATAAAACTTGCTTTCACTTAATTTTCAGAAATTTTAATTGTATCCGAAACGACTAAATGTGAAAAGAGCAAAGTTCATATTTGAGTCGATAAGAAAAGCATCGTCTAAACTTTGTGTTATTTTTGTGTGTACAGAATAATTTTTTTCTATCCACAGCCCTTCAGTGGTTTACAAAGCATTTAACCGCTATGACGCTGTATAAGTATTCTGTTCAGATGGGTTTAGAAGAAAATTGTCTTGAGCCGGGTGGGATCCGAACCCACGACTTCCTGATAATATATCAGGTGCTCTTCCCGTTGGCTACCGGCTGCTGATCAGTCTTTTAGCCTTTCACAATTTCCACGTTCGTGTTAGTTACTCATTTATTTCTGTTAAAAAAGAAAAAAGTCTGATTAAAGTTAGCTACGAAATATTTTGGTCATTGTTTCACAAATCAGAAAAATTGTTTTAAATCATTTAGTTTTTCTTCTTCTTAGTTTTCTTCTTTTTTTTTTCAAATCTGCTGTAATCTGCTCTCCCTACCAACAGTATAAGTTAAAATAATATGAGCGGTAAACAGATTGATCATAATGATTCATATCTATTAAAATCACTTTACATTCTGTTTGAGTCAGATTACAACAAAGGGAACTTTTTTTTTTTGCATTAATTTTCCAGAGTTCTAAAAAATTTGTGGTAAATGTTGTGTTTAAAAAATTCCTCTAGCAGCTGCTTGCCACGGATGTGTGACAGGAGTTTGTCAATTATATGCCACAGAGAACGTCTGTGATGAAGGCGAGATCTCAGCAGAAAGATAACACAAACATCCATGTTTTACCCGGGTCTCAAATCCAGCTCCCTTAGATCAATAGCCAAACACGCTAACCACTCGGCACGGGATTGCTCAGAATAAAAAATAATGGCAGAAAAAAAAAGAAAACTGAGATTTACGTTTTAATTTTTTTTCCAATCGATTGTAAATAGTGGTTTAGTAATCCACTACTTGGCTACTGATCTACGGGACCTGGGTTCGAGCCCCAGGTAAGGCATGGATGTTCGTGTTGTTTTTCTGCTGAGGTCCTGCCATCATCTCAGACCTTCTACTCTGGCATATAAACTGACAGGCTCCTGTCAGACCTCTGTGGCAAGCAGCTGCTTGAGGGGGTATTTATTTATTTTTTATTTATTTACAATCATACGCAGAATTTACTTATACGAAGAACAACACGGAAAATGTAACTCGGCGAATACAAGGAGTTTAAAAATAAGGAATTAAAATCAGAATTAGAAATACTCACCGTTTCGTTGCACAAACCCTTACAGTTAAAAGAACAAATTTAAGCAAAACGGCATGAAAAAAAATAAGATGAGCCGAAAAGGAATTCAGGCAGATGATGCAGCAACCAAAATCGTTGCAACTCAACGCCGAATCATGTGGTTGCAACTCAACGCCGAATCACAAAAGGAAAACGGATCTGGAACAACCAGTAATTGTCTTCTAACCACAGGGCAGCACCACACACACAAGCACACACTCAAACACAATGAAGGAGGTTGAGAGAGAATAGAGGGGGGGGGGATTGTCTGGCGGAGAGGATCGCTTTGCGTCTATACGGCGAGCGCTCGGTGGGGTGGCCCCATCACATAATAATCAAAACAGTTAAGCCTAACGGTGTATCACTTTACTATAAAGCTTGGAACATCACAGTTTTCAGAGAGCGAAAGAGAATAGAAACCTCAAATCAAGGGAAGGTAAAAGAAACTCCAAAAAAATAGACTGCAGGGGTGAAAAAAAAACGAGTCATAATAGAAACACATTGTTCTCTATTGTCATAATCAATTGCTCTCAGCGAGCGAGCGAGAGCCTTTTTCGAGTCGCTCGTCGAGGCGGAGCGACCGCCGCTAATTGCGCCGTGAAGCCGAGGGGGGGCGCTGCTATCGGACGGCAAACAGCTCATTGGCCAATTAGGTCGTCGGCCGACCCACCTGAGAGCTGTAGGAGCAGGGAGAAGCGACTTGATTATAAACTGCAACTCGTTTGTTTTAGATCACGTTGCCTGACAGGTAAACGTCAAGGGGGAGGGCGTTGAGATCGGTGGGAGCGAGAGAAGAGTCTTCTCTGAAAGACGTCCCCCCACATGAGAGCGGAAGGTAGCGGCGAGTGGGGGACAGAAAAAAGAGCAAGAGCTAAACGAGCCCCTGACGTTGTTGTAACGGGAGCTCAGTTGTCAAGTCCGATTCTAAGCCGACCAGTTGAAGCATTGAGCTGTACACGCTTTCGTCTAGCGGTGTGAAAAGTAATATGCTGTTTTGTAATCTTTTCCTAGAAGATGAGGACCGGTTAAAGATGCTTCGAGGAGACTAAACTTCGAGTTCGTTAATCCGGATCGTTGTGGTTTATATTCGTTAAATTGGTGAATTTATTTCGGATTTTTTTTTTGTTTGATATTGTGTACAATTCGACGAAATGCTGACATACTTAAAAGGAACTCTTCTGGTGTTGTGTGAAATGCTGACAAAAAGCTGTATTACTTTCTTCGATCATATTCTTGTGATAGAAACATGCTGTCGAGTTTTACCCAATTCTCCAACTGCTCTTTCTTGGAGAGGATAACTCTTTGAGGTTTGTAAGAAGTACCACTATTGGTGTCGTTAGCTTTGTTAGGCCTAATTGTACGGGTACTTACCCCTCGATGGAAGACGCCGACAGCGCAGAGACGATCAACAGCAGCCGCGCAGGTTCGGCTAACAGCGGACGAGGTTCAACGTCACCTTTGTCAGGAGTCAATGTCTCTACTAGCCACCACCACTATCACAGTAATAACAATGTTAACAATAATAACAATAACAACGCGAACAATAACCCTTCGCCGACGCCGCTGCACTCACCGCACGGGACAAAACCGCGGCTCTCGTTTAGCATCTCCCGGTTGCTAGGTGACGAGAAGAAGAGGAGTGTATCGTCGCCGCTGTCCGACGGTCTTTACGAGGATGGTGGTGAGGACCAATTTCATCACCATCAGCAACAAATGGCTGCCGTGGATGCCATGGCAGCGGTAGCCACGTCGTGTGCAGCAGCAGCGGCTGCCGCTTCAGGACTGCCTCCGTCGCTGCTAGCCGAGATGAAGGCGTCCGTGCCCGGCATGATGACGGCCTTCGATACACTGCACCGCGCACCCAACGGTTCCGTGATCCGGGTTCCAGCCCACCGGCCTGCACCCCTGCCCTATGCGGCTGCAGCGGCTTTTCCATGGATGGGACCCGCAGGCCCTACCCTTGTTAAAGACAGACTACATGGTGAGTACCTTTTTTACAATTTATTCTCTTTTAGCTTTTAAAATAGAATGCAGATAATTAATTATATTAACGCCCTTGACATTATTAGTATTAGTTGTTTAGGAAAAAAAGAATCGAGATATTATTGAGATCTCTTAATAGGATTTTATTGTGGTAAAAAGAATAAATGTTAGTGTATGTTGCTAAATTTAACGATGGGTTCGTAGATTGCCATTAACTGTAATTTTGAATAGCGACACACTTAATATGGTGCAGCTTTCGCGAAGGAACCTGGTGGTGTGTGGAGAATAAATTGTGGAAAATTTAACATTCGTATTGTGGCAACATAGTCAAATCTGAAGTATGTGTATTCTGCGAGGTGCGTGGGGAGTGGGGCAGGATAATCAAAAGCTAATGTCACCTGTTACGTTGTTTTATCTCTGAACGGTACCTTTTTGTACACAATGGGCTAAATGGCCAATTTACAAGGAGCTCAGAGATGGTTGGAGGAAGAAGAACCGCTGAGCAGCTGTTAGGAGACGGATGCCTCCTCTCAAGGTCATCCAGAGTGTCTAATGAACACGTGGTATGGCGCTTCTCCGCACACGGCTTAACATCTCATCCGACGGAAGACCGTCTTTCCATCCCTTTTCTCATCGAGAGCAGAAAGGGTAAATCTCAATGCAGGCAGAATTGGGGCTCCAACCTGTGAACTGCAGATTAAGATGTTGGTGTGGTACCGACTGAGCTAATTCCTGCCCAACTGTCATAGGTCTTCTTTTTAATGAATTTTGACTCTCAGATTGCCGTGGAAAGTAGATTCCCTGGCGATAAAGAGAGAAAATTGCAATGTACTCTTCTTTATTTTCTGGGAATCTGTAATTGAAATAAATATCTATTTAATGAATATATATCTATTTTCTTGTCTTTTCCTGTTTATAGCCATTTATTTACATAATTTGTTTAAACCCGGGTGGCTTACATCTACTCGTCCATTAGAAAACGGATTTTAATAAATTTCGGATTATATGCCATTTTCGGAATTTTTCTCCCTTTTTGTTTCATTTTTGTTCGAAATATAAAGATTATAATAAAATAATAAAGATATAATAATATAATAAAAGAATTCATATGTTGCTTATTACCCGACTTAATATAATGTTATAGAAATTATTTAAATTATAAAAAAAATTTAAAAGTAATGTTGTTTTCCAACTAAAAGCTTCCTGAAAATTGAATAAAATATCCTGCTCCAAATCTGTAGGGGCGGGGGTGGCTCAGTCGGTAGCGTGCCAGGCTCGTAATCTGTAGTTCCCAGGTTCGAGTCCCAGCTGGGTCAGCGTTGAGATTTATCTCCGCAAAATTCCCGCCCTGCCCACGGTCAGTAGGGGACACCGATGGGCTTGGAAAGGCCGCCGTCCGTCGGATGGGACGTTAAGCCGTGGCCCCGTGTGCGGGAGAGCCATACCCTGTGCACGTTAAAGAACACGCTGGATGGCCTTGACGGGAGGCTACCATCTGTCTCCCAACAGCTGTTCCAGTGGGTCCCCTCCCCCAACCTTCTCTGAGCCTTCGGGGTCCATGTGACCTGGCCATTTAGCCCATGGTGTGCAAAAAAGTGCCGCTCAGAGGTAAAACAACCCAACCCAAATCTGTAGTCATATTGTGCTTAGTGAAATGGTAAAACTTGAGATAATTATGTAGCCATTATTACTTTTATTGAGAAATTGGTGGAACTCGAAAGATCGTATAGATAGGAACAGATTTTCACACTTTTTATGTTCATTGCAAAGATTGTCCCAAAGAACCTTTTTTAGCACAATTTGTCGGCTTTGGGCTGTCTTTAACTTGAAGTGAATGCTTATTTTTTAAGCTTCGAATCAAAAAATAAATTGCTGAATGTTTCTTCTGAGAAGTTGAATATTGCTTTTTTTTTTAAAAAAAAAATTATATTTCCCAATTAATTTCGTTTAATTTCTTTGGTTTAGAATATTAATTTTTTTTGTAAACTTGTTTGGACTTTAGAATTGCTGTTAAAAAATTAGACTAGTGATTTTCAAGTTTAGAGACCCAGGTTTCTCGAAAAGGCTAGGTTTACCGAAATATCTGTATTCAGTTTACTTTCTGAGACCTCGTAGACGTATTACAGATTTCTTCTTCCGAAGCAAAAATATAGTCCATATTCTTTATTTTCATTATGATTACTTAGTTCTGATTAAATCCTGTTTCAAAGCACAAAGAAAAGTACTATTAACACTGATAAAAAAATGACAAATTTTTGTAGTTGTATTTCTACTAGACGTTCTTTATAGAATTTTTAACGCTGATTCCAAACATGACCTTTTTTTTAATAGTATATATACAGTTTTTGAGAAGCAACAAAAATTACATTTACTAAATCGTGCAATATAATAATAAGTGTATATTTTTGATTCCTTTGACCAAATAGTTAGCTTACATGGTTACTGATCAAAAATACCCGGGTTCGAGCCCTGGATAAGGTGTGGATATTTTGTTTCTCGTGTTGTCTTTCTGCTGAGATATAGTCCTCATGGAGCTCCTATATGGCATAATATGATGGCAGGCTCTTGTCGGACTTCTGTGGCAAGTAGCTGCTTGAGGGGTATAAAGAAATGTTTAGGGGATGATTTACACTTATATCTAGAATCAGAAGCTTATTAGATGAGCATCCAACAATAATGGGGTATCATGATTGAACCCACTTAACCTTTACTCTCTGTTCCATCATTGCTATATCCTGACAAACTTTCACCAAGTTCGTAGCTCACTTGACCAAGATTAGACAGTAAAAACCTTAAATGTGAGTTAAAAAAAGATCTTGAGAAACAAGTGTAATCCTAAATCTTCATATCCCTGTAGTATTGTTGACACCAATTAATTATAGTTCGGAACTTTGGTGTTTCCCAGTTCATTTTTTCCAATCCCTGTAAATGATACAGAAAATACAAAGGTAGTTTCGGAAACAGGATGAAAAACACTGTGAGAATCATCTAATTTTTTTCAAGGAAAAAAAAAACATTTTTTTTCAATGTAATCAGTTTCATAACCGAATATAGAAGAAATGTAATTTTTACCTTTATTTAAAAAAATTTACACCGCCTTTCCATGAAGTGTTCAAAACGATTAAATATTCTGTTGGAATTCCAATATTTTCTTTTTGAAAATACATGAAAATATCTTTTTTATAAAATACATTTTTTATTCTTGCTATAGATGCAGCATATCTCAATATTTATTGAATTTTTAGCATCTTTTCATAAACAAAATAAAATATATCGTTTTTAAAACTTTTTCAAATTGTCTTAACAGAATGTAACTTTTTGAGAAAAGAGATGCTTAACTCGTGGAGGAGTTTCTCATCTTCATTCCAATTAATTCAGTCTATCTTTCAAGATTCATATCTTCCTTTCATCTTTAAAAATTTACATAATTGTTAACTTTGAAGGTGTCAGCCAGCATAAAAGAATCAATTTTCGGTGCAAAATTGAAAGCATCAAACTGAATTAATCATATTCAGAACTGAGAATGAGTAAGCGATTTATAGGAGACTCTTTTTCGTATTCAACATATTTTGTGATGGAACATATTCTCTCTAAAAAGTTTTGTCAAGTGTTTCAACTACTGAAAATTAATCACCCTTCATTTCAGTCCTTTCATTCTATTACTCTTCTTATCATTTCGACTCAATTTAAATTTAGGGACTTTTTAAGACTTTTTATACAATTAAATATAACATATAGATGAAAACTTCTGTTAATTATTGATCAAATATTGATATCATTTTATGAGACATTTTGGGGAGCAAAATTTGAAGATTTTATAATGAAACTTTGCTGAATTCTGTTTGCAACAAAAATAGGCATTGGGTTGTGATTTCTTTTCTATTCCAGAGTATATTTAGTCTTTCTGCGACACTAAAAAGCAGTATTGAAACTGATCAATGAAACAAATGAATAAAACAGAAGGAGAATCAAATACATGCCTTTTTCTCTCGATTCATAAATTTGTGACTTTTTAGAGATACAAATTCAAGTAATTTATGATTGGAGCGTTTTACATGAAACGTCTTAATCTGTAAATTGATTTTAAGAACAACTTTCACATGGACATATTTCTATCTGCGTTTTTAAAGATTTAAATTCATAAAATAAATAAAATAAATACCCCCTCAAGCAGCTGCTTGCCACAGAGGTCTAACAGGAACCTGTCAGTTTATATGCCACAGTAGATGGTCTGTGAGGATGGCAGGACTTCAGCAGAAAAACGACACACACAACCATGCCTTACCCGGGGCTCGAACCCAGGTCCCTTAGATCAGTAGCCAAGCGTGCTAACCACTCGGCCACAGGACGGCTAGAAATTGCAAAAATAAAATGAAGTCTGTTAACAATAAATTATGCTTAAGAGTGATGAAATTCCATTTGGAATTCAATAACAATTTTTAAGAGTGATAAAACTCCATATGTAAATTCAAAAAGATGTATTTAAGAGTGATGAAATTCCACATGAAAATTCATTACCGAATTATTTTTAATTCATTTTTAGGATTTATGAAACTCCTTGGAAATTTATCGTAAGTGATCGGCTAATTTTCGTCAATGTGATTCTAGTGAATTATTATGACAACTGCATCGATAATGTTATTGAAAAAATTACCACAAAACCGCTGATGCAATTTCTAGATAAGTATCAATGCGCATATTTCACAGATGCTTAAAAAGTTTTAAGATTTCGGATTGACTGATGCCGCTGTTGTTCACATTTATTTACCTTCGCAAGATTAAGATTCTCTCAGATTTCGAAATGAATAATTTTTTGAAAAGATATTATATTCACGCTATTTTTAAGGTGTTAGTAAAAGTTTCAGAATAAGAATTATATTTCTGTTACTGCTAGGACATGAATTCGAAACTACAAAAGGTTCCAATAGTAATTCATACATACTAACAACTTCTGATAAAGAACCATAACTGCTCTAAAAATAAAAGCGAAATCTCTTAGTAATAACTATCAAACTGGTAATGTTTTCAGAAAAAACTTAAAACAGTATAAGTGATCCAAAATTTAAAGGTTGTTGTTCAATAAAAAATCTAAGTAGAATAAATTTATGCACTTTTTTAAACTTTAGAGGTATAATCCATTCTTGCTAAAACTCTGTGATGGAAGTGTTCCTATCTTCACAGAAACACTGATGAAGTTTCTGTACTGAAATGAATACGAGAGTGTAAGCTGATAGCGATGAACTAATCCAATTTGTTCTTAGCTATTAATCTGAGGGACCAGAAAGTAGGTGTTACTAAGAATTCAGCTCAAAGAATTAGCCTTGACGATTTGATTTCCATGTGTTTCCTAACAGTTATCTGGTGAATACTCTTCTCCAACTCATCTCTGAGCCCACGGGGTTCTTGTGACTTGACTAGAGCCGGATCAGGGGGGACGGGGGGGCAGGAGGCAGTGTCCTTCTCCCTTGAGGATGCTAATGAGGATAATGCAGGTAAAAGTTTTTTAAACGTGCATATTTCACGCATTTTACAGTAATTATTTTAAAGAGCTTTAAAACGGAGAAGAGAAAGTTGTATTGTAATGGAAATCTAATCTCGTTTCCCCCACTCTCTTTTACCTTTTTCACTTTCCCCCTATTTTTTTTCAGATACGGCCTGGACTTGGCCATTTATCCAATTGTGTGCCTTTGTACAGATAATGGGCTAAAGGTGAGACAGGGATAAACCATCAGAATCCAATCCAATGAATTCAGAGTATCCAGGAATATCATTACAAGTTTGCAATTAAGATTGTTCCACTCTTACAAAGTAAAATTATTTATTATGATATCTCACCTTCCTCACATATCTTTTCTAAGGCATATTATAAAAAATATAAATAAAGGAAATTGCACCTCACTTATAGTGTCAGAATAATGTCAGACCATCGTGGCAAATGGAATGCCTGAGAAGTAATTTTTTTTTGTCAATATTTTTAGTAACCAGAGTTGGGACTTTTTACATTTTTTGTGCATTCTTTTGTTACACAGTGAGTTTTTTTTTTTTTTAAAAAGTGAACCTTAAGTTGTATTTATTAAAATCATGATTTAGAGTAACTTCTTAAAACATAAATTTCTACTAAAACAGCTCACTTGTTACGGAAGTGTGAGATGAAGTTATGCATGATACTATCATAGAGAAGATTTATGTGAAAAGTGGGATCTCAGCAGAAAAGTAACAGATATCAGGAAGAATCCATGTTTTATCCAGGATTCGGACCCAGGACCCTTTGATCTACATCACTCGTTCTTTACCAAGGACAAAGATTTTTAGTGTATTTTAGTGCAAAATAATCTTTGGAAACCAATCTTTCCCCTTCTTCACCTAATAGTAGGAATTAAGGTCCCATGACCGAGTGGTTAGCGCGCTTGGCTACTGATCTAAGGGACCTGGGTTCGAGCCCCGGGTAAGGCATGGCTGTTTGTGTCGTTTTTCTGCTGAGGGCTTGCCATCCTCTCAGACCTTCTACTATGACATATAAACTGAAAGGCTCCTGTCAGACCTCTGTGGCAAGCAGCTGCTTGAGGGGGTATTTTTTTTAACGATGCATCAAAATTGATGTTCTAAAGGTAATATTTGCATTTTTCTACTTATTGCTTTTATTTTTGAGGCCTATACTGATAACCATTACATCAGAACTAGAGGATCCACTAAAAATTCAATAACAAGATAGTCCTAAAACGAAACGATCATGAAGGAGGGTTTTGTTTTGTGACCGCATATTTCTTTAAAACAAAAAATGTAGACTATGTATTTAATCTGATTCCTTTAACCCGCTGCTGTTTATTGCGATCACTTGTGTCCTACTGAGACACTATTACGGAGTAATAGTTTTGAGAAGAATTTAAAGAAATACATCTTTTGCTTTGTAAGACTTTTAAGTGCTTCTTTTCACATATTTATAACATCAAGGTTGGAACTAGAGGTAGATTAAGAGAGTCGAAGTTGGGAGGAATGGGGGGGGGGGGGGTAAGGGAGGGAGAGGATATACCCTCTCTTGAGAACTTTGACATCCTGAAGCACTCTTCAGAGAGGATAGTTTCTGATTTAAGAAAAAAGAATATACCGAAACTTTGGTCCGTTTTTCAGTACAGTCAATTTCTTCTCTTTCCCTCCAATTTCTTCTCCAATATTTTTCTAGATACGGGGATATACTTCATCAACTTTTTTCAAAGAACTACTCAAGCTACTACTAGGGAAAACTTCGTTAAAACCGCACAGCGGAGTTTCAAGTGAACAAATTGAAAAATGTCCATATTTATTTTATTAATTTCAACGCTTAATCTTCTTTAAACTAGCTTCAAGCCATTTTCGTTGCCTGAAGTTCAAGGTGGCAATCGATTAAACAATTGTTTTCATTTGGGGGCCCATCGATTTTGCATCTGCTGAGCAAGATGCTAACAGCTGCTCCCCACTTGCTTCAGAGCTCTGCTAGATCGATGAGCATGACAAGCAACAAAGTCCAGGCGCCTCTTTAAGCGCAAGTGTAATTAATTTCCATTGGCCAATCTCCCACTTCTCATACTTTATAAACTCTATTATGAGACGATTAACAGCAACAACTAGCAGCTTGATCAGCCTGTGAAAGCAAAATAATTAATTGCTTCTCTAGAGCAAGTGAAATGCAATTTACAAACAGTAAATCACTTATGAAAGAGCAGGCTTCTTGTTTTTTCTAAAAAAAAAAACTAGCTATTCTGATGATTGATGCTAATTTCTCAAAACCTTTTTTTAGGGCATATTTCTTTTGTATTTTGTGAAAAATTGTTAACGAAATAAATAATTTTAGATATTTTGCTGCGATTAATGCTTCTACATTGTCTGATTGTATATGGTGAAAAAAAAAAAAAAAACTATGCAAAGATTAAAATTCGGTTCAGAGACGCTAATATTTAAGATGAATACTGGTTAACAGTTTTTCGTCCCTTTGTTAAATGACCAGGACATTAATTTCATAATTCGAAGAACTCGAATCTAATTTTGACCCATAAGCCAGAATTAAGTCATAGTCCTAATTCTGACTTATTTATCTTTGACTCATCCACGATCATCAATTGAATGTAGCCTGTTCCAAAGAGAAACGAGTACATTGATCAGTATGGGTTATTTTACCTCTGAACACGGCACTTTTTTGCACACCATGGGCTAAATGGCCAGGTCAAATGGACCTCGATGGCTCAGAGAAGATTGGGGGAGGGGACCCACTGGAACAACTGTTGAGAGACAGATGGTAGCCTCCCGTCAAGGCCATTCAGCATGTTCTTTAACGTGTATAGGGTATGGCTCTCCCTCACACAGAGCCACGACTTAACGTCCCATCTGAAGGAGAGCGGCCTTTCCAAGACCATCGGTGTCCCCTACTGACCGTGGGCATGGCGGGAAGTAAGTCTCAACACTGACCCAGCTGGGACTGGAACCTGGGAACTGCAGATTACGAGCCTGGCTCGCTACCGACTGATCAGTATGAATCGCTCTTTGATCAGTATGAATTAAAAAATCTCTTTTACATAGTTACAGGGAGCAAAAGTATATATTTATTCCCAAAACCATAAACTAAAAATGTGTTTAATCCCTATGTACAGAAAGCAAAAATATATTTAATTCCCATACACAGAGAACAAAGTTTATTTAATAGCACACGGAATAAAGCGCAGAAAAGAAAAGATCACAGAAAATAAATATATTTAATCCCTATAAATAGAGAGCAGAAATTTATTTAACGTATACGGCCATTACGCGCTTTAGAATTTTGACGGAATTATGTCATCTATCTCCTAATAGCTGTTAAATGTATCCTCTTCACCTAGCCAGCCGTGAGCTCGTGGAGTCCTTGTGTCCTCGTCATTTATCTCTGAGATAAAACAATCCAATCTAAACTTTAACAGGTTTGAGCTGTTTAATGTTCTAGTTAAGTCGGTTAAACTGGTAATTGGACTACGTTTATTTTTTAAGAAAATTAAATTTTAAATTTTAATTTTCTTCAAACAATTTATTTTCTGCAAAAAATTAATTTCTAATAAAAGTTATCTTTTTAAGAAATTATTTTAAAACAATAACTTGAATATCGGATGTTATAAAAATGGAAATTCGAAATCTCTAACGGACATAATGATTTGAATATTAGTTACCTCTGACACTACTACTTTTAATCTAACTTTGGATAAGTTTACAAAGCAGTTTTTCTGTAATATCTTGGATATTAACTGTTTAAATTTGATATTTTTTAAATTCGATTTAACCAAGAAATGAATAGGACAGACTCCAGAATTAAGAACTTAGAATCTTAAATCGATTAATATGAACATATTTTCAAGATTTACATCTCAGTGGAACAAAAAAAGCTAAGAAGTTCGACGTTTTCTTTCCATTTTAAAGAGTGATAAAGAAATTATTGAAATGTGGGGTAAAGAAACCTTTGGTTGGAAAATTATCAAATGAAAAATAATCTATATCAAACAAAAACAATGGCATAGTTGTTTGAAAAACCAAGTGTTGCTGCACCTGCATCCATAAAAACTAGCGTCGCAGATGTAGCTTAAAAAAACTGCTATCATAGTGAATTATATTTTGTAATGAATACCAAAATGCTTAAAAAAAGATAAGAGTTAGATTGGAAAGCAGCAAACTTACTGCACAGCCTTAAACGAATAGCACATGAAGAAATCAGTAAATCGGTAAATAATAGCTGTCTCGACACACAAGACAATGGAAAAGGCGTTTTCATCACTGCTCTTAGAATCAGTAACCAGTCAAGGTATTTTATCTCTCTGTTATCACTACCAGAATTTACATTTAACTGGCTTATACCAAAGCAAGGCATAATTAATATTTGTTAGAGTCCTTCGCGTAAAGGAAACATTCCTTGGTTCCCACATTATCAAACTTTTTTTTTTTCCTTCTAAGTTTGCATTGTCTATAGTTCCTCTTTTAGTACATCTTTTAAAAAAAATGAGTTCATAGCATGGCTATTATCAAATGTGCAGAAAATATATTCTTTTTCTTAGAAGGAAAAGAATGGATGAATTCTTTCACATCATTAAAATAAAAAGGGAGAATTATAGGATGGGTATTTTTCTTTTTTTTTTATAATAAGCAGATTTATCAACCCAGTTTCATATTAGAGCCGTCAAGCTTGCGTTGCTGATTTATATCCATTTACAGGAAAAGAAACTGTTATCAAATCGATAATAATTTTAGCTTTGGGTTTTTCCACCAGAGGTGTTGTATTCTGAAACGAAAATTAATAGGATGATTGTCTAGAGTTAAAATATAAAAAAAAAAACTACTCTTCCCGCATGCAACAGAGTAATGACAGGAAGTTGTGAGTATAATGCACCAAAGGGAAGATTTGGGAGAAAAGCGAGACCTCAACAGAAGGATAAATGCCAGAAAAAAAAAAAATCCCATTCGTTATCCATGCGCGAACCTGGACTCACTCTGATCACTAGTCTGCAGGCTAATCATTCGTCTGCTGGAGCAAACTAGAATCTGATAGAATTAAACTAAATAGCTGAAGGTAAGACATGTGGGTCCCGGAAAGAAATATTTCTTCGCAACTATAAAGTACAGTCCAAATGTGTAAAGGAACTGATGAATGCCTCATATTTTGGTTTTCCGAGACAAACATGCCCGGAGTGGGGGGTGGTGGGACTTGCTTGACTGCTGATGAGAGGGACATGAGTTCGAGCACCATTTAAAGCTACGATTGGGTTGTTTTACCTCTGAGCAACACTTATTTTGCATACAATGTTCAATGGGCTTATTGGCCAGGACACAGGGAACCCAAGAGCTCAGAGAAGGTTGGGGGGAGAGGACCCGCTGGAACAGCTGTTGAGAGACAGATGGTAGCTTCCCGTCAAGGCCATTCATCGTGTTCTTTAACGTGCACCACACTCCATCCGACCTATCCGACGGAGTTCGAAGCCCATCGGTGTCCCCTATTGACTGAGGACAGGGACCTTTGCGGAGATAAATCTCAACACCGGGCCAGGCTGGACTCGAATCTTGAACTTCAGGTTACGAACATGGCGCGCTGCCGACTAAGCCACCCCTGTCGCAAATTGTCTTCAGCCAGATGGGATACGAACCCACGACCCTGCTAATAATATGTCAGGTGCTCTGCCTACTGAGCTACCGGCCGTTGGATAAGGCACGGATGTTTTTGTGTCTTTCAACTGAGGACCCGCCTTCCTCACATATCTTTTCTATCGTGTATTAAATTCACAGGCTCCTGTCAGTCCTGTGTGGCAAACAGCTGCCTGAGGGGGTATTATTTTTTTAAATGAAATACGGAACTCTTTTCTCTGACTTCCAGAGGAATTCGTATAAAAATTTCACCAGAGGATCAGTTTAAAGAATTATTTCAAATCAGACGGTTTATCTTTCCTTTTATTCGATTAACCTAAGGGAGAGCTCCCCAAATTTTTTGTTCTCCCCCTTCGCGGTGAAATGCAGCCGGACCTAAAAAAAGCGCTTGTCTAATGAATAATTAAAAAATATCCCACTCAAGCAGCTGCTTACCTCACAGGTCTGACAGGAGCTTGTCAGCTTAATACGAAGATCTGTGAGTCAGGCGAGATAGTAGAAAGAACATCCCAAACATCCATGCTTTACTCGATGCTCGAACCCAGATCCCTTTGATCAGTAGCCAAGTACCCTAATCACTCGGCTACCAGACTGTTGTGAGAGCAATATATTTTGCAATTGGCAGTTAGTTTCGTTTCTCACATTAGGTTATATTACGAGTTTTGATTTTAATCCTGAACTCACGCTAATGCAGAAAACAGGTTAATATTGGGATAAAAAATAAATAATCACGTCGATATATTTACGAAGTTGGAACGAATGAAATCGATGAGCCTCTTTTGGGGATGTAAATTTCTTCTTCATCTCTTCCACCTTGTAGCTGATTAAATTTCCTATAAACTATTGTCTTCCTTTGATTATTGTTTCTCGAGAAGTTATTTCATTGCCCATACGTGAGTACGGATATTTCCTGACTTGGACCATTGCTTCTCCAACTGTCGGCCGGGTCCCCCAGGGAGTCGTGAAACTTAATTCTGGGAGCAGTGAGATCGCAGAATCGACAGAAGTGTTACCGACATCAGAGTCAACTTCCTCAGTGCCTTATACGTGGATATTATCAACTGGAGGTAAGAAAAACTATGTCAAAAGAAAATATACAACATGGAAAAACGGAAAATGTAATTTTAATTGTTTGAAATAGAGGCTTTCAAAGTGTGGGTCACAACTCCCAAGGAAGTCGCGAGAAGCTTAGAAGAGGGTCTCAAAACTCTGAAGAACTATATTTAAAATATTAAATATTGCCATATGATTTAAATAACCATCCACCCGATAGATGGCCGTTGTCTCTCTTGGACCTTCAACGACATATGGACTAGTCCGAGAGTAAATGGAAAAATTAAAACAAATGAAAAAAAAAAAGAACATTTTTTGAAACCAGTTTTTATATTTAATAAGACAAGTTGCAGAGGGTTAGCTTGCTTGGATATTATTGCTGGACTATTGTTCAAAGGGACTCGGATTCGATTCCCAGATAAGGCCTGGATATTTTCTTTCTTGTGTTGTTCTTCTGCTGAGGTCTCAACTATCTCATATATCTTCTCTATGGTTTATTATAATGACCAGCTCATGCCAGACCTCTGCAGCTAGCATCTGCTTGAGAGGTAAATGTTATACATTATTTTTAAAAACCATGTGAAACAAATATATATTTTAACAACAGAGTGAATTCTTGGTATTCTCGATTCAATTTCATAAAATTAAAATTTTAACAGTTATTTATCATAAATTTGAGGAAGAATTCATTACGAATAAACACGTTATCATGGAAGCCATTGCTTCATAGTCAAATGGGAACTACCTGCATTCTCTACATAAGCTCACCGGACAAAAAATTAGTCATCTCCCGCCGTAAGAGGGTTACGTTCGTTCGACAGCAACAGAGGGTACACCAGTAATAAACACATCCTACAAATAGCTGTGCTGTGCGCTACAGGGTTCATACAGTGACAAGAAGTGACTTTGTGCCACGTGTGTGTTAGTCGCTCTGTGAAACATGGGTCGCGTCAAAGATGTGAATGAGTGGCAAAAAGGAGTTATTGCGTTTGGCCGAGCCAAAGGGTATAGTGTACAAGAAGTTGCTGCTTTTGCAGATATGTCGAAACATACTGTCCAAAGGGTCTTCCAGCAGTGGAATACATCGCAGTCCACCGCTAATCATCGCCAGAACTGCGGCAGAAAGACTGTTCTCACCAATAGGGACAGTCACAGTGTGTCAGGCACTGTTAGGGCAAACTGCTTTGCAACGAGGCAGGAATTTCTGCAGTCAGTCAATGCAGTCCTACAACAAGCTGTTTCCGAACGCACACTCCAAAGGGAACTGAATGTCATGGATATCTGGAGCAGAGTACCGCGGAAGAAACCCATGTTAATAGCTCTGTACAAGGTTGTACGGCTACAGTGGGCACGGCTCCACAGAGACTGGACTGTCAACTCTTGGAAGCGTGTGATCTGGTCGGATGAGTCACGTTTTTGCTTGTACTCGAATGATGTGAGGCGATGGGTAGATTGTAAGCCGCATGAAGCCTTCCATGTGGACTGTGCGCAAGGTTCTGTTCAAGCTGGAGGAGGCTTTGTGATGTTCTGGGGGTGTTTCACGATGAGGAAATGGGTCCTTTGGTTGCGATGACGTCACACTTGAACCAAAAGGGCTATATGGAGCTACTGGACGACCACATGTTGCCTTTTGTGCAGCATTTCCACAGTGAACACCAGAAGGATACCCCAGTCTTCCAAGACGACAATTGTCGCATGCACAGGGCTCGAAGTGTGTCGGATTGGCACGACGAGCATTCTGAAGCCTTTGAAAATCTCGACTGGCCCGCCAAATCCCCGGATTTGAATCCCATAGAACATTTGTGGGACTATTTGGAGCAACGTGTGAAGCGCCATCCGAACCATTCGGACAATCTGGCCGAAATGCGGCATTTGCTGCTGGAAGAGTGGATGAATATTGATGTGCACTGCATCTGCACTCTGGTGGCATCCATGCTAGACAGGATTTCGGCTGTTCTTCGGTCGCACGGAAGCGTTACGTGCTATTAAGTGACATTCAGCCAGGGGTGATTAATTTTTGGTCCGATGAGCTTATATAAATTTAAAATAATAATTATTTATGGGACTTCCAAAAATTAAGTTTCTAATTTTCGTTATTCCTCATTCTTTGTTAAAATATACATCAGAGAGTTTATTTCATGTCGTATAAAATAAAGGTCGGTCGGATAAATGGCCTCACAAGCTTTATATACGAAACTCTTGTCTAGACTACCGATTCCGAACCTATGGTACGATCACTACTTGTGATCCATGATGACATAGTAGGTGGTTCACGATGTTATGTTATCTGAAGCCCGATACTGATAAACTTTTGTTATTTTACCCCGATATTGACAATTCATAATCGAATATAATAATATCGAATATTCATAAACGTTTGACAGAATGCCAAACGCATGGTTCTCATTAATAGAAGTTATTGTCGCAGTCACTAGTAGGTGCTACATCATGGTATAAAAAGAAGTTATAGTAAGACAATTTGTTATTGATCTCTTTTCATTCTTTTCTTCTGTGGAATTTAAAAATGTGAGATATTTTTGCGTTTTATTCTGAAGCTTGAGATATTGATTAAAAATATATTTAATGACGCATGATTGTCTTACTATTACAGATAATTTAAAGATTAATATGTAGATTTTTTAAGGGTGATCGCATCTTGACAAATTTTTGAAGTGGTATGCAGTTTCTTGATAAAATTTTGAAATGGTCAGCATCTTCTTGGCAAAGTTTAGAAGTGGTTCTCGGCTTCTAGATAAAAATTTGAAGTAGTCTATAATGACAAATAAGTTGCGAACCACTGATCTAGATTATTAAGATTGGGATATCCTTGAATCTTGATCTCAAGAACTCATAAAGGGAATTGCAATCAGATCACTGAATGATAATGACTACATAGTTCTAATGACTGTTACAAGAAATAAGGTAGATTTTTAGCCCTTCTGTGGGCGTTAAAAGCGAGAGTTTTACTATACAGGTCATCGTTTTATTTATATATATAATTAAGCATATTTTAAATTTTAAGCACCCTACAACAAGAATTTTACTTATATACCAGACTAGTTCCAAACGGGTCCTAATGTATGCAAATCGAAAACCCAAATCCAAAACCTCATAACTTGCAAAATACGTTTACAGTGAAAATAATTCAAATGTTTCAGTAAAATTTATCAAGATACTTTTTTTTTTACAATATTAGTTCAATATTCCAAGTGTTATGGAAACTGGAATAGTTAACATCCGTGTTTCTCCCTTAACGTAATTCCTCAACTTTGAAGAAAACTTAATGAATAATTAATCACACTTCTTTACATTTATTTTAGGAAATGGTTTGATACAATATGATAACCATTAATATTACAATTAAGCCTTAATATGTAAATTAAATTTTAATGATTAATAAAACTATTGTGTTTCAGCTTGAATTCCTTTTGAAATAATGAACGAACATTATTACAAGTCAAGATCTAACTGTTTTGAACGAAATCTTGAACTTTATTTTTGATCTGACTGATTCATAAATGCTTATTTTCACGAATAGACTTTAATGACATCATCTAAACGTTTGCAGATAAAAGAAAAAGAAATGCAAATAGAAACTGATTTGAATTTATTTTCGTACTAATGTATCATTCTTTTAGAATTTTACTCTTTACGAATATTCTTGTTACTGCAAAGAAATTGTTAATATATACGAACAAAGAATAGAAAATAGTAAATAATAATCAAAATTGCGATAATTCTAATGTTAAGAACTTTTCCAAATATAGGTATTTATCATCAATTATGGATTTAACCATACCTTTTACTAAAAAAATCTGTTATTGAAAAAAGGCATCATGTTTATTTGGCATCGAAACTTTTTAATGTTCTTCCGGCTTAAAGCGTCGAAATATCTATGCTTTAGAAAAGGTTAATAACATGGGAGCACATACGAGCTTGGAGTGCACATATTTATTTATTGCTCTCATGTTGTTTGTTTGTTAAATAAATAACTTTGAATTGTAATTTTAAAATATACTTTATAATTAATTTTAATGTGTCCATAAGTGTGAACGTTTTGGGCTAAAATAATCATATAAAAGTATGTTCTTTGCTTCGGATGTTGTATTGAGTTATATTAGTGTTGGGCGTAGTGGGTAAAGAAGTATCTATATAAAAAATTATTTAATTATTTTAAAACGGATATCGAACTTTTTAAATTGAAACATATGTTTTAAATTAGATATAAAAATGAAAATAGTTTTAATAATAATTGGGGCGATTTAAGTATAAATATCTTCAGGAGGTAAATTTATAAATCCATTAATGACTAGGGTATTATCTCTCACGGCAGACAATAACTATTGAAGCAATTTTTGTGATAAATATTATATAAATATTATATAATATTTATATGATAAACAGTTTTAATTGAACATTTGAGTGTTTAGTTTCTGGCTTCGTTTCTGCAATGGGCGATCATATCAGTTGTTGACTACAGTCATAAAATCCTTCAGACTGTCTTTGCATCAACCAGTAGATTCTGCTTTTCATTTTTCACTGAAATTTTCCCATTGTCTCTGAAACATCCTCTTCTGCATTCCTCCCACTCCTTCCTCCGTATGATCACAGCATTCGATCATCAATTCCGAAACATTAGGATATTCATGCATTATCTCCTCCTACGCTACATAATGATTAACGGTTCCTATGTTTCGCATAAAGATTCATGCTAGAAATCATTGCTTAACAGCTATATTTTCTCTTTGTGCTCCGACCATTTTCGTTGCTTGTCGACACGTTTTACGCAGAGATTCGTTTTTGTTTTCAGTTGGACTCGAGGCATTTTATGGCTTCCGTTTCTTGAAAGGGGTTGGTTAGACAGCAAGAGTAAAAACTGTGGGGACTGAGGGGGTAGGAACAATGTTGATAGCTTTTGTAAACCAGGGTACCTATTAAATTCAATCGGAAAGTAATCAAAGGATTTCAACGGCGATTTTCGCTCTTAGGCTTCAGTTATTTTCCGCTCTCTGTAATCTCACACTGTACTAGCTTCCAAAATGCATTGGGTCACTTCCACGTCATGTGAATGGAAAGCCCCATTTCGAAGCTTCTCAAGTCAGAAATAGACTTTCTATGTAAAAATGTCACTGAAGATAGGTTGATCTCTCTCAAAATCTATAAATCTCGATTTTCAACGATACGTGTAATGCGATTGAAAATGCTGTTGTGCTCGTCCTATATCTTTCTCTAAAATCGACGAAATCTAAAGGAATCATTGTACAAGCTTCTAAAATTATATTTATTTTAGTAAATGATTTATTAAAATCGCTATTATGTGTGTTAACATAAAAATTAACTTTCTTAGTAAATTTTTATGATTAGAAACTCTTTACGCTAAAAGAATATATTTGAAAATAGAGAACTGGATAAATTTGATTGAGATCTTCAAATGACTTCCGTGACATTTTCCTATAAAAAGCTTATTTTAAAGTTGGGGAGCTCTGAGTTTGGTTTTCTATTTCCAAAACGTGGGAACATGATTCGAACTGTCAATAAAACCCAAGCAGTGCTTTTCTCTTCACATTAGGTCTTCTCCCGCTCTAGGTAGGCAAATGTTAAAGCATGCTGGGTTGGGTTGGGTTGTTTTACCTCTGAGCGGCACTTTTTTGCACACCATGGGCTAAATGGCCAGGTCACATGGACCCCGAAGGCTCAGAGAAGGTTGGGGGAAGGGACCCACTGGAACAGCTGTTAGGAGACAGATGGTAGCCTCCCGTCAAGGCCATCCAGCGTGTTCTTTAACGTGCACAGGGTATGGCTCTCCCGCACACGGGGCCACGGCTTAACGTCCCATCCGACGGATGGCGGCCTTTCCAAGCCCATCGGTGTCCCCTACTGACCGTGGGCAGGGTGGGGAATTTTGCGGAGATAAATCTCAACGCTGACCCAGCTGGGACTCGAACCTGGGAACTACAGATTACGAGCCTGGCGCGCTACCGACTGAGCCACCCCCGCCCCTAAAGCATGCTGAAAAGGACAGGTACCTTTTTAGTTTATAGTGGTTTCAGTGACAACTCCCTTATGGTGATATGCAGTCACCGTACTGCGGTGCACCGGGATTGTCACGATCTATATTCGTTGTCATTCTAGATTGATACTTTTGATCTTGTGCGCCATTGCAAATATTCCAATGTAGAGTTAAAGTTCTTTAAAAAAAAATTCTTTCTTTATATTTTCTTTGTGAATTTCGTTTTTGAAAACAAAAGAGAAGACTTGCGGTGATCATTTGTTTAAATTAAATTTGTTCATAAAAGTTTGCTTAAACCCTTTCATTCCCTGAAAGCCAAATGAAAACACTACTTTGAGTAATATTTTTGTTTTATAAAAGAATTATTATAATTGAAATAAAAATTATAGGCCTTTCCAATATTGGAATGTAAAATATATTTCAAATGCAATAAGATAAATTTTTAAATGCTGTAATTTCTGTATTGGCAAGAGCTGTTTATTGGATTCAAAATAAATAAATAAAATAAATAAATAATAAGAGCATTGTAGTGTTAAATCAGATTAGGCTCAAGGAGTTAATATTGAACTTTGTGCAATCCAAATTTTCTTAATCTGAGATTTTCCCAATTTATAAAATATAATCACATATCGATACGACGATCTTGTTGATAAAAGTGACGTAGATTTTCCTTCAAATTATATGACATTCCGTTTTAACCGACCCACCAAAATAATTTTATCCACAAAAATTTCTTTTAATTTTTACTCTATTTATTTTTCGCACAATGCAAAATTTTGAGGCAAAAAAAAAAGTTTGCAAAACTTTGATTTTCATTTTTATACCAAATAAAACATCTATAGTTGATTAGAATTTATTAAACAAAGAATAGCTCATGTTAATCGCGAATTATTCCACTCATTTTGATACCCGTTGTCGGATAATCGACTTTCTAATGTATGTGAAACGAATTATAGGAAATAACGAAGAAAAATTAATTTAATGTTAAGTGGTTACCGTGTTTGGTTATGAAGGAGAACGACTTAGTTTCGAGTTAAGAATAAAGTGTGTCTTATCTATGGCATATTATACTGACAAGTTCGTGACAAATGTTTTTGGCAAGCAGATGCTTGAGTGGTAATTATTTATTTATTCATAATGTCAAACACAATTGAAACGAAAATAGGCTTTCATGATATAGTTAATTTCTTTGACCCTCATATTTTTACTCAGTAGAATAGTTTTATGTTTTCCGAAATAAAATTATTTACATTAAAGGGATTATTATACATATAACTTAAGATTAGATTTTTTTCTCTCTTAGCGCACTTTTTTTTTTGCACATAAGGGGCTAAATACAGTGGCGGTGAGAGTGGTGGCCACAGTGGGCGTCTGCCCACCCTGAAAATCTGCAGAAGGGACAAAGAGTATATTTGGCCCAATCACTAATTTTGGACTTTATTTTAACTTGCAAATGATACTTACAAGACAAGGCTTTCTATATTATATTTCAGCTTCAATTAAAAATCAGGAATGATTCAGCGCTATACTCTTGAAATTATTTATGGGGATCGTATTTGCAAATTACTTATTATGACATGTGGGATTTTCCATCTGCAATGGTAAGCAAGAAAAAATGGAAAAAGCTCTTCCGCAAACGGTTAAAAGGGAAAAAGTTGTAGTGCTTCATCTAGCCTCTCATCATGGTGTTCAGATTGGAAAATGCTATACGATAATAGCTGATTTCTGCTGTGATCGTATTATCCACCTTGGGTTGGAAACTCCCTATTAGAAACTGTGCCTTCACTGTCGTAGCATCTAAACGTATTCTACCAACCCTAACGTTTGAAATTCGCACCCCACTTGTGACCAATGGGCAGGTCACACGGATCCAAAGGACTCAAAGCAGGCTACGGAAGGGATTAACTGGATAGCTGTTTAGAAATTTTATATCGAAGGATATATATAATATAAAAAAAAATACCCCCTCAAGCAGCTGCTTGCCACAGAGGTCTGACAGGAGCCTGTCAGTTTATATGCCGTAGTTTAAGGTCTGAGAGGATGGCAGGCCCTCAGCAGAAAAACGACACAAACAGCCATGCCTTACCCGGGGCTCGAACCCATATCCCTTAGATCAGTAGCCAAGCGCGCTAACCACTCGGCCATATGGAACAAAAAAAAAAAGATAATCTTTAGGTTATAGGACTTTTAAACCTTTTCTAAAATTGCTTGGGTGTACAGAACACATTTGATTAAATATATTACAGATTTGTAATACATTTAATGTTTTTTTTTCCTGATTCTTAATTAGAGAGAGAGGAAGGTATAATATTATTCAGAAAATTGTCTATGTCGGCAGTCAAAGAATTTAGTTTAAAATTACATCACTACGAAAAGTGCAAAGATATAATTTCATTTTTAAACATAATATAGTGAAATGCGTGTATTTTCCCTAAAAATATCCTAAAACAAATTTATGTTAACTACTAAAATGCTTCTTCAGATTCAGAATGGCACACGAAACTCTGTGACTCCGATGAGTATTTGAAATGCATTTCGAAAACATTAATGATCAATCATTGGAGTGGCAGTTACTGAAAATAAACAAAAAATTATAATAGCAATAAATTAAATAATAGAACATAGAGAGTTTATATACTGCCCTATCAAAATATCAGAGAATTTCCAATTTTGGTTGGGGCAGGGGTGGCTCAGTCGGTAGCGCGCCAGGCTCGTAATCTGTAGTTCCCAGGTTCGAGTCCCAGCTGGGTCAGCGTTGAGATTTATCTCCGCAAAATTCCCCGCCCTGCCCACGGTCAGTAGGGGACACCGCTGGGCTTGGAAAGGACGCCGTCCGTCGGATGGGACGTTAAGCCGTGGCCCCGTGTGCGGGAGAGCCATACCCTGTGCACGTTAAAGAACACGCTGGATGGCCTTGACGGAAGGCTACCATCTGTCTCCCAACAGCTGTTCCAGTGGGTCCCCTCCCCCAACTTTCTCTGAGCCTTCGAGGTCCATGTGACCTGGCCATTTAGCCCATGGTGTGCAAAAAAGTGCCGCTCAGAGGTAAAACAACCCAACCCAATTTGGGTCAATAGGAATCTAACTTCGAAGATCTATAACTTATAAAATATTCATTTAATGGAAATATATTACTGAAGATAAATTAAAGATCATAATCAAATCTATTTGAACTCGATTTTCAACAATATTCTTTAAGTATTTAAAGAATTATGGATGATATAATATTTTACTACTGTAAGTTGCCATAAGAATTTACCTCAGAAGTTAATTAAAACTTAAATAATAAGTATTGTTTGAAACCATTTAAAAATAAATATAGATTTTGTAAGTTTGTGTAATGATTGATAAAGTTCGCGTAATGATTGTTAAATATTCCAGCTTCTGTAACTTTTTAAATACTGAACAAATATTTTTGAAAATCGAGATTTAATTAGATTTGATTATGATCCTAATATTCTGTTACATTTTTCCAATAATGCATATTTTATAAGTTTTAGAACTTCTAAGTTAGGTTTCAATTGACATAATATGGAAATTCTTTTAATATTTTTGTAGGTCGGTGTACATAAGATAGGAAACTATCCTATGCCTTGTCATTCATATAGGAAGAGAGAGAATCATTCTCGAAATTATTTGTATTAAAGATAGATTTAAACATTTTATTTAATATAAAATATAAAATGTAACAAAGCATGCTCTATTCTGCTTGGTAAACATATAAAAAAATCTGTTCACTTAAATCGTTCACATTGGAAACACTATAATTAAACAATACATCCTGTTTAGGGTGCTGGTGACCCATACTGAATGATACGATTGGTAACCAGAGTTTTTGTAGATTCGACCGTCAGGCTTTAAATTCCTCCTCCTTTTGTTTTTCTCTCGATGGGAAGGAAAGGAGAGACAGAAGAGTTTGTCATCATCTTTCGTCGAAATTCGATTCAACTTCCATGTATTCTGCCGCAAAGCCATTCCTTACGAACGTTTTAAAACAAGCTGAAATTTGTAGCTAGGGTATCACGCTTGCCCTAACAATTGTTGAGTGAGTCTCCTCCGACTACATGGTCTGAGCTTGAGCTCTTTGACCATTTAACCTATGGTGTGGGAAAGATGAAAAGATCTCTCTCTGGCAGAATGACCTAAACTTTTCTGAGCTTTTCTTGGAATCTATTTATAACAAGAAAGAAGGCACGTAAAATAGTCGTGTGGCGAGGGAGGGGTTGGATGAGGAAAAGGTGGAGATAAAAAAAAAAGGTTCAGAAGTGAAAGAAAAAAAGACAATAAATTGGAGATGAGGAAGAAGTTCCAAAACGGTAGATGAAGAGAGTGAAAGGACGAGAGAAGAGGAGGAGGAGAGAAGAAGAGGAAGGAGGAAGAGAAGAGGGGAAAGGAAGAAGGAGGGAGGAGGAAGAGAAGAGAGGAAAGGCAGAAGGAGCAGGGAGAAGGATGGGGACAGAAGAGAAGAAGGAGAAATGGAACATTGCATTTAGTCGTGTGTTATAACTAGAATATATATAGACATATACACATATATATAGTAATTTTTAAAAAATCCTCCCCTCCCCTTAAGAATTCAGAGGTGTCGGATTTTAGGGAGGCATATCTAGTGATTGAGCAGTTTTGGAGAAGCACATTTCAATAACATTATTAAAAAATATCCCTTCAAGCAGCTGCTTGCCACAAAAGTCTGAGAGAATCTTTCAGTTTATATGCCATAGTGAAGGTCTGTGAGAATGGCTGGACCTCAACAGAAAAACAACACAAATATCAATGCTTAAACGAGATCGAACCCAGCTCCTTCTGATCAGTAGCCAAACAAGCTAACTACTCAGCCATGGGTCTTGAAATTGCTACTAACAATTGAATTTGTTTAATGTGTAAATATTTAATAATGACCGAAAGATAGTACTATGTTACAAATGTAAATAACAATTCAATATCCTAAGAGTAAATAAATAACAATAAGCAAAGTCACAGCAAATGTATCATGTACTGTAACGTCAATTTTAAAACATGCCTAGTACACAACAGCTGGATTCACCTACTAGACTTCACCTAGTTCATTGTAGAGAACAGAAGGATAGTTAAAAAACATTGAAATAGGGGAACAATACACCATGGGCTAAATGGCCAGATCACATGGACCCCGAAGGCTCAGAGAAGGTTGGGGGAGGGGACCCACTGGAACAGCTGTTGGGAGACAGATGGTAGCCTCCCGTCAAGGCCACTTAGCGTGTTCTTTAACGTGCACAGGGTATGTCTCTCCCGCACATGGGGCCACGGTTTAACGTCCCATCCGACGGGCGGCGGCCTTTCCAAGCCCATCGGTGTCCCCTACTGACCGTGGGCAAGGCGGGGAATTTTGCGGAGATAAATCTTAACGCTAACCCAGCTGGGACTCGAACCTGGAAACTACAGATTACGAGCCTGGCGCGCTACCGACTGAGCCACCCCCGCCCCACACTGAAATATATTCAGTTGACTGACTCCAATTGTTTTTATCCGACATCACCAAAATTTAGTAGTGGTAAAAGTGAAAAATTCTCAAAGACAAATGCAAGTGTAGATATGAGTACCGGATTGCTTTCTCAACATTTCCGAATTGTAAAATGTATTTGAAGAATTTTGGATTGTAAAGTGCCGGATTCCCATGGCCGAGTGGTTAGCGCGCTTGGCTACTGATCTAAGGGACCTGGGTTCGAGCCCCGGAGTAAGGCATGGTTGTATGTGTTGTTTTTCTGCTGAGGTCCTGCCATCCTCTCAGATCTTCTACTTTGGCATATAAATTGACAGGCTCCTGTCAGACCTCTGTGGCAAGCAGCTGCTTGACGGGGTATTTATTATTTTATTTTATTAAAGGATATTAATGCTGAAAATAGAAACAAATTAAAACAAATCTAATTCTGATGTGCTGTTTACAGAATGAATTTGACCAAACAAACATTCCAGGTTTTCTCTTTGGATGGAATGTTTTTTTTTTCAAGAGACGCCCATTTAGGATTCATAAAGGATCGTTTTGAAGTTTATGATAAGTAAAAGAAAACTTTTTATGTAAAATTGTTGTTTTTCTGAAAATACTTTTATCCTCTATATGCGATAGTTTTAAGCGAAATATATTGTCCAGAAATTAAAACTGATGAAAAAAACTTGTTTCATATAATTGATTCTTCCAGATTATTAGCTAAGTTTTTTCTAATCTCAATTAAGAATGGAATTTTCATAGATCTTAAATTAGAAAAAAATTTGAAGTACCCTTTTTTTTCATAAATTAAGAGCGGTATTTTGTATCTTAAATTTTGATTTTAAGTGTCATTAACTCTGAAAAATCCATTAATAATAATTATTATCAAGTGGACAACATTTCAGTTTAAGAGGAAGCAAGAGTTCGCTTGGAACACCTAAATATAACTAACTAAGTGAGGCCAAATGTCATCCGTCGATTCGAAGTATTTAGTATTGAGCAAAGCAGAAGTATTTAGCATTGAGAAGAATAGAAGTATTTAGTATTGAGGAGAGTGGAAGTATTATTGGGAGGAAATGTCCTCCTGTTCTCACTACTGCGTAGATATGTCTATAAGAAATATGAATAACCTAGCCAATCGGAAAATACAGTAATATGAACAGGTGGGAATGGGTTGGGTTGTTTTACCTCTGAGCGGCACTTTTTTGCACACCTTGGGCTAAATGGCCAGGTCACATGGACCCCGAAGGCTCAGAGAAGGTTGGGGAAGGGGACCCACTGGAACAGCTGTTGGGAGACAGATGGTAGCCTCCCGTCAAGGCCATCCAGCGTGTTCTTTAACGTGCACAGGGTATGTTTCTCCCGCACACGGGGCCACGGCTTAACGTCCCATCCGACGGACGGCGGCCTTTCCAAGCCCAGCGGTGTCCCCTACTGACCGTGGGCAGGGCGGGGAATTTTGCGGAGATAAATCTCAACGCTGACCCAGCTGGGACTCTAACCTGGGAACTACAGATTACGAGCCTGGCTCGCTACCGACTGAGCCACCCCCGCCCCAGGTGGGAATGATTCAGCTCATTTGCACAGAACATAAGCAATAAAATTATGGGAAACGATTTTATACAAACCTCACATAGATATCAAATCACAGTTTTGAATGATAGAGAGAGGGACATACTGATTCGTGGGATAGAAGAAAAGCATAACTGATCTTTTTAAATAAGATGACTAAATAATTGTTTTATGGAAAGAAGTGAAGGTCTCCGATAATCTTGAACTTTTAGATTTTTCTCATCTCTTTGTCCATTAATTTGTGGATGCTTCAATCAAAAATTAATTATAAATTGCTTCAATTTTATGAAATTTTCGGTACTTAGATTCTTTGTGGAAAAGTACGGTTGTAATTTGAAGGAATTGTAGAAGGGGATAAGAGAGGAGCATTAGGTAGGGTTGGGTTGTTTTACCTCTGAGTGGAACTCTTTTGATGACAATGAGCTAACTCAATGAGCTAAATGGCCAGGTCACAAGGACCTCGAAGGCTCAGAGAAGGTTGGGGAAGGAACCCACTGGAACAGCTGTTGAGAGACAGATGGTAGCCTCCCGTCAAGGCCATCCAGCGTGTTCTTTAACGTGCACAAGGTAAGGCTCTCCCTCATACAGGGCCACGGCTTAACGTCCCATCCGACGGACTGCGGCCTTTCCAAGCCCGTCAGTGCCCCCTACTGAGCTACTTTTGCGGAGATAAATCTCAACGCTGACTCAGCTGGGGAGGAGTAGGAGTTGGAGAAAGAAGAGGATAAAAGGAGGCAGATGAGAACGAAGGATGAGAGAGTATAAGAAGAGGGGGAGAAGAATAGGAGGAAAAGAAGGAACAAAGAGAAGAGGAGGCGAATGGGAGATGTAGAAAGGGAGTGACATCATTAAAGATGGAGGAGGAGGAGAATAGGAAGAATAGGAGAAGATGGAAGAGAAGAGGAGGGGGAGAATATGAAGAATAGGAAGAGATGGAGGAGAAGAGGGGGAAGAAGAAGAGGAAGAAAAGGAGGATATGGAGGAGAAGAGAAGGGAGAATAACAGTAATAAGATGGAGATGGCGAGAAGGAAGAAGCATAAAGATAAAAAAGAACTTGATTTGTCAATCATAAAAAATAATTTCGTGCACACGACTGAGCAACATATTAAATCTTATTATCCTAAATTAATAACTCTACTTGAAAAGAGTTTTTCAGTATCGTAAATTGCTTTTGTGATGACTTCATGTGCTTGGATTATAAACCATCATCAAATACGTAGCTGCTAAAAGGGTCGAAAATATGTTTCGATTGAATGTTGATCGTTGTATATTTGTGTGGACATCGTTTAACTGCATATTTTAGGTAGTTGTTAATAGCACTTCAGGGCCTCAGAAATAAACTATGTGAATAAATCAATCTTTGCCTGGTTTATTGGTCCACACCTACTGGTGATCCAAGGCATAGCTCGAACAGCAACTGGGGAGATTATAAGACTGAACAATTGAAACTTAGAGTTCTCGTGGATCGTTGATTGATTGATAGATAATTGATGAGTCATTTATTGACCTACGATATATGAGAACTGCATAGGCTTCTAGTCTCCTCAGTTTCCAATCACAAATACGCCACTGACAATAACATTTAAACGAAATTGTAGTTTATAATATTTACTTTTCGAAGTGATTTCAGCTATTTCAAACGAATAAACTAAAGTCACAAAAGGTTTGGGTTGTTTACCGCTGAGCGGCCCATTTTGAACACAATGGGTTAAATAGCCAGCCCACAAAACCCCAGGGGTTTAGAGAAGGTTGTGATAAGGCGACTCACTGAACAGCGGTTAGGATATGGATGGGAGCCTCCCGTCAAGGCCATCTAATGTGTTCTTTAATGTGTACAGCTTATGATTCTACTGCACACGAAACAATGGCTTAACATTACGGATGGCGGCCTTTCCAAACCCATCGGTGTTCCCTTTCTTACCGAGGCTGGGATTGGGTTGTTATTCCTCTGAACGGCACTTTTTTGCACACCATGGGCTAAATGGCCAGATCACATGGACCCCGAAGGTTTAGAGAAGGTTGGGGGAGGGGACCCACTGGAACAGCTGTTGGGAGAGAGATGGTAGCCTCCCGTCAAGGCCATCCAGCGTGTTCTTTAACGTGCACAGGGTATGGCTCTCCCGCACACGGGGCCACGGTTTAACGTCCCATCCGACGGACGGTGGCCTTTCAAAGCCCATCGGTGTCCCCTACTGACCGTGGGCAGGGCGGGGAAATTTTCGGAGATAAATCTCAACTCTGACCCAGCTGGGACTCGAACCTGGGAACTACAGATTACGAGCCTGTCGCTACCGACTGAACCTCCCAGCACCCCGAGGGTAGGGTGGTGGTATCACCTATTTGTAGGGTGGTACACAGAGTATTGTTGGTGGTGGGTTAGCGGAAATAATCTCAACGCAGGCACAGTGGGATTCGAACCTGAGAACTGAAGATTACGAGCCAGGCTCTCTACCCACTGAGCCAACATCTACCGCCGCCCAAAGTCACAAAGCTGCATTTCTAAATAACAACACTCCGAATTTATGCTAATCATGATTTAGCTCGGCTGATGCCGAGATCGCTTTCATTTTTCCATACCGGTTATTTTAAAATAATAACAGTGAAAGAGAATGATTTGAAGAGCTTAAAACCCGACGACAAGAGGGAACTAGCTTCGGTGCCAACTGAAGCACCTGCTTGAGTGACACCGTCCAAAAAGGATCACTTCGATGGTTGAAAGGACCCTCAAGCAGCAATTTGCATAGCATTAGAGCAGTTTCGTTGGTCTTGGCTAGGCGTTGGAGTGATCAATAACATTACGTGACAGTTCGGGGCACATGAAATTGTTGATGTCCACCTTTTACGAGCTGAATGCGCTCTTTAATAGTTCAACCAATAAACAAAGCAGGAAGATAGAGAGGAAGAGAAGGAAGATGGAAGAGGGAGGATGGGAAGATAGAGAGTGAAAGATGAAACTGCCAACATTACAAAGAGATCGCGTTTATGATGATCGATGTGATCACAAGGGCTTTCGGAAATAAATCATCATAGGAGCTAAAAAAGGATGTCTCTTAATATAGGAATCACGTAATCTTGTACATGTGATTCGAACGCCGTTTCCTGTTGCTATTGTCTCTAAGGCATCCGGTTTCATTTCATTAGGAATGAAAAATGGGAACGAATAATGGGAATGAAAAATGGGAGCTAATTAGAAAATGACAGAGGCCGAAAAAAAGGGACTTTGAAGTGGCTAAGTTTCAACGAAATTCTGACTTAATCTTTCCTAGAAAGGAAGTTAGAGAGTTTTAGATTGTTCTAAATGCTTAATTTCAAGATATTGACAGTTAAGTAAACGTTAATATTCTACGGAGGAAGATTTCTTTTTTTTTTAATTATCTGTAAAAACTTGACTGAGACGAAACACGTCTTTATGTTATGATTAAAGGTACGAAAGAGAGTTCACGTTTTGAATGAATGTATCAATGTAGCAAAGGATTTTGTCTCAAAGTTTAATATTGGGCTAGTTTTCTTTATGAGCCGTTCCTGGCCAAATGGTTAGGGTGCTTCGTTTCTGATCAAAGGGATCTGGGTTCGAGCCTCAGGTAAGGCATAGATGTTTGTGTTGTCTTTCTGCTGAGGTGCTGAGGGCTCGCTTTTCTCACAGGCCTTCTCTATGGGGTATAAACTGACAGACTCCTGCCAGACCTCTGTGGCAAGCAGCTGCTTAAGGAGATATTTATTTCCTTTATGAAGAAAGTTGAGAAAATATCAGAAGATAATATATATTTTGTTTAAATAGCAGTTTAGAGGGTTGGGTTGTTTTACCTCTGAGCGGCACTTTTTTTGCACACCATGGGCTAAATGGCCAGGTCACATGGACCCCGAAGGCTCAGAGATGGTTGGGGGAGGGGACCTACTGGAACAGCTGTTGGGAGACAGATGGTAGCCTCCCGTCAAGGCCATCCAGCGTGTTCTTTAACGTGCACAGGGTATGGGTCTCCCGCACACGGGGACACGGTTTAACGTCCCATCCGACGGACGGCGGCCTTTCCAAGTCCATCGATGTCCTCTACTGACCGTGGGCAGGGCGGGGAATTTTTGCGGAGATAAATCTCAACGCTGACCCAGCTGGGACTCGAACCTGGGAACTACAGATTACGAGCCTGGCGCGCTACCGACTGAGCCACCCCCGCCCCAGCAGTTTAGAGCAAGGTTCCGTAACTTTACTGAGAGGAGAGCACCAAATTTCTCCAATGACGGGCTTGGCGAGGTTTTCGATCAACTTACATTTCCAATTCGTCCAATTTACACTTCCGAGCAAAAATAATACTGCG
This sequence comes from Ryuthela nishihirai, assembly GCA_038380435.1. Classification (NCBI taxonomy): domain Eukaryota; kingdom Metazoa; phylum Arthropoda; class Arachnida; order Araneae; family Heptathelidae; genus Ryuthela; species Ryuthela nishihirai. Next base: position 38,063,458 of record JAWZYU010000014.1, read on the forward strand.
TTACGTTAATTAAAACGTTTATTCCAGTATTACTAAGTGGATCGGATGGTTTTTAATTGAGTAGCACTTTTCTGTATACGATTGGCCAAATGACCAGGTTGGTTGGGTTGTTTTACCTCTGAACGACACTTTTTTTTTGCACACAATGGGTTACGTGGTGAAGTCACAAGGACCCCCAAAGTCTTGGAGAGGGGGCTGTTAGGAGACAAATGGCAGCCTCTGTAAAGGCTCTTCAGTGTCCTATTCAACTCTCTCCTGCACACGCGGCTACGCTTAACGTTTCATCCGATGGACGACGGTCTTTCCAACTGTATCACCTTTCTCACAGAGGGCAGTGCGGGAGTAAATAGAAATAAGTCTCAATGCAGGCTTAGCTGGGACTTGAACCTGGTAACTGCAGATTACGAATTTTGCACGCAACCATTTTTCCCACCCCAAATGAACAGGTCACAAGGATCACAAGGGTTCAGCGCTAGGTAGGGAAGGGGATCAAAAGGAAGCTATTAGGAGCAGTAACCCTCCCGTCAGAGGTAGCTACTAATTTTGTAATGTACACAGAGTATTGCTATCCTGTACACGTCTTAACGGCGGCTTTTCCAAGCTCATTGGTACTCCCTTTCTGAGTGAGGGCAGAGTCTTGATTAGCGAGAAAAATATCAAAGCAAAGTGGCAAAGTCAAAGTATCAAGGCAAAGTGGTATTTTTTAACGTAAAAGCAGGGTTTCAAGCCTGGCGCGCTACATACTAAACCTATCAACCTACGTCCCATCAATTGGCGTGCTACGATATCATAATTTAAAAACATTCTGTTCTTATCATTTTTTAAATAGAAATTATAGAAATATGGAATAATAGAAAATAGAACATAAAATATGTGTTGTGTTTTATTTGTTAACACTGGTTGTTAGGAATACGTCAACATTTTTATAACCAAAATGTATCGTTGTCTGCAAAAGATGGGTTGGGTTGGGTTGTACATATCCAACCTTCTGTCCCCTCAATTTTTATTCCTCCCATCTCAAAACAAGAAACTTTCAAAATTCTAAGTGACTTAAATGAAAGAAAATCATGTGGACACGATCAGGTACACATAAAGCACATTAAAGCATGCAAAACCTCCTTAGCTGATCTCGTGACAAACTTTATCAATGAAAGCATATCTACAGGAAACATCCCTAATAAACTCAAAATTGCTGTTCTAAGACCAATTTACAAAAGTGGAACTAAATCCGATTGCACTAACTATAGGCCCATTGCCATCTTACCCGTCCTTCACAAAATACTTGAAAGATATGTAGCTAACGTTCTAGCCAATTTCTTGAAAAAACATAACATTATTAGTGAAAAGCAATATGGTTTCCAAAAAGGTAAAAATACAATTACACTTTTAACGGAGTTTTCTGACGTCATTAATGGAACTTTAAACAACGGAAAAAAAGCAGCAGCTATCTTTCTGGACTTTCGTAAGGCATTTGATACGTTGGATCACGATATTTTGCTTCAAAAATTGTATATTTATGGTGTCCGAGGTATTACCCTTAAATGGTTTGAAAATTATTTAAAAAATAGAGTGCATGTTACCAAAATTAATGCGTTTTTAGTGAGAAGAGAACAGTGTACACTGGTGTTCCACAAGGTTCAATTTTAGGTCCGCTTTTATTCATTATTTATATTAATGATCTAGCTAACCTTAAACTGAAGGGCTCTCTTTATATATATGCTGATGACACCGCCTTGGTTAACGTGAATCACAATATGGGAGACGCAGTCAGAGATACACAGGATGATTTTAACAAAATTATTTACTGGTCTAACATTAATCGTATTTACATAAATTCAGAAAAAACCAAATGGATGAGCTTTCATTCACCAGGATACTATGATCTCTCATCTTATGCAATTAAAAACCACGAACCCTTTGTGTCCTCACATCATGATAAATCATGACCCTGACTGCTGCGACTGTGATGTTATTGAGCGTGTTGAGAGCCATAAATATCTTGGACTCTACATGGACACAACCTTCCGATGGAATACACATATTCAAAAGTTAGCAGGGAAATTGCGTCTATGTGCATCTAAACTTTATAAACTACAATTTGTTGCAAGCACACATACATGTATTTTGGTTTACAAAGCTATTGTGAATCTATATTGACCTATGGTTTGACAATATACGGCTCAACTAACCTCACAAATATAAAGGAAATAGAAACTATTCAATCATCCATTGCTAAAAATATAATCCCATACAACTTAAGAAATTCATTTTATCATAGCGAAGAAAGACTAAATTATCTAGGCATACTTTCTTTTCACAACCTTTTTACAAATGCAGCATCACTTTAAAATATTTTTTGATAATCAATTTAAATCTAAAATCTCTCTGGGAAAAACACAAGGTTACAATCCAAAAATTATTTCCAACTTCCAAAAATATTAAACAATTATGGGAAATGTACAAGGGCATATACAATACCTTGCATGTTCAATCAACTGCCAAGGGAAATTACTTTATTAAACAATTTTAAAGGAATCAAAAATAAGACAAAAAATTTTCTTCTAGGCACTAAATTTTAAATAAAAATTTCAACCACCACAATGGAGCTTCCACTGGAATTCATATAATTTGATGACATTGTTATAAACTATATCTTATGTATTTTCATGTAACGTTATTATTCTTCTCTCCTGCAGATAAGCAGATGCTTTGCGGGTCATTTGTTTAAACTTTTGTATAACTAACATGAATATGAATAAAGATTATTATTATTATTATAACAGCTGTTGGAAGACAGATGGTAGCCTCCCGTCAAGACCATCCAGCGTGTTCTTTAACGTGCACAGGGTATGGCTCTCCCGCACACGGGGCCACGGCTTAACGCCCCATCCGACAGACGGCGGCCTTTCCAAGCCCATCGGTGTCCCCTACTGACCGTGGGCAGGGCGGGGAATTTTGCGGAGGTCTGCAAAAGTAAAGGAAATTTTGCATTACGATAATGTTCGAGAGCAGTAAAAAAAATATGTCTTTGAGAGCAACTACAACAGCTTCATGAGCACCAAGGTACTCGTGAATAACGCGTTATGTATGGCCCCTTTAAAGAGGTGAACAAGAAACGTTCTTGAATATTTATAGTAGGCCCGTCCAACCTCAACTTAGTGAAGAGCCACTAGGAAAAAAGAAAAGAAAATTATATTCTTAAAGATTCGCAGGAAAATTTCTGTACTAAACCGAAAATATACATTTCTAGTAAATAATTGAAAAATGTAAAAATGTAAAAGAAAAATATAATATTTTGAAGGTCTGTGAGAATTAAGATATTTTGATTAATAAATCAAAAAAGTACATTTTAATGAATACTATGAATTGACAAAATCGTTCAGTTATGCACTTAAAAATGTTTAGTAAAGAAACTGGAAAAAATGAGCCGGATTAAGTATATTGATTTTATGAACCGCAAGTTCTTTTGCAATGAGTCGCGGGTTGGACGGGCCTGATTCAAAGAGTGTGCAATCATTATTTCATTTCGCTTGTAATAAATGCAGGTTATAAAATAATTTCTATCGAAATCACTTTTTTAAGTTTTTAAATTAGTTTAGATTTGTACTTTATGACAGTTTTTATGATTTAAAGATTTTATAGATATGCTTTTTTTTGGATATACTTGATAACATAGAATTCGTTCAAAAATTGCTTGACGCGAAATAGTTTTTTTCTGCTATGAGAATTTTGGAAATCGCTATTGTCGTAGGGGCGGGGGTGGCTCAGTCGGTAGCGCGCCAGGCTCGTAATCTGTAGTTCCCAGGTTCGAGTCCCAGCTGGGTCAGCGTTGAGATTTATCGCCGCAAAATTCCCCGCCCTGCCCACGGTCAATAAGGGACACCGATGGGCTTGGAAAGGCCGCCGTCCGTCGGATGGGACGTTAAGCCGAGGCCCCGTGTGCGGGAGAGCCATACCCACTGGAACAGCTGTTGGGAGACCGATGGTAGTCTCCCGTCAAGGCCATCCAGCGTGTTCTTTAACGTGCACATAGTTTGGCTCTCCCGCACACGGGGCCACGGCTTAACGTCCCATCCGACGGACGGCGGCCTTTCCAAGCCCATCAGTGTCCCCTACTGACCGTGGGCAGGGCGGGGAATTTTGCGGAGATAAATCTCAATGCTGACCCAGCTGGGACTCGAACCTGGGAACTACAGATTACGAGCCTGGCGCGCTACCGACTGAGCCACCCCCGCCCCCATTGAATTAGGGATAACAACCAAGTAACATGTTGGACACCCTCTGGCCCTGATAACGACCGCCACACGACTAGGCAAGGACTCCACAAGCTTGTGTAAATATTCCACAGGTATGGTGTCCATGCTTCCTCCAGAGCTGTCCACAATTCTCTCAACGTCGTCGTAGATGGAACACCGGTCCTAACACTCTGCTAGACGGTATCCCAAAGATTTTCGATGTGATTTAAATCTGGGCTTCTAGGTGTCCAATTCATTATTTCAAAGTCAGCAGAATGCTCCTGCAACTATGCAATACTCAACCTGGGCCTGTGAGATGAACAGTTGTCTTGCTGCTAGACGCCATCTCCATTAGGATGCATGATGGTGTAAATAGGTGTAAATGGTTACCATGAGTTCTACATATCGGGATGCATTGAGAGTCGTCAGTACAGGTACCAAAATCCCTCAGATGTCCAACTGAAGAACCTCAGGCCATCACTGAGCCACCACCAACTTGTACTGTTCCGACCTGACATGCAGGATCCATGGCTTCTTCGGGTTGTCGCCATACCCTTAGTCTTCCATTGGCGTGATGAAGTTTAAATCGTGATTCATCACTCCAGGCTATCCGTTACCAATTTTCGATGGTCCAGTTTCGATGTACTTTAGCCCAGGCAAGGCGTTGAACCCGGTGTCGTGCCATTAAAGGTGGGACCCTCGTAGTTCGGCGGCACCCGAAGCAGAGACAATGAAGTGAGCGTTGCACGGTCCATGCAATGATTCCCGGCTGGAAACAGCGTTCAGATGGGAGGTGATTTCAGATAATGTCTGGCCCCTATCGGTCCGTAAGATGCGGGTTACACGGCGAAGCCCACGATCATTCACTGGTTGTCCTTTGCAGTTTGTCCGGGTGCTTGTTTTTTTACGGAAATTTTCATATTCCCAGAACACTCTTAAAACTGTCGCACGAGAAAATCCAAGTTCGTTGACAATTTCGGAGATCGAATGTCCCATCCGTCGGGCACCTACGATGTGCCATCTGTCAAATGCATTTAAATCCCGCGCCTTTCTCATTACGTTTCTCACGACGAATGCTTGGGGAAGCCAAAGCTGACAGCTATATATAACCAGAGTTTTAGCCACGCATGCGCGCATATCCAGGACTTGCGGTACTGAATTTGGATAACGTCTCCTATCCCTAATTCAATGGCACTTCAGTGTATGTTGGCAGAACAGTATATTATGCTATTCTCTCTTCACGAACTGATAACCCTTTTTTTTAAACAATCAATAAGCATATCACTATTAAAAATCATACAATTTTAAAATTCAGGATTTTCATATGTCAGCACATTAATTCAGATCTTTATGATTCCGGTTATTTATGCCAATCAAGTCCTTCACCTGCTCTTGGATCTCTATCCAGCTATCATCACCATTGTCTTTTAACGATTTTCGCTATTTAATTTAACCTTTATTACCGAAACGATGCTGATTTCTTTTATGTACGTTTTTTTCACATTATCATCTGCGTGACGAAGTACATCATATCCTGTAAAAACAGTTAATGCTTTTTTTTCTGGCGAAGCTTTCATTTCTGTCGGGAAAAAAAATCGCAACAACTAAAAATTTTTTTTAATTAATTCTTGATATTTCCTAATACATTCCCAATAAAATTATCTCAAACTTCACCTACTCATCATGAACTTAGCAATGAAGAAAACAGTCCAGAAGAAGAAGTGAAAAAACTACGAACGATTACCTTCTGTTCTGGTCTACCTATCTTGTTTAATGCAAATTGAACGTATGCTTTATTCGCATTCGTCTTCCCTCAAGGATAAGAACTCAGCAGTTTTTTTTTCCTATGATTTGTGCATTCATGAAGTGTTATGTGATTAAGTAATTCCTTTAGGCTTCCAAAGACTCCTCGGAATTAATGTTTTTCCACTGACGTGTTTTGCCCAGGTTGTTTTTAGCGAAGAGAAAACTTTTTGCTGTAGCGCACCTTAATTTGATAAAAATTTACAGCAGATTTTATTCTTGGAAGACATTTTACATTAGCTGAACGTAGTTAAAAATTTATATCATAAAGATCTCAAGTCTCTGGGAAAAAAAAAAAACACTGATATCACAAAAATCTCAAGATTCTGAAAATGATTTTACACGCAGTCACGTGAAACAGCTTTCAGCCTTTTTTTTTACATAACCAATATTATAACAATTTTTCTCAACTAGCATTGGAACAGTTCTTATCCCATAAGCAACATTCTAACAGTTTTTTTGCATAACAATTTCTAAACAGTTCGTCTTGTATAACCAGAAATCTAACACTTTTCGTTTCCCAGATTCGAGTCCCAGCTGGGCCAGCATTGAGATTTGTCTGCGCAAAACTCCCCGCCCTGCCCACGGTGTAGGGGACACCGATGGGCTTCGAAAGGCCGCCGTCCGTTGGATGGGACGTAAGCCGTGGTCGCTGTGTGCGGGAGAGCCAAACTATGTGCACGTTACAGAACACGGTGGATGGTCATGACAGGAGGCTACCATCTGTCTCCCAACAGGTGTTCCAATGGATCTCCTCCCCCAACCTTCTCTGAGCCTTTGAGGTCCTTGTGACCTGGCCATTTATCCCATTGTATGCAAAAAAGTAATGCTCAGAGTTAAACCAACCCAACACTTTTTTTTTTACATAACCATTATTCTAACATTTTTCTTACATAATTCGTATTCTAACAGTCAGGCTTTAGTTATTTTTGGGAAGACTGAACAAGATATTACGTCGTCGTCACTTGCATCATATTGCAACCTGTTCTTGCCCCTTCATTCACCAGTTCACTTAAAGTGTTTTCTTTGCATGAAGCTTAACTGGTATGAAACCCTATACACTTGAAAACTGAAAGAAAACGCAAGCATTACAGAACTGTGTTTTTACACGACTTTCTCAATCACTAAAAATTTTTCAGCAGTGAAAAAATTCAATATTTTTGTTTTTTTATATCATCACTGAAAACCTTTTGATTAGGCACTGAAAACTCAACTGAATTATAGTTTAATTCATAATATGTAAAGAAGTTGGGTTTTTTTTACCTCTGAGCGGCACTTTTTTGTACACAATGGGCTAAATGGCCAGGTCACAAGGACCCCGAATGCTCAGAAAAGGTTGGGGAGGGGACCCACTGGAACAGTTGTTGGGAGACAGATGGTAGCCTCCCGTCGGCCATCCAGCGTGTTCTTTAACGTGCACAGCGTATGGCTCTCCCACACGGTCATACCCTGTGCACCTCTCCTACACGGGGTCACGACTTAACGTCCCATCCGGCGGACGGCGTCCTTTCAAAGCTTATCGGTGTCCCCTACTGACCGTAGGTAGGGCGGGGAGTTTTGAGGAGATAATGTAAAGTAGTAATTAATATCATTTCAAATAGCGTATTCGGTACAGAGCTCTAATAGCTTAGAAATCTATAGAGAGACCCTGGCAGGGAACGAGAGGTGAGATCTCAGCAGAAAGCCAACGCAAACGTCTTATCAGGGATTCTTTTTTATTAAACTTATTGTAGATTCGAACGTGAAACTTATTTGCTCAGCAGCCAAAATCGTTTGGATACTAGATCATTTCATATCATGGAAGAAAAATAAACATTGCGAAATCTAAAATAAAGAAACTGAAAATAGGAAACATGCATTAAGAAATCTGTAATGAAATTATCATTATTTCACTAGGATATAATGGAAAAACAAAAGCTAGACTTCTCCAATAATGAAGGATGCGATGTGTTATCCCATGAAAATAAACATCTTCAAATAGAGATAAGATATATGATTACAGAAATCGCATACCAAATAAGTAGCAGAAACGCGAAGCATTAAAGAGCAATTATATTGAAAAAAGACAAAATGCCTAAATTCGATCTGGAGGGGAGGAGCGATGATCCTCTTAACTTTTTATTTCACACCTTTTTTTTAATAATTTTTCAGTTAAATTGTAATTATTTTTTTGAAAATTTAATATGTGGAGAACAAATACTGGAATAAGAATTGTATTAGAAGCTATAGTGTATATTTGTTTGCAAAAAATGTTTTCAGAATCAATGAAAAAATTTAAAAAAATTAATTATTAAAAGTTTTAAAAATGTTGAAATGCAAGCTATGTACAGAAAGTTCCGAGACTGATTGTATAAATATGTGTAGGTGTACTTACACTCTGGTGGGACGGGGATGGCTCAGTCGGAAGCGCGCCAGGCTCGTAATTTACAGTTCCCAGGTTCGAGTCCCAGCTGGGTCAGCGTTGAGATTTATCTCCGCAAAATTCCCCGCCCTGCCCACGGTCAGTAGGGGACACTGATGGGCTTGGAAAGGCCGCCGTCCGTCGGATGGGACGTTAAGCCGAGGCCCCGTGTGCGGGAGAGCCATACCCTGTGCACGTTAAAGAACACGCTGGGTGGCCTTGACGGGAGGCTACCATCTGTCTCCCAACAGCTGTTCCAGTGGGTCCCCTTCCCCAACCTTCTCTGAGCCTTCGGGGTCCATGTGACCTGGCCATTTAGCCCATGGTGTGCAAAAAAGTGCCGCTCAGAGGTAAAACAACAACAACTTACACTCTGGCACTAAGGATCTCCTTCGAAACATTTCCTCCTGCATCACTACTCTAATTCCAGAGTTTCTGGAGGTGTTTGAAGCAGTCCAGGAAAGCACTTTCTGGAATGCTGCAGAGCGGTTCTGTCACGGCTGTCTGAATGGCCTGAATGTCAGGCATTCAGTTTTCTCTTGCTTAAATCCTCACGCAAAACTTCGTTGCAGGCCATCTTGCTGACGTTCAACTCCTCTGATAACATTCGGACGGTTATTCGACGATTTTTTTGCAAAAGATCTCGGACTCGCTTAACGTTCTCGGGAGTGCGCGTGGTGGATGGACGACTAGATCTCGCATCAAATCAACCGTTGCAGCGAATAGCGGTGCAGGTCTAAACTTGTCAAAACTTGCTTGACAATTTAGCAGTAAGGGAATAATCTTAATTTCAGAAACAGAAATTATTATCAGAAATAGAAATGACCGGTTTTTCCTGGTTTGTCTGCAATAAATTCAGTCTCGAAGTATTCTGGACGTAGGTTGTATGTTTACAATGTTCTCGTAACAACTACGTATCAGATTCAATAGATTTTTAAATCTTAAAAGAAAAATACAACAACAACTAAATTCAGTGTATTTATGGCTCAGGACAGACATGTTTGGAAAACTACATAAATTGTAATCTGGTTGGATCTCCGTACCCCATGATCACTAGAGGATTCTGTATGTATGAAAGCATATATCCATACATAGCAGCCAGGCTCGTAATCTGTAGCTCCCAGGTTCGAGTTCCAGCTGGGTCAGAGTTGAGATTTATCTCCGCAAAATTCCCCGCCCTGCCCACGGTCAGTAGGGGACACCGATGGGCTTGGAAAGTCCACCGTCCGTCGGATGGGACGTTAAGCCGCGGCACCGTGTGCGGGAGAGCCATACCCTGTGCATGTTAAAGAACACGCTGGATGGCCTTGTCGGGAGGCTACCATCTGTCTTCGAACAGCTGTTCCAGTGGGTCCCCTCCCCAAACCTTCTCTGAGTTTTCGGGGTCCATGTGACCTGGCCATTTAGCCCATGGTGTGCAAAAATGTGCCGCTCAGAGGTAAAACAACCCAACAACCCATACATAGCAGCTAATAGGCAGCTAGCCGATTGAGGCTGGTAATCTTATATTCTCGCATTTAGTCCAAAGTGTATTTGCATTGACATTTTCTCCGATAACATCTGCTCTGTCTTCTGTAAGGATGGGCTTGGAAAGTCCGTCGTCCTTCTGATAATACGCTAAGCTGCAATTCCGTGTGCACGAGAGCTATACCTTATGATCACTACAACTATGCTGGACAGATAGTATGATTTAGATTTACATCTGCCTCTTAATAGATCTCGATGAACGATTTCAAGGAATCATAATTAACATATAACAAAGGAAAACGCTTTTTTTTTTTGCCAGTTAGATTTGTTAACATATGATTAACAAGTGATTCTCGAAAACGTGTGCGGTACTGATATTATAACCAATCATCGTGACTGCAGAAAGTTCACTGAGGAAGCGGTTCACTACTGGCAGGATGAATCTTTTTTTTTATTAATTCAAGTACGGAGAAGTATTTTTGGAACCCAAAATTGCCATTCGCTGCGTCTCGTTATATTCCGCTTCAAGCATTTCGATGCCAACATAGAAATGTTTCGAATTGCATCGAAATGCCAAGACACTGACTGTTCCCATGCGAAGAAACAACTCACAGAGATCAATCTCTCACTCTTTGTCAATTTCCCTATTACTGTTTGACTACTGTGAAGTTGTATCGAAAAATGATGTATTGCACTTTCATTTTATTTTGCATGAACGATCGAATTTTATTTTCCCCCCGCAAAATATTGCAAATAAAAGCGAAATTGTGCTTTTATTTGCAATATTCGCGTGAATGTTAAAATGGAGTATTTGAGTTCTGAAGATATATAATTATTTCTAAGAAAAAAAATATAATGTAAATTGCATTGCGATCTGATGATGTTTCAGTCTTCTCATTATAAATCAGATGCAATCTATTAATATGAGTCAATATTTTTGAATATTAGCAGGGAAAATAAAGCGAAAAACGCCTTCTTGGATTATACCAAGGCATTCAAACAGCATTGGATTGTTTCTACTCTGAGTGGCACTTTTTTGCACACCATGGGCTAAATGGCCAGGTCACATGGACCCCGAAGGCTCAGAGAAAGTTGGGGGAGGGGACCCACTGGAACAGCTGTTGGGAGACAGATGGTAGCCTCGCATCAAGGCCATCCAGCATGTTCTTTAACGTGCACAGGGGCCACGGGTTAATGTCACATCCGACGGACGGTGGCCTCTCCAAGCCCATCGGTGTGCCCTACTGACCGTGGGCAGGGCGGGGAATTTTGCGGAGATAAATCTCAATGCTGATCCAGCTGGGACTCGAACCTGGGAACTACAAATTTCGAGCCTGGCGGGCTACCTACTGAGTCACCCCCGCCCCGTGCTCAAACAACATGCAATATTAGCCACGAAGGGTAACATTCATTCATTCGAAAAAAAAAAATGATCCTTAATGTGCTTGTCTATGAAAAATAAGAAAAAGTGGAGACATAATTTTGGTGTCAGTAATTCAAGAGAGGCTACTTAGAAATATACCGTCGTATCAGAACAATATGACCACCTACCATTCGTATTATTAGGTAGGTGGCCATATTATTCTGATACGACTTTGTATATTTTTCCATTGGTTATTTTAATCCAATCAGTTTTAGAATCACTCTCTTGCACCCTAAGGTTCAGAATTTCAATACTCAACTTACTAAACTACTGAAATCGTTTGTGCCTTTTTTGTGACTGTGAAAAACTTCTCATTTAAAGCAGTTATAGGAGATTACTTCTACACTGAGAATGGATTTTTGGGGTCTTTTGGTCCATATGATGATTATTGGCAGATTACAAAGTTATTAATGCGGAAGATTTGACCTCCACATTCTCTTCTATGGTCGAAGTTATGATTTATGATCAAATTTTAAACTTTTAATTCTGACTTCCAACTACCATCCTCCCTTAGTAACCAGTCCCAATTTTAGACAGCTACAGAATTTTCTATTTCAATACCAAAACACTGCATAATTTAACAGTTGTTTTCCTTTCATATCGATACTTTATACGATTATTTGTGCAAATAATAATTTTCCTTATTTATCTTTAATCAACTTGTCAAAATATCACGTTAAAAATCCTAAGGAACAATTAATATTTGAGTAACTTTTGACGGAGACTTCCTATTCTAAGAATGAATTTATGAATAATTGGTAATTAGTCTTTAGCAGAATTATTTTTTCCAAAGTATTGTCTTCAAGAATTATCTTTACAAGACTGCTTGCAAAATACTGTCTTCATATATTATTTTTCCAAGAATTGTCTACGAAATATTGTCTTCAAATAATAGCTTTCGAAGAATTGTTCTAAAATTTAGATATTGTCATTCTGAGAATTATCTTGTGAGTATTGGGTTTCCTGGTTCAACAGTTAAGACAACTGAGATATAAATATATCCTGATTTAAATCTCTTAGAAGCCACGATTTACACATTATTGCTGTCTTTCTTAGCCAATAATTTATTAATCATTACTGTCTTTATGTTGAGATCTTGTTCAGAACTTGTGAGATTCTGTTGAGATATTTTTCAAAACTTCTTTATGGTGATTTATATTTCTGACAGTTTTCGTGACATAAAAGCCTATACAAGAGAAGTGACTAACAATTTTCACCAAAATTACTTATAACGGGGACGTACAACTCGTGACCTTCCCGCCAATTAGTTTCCAGTCAGTTTCCAATCAGTTTCATCAAGTGAATGATGGAAATAAATATTTTCCCTATGACAGAGATAGTTTTAAATTTAAAGCAATTGATATTTATTTTTAAAGAGAAACTGTATAAAAATTTTCGTAATCTGCAGTTCCCAGGTTCGAGTCCCAGCTGGGTCAGCGTTGAGATTTATTTCCGCAAAACTCCCCGCTCTGCACACGGTCAGTAGAGGACACCGATGGGCTTGGAAAGACCACCGTCCATCGGATGGGACGTTAAGCCGTGGCTCCGTGTGAGGGAGAGCCATACCCTGTGCACGTTAAAGAGCACGCTAGATGGCCTTGACGGGAGGCTACCATCTGTCTTCCAACAGCTGTTCCAGTGGGTCCCCTCCCCCAACCTTCTCTGAGCCTTCGGGGTCCTTGTGACTTGACCATTAGACCATGGTGTGCAAAAAATTGCCGCTTAGAGGTAAAACAACCCAAACAACCCAAAGTATAAAAAATTCTGAATTCAATCATCAAAATGTTGCTCCAAGTGGCAAACAAATTTGCAAAATTATTTCAAAATTTTTATACCAATCAATCAATATAAATGCATTTAAATTCTGGCCTCCTTCATCAATGAAAAGCGGCCCTCCTATTGATTTCACTACTGTGAAGTTGTCTCCCAGTGACAATGGTTGAACACCACTGACTTACGTGAAACGTTTATTTGAAATGAATTTACTACATCCTAAGTTTGAAGTGCACCCCAAAAAACATGTATAAGTCTTAGGGCAGTTTTATTTCACATATTTGAATCTTATCATTCTAGCATCTTATAAATCATTTCTATATTATCATCACTTTCACTTTGCTATTTTTTTCCAGCTTTCTGATATTTCAGTTTCCTTTTTTGTTAGAAACCCGCATCTTTGCTCTTTGCATTCATTCATTTTAGCCGATGAATGCTCCACCGCAAAATGGAATCTCCTCTCTGTTCTTTCCCGCGCATCTATTTCTATTGGTGTAACCGTTCTCTGACACATCCGTTGTCCTCTTCTGCTTCACTCCAATGCTCCCCAGCCTCACCATCCCTCCGCTCAATAAAAGAATCAACGTAAAGCGAACCCTCACTTACTGACTGGCTATTTCCGCGCTTTAAATCCAATAACCTCCCTCACCTCTCCGGCTCCTGAGTGGGGAAGTAAATGATTAAACATTTCCATGCTCCTGATCTGGCTTTTGCTACTCCTGTGCATTTTAAAGCAGTGTTTTCCAAACTGTGGAGCACCACCTCTCATCTGTCCTCTCCTGGGAGGTGTGAGGGACGAGGTTGCAGAAATATTTGGTACTTACATTGGGATAATACAGTGAAAGAAAGCAGATGGGAATGTCTGGTCCAAGTTAAAGTATCAGAAGTGGAATGAGAAAAAATTCGAGCACCATAATTCTCCGCAATGAATGAGGCGAAATGTCATGCAAGTGTTGTAATCTTCCACAAAAAATATGTTTAAAATCATTTTGAGTGGCACGCGCCGCTAAAATGAATGTAGCGGAATATTATACAAATGCTACACTTTCTAAGGTGAATGAATGTAGCAAAATGTCGTGCAAGCGTCACATCCTCCAAAACTTATGTGACGGAATGTCTTCAAATGTACGTTCCTCCACAACTAATGTGTCGAAATTCCATGCAGTGATGTAATTATTAAACAATGCAGTATGCATGGTTAACATTCATCTACAGCTAATATAACGAAATGCAAGTGATACATTCCTCAAAAATTAGTGTGGCGTAATGGCATGCAAATGTCAAGCTTCGCTCCCGGCGAATGTGGTAAAATGTCATGCCACACTAGGCCACAATAAATATGGAAAAGTGACCTGCACGTACCACACTATACCACAATGAATATGGAAAAATGACCAGCAAGTACCACACTACACCACAATGAATAGCCGTGGCCCCGTGTACGGGAGAGCCATACCCTGTGCACGTTAAACAACACGCTGGATGGCTTTGACGAGAGGCTACATCTACCTTGACGAAAGGCTACCTTGACGAGGTCTCCCAACAGCTGTTCCAGTGAGTTCCCTCCTCCAACCTTCCCTGAGCCTTCGGGGTCCTTGTGACCTGGCCATTTAGCCCATGGTGTGCAAAAAAGTGCCGCTCAGAGGTAAAACAACCCAACCCAACCCAACCACAATGAATATGATAAAATGTCATGCAACTGCTATAGTACGTCACAATGAATGTGACGAAATGTCACACAAGGGGCAGACTACTACACAATGAATGTAGCGAAGTGTCATGCAAGAGTTACGTTTAGTTTCACGAGTAGTGACTTAAGAAATTTTACAAAACACCGGTGTCAGGCTAGAGGCCTTTTTAGATTTTTTTTTGTTCAGGCTGTGTATATTTATTTTGAATTTCGCCAAAATAGTCATATGCTACGGGGAGGCCCTCTGTCCCGGCATCTGGAAAGTTAATTGAAGGGGCAGTGCCCCGAGGGACGGAGGTCGCCCAACTGCTAGCGGACGGCCCAGATGGTCAGGCAGAGAAAGAAAGGAAGAAAGGGTTTGGCAACGACGAGAACAGGAGAGCCGGTCGAGTTTCGGAAGGAGACGGACGAGAAATGGTAAAGCTGGGAAATGCCGACTGGTAATAGCGGCATTGGCTCTGTAGATACAGCTGAACAGGCATAGTAAGCTGGTGTTGTTGTAATCTATGTAATTGAGCATATGTCCTCGTCCAGCAAGTATGTTTGGAAGGTTAAATAAATCTTTGTTATTTTTAAGTAAAGTCTGAAGTTGAACTAATTTATGGGGGAGGAGCCTCAGTATCGAGTCTCTGCAATTGTGAATAAACCGTTGATTTTATCCGAAAGACTCTTTCACCCGTCGCGTATAGCGATCGAACCGAGGGAACGTCCTAAGTGGTCACAATAGGCCGACAAACGAAGAGTTAACATCACAACCCGTATAGTTTATTTTCTGAAACTTAGTTCCAGGTATGTTTTTGCCTTTTCCATAATTAATCGCAATGTATAGAGCATAAACGAATCAATCTTGCAACTACTCATAACTCCAGTAGGAATAGCGTGAATAATTTTCTGAGAGGGGCAAAAAGTTTTTTTTTTCGCTTTCATTGTGAATTCTAGTCGACAATCCTGATAAAATTTCTAAACAAAGGCATGCATTTTTATGAGAAGGATTTTCATATAACAATACTGTCTTCCTGACATGTTTCATGAAGCATTAGACAATTATGAAAAAAATATCACTATCCTACCATTATTTAGGAAACCCTCTGCTGCCACCTACAAGTACTGCCGAGTAAAGTGTCGGCTTTTGGGTTGTTTTACCTCTGAGCGGCACTTTTTTGCACACTATGGGCTAAATGGCCAGGTCACAAGGACCCCGAAGGTTCAGAGAAGGTTGGGGGATGGGACCCACTGGAATAGCTGTTGGGAGACAGATGGTAGCCTCCCGTCAAGGCCATACAGCGTGTTCTTTCACGTGCACAGGATATGGTTCTCCCGCAGACGGAGCCGCGGTTTAACGTCCCATCCGACGGACGGTGGCCTTTCCAAGCCCATCGGTGTCCCCTACTGACCGTGTGCAGGGCGGGGAGTTTTGTGGAGATAAATCTTAACTCTGGCCCAACTGGGACTCGAATCTGGGAACTGCAGATTACGAGTCTGGCGCATTACCGACGGAGCTACCCCCGCCCCAAAATGCGATCAATAGTCTGGTAGTAAATGGAAAGTTTAGAAACAAAGAGACAGGCCACTCAGCCACCAAGGCAGAATTTCTCAGATAACAGTGAAGTAGTGATTTTTTTTTTAATAGTAAACATTTTAAGCGTGTTTTTAGAAATGCTTAGAAGTCCTCGCAACTTATTCGAAAATGTCTGTCTGATCGAAGTATCAGAAAGTGAATGCACCGATCTGTCAAACGTTTCGTTTTAGACGAATTTTTCGATAAATGCTACATTAACGCAGAAGGATTTCTGCATATTTTCGCAATTCATTCAGTGCATTCGAAGAGGGCGATTGATATATCCGCGAGATCGCATCCACTTCTTTTCGCCCTATTCCGGTACCTAACCCATTGATCTCCTTTTCTTTCATTGAGATGAACTTCAGGTTACTATAACGTCATCTACGTATGTAGTAAAAGAATAAGACCTGATTAGAGCAAAATCATCAGTTTTTAAATTAGTCACAATTTAATACATTGAGTTTTTTTTAAAGAACTGAGAAATGGAAGATGGAAGAGTTTATGAATAAATTGCCCGATTTAGGTGCCCGCTCTTATCAATCCAACCACCATAAAGCAAAATTATTCGAAAATTGTTACTCTATTGGAAGTTGCACGATTTAAAGGAATTATTTTGCAGTTGAAAGTTGTGTTGGGTTGTTTTACCTCTGAGCGGCACTTTTTTGCACACCATGGGCTAAATGGTCAGGTCACATGGACCCCGAGGGCTCAGAGAAGGTTGGGGGGAGGGGACCCACTGGAACAGCTGTTGGGAGACAGATGGTAGCCTCCCGTCAAGGCCATCCAGCGTGTTCTTTAACGTGCACAGGGTATGGCTCTCCCGCACACGGAGCCACGGCTTAACGTCCCTCCCACGGACGACGGCCTTTCCAAGCCCATCGGTGTCCCTTACTGACCGTGGGCAGGGCGAGGAATTTTGCGGAGATAAATCTCAATGCTGACCCAGCTGGGACTCGAACCTGGGAACTACAGATTACGAGCCTGGCGCGCTACCGACTGAGCCACCCCCGCCCCTTGCAGTTTAAAAAAATCCTGGCAGAAACGGTTGCATCGTACGTAAAGCGGACTAACGATGACTAATCCCTCTATATCGGCCCATCCTCACATCAAATTTAATTCTGAGAGCTTAACGTCTCTACGTCCGATCTATTCTCCGCTTCCGATAAGAGCATTACGTCGTGCAATGGACGTTTGCATTCCCACTGCGAGTGATTGACACTTTCCATTTCCGCGAATATGCCGCACCAATTTAATGGCTGCTTGGCCCTACGCGTGTTGTGGAATTTGCGAGTCTGTCATTTTGCAGTGGCAGTATCAGGTTCCCTATGCAACAAATCGCTTCCTTCCACTTTCGTGCCACCACACAATGGAGTGCTTGTTACCACGCGCTGTTAGGCTAGCGGACATTATGAGTTAGGCGGCAGTGTCATGCACGTGTTGAGTACAACATCATTAGCGTTTGGTGGCCAACGATCGCCAACCTATATTATCACGTATAATGCTCAGTTTACTCTCTGCTGTTTAGCAATTACCGAAATGGTCTCAGCATTGACAAGAGCATTAAGGACGTTATATTGAAACACCGATTTATTCTCTGGTGTTTTTTTTCGTTTGAAGTTTCTTTCATGTCTCAAGCGCAAAACTTAGTTCTTAAGCGTCTAAAATAAGCTCTTAATATTTAGTTAATATGTTTGAATTGTTATGTGTTTAAGAAGGGATAATTTCACTCCTGGGTTATTTATAATAAAGGTACGATACAGGTTTGCGTTGAATATTGGATCGATTTTTAGCACATCGAACGTAGAGGAAAAAATAAAAGAAATAACCCCTCAAGCAGCTGCCTGCCACAGAGGTCTGACAGTTTATGTGCCATAGTAGAAGGTCTGAGAGGATGGCAGGACCTCAGCAGAAAAACGACACACACATCCATGCCTTAGACCCGGGGCTCGAACCCGGTCCCTTAGATCAATAGCCAAGCGTGCTAACCACTCGGCCACAGGACGGCACGAGGAAA
This sequence comes from Ryuthela nishihirai, assembly GCA_038380435.1. Lineage (NCBI taxonomy): Eukaryota > Metazoa > Arthropoda > Arachnida > Araneae > Heptathelidae > Ryuthela > Ryuthela nishihirai. The sequence continues at coordinate 38,081,825 of JAWZYU010000014.1, forward strand.
AAACGATTTAAAAATAGAATGTAAAACTCATTCTTATTGCCTTTCTTGAATAATAAATCATACTTTTTGATATTTATAATTTATTGAACTTTCTAGAAATTTGTTTTCTTGCATGGTTTTTCTGGTAGAGTTGTTTATTACGTTTAAAAACATTTATAGCTATGGTTGAAGTGTCTGTAAGGAAATTACCCCAAAAAATCATTACCAAATGATCATAATGTATTTGGAGACTGAAATAATCAACTGGGATGATAATGTGAGAATTATGATGCTGAAAAAGAAGGAAAAATGATGAGTCATTCGTACGACAGTGTTGCATAAATATGTATGGGTAAAATAAACATTTTAAGTGACTAAACAGATACTGTGGTTAAACGTTGAGGAAAAGGACATTGTAAAATAAACTCGGCCTCAAAATGATCATGAAATTACAGTATTTCCATGCTAATACGTTTCGGAAAATACTTTTTCATTATAAGACGATTTATCAATCAGACAACACGTTTCCGATGTTTATTTTCCTTAAAATACAATTTTGGGCAGATGTACTGTGATTTCATTTGTATTTGCTCGGAGTGATACATGACATTTTTTCTTCCCAGTTCTCACCATTTTGTGTTCGTTCAACAGTTAGCTTGCAAAAAGTTCTTTTTTTTTCTATTCAATTTCAGTGCGTTTAAGAACATGAGTTCTAAGAGATCACTGAGCGAAACAAAGTAGTTTTTTGTCACCAAGAATAAAAGGAAATCTATTACACCTAAAAAATTACATACATTGCCCTACAAAATAGTATTAGGAAAAAATCCATGTTACGTCAATGGGAATCTAACGCCGAAGCTCTATAACTTCTCAAATATGCATTTAATGGAAAATGTGACTGAGGATAAATTAAAGACCGTGATTAAATCTATTTAAATCACGATTTTCACCAATATTCGTTCTGCATTTAAAGAATTGTGGAAGTTGGAATCTTTAACAATAAATTATCTTGTTATAAAAATCATTCATAATTGAGTAACAGTGAAAAAATTATTACACAAACTTCTAAAAACGTATTTTTATTTTATGAAATGGTTTAAAATAATACTTATTACTTAAGTTTTAATTAATTTATGTGGTAAATTGTTATGATGCATGCCCTGAAATATTTTAGCTTTCATGCTCTTTAAATACCGAACGAATGTTGTTGAAATCGAGATTGAGACAGATTTGATTATGTTCTTTATTTTATCTATAGTCACTTTTTTCCATTAAATGTATATTTTAAAAATTATAGATCCTCGAAGTTAGAATTCCATAGACATAACATGGAAAATCTGCAATATTTTGATAGGGCAGTGTATAAATATATTGCTGTGTAAAATATCTGTTTTATATCTCTTAGCCGTCCCGTGGCCGAGTGGTTTGCGCGCTTGAGCTACTGTCTAAGGACCTGGATTCGAGCCCCGGGTAAGGCATGGATGTGTGTGTTGTTTTTCTGCTGAGGTCCTGCCATCCTCTCAGACCTTCTACTATGGCATATAAACTGACAGGCTCCTGTCAGACCTCTGTGGCAAGCAGCTGCTTGAGGGGGTATTTATTATTTATTTATTTATATCTCTTACCACCTGCCCTCGGTCAGTAGGGGACACCGATGGACTCGGAAACGTCACCGTCCGTCGGATGGGACATTAAGCCATTGTCTCCATGTGGGGAGAGTCATACCCTGTGCACGTTAAAGAACACACTGGATGGCTTTGAGTGGAGGCTACCATCTGTCACAGCTGTCCAGTGGGTCCCCTTTCCCCATCCATCTCTGAGCCCTCGGGTTTTTTGGGACCTGGCCATTTAGCCCATTATGTGCAAAAAAGTATCTCTGAAGTCTAGGTAAAACAACTCTCTTGCTGCTTCGCAGAGGCAACCTTTCATCTCACATTATTTCTTATGGAAAATGTATTTTTGTTAAAAACTTTTTTGCATAACTAGATTCCTTTTTGTATAGTAAAACATTTAACGTGTTAAGAGAATAGTAACTGTTTCTTTTGATTATATATTTGCGTTAATGAAAAAATTAACTATAATTGCAAGCAGTTGTTAATTATAATTGTAAGCAGTTGCATATGAATGCTTCCTTGCAAACAATGTCAATTTAATGAAGCTGGTTCAAATGCTAAAGCAAGAAACGAAAAAGAAAGCTTTATAAGTACTGAAGACCATTTGAAGGTCAAAATTATTAACACATTAGATGTTTATGAGGCATTTATGAATGCCGAAAACAAAATAGAGTCCACATAACAGCGTAACATAAATATATTATCAAAACAATTGGGAAACTTCCTCGTATTTTACTTCCAGTATGCAATGGAAATCTATATTTCAAGATTTCTACTTTGAAACTAAACTTTTTACAAAAAAAAAATAATCTTGACGTTATATTTTGAAGATATTACTCAAATTTATACATAGCTCGATTTTCAAGAATATTGGTTTAATATTTAAAGAATTATGGAAATTAAAACGTTTAGCAGCAATGTTGCTAGTCATAAGAATTTACTTCAAAAATTATTTAACGCGCATAATAACTGTTTATTTCAAACCGTTTTCAAAAATAAGTTTAATATTAGTCAGTTTATGTAATGATCCATTCAGTTTTACTCAGTTTAGAAGAGAGCTATAAGCTATAATAGAGCTATAATAGAGTTCGGAATAAAATATTCCAGATTTAACAATTGTTTAAATATTAACTAGTATTGTAGAAAATTAAGATTTAGAGAGAATTGAATGAGATCTTCAGTTTTTTCACCTAGTGGCATTTTTATTCAAAACGCTTATTTACAAAATTAGGGATCTTTCAATTTATATAATATAGAAAAGTCCCAGAACTTTTGATAGTATATTAATGTGTTGTAGTGTCTCGCCTTACAGAGGAAAGAGTGATCGTTAATATATTGACACCCTACTGTCAGACGTGTGGCAAGTAGGATTTTGAGGAGTTTTAGTCTATATTATATAGAGTAGTACCGCAATTATTCGCTTGTCACAGGATGATATAATAAATTCCAAACATGCTAAATATTATAAATAAATAAATACTCCCTCAAGCAGCTGCTTGCCACAGAGGTCTGACAGGAGCCTGTCAGTTTATATGCCACAGTAGAAGATCTGAGAGGATGGCAGGACCTCAGCAGAAAACAACACGAATATCCATGCCTTACCCGGGGTTCGAACCCAGGTCCCGTAGATCAGTAGCCAAGCGCGCTAACCACTCGGCCACACCATATAACAAATATCAAACTAAGGATTATGATGAATACGACTGAAATGTTTTAGCTTTCTATACCTATATTCAATATTATTTTAGATAAATATAACTATATATTATTCTAGATATCCAAATAATTTGTTATTAAGATACTTACTTTCACCTCTCAACAGAAAAAAGAAATGAATGAGAATTACTCCAATTTGTGAGCAAAAATATTTCGAATGAATGAGTTATGCTCTATGTTAAAAAGAGCAAAGAATTACTCTTTTAGTGTTATAAACCTATTATATATATTATAATTCTCCGCAAAATTCTCCGCCCTGCCCACGGTCAGTAGGGGACACCGATGGGCTTGGAAAGGCCGCCGTCCGTCGGATGGGACGTTAAGCCGTGTCCCCGTGTGCGGGAGAGACATACCCTGTGCACGTTAAAGAACACGCTGGATGGCCTTGACGGGAGGCTACCATCTGTCTCCCAACAGCTGTTCCAGTGGGTCCCCTCCCCCAACCTTCTCTGAGCCTTCGGGGTCCATGTGACCTGGCCATTTAGCCCATGGTGTGCAAAAAAGTTCCGCTCAGAGGTAAAACAACCCAACCCAACCCAAATATATTATAATACGTTTTTGAACATTTTTTCCCAATATAGCTTGCTAACAATACATATAAGAAATGCATTTAGCTTTTTATAGAGACCTCGATGGGGTAAAAAAAAGAAGTACATGCCGAAGAAATCCCATGTAACCACTTATTGGTACCTTACCTCGTAGATAACCTTCATTAGATAGAAAAAAAAATGTGTTGAACTGGGTGGGATATACCTAAGAACTCCCGATGACATGCTGGGCACTGTAACGTTGATCTGCTGTCTGCAGGTCAGCATTTTCCTCTTTAAGTATTTATACGTAGTAGACAGTCATTAGAAATATTTCTCTGGAAATGACACCAATCAGCAGAAACATAATTAGTTTTTTTGTTTATCAGAGGAATATATATTAATGATCACTAAATGTGTGTCCCTCTGATTGACCAAAGGAAAAAAAGACATGTCTGTCTATCAGAGTCATCAATTCCAGTCAAACAAGTATTTCTAAACGAGACTACATGGTATAACGCTTATAGCTGTTAGTAGAGAAAAATGTTTATTGGCAGCTGGTCGTTCAGTGATAGAACACCTGACATGTTAGCAGGAGGTCGTGAGTTTGCATCCCACTAGGGAGATGGCGGCCTTTCAAAGAAGTTCATAAAGCTTGCAGTGATTGGTTTAGTGTTTCGGGGGACTGGATCGTGCTGACTTTTAACAGAATCTTTTCTCTGAATGTCTTTGCGCGGGAATTCCAAATATATAACTGGACATTTTAAACTTCCAAGAGACTAGACCCTTTCTCATTTCAGTGTAGTTTTTTCTAGCAACATTCTCCGTTTTATGAGCAAGATTTTCCGAGCTTTCCTTGTCAATTTTTAATCCTTCATTTGTACATCTGTTAAGCTCTCTGTAATGCTCTGAGTTCTAGCAGAGTGTTGATTCAACTCAGCCCTGCAGTTTTTTTCTTTCAAAAAGAAGCTGAATGACTTAGTCACTCAAATGATTCTCTCTCCTTTGTTTTTTGCCTGAAACCGTACTATTGGTTTCAAGAATAGTTTGTTTAAAATAATTCAATTATCTTCAACCACAGTTTTTTTTAAACAAACCAAGCTTGCCATAACCACCAAAACTATCATGATAAGCATGACTACCTCGTACGTTCTTGAGTGTTTTAGATACCACTTTTAATCTTAGCATCATATTTTTAAATCTTCATTTGCAATATGTTTTGAATAAGATAATGTTAAAATTTCAGTCGCAATTTCAGCTTCCCAATACGACTTAGGGTTCGTAACATAGTTAGTCCTTTTGCTGCTAATACATAATATATAATCAATGACCGCCTTCTCGTGGTGCAGACCGTTAGTATCTTTCAAAAGAGATACTCTCTTGTGGAAGTGAACGGAAGGGGAGGGCTGCCAGATTAGTGTGGCCTACTAATCTGCACAACTATGGCTACTTTCCTTTTTTTCTACCCTGCTGAGGAGTGGTCAACCACACAGGGTCCTGGTGTTGACCATATAAACTTACTGGACTGGAATGATATAAGGCTCTGAGCTTGATTATGGATCCTGAATTTTTTGACCTCCGTAGCCCATGGCTGTTTGAGGATGATGATGATCGCTTCATTCATTTTTACCAAATAAGTGAGAATGTTTATTTTATGATGAAGAAGATTTTTTAGGAAGCGTTATTTATTTCTTTTTAAAATTATATTGAATTCTGAAAACAAAAATGCATAAATTAAAAATTTTCCTTTTTAATTTTTATATTATTGAATTATCCATATATGATTTAGCTGACCGGCTTTTTCAGGAGAATACAAAACATACAAAAATTTTTGATTGTAAAATAATAACTAATTATATTAACTAATAAAATAAATTTTTCAAGAAAGTAGATATGCATTTTGTTTTTTTGCGTGCAGCGACCATTTTGAATTCTCAAAAGTGTGCCGTGGATTCAAAACGGTCGAGTAGCACGGACCCAAATAATATTTTCATTTATTTTTTACGGCTGATTTTTCATTTGTAATGAATTTAATCTTTTCCTTGTGTAATGCAACCCGACTAATGCCCCAACAGTGCCTTTCTCCCTTCCCCCAGGTCTGCCTCCCGTGGCTCCGCGGCGGATCGGCCATCCGTACCAAAACAGGACGCCGCCAAAGCGCAAGAAGCCCAGGACTTCGTTCACGAGGATGCAGATCTGTGAACTCGAGAAACGCTTCCACAAACAGAAATATCTCGCCTCTGCTGAGAGGGCAGCACTGGCCAAACAACTAAAGATGACCGATGCCCAGGTGAAAACGTGGTTCCAGAACAGGAGGACGAAATGGAGGTAGGATGTTCTTACTTCCAGTTAAGTAACATAATTCAGTAGATAAAGAAATAATACTTGAATTCAGTATCTGAAGGAATAGTAGTTGAATTTAGTAACTGAAGGAGTAGTAGCTGAATTTAGTAACTGAAGGAGTAGTAGCTGAATTTAGTAACTGAAAGAGTAGTAGCTGAATTTAGTAACTGAAGGAGTAGTAGCTGAATTTAGTAACTGAAAGAGTAGTAGCTGAATTTAGTAACTGAAGGAGTAGTAGCTGAATTTAGTAACTGAATTAGTAGTAGCTGAATTTAGTAACTGAAAGAGTAGTAGCTGAATTTAGTAATTGAAGGAGTAGTAGCTGAATTTAGTAACTGAAGGAGTAGTAGCTGAATTTAGTAATTGAAGGAGTAGTAGCTGAATTTAGTAATTGAAGGAGTAGTAGCTGAATTTAGTAACTGAAAGAGTAGTAGCTGAATTTAGTAACTGAAGGAGTAGTAGCTGAATTTAGTAACTGAAGGAGTAGTAGCTGAATTTAGTAACTGAAGGAGTAGTAGCTGAATTTAGTAACTGAAGGAGTAGTAGCTGAATTTAGTAACTGAAGGAGTAGTAGCTGAATTTAGTAACTGAAGGAGTAGTAGCTGAATTTAGTAACTGAAAGAGTAGTAGCTGAATTTAGTAACTGAAGGAGTAGTAGCTGAATTTAGTAACTGAAAGAGTAGTAGCTGAATTTAGTAACTGAAGGAGTAGTAGCTGAATTTAGTAACTGAATTAGTAGTAGCTGAATTTAGTAACTGAAAGAGTAGTAGCTGAATTTAGTAATTGAAGGAGTAGTAGCTGAATTTAGTAACTGAAGGAGTAGTAGCTGAATTTAGTAATTGAAGGAGTAGTAGCTGAATTTAGTAATTGAAGGAGTAGTAGCTGAATTTAGTAACTGAAAGAGTAGTAGCTGAATTTAGTAACTGAAGGAGTAGTAGCTGAATTTAGTAACTGAAGGAGTAGTAGCTGAATTTAGTAACTGAAGGAGTAGTAGCTGAATTTAGTAACTGAAGGAGTAGTAGCTGAATTTAGTAACTGAAGGAGTAGTAGCTGAATTTAGTAACTGAAGGAGTAGTAGCTGAATTTAGTAACTGAAAGAGTAGTAGCTGAATTTAGTAACTGAAGGAGTAGTAGCTGAATTTAGTAACTGAAAGAGTAGTAGCTGAATTTAGTAACTGAAGGAGTAGTAGCTGAATTTAGTAACTGAAGGAGTAGTAGCTGAATTTAGTAACTGAAGGAGTAGTAGCTGAATTTAGTAACTGAAGGAGTAGTAGCTGAATTTAGTAACTGAAGGAGTAGTAGCTGAATTTAGTAACCGAAGGAGTAGTAGCTGAATTTAGTAACTGAAGGAGTAGTAGCTGAATTTAGTAACTGAAAGAGTAGTAGCTGAATTTAGTAACTGAAAGAGTAGTAGCTGAATTTAGTAACTGAAAGAGTAGTAGCTGAATTTAGTAACTGAAAGAGTAGTAGCTGAATTTAGTAACTGAAGGAGTAGTAGCTGAATTTAGTAACTGAAAGAGTAGTAGCTGAATTTAGTAACTGAAAGAGTAGTAGCTGAATTTAGTAACTGAAGGAGTAGTAGCTGAATTTAGTAATTGAAGGAGTAGTAGCTGAATTTAGTAATTGAAGGAGTAGTAGCTGAATTTAGTAACTGAAAGAGTAGTAGCTGAATTTAGTAACTGAAGGAGTAGTAGCTGAATTTAGTAACTGAAGGAGTAGTAGCTGAATTTAGTAACTGAAGGAGTAGTAGCTGAATTTAGTAACTGAAGGAGTAGTAGCTGAATTTAGTAACTGAAGGAGTAGTAGCTGAATTTAGTAACTGAAGGAGTAGTAGCTGAATTTAGTAACTGAAAGAGTAGTAGCTGAATTTAGTAACTGAAGGAGTAGTAGCTGAATTTAGTAACTGAAGGAGTAGTAGCTGAATTTAGTAACTGAAGGAGTAGTAGCTGAATTTAGTAACTGAAGGAGTAGTAGCTGAATTTAGTAACCGAAGGAGTAGTAGCTGAATTTAGTAACTGAAGGAGTAGTAGCTGAATTTAGTAACTGAAGGAGTAGTAGCTGAATTTAGTAACTGAAAGAGTAGTAGCTGAATTTAGTAACTGAAGGAGTAGTAGCTGAATTTAGTAACTGAAAGAGTAGTAGCTGAATTTAGTAACTGAAGGAGTAGTAGCTGAATTTAGTAACTGAAGGAGTAGTAGCTGAATTTAGTAACTGAAGGAGTAGTAGCTGAATTTAGTAACTGAAGGAGTAGTAGCTGAATTTAGTAACTGAAGGAGTAGTAGCTGAATTTAGTAACTGAAAGAGTAGTAGCTGAATTTAGTAACTGAAGGAGTAGTAGCTGAATTTAGTAACTGAAAGAGTAGTAGCTGAATTTAGTAACTGAAGGAGTAGTAGCTGAATTTAGTAACTGAAAGAGTAGTAGCTGAATTTAGTAACTGAAGGAGTAGTAGCTGAATTTAGTAACTGAAAGAGTAGTAGCTGAATTTAGTAACTGAAGGAGTAGTAGCTGAATTTAGTAACTGAAAGAGTAGTAGCTGAATTTAGCAACTGAAGGAGTAGTAGCTGAATTTAGTAACTGAAGGAGTAGTAGCTGAATTTAGTAACTGAAGGAGTGTAGCTGAATTTAGTAACTGAAAGCGTAGTAGCTGAATTTAGTAACTGAAGGAGTAGTAGCTGAATTTAGTAACTGAAGGAGTAGTAGCTGAATTTAGTAACTGAAGGAGTAGTAGCTGAATTTAGTAACTGAAGGAGTAGTAGCTGAATTTAGTAACTGAAGGAGTAGTAGCTGAATTTAGTAGATTAAAGTGTAGTAAATGAATTCAGTACATTAAGGCAGTGTTTCTGAAAGTGTGAGTGAATATTCATATTTCTCGCTTTCTCGGTTCTTCAATCGGCAGCTAAATGCGCTTTAGTTTACCATACCTTTCTGGTGCTGCACCCTTTATTGTTGCCTGGAGCATTTTGTTGTGAAAATATGCTTATCTCAATTCAAGTTACTTTCGTCAGTGGTAAAGGAATATATGAGACAAATTCCGTCAATGGTAAGGGGATGGGTGATAACTTTCATCAATAGTAAAAAGTGGCCGCGAATAGTTCCATCAAAGGGAAGTAGTGACTTGAAAAAAATCGAGAACCCCTAATTAAGGAGTATCTGGTTGAAGTCAGTAGCTGAAGGCGTAGTAGATTTATTCAGTATATCAAGGAGTAGTAATTAAATTCAGTAGCTGAAGAAGTAGTAGTTGAATTCAGTAGCTGAAGGAGTAGTGGATGAATTCAGTAGAGATACGTGAGATGATATATGAATTTAAGGATAATCGAGCTTGTTCTAAACCAATTTTTAGATAATTTTTCTGTCTATCTTAGAATTTCAATTCTAATAGATTTTATGCTACAGAGAGTGCAAAGCCGTAGTAAGGAGAGCAGCAGGCCAAGGTACCGTTTTGCTACTAATAACTAGCTAGCATTATTTTAAATAAAATTAATATACGCCCCAGACTCAATCTTATTCTCCGATATTTCAGCTCATAATCTTATTCTCCGATATTTCAGCTCATAATCTTATTCTCCGATATTTCAGCTCATAATCTTATTCTCCGATATTTCAGCTCATAATCTTATTCTCCGATATTTCAGCTCATAATCTTATTCTCCGATAATCGAGCCCTAATGCGTCGAAATTCCTGGCGATAACCATGGTTGGACACCAATGGACTTAGAATGGCCTCCGTGTGTCATATGGAATGTTATGTCTTTATACGAGTGTTATCTTGTAAACTTATAACAACACTCTAATGATTTAACAATCTCCTAACAGCCTCAGTGAATACATTTCATCTATTTAACTCTGAAGTTTGGAGAGGCTTGGACCTGGCCATTTAGCCCAGTGAGCCGAAAGTGCAATTCAGAGGTTAATCATCCTTCTTAACTCGGAGTTAAAGAGCTTTGAATTTGGTTGTCAGTTAACATAACATGGGAGTTACTGAATAATTTTGACAAGATTGATTTACTCCTGAGCTGCACACCAAAAGCGAAGACCCCAAGGCTTCGTCAGAGAAGCTTGGGGGAAGGGGACCCACTGGGCAGCTGGTAAGGGATAGATGGAAGCCTCCTTTCAAAGTCATCTAGCTTGTTATTTAATTTGCACAGGATAATAGGGTATGGTATGTTAAATTATTTGGAGGCGGGTGATGATTCAGTCAGCAAGGTTTCAAGGACCCCAATGATTCAGAGCAAGTTGGGGTGAAAGGAACCCACTGAACAGATGCCTCCTATTAATGTCTGCAGCGTGTTCTTTAATGTGCACAAGGTAGGCTATCCTGCACACTGGTTGCAGCTTAGGACACGGGCATTTCTTTAAGAGACAGATGGTATCCTCTCGTTAATATAATCCAGCATGTTCTTTAATGTGTACAAGTTAGGATTCCATGAACATGGGCCGCGGTTATCATCCCATCTGATGGACCTTAGATCGTAATCTACTAGATGAGAGGCTGATCATCTGCTACCAGATGATCAGCCTCTCATCTGAGCCAACTCCCGTCCTTTTCGATAGGATATCGCAGCTTCATGAGCTTCACTGGAATAAATGAGGCTATTTCAATTCTCACCGATAGCGAATTCGGTAAGTTGTTTGGGATGTTTACCTGGAAGCAGAATTTTTTTTATTTTTTGCACACAATAACCTTAATGGTCAGGTCAAAAGGACCCAAGCCCTCAGAGAAGGTTGAGGGAATGGGACCCACTGAACAGCTATTAGTAGACAGATGGAAGTCTCTTGTCAAAGCCATCCAGCCTGTTCTTTAACGTGTACAAGTATTGCTCTCCTATACACGTGGAGTTGAGGTTGGGCCAGTCGGTAGACCTCAAGGCTGGTAATCTGTTGTTCCCAGATTTGAGTCCCAGTACCAGTGTTGATATTTATCTCCGTGAATCCTTCCCCTACCCTCGATGATAAAGGGAATTTGGGTCCTGACTTGAAAGATGGGCTTGAAAAGATCGCCATCTGTCGGATGGGACGTAAAGCTGCACCCTCTTGTACAGAATAATCATACCCCATGCACATTAAAGAACTCGCTGGATGACTTTGATGCGAGACTTCCATCTGTTTTCTAAGAGCTATCAAATTGGTCACCTTCTCCAACCTTGTATGAGCCCTTGGGGTTCTTGTGACCTAGCAATTTAACCCATTGTGTGCAGAAGAATGTCGCTCAGTGGTATAGTCGTTCAAAAAAGTATCCGAACACTATGGTTGATTACAGAATTCAGAAAAAATATGAATTCTGTAATCAACCATAATGTTCGGATATTTTTTTGAGCGATTGTAATAACAACCGACAGTCTTTACACACAGAGCTACGATTTTAATTTTATCTGACGGACGTCGGCCTTTCCAAGACCATCGGTGTCCCCTTTCTCACCGAGGGCAGGGAGGGTTTAGCGGAGATAAAATTCAATAGGAAGTAGTGGCCAATAAAGAGTACTAAGAGGAGGTAATTGGAAAATGGCTTGATGCGATTTCTCAACGCTGGTTTGGGCAGCTCTTGACGCTGATTGCATCCTTGATGCTGCTAATCTCACCGCTGGTTTGGGCTACATTTTGGATGATCCTGTGGATTATAAAAATGCATCCTGGGTTTTGTTTTTGTTATATACAAGTGTCAAATTTCATCACTATGGTAATCACTTTCTTTGAGCATTAGAACTGATACCTGAATGATATTTGTGTGATGCTTAAAAAATGTTTATTAATAAATGTTAAGCTGTTGTATGTGGCTACCATTTTTGTTCTAAGAGGATTTGGTTTATCCTCGAACTTAGACTTAATTGTACTAAAAGAAAAATTATTTATTTATTGAAAATCAGAATGGTATGGGCAACAGCTGGGAAGTTTATTGCCGAACAAATTACAATTACGTCTTCAGAGATATTTATATTTCCGCTAATAAATAATGCCTACTCGTCTCTGACTACTAGAGGTCATGAGGTATTTCTCTCTTTGCGATGACTGAGCTTCCGCATTCGATAAGGGGTCATTGTGCGGAAAATTATTAGAGTACTGCTAGCTGAGAGGGGGGAGGGGAGGAAAAGAAACGAACGTTTTTGTTGGGCTGTTTTATCTCTGAGCTACACTTTTTTGTATACAGTTGTCTCAAAGGCCAGGTCACAGGACTAGCAAAGGCTCAGAGAAGGTTGCAGGAAGGAGAATCACTGGTGGTTGTTAGGGGAGAGATGGTAACTTCCCATCAAGCCATTCAGAGTTTTCTTTAATGTGCACTAGTATGGCTGTCTTTGCAAACGGGACCACGGTCTTAAGGTATCATCCGATGGCCGGCGCCCTTCACAAGCCCATCGATGTCTCTTTTTTTCAATGAAGACAGAACGAGAGTTGGTCGAGATAAATCTCAATGAAGCACAATTGGGACTCGAACTGAGAATTGAAGATTACGGGCTTGGTACGCGCCCGATTGAGCCAATGCTGTCGAAAATTTGTGTTAGTAAAGCAGGAATTAAATTTTGAACTTAAAATTATGATATCTGAACTCATTGGACGATCGTGACTTCATTAAGTAGTGATCAAGGAAGGATCGATAGAGGGGGCAGCAAAGTGGGGCCATGGCTTCACTTATGCCTCCCCCTCCCACTGATCCTGCCCTGCTTTACAGGTTCAGGTTTGGTTTGTTTTACCTCTGAACGGCACTTTTTTGCACACCATGGGCTAAATGGCCAGGCCACATGGACCCCGAAGGCTCAGAGAAGGTTGGGGGAGGGGACTCGCTGGAACAGCTGTTGGGAGACAGATGGTAGCCTCCCGTCAAGGTCTTCCAGCGTGTTCTTTAACGTGCACAGGGTATGGCTCTCCCGCACACGGGGCTACGGCTTAGCGTCCAATCCGACGGACGGCGGCTTTTCCAAACCCATACTGACCGTGGGCAGGGCGGGGAAATTTTCGGAGCTAAATCACAACGCTGACCCAGCTGGGACTCGAACCTAGGAACTGCAGATAACGAGCCTGGCGCGCTACTGACTGAGCCACCCCCGCCCCTACAGGTTCAGGAAAAAAGGTTTGGAAGCACTGATCTATATCGTTCTGATTATTTCTGGGCCAAATAATTACGAGCTGATGATAGGATATCTTTCTCTCCTCAGTTACAGGTCCAAAGTAAAATTCAGTATTTAGCATGAAATGTGTTTTTTTTGCATTATTTAACATAAGACTTTTTATATCATATTTCCAAATGTTTCTGACCCATGTGTAAGTTTGAATGGGAACATACCGCGAAAACTATCCGATTGTTCTTCAGTTGTGAAATTTTCATGTGGATTACAAATATATCTTTCGGTTATTGATGGAAAGATTCTTTGACTGGAATTAATTTGTATTTGTAAGTCGTCTTTCAAGCTTTGTTGATTTATCCTCAAATCGTACAAAGAAGTTGAGAACTGGAAACGTTTCAAGATAATAATGACTCAAAATATCTTGACTTCAAAGTCATGAGAGTGCAAACGAGATAAAAAGAGTTGAAAAGAATTCGTTTGTCACTTTTTTTCGATCAATCCATCTGCATGTGCATCCTTAGTAAGACTATATCTATCTTCCTTTTATTTAGTCAAGGAAGAATAAATAGCTTACTGTTGAACCAAAAAGATTCTTACGTTTGATTTCTACGTTTGTGTATTTAGTTATCTCTTCGGTTTACGAAATGATCAATAACTTTCTTCCGTGCTTTGTGACCGGTTTTTAGATATCTTGGATCGCCCTTGGTCTGGGGAAGATAAATTACAATATTATCAGTAATAGGTCGTCTTTTTCAGCTTGAAAAGTTTTAGATTCCAAAAATGCTCACTTTTCCCACGAAATGAAGTCGAAACTGAACCGACGACTAATCATGGTCTCTTGAACTTTTATCAGACTCTTCATTTCCACTGATATTCTTTTCTTCCTTCATGTTCATCTTCTTCAATTATGTTATTTTCTCCCTGAGCGACACTTCTTTTTTTTTGGCATACAATGGATTAAATAATCAAGTTACGAGGTTCGAGTGCTTCAGATCGAAATGACGGAAGAGGATTCACTAGATAATTCTTGGGAAAGAGATAGAAACTACCTATTAAGATCATCCAAAGTGCTCTTCAGTGGTGAGGGTGGTTCAGTCGGTAACGCGCCATGCCCCGTAATCTGTAGTTGCTAGGTTCGAGTTCCAACTGTGCCAGTGTTGAAATTTATCTCTGCTAGCTCCTGTTCGAGCCGAGAGAGGGGACTCCGATGGACTCGAAAAGGCCTCCGTCAGTAAGATAAGACATTAAGCCGTGGCCTCGTGTACAGGAGAGTCATACCCTGTGCAGATTAAGGAACACCCTGGTTGGCTTTGATGGCAGGCTTCCATCTGTCAAAGCGTATCACGCACGTTGAATTTAAGATTTGAGGAACTGTAGACCGTGGTCAGGAGGAAAACGTTTTTTTTTGGAGATATGAGTCCAGATTCAGTGTGATACTGATTATTGACGTGGGCAAATCTTAAGATAATAAGGAACTCACCACAACCACTTTACAATCAGAGAACGAAACCATTTTGGTGGCTATAGTGTAATCGTCTGGGTTGATATCATGATGACCGTTTATTACACACATCATGATAACTATTTATTACTGCAGAGAGTTTTACATCTTTCAGGAAGGCACACTGACGACTAAGACATACAGAGATACGATTCTTGCGCTCTATGTGAAGCTATCATAAGTGTTCTTGGTCCGAAATTTCATCTTTATGGAATAAAATGCCTATCTAGTAGGATTCATGCAGTCGACGATTTCCCTATAGCCAAATCTCAGGAATGTTATCTAATTGAATATGTATGCTATCCCTCACAAAAACGAACTGCAAGACACCAGCCCCCTCCTAAAACCCTCGATGAGCTCAGATCTGCTATTATAGATAAATGGGCTATATTACCACGAAAATTCTCAACATACTAACCTACAGTATGAAAACACTTTGCTTGAGTTGTGTTGCTGCTAGAAGCGATCACACACTTAATAACATCACTGCTTCCTAATTCCAGCATCTCATACCTTTCCATTCGATATTTATTTATGTTTGCTGAAAACCATTTTGTTACTATACTTTCTAACACATACAAAAAAAACCCCTTATGAATTATTTTTTCTCGATACATTTCATTTAGGGATCCGAGCAGCAGTACATATCCAGGAAGGGAGGGGAGGGGGACCAGGAGATCCCCCCCTAGAAATCCGGTCGTTTTATACGAAATCTCAAAATTGCTTACCTGCTGTGAAATCTAAAACAGTTGTCTTTGTATAATTTTTTATTTTAGCTCTATATTTTATGCCCGACACTTTAAACTAAATTCTCGGGTTGGGTTGTTTTACCTCTGAGCGGCACTTTTTGCACACCATGGGCTAAATGGCCAGGTCACATGGACCCCGAAGGCACAGAGAAGGTTGGGGAGGGGATCCACTGAAACAGCTGCTGGGAGAAAGACGGTGCCTCCCGTCAAGGCCATCCAGTATGTTCTTTAAAGTGCACTGGGTATCACGAGGCCACGACTTAACGTCCCATCCGACGGATGGCGGTCTTTCCAAGTCCTTCAGTGTCCCCCCCCCCCCCCGTGACCGTGGGCAGGCGAGGAATTTTGCGGAGCTAAATCTCAACAGTGACCCAGCTGGGACTCGAACTTGGGAATTACAGATTACGGCTAAATTTTAGGAAACTGAATCCCCCCCCCCCCCCCGCAACGAAATAAATCTTGGTGGGTACGTCACTGCCGAGCAGGATTAAGCAATAGTGTTTGGGAACATGGTAGGAAATTAATCCATTTCCATTTTCAATTTCACTTATTTTCTGCACGAAAGTAAAAAAGAAAAGGTCCTAGTATTATACCTAATTACATATAAAATGAAACTGTGCATTTCATTTTGTTTTCTTTAGCAAAAGATATTTTTATATTAAAGATGAAAATTGTTTCGGATCTCGACAATATCTTATTCAAGTATCCGGATAAAGTGGAGCCATCAGCCAAACTATGACTTCCAGCGTCTTTTTTTATTTACCACTGCATAATGAAATAAATGGTCCTGTCATGGAAACTCCGAGGTTAAATAGACCAATTCTCTTGTGACTAAACATTCCTTAAATTATGAAGAGATAACGGTTACACATAACAAAACAAATTCTGATTACTTCAAGGAAAAATAAAATAAAGAATCCAGCACACCCATTTTGTCTCTTTTGTGCAGGAAAATTAAAGCGAATTTCATTCTCGCTTCCAATTTATTTAATTGCCCATATTACTGGGCTCAATTTTGTTCAAATCATCGTTAAGTATATTTTAGTGCATTGTTAGATTTTCTAAACACTGTAGATAATGTGACTAAGTTCTATTTAATTCAGTGTCGGAAAGCATTACGTGTAACGGAACCAAATAACGAAATGATTTTTGAATAATGATATGAATAACGTTAACGGAATTTCAAAACATTTATAACGATAAAACGTAACAAACAACGAAAAAAAAATGATTTCGTTATTTTCACTGTTTTTGTGTTGATACATTTCAGATTTTTCTTCTATAATACTTAGAAACTTGTGTGAAACAGACAGATGCTGTCATAGTCACTTTACTCGAAATTGGCCCTCAGAGAAACGGATTTGTGATAGTCAGATAAGAGCAGCAGTGGAAAAGAAAAACTGAGTCTACATTCACTAGAAGTTAAATATGGCAATTACAATAGGCGAAAATTCCATACGTTACAATTCCCTATAATATGATTAAACACACGGAGATGTGTTTAATCAGATCATAGGAGTCTATGTAGGATCATAAGATTCTAAGTCGAAAAAATTTTCCAATTCATCCGGATACTATACACTTTGTAGGATCTTATGATATCCTCCCTAATCTATCCTTATGATTAATCAGATCATAAAGAATTATGTAAGTGGGCTGATTTGGATATAGAATAGATCAGGGCTGCCACGTGCTACCAAGTCACCCTTTAGCAAGGGAGTAGGCAATGGTAAGAAGAAGAGTTAGTTTTTAAGAGGTAGGTTGTTTGTAATAAAATTTTTTCAGGTTTATTTACCGCAAAAATATAAATGTGTTTTTAACGCCTAAGCGACAGTTAAATTATTCAAGTTGTTTACTACTGATGGTACCCTCTCTATTTCTTCATATTCCGATGTGAATAAAAAATTAGTAGCCCTCCAAAGAAATCCTAAATTAAAAGTAACCACCCCGTGTGAAAAAGTTTGGGCACCTGCAGGGACGTAAGCGGTGTGTTTGGACCACCTCCGAAAATACGGCCATTTTATGTGAAACCTCAAACTTGTCTCAAGAAGTGCTTTTCACTATATGCATTTCGTTAGTGTAAGATTATTTAACGAGTCTAATGTTTAGAGTGAGCTTATTTAATAAATCAGACCATATAATAAGATTATTTAAATGCAATATATTGGCTGATAAAAATAAAAATAAATACCCCCTCAAGCAGCTGCTTGCCACAGAGGTCTGACAGGAGCCTGTCAGTTTATATGCCAAAGTAAAAGGTCTGAGAGGATGGCAAGACCTCAGCAGAAAAACGATACATACATCCATGCCTTACCCGGGGCTCGAACCCAGATCCCGTACATCAATAGCCAAGCGCACTGACCACTCGGCCACGGGAACTAGTATTGGCTGAATAAGCCGTAAAACTATTAGATTTCGGCTGTTCGTTGAAGTTGCGTGCACGAACAGATCACAAAGACCCTAAAAGCTTAGATATGGGTAAGGACTGGATAGCTATTAACTTTGCGTCTAAGTCGGACCTGGATGTAGAAAGAGAATTTGGGGGTGAGGGACCAGTAAAAATATCGATCCTGAACGCCTTTCCGACGCATTGATTTCCCCTCTTTTTCCGCCGTCTTTAAAAATGTTTCATGCAAAATATGTGAAATATGCACCTACATACATAGCGATAACTTTTTTCAGATGTTTTAACTATGCACATACATATTTTTATATTCTGTATTTTAACATTTTCAGGGAGTGTTGCTCTATGCACTCTCCTCTTCCTTTTTTTTTTCAAATAATATTTTTTTTTAAATGAAGAAAGTGCTTTCCTACACAAAGGATGGAGATAACCTAGAAGCTATGTTAGGCTTCCCATACAACATACAAACATTTATACAAAAAAATTAACTGCTGGGGTTAATTGGCAGGTGCAGTCACTCAAAAAAGTATCGAACATTATGGTTGATTACAGAGTTCAGAAAAAATATATGGCAACGATTTTTTTAGAAATTAGCGATCTGGCAACCTTCGTGTTACACGAAGGTTACCAGATTACTAATTTCAAAAAAACTTGCCCAGATCACTAATTTTTTCATGAAGGTTGCCAGATCACTAATTTCTAAAATAATCGTTGCCAGATATTTTTTCTGAATTCTGTAATTAACCATAGTGTTCGGATATTTTTTGAGCGACTGTACGCTAACCAATAAACCAGGTAGTGTCGTTCCAAGCCTGTGATATTACAGTTATAAATTGATTAAAATATTATGTGAAATCATTTTATGTATAACCAAGAACTTATTTTCTAATATCTTATCTTTTTTACTAATATCTTATCTTATATTAAATTTTAGTTTATAATTTTTGACAAATAGATCTCCTATTGCCATATCGGTAAAATCTCGTTAATTGGCAAAGATTCTTGGGACCCAAAAAATTCGAAAAACATAACTCGTTTATGATGCGTTAGTCTTTCATTTTTAATGGTGGGTACTACTGAGCCTTAATGTGAAGCTTTGAGTTTCAATTTCTTATGGATTATTTTAATGGATTAACACTGATCTTGAGAACTACACTGCAAATTTTTAGAGATTTGTGTAACATCCATTGGCGAAATGCGTAGTATTTATTCCTTTTCATTTAAGTACTAATTTGCTTTGTATATGGATTAATGGATTAAATTATGACATTTATTGATTGATTATTAATTATTAAGACTTAAGTTAAATTTTGATAAATTTCGACATTTGACATATTAGTCTTCGATCATATGAACTAACGCAATGCTTGCTTTAGTCATCGATTCTGTGTCTCATACTGAAAGCTACAGCTAGCTAAAATAAAGCCAGAAAACTGTGAGTCGCAGTGACATAACACCCTATAGTGACCACGCTCTAAAAACAGTCAAGAATAAAAAAATCGAAAGATTTCGATGCAAATATAAAAGTTCTTATTCGGTATAAAGCTTACATTTGCATTGAATAATAAACGGGTTATTACATGTAAGAGAATAATAAAAGTTAAAAATGAATTTATTAAAAACTCTGTTCTTAAAATTAAATTTCCTATAGTTTTCCCTCCTTAGAATCTCTCGGGGAAGGGGGGGGGGGTAGAGTGCGAACCACTGGACGACACCCTGCATACATATAAAATAAAAATGATAATGTATATTTCATTAAATAACTAAATAACGTTAGCATTGATTTAGTTTCAAGCATTATTAAGTACTTGTGGGAAGGGAAATCTTTTAAAGTAGTATTATTTTTCAGTGCATCATTAAACATTCTGTAGAAAGTTTTACATTTGGACAAAACTTGTTTCACTCAATATTAAAAGTGTTTGAGTGAAAAATCGTTGAGCTACCAAATTTTGTTAGCGATAGTTTTCTGCAAAAATTCATAAAATGGATTAACACATTATAGTCTTTAAAAATAAATAAAATACCCCCTCAAGCAGCTGCTTGCCACAGAGGTCTGACAGGAGCCTGTCGGTTTATATGCCACAGTAGAAGGTCTGAGAGGATGGCAGGACCTCAGCAGAAAAACGACACAAACAGCCATGCCTTACCCGGGGCTTACATACATTTAAAATCCTCATGCTGCCATGGGTACGGAGGTCCAAGCAAACTGTGTAATTTTCCTCTCCAGACGTGTCTGTTCTGAGCTACAGCTGCTGCATTCGGCCACTCTAGGCCAAATCTAACAAGGTCCTGTTTTACATTGTCTGTCCATCGCATTCTTGGTCTCCCCCTTTTCCTGAAGTCTTTAGACACACTGTTTATTGTTAATAAATCGACTGAACAAAACTTGTTTTATTTGAAAAATGCTTATAATAATCAACATCTTCGTAATGGTGCGAAAGAAAAGTTAATTATTGAAAATGAACCACTGAACGCAACTCGTTTTATTTAAAAAATGCTGACAATGATCAACATCTTCGAGGTGGTGCGAAAGAAAAGTGAATTATTGAAAATGAATCCACTGAACGCAACTCGTTTTATTTAAAAAAATGCTGACAATGATCAACATCTCCGTGATGGTGCGAAAGAAAAGTGAATTATTGAAAATGAATCCACTGAACAAAACTTGTTTTATTTCAAAAATGCTGATAATGATCAACATCTCCGTGATGGTGCGAAAGAAAAGTGAATTATTGAAAATGAATCCACTGAACGCAACTCGTTTTATTTAAAAAAATGCTGATAATGATCAACATCTCCGTGATGGTGCGAAAGAAAAGTGAATTATTGAAAATGAATCCACTGAACAAAACTTGTTTTATTTCAAAAATGCAGATAATGATCAACATCTTCGTAATGGTGCGAAAGAAAAGTTAATTATTGAAAATGAATCCGCTGAACGCAACTCGTTTTATTTAAAAAATGCTGACAATGATCAACATCTTCGTGGTGGTGCGAAAGAAAAGTGAATTATTGAAAATGAATCCACTGAACACATCTTGCTTTATTAAAAAAAGAAAAACTAAGCACGATTCTTCATTTTTCCATGCTTCGTAATCCCCAGCTGTCACTATGCGTGGAACCGAGTGATAAAGCATCGAGCTTTTACCGAGATTAGGGTATTCAAAATCAATGACACATTTAAAAGTCAACCTTCGCTGTGATAGATTGAAACTCTTCAAAATGTAGGTGGACAACTTGCCGAAGTCATTCAACTGAGCATCTCTACACTAAGAAATCTCCTCCCCCCTCCATCATCAATGAAGCATTCAGTGTTTACATACTCACAAAGGTAGGCCTTTAGTCCCGAAACAATGGGAAAACATTCTGAGAACAAGAAGATCACCTCACGCTTTAGAACTCATCCGAATGTTCTATTGTCTAGATAGCAGTTCTTGTTGTGGCAATAAACAAAGTGCTTACAAGGAGATGGATTAGGAGCAGGAAAAGAACCATCGACAGGGTATCTGTTCGCCACACCGATCAGTTGAAGCTTGTCCTGATGGAGATGTTTCAATGCACGAAGCATTAATGTGTTTGTGCGAACGGATCCGGCGCTTTGAAGCGTACCTCAGAGTACAGGCCGCAAATCTGATAGACACTGGATATATTTTTTTTCTTTGGGAAGATTAGGAGGTGGATTATTTTATAAAACTAATATCCGCTGGAGCAAACTATAATAATAAAGCTGACTTGTAGAAAAATTAATTTTAAATTGATTATGGTGAATTATTTCAAATGTGATCTATGAAAATGTGATATTTAGAATTTATTTGTTGATATTAAATATTTAAATATTATTATGCAAAGTTTTTTTCTAATGGTACGTAGCAGGCGATATTTTATCGTGGCCGCATTTTCGCCCAAGAGAAATTCTCTTTTGCAGCATGAAAAAAAAATTAACAAAATGAAATGCAAAGCACGCATGCACAGATTCGTGATGTAAACTTATAATAGCAAAACTAATTCTTTTTTTCTGATATAAGAACGTTTATTTTTAATTTTTGGCAGACAAAATTAATCAGCCATCATCAAATATGCACAGATTGTGTGCAATGGCTTTGTTTAAAAGAAAAGTTTTTATAATAAAATAACGAATGCTGAAAGTTTTAATTTATACTGATTGGCTTGTAAGAAAACTTTTTCTGTGCAGAATTTACGCATCGAATGAAAATTATTATTAATTTTTTTTTACTTCAGTTATTGAAATTTTCTGGTGGTCTCATCTAAATTAGCTGGTGTTAGCACCTGAGAACCATTGGTATAGAGCTTGAATAGTTTTGAAGTAAAAATAAATATTACGCTAAGAAAAAGTATCATAATAAAAGTAATTAAATAATACGGTGTTTCATTATTTTGTCTCAATTCATCTGCAATTGTCGTAAAATATTTAATACTAAAAAACGAAAATCGTTGTTGCATAATTCTTTGCTACACTAATAAAGGTCGTAATATACACTGAGATGACAATTTATTACCACCCTTCGTCACATAAATGGTTCATTACAACACATAATACACCACGTGATCGCGGTGTGCGATATGAATCAGGGAGACCAGCTCTTTGAACATCAGATAGAGATGCTTCAACGTATGAAGCATTAATGTGTTTTGTGTGAACTGATCCGGTGTGATGACCTCAGAGTCAGAACGGGCAAAACGAGGGACCTGAGCGACTTCGAATGTGTCGTGATAGTTGGTGTTAAAAGTACGGGTTCTAGCATCTCCCAAATATCCGTCCTCCTGGGCTTTTCACAGGTTTTCACCACCGTTTCAAGGGTTTACTGAGAATGGTACAAAAAGTAAAAACTACCAGTGATGGAAGATCCTGTGGAAGAAAACATTTTGCAGATCAGGGGAGTCAAAGGAGACTGGCGAGAATCGTGCAAGCAAACAGACGGGCTACATCCCCGCAAAACACTGCAGAATTAAACATTGATGTGCAAAAGATCATCTCTGAAAGCACCACGTATCGGATCTTGTCGCGAATGGGTTACAACAGTCACTGGCCGTGTTGAGTGCCGATGTTGTCAGCGAAGAACATGAAAACATGTCTCCAGTGGGCACAGGAACATCGACGCTGGTCAGATGTAGACTGGTAGAAAATGTAGCCTGATCAGATGAATCGAAGTTCCTTTTGCATCATGTTGATGGAAGGATCAGAATTTGGCGTAAGCAACATGAGGCCATGCAGCCATGTTGTCTGGTGTCAATAATACATGCCGGTGGTGGCAGTGTGATGGTGTGGGGAATGCTTTCCTTTAACACATTAGGCCCCTTGATATCCATCGACAGATATTGGATGCCATGGCGCATTTGAATATCATTGCTGACAAAGTTCATCTCTTCGTCGATACAGTTTACCCTCACTCGACTGGACACGTTCAGTATGATAATGCACCTGCTCACAAGGCAAGTATCATTACCAAATGATTCCAGGAACGTACCGATGAGTTTTCCTTGCTTCATTGGTCTGCACAGTCCCGAGATCTAAACCTTATCGAGCATCCTTGGGATGAGGTGGTAAGGGCTGTTCGCAGTGAGACTGTCCTGCCGTTCAATCTACAGCAACTGCACGACACAATCATTTCCGCATGGTGCAACATCCTGCACAATGCATCCAGCATCTTGCAAGCTCCTTGTCGTAACGAATTCGGGCTTTCTGAAAGCCACAGGAGTCGCAACACGCTACTAGGTTAGTGTACTTAATAAACTGGCATCGCAGTGTAAGTTTTTTTTTTAATTTATGCGTAATTTACTAGTTTAAATATATATTTACCCAAATATATGAACCAATTTATGTTCCACGGGTTTCATTCAACGTAAGAAAAAAGTAAACAAAAATTTAAGCACAATATTTGTAGCGCCCATTATATATTAACACTTCAATGCATATAAATGAAATATATAGTTTATAAACATAGTAATTCACAGTAGTAACTCATCGATAAAAAAATAAAAGCAAATGTGGCCCAAACGTCCATCTTTCGAACAACTATGTGTGTGTTTTTTTCCCCAGTTGTCTATTATT
Source organism: Ryuthela nishihirai (assembly GCA_038380435.1). Classification (NCBI taxonomy): domain Eukaryota; kingdom Metazoa; phylum Arthropoda; class Arachnida; order Araneae; family Heptathelidae; genus Ryuthela; species Ryuthela nishihirai. Next base: position 38,105,783 of record JAWZYU010000014.1, read on the forward strand.
TATATACTGTATACTTTATTCTGTTACCATACATTTATAGAACGTTATCCATAATTGCCGTTACATTAATGGTAAGAGAGTTTAATGGCTTCTTTCAAAAGCACAAATATTTCAATTATTTCATTTGTTTTGCAGTATAAATAAGGTTGTTTTAGTTCTGCTGTATATGTGTGAGGGGAAGGGTTGGTTCAGACGATAGCACACCAGGCTCCTAATCTGCAGTTTCCAGATTCTAAGCACCTGTACAAGGGTTGAGATTTATTTCAGCTAAACCTCCACCCTGGCCTCGGTCAGAGAAAAGACACCAATGGACTTGGAAGGGACGTCTCCCGTCGGATGACACGTAAAGCCGTGGCTCCATGTGCAGGATAACCATGTTCTGTGCACGTTAAAGAACACACTGGGTGACCTTGACGGGAGGCTACTGGTACCATCTGTCTCCCAACAGGTTCCAGTGGGTCCACTTCCAACATCCTCTGAATCTTATGGGGTCCTTGTGGCCTGGGCATTTAGTACATTGTGTGCAAAAATATGCCGCTCAGAGTTAAAACAACCCAAATCCCGTTGTACCTACATCGAGAGTTTTTCCCTGAACTCACTTTATCCTTGGCGAGAAAGCATAAACCATAATTTAGCTGTAGCTCCTTGTGCAGGAGAGCCATACCCTGTGCATGTTAAAAAGCAACATGAAGGGCTTCAACGAGATTCTTTCATTATTCATCACATAGTAGGTCTCCTTAACCTGCCCGTCTCTGAGCTCTTAAGAGTGCTTTTGACCCCGGCCACTATATGCAGAAAAATGACGCTTAATATCTTATAGCTATATCACGTAATTCAGTCGCTCATTCATGATGTCTCAAAGACTGCTTGAAGTCAGCTTAGATATTCTTAAAATGGGGATATTCAGTTTCCAGAAGCTCCAAAATTGTGGTGCATTCAATACTTGGCCGAGTGGTTAGCGCGCTTGGCTACTGATCTACGGGACCTGGGTTCGAGCCCCGGGTAAGGCATGGCTGTTTGTGTCGTTTTTCTGCTGAGGTCCTGCCATCCTCTCAGACCTGCTACTGTGGCATATAAACTGACAAGCTCCTGTCAGACCTCTGTGGCCAGCAGCTGCTTGAGGGGGCATTTATTATTTTTTATTTTTTTATGTAAAAAACATAGGCAATTTAGTGTAGTTATTTAACGTGTTTCAAACGATTAATTTTTATGTGTATATATTAAAGACTACATAAGTTGTTATACAATATGTTAGTTGTGTGTTTTCGTGATTCACACTTTTACTGTTCATTACTTTAGTATTATTTAGGAGCTTTTAAGTATTTTGATGCTAATATTAGTTTGTCTGCAAATTTGGGTTGCCTTTTAACTTGATTCCAAAGGAAATCCTTGTTATATTATTATATCCCCATGTGAGAAATTGGTGTGTGTATGAGATTCATCTTTTATTTTTCCAGTATGGAAGACCGAAGCACCTCCCAATCTTCTTCCCCGAACTCCTTTACATCAGTGGGAGAGATCCATTTTTGAACATTCAGTCTGCCCTATCTTAGACTACTTGGGTGGACATCCTTAAAAGAGTTCATTCACTTGGACATTGCCCTTATAGAAATGCCGTGTATATAAATTTACGAGTGTTTCGATCCCTGAATTAAAATTTTTTTTATGTCGAAATAAAACATTCGTAACTATGCTCATCTAAGAAGTATTCCATATTCTATTGAATCTATTTCTCCAGGAAAACTCAAAAAGAAAACGAGAAAAAAAATTGAGAACCCCTGATTCAGTATCTTAAAAAATTCCCTTCGAACATCTGCTTATCACAGAGGTCTTACAAGAACCTCTAAATGAAATACATCATAGAAAAGGTCTGTGAGAAATATTTATGTTTCATCCAAAGATTCAACCTCGGATCCTTTGGGGGCGGGGGTGACTCAGTCGGTAGCGTGCCAGGCTCGTAATCTGCAGTTCCCAGGTTCTAGTCCCAGCTGGGTCAGCGTTGAGATTTATCTCCGCAAAACTCCTCGCCCTGTCCACGATCAGTAGGGGACACCGATGGACTTGGAAAGACCGACATCCGTCGGATGGGACGTTAAGCCGTGGCCCCGTGTACGGGAGAGCATACCCTGTGCACGCTGAAGAACACACTGGATGGCTGTGACAGGAGGCTACCATCTGTCTCCCAACAGCTATTCCAGTGGGTCACCTTTCTCTGAGTCTTTGGGGTCCTTGTGACCTGGCCATTCAGTCCATTGTGGGCAAAAAAAATGCCGCTCCCAGCAACCAACCGGATCCTTTGATCAGTAACCAAGCACGCTAGTCACTTGACCTCTGTAGGGTTACCAAAATGTAGATTACTGAATATTTCCGGCTGTCTCAAATACCAACTTTCTTTTATTGACGGATTTCATTTACAAGATCCTAAGACATCATTAATAAACTTAATTTAGAGAATTATCTCTATCGAAAATCAATGAGCCAACGAGGAGATTACTTAAGTCTGAAAATGTTTAATTCTGGCATTATATAAATATGAATTATGCAATTATCATAACGAGAAAGTAATTTGTGCAATACGCCATCTTTGTGTCCTGAAGATGTGCTGCAATAGGAAAAAAGTTAAACTTGAAACATTTATGCAAGCGTTAAAATAAATGGGTTTTTTTTTGTAAGTGCTCTTTTGACCATTAAAGTTTTATGATTTCCTCGAAAGCACCTTAGAATACGTATCAAGAGACATATCCTCTCCATAACACCAGAGGCATCAACACACATCGGAACACGGGAGCTGCAAAACATAGCCACGGGAGGTTAGTACTAAGAGTCAAGGTCGCTGGTGACCAGGGTCATTCACATAAATTAAGGGGCTAACTCAACATTTAGTATTAGTTATACAATACAGTATTTGCCCACTGTTTATGTATGAAATAGGATTACCGACTGAAGAATGTAACAGACTTTCTGTAAAAAAAAAAAGCGGAATTGATCAGATCCAAATTTTGACCTAAAACGAATTGTCGATTCGTCCGTTGACTATTGAAGAGATTAGACGTTCTCTAAATAAGAATTTGTTATACAGATGACATTCGTAAAGGCAGAACTTTAAAAGTAGGTTTGGTTGTTTGACCTCTTAGTTGCACCTTTTTGACACAATGGCCAGGTCACAAGGCCTCCAAAGTCTGAGAAATGGTTGGGGAAAAGGGATCCATTGGCCAGCTGTTAGGAGACAGATGGAAGCCTCCCTTCAAGATCATCTACCTTGTTCTTTAACGTGCATAGGGTATGGCTCTCTTATACGCTGCATCACGGCTTAATGTCCTATCAGATGGACCACGGCCTTTTCAAACCCATCAGTGTCCATTTCTTACCGAGGGTAGGGTGGAGATTAAGGGAGATCAATCTCAAAGCTGGCACAGTTGGGACTCGAATCTGGGAAATACAGATTACAAGCTTGGCGTTTAATGGACTGAACCAATCCCACTCCTCAAAGTGTAGGGACGAGGAGGGTACGTTTGATATCGATTCTGATTATTTTTGTAGAAATTGTCTTTTGTAGCATTACTTACCAACGGTGAAATGCTTTTGCTTAAAAGATATTCTCCACCTGCTTATTTGTTTCTAATCCGAAAAAAAACAAAACAAAAAAAAAACTGCTATCTAATATTTTGGTCTTTATTGGTGCATTTACCACACATATGTGTAATGCATTGTCTTTACAATAAGTCAAGACAGTGGCGCAAGGTTTTCCAAACTCCTGTCAAATTTCGTTATATGGAGATATCAGCCTCGTCGTAAATCAGACTAATCGAAATTCAGCTGTTATTTCCCTGGAAAAACTCTCCAGAGCACATATCATCATCTTGGAAACACATAATGATGCCATGAAGCAATATTAGACCAACTTATTATTAAGAAGTAGTTTTTTCAATAAATTTTATGTGAACAAAAGAAATTTAATTTTCCTATTCCGTGTTGTTCTTTTGATAAATTAGATGGCAAAATTGTAATAAATGCGATGAAGCGAATTCCTCCGGCAGTTGTTGTTCTGCTTTGGCTGTTCCTTTATCTGAAGTGTTATTTAATGTAATAAAATCAGCCATGTTAGTAAATAATACGAAAGAAAAACGAAAAATAGTGTCTACATTTCATATAAACGAAAAAAGTATCCGATTCGACCAAGTAGAGGGAATCACTGAAAGTCATCAAATTACATCGTTAGCTCAGCTTAGGAACACGAAAATGCAATCGTAAAGAGAAATTAAAAAGTTTATTTAAAACACTGATGTTAGCATCTTAAAAAATGTAGACTCTGACGAAAAAATTAAACAGCGCAAGAGTTATATTACCTCTGAAATCTAGTTCACTTCAACAGATAATTCTAAAAAATAACTATAAAATTACACTGAATTTTCATTTTGAATTTCAGTTCGAATTTCCGTCTCCGATTTTTCGACAGCGATTCAACAGCGATTTTAAACGAGAATTTTTGCACCAGGATCTGCTGAAAATTGAAAAAGAGAGAGAGAGAGAAAGAAATTAAATTGTCCCGAAGTCACTCTTCACGTGGAAAAAAATCATTTCTATGTTAAAGAGTGATTCTAATACTGTTAATAAATTTCCATCAAGAAATACATTAGGTAAAAAGAAAGAAATTTTTTTTTTCGTCACTCTTGATGATTGTCGAATAAAAATAATTTGTAAGGAAAATAATGTTTTGTAAGTTTAAATATCAAACGAATAATGTTGAAAATTGATTGAATCAGATTTTTTATTTACCTTTAATTGCTTTTCTGAATAAAAAGCTTATTTAGGACGTTACGGAACTTTGAATTTCACAGAATGAAATAGCATGAGATAGTTTTGCTTTTTTTTCCTGTGTATCTGAATATGTTGATTAATTTTGGGAATTCCGAATCCTCATTTAGGGATCTGTTGTTGAATTTCGTAATTCAACTTCTGCTTTTCAAAGGGTTTTTTTTACCTCTGAGCGTCACTTTTTTTGCACACAATAGGCTAAATGGCCAAGTCACAAGGACTCTGAAGGTTCAGAGAAGGTTGGAGGGAGGAGACCCATTGAGCAGCTGTTGGGAGACAGATGGTAGCCTACCATCTAGGCCATCCAGCGTGCTTTTTAACGTGCACAGGGTATGGTTCTCCCGCATAAGAGACCACGGCTTAATATCCCATCCGACGGACGTCGGTCTTTCCACTCATTGATTCCCCTACTGACCGAGGGTAGGAGGGGGAGTTTTGTGGAAATAAATCTCAACATTGGCCCAGGTTGGGTTGCTTTACTTCTGAGCGACACTTTTTTGCAGAACCATGGTCTTAAAGAGCCAGGTCACATGAGTCCCGAAGGCTCAGAGAAGTTTGGGGGAGGGGACCCACTGGAATAGCTGTTGGGAGACAGAGGGTATTCTCCCGTCAAGGCCATCCAGCGTGTTCTTTAACGTGCACAGGGTATGGCTCTCCAGCACACTGGGCCACGGCTTAACATTCCATCCGATGGACGGCGGCCTTTCGAAGCCCATCGGTGCCCCTTACTGACCGTGGGCGGGGTGGGGAATTTTGCGGAGATAAATCTCAACGCTGACCCAGCTGGGACTCGAACCTGGGAACTACAGATTACGAGCCTGGCGCGCTACCGACTGAGCCGCCCCCGCCCCCCCTTGGCCCAGGTAAGACTCAAACATGGGAAGTGCGATTACGAGCCTGCCGCACTAGCAACTGAGACACCCCATCCCTTCAGGATTTGAGGTGTGTGCGGTTCATTCTAAAAATGTCCATTGTCCCCGTTTGTAGCATTGCAGGTCACGTGACACGAAGGTTGCCAGATCACTAATTTCTAAAAAAATCGTTGCCAGATATTTTTTCTGAATTCTGTAATCAACCATAGTGTTCGGATACTTTTTTGAGCGACTGTACACTACCGACTGAGACACCCCAATCCCTTCAGAATTTGAGTTGTGTGCGGTTCATTATATAAATGTCCAATATTCCCTTTTTAGCATCTGTAAAATTTAAGTTAAAGCAATGAACACGAAATGACCATAACAAAATCCTACTCAGTGAACAGGAAAAATCACTAAGATCGCAAAATCTATATGTCAAATGATAGCTATATTTTACACATAAAGAGACCTTCTTAAACATGGCATAGCTAACCGAAAATATAGTATATAATACTAGCAACCTGCCTCCAAATATTTGGCCAAATGGAAATGAATTTCTTCTCTAGCAGATTTCTCCATTGAAAACTTATTTCGTTCACAATTAATAGCTGAGAACCTCTTTAAAAATGCTGTCCAGGAAAGAACAAGTCCAGGTAAAAAGACTGAGGACTGGGACAGCAAATCTAAACAATATCAAATTCAAAAATAAGCAGACAGATTCCCCACTGTGCAACAAATGCAGAGTTGTCGAGGAGATCGATCATTTTTTGCTTCATTTCTCAAAATATCAGAAAGGGAGGAACATTTTCTTCCAGAATATATACAGTACTGTGCAAATTAGTTGGGACAATAGGAAAATGCAGCAACAGACACAACAAAAATATTTATTTGTTTAATAGTGTAGTTAATAGTGAATGTGACCCCCCCCCCCTTAGTTTTGATTACTTCTTTCACCCTCTCAACCATTGATGCCACTACTTTCCACACATCACCTTCACTTCAGGGTAGTGGTATCACACTTTCATGACACTTTCTTTTATTATGGTTTTCGTCGTGATATCCCTCTTAGATATGCGCGCTTTAATAATGGCCCACAAATTTTCAATAGGGTTTAGATCGGGTGAATTTCCTGGCCACTCCAATACCTTCAAATGTTGCTGGGTAAAGAAGCTCTTAGCAAGCTTAGAATTGTGGCATGGAGCCAGATCCTGTTGAAATACCCCATCGCCGTTAGGAAACATCTTCCGCAGTGTTGGGACCATTTTCGCCTCCAGAACGCCTGTGTATGTACTTTTTGCTGTCCATCATTCTTTCAATGGGGTGAAGTGTCTGTTAGATTAGTTTAGACTTGCAGCAGAAGGTCACGAACAAGTTTAGACTTGCAGAAGTTTAGACTCTGCAGCGGAAGGGACTTAGCGTTCCTTCGAATGTTCCAATTCGCACAGTGTGGGAATTAATACTTCCCTAGTTGCAAGCATCCTCGATTTGTGGACAAAAGGCAAATTTAACCTCAAAAAGTGGACAATTTTGTCTATGTTCATTAAGCAAACAAATATCAAACTGTAGGTACTACCTCATATGTTTCTATATGTTTTTATGTTTTCTTTTGCGACTTTGCTCTCTACATTTAATTGGCCAGCCTCTCTAATTTTTTGGCTTCAAGATATAATTTGAGTTCTCTTAACTTTGATCTCACTATCAAGAACTATAATCTGGATCTGTCTGCCAATTTCTCACCATTAATACAATACTATAGTTGAGAAACTTGAAGTAAAAGAAGTAAAAGTTGGCAGATTGGTGTCAGTTTCTCTAGAGTCGCAAAGCCATTCGGTGGCTTAAACTACATACTATTATTAGCTGGGCTGGGTTGTTTTACCTTTGAGCGGCACATTTTTTTCAGACAATGGGCTAAATGGCCAGGTCACAAGAATCCCGACTGCTCATAAAAGGGTGAGTGAAGAGAACCCACTGGACGGCTGTTAGGAGACAGATGGAAGCCTTTGTATGTGAAGGATCTCCCGCACAAGTCTTTACGTCCCATTCGACGGACTGCAGCCTTTTCAAGCCCATTGGTGTACAGTCGCTCAAAAAAGTATCCGAACACTATGGTTGATTACAGAATTCAGAAAAAATATCTGGCAACGATTTTTTAGAAATTAGTGATCTGGCAACCTTCGTGTCACGTGACACGAAGGTTGCCAGATCCACGTGTCACGTGACACGAAGGCTGGCAGATCACTAATTTCTAAAAAATCGTTGCCAGATATTTTTTCTGAATTCTGTAATCAACCATAGTGTTCGGATACTTTTTTGAGCGACTCTACTATTATGGAAGATTAAACTCCAAATTTGGATTTTATCATTTTATTTTAGATGTTAAAAGATTTATGGTAGGTGCTATGTTTAGTAGAAGCATGTCTTCATCGGAATTTTAACTGAAAAATCGATTAAAGCTCAAATGATAACAGTCATATTAAGCCGCAATTTCAAAAATAGGTTCTCAACATTAAGCCGTGTACTGAAATAAAAGTATTTTTCGAAGTTCAAGTAAAAGTTCTTGTTTCTATGCATCTTGAAAATAATTATTTTTTGAAGTTCAAGTAAAAGTTCTTGTTTCTATGCATCTTGAAAATAATTATTTTTCGAAGTTCAAGTAAAAGTTCGTGTTTCTATGCATCTTGAAAATAATTATTTTTCGAAGTTCAAATAAAATTCTTGTTTCTAAGCATTTTGAAAATAATTATTTTTGGGAGACTAATAGCAGCATCCGTTGTAAACTTTCCAGTTCCTATAACTCCTCTACAATCAAACGAACATTGTTGAAATTCAAGATTTAGATTTTATTGAGATCTTTAAGTGATTATCTTCAATTATTAACCTTTCGTTTGATTTTTTCTACAAAAAATAAAATTGGGTTAATTTTTTAACCAAGTTTTTTTTGTAGAAACTGTAATTAGTTGTTTGTAAACTCTATAATAGAGCTTCGATTTCAGCTTCCCATTGTCATAAAATGCAGTGGCACCTTCCATTTTGAACTTTAGTTGATATTCCTTATTGATAATAATTATGCTTCTTCTTCGCATTTTTTGTGCACTTTAAAAAAAATTATTTTTTTTAAACCTCAGAATTTCCGATAATTCAACCCTACCTTCTCTGTGTTAAATGAGTGTAAAACGGTTTTTGAATAGAATGATAATTTTTTTAAACTGATAAATGTTAATTCCACCTATTAGGAAAAGAATATTTAAGGTCGAATATTTTTCCTACGCTGAATATAAACACTAAACTGGTGCACAAAATTAAGAGATAATGTCATATCTCGAAACATACATAGGTAGCAGTACATGTGAATGCAAATCTTGCAATAGGGAAATAGACAAATGGTGTGCATATTTAACCGATGCGATTTTGAGCATTCAAATTAGGGTAGCTAGAGAAGAGCACGTGATTGCTGTCGTCACTAATTTACGTTCTAGCTATCTGTCTTTAACATGGGTAGCAATTTGATTTTAACATGTCAAGATGACGACTATGAATGATTGGTAGGGAATGGAAAAGGACAGACCTTAGTCAGTGGGAGTGTGGTATCCTAGGCCTTAAGTGCCATAAAATGCCCTTCAACACTTTGCAAACCGTTTCAAGACAGGGAGAGATTAATCGTAGACTAGAAGGTCATCCCAGGGCCACAACTGTTCAGGACGACCACTCTCTTTGATAAGAGGAAACAAGGAAATGTTAGCTAGGCAATTCTTTCGCGATCTGTCACTGGGCACAGGAACGACAGTTTTAAGACATACTGTCTTAGGTGACTGTTTAAATTGGGTCTTATCTTTTTCACGAATGCTAATGTTTTGTGTCCCTTCAATCCTCCAACAGAAGATCGTTTGGAGTCAGCATACATCAACTTTGTATCCCAGGCCAGTTGGAAAAAATGCTCTTCACAGATGAATCCAGATTCAGTTTGAATACCGATTCTCAACATATGCTCATCTGGAAAAAACAAGGAACTCTCCATACCACTATAATATCAGAGAAAGGGATCATTTTGATGGCGGTAGGTTTGATGGTTTAGGTTGGCATCATGATGACCGGCCGCACAAAGCTTCACATTGTTTCAAGGAAGCATTCTCATTGCTCAGCGATATAGAAACCAGATTCGTACCTCTTATGTGAGGCTTTTCAGGGATGCTCTCGCCCGTGATTTCATTTTTATGGATGATAATGCTCGTCACCATAAGGCTCATGTGGTCGACGATTTCTTTGAAAGAGAAAATATTCATAAATGAAAGAGACAGCCAGATTCTTTAACCTGAACCAATTGAGTATGTGTCAGATTTGCTTTTGTGGAGGACTGGGCTTTATTACCACAAAACCTTATTAATAGCCTCGTCAATAGCCTCAGAGCGCGCTGCATGAGTTTTACAGCTGTCAAGGGTGATCCTACGCCTTTTTTTTTAACATCTATCCATTCCAGCATTCTCATCAGCGGAATTCATGCTCTCATATGCAGCACTCATACATGTTGCATGATTTCCTCATTATCTTACTTGCTTTTACTCAGTAATTTCAGAATAGCTTTCCATACGACATTTAATTGCATTTACTGAACACCATTTCGAGTTAGGTACACTAATGTCAGTTATAGTTTAATTGTGAGCCCAAATATATACAGTCGCTCAAAAAAGTATTCGAACATTATGGTTGATTACAGAATTCTGAAAAAATATCTGGCAACGATTTTTTTAGAAATTAGTGATCTGGCAACCTTTGTGTCACAGAAAGGAAAAGGCAAAAAAGGTTTTTAAATGCTCTTTAAAGCTCATTATTTTCTATATTGCATATAGCTTTTCAATGTATATTCTACGCATAAGTGAAACTTATCGTCAGAAGTAAAATATCCAGTGTTGAGGACAAGAACTTTGAGAGGATGAATTGTGTTTTCTATTCAAACCGATATGTCCGAAATGAAGCTGGAATAAAGGAAAAACTTATCGTGAAAGTTAATGTAATACATTTGAGACTTTTCTCCACTTTAAGACCGTGACCTTATTTTAATCACAGTTCAAACTGTAGAAAAAAATGGAACAGAAGGTTCTACATTAATTAATATTTCTGAAAAAAAAAATTTCCCCGACAAGGTGTGATATTTTTTTTCCATTGAAAATAAAGGAAGGTTCTCAGCTTCCACATTTCTTCTTAAACCAATAGGTCGCAGAATTTGTGACTGAACATTGCTTTCTTAACAGGAAGGTTCGATTGTTGGGATGTTAAGTTGTTTTACCTCTGGGCAGTAGTTTTGTGAACGCAATGGGGCAAATGGATAGGTCACAAAACCCCCAAAAGCTTAGAGTTTGGTAGGAGATTGGTTCCCACTAGACAGTTGTTAAGAAACTGATGGAAACCTCTCGTCAAAGACATCCAACTTGTTCTTTAACGTGCATAAATGTAACGCTCCTGCATATGGAACCACGGCTTTAAGTTCCATTCGACGGATGGCGGTCTTCCCAAGCTCATCGGTGTCGCTTTTCTGATCGAGGTCAGGGTAAGGTTTTAGAGGAGATAAACCTCAACCCTGGCACAGCTGAGACTCGAGCCTAAGAGCTGCAAATTATGAGCCAACCCAATCCCCAACTATGAAGGAAGATTAAGAATTATCTACACACACACACATGTAGTCTCTCACTCTTATATAAGTCTCTTTACTTGAGAACTCCTAAACATGAGTCAAGATACCAACATTATAAATGTCAAAATACTGCGTAGAAAAAAGGAAATTAAAAGGAAACATGAAGTTAGAGATGAAATCATTGAGGAAAAAACTTCCGAAAAGTTTTTTTTTTTTTCAACTCTTGGCATAATGTACTTCAAATGGAATGACGCAGCTCAGACAGAATCTAGGAAACGATAATGTTTATGAGGAAGTTCTGCTACTCACACCTTTTGTTCTTTTTTTCATGCATATGTTTATTTTGCTACGTTTTTGTAGATGAATGAAATGTTAACGACTATTCCTTAATGACCGTGGGACCTGACAACTCATTATCTGAGAAAAACCCATTATAAAAGTGTGTAGACGACGACACCCTATTATAGTCAGTATGTTCAACATCCCACCTAGACTCCAAATTTGTTTATGGTTCTGTCACCCAAGAATTTAGTTGTTTTCTTTAAAGTACTGTTTATAATAGCTTATGGTAAATGTTTCATATTAATATTTTCAGCAACGGTTTGGTTGTTTTGGCTCAGTGATGAGACGTTAGCCTGTGATATTTCTACACGTGAATTCAGTATTGTCTTACATATAGACAGGTAAACTATTTGAGTCCATAATTAATTCGACTCATCAAGTAATATTTGAAATACAACATTACTGTTATTTGAGTTGCAAAAGACTCGGTGTACTTTTTTTTGAATTTTACACGTATTTTTTATTTTTTTACTTTACCACACTTCGAATAAATATGCCTTTGACTTTTTGCTCAGATGTTTAAAGAGAAGGACAATTTAAAAAAAAAGTATTGAGGGATATATTTTGGGGGAAAATATCAGTGCAGCCCGAAGACGTCTATAAAATAGGAAAACTATCAGAGAATTGATTTGAATTTGATGTTCTGTTTATTAAGTGGGCAAATAAACTTTTCTTCAATTGCATTATTGGGAATTTTAGAGCAGATTTTGTTACACAGACTTATAAATACCACATTTATTGAAATATACGAATTAATATAATAATCAACATTCATGTGCTAACATTAAAAATTATCAAATTTTTATTTGGCGTTTTCACAAACTGAATTAATATTAGATTTTGAATTACTAGCACTAAGAAAGTTTTCATTGCAAATTACAGCTTTCGTAATTCTGTAAACAGTACACGGTAGTGTTAAAAAAATTGATAAACATGTTTGAAGTTTAATATTTTCGGCAAAACTTATTTTAAAAGTTCACAGGTTTGAAATTAGCATTGCTTTTAAATAGCATGTATTTATTTGCATTGCGTATCCTATCTGCTCGAAAGAATTAGGTGGCGTTTACGTTATGGCAATGGATTGTTGGTTTGTTTTAAATCTGAGGGCCACTTTTCTTGCATACTAAATGGCCTAATGGCTTAGTCACAAGATTCCCAAGGGCTCAAAGAAGGCTGGGGAAGGGGAACCACTGGGCAGCTGTAAGAGACAGGTGGAAGTTTCCCGTCAAGGCCATCCAGCGTGTTATTTAGCATGCACAGGATATGACTCTCCTGCACACGGAGTCACGCCTCAAAGTCCCATCCGGCGGACGTCACCCTTTCCATCGGCGTTTCGTTTGAAACCATATTTTGGTTACTCTGTAATAATAAAGGAATATGTGTGTGTGTGTATCAGTAGTGGAAAAGTTCTTCAGAAAAATCTTCAAATATTCTAGGAACTTTTGGATAGAGGATAAGAGTAGTCTGAGGATGTGCAGTGCAAAATATGAACTCGATAAGGTTCAATGCGTGGTAATAAAAGGGCATTTTCCCTGAAATTTCGTATCTTCAGACTAGCGGCATTTCTTACTGATCAGATTTTACCGAACGGTGCAGGCAGACGTAACACTTGGGTTGATTTTATATGCCACATACCAATTAAAGACTACGATACTTGACCAAAATAAAATAATGAATAAATACTGATTATCCATACTTATAAAAGGAAAAGTGTGTATATAATGTATGGTGCTGCGCAAAAGTTAAGTTACAACATTATTTTATGTGAATATGAAACTAACTTCGAAACTTAATCCGTTGCCATATACGAAATACAGAAACTTTGCCATAAGAAGTATAAAAGAATATAGTTGCACGAGGTTATGCTGCATGACTTTAATCTAATAGATATAAAGATAAAACAGTTCTTTTATGTAAGTTTGTTAGCGAGAGATCATATTTCTGACAGCAACGAAATGAACGTGACTCGCGAGAGGCAGATCCTATTATTTAAATACATTTTCAGTTCACAATTTCGATTTTATGTAGAAACGTTCTTTCAGGGAATCATTCTTATTCCTAGAATATCTCCTGCACACGAAATTCTATGCTCCGTTGCTTTAAAACTGTACTTTATTCCCCTGGCAGTTCCTGGTACTTTCGTCAGTTATTAACACATCTCTGACTTTTCAATTAATAGCGTTCGCGTTTTTCAGCTTATATTATCTAAAAGACATTGTTATTAACGAAATAAATCGAAGAGTGAAAGACTCTCTGATGTGTTGGTACTTGTAGGTGATAGAATAACTAAAGAATATATTTTATTGCATTATTTAATCAGGCATCTTTTAAGGCAATTAAAGATGATGTCTGAATCACGCGTAAACTCGGGATTTTCCATAATTATTGTATTTATTTCGCTACTATAAGAAATTCTTTCAGAAGTTTTCCACAGCACTAACTAAAAAGAAAACAATCTTTAAACACAGCCATCTTTTAGAAAAAGAAATTCCTTAACTTTCCTTACAAACTCTGCATAATGAAAAAGTGCAATAAAGACTGCTATTATCTGTCCTCGCGTGTTCGTCAAACACTTTAACTATCTTTCACTTACACTTCGCTTTTTCAGAATCCTGTCTGTGGTTTTTCCGTATTTTCTCGAACACGGAACTCCACCTAACCCTAAATGACTTTTCCCCCAATCGCTGGTTGTTACGTTGCCTCCTCTTGGGACACCTTGTCACGAACTTCTTCCTTCTATCTGTCACTCACGTGCACACCCAGCAGGGGCACCTACGGGTCCCAACACACACCAACCTCTCTTCCACAACCCAAAGCAATTCTGCCCCTTCCAGAAACGGTGAAAATGGGCGCTGCGAACAAGTCCCTCGGTTTGGCGTTACCTTGGAGACGGGCACCGTGCCGTAATGTCGTGAGTGGTGATCATCAGTTCGGCTGTCGTCGCTATTTGGTCCACCCAGTACAAAACGAAGTACACGCACTTTAGTGCTTTTAATCACAGATCTTTGTACTTCATCTCTTTTAACATTTCTTGTCGTCGTGTTTGGCTTTATAGGACATGGAGGCTCCTGAGAGATAGAACATATTATCCATTTCTCTTTTTCGTATCTTCTTAATGTAAGGGATTCTTTGTAATAATATATTGAAGTTTGTAGAGAAAATGAAGGTACTCATATAGTACGAGTATATATAACTCTCAATGATTAAAACTAGTTTAGTAATGTGCACATAAATATTTCTGATGAAGTAATTGGTGATTTTAGGACTTTAGGAAAACAGAGCTTTGAATTGAGTTGATATGATGACATTAATAACTAGCAAGGACTTTGACCATGATTGCAAAGGCAGTTTAAATGTGTTCATGCACGATTTCCATGGAACAAAATTGCAATTTCTTAGTTAAGATGTCTGTAATTGAAAAGGGAAAAAAGATCTTTAATACAGATGTGTTTCAAAAGTAGAAATTCCTTTTCTTGTATACTCTACATACTAAAAACTGCAATGAAGATTAATTAAGATTATTCAATGAAACATAACTAAGTATAATTGTCAGAGCAACTCACTCGTTGGAATTTATCTTTGTCTAGTATGCCAATATGAGTTTGTACAATACACTCTTCTTAATTTCACGCAATCTAAAGAAATAGAATAATTATTTTTCTTAACCAAATTTGGAAACTTATTTTTACTAGGGACAGCACTTTTTACAATAACGGTCCTTTTTTTCACTAATCATATTTTGTTGTTTTAAATTCCCTACGAATGTAGTCTGAAGTTGAGATGTTCTTATTAAAATTAGTTGCTTGAAATAAGGAGTTATAATTTTTTTAAGTATTCAGAAGGAACAAAAAACACTGTTGTGCTCAAAACATAACGTTCATTGCTTCCTCAAATTTGAATAGGCAACCATTCTATCACATATTCGTATTTGCCTGCCTTTCCTTGATTTATAAAATAAAAATTACTCTTCAAGCAACAACCCCTTTGACACAGAGGTCTGAGATGAGTCTATCACGATAATACGTCATAGTGATGGTCTTTGAGGAAGGCGAGACCCTCAGCAGAAAGACACCACACAAAAAAGTAACACCTATGCTTTAACCCTGACTGGAACATAAACTCCTTTGTTTCTCAGCTATCCTCGTCAACCTCTCGGTCATCGTGACGACTTCTTAGTATATACAGTGTATATTTTAAAAATTACATTAGATTTATTAAGCTCAATGGTCCTTAACTTCTTATGTGTCTTGGCGTTGGGTCAATAGGTTGAGCTTCAGGCTCATAATCTTATGATTCCAATTTAAGTCCCCACCGTGCCAGCATTGTGATTTTCACCGAAAACACGCCATCTATTCTCGGTGAGAAAAGGGATATCAATGGGCTTGAAAAAGCTTCGTCTTTCGGATGAGATGTTAAGTCATGATACCATGTCATGAGAGTCATACCCTGTTCATGTTAAAGTATACGCTGGATTGCCGTGGTGTTTCCGTATACTAACAGCTTTCTAGTCCTGACCCATGGATTCTTTGAGACCTGCCCCTGTAGCCAATCATAGGCACAAAAATGTCAATTAGAGGTAAATAAGCCCAGACTACAATACTATTTTTTCACGTTGTGGAATCCTAAAATATACTGAATTATTTCTCTGCATTTCTTTTCATAAATTAAAGTAGAATTTTAAGTTATAGTGTTTTAAGTTATAATAAACTCAAGACAGACTTTGAAGAAAAGTAATAAATCTTATCTTTAAAGTGAATTCTGCTATTGAAGTTAAAAAAAAAACTTAACGTCTTTAAAGTAAATGTTGTTATTGAATTTCCTAGGTTGTAGTTTGAATCGAACTGAAATTACCATACGCTAATGATTCAAGTTAAGTTAATGGAAGTGCTCTTGCTTAGTGTTACTTGTTACAATGCTTATAAAGAGACATTACATAATTGTATTTAAACAAATGGTAACTAAATAAATAATACATTCCATTTAGAAATGGTAAAAAAGAAAAAATTCTCAAGAAGAAATCTACTGTTTAAAGTTTTTTGCTCCCAGAGGAAAAAAATTTTTTTTTAACTCCAATTGCGAAGGGAAAAGCAATTATTTCATTTTATGGAAAAGAATTCTTTATTTCACTTTCCGTTCCTTCCTAGAAAAAGTTTGTTATTTTGTTTCATTTTTACCCTAGAAAAGTGTTTTATTTTGCTTACTCTGGGAAAAACAAAACAAAAAAAAAACTTCATTTTAATAGTAGAGTATCGCGGCAGATATCCTCCAAACATGGTACTCGTGTATAGTTAGCTGAAAATAATTGAGTTTCGCCGTGAGTGGGATTCGAACCCACATCTCTAGTGAGAATGACCGGCATGTAACTGGGTGACGTGGGCTCGAGTTCTACTCATGGCGAAATTTATTTTTTCCTTCATTTTGCTTTGCTTCATCCCTTGGCAAAATAATCCATGGAAAAAAATATATTATTTTACATTTTCTCAGAAAAAAAATCTTAATTCCCCTTTGCTTGTTACTAATAGGAAGGAAAACCATTTTATTTCGATTCCACATATTAAAAGGCAAATATTATTTTGCTTCCTCTCAGAAAAAAAGCTTTATTTTATTTTGTTTATTCAAATAAACAACATAAAATAGAAAAAAGAAAAGAAAAAAACTTATTCCCATAGGAAAAGATTCCATTATTTTCCGATTACCCACTTCCTCTTTGATCAATACAGCGTGCAGCAGTTATTTTAACTGTTATCACAGGGACGTGGTTAACAGGGTTGTGTTATCACAGGGAGCATAGTAGTTAGTGTTCTTAGCTACGTTGCAAAGGTACCTGGTTCGAGTACCGTGCAAGTCATGGATGTTTCCTGTTTTGTTGTCTTTTTGCTGATGTCTTGCCTTCATGCAAATCTCTTTGGCGTATTTTATTGACAGCCTCCCGTCAGATCTCTGTGGTAAAGCAGTATTTAAGAGCAAATTTATTTTTTATGACGATGAGTCCAAACTGAACATAAATGTCCAATAGGTCATATATTAAATTACACCTTATCTTCTACGATTGAATCTTTACTCAATGATCTTAAAAACTAATTACTTAGGAATAAAAAAAAGTAAGAATTTTCGCAGAGACTCGTTGGGATCTGGGGATCACTGTTTCAGATTTCTGCTCTGGATGGGGAAAAAAAACTTCTTTAAAAAGAAAAAATTTTGAAATGGAAACGAAATTTTCTGCAGAGTGCTACAAATTTTTGCACAAATAAAATGAACAAGGAACGAAGTTGACAAAACTAGTTGGATGAGTTTGTCTTTCCTGATGTTAGTTGAAATCTTTTTTTCCCAGCAGAGCTGTGCTATTTCCTGTCTGGCTTGTTCATGGCAATTAAAAGCTTGTTGTTGCACTTGGAGTCAGCCCAGTAGAGATTCAATTTCTTCTATTGACATCAATTTACTACAATCGCGATTTCTTATATTACAGTCAGTGCAGTCTCTATTTCTTCTATTTGACAATCGAGGGAGCAGATGTCCCATTTCCTCTATTCTTTCAACTGGAGTCCACGATGCCTCTACCTATTGCCTTATATACCGCCCCGTAATCTAGCTGTAGGCAGGCCCAGCATCAACAACGAAATAATTATTGTGGGCTTCTCGTTTTTCCCAGGGGGTGTTCATGGTTTGCGGAGCCAGCTGAAGCAGTCTGCGCCTGCGCACTAGTGAAATCTCTACTGCATATCTAAAAGTAAGCGAAGTGCTGGTAGTGCCGTTTGTATTATTTGTTCGCTGGATTATGTTATGAGCAGTAACGTGTAATTACGGTAGATAATCATTAAAATGATAAATTGATAGAAATTCACAGTGAACGCAAAAAGTTTCCTATTCTTAAAAATTATGCAGAGCATATAAACTTTTTTCTTATTTTTAATGACTAATAAGTAAGAAATACTTTGGGAGCTCATGATGTTATTATGCGTGGAGGGTTATTCTTAGAGGAAGGGATATTTTCCAATAATAGCGCTTAGTGTAGGAACATAAACTTGTGTTCGGTATTATCTGAGAGATTGATCTCTAATGATCAAAAAAAGTACCCGAAAACGTTAAACTTTCATCACATTATGATGGGTATAATGCTTTTAATGTTAATTTTATGTTGTTTTCATAATTTGACAAATTTGAGTCAAAGCCACATTGAGAAGAAAGACTAAATGGTATTGAAGTTATATTATTTGTACGTTGTTGTAACCAATACGAGAAGAACAGCACTTAATTTTCCAACAGCTACTTTAAGCAAGCTAACTTAAGCTTTTTTTTTTATTGCAGTTTAGCGTTACGTTAATAACAACGATAATATAATCAGTAGAACGATAATAATAATAATGACAGCCTTGAAGCTAAAAATTAAAGCGCAAAATTACGAAAGAAACTAATACTTCAGTTAAGAACACGAAGATCGTTTAAAGATAACAAACTTTATAAAAACGTTTTTTTTTTAAAAAAAATATTGTACACAGTTGTATTATACCTTTCTTCGAGTAGCTGTAAAACATTAGACTTAGATAAAAAGTCTAGCATTGTAAATAGACGATTGAATCCTGTGAGTGATTATGAAAGGAGTATTAATTTCTTTTGAGATCATCAACTTCTAGAAGAGTTTGCAGTAGATTAGTCATTGGGTTTGCTGTTAAACAATCATCATCATTATTTGTGAAAGATAAATAAAAAGCAAGCAAAATTTTTCCGAAAGACAAATGTAGCATTAGCAAAATTACAGTAAATAACAGAACGGTAACAGTCTAAAGCTCCTAGTGGAAAGATTTATATCGATGGAAAAGTTTTAATGGCGATTATTGATATGTATGATGATCGATAAATCATGTCTTAATTTTTATGTTTATCCAAATATGCAGGCTTTAAGTTTCATAGAATAAATTGTATTTGAAGAAGCTCTTTTTATTTGTCTAATAATCGTAAATTGCATCGCATGATTAATTTTTTCCTTGCTTTGCTCATTAGGCGATTTCTTAAAATTGTAACTAGTCATTAGCTTATATCTTTCCAAAGATCATTTCTGAATCGTGTCCTCTTTTCAGCATTCTCAAATTTAAAACATCTGACGTTACATGACTTTGAAAATGTAAAACACTGGAAATATTTCTCTATTCATACCTATATAGCTATTCAAAAGCTTCAAATTCTTAGGTAGAAACAGAAAGATTGAGTGCTGTAAATAGCCTCCCATTGGGGTATGGGGATTACACTATATATGTCGAGAAAAATGTATATTTATATAAATGCTGATGATACGTATGCTTAAACATTTTAATCACTATATCTGTATTCGGTAGAAAACATGATACATATTTGTTATTTTATAAAGCTATTGATTCGGAAGGATAACTTTTAAAGAGTTATTCTCGCTAAACTTTTCATTCCTTAGAAACTTTAAAAAATGAAAAATTTCAATTATTTAAAAATTTGTAGCAATTAAAAATTCATTGTCTTAATAATTATTAAAAAACTTGAATTTCTACCTGAGTGTTTCTTCTCCAAGACTTAACCCTGAGAGAAGGACTTCGAAGTGCAGAAAGAATTTCTTCAGTTAACGGTGAAAAATAAAAGGACCACCAAAATCGCAAGTGAAGAATCAGATGCTATTAATAACCTGATTTTATTTTGCAATAAAATCTACTCACATTTTGGGTAGTTCCCAGGATTTCTAATATCGAGTTATATTTCTTTCCATTCGGTTCCTGAGCTTTCCATCGTCGTCGTCGTCGTCATCATCATCGTCGTCGTCGTCGTCGTCGTCATCGTCATCATCATCATCATCATCACCACCACCACCACCACCACCACCACCACCACCACCACCGTCGTCGTCGTCATCATCGTCATCGTCATCATCATCATCATCATCATCATCATCACCACCACCACCACCACCACCGTCGTCGTCGTCGTCGTCATCGTCATCATCATCA
The DNA here is from genome assembly GCA_038380435.1 of Ryuthela nishihirai. Classification (NCBI taxonomy): domain Eukaryota; kingdom Metazoa; phylum Arthropoda; class Arachnida; order Araneae; family Heptathelidae; genus Ryuthela; species Ryuthela nishihirai. Next base: position 38,126,389 of record JAWZYU010000014.1, read on the forward strand.
TCATCATCATCATCATCATCAAGCAGCCATGGGCTACGGAGGTCCAACCAGACCGTGCAATTTATTTTCCAAGCAAGTCTATCCTGAGCTACATCTACTGCATCTGGCCACTGCACGCCAATTCTAACAAGGTCCTGTTTGACATTGTCTGCCCACCGCATCCTAGGTCTCCCCCTCCTTTTGAGGCCTCTAGGCACACTGTTCATAACTTTGTTCGCCAATCTATAATTATCCATACGGGCAACATGGCCAAACCACCGGAGTCTCTCTCTGCACAATATGCTGCTTAAAGGAGGTTGCAAACTCCTTTGCCTAACCTCATCATTAGTTAAAACGTTGAACCACCTAATGCCCAAGATACTGCGTAAGCATCTAGAATCTAAAGCATCTAGTTTCCTGTTATCTTGTTTACAAAGCGTCCAAGTTTCACTGCCGGTAACTAACCCTAGAAAGAACCAAACTATTATACAGTCTAATTTTAGTCTTTAGGTGTATACTCCTATTTCTCCACACTCTCCATAGATTCTTAAAAGTCGCGGCACCAATCCCTATCCGTCTGTTAATCTCATGCCGCAGATCACCATTATCTGTTACATAGCTGTCAAGAAAATTAAACTGTGACACCTGCTAAGACTGCAACCATTCAGATTAACTGAATCACCACCTGCCTGACCAATTTTCATCACTTTAGTTTTTTCTCTGTTTATACTATATATAATATCTGTTTATACTATTTCTCTGTTTATATTATATATAACCTACTCTACAGCCTAAGTCTCATCAACAGCTCGAATGAAAGAGTTCATCTCATCAACATCATTTGCCAAAAGGGAATAATCATCAGCGCAATCTATATCAGAAATTTTAGTATCTCCAGCCCATTTAAGGCCAAAATCTTTCCCTTGAAGTGAATTTCGCATAACGTAATCAATAACCAAGCTAAAAAGAAAAGGAGACAAAATTTACCCTTGTCGAACACCAGAAGTAATGCTAAACCAATTGCTACAAGACTTATCAACTCTCACACACAACTCAGTGTTATTATAGAGGGATTTCATTACGTTAACTAACTTGTCTGGTATACCATATGATTTCACAATCAACCACAAATTATGACGATCAACAGAGTCGAAAGCCTTTTTGAAATCAACAAAGCTAGCAACCAAAGGTTTCTGAAACTCTAAACATTTCTCAAGAAACTGCCTAAGTCTAAGTACACATCCCCTACTACTTCTGAATCCACACTGCTCATCACACAATTGACTGTCAACCAGATTCTTAATTCTAATGAGCACAATCATGGAAAAAACTTTGGCTGGATCAGAGAGTAGGCTGATACCCCTATAGTTATCACAAGAACTGCGATCACCTTTTTTGAAAATAGGGATAATAATAGCTCTGGTAAAATCCTTAGGAACCATGCCTTTATCATAAAAGTTATTCAAAATTTCAGTCATCCAAGTGGTAACAGAAACATTCCCAGCTCTAAGCATTTCTGTAGTAATTTCTTCTAGCCCTGGGGATTTATGAAGTTTAAGTTTAGAAACAGCCAAAATAACTTCAGATTGTGTTATAGAGCCAACATTAAAGCCCCCAATACATTTATCATCATTACAAACAATGAGAGTAGAATTAACCACATTGTTTAGAACATCACTGAAATGCTCAGCCCACCTAGCTGTGACAGAATCCTCCCCTTCTATAACCTTACCTAGTTTAACCTTCAATCCTTGTATGCCTGCCCGTTTTCTACCACATAAAACATTAACTATCTGGTACAGCTCTCTGCTGTTGTGCTGCCTAATTGCTTCCTCAGCTTTGTCAGCCAAGCCATCAAGCCAAAGATCAGTAGCTTACTGATCCTTTACACGTTTATTAAGCTCTCTGTAATCCTTTCTATTAGGACTAGTAAGGTACTAATTAAGGACATTCCTGCAGTTCCTTCTTTCTGAAATAAGCTCAAGTGCCTTATCACTTGAATAATTCTGTCTCCTCTGCTCCTTTTTTCCTAAAAGAGTACTGTTAGTTTCCAAAAAAGCCTGTTTAAAACGGCCCCATTCTTCCTCAACTACAGTAGTAAGCAAACCATGACTGTCATAATGACTAAGTAACCTATCATGGTAAGCTTTAGCTATAACTGGGTCTTTCAGAGCTTGAGTATTAAAGGTAAATTTTTTAACTTTAGCACAACACTTTTTAAGTTTAAGTTTCAAGACACTTTTAACAAGGTAATGATCAGATCAAATTTCAGCTCCCCTATATGCCCTGGTATTCCTAACAGAACTAGCCCATTTGCTGTTAATTAATATATAATCAATCATATTCTTATGCAGCCCATCAGGTGAAACCCATGTGTACTTATGTATGTCGCTGTGTTTGTAATATGTGTCAGTTATTCTCAAACCATTGAGTTTACTTACCTGTAGGAGACGTTGTCCATTGCCATTGCAGCTACCAATACCAAAAAGACCTATCACCCCTCCCCAAAGGTCAGAGTCAGTACCTAACATAACTTTGGCATAACTTTGGCATTGAAGTCATCTAGAACAAGAGTAATATCTCCTTTCTTGACAGAATTCAAAATATCCTGAAGTTGTCCGTAAAACCTATCCTTCTCATCCTCATCGGCATCCTCAATGGGGGCATAACAGCAGATAACATTCAAGTCTTTAATGCTTGTCTGAAATTTTGCTGTAAGAAACCTTTCATTAATGCACTCATATCCTAGAAGAGCAGTAGACCCACGCCTTGGTGAAGCTTTCCATCCTCCCTCCCTGTAAAGAGAAATTTAAAGTTATTTTTAAGTATCTCACCTTTACCTGTCCATCTGGTCTCTTGCAAGCCTAGAATATCTAGGTTATAGCGCTGGAATTCCTGCGTGAGGACATCAAGAGAATAATCTCTATGTAATGTCCTCACGTTCCACGTTCCTGCAGAGAGAAAATGATTAGTAGGATTTTTAAAGAAATTAGGTTTATTGAGATAGGTAGGGCCAACAATATCAAACAGCCCCCTGATCGCAGGCATGGGGCAAAGACCTGTTCCTCCTCCGCTAAAGGCTGAAGTCACCGATGCTGGTAGGAATTTCAGGCACCACTTTTTCAAGTGGACTCTTTCAAGAGCCATATGGCCTGCCTGAGACACATTACTCCAGTTTAGGCTTGACGATGCCCAACTAGCTAAGTAAGGTTCAGGTACCTGCGATCGCCTCTGATTAGGATTATCCACCAGCTGATATAAGGTATCCCATGCCTCTGTTCACTTAGGGCTGGCAACCCAGAAGCAAACAGAAAACGCAGCGGTAGAATCTCCGTCAACAGAGGCCCACCAGTGCAGCAAGTCCAGGATCCATAATCAAGCTCAAATCCATAAACAAGTCCAGTCTAGTAGGTATTAAATGGTCAGCACCAGGACCCTGTGAAGTTGACCACTCCTCAGCAGGGTTGAAAAAAAAAAAGAAAAAAGTGGCCATAGATGACCAGATCAGTAGACCATACTGAACTGGCAGCCCTCCCCTTCCGTTTCCCTTCCAAAAGAGAATATCTCTTTTGAAAGGTACTAACGGCCTGCACCACGAGAAGGCGGGGTCGGACATTAGGTGCTAAACCTGGCCGGTTCTGTGCATCATCACTTGGGATTGGTACACAGCTCTCCTTCCAGTTTATGCCTAGCTTCCATTTACAGACCGAGCTTTCTATATTTAACATTTTTCGCAGTTTTGTTCTACAAAGAATCAATCATCATTGCAATAATATCCATTCTCTCTCTGCACAGTTGTAGATTTGGAGTGAGATATTTGACCTCGGAGCGCGCTTTTGGACACATAATGTCCTAAGTGGCTACGTCACAAGAGTCCCAAGGACCCAGAGCTCGTTAAGGGAAAGGGATCTACTGGACAACTGTTAACGGAGAAAAAAAAGCTTTAAGTCAAGGTCATACAGCGGGTTCTTCAATGTTCACAGGATATGATTCTCATGTACCTTTCAATGCTTAATATCCCATCCGATGGACAGCAGCCTTTCCAATATCATCGATACCCCATTTCTTACTGAGGACAGAGCGGGAGTTACCGGAGAAACGTCAACGGAGGCACACGAGCTTGGGAACATCAGGTTACGAACCTGTAGTAACACCGCCTGATCGTTCCTCCCCTTAATGAATGAAAGACTTCTTGTTGACGTAACCCCATTATAGGCGAAGTGTCAAAGGAGCAAAAGGAACCATACTTCTATTATAGTTACTGCCTGGGAGAAAAAAGCTGATGATGAATTTGAAGAGATTTCCATTTTGTGTACTATTACACTTTTATTCTTTCAACAAGTAGGGAGTTCTTTTTTTTAATACACTTCAATCTCCTTAAATTTACCAATATTTGCTCATTGTGTCCGAAATTTCTTATAAAGGTTTATCCTGTGCCATCATCTTGCGTTGACAAATCGAATCCCTACCTATTATTGAATTCGATTTCGATCCTCAAACAAATTTTACTATCCCATCCCCTTTTTTTAATAGTTTATCGGTTGAAACATTTCATTTATTAATTTTCTGCATCCCCCATAGTAATTTCCCAAATATTTGACTGCCCGATTTTAAATTTTTCCTATGAGTTTTCTCCTTTCTATCTCTGATAGAACCCGAATTAAAGTTTAAAAATCCCTTTTATGTTTTCCATTTCATTGCACCTGTTGTTTTTCAAAGGGAAATATGCTAGTAGGAAAGAATCACAGTGTTTCAAAACACGTAAAATTTTCTTTCTAAGCTTCTATAACGGTAAAAAAAATAAGCAAAAATACGAAGATTTAAAATTTTGGACTTTGACCACTTTCGTTCTGAGCGACCCATGCCGATGAACAGCTGTTAGTATGGAATTTGGTGAAAGGACCATCTTCCCAAACAGCTAGATGGGATTGGTGGAAGAACCTGCTTCCCAAACAGCTGGATTGGATTTGGTGGAAGAACCATCTTTCCAAATAGCTGGATGGGATTCAGTGGAAAGACCGTCTTTCAAAACACCTGTCCATGATTTCTAAAAAAGGATTTCTCTTTCCTTTCTGTTCTTAGCTTCAGAGCTTTTCATTTGCTGATTTTTTTCATCTTGTAACCAAAAAGTGGCGAAAAATTATTCAACTCATCATTTCAAAAGCTAATGGCTTTGATGTCCCTAAATAAATAATTAATTAATCTTAACTTATTCGCTATCCCTACCAGTGGTGATAGAAGGACGTCCCACTAGTTCAGAAGAAGAAGGAAAAACTAGCAGTTGAAAAACCAAAGATGAAAAAAAATAGACACGGTTTCTTCCGCTTTGGCTTGCTACTTTGAGTGTTATTTCGGGTAAATTGTAATTATTTCTTTTCCAATTTTTATAATTATTTTTTTTTTTGTTTTTTCTTGGGGGGGGGGGGGCTGCGTAGAATCGATGTATTTTGCCACACCCCTAGTGCAAAAATCTCATTCCATTTCCACCACGACAGAACACTGGAAGAAAAAGAAAGTTAACAATTTATAACACACATTAAACATAAACTTGGATGATGCAATATAAATGTTTAAATTGTTATAACAATTCAATGAAAAGTAGATATGTGAGATAAAAAGCAAATGTCCGCACAATCTAAAATAAACACAGAAATGCGTCGTTTAACGTCTCCATGGCTGAGTTATTTAGTGCTAGGCAACATTAGGTCAAACTGTTCTATTCCATGCACTAATAACAAGAGCCTGAGAGAAAAAAATAACACAAAAAATGTAAAAGACACATCCGCCGTTTACGGTAGCTCTTGACTGTACCACAGCTGTGTTCCCTGTCGCCGATGTGACGAGACACGCCACCAGCAATTGGGGAGTAACATGTGGGTAATTTGCATACACCGATCATCAGAGGTGAGCGTGGAAGGGAGAAAATATAAGGATAGTTTATATTAGCTCTACTGAAGTGGTTTATAAAGGCTGCTTTAACCTATAATCTGATGAAATTGCTAAAGAGATTAGTGTTTTAATTTGTAGTGTGTGGTGTGCTCATATTAAAACTTCTAAATACGAAGAAAAATCGGCAGTCCCCGTTTGTGGAAGGATTGTTTAATAGCGGTCAGTGAACCAATGATGAGTACGAAAATGAAAATAGAATGCGGCACAATTGTGGAAGTTGTTCATTTGCTAATTCATTGCGCCCTGCAATGAATTAGCAAAAGAGAAAATGTGTAAAAAATGTAAAATTTATTGGTGTTAATGCATTCTGTTATTCTTCTTTTACTTAAAACGACCTTATCGATAATTAATTAGATGTTGAAATCACGTGAGTGTATTGGGCATAAAAATTTCTATTTAGCTGAGGGATCATAAGGTCATTCGTTCAATATTCAAGAATCAGGTGAATGCATATTGTTAGAATACATCTTATAAGACGAATTATTCGTAGCAAAGATTAAAACGCAGTTATTAATACCCAAAATATTTTCTGATTGAGTATTTATATTATTAGAAAATCATGCAATAAACTCTTTGCGTATTTAGCAAAGATCACTCATCTATCGTTAATTGAACCCATGGTATTAATTAATCATTTGGAGTTAAAAGCATCTGGTTCTTGCTACGCTGCTCACATAAAGTTAAAAATTTTTCACCATATACTAGAAAAATACCAAATGCAGTCGTTTAGATGTATCGTCTTTTCAAGCAAGTTTAACATCAAGGCTGGCTACAAAGAGTGCTAAGTGCGTATGCGAGGTCGGTTCCAATTCAAATGTTTTTAATGGTAATTTGTTTCAGAGTTAAATACAAATATACACATTTCTTTTGTCGTATTTATATTACAAATTAAATGCCGCAAGTTGAAAAAATTGCGGTGAAATTTTCTTGCTCTTTTATTTTGAAGAAAAATTCTAAAATACCATAACCTTTCGCAATATTATTTTCGATATATAGCATTTTTTTTTCTCTCTCTATGAGTGTTCAATATTTCATTCTCAAAACAATTTTGAACTTTCTGTGTTTCCCAAGTACATACTTTTTGTAAATATGCCCCAGTGCGCTCTCACTTACGATATTCAACTGTTCCGGGAGACATTTCGAATTTTTTCAGTTCTTTTTAGTTCAATGCAAAAAGTTTCAATGCATAAATGGTTTTTAAGTTTCAATGCATAAAAGTGATTCGCAATGTAGCCGGTTTAGCATTTTAATCAATAAGAACAGGCCCTATCATTGGGTGTGAATCGCGGTCTGTTGTTATCAATTCCTCGGGTTCAAAATTTCACATTCAAAAGTTCAATTCCGAACTTGTCAGCGTTACGAATTATCAGCTTTTGTTTAATTTCTCCATTTGTTCCATCTTTATTACTATTACTCATTTGCATAAAAGACTTTTATCGAATTATAATGTAAAGAAAGCATGGAGGGCTTTATGCCTGCATTTTCAGAACGACAGAAGTTAGAAGTTCTGTTTTCACAGAATAATTCATTCCTGCATTTTCCATACGTCGTAAATTCATAAAATTTTTCCTTATGTCTTCTGTAATTGCTGTCAATAATTCCCGCCTCTATTCAGACAGTAAAGATAGTTCTCCATGTCTTCTATGGGTTGCCAATTTATACAGATATTTATTCATGTATTCTATATAATATAAGTACGTTGACAATATATACAAATAGTTCTTTATCTTCTGAACGTTGTTAGTTCATACAGAACTTCTCATTTTTGTTGTCAGTTTATATGTAGCTCTCCATGTCATGTATATTGTCAGTTTATACAAAAAGTTCATCCTCTGAACGTTTTCAGTTCATACAGAAGTTCAGATATTTTTGCATGCTGTCAGTTCATGTAGAAGTTCTTAATAAATTTGTATGCTGTTAGTTAATATAGAAGTTCTCAGTTTTTTGCAGTTGTCAGTTCATACTGAATTCTCCATTTTTTTGTACCTTATCAATTCATTATAACTCTCCTATTCCCCGCCCTGCCCACGGTCAGTAGGGGACACCGATGGGCTTGGAAAGGCCGCCGTCCGTCGGATGGGATGTTAAGCCGTGGCCAGTGTACGGGAGAGCCATACCCTGTGCACGTTAAAGAACACGCTGGATGGCCTTGACGGGAGGCTACCATCTGTCTCCCAACAGCTGTTCCAGTGGGTTCCCTCCCCCAACCTTCTCTGAGCCTTCGGGGTCCTTGTGACCTGGCCATTTAGCCCACGGTGTGCAAAAAAGTGCCGCTCAGAGGTAAAACAACCCAACCTATAACTCTCCTTGTCATAGAAAAAAGAAATTAAAAATAAATACCCTCTCAAGCAGCTGCTTGCCACAGAGGTCTGACAGGAGCCTATCAGTTTATATGCCATAGTAAGCTATAAGTTTATAACATAAAAGTAGTTCTTCGTCTCTTGAAGGTTGCCATTTTATATATAACTCTCCATGTCTTTATGTACGTTGTCACTTCATACGACTAGTTCTTTACATCACCTGTACAATGTCAATTCATAAATTTTTCGATCTTCTAATAGTTACGATTCGCATAGTTCTTTACATTTCTATGCGTTGTGAGTTCATATATGTAGTTCTTCAAATTTTTTGTACGTTGTAGGTTAATACATATTATTCCTTTTGTGTTTCATTCGTCGTCAATTCATAAAAATAGTTCATGTCTTCTGTAGGTTATTAGTTTTTAAATGTATTTCTCCATGTCTTCTGTATGTTGCTTCATAAACTCCTAAATGGTTCAAGGTGCCTTCTGTACATTTTGTCTCACATAGATAGTTTTCCATGCCTTCTGTACATTTCGTTACATATAAATAGTTTTTCATACCTTCTTTACATTTCGTTTCATATAAATAGTTTCCCATGCCTTCTGTACATTTTGTCTCATATAGATTGTTTTCCGTGCCTTCTATATATTTTGTCTCATATAGATTGTTTTCCGTGTCTTCTATATATTTTGTATCTTGTAGATTGTTTTTCCATGTCTTTTGGACATTTTGTCTCATATAGTTTTCCTTGCCTTCTGTGTATTTCGTTTCATACAGATTGTTTTCCGTGCCTTCTGTACATTTTGTCTCATATAAATAGTTTTCCATGCCTTCTGTACATTTCGTCTCATATAAATAGTTTTCCATGCCTTCTGTACATTTCGTCTCATATAAATAGTTTTCCATGCCTTCTGTACATTTCGTCTCTTATAAATAGTTTTTCATGCCTTCTGTACATTTCGTCTAATATAAATAGTTTTCCATGCCTTCTGAACATTTCGTCTCTTATAAATAGTTTTCCATGCCTTCTGTACATTTCGTCTAATATAAATAGTTTTCCATGCCTTCTGTACATTTCGTCTCATATAAATAGTTTTCCATGCCTTCTGTACATTTCGTCTCATATAGATAGTTTTCCATGCCTTCTGTACATTTCGTCTCATATAAATAGTTTTCCATGCCTTCTGTACATTTCGTCTCATATAAATAGTTTTCCATGACTTCTGTACATTTCGTCTCATATAAATAGTTTTCCATGACTTCTGTACATTTCGTCTCATATAAATAGTTTTCCATGACTTCTGTACATTTCGTCTCATATAAATAGTTTTCCATGCCTTTTGTACATTTCGTCTCATGTAGATACTTTTCCATGCTCTCTTTTCAATTTATGGGTAAATTTTCAATTTACACATAAATTTCCTAGTTTCTCTACATTGTCATTTCATACAAAGAATTATTCGTGATTTGTGCATTGTCAGTTTCCCATGCTTTGTTTGCAACGCTATTGTATGGAAATGTCAGCAAAGTTGGTTCTAATTTCAGAGTATTCAACATCAAACATCTAAAAGACTAGCCAATGAACAGGAAGGCTTATTGAGCCATCTCTATAGCAAGAACTCATAACTGGGAGTGATAAATTTCTCTTTTACAACTACGTGTGGTTAGTCAAAAAATTTATTACGCATTTTATACTGTTTATATGTTACATAGGCTACTGTTTATTTGAAAACAGTTTATATACAGATTTCAGAGGCTATTCTGTCATTATTCAGGGCAGTGGTTCTAAACCTTTTATGCTTCACGTACCCCCTGGAAATGTGTATTTAACTGTCGTACCCCTTGTATAGATAGATAAAACTATAGTTATAGTATAACAATGGGAATAAAATAAAACATATATATATATAACATATATCTTCCAGTCTTTCCGCTCTCACGTCCTATCCCAAAAAAATTTACCGCGTACCCCACGTTGAGAACCCCTAATTTAGGGGATTGTTAATGAAATAATTTGAGTACAAAATGTCTGATTTGCCGGTTTTTTGATTCTTAACTGTTACAGGGTTAGAATCTTTTCATGCTGCGAGAATATTGCTGGTTAATAAAAAAAAAATAGGGAACTTTATTCCAGTTTCATAAATAAAATCACTATCTGCCTATTCTTCATTTCTAAATATTATTAATTTCGAAATCGTTACACACAATGGAGATTTACAATTAACACTTGGCCAACAAGTACCACGAACGCTGATACATGCAATTTCATCCATCAATAATTTCGAGTAACCTGAATTGCCTATTGCTCTTAATGGTTGAGAATAAGACACATGTTGAGAGAATATTTCGATTCAAACTCACTTAAATACCATTAAGTATTGACATTGAGCCGCTTTTATCCTCTATACGTGTGCATGTGTAATGAAGCAGTTCGTAAGAAGACATTGAAGTTTTTGTCTTCCAATACTTAAGCAGCACATTAAACCTCTAGTAGTTTCCTTTCGTGCGAAATGACAAACTCAGCGGAAATATCATCCACAACTGTGAAACATATCACGTGCAGCAGTTAACACTGAAGATGATTGATGAGTGAAACAGGAACGGAGAGAATTCCCGAAGGAGCTCGAGAGATTGATTGCTTACGAATGGACACTTTTGCGACAGAAAAATTGTGACAATTGACTGTGAAAGGAAGAAGATAATATATTTTCAGGACAAGAGGAACACCTGCTTCATGTAAGGAGGTTGGCTTAGTCGCAGGCACTCGAGGCTCGTAATCTGTATTTGCCAGCTTCGAGTTCGAACTGTTCCATCGTTGAGATTTTTCTCCGTCAATCCGCACCCTGTTCTCTGTCAGAAAGGGGACACCGGTGGTCTGGAAAAGATCGCCATTTATCGGATGAGAGTAAATCCGTGGCCGTGTACAAGGAAACCTAGCTAAACATGAAAGGTCTGACAGCGCAGCTCACAAGTTCGAGGTAATATACGTCGCATGGAGTTTGATCACTGCAGACTTTTTATCTAACAGACCATGCAAGGCATTGCATAGCTTTGAGCTAACGCAAGATACACAAATCTAGCCAGTAAAAAAAAGTTTGAACTAGCATATAACATATAAGATATGACCACTGCGTAAGTTTGAGCTAACATACAAGATTTGACCATCACTCAAGTTTGAGCTAGTATGCAACACACAAGGTCTGACCATTGTCTCAGCTAATACAAAACACTGTGGATTGCTACCACAAGTTTGAGCTATCATACAACACGCAATGTCTGATCACTGTTATTTATTTAGTCTAATACACAATAGGAAAGTCTGATGATTGCATAAGTTTGAATTGAAACTGGATACAAAATTTCTGATAATCACATATGTATAAGTTAATACACAGTATGCAAGATCTGATTACAGAATAAATTTGAAGTTTGAGCTAACACAGGCAAAGTCTGACCACTGCAAAAGCTTCAGTTAAAGCTGGGATCAAAAGGGCTAACCACTGCATATGTCTGAGTTGTTACACAATATGAAAGATTTGACTACATTCCCGGCAGGTCTCCCCTTATGTTTACATTCTGCAGACCTTCTCTTTTGTACATGCGGGATTAAATGGACAGGTTACAAGCATTCCAAGAACTCAGAGTTAGTTGGAGAAGAAGATCCACAGACAGTTGTTAGGAAACAGATGAAAGCCTCCAGTCAAGGCCAACCAAGGTGTTCGTTGAAGTGCACAGGAACCGGCTCTCTTGCACACAGTGCCACGGCTCAACGTTTGATCTGATTAACGGCGATCGTTCCAAGACCATCGGTGTCCACTTTCTCATCACTGAAATTGATATCTTATCAGTAAAATGGTATTTCTCACCGGGATACTTTTTCTACTGGCAGATTGAGGGCTAGCGGAGAAAATTTAAACTCAGGTGCAGTGGAGATTCCAAACCATCAGATTTCGATCCTGGAGTTTTATCGACTGAATGGGACTCTGCCCTTCAGCATCATTTTCGTGACTAGGCTCTGTATCATCTTAACTTTGCTTCTAGATTTCAATGCGAACTTTCAGTCCATCAATCATTTTTATTTTAATGCGCCGCTTTCATTCTGTTAGTTTCTATTTTCTCGATGCGTCGATAAGAGAGAGGCATTTTATACTAATAACCTAATCTAAGCTGCTCTTCTAATTACACAAACGTCACAGTCTGCGGCCTTTACAACAGTCAGATTTAGGACACTCTATCAATATCATCTAACATTCAAAGAGGGTCCTATTTAAAGTCCATCTGCGCCTGGAGACACGGCACAGTAGTTGCAAGATCTTAATCTGAGTCATTAAGAAATGGTAACTGCAGATTTTACAAGTGACATTTGCTAACGCGAGACACTGAACTGTGACGTCATTGTGTTTCCCTTTATGTTTTTTTATTCACGAAGCGACATGAAGCTTTCTTTGTTTGCGGCAACATTTCGCGTGTCTTTGTTGGCAACAGTTCACGATCAGGAGGTTGGGAGACAAGGTAGCAAGGGAAAGACAGCTGTTGTGGTTAGAACCGAGGTTCAAGACGCCACTAGTCGTTAGCCCATCCATCACGATATGTCTATCACGTCTCAGAGGCGACCATTTAAAACAGAATCACGCTGCACAAGGTGCAGCCATTAGTAATTAAATGCATGTCTCCTTCACTGTTATCAAGACCCACATCAATATCACTATTGTTAGTTCCTTTTGCTTTAATCTGTCTCCTCAGCAAAACACTAATTTTAAGTTTATCCCCTCCCGTCCCGGCTGCCTTATTTTTTGAGAATTTCTTGTTCTTCATCTGATTACTTCTCTGTATGTGTTGTCAAATTTATCTTATAATTTTCGTCCGGTGTTTATGATGGTAATGTGCACTTAACTGCGCGGGATCTCCTGGAATCGTTAATATTCGTGTGGCGAATCACTTCAATAATTGATATCAGTGCACTAATTAAAATGAAAGCTGTTTGCTTGAAGCACTAATTGCGTGTAATGTTGGTTATAACAGTAACGGAAACTATTAGTTTGTCTTAATGTTTAGGGTTGCATCTAAAACACAACAAGTATGAATCCTATTTATTGTTTCTTTTAAATGATATTTGCATTTGACAGAATAAACGTAAACAGTATATTCCTCTCCTGCACGCGGAACCATGGCTTAACGTCCCATCTGAGGGCGACGCCCTTTCTAAGCCTGTCCTCTTTTCTCATCGAGGGCAGGGTGAGGGTTAGCCGAGATAAGTCTCAATTTTTGTACAATTGGAACTCGAACCTGGGGCTGTAGATATAACGAACCTGGAGCGCTACAGACTGAGCCAATTATGGGGAAACTAAGATTGTGCATTTAACACTTCGATCGTTTTCATAATGTAGTAGGCTACTTATACAGTCGCTCAAAAAAGTATCCAAACACTACGGTTGATTACAGAATTCAGAATAAATATCTGGCAACGATATTTTTAGAAATTAGTGATCTGACAACTTTCGTATCACGTGACTACAAATTTCTAAAAAAATCGTTGCCAGATATTTTTTTCTGAATTCTGTAATCAACCATACTGTTCGGTTACTTTTTTTGAGCGACTGCACAACAGGCTAATTGAAAGGTTATTGATAGGTCATTGACCTATGATCCCTGTGACCAATCGAATCATGTAATGTTGGTTATAACAGTAACGGAAACTATTAGTTTGTCTTAATGTTTAGGGTTGCATCTAAAACACAACAAGTATGACTCCTATTTATTGTTTCTTTTAAATGATATTTGCATTTGACAGAATAAACGTAAACAGTATATTCCTCTCCTGCACGCGGAACCATGGCTTAACGTTAATTCAGTTGTGCAGTCTTATAGTATCTTTACAATCTCTCTAGTTGCCTCTCGCTACGACACTGTTGGTGACTAAGAAAAGTTTCGCCCTACATATAGTTTCGAGTGTAACAAAGCTTGTGAAAAATAACGAACATTAATCTCAAGACCCAATAATGTTTAAAATCGTTAAATAAAAACTGAAGTTGCAAAAAACAACACTGAAGCGAATTATCTGATTGCTCATTGAACCCGTGAAATAAATTAAAGTTTATGCTATAAATCACTGAAGATTTCTCAGCTGATCGTATTGTTCACCGAAGCATTAAAACGGCTAGGTAGCAAACAAGTAGAACATTACTGTATTAAGTAACGTATTTATTTCATGTTTATGATGTAAATGAAATGTTTAACGATCTGTTCCTTTTTACATGTAATGTAAAATGTGTAATGCTCAACATATTGAGGTGATATTGCTCTTTTTATATCAAAGGATAGTCATAAACAAACTAAATGGAAAATATTTGTTTTATGAAAAAACGTATTGCTAGTATTAAGTTAAAGTTTCTAATCATATTTTTAAATCTTAATTTTCACAATATAACATTTAGCATAAAAAATGTTTCGAATTGTTCCGAGCAGCTTATAAAAACTCATAAACTTATTAATATTAAATTTCACGATGACTCGAAGCGAAAAGAATAAGTTTAGGAGCCAGTAGATAAATATTATATTTTTTGGTAAAATCCATCTCTAAGTATTCCTTATTGGGATTAAGATTATTACATTGAAACCAGCCACACGAGTGCATCGAAAACAATAGTATTTTCTGAGACAATTTCAGAATATAAGTAAGATCTTAACTTCTTCAGTTCCCTCAAGCTTTTTTTTACGTTTTGCCAAGATAAAGAAACGTCTTCTTTCTACATTCTCTCTTAAAGTTGCCGCAAACCTAAACATTATTATTATCGATGCAACTCTCACCTTATTATTATCTTTAAAACGATACGAAATTTAAAAACGCTTGATTGTTTAAGAAGGAAGTTTCCAAACTTGTCGACCCTTCTAGATTTTTGTGAATCTTCTCTAAAACAAAACAAACCTAAACTCCCTTCTCTTTTCCTACTAAATCAAGTTTAAAACTCAAGGCATAATCCATTTATTAAAGAATAATATCCATTCAAAAAATAAATGTGAACAGCAATCTCTTTTTTTTTTGTAACTGCTAGAATCTCACACTTCCTGAAAGTGTCGAAACAGAGGTTTCAGAATTGCTATTTGAACAGTATTCTGTTAAATTTGATTTAGTAGGAGAAGTATTTATTTTCTATTCATGTGTTTGAAGCTTTCAGAATCTTTTAAAAATAAATGACTAGGTTTCGGTATTTTACAGTGGGAACAGAATTTAAGTTCGCATAAACTCTAACTTTTGATTAAAAATGTGTAAAACGAAACAGAAATTTTAAAACTGCTTATGCAAAATTCACATCTTAATTTCGATAACAATGGGCTAAATGGTCAGGTCTCAAGTACCCAAGGACTCAAAGAAGTTGAGGAATGGGATCCACTGGGGAGCTACTAGAAAACAGAAGACAGGATCCTGTCAAAGCCATCCAGCGTGTTCTTTAAAGTGCAGAGGGTATGACTCTCCTCAGGAATGTACAGGGGGAGGGGTACTAGTGAGTCTGGACCTCCCTGGTTGGGACCCCCTGGTTGCTCCCGAAAATCCGGTCGTCTTAAACGAAATCTCAAAATTGTCTTCCTGCTTTGAAATCCAGAACAGTTGCCTTTGTACAATTTTATTTTAGCTCCATAGTGTACGTCCGACACTAAAAATAGATTAGAAAATAACTATAAAATTTTATTCCATATAGAACATCATTTTTAACCTTTTCTGTCTGGTGAAATATTTGTTATTGGGAACCTTACTCAAGTCTTCCCCCCTCTCGCCAATCTGAAACTAAATCCTGGGTACCTGTCTGGATCTCCTGCACACCGAGTCACGGTTTAACGTCCCATCCGACTGACGGCGGTCTTTCCAAGCCCATCGATGCGCCTTTTCTCACTGAGGGAAGGACAAGAATTAGAGGAGATAAACTTAACGCTGATCCAGTTAGGACTCGAACCTAGCGCGCTACCACCTGTACCAACCTCCGCCCCAGATAAGAAAGTAAATTCGAAAACCTGTTAAGACCGGCATTTTTTTCCCCGAAAGGCAGAATACGCCGAAAAGACCGAACAGAAGATGGTATTTAATGTGCTTGAAAAATCGCATCTGAAAATAAAGCATTTTGTCCTGAGACGAAAAGATGTTTTTATTATCATCATTGAGAAGCAAACGCTGTTACTTTTAATATATAATATGGATTGCATCTGTCCTTTAATTCTTTCAAAGGAGAGGCTAAACTTACGGTTTTATTTTGTCATTTAAATAAATAAATAAATACCCCCTCAAGCAGCTGCTTGCCACAGAGGTCTGACAGGAGCCTGTCAGTTTATATGCCACAGTAGAAGGTCTGTGAGGATGGCAGGCCCTCAGCAGAAAAACGAGACAAACAGCCATGCCTTACCGGGGCTCGAACCCAGGTCCCTTGGATCAGTAGCCAAGCGCGCTAACCACTCGGCCATGGGACGGCTTTTGTCATTTACAAAGGTTAAAAGAAACAGTTCGCCGAACGTTCATTTAAATCAATTTAGGGATAAAACAAGATTACCTCAACCAAAGAACTATCTTTTGAAGCATTAGCTGAAAAATCTGAGTTTCGTTGGAAGTGGTAACTGAACCCATAACCACCTAAAAACGTGTCATTCCACTCTGGAGAAACTTAATTTTTTTCTTAGTTAACGCTTCAATTGAAACTTGGTCACTGGACATTTCCTAGGCTTCCATTGTATTTTGAAATAATTGCTTTTTTTTTTTTTCATTTTTGGACTCTGCAAAGTTTCCTAAATGAAAGTGTGCAATTTTGATTGCAAGTTCGAATTTGTTTGCCATGAAATGTGTTTATAAAAATAATGCATTACATTGCTGTCTATAACACAAATATGTTTATTGACAACAGATTAAATCACTATTTCTTAACCTTTTAAATGAGACGGAATCTTAAATGATAATGTCAAGTCTTACGGAACCCCAACACATACAGAAAATACTTTTTTCAGTCATTCCCACTTCTCACACAAAAAAGAGAGAACGCTTCTTCTTTTATAAGAATTGTTTTCATATTTATTGCAATTAATCATTGCACCTAAAATTATTCGAAGACAGTTTTAATTATTAATTATTCAGTGTGAGACCGGAGTTTTTTTTATCATTTGCACACGTCATGAATTTTTTGGGGCGAATTTTGGGTAGAGAAACTCGCAGTTATTCTTCCAATCGATATATGGTTGAAATTTGAAGTAGAAGATGGAATGCTTTTTTTGCAGTTGCAGAATGTTCTTCTTAACTCGGGAATCAGACTTTTCGTGGAACTCTCGAAGACTTCTCGTGGATCCCCGGATGGAAAAAAACTGGATTTAATAGTAATCACTATGTAACATCATCAGTAAACACCATATAATCATATAAACAGTAATCATTAAGTAATCACATAAAGAGTAATCATTAAGTAATCACATAAACAGTAATCACTAAGTAATCTAGTCCAAGAATCAGTTTCTTAAATTAATCTTTTTTTTGGTATATAATGTTTTTTTTTCTTTCGTATATTTTATGCATGTGTGTTTTCCGTATGATTTAAAAATAATTTCGAGCAGTGATTCTTAATCTTTTGCCACCAAGAATCCCCTTCCCCCCACTCTAAAGTCTTCATTCTGCGGAACCTCCTAAGAGTGAAAGATTCAGTGGTTCTTACTACCCAAATCTGAAGAAGTCTTATCTTAGTAAGAGATGCATTCTGTGGATCCCCTTTTCATTATTACCTGATGCATTTTGTTTAAATAAAATATAGATCCTCGCAAAGAATATTCCTTAAACCAGTGTCTCGCAAATTGTGTGCCGCGAGAGATTTTCAAATTGACACTAGATATTCCAAAGATTTCATTTTGACTTGACTTGTGTTATCGACGTGCTTTAATAAAAATCTTTCAGATTTTATCAACTGGGATCTTGTAACTATTTATCAAGCTTTTTCCAAATTTTGGTATTAATTTTTGATTATTTCAAGCCATAGAATGGACAAATATTTAAAACAAACACCGAGTTATGATTAATTATATTTATTTTAAATAAAATGCATTTAACGAAACTTCAATTTTCCTCTTTTTACGTAACCATCAAAAATTCTTTTTTTAGGTGTGCCGCGGAAAAAAAATTAGATTCAGTATGCCGCGGAAAAAAAAATTAGGTTTAGTATGCCGCAGAGTAAAAAAGTTTGCGAGATACCGCCTTAAACCATCAAAGAATATATATCTCTCTAGTTTCTTATCTGCTATTCATTTATTGGCTATTTTGCAATTCGAATCTAAACATTTGAGAGAAGAAATCAGATGATCCACACATTCTTATCAACAGCCAATTTCATCTTGTGATCAACATGAGATTGTGTTGCCATTCTTAATTGGTATAATTCTAGCAAAAGTAATAAAACCTACTCGATTATGTACTCGCGGTAAATGTGCTATTTCCATTAGAGCTTTCTGACATACTGAAAATTGCACGCAGACCCACTGTCCACAGTATTAATGCAAAATGTATCATAAAACTTAATTACATTTACGAAAAAAAAAAGACATTTTTTTTACTCATTTTTGATTCATGGTTTCTTATAGTTCGTAGTTATAACAAAGCTCTCGGGTTCAGTTTTTGCTAGTTTTTCAATGCTCAATTTAAAAAAAAAAAGTATGTTAGCTATGAAACGATGATGGGATATTAATGCTTAATAGATGACATTAATGCTATTCCAGTTGAAAACACGTTTTTTTTTTCCATTTTCCATTTCTCTTTTTCACTCTTCGCATTGAATGATAAACAAACTCTGAGGGACCGTACTTCAAGTTAAAAACGAATACTTCGAAAAGACATGTGCACTTAAAGCATAAACAGAAGAATTAACCTTATCTGTAACTGCTCACACATTCATTACAGAGGCATTGTAACATTCACCTTTCCGCATACAACAACAGGAAAGTGCAACTGGTTTCTTAAACCGTACTTGAGAAACAACAGGTTAAAGGTAATCACTATGCAAGCTTGCTGAAGTTGTCATTTTCCGGGACAGTTTTCTTCAAAGTTAGTCACTGTTGTACACGGTTAGTGATCTTTAAAAGGCGACGAGAAAAATACCAATAACGAAAGCACCAGGAGAAGTTGTTTCCTCCACTATATTTTCCAAAGAAAACACTAAACACTAACCTTCCGACAGCAGTAAGTGACGTGAAAGGTCCCCCATTACAATGACCCTCATGCCGACATTAGGAAGACTAGTCTATAATCAGGCCTCGCTTGGCGCCACCGAGATCTGTGCTGTGTGTATTTGTCCGGTCGTCACGTGATTATGCTCCACGTGACGACCGCCGTCACCCTAGGGGCATTCCGGACGACTGACAGGGCTTTATTACATTCTCGTTTCATGTCTGGGAATGATACCTGTTCCAAAGGCAGTCTTTTCCGAAATTGGGGGGGGACAAATGAGCCATCATGACTGCGGTGGGCTTTCATGTCTCCCATATCGAGCTGACTGTTACGGGTTAGAAACAATGACGCCATATGGAGAGAGAGAAAGTGAATTATGCGCTTAGAAAAACTGTTAAGCTTTGGTTTTGTAATGTAAACACTTTGTACGGATTTTTATTCGCGTTTATTTTTTTGTTTGGATGATGAATTTGAATACATACGTTTTGAACTCTCAAAAGTAATAAACTGGCACTTTTTTTTTGCATGGACGTCGCTATAGCAGGTGTGTATGTGTGGCGTGCGATAAAAACTCGATTTGTTGCAAGATTGGAATACTTATTTTGTAGAACACTTATTCCTCTTAAAATAGTTTTTCCTCAATTCCGTGGAACTTCTGTCAACCTTGTCAATATTTCCTTTACGGAAGGTATTATATGGTCTTTAGTCGACATCATTAATAGCGATGTTTTGTTTCCATTCTTCCACCAAGTGAAAGTTTTAGAGGAAAGATTTTAGATTTTTGTATTAATACTTTGAGACTGTAGGGTACTAGAGTACTCTCCGTCTCATTTTCCCAAGGCGACGGAGATCGTTCAGATGGCAAAATAAACGTAAAAGCTTTGGCCTGCTGGCTTACTTTATATTTGGGTATATTTATAGCCATACAAGAAATAGTGCAATATATACATTTATGTTCAATCAAATATTTGAAAATACAGTTTAAATTATGATCTAAATCACATGAAAAAAATGCAAAGTCATCGTGGATTCGCATTTATCGAGTCTTCCATTTGTCCATAATTAGAGGACACTACGATTGGAAAATAACCAACTTTATACTCTGAAAATGAGAATTTTTTATTCGCAAGGGCCGATTGGTCTTCTTAGTTTAAAATTTCCCCGTCCTGCCCACGGTCAGTAGGGGACACCGATGGGCTTGAAAAGGCCGCCGTCCGTCGGATGGGATGTTAAGCCGTAGCCCGTGTGCGGGAGATCCATACCCTGTGCACGTTAAAGAACACGCTGGATGGCCTTGACGGGAGGCTACCATCTGTCTCCCAACAGCTGTTCCAGTGGGTCCCCTCCCCCAACCTTCTCTGAGCCTTCGGGGTCCATGTGACCTGGCCATTTAGCCCATGGTGTGCAAAAAACTGCCGCTCAGAGGTAAAACAATCCAATCCAATCAATCCAAGTCTTCTTAGTTTAGTTTTGGATGAAGGCTTAGTTTTCAGAACCAATAAAATGATCATCCAATGTTTCTAAATTTTGGGTCCGTATCACTTTTTCTTTATGGACTTTGTTTGAATTTATTTCAACGTTTTTTTTTTAACTCTGCGAAAGTTTTCTACTTTTCTGAACTCGAGGTTTCAAGTATATATTCTAGAATAATATACTAATTGTGACTGATAGTATGCATAATTCTATTTTAAGATTTTCAACATAAGCCGTATACTTTAAATGCTATGTTTTAAATGTTTGATTTTAAGCCTACATTCGGCAGATCTATCAGACTTAAGTAATCTTAGGTAATCTTGCGCAAGTGTAGGGATAAACTGAATATTGACGCAAAGGAGCGGGGGTGGCTCAGTCGGTAGCGCGTCAGGCTCGTAATCTGTAGTTCCCAGGTTCGAGTCCCAGCTGGGTCAGCGTTGAGATTTATTTCCGCAAAATTCCCCGCCTTGCCCACGGTCAGTAGGGAACACCGATGGGCTTGGAAAGGCCGCCGTCCGTCGGATGGGACGTTAAGCCGTGGCGCCGTGTGCGGGAGAGCCATACCCTGTGCACTTTAAAGAACACGCTGGATGGCTTTGACGGGAGGCTACCATCTGTCTCCCAACAGTTGTTCCAGTGGGTCCCCTCCCCCCAACCTTCTCTGAGCCTTCGGGGTCCATGTGACCTGGCCATTTAGCCCATGGTGTGCAAAAAAGTGCCGCTCAGAGGTAAAACAACCCAATTGACGCAAATTTTTTTATGTCTGGATGTGATTTAAACAGTGAAAACTTCCTGTTAATAATGCAGTTAGTTTTTAATGTAGAGAGTGTATTCCACAGGTGCGCGAATGACCGAATAGAAAAATATTTTGCTTGCTGTGGGCCAATAGTTGTGGGGTAAGGGGGATTGCAATAAAAAATATATATTTTTTAACTTACTTTGTTTATTATATTTTACTTGTCATTGGTGTAGAGGTGTAGATGTTGAATAGTAAGAAAAAAATTAAATGTTAATGTAAAGTATATTTTAATGTCAAAACTGAAGTTAGCCTGTTGAAGCAGTGTGTGAAGGATGGATTGGGTCCCAGAAATGAGCTGCTGAATATTCGGATTCAATGACGTGTAGCTTGTTGTTAATGCTATTCTAAAATTTAAAGTGTTCTACATTTTTTAATTCTTCACGCAGGCCGGATAAAATTGATAAAATGATCGGATTAGTCTGCTGGCCAGAGTTTGTGCACTCCTGGTGTGCTCATACAAACCCTGGCACGTTAACAAAATGTGATCGAGAGTGTTGGTAGAATCGCAGGGTGCAATGAGTTGGTTATTAAATTAGAAATATTTCCTAAAATTCATATGAGCTTCAAAAAAAGATTTTTTGTACAATTTGAAAAATTTAGCCGACTTCAGATATCGTCAGATATTTTTTGTAGGATAAAACATGTTTTGTCCTGGGAAAAAACAAAATTATACATAAAACATTTTATTGCATTATATTGGGTTGTTTCAACTTTGAACGCATTTTTACATGCATAACTTTTTTGCACAAAATGGGATAAATGATGAGGTCACAAGGAAGCCAAATGCTCAGATTTGGGTAGCAAGAATCACTGAAGAACTATTAGGAGAAAGATCGAAACCATTATCAAGGTTTCTCTACCACATGAAACAAATTGCAAAAAATCTCTTTTAAGAATTTGCATTTACTTGGATTTCTTTTTGATGAAACTAAGAAATAAAGTATTATAATATTGTACTACCTAACGAAAACTTGAAAGAACATCTGTTAGCTCTATACATATATTATACGATGCATTTCTGAGTGAAAAAATCCCCCTTGGTTAAGATATAAAACGAAGGAAAAATATATATATATTGGTGCGAATTTAAAAATGGATAGGCACTGAGAGTGAGTTTCAATAAGTGTATTTTCAAACAAATTACAATGGTATGGATGAAATAACTTATAACCAAACCAACTACTATTATACATAAGTCAAAAACACTTTTTCTGCAGAGCATAAAGACCAGTCTGTTCTACTAAATTACTACCTCTATACTATCTGTCGTATCTCTTGAATTCCTTCACTTTCGGCGTAAACAATCCTTCATCTTGTGATAGATCACTAAGTTTATCTTACTAACAACACAAAATAATCACCCGCGCACACACCATAATAAAAATACTTCTCATTTTCACTTGTCGCGCACTGACTCAGATAAACTGCTTCATCTTTCACAATACCACGCACTACTACATTACATTTCTCCGATTAATTTACATTTCTACAATTCGTTGGCTAAATTTAATCTCACGTAGAAGCACACACGAGTGTTCAAGTCACGTTAAGTCACGAAGTCACTGTTGCTCGTTCATCTGTCGTAACAATATATATCAGAGATTTAATTAAAGATATAGTTGCTACTGATCTACGGGACCTGGGTTCGAGCCCCGGGTAAGGCATGGCTGTTTGTGTCGTTTTTCTGCTGAGGTCCTGCCATCCTCTCAGATCTCCTACTGTGGCATATACACTGACAGGCTCCTGTCAGACCTCTGTGGCAAGCAGCTGCTTGAGGGGGTATTTATTTATTTTATTTTATAGTTTTATGTCCGAAATTTTCAAAAGGAAGAAATGATAAAATAATGGAAAATTGTTTTAACGGCGCTAAACTAAAAAAAAAATGTGTTTTATTGTTGCTAGATAGTTCTTGATTACAACTGTATATATATATAGTTTTCCAAATGCTCTACAAAATATTGCATAGTGATAATATTCATGTGAGTATCACCAAATTTCTCCCTTGTCTAACTTTAAGCTGGTAAAAATTCCTTAGTTTATAAAATATAAACAATTCCTTTATATTCCCTTGAGTAAGATATTTCTAGGGTTCAGCAGTAACTACCCAGAACACATACTAAAATATAGAATTCGTTCAATCATGTAAAGCATTGAATCTCCCTGAATTACATCCTTTAATCAGCTTGGATTTTATGCACATTTGTTAGTATAGCTAAGGATATAAGCAAAGGAAAAGTCTATAAGTAGTTGTGGAATCAGTTCCCTTGAGCTCTTTTATGCTCGAACAGTCTTTTCCTCAAGAGGTCTGAAGCTATTATATCATTACACATATAAACTTGCGATAACTTTTGCAAGGTTATTAGTTTCATACCAGTGATCAAATTTTTAATCAGGAAGTTGACTTTAGGGATTTAAATGCTCTTCGCTTCCATCGGACCTATCTGCCTAACGGAAGAAATAAATGTTTATATCTCATACAACCCATGGCTTTTAAACCATTATTCACGTTTTTCTGAATGTAGAGTATCATTAGGGTCAAATTTATGCCAAGCAAATGCCTTCCGCATTTTAGGTGGTTTGACTAGATATTCGTGTAAAATGGTTGAGTAAAAATCATTACACTTTGTATCCCTTCAGCTCTTACTGTCAGAATAACGAACGACAGATACCACATAATTTTATGCAAGGAGATTACGTTTAAGGCTGGTGATTTGAGTAAATTGCAATGATTCCGATAGTCAATGGCAATCTTATCGTTCACTGCCTGTACGAAAGAAAGCTGCGATAATCACGTATTTTGTGTTTCTATTTGGTTGGACTCTGAGATGCTTGATTACTGAGAGAGAGAGGACCGAAAAAAAAAATGATAGCGATAAAATAACGAATCTGAAACTCCGGGCAAATAACCACGCTATCTCCCTTAAAAACATATATGTTTTAGTGTTATTAGAAATACCTTACTACTCCAACTGCAGCCCACATGGATACGTTAATACTTAATATCCCAATTGCTGAATCATTTCTGTTTATACTCCCAAATCTCCCTAAACTTTTTCTGCTTAGAGTTTCGCTGTTTTTGTCTCAAAGGCAGTTACATTTCGAGAAATACATTTAAGGTCATAAAATCTCCCATAAAAGTCGCCACGTTTGAGAATAATATCGCGTTTTCGGATATTCTTCCCCCCTCTCACCCCCCACCCGATTCCTTTCGTAAATAAGTGAAATCACGAATCTAAAATTATAGCGTCGTATATGGTAGGGAAACGACGAAGAGGTTTTTTCCAAAATTATGGGTGCGCAAGCGAAACCAGCAAACAAACAAACAAGCAAGAGTAAACTTTCTCGGCTCGATGTAAAAGAGAAGTAGACTGAGTCAGGATGATGCTGTTAGGTATTCTGCTCTCTGTATTGTGAGGAGCTGTTGTAGAAGGATGCTTATTGCTACTACAACTCCTGGCTTTAACGGGCAAATGTTATTGTCATAGGCAACGAGAAACGTGACCAAAGGTCCCTACTGATTGACTACACTTTTATGTCTCCCCGATGCTATTACTGTATACATACGTATGCGTTTCTCTCGCCACGGAAGCTCCAGAGTTACGATATTACCGCGAAGGAAGAAATTGCGAAAAGAAGTCTGATAGAAGGATGGGAGAGGAGGAGGAGGAAGAGGAGGAGAGAGGACAGGTAAGCTGAGGGGGGGGGGGGGGATGATGGCGCACCAAAGAAATGGAAGGAGGATGCAAGAACGTATAGAGATCGGTTTCAAGAAGTGGAAAGTGAAAAAAAAAAGAGATATCTTCGATATTAATGGTCATAAAATCATCTGAATGGCAATGGGACTTGTCAGGTTTATGTTCGAATCCGCCGTGACTTTACGATGGGCATAGAGGTAGTGAGACGTCCCACATAACAGTAAACGTGTGACGTTTACGAACATTTGGACGTTCGTAAAAGAGACTGATTTGGTCGGTGGAAAGTACGAATGCAAGGATATAACGCAGAATATGTTATAGGTTCTTGTGATGGATCATTGGAAAACAATTTCTTCGTAGAGTCTCTGCTGGTGTTTTATATCTCTGTTTCAATCGAACTGCGGTTCGTTTGTTTTTTTTTACGTCTTCTTTAACTTTGTTTTTTTGTTTTTTTTTTCCTTTTCAAGTTTTCCGTATGTAGTGTGGTTTTGGAAATTTGGGATCAAAGTGGAATGTAGATATTTGCTTAACATATATGATTTTCAAAATACCATACTGCAATTGGCATTTCATAGCATGAGCATGGGATGGGACTCGCACGGCTCCGAATTTAGTTGGCTTTATGCTGAAAATAAACTCTCGGGAGTGCAGCGTTTGTATGATGGCAAGTTTAACCGAGAATATCTCAACCTTTTTTTTTCGAATCCGGTCATTGGAAATTTTTTCACAGGAATTTCTTTCGAGATCTCACAGGGAATTTATTTGAAAATATAAACAACGCAAATTAATATTTCTTTTCTCCAGAATCATTTAAGGATGTTACATTTAAGTAAACTAAATGGATATTTTACATATCTTCTCTTAACGTTAAATTACTGAATTTGGGTTATAACGCTTACTTAACTAATATGCAATATTAAATTGTGCATTCATTTTTGTTTTGACAGCTAATATAGGATTTGCTACTTAATAATTCATTGCTATTTGATGATGGATAGTGTCCTTAAAAATATAAGTAGTTTTCCTTTCAAAGTTTTACTTTTAATTCTTCTAATTGCTTAATAGGAAATTTTATTTATCTCAATTAATTTGCTTTATTGAATAATGTTATTCACTGTTCTTGCTGATCACCTCATTTCGTAATGATCTACAGATTTTGAGCTCCTCCTTTTCTAATGACATGCTTTATTTATCACATTTTTTCACTCAGCTCACTTGTTCTGTAACTTCCGCTTTGTCTGTGTTTTTATCCTCTGTATTGTTTGTTATCAATCGCTCTTATTTGACCTAATATCAGCTCCGATGCACTAAACACTTCAACGAAAGGTCAGCCCCACCCCTATGTGTTGCAAATTGAAACCTGTTTTGTGAATTTAAATGCATTGCATTCTTTCCTTTTAAGCCATTAAACGTTGTTTGACGAGCATTTAATCAGCTTGTAATAAGTATAACAATTAGGAAAGTAATCATTTTTTTCAGGATTAAATTGAATAGATTTATCTGTTAGTTAAACTTTTTTTACTGCACAATTATAAAATTTAGGGAGTTTGTTTGTACGTCTGTTTGTTTGTTCGACAACTCCTCCTCGACGATCAGAGCTAGGACCACCAAACTTTGCTACAGCTTCATCTCACCGTAACTTAGTACACTGTAAGGTTTTCAACCCCACAATATTAGGCTCTCCCCCAAAAGTTGGCCACCAAACCTCTGCCCATTGATAACTCTTGGAGTATGAATAACGTACAACTCCATTCATAACTTTCGACTCTCCATTCAGAAGATAGGTGATGGCGGAGCCCCACAGATTTCGGACATTTGTGGAGGGTTGAATTCCCGCCTATGACAGATAGAACCTCGTTCTCTAAACTCTACGAATCTAGTCTTAAGTGGGACCACTGCAAAAAATTCGGTACCAATTGGTGAGTACTTGCGGAATCACGGGGGCAGCAGGTGACGTCACCCGGATGATAACAAGTGTATGCGCATCCGTTAGCAATACGCCTGCGACTCTGCATTATTATATAAAAGCCCCAGCAACGTTGGTAAATTCTCCTAGTATTAATTATTTGTATTAGCGAAACATGGAGAATTTTTTTAGGGATTTATACAAGGAAATTGGAATCTGCCTTATATCTATTAGGAACTTATGCAGAGCAGGCTTTAAAGATAGCCAACTTAGGCCATGACCTAGAAACAGGAAATTTTAGGGGTACCATCTCCATACATCTGATTTAGATTTTTTTTTGGTATTTATGATTCATCTTAACATTATTTATGATTGCTGAATAATATTCACGTCTATCAGCATTTAATTGTTTGTTTTGATAATCCATACGGTCTGGTCCATAAACCCATCAACCACGTTATAAATGTTTTGGTGGGGTTTTTTTTTTTGAAATTATAAATATTTAGCATAGCATTTTGCTTATTATTTTTGCATTTCATAAAAGATAAATACCTTTTTTAGTTTCAAATAGAAATTTCTTAACTGCTATGTGCATTTTTATTGCATGGCGGAAAGTAGTTGGAAAAGTAAGCATAAAATTACATAAGATAGCCAACAGTGTATTTGGATCCTAATTTTTCAGATTCATTGTGGCGATTTCAATTATATTAACGATATTAACATTAACTGTAATGTTGAAATGAGCATTGTTTTGCTACTTATGATGACTATCTACTCAAAAGAATAAGATAATTAAAAAACGTTTAAAACAATTGAGGGGGGGGCAGTAAATGGATGTTCTATGTGAAATAAACAATAAAGAAAGGCATTTAAAGCTTTCTGAAAGAATATTTCAACATTACTTAACATTTCCACTGATATATTTGAACTTTTTTTTAACGATTATGATAGAGAAATAAAGCTGAAAACAGGAATCGTATCTAGGAGGATGCAAGGGGGCCATGCCCGCCTTTCCCCTTTAAAATGCTCGTTTAATGTTAAGTGTAATGGAGGCAAAAAAAATATTTAATTGGTGCATATTTCAAGCAAATTTCTCTAAAATGGGGGAGATCATTCATATTATACTAGAATGGAAATCCAATCCCTTTCACTTTTTTCTTGCTCGATTGTGTCGCTTGAATTTTTACTTTTTTTTTTGTAGATCCTAGGGTGAATGGAATAATATTTTCAATCAGCTATCTTAAATCTTAATTTTTCAACAATATTCATTTATTATTGAAGTCCAAATCAAATTAAACCTATTTCTATATTAGGCGTAAATGACCATTTTAATTTGAACTAATACTATTGTAGTGTTCAGAATAATTATTTTATTTAGTATGCAACACGATCTATACATGTATATGCTAATTATTCGGATTATGTTCTGACGTTCAGTTGTTTCTCTACTGAAAAACATTGGGAAGAAAATAAAAGAAGCTCTGGTCACAAATGCATGTATATTGCGATACATTTCGTAATTAAAGGTTAAAGAGTTTGGGTAGTTGGAGCATTATTACAATGGCATTGTCAGCCATAGAATTTATGTCGAAAGCAGTTAGAACATGAATGATATTTGTTTTAATTATAGAATTGTTCAGTAAATTAATTGCATTTTTTTTTTAATCTGTGTAACGATTTCTTCAATTTCCATCGATTTTGGCGAAGCGTTCTTACGGAGAGTGTCGACTTTAGTTAATATTCCGGCTTCCATGATTTTTAAAGATGAACAACTACAACTAGCTAACAATTGAAAATCGAGTATCAAGATATTGCATTGAAATCTTCAATTTATTTCAGTAGAATTTTTGCATATGCAATCAACTCTCGATTTTCCAGGGGTTGATCAATCGGTTTGCAAATTAATCGTTTTAAAAAATAATAATAGGCCTTTTATATGTAACCTTTCTGCCGCTTTTCTTCAGACAATTTATCTGTCGTCTTGTGTTCCTGAACTATTGCATATGCATTGTTTTTAAGTTTTTAGATGACATCTGCAGAACGGTAAATGCGTTCCTAAATATTGGATGAAATTTTAACTAAATAAGTTTACATTAAATCCATTTTGTACCAATTTTTGACTTTTTTTTAACCCTAATTTTGGGTTATTCGTGACCTCTTTCCCCTCTTACAACGATTGATCGACACTCGACTCTATCTTATTTTCATAGTTATGAGCTTCGAATATACTTTTTATTGGAAAAAAACACGTGCATTATTCCCAAATTTTTTAAGGCATTGTTTATCAGCCAATGTCCCGCGGTCAATTCACAGGTGTTCAGGGAAATATTTTATCTCTTCCCTTCAAAAAACAGGTTCGAGTCCCAGCTGGGTCAGCGTTGAGATTTATCTCCGCAAAATTCCCCGCCCTGCCCACGGTCAGTAGGGGACACCGATGGGCTTGGAAAGGCCGCCGTCCGTCGGATGGGACGTTAAGCCGTGGCCCCGTGTGCGAGAGAGCCATACCCTGTGCACGTTAAAGAACACGCTGGATGGCCTTGACGGGAGGCTACCATCTGTCTCCCAACAGCTGTTCCAGTGGGTCCCCTCCCCCAACCTTCTCTGAGCCTTCGGGGTCCATGTGACCTGGCCATTTAGCCCATGGTGTGCAAAAAAGTGCCGCTCAGAGGTAAAACAACCCAACCCAACAACCCTTCAAAAAATAAAAGGAAAAAGAAAACTTTTACTATTCCGAATATTTTATAAAATAATAAAGATTGCTTAAAATTTCTCGGGCCGAATGGTTAACGTTCTCAGCTACTGATCAAAGGGACCTGAATTTTGGCCCAGTTATGGCATGGTTTATTTTCATATGTTGTCTTTCTGCTGAGGTCTCTATGAGTTTTAAACTGACAAACTTCTGTGGTACTCAGCTGTTTGAGGAATATTTTTTTTATATATCTTAAAATATTTAAATAATCTAGAGTTGATAACATATTGTAGTTTTCTTATTTAGATTTTAGTAAAATAAGTCAACCTCACTCTTTCGCCAATTTTTTTATTGTTTATTAAACATTTCATCTTTGAATAAATTTTGATAAAACACTAATTTAAAACAAAGTAAATTTCGTAGTTTTCATGTTATACTGATTTAAAGCAAAGCGAATGTCGGACTTTTCCTGTTGTACTGATTTAAAGCAAAGCAAATGTCATAGTTTTCCTGTTACACTAAGCCAAATAGAATGATAATGTTCCTTTTACGCTGAAACAAATTAGAAAAACAATATGCGTTTATTAATTAACAATTTATTGAAGGAGCACCTCAAAGGGTAAAATATAAGGTAAAATATACGTAGTATTAAAAAACTAAAGAGCCGTTTAATATTAAGCAGAAAAATATGGGCGAAAGTAAAGCGATATTTAACATGAAAAATAGCTAAAGTAACATACACCTATCCCTCGATTTACACGGTACTCAGTTCACACAATTTCGGCTTTGCACGGTCAAAAAATGCAACCAGTTTCGATTTACACGGTACTGACTGAGATTTCCTTTCTATGTACTCAGTCAGTACCGTGTAAATCGAAACTGGTTACATTTTTTGACCGTGCAAAGCCAAAATTGTGTGAACTGAGTACCGTGTAAATCGAGGGATAGGTGTATTATACTTATGATGCAAACTAAAAATTATTTGTTTCATTGTATTTTGACTATCAGTCATTAACAAGACTTAATATTTCCGAACAATGGCTATGACTTTCATTTCAACGAAGTTTATGCTTTGAACAATCTTTTTCATCCCTCTATATTCATTGGATTTGCTTTCAATCAGTCAATCACCGTTTACTGTTATGAAGAAAAATATACATAGCACTAGAAAACTTACAACACTCATTATTTTTTAGCTGATGATTAAATTCTTGCATTTGGTCATTTGATCGATCATCATCAGAAAGCGTTAAGATATAAATTATAAACCTGTTATTAAGCATAATGGTTAAAGCAAGACATAAAATGTTCCCAAGTAAAATATGGTATTTCACAGTTATGTAGGAAACCACTACAGGGGATGCCCATCTTCCCTTTCAATGCAACAGGGCAGACATTGCTCTTATTACCCGTCATGTGATGTCCTTACTCCACTTCGTTTATTCTTCTGCCGTTCTATCAGTGTTGAAACTCAATCAACTTAGAGTACGATCTAAAGATAATCACCGTAAGTGTTCGAAATATGATCACTTTAATTATCACAAGCAGGGACGAATCTAGGGGGAGGGGGGGGGTCAATGCGGACATACCCTCCACCAGATTCATGAGAAAGCCAGTAAGTATAATAATAAGCCACTATAATAATAAGCTAGTGTATATTTCATGTATTTTTCAAGACATTTTTTAAAAAACTTCTAAAACGAATGGGAAAATGTTGCACTGAAATAGAAATTCAGTCTCTAGCAACCCCTCTCCGCTCAAATTTATCTTTCCCGACATCATTGGAACGATTGCCCTAACAGCTCCCCTTATTCTTTTCTAGAACCGGGCCTGAGCACAAGTAAATGCATAATAATGAGTGTTTCAGTTTTACGTTAAACAATAAATCAGTAAGATATCCATGAATACAGTTGCTGCTTAGATCACTTGAATTATTATTGTGAAAAAAAAAAACTATTTCCTTTTTCTAATACTGATTAAAATCTTTAATCAAACAATTATTACAAGAAGAAAAGCCGGCGAAAAAAATCAACAAGAGTTAGGAGATTAAATCATCCAACACAATGAGAGGAAATAAATAAAACGCTAAAGGTATTTTAGACACGTATGGTTAAAAAAGTTATTAAAAAAAATGTTTTTTCTTCTGTGGTATAAGAAAAGATCCGTCTGGATGGTAATCTGAAGTTGTTTCTAGATTTAGTACACTTTTCCTTAGGATATGGTCATAAAAATGATAATGACCTCCCTAAGGCAGGCATACATATAAAATAAACGGAAAGTGCTTGATTATCTTTTGAGAGTGTTCTGTAATTGGCGTCTTTAATAGAACCAATCACGGCCTGCTTACTGATGCTATTTGCGTTCGTGACCAAAATGGTAAAGCACACACTCCATGCAAAGTGATTGAAATTCAGATTCTATTGTTTTAATAGCAAGATATTGAATGTTTGATGTCTCTATGAAACATAGATGTTTTTCTTTTTCCCTTAAAATCGAGATGAAGTATTTAGGTATTGAATTGATGATTGAATTTGTAAGCGAATTGATGAAAGAATTCCAATTTTGAGCTTTGAATCCACAGTATCAGGCCCTGAACTAGAAAGAAAAAAAAATATAACATTGTGTATAGGGAGCGGGGACAAGATCGAATCGGAATGAACTGGAGAGCAGGTGTCAACTTTGTTTTCTTTAGTTTAGTGGTCTTTAACTTATTTCTTGATAAAATAAGGGTCACATGCAGGGAATGGATAGAAAATGGGAAAATTTTATGTTAAATCAATAGAGAGTCAAATTCGAAGATCCGTAATTTCTACAATAAGCATATAATATGCAGGAAAATAGGACTGGATAAATTGAAATATCATTAAAATATCTTCTGTAAATCTCGATTTCCAACAATATACTAAGAGCTATGGAAGTTTGAATATTTAAAGCAGCAAAATCAGTCCTAAGAAACTTATGCTATCCTGACAATTATTGAAAGAATTATTTTCAGAAAATTCTAAAACGTACACTTATGCTATTAAATAGCTTGTAATAATGATTTATTTTTAAGTTTTAATTAACCTCTGAGGTAAATTCTTATGACTGACATCGCTGACGTTCAATATTCAAACTTAAATTGTAAAATACTTATTGTAGAAATTATGGGTACTCCATCCATGTTATTAACATTATCAAAGTGGGGATGAAAAAATAAGGGGAGGGGGGTATTTGTTTTCCAGATTCGAAAGTGCGGTAAAGAGGATAAGATTTCCAGAAATGAAGACCATAACGGGGAACCATCACATCTTACGTCAAAAGAATTTCCGAAGTGCATTCAGAAGTGAAAGGACTAGGAAATTTTTTGAAGTGTCTCTCCAGGAAGACTAGTTTGTAGAAGAAACTTTCAATTACGTGGTAGCAATGACTGTTGAAACGCGTAGTTCGTTAGCAAATTAATCACTACTTCAAGACTGATTTGATCTCTTTCCGTAATCTCTTGGACTATAATGTTAGGGTGTTAGAGTTGAAGGGACGGGGTTCATGAAGGCCAAGTCCCTCCTTGGAGAAATTTAATTAACATGATTGGGGGAAAAAAAGATAGACACACATATATAAGTATTATACATTTCACATGTTTTGACAGAATATTTTTAAAAGATCACTGGAATGTTGGGAAAAAACATATTGTACTGTTTGAGTATAATTTCGGAAAAAAAAGCGTATGGTGTGCCAGACTCAATAGAATCACTTGCCCTTCCCCTTTCACCCTTTTTTTTTATTTGCTTGTGTCCTATACCAGGTTTATTAATATTCTTTTATAGGAAGAAATAGTGCCACGCAGGCTCAATATTAAACGGAGCAAGAGACTGGGTTTCCTTTGCAGCATAACATTTCTCCATCGTTTTTAGAGGTTTTAATTTGTTGAAAAATGAGAGAAATACGCAGAAGTTTAATAATTTTTTGCCTCCATTACCTTTACTGGCATTCTCAAAGATGGAATATTCCCTCTTTCCCCTTCCTCCCCGTATTTCCAGTAAGCGACAGTTTACTCTTAGATCCACTTGTTTTTCAAATGTTATATTATCAAATCATCAAACTATATCAAACGTAAAACCTAGTTATTTCGAAGGTCAAACACTTCCTTGGTCATTCTAGTTAAGAGAATAATAAGGAAAATTAAGTCTCTCAATCTAGCAATACGAATCGAAGGCATTGAATTTAATACCCAACGACCAAATCTATTCTTAAATTTAAGAAATTGTGGAAAATATTATTGAAAAGTAAAATATGAAAAGAAAGCTTTGTCATAGTAGAAGTAACAATCTATGTCCAAGATCATTTACAGGCTCTTCAATAGTTTAATACCTAAAATTAGACAAATAAGCATCGG
Source organism: Ryuthela nishihirai (assembly GCA_038380435.1). Taxonomy (NCBI): domain Eukaryota; kingdom Metazoa; phylum Arthropoda; class Arachnida; order Araneae; family Heptathelidae; genus Ryuthela; species Ryuthela nishihirai. The sequence continues at coordinate 38,160,736 of JAWZYU010000014.1, forward strand.
CGACCATTGCCTTTAAGGGCATTGTTTTATGAAATTTCCTTTCTTTTTAGTGTTTCTCCAAAGAGATTAGTCTCATCTGAAGTATAAACACATAGTATACAAACAGACAGATGCATAAAGCAGATAGTCACGAACACCGACACAGAGAAACTGTTCAGACATGGAGATCACCGTTCTTTGCGATTGTTCCTTAACCGCCACACCGACATACTCAGAGCAGCGTGATACCGAATACGAGATCACCACGCATGATATCAGTGATAATTTAATCATTATGTGGCGTCAGAGATGGGACGAGTGGCTGCAGTCAGCGCGGTTGGTCTGTTGAGCGTGCTGATCGGGAAGGCAGCCATTATATACAGGTGGACGGTGGCTCCGGTCTCAGCCAACCGCATCACTGTTGTTGGCACAGGCTGCTTTACATGTTTACAGGTTTGCTGGTGGCCGCGCACAGCCAGCTCTGGCTGTGGTGTGTTAACTTTGCTCACTACTGATGAGTGGTAATTGAAAGCGACACATTGAGGAAGGCGTTTACAAATGCCTCATGTGTTTTGCTGATGAAGTCTCATTTTGTCCTTACCGTCGGTTCACTGTATTGCTTTAAATTAATAACTAAGGAGATTGTCTTTTAATATTTTTCTTACGTGCTTTCATTTCGATTGCAACTGACTGAATTAAAATAATGATCATGTGAAAGGATATTTAAAGAGCTGATTATATCAAATACTGTATTGTATTAACATAATTATTTTTGATATTTGCCGGCGCTTTTTATTACCAAATGGAACGTTATCGCCCATACAACCACAATCTCTAAATAATATCCATAAGATAAATAAGAGGTCTAGTGGATATCTACTGTTCATCTTATGAATATATTCTGCAGATTGTGTTACTTTATACAGGGTAATTGTGAAAGAATACCCATATTTTAAATTGCCATATTTATTTAAATAACTAACATCTGTCCCGTGACCGATTGGTAGCGCACTTGGTTACTGATCAAAGGAACCTGGGTTTGAGCCCGGGTAAGGCATGGATGTTTGTGATGTCTTTATGCTGAGGTTCCGCCATCCATGGCGTATAAACTGAGGCTCCTGTCAGACCTTTGTGGCAAGCAGCTTCTTGAGGGGATATTTATTTTTAATTAAATAATAAAGCAACAAAAGTAAATAAATAATAAATACCCCCTCAAGCAGCTGCTTGCCACAGAGGTCTGACAGGAGTCTGTCAGTTTATATGCCATAGTAGAAGTTCTGAGAGGATGGCAGGACCTCGGCAGAAAAACGACACATACATCCATGCCTTACCCGGGGCTCGAACCCAGGTCCCTTAGATCAGTAGCCAAGCGCGCTAACCACTCGGCCATGAGACGGCCGCAACGAAGGTAGCACTTTCAAAATGTTAAGAACTCTTAAAGTTTTCCTTCTTATGACAGTATGGAGTTAGTATCACACGGTGATTTTAGTATCACATGTAATATCCTAAAGACCAGACTTCTAAATCGAATTCTATTTATTCCTATTTTTAAATCTAAATTCAAAATACAGTATATCATGATTAGATACAAATGTATTATCAGTATCGTGGGTTCGTATCCCACCCGGTTCAAGACAACATTTTTCTCTACACCCATTGTCATCATGATTCTTAAAGATGCTAATAGTGACTAAATGCTTAGTAAATCAATGGAGTGCTGTGGATTAATTTGTCTTATTATTGATATACTCTAGAGCAGTGGTTCTCAACCTTTTATGCTTCACGTACCCCTTGGAAATGTGTATGTAACTGGCGTACCCATTATATAGATAGATAAAACTATAGTTATAGTATAATAATGCCAACTTAGCGACTTTTGAGCTCTCACGGCGTACCCTAAAAAATTTTATCGCGTACCCCACGTTGAGAACCCTTGCTAGAGTGTGCTGGTTCGGTTAAAAGTCGGTATTCACAATTTCTTTGATAGAACAGAAATCCTGCTGGGCTAAAATTTGCATTTATTCCACGTATCTCAAGAAAATAATCGAAATACAGGAATTTCTGAAGAAAATATTTAACAACAATTTGATTTTTATAATTGAAAAGAAACTTTTACTTTCAATACAAGAAGAAATCAAGTGAACTTTAAGAAATGCTAATAAAATGAGACTAATACACGTGAGAGATAAAATATTATCTTAGTACATTTTTAACTAAATATATTTATACAAATGACAATATCTTATCAAATTACTCTAATTAAGGTATTGTGGAATTTTACGTTCACCGAGTGGCCAGATCAGCCTCCATATTGAATATTTGTCACAAATGTTCCAAACTTTGAACTGGACGAATAAACAACCGTTTTGGGGGATTTTCAGAATTATTTTTTAATTAGTATAATAAAATAAATAAATAAATACCCCCTCAAGCAGCTGCTTTCCACAGAGGTCTGATAGGAGCCTGTCAGTATATATGCCACAGTAGAAGATCTGAGAGGATGGCAGGACCTCAGCAGAAAACAACACGAACATCCATGCCTTACCCGGGGCTCGAACCCAGGTGCCGTAGATCAGTAGCCAAGCGCGCTAACCACTCGGCATGCAAAAAAATTATGAAATATTTCTTTACTGCCATAAAACTTCCAGAAACTTGTGTTCCTCTTCATATGGGTGAATTACTGCAAATCCAAATTATACACTATGTTGAAAAAGTGTTCTGATACTTCCATGTTATGTGAATGGAAAGCCACTTTCAAAGCTTCCTAACATTAAAAATAAATCTTTTATGCAAAAACTGTTATTGGCGATAAATTGTAGATGTCACTAAAATCTCTCTAAATATATTTCCCGCAATATTCGTTTCATATTTAAAGAATGAATGGAAGCTGAAGCACTTAAATTCAACTTTTGACACTTGTGAAAAAATGCTTCAATGGATAAAACACAACTCTTGTAACAATTTGTTCACTAACATAAATTAAATATCTGAAGTTGTATGATGATTTTTTTAAGATTTCATCAGTTTGGAGGAAATGTGACAGTGTCAATTTTCAAAACTTCGATTAATATTTAAAGAGTCATTGAAGCGGAACCATTTAACAGCAGACGATACTTTCACATTGCCTCCAAATTGATGAAATCTTAAAAATCGTCATACAAACTTCAGATATTTAATTTATATTAGTGAACAATTTGTTACAAGAGTTGTGTTTTATCTGTTGAAGTATTTTCACAAGTGCCAAAATTTGAAGATAAATGTTTCAGCTTCCATTCATTCTTTAAATACTAAACGAAAATTGATATATATTTAGAGAGATTTGAGTGACATCTACAATTTATCGCCAATAACAATTTTTTCGTAAAAGGTTTATTTTCAATGTTAAGGAGCTTTGAATGTGGCTTTCCATTCACATAACATGGAAGTGGCCGGACACTTTTTTCAACATAGTGTATTCGCTTGAAAGCTCTTTTGCAATGTAGTTCAGTTCACCGCGAAATATATGTTCTGCCGAATCGTACAGGTCTAGTACGGAAACAAATAAGAACGTTCTGTACAGATTTTAAAATTAATTTTAATGTTCAGAGGCCCCAATTTCCAAAAATTAACAGCTTAAAAGAATATGCTTGTATGACGGGAGTTAAGTCTCCTCCCTATTAAACTATTAATCCTTGCATTGAGATCTACATGTTCAAATTTTGAACTTCATTTCTAGCAAAAATATACTGGTGCTTAAAATTAAAGAATAACGGACAAAAATTATGACATAGGAATCAAAATGATTTTCAGAAAATACAATTCAATATCTTGTGGAAAGGCATTGTGACATGACTAAAAGCAAGCGAATTAATGACGAAATCATGTAATACGCATGAGTGCTGCATATAACAGCTCGAGTCCCATCGTGCATCTCACGAAATATTTTTTCATCCTATAGCTAGGATGTTTTTTAAATCTTTTAGGCCTTTTATGAAGAGAATTCTTTTATGAAGAGTGGAAAAAACCCGACTTCGCAACAGTATGAGAAAATATTTCGTAAGTTGCTTATCTGTCAGGGATGATCATGCTCCTTATTAACATATGTCTCCAAATTCCAGTGCCTCCATCATGAGAATTTATGCTCTCCTAAGTAGCACTCCTTCATATAACACGATTTCATCATTACTTCACTTGATGGTTTTGTTGTAATAAAGCTCACTCCTCCATAACAGCAGGTCTGAGCTCATGGAGAATACAGAGCGGTGGCTGTCGTCTTGTAATTCACCTATCTAGAGCTTATGGCACGAGCTGAACTGAATTCAGGTCTGGAAATATGACTGGCCACTCCATCACATCTTTACATTTAACGTAATCGTCGACCAATGAGTTCTATGACAGCTCGAGAGAGAATTGCCTAGCTATCATTCTCTTATGTTCTGTTGTTATTAAAGATTATTACCATTCTTTGTCATTAATAGTCACCTTCATATACCTTTTATGCCTCATATTTACGTACGAAATTTGCGAAGAGTATTATGAGAGATATTTCCCATCCAAAAACTGTTGCTATTACTTTATCCAGTTCGTCTTTAATGTGATATATAAAGCAATAATCTCTCTTTTATCAATCACTGTATAACCTCGTTTCATTAAAACTAGAAAAAGTTTTGCTGTTACTTTATCAATTTTGTCTCCGATGCGAAACTTAAAGCAGCAACCTTTCTTTTATTCATAACCTTATGATTTCAATGAATGAAAATGGAGAAAGTGAATTTAAGACATTTCTCGAAGTTTTCGTTTAACTGTCAAGGAAGGTATCACTCTTAGTTTAAATCGATTTCAATTTTTGAGGAAAATGATTTTGATACGAACCCACAACCTCCTGATAACATGTCAGGTACTCTGACCGCTAAGCTACACCCCTCAGATCAAGATCTCCTCTGTTTGATGTTATGAGTTTTCTGCCTAGAGTTCACAATTTTTTTGTGTCTCATAAACGCATTGTACCAGCTGCTCATGAGACACAACCTTCATGAGACACAGAAAATTGTGTACTCTAGATAGGAAACTTATAACATCAATTAGAGGAGTTCTTGACCGGCGGCTGGTTGTTCAACGGTCAGAGCACCTGATATGTTATCAGGAGTTCGTATCCCACCCAGCTCAAGCCAATTATTGCTCTAAAATTGATGTCGACCTTAAACTAAGAGTGATAACTTCAATAACTTGGAAAAGTGTTGTTACTTTATCCAGTTTGTCTTTGATGTGTCAAATGAAACAATAAGCTCTCTTTTACCAATCACCTTATTTCAATCCATAAAACTAGTTGCTGGTACTTCATCCAGTTCATCTTCGATGAGATATCTAAAGCAATAAGCACTCTTTTATCAATCAACTTATAATTTCAAAAATATAAAAAGGGTTTTTGTTATTATCTAATTCGTCTTCGATGTGGAAAGGAAGCTTATTGTTTTATATATCACATCGAAGATGAACTGGATAAAATAGCAGCGATTATTTCTCTAGTTTTATTGAATTGAAGCTTTTATATTATCCAGTTCTTGTTGAGTGATAATCTTTAAGAATAGGCTTGCATTTATTTGTTTCCTGAAGATTTCATTCAAGTCTTTAAGCCCTATTTAAGTTAATTCAGATATCATGGTGCCTTACCACACTCTGCAAAGTTGTGTATCGTAATCATAATAATCTGCTGAACTTAGCTATTACTTAAAAAAGAAGTTAACAAAATTTTCTCTGATGTTAGCTTTAAATACTGATGATTAGAACCATAAATAATTATGTGTGGATTATTATAATTATACGGAAAGTATTGCCTTTACGTTCTAAATTTATCACTTACTGATACTACATAGAGCAGAACTAATATTATTAATCCAATCTAATGCTGACACTCTTGCAGGAAGTACTGGATACTGACTACCAGTAACATTTCCGGTTTAGAGCTTAGTCAGAGATTAGTGAATTAGTTTTAGTTCATTGATTCTGATTGAGGAAAATTAATATTCTTTCATTAATTTCATAGATGGGTAATTCTCAAACTTTTGTGTTTTCGTGTTCCTGCTGAAATTCATGAGTTAGTATGATTTAGTTTTTTTTTTCATTTTTTAAAAGGTTAAGTTAATACATCATCACAGCTTTAAAATGTTGTACCGATCAATTTGCATTCGAAATGTCTAAGTTTGCCAGTGAAATGACCAAAAGGATCTGGCTCCGAGCCCCAGGGTTGGGTTGTTTTACCTCTGAGCGGCACATTTTTGCGCACCATGGGCTAAATGGCCAGGTCACATTGACTCCGACGGCTCAGAGAAGGTTGGGGGAGGGGACCCACTGGAACAGCTGTTGGGAGACAGATGGTAGCCTCCCGTCAAGGCCATCCAGCGTGTTCTTTAACGTGCACCGGGTATGGCTCTCCCGCACATGGGGCCACGGCTTAATGTCCCATCCGACGGACAGCTGCCTTTCCAAGCCCATCGGTGTTCCCTACTGAGCGTGGGCAGGGCGGGGAATTTTGCGGAGATAAATCTAAACGCTGACCCAGCTGGGACTTACAGATTACGAGCCTGGCACGCTACCGACTGAGCCACCCCGAGCCCCAGGTAAAGCATAGATATTTCAAAGGATGGAAAAATTCAGAAAATTTTTACCAGACAGCAATTTTTTTATAACAAGTCAGAGCAAAAACATATATCATTCTAAAGAGATGGGTCATTTTTTTCTTGCTTTAATGTGCATTTGAAGAAATTGCGCAATTGAATTTATCGTATTGTATTCAATGATGAAAGATGTTGTTATTTTCCCTGGAAATATTTTACCTTTGGAATTTTTTACTGTTGGAAATATTTTACTGCTGGAATCTTTTCTGGCTTAGAGAGTAGTGCCAAACCTTAAAATTCACTCTGCAGTGATAAGAGGGCAAGTGGATTTTTCCATTCCGAGATATTTCTTTTTTGGGTGTTTTTTTTCTGTTTAGGTCTTAGGTTGGATTGTTTTATCTCTGAGCGGCAATTTTTTGCACACAATGGGCTAAGTGGCTAAGTCACAAGGACCTCAAGGACTCATAGAAGGCCAGGACAGCTGTTAGAGATAAATGTAAACCTCCCGTCACAGCCGTTCCGTGTGTCCTTTATCGTGAACAGGTTATGTCTCTCCTGCATACCGAGCCTGGGGCGGGGGGGGGGGGAGTCTCAGTCGGTAGCGCTCCAGGTTCGTAATCTGTAGTTCCCAGGTTCGAGTCCCAGCTGGGCTAGCGTTGAGAGTTATCTGCGCAAAACTCCTCGCCCTGCAAACGTTCAGTATGGGACACCGATGGATTAGAAAGGCCGCTGTCCGTCGGATGGGCCGTTAAGCCGTGGCCCCATGTGCGGAGAGCCCATACCCTGTGCACGTTAAAGAGACGCTGGATGGCCTCGACTGGAGGCTACCATCTGTCTCCCAGCAGCTGTTCCATTGGGTCCCTCTCCCAACCTTCTCTGAGCCCTCGCGGTCCTTTAAGACTTGGCATTTAGCCCATTGTGTGCAAAAAAAAAACTGCCTTTCAGAGATTAAACAACCCAATTCAACCCACACCGAGCCACGATATCCCATCAGAAGTAGAGCTACTTTTCCTAGGCCATCGATATTCCCTTTCATTCTCCCTCCGCTATCAACACCCTCACACTGATGCTGGGTGCGGGTTTAGTGCAGTTAAATCTCAACTCTATCACAAGTGGGACTGAAATCCGGAAACGGCAGATTACGATACAGGAGAACTACCGACTGACACATCCCCCGTCCCTTAGATCTTGCCTTCTTTACAGATCTTCTTTATCGAATATTATACTGACAGGCTCCTGTAAGAGTATGTGGCAAGCTACTGCTTGAGAGAAAAAAATATATGTATAGCGTAAATTAAACTTGGAAGACTGAAATTGCGAGTTGATGCTTCTGAAGCATAATCATGAGGGTGAAGACCTATCAATTACCTATAAATGAACCAATGACCGCCCCTGCGAGAACTATTCAAGAGTCAGTTGCGCAGTCCCGTAGTCTCTCGATAGTTTATCTACTTGTATCCAAGTGGTTAGCGTGCTTGGCTACTGATCTAAGGGACCTGGGTTCGAGCCCCGGGTAAGGCATGGACGTTTGTGTTGTTTTTATGCTGAGGTCCCGCCATCCTCTCAGACCTTTTACTATGGCGTATTAAACTGAAAGGCTCCTGTCAGACCTCTGTGGCAAGCAGCTGCTTGAGGGGGTATTTATTATTTATTTTTTTTTATTTATTTCATGCCACATCATTTTTTCCGCCATGGTTACGGATAAAAAAAAGGACAATTGATTGGTCTGAAATTTTTTATCGCTTCATGGTCATTTGTTTTTTGCAAAAATCAAAACAACCAAGCGAAGGATGTTCGCGTGATGTTACTTATTAACTAAAGTTTATTTAATTATTAAATAAATAAAGAAGTAGAATATTAAAAACGTAACTTTAATCTAAAAACAAAATATATTACTTGAAGAATGCTACATTATGTCGTGCTGCAATGATGTAAAATGTTCAGAAAAATATTTTCATTAAATTAAAAAAAAAAGTTTTAGTCGAAAGCTAATTTAAAATAATAAAACATAATTTACAATTTGCAACGAAACTTAGCAAATTAGCTGTGAATATGAGCTATTGCTATCTTATTTCAAAACACTAGCGTGCAAAATAAGATGTGCTCCATGTGAAATGATTAATTTTTAACGGCGATGCTATGAAATAGGGTAGAAAAAAATTTAAGTTCCGTTTTCAGTATTAAATTAAAACATTTCGATAAATAGTAAACTTTCGGATTTTTCTATTATTATGGAAGGTTAGTTGTTATACTGTCTGTTATTCTTTCATAAATTTAAAAAAATACTTAATATCATTTTTTCAAACTCCTAGTGAATTAATATTGACGCATCATTCAGAAACTGCATTAAAATTTAAGCAATGTAACGAAAAAAGTTATTTATCCATCAACTAATTGAAATGTTTTGAGTTGTTGTAAACTTCATAATTTCGAAATAACATTTCCTATTGCTGCTAATTTATATACCATTCCGTGGCCAAATGGTTAGCGTACTTTGCTAGTGATCAGAGGGACCCGGGTAGAACCCCAGATGAGGCATGGATGCTTTATTTTTGTTCATTTGCTGCGATCTGAGGTATTGGCTTCCTTACAGATCTTCTCTATGGTCTATACTGATAGGCTTCTGTCAGATTTCATTTATTCATATATTCGAAGTTTATTTCATTTATTAATTCATAGTTTACCATAGAATGCACTTAAGAATCGCTTATTTATGATTAGAAGCAACTATCATTTCGATCCTTCCCCGAGATCGTTTTCGAAGGATGCAATCCTGTTAGAATGCTGGGGGAAAAATATTAGAAGTTTATAATCACAAGTGAAAGAAGGGGCAGTGAAATATAAAGTAATATATATTCTAACACATCCATAAATTCAATTGTTACCTATTTCTATTCCTCAAAATTTCTATTCCTGACAAAAATTCCTCAAAATTTCTATTCCTGACACTAAGTTAAAATTTTAAAATTTCCCTGCCATTAATTTAAAATTTTCCGGACACTAAGTTAAAATTTTAAAATTTCCCTGCCATTAAGTTAAAATTTCCTTGACACTAATTTAAAATTTAAAATATCCCTGACATGTTAAAATGTCGCTGACATTAAGTTAAAATTTTAAAATTTCCCTGCCATTAATTTAAAATTTCCCTGACATTAAGCTAAAATTTCCTTGACACTAATTTAAAATTTAAATTATCCCTGATATGTTAAAATGTCCCTGACATTAAGTTAAAATTTCTCAGACATTAAGTTAAAATTTCCCTGATACTAAGTTAAAATTTCCTTGACACTAAGTTATAAACAGGTTTGTTTTCTACACTACTTGCAACTTAGAAACAGAATGACTAGTTAGTATCCTTTGCAAAAGATCCTTGTAACAGAGTATCAACAGTTTATTTCTTCAACGAATCATTTAATGGTTTAAAAAAGGTCCCAATTGTGAAATCTTTGCAAACAGCAGAGTTCACTTCTATATTTCCTGGATAATTACATGCCTTCGTTGATACTCTAACACATACTTTCTTGTGTGATAGCAGAACGATATACATATATTTTTTATAACTTCGTTGCTGTCTACTTGGAAATTATCATGGTTGACTTAAACACCCTTATATACTTCAGTCAGAGTAATACTTTGTGTTCTTACGTTTTACATTGAAGGAAAGTGCAAGGACTGCTAGAAAATGATGAAATTACATACATTAACATCTGTCGTCCGGGCACTCTTTCAAAAATTCTGTGTTGATGAGGCACATTCTTATTGCCTGTTTTTGCGGCATTTACTTCTTGCAGGAGACACAGAAGACCTGGTAGTTAGCCGACTACTGTTCTTTACACGTTAATTTAAGCTTAAGTTTCTGCATCACCTTCAATTACACATCCGCATGGCGTGTATGTATCGTATAAATCATTTTGATTAGGGATCTATTGTAAGTCTTGATGTTCCACCTCTTAAGCTTCTGTCGTTTCAGAATCTTTTCTCTGATTCCTTCTCACTCTCATCACCATAACAGTGGCTACGGCTAATACGAATGGGGGGAAGAGAAAAGGCTTACTTAACCACCACTTAGTTTACAAATTAGATATCCATAGATATTAAAGTGGGCATTATATTATAGAATGTTGGGGTGATGGACCAGTTATTTGCAATAGTCTCATTCATCATTTTTGACACTGGTTTCTTTACCTCTCTTACACTGGATGGTACACCACCAACCATGGCTGGTTATTCTGTATCCTTCGGTGTAAACGGCAGAGTGGATTCTCGGACGTCAAATTATATATTACTGATTTGATGCGGATTTTCCGTGTGTGTCCTATGTTGATGTAATGAGATGCTTGCCTTTGCGTGTTCTCTTCATCCGTCATCATTCTTTCCGCAGGGAATAAGTACTTTTCCAAGAAGAGTTTGCTACTCTGTTCTCCTTTGTGGGCGGTCTCTGCAACATTCACTCTTTCTGTAGGTTTTTAAAAGACAAGGCTGTCTAGTGGTTTTGAGTGATTAGCAAACACATAACTGCTAGTGCCTTGAACACTGGTATCAAATAAACTGACATCACTTAAAGATTTGGATACTTTAAATTTAAATTAACAACGCTTATCTAATGCAGCGTTTTCAAAGTTTTCTCGATAAAAAAAAGCAAAGATTAGAAGTTTTTTTTATTTTTTTTCCAATTTTAAGAGAAAAATAGCCTCTTTGATTTGCATCAAATAAAGTGTAGTTATGTGCAGCAAAATTTGACGTACGCTTTAGTGGGTTACTCTGCGTTTCTCGAGCCTTTAACTTAAAAAAAATTAAGTTATTCAATTTGGTAAACATATAGTAGCTGACATCATAGGCGTCGGCATAAATTTTTCCAGGGGAGCTGAAATTTGTTTCAGGGAGGGGGCAAAATATTTCCAGCGCGGGACAAAAACCAATCAGTGTTTCAAGATAAAATTATTTCTGTTCAACCTTTCATTAACGCGTGCTGTTGCAAATAAGGACTCATGCATGCATTCTTTAATGAAAAAGACGTTAATTTTGGTACACATGATGCTATTTAACGTAAATTAATTTTTCTATTAATTTTTCTATTAATTTTTCAGGGAGGGGAAATTTCCCTCTTTCCTCCGTACTGGCGCCCATGGCTTTTATCTGGCCAGTGGCGAAATGTGGGGAAAAGCAATTGATACAACGAGACTCCGCAGTTGAAACGATGGTTTAATCTGGCTTGTTAAGCTATTAAACACTTATCATCAATTAATGTTTTATGATACAATTGTTGTTCTACGAAACTTACGAAAATTGAAGTTTCGTAAGTTCGTTTGCGCAATCTCGTTGTTTAAAATTACTTCTATTCACGATTCGTCGCTGCGTCTTATATGCAAACTCCTTATGCTTTGAATTTCTGAAATTTACCTCTCCATTTTTTGGGGGAAGCAGAAAGAAGGTGGGCAAAATTTGAGGTAGGCCATGATATTCCCCATGTCAGAAGATTACATTTGAGATCTTATGCTTCGCAATCGCCTACTCATTTCATCCCTTTCTTGGAAAAGATAGATTTGTGAGAAAAATCCATAAACTATTCTAAGTTGTGGTGAAAGGATTTTGTATATCGAATTCTCTTACTGTTTAAGAGGTGTTCTTGATCAAAGAGATAGGCAGAACAAACTCTCTAAAGTGTATTATAGACATATTTTTATTTGGATAGTTTGCATTCAGAAATTAAATATTGTAGTCCGTGTCTTTTTAGTTTCTGAAGTTTTACTTAAGCATGAAATAGTCTTTTTTTTATGTTGAGATAGGTGACAAAACGAAACAAACTTTAAGTTTTTTTAACTTACCTCTCCATTTTAAAATAAATAAGTTTATTTAAAATAAACTTATTTATGCTAAGACCATGGGGGCCGCCGAGAGTGGAGGGAAATCAGTTTCTCCCCCTGGAAAAATTGATTGAAAAATCAATTTAAGTTAAATAATATCAGGCGTACCTAAAATTTTAGGTACACCTGATATTATTTAAAAAAATTAAGTTTTTAAAAAATCTTTTTTTTCGCTTTCCTTTGTTATCGAAGGTATTTCTTTTATTTTTATTTATTATTAGAAAATACATTTTCGCCTGTTTTCAAAAATAAATTCCTTTTTCTTCGTTTGTTTTCTGGCATCCTTAATTGTATTATGGTTTGGTGTACAGTAGGTCAAAAAAGTATCCGAACAGTATGGTTGATTACAGACTTCAGAAAAAATATCTGGCAACGATTTTTTTCGAAATTAGTGATCTGGCAACCTTCGTGTCACGTGATACGAAGGTTGCCAGATCACTAATTTCGAAAAAAATCGTTGCCAGATATTTTTTCTGAAGTCTGTAATCAACCATGGTGTTCGGATACTTTTTTGAGCGACTGTATGTATAATTTCTTATTTGCACCTGCACTCATTAACGAACTGCTCGACGTAAATATTGATTCGTGTTTTTGCTTTCTATTTCAAACATTTTGCCTTTCTGTGGAACTAATTCGTACTCCCCTCGAAAACATTCTGCCGGTGCCCATGGGTAAGACGATAATGGAATAAAATTAAAGATCTTAATCTATTTTCTCAAAAAACTTTTGAAGTATTACGGAGCTAAAAGCACGTAATGACAGCACCTTTCATAATATAAATATTATCTCCAAAACTGATGAAAATTAAACAAATCTCTTTCATACGTGAAGAACTATACGTAATATAGCAAAGGTTAGTATTTATGTTTTAATTATATTTTAAGACGCCTTCTTTGGATTAGCAAAACTGTTTCTACCCTTTTCAGCTCCCATAACTTGCTTTAAATTCTGCAAGTGAGTTTTTTTCAAATTATATCTTCAGATGGAAGTTTGTTAATTGGATCTTTTACATCTATCCGATGTTTCTGTAAAATATATATTTTTGATGTTGTATTCTCTCGAATTTGTAATTCTGCTGTTATAACATAGAAAGTGGCTAGACGATCTAGGTAATAGAGCTTTGGGGTTCTTAAGGCATAATTGCAAATTCAGTTTGTTACTAGCAGCAATGGTGAAAGGCAGCATCAACACTTTCCTGTGTTTCTGAAAAAAAAAAAGTCAGTTTTACCATATTAAATCTGTCCTAGAGTTCATAAAAGCAACATTTACCATAAGGAAACCAAGATCTGCGCTTACCAATGAAAGGTTAATATTTATTATGGGAATCAATTTAAGTAGGAAGTTGGGGCGGGGGTGGCTGAGTCGGTAGCGCACCAGGCTCGTAATCTGTAGTTCCCAGATTCGAGGTCCAGCTGGGCCAGCGTTGAGATTTATCTCCGCAAAATTCCCCACCCTGCCCACGGTCAGTAGGGGACACTGATGTGCTTGGAAAGGCCGCCGTCCGTCGGATGGGACGTTAAGCCGTGACACCGTGTGCGGAAGAGCCATGCCCTGTGCACGTTAAAGAACACGCTGGATGGCCTTGACGGGAGGCAACCATCTGTCTCCCAACAGCTGTTCCAGAGGGTCCCCTCCCTCAACCTTCTCTGAGCCTTCGGGGTCCATGTGACCTGGCCATTTAGCCCATGGTGTGCAAAAATGTGCCGCTCAGAGGTAAAACAACCCAACCCAACCTAAGTAGGAAGCTTCTTCATAAGACCAAAATGTATAATTCTAGCTCTATTATTTTCAGGAGTTGGTATCAAAACAACAGTGCTGCTAGCTTTAGAACAGGCCCTCACCAACCTGCAGCCTATGAAGCGCATGCTGTTCATAAAACAAATCATCAATGTTCTGAAAATGTCTCATTTCTTTCAAAATTTTTTTACAACCATTTTTAGGTCCATAACTGAACGATATTGCCAATTCATAGTACTCATTAACATAGTACATTTTTGTTTCTTAATCAAGATATTTTCTTGTTGTTTTTTTTAAAATATAGCTTTTCCCTCCAATTCATTATAAAAAAAAATACCCCCTCAAGCGGCTGCTTGTCACAGAGGTCTGACAGGAGCCTGTCAGTTTATATGCCAGAGTAGAAGGTCTGAGAGGATCGCAGGACTTCAGCAGAAAAACGACACAAACAGCCATGCCTTACCCGGGGCTCGAACCCAGGTCTCTTAGATCAGTAGCCAAGCGCGCTAACCACTCGGCCACGGGACGGCTTCCAATTCATTACTCATGTTGAAATGTGTTTTTCGTTTTTAAGTAGATAATTTTTTCTTAGTCTTTGTAAGAATGTAGTTTTGCTCTTTCTAATTTCGGGTTGTCCAATTCTACTTTAGAAGGGTGCCGAACACTGATGTTAATATTAAAGTATAATTTTTACTAAGAAGTTGACCTAATCTGATTTATATATACTGCTGAAATAAAAATAGACTAGTGCTAATATGAATGCATTATATGTGGATATGAATACATAATTCCTTTGTGCGCATTTGATATATGTACTACTCAGGTTTTATAATTTTTGCTGATGATCAATAAGATATTCTAAAACAAAACATACTTGTAGGTTCACGAGAAGTAAAAAACAATAACTCAGAATACAGCAAAATCAAGTAGTTTTTAATTAAATAATAATTATCTTTAGTTCGCATATAGCATTTTTATCGATACTTTAAAAAAATGAATAAAAACATAACATAACAAAAACATAACAGGCATTAAAATCATATATTTAAAATTTTTGAGAGAAAAAGTTTTTGTTTCTATAAGATGCCAAAGAGAGTAATGAATTATGATCTTAAATTTTTAATAATTTCTACAAAGTGTAAATAAGATTTACCAGATACCATTCAAAAGGAAATACGCTTCACACATTTTAAGGGACATGTTGATATTGTATATTTACAAGGGTTATTAACTGTATCAAAGAAAATACTAAAAAAAAAGGAGTTGTAGTAAATATAATATTAGTCGGATTCGTAGTGAAAGTTCATAAGAGATAGAGATAAATGAAACGACAAAAATGAGAAGAGTTGTTGCTGAATTTTTTTGCTGATAATGTAAAAAAAAGTATCTCTTAAACAGTTTCTTGCCACTGAGGTCGGACAGGAGCCTGCCAGTTTAATACACCATAAATTAGATCTGTAAAAGGCGATATCTCAGCAGAAAGACAACACAAACATTCCTCCATTTCATTCGACCTGGGGCTCGAATCAAAATCCTTTTGATCAGTATCCGAGCGCGCTAACCATTCAACCACAGGGATGGCTACGTTTACCGTGCAAATAACAGTACCACCAACCAAGTGTAGTAAAATTACCATTAGCCCAATAAATTGTTTTAGAATAAATAAATATCATTACGATAAACTATCGTCTTCGGCTTAGTCATGAAATCAAAATGAAAATCAAAAACAAAGGCAGATAAATCACGTATACTTTTAAACAGAGCCGGTGACCTCGCAGTGAAATAACTTCAAGAATGGTATCTTATAAATATTATTTACACTTGGTAGAAATTGTGTATTGGCAAAAAAATATTTTACGTAGGGCAATGAAAATGGTAGCCCCTCCCCTGTTGTCAAATAAAGTTAATACTAATCCACACAACTTCTGGTAAGTAGCACACACAATTGAATATTCGTTAAAGTGTTTCATTCATTGTAAAAGTGTTCTTTTTATCTCCATTATTATTATTAGATCACACCCAATGTTTTTTCTTATATTCCTTTTCAGACAACGTAATGCAAAACTTTATATGTTATTTCTGTTTCTGAAGTATGATGTAATGTTGCATTTAACGTAATCATTATAAGAATCACATGTCTAATCTCTTTTTTTGTTTTATCCTCCTCTTTCCCATTCACTCCCACCCTCCCATCCGCACCATCACCTCCCCTTTTCGTGTCCGCAGGCGGCAGACAGCCGAGGAAAGAGAAGCTGAACGACAAGCCGCCAACCGTCTTATGATGTCCCTACACGCCGAGGTTGTCAGCAAGTCCATGTACGAACCTTCCCGTGATCCACTCTGTCTCAGCAATGCTTCACTGCATGCTCTGCAGAACCTCCAGCCGTGGTCTTCCGAAGGGTCTGCGGCTGCAGCTGCAGCTGCCGCAGCAGCGGTGTCCACGGCTTCCCATCATCACCAGCAGTCGGATAGGCCTCCATATCTTCCACCACCTCCTTCGCTCACGTCTCCGATCTGCTGAGATTCTGTTTTAGGCCTAACGATCTTCAAGTTATCGCAAGGTGCATTGGATGTGCTGTGCTGTTTTTTTACGTGTCAATCCCATCACTTCTTTTAAAGAGACACTTGTGAAAGTCGCCTTTCAGGCCTGTTATTTAAAAGAAAAGAAAGTTGACTGTATGTAGGAATCGAGAAAAGGACACTTTGATGAGGGCAAAAAAAAAAAATAGAATTTTGAATTTTCCCTTATCAATATGATTTTTATAAATCCCACACTTCAATTTGCTATAAATTCAGAGTTTTCTTTCTTTTCAGTTTCGAAATTCGACTTCGTCTAAGCATGAATTTGTCAAAAATTCTTAAATAATTGGTTTACTTAAAACTGAACATGGCTGAAGAAGAAAAAATGTCGGAACACCCATATATACTGTATATATAAACTATATCACCAAAAGTATTGGTATTGAAATATGCTTGTAAGGTTAGACCCCGTAGGCGGGGGTCCTCATTAGGGTCGCAAAGGCCATCACATGTTTTTTATGTATTGCTGGAAAATGCCCAAAAATTTAAGCGACTCCGCAAATCAAAAGGTTATTCTCTCTCCTCCAATATACGAGCGCATAATTAACAATTATGACACATCTTTCCAATATTTTTTATCTTATCTATGCTTAAATATATATATATATTTAAATCGTATATTCTTTCTAGTGGTCAGTTAGGGTCGCAGAAGAAGAAAAAAATAAGATATTTTGCATTCGATCTGTGTGTTACACAAATGAAATCCTTTTAAGCCAGTGTTATTTATATATATTACATCACTTCCACTGATAATTTTAATTATAAAATCTATTCTTTTCTCACTCTGTTGCCAAAATACTCAGTTATCTCTTATTTTGTAACTTCACCGTACCTCCATAAAGATCTATTCAGAAATGCTATAGAAGAAAAAAAAATTCACAACGTATTGCTATAAACATTTTTGATTAACTTACCTTACATTACACACTCGGGAAATATCGTCTAAATCCGTATGCTAATCAATAATAAATATTTCTAATCAATTTTTCTTATATTGAAATGTCGGTCATAAGCCCGACACTCCCAGAGGTCCAAACCTGTCCTGGTTTGGGCTTATATTGTACAAATGTTAACCATTGAGGTTTACGTAAAAATTATTACAAAACAGAATTGCGGATTATGGTAATTCAAGAAGAACTGAACATATTTTAGCCTTATGTAACACTTATGTTTCTCATATCAGTCATTATTAAATACTTTAAGGAAATGAAAGTTCTTCCCTTTTAAATCAGTATTCTTAAAAAAGAGAAATATGCAATAAAAAATATCCACTCACATAAATATAAACACTCCCTTTTTGTTCGATAAAAATAGCACATAGTAGACAAACACCTTTTTCTCCGTAAGGAAAATTACCATATGAATGCAGCAAAGCATAGTGAAGACTGTTTTTTCCCCTGCTAAAAGTACTTGTGTTTAAATTACATGAAATAAACTTTTAATCAGTTCACTCTTCAGTAAGACGCAACAGAGGAAAGAAATTAATAAACAAATTCTGATAACCTACAGACGTAAGTCTTAATGTGAAAAGGGCGGGGGTGGCTCAGTCGGTAGTGCGCCAGGCTCGTAATCTGTAGTTCCCAGGTTCGAGTCCCAGCTGGGTCAGCGTTGAGATTTATCTCCGCAAAAATTCCCCGCCCTGCCCACGGTCAGTAGGGGACACCGATGGGCTAGGAAAGGCCGCCGTCCGTCGGATGGGACGTTAAGCCGTGGCCCCGTGTGCGGGAGAGCCATACCCTGTGCACGTTAAAGAACACGCTGGATGGCCTTGACGGGAGGCTACAATCTGTCTCCCAACAGCTGTTCCAGTGGATCCCCTCCCCCAACCTTCTCTGAGCCTTCGGGGTCCTTGTGACCTGGCCATTTAGCCCATGGTGTGCAAAAAATGTGCCGCTCAGAGGTAAAACAACCCAACCCTTAATGTGAAAAACAAGATTTTCCAGTGAAACACACTTAGCACGTTTAGTAGTCTTGGATAACAGGTATTTGCACTTAAAAGGAAACAAAAGTTTCTACGCTTGGAGAGTACTTTGATTATTCTGAAAATGCAAACAATGTTGTCATATTTTAACTATAAACTAAAAAATACTTGATGTACATCTCAAGGAATGGGTAAAATAATAATAAGAAATTTATTAAAAAAATTATTTAAACACCCTAAGAGCTCTCAGAAAAAATATACGCTACATAAATGTGAAACATTTCTTACTCAGATTTACAGGAATCTTTACCAAGTTACGATTAATTTCATTTGAAATTTACTTTGCTTTTTTGGTGACACCAAAGCGTTATTTATAGGCATTATAATATAGTGACCAATTAAATTTCTTTGCCAGGAAAAGTTTACTTGAGCTAATTTGACGGTTTATAATGCATATAACATTTAATGTAGTAAAATATCTTTCCCTCATAAAGATGCATATTATCAACGAAAATTGGGCAAGTTTAAGAGGCTTAAATTTAATTTAACTGTGAAATAAAAAAGAGAGACATCATCTGGTTAGTTTCGTATGGCGTCTGCCAGCATTATCTCCTTTAATTTGGCATAAAAAGAAAAAAACAGATAATAATTTTCCTATTCATAAGTAATATGTTATAGACTGGATATTTTTAGACCTAACAATGTTTTTGACATTTTTTCTTTTTTTAAGTACGCCTAATGAACTTATTATAATGGTTTTCGGAAAGAAGACATGAAAATTCATTGCAAATTGCAGAAGTAGTTTATTCAGAATTTCAGAATCAGTACTAAAAGGCAATTTAAAATAAATTTCAGAATCAGTACTGAAAGGCAATTTAAAATAAATTTCAGAATAATTACTGAAAGGCAATTCAAAATAAATTTCATAATCATTACTGGAAAGTCTAACTGATCCTGAAATTTAAGTTCCCTTATAACATTCCAGAATCCAAAAGCACTTATCTTACCTTTTGTGTCAGTTTGTAGTTTTGAGAGTAAATGGAAGCGGAAAATCAGTTTGTCATTCTAAGGATTAAATAAATTGTTACTCTTTTAAAGAAGGTGAGTCAAAAGAAGACTGATCATGCACGGTTGTGGAACTTCAGTATAACTCCATGAGAAAAAAAAAATCTGTTCCATAAAGAGTGCCACCAGAGTTCAATTGAGAAGAAGTAGAAGCATCATGATACTATGAAGTAATTATAATCATATTAAGCTACATTTCCGTGTTTTCTTTTACTTTCAGATGAGGTTAAAGGAGAGTATTAGAAGTCATTACAAACGTCAACTTGCAACGATTAAGAGAATGATGACTTCTGCTGGTTTTCGAGGGAAGTTATCAGTAACGTGAATCTTGCCCTGGTGTTTCACATAACTCTAAATAAACCCACCTGTGAGTGTCAACTTGTGCCATAATATCTGGACAGCCACATTGTAATACCTGTGATTCACTCCATGCTAGGACACATACATAAAAGAGAACGTTATTCTCGTTTAACATACCTAGCAGAATGTATAATATATATAGCTAGATATATCAATGACTTTGTTAGTTGAGAGAAAATGGGAAGCTAATCTCTTGCAAGGAAGAGAAAAACTGTCTTTGAATGAAATGTCGAAAGCACGTGTTCATTAAACACTGAATTGTCTGTACATATTCATTGTAAATCAGTCATGTGTTTCAGCCCGTAAGGTCAAGGCGTCCATGAGTATGGCCTGTCTCTCTCCACACCCTTGAGTAAAATGTGTATGTTGCCCATAGTATGCTAGAATAGAGATCCCTTGTACATACCGTAAGCAAACTCGAGAAATGAGGTTTTAGTGAGATGTAGAGAGATATAAAGTAATTTCAATTGAAATTGCGAATAAAAAGAGTGTGATCCCTTATAATGTTCAGAGATTTGTTTTCCTTTTTCTGAGTATTTGTGATTTAATTTCATGTAATTTAAAGACGTTTTGTCTATTTGTGGAGTCCTGGCAAGCAGCTGCTTAATAAATAAATAAATACCCCCTCAAGCAGCTGCTTGCCACAGAGGTCTGACAGGAGCCTGTCAGTTTATATGCCAGAGTAGAAGATCTGAGAGGATGGCAGGACCTCAGCAGAAAAACGACACACACATCCATGCCTTACCCGGGGCTCGAACCCAGGTCCCTTAGGTCAGTAGCCAAGCGCGCTAACCACTCGGCCATGAGAAGGTATTTATTTTGAAGCCGTCCCGTGGCCGAGTGGTTAGCGCGCTTTGCTGCTGATCTAAGGGGCCTGGGTTCGAGCCCCGGAAAGGCATGGATGTATGTGCGTTTTTCTGCTGAGGTCCTGCCATCCTCACAAACCTTCTACTAGGGATATAAACTGACATGCTCCTGTCAGACCTCTGTGGCAAGCAGCTGCTTGAGGAGGTTTTTATTTATTCATTTATTACTTAAATTTTAAAAAAGTTCTCTATACAATATTATAATATTTTAATATTATAAGTATTTTATCACCATAGTATTAAAACGCAAAGATACAATATTTCCAAAAGTAGTTATATACTTCTCTACTGCAAAGTTATTTCCTAAGCTCCTTATCTTTAATATTAAGCTTCCTCTGGAAGAAAAAAAGAGTTAAAATCGTAAATAGAATCTGTGTGATATTTATTTTCCATACTATTTGTTTACCATTTAAAAGGGAGACGAAGTTAGAACATTTAACAGCAGAGAATCCGACATAAATATTATCTCCGAATTTCATAAAAATTAAAATATTCGTTATACAAACCTCTAAATTTTACAGCTAATAAAATAAAAGATTTTATACAACAGTCATTAAATAAGTGTGTCGCATTATAACATCGACTATAATAAACGTTCGATGTAACTGTCTTTATATACACACGTGTTGAATTAGAACTAGCAATGATTTTATAACTATAAGTTCATCCTGCTTTCTCTTTTAAACTATGACATTTAAAATTCATATAATCTACATAGATAATGTCCGTTATTCAACGAATATAATAAACAAATTGTCATTCACAGTATGGCATATCTCTCTAATATTTTTCAGTTTCAATCAGACTTCTACAATTTTCTTCCAGGTTCCTTCCTTCGAAATTTGGTGAAATTGGATAGAGAACAAGACGAATTCGTGTCAATGACCGTGAGGTACGCGTACCTCTTGAAAATATGCGGTAAAAGTTTTTACGGGTACGCCGTGAGAGCTCAAACGTCGCTAGATCTAGTAACAAAGTAACAATAACCATTGTTATACTACAATTATAGTTTTATCTATTTAAACAAGGGGTACGCCAGTTACATACACATTTCCAGGGGGTACGTGAAGCATAAAAGATTGAGAACCACTGACTTATACTACTGTGTAGAAAAAGAAAAAGTGCCGTCCAATGATACAGCTTAACCAACTCTATGAATGTACATTTCTTCAAACATCATGTAATACAGTTCAGATACAACTGCAGGATCCCACGAGACAATTTATCTAAACAATCTCAAAAGCACATAATTTGTTGATATCCAACACAATATTTTGCAAATATCCTACAAATATTCCACAGTCTCGACAATGATTGGTAAAGAAAATCCAACCGCTTTCCCCAACATCGCCAATCATTGGCTAAAGATATCCAACCAGATTAGGCGACCTCAAGAACCATTAATCAAGCTTTTTCAACCAATCTGAGCAGCTATTGGCTAAGAAGACTAGACAATTTATTTTCTTTAGCAATGTCTGCCCCAGAAGACGTAGTTGTTTCCTGTCACAGACATCGAATATTTATGAAGACTTTTTTAAAATATTAAACGTTTCATCAACACGCCATATTAAAAAATTGTTAAAAAATCCCCTTTGTTATTTAGAGCAGTTTTACGTTACGACCAGTGTAGTTACAAAAGATCACAAGCTCCATTAGATAAATGTTATTTATACTTAACTATCTATTTGTGACTGCTACATATGGAATGGTAGCTTTTTTTTCACATAATATCAAGAGCTATTTTCTTAATTATTTTCTAATGATCATTCAGAAAACTCGAAGGTTGTCGACCATTTGTTTCGGATTATAACTCAAGCCAATTATTTTTGTTTCATTTTGTTTGGAAACATCTACTTGATATTTTATCCAAAAGGGACAATTTACTTATAATGCGAAATTATTTCCAACATGATCAGATTTGAACTCCTTACACTACAAATTTTAGGAATATTGAACAATTTTAGGAATATTTAACAAATTTAGTAACTTAAAATTTAGTGTAAAACATTTTTAAATAGTGATGATATTAAATGTAAATGTTGTAAATGATGCATTGAGGCCCTTTCCATTAGGTCGAAGTTTTCAGTAATATCTGATTAATATTTCAAATATGACACAGAGGTTCATTTATTTCACTTTTAAATTTCTCGCGATGTTTCAACTACTGAAATCCGTCTTTAACGTTTATACCTCAATTATTTTGAACGTTTATTTATTTTTTTCCTTAAGATATCTTGGCGTACCACTCGATTAACGACTTTTGCATAAAACCGTTTTGAACTTAAAATTAGATATCTCCAAAACAAAAAAGACTGATATTTGGAGTTGAAAACAGAATCTGTGACGAAAACTTCCGTCTTAAGATAATAAAAAAAAAAAATCGAACACTTAGCTCAGCAACTTATATTAAAAAATGAATTACTGATTTCTTTCAGCTTTTTGAAAAAAAAAAAATCGTTTTCATTTTGTCGACTGTCCGTATGTCCTGATGATATCGGTCAGTACGCATTAAATTTTTTAAAGAAATAAATGTGAAATTCTTCATTTGGTTGGATAGGAACTAATAAAAAATTAGTTTTGCGTTTTTCGAATTAAAGTTCTACTATTGAGGAGCGCAAAGCGAGAATTTGACAAAACTTTGGTATTATAAGAAACCTGTGAAGGATAAAAATTCTCCAGTCGTGGTGGGAAGTTCGACTTTTTGACAACGAACATTCCATATTCTTCAGAAACGATTGGACTATCTATTTCTTTTTAAAGGAAACATTCTTAACTCCTACAGGAATTATGCATTGAGGAAACTGCGATGCTCTACCACCAGATTAAGAATCTCATTCTTTGACTAGGCGATTCTTTAAGTCCAAATGCAATCACTAAACAGTTTTCAATGCACAAAAAGCACACTTTAAATTACATGAAGCGAAATACAACATCTTGAAACATTCGCTTGGGGCGAAAACTAGCGTGTGCTTATGTCTGATGGGGGTTATAAAAACTGAGACGTAGAAGGCTGCAATTATCACCAACAGGTCAAGAGTGCATCGGCGTAGACTTGTAGACCAGTAAACGTTTGGAGTTCGGCAAGGAACATGTAAGTAAGAGCTAGTTTTACGGTTTTTTTCTTTTTGGGTATCCGTGTTCTTCCTCATAAGAGTGTAATGATGAAACCCCCGGCGAATCACCACGAAGAAAATGACACTGTTCAAAGGCGAAGGACTGTCATTAGAGGAAATGAACCGGGAGCCATTAGAGGGAATGGTTTTTGGAAGCTCCTGCGTTTAGGCAGTGGATGATGAAGATAACTACAGAGATGGATCGAGTGGATCTGCGCAGAAACTTAAGACAGATAGAAATGGATAGACGGATAATTACAGCTAGATCAGATGGAGAGATGAAAGTGGACTTGAAATGAAAGACAGATCAATTAAGAATTGTGATTTATATTGATAATATGGGAAACAATTATGACGTGGGGATAGATAATAGATTAATGTGTTGAAGATGTAAATTAATTTCCTTTTAATTTATCAGAAGAAAATTAAACAAAAAAAAGCTAAGAAGTTCTTTTGGAATGTGAACAATTTTGTAGGCATTTTTTTTAGAAAAATGTGGGGTATGCTAGACATAGGTAGGAGCAACAAAGATGTTATTACTTAGACTTTCCACGTGTCTGACAAAAACGAACAGACTGAAAGTAAGGCTCAACTAACTACTTTATCTTTTAAAGCTAATAAAAATATTTTCATTTTAACATTAGCATGGGTTCTTTATCTGGAACAGAAATTAGGCTTTTTAATCTGGAACAGTATCTAGATTCCGTATTCTGAAACAGTAACTAGGCTTTGTAATCTTAAAATTATACGCTCTTTATTTTTTAATAGTAGCTAGGGACTCTATTCTCAAAGAGTATTGTTTTTTCAGCAGCCCTTAGGTTCTCTAATCTGAAAGTATACCTATCTACTCTAATTTGGAACGGTAGCTAGATGTTCTAATCTAGAAAGTGTCTTGGTACTCTAATCACCTACAGCAGCAAGGCTTTCCAATCTGGAGCAGTAGCTGGAATCTCTAATTTTGAACAGCATCAAGATACTTAAGTCTAGAATAGTATCTAAGCTGTCTGATTTGGAACAGTATCTAAGGACTCTAACTTCGCTAATAGGTTGTCTCTTTAATTTCGAACAGTAACTAGGTTCTGCAATTTGGAAATATTGCTATATTCTTTAATATGGAACTGCAGCTAGGGTTTCCGATATTAAACAGTACCAAAGCTCTTTAATTTCAAATATATCAAAGCCTTATATTATGGGCCGACTGGCTCTGTATGGTAGTCATTCTTCGGATGGGACATTAAGCTGTGGCCCCATGTACAGAAGAGTCGTAGATGCGTTAATTAAAGAACATGCTGAATGCCTTTGACAGGGGGTTTCCATCTGCCCTTAATAACAGTTCAATGAAACCTTTTCCCCTATCTAGGTGTGAGTGTTTAACATTCTTGTGACTCGGATATTGATCCTAATGTGTGCACAGAAGCACTGTTTGAAGGCATCATCATCATCATCATCATCATCATCATCATCATCATCATCATCATCATCATCATCATCATCATCAAGCAGCCATGGGCTACGGAGGTCCAACCAGACCGTGCAATATAGTTCTCCAAGCAAGTCTGTCCTGAGCTACATCTACTGCATCTGGCCACTGCACAACAATTCTAACAAGGTCCTGTTTGACATTGTCTGCCCACCGCATCCTAGGTCTCCCCTTCTTTCTGAGGCCTTTAGGCACACTGTTCATAACCCTATTCGCCAATCTATAATTATTCATACGGGCAACATGGCCAAACCAACGGAGTCTCTCTCTGCACAATATGTTGCTTAAAGGAGGTTGCTGACTCCTTTGCCTAACCTCATCAGGTATTATAAAATAACACAACTCGAATTTTGACACTCTAATCACTATCGCACTAAATCTACATTTTTTTAAATAGAACTCTGTTTGGTAGATACTAGTGGCTAGATATTGAAGTATGACTTCGATTTTATCAGAAAATTTCTGTTGTCGTTATTGAATCCCGGATTTCAGTCATGGAGATCACGAAGTTTGCAGAGTGAAATTTAGAGAGGAGATACTGAGGAGTAAAAAAAAAAGGGGGGGGAGTCATCCCATAATCGTGGAAAAAGTGCATTTAAATGAGAAAAATTTACTCAGGAGAATTTGCAAAATTGTATTCTGGCGAATTTTCATCTGATATTTAGTAAGACATATTTTTCCTAAAGACATTTTTCTATCACAGTATATTTTTCAGCTAATTATTAGTGTTTAGTAAACCAAAACGCATCAAACCTCAAGCATTTTCGCAACCTCGACGTTATTAAGTAGCTGATATACGCGGAAGCTGATTAAAATCTGAAGATGAGGATAAGACCTTACGGATACGAATAAACCTTTTGCTATTCTTGCATGGTACTATTAATGGGCTTTCTACAACTTTACCTTCTTATATAAAACTTAGGTAAAGTGTTAATTAAAAGCCTCAAATAATCAATAAAAATCAAAAGAGATGATATCTCCAGGTTCTTTTTATACGAAGTACATTTCAGGTGTTATGAACTCGAAACATTTGATTTCTGCATGTCTTCAAACTGTGCGAACCTGTAGGATTGAGTGGTTAGAGTTAGTGAGTTAAATTTCAATATTTGACACATTTTCGTCTGGGACCTTGTAATATAATAATTAATTGTACTTTTATAAAAAGACGAT
This sequence comes from Ryuthela nishihirai, assembly GCA_038380435.1. NCBI lineage: Eukaryota > Metazoa > Arthropoda > Arachnida > Araneae > Heptathelidae > Ryuthela > Ryuthela nishihirai. The sequence goes on from JAWZYU010000014.1 coordinate 38,187,461, forward strand.
TTTGGCAAAAAATTATTCTAACGACATTCATGAAATTTTATGTTTATAGGGCGTGGCCACAAGCTTTTTTGAAATGGTCGTATGTTTTACGAAATAATTCAGGTGCGTGTTAAGGGCTGGAGGGTAATTAGGAGTGCACTCCTTTTAAATCTTTGAAAACTCCAAATTCAAAAATGATTAAACATTCCGTAGACGCTTTTCAATAATTTGGAGAAAACGCCATGTTAAGTAAAACTGAATAATTAAAAAAGTTGTACCTGCTCAGGGTATAGGAATATTATAAAATGTACTTAATATCGAAATAACGTTTTAGTTAAGATGATATATTTCAAGAGTAGGCCCTAACATAAATATGAGGAGACTGAAATGATTAGAACCGTAGATAGAATTTTGCCCACAAAATGCAAACAAAATAAAAAAAATAATTTTGTCCACAAATGCAAAGCAAAATAAAAAGTTAGGAGGTTGCAAGAGTCCTACTTTGCAGTATGCAGATTAAGTTTCTCAGTAATACAACACGTAGAATTTTTATTTTTAAAATCCGCAGTTGAAAGAAGTTTTCTTCTGTTCATGGAAATTGTTTTATTTCAATATTTGAATAAAATAATATATGGAAATACCTTAAACGTACTTCTACATAGAGCTTGGTCTACTCCTACTAACCATGGAAAAATATGAAATAAGATACTGATCAGCAAGCGATGAAATATTTGTGAAAATCCTGTATACACTCCTTAAATTACTACATTTCTTCATTAAACCAAAGTATACTTTCTTGATAGCCTTTCAAGCATTACAAATCTCTCAGGGTTACTGAAAATCTTTATCGATATTAAATTTTGTGTTGATTTTGAAGCCAGGGGAAATTTACACAATATAAGTTGCATCTTTAGTTTAATACTCTTAGTCGTAAAAATATTCGTATCAACAGAGCACCCATCGATGATATAAAATACTACTAAACAAAGTCACTTTTTGCCAAATCCCTTCTGAAACATTCGACTGCTACCAATTGTTTGCAGACAGAAAAAGCGACAGAATAGTCTTTCAAAAAAAGAAAGACTTCACTACCAAAATATCGGAGAATTTTCATGTCATGTCAATTGGAATCTTACTTCGAAGTTCTATAACTTCTAAAATATCCATTTTGTGGAAAAATACGACTGATATATATCGTATTAAAATCTCGATTTTAAACACTATTCATTCAGTATTTAAAGAGACATGGAAGTTGGAATATTTAACGATAAATATCTTGTTTCACAAATAACGTTCATAATTGTCTAATATTGAAAATATCATTGTGCCAAATTCCAAAATGTATATTTATTTTACTAATTGTTTTGAAATAATACTTATTATTTAAGCTTATATTAAATTCTGAGTTAAATCTTACGACTCATTGCTGTTGCGAAATTTTGTTAGCTCTTTAAATCCTTACAAAATATTGTCGAATGTCGAGTTTTTAAATAGATTACATTGTAATTTTCAATTTGTTTTCAGTCACATTTTTCCATTAAATATATATTTCAGAAGTTACAGAGCTTGGAATTCAGATTCCGTACACTTAGGCCGGAACTTGAAAAAATCAAATGGGGGTGGGGGGGGGGGCAAGAGAATGGATTTACAATGCAGTTCTCTAAAAACGTTCTTGAAAGATGCGTGAAATATGAATAGGTTTAATAATTTTTTTTTACCTCTATTACCCTTGCTAACATTCTGAAAGGTGAAGAGTGTGTCACCTCCCCTAGATAAGGTTCTGCATGCACTACATTCATAGGGCGGGGAAGGCTCAGTCAGTAGCGAGCCAGGCTCGTAATCTGCAGTTCCCAGGTTCGAGTCCCAGCCTGGGTCAGCGTTGAGATTTATCTCCGCAATAATTCCCTGCCCTGCCCACGGTCAGTAGGGGACATCGATGGGCTTGGTAAAGGCCGCCGTCCGTCGGATGGGACGTTAAGCCGTGGCTCCGTGTGCGGGAGAACCATACCCTGTGCACGTTAAATAACAAGCTGGATAGCCGTTGACTGGAGGCTACCATCTGTCTCCCAACAGCTGTTCCAGTGGGTCCCCTCCCCCAACCTTCTCTGAGCCTTCGGGGTTCATGTGACCTGGCCATTTAGCCCATGGTGTGCAAAAAAAGTGCCGCTCAGAGGTAAAACAACCCAACCCACTACATTCACTACACATTACAAAAGAACTGAATATTAAGCTTAATAATCTTCAAAACTGTGTACACTAAACAACAAATTACCGGTAGATATTGATTGATGTCTTGACTCTGCTCTTTCGTACGTTTGGTTTTGAAGTTGAAAATTAGCTTCATGTGTTATGCACTGTATATATATACACTCACACACTGTTTTAGAGAAATAGTAAAAACTTTCTTTTAAAGTATCTAGCGTATACGACACATAACATATGCCTCTCAGACAACTGCAGAACAGAATAATTTGTTGACTTTCCAAAATCATCAGTGCCCTTTTCCTCGTTAAAGAGCGGGCGGGAAGGGGGACACCTGTGGGAGGGGGTTGTCCTGAAACTTCCTAAAAGTGCTGTAGTACCTGTAAGAGTCTTATTTCCGAATGGTTGTTTTTATCTTGACTACTCGCTACAGATGTAATGCTCCTAATGGTTCTTCTGTTTTGCAAACTGTTGTGTTTCATGTCTGTGGTATCAATCATTCATTCGAGCAGACTCAGAATGAAAGCTTAACATTTTTTTCCGAATTACCGGTACAGTTTAAAATGTTCGGCTATCTGGAAATCTAGGGTGAGTATTAATTACCAATCTTACTATACTCTGATATCACGTAGAGGATGCAATATACTGTATGTATATGCGGAACTTCCCCCTTCAGTAGGGGCGCGGTTGGCTCAGTCATTAGCGCGCTAGGCTCATAATCTGCAGTTCCCAGGCTCGAATCCCAGCTAGGTCAGCATTAATATTTATCCCCGCAAAACTACTCGCCCTGCTCTCGGTCAGTGGGGGACATCGATGGGCTTCGAAAAGCCGCCGCCCGTCGGATGGGACGTTAAGTCGTGGCCCCGTGTGCGGTAGATCCATACCCTGTGCACGTTAAAGAACTCGCTGGATAGCCTTGACGGGAGGCTATTATCTGTCTCCCAACAGCCGTTCCAGTGGATCCCCTCCCTTAATCTTCTCTGAGCCTTTGGGGTCCTTGTGACCTGACTATTTAGTCCATTGTGTGCAAAAAACGGCCGCTCAGAGGTGAAACAACCCAATACCCCTTCAGTTTTCAAGGAAAGATATCCACGTGAGCACGCCAACTTCGTACTCCAAACGCCCTTGGTCGCCGCATTCAACACACGGACGACTTTTCGACAACCTCACTGTCTGCATAGATAGATGCCGACTATCACTGTCTACATAAATAGTTTTTTTTTTTGGGGGGGGGGGGGTGCGAAACCTGACATCACATAAAATCTGTATTTTAATATTATAGTCCATTCTTTTAACTAATATGATCTTTGAGGATGAACAGTGGAAAGCAAAGTACCACAGTTGGTACATTGAATAATTGCGCTTATCTTTGGTTAGTAGGTATATCCTCTTTATTATAGTAGCTAAACATCATGGTCTCTTGAGGCTGCAAAATCGGAATTTTTTGCATAATCGGAAGTTGAAATAGACATGACTGTAGTGTGTGTACAAAAGTAATTTCAAAACAATACCGATGTTATTGAACATAATCTTATGTTCCTTTTTGTCAATAATATCGTGATTTTAGCAAAATATCCAAGATTTCGACAATTTCATTTACTACTTCTGTGCTGGTGTTTCCATCTCGTTTACTGGCAACCAAAATTGATAATTTTTCGCATATGTCGCCGAAACTGCTGACTTGTCCAGAACCAAACTGCTGACGTTCTATTACTGTGAGCATCATTTTAATCGTTTTTAAATATTTTCTAAGTGCCTCAATTTGATTATCGATAATTCGATATTTCTCAGTAGTTCTGCCAGAGCGTTTGGTTCTGTAGCATTATTTTACCCCCAGTTTCTTAAGATACCCGATTGTTTGGTAAATCATTTCTTTCAGCTCAGGAATGGGATTTCTCGCCTGTAAGATTTCACTCGGAAGTTTAGGTTTATATTGGTTTACTATTTCATCTTGCAAGATGGAATCGAATGGAAGTTGAATTATAAATCAACGTTTTTGCTGGCATCTCAGTGCGCTCTTCTGGTTCTAAGATTTTCACTACATCTTGTATGTTTTTCATGGTTTCTTCACCCACAATTTCCAGACCTTTTAACTGTTCCACCACTGGTTTGTAAAATTCTTCGAGCGTTTAATAACTCGTTCCTCTCCCAAAATAGTGTCTTCAATTTTCGACTTTGTAGTAGCTCGCGATTTCAAGATTTCATCTATAATACTGTGTAATTGCTTAAGGTCCTTCATCTTTATTCATATACAATAAAGACATATACCCAGTGATGAAAGTCTGAAACAAGACCTCGAAGCACTTTTCTTCTTTCTTTTGGATCTGAATAGTATCTAGCAAGTGAAACACTGATCTTGCTGCTCCTGTCAAATTTCTTGTTTACTGGAATAACAGAATAAAAAAACTGCTGAAGTTGTGGTCTTATTACTTCAATGAATTTTTGATCGTCGAAGTTGATACTATAATTTATACTAAAAGAGGAATTTGTTGTGCAGCAGATTACCTTGTTTATATATCCATTAAAAATGCATATATGGTAATATTTCTTTGAAAATAGGTGGCTTTAGTAAGTCGAATTTTGTGTTTATCTGTACAACAGGATGAGACTGCAGTGTCTTCTTTCACTTCTTTTTATCACCATAGGTAAGGGAAATTACAGGTTTTTTTTTATCAACGTATAGTTTTGTAGCAGCATCATTGTTTAGAATGGGGTATCAAGATTCGTAATTAGTTTTCCATTTGCATCGCCATTGAAACTGTTCCCACTTGATGCAAAATGTCCATTTTTATTTCTCAATAAGGCATTGGATGGGTTAGGATCTAACTTTGTCAAGAAATCAACGTAACTTTTTGTTGTCGCATTTCTGTTGTGCCTCGGTTCCCCGAGGTTTCCTATTCTCTTATTGTTCGCATTAAAGATATCCTCGCCAGTTAATGCGACTTTTTCCAAATATCTCTTAGTTACAGCAGCAGAATCAGACTCGGGATCGGCAATATCAAGGATTTTTTTTTTCTGCATTGGAACTATGCCCGTCGAATGCAATGCTTCGTGGCTTTCGAAAAATTAAAGAAGTGTTATTAACGTATTGAATGGTAGGGCATCTCCATTTTCTATAGGTCTGTCTATATTCGATATTCTTTTAGTATTTGCGTCATAATTTCCTGTGTGATTCAGTGTTATAGACTCTTGTTGCTGATATTATTTTGTCACAGAGTCAGAACCCTCTTCAGGATTGGCTACATTTTTCAATTTTTTATTATTCATGTCGTAGTCCCCATCGTGTGACAATTTAAAACCGACACCTAGAATTCCAGCTGGTCCTCTTTGGGAACTGGACTCAGAGCTGACGACGCCAAACTTTGTCAAGTAATTATTTCCCAAAGTTTTTCCTGTACTTGAGAGGCATGTGCTTGTTTTTTTTTTTATCTATTAATAAGAAATCGTGTGGTTTTGAAACTGCATAAAAATATCTTTCCCGATTTCTGTTGCATGATCCATTTGTATCTGCAACATTTCTCTCTTGTTCAGCGTATTAAAGAATATAAAATAATTACACTGTAGTCGAATGTCTTTTGTAGTCGAAAAATAACTCTGTGTCAGGTAAATCAATAATATGTTCTTTTTCCTTCCTCTGACGAGTAATTCTTTTATGAGTTTTTGACCTCTTCCGTTTACGAAATCGTCGAAAACAATTAAATTTTGCATGTCGGGATCCAGTTCGTCGACCTTGACGATATTTTCTTTACTGAAGGATCTTACTGAGATTATTTCGCCAAATGCCTTCTCCAAAATTTCGTTCAAATCGTTGAATATTTCTTGCATAAACTGATATTTCGGCTCGGTTAAATCTTTGGCATTCGATTCCCGGATTAGGCATGGATGTGTGTGTGTCGTTTTTCTGCTGAGGTCCTGCCATCCTCTCAGACCTTCTACTGTGGCATATAAACTGACAGGCTCCTGTCAGACCTCTGTGGCAAGCAGCTGCTTGAGGGGGTATTTATTTATTTTATTTATAGAGATGTTTAAATATCAAGTTCAACAAATGCTCGTCTTCCCTGAGCCTGATGGATTACAGATTAAAAGTCTAAAAGGCCAGAGAGGTGCTAATACTTTTCTGTTCCGAGAAATTCTCATCTTCTTCAAAATTTTGAATCTCCATTAGCTTTATTTAAAAAGGTCAACTTCTTTGACCCAGGAATTAAATGTATTATCATAACCAAACCATTTAACATAATCCTCTTTTTTATTATTCTTCACTCTAGTTTGCAGAATGGTTTCAACTTTATAAATGTCATCTTGCTTTTCGTATTTCACCATTTCTTGGGTGTAAAAACTACCAATGATAGGTTCTCCTTTCAGGTCCTTGATCTTATAGGTTATGGGATCTGTATTTAAAACTTGAGCAATTTCAAAAATCTCTTCCGTAAAATTCGGCAGATACCATTTTCTAAACGGTGTCTTCTACTTGCGATTCTCACTCTGTCGCCTATACCGCCAGAACCATTTCTTTGTTTTAATGATAGGTTTGATTAACTTTCTTGAAATTCTTTCTCCTAAAGTTGGATTCTGAATTTCATCCAAATCATTTAATAATTCTTTGTCGGCTTCGTGTCGCTTTTTAGTTTCTGTAGATTTGCGGTAAGGAATGTCGTGCTTTATGCAGGCTTTGTCCACACGGCTAATACTAGGATCTCCTTGCATTAACCTTTTCTCCAGTTTAGTAAACGGTCCACAATACTGGTAACCTGGAATGTGCATTTCAGGTGGATTAAACTTTTCTTGAATCCAGCTCACTATATCTCTACCTTTTACAAATTTTCATTTCTGTTTCACAAATTTATACTTCATTTTTCCACATGTTCGACATCTACCTCTCATCATTACTCTTTTATTCTTTGATGTGACATATTCAACGTTATCGGTGAAAGTTTTCGTTTTACACTTTACCCAATACATGCTTAATTTTTTATATGAAATATAAAATACAATTATTAATTTTGTGTATGAAATAATATATAAGTACGTGATACTTATAAAATAAAGTATAATGTATTACAGTTATCTAACTAGTTAACGCCTGGACAAAAGTAAAAATTGAAAGTGCATTTGTAAATAAAAATACTACATCTTTAAGTATTGATCTACAGAAGAAAGGCAACGATACTTTGAAACTGACAAAGAGACAAATCATTAAACTGAAAAAATTTACAACGCCATTCAACTTCGCTTCAGTAAAACACAGCTAGGTGGATTTCTGCCGTTCTTAATACCTGCACTCGCAGCATTGGGAAAAGCAGTTGCAGTTGGAGCTGCGGGATAGCTGGTACTAAGTTTGCACTCAAAGTTCTAGGAAAAGGGTTATACATTCCTGGAAAGCAAAGAGCAGCTAGCTTATCTAAAAATAATAGAAAATGAAAAGGTTTGTACATTCCAGAAAAACAAATAGTTCAGGGATTTAAAAAAAAGAGCCATTAAGTAACTTAGATATCGAAAAAATAAAGAAAAACGAAAAAGGATTCCGTGGTATATGCTCAGTCGATTCTTTGCCAACAAAAGTATTCAAGAATGAAAATGGTATAGTGAACTTTGACGTTTCCCGTGTTCAGGAACTCATTGGGTAGCTTATTTCAACGATGTGAAGTTACCTTAAGTCGAGTACTTTGATCCATTCGGTTTATCGCCTCCAAAAGAAATAAAATACTATTTACTTACCTCTTTAAAGCCGATCGTGCATAACTCTTCACAAATTCAAGCAAATTACTCTGTAAAATGCGGTTACTATTGCATCTATTACATTAAACGGAGGAATAATAACATAAGCCCATATGATGTATTGTATGTTTGAACAAACTCCTAACAATCGGAATGAATTGTTGGTAACAACTAACATATGAGTACTACATAGTACTACACTATATTAATAAAGATGGTACTCATAACTATCAATTCCTCTACTGTTACGGCATACAACCCCGAAGAATTGGAAATTAATTATGAAGCGCCGTTCATACTCAATGATGAATACGAGATAGCACTGATCGGTAGCAATATGTGATATTCCTGGTACAACATCAGTGATAAATATAACAATAACACTCTGAAATACTTCAATGGAAGACAATGGAATAAAATAACTTTCCCGAATGGAATATACGATATAGAGGGATTCAATGACGTTTTAAAAAATGTCTTTGGGGATCCTAGCCCTATAATACTAGAAAGCAACCTTCCCACATTAAGATTTGTTATTCGTTTGGCAAGAGGATATAAAATAGATTTTTCTGAAGGAAAGTTACGAGAAATACTAGGGTTCTAATCGAATATTATCGATGCAGCAAAAAACGAAGGAAAGTTCCCACCCAACATAACGAGAGGGGTCGATCGCATTCTGATTCACTGTTCTATTGTCGAATCTTCCTATTTCAATTACCAGAAGAGCAACGTGTTGTACAGTTTCGTGCCTCAAACGCCGCCAGACAATTTAATCGACACACATCCATTCTTCCCCATATATTTACCGCTGAATAAAACTGATTACATTTGCAACGTTAGAATGAAAGTAACCGATCAGAATAACAAAGTAATTTACTTGAACAAGGAAAACGTAACTTATATGTTACACATCAGACCCAAATAAAGATGAAGATACTGAGAAAGCGAATAAAAAAATATTATTCAATTCCGTCGCCTATCGTTCAAAAAATTGAGAAAATATCCCCTAAAAGCAGAAATATTCTTAATCAGTTAATTTACGGAAATGGCCTAAAAATCATAAAGTCATAAAGTAATTATAGGATGGACGTTGAGGCTTCTTACTGGAATTTGTTCGAAGATGCAATAGACGATAATTCAACGACAAAAAACGAGTACTTGGAATATCGGGAAACCAATGTGAATGTTAAAAATCTCGAAAAATATGAAATATTTACCAAAGATATGGACGTTTTTCTACATCGGCACAACAGTTATATACACGTCAGAGACAAAATACTGAAATTAGATGGTCTGATATCGGCTGTAGTGATGTACAGTCGCTCAAAAAAGTATTTGAACGCAATATTTGATTACAGAATTCAGAAAAAAATATCGTTGCCAGATATTTTTTCTGAATTTTGTAATCAACCATAGCGTTTGGATACTTTTTTGAATGACTATAGTTATGATGGTCAATAACGGGTACAACATTTTTAAGAGAGCTCAATATTATATCCAAAATAGAGAATTGGAAGATATTGAATTACCAGGAGTGACGACCACAATTCACAATTTAAATGATTTTACGAAGACTTTTCACACAGTGCTGCCACAAGTATGATGTGGTTCAAAGATACTGCAGATAGTTCGAAAATGAATAAGTATTTGTACAACGGAGGCGAAGATAAACTGGACACGAATAATAAGATAAAGGATTTTGCAGAAGCGTTGAAGAGAAATCCTGAATTCAATCAAGGATTCTCGGACAGATATGAAATTACAAAAAATAATCAAAATGTAAGATTATTCTTACCATTGAATTGACTGTTTGGATTATGTTGAGACGTGGATAAAGTGTTTCGCGGTGTAAGACATACCATAAAACTAGAAAAAAATGACGACAATGACATTATTCAGAGAGTTGGGGCTAGGCTGTATAAATTTGAAATATCTCACGTATTTTGGTTTATTCCAAAAGTGAAACCATCACTGCAAGTACTTGCGAAACTAGAATCTCAATTTGCAACCGGCAATCCACATGAAATCTTTTGAGAATCGTGCAAACTGTACAAATCTGATACTAGAATTGACTCTCATGTGAGTTGGCAGGTTACTACAACTCAAAATAAATGCGTTCATCTTTATGTCGTCTTACAAAAGTCTAACCGATTAAATAGTCAAACCAGAAACTATATAGTGTTTGATCACATTTACTAAAAAGGATTCAGATCAGACAGAGTGAATAGCAAACAGTTTCCCGAACAAGAATTCGAATGCAAATTTGAACCCAACATTTTAGACCAGTGGTTCTCAACCTTTCATGCTTCACGTACCCCTGGTAATGTGTATGCAACTGGCGTACCCCTTGTATAGACAGATAAAACTATAGTTATAGTATAACAATGGGAATAAATAAAACGTATATATATATACACACACACACATTAAGTTTTGTATTCATAAATTACATATATCGATAAACACAAAAAAATGACATAAACAATTAAACAAATCTTATAAAATTATAAACATTTCATTGGGTAATTAGTGAAACAGCTCTCACGGTGTACTCCAAAAAATTTTACCATTTACCCCTCGTTGAGAACCCTTACTTTAGACTATGTGCGAGTTTACAACAGCTTTTCAGCTTCAAAAAATATCGATATTGACTCGGGAACACATCAATTATCAAGATTTTATGAAACTATATCTGTTATTCCACTTCGATGTCAGCAAATACTAATCACGTCTATATGAATTATTAGCAACTGCTGACATCGAAATATGATTTAAATTAAATAGGGTGCCAAATGAATTATATCACGTATATTGCGTAATTGTCTCAGAACGAAAAGCAACTTTGCAACCAAGAGAGGGAAAACTTTTAGTTGTTGGCTAAAAAATTTTTTTTAACTACAATCATTTCGAAATCTACATTTATTTGCACGTTTTAAAAAAATGTGTATGTTCCCGGACCAGTATTTTAGCAGCTTCACTTTAATGCTGAGGTACAACGAACTCTAAAATAATGACATCAATCAACTGAACTTAAACAAATAAAATTAAGTCTCGACCCCATTGTTCTTTAGAGAGGGTCGAGACTGATTTCTATTTAGTTTGAATTAAGTACAACATAAAAAAAAAACTCTTCTCTCTCTATACAAACTTCGTGTATTCTCAAAATTATTTTAACCTACATCACTTTTCACTTCAAATTCAATCTTTAAAATTTTTTATATCTCACACACATACCATCATTCATACCCACATTTCACTCTCCATTTCACTTAACCCAATGCAAAATAAATACAAATCTCATTTCCAGAAACTTCCCCCAATTTTTTCTAAACCCATATCACTTCAAATGTTCAATACAGCAAAAACATACAATTAGCGCACGTCTTAAACCAGGAGTGTCCAACCCGCGGCTCTGGACAGCTAATAATGCGGCCCACAAAATCGTAAAATTTACGTGTTTACGACATAAACTTTCAACATGATTATGTGATTTTTCAGCGAATTTTTGATATCCCACTAGTTTTATGTTACCATTTTTTTAATTTTATAATAAAAACATAAGAAAATAAATGAAGTTTTATTGTTCATATACATTAACTATATTACATATTTTATGTGCGGCCCAAAACAGTTCATCTTCACTCAATGTGGCCCAAAGAAGTCAAATCTTCACTTAATGTAGCCCAGGGAAGTCAAATCTTCACTTAATGTAGCCCACGGAAGTCAAAAGGTTGGACACGCCTGCCTTAGACAACACTGAGAGGCATTTGACTTGTTATGCTTAAATTTGCAATTTTTATCCTGGCTGTTTCATGATTTCACCGTAATTTCATTACTTATAATATTTCCGAAATTGGATTCATCTCATATCCTCTCATTCTTACTGGATCAAAGAAAAATCCATACATTCACAGATATCATTTCAAAATCAATCTTTCCATCATATTTTTCTCTCTCAGTTCCCGAAAACGTCATTTTACCTGTTGTTTTTGAATTGTCATATTTTTCAAACTAATTTCCTAAAATTGTCTGGCTTTCTAGACTTCTCCAATTTACTTGACTTTTACAACCCAACAGCCCAATTATCCAGTGAAGTGTATGATAACTACAACATTTTCTCAACAAAACCCATCATTTCATATCTTTTACACACACCACCTTTTGAAAAATTAGTTTAACCCCTCATCCCCCAAAACTTCTTCCTTAGGTCAACATGGGTTTCCCTATACTTTAACATTGGCCCAGAACTCTCATTCTTCTCACTACTGATGTCTTTGCAGAAAAATAGATAAAAACATTCAAGTTTTTTTCCTAAATCATGCTAATCATGGCTTGTGCTAATCATGGCTTGTGTTAAATTCATACCGCACAGTGCATTTCTGCAGGTTATTCAGTAACTCTCATTCTTCTCACTACTGACATCTACTTAGTCAGTAATAAATTACCACAGGAAAAGTCCTGTAGACAAGAGACACTGTGAAAAAGTAGTTGGAAAAAAAATTGGTTGTCCTGACCGGGATTCGAACCCATGTCTCCTCCAGAACTGGCATGCTTCAGGGAGACCTGGGTGCAAATCCAAATCAGGACAACCAATTTTTTTCAACTCATTTTTTCAAGACATCTGCTTACTTTAACGGTTGGTATGTACACTGGCGGAAATTGAAAAAAGAACACCATTAACAATTGAAGTGTAATCTGTGAGATTTATTTAGTAGAAACAACTTGTTGAGAAAGGACAGTGATCACACGTGCGACGTGATGCAATTTTTATTTTAATTTTTAATGAGTATTACATTTTACAGAAGGCACATTTTAATAAGGTGTTGAACCTCCTCGATCAGCAATACAAGCTTCCAATCTGGCATGTAATGTGTGATACAAATGCTGGGTATCACGCTGGGAGATACCATTCCATGCACTTTCAACTTGGACAGGTAATTCAGCTATGGTCGTTGTCTGCCACGGTTCGTGGAAGAGTCTTTGTCCGATCCAGTCCCAGACATGCTCGATTGGATACAAATCTGGAGCCAAGGAGGTTGGTGCACTGCCTGAAGAACATGTTGAGTTGCCCGGGCAGAGTATGGGTGGGCATTATCCTGCTGGAATATCGCATTTGGTATTACACCCAAATATGGCAGGATTACCGGCTGTATGATGTCGCTGACGTAAGTATTGCTATTCAGTACTTGTTCAGTGTACCCTGTACAAACACCAGATATATACGAGAGTGATAACTAATCACTTCCCACACCATGATGCCCAGAGTGGGCCCTGTGTGTTGCTGACGGATGCACGATGGAAGAAGTCCCTCTTGTCGCCTTCGGATGCGTAAATGACCATCAGACCCTACTAAGCAGAATCGGCTTTCATCACTGAAAGCCACAGACTGTCATTCTTCCCTCCAATGAACTCGTTCTTGACACCACTGCAAACATGCTCGACAGTGACGAGGTGACAGTGATAACCAAGCTAGCGGCATGCGTGCCCGTAGTCCTGCTTCCAAAAGACGATTGTGTATTGTTCTTGTAGACATCCTTGGTACGACAGAGAATCGAATTTGTGATGCCATAGCCACTGCTCTGCCACCGCTGCTCTCCTGATATGCCGATCCTCTCGTGTGTCCATAACTCTGTTTCTCAGAACTATATCTGCAAGTGTGCGAATGCTCTTCTGACCATCGACACAGCCATCATACCACTGCCGGTACTTCTCGTCTAACATGGTGTGCAATTTGAAGAAAAGACCAACCTGCTTCCCTAAAACACACTATACGACCTCGCTGAAACTCCGCTAACTGAACAAATGTTGTGCGCCTGCATCGTCCAGGCATGGTAGCTTCTTCAAAGAGCACTGAACAACACAAGACGAATAACTTCTTTCTTCATGCCCTTGTCCTTAAATACACGCTGCGTACATTCGCATATTGTCGTCCTCAGTGATGTCATTGCTTCATCCAATGATTTTCAATCTTGGATCATGGTTTCTGCTACCCTTGACTATTAACATATTATAATATGACGTTCCAAAAGGAATTCCTTCTGGGTGTTCTTTTTCAATTGCCGCCAGTCTATATCAGTGGCAGAGCGTGAGTAGAAGCAATTGAGTCAACAAAACTGCTCTGTTCCTGAAACAATGGTTCTCAAAATTAAATTGGTCATTGGTCATTGGATGATTGGACCATCAATTACTTGTTAGTCAGCCAATAATATCACAGATCAACAATCAATTCATAAATCATTAGTTGATTGACAAATGATTGATAACTCATTCAGCCAATGACCAACAAGGACCTTCTTCAGCTGCATACTCTCATTGTTTCCATTATTTCCCCTCCACCTTTGATATTGGTATATATATATACACACAGTCTTATCATAATAATATGACCACCCATGGAATCACAATGTACCTGCCCAGGCGTGTCACAGAATACACATGACAAGGTCGACCATATGGAGATGTAAGTGGCCGGCCAGGACAGAAGAGCCATAGTGCTTCACAGAAGGACGGGCTGTGGAGAATACAGCATCAGACACACGAGAACCAACACCCGGACACGCTTATCGGTCAAGTACAGGCTGGCGATGGCAGTGTGCATATCTTGGGGATGTTTTCCTTGTATGACCTGGACCGCTGGTATCACTGGATTGATCCCTGAACGCCAATGTCTACCTGTCTATCCTCGCTCACCACATGCATCCCTTCATGTTGGACGTTTACCCTGGTGGTGATGGTGTCTACCAACAAGATAATGTGCCCTGCCATGTCGCTAAGGTGGTGCATGACTGGTTCCGGGAACATGACAGCAATGTCTCCATTCTCCCTAGACCGGCGAAATCACCCGAGCACTTGTGAGGACCATTTGGATATACAGGTTTGGCATGCGGACCCACAACCACGTCATCTCCGGAACCCCTGTGCTCTGCTGGAGTCCGAATGTGCACGTGTGCCTCTGATAACTTCCAGGGCCTCATTGCGTCCATGCCATGCTGTCTCGCTGCTGTCATCCAGGCCAAGAATAGTTATTCCCATTATTAGGTAGGTGGTCAGATTATCCTGATCCTTGAAAGGGTTCTCTGATAAGTATTCTGTGCGAAGTTTGTACCAGCATGATGGCTTAATATAAAGTGAGGTTGTTTTAATCTTGAGCGCACTATTTTTAACATTATGGGTTACATGACTAATCACAGGGACACCAATGGCTAAGAGATGATGATGAGTAGGGAAACGGGATTTACTGGACAGCTGTTAGGTGACAGTGGAAGTTCCTTGATATGTTATTCAGTATTCTGTTTAATTTGCACAGGATAGAGCTTTCCTGAACACTGGACAATAGCTTAACATTCCATTCAACGCACTTCGATCTTTTCGAACTTTCTTCGATCTTTCGATCTGTTTTTCAGCGGTCTCGGTCGGTCGGTAGCGCGCCAGGCTCGTAATCTGTAGTTCCCAGGTTCGAGTCCCAGCTGGGTAATCGTTGAGATTTATCTCCGCAAAATTCCCCGCCCTGCCCACGGTCAGTAGGGAACACCGATGGGCTTGGAAAGGCCGCCGTCCGTCGGATGGGACGTTAAGCCGTGGCCCCGTGTGCGGGAGAGCCATATCCTGTGCACGTTAAAGAACACGCTGGATGGCCTTGACTGGAGACTACCATTTGTCTCCCAACAGCTGTTCCAGTGGGTTCCCTCCCCCTTCTCTGAGCCTTCGTGGTCCTTGCGACCTGGCCATTTAGCTCATTGTGTGCAAAAATGTGCCATCTCAGAGGTAAAACAACCCAACCCAACCCTAGCTGAGACAAGTGTAGTTGTAAGTAATTCCAGTTGTGATTCACATCTAGGCTGTTGAGTTTGTTATTTTACCTGTGAGCGAAACTCAACTCAATTTTGCACACAATGAGTTAAATGGCCAGGTTACAAGGAATCAAAATTTTCACAGAAGATGGTCTTACTGTGACAGAAGAGACAGATGAAGTCTGTCATCAAGGCCATTCAACCTGTTCTTTAATGTGTGCAGAGCATAGTTTCCCAGCAAATGGGACCATGGCTTAACGTCCCATCCGATGGATGGTTCCCTTTTCAATCACTTCGGTAACGAGATAAGGGAAAATTAAATATTTACATCAGAGAATACTGCTAAGGCGAAGTATGATCCTGGAGACTACCGAAAGAGTTACTACAGTCATAAATTTCTTGTTTATTTTCTGACTGATTGCATTTTGAGAAAATCACTGGGAAAGTTTATGAGATTATCTTTGATAATCTTGAGAGAAAATCACAAGAGAAAGTTTATGAGATTATCTTTGATATGAAAACATTGGATAGGTTATTTGAAATGTGAAGGTAACAACAGAAATTTCTGTTTAAGTGTTATGAATATCTTGGAGAATATAAGAATTTATATTAACAGCCTAAGGGCTAACATTAATTCTCATTTACTTTGATTTTTTAATTTGGCCATATTTTGGTGGCAGTAGAGAGTGGGGGTGATTCCCCGAAATTTCTTTAACTTTCCTAAAGGGGCGTTGGCACCTCCTTTTGGAACTATTGCTTTAAAACAAAGCTTTTATTTAACAAATCTCCTTAAAATTACACAATGCATGAAATAAGACTCCATCGGTGTTGCACATTGGCACATTATGTGGCTATTGTGCAAACTTCTACCTTGCTCAACTTTAAGGCTGTTGTTCAAAGCTCGTCTACCTACATGTTGAATGGATTGATTTTTATTATGTATTTTCCTATTGCTTTTCGCTTGACATTTGTTAGTTTGTCGGCTTGTGTGTTTGTCAAAAGTTGTTCCACTATAACTTTTGAAGGCAATGAACAAGCTTAATGATTTATGTGTCAAAAGCAAGCTGTAACGCGGGGAGTGTCATAAGCTATAAAAAAATTGACTTCCCATGCTTTCTCCCCCCTCTTAAAAAAAGGGGAAATATGAAAACGATTGTTCCTTTATATCCTGCAGAACGCGTTGGGTTGGGTTGTTTTACCTCTGAGCGGCACTTTTTTGCACACCATGGGCTAAATGGCCAGGTCACATGGGCTAAATGGCCAGGTCACATGGACCCCGAAGGCTCAGAGAAGGTTGGGGGAGGGGACCCACTGGAACAGCTGTTGGGAGACAGATAGTATCCTCCCGTCAAGGCCATCCAGCATGTTCTTTAACGTGCACAGGGTATGGCTCTCCAGCACACGGGGCCACGTCTTAACGTCCCATCCGACGGACGGCGGCATTTCCAAGCCCATCAGCGTCCCCTACTGACCGTGGGCAGGGCGGGGGATTTCGCGGAGATAAATCTCAACGCTGACCCAGCTGGGACTCGAACCTGGGAACTACAGATTACGAGCGTGGCGCGCTACCTACTGAGCCACCCCCGCCCCACCTGCAGAACGCGAGCGCGGAAAGTAACAAGCTATGCGTCAAATGAAAGCTTGTTACACAGAGAGCATCATAAACTATAAAAATTAACCCCAAGCATTTTCCCCTCTGAAAACGAGGAAATATGAAAACGATTTTTCCGCTATTCATTTTACATTACAAGGAAATGGGAAGTCATTATTCATGTTTTCCCCCTCAAAAAAAATTTAGGATACAAATTTAAACTAAGAGAAGACTTTCCCTAACATGGAAAGTAAATTAAAAGTGACAACAAAACAAAATACAAATCTTTAATATTACATTCAAGTTGAAAAAATATTAACATTAAATTTTTTTCCACAATGGGGTATGAAGAAGATATCGAAAGTAATAAATTGTATATAAAATGAAAACTTGTGTCGTAGGGAGTGTTGTGGGTAATAAAAATATACCCCCTTGCTTCCCCCCCCCCAAAAAAAAAGGGAACTGTGAAAGTGGATCTTCTATTATATCTTCCGAACGAGAGTGCCTACAATTACGAGTTAGGTATCAAATGAAAGCTCATATGATGACCTTCGTACATTATTTCGAATTTTGCCTGCCACCGTTATCCTCCCCTGATAAAAGAGGGG
Organism: Ryuthela nishihirai; assembly: GCA_038380435.1. Taxonomy (NCBI): domain Eukaryota; kingdom Metazoa; phylum Arthropoda; class Arachnida; order Araneae; family Heptathelidae; genus Ryuthela; species Ryuthela nishihirai. Next base: position 38,205,346 of record JAWZYU010000014.1, read on the forward strand.
TAGGCGGATTTTTGCGGATTTAGACCTTAATGAAGTCTGTCTGAAATTAAAGTTTGTTAATTTTCCAATGTGATGAGCTACCTCAAACATGACTGCAAAAAGGTGGGGAGGAAAAATGTCTTTGATGCCTTTGAGTCATATATCAAATGAAAGTTTTTGAAGGGTTGGGTTGTTTTACCTCTGAGCGGCACTTTTTTTGCACACCATGGGCTAAATGGCCAGGTCACATGGACCCCGAAGGCTCAGAGAAGGTTGGGGGAGGGGACCCACTGGAACAGCTGTTGGGAGAAAGATGGTAGCCTCCCGTCAAGGCCATCCAGCGTGTTCTTTAACGTGCACAGGGTATGGCTCTCCCGCACACCGGGCCACGGCTTAAAGTCCCATCCGACGGACGGCGGCCTTTCCAAGCCCATCGGTGTCCCCTACTGACCGTGGGCAGGGCGGGGAATTTTGCGGAGATAAATCTCAACGCTGACCCAGCTGGGACTGGAACCTGGGAACTACAGATTCGAGCCTGGCGCGCTACCGACTGAGCCACCCCCGCCCCGTTTTTGAAGGGAGGTGTTTATCGTGGCAAAGAAAAGAATATGTATAAATTTAAAAAATTTAAAAACACCAATCTTCTCATATGCGCCTTCAAAAGTAGAAAATATTTCAAAATCATTTCGATGGTACAATCAGTCTCTGAGTTCGTATTCACTTCAAAGGAAGATATGACACCGATTTACGTAGTCAACAACATTGCCGGCGCCTTATCTTCCTTTGAAATGAATAAGAATTCAGTGACTGATGGCACCATTGATATGCTTTAGGTTTATTTTCTAGTTTTGAAGGCTCATATAGGAAGATAAGTATTTTTTTTTAATTTTTCATTTTTAAACATTATAATGCATCAATATCAGATGGATATATGAGTTACTTTCTCTCAGAAAATGAAAATGAAACGGAAAAAACTGCGAAGGTAGAAGGTTTGGGCTTTCTTAAACTCATTTAATGAAGTTATAAAAAGTTTAAAATTTTACTACCGAAACCAAGCAAGCACGTGTTAACTTCTGAAATTCACTGTGATATAAGATAAGCAAATTTTTCATTCTATTTTCAATGTTAAGCGTTCATTTTCGTAAGGGTATTGCAAAGCTGTGATGGAAGAAGAATTTGTCATTCATAATATTTTTTTTTCTCCAAAAATACAACTAGGATCTTGTTTTTCTTTCTCCGAGCGAAGACACTGGGAATGTCAAGTTCTTTCCGGAAATGATACATTTTAAAATTACGCTTTTAATTCCAAGAAAACTTCCGATTCCTTTTCCCTTTAAATTTTAATTGGTGTTTGAACATGCTGTGAATACAATTTGAAAGATAGGCACTAAAACTGCTTCTTGAATTAAAAAAAAAGGAAAAATAATAAATTTATTAATCACAAATATATTCTAAGCCAAAAATTTCAACAGTGGAATATTTTTCGTGAGAATTTACTGGTAGACAAAATAATGGTAAAATATTTTGGCTGTCAACCATTAGTTTATTGAAAATAAAATCCATTCGATTTGGTATAAGGAATGGAGCTTATACAGTTCAACTTACTTTACGTATTCCTTGACGTTGATTTTGGTAAAATGTGTCAATGTAAAAAGCGTACCTCTTGGTGCAAAGATTACCGACAAAATCATGATGTCCTACCAAAATAGGGGCGGGGTGGCTCGGTAGGTCGGTAGCGCGCCAGGCTCGTAATCTGTAGTTCCCAGGTTCGAGTCCCAGCTGGGTCATCGTTGAGATTTATCTCCGCAAAATTCCCCGCCCTGCCCACGGTCAGTAGGGAAACCGATGGGCTTGGAAAGGCCGCCGTCTGTCGGATGGGACGTTAAGCCGTGACCCCGTGTGCGGGAGAGCCATACCCTGTGCGCGTTAAAGAACACGCTGGATGGCCTTGACGGGAGGCTACCATCTGTCTCCCAACAGCTTGTTCCAGTGGGTCCCCTCCCCCAACCTTCTCTGAGCCTTCGGGGTCCATGTGACCTGATCATTTAGCCCATGGTGTGCAAAAAAAGTGCCGCTCAGAGGTAAAACAACCCAACCCAACCTACCAAAATATTATAATTTTCATGTTATATCAATGGGAATTTAATTTCGAAGCTCTATAACTACTAAATTATGCATTCAATGGAAAAGGGTGACTGAAAAAGATAAAATAAAGAGCATAATCAAATCTATTTGAATTTCGATTCCAAACACTATTCTTTCATTATTTCAAGAGTTTTGGAAGCTAGAATATTTCACAATAGCATTGCATCATAAAGCGTTAGCTTAGAAATCGATTAAAACTTAAATAAAAAATATTGTTTTAAATCATTTAATAAAATAAATATACATTTTAGAAGTTTGTGTAATGGGTATATTAGACAATTATGATAAATATTCAATTTTGGACAATTATGAATGATTTTTATAAAACAAGACATTAATGTTAAATATTCCAGCTTCCATAATTTTTAAACGAGAAACGAATATTGTTGAAAATCAACATTTAAAGAACTTTGGTTGTGATCTTTAATTTATCCTCAGTACATTTTTTCCATTAAATAATATATTAAGAGTTAAAGAGCTTAGATTCCCATTGACATAACATGGGAATTCAAAAATTTTGGTAGGACAGTGCAATTGTTCCATTAACTACAAGCTTCACTGAGATCAAGCATGAAAAGAAGTTTGTGCCATCGGTATAATTAGAGGAACAGAATTAAAACTCTCCGTTGGAAAATTAAGAATTGTTCAGCAAAACGAAAAAGTTGCAACCGAATATAGGTTTGGCAAAGATTCAGGTTTTTCTTTATGCCAAATTAAATGATAAGAATGGAATAACTGTTGACTCAAATTCTGAAGGTATTGCGAATAACTTTCGAAATTGCGCAGCGCTAGAGACAGCAGGAAAAAAGAATTATGTCATGTTGACATCTGTTAAACAATATTACCTTATTTGAGCGGGTATAATCAATATACTAGTGTGTCGATTATAACGATCAAAAGTGTCAATTCAAATTGATTTTGTTTTAGAGGGAAGAAACAGTAGCCTCTCTTCTAATAGATGATTAATTCTTGTTCAATGGATTCCTCTAATAGATGATTAATTCTTGTTCAATGGATTCTTCTAATAGATGATTAATTCTTGTTCAATGGATTCTTCTAATAGATGATTAATTCTTGTTCAATGGATTCTTCTAATAGATGATTAATTCTTGTTCAATGGATTCTTCTAATAGATGATTAATTCTTGCTCAATGGATTCTTCTAATAGATGATTAATTCTTGTTCAATGGATTCTTCTAATAGATGATTAATTCTTGTTCAATGGATTCTTCTAATAGATGATTAATTCTTGTTCAATGGATTCTTCTAATAGATGATTAATTCTTGTTCAATGGATTCTTCTAATAGATGATTAATTCTTGTTCAATGGATTCTTCTAATAGATGATTAATTCTTGCTCAATGGATTCTTCTAATAGATGATTAATTCTTGTTCAATGGATTCTTCTAATAGATGATTAATTCTTGTTCAATGGATTCTTCTAATAGATGATTAATTCTTGTTCAATGGATTCTTCTAATAGATGATTAATTCTTGTTCAATGGATTCTTCTAATAGATGATTAATTCTTGTTCAATGGCTTCTTCTAATAGATGATTAATTCTTGTTCAATGGATTCTTCTAATAGATGATTAATTCTTGTTCAATGGATTCTTCTAATAGATGATTAATTCTTGTTCAATGGATTTGCAGAGTGTCAAAGAAACGACCTAGTAGGATTCATCAGAGTTATCACTAGGAAGCGAGCGTAAGCGAAACGCTTTTACAAGGCTGTAAAATCTCGCTCTTCCAGGTAAGAGGGAAAATGAATTAGAATGTAATCTGCTATCTACCGTTTAAAGTGTACAATAGTGTGCGTTTTGCAAGCAATTGCTAAGATACTTCTCTAAAAACACTAACGTAAGCAACATAACAAAAGAAGGTGTGTGTCTGTGTGTCTGTCTGTGGCAGCCCTAACTCACCGGGAAATCAGCTCCAAATTTTCAGAGAATGTCTCTGGTTATGGTCCGGACTGCAGTGCCAAATTTCAGATCAAAAGTCCAAAAGGGGGACTTGCTACAAGCAAAAGTATTCCCATGCTATTCCTACGGGAACCGAGAATCGCTGGCAAATTTACTGTTGCCTTTTACTGCTCCCTAACTGTGAAAGTAAAGAGTTAAAATAGCATTATTGAGGCGTTCCACTGTAGCTAGGGATCTGATTTCCAAACCAAACATGGGGTCAGACACGGGGAACCCGCCTACGAAATATGGGACCTTTCGGTGAAATACGTAGGGAATTGCAGAATGCCAAAATCTAACGAAATAAATATCTCGATCGTTTGTCACGGGCTCTGAGAGCGCGCCGAGTCAGCAATTACCTTTGCAATACCGGGAAATTCTTCGTGTTCAAACTGTGATAAAATGTCGGGAGGGGGGATACTCACAAAACTAACCTTTAGTGCAGGAAACAATAGAATATGCAGATTAAAAGTGAGGCACGAGCTGTCACTATTTGTGTAGAAACGAAGCCACGGGCCAAGTAAGAACCTGTTTTTAAATCAATCACCGGGCCACACGGGGGACGCTGTTCAGGAAATTTGGACCGTGCGAACGAATACTACGGGAGCCATAGGGCGACAAAATCTGTGGTAACGGAAATAAAATCTCGATAGCTTAGCAGAAACTAAGCCACGGGCTATGAGGAGTGCTCGCTGACGTCAACAACGATCCGGGCAAATTTCTTCCTGTTGAAAATCTGAGCTAAAGTGTGTGTGTGTGTGGGGGGGGTCTTACAAACTTTACCTTTAATGCAGAGAAAATAAGAATATACGAGTTAAAAGTGGCACCCGGGCAGAGCCGGGTACGTCACAGCTAGTAAAAAATAAATATAATTTGAGTGTTATTCTGTTTCGCAAGTTTCACCAAAATTCATCAACACATTTGTGCTGAGTCAAATTAGGTTAAAATTTTGCTATTGACTTGGGAGTAATGAAAATTAGACTAATAGATTACATTGTTCTCTCACATGCAGTATCAAGGTCTGATGTAGGTGGCAATTCTCCTCTCCTCCCATTGAGAATGGTCGCCATGGTAATTGGAGCAAAAAATATTAACTCTATGTATAATTCATTCATTCTTCAAGAAAAATTTTAAAAATATCTGAAACGAAAGGGGAAATGTTATATTGCAATGAAAATTCAGTCTCTTGTACCTCTCAGCTTATTTTTCCGACTCTCGACTAAGTCTCCTGTTCCCTCTCACCCCGGCCTCCTTTTTGTTCCTAGATCCGAGCCTGTAGAGTATATATTGTATATGTATATACAGAGTATCGTCTGAAAAATTCGTGATGGAAAGTTATCAAAGTAATATTTGAGGCAAATGTTTTGTAGTTCTAGTGATGAATTCGAAACACGATGAATTACTTTTAATTTTCTGCCTACTTAATTTAATCGCAGCAAAAATCACTCTTCTTAGAATACAGCAGGCAAGCTTTTTTCAATGGTGTCTTTTTCAGTATCCTTAGTGATCCTTTTTTATGGTTAGCCCTAACAAGCCATCCGTAACTGTATCATCACTTTAGTAGGAACCGGTCCTTCCGATTCTGTGTTTAATTAGATCCCAGAATTGTTTTCATTTGACGTGTAGTTCGAATAATAATAAGTGTCGGAAAGCAAGAATAAAAATAATATTTTAGGTTCATGATATGAATATAACATTGCTGTCTGTTTGGTTAGACTTTTTAACAAAAGTGACGATTCATTGACATTGGCGTATTTCAATATATTCTGTCATTCTCAAAACGTAAAATTGTAATGTAAACCCCACCGTATATTTTTGCAAAGAGTTAAAAACTGCATCTTTTTTAATACATTCGCTTACACGACAGCCATTTCGGTCATTTTTAATCGGTATTTTAGAACACTTCTGCAATTTCAGACATATTGTCGGTTTCTGTCATGTTCGGTACCTGCAGACACGTGGTAGTTTCACTTGCATGCAACTAAGGGACGAATATATTAGGCACGCCCAGAATGTCCACTGTTGAAGGGTCTTCGAATTCTTATTTTCGAACACAGTGACGTTTATTTAAGTAAATGGATAGGGCCTCTAAAAAAAGGGGCTGCAGCGGGGTCTCACGAACCGTAAATCCGCCGATGATGTAGATTAATTCTTGCTGTCCCAACATATCATACTCTTGTCACTTGTGTTGTCTATCTTGATCAGCATTAGATACGGTTGAAAAGAATTAAACCAGTGGATATGTTTGACTATAATAAAATAAATCAGGTGTGGTCAGGGCTGATTATACTTGCATTTTTTATACAATAAGATTGTAAATAAAGGTGATATTCCATCATTGTATGTTGATGAATAGTTCGAAAAATATTATTTAAAAATTATATATATTTTTTATTTTGTGTGTAGCTGATTGTATTTTTTTATTTGATTGGCTATTGTCATTTACGATACTTGAGCATTTTTTATTTGTATAACTATTGTAATGTGTGTAACTTCCAATAAACGATGTAAATAGTCACGAGATCTCGCAGTATCACTGCAGTGACCGAATGCAAATTGAAAATGTCCGCAAATGTATTAAGAATCTCGTTTTCACTCACTTTAATATTCTTGAAGGCAATAAAATTCTGTTTGCTTCAAGTGACATCAGATGCATCACTCCAACTTGAAATAAACATAATTTTACTGTAAAAGGACTTTTTTGCACTTTCATAAACATATAAATATTTTTAGTGATTTTTTTTGTTAGTGATCAGATACAGAATTAAACATGCATAGAATACTTGCAGTTAGTGCCAGATCCAGTGTTCGTGGCGCCTATGGCAAAAAAAAAAATTAGAAATGCGCCTTTTTTAGTTCAAATATTGACCTTTGAAATTAAAAATGCATTATTTTTATAGAAGAAAAACTTTACAATAACGGTATGATAAAAAAAAGTAAAAGAATAAAAAATACCCCCCTCAAGCAGCTGCTTGCCACAGAGGTCTGACAGGAGCCTTTCAGTTTATATGCCGTAATAGAAGGTATGTAAGGATGGCAGTACCTCAGCAGGAAAACAACACGATCATCCATGTCTTACCCGGGGCTCGAACCCAGATCCCTTAGACTTACCCGGGGCTCGAACCCAGATCCCTTAGATCAGCATATTATATATATGTATATAGAATTACATTGATTATAACTGAATGGTCAGCGTGCTTGGAAGGACCTGGGTTCGAGCCCTGGGTAAGGCACAGACGTTTATGTTGTATTCTTGCTGACCTCACAGAGCTTTTACTATGGTATATAAACTGAGAGGCCACTTGCCAGATCTCTATGGCAAGCAGCTGCTTAATGGAGTATTAATTTTTTTATTTTTTAATTATATATATGAAACAAATAATTATACTTTTTTTGTTATTTAAGACTTGTGGGGTATTTTTATATTTTTCACTTGATATTGGCAAAATCGTTAACGACATCAACAAAATTTGTTTCTTCAAACATATCACTTTCAATGTGTAAAAAATGATACGAGAAAGATCCTTTTTCTAGTTTTATATTTATATATGAAATGAGATTAATATGCGAAAAATTTTAACGTATTTAAAAAAAAAAGTCATTTGATGTTTGTGGCCGGAGCATAGTACGTCACTTCTTGCAGATGTGTCGGTACACGGCCGCCATCCTAACAATGTCAGACTCTATCCAAAAATATAAGTCCTGTCATGAAGTATTTTGAAATCATGAAAAAAAACCTGCTTTATCAGAAAGTTAGACTGTCTTTACCTTCTCTAATTCTTTAAAATATCCTGTATATCTTCAAGAATCTTTCCTATGCATACTTACACTCATTTAAAATAAGAGAAAAAGGATTTTTACTTCAATGGAAGGTTTTTATCTCATCCCACAGCATAAATGCTCTACTTGGAACACTTGATAAAACGTCTTCGCTTGATTGGTTGCAATCAATAGATGACGCCTCCTGATCATTTCTTTTTTTCTATTATTGTTATATGCGCTTTATCTAAGATCTTATTCATGACTTCGTGCAATTCAACACCTGCCAATCCGTGTGGCCACATCTCAAAGAAACTAGTGACTGCTCTGGGAGAGAAATGACAAAGAAAAAACAAGATGAGAGAGTTAGAGGAGGGGATTATAGTGGGAACTCATTGGAAGAGAATGGAGCACGATGATGTTAAAATAATAGCATTCAGACTATCCAATGCTTGCTTCGAAAGCTGCAGACAAACGTACCAATTGTAATGAAGGGATGCCTTCCCGATGACAGATAAGTAGATCCGTATCAATATCGTTGCACAAACATCCGTCATTTCGTGTTCCTTCCATTTGTGCTGCATCTGGTGATCAAACCGGCATGCTGTGTTGTAAGCAAAACCCGTTTATGAGCCCATCAGCTAATTTCTGTTGTTCTATGATGACCATTACCACCTGCAATGTCAACTTTTGTTTAATGTACGATATATTTCTAATGCTGCAATGAAAAGCATCTGATACGTATTTTGATGTTCATTAGAATCCGATTTACGTAGCCAGGTATTACATCTCACCTCTGTTTCGTTATGAATAAATCTGACTTTGAAAAATTTAGTAGCGATGTTAAAATATTAAAAGATATGTTTCAGACTTTATTAAAATATATTTTTGTCGCGTCTTATTGCAATTTCTCTTATTTTTAAATGACAATGAAATTTCTGTGAGATTATCGTTGCATTGCGAATAATAACATTTTTAGGAATCAGGATATCAAATTCGATTGATAATCATAATAATGTACTATCTTTATAAGGTGACAGTTCACAGTAGAAAGGTACTCAGGATGCAGTTTCGGGGGCAGGGGGAGAGTCAAAGAATTTAGTTTTAGGGGGGGGGTCGAAGAAATTAGTTTCGGGGAGGGGTAGACAATTTAGTTTCAGGGGGTTTGGAGAAATTGGTTTCCCCCAAGGGTCGACAATTTAGTTTCAGGGGTTCGGAGAAATTGGTTTCCCTCAGGGGTCGACAATTTACTTTCAGGGGTTCGGAGAAATTAGTTGCCCCCAGGAGTCGACGATTTAGTTTGGGGGATCTGATAATGACTTGAGTAGGGTTTCCCTAAAGGTGTTGTTCCTAAGAATTTTACTAGAGCTGCTATTGTTCCTATTTTTAAAAAAGGCTATCGTAGTTCTTGTGATAATAATAGGGGAATTAGTTTACTTTCTGTTCTTGGCAAAGTTCTGTGCATTATTATACTTAATTAAGAATTTGATTGATAGACAACTGCGTGATGAGCAGTGTGGATTCAGAGGTTGTAGGGGATGTATTAATGAAATATTTTCATTTAGACAGATTCTTGAGAAATGTTTAGAATTTCAGAAACCTGTGGTTACTAGCTTTGTTGATTTCAAAAAGGCTTTTGACTCTGTTGATCGTCATAATTTGTGGTTTATTGTGAGATCGTACGGCATACGAGATAAGTTATTTAACATAATGAAAGCTCCCTATAATAACACTAAGTCGTATGTGAGAGTTGGTAAGGCTTGTAGCGATTGATTTAGCATTGCTAGTGGAGTTAGACAAGGGTGCATTTTGTTTCCTTTTTTCTTTAGTTTGCTTATTGATTACGTTGCGAAATTCTTTGCAAGGGAAAGATTTCGGCTTTAAATGGTCTAGAGATTTCAAAATTTCTCATTTAGATTATGCAGATGATTTGGACCTCTTGGCTAACGATGTTGATGAGATGAATTCTTTCATTAGGGCTGTTGATGAGACTGATAAAAGAGAAGATTTGGTGATAAACAGAAAAAAACTAAAATGAAAATTTGTCAAGATGGTGCTTCATTTGCTTTGAATGGCTGTACTCTTGAGCAAATGTCTCAGTTTAATTATCTTGGGAGCTATTTAACAGATACTGGTGATGTGAGGCATGAGATAAATAGAAGAATAAGAATTGCCGTTGAGATTTTTAAGAATCTATGGAGAGTGTGGTAAAATAGGCGTAAAGACTGAAATTAGGGTGTTTAACAGTTTGGGTTCTTTCTAAGGTTAGTTATGGTAGCGAAACATGGACCCCTTGTAAGCAGGATAATGGAAAACTTGATGCCTTTTATTCTAGATTCTTGCGCAGTATCTTGAGCATTAGATGGTTTGACTTTGTAAGTAATGACGAGGTTAGAAGAAGAAATCATCAATCTCCTTTGAGCAATATTTTGTGCAGAGAGAAACTGCGTTGGTTTGGCCATGTTGCCCGAATACATAGCTACAGTTTGGGAAGCAGAATTATGAACAGTGTGCCTAAAGGCTTCAGGAAAAGTGGGGAGACCTAGAATGCGACGGACAGACAATGTCAAATAGGACCTAGCTAGAATTGGGCTACAGTGTCCATATGCAGGGTGGGGGTAACTCAGTCGGTAGCGCGCCAGGCTCGTAATCTGTAGTTCCCAGGTTCGAGTCCCAGCTGGGTCAGCGTTGAGATTTATATCCGCAAAACAAAACTCCCCGCCCTGCCCACGGTCAGTAGGGAACACCGATAGGCTTGGAAAGGCCGCCGTCCGTCGGATAAGATGTTAAGCCGTGGCCCCGTGTGCGGGAGAGCCATACCCTGTGCACGTTAAAGAACATGCTGTATAGTCTTGACGGGAGGCTATCATCTGTCGCCCAACAGCTGTTCCAGTGGGTCCCCTCTCCAACCTTCTCTGAGCCTTCGGGGTTCTTATGACCTGGCCATTTAGACCATGGTATACAAAAAAGTACCGCTCAGAGGTAAAACAACCCAACCTAACTCGTGCCCATATGCAGCATCTGTAACTCAGAACAGATATTCTGGAGAGGAAAATTACACAATCTGGGAGAGGGGACTCCAGTAGCCCATGGCTGCATGAGGATTTTGTATGCATGTATGTATGTATGCAAATAAATATTTTACTGGACAGGAAAGTTTAAAATTATATTCTATACGGAATAAAGTTTTATAGCTGTTTTTAAATCTATTTTAATGCCCGACACACATATGAGGACAAAATAAAATTATACAAACACACCTGTTGTGGGTTTTAAAGCAAGCATACAAGTTTTTTCGTATAAGATGACCATATTTCAGGGGTGGGTGGGGTGGAGGTAGTCCGGATACATTGGTTTCCCCTCCCCTTCTTCCTGGTACGTCCCTGTTCACATTACTGATTTTAGACTACCCTAGCGGCCGAGTGGTCAGGATGTTTTGTTACAGATCAAAAGGACTTGAGTTCGAGCTACCTATCAGGCATGAATATTACATATGTTGTCTTTCTGCTGATGTTTCGTCTTCCTCACAAACCTCTGAAGCAAACAATTGGTTGAGGGGAAATTTGTTTTTGCAGTTAATTGCATACATTCTACAAATTTATGAAACATCCGCATGCAAGCATTTATATTAATGAATATCCACAATCGAAATTTCCTAACTTTCAAAATAAGCCTTTTTTTTTAATGAAAAATGGATGGGGGAGATAACTAAAAGATCTCAATCAGATTTTCACGATTCCTGTTTTTCAATTGTATCCATTTAGAACTTAAAGAGTTATCGCCTTTGGAACATAAGGCAACAAAGATCCGAGTCCTAACATTTTCCTAAAAATTAACGAAAATTGTTTTGCAAAATTGTTTTACAACTGACTTTTGCAACAGAAAAATAATATGTGGGATTTTCGTAGTCTTTAGCAGAATTCGCACCTAAAGAAAAAAAAAACTAAATCAACGAATTTCTCGAACAGAAACATAGAGAAATTTATTAAATATACTTAATTAACAACTTAACTCACTACACTAGCTACTGAAAATGATAATATTTATTAAACTTTTTGGTATATTATTTATTATTAATGTTTAAATTAAACTCGTGATAAATTTTTATGAATGGCAATATAATTATCAAGATCGGATCTGGAAAAAAAAATAAAGGTTGGGGGGGGGGGGTCAACTAACTCGATGAACAGGGGAAAAAAAATAAAAGCTCGCGCGCGAATGTGTGTGGGGGGGGGGGCGGGGAGGTAGCAAGAGACTGGATTTTCAATGCAATACAAAATTTTTCGCTATATTTCAGGTCTTTAAAATTTCTTGAAAATTTTATAAAATGTATATATCAGTTTAGCATTTTTTTTTTATATTTTTGTCCACCTTACTAGCATTCTCAAAGGACGGGCCATGGTCTCCCCCCCCCCCCACTAGATCATGCCCTGACAGGTATTAAATGTTACAGCATTCGCAACTTTTTAAATATTGAAGAATTTTGCTGAAAATCAGGTTTTTGAGAGATTTAATTAATTTTTTTTTATCTCTAGTGAAAAAATTCCTCTAGTAATTTTATTTCCAAAGCTACCGATCTTCGAGAGGTGGTAGAGGCACAGTTGGTAGCGCGCCAGGCTCGTAATCTGCAGTTCCCAGGTTCGAGTCCCGCCTAGGTCAGCGTTGAGATTTATCTCCGAAAAACTCCCCTCTCAGCCCAGGTTAGTAAGGGACACCGATGGGTTTGGAAAGGCCGCCGTCCGTCGGATGTGACGTTAAAAGCCCTGGCTCCGTGTGCGGTAGAGCCACACCCTGTGCACGTTAAAGAACAAGCTGGATGGCCTTGGTGGGAGGCTACCTCTGTCTCCCAATAGCTGTCCACTTGATCCTCTCCCCTAACCTTCTCGGGGTCCTTTTGACTTAGTCATTTAGCCCATTGGGTGCAAATGGGGCGGGGGTGGCTCAGTCGGTAGCGCGTTAGGCTCGTAATCTGTAGTTTCCAGGTTCGAGTCCCAGATGGGTCAGCGTTGAGATTTATCTCCGCAAAATTACCCGCCCTGCCCACGGTCAGTAGGGGATACCGATGGGCTTGAAAAGACCGCCGTCCGTCGGATGGGACGTTAAGACGTGGCCCCGTGTGCGTTAGAGCCATACCCTGTGCACGTTAAAGAACACGCTGGATGGCCTTGACGGGAGGCTACCATCTGTCTCCCAACAGCTATTCCAGTGGGTACCCTCCCCCAACCTTCTCTAAGCCTTCGGGGTCCATGTGACCTGGCCATTTAGCCCATGGTGTGCAAAAAAGTGCCGCTCAGAGGTAAAACAACCCAACCCATAGGGTGCAAAAACAATGCCTTTCAAAAGTAAACCAATCCAACCGACCATCGACGAGGCTTTCTGTTGGTATGGAATGTGGGTAGTGAATAGCTTGTGTGAATGCAGGTATAGTTGCATGGAACTTTATACTAGTCGTTAAGTTTTAAAGTTAAAACAGATTTCTTAAAGTCAACTGTTTGTTTTAATAATAAAAGGCTGCGATCTAAGCATCTGATAGTGCCAATCCTTTGACTCAGCATTTCCTGTGTTTTTGCAGGCCATGATCTAAAAAAAAGGGAGAGAGGGAAGAGGATAAGTCACTGGACTGAACAGTAATGAACAAGAATGCCGTTCCACTATAACAGTGGCGTACCCAGATTCTTCCTGTCGGGTGGGATTTAACGTGTTTGAGTTTCATTTAACGTACTTGATTCTCTGTTTTTCGAGAACTACCTTAGAAATATATAATATTGAAACCCTCAAAGCTGAGGGGAAGGTTATATGTTACAAAAACCTCCCCATTGGGTACGCCATTGTGGTGTAATCATTTTTATCAGAAAATTTTCTTGCTGAAAAATGCAATATATTGTTTTATCTCTGTTTTAGTGTGTTTTTTTTAGTGATTTTTCCCCGTCAACATTTAACGAGCTTTTTATAAATGTAAAAAATAAATAAAGTATTTATTTCCTTCTCTCTATTGTTACTATCGAACAGCGGTAGCTGCAGACATGATTTCTCTGCTTCTGATATTGTGTAAACTATAAATACAACTTTGCGAAAGTGGCTTGATTATGAGGGTTGAGGTCTCTGGATATGCTACATATGGCAAGACATCTGGCTTTATTTGCTCTTGAAACGTGAATTTAGTACTTTATATTGAATATTTAAATGTCATTTGCCATTATGGATAAAATTGCATATGCATAAGGAAATATTGAAATTCGTTATACGAACTTTATTAGAATAATAAAATCATAAGTGTTGGCAGAGCAGCTGGTTAAAATAAAGTCTATCTTTTTTTCATTTTTGGATTAGTTTTAATTTTTTTTCTGAACTGAAAGGAAAGCTAAATTATTTCATCGAGTTTCATGCCTTTATATGTTTTACAATTGAAAAATAATAAGTGGGATTTTCTCAGTCTTTAGCAGAATTCGCACCTAATAAAAAATATTAGCATCCAATGAGGAAATTCTGACAGCCAATAAGTTTGTTTTTAAATCTAATGAGCGACTTCTGACCTCCAATGTATACAAATGACTACAAATGAGCAAATTCTGACATCCAAGGAATATATTCTTACAACCAGTTGATTTTGACATCAGTCACTCTTGACATGTTATCAGGAGGTCGTAGGTTTATACCCTACCCAACTCATGATAATTTTTCGTCTAAATTTGAGACTGATTTTAATTATGACGTCATGACTTTCAGCTGAAGAAACACTGAGAAATTTATTAAATATACTTCATTAAGCATATTTGTTACAAATATGGCCATTTTTTTCTAGGTATTATTTGGAAGCGAGCAAGCTGCCGTCTTCAAGTCGCTCGGAAGTTTGAATTGTGTACTGCAGGTAGCATTAAATAGAATAACTCTTGATCGACGGCATGTAGCTCACTAGTCAGAGCACATGAAATATTATGAAGAGGTCGTGGGTTCGTATTCTACCTAGCAAAAGACAATTTTTTCTCTAAATCTGATATCAATGCTGAGTGACTTCATGACTCTTAATCAATGACTAACTTATGGCCTCCAGTAAATAAATTCTGTCATACAGCAAGCATTCTGAAGTCTTCTGAACGAATATACTCACAAAGATTCATCGTAAGTTTATAGCCATTTTATAGTTCATCAACCTGAAGTACATACCACATTTACATTAAATGGATAAATTGTTATATACACCCGAAAACGATATACAAAGTAGATGTATCGCGTTCAGTCACGTGGGATGCTGAAAATGGCAATGCCTATAAATAGAGCAGGTCTCTACGCATTGGAAACAGTCACGGAAAAGTAATCATGGGTAAAGGCAGCGACGTAAGTGAGTTTTGACTGTGGCCAGATAGTAGGTACGAGAAAGGCTGGTTGTTCAGTCACTGCAACTACTGGACTGTTGGGATTTCTATGTCGGATCGTCCCACGTGTATACCAAGACTACGTGAAATACAGAAAAAACTTCCAATCAACAGGAGAAATGTGGATGTAAACGTGCAATTGATTCTGACTGATTGATTGATTCTGAATTCAGACTGTCCCGCATTGCTACAAGTAATCGCACAGGTACCATGGAACATATAACATTGAATTGAATGAGGACGCATTCACAAGCTTATGCACAAAGACTATTCGTCGTACCATGGAAAAAATAGGCTATGTCAGTCGACGTCCACACCATGTCCTCTTGTTGACTGCAAGGCACCGAAAGATTAGGCTGCAGTGTGCAAAGGCCAATCGCAACTGGAGTGCAGAGGAATAGAAACACGTCATCTGCTCTGACGAATCAGTTTCAACTCCATCACGACGATGGGAGGGTGCATATGTGGTGTAAACTGCACGAAGCGATAGACCCGGCTTACCAAGTAGGGGTCATACAGGCAGATGGAGGCAGTTTAACAGTTTGGGGTGTGTTTAATGGGTTTCCTTGGGCCCCTCGTACCCATCAAGACCCCCGTCATCTGCACAAGGTATGCGAACATCCTCGCCGACCATCTACACCAGTTCGAAAGGATTCTCTTTCTGCACCAAGACACCATCTTTCAACAGGACAACGCCACGCCGCATACAGTAATACCCCACTTTACGTCGTTTCGCTTTATGACGATCCACTCACACGATGATACGCTCATGTGACGATTTTCAATTACGACCATTGTCCATTTTTACGATGCCGCATTCGCTCATACGACAGTTTTAGCGACATAACGCTGCCGTGTGAACCAAAGCTGACTAAAGAGTAAAGTGGGACGACTGCATAGTGAAAATAGAGCACCACGAGGTATATTTCATCGAACAATACTTTACCATGCTGCCAACATGTCTCTGGTTTAGGGAGCCCCTCATTGGAGGCTAATTTCACCGTGATCTTACAACACCTTGAACCAACACGTGCCCAAAGCAGGTGGTCTGTTTTGCGTAGCGATGACTTTGCACGTGACTCTTCTCATTGGACAATGTTTTCCGTTTACTCAGTTTTGGAATCAACCTATGGGCAGTTTTCGTGGACTCAGTTTGTTTATATCGTCTTTGCTCGTTGCATCTCACTGTGATTTGTTGTTTCGCTCTGAATTATAAACTGTTTATAACTGTTATTTTATTTTATTGTTAATAATGGCAAATAAAAATCGAAGTGAGGGTACTGTTGCTTCCAGTGAAAAGAAAACTCGCAAATCTGCATTTGATATTAAGATTAAAATTGACAAATTTAGTGAAGAATGAGAGTATTTATTTTAATTGTAAATTCTTCATTTACGTAAGTTATGCACATATATGATATAGGCGTATACATGTTATTAAACCATTACACGCATCTACAAGGGAAACAAGGCAATATTCGCTATACGACGGTGGTCTGGAACTTTAACGTGTCGTGTCGTATGACCGAGGTACGTCTGTACTTCACGAGTACTAGCTACCAATTGGCTCCAGGAGCATTCAAAATGAGTTTACCACACTCGAATGACCCCCTCGATCTCCGGACTTCAACTCCATTGAGAATTTTTTTGGAGAATTGGAAAGATCTGTTCGAGCCCTCCAACCATCACCGGCAACTCTGGATTCTCTACGA
This sequence comes from Ryuthela nishihirai, assembly GCA_038380435.1. Lineage (NCBI taxonomy): Eukaryota > Metazoa > Arthropoda > Arachnida > Araneae > Heptathelidae > Ryuthela > Ryuthela nishihirai. The sequence goes on from JAWZYU010000014.1 coordinate 38,222,272, forward strand.
CAAGCGATCCTCGTTTCATGGGCAGCAATGCCACTGCCTTGTTTTCAACACCTTATTGGGTCCTTGCCAAGGCGTCTGGACGCTGTTGTGATGGAAAAAGGTGGAGCAACAGGTTATTAGGTAGGTGTATATAATAATTGGTCCATTCAGTGTAAAATCAAAATTACCATACTTAAAACTGTTCGCGAATCACTAAAGTTTCAGTTGCGTAAATAACGATCCACTAATTCTTCATTTCAAATAATGAAAATTCATTAAATGTCAATTTGTACGAAAGGAAGTCGATTTAAACTGTACAGTCGCTCAAAAAAGTATCCGAACACTATGGTTGATTACAGAATTCAGAAAAAATATCTGGCAACGATTTTTTTAGAAATTGGTGATCTGGCAACCTTCGTGTCACGTGACACGAAGGTTGGCAGATCACCAATTTCTAAAAAAATCGTTGCCAGATATTTTTTCTGAATTCTGTGATCAACAACAAAAAAATGTAAATCGAATTTGAAAGTGAAGTAAAATTGCCAATGTTGTTTCCACAAATATTGAGGGTAATACCTAAATTTTAGATTCTGTAAACTTAGAAAGTTCTTTGTCAAACCCCGGTGATCGATATCGAAATGATTACTTTCATTGTTTTTGGTTTTTTACCACTTGAGAGAAGTGGAAAAAAATTCTGGCACATTTTCTTTAATCGCGTTTATGTAACGTCAAACTTATTACGGCTTCCTTTAACATTTATTGTTTCGTTCATATCATTTTAGATCAAACCTATTTATTTTTGTATGCTGCATTTTTTATTAATATATGTAAATCTGAGACTTGCGACCCATTAGTCACAGATCCAAAACTCAGTGTCGGGTCGCTACCCAGAGACATGATTTAAAATGATAAGTTATACAGGGTGATTCAGAATTCATCATCAATATTTGGTGGGGAGGTAGGTAATAAGAAACGAAGGAGATTTCACATAGGAAAGCATGGGCGCATATGCCATGTAGTAGGGCAAAATGACCCCAGTTCAATGATGGAAAGAACACATAAGAAGGAAGTGGTAAGGAAAAAACATTTATTATCTTACATGTAACATTTCTTTGCATTGGTTGTACAGACTTACAAGAGGTGCTCGAACTGCCGACCATGTGCTAGAATGCATGACTCACAACGGCGTTGCATGGACAGCCGGACCCTGTGGAAGATGCCTGGCATTTCCCGGATGTTTGAGGCAGCAACTGATATGTGTGCTACAAGATCCATAGCACTATCAACAGGGGTCTCGTACACCATGTTTTTCATAGCACCCCATACAAAGAAATCGATTGGAGATAAATCCGGTGAATGTGGTGGCCAAGAAACCGGTCCACCGCGGCCAATCCATTGACCACCAAACTGTCTGCGTAGGTAAGCACACACAGCATTTGCGAAATGTGCAGTAGCGCCGTCATGCTGGAACCACATTCGCCGGAGACTACCATCAGGAACCTCGTTCAGAAGATCCGGTAACACAGTCTGAAGAAATGTTAGGTACTTGGCACCGTCCAAACGGGATGGTAGTAAATACGGGCCCAACAAACAGTCACCGACAATCCCAGTCCACACATTGACAGCAAAACGTTGTTGCGCAGCTCCAGGTCTTGTACCGTGTGGGTTCTGATGAGCCCACACATGCCAATTGTGTGTGTTGAAGACACCCTCTCGAGTGAACAACGCCTCATCGGTGAAAAGAACATACGTTGGGAAATTGGGATCAACGGCTGTTCTCTGCATGAACCACTGATAAAAAATAACACGCTTGGGATGGTCGTCTGCTGCCAATAATTGCACTCTTTGCAGATGAAACGGATGTAACCCTTCATCGTGTAATATCCGCCACGCTGTTGCTTGCGAAATTCCAAACTGCCTAGCCATACCTCGTGTGCTAGCACCAGGTTGTTCCTCGATTTCCTGTAGGACAGCTTCCTCTACTGCTACTGTCCGTGCCGATCTGCGCCTCCCTCGATTAACATTACTAGCAGCAAACGATCCTGTTTCACGCAGTTGGCGATGAATACGTGAAAACATTTGATGCTGTGGCACACAGCGGTTTGGGAAGCGCGCTGCATACAATTGCCTGGCTCGAAGACATCTTTCTCCTGCCGCACCGTAAGTTACATGCATATCTGCACATTCATTCCACGTATACCGGTTCATGTTACTTCTGCAAATTCACCTTGTCGAATGACAACTGACTGCACGCGTCAAACAGCTGTGCTTCTGTATGAGAGGTGTGTACACACAGCGCCCTCTACACCACCATGCGTTCGTCTGCCCCCCATACTTTCCCATCTGAAATCTCTTTCTTTTCTTATTCCCTTCCTCCCCACTAAATATTGATGATGAATTCTGAATCACCCTGTATATTTATACTCGTCTAAAATTCTCACTCGCAGTTTCCTGATAATTTTATTCCTTTTCAGACTAAATTAAACAAAAAAAAAAGTTATTGACTTTGAAAAATGAGGGAGTTTTTTTTCCAGCAAACTCCACATCTCGCATTCTATACTATTAGAAAAGTATCATCTACTTATGATAAATTTTCGTATTTGAATATGTTGAAGTGCAGTTTGGCGGAGAAAAATAATTTTTAACCAACTAGGAGCGAGTTCCCCAAAATAATTTCAACGTGTCATGCAGGTCTTTCATAAATGTAATAAATGTATAGAATATTTTGTTAATCGATTCCTTTTACTTATTGTGGTCTTCGAACAGCGGAAGCTTTGGGAGTGGAAATTCTTCGTTTTGCAGCCAGTTTTGATTTAATTATTTTCAGATAAGCCATTATATTATAATGGAATTTGAGAATGATAAAATATGACGATTTAAATTCCCCAAACGTTGATTGGCATAGTTTCATATTGGTATGAACAATAGGTTTGTTGTGGTCACAATAATTATTCTCATTATTATTATTTTTAAGAAATATCATTATCTTGACAAGGCGCTTATCATTTCATATTTGTCTAAATTATTTGTGTAAATTGTAGGTTCTATATCAAGCTTTTACCATTCTAGAGCAACTCGAGCATATGATATTCAGCTTTCAAATCCGAAAGACAATATGAATGTTTTTTCCATACCCACATAGAGAATTCTGAAGAAACCAAAAGTAACCAAGATTAAACATACTGGGCAAGTTCTTTTCTCTAAATGTGCCTTTTCTGAGAAAAAGCTCCTGCAAAGAGTCATTGCGGGCCATTCTAGTAAGGTGTTTAATTTCGTCAACCCAATTCATTATAGTCTGCCCCTTTGTTTTCAAGCCTTAAACAACCCTCTTTAAGGGTAAAATTAACTATGATCTCTAATCTGTCGTTATGGATTTAAGTAGAATTCCAAGTCACCTGAGGCTCTCTCTCGGCATTAAACGATGCTTTTAGATGTAGTTGATGCTTAATCTTATCAGTACTCTTGCAATACAATCACCTAACACCCAAAATTCTGAATAAACAACCAAGATCAAAAGCATAAAGCCCGTTGCTAATTTGTCTACAAAGGGAGCAATTTCCTTCCTATATCAAGTTTTAGGAAGAACAAGACTCATGCGAAAATTGCAGATTTTATGTATATGTATCTGTCTGTATCCATTTTAAACAGACTTAAAAATTTTAACACTGTTTTTGTGTTTACTTGATATCTGATGTCTTGTGTATCAGTTACACAATTCCCAAAGAAATTAAACTGAGAGACATTATTTCAAAGCACATTTATTCGAAAGAACTGAAGAACATCAACCCGACGAGTTTCATCAATTAATTTTCTTTAAATATTGATCATCAACCAATTGCCATGCTCATCAAAAACTCAAAGAGCTCATTTTATTAACATCATTTGCTGAGATAACCAAATTGTCAGCATAATCTAAACTGGATATTTTCAGATCTTTAGTCAATCAAAGGCCCATTTTCGCTCCCAAAAGTCTCTCTCTTAATATAGTCCATAATCAAACGAAAGAGAAATGGTGGCAAAATGAAGCTTTGTATAATTCTAACTGCTATAATATAGAACCGATCATTATGTGCTTCAACTCTTATACAAGACTATGTTATTATAGTGAGTCATCATTATATTAAATAACGTTTCGTGTATACTAAATTATCCCATAATCAACAGCAAACTATGTCGATCGCCAGAACCAAAAGCCTTCATGAAATCAAACCCAGTAATTACATTTTTTTTTCAAACCCTAGACATTTCTTCAGAACCTGTTTGAGTGAATAAAAAAAATGGCCTTTTCAACCTCTAGCACTTCTGAATCCAGAAACTCGAATTGTCCGTTGACCAATGTTTCCTTATATACCATAATGAAAAGATCTTTACCAGAAACAAAAAATGGGCTGCTTCATCTGTGGACGGCACTTTGTTACACAATGAGCTAAATGCCTAGGCCATTCAGGACTCCAAGATCTCAAAGCTTGGTAAGGAAGAGGACCTGCTGAACAGCTATTAGGAGGGAAATGGAAGCCTCCTGCTAAGGCCATCCAAATGTTCTTTAACTGGTTTAGAACCTCTACACACGGAGCCATGATTTAACGTCCAATTCGATGGACGATGCCTTTTCAAGACCAATGGTAGTCCTTTTCTCACAAAGAATTAGAGAAAATAAATCTCAACGTAAACAAAATTGAGACTCGTACCTAGGATAATCAAAGTACGGGCCTGGTATGCTACCGACAGAGGCAACTCTCTGCCCAGGAATAAAAAGTAAACCGATGCTTCTGTAATTATTAGAAAAACCTGCGATTCCATTTATTAAAAACAGCAATAATAAATATATAATAATTATATTATATATTTATATAATAAAAATTTTACTAAATATGTAATAATTATATATTTAGTAAAATTTAAATTTTTTTAGGAATATATATATATCACATATATATTTCTATCACTAAAAAAGCATTTAAAGCTTCAGTCAACCATATGAAAAGCTCTGGGTCATTAGAACATTTTTTCTCATTTTCACACTAATTCAATTACGATTGAACGTTGGTTTTTCGTTAAATGAGCTTTTACTATTCTATACTAAAAACTCAATTACAAGCGTGTGGTTAATTATTCTGTTATATTAATCGGGAAAAGGCAAACAAAATGATTATTACTCACAATTCGATTTTGTTCCACTCATGTACAACCTTGAAAAATGGAATGTTTGTTCAGGTTGATAGATTGCACTTAATACAGATGCTAACGATATCAAATTCATTAGATGATCTTTAGACATATGCAGAATTTGTTACATTCACAACTGCACTGAGATTTAAAAAAAAAGAAAATTAGTTTAATGCTTTCATTTTGCTGTCTATATACTCAGTATTCCCTGCACTAAATCCGTTCCACTAGTTGCATTGGGTTACATTGTGGTTCCCCATAAGTCACCGAGATAAAGATTAATATCATTCATGCCACCGAAGACTCGAACTAGGTTTAGTTGTCTTGTATCTTCCTTTACCTTTAGATCTTTATGGGTTGGGTTATTTCATCTTTGAGCGGAACGTTTTGCCCACAATGGGCTGAATGGCCGGGTCATAAGGACCCCAAGCTGTCATAGACGGAGACCCACTGGACTGCTGTTAGGAGACAGATGGGGGCCCCCGTCGACGTCATCCATCGTGTTGTTAGATGATGTGCACAAGATAGGACTCTTTTGCACAAGATGCCAATGCTTAACGTTCCATCCAGAGGACTGCGACCATTAAATGTGGATACTGTAATTGGGTTTGAGTAGAAGCGGTTCAAATAGACGCCGCAATACTTACGTTGCTTAGTTATTGGGTTTGAGTAGAAGCGGTTCAAATAGACGCCACAATACTTGTGTTGCTTAGTTATTGGGTTTGAGTAGAAGCGGTGCAAATAGACGCCACAATACTTGTGTTGCTTAGTTATTGTGTTTGAGTAGAAGCGGTTCGAGTAGACGCCACAATACTTGCGTTGGTTATTTATTGGGTTTGAGTAGAAATGGTTCGAGTGGGCGCCACGATGCTTGAGACTTTATTGTGTTTGAGTGGAAGTCACAATACTTTATGTCTCTGCTCCTCTCACAGTTAAGTCATATTTAAGTGCACACTCTCATAGTCTTCCCAGTTGCCATTCACGCTATGCAGTGGGTTGTTTTACCTCTGTTTGATATTTTTTTGCACAAATGGACTAACTCCCGTCAAGGCCATCCAGCCTATTCTTTAACGTGCATAAAGTGTGGTTTCTTTGCACAGAGGTTTCTGTCCCATCCGACATAAGGCAGCCTTTTCAAACCCATCTGCGTCCCTTTCCTCACCGAGGCCAGGGGTGGGGGTTAGCAGAAAAAATCCTCAACCAAGGCACAATTGGAACTCGAACCTAGGAACTTCAGATTCGAGTCTGTCGCACTGCTGATTGAGCCAATCCCAGTTCTTTCTTTCTTTGTGTTTCCTTGAATATTATCTTCAGCGAATGCTATTTTGACTTCAGATTACTCAGGATTCTCAGCATAAATTCACAGTGTAAACACCTTTTAAAATTGCTTAACTAATTCTCCAAATGTGAACTATTGTCCTTGTGAGCAATCGTTTTCAGTTTGAGAACAAACACTTGAGTCAAAGGCGATTCCTTATAACTACAAAAGATGCTTAGAAAGTATTCTCCATTTAGAAGCTTCACTTAAAAGAACTTTAATGTCTATCAAAAATTAACAATATCTAATAGTCTGAATTTGTGGCTTCAATTTGTGAATGTCATGTCTGGAATTAAAGACAATGATTTACATGAAAAAAGATTATTTATTAAAAAAAACTGGTGAAAAAACAATAAGTTTACATTCATTGTATAATGACTTTTTTTTCGACTTGGACTATGTGATAATAATCATTCTTTCTGTGTGTCCCTACTGAAGCAGGCGTCCCCCGATTATTCGCTGCGACGGAACTATTGCAGCTTCTACATCGCAAAGATTGATCTCATATTTAACCTATTTTATATCCATAACTTCCCAAAACATTGACTGCCTAGTGCCAATATTTACATATGAACATACCCCAAGCTATGCAGTTAAATATATCAGAGACGCAATACCCTATACTCCATTAAAAATCCAAGATCGTACCTGTAACTGAACCTGAGTTTGAGTCTAAAACTAACTGTATTTTAATCGGATAAAAATTCGACTCGCAACAGCGTGTTTTGTACACCAGGAGGACAAAAGTGGAGTAATAAGAAATAACGGACTGAGTTGGGTTGTTTTACACTTGAGCAGCACTTTTTGTGCACTATGGGATAAATGGATAGGTCACAGTGACCCCAAAGGCTCAGAGGAGGCTGAGAAAAAGGTCCACTGAACAGCTGTTAGGAGTTGGAAGCCTCCCACAAGGCCATCCAGCGTGTTGCTCTTCTGCACACGAAGCGACGACATAACAACCCATCCGACGGAGGGCGACTTTTTCAATCCCATCGGTGTCCACGGACGTGTATGGACGGTGCTTGCATAGATATATTTGATCGCAATACTTTGTCTGTCATTTCAACAATTTACTTTGCTTAACACTGGAACCACTACCAAAGCATTTTTTTTAAACGTTTTTGAAGACCTGATAAATTTTGATAACTTTTGAAATGACATTCTATTTTTGAGCTTAAACGCAAATGAAAAATTAGCAGACATTTTTTAGATATGAAATAGTCTATTTCAACAAAAAAAATAAGAGGGTGCGATGTCTTCTTAAAAGGCTAATTCACACACAATGTCTTCTTGCCATCAAACGTGAAAGGCTTCCGCGTTTTCATTTACCTTGTTGCAATGAAAAAAAAAGTCACAAAATGTCTCCTTTCGCACAGAACAATCTTCGCGTGTGTACTCTCCTATAATGACGTTTAATTATAGATTAACGCTGTACACAATGAGCCGTCTTGCTAACAGTTATTGCCTGGTTTACCTTGATAGTCGCAATTACAGCCTCTCATCAACCGAAACAGTGCGACTGCATTTCAAAGAAGCCAGCCAGCCCATTGGGGACACGACAGGCAGTGCTAGTGGCAAAGGCCTGTAATGATTCGTCACTTAAAGCTGGGCTCTGATGTCCAGGAGGCACTGCACACTGGAACCGGATCGTCATTTGCAGACATAACAAATGGAGTCAACAAGCTATTTAAAGGTTAATACGGCGCCACTGTCATGCAAAGGGATTTTCGACTGGAAGAACGCTTGAACACGCATTCTCATAGAGGCGAATTAGCAGCCAGGTGGTTAAGGGACTTAATTGTGCATTCGTTGAAGTTGAATACGAATAATAAAGTATTAGATACTTGTGTGTACTTGGTTGTTCCGATTGCTGGGCTGATTTATCTTTTTTTTTCTTTCACCCACGGTACAGACTAAATGGTCATGTTACAAGAATCCCGAAGGACAGGATAGGGTGGTTGAAGGAGACTCATTTGAAAGCTGCTAGGAGTATGTGAGAACTTTCTGGCAAGGTTATAAAAGTGTTCTTTAACCTGTGTATAAGGTCTGTCTTTCATATCGAACCGTGGTTTAGCAATTTAACAACGAACTTCTACTTGGAGGAACTGTAGACGTGCCCAAAAGTGGTGGAATTGGGTCTATATTTGAAAGGTCTCACGCATTTTTTTTTTGTGGTGGCCACAATAATCATATCATATAAAAGCATCAACTATAATGTTAAAACACAAATTTCGTTTGGAAAGTGTCAGGTTTCGATGCAATAAATAGATACAATTTTGTCATTTCATGTATATATTTGTATTTGACCTTGCATTGTAATCCTTATGTGAAACTGTTTCCTTTCTCCCACCACTGACTTAAAGCTGTTATATTACAGTAAGACACAAAGCTGTTATATTACAGTGTCTTACTGTAATCAGCAAGACAGGTTTATGGTACCCGATCGTCAGTGATTGGTCTCCTTTCCTGCCAAGATCCATTGATCGAGAAGCGCTGGCCAGATGACCGTCACTTGGGATGGGGAGGTCGGCGCAGGATGCTGAACGTCGGAGGCCCCGTGAGAAGGTCAGGCAGTTCTGAGTTAGTAACTGGCTTGAGCAGACCTAGACGGCGGCTGCTCAGTGAATAGATAATTCACGAGGTGAGAGGTTTTCCTCTGTTAGGTGCGTAGAGTAGCAACCTGTTAAGTAAACCGCACATGGTTATTTGTAGCCAACTTAGCCAGTGGCCAAAGTCAGTACTCGAGGAGACTCTGTAAATATCTTCCGAAATAAATATTTTTGTTATTGTTTTAAACTTAGAGTTGGTTATCATTCTGCAATTCTCAAACGTCAAAAGCCCAATACAGAACGAACCAAAAGCTTACTTCCTTACTTGTGAGCGCCGGGGATCAATTACATTCTAGCAGCCCCAGGAACCGACAGAAAGCCTCTTGTATTTTTTTCTCGACACCACTTCTCTTTCTTTAGATTCAATGTTCCTTTTCCTTTCGACCCAAAGGTATTTCAAGACTAAAAGTGTTTCCTTTCACCCAAAGGTGTTTCGATGCTAAAAACTTTCCTTTTCTGCCCAAAGATATTTCGAGCTAGAGGAGGACGAGAGGGGATGGCAGTAGGCAGTGCGTCAAGCTCGTAATGTGCATTTCTCAGATTCGAGTTCCACTTGACTCAACGTTGAGATTTATTTCCACGAAACTCCCAGCCCTGTCCTCGGTCAGTAGGGGACACTTATATGCTTGGAAAGACCACCGTCCGGATGGGATACTAAGCTGTGACCCCATGTGTGGGAGAGCCGTACCCTGTGTACATTAAAGAACACAATGAAGAGCTTGAGAGATGCTACCATCAGTTTCCTAACAGCTGTACAGTCGCTCAAAAAAGTATCCGAACACTATGGTTGATTACAGAATTCAGAAAAAATATCTGGCAACGATTTTTTTAGAAATTAGTGATCTGGCAACTTCGTGTTACGTGACACGAAGTTGTACTGTACAGTGAGTCCTCTTCCCCCAACGTTCTCTGGATCCTCGGGGTCCTTGTGACTTGGTCATTTAGGCCAGTTGCTTGCAAAAAAAGTGTCTTTCAGATGCAAAAAGCCATCCATCCTGTTTCGACCCAAAGGTATTTCGAGGCTAAATGCCTCGGATGGATAATCGGGGCGTTTAGCCTCGAAAATGCAAGAGTCCAATAATAATTAATAAAGTCCAACTCGATTTCATTAAAGTTAAAAGAAACGAAATTTTTTTCTACGAATATTGAAATTAATCACATTTCTATTTCACATGCCTTATTTATTCATCATTGTGAATACCTCATTGAAATTTAATCGCATGAAACAAATTTATAAATAGAGTAAACTACATAAAATGCATGAGTATTTAAATTCTGTTTCATATTTAGTACACCCAATTCTCATTTTACACGGTAGATAGGTTCCCGAAAAAAAACGTGCAAAAAAAAATACAGTGCACATGAAAAAATAGAAGATTGGTTCCAGACGTGAAAACCCAGCACAAATAATAAGTTGTTTTCAAACAAATCGTATCAAAATCTTTACATAAATCTTTGTTTGATTTTTATTCATTTAAACACATTTTTTATTTTATAAACTTATGAAGATAATTATATATATATATAAAGTAAAATATTCTTCATAAAAAAATAATATTTCACTAATTCAAGCATAGAAAAGTGCAAAAAAATATGACTTACATATGCTTATCAACTAGATTTTATTCGTTGTCACTTTCTGACATTTCGTTTGCGTAAGACTGAAATTAAATCACTTGCATCGCTTGAAACATTTTGGCCGTCGTGTTCATACTCCAATGGTGAAATGCTCTCGTGTTCATACTCCAATGGTGAAATGCTCTCGTGTTCATACTCCAATGGTGAAATGCTCTCGTGTTCATACTCCAATGGTGAAATGCTCTCGTGTTCATACTCCAATGGTGAAATGCTCTCGTGTTCATACTCCAATGGTGAAATGCTCTCGTGTTCATACTCCAATGGTGTATCTACAGTACATTTTCAAAGTTAAAACTACTTCGAAAAATGTGACCATAAAAGCGGCATCTTTATTATAAATGTAAATTCTAGAAATTTTTCCTTGAATAGGAATATTTTTTTCGGAATTAAATTAAATTGGAGTTTTTTTTAAAAAAGGCACCGTTTGAACCGTGTTAGATCAAAATAAATCGTGCAAAAAGAGAATTGGAATGTTTTTCCAAGCCGTGTTAAATCAAAATCCGTGTAAAAACAGGATTGGGTGTATATCAACGGTTGTCAGTCTCGATTTTTCAGGGTCTAGGTGCCTCAGAAAATGCTTTATTTTATTTTAATTTTTTTTAGGGGAGGGGAGCAGCCACAAATAAAGTTTGAAAAACCATGGATTATAGAATCTGCGCTATTAGCCTATTGTAATAAAAAAATAAATAAATACCCCCTCAAGCAGCTGCTTGCCACAGAGGTCTGACAGGAGCCTGTCAGTTTATATGCCACAGTAGAAGATCTGAGAGGATGGCAGGACCTCAGCAGAAAACAACACGAACATCCATGCCTTACCCGGGGCTCGAACCCAGGTCCCGTAGATCAGTAGCCAAGCGCGCTAACCACTCGGCCACAGAAGAAGTTGAAAAGAGTGTAGAAAATCTATAATAAATTCCCCGGAGTTTAATATGTCATATTTATGTAATATATATGGCATATTAAACGACGGAGCCTAAATAAGCAGCCTGTGTTTCAATTGTGTTTCAATTGTAGCTTAGTAATAGCGCAGGATTTGTAAATAGTAGCCGGTTTTCAAACAGGGAAGCCAGACGTTTGTTTGTATGTGCGGATTCCCTTTTCGTGAAAATTGTAGTTACTTTAAGCAAGTATTTGATTTGACATGGAAAGATTTGAAAATTTTTATATAAAATAAAAACTGGAACAGTTTTTTGTACATATTTTATGCAATCACATGTCCATAAATTAATTGAAAAAATCCCGTGACATAATTGTGAGGATCTAAACCAGTTTTGATTTGTAGTTGGGCTCATATTGTAGCCGGATACAATAAAAAATTGCAAATTGAAGGCGTTACACAAGCAAGAAATTGTAAATTGTAAATGGATGCAAGCAAGGAATTGAAAACAGTAGACGGTTATAAGTCAAAAATTGAAAATTGTAAACGGACAAACAAGAATTTTTTAATTGTAGAGGAACACAATCAAGAAATTATAAATTGTACACGGATACACACAAGACATTGTAAATTATACATGGCTACAAGCAAAAATTTGAGAATTGTAGAAGGATTCAAGCATGAAATTGCAAATTGTAGACGGACATAAAAAAAAGAAATTTTAAATTGTATCCTGTTCTACTTTTCGAAAATTGCGATAAACATCCATCAATAATTTAAAATGCGATAAACATCCATCAATATTTAAAATGCAATATTCATTTGGATAGCTAACATGTGTATATACATATGTGTATGTGTATGCACTGGTTTCCATAAAATTAAGGAAATCCCTATGTTAAGTCAATGGGAAGCTAACGTCAAAGCTCTATAACTTCTAAAATAATTTTTTTGTTTCAAAAAATTTGATTGCAGATAAGATTTCAATCAAATAAATCAATATCTCGATTTTCAACAATATTCGTTCAGTATTTAATGCGTTATGGAAGTTTGAATATTTAACAACAGCAATGCCAGTCTTAAGAAACTTATACAAAACTGAAGAATAGTGAAACAATTCTGTACACAAAGTTCTAAAATACAAACTTATTTTATTAAATACTTGGATACAATACTTATTACTAAGTTTTAAATAACTTCTCAAGTCCGTTTTTGTGGCTGTAATCACATTTTTCAAAACGAAAAAACAACCTTATTTTAGAAGTTATTGATCTTTGACGTTAGCTTCCCATTGACTTAACAAAAGAATTTTCCTTTTTTATGGAAAACGGTGTATATATGTATATTCTAATACGTGTTCTCTTTTTCAGGAGTCTGCTCTTGGGTCTCCCGATGGTTTTATCGACTAAGAGGGTTTGGCGAAATTTTTATCGACTAAGAGGGTTTTGTGTAAGATGTAAACCAGAAGTAGATACTTCCCTTCTCGACGTTTTATTATAAAACGGCTATTTAAAACTGATTTTATTATTCCTACACCCTCCTCCAACTTGAACTATTCTTATGATTGGCATAGGCCATCATTTCAGAGTCGATATTTCTAAATCGACGTAAAATTAAACGTGAAAGCAATTTATTTCTTTTCTCCCGTGGCCGAGTGGTTAGCGCGCTTGGCTACTGATCTAAGGGACCTGGGTTCGAGTCCCGGTAAGGCATGGATGTTCGTGTCGTTTTCCTGCTGAGGTACTGCTATCCTTTCAGACCTTCTACTATGGCATATGAATTGACAGGCTCCTGTCAGACCTCTGTGGCAAGCAGCTGCTTGAAGGGATATTTATTCTTTTACTCTTAAAGAAAACAAAACTGTTCTCTTTTAGTGTCAACAAGCAAAGTTTCATTTACATTTAACTTGTTCTTTAATAGTTTCGGCTTTTGCTACATAGACATCAAATGTTAAAAGACCATTTTATATCTGGAATCTTCCTTTTTTAAGTCTATCTGCGTGAAACCCATCAAGTGGCAATGCATAAACGTCAGATGATACCTTAAACGATTGTAAGTTTGTGATCTCTAAAATAGGGATCGCTATTTTATGTTCTTTACAGCTGAGAGCGAAGCTATAGCCTGTCATCTGTTTTATGAGAGTGAGAAAGAAAGTTTGGGCATTCACACGAAAGCTTTTTTCTCGTAATGGTAATTTATTGGATCAGCAACTCTTCTGCTTTGGTTTTCAAAATTTCTGTGTTTCATCAGGCAAAAAAATACGCAATTTTAACTACCTGTTGTTTATTTTTTTAGATAGAAAAGAATATATATTTAAGCTCACTTAGAAAGCTGCACGACAATTTTAATATAAAAAAACTTAAAATACCTGCCTCCGACAGTCATAGTTACTGAAAAGCAGAGACGAAGCAAAAGTGGAATCATTGACTGTATTGTCCACCAAACAAATGCTATCATAAGTTCAAAACGATTGTTCTCTTGATTGAGTTGTCAAATACTTATCTGCCAATCAATAGTGTGATCTATGGAGCAAGAATTATATCATAAATCATTAGTTATGTAATAGCTCAATTAGCTAATGACCTACGAGAACCGGCGTTTCGTCAACTGCTCAGTCTCGTTGCCGCTGTTGAATAGAAAATATAATATCAGGTCCATGAAGTAGTTAGCTGAAAAAATTAAGTTTTTTGTGTGAGTGGGATTCGAACCCACGTCTCCTAGTAATATGCCAGGTGTGCGAACCATTACATCATCAGCGGCCAAGCTTTTCTTCAGATAATGTGACTTGCAGACCTTCCCGCACATTATAATACGCGAAAATGGGGTTCGAAGATGTGGGTTCGAATCCCACTGAAGGCAAAACTAAATTTTTTCATGTATATCAAAGATGCTATTCCATGAATCCCATGTCTACAGGCATCTCCTGTGATGTTTTACTATTGGTAAACCAGGTTGTCTGTTCTTTTCAATGAACCAGATTCTACGTTGGATCCGACCCACTAACACCACAGCCGTTGACTTTAAACAAGTGAAACATGAGGAAATTTGATGTATATGGCATTTCTGAAGCACATCGCAAACATTTTCATGAAATATCTAATTGCCTACATTTTCCAGATGGGAAGCACATCAAGTAGATGTTAACAGTTTTTAGTATACCTTATGGTCCATTACGTTAAGAAATGGTAATCTGACACATAAGTAGCTCCTCAACAAATGCATGAAGTTAAGAGTTCTAGAAACCAGTAATCATCAGTGACGATGCACATGAGTTGAAGAGACTCTGAGACTTCGTAGTTGACATGTCGACAGTTTTCATAACTCATAGATAACCCAATGACCTATTAACCACTTCCAATCAATCTAAGAACTACGAGCAATATAACAATTGATGAAGAGTCTCAGTTAGCATTTAAACTCCATCGCTGTTAGTCATTACTTAGATGCGAAAAATTTTCGCAGCCATTATAAAATGATATATAAGTTTACTGTAAACCCCGTTGTAACAAATTTTAATATAAAAATTAAAAACACCTGCCACCGAAAATTTCTCCTGGCTCCGAAGTCTCATAGTCTCTCCTGGCAGATACATGCTGATTGCAATTCCTGAAGCATCTCAAGCAGCCATGGGCTACGGAGATCCAACTAGACCGTGCAATTTAATTCTCTAAGCATATCTGTCCTGAACTACATCTGCTGCATCTGTCCATTGCACAAGGTCCTGTTTGACATTGTCTGCCCATAGCATCCTAGGTCCACACTGTTCATAACCCTATTCGCTAATCTATAATTATCCAAACGGACAACATGGCCAAACCAACGGAGTCTCTCTGTGCACAATATACTACTCAAAGAAGGTTGCCGACTCCTTTGCCTAACCTCATCATTACTTACAAAGTTGAACCAACTAATGCCCCGCAAGCATCTAGAATCAAAGGCATCAAGTTTCCTGTTATCTTGTTTACAAAGTGTCCAAGTTACAAAGTGTCCAAAGTTTCACTTCCATAACTAACCTAAAAAGAACCAAACTATTATAAAGTAACTTGATTAATTTTCAATAAATTCACTGAGTAGTGCAGTATCAGTCAAAGGCAAGAATTAACTTTGTTTTCTGTAAACTTTATTACAATATCTCCTAAAACGGTCTTCTATTAAAGCTACATCAGAGTAGAATATTTTTATCATTTAAAGCACAATATTAAAGTTCATTAAGCAATTTCGGACTGCTCTCTGCTCTGAAAAGAAGAAATAGTCCTTTAAACAATTCTACACTTTTTCTCATCGTGTAATTTTTCATTTCGGTAATAACGTTAGTCACACATGGATGTCTTCTTCGGATGAAATATCTTAAATCTGTGATTACTTAAATGTCACTTCTTGCAGCACTAGGCAAAGGTTTCTCATTCAGTGGCACGCTAAATTCGTACCCTGATGTTATCAGGCTAGAGTCCCCATTTTGCCTTTTGTGAGAAACTGATTTCTGATAGAGCTGGAAAGGTCACTCTCAGTCGGATAGGAAGCATGTTGTTGAGATCGTCTCTCCTGGCCACCAGCCACTACTTGCTATATCAGCGCGCCGACACTTGAGTCTAAAACAAAGGGTCTCGAGCATATACGGAATCAGGAATGAGTGGACTACTGACACTGGTACTAGGCAAACATAACAAACATTTAATAACACAGACGATTACATCGAACACGAAAACATAGAAACATAGGAACACGAAAACATAGAAACATAGGAACACGAAAACATAGGACACTTCCTGCTTACAGGATGCTGCGAGCTTCGGCGGTTACTGACGCCGTTCCTTCCTCGGTAAAACAATGCACTCTCCCCACACGAGAGACAAGTGTTCTCCCCCTACTGTCTTCTTGGCTGCCACACCGTGCCCCTCCAACTCCAAAGTCTCTCAAGGTTGCAGCGTGCTGTCTTCTTCCTTTCTTCTCTCCCTCTGGTCACTTTCGCTCACGTGATCTATGTCGGCCACTGCCAAGCAGCCCTGATGTGATGCTCCCAACTGTCCACGGCTCGGAGAACTGACACCCTTAGGCACAGAAGTCATTTCCAAATGATGTTTGCAGTTCTCTCCTTACACTTCTTCCAAGCGAGTTGCACGCTATTGACGAGCACTGTGAGGATGGTGACCCATTTGGCAGGGCAGAGGTTAACTGGCCATGACACGGCCTTGACCCCTAATGAAGAACAATATCGTATGCACGTCAAAGAAACACGTTAGATGTCCTTTACGGAAGGTAAATCATTCAATGAAAATGATTCAATGGCCTGACGTAAATAACATGCTGGATGGATGTTGAAGATCCTCATTTGATGCTAACAGCTCCCAATGGGAGTTTTTTCCTCATTCCTATTCTGAGTTTTGCGATCTTAGTGACTGGCCATTGTGCAGTACAAAAATGATTTCTCAGAAACCAAAACAACTGAAAATTTAAGCTCCAACTCACTAGGTAGGATTAAAGATTTAATGAGATGATGATTAAAATTATGATGAGTTCATTCTGCTTTTTTAATGTAATGAATGCAAATGGCGTAACAACAACAACAACAACAACAAAACAAAACAGCAAAACGTAGTCTTGTGTGCATGATAGTCATACCTCGTGTAAATCAAAAATCATGCTAGATTTCTTTGATGGAAAGTTTCCTAACATCTGTTCAATGATCCATCTTCTCTGAGTCCTTGTTCTGCTGTGACCTGGCTAACTAATCCACTATGCACAAAAATGTGCAACTCCGAAGTCTATATCTATTCCCATCAGAATCAATGTTTTTTAACATCAAAATCTGTGGTGATTAGTACAGCAATTGCTTTTCAAGATTCATCTTTCAGTTCTAGAAAAGCGTTTTCAGGAGAAAAAATATTCCTTCGATCTTAAGAATATTTTTTTTCTTTTGAAATTAGTTTAGATAACAGAACAAATCTCCATATTTTCGAAACACAATGCTACACTTGATCAGAAAGAATAAGTGGCCAAAGGAATTAATTTAGACTAAATCCTTGCAAAAGCATTGTATGAAGCGCTTAATAAAGATCAGTTAGCAGCTCACTAAATACATGTCTAGCATAAATTACACTGTCAAGAATACCGAATTACCGGTAAATATTAATCATGAACTTTTGCGCTCACAGATTAATTAACTCTCTTAACTGGCAGTCACGTTGATTAATATGCAGCAAAGCTAGTGTTCACACAGCGCAACTACGAGGATGGGAAGTATAACAGCTTAGCTGTAGAGGAAAGGGCAAGCTTTGGAGTAAATTAAACCGATTCCTCAGAGAGAGCAAGCACCCTGTTAAACAGCTAATGCGATTTTCATTTACTGGTGCACTACTTAATTACTTTATCCTTGTATTAATACTTAATTACTGCTCTTGAATTCAACTAATTACTTGAGAGCAAACACATACGTTCTTGGAATGATGAAGCTTTCATCATTTTCCTCTCGTTATCACCTCTGCTCCAGTGAATCTCTAATCACCTGCCTACGTATTTTACAGTCTGACTGTTTCTATTGCCTGGCTGAAAGAAAACTGTCATTTACGCTTCGGTGAATGATGAGTACTTACTAAAATGAGAATTGCTTCTGCGCTGGCTAAATATCCGAGTAGTTATCGTATTTCCTTGGAGTGTAAAGAGTTTGAAACTTGTATAACAAGCATCAATTTACCATGGTGGAAACTGTAATCTTCTTCGTATGGTTTTGATTTAGTGGTTTGGGGATTTAATGGCGATATATTTCATGTTATCTTACATTTCTGTGTTCTCTCTGTTAACGTAGCTGGATCAAATCATAAGTTCAGATATTTTCCGCTAATCCTTGCAATGTCATCGGTGAGAATGGGGACAAGGATGGGGTTGGATTATTTTACCATTTTACCTGTGACGGCCATTTTTTTCTGCATACAATGGGCTAAATGGTTAAGTCACAAAGACTCCAAAGGCTCAGAGTAGGTTCGGGAAGGGAATCCACTACACAGCTGTTAGGAGACAGATGGTAGCCTTCCTTCAAGGTCATCCAGCGCATTCTTTAACGTGCACAAGATATGACTTTCCTGCACACGGGCCGCGGTCTAACGTTCCATCCAACTGACGGATATCAATATTATCATATTATCAAGCTCATTGGTCATATTATCAAGCCCTTTTCCATGTAGGGCATGATGGGGTTAGAGGAAATAAACCTCAACTTTGCCACTGAAACATAGGAATATTAAATTGCGATCATGGCGTGCTACTGATTGTGCTAACTCCCACTGCCTTTTGAGGTCAATCATATTCATCACTTTGGTTATACCGTTATATTCAAAAATTAAAGGTTTTGTCGTGGTTTGTTGCCTTTGAGCGGAGTTGTTGTGAACTCAATGAACTAAACGTCCAGGTCACAAGGACCCAAGGTTTGTTAGGTGAGATGGACGCATTCTGTCAAGGTATCTAGCTTATACTTTACGGTACATAGGAGATGATTCTTTTGAATACAGTGCCACGGTTAAGGGGCCAGGTTTGGTTGAGTCGGTAGCGCGCCAGACTCATAATCTACAGTTCCCAAGTTCGAGTCCCATCAGTACAAGCGTTGATATTTATTTCCTCTAAACACCGAGGGCATCGATGGGCTTGGAAAGGCTGCCGTCCGTCAGATGGGGCATTAATCCGGGTCCCTCTGTGTAGGAGAGCCATACCCTGTGCACGCTAAAAATGGCCTTGACGGGAGGCTTCCACCTGTCTCTTAACAACTATCCATTAGATCCCTTTCCCTACCTTCTCTGAGCCTTTGAGGTCTTATGACCAAGCCATTTAGCCCACTGCATGTCAAAAAAAGTCTCTCAGAGTTAAAACAACAGTCGCGTCTTAATTTCCCTTCCGAATGACGTCACCTTTTCAATTCAATCGGGTCCCCGAAAACAGAATACATAAAGTTCGAAGACTAAATCTGCCTCTTAAAGTTAAAATGACGCCGACTATTGGCCTAATGACGCATAACAACCAGTGAATCAATAAATAAAATATTTTTTTACGGAACTTAATCTTTTGCTGTGCTTTGAAAATATTTTGTTTAACCTCCGAGTGGTTAGCTTACTTGACTATTAATGAAAGAGACTCGGGTTCGAGTCCCGGATAAGACCCGAATGTTTTCTTTCTTGTGTTTTCTCTGCTCAGATCTTGCATTCCTCAAAGAGTCTTTTTCGGGATTATTATATTGAGAGGTTCATGTTAGACCTCTATGGCAAACAGCTTTTAACGCGTTTGGCGACAGAGCCGACTGAGTAGAAAGTCAAAAATAACATTCTAAAAATCAGAAATTTAAGGCATTTATAAAATTAAATTTATTATAACTATTAATAAGAGATTATACAGCTAAAATTTGCCTGGTAAATCAAAAATTAAATACTAACAAAAATTAATTAAAGACTAAGTGAAAAAACAAAAGCACGATAAATACGAAATCAATTGAAACCATAATATTTTGATGTCCATGAATAATTATTTAATTTGCCGTAGGAAAATTATTTTGATATCGATAAACATTAGGTGAAACTTCAGATTACCATATATATATATGTTTTAAACATCAAATTCATCGACACAAAATATTACTAATAACAGACTTCTAAAGCAAAGAACACACGTTTATAGCCTCTAAATATGTGATAACGGGCATTGATGCCAATGAGCTTAATTAAGGAGACGTGTTTTCAAATCGTGAAGACTGAAACCATTCAGCCTCATTAATTTTTCATGTCCGCATTAATAATGGATTTGACACTGGTCCTTAGTAACTTGTCTATTGACTGAATAACATTCTGCGAGTATATTTATCAGTGATGGCAGCGATTTAGATTGATTTCAATTCCATGATGAATATCCTGCATCAATAGCGTTTTAACAAACCCTAGCTAAAACTGCAAATTGATGGAAATGACATCCCTAATATTATTTACTTTCTCCCACCATTCTTCATGTGCTATGTTTATTAATTGAATTTGTACATTGTTTACTTTGAGTCTCATGCAAACCCCCTTTCTGTTGTTAGTGCAGTGGCTGTGTCTCCTGACTGCGAGGCTTAAGGTATGCGATCAACCTGTGTGGTCCAACAGGTGCAAGGGTGTTACCAATCTTACAGAACCACTGAACGATTCACGTGGGCTAGCGATGACACAATGTGTATTTGCGGTCCACCCAGGGTCGTCACGTGCGGTCCCCTCGCCGTTCGTTCGCATAGCACACCCAACCCATCCATGAGACGAGTATCATTGTGTGCTCTTCTCTATCGTTGCTGTTTCCTGGCAATGGTTGCGAATGGTGCAATTATAAGGAAGAAGCGATTTCTGGGCGGAGGTAAGAATGTAAATTGAGTGTGTGGTGGGAAACAATTTGATCTTTCAGTCCGTGAGTTAAAAATGAGGATGTTGAATTTGATATAAAACGGTGGCACCCAGGCTTTTGAGATGATGATTAAAAGTATATTGATTTTTTTTCATTTCTGTACTGATTGCAACTTTATTTCTAACGTTATATTATTCACTTTCCTGAAAATGTATAGGGGAAGAGTGGCATTTTAGAACGAAGATTAAAAATATAAATAATAAAATAAAATATGGCTATTGTGGAAAAAAATAAGAAAAATAATATAAAATATAGTTATTGTGGAAAAAAAATAAAAAAAATATAAAATATAATTATTGTGGAAAAAAATAAAACCAAAAAAATTAATATAAAATATAGTTATTGTGGAAAAAATAAAAATAAAAAATTAATATAAAATATAGTTATTGAGGAAAAATGCGACTGAAGATAATTAAAAAAATTCGGTATTTAAAATGCTTAGGAGTTTGAACAACTAGCAACACAATGCCAGTCTAAGAATTTAATCCAGATGTTAATTATAACTCAAATAAAAAGTATTATTTGTAACCACTAAATAAAATAACTTTATATTTTAGATGTTTAAGTAAATAATTGTTTCAATATTTGCGTCAATTTTGTAGAGGTTTCTTATGACTGATTGCTGCTGTTAAATATTCTAACTTCTATAGCTCATTAAATAAGAAGCAACGAACTTGTTTAATATCAAGATTTGACTGAGATCTTGATTTATCTTCAATAGCAATTTTCCATAAAAAAAAGCTTATTTAATAGGTCGTAGACTTGATCTCCAAATAGGTAACATGAAGTTATAATCAACTTTTAGGAGCGAAATTATATTTAAAGAATTCCGCGTTATGTCAACATGTAACTAAATTCGGAGTTCCCTAAATTTTAAAATAACCTTTTTTTCATGAGAAAATGATCCGAAATAAATTCAAGATATAAAATAAATATTGCGAAACATTGATTTTCAACAATATCCTTCAACATTTTAACATTTGAAGAAGCTGGAACGTTTAAAGCTTCTTCTAACTTTGAAATTTGGTTCAAATTCAAGAAATTAAACGAATCAGTACAAACTTTAAAAAAATACCCTTGTTTAGTAGACAATCTAATTTTACAATTATTATTTTACTTTTAGTTCTAAAGGAATATTGTTTCAAACAAAGATTTAAACAAATTCGATTAAATTTTTTATCTCCAGTTCCATTTCCTTTCATAAAAACCCAGCTTCGAATTTGACTTTATACTGACATAAATTTCATTGGAGTATAAATAAATTAGATTCGTCTAATTTCCAGCTTTTAGGAACAGTGAGGTCTATAAAGCAATACTTTAAGTACCGTGCACATATATACAATCCAGGAGCCAAGGGTATTGCAAGCTTGGTTTTAAGCCAAGCAGCCGTCTAAATACAACAATAGACGGCCGATTCCCCTTCCGATTATGACCCTTACTGACACGTGCTTCTGGTCGGGTGTTCTTGCGTTAGTATCATCGGGAGATTTGAAACCGAGTCCGATGTGTCCTCGCTTCCGATTGCGATGAACGAGAGGAGGTCTTCCGATAATTTGATTTAGTTGATGGTGGATTTGATGGGACGTACCGAGTCAGCAGATAACTGCAACAAGCAGCGGGTGGTAACCAGATGGTGGATGCTTTGCTTCCACGTCATGTTTCGAATTTCCACCAGCAGATCTTTGTCGATTGATCGCCAACTGAAGGATGAATTGTTACTCATTCTCAGCATCAGCACGAGAGTGCAGGTTATTTTCTTTAAAAAAAAAAGTTTGGGTCTTGAAGCGAAATTTTGCAACGCATGTATTTATGGGAAATTGCTACTGAAAATAAATCAAGATCTCAGTCAAGTTTTGATATTAAACAAGTTCGTTGTTTCTTATTTAATGAGCTATAGAAGTTAGAATATTTAATAGCAGCAATCAGTCATAAGAAACTTCAACAAAACTGAATGTTTACCCTATTGAAAACTATCGTTTCAAAAAACACTTGAATTTGAAAAGCTCAAAATTTTAATTCTTTTTGCAAAATGAATTATTATTTTTATTTAGAGTGAAAAATATTTTTATGTGAGATAACGTTTTTGACATTACTATAAAAAGGGTTTATCATGTTAAGAAATATTTAAAGGAAAACAGATATCACCCATTTAATGCAGTGGATTCGTTTTTGTCAACTTTATTATAGTATTAAAATAAAAAGTTTAGTTAACGTTTTACTTAGGAAATTAAAAGCAAAATATACCAATAAATCTCTCGGAATCCGCTGCTTATCCAAATCAACGCCCTAAGCACGCCATGGACAGATGGGAGCATCACATCAGGGCTGTTTGTCAGTGGCCGACATAGATCACGTGAGCGGAAGTCACCAGAAGGGGAGAAGAAAGGAAGAAGACAGCATGGAAAAAGCTATGGAAATTGCTCTCACCTGAAAAAGGGAGTCCAGATCGATGACTCGGCATTTTTTTTTCTTCTCTTGGTACATAATATTTCATTATGGCACTCGGGTAGAGCGCCACAATTACGTTTCATGGCACTCCCTTGTGTAAATTCATAGTTGTTCTCCTCCGACAAAACAATGCGTTGATTTTGGGAAGTATCTCTTCAATGACTTCATTAATTAACAATTTAATAATATCTCGCACAAGACTCATTAAGGACAGGCTGTTTAACCTGCTAAGTGTCTTTATGCTGTACTTAAGAAATTATTTTTGGGTACGTTTTCTTTAACAATTTGACAGAGGAGGAAATGAATAATTTTAACTAAGTCCTGACCAGTGGCGCTTTAAGCAGGGGTTATCTATATTCTTATTACGAAGAATATATTTTTGATAACTACGATTCATACCCGTTCGCTGACAATTGCTTTTTACCTTTATCCCCCTCCCCCCCGATAGGGGACCACCTTGACGTGGTGGTGGTGGTGGGGGGGGGGGGCCTTCGGGCCCAGCAACCGGTCGAAGGCTTTGCTGACCGGATTGGGTCCCCGGTTGGACAGAGCCAAGACCAACCGAGGTCGAAGACATCGCTGACCGGTTTAGTGGCCCGGTTGGACGGTGTCAAGACTTCAAATCAGGTGCTCCGTGGAGCAAGTTCAAGGGCATGGCCGAACGGATTTGGTCCCCTAGTAGGCACGAGCCCTTTCAAAGTCTGGGCCTCACTAAGAGTCTCCACCCCGGGTGCCGAGCGAACTTGGATTTACATATCCTTGTTCATAGCTAACCGGGGAACAGATTAAATTTCAGGTTTCTACCGGTGGTTAGCTTTCCTTTTATAGGACTGCTGCCATGTGAGGTCGGGGATGAGGTGCGTCTATATGGCGCGTTCTTGCCTCCGACTCTAGATAGTCACGGCTTTCCGTTAACTTGGTAGTGTCGTAAAGACGGAACCGGGGATTGCCGTGGTTGCCGAACATCTGGCAACAAATAGTACATTTTACCTTTGTTACTGCGAAGTCATCCCGTGGCCGAGCCTCGGGTAAGGCATGGATGCTTGTGTTGTCTTTCTACTGAGGTCCCGCCATCCTCACAGAGCTTCTACTATGGCGTATTAAACTGACAGACTCCTGTCAGACCTCTGCTTGAGGGAATTTTTTTTATATCCATGCGAAACTTAGAAAACCGTTGTAACTTGTAGATGCTTACTTTTAAATATACACAACATCTGTGTATGAGAAGTCTGAATTCTCCTTAAATTTCGCTGTTACCAATAGCAAGTCGCTTAGTTCGATTTGTATCTGATTACTATAACTCTGACGCCTTTGTAATGCTGTCATTGTCTTACCAACCTCTTTCCTTCCAGTATTCAGGAAGACTGATGGCTTAACCCAAAATGTACGATACAGATCTAAACAATATCTCAAAAATAGAGTTGTCATTATAAATTAAAAAAAGAGTGGTCGTAAAAAAATTAAAAACGGAGGAAACATTGTCAATTAATTATTGTTTTTCCTGTTGTGTACCTCTCAGCAGAGGTTCGTTACCATTTTTGAGGTGGGTTCAGTTTAATTTTTATTGCAGAAACGCTACATTACGAAAAGTATTAGACACTTCTGTCAATCGAAAGCTACATCTCCAGGCTTACACTGTTTTACCATAAGTTGAGAATATTTCCGTTTTGTGTCAATCAAATGCATGACTCCAGACATATACCATATTACCAAGAGTATTTGTGTTTTATACGAATCGAAAGATTCATTAGATGATACGAAAGGTGTGAATCAGCTGTACAGTGGGTCTCCTTCTCTTACTCAACCTTGATAGATTGAATCTTAGCGTCTTTCATATAACCCATTGTGTCCAGAAAAATTCCGGGGCAGAGGGGGGGAATGCACAGTCAATAAGTGGCTCCAGGCTCATAATCTGTAGTCCCAGCTGAGCCAGCGTTGAGATTTAACTACTCGCCCTTAATTAGTAGAGGACATTGACGGGTTTGGAATGGCCGCCGTCCGTCGAATAGGAAGTTAATCCTTGACTCCGTATGCGGGTGAGCCATACGCTCGTACACGATGGATGGCCTTGACGGAAGGCTACCATCTGTCTCCTAACACCTGACCAGAGGATCCCCTGTTCCAAACCTTCTCGGAGCCCTTTGACTTAGCCATTTAGCCCATTGTGTGCAAAAAAGTGCCATTCAGAGCTAAAGCAACCTGGAAAATTTCCGCTCAGTGGAAAAATAACCCAGCCAACTTCTCATGTGTAATAATTTAAATTTTCCATTTATATTTATTAAAATATTTCCCTTCGTTATGTTTTTCACATACCTATATTTAATATATATTTTGTGAAACATATTCAAGCGAATTTCAAGTTTTCTGTTGAGTGTGTTTTAATAAACTCGAATAAATTTCAGGTATAAATTAAGCCCCAATTAAAAAAGGGTGCATGTTGAAACCAAGGGGTACGCGTAGTCTCACTTTGAGATCAAGGAGAACGTTGACTTAAGAAAAGGTGAAAAAACACTGATTTAAAGAAATGTGGCAACTGGGGAGACTATAAGAGGCTTTGAGACTGCGCAGTTGAAGCTTCGATAGTTCTCATAAGTCGTCTGATAGATCAATGATTAGATATTGATCTATGAGAACTGCTGATGCATCAGTTTCATTGTCTCTTCAGCTGACACTCAACTCTACATACATTAAGGACATATAAGAGGAAAATAGACCGACAGAATAATTGTTTAAAAAAGATAGCTCTCTTCTGTCAAAGCCACCCAGTTGACTTTAAAATGTGCATTCCTCTCCTCTACCAACGGCTGCCTGAGCACGGATCACGACTTAAATTCTATCAAAAGAAGAGAGATAGTACATTTCTCATCAGAAGGACTCAGCTGAGCAACGAAAAGGTCAATGCAAGTGCATTTTGGAACCCTAAACTAAGAGCCTCAGGTCAGGAACTACGTAAACTGCAGATTGAATTCATCGTACTCCCTAATTTTAGAATTCAAAAACCAAGTTTAAAGAGATGTCACACAAACTACATTAATGATTTCTTTTCCGAAGTTTCATCATCATTATTTATCATATTTATCAGTATCATTATTTATTATGTTTGTGAGCATTTTCATTTAGCATGCTTGTCAGTAGCATTATTTGTCATATTTTTCATTATTATTATTTATCGTATTTGTTGGCATCATATTTATGATATTTGCTGGTATTATTACTTATCATATCTGTGAGTATCATTTTTTATCGTATTAGTTTGTATCATTATTTATCATATTTGTCACTTATTTATTGTAGATGTCAGCAGTGGTGAAAGTAGGCCGGTACGGAATACCGACAAGAAATTAATTGCCGGTACGGCGTACCAGTAACACATTTTTTATTACTGGCGTAGTTAATGATTTCTTTTACACTTTAATGCTCTTTCAACTGAATATTTAATTAAAAGCAGGTGAATCCTTCCTGTTATGAAAATTACTACAGTTTAACCCAGGTCCGAATCTAGAAAAAAATAAGGGGGGAGTTGTAGCGACTCGGTAAAAGGTCTAGATTTCAATTACAATGTAACATTTTCCGTTTCGTTTTAGAGTTTTTTTTTTATTCTTGAAAATATTTAACTTTTGGCATCCTTGTGATCCTGGCCATTTTTCTCATTTTGTGCAAAAACGTGCAAACAACACAAACGTCAGAAGAATGTAGACGTAACTAACCAACTTCATTTTGCCATTGAAAGTTACGAAAGAAATGCATTTTCAGCGAAACTATAAATTACAATTAAATATTTTATTTTTCTGTGAGTTTGAGGGATAACTTCGGATCTTTTTCTTACATTGTTAGGAGAGAGCTAAGACGGTCTAGGTCTCCGAATGGTTAGTGTGCTTGGTTATTAATCAAAGCGACCCGGGTTTGAGCCCCAGGTAAGGCGTAGATGTTTTCTTTCTTGTTTATAGTTCTTCTGCTGAGGTCTCGCCTTCCTCACAGACCTTCTCTATGTCATATTATACTGACAGGCTCCTGTCAGACATCTGTAGCAAGCAACTGCTTTTGGGAAAATTTGTACCTTTATAGGAGATAGAGAAAATACTTTATAGCTAGCCCACCTATTCTATGATGCATCATCATATATTTCTGATATCAAGACACTGACAAACAAACCAAAATGACCAAGTCGCTCAGTTTTAATTTGCAATCTACCACTAATCTTTATAAATAAAAAATAAATAAATACCCCCTCAAGCAGCTGCTTGCCACAGAGGTCTGACAGGAGCCTGTCAGTTTATATGCCAGAGTAGAAGATCTGAGAGGATGGCTTATATGCCAGAGTAGAAGATCTGAGAGGATGCCAGAGTAGAAAATCTGAGAGGATGCCAGAGTAGAAGATCTGAGAGGATGTTCAGCAGAAAACAACACGAACATCCATGCCTTATAGGATATTTTTATCTCAAAAAATATGTTTCATTTAAAAAGTTTGAAATTTTTTCGTAGAAAGTACCACGGAATTAATATGATCCCTGCGAGGTTTAAACTTAGGTAAAATTATTAAATTTATATTATCATTATACTAATTTATTTCAAATTTCAATTTTAATTAAAATATACTTAGTAGAACAAAATAGTAATTTCTTTCTTTGTTACTGAATTTTTAATATTCGCGTGGATTGATCCCATTGTACAGTCGCTCAAAAAAGTATCCGAACACTACGGTTGATACCAACCTTCGTGTCACGTGACACGAAGTTGTCAGATCACTAATTTCTAAAAAAATCGTTGCCAGATATTTTTTCTGAATTCTGTAATCAACCATAGTGTTCGGATACTTTTTTGAGCGACTGTACTTAATAAAGCTGCCGCTAAGCGTATATTCAAAAGTATGCGTTTCAACACGATAAAAAATAGTTAACTCATACCTTCGAAAAATGTAAATCACTTATGTCGGCGCTATGTTCAACTTACAATAAGTCTCCCTAAGGGGAAAAATCAGCGTATATTAACGCTTTGTGATAAAATTAGAAACAATTTTTCGAAACTACTGCGAGTGCAACGCTAAAATGTTCTTTTCCCATCCTTCCTCTTTGATAGCGCCATAAGCAATAAATCGAGTTTAAATGTAAAACTCCATATTAAACAAACCATAATTTAGTCATAAACGTTATTTTAGCAAACTGAATCAAATCTTTAAAGACATTAATGTACAATAATCCTAATTTCCAAGGTGTGATTTTAAAGTAAAAATAAGCGATTTACTTGATTTTTTTCACTCCGTGATTTCATCGCATTTATTTATTTTTCCTTTTACAAAAGTAGCGATTTTTTAACCTCGGCGTTTCACGCATCGCTTAAAATTCATAATTTTTTTTTTAAAGTGAGCACACGACTTGAAACGATAACGCTTCAAAAAGCAAACAAAAATAACGTTAATATTTACACGCATAAAATTTTAATTTTCCGACAAGGATTTATGATATCGTATAATTTCCATCTGGCAAAACGACCAGTACCTGATTAAGCTAATTTTTCACTGGAAGTGTTATTTCATCAACTGCAGAGCAGCTTCACCGTTCGTATGTTTGCATAAACACCAATTAGTTCCCTCGCTTTGTTTTAGCACGTCTGCTTGGTGAATAATGAAACAGCTTGTTTCAACGGGAAAATGCGTCTGTTTAATTTTTCTTCTTACTTTTCCCCGTCTCCTCTGGCTCTTCCCTCTTTTGCATCCTGAGCGTAGATCAATCTTAAATTAGTTTATAAGGCTCCGGCTGTTGTGTTAATCACTTATAGTCCCTTCTCAGACCGCTGGAGATTCGGAAATAGAAGCAATGCATACATTACCATAGCTAAGCAGTTTTACCCAAAGAAATAAAGCTGAAAGCAGCAAACACCGAGGATCAAGAGGGGAAGAAAGTTCAGCTACAGAGAACTGGTGGGTAAAGGTTTCAACTAATTCGCCTCTGTTCTTCCACCTCTCAATCTGCATATTTAAAGGGTAAGATTAAAGCCCATATCATTTTTTTTTTACAAGTATGATGTTTTTTGCAAACATTATTATCTAACGTGAGTTTTCACTAACAGCCTTTTCGATTCTCATTCCGAATCTTCCATTTCTCTTGTGGGATTGCGAGCGTTTCTCTGTGTGAAAATGAAGAGAGATTGAGAGGGGATGAATTTGGAGTGGGGAGAAGGGGATGCAGGATGGCAATAAGAAGATGTGGGGGAGAGAATTCGTCCCAGGCGAGGAGGCTATCCCTAGCCAATCTGAACCAAAACAAGGATCCAGTTCAAGCAATAAACAGCGGCATAGCATCCTGGGGCATGTGGATGAGAAATACACTCTTGATTAAAACTGACAGGTCAGATCCCTAGCGCTGATAGCTTGCTTCATCACGTGCTACTCACAGTGTCGATTGTCCCTAAATCCTCCCTGCAACCTTGTTTCTAAATCCCTCTTCTCCCTGTCAGCACGCTTACCTACCTACCTATCTATGTACCACTCTTCCTCTTGCGCTCCTCACGATGCCTCATCCCTGCACACTCCCACTCCTCTCCTCCTCACATCCCTTCATCCCATCCCAACATCCTCTCTGCCTACCAGGCAGCGTTCTCGTATTATATTGACTCGGATAAACAAACAGCCGCTCAGATGAACGCCAGTCGGTCTGATTAAGGAGATATTTAATAAGGACGAAAGCGTATTTGTCCTGTTGAACGGCGAATGTGAGAGCGTCGAGGAAATTAGCTTTTAAACGAATTATCCGTTGTCCTGAGGCAGGATGATGCGCAAGGATGTTGGAGAGCAATTGATGTAGAAAGGAAAGAGTGACGAAGAGCGAAACATAGACTCCGGGAGAGAAGAATTCTGCAGAGACGCGATGAAAGGACGTAAAGAGAAAGATATGTCTGGATGAGATGGAACCCAACTGACTCTGCGTTATCCAGACGATTTCTTTAATCTTGACGGGAGAGATCTTTTCCACTTTCCTAAATCCCAGAGCTTACATTTTTATTTCTTCGCATCACGGACTATAAAGTTCACTGGAGGAAATATTATAAAAGAGAAATTTCCAAGCGGGACATAAGATGGAACTGAAGGCCCATGACTTTATCACTTCTCTCTCCTAAAATGCAGAATTTTTATGCAGTTCTCTTATTACAGATATGATTCGAAAGCTATTTTACATAAGTTTAGTGCATTTTGTCTTTCTAGGAAAGCTATGCCATAGTATGTATGCAATGAGCAGGTAGTTTCTGTTATTCACTCTATATTTTGTATCTTTTGAAACAAAGACTCTGTTTTATGAATTTTGATTTTATTTTTGTACGAAACATTCGTTTCTGAAGAAGAATGTAACTACATATTACAGTTGTTTTTTTTTTAAATAATATTTAAGTGATGGTTTTAAACATTTATTTTAAATTACTGTAAAATGTCAGTATAACGAGATCAAGAAGTGGCCATTCTGTATATTTGTTATACTGAATTAAAAAAAATAAAGTGCTGTGGTAGTTACAGGTTCCAAATAATCATTACGAAGGAAATTTATTATGTATTGCAGTTTACTTCTTAACACGAAGTCGTTTTTTTTTTAAAACTGTCTGTTAGAACAAGCCTCTCTCCGTGAATTCTTCAATGATGAGGCTAAATTAATAACGAGACTAAACTAATTAACGAACTTAATAATTGGGTCGGGGGTGACTCAGTCGGTAGCGCGCCAGGCTCGTAATCTGTAATTCTCAAGTTCGAGTCCCAGCTGGGTCAGGGTTAAGATTTAGCTCCGCAAAATTCCCCGCTCTGCCCACGGTCAGTAGGGGACACCGATGGACTTGGAAAGACCGCCGTCCGTCGGGTGGGACGCTAAGCCGTGGCCCTGTGTGAGGGAGAGCCATACCCTGTGCACGTTAAAGAACACGCTGGATGACCTTGACGGGAGGCTACCATCTGTTTCCCAACAGCTGTTCCAGTGGGTCCCCTCCTCCAACCTTCTCTGATCCTTCGGGGTCTATGTGACCTGGCCATTTAGCCCATGGTGTGCAAAAAAGTGCCGCTCAGAGGTAAAACAACCCAACATTAAAGAACACGCTGGATGGCTTTGACGTGAGGCTACCATCTGTTTCCCAACAGCTGTTCCAGTGGGTCCTCTCCCCCAACCTTCTCTGAGCTTCCGGGGTCCTTGTGACCTGGCCATTTAGCCCATGGTGTGCAAAAAAAGTGCCGCTCAGAGGTAAAACAACCCAACCCAACGAACTTAATTGAAACAATAACATTAATAACGAACAAGTATAACAATAAATATCACGAATGATATAACTCGTGGATTCAAAAGTTCTCGATACGTGTCTGTAGATTTTCACTCGTTCCTCCGAAGTTAGCGAGCTACGACTTGTGTGAAAACTTGTCTAAACTTGTCATTGCGTGTTAAAACAAAGGTCGTATCATCATTTCTCACTTAGCTGGCGGCGCGTAAATTTCGATCTGTGAAATCTATGCATTGTTGCTATGGAACTTACTGAAGACAGAGAAAGATTTTACATTTTCACAAGGATGATGCTTGGCTATGAAGCGAAAACAATTCATGCCTATTTATCACAAGTATATGGAGATAATGCCTGTTCATATGGCACTGTTAAGGGATGGATGCGCAAATTCAGAGGACGGCAGAGCTTCGAAGACCTCCCTCGTGCAGGAAGAACCAAGGAGGCCGTGAAGGTGAGAATTATCGCTGCTATTCGTGAACTCATTAAGGAAAACTCACACATCGCTTTCAGGCAATAAGTTTAGATGTCAGTGTATCGATTGGCAGTGTGGAAATAATTATTCATCAACATTTAAAGTTCCGAAAGATCTGTGCCAAATGGGTACCCCACTACTGACAGAACAGCAGAAAAAGGGCTCTAATCGACTCATGCAAGAGGATGCTGGTAATGTTTTTTTTTTAACTTAGTGGCCCCAAACAGTTAACAAGACATTATCACAGGTGATGAGACGTGGTTTTATTACTATACAACTCCCAGAAAGATCGACCTATGTTTGGGTTGGGGAAGATGAACCGTGGTCCCAAATCCTCTGACAAGACTTTCTCTCAAAGAAGAGGATGTTCACATTTTTTGGCGATTCCCAAGGAGTGGTAGTTGTGGACACCTTACCTGAGAAAATGAATATAAATGGCCAATACCAAACATTGTTTTGCCCAAAATGGTTAAAGGAAATGAAGGAGCAGCGTCTAACAACAGGCGTGTCAAGGGTTCTCCTTCTTCATGACAATGTCAGTGCTACAAAACCAGGCAAGTTACGGCCTATCTGGAGCAAGAAAAAATCAAACAGCTATCGCATCCTGCACCCCGATATTGCACCATGCGATTTTTGGTTGTTTCCAAAAATTAAAAAAGAGCTTGTTGGGAAGCCTTTTTCAAGGGTGCAAGACCTTGCCAAATGCTTTCATTCAGAGTTGTGGAGTATTCCTCAACAGGAGTACCACTAAACGCTCCAGAATTGGCGTAGACGTTTAAAACTTTGCATAGATGCTGAAGGGAGTACTTTGAAGGACAGTAAAAGTTTCTTTGAGGAAAGTGCAATGTTTTTGTTCTGCAGATGCATGTCAAGAACCATTTGAACGCCCCCTGGTAATATTTTCTCCAGTTGTTAATTAATAGAATGCATTAAAATCACCAATAAACTGAAACAAAATAATACAATAGAATACTTGTAGAGTTAGGTAGGTGAAAAAGTTGAGGAATGGCATTTGAACCAACCATCTCCTAATAATCAGCCAGGTTATCTACCATTGAACTATCCCAAGACTAGTTTAATTTCGTGTAACTGGAACTATAAACAATCAAGTACAGTAGCTCAAAAAAGTATCCGAACACTACGGTTGATTACAGAATTCAGAAAAAATATCTGGCAACGATTTTTTAGAAATTAGTGATCTGAATGAACGTGACACGAAGGTTGCCAGATCACAAATTTCTAAAAAAATCGTTGCCAGATATTTTTTCTGAATTCTGTAATCAACCGTAGTGTTCGGATACTTTTTTGAGCTACTGTACACCAGTGGTTCCAATCGTTATGAAATTTGTGGGGGTGTTTTAGTTTGTCACACTGATAACGGGGGCCTACCACCATCTAGATTTATCTTAACTTTATGCAGGAAAATATTTTTGAAAAGGGCGTTAGAAAATAATACTTAATAAAAGGGAGCATTAGAAAATAATGCTGGTAAAAAAAGTTGGCAGCCACTAAGTTGCACGATCTTCAGTCGCTCGTGGCGCCATCTGAGAAGGGATAGAGTAACTGCCCTATGATGATAGTATAATTTTTTCGTTTAATTAGTTTTATAGTTTAGTATACAGAAGCAGCATTATCTGTGTAAGATTCAACAATAATAATGAAGCACAGAGAATATTCTTGTAATCAAGAATCACTTGTAGAGTTAGCTTAAAAATTTGTGTTAAATGTTTATAATGCCCCGTTAGCTGCAATTGAACTAGCTTTGAGATAGCTCAGTGGTAGTATACCATTGAGCATAGAAAATTAACCTGATTCCTTCTGTATAGCATTTGTAAAACTTTTCTCTCAATCAAATTAGGTTGGTGGAAAAACTGAAACAACGGCTTGTTTCCAACTCAGCAGTTTTCTGTTAAAGTGTGAACGTCTAATATGACTTCGCACTCGTCTAATGACCAGTTTTTCGTTTCCAAACGCCCCATCCTAGCTCTGAGCTCTCGTCATTCTCCAAGTTGTCACATTTTCTTCCTCACTGTATGTCACTTCCATTCTTTCTCCGTGCGTTCTCTGTGAATCATCGCACACTCCACCTACAACTAATGGTTTATTAATTTCCCTCACTCCCCTTCGCCAGTAATTTCATCCATCATCTAAAGTCTAATTACCTCGTTTCTTCGCTGCTGCTTTTGCGTAAAAAGAGCCACGATGAGAAAAAAGGAAGAGAAAATTGTCTTATAACTGTACCTTGAAATGTGTCATGAGTGAGACTCAAACAAGGAAGAAATTTTGCGCATATATTTGTGTCTGTTTTGTGAAACATATCTAAGAACTCCTTTTATAGTATTTGGTGTGGGATAATTTTGCTCTCGAAGGACTTTGGTTGTGTTTGATTTTCTGTTTATGCTTCTTTAATGATTGTATTGTGTCCATTGTAAGTCAGAGATTCTGTTCTGCTTAGTGTGATTTAGTTTTTTCTTTTCTTATTCATTGCCGTTTAATTGCCAGTTTCTTTGTTTTTTGTTTATATCATTTACTGAATTTGATATTTTGATCATTGTAATTCAATGTTTTTATGTAGTTCATGATCATGTAGAATTTTAGCATCCATAGGAATTGTAATTTTTTCATTGTAGTCACGATAGTTTTTTTATGTTCATATTCATTTGTGGGGTCTTTGTATTTACACTGAGATTAGTTCTCAGTATGCGTGTTACGACTCGTTGGCCTTCAGAACAGCTCAAATTCGTCAGGGCATGGAACTTACAAGATGATGGATGCGTTGTGCGGTATTATTGTACCATGCGGAAATGACTGTGCCGCGCAGTTGCTGCAAATTCCACCTTTCCTCTTCATCCCAAGATGTTAGATAGGATTTAGATCTGGGGACTGTGCAGTCCAATGAAGCAAGGAAAAGTAGGCGGCACGTTCCTGGATCCATTCGGTGACGTTACATGCCTTGTGAGCAGATGCATTATCATGCTGAACGTGTCCATCCGAGTGAGGATAAACTGTAGCCATGAAGGGGTGAACTTGGTCAGCAACGATGCTCAAATGCGCCGCGTCTTTCAGGTGTCCTTCGATGGGTATCAGGGGACCTAATGTGTGCCAGGGAAACATTCTCCACACCATCACACCCTTACCAACCACCTCATGTTTCATGCGCCAAATTCCGATCTTTCCATCAGCATGATGTGAAAGAAACCTTGATTCGTCCGGTCAGGCTACCTTTTTCCAGTCCTCAACGGTCCAGTGTCGATGCTCCTGTGTCTATTGGAGACGCGCTTTCGCGTTCTTCACTGACAACATCGGCACTCGACATGGTCGGCGGCTGTTGTAGCCCATTTACGAAAGGTCCGATGCGTGGTGCATTTGGAGATGCCTTCTGCGCACCAATGCTTAATTCTGCTGTGATTTGCTTCGTTGTGGCCCATCTGTTTGTTTACACGATTCTCTCCAGTCTTTTTTAACCTTTCTGATTCACAAGCTGTTTTCATCCACAGGTTCGCCGATCACTGGTAGTTTTTACTTTTTGCACCATTCTCGGTAAACCCTTGAAACGATTTTGCGAGAAAAACCCAGAAGCACCGGCATTTAGATGTTGGAACCGGCACGCCTAGCACCAACTATCTTACCACATTCAAAGTCGCTCAGGTCGCTGGTTTTGCCTATTCTGACGCTGTCCAACTCTAACTGACGCACACCTTGGTCACGTGACGTATTACGTGTTGGAATGAACCATTCATGTGGCTATAATAATGATATATATTATAAACTGGTATCTCAGTATATGGTCCTTTAGTGATTTTTGTTTTCAAGGACATTTAATAAATTTCGTATTTGTTATTTTGATCATTATAATTCAATGTTTCTATTTTGACTCATGATGACGTAGGGTTTTTGCATTTATGGAAAGTTTCATTCTGCGTATAGTCACTAGTGCTTTTTGTGCTCATGGTAATTTAATAAATTTTGCACTTAAGGACAATTAGCAAATGTTGGTATTTGTGATTTTGGTCATTACAATTCAATGCATTTTTGCTAGTTCATGATCATATAGAGTTTTTGCATTTACGTAAAGTTTGATTTTTTTTTATTGTGCATATAGTCACTAATGATATCAGTTAGCGAGTTTTTGCATTTACGATTATTTAATGAGTTTTATATTTAAGGACATTTAGTGAATTTTAGTAATTATATTCACTAATGGGTTTTGGCATTATGCACATTTCGTAAATTTTAGTAGTTATATTTATTTGTGGGTTTTTGTATTTATGGAAATTTAGTGAAATTTTGCATGTAGAGTCATTAAGCAAGTTCTTCACTTAGGAATTCAGCGAGTTTTCTACTTACAGTAATGTGGTTAGATTTGCATTTTTACTTATTTAGAGTTTTTTATCTCTTTATGTTTAACGAGTTTTTATATTTATAATATTTTTTCGATTATTTTGCAATATAGTTATTTGGTAAATTTTTACATTTACAGAAATCTACTGACTTTTAATATATCTATGATTTATTTTACGGTCATTTAGCGAGTTTTTTGTATTTGCGGCGTTTTGTGAATTTTTTCCTATGTTCGCTGGGTTTTTGCATTTAAGGCTGTTTAGTCAATTTTGCATTCGTGGGCATTACTGAGGTTAAATAAGTGATAATAATAAGAATAATAATAGGAGGAAGTTTCTTTTCCTTATGCTTCATTTTAAGAGCGAAAAAAATGAAGGAAACAAAACTATTTTTCATGAAATTATTATACGAAGAAATCTTCCTTTCATACTTCACACGAAGATGTCCCTTTCATCAAGTTTCATACGAATAGGTATCCCGCAAGGCAGAACCTCCAAAAAGAGTGTTGTTCGGTTGGGTTGTTTTACCTCTGAGCGGCACTTTTTTGCACACCATGGGCTAAATGGCCAGGTCACATGGACCCCGAAGGCTCAGAGAAGGTTGGGGGAGGGGACCCACTGGAACAGCTGTTGGGAGACAGATGGTAGCCTCCCGTCAAGGCCATCCAGCGTGTTCTTTAACGTGCACAGGGTATGGCTCTCACCGCACACGGGGCCACGGCTTAACGTCCCATCCGACGGACGGCGGCCTTTACCAAGCCCATCGGTGTCCCCTACTGACCGTGGGCAGGGTGGGGAATTTTGCGGAGATAAATCTCAACGCTGACCCAGCTGGGACTCGAACCTGGGAACTACAGATTACGAGCCTGGCGCGCTACCGACTGAGCCACCCCCGCCCCTAAAAAAGAGTATTGTATGTCAGTAACTGTTAATCTTCACGCTGTCCAGTCGGAAACAGGTCCTTTTAAAGTTTTAATGAATTATTACAGCATCAATACGTGGTTTTGAAGTATTGCATCATTAAATTCCTACATTCCTAACATTGACGTTCTTTGCAATTCACAAAGACAAATTTATCTTCTCGAGTTTTCATGTTAGAGGAATGATGTAAAATATCTTTACACTTTTGGTTGGATTGTTTTTACTTCTGAAGTGCATTATTTTTGATGCATAATGTGTTCAATGGTGAGAACAGGATTAGAAAAAAAATCCTATTGGGCAACATTTAAGTGTTAATGGGGATCAAAACATCTAACCTGTTCCTTAATGTGCAATGATGATCCTGGAGTGTTTTTAATATTTATTGAGAAGACTGTCTTTTTCTTTCGCTTATTCTTCAGATTTAAAATAATTTCATTTTGCACTTTGATTAGCGAGAGTCCATTCGATCATTTTAAGTCTGTGTGGTTCTCTCAAATAAATTACTTTATTACTGTTAATATATTAAGTTTAAATTAAGTTTAAATTTGATATGATCGGTTTAGTTGTAGAAAATAAAAATTGTGGGCAGAAAATTTTACCCACGGAAAAATTCTGCGGTAAACAAACGTCCTTTCCCCCCCCCCCAAAAAAAAATACTCTATAACTGTATAATATGTTTTATAAATGGACTTTTTTCTCGCGGAAGGTGTCAAAACTTTTAACGGGGCAAGAAAAAAAAAATCAATATTTCAATATGGATTGCCCTACCAAAATATTAGAGAATTTTCATATTACGTCAAAGGAAATCTAACTTCGAAGCTCTATAACTTATAAAACATTCATTTAATGGAAAAATGTACAGAATATAAAGATTAAAATTAAATGTATTTGAATCTCTACTCTTGACAGTATTCGTTCAGGATTTCAAGAGTTATGGAAACTAGAATATTTCACAATATTAATGCGTTATAAGATCTGACCTCAATAATTAATAAAAACTTAAATATCAGTTATTATTTCAAACCATTTATTTAATTAAATATACATTTTTGGAATGATTATTCCAAAAATTTGTGTAAGGATTATTCCTCTATTAGACATTTATGAAGGTTTTTTTTTTTGTAAACAAATCAATTTATTGTTAAATATATCTGCCTCCGTAACTTTTCAAAAACTGAAAGACTACTGTTGAAAAATGGAGATTTAAATAGATATGATTACGATCTTTAATTTATCTTCAGTCACATTTTTTTCATTAAATGCATATTTGAGAAGTTATAGAGTCTGAGGTATGTTTCACATTGACATAACATGGAAGTCATCTAATATTTAGGTAGGTAATTGCTAAATAGAGCAATCATCTATCGTATATCATACCATAATACAACTAAAGATGCCCGAAATGGGAAAAGGAACTTATTGTTAAAAATATACAAAAAATTTTTTTTATCATATTAATAAAATATAAATAAATTATATTCTTCCGAAATGAAATTAAACCCTGTCGACACCCATGGATGTATATGATGAAATTTCTCTGTAAATTTTTTTATGAAAAATGTCTTTGTGAAAATTGTTCATAATTTTTTGTCTTCGTAGGCGAATCATTGGGGACAGTGTACTTTTTTTTTTATTTTTACGGGGAACCAATTTCACGGGAACAGTATACTTCTTTCATTAAATGTTTTGAAATAATACCCATTTTTTTTTAGTTTTAATTTAATCCCTAAGTAAATTCTTATAATTGACATTGCTGTTGTCAAATATTCAAATTTTCGTTATTATTTAAATATTGAATGAATATTATATTTTTTTAATTATGTATTCCGATAGATTTAGGTCTGATTTCCGTAAAAAAAATGATTGTCGCAATATAATACGGCTTTCCACTGGCTATTTAATATATTTTTTAACTCTATAGTTTGTAGTTTTTGTGATAAATAAACCATTTTCTGGAGAAAAGTACGCGATATGAAAATATAAAATCTACGAACTGCTTCGGAATCAATGCAAAATAAAAGAACGAAAAAACAAAAACAAAAAAAAAAATAGTTTCTTATGGAAGAAAAATCATGATGATGAATATAATTGACTAGAAACATACAACAAATTAATAAAACGATTTTGAAAGCAACTGACTGTGTCATTTCATTACTTCTGCATGCTCCAAACCCCTGCTAAATACTAGAGGTAAGAATTTAGACTAAAGAATGGTATTATTTTCATACGATAGCCATCGATATATATTTCGATCTAAAATGCACGAGCATATTTTAGTGTGTCAAAACAATCATTAGCGATGTTGTGATGATGATTCAAAACAAAGATTTACAGGGGCAATGCAAATATATTTGCTTTTATTGGGCTTTTTCGGGTTCAGTGGTTTCGCTCACATGGAGCTAAATGTTAAGCGAAGTGGTTAAAGGATTCAGATCCAAGAACTTGGATTTCTTTCCTGGTTCTGTTTGCGCTAAGGTTCTAACCTTCTCTTTGGCGAATACTCGTATTAGAAACAGGCTGTTATTAGACCTCTGTAAGAAACAACTTATTTGTTATTTTTAAAATACTGTTGCGATGTATTTGGAAAACATTACGTTTGACGATTCGTTTCACCGACTACTATCAGTACATTGATTGATAAGGCAGTGGCTCCTAAAAAAATAAAAATGTCGGGACTTAATTTTGCTAATTTCCTGAAGCAGAGAAAGCATGTTCAAAAAGATGTGTTAAAAATAAAACAAAATAATTTTTCATTAAGATTATTTTAAAACAGATCACATGAATGTACGAATTATAATTTCTGTGGAGTGTATTGCCAAGTTGTGTAAATAAGCTATAGTAGAAGCATAAATATTCATATTTTGCACAAATTTATGACGTCAAAAAAATATGTGGCTTTTCTAAGCAAAGTTTCAGAGATCTTGAACTACTTAATTTTAAATGGATGCAATTGTTTTGGAATATTATCAAAGATTTTGTAAAAACAAACAAAATGGCTGATGCAATGACTAGATTCCCTAGTAAGGAAAAAATTAATGTAGTAAGCAATAGCATTTAAATGGGTTTCATTCCAGAGCCCAGCAAGTGTAGCTTCCATATATATTTCGGTCCCAGTGACTGAGTGGCTAGCCTGTTTGGCTATAGATCAAAGAGAATCTATATTTAGAGCCCTTAAAGTCAGGTATATTTCTCGTATTATGTTCTGCTGAGGTTTCTTCTTCGTCAGCAAGCTTTCTCTTTAGTGTATTATACTTTGAGTCCAGGCCTTGTCACATGTCCAAAGAGGTGCTGGCCAATTCCAACTTTTGAGACCCTTTTCTAAAGTAAAATTAACTCTCATTATCATTTACGAACTTTTTTTAATTCCAATTTGACAAAATGTATCATGTATAGAATTTACTCCTCAAGCATCTGCTTGTCACACAGATCCGACAGAAATTTGTTAGCAAAATATTTTCCATGGAGAAGGTTTCTCAGTACGGCGAAGCTTCAGCAGAAAGGCGACATCAGCAAAGAAACATCCATGACTTATCCAAGGCTCATAAGTTTAAAAATTGTATCTTATACTAATTCAAACCCTTTACTGTTTATATAATATCAAATATCAAAATATCAAGAGTTAAAATTTAAAGCACCCCCTGCACTTGAAGCCCTTGGCTAAAGATTCTCTTTGACCCTCTGAAAAGCCCTTTTCGAAGCTCATGAAAACGTGGTACATGAAAACGTGGTACAAGAAATGTGTAATGCTCTGAAAATTTACACTTAGGGAAAATCTACCTCGAGATCCGGATGGAAGATCTCGAGAAAAATCCAAAATTTGACCTCCGACGTTGTCTTCAAGACCAAATGTAGATCACTTAGAGGTCAAACCTTGACCTACGAGTGCTAGTAGCGTAAAAATTGGTGTCTGGGGATGTTTTAGGCTTAAGACCTCGGAAACGTTATAAAATTTCGGATCTGAAAGGTCCTTCGAGTCAAAAAGTCAAATTTACAGCTGCCAGTACTACAGACCAAAAAATTGGTTCCTGGTGGTATTTTGGGTGATAGATTTCAGAAATGTTGGGAAATTTTGAATGAGATGGGTCCTTCGAGGTGAAAGGTCCTAAAAATTGGAATTAGAACTCAAAATTAAGACGAATTTTCAAATCTGGTGTCTCATTCAAGGTCATATAAAGATCGAAGTGATTGTCAAGAAATCAAGAGATACAGCAGCGATTGATTTCTAGTTTATAATGTATCTAATAAATTTCAAACTATGTAGCCAAAATGTATTCGTCCTTCTAAATTAACACGTATCAGACATCTTTGTTTTTTAGATAAAATACTCTCTATATTTCTTTTTTTCCCCCGCGAACAACAGATTATTTAACAACGATTTATCATGCGTCCATTATGTTACATTGCTCTCGGACCACCGCCGTCATCAGTTGGCATCAGAATCGTCATCAGTTAACATCAGAATCGTCATCATAGTCATCATCACTGCTTTGCCTTAATGACATTCTCACGAAATCATTGTTAACTCGAGATAGCGGTGCAATGGCATTAATGATACCAATAGATAAAACTTTTCTGACAAAAGCCTGTAAGGTTTTATCTCCTTGGCTGGTGGATACTGGCACATATCATTTAATCCTCTTACTTTAATAGCACTTTGTTACTTGCACATTCGATACGTTTTTCATGACGAACTGTATGATATGGAGTTTTAAACGCACGTTTAAAAGATTATGTAGATGTATAACTACATGAAATAGTGCATTAAAAAAGGAAGAGGCTATCATGAACGTCTTATAACAAAACGTTGAGCTACATAA
Source organism: Ryuthela nishihirai (assembly GCA_038380435.1). Taxonomy (NCBI): domain Eukaryota; kingdom Metazoa; phylum Arthropoda; class Arachnida; order Araneae; family Heptathelidae; genus Ryuthela; species Ryuthela nishihirai. The sequence continues at coordinate 38,264,509 of JAWZYU010000014.1, forward strand.
GTATGATTGGAATCGCCAATTTTAATGTGCAATAAAGTTAGGAAAGATTCACACTGCTGGCGCCATCTCTTGACGAAGAACAGAAACTGTCGACAAAAAGCAAATTGGTCGGTGAACTGAAAATAAACACTTATTTTTGAGTGGTTTCAAAATTATTGCAAAGATTTGGATCACAAAAAATTAAAATTCGCACTAGATATAGTTTTTTGGGACCTTTGAGCAGCACCTTTTACACGCATAGGCTAAATCCCCAGGTCATAAGGTCCCGAGGGGTCAGAGAAGGTTGGGGGAGGGGAACCCCTGGACAGCTGTTAGGAGACAGATGGTGGCTGCTGTCAAGGCCATCCAGCGTGTTCTTTAACTCGCACAGGATATGGCTCTCTCCCGCACACAGCTTAAGGTCTCATCTGATGGACGGTGGCCTTTCAAAGCCTATCGGTGTTCCCTACTGGCCGAGGGAAGGTTTGCTGCAATAGATGTACATATTTGCATACATACAGATTATCCGTGTACAAATTGTTTGAGCTGACAAAATTACGAGGGATACAAGGAATTTTAACGATATAATTATTCCCACAACTGGGAAGAAGAATCATCAATGTATAATGCAATTCATTAAGATAGAGGGAATTCTTTTAAATTCATGCTCAAGATTTTCCATTAAAAATTCATAACAATATACCGTATTTGCCGGCGTGTAGGACGCACTTTTCCCCCCTCAAAATACGCCTAAAATATGGGGTGCGTCTTATGCGCCGGTAATCAAAATTATGAGTTGAAATTTCAGTCTAAAACTTTTGGTTTATATCAATATACATGTATAAGTATTCTTTTGCATTTTGTCCTTTTGTGAAAGAGTGGTTTCAAATAAATCGTTTCCATATTTTTTTTGTTCTGTAAAAGTAATAAGTTGCGTGATGTATTTTATGTTTCACTAATGATAGAGGGAGCATTCCAGTAAAATAGAGTTCAGAACCACTGACACCTCAAGGTTACGATTCATCCAATATGCGCATGTGTGATCACATTTCGCCGGCAAATTTTTTCGAAAAAGCGCGAGCATGGCGCGTCGTTACCGATTACAGCGCTTCAAGGCAACCAAAACGTAAACTTTTAGTACCGAAGAAGCTTTCTCATGTTTTTGCTGCGAAACATGGCTCAAAAACAACGCAGATTCTGCTATGACATTGCATTCAAGCTACAAGTGATTGAGTATGCTAAAGAACACGGAAACAGGGCAGCAGAGAGGAATTTCGGATCACCGCCAACAGAAAAGATGATAAGAACTTGGAGAAGACAGGAAGAAGACCTAAAAAAGCTATGCGTAGTAAACATAATCTGCGACATGGAATTGCAAAATGGCCGGAACTAGAAGAAGAATTAAAAACTTGGTTATTAGTCCACCGAAGCTCGGGATTTTCAGTTTCCACAAAAATGACTATTCAACAAGCAAGAGTGATAGCTACTAACAGAGGCATCGCTGATTTTACAGGATCAACGTCATGGTGTTCTAGATTCATGAAGAGAAATGACTTACGTATGCGGACTAAAACAAAAATAGCACAAAAGATGCCAACAGAATATGAAGACAAGATTATCGAGTTTCATAAAATTGTCATTAATGCGAGAAAAAGTGGAAATTTTGAACTTTCACAAATAGGAAACATGGATGAGGTCCCACTGACGTTCGATGTACCCTCAAACAAAACAGTAGATTCCAAAGGTGCAAGAAGTGTTATTGTTAAAACTTGTGGACATGAGAAAACGCACTACACAGTCGTGTTGTCTTGTTGTGCCAATGGAACAAAATAGCCGCTTCTTTTGATTTTCAAAAGGAAAACCTTGCCCAAGGAAAAACTGCCAGAAGGTGTGTTTGTGCACGTTCATCCTAAGGGCTGGATGGATGAAGGGGGGATGAAGTTTTGGATAGACAATGTGTGGTCTATCCAAACATTGTGGTGGACTGTTAAAGAAACCTGCCTTGCTAGTATGGGATCAGTTTCGGAGTCATAGAACAGAAGCTGTAAAAAATAAAATCAACCAACTGAAAACTCAGTTAGCTGTAATTCCAGGTGGACTAACGAGCCAGCTTCAACCTTTAGATGTCTGCATTAATAAACCATTTAAAGTATTCATGAAGGAGAAATGGAACAGTTGGATGCAGTCTACAGTTTTTGAAGTGACACCATCAGGAAGAAGGAAGAGACCTAACATTTTGCAGATTTGTGAATGGGTCAAAACTTCATGGAATGCTGCGAAACATGAGATAGTTGTAAAGTCATTTAAGAAATGTGGTATTAGTAACTCACTTGATGGCACAGAGGATGATTTGTTATACGAAGACTCAGTTTCTGAAAAAGTGGCTTCAAGTGGTTTTTCATTTATTTCTGGAGATGAATTTCTGGGTTTTGAGGATGAACATTAAAAGGTACCTAACTACAATGGTCCCTAGTTACATTTTTTGTATACATAAATAACTATAAAATGAGTACAGTAAATCTTTATGGAAATTCATGAAACAATGTGGAAAATTTTTTTCCCCTTAAAAATGTGTCTAAAAAAGGGGGTGCTTATACGCCGGTGCGTCCTATACGCCGGCAAATACGGTATATATATATACGTAAGAGAGAGTATAATAAAGTAAGTTGCACTCTTGAATACATAACAAGCAACAAAATATGTATGAACGGCAAATATATTAGGGTGAAGATAAACCTGAATCTGCTTCTCCACATAGTCACCTAGGTTATGTAAACACTTATTTGGACTTGTGATTAATTTGTTTCATTTCCTGAGCATAAAAATCAGCTCCAATATTCAGCAACCAGGTCGGTTTGATGTCTTCAACGACGAAAACCTCTGTCTTCCCTTTTGCTCTTTTAATTTACCGAACAAATGGTAGTCGCAGTGGGATAAGTCAGGGCTGTTGGGTTGATGTTGCCACACTTCCCACAACAGACAGGTAGCGCTGAATGCAACTCACTGTTTGACTAGTATGTACATACATAATTGGAAAGAGGATCGCTCAGTTGATAACGCGCCAGGCTCGTAATCTGCAGTTCTCAGGTTCGATTCCCATGTGGGCCAGCGTTCGAGACTTATCTCCGCAAAATCCCCACTCTGCCTTCGGTCAGTAGGGACACCAATGAGCTTGGAAAGGCGGCCGTCTGTCGGATGGGAATAGAGCCATGCTCCTTGTGCGAAAAAGCCATACCCACGTTAAAGAACACGCTGGATGACCCTGCCGACGGGAGGCTTCCAGCTGTGTCCTAGCAGCTGTCCGGTGAATCCCCTTCCCCCAACCTTTTCTGAGCCTTTGGCGTCCATGTGATATGGGCATTTAGCCCATTGTGTGCAAAAAAGTGCCGATCAAGGGTAAAACAACCCAACTCATGAATAATCTTCAAGATTCAAGAGATCATTGGATAAAGAAGTGCAACCAGACTGAACAAATTAATTCACCATACATATATCCTCAGCTACAGACGTGAATTTGGATACTGCACGCCAATTCGAAGAAATTCCTGTTTGACATTGTAACCCATCGCATTCTAGGTCTTCACTTTTTATTAGACTTTAAGGAAAATAATCAATAATCATCTATTAGCTAATCTGTAGTTCTGCGTGGAAGCAACATAGCAAAACTAATGTTGTCTCTTTCTGCATAAGAAGCTGCTCAAAGGTTGCCTCTGACTCCTTCATCTAAGATAATCATTATTTAAGTTGACCCACAATTGGAGGGTGGTCGTTGCTGAATCGGTAGTGAGCCAGTCTCGTAATCTGCAGTTACCAGGTTTGAATTCCAACTGTGCCAGAAGTAAGATTTTCTGCGATAGCCCCCACGTTGCCTTCGGTCAGAAAGGGGGACACCGATGGGCTTGGAAAGAGCGCAGTCCGTCGGATGGGACATCAAGCTGTGGCTCTATGCGCAGGAGAGCTATACCCTGTGCTTGTTAAAGAACACGCTAGATGGCCTTGATGGGAGGCTTCCATCTGCCTCCTAACAGCTGCTCCTAACCTTCTCCATACTTTTCTGAGCCTTTGAGACCTGGCCATTTAGCCCATTCTTGGCAAAAAAGGTCGCTCAGAGGTTTTTTGAACCTCTGAGAACAATCCAACCCAAGTCCAACCATCTGATACTAAAGATGTTACGAAAGCATTAGAATGAATGGCATTAGGTTTCTTGATCATCCGATGATTAGGTTTCCTGATTCGATGATTAGGTTTCCTTATTTAGCCATGTAACAACAGATACATTCTAAAAGTAATTTCATCTACCCTGATGATTTGTGTAGTTTTAATTTTGAGAGAGTCAAAATAACGCCAGATTGTGCTATCGAAGGGTCAAGTTTCTTTACCATAGAGAAGCTTAGAAAGGGAATAAACTGTTATATAGCATAACTTTAGACTTCAGACGTATACGCCTATTTATCCACAATAACCATAGATTCTTAAAAGTCTCAGCAGCAATATCCATTCTCTTGGCTATTTCATGTCGCACATTACAGTATTTGTCACACAACTCCAGAGGTAATTATACTGAGAAACTTGCTGAAGAACCCAGTCACTAAAAACATTTGAAACATCACCTGCTTGGCCAAATTTTCATCATATTAGTTCTCATTATGTTAAAAAATTTGTTCTATTAGCAGTCTCACAACAGCCCTAATAAAAATGTTGATGCCGTCAACATCATTTGCAAAAAAAAGGTCAAAGCATCAGTGTAATGTAAATTTGAAATTTTCGATTATCTGGATATTTTAATCTAGGTTCCCAACTTTTGCAAATTTATGGGACGTTTTCTAGAGTTTTTCTATTAAAAAAAGATTATATAGAATATCGTAACTTCATAAATAAACATAACCTTTCCACTCGGCCCAAAACGTTTTGTAGCCACTTCTCTAGATCATCTAAGACCCACTTCTCTAGATCATCTAAGACCCACTTCTCTAGATCATCTAAGACCCACTTCTCTAGATCATCTAAGACCCACTTCTCTAGATCATCTAAGACCCACTTCTCTAGATCATCTAATACCCACTTCTCTAGATCATCTAATACCCACTTCTCTAGATCATCTAAGACCCACTTCTCTAGATCATCTAAGACCCACTTCTCTAGATCATCTAAGACCCACTTCTCTAGATCATCTAAGACCCACTTCTCTAAATCATCTAAGACCCACTTCTCTAGATCATCTAATACCCACTTCTCTAGATCATCTAATACCCACTTCTCTAGATCATCTAATACCCACTTCTCTAGATCATCTAATACCCACTTCTCTAGATCATCTAAGACCCACTTCTCTAGATCATCTAATACCCACTTCTCTAGATCATCTAATACCCACTTCTCTAGATCATCTAATACCCACTTCTCTAGATCATCTAATACCCACTTCTCTAGATCATCTAATACCCACTTCTCTAGATCATCTAAGACCCACTTCTCTAGATCATCTAATACCCACTTCTCTAGATCATCTAATACCCACTTCTCTAGATCATCTAATACCCACTTCTCTAGATCATCTAATACCCACTTCTCTAGATCATCTAATACCCACTTCTCTAGATCATCTAATACCCACTTCTCTAGATCATCTAAGACCCACTTCTCTAGATCATCTAAGACCCACTTCTCTAGATCATCTAAGACCCACTTCTCTAGATCATCTAAGACCCACTTCTCTAGATCATCTAAGACCCACTTCTCTAGATCATCTAAGACCCACTTCTCTAAATCATCTAATACCCACTTCTCTAGATCATCTAAGACCCACTTCTCTAGATCATCTAAGACCCACTTCTCTAGATCATCTAAGACCCACTTCTCTAGATCATCTAATACCCACTTCTCTAGATCATCTAATACCCACTTCTCTAGATCATCTAATACCCACTTCTCTAGATCATCTAAGACCCACTTCTCTAGATCATCTAATACCCACTTCTCTAGATCATCTAATACCCACTTCTCTAGATCATCTAAGACCCACTTCTCTAGATCATCTAAGACCCACTTCTCTAGATCATCTAAGACCCACTTCTCTAGATCATCTAAGACCCACTTCTCTAGATCATCTAATACCCACTTCTCTAGATCATCTAAGACCCACTTCTCTAGATCATCTAATACCCACTTCTCTAGATCATCTAATACCCACTTCTCTAGATCATCTAATACCCACTTCTCTAGATCATCTAATACCCACTTCTCTAGATCATCTAAGACCCACTTCTCTAGATCATCTAATACCCACTTCTCTAGATCATCTAATACCCACTTCTCTAGATCATCTAATACCCACTTCTCTAGATCATCTAAGACCCACTTCTCTAGATCATCTAATACCCACTTCTCTAGATCATCTAATACCCACTTCTCTAGATCATCTAATACCCACTTCTCTAGATCATCTAATACCCACTTCTCTAGATCATCTAATACCCACTTCTCTAGATCATCTAATACCCACTTCTCTAGATCATCTAATACCCACTTCTCTAGATCATCTAATACCCACTTCTCTAGATCATCTAAGACCCACTTCTCTAGATCATCTAAGACCCACTTCTCTAGATCATCTAAGACCCACTTCTCTAGATCATCTAAGACCCACTTCTCTAGATCATCTAAGACCCACTTCTCTAGATCATCTAATACCCACTTCTCTAGATCATCTAAGACCCACTTCTCTAGATCATCTAAGACCCACTTCTCTAGATCATCTAAGACCCACTTCTCTAGATCATCTAAGACCCACTTCTCTAGATCATCTAATACCCACTTCTCTAGATCATCTAAGACCCACTTCTCTAGATCATCTAATACCCACTTCTCTAGATCATCTAATACCCACTTCTCTAGATCATCTAATACCCACTTCTCTAGATCATCTAAGACCCACTTCTCTAGATCATCTAAGACCCACTTCTCTAGATCATCTAAGACCCACTTCTCTAGATCATCTAAGACCCACTTCTCTAGATCATCTAAGACCCACTTCTCTAGATCATCTAATACCCACTTCTCTAGATCATCTAAGACCCACTTCTCTAGATCATCTAAGACCCACTTCTCTAGATCATCTAATACCCACTTCTCTAGATCATCTAATACCCACTTCTCTAGATCATCTAATACCCACTTCTCTAGATCATCTAATACCCACTTCTCTAGATCATCTAATACCCACTTCTCTAGATCATCTAATACCCACTTCTCTAGATCATCTAAGACCCACTTCTCTAGATCATCTAATACCCACTTCTCTAGATCATCTAATACCCACTTCTCTAGATCATCTAAGACCCACTTCTCTAGATCATCTAAGACCCACTTCTCTAGATCATCTAAGACCCACTTCTCTAGATCATCTAAGACCCACTTCTCTAGATCATCTAAGACCCACTTCTCTAGATCATCTAAGACCCACTTCTCTAGATCATCTAAGACCCACTTCTCTAGATCATCTAAGACCCATTTCTCTAGATCATCTAATACCCACTTCTCTAGATCATCTAATACCCACTTCTCTAGATCATCTAAGACCCACTTCTCTAGATCATCTAAGACCCACTTCTCTAGATCATCTAAGACCCACTTCTCTAGATCATCTAAGATCCCAGTTTTTCCTTTATAATGAATTCCTCACAACAAAATCAATAACGAAACTGAAACGAAAAGGTGGCTAAATGCAGATTTCGCCAGCAGTAATGGTAAACCAATCACTACAAGTTTATTAACTATCACACACGACTTAGTGCTATTACATTAGCTAAAATTCGCTGGTTCGTCCTACGGTCTCAGATTTAACCACAGATTATGAGGGTCAGAATCCTTTTGAAATTGCAAAGCAAGTTACTAGAAGGTTTTTTTAACTGTAAATATTTCTCTAAAATCTAAGCGTAACCTCTATGATTTCTTTATTCTGTTTCATACAATAGTGCAAAGGACTTTACCTGGAACAGAAACAAGATTAATACTCTTGTAACTATAACTATGATAACTTTTCTTGAAAAATATAGATAACTATACCTCTAGTAGAAAAATACCTTTATTACAGAAAATATTCAACGCTGCAATCAGCCATGTAACAACAACAGATACAGTCCAAAAGTAATTTCATCTACCCTGCTGATTTGTGTAGTTTTAATTTTGAGATAGCCAAAATAACTCCTGATGGTAAAACACAGTCAATATTAATGCTAGCAATACTGTATACTTATATTCATTGCAAACAACAGGAGTAGAACTAAACGCATTGTTCAAAACATCTATGGAACATTCAGTCCATCCAACCACTACACAAATTTCATAAATTCGTTTTCAGATACAACCAAAGGATTATAAAAACAAAGGATATAATTATCGATTCAAATTAATGTTGGGAATGAATTTAAATTGTAAATTAAGCACAGAACATATTGTCGTCCTCCTACAAATCATCGTCATCGAATAATAAATTTTGCATGTTGAAATGATCAAAAAAGTTCTTAAACCCATAAGCACAAAAAAAGAGGGTTTTGAAAATAAATATCTCTCCATAACAAGCACCGGAATAAAGTGTAGTGGGGTCCTAAGCATGGGTTTTATTCAGGCTTCCGAATATTATACAAAATATTGGAATTCATTGTATGTATGGCCGTAGCCTTAGAACAGGAACTAGGTGTCCTGTGAATTAATACGGTATTGTCCATAACAATTCTGTCTGAAACTTTTCCTCTCTGCTTTTCCTGAATTCACATCATTCAATTCATAGTTGTTCATTAACGATGTCCTTTGAAGAACCAGATGAAAGACCAGATGGAACAAGCATTTAGGAAAATAAGTTTCTCACAAGTATTAGACTAATGCCTCTGTAATTATCTTAACACTGCGTTCACCTTTCTTGAAAACAGGAATGATTACCTTTCTAGTAAATTTTACACACAGCGTGTGTAAATTGCGAACATCAGCAAACATCATCATCATTATTAAACCTCCCGTCAAGAACATCCAATGTGTTCTTTAACGTGCATAGGGTATGGTTTTCCTGCACACGGGCCACGGTTGTATTCCCACCCGACGGACGGCGGCCTTTTTAAGCCCATAGGTGTCTCCTTTCTCACTGTGGACAGGCAGTTGAGAAGAATCTCAGTTCCGTAATACTACATCTATCTCCAAAAAGAACTAACATCATTTATAGCTCATAACTTGCATGGGTAAACCTAATCTTTTTTGAAGGAAAAAAAAGCTGTACTAGATATTGGGGATATATTTATGAGTAGGGTTGGGTGGTTTTACCTCTGAGAGGCACTTTTTTTTTTTGCACACCATGGGCTAAATGGCCAGGTCACAAGGACCTCGAAGGCTTAGAGAAGGTGGGGGAGGGGACTCACTGGACAGCTGTTGGGAGACAGATGGTAGCCTCCCGTCTAGGCCATCTAGCACGTTCTTTATCGTGCACAGGATATGGCTATCCCTCACACGGTAATGCTATAACGTCCCATCTGACGGACGGCCTCCATCTGGATTTGTCCAAATGGGACTTGAACCTGGGAAACTGTAGATTACGAGCCTGGCGCGTTACCAACTGAGTCACCCCCGTCTCCTGTGAAAAAGGGGGTGGGCAAGAATAAGGGAACCATGTCCCATCCTACTTTCAGAAGGTTAATACTGAAACGAAGGCGAAAACATTATAAATATATTTTTTTGAAAAAAGTTCGAAAGACCAGTGAAACGGAAAAATAATAATAATAACACACCGGAATTATGGTTTTCTTTTTGATTACTTAGATCCAGTTACGTAGCCCAACCTAAAACTTTTACATTACTGGCTCCGTTATATAACTTCCTACTTTACATTATTGAAAACTAGCAATATTGTGAGGGAAAACTTCACATTATGTTTAATACTTTTACGTCATTCTGAAAATTTTTTGGCCTATGTTTTTAATAAAAATATTATACTAAATCGGTAACTGATGTGTGTTCTTGTAGTATATAAAAAAAAATGATGGAAATAACTATGAATAATGGTCAATAGATGGCAGCACTACACACTAACGGAATTGAAACAGCTTGCAATAAATTGTAAATCATTTTTGAACGTAACTTACTACTTCATACCAAGTTAGCCTATGGTGCCCACTCTGTATCCTAATTTCTGGAACCGTTGGAAAGTGTAGAATATTCAAATAAACGAATATTTTTGCGTTTTTAACCCACTTATTTTTGTAACGTAATAATTTTACCAGAAATTAGTGTCGGAAATAGGTATTTTCGTAACGAGGCAAAATGTTTGCAACACGTCCCCCCTCCCCCATACACAGTTAATCATTATGGATATATTCAGTAAATAAAATTATACAATGATACACATGGAAAAAAATTACCTGTAAAATGAAATAAAAATAACAATAAAAAGAATAAAACTACAAATATAAATTTGTAAAAGCAATGGCATAAAACGATTGGAAGAAAGATAGCACGTTTTCATATTCTCTATGAAACTAACATTATTTATCTCTTTGAATTAAACATAGAATCTAATAACATGCTTAAATTGCAAGAAACAAATTATTATCAATAAAGTATTTAAAAACAGAAAATAATAATACTTTAGTAATTGGTTAATAGCAAAGTTCTTATCTGTTTTTTAATGATCTTACCAAATAAATTCTTATGACTAGCAAAACTGCTGTTAAATATTTCAGCTTCCTTGGATCTTTAAATATTAAATGAATATTTTGAAAATAGAGATTTAGAGAGTTTAGGTGACATTTTTATAAAAATAAGCTTATTGTTATTATTTACAACCTTGAGTTATTATTTCCATAACATGAAAGTGTCTAATACATATTGGAGAGTAGTATGACTCACTTTTCCAATCTTACATTAACAAATTAATTTTTTTGAAGCAGTGGTCAGTATTTTTAATCATGTTAAACTATTAGAAATTCGATAGTAGAGGGAAATTTCATTTTGCGATGCAAAGTTATCACGTGAAATCAGTCATCATGTGAAAAGTTATCACCAATATATATATATATATTTTTATAAAAATATCACTCGAGATAAATGCGTCACCTAAACTCTCTAAATCTCTATTTTCAAAATATTTATTTAATATTTAAAGATTCAAGGAAGCTGAAGCATTTAATATATGAACATTGCAAACTTTACTTCTATTCTCCGCCCTGCCCACGGTCAGTAAGGGACACCGATGGGCTTGGAAAGGCCGCCGTCCGTCGGATGGGACGTCAAGCCGTGACCCCCGTGTGCGGAAGAGCCATACCCTGTGCACGTTAAAGAACACGCTGGATGGCCTTGACGGGAGGCTACCATCTGTCTCCCAATAGCTGTTCCAGTGGGTCCCCTCCCCCAACCTTCTCTGAGCCTTCGGGGTCCATGTGACCTGGCCATTTAGCCCATGGTGTGCAAAAAAGTGCCGCTCAGAGGTAAAACAACCCAAACCAACTTTATTCTTCCAGTAATAAATTAGTGAGAAGATGTACACAAAGTGAATAGCACAAAAAACCCAGTGTGGCCGTACGCTTGTTCTTCCAGTTCAGCATTAGTTTTTTTTGGAACTAAGTTCTCTTAGAAATGCTTTAGGTGATTTTTCTTTTATCAGTTATCAATACCTTTCACTTTATTGTAATTTTAGGTTCATTTTTGTAAATGGGAAAGGCAATAAATATTAATATCTTTCATTCACTGGTCATTTTCCCCATTCTTGATGGGGATGTTCTTATATGCAAGTGATCTGAGAAAGGAACCTGAATAGAATTTCAGAAATAAAGTAAATAAATGGAATTTTTGCGGACTCAGTAAAAAACAAAACAACCTACTATATATAGAACAAATCCATCTATAAATATTAAGTTATATTTACCAAAGCTAACTTCGTTATCAAATCTGTGATTTTATCAATGAATTTAATATAAATGTTAATTTTTTTAACCTGTCTTTACCTGTATTTATAATTTGACTCATGTTACTTACGTTTCAAATGGGGTGTATCTATATACAGAGTACAATTAAGTCACATTCTTTTTTTACTCCTTATCGAGCTTCTGAAAAGTTTTCGCATCTCAATATTTTTTTCCTAGTTAGGAGCATTGATCTCCACCAGATGGCAGCACCACCAAGCGCTCTGCTACATAGAGGAAAAGTTCTAAATCATGGACAGCTGAGAACAGATGTATATCAGCAAAATTGAATATTCCGTGTAGTTAAGATAATCTTCGTCAGATGTGATAATATTGACACTTATCTACATGTTTATGGTAATTTTATATTAGAATATTTTAATATTACAAGACCATAAACTATTGTAATTATCAGGGTGTGACAGATGATGGAGGGGATATCGCTCAAGTCAACAATGGCATACGGGTTTAATTAAATACTAAACAGTTTTTTACTAGACTTCATAATAAAAATTCAAGTTGTATAATACTCGTACTTGAAATTTATTAAATATACAAAATGTAAAATCATAATTCTTTTGATCACAATGTCCGTAAGTTAGCTTTTTTCATTAAATAATTAAAAAAAATAAAATAAATACCCCCTCAAGCAGCTGCTTGCCACAGAGGTCTGACAGGAGCCTGTCAGTTTATATGCCACAGTAGAAGGTCTGAGAGGATGGCAGGATATATATATAATATATTATACATTTTCTAATTATTTAAGATAGAGTTTTTATTATCATATTTTATGATGATATTTATTTTGTCAACAATGAATATGATTTTGTTAAAAGTAACTAAATTTAAACTTGCGCAGATGTAATTTTCCGCATTCCTTAAATTCAAAGGGACGCCAAATAATTTTCTTGCCAGGCACCAAAAGAGCTAGGAACGGTACTGGTAAAATAATTGATTCGTTACCAGTTATTAAACTGAATGAATAAATATTATCTATAGAGACTTTGATTGGTGCTTAGCGAATGGACCAGGAGTTATTGGCTGTGATAGCGAAGGGTTGGGTTGTTTTACCTCTGAGTGGCACTTTTTCGCACACCATGGGCTAAATGGCCAGGCCACGAAGATCCCGAAGGCTCAGAGAAGGTTGGGGGAGGGGACCCACTGGAACGGCTGTTGGGAGACAGATGGTAGCTTCCCGTCAAGGCCATCCAGCGTGTTCTTTAATGTGCACATGGTATGACTCTCCCGCACACGGTCCACGACTTAACGTCCCATCCGACGGACGACGGCCTTTCCAAGCCCATTGGTGATAGTGAAGTATTTGGATAAACTGGAGGAACTGATTCCCAAGATTGCAAATTTCTTTATGATCGTGTAGCTCAGTACTTCTGAAGCCAAAGTAATAGATTCTGGGTATATTTTTCAATGCATAATTATGAAAAGAAACAGCATTTATTTAAGGCGAAGGGGGTGGGCCTAGTGGGGGGATTCTTTACGAGGGGCTTGACCTATTGGCCGAATGTTTCCAAGAGGGGAGTACCTTCGACCCAGACGTCTGTTTTTGGTAAAGAGAAAGTTGAAACCAACTTTGAATACATATACCGGTATTCTCAATATGAAAATACGACTCGTCGAAAATAAGAAAATGCAATGCTCGTCAAAAATGAATTAAAATAACCGTTAGAAATGAATAATTTTTTTTTTAATCTACATCGATAATTTAATGTGTAGTTTGGAAAAATTAGCATGTTAATCTCATATGACATCATGGAATGCGTAAAAGTGATACCCTATAATAATAATAATAGTTCATTTCTTGTTAGGGGAAAATATTAAAGCCAAAATGCAGATTATATTTTAGAATAGTTAGGATATTCAGGTAGCCTGATGCCTCAATGCATTTGGAAATGTAAAAGAAAAATCAAATGAAAACCATTGTAAACATGTGCAAATATATACATAACTTTTGATACATAAATAAGAAAAGTTGTGTAGACGAAGACAAACATATAATATGAAGGTGAATATGTTATAAAGTAAAAGTAGGAATATAATGGATGTACTCCGGTAGAGCTTGATGACAGTCTCTACTGGAATGCTGGCGATGATTTCTGTTATATGCTAAACTCGTCAAGATTTTGTTTCGTAAATTTAAATTAGAAAAGTTCGTCAGTTGGCAATCAATGTTGTCATATATATTATATGTGTGTAAAATATCTTTCATTTTTTTTAAAAATATATAATACTTTCATAAAGAGTGGTAACTATTTATTGTTTGAATCTCCACTGTGGCTGGTTTGAGATTTCTCCGCCAACCTCACAATGTTCTCTGTGAGAAATAGAAAACAGATGAGCTTGGAAAAGGTGCCGTCCATAGGAGGAGATGTTAAGCCTGGGTCACGCACCTTGATCCTTGCCCATCTGTCTCCTGAGAACTGTCCATTGGATCTCTTTCCTCAACCTTCACTTAGCCTTTAGGGTACTTGTGACGCGGCCATTTGCACACAAAAGTACCGTTTAGGGGTAAAGCAACCAAACTCCAAATTCAAACAAAAGATTTTTGTCAGCTTTTAGTTGATTCATAAGTCTTTAGTAAGAACTCTGTCAGGCAGGTTGTGATTCAGTTCATCTGAATGGTTGCAGTCTTGAGCAGGTGTCACAGTTTAATTTCCTTGGGAGCTATGTAACGGATACTGGTGACGTGCGGCATGAGATTAACAGACGAATAGGGATTGCTACCGAGACTTTTAAGAATCTATGGAGATTGGGGAGAAATAGGTGTATACACCTAAAGACTAAAATTAGACTGTATAATAGTTTGGTTCTTTCTAGGGTTAGTTATGGTAGTGAAACTTGGACGCTGTGTAAACAAGATAACAGGAAACTAGATGCTTTTGATTCTAGATGCTTACGTAGTATCTTGGGTATTAGGTGGTTTAACTTTGTAATTAATGATGAGGTTAGGCAAAAGTCTGCAACCTCCTTTAAGCAGCATATTATACAGAGAGAGACTCCGTTGGTTTGGCCATGTTGCCCGTATGGATAATTATAGATTGGCGAATAGGGTTATGAACAGTGTGCTTAGAGGCCTCAGAAGGAGGGGGAGACCTAGAATGCGGTGGGCAGACAATGTCAAACAGGACCTTGTTAGAATTGGTGTGCAATGGCCGGATGCAGCAGATGTAGCTCAGGATAGATATGCTTGGAGAATTAAACTGCGCGGTCTGGTTGGACCTCCGTAGCCCATGGCTGCTTGAGGATGATGATGATGATAAGTGGGTCCAGTAGAGTGTTGATTCAGTTCCTTGCACTCGTTTCTATCAGGAATTAATTTCATTTGCATATTTCATAAATTTCTGTCTACTTCGTTATATTTTATTAAGAATTTAGGTGGTAAACTTATTTTTTGAAAGAAACGAGCGCCAGGAACTGAATCAGCTCTTCTACTAGTTTTAACAGACTTACTACATACTTCTTACTAAAGACATGAGAGGATTTGATTGCTGGTTTCGAGAACAATCGTTTTAAAACCAATATCCAAATTTTAAAAATAGAAATTTTTTGAAATGATCCGATTTGTTTTCAGCCTCAGTTGCAAGCAAACAGGTCTTGACAAGAAGCTTCCATCTGTTTCCTAACAACTGTCTAGTGAGTCGCTTTTCCCTATACAGCTCCGATCATCTTACTATCTTTTTTGGCCTGGTTAGTTACCCATGAGTGCCACTCAGAGCTAAAGTAACACAATCCTACAGAACCCTCATAAAAGTTTAAAACGGTAATGACTTTCTCCTGCAAAGAATATATTTACTTATTTTCTAATATTTCAGAGTATAATCTTATACTGTACATATATTACACCTTTTTTAAAATAGAAACTCAGTAGTCCTTTATAAATCCCACAGTTCTAAGGAGAATAATCTCGTTTATACAGTTAATTTTATATGTCTGTAAATTAATACCAGCCACTGGAGCCTCTTGATTTCCTGACTTTCGAGACAGAATAAATCTCGTAATTAGAAGCATTGGTAGGAGGATAGGTTCAATATCCATGTTTCACAATGAAAGTTGAGTTGGGTTGTTTTACCTCTGAGCTGCACTTTTTTGCACACCATGGGCTAAATGGCCAGGTCACATGGACCCCGAAGGCTCAGAGAAGGTTGGGGGAGGGGACCCACTGGAACAGCTGTTGGGAGACAGATGGTAGCCTCCCGTCAAGGCCATCCAGCGTGTTCTTTAACGTGCACAGGGTATGGCTCTCCCACACACGGGACCACGGCTTAACGTCCCATCCGACGGACGGCGGCCTTTCCAAGCCCATCGGTGTCCCCTACTGACCGTGGGCAGGGCGGGAGAATTTTGCGGAGATAAATCTCAACGCTGACCCAGCTCGGACTCTAACCTGGGAACTACAGATTACGAGCCTGGCGCGCTACCGACTGAACCACCCCCGCCCCCACAATGAAAGATTGATTAAACATAAAACTAAGTACAGGAATTCCTCGCTTAACGCTATTAATTGGTTCTAGCCAAACAGAGGGATTTTTATAAAAATACGCAGTACTTCGCTAGTTCCGGCCATTGCAATAGACTGTTTTGATAGTTACATTCGGATGGCGGCGCGACTACTACGGGCAGCGTTTTTTTAGGGGCGGCAAATTTGATAACAAATTAACGACTATACCTCATAAAGTTGATTCGAGTAAATGTGACTTATTTTTCAACAGATGATTTTCAATTGTTTATAGAAATGATATTAAATTTAGCTAAATTAATCATTAAAATCTAAAAACCGACTTGGAAGAAGAGGTGGCTGAGTCCAAGCTCGGTCTGGGCAGCAGATAACCAAGTTAGCTGCAGGCAACAAAATAGCCAGCCCTGTTTACATTATTAGTAACGAGGTTAGAAATTTGTTCATCATTATAACCCACAGCTTCAAACACTTTAAAGTTCCTTTTCGAAAAATACGGCTCTTTCCTAATATGCACTTGCAGCTTCACGCTAGATTGATATATTGTGGAAGTTAGAGCGCGTTTAAATCTATCGAACCACTAACGGTAAATGGTTCCACAGATTTTTTCAGGCTGAGTTTTTTTTTTTTTTTCAGATCTTCCTATATGCTAATTCTTTATATAGGTCTATTCTTGAAAATAGTTATACTTAACCGAATTTTACGTTGGGTATTATCATTAATAAAAATATTTAGAAGTCTCCCATTTCAGTCGTAATAGCCGAGCCTGGTCCAAGTTATTTTTATTGCCTG
The DNA here is from genome assembly GCA_038380435.1 of Ryuthela nishihirai. Classification (NCBI taxonomy): domain Eukaryota; kingdom Metazoa; phylum Arthropoda; class Arachnida; order Araneae; family Heptathelidae; genus Ryuthela; species Ryuthela nishihirai. The sequence goes on from JAWZYU010000014.1 coordinate 38,281,690, forward strand.
CAGTGGAACAAGTAACTTTTCCACTTCTAAAAAATTGATTTTTCATTTTTCTGTTAATCTTTTTTACGTTTAATTTGCTAGTCCTAAATTGTTGCACAGATCGACTTGACGTTCACCAGAATCAGCTCTTTTCAAAACGTCTAATTTGGTTTCAAATGCAGACTTTTCCTTCTTACTGGAAATTGATGCTTCTGCACTCTTATCAACCATTGTCAAAATTAAAAAAAAAAACGCATTAATTACTAATTAATTATGTTTGGTAGCTCCAAGAAATTAAAAAAAAATTACATGCGATGCAATGCATGCCAGATCCATTTTTAACGAAATTTAGAAATTTAGAAATTTCCAAAGCAATTGTTATTTTATTAATATGTCACGAGAAAGTTAAAACAGCGTTATAGCGAGTTAAGACAATGCTATCGTGAGGTATAAATGACAGCGCTATTGCGAATTAGCAATAACGCTGTCATTTATACTTCACTATACATCGTATACCTCACTATTAGCATCGTGAGCTATAATACGATGCCAGCTTTATAGCGAATTAGCGCTCAGCGAACGGCATTAGAACAATTGATTACTGTAATTAATTGCATTTATTCGGAGATTAACTATCCGATGGAAGTTCATCAGTCTCCTTTGGGTCATCTAGCTATTCCTCGTGCTAGGTGCTGGTGAAAGAGGTAGGCTTAGGCTTGATTAAAGAAAGAAGTTCTGTTGGTCGGCATTCCTGGTTAGTTCCTTCCAGAACTCTTTGCATGAAAGGAGTCGTTCAAAACCCCTCTTAAAATGTAACATTCCTTTCTGTTATGGTGTCAATATCGACAGTTTCTTCACTCGAACTTTATTCACAGTACAGGAACTGAATGACTTTAACAGTTATAACAGACTAAGCAGGTTCGACCTTTTCCTTACTATTACTGCTCGAGCTCTTCGTCTGTGGGTTCACGTCAGTTGTTATTTTAAACATTGTCATTAATTTTTTTCCCGTTTTATATTATTGATTTGTGCAATTGATTGATTCATTCGTTTTGAGGGAAAATCTCACTATTATTTTCTTTTAATTTATTCCGGCGTTATGAAATTAGACCTTCAGTGCTTCTTTGAGCACGATATAACAATCTCTCTTCAATGTCATTGCTTTACTTCTTGATGGGTTAAACTAATATTTACCAACTGGGACGTTTAGAAATTTGGGGACGGGAAGGGGGATGTTTTTGGGTTTTTCGGTAGAAACAGATTAACTAGAATATCGAATTGCTCATAGATTATCATAGATATTTATGTTTCGCATACCCACGTTATAAATTCTTCGATGCAAAATTCTCATAAATTTATATTTAAAGTAAATATTATTTTCAACCAGTTTTATGCAAGAAAAAATATGTGCATCATCATATAAGCATTCGGATATAACAGAATTTCGGCATTAAAGCAGATCCTTCTCTTCTCTTAGTCCATTGAATAGGAATCACTCCATAACTATTGTGAGATTCGGAAAATTCGAATACTAATATTTCATTAGTATTTATCCAACCCAAACGAATTTTCAGTTTTCTCTAAAAACAAAATGTTTGATGTGCATAAAAAACAAAATGAAAACGAGTTAATTATCTCGCAAAAGTTTTTCGGAACAAAGATAACGTTTCATCATCATCAGTAAAGGCAACTACTGTCGAATGAGGAAAAAATGCGTTGAAGTTTTCTTAGATAATTATTTCAATTTTAAAATTACTTTGACGGTTTAATTATGTTGTTTATAATTAGAGAAATTATATACCCATTCTTCAATGTCATTGAGATGAGGTTGATTCAGTCGGTAGCTCTCCTTACTAGTAATTTGTAGTTCCCATGTCCGTGATCCACCTGGACTTATGTCGAGTTTTATTACCACTAAACTCCGACCCTCAGTAGACGAGACACTAGGAACGAGATGGGTTAGGAAAGGCCGCCATGCGTCCCACGGGATGTTAAGACGTGACTCCGTGTACAGGAGAACCGTACGTTGTGCAGGTTAAAGAACATGCTGGATGTCCTTGATGGGAGTTTATTTACTTTCTTCAGGTGGTGATCAGACCTACAAAGCTACTAACCTATCTGCACGTTACGATAGAACAAACAACCATGCTATCTCGGGACTAAAACTCGGGTAGTGCCCCCACGCACAAACGCGATAATACTGCGGCACCGAGATGACAACTTTTAGGAAGACAGAGCTGTCCAGTGGATCCCCTTCCCCAACTTTCTCTGAGCCCTTGGAATCCTTGAGACATGACAATTTAACCTATTATGTACAAAAAGTACAGCTCGGAGGAAGGGGTGGTCATAAGTCTCAATCTTGGAGGGAGTCATTTAGGGACATACGACGGATATTGTAATGACAAGCGTCATTTCTGGAGTACAGAATCCTTTATATATCCTTACATTTGCCTTTATATGGCTACTCAAGCCATCAGGGTTTTGCCTTCTTGTGAAAGAAATTGGCTAGCTGTTGAAATGAAAAAAATTAAACACCTGCGGATCTGTTGAAGAGGGCTATTGCCAAGGAGTGTCTTGGAAACACTGGTTAAATCGCAATATACATACCAATAGTAAGACAAACCATAGCTGCATTGGGCTAAAATGATTGCACTGCGCATGTGCAGATCGCCCCTTACAGTTGTTTTTGTGCCTGCACATCAATTTGCCACGTTGAGCTTCGGTAAAATTCCGCAGAACGGCGCCACTTACGCTTGTGCGAAGCTAGCCTTCTTCTCCTTAGACCTTCTTTGCTATTGCCTCGTGGCCCCCTCCTTATGACTGCCACTCTCATAGGTAAAACAACCCAATTCAACAACACATTGAGATGGAAAATCTACGATTCAGTGTACTTTAGAAAAATTATCTTTCTTAAAATAAGGGTAGCTGTTGCAGTAACACCATATTATAACGAAGTGTTTACAGAAAAAGATTATGTAAAAAAATACGAGAACAAAATACTTTGTGCTGATATTAAAAAAAAATATTAACACTTTTAGAATCGCTCAAAAATATTTAGAGAAATTTGCTGACTAAATAAAAAATTCCGTAAAAGAAAATCTATTTTTATAATGCAATTTTTTATTATGCAATTAAACTTTGGAAAAACTAAGCGAAATTAAAAAGGTTCTCTATTTATTGCATAGAGACAAGTTATAAGTCCTAACTCCCAACTAACTAGGATGATCGGTAAACTTAATGACACCTGTTTAATAACTTTTAAAATTTTACTAGCAATAAATTTAAAATAAAAATACTCTTGGGGACAAAATACTTATGAAAACATTATTTTCAGCATGAAAATGCTACAGTTTGTTATTTTTAATCTGAAATATATCTGGATTTACTTTTGGTGAAATGTAACTTATTCGTGCTGTCCTAGGCAAACGATTTATATCCGTTTTCCTCGTAGATTCAATAGTTTAGTTATTGACCTTTAGATTACCAAAACTTAATTTTAATGAAGTACATAGCCTGCAAGATCAATGCAAAACTATTCATATTTTACATTAATGACTTTTTTTGGCATAAAAAAAGATTTTGAGAACATTATAAATACTAAATATTGATTAGTAAATAATCACAGGATAAGTCCTGTAGACATGGAATTCATGAAATAATGAGTTGAAAAAAAAATTTGGTTTTGCCGCATGGCAAAGCCATTTTTTTTGCCTCGTGGAAAAACCAAATTTTTTTCAGCTCTCAAATTTTTTCATGATTTCCATGTCTACAGGACTTATCCTGTGATTCTTTACTACTGATTTATTGATTTAACGCCCTGAGTGTGAGTGACAAATATTAATTCCATCTCTAATGAGGCAACAGAGTTGTCCATTTCCCGGATAGATGGCGCCACTATGCGAATCAAATAAAAAAATCTTTAAAGTTTATAAACGTCACGCAAGGTGATAAAAAGTTAGCCATTGGTGGTGTAGTGGTAACATAACAGGCATGTTTCCTGGATTGGTTGTGTAGTGGTAGCATAACAGCCATGTTTCCTGGAGATGTGGGTTCGCATCCCACTCATGGCAAATACTAAATATTGAGTTTAAATATAAATTTGCGGGCTTTAGAAATGCTAATAGTAGACTATCAAATGTTTCAAAAATAATAATCAGTAGAACAATTTTTATTTTTTTCTTATTTTGATTATTTAACTTTCGTTTTATTACACATTAGCGATATTTCCTGTCTCGAAGTATATCCACCATCGATAATATACTCCCCTTTAAATTCGCTTTCCTAGTCAGTTGTTTAGTCTACATTAGTGGCTCAGAACCTGTGATTCGCGAAGTTTTACAGAGGGTTCGTGGGAAACTATAAGTAATAGCGTCTTAGTAAAAAACACGGTTAAACACATTGGTTTCGAAAAATTAAGGAACAATCGTATGTTATGTCAATGGAAAGATAATGTCGAACCTCTGTAACTTCCAACATAATTTTTTTGTTCTAAAAAATGTGACAGCGAAAAAAGAATTCAATCAACTATATTTCCCGATTTTTAACAATATTGGTTCCGTATTTAATGAGTTATGGAAGTTTGAATATTTAGCGATAACAATGCCATCCACCAAAATTGACTTCAGAAGTTAATTATAACTTAGCAATAAGTATTGCATCAAAATGTTAAATGAAATAAGTGTGTGCTTTAGAAGTTAATATAAAGATTTTTTTTTCAATATGAATGTGATTGCAGATAAAGATCTCAATCAAATAAATCAATATCACGATTTTCAACAATATTCATTCAGTATTTAATGAGTTATGGAAGTTTGAATATTTAGCGATAACAATGCCAGTCACAAAAATTTACTTCATAAGTTAATTAAAACTTAATAATAAGTATTGCATAGAAGTGTTTAATAAAATAAGTTTGCATTTTAGAACTTTGTGTAAAGATTTCTTTTACTATTCTTCAGTTTTGTATAAGTTTCTTAAGACTGGAATTGCTGTTGTTAAATATTCAAACTTCCATAACTCATTAAATACGGGCGAATATTGTTGAAAATCGAGATATTTATTTATTTGATTGAGATCTTTATCTGCAATCATATTTTTCGAAACAAAAAAAAAATTATTTTAGAAGTTATAGAACTTTGATGTTAGCTTCCTGTTGACATAACATAGGGTTGTTTTGAAATTTATGGAAACCGGTGCTTTTCTAGACTTAGTTCTTAACTTTTATTAAGAACTAAGAAAGCTTTCCATATGATAAATTAGAACTATTTTTATTATATTAAAGCTTCCTCGACTATAGCACTATAGTAATGGAAACAGCATGTTTGAATGAATTTGGTGAGTTTTCGAAATAGCCGAATGTTATTTATTTCGAATATCTTTTATCCCACAATCGCAGTAAAAAGCGTGTGGTTGATGCGATAATTAGGTAACATTCTTACCTTTTTTAAAGTTCATTGAACCTGAAAGTTTACCTATGTGACGTGAGAAATGCTTTCATTGATAATGAAAAAAATTGAAGAAGGTGTCGTTCTATAGGAAGTCAATTTTGACTGCAGGTCAACAACTCCATTACCGTGATTTCTCATCTGTTTTCGGCAGCTTCTCAATCCATTACATTGCACAGGAAGATGTTAACTAAAACTTCTATAAGATATCATAATGTGAAATGTGGTATCATTCACGCAAAATGTCAATATGGTGCGCAGTGAGAAAAGATCAACTGTGGCGTTTCATTTGTCTTAGTAAGCCAGCTACAATGAAATGATTGAGAGGAAAGTAGAACTTCGAACCATTCGAAAATCGCTGTAGAATATACATTTATTTGTCTCCTACAAAGATAAGCCAATTTCTAACCCATATGAAAATCAAATATATTATTTTTCTAAATTATCTCTGTAAAACGGGAAAAATAACGCTTGATTAAAGCGAATATTTAAATTTTAAATAGTGTATTGAAAGCATTTTTTTTTTCAAAAAAAAATACTATTTCAGTTTAAATGAGTTATGAAGTTTGAATAATATAGTTCAACAATAATAGAATTTTCAACAAATGTTGTTAGAAACTTATTAAAACCTAAATAATAGGTCTTATTAATAAACAGTTCATCAGAGTGTTTTTTTTAATGATTATGGATTCAAATATTATTTTGTTTTTGCTAGTATTAAAGAAAAATTTGCAGAATAAATGACATCGCTCTTAACATTCATCTCCTGTAAATATATTTTAAATCATAAAAAAAAGATGTTCTGATTTAGATCTACTTATCTATATTTTTAACCCTTAAAGTACTGGGAGCCAAAAAAAAAGATTTATGAAACTGTATCTAAGTAGGATATAATTTTTTTTAAATCATTATATAATTCAGAATCCAATGCTCTTTCATTCTGTATTTAATATGATATATTTATGACTGTTATCTACTATGGAATCAGATTCTAAAGTTTATTTGTTTCTCGAGCTTGAAAAAAAGAATTAAAACTAAAATTCACCATCAAAATATTGTTAAAAAAAATATCAAAATACTGCCATTTTAAGGGTGATTTTCGGCCAGTTGTATTTTTAACTCAAAACGCTTAAAAGCTGTGAAGTTAAGAATTTGCATTTCAATTGCCTTCAAACAAAATACTCACAACGATAGTTCAGTTTATGATATTTACTACAAAATATATCCTTATGCTTTAACACTCGATACACTAGTGTTAATACTTAACATCCTCCTTCTTACGACCCTGGAAGCAGAAGAATTTTTCGCTGCCTTGTTTAGCTCAAATACAGGAATCCTTCATTCTCAACCCAATACGACTCTCTGCATCTTAAAATAAAGTTACTTTCATATACCGCTCTGATACCTCGGAAGCATCTCTATTCACAAGCGCGGACTATTCATACCCTCTGCAAGGACAGACCTTCGTTTAACGCTCAGCAGTCTTTAACTCACTTATGCAGAAAATTCCTGACACTCCTGTAGTCTTTAATAAACTAACAACAACTAAACTGGCTATGGAGAGCAATTCTCTTGGTCATATGGTTGAGAGGATGGCATGAAGACGAGGAAACAGGCGGGCATTCAGCGTCCTAGTGTGCGGTCATCAGGGGCAGCTGCCGCGCATTAATGGCGGTATGGCTTTGAAGTGTGGTCTTCTAAGGTCAATAAACACGTGGCGGAAAGCAAAGACATAAAGTGCCGCAATCAATGCTATACAGTGTCGCCCTCCTTACTTGGAAGCTGAAAGGAGCCGCGTGTCTGGTGAGTGGTGAGCGGTTGTGATTTCATCATCTGAACATCAGACTTGCTTTTACAGCTAGAGCATATTTTAATAACTCCTTAACATGGGCAGTTATGGTGAATTCAAATATATGTGGATCCTAAACCTAGATGGGAAAAAATAATTTTGTAAACTATTGACCAGAGGTATGATATCGTTGGGCCTACATCGATTGCAGGTTTAAGGAGCTCCTTCTCTATCAATTAATAACAGGATTTTTACTCTTATAATTCAATCACTGACAATTTTTTTAATTATTATTTACCACATATAAGATTGAGTCCACAATCGTCTACCTATCTGTAGGCCGGAGATGATATTCATTAGACTACGACGATATCTTTTAAGTAAACAAATAATTGAAATTGTCAAACTGAGTTAAGATGAAAAAAAAATTTAATACCTAAGCAGACATTTTTTAACACTAGGTTACCAGATATACAATCATATATATTTTTTTCAAATCAGTTTTAACTTTTAATTTTTTAATCTGCGTGCTGTTTCTAAATGTTCTATTGCTAGACTGAAAATTTATTCCGAAATATAATAATATAAGAAAAGAATAAAGATTAAACTGTATCAAAGAGAAAGAAAGGTATGATGATATAAATTACTAAAGAATGAATACCCAAATTGAAAGATTGATTATTAAAGTCGAAATGTTATTAATAAAATTTAGAATGACTCCCAAATTACTAGTGTCACTAAATAATAAAAAAATACTTCCTCAAGCAGCTGATTGCCACAGAGGTCTGACATGAGCTTGCCAATTTATTACGGTACAAGGTCTGTGAGGATGGCGGGACCTCAGCAGAAAGACACCACAAACATCCATGCCTTAACTGGGTCTCAAACCCAGGCTATTTTAATCACAAGGCAAGCACGCTAACCACTCGACCACCTGGATGACTAGTTACTAGCTAATGGTTGTCAAATCGAAAGTATAGCTATCAAAATTCAATGAGAGTTATCGGTTTACAAACAAGTGACTATCAAAATTATATTACCTTCTATAATTGGAAATCTTTCAACTGTGCATAAATATTATCGAATATTAAAGACTAAAGGCTGTTTTAAAAAGATAATATTCTAAAGTTTGTGTTTTAGTTTCGTATCAAATAGCCTACAAATAAGTTTTCAGCATTAAAGTATTTTTTAAAAATGTATGCAACTCCTGCTCTTCGTGATCTCTAAGCAAAGCTAAACAAATTATTGTCGTCTCCCTAGAAAAAGTAAAATGCATATTATATGAGGAATGCTTTTCAAATTGCAAGCATTAAATGCTACAGATTTGCAATTTGGTTTTTATTTTAATATAATTGTATTTTATTATAATTACTCAAATTTGAGCTTGAAGAATTTTTTCGTAGAAATATTCTACAAGATATTGATATTACTGGACTGTTCATATTAAAGGAGCATTTTTGATTGCGAAATTTTCATTAAATCTTATCAGGTCTTATCTGTGCGGCACTTATTTTGCACACCATGGGCTAAATGGCCAGGTCACATGGACCCCGAAGGCTCAGAGAAGGTTGGGGGAGGGAACCCACTGGAACAGCTGTTGGGAGACAGATGGTAGCCTCCCGTCAAGGCCATCCAGCGTGTTCTTTAACGTGCGCAGGGTATGGCTCTCCCGCACACGGGGCAACGGCTTAACGTCCCATCCGACGGATGGCGGCCTTTCCAAGCCCATCGGTGTCCCCTACTGACCGTGGGCAGGGCGGGGAATTTTTGCAGAGATAAATCTCAACGCTGACCCAGCTGGGTCTCGAACCTGGAAACTACTGATTACTCGCCTGGCGCGCTACCGACTGAGCCACCCCCGCCCTAAATCTTATCAGGAAGCCGTACTAATTGTTAAGTGGGATGAATGTATTTACAAGCATTCATGCAACTTAACGATGATCTTCGAGGAACAAAGAGAACAGAAGATGGGCAATAACCAAAAAAAAAAGTCCAAGGGTTAAATCAGTGGAAATGGATTATTGGAAAAGACGGCGTGAGAAATAAAATGGTAACTAAATATTGTAACCAGTCAGACCTCTGTGACAAGCAGCTGCTTCAGTAAATATTTATTTATTTCATTTAACCAAGTGGATTAAATAAAATTGGAAATGAGGAAAGTTCGAAAATTATGTACGTTAAGGAAACGGTGAAGGAAAAGATTAAAGTTAAAAGGCTGAAATGGTATGGACAAGTAAGAAGATCGAAGGAAGATAGGTGGCCGATAAGTATCCAGTAATAGGAATCGGGGAGGTGGACTGAGAAAACAAGAAACAATAGAAGCTTAAAATCTCCAGACGCAGGCATCCGAATCTCGGAAATACTTAAGAGATGATAATGAAGAATGAAAAAAAAATTGCTTTAATCAAATACGTTTATATTTAGATTAATGAATAAATGTATCGGATCTACAAAGTCCTTTCTTTATATCGATTTTGTTTATACAGTTTGTCGGATTATTATTAATAAAGGTATACACAGTCGTATCAGAATAATAATCCACATACTATGGTAGGTGGAGAAACAGGATACGAATGTGTATATTGTCATCAAATTTTTATATAAGTTTCTTTTGACTGCAAGACTTATATCTATAAGTACTTTCAGATAGAAGGTCTTTTTCCCGACGTGTTTATTCATATATTAAGGAAGATATCACTCCGAATTTAACGTCGATCAATTTTAGAGAAAATATTGTCTTGAGCCAGGCGGTTCAAGACAATTTTTTCGTCGGAAAAAATGTCCATCCACAGATTTGTTTATACAGTTTGTCGGATTAATTTGAATTGTTATTAGAGAAAAAATTGTCTTCAGCCAGGCGGGATACGAACCCACGATCTCCTGACAACATATCAGGTGGTCTGGACCACTGAGCTACCGGGCGCCAATCGAAATCCCCTCTAATTGGTGCTATGATCACGAAGAATTGTGTACTGTTGGTAGAAAGTTCATAGCATCAATTAGAGGAGGTCTTAAACGGCGGCAGGTAGCTGAGTGGTCCAAAGCATCCGACCCGTTGTCGGTAGGTCGTAGGTTCATAGCCCACTTGGATCAAGACAAATTTTTTCCTCTAAAATTAATCGATGTTAAATTCAGAGTGATATCTTCCTTAATATTAAGTATCTTATTTAAATAAATCAGTTAAAATGGAGCTTGATACTTTTGTGAATGGGTTAGTAGTATTCGACATATTATTTCAAATTAGCGTTGAATATTTAAAAATAACGTGCATTTCTACTTAATACATACATTAGTTTTATTATTTAATAATACATTATTTTAGAAATGTAAAAAAAATTGCATTATAAAACTGGTACAACCGAAACAAATTAAAATGTATAAACTCAAATTGTATGAAATGTAGATTGCATAAAATGTATACTGGAATAATAAATTGAATTGAACTGAAATAAAACAACAAAAACACATTATATAAATAAAAAATAGTCATTGTATTCATTATAAATATCAGTTGGTGCAACAATTTTATTCACGGCTGAAGAGTGGAAAGACAATTGATGGCAAATGAAAATCCTGACAATCGTGAAAATGAGCCGGAGCTGAAAAAGTGTCACTGTAAAATTAAGTAACTAACACTCTAAAGAGCAGCCTTTTGTGCGCGTTTTTTTCTTTTCATTTAATAAAACTGCAATTTTAAATACCCCGCTGCTGCCATAGTATATGCGATAAAGAAGATGAGACCTCAGCAGAAAGACATATCCATGCTGTATACAGGGTTCGAACCCTGGTCTTTTTGCACCATTATAAAATCGCCTGCTAACCACTTGGCTACCGCATATTCTTAACAAAAAAAAAAACAAACTTAAATACGTCTATATGAATAACTAAATAGCCTGAAATATGGCTCTATTACTGCTTTTTTTAGGGTAAATAAATTTTCAAAATTTAGTGACAATAAGATCATGACAAATCACATACGTCATCAAAAAAGGTAAACTAATATTACATGAATTACACTTATAATTTGGATTTTAGTCTTGTTTCTCGACAGCTTAATTTTTAATTTAGGGTTCAAAATTATCATTGCAGGAAGTTTGCTTTACACTAGACGAAACCTTTGCTTGTTATTAGCTACTTTCATTGAAGAAAAGGTTTGGCCACAATTACGTATATACTGCTCAAAGTGGAACACCACTAAGGAAGTGATGTATACGCCCGAAACTGACAGGGCGGAAGTTATGAGGGTAGATGTACAAATGATCAAAAAGTGGAACGAGAATATAAGATACGTGGGTTTATTGCAGATTCATCAGTTCATAGTGCACGTCTCGGCATTCCATCAATCAGATGGTTAATAGTATCCTGGGGTATGGCGTTCCAAACTGCTTCCAATTGGGCATGCAACTGTACCAGGTTCACCGCCGGATGGAGCGGTTAAGGTGGCAACACATAAGGACCCAAACATGTTCAATGCGTGACGTCCGTAGAGTATGGAAACCGTGGAAGAATGTCCATACCTTGAAGACTGTTCATCGTTGCACGTGCAGTGTGTGGGGTGGCATTGTCCTGCTGCAAAATCAGTCCAGGCATGATGGTAATGAAGAGTCGTGCCACAGTATTAACGATATCATCGATGTAACATTTCGCTGTAAGTGAGCCAGAAACAGGGAACAGAGGTGTCCGACTGCCATAAGTGATGCCACCTCATATCATTGTACTATGGTGGAGATCTGTATGGGGGCTAATGGAATAGGCTTCCTTATATTGTTGATGATGCCAATGACATGCACACAAACGACCATCTAGCATGCCGAAACAGAATTGGGACTCATCTGTGAACTTTGAAAAATTTTTGAACTCTCCTCCATTCCATAGTCCAATGTTGACTCGCTTGATACCAATGGAGTTGGCATAATCAGTGATATCGCTGCAATAGCAGATGCTGGACTAGACATCTAGCCCTCATTCCTGTGTCATTCCTGTGAACGTTGTCTAATGGTTTGCTTGGAGATCATGGTACCCGTAGTGATCTGCAAATCACTCTGCAGCACAGTCGCCATGGTGAAAGGGTCCTATGGAACGTGCGATCTTCATGTCCTGTGGTGTGACATGCTGGTCTCGTACCTGTCTGCGTGTCATTTGTGCTCCATGATGTTGCTTGAGATGCAGAGTTGCACTGTGCTCACATTGCAACCCATGCGAGTGGTGATCACCTGAAGGCTCAGTCTGAGCTCTCACATATCGACGATTCGCTCTCTCTCTCTCTCAGAAGGAGTCAGTTACGCATAAGGGTCCTGCAGGTGTCCCCAAGGTATGTTCCAAATATATTCGTGGCATTCACTTCAAATTCACTGTGGAAGAGAGTTGGGAAGAGCCACGAGCTCATGGGCGCCAGGTGTTTATCACGGCTCAGCTGGTCAGCTGGGTGTCACGTGTCCATTCGCTGCGAAACGTTGATCATTTGTAAATCTCTGATGGCCGATTACTTCCTACGATTTACATCTCTATTTCCACTCTTTCTTGGTATTGCGATTTTCACTTTGAGCAGTGTATATATCGTCGTGTGAATTTTCTCAGTTTAGGAAAGCGTTTATGAAGTAAGATTCTCAAAACGACACTCGCGGACAGTGACCTACTCAGAGGTAAACATTAATTCAACAGTCTCGAAGGCCTCGCCTGCTCAGGGCAACTGATTTTTTTCAGCAAATTATTTCAATGGAACTACTTACCTGGTGGCGACATTGAACTATTTTAGTGACAATGATCTATAAGTACTGGACGGAAAAATGGTTCCATGTTATTTCAATCGAAAATCACATTCAAAGATCAATAACTTTTTCAATATGATTTTAATGAAAAATGTATCTAAAGATAAAGATATCAGTCAAATCTATCCAAATATCGATTTAAACAATATTTGTTCAGGATTCTAAGAGTTTTGAACGAGGAAATATTTAACACACTTTCAAAAAAAATGACTCCAAAATTTAATTAAAACAGGTTAAAAGATCAGAGATCATTGATTACTAGAGTGATCAATGATCACTCACCCGGTACTGATCTCTTAACCTGTTTTAATTAGATTTTGGAGTCAATTTTTGTAGCGTGTTAAATATTCAGCGTTCATAACTCTTTGAATACTGAAAAAATATTGTTTAAAATCGAGATTTAGATAGATTTGATTGAGATCTTTAATTTATCATTAGACATATTTTTCGTTAAAAATCATATTGAATGAGTTTTGAACTCTGAATGTGATTTTCTGTTGAGATATCATGGAACTGTTTCCATTTTTCTGTCCAGTACTTATAGCTGAGCAGGTCATCGTTCTTTGCAAGAGATTGGTCGTTCGAGCTTTCGTGGGAATGAATTATACATATTTATTCACTTGCTGTTGACCATTATTTTCCTTTAAGCTTAATTCCGAGTTCTTAAGACGTGATCTATGCTACAAATTGTTATGCATTAGTGAGAGACAAAGAGCTAGGAAAAGTAGCACTATCATGTAACGCGCTTTCCACACGCTGTTGGTTAGAGCAAAGCGAATGTCAAATCCCACTGTTTGTTGTGGAGATTAACTTCATAATGGTGATGGATGCTAGTTGAAGGTTCAGTGCCGAAAACTTCTTTTATGATATCCTCTACTTGAATTCGGTTTCCTCTTAGTTTAGTAGTTTTAAATTAAAGATGATATTCTTTGACCTTTAGGGTGTTGACCTGGATGATTTGACTCATGAATAAAGTTCTGTTTTGGTAAGCAACCAATTAGCATAGTTTTTCATGTAGCGGTCAGTTCTTTTGGAGTTTCATCCTTCTTTCTCGTCCCTCGTAATGTTAATGCGTCATAAATTTATTTTCTAAGCCATCATTCTGTATGCAGATCATAAGTCCGAATTTTTCAGAGGGTATAGTGCTCAAAAGTGGATAGTGTCAAGGCCAGGATCATTCTATTCACATTTTAATAAAAGGTCATTACCATAAATGGCAATAGACAGGATTAAATAATATTTGTTGGTTATAAGGGACACCATCTATATGTCTGGTTTGTCATATAATGAAGAAATATAAATCCAGGCCAAGCATTGTAATAACATAAGTTCCTTATGTTATTACAATGAAAACGAAATTGAATTTAATATTTATCAAAGGGTAACCATCCCATGGCCGAGTGGTTAGCGCGCTTGGCTACTGATCTAAGGGACCTGGGTTCGAGCCCCGGGTCAAGGCATGGCTGTTTGTGTCGTTTTTCTGCTGATGTTCTGCCATCCTCACAGACCTTCTACTCTGGCATATAAACTGATAGGCTCCTGTCAGACCTCTGTGGCAAGCAGCTGCTTGAGGGGGTATTTATTTTATTTTTTTTATTTTAATCAGAACTCCTATGTAAAAAAGCGCATTAATCTATAAATTTCATAATTAAAAACGGATGTCTGTAATTCCATAGTTTGTTCTCTGACACTTTGTAGAAAATGCAGAAAGAAATCTCTGCAATCGACAACTTAAAAAGATTATTTCTGCAATTTGAAAGTTACCGGAAAGTATCCTTTAATAATAATTCACAGGAAGTGCCCAATGGCCTTTATAACAATTGAAGAGCTAGTTGAGTTTTCGGAATGGGAACCGAACCCGCGACTTCCTTAAAACATGTTAGGTGCTCTTCCTACAGACAACTTCCTACAGTTGAACTCCATCAAATATAGACTTGATTACATTATCGGTATGTTCTTGTGGCTCCATCGGTTGAAAGAAATTGATCAATTTTCACAAAACGATATTATTTTTATACCATACGCACATATAAAGAACTTTATCAATGAGAAAAAAAATCAACAATAGTAATCAGTACTTTATATCACAAAAATAATAATGTAATTTAAATAATTATAATAGTATGATGTGTTTGTGAGGAAAGTACTGATTACTATTGTTGATTTTTTTCATTCATAAAGTTCTTCATAAAAACACATCATGTTATTATAATTATTTATATTACAATATTTTTAAGTGCATAAAATTTATAATTTTCACCTGATTCTGTGAATGCTACTAAATACTAGATTTTGATTATGTGCACTTCATTTTCCATACAAAATGAATTCTTCTGAGTTCCTACGAAATAATAATAGAATGTTACAAATCTACTGCATAAGTTGATCCCTTAAAATGGAATAAAAATTAATAACTAATATTAAGCAATTAAAGACATTCTAGACATAATGGAATCAACACACTTGTTTTAAACATGCCTGAAATTTTTCGCTCGGTATAGTAATCCTCATTGGTAACTAACACGACATAACCTTTAGAACCCCTTTTTAAGGTTAGGTTTTTTTTTACCAAGACGAAAGGCTAAGAAGAATTTTTTTACGAAGACAGAAGGCTAAGAAGATTACTTTTGCCAAGACGAAAGGCTAATAAGATTTTTTTTTTACCAAGATGGAAGGTTAAGAAGATTTTTTCTATCAAGACGGAAAGCTAAGAATATTTTTACCAAGACGGAAGTTTAAGAAGTTTTTTTTTTTACCAAGACGAAAGGCTAAGAAGGTTTTTTTTAACCAAAACAAAAGACTAAAAAGATCACACCAGGAGAACTACAGATGAATGAGGAAGTTTGAGTTCGACTTTTTGAGGGCTGAGCTCTCAATAAGTCGACCCGAAATCGTCCGGGCTTCGTCCAGTTCTACTCAGTCAGAATTTCAATTTCTAATTTGGCTAATGATAGATAAAAAAGAAAGGCTAAAAAGAATAAAATAATTTTTTATTATGATTTCAGCTTTTTAATCATCATCGAGTGTTTTAGACATTTATTATATACAAATAACAGCTTTGCATTTTTAAATTTCTTGCTTACTTGTTTTCAGCATCAGTGCTGTGAAAACAAATACTTTTCTTTTTTGTTGTTGAGTTTGCATTTTTTACACATTCTTTGCGTATTACAATTTTCTTTCCCTGGCGAGTTGTTTCCCGCCATTTGAGCAGCTATGCTTTAAATCAGGAATTACCTGGCGAGTTGTTTCCCGCCATTTGAGCAGCTATGCTCCAAATCAGGAATCAGAAACCTTTTTTGGTTCAAGAGCCAAAACAGCCGAAAGAGATAAATCAACAAATTTTGTAAGCCTCGAGTTAAAATCTTGATTGTGTCAAGAATCATAACAGGAAAAAAGAAATAGCAGACTATTTTATTAGCAAAAATAAAACCATAACATATAATTTTAAAATAGGTATATTCAAGAATATGCAATAAAACTTGAAAGAAATTATTAAAAAGACGTGCCATTTATCAGGGTGACTTTTGAGTTTAAGTCTTTTTGACTAGCTCAATCAAATATAGAATGTGTTTCGAGTATTTGAATTGAATCAGTGCTTTCAACTATCTCCCGCAATCTGCTTTGGTGGGGGCGGGGGCGGGGGTGGCTCAGTCGGTAGCGCGCCAGTCTCGTAATCTGTAGTTCCCAGGTTCGAGTCCCAGCTGGGTCAGCGTTGAGATTTATCTCCGCAAAATTCCCCGCCCTGCCCACGGTCAGTAGGGGACACCGATGGGCTTGGAAAGGCCGCCGTCCGTCGGATGGGACGTTAAGCCGTGGTACCGTGTGCGGGAGAGCCATACCCTCTGCACGTTAAAGAACACGCTGGATGGCCTTGACGGGAGGCTACCATCTGTCTCCCAACAGCTGTTCCAGTGGGTCCCCTCCCCCAACCTTCTCTGAGCGTTCGGGGTCCTTGTGGCCTGGCCATTTAGCCCATGGTGTGCAAAAAAAGTGCCGCTCAGAGGTAAAACAACCCAACCCAACCTGCTTTGGTGCTTGTTTCTAATGAAAATCATTAAAAAGTTCTTCACGGTTGAGCAAAAATGTGCCAAGCGTCACTTTTTACAATGCTCAGAACAGTCGTTTCCCGATCCCTGCTCTAAACCAATACAGAAAAGTGATGTATACATTGTCTATTAACATTAGTAACAACATTTTATATCTCAACACTTCATAGCTACAATTTTTTAACACTATTATGCTGTAAGTCATCGTAGATATAGAGGAGAATCTGAAACTATTAAATGCTGGGATATAAAATGTTACTCATGGTAATATATAATGTACAGTATACATAAATGCATGTACTAGAGATACCCAATAGCTGTGCATGGAAACTGAGGATCACTCAAAAAAATGCCCTTCAATTGTCCTATGAAATGTGGCTTGTTAGAGGGTCGAGCTTGGAATGAGCGAAAAACAAACAGTCATTCACTTACAGAGACAGAGTGTCTGACCTCTAGTGACTGACTTGCATAAGACAGTAACTAGAGGCAGATTCTACAATGATGAGGTTTAAGAGACACAGTATATGTAACTGAGTGGACAAAGCACATGATATGTCATCAGGAGATTGGGTTCAGGTCGCACCAGTCTCAAGACAGTTTTTCCTATATACCCACGTTGTTTACAACATAACAGTGTTAAAATAATTGTAATCAGAAAAATGAATCCAGGTTATTGACTTTGTAGAATGGAGCATTAAACCTTGATATCGTAGGTAGGGTTGTTAATCTCTGGGCTGCACTGTTTTTTCATGCAATGGGCTGAAAGACCAGGTCACAAGGACTCTTAGAGAAGGTTGGGGAAAGGGAACCATTGGATAGCTGTTAAGAGACAGATGGAAGTCGCTCATCAAGGCCATTCAGCGTTTCTTTAACTTCCACAGGACATGGTTATTGCACACGGGGGCAAGTTTTTACGTCCAATCTGAAGGATGGCGCCTTTCCAAGCCCATCACAGTGTTGCTTTTCTGACGGAAGACAGGGTTGGGGGTTTAGCGAAAATAAATATCAACGATAAGCACAGGTGAGGCTGGGACTTGGGAGCTGCAGATTACGAGATTGCGGCTCTACCGACTGAGAAAACCTTCGACCTTGTGGCTATCTTGAATTTGAACTTGAACCGTAGTTATTTTGAATTTAAATCTACATTCGAAAATGAGTTATTTTTGACTTTGAACTAGATAGAGCTTATATTTCAAACTCAATTTTAGGTCAAAAAGCAAATAACTAAGTGTTTTCACTTTGGTTTTTTTTTTTGTTGCATTTCTGCAGAAAATCCACTTTTTCCGTTTAGATAGATAAATTGAATTTTTCTTAGGCGTATAGATCCTAATTAGAAAATACGATCCGAAGTTTACATCTTTCTAACAGTTTTAAACTTTAACCTTAGAGGGCCCTAAATGTGGAAAATGGCAAAGCTGCAAATAATTATTGCAGGTTGCTTATTCATGCCTGAAATTTAAAATTTTGCAATGGACTGCGGTGATAACCACTGGCAATCTAATAAAGGGTGGGCCTTAGCAATTTTTTACCAGAAATCGGGAATGTGTTTGGAAAATACACATTTTTTTCTTTCGAAAATATAAATGCAAAATTCTTTGTTGGTTCCGTATGTAGTAATTATATATTATCATTCACATTTTCCTAATCTCCGGATTAGTTTTAATTTCCACCGTTAGAAGGCGCTAATGTTGAAAAGAAAGACAAAACAATTTTCACTTTGGAAACGAGCATTCTATGTTCACAAGAATTGATTGGATTTTTAAGTTTTTGATTTAAATTCAATTTGAGTTTGCATTTGAAATTCAGTTATTTTGAATTTAAACGGCATATTAGCTTGGATTTCACATTTGTTTTTTTTTATTTAAACTATATTTGATTTTAGATTTGAAACTCAATAATTTCTAATTTGTACTAGATTAGAATATTTTTTGCTTTTTGAATTAATTTATTTGCTTTTTGAACTGGATTTAAACCTACATTTGAACATTTATTATTTTAAATTTTAACTGAATTTAAATGTAGACTTGAACTCTAACTCATCTTGTATTTTAACCGGATTTGAATCTAGATTTGAAATTTAGTTGTTTTGAATATGAACTGGATTTGAACTCTACTCAATTTGAATATGAACTGGATTTGACCCCTACTAATTTCGCACGGCAGCCAAACACGATGATCATTGGGTAAGCGAAATTAAAATTTTGTGGTATTTAACAAAAAAAAAAACTCCGCCACAACCTTCGTCACTGAATTACTAAATTTATGTACGGACAGACAGATCAGTAAGACAGACAAATGAACAGATAATCTAAGTTTATGCCCAGCCCCTGCCAGTTCAGCTGATATGTGTGTGCAGTGTTCCACTGTGTCGGTCGTCATGAGGCCACCTGGCTACCCCTCGTCTCCCTGCTTGTTGCCCGGGGTGAGACCTTGACGGCTGAGTTAACCGTCGGCCCCAGCTATTAAAGGGCGGCTGCCGCTAATTCTAGGGTCGAGACGTTCGCAGCGGTAATTTGCACGCCCTGACGGCGGAGGTGAGCTCCGGCTCCACCAATCACACGCTGCAGCCATCCACTCAGGTGAGACTTTGGTCGGCCTGAGGAAATTGTTTACGAATGTTTTCCGTCTCTTTTGGTCAGTGTGCAGCGCCAGACTCCTTAATCCTGCGTTTCAAGCTGTCGAATCGTTTTTCCTTTTTCTCTTGTGTGTGCGCTTGTGACTGCCGGCAGGCATCTTCAGTTGAAACTTGATTAATTGATTCTGAGGTTTTAGACACACGGGCGTATTCTGTCACTGTTTTTGATCTTTTCACCGCATCTTTTTCTGGTGTTTCGTGTATTTTTTTTCGTCCTCTCCCTTTCATTTCAGGAAAAGTCTATGGACTATAAATGCTGCATTATAATTGCCAGGGTCACCCAGTTAAAGTGGTTCTTCCTGCTATGGTCTCTGTGTGCCATATTTCTTTGGTTATATCAGCGAAGATGGTAATGAATCAATGACATCACCTCTAAAACATACCATTTATCACGCTGCCCTGTCGGTGAAAATTCTAGTTTCTGTCACGAATATAGAATAGACATTTTTTCCCTGGTTTATGTAATCGGTAAATTATTTTTTATTGCTCACTAGTTAATGTGTCTCATTGTAAAGTGATCTGGGTTCGAATCTTGGACATGAATTGCTCACAAAATGAGGGCTAATTTTCCTTATAAATCTACAATGTTTTAAGCATTTTTACCTGTTGAATCCTTGTCACCATTTAGAGTAGGTAAACCGGAATTTATGACTCAAGAGCTATTTGGATTTATATTGTGACTTCACTGAAACATAAGGAAAACGATAAAAAAAATATCCCTTCAAGTAGGTCCTTGCTACGGAGGTATGACAGGGGCCTGTCAGTATAATACGACATAGAGAATATCTGTGAAGAAAAGACCTCAGCAGAAAGAAAATAAAAATATCCATGCTTTATCCGGGGCTCAAACTCAGGTAGCCAAGTATGTTATCATTCGGCTATATCTATAAGGAATAGAATCGAAAACAGGAATTTGCGTAAATCAATAGGCATGCATATATTACATAGGCCAACTAAACTGTATAATTTGGTCCTACAAGTACATGTCTTCTGAGCAACAGCAATTCCATTTGATGGAGCAGGAGTTATCTCAGTCGGTAGCGCGCCAAGCTCGTAATCTAAAGTTCTCAGGTTAGATCCCAAATGTGCTGCGAGAATTTTCTCCGGTAATTCCCGATTTGGCTTGATTGAGAAAGGGGACTCCGATGCCCTTCGAAGAGCTCCTGTCCATCGGATGGGACGTAAAGCCATGGACCAGTGTGCAGGGCAGCCATACCCTGTACGCGTTAAAAAACCTGTTGGATAGTTTTGACTGCCACCTGCCTCTTGAGTCCGTCCAGGGGGAACCTTCGCTGTAGGGTTCTTGTGACCTGGCCACTTAGTGTATTGTGTTAAAAAAGGGCAGATCAAAGGCAAAACATCGCAACCGAATTCCATATGTATTGTGTGCATACAGTATGTTACGAGCAATTCTATTTTCCGGCTATGCCAAATAGAGAAAAAAATATTTTCCATCATCATATTTTTCGCAACGCGAGCATTGAAACCTCTCTGAAAAGTTGCGAAACCTTTCGGCAACAAAGGAAACATATTCAGAAAGCTAGATAGACACGTATCCAGGTAATAACATTTTGGCAGGGAAGGTGTAAGAATGGTACAGATGTAGGTGCCACATGGTAGAGCAAAAAAGAATTGGATATAGGTAAAAAAAAATATTTTTGATAAAGTTCAAAATTACGTACACGTGATAGAATAATAAGCGAGTAAAAAATGCACCTATCAGCCAAAGCATTAAAATCATATACCTAGTATGATGTAGATCTTCCTCTCGCCGTCAAAAGAGCTCTCACCCGATGAGGCATAGATTCAACGAGATGTTGGTAGGTGTCGCTTGATATTTGGTACCATGACTGCAACAGAGGATCCTTCAGTTCCCGTAAATTACGTGGTTGGGGTGATGCTGCTCGTACCCGTTTCTCCAACTCAAACCACAAATGCTCGATAGGATTCATGTCCAGCGAATTTGGGAGTCATGGCAATAAATGAAATTCCTCATCATATTCTAGGAACTATTCCTGAACCTTCTTCGCAGTGTGACATGGGGCATTATCTTGTTGAAAGACGTCATCTCCGCCAGGGAATACAGTCGCTATAAAGGGATGTACTTGGTCAGCCACAATGTTCAGGTAGGTGACGGCTGTCAGAGTTTGCTCTACAGGGATAATTGGTCCAAGTGTTCCTCAAGACAATATTGCCCAGACCATCACACTCTCTCCAGCCGCCTGGATCCGCCCCACAGTGCATCCAGGTGAGAAGGCTTCTGTGGGTAAACGTCGCACACGAGCTTGTCCGTCCACATGGTGCAACAGAAAAGGGGATTCGTCTGACCATGCGACCCTCTTTTAGTCTTCTATGGTCCAATGTTGATGATTACGTGCCCACTGCAAGCGTAGACGATGGTGAACGGCTGTGAGCATAGTCACAGGAATGGGTCTGTAGCTGCGAAGACCCGTATCCAAGAGCTTAAGATAAACTGTGTGTTCGGATACATTAGGCCTTTTACCATAATTGAAATTATGGGTAATGTCAGTCACAGTAGCCTTCCTGTTGCTGCGAACAAGACGAGATAGTGTGCACTGACCTCTGGCATCAATGAGGTGTGGCCAGCTCACGCCTTGTTGACGACTCGAAGTGTCCCTGTCTTGGACCATCTTTGACAGGTACTGCATAGCGTGAGCAGCCTAGCAGCATCGCTGTTTCGTAGATGTTCTTACCAAGGCGCCTTGCCATAACGATCTGACCTATGTCGAAATCAGATAAATCCTTTGTTTTTTCCATGTTGAGACGAAACGAAATAATGTCTGCGAGAGCTCCGACCAGGTATTATATATATTATTCGCGATCTTGGCACATGACACTGATTGATGGCACACGCGCTTCTTTGCATAACGCAGAGGTGGTTTTAATGTATTGGCTGATCGGTGTATATTAATATGCATAAATATTCATTTCTTAAATCTTGATCATCTAATTTTTTTTTTCCGTTATAGAATTTCGGGGTAGCAGCACCGAATATTTTCCTGCTGCCAGAAGAGAAAGCATTGGAAAAGCATGTCTAACAGGAAGCCGCGCTTTAGAACTTTAAGTTAGTTTGTGCTTCACTACCATCCCCAATTCCCCAAATGTATGTGTAATGGCAGATGATGTAAAGAGCATAGGGGGGGGGGAGACAAAAACAACTCAAAATGCACGTGACAAATGTTGCCAACTGTCAAGAAACAGCAGCTACTGTTTGTGATGTTTAACTTCAAATCGTGCATGGATGCAATGATTGAAAATAACTTTTAATTGAACTGAGCTATCTTATAGCTGTAAGAGTTGTTTCGAAAACCAATGCAGGAAACTAAGCAATCGATCTCTGACATTTGGAGAATTATAATCAATTTTGCGATAAAACGTTCCTAGAAAATCCCGCGCCCAACACTTTGGAAACCACTGTTTTGAGGTGAAATGTGGAAAATAGGGATGAAACGAAGAACAAAGAGCACCAAAAATAATTTTATTTTATCAAGAAACTGTTGATCTATTTAATGGCGATATACGAGTATATTTGGAGAGAGGCATAACGGAAAATTCTACTGGAGTCTGGGCCAAATTTAAACCGCATTGAAAGGGATCTAATCCATTTTACACTTGTTAATTGTTCAAATTTTGCGAACGTCGTATGAGCGAATCGGGGGTTTCAAAACTTGAGGGAGCCTGTTGCAAAATTTTTGCTGGTCAGCCGAGTGTGTTGTTAAAACCAGAGGAAATTTCATTTGATTAAATATTATTTAATTTCATTGAAATATTAAACGTAGTAGCATATCTTAATAAGAATTAAACAAGAAAAGTGATTTAAATAGGTGACTTTTAACCCCAAGGACTCCTCAAGCAGCTGTTTGCTACAGAGATCTAACAGAAGCTTATCAGTGTAATATGTCATAGGTAAAATCTATGATAAAGACAATAACAGAAAAATCCGTATCTTAAAAGGACTTGAACCCAAATACCTTTTGAACAGTAGACAAGTGAGCTAACCACTCTTCTCAGGAGCAGTCTAATTGGCAAGCCTGTTATTAATTAAATGGCTGCACACCACTAGTATAGCATATGTTAGTGTTTGCATTATCTGGTTTCTACTGTATTTTTTATTGTTATTCACATTTCTCTGACTACAAGGTGACTGGATATTTTAATACATACAACTAATTAACAATCGAGAGAAAAATCTCAACACACGTTTAAATTTCACGACAAAATAAAATTATTTGGAAAAAATGGTTGTGAGATGATACCAAGCGCATCTTCTCAGATGAGAGCGATTGTGACAGAGCTGTCATTAACAGACGGCACATTCTTCAGCCGCACGCGATCTGTCACTACGGTAAAAGCAAAAATATTTAATCAAGTGAAGATGCATATCATAAGATTTGCATCTTCACTTCTTGGAGAGTCATGAATATTTCTCCATTGTATCTATCCAACCTGTAATTTTAAAGTCTAGTTTCTAGACTTAGAGCAATTTAGAGATCAGTTAATTAAAATAATTTGGCTTTTAATTAGGGATTAGTAAACTAACAAAGAACATAAATCATAATTATTTTTGTAATTGGATAATTCAAACTTTTTTTCTTGATTAAGTTAATATTTTTGAAATAGTAAATGTAAGAAAAGAAATGTGAAATCAACTGAGGTTGACTATCTCTTGTCATATAGAGTCAAAAAAATGTAGGCCTTCATATTTGGGAAGTGTTATTTTATAAATTTTCTGTTTCGAGAGGATTATTTACCGATATTTTGAGGGAATAAGTGTTATTCCAGTTAAAAAATGGATTATTCACAGATATTGTATCCAGTTCATAATTGCATATTTACAAATATTTTGACGGAATAAGAATTTTTCTAATTCATAAATAAAGTTATCAGAGAAATGAAAAAAAAAATTGATAAAGTTCTATTATTTCAACTGTTGTGTTTAGAAGATAGTCGAAAGAATATTTTAATATAAGCATATTTCCTTTATTTTTTTCTTTTTGAACCAATTTACCTTTCAAAAAGAACTGAGTGCAGAAAATACTCTTTCGAAAATAACATAATACTTATGGGAATAAACGATGAGCCAAAAGCAGTTGTGTTTTTTCTCTATATACTCAAAACAGTTTATTTTCATAGGGAGAGTTAGGGTGTGAAACAATTAAGGAAAATTATTTAACTTGATAAAGTGAACTTGGGGGCAAGTCATTGATGCAAACAACACTATTCTTACAAGTCGATTAACTGGTCAACTAAATTGTAAAGATTCAGGTGTGACAGCGATAAAGCTGAATTACTGATGAGATAGAAGGTAAGCTTGTCTGAAGGCTCCAGGAGCCGGTTTGAGCTATCCTTCCTTTCTCTGAAAAAGAGGATTTCGTGTTTTGCTGCTAAGGTTAACTATAAAGATCACTCAAATGAAAACCGGAAAAGGAAAGGAAAATGCCGCCATTCAAAATGAAAACCGGAAAAGAGAAAGAAAATGCCGCCATTCAAATGAAAACGTCGCGGTTTGTTATCCTCAGGTGTGTTTGCGTCCCTGCAGCATTATAATGCCTTTCCTCATACCCCACATTCTGCAGCAGAGCAGATACAGGAGAGGAAATATGAAGTGTTACCTCACTCTCTATATTCACCAGACTTAGCGCAAGTGATTACCACTTTTATTCGGCCACTGAAAGACTCGCTAAGAGGGTGTGACTTCTCGTTAGATGAAGAGGTCGAATCTTTATACTACAGCCTGCATTTGGAAACAGTGGCTCCACCATCAATCGGAAAACTTATTTCCAGGAATCCAGCAGTTAGTTCACCGTTAGTGGAAGTGTATCGAAATTAATGGAGAATACATTAAGACTGATATGAATATTTTCCTTTTCGTCCGATAAAACAGCTTATATTTACAAGAATCCGCCAGTTATTTAATTTTTTGATTAAATTTTTTCAATTGCCCTTTAAGAAATCTGTATATACAAAAAAGTATTAATTTATGTTTTTCAAAATTTAAATGATTTTGTTCAGGTGAAATCTAATTATTGGATTAAAAATAATATTATATTAGAAAATTAGCACCGTCTATGATTTTTAAATCAAAATTTAGATAGGGTGTTATGTATATTGGTTCTAAATTGTTTAATCGATTGAATTATGGAATTAGAATATTAAATAATATTGTTGTTTACAAAAAATTAATTGGTTATAAACATATTTAATGTACAGATTCCTTAATGAAATAAGCATGTAACTAAAGACTCCTTTTTAATTAATTAATTTTTTATTTCAGTATTATGTTACAATTTTTCTAGTGTGTTTGAAACGTATTATAATGCGTAATATATTGTTTCGATAAAAAAAGTTTGATTTGATTTTACTGTTTTCGTTTAAATGTTCTATATAGTTAGGATAATTTTTGTAAATTTAAATGTGTTATCAAGTAAAGGTCGGCTGCACTTACAAGCTATCTAAATTACTTTTTCTCTGAATCGTAGGATTTCTAGTTTCCCAACCAAGATTAAAAATGCAGGCTGTAGCATAAAGATTCAAGTGAAACATCGCCTAGTTTTGATATGCTAATCAGATGGAAAATAATTTTTCAAATACACCAATAGCATGCTTGAGTTATTCCTTCTGACCCTGAAACGGAGAATTTCTACGTTTTTCAAAAATTGGAAATTAGGCAAGGCTACATCGGGTAGATCAACGTCTAAATCTGAACTATTGACCACATGGAAGGCTTCACCAGCAGTCTATCTGAGCGACTCTTTCTTTCTCTGAATGGAGATTTTTAATTTTTCAAAGGCTGAACAGTACAATAAAAGTAATCAGAATTTTGCTTTATTAATTCGAACCCAGATCCCTTTTAACGGTAGTCACACGCATTAATAGCAGAGTAAATCTATGAATACCAATGAATAGAATCACAAGAAAGCAGTTATTTCTGAAACAGACTGATTTAGAAAGAGTCACTGCTGCATGGAGTCTTTCTTATGATCCAGAATTCACATGGGATAAATCTGAGTTATTGACCTGAAGGAAGGAACTAGTCAACCTTACGGGCTACTAACCTGAGTTATTATTAGTTTCGCTAAAAAAAAAAAAATGGGGCGGGGGTGGCTCAGTCGGTAGCGCGCCAGGCTCGTAATCTGTAGTTCCCAGGTTCGAGTCCCAGCTGGGTCAGCGTTGAGATTTATCTCCGCAAAATTCCCCGCCCTGCCCACGGTCAGTAAAGGACACCGATGGGCTAGGAAAGGCCGCCGTCCGTCGGATGGGACGTTAAACCGTGGCCCCGTGTGCGGGAGAGCCATACCCTGTGCACGTTAAAGAACACGCTGGATGGCCTTGACGGGAGGCTACCATCTGTCTCCCAACAGCTGTTCCAGTGGGTCCCCTCTCCCAACCTTCTCTGAGCCTTCGGGGTCCATGTGACCTGGCCATTTAGCCCATGGTGTGCAAAAAAGTGCCGCTCAGAGGTAAAACAACCCAACCCTTTCGCTAAACGGAAGGACTTTTTATTCTGCCATTTAGCGAAAGGAAGGTTATTATTATTAATAACATAATTACTGAAATAAGCGGTACACAACATTTTGATACCCTGAATCGAGTCTGTAATCTCAGAAAACAATACGATGCTATTCGTTGCACTTTTCGTGTATGTTAGTATCTCTCGTCAATGGCTGTTGAATCTTGAATTCTGAATTCAAGTTCCTGTTTTATGTGCGATTTTATTTTCATAATGGTTAACGCATTCGATCGGTTTGTTGAGTTTCAGAGTTTGAAATTTTAAAGTATATTATTCCTTGCCAATATTTTTTTCTCTCAAAATAAATTAACCCCTCAAGCAATTTCTTGCCCCAGAAGTCTGACAATAGTCTTTCAGTGTGATAAAATAGATGAGGAAGGTGAGATCTCGTCGGAAATACAACATCCATACCTTTTCCGGAACCTCTGAACAATTGCTAACCGCTCGGCCATAAGAATTTACTACAAATGCAGGCATAGAAAGAATCTGCTGAGTAATGAATTCTTTCTTGTCCAGTCATTGGAAGACAACCTTGTTTCCTACATTTTAATCCACAGCTCTTTACAATTACCAGGTATTTAACCACTATTGCGTTGTTGAAATATGATGATGCCAATTGTGGGTATAGGGAAAAAAATGTCTTAAGCTGGGTGGGATCTGAACGCACGATATCCTGATAACACGGGATATCTCTGTACCCAATTGACATCATCATACTTCAGCAGCATAATAGTAGCTAAATACTTTACAACCTCTTTTCCTGGGGACAGGGTGGCTCAGTCGGAAGCGCGCCAGTCTCGTAATCTGCAGTTCTCAGGTTTGAGTCCCAGTTAGGTCAGCGCTGAGATTTATCTCCGCAAAACTCCCGCCCTGCCAACTGTCAGTAGGGGACACCGATGGGCTTGGAAAGGCCGCCATTCTTCTGATGCCGTGGCCGCGATTCGTTAAGCCGTGGCCCCGTGTGCGGGAGAGCCATACCCTGTGCACGTTAAAGAACACGCTGGATGGCCTTGACGGGAGGCTACCATCTGTTTCCTAACAACTGCTCCAGTGGGTCCCCTTCTCTGAGCCTTCGGGGTCCATGTGACCTGGCCATTTAGCCCATGGTGTGCAAAAAAGTGCCGCTCAGAGGTAAAACAACCTCGTTTCCTAAATGACAAATTCAGTAACTAGAAAACCTAGTTTTCCAAGCGATTTCCGTCCCATAGCCGAGTGGTTAGCGCGCTTGGCTACTGATCTAAAGGACCTGGGTTCGAGCCCCGGGAAAGTCATGGATGTATGTGTTACTTTTCTGCTGAGGTCACGCCATCCTCACATTAACTACTATGGTTAACTACAAATGGTTACTATGGTGTATAAACTGATAGGCTCCTGTCAGACCACTGTGGCAAGCAGCCGCTTGAGGGGTTATTTATTTACTTTTTTTATTCCTGTACTTGTGAATTGATCCAATACTATTCATAGTAATATTTAAACAGTTTAATTTATTTGGCTACCGTAAAAATAATTTTTACCACTTATAATATCATTTTCTGTAAAAATTTATAATGAGGAGACTGACGAAAATTCATATTTTATCTCCTTTTTTATAAAAGAAAGAGAGCCATTGCTTTCATTTTGTCGTTTATAGACATTCAACCTTTTTTGTTCTTAGAGATGACTGAAAAATTTTTTTTGTGTGTGATAGACTTTGACGAAATATTAAGATTCGCACTATCCAAATCTCCCAATTGCTTTTAAAACGCTCTCCGGCGATGAAAAACTCCTAAGAAATGGACAAATTTTAACGAATATTGGAAACGATAGATGTAAGCTAAAATTTAAAGTTTTGGTAGTGGAATTGGGAAGGTGAAGTTTATACTGGAAGTAACGATTTTTACCCTGTTTATCTCGAAGTAATTGCGTTTGACAGAAAAATGCAGCGTTTTTTTTCCTTTAAGAGATAAATGAAAAAAAAAAGTCTTTTTTTTTTAGTGTAACATAAGTGCTGATAAAATAGTACCATTTGCATTTCGTTAATCACCTATTAATTCGAATTTCCCCTATTAGTGGGTGCAAAAATCTGAAAAAGGGAAATTTCAGTCTTTTGGAAACTAGCGCCCCGTATTCGCCAAAGGCGATATATATTCTTAATTCTGGTTAAAAAAAATTCTCACCAAGTTAGAAGTTTTCGCTCTTGTGTAAATCGTAGCAACGAAATTTCACCACATTGTGTAATTTGTTAATCGAAAAGTTTCACTTAAAATGGTCGCCTTTCTAACATAACAAATGGTAAGAGCTTTCTATAGCATAAATGCAAATAGGAATACGTCACTGCTGTCCAGCATCTTAAGTAAGTGGCTTTAACACCTGTTATAACGTCTCAGGAATTTTTTTTGCTCCTGGTTATTGCTTCTTTTTTGAACAAAGAATTGCATATTAAAATAAAGAATGAACTTTAGGGTTACTATCATTATCTGATAAGTTGTAATACCATGGTAACTGCAAGGGTCGATGCTTCTTATGTATATTTAATTCCATTTGGGGCTCCTTGATGTATATAGATGAATCACTTAACGAGAAAAAGCTTCTTTTTTGGTAGCTGGCCAAAAACTGATCTTGTAGGTTTCGGTTGTTTTTTGTTGGATTATGTAGATCATTTTAACTGGTACGTTTATTTAGCATACAATGGATAAGAAGTTTTTAAGTGATTGCAGGTTTGGCGATCATCAGATGTGTATATGAGCCTGACTAATGGACGATAAAGAAGGAGTGCCATGTAAAAGCTACTTAGACTGGTACGAGTATGGCAACTAAAAGTGCCCAAGGAGGTAATTTATAGCATGTAAAGGCGACTGAGTAGGATAGAGGTACATGAATACACCGAAGTGGTACCGAAGATCACATGAAAGCAACTGATGGTGAGGACATGACATGGGAAAATGATTCGGAGGGAGGACATGTGAAAGCAATTGAGAAAGGTAAGAGTAAGGCAAGTGAGGATGACTGAGAAAGATAAGAGTAAGGCAAGTGAGGATGACTGAGAAAGATAAGAGTAAGGCAAGTGGGGATGACTGAGAAAGATAAGAGTAAGGCAAGTGGGGATGACTGAGAAAGATAAGAGTAAGGCAAGTGGGGATGACTGAGAAATATAAGAGTAAGGCAAGTGGGGATGACTGAGAAAGATAAGAGTAAGGCAAGTAAGGATGACTGAGAAAGATAAGAGTAAGGCAAGTGAGGATGACTGAGAAAGATAAGAGTAAAGCAAGTGGGGATGACTGAGAAGGATAAGAGTAAGGCAAGTGGGGATGGCTGAGAAAGATAAGAGTAAGGCAAGTAAGGATGACTGAGAAAGATAAGAGTAAGGCAAGTGGGGATGACTCAGAAAGATAAGAGTAAGGCAAGTGAGGATGACTGAGAAAGATAAGAGTAAGGCAAGTGAGGATGACTGAGAAAGATAAGAGTAAGGCAAGTGAGGATGACTGAGAAAGATAAGAGTAAGGCAAGTGAGGATGACTGAGAAAGATAAGAGTAAGGCAAGTGGGGATGACTGAGAAAGATAAGAGTAAGGCAAGTAAGGATGACTGAGAAAGATAAGAGTAAGGCAAGTGAGGATGACTGAGAAAGATAAGAGTAAGGCAAGTGGGGATGACTGAGAAGGATAAGAGTAAGGCAAGTGGGGATGGCTGAGAAAGATAAGAGTAAGGCAAGTAAGGATGACTGAGAAAGATAAGAGTAAGGCAAGTGGGGATGACTCAGAAAGATAAGAGTAAGGCAAGTGAGGATGACTGAGAAAGATAAGAGTAAGGCAAGTGAGGATGACTGAGAAAGATAAGAGTAAGGCAAGTGAGGATGACTGAGAAAGATAAGAGTAAGGCAAGTGAGGATGACTGAGAAAGATAAGAGTAAGGCAAGTGGGGATGACTGAGAAAGATAAGAGTAAGGCAAGTGGGGATGACTGAGAAAGATAAGAGTAAGGCAAGTAAGGATGACTGAGAAAGATAAGAGTAAGGCAAGTGAGGATGACTGAGAAAGGTAAGAGTAAGGCAAGTGAGGATGACTGAGAAAGATAAGAGTAAGGCAAGTGGGGATGACTGAGAAAGATAAGAGTAAGGCAAGTGGGGATGACTGAGAAAGATAAGAGTAAGGCAAGTGAGGATGACTGAGAAAGATAAGAGTAAGGCAAGTAAGGATGACTGAGAAAGATAAGAGTAAGGCAAGTAAGGATGACTGAGAAAGATAAGAGTAAGGCAAGTGAGGATGACTGAGAAAGATAAGAGTAAGGCAAGTGGGGATGACTGAGAAGGATAAGAGTAAGGCAAGTGGGGATGGCTGAGAAAGATAAGAGTAAGGCAAGTAAGGATGACTGAGAAAGATAAGAGTAAGGCAAGTGGGGATGACTCAGAAAGATAAGAGTAAGGCAAGTGAGGATGACTGAGAAAGATAAGAGTAAGGCAAGTGAGGATGACTGAGAAAGATAAGAGTAAGGCAAGTGAGGATGACTGAGAAAGATAAGAGTAAGGCAAGTGAGGATGACTGAGAAAGATAAGAGTAAGGCAAGTGGGGATGACTGAGAAAGATAAGAGTAAGGCAAGTGGGGATGACTGAGAAAGATAAGAGTAAGGCAAGTAAGGATGACTGAGAAAGATAAGAGTAAGGCAAGTGAGGATGACTGAGGAAGACAGAAGTAAGGTAGTGAAGGTGATTGAGAAAGATAAGTGTATGACAAAGTGAAAATGATCGAAGAAGGTAAGGGTAAGGCAAACCGAAAAAAAATTTGAATAAGGTAAAAGTATAACAAGTGAAGGTGACCTAGAGGAGTAAGAATAGTGCAAGCAAAGTCGGCAAAGAAGGAAACGATATGATATGAGAAGGCGAATGTGGAAAGCAATGGTGTGATATTTGAAAGTAACTGAGGAAATAGAGATATATAAAAGTTACCAAGGAAATTTTTTGTGCACCGTAAACTCCATATAGCCAATAAACTTAGAAAAACCTACAGTATACTGTCATTTTCATCATATTACATATAACAACGCAGGCACAGTTGGAACTTGAACATCATTATCATTATTATTATATATATAACATAGAGTCGTTCCTTAATTTTTGGAAACCAGTGCATTACAACTTAAGCTAGCAATTGTACGTGCGCTACATCGAAAAGAAAAAAAATATATATATATACATATTTACTGCCTTTGACCACTTTAGCCTTTGACCTCTTTCTTACACTTGTTCCGGAATCAGAATTGAATGCTACCTGTTACCTGCATATGGTGATACTTTTATTATGACTGACATAAATTCTCAGAAGAATTTGATGTTACCTTCAAACTTCAATCTGGTTTTATCTTCAGCACGCTTACCTAGTGACGTAAACGTTCATCAGATTTTGCAAGTATTTAGAGTTACCGTTACAGATGTAAACTCTTACCAGAATTTTGGCTACCTGCCACCTGTATCTGGTGTTGTTTTTAGCATTACTGACACAAACTGTTACCAAAGCCTAACGTTATTGAACACCTATATCTAGTAAAAAATTCAGCTAGCATTTGGTTTATGTTCCAGCTTTATCTATTATTACCGTTCTGACGTAAATACATACGATAGTGTCCTGAATATGAAATTCCAAAGTTCGAGTTCCACTAAGTCTGCGTTGAGATTTTCCCGAGTAACTTTCACTCTGTCCTTGAAAAGAAATGGGATCTCATGGAGCTTAAAAAGGCCACCGTCAGACGAATAAAGTAGCAAGCCGCGTTCCCGAATTCAAGAGAATCAAACTCTTTGCTCGTCGAAAAACATGGAATGTTCTTGACTGAATGTTTCCGATTGGTCTCTTTCCCTGCCCTCGGTCAGTAGGGGACACCGATGGACTTAGAAATGCCGCCGTCCGTCGAATGCGACATTAAGTGAACGGCTACGGCAACGTGCACAGGATATGGCGGGAGAGCCATACCCTGTGCACGTTGACATTATGACCTTGACGGGAGACTACTATCTGTCTCCCATTAGCTGTCTAGTGGGTCCCCTCTCTGAGCCCTCGGGGATCCTTGTGACCTGGCACTTTATTCCATTGTGTGCATAAAATCGTAGTTCAGAGGTAAACCAATTGATTAGAGGTAAAACAGCCCCAACCTAATCCATTTGGTCTCCTAACAGATATCCAGTGGATCTCCTGCATTTACACTATTTACACCATTTTATGCATAAAAGTGTTAGAGATAAAACAGCACAATCCAGACAAAATATCTATCTTCCCACGATAGATATAGTACATTGCCCTACCAAAATGTTAGAAAATTTTCATGTTACATGAATGGGGATCTAATTTCGAAGCTATATAATCTCCCAAATATGTATTTAATGGAAAAATATGACTGAAGATAAAAGATCATAATCAAAGCTGTTTAAATCTCAATTTTACCCAATATTAGTTCAGTATTCAAAACGTTATGGAGGCTAGAATATTTATCAATAAATTCATTTAAATTAAAATTATTTATAATTACCTAATATTGAAATTATCATTACGCAGACTTCTAAAATGTATATCAATTTTATTAAACCAATGGAAGCAATACTTATTACTTAAGTTTTAATTGCATTCTGAGGTGAATTCTTATGACGTATTACTATTGTGAAATATTGGAGCTTCCATAACTCTTTAAATATTAAGCGAATATTGTCAAAAATCAAGATTTAAATACTTCAGATCAAGATTATGATCTTCAATTTGTCTTCAGTCAAATATTTCTATTAAAGGAATATTTCAGAAGTTTTAGAGCTTCGAAGTTCGATTCCCACTGACATAACATGGAAATTATCTTACATTTTGATAGAACAATGTATATATAATCTCGCATAAATTAATTAATATATATATATAATTTACTTTTCCCCTTTTTTTCACAAAAACTCCAGTACATTTGTTTGGGCAAAAATAAAACGTTGTCATGTTTGAAAATTTGTACTTGAAGTGATTAAGGGTCAAGTTCTGTTCTATCAGTTTCGCAAATTAGAGATCAAAATTCATATTTATTTGATTTTAACCTTTTGTAAGAAAATTCTTAACTAAAATAGCTATGAAAAGAAGTGAATAATAGAGAGAATAAGTATAGAAATAATAGAGTATAAATATTCTATAATAATAAAAATAGATAGAATAAATATATAAAATAATGGAGGTAAATAATAGAGAAAGAAAAAGAAAGAATAATATTGGGAAATAATTATTAGATGCCTTTTGGGAGTAAGCATTAAACAACACACTTTTCTTAATAATGTTGATGAACTAGAAAAAAAAATGAAATTTAAATCAAATTAATACAGTAGTTGATGGCACAGATTCCATTTTTCTAATAGCTAATCAGGAGGCATGGGTTACTAAATCCATGGGTTAGTAATCCGCCAGGCTCGTAAATCTGCAGTTACCAGGTTCGAATCCCAAATGTGCCAGTGTTGAGATTATTCATCTCCGCCAAACACTAACCCTGCTCTTGATCGGAAAGGGGGGCACCGATGGGCTTCAAAAATCTGCCGTCCGTCGGATGGGACGTAAAACCCTGGTTCCATGTGAAAGAGAGTGTAACCTGTGCGCGTTAAAGAACACGCTGTGGATAGCCTTAACGGGAGACTTCCATCTGTCTCCTAACAGTTGTCCAATGAGTCCTCATCATCTACTCAATTCTGGTGTCCCCGTGATCTGACCATTTAGTCTAGTGTGTGCACAAAATCACCGATCAGAGGTAAAACAACTCAGGAATGATTTAACTGCGCAATGGAATGTCTGCTGAATAAATTTTAGGGAACAAAAGGAAAGAACTCAATTTCGTTTAATAATCTTTTCTGATAATCCGTTCCAATTAGTTATTTTTCAGTCGCTCATTTCGATAATTAATATTCATGATGAATGTTACTCTTAATCATTGTACCGAATTATTGTTCCCATTACATGCTCTGATACATCGCAATGGATTGCCTTACTTTTGAGTTGCACTTTTACAATGGTCAACGAAAACTTTCTGAACAGCTACAAGAAAAAAGCAAATTATATTCGTGAAGTGCCGCAAGGAATATTCTCTACTTAGAAACAAAAACATACATTTCTAATGAAAAGAAAAAGAAAAATTATATCTTTAAGGAATCAAGAAAGTATATTGATTAAAAACAAAAATATGCGTTTTTATGAGTACTATGAATTGGCAAAATCCTTTAGTTATGCACCTAAAAGTGTGTCGTAAAAAAAATTTGAAAGAAATGAGCCAGATTCGGTATAATGATGATGGTTTTATGAGCACAAGTTCTTTTGCAATGAGTCGAACAAGCCAAACCTGGTCTAAATGATCAATGATAAATTCACAAGGACCCTAAAGAGCTACCGTAGAAATTGATAGAGTAAAGGGGCTCACTGGGCAGTTGTTCAGACAGATGGGAGTCCCATTTCAAGTCCATCCACCGTATTCTTCAACACGCACAGATTAGGGATCCCTACTCACGAATTGGGTTGTTTTACCATTGAGCAGCACATTTTTTCCCACACAATAGGCTAAATATCCAAGTCACAAAGACCCCCAGGACTCGGAGGTGGTTGAGGGGAGGGAACCTACTGGAAAGAGGAGACAGATGGTAGCCTCTCATCAATGCCATCCAGTGTATTCTTTAAGATGTTTAGGGTATGACTCTCTGGCACAAGGTGTAATGGCTTAACATCCCACCCGACGGATGGCTGCCTTTCCAAGCCGATCATTGTCCCCTACAAACAGAGGAAAGGGCGGGGAGTCGAATCTGGGAACCGCAGATTACGAGCCTTGGGCGGTACCAACTAAGCCATCCCTGCCCCAGCATAGCTAGGACTCGAATCTGATAACATCAGTTTACTATCATGAAATATTACCGAATGATTCAACTCCCAACCATTTGTTTCTTAAAAGTAAGGAGGGGGGGGGGCAGAACTCCTGAATAGTTACAATATCATTCAGAAACCTAATAAGAACCAAATTAATACCGAAATTTTTTACAGTATATATGTGTAACAATAATTTTTCCGGATAAGAATAAAATTTTGCACTTTATGAATTAATACTAACCTAAGATTCGAGTCTACCATAGAAGCACAAATGTCCAAGTCTATTACGCACATAGAATATAGAAATAGGCTTTCGGGAACCATATTCGTATGCAAGCTTTAAACATCATGACTGTATCGTAGGCGTCTGGATAAAGGTTAATAATTACTTTGCACGTCAAAGGTGTATTGCTTGAGTTTGTGAAATCACCAAGCATACTTTGATGGAAGCTTGAGGCTATGAAATTCCCGCTTGAAAAATAATATATCTACATTTTTATGTTTCTGCAGTACGATCATGTAATTACACTCATAATAAATCAAGTTCAACGGGAATGTTTTGCTTCGTAATTTATGCCTGTCTAGTCCTTTTTTCTTTAAATTCCCATAGGCCAAATTTAATGTATAATCTGTTTTGCATTTCAGAAGTATTGCTCTTTCCACAGGAACTGTGCATAAGCAAGATGGATTAGCGAGTATTAAAGCGACGAAGAAGAATCTTAGACAATGAAGTTTTGACATATGTGTTACGAGGAATAAATTATTACTGCGTTTTTTCTCGTTAAAGTTCTTACAAATTTGTGGGGATCATATTTTTGCTTTGAAGAAATACAGGGTGATTACAAATGATCTAATCAGCAGGCATATCGGGTCAAAAATTATGGTACCCTATTGAAATTCAATGTATTCTGTGAGGTTTATTTTTAAGTGTTAAAAGGCATACAGAAATGAAACTTATAATTCTTTTTCAGTTCAAATTCAGGGTTATTTCCAATGTAACATTTGTGCAATTACTTTACGCAAAATATCCCACTAAGCTTCGAAATAAATAATTACATCAATAAATTTTTATTTAATTTTTTAGGGTTTTCTTTCACAAGTAGATTATAGAATACAGTATTGCATCAATACAAAAACACGTACATAATGTATATAAATTAATTACGTTTAAATTGTTACGATTGTAATTTGCGAAATTTTTTACTCGATTCCGGGGGGGGGACAAGTGCCCTATTTACGCCCCTCTGCGGACGCCAACGTTCGTTTACATACTAATGCATTTTATACTTTTTGTCCTGAAGGGTACTTTGAATATTACTTATGTTTTTGACTTATGCCAAAAGCGTTGTTTTTCTAAACAAACCATCTCTCCTAAAAAATAAATAAATAAATACCCCCTCAAGCAGCTGCTTGCCACAGAGGTCTGACAGGAGCCTGTCAGTTTATATGCCATAGTAGAAGATCTGAGAGGATGGCAGGACCTCAGGAGAAAAACGACAGAAACAGCCATGCCTTACCCGGGGCTCGAACCCAGGTTCCGTAGATCAGTAGCCAAGCGCGTTAACCACTCCGCCATGGGACGGCCATCTCTCCTAGGTTAGGTAAAATCCCTTTCTTCCATGCTTCCAAAAGATAAGATCTGATCATAAAATCTTATCTTGGCTGTCACCATAGAAATGAAACCATTTAAGTACCCTACTAGCAAATATGATTTAAATTCCGTTTCGTTTGTCCCTGCGGTAGAATGTTTAGTTTGATACAATGCAAGCATTAGGTAAGTGTTTCTAAACAAAAGTAAGGAAAAAAAAGTGAATATAATAGTAAATTATACTATATTCTGTAGAGAGTTTGTTTCTCTGTCTATTTGATCATGAATTCCTTCTAAAAAGAAAGAGCTAGGTCTACAAAATTCGGTAAATTGCTTACTCTTATCATAACTTAGAGCGTCATAAAGTTTAATTTCCCAAATATTTATTTCTTCCCTCACTTAAAAAAATGGCCTCTCCAAAAAAAATTGGGAAACAATTTCCGTTAAACGGTAAGAGGTAGGACTACCGGATTCGGGATGCAAGTTTTTTTTTTTTATCATAACTGAAAGCAGCGTAATGGTTCGGTCTTCCAACCTTCCTTCCTTCTCCTTCGGACCCTCCCCCTCTCCCCCTCCAAAAAAAAAAGGAAAAGAAAAATATGTTGGGGGGGGGGAGAGCAATGAGCGCCAAGCTTTATCAATCATATCTCAGATTTAATTTCATGGGTCGTGGACTATTGCAAATTCTGCACTCTGCTTTCTTACCCTCTCTCCTCAAAAGAAAATGGATGAGAAATTTCACAGGGATCGATCGTAAGGGGTTTTACATGAAATGAAAGTTTATAAGTGTCATTTATTATACACTTCAGTATTCAATCTAACTGAATTAAATATCCGAGAAACTCCGGGTAAGCAGTTTTAGAGTTTTAGCGTTCTTTCTAGCGCAGAAGAACACTTTCGCTTCCATAGCGACGCATTTCAGAGACTTACTGGTGGAAGATCATGTCACCAGAACATGAACGAAAATAATTTTCTGACTTTCCTACAAGACAGCTGTAACTTGAATAATATCCTGATGTTTCATATTTGACAGCGTAATTTGTAAAATGAAACAAAACAAGTGCATATCAGTTTAATCCTTCCTTGTGCAGGCCAATTATCTTTTTTTTCCCTGGTATTTTCCAACAAGTGAGAGCTAGGAAAAAGTGGCAAACAGGGAGCGAAGAGATTGTGAGTCTAAAGGTACTGGCGTGGGTGGTAACGGGGAATTTGAGATTTGGGTCGTTTTACCTCTGAGTGGCACTTTTGTTTGCACACAATGAGCTAATTGGCACAAAGGCCACAAAGACCCCGAGAACTCAGAGATGGCCGGGGGAGGGGACCCACTGGACAACTGTTAGGAGACAGATAGAAGCCTCCCGTCAAAGACTCGAGATTTATCTCCTCAAAATTCTCCGGCCTGCCCACGGTCAGTAGGGGACACCGCTGGGCTTGGAAAGGCCGCCGTCCGTCGGATGTGACGTTAGGCCGTGTTCCTTGTGCGTGAGAGCCATACCCTGTGCACGTTAAAGAACACGCTGGATGGCCTTGACGGGAAACTGCCATCTGTCTCCCAACAGCTGTTCCAGTGGGTCCCTTCCCCCAACCTTCTCTGAGCCTTCGGGGTTCATGTGACCTAGCCATTTAGCCCATGGTGTGCAAAAAAGTGCCGCTCAGAGGTAAAACAAGACAACACCACCCGTCAAAGCCATTCAGCGTGTTCTTTAATGTGCACAGAGTACGACTCTTCCATACACCGGGCCAATGCTTAACGTCCCGTCCAACGAACGGCGGCCTTTACTAGCTCGTCGGTGTCCCCAACTGACCGAGAGCAAGGCGGGGAGTTTTGCGGAGATAAATCCCAACGAATAAAAACGCTTGAAAATTTCTAGTAATGATTGCAGAGATTTATGAATTATATCTTAGTTGTAATCTCATGGGTCATGGACTATTTCAAATTATAATTCTGGTTCCTGACCCCACCCTCCACGAATAAAAAGTGGGAGAGAAATTTAACAGGGATCGGTCATAACGAGTTTTATATAAGATGAAAGCTTACAAGTTCATCTATTATACATTTTAATGTTCAATCCAACTGAATTAAAGATTCGAAAAACGAAACTATTGTTAGGAGTTCACTCCGAGTTAAAGATCCGGGAAACGTTTAATCTACCGACGCTCTACCGACTGAGAGACCTGTGCCCCAGACACTATGCAACTGTACAATTGATTTTTCACAATTTTCATAGATAATGGATGATTTTTTTTTTTCGCACGGATCATGACTTAATATCTCATTCGAAGGAAGGTGGCTTTCCAAACCCATTGATGTCCCCTTTCTCACTCAGTACAGAACTGTAATTAGAGAAAAAAAATAAAACGTAGACATAGTTGTAACTCAAAGCTGGGAACATCAGGCTACGACTTCAGTAATGAGGTTACCATAGAAGCACAATTTTACCGAAAGCTTGGTTTCTTAATCTGCTTTTGCAATCAGATGATGCAGAGAAGACTGGAGTGTGTTATAGGGTGTACTGATCAGGATCCTCTAGAGCAGTGGTTCTCAACCTTTTATGCTTCACGTACCCCCCTGGAAATGTGTATGTAACTGGCGTACCCCTTGTATAGATGGATAAAACTATAGTTATAGTATAACAATGAGAATAAAATAAAACACTGACTTTCTTACTATATCTAGAGACTTTTGAGCTCTCACGGCGTACCCCAAAGAAATTTACCGCTCGAAAAAAGTACGCGTACCCCTTTGGGGTAGTTGAGAACCCCTACTTTGGGGAGCCACCTTACCCCACGTTGAGAACCTCTACTTTAGGGAGATTAAAAGAAGGCACCTTTTTAATTCTTTATTTCTTTTGCATTTGCATGTACAGAGTTGATCATAGCAAGCTCTAAGAGCTTTAATATAAGAACAAATACTACATACATACTTCTTACACGTAACACATACAGTTAAGAGAGAAAATAGAAGAAACACTTAACTAGGGTAACAATGTTAATAAAATTCCCTCAAGGCTTGGTGTAGTTTATGTGCAGGAAAGGCTAAATGAATGCAGTTACAAATAGTTGCTATACATCGGTTACATATTGACATTCATTCATATGAAATCCTGATGTATAATTGCAAACACCAATTAATAATTAGTTAAGAAATAGGGACTTCTATACTCTTAACTATTTAGTAGCCAATTTTTTGGTCTCAGATACATGAAATTTTTTTAGGGTTAGATAAGTAGAAATGAAAAATATTACCGTTTGCTTTTACTGTATCATTCATTAGTTTGAGTTTCCACCATTAGAGGGCGTTAAATTCGGAAAATGATAAACTTCATTCTCTTGGAAACGAGCATTCCATATTCACCAAAAGCTATTTATCTTTCATTTTTTTTTTACGTTTGACGTGTTCCTCGGTGACATACACCTAGGTGCAACTAAATCTGTAGTCCCTATGATATACTCCTAGGTACAGCCGGATCTTTAGTACTCAGGGCATAGTCCTAGGTGTAGCTGAATCTCTAGTATCCATGACATAATCCTAGGTGCACTTGCTTGTGTGGTCCCTACGACATATTCCTAGGTGTGGTTGGATCTGTGGTACCTATGACACACAACTACGTGCAACTGTATCTGTAGTTCCTATGACAGGACCTATGATGATCTAGGTACAGCTGGATATGTCACACCTACGATGTACTCCTAGATGTACCTGGATATGTCTCCTAAGTGGATCTGTGGTTCCTACGACATACTTTGCAGCCACCACAGCGACTGGGCTGCAGACTGATTTGCTGACTGTTACAGGTATTATGGTCTAATACATTGCACAATGTTTGCATGATGCAGGAATGAGGATAGGATGTCCAGTCCGGCATGTGCCATTGCAACGACATCACCAACATGGACTACGGAATGGAAGATAGTATTGTTCACAGATGAGTCACGATTCTGTTTCTGCATGCCAGACGGCCGTTTGTATGCATGACACAGGTATTGTCAATGACACGAGGAAGCCTATTCCATTAGCTGCCATAAGGCTCCCTACTTTGGTACAATGATATGGAGTGGCATCACATATGGCATCCAGACACCTCTGCTCCATGTTTCTAGTGTGCTAACGGTGAGACGTTACATCGATGGCGTCCCTGTGGCACGCATGACCCTTCTTTAATAACATGTGTGGATTGATTATGCATCAGGATAATGCCACCGTACACACACTACACGTGCAATGATGGACAGTCTCCAAAGTGCGGACCTTCCCCCATGGCCACCGTTCTCCCCGGATTTGTCGCCCATTGAGCATGTGTGAGACCGTACTGGTCGCAGCCTTCGCCAGCTCCCTCCGACGGCGAACCTGGTACAGCTGTGTGCTCAGTTGGATGCTGTTTGGAACGCCATACCTCAGGACACCATTAACCATCAAATTGATGGAATGACGAGATGTCTACAGGCTTGTAAAACTGCCTGAGATGGGCCTACTGTGTACTAATGAATCTACAATATAATATCTTGCGTTCCTGAGTTGCGTTTCTTTTTCATTTACACATCAACCCTCATAGCTTCGACTCTGTCATTTTCAGGCCTATACATCATTTCCTTCGTGGTGTGATTTCCAATTTGAGCAGTATATGGCATAGTTCTAGATGTAGCTAGATATGTCATACTTCTGATACACTCCTAGGTGCAGCTGACTCTATAGTGCTCATGACATAGTCCAAGGTGCATCTGGATCTTTGGTATCCATGACATAATTTTAGGTGCAGGAGGATCTGTGGTATTAGAGATGAGCTTGGCTCAGATTTTCGTGCTCAGACACTTCCGAAGTACATCGATGATTACTGAGTCAGAAGCAGGTTGGTAATGATATATTTAAAAAAATTTTTAACTCCGATCCCGTTACCAGCAGTCTCAAAAGAGGGTGATGATATCTCCCTTTTGTTTCCACCCCCAACCAACCCAGATTGGAAGATTCTAAGTGTGATATTATTACCAACTGAAGTAGAATTTTTCTTTTTGTTTTTTTAAACTAAAAGGTAGACTTTCTACAGACTACTAAGTGAAAATAATAGCTCCTTTCCTTGTTCCTGAGCACGAGCTAATGAAGTATTGTTTGCCTTTTTCGTCTGTTCGTGTGTAGACATTGAACACTTATATTTCGATAGGAAAATGAAAATATCTTTGTAGGTTGCATAAAATATTACGATTAGCATTTTCCAAAACTTCTAATAGTTCGAATTAATTTAGTTAAAAAACGAATGCTAAGTTAAAAAAAGAAGTTTCGAACCAATATTGTAAACAGTCTATTCTTGCTAGACAGTTGACGTTTAGTTTGGTGGAGAGTAATGGAAAAATCGTTCAAGTTGAGCTGTAATTATCATCTACTATCTGAAATGAATGGGTGGGAAAACGTGTCTCTTTTGTTTTAAGAGATAAAAGAAAATTCTTTGTGGGCTTGATAGGTACTAATAAAATATATTATTTATATACCCGGGATTTGAAATTAGTTTGAATTTTCACCGTTAGAGGACTCTAAATTTGGACAATATGGCAATCGCTTTATTTATTTTTTTTTGCTGTTTTTTTTTTCAATTCTAGCTTTTTTTAAACTGATTATTCGATGAATGTAACGGGAGCATTTTGTTTCCTGAATTTACATAAAAATGCTTTTAAATTCTTTTTAAAAAAAATATTTTTTTTCACAAGAACATAATGCAATATAACCCCCCCCCCTCCCATACACACACACACACAAAAAAAAAACTAAGTAGATTATCTGTAGGTAATTGAATAAAACATTTCTAATACCTATACACATATTCTTTTAAGCGTTAATTTTATTTTAAAAAATTGGATGAAATGCGAAAACATTCACCAAAGTTCACCAAAATTTAATAAAGTGTACAATTTTGTCTAAGATATACATTTAAATTTATGTTTAATCTACTATAACTATTTATATTTAAAATTAATTTGGAATTGAATTAAAAGCCATAATTAATTTTAAATTTAGATAGTTTATAATAGTTTTTATCCAAGTCTTGTTACCAAAACATCTATAAAAATTATTAATTAAATTCAACAAAAAATTTTAGATAAAAATTACCTTTCTGAAGAAGTAATAAAGCCAATCAGTGCAAACAAGCATTCACCATGCTTGACGGAGATGTAAATTTTTTTCGCAATTGTATTCTGTTAGCATCTGAATAATTTTGCAAGCGAAAGACTGACAGGACCCAGGCTAACTCGTTCAATTCTCATCACCACCGTCTTTAGTGCAAATTATCACTTAATGACTTTCCTCCTCCCGCTTTTTCATTGACTTGTATATGGTTAAGATTGATAAACGATGCTTCCTTCCCCGCCTTTATCTTTTTTTTTTTTCTCTCTCTCTCTTATTTTCAATCTTGATTGTTTTCTTATTTTAATTAACGCCGCCAAACGCTCATTTCGCTCAGAATGTCTCTATAACCGTGCAATTCCATTCGCTTCTATCCGAGAGCTCCAAAGCTCCACGTTCCTGATCAACTCAGATATTGTAAAGTTAGAAAGAGTCGGCCATGATTTATCACCACTCTCACCAAGAACGTGACTTAGGTCACGTGAACCACGGGTTAATTATTGCATAACGTATTGTCTGAAAAATTCGAATTTTTTTCGTGTTTCACAGTTTTCTTTTACTGTTTTCTCAGTTGATAACTTTACAAGTCAAAGCGTCTGTTTGATGTCAGACTGTTAAGAGGGCAAATGGTAAGCATGATCACATTTTTAAACCGTGCGTGTTTTTTTTTCTGCGGTTTATTTTACTCTTTTGTACTTACAGCGTATTGAAAAACAAAGCCGTCACTTTTGGCATCTCATTTATAGATAATAAATTAGTCTCATCAATATTCCACCAACCCCCTCGAGGGTAATAGACGTAATTTGGTGGGTCTGCTTTTGAAACTGAGGACAAAGTTTGGAGCTTTCTCTAACAAGGATAGCAAAAGAGTCGAATCACTTTGCTGTATCACTTTAAGTGCCTCGAAATCCACGCCCCGCGGTGCGATTAGATGTGATCGCTTTATTAGGTTTTAATATAGACATAATTAGGGATGGTTGGGGTAAAAATCCGTATCCAACGCGTGACTGGAAATTAAACCACGCTAAAGTGCTGCCCATTGCATTCGACTGTTGTTAGCTGGGTGTCATGAAGAACACGTTAAGTGCGGTATATATTTTTAATCCTGTTAAATTGACTGGAATAACTGTTTTCCGTAAAGTGA
This sequence comes from Ryuthela nishihirai, assembly GCA_038380435.1. Taxonomy (NCBI): domain Eukaryota; kingdom Metazoa; phylum Arthropoda; class Arachnida; order Araneae; family Heptathelidae; genus Ryuthela; species Ryuthela nishihirai. The sequence continues at coordinate 38,326,553 of JAWZYU010000014.1, forward strand.
GTCTTTCCTGTGATAAATGAAGACAAAACTACTGTTTTATGCTCCAGTTATCTGCCTAGCAACGCATGTGATTAGCAGGGTGCCTAGATTCCAGTGTAATCTGACTACTCTCTTTGCTTATTGGTCTGTCTCTAGATTTCAACAAAATCTGGCTAGTTTTGAGTCGTCATCTGTGTTTGGACTAGGTTTCGCCTGTCTCCTAGTCTTTCTAATCAGATCCAAGCACGATTTGTTTAGTTTCGTATCACATTATGATTTTCAGTAAAATCTTCCTAGTTGCCGGCTTGTTGATAAATCTGTTTAAATTCTAACATGGTCTGCCCGATTAAAATATTTTCTATGTCTCTAGATTCTAGCACGGTCTACTTAGTTGCGAATCTGTCGGGACTAGATTCTAACATGGTCTATCTAGCATGGTCTACTTAGTTGCGAATCTGTCGGGACTAGATTCTAACATGATCTATCTAACATGATCTACTTAGTTGCGAATCTGTCGGGACTAGTTTCTAACATGGTCTATCTAGCATGGTCTACTTAGTTGCGAATCTGTCGCGACTAGATTCTAACATGGTCTATCTAGCATGGCCTACTTAATTGCGAATCTGTCGGGACTAGATTCTAACATGGTCTGTCTAGCATGGTCTACTTAGTTGCGAATCTGTCGGGACTAGATTCTAACATGGTCTATATAGCATGGTCAACTTAGTGTCAATTTGTCGGGACTAGATTCTAACATGGTCTATCTAGCATGGTCTACTTAGTTGCGAATCTGTCGGAACTAGATTCTAACATGGTCTATTTAGCATGGTCTACTTAGTTGCGAATCTGTCGGAACTAGATTCTAACATGGTCTGTCTAGCATGGTCTACTTAGTTGCGAATCTGTCGGGACTAGATTCTAACATGGTCTATCTAGCATGGTCTACGTAGTTGCGAATCTGTCGGAACTAGATTCTAACATGGTCTGTCTAGCATGGTCTACTTAGTTGCGAATCTGTCGGGACTAGATTCTAACATGGTCTATCTAGCATGGTCAACTTAGTGCGAATTTGTCGGGACTAGATTCCAACATTGTCTATCTAGCATTGTCTACTTAGTTGCGAATCTGTCGTGACTAGATTTCAACATGGTCTACTTAGTTGCGAATCTGTCGCGACTAGATTTCAACATGGTCTATCTAGCTGTGAATCTGTGTGTCTGTCTGGATTCTAACATGGTGTGCCTAATTGTAGTTCTGCCTATCTGTCTGGATTCTAACATGGTCTGCCTAGTTGTAGTTCTGCCTATCTGTCTAGATTCTAGCAAAGTTTGCTTCGTCGTATATTTTTCTAATCTAGATTATAATATAGTCTATCTAGTTGTGGCATCTATCTATCTCACTGAACTCTAAAACGGTTGGGTTGCTTTATATCCGGTTTTAAGGCTACCAGCGTGTTCTTTCATTTGTACAGAATATGATTCTCCTGGACATAGAGCCATGGCTTATAACGGTAAATATAAAGAAAACTTCTGCCGTTTATTTCTTCATTCGGGCATCACTTATCTTGGAAATAACTCCCATTCGATAGATGGGGTCGTTTTAAGCCCATGGACGTCTCTTTTTCTCATTGAAGACAGAACAAGTTTAGCCGAAAAATTTCAACAAGGTCTGTTAATTTTTTCTCTGCTAAATTCCAACATGGTTTGTCTATTCTTCTGGATTCTAAAGTGGTTTACTAGATGAGAGTCTGTCTATTCGTTTAGCTTCTATTATGGCCTTGCTATCTGTCAAAATTCCATGTATACGTTTTGTAAGCCTGTCTGTCTAGCATTCTAGGAAGTGTCTGTTCGCATACAGCATGTGAAATAGAGCGACATAGATATTTATTTGCAACATATAGGACGGAAAAGGGTCCTAGAAATCACTGCTAGTTCGCACAGGCCTTCTCAAACGAGGACATACCCTACTAAGACCGTAGTCCCTTCTGACCACTGCCCAATTAGGACTAATAGAACACAATAACCATACCAGGATTCGAACCCAGTCCCCGGCATTTAGAGTGTCAGCGCGAGTCAACGCTATATCTTTGGGCCACTGAGGCGATAAGAGCTGTTAATATGCTAGCAATATGAGCCTCTCAGAAGCCAAACTGATCAATTCCATGAAATAAAAAGTTGAGAAAAATTGATGATTCTTTCAGATTTAATTTTAAAACTTTGCTTGAAATATACGAACAAAGTAATATTATATAGAGTAATATTATAGATATAGGTTCTACATTACATAAATAAAGATTAATAAAGATGTACAATACATTAAAAATAACGTGCTTGGGTACTAAAGTTGCGAAATTTACAAAAAAGTGGAGTTGATCAGTTTGGCTTCTGAGAGGCTCATATGTCTAGTTTAATGGTTTCAAACACGCGGCACTCAAAGCGAGACACGCAAGCAATACGTTCTATCGCAATCATGGTCGCCAACTGTGACTTACTAGCTGGGCTCGTCTAATATGATCTCACGGGAGCATGGAGAATAAGGTCACTTTCAGTAGAATATTAAATCACTACATATGAAATTTAGGTTTACGTTTCGGTATTAAAAGTAACACTTAAACACTAAAAAACAGCAAAAATATCGCTTATTATTACTTAAAATGAAATGTGGTTCACCTCATATTGAGAGGTAACTGATTTAGCCCCTCTATGTTTTGATTTAAATCTAGACTTTTGTTTAAAATTTTATTAACTAAAATCTATCTAACTGTATTTCGTTTTTGGTTTTTCTATCTGTCTAGTTAATGTTAATTGAATGTCTGTCTATTATCTACCTGGTTCTTAACATGGTATGCTTTCCTGTGACTATTTTCGGGTATTCCTGTTGAGATCGAAGCTCAATATAGTTAGTTAGGCACTACTTTATGATACCTCTTTGTAGATTCCAGCGCATTCTGCATAGTTGGGTGAATGTTCTCAAAATGATGCTCTCATCCGTTCCAATTATCAAATTCCCACTCCTCATTCTAGAAGAAAGCTGCGGTTTATTACCCTTATTCACGACACTATAAGCAAGTATCACCCCCTTCATTCGATTCTTACACCCTATATTCGATTACCACATCGCCACATCCTTCGTTCTGATAATAAAGTGTTTTCTAATCCCAAGAGTTTCAAAGCTAAGTATGGTGATTTTTTTTTTCTTTTTAAGCAACCTCAACTTGGAACTCTCTACTAAGACTCTTTTTTTGAAACTTTCTACTAAGACTAATTTAAAGAAATGGTATCACTCTACCGAGCTTCTTTAAATTCTGAAACAAAATTCGAAAACTATATTATTCCACTCCTATTAGAATATTGACAAGTTTGACTAACAATATATCTTCACCCCTTTTCCCACTCCCTATCTTAGCTCTTTGTGTTGATTATTTGCAATCCTTTTTCTCCTGTTCATTCATTTCATCTTACTCTCTGTTGTCTTAAGCCTTCTTTTTCTTCCCCCTGATTTTACTACGTTTCTTATTATATTTCATGTTATATGGTTAGGCAGCTAGCGACTGTTCCAGCAAGGCAAACTTTGTGTGTTGTGTTAGCTCTAACTAAGGCAGTGGTCAGCAGTGACTTCGGTCTTAGTAGGGCATGTCCTTGTATGAGAAGGCCTGTATTAAGCTAGGAGTAGCTTCTAGGATTCTTCTCTGTCCTGTATGTCGCAAAAAAAAAATGTTTGTCTCCGTCTGTGCCACTTGTCATTTTGTTTATAATATCTAGACTGTATCATATTGTTACGACAGAAGGAATCTGGCAACCGAAAGCAAAAAGTTTCAGCCAACGAATAAGAACGTTGGGAGAATTTGGAGAAGAAGAGTGGAGCGTTAACGGTCGTTGTATTGTAACGGTCGTTGTGTTGTAACGGTCGAAGAGTTCGAAAATGGACGGTGAGCTGTTCTGAGACAGTGCGCGTAAGTATCAAGAAGTAACTTGATGTGTTGTGTATACGCGGAAGGATAAAAGTGGGATCTTTTATCGTTAAGTATCAAGAAGTAACTTGATGACTTGTGTATACGCGGAAGTATAAAAGTGGGAACTTTTATGGCTAACTTCGAATGTCTACACGGACTGTCTTTTTGTTCGGCTAGTGTGTGAAAAGTTATTAGCACAGGACGAGAATTGGTTTACGAGTGAAGATCTTCGGGTGACCTGGTAAATCAAGTAAAAGGTAGTATTTAGTAAAATACACAGAGCTGATGTTGTGTGCTCTACGCAGGAAGATTGATGATTTGTGCATGTTAATAGTTGATTTGTTAATAAGATGCTTCATCCATATTTCCTTTGTAACAATTTACCTTGTATTGAATTTGGTTTTGAAATATAGCTTTTAATACTCACGCTCAGTGGCTATCCATTTTTGTAATCCGCAACACTTGGTGTCAGAAGTGGGATTATTTAATTGAATGCCGTTAACTAGAAGTATGGATGAATTAGTAAAGTTGATAAATAGCTTCAAAGCCGATATGACTACGCTGATGACTGACTTGAAAGCCGATATGGCTAACAAAATAGGTGACCTGGCCGCACAAAAAAACTGAGATTAAAGGTGATATAGCTGCCCAAAGCGATAAAATAGGTGACTTGAAAGCCGAAATGGCCGCACAAAATACTGAGATGAGAGCTGAAGTGGCTTCTCAAGTTGGTAAGATTATTGATCACTTCAAGGATCATAAAACCGAACTCAATAGACAATGCAATAGTTAAATGTTGAATTTGTCAGTGAAAAAGATGATCTTGATAGTGTTAAGTTAGATTGTAAACATGGAAAAGAAAAAGAGAAAGGCAACGCATATAAAAATGTGGATCTGCTACTGGAAATCAAGAATCGTAGAGATAGCGCAGATAATGCCTTTGACCACGCAACTACTGGTAATGCATGGCAGAGTGTCTATGTCGCTGGTGACATGTCTAGGAACTGTGAAGAACAATCACACAGATCAGAGAGCTGTGAGACTATACAGTACGCTTTGCACTTCAAAATACCTAGGTATACAAGTCTGGCACGATCTGAAGAGAGATCCACACGAAAGGTATTCTATTCCTCGCCGTCAGCAAAATGTGTCATGGACAATTATCGCAAAGGCAGAGTAACGAGTGGTAATGAGGGGGAACGAAACAGAGTTTACGTTTCGCAGAGTGGTCCGAGTAAAGAAGAGGCGTCCATTCATCATAGATACAAAGTGCCCTGCGTCGTTACCGGGGAAGTCGGAGAGATTTTTCCGAAGCATATAGCCACACTTGAATCGTTTATAGAAAGTGGGGATTTAAGGAAGAGGAATTCCGAAGAATGGCTTAGAAGCATAACAGGTGATGCTAGTAAAAGAGCTTCAGGCAGAGACGGTACTTCAAAGACTAACTTTCTGGATGAAACTAAGCCTCAGAGTTACGATCAGAGAGAAGTAAAGCCCTCAGACAATCTCAACGAAACCATGCTGAATTTCTTTTCTGAACAGTCAATGCGCAGATTTGGACATTATAACCATTTAGATTATAAGGATATAGAAAAGTTTTATCACGATTACAAGAGCTCTAAAGTGGACAATATCATGTTACAGAACTCGTCGCTGATCTCCAGAATGAACAATTTGGCAATCATGACTGATATTTCCCTGGCTAATTACAATGAGAGCTCCAAGAAAGTGAATTCGGAAGAAACAGCAAATATGACCTCCTCGGGTCATGTGTTTTGCTGGAGACCCGAGTGGCGCCATCGGATGGTAGATAAAAACAGCACAGGAGGTGTCGGCAACAAAGTGAGTCTTGTCTTGGCTCCTGCACTTGCTGCTTTAGGTCTCAAGGTCCCTATGATCTCCGGTCGTGCTCTCCAATTGACGGGAGATACTCTGGACAAATTGGAATCCATCCCTGGCTTCACAGTCGACTGCACTAAAGATAAAATCGAGCAGATGATGGAAGACGTCGGATGCTGCATCGTAGGACAGACAGAGGAGCTGGTGCCAACAGATAAGGAGATTTACCGCTGCAAGGATCTGATGGCTACCATAGATAGCGTTCCTCTAATGATATGCTCAATTGTGTCCAAAAAGCTGGCTGAAGGAGTGTGTGCTTTGGTTTATGATGTTGAATTCGGAAAAGGAGCTATTGATCTCATCAGTACAGAAGATGTTGCTGTTGATTTAGTTAAGAAAGTGGTTGCAGCATCACAAGCTCGTGGAATGAAGAGTTTGAGTTGTTCAGCTGTTATCAGCAACATGGATTCACCTCTTGAAAACTCTGTTGACAACTCTCTGGAAGTGATGGAAGCTGTTCAGTGTTTCCTTGGTAACGGATCCTTGGAACTGCAAGAGCTCGTCGAAGAGTTAGGAGAACTTCTGCGTTTTGTGAACATTGTGGATAATAGGGTAGATGAAGCATCACGTGTCCGTAAGGTTCTGCATAACGGCAATGCTTTGAACAAGTTTCGTAACATGTTAATAGAACAAGGAGTATCTGAAGATGTTGCAAGCTGGCTATGTGAAGGTAAAACAGAAAAAATATTGCTAGCAGCCCGACACATCACTGATTTCACTTATACAGGAGAAACAGGTAAGGTTGTCGGATTAAAAGCTGCAGTTCTAGCAAGAGTATGGAAGGAGGAGATGGACCGAAGAGCTAAAAAGAATTATGGAGCTGATATTATATTTGTGAAGCACCTTGGGGATCAAATGGAATCAGGTGAAATATGGCTGAAGGTTCATCACGACAGTTCTGAATTAAGGGAAAGTCAACTGACAAAAGGGTCAGACTGGAGGATGAAACTCCTCCCTAGATTTTATGTTACTAATGACTTTCATTCCTTGTTACTGTTGATAGAAGTAAAAATCCAAAGAAGAAAACTTTCGACAAAGAAGAAAACTTTTTACAGGTTTTGCACGAAAACTCTTAGTCGATTCTTCTCCCTGCAGAGACATAAACGTGTTCACAAGGGCTATAGGCCTTACTCGTATTATGTTTGTGGACGAGGCTTCAGTCAGAAAAGAAATCTACGTCATAATGAGATTCGCTTTCATTTTGACACAGACGTGGTATATCGCATTCGTCGACGTCCAGCTACAAAGTGCAAGGTGGTTCACGTGGATCGTTTGGCCCCGTTTCATCGAAGAACTGAAGAAACTTTGGAATCCAGAATTGTTCGGGACGAACAAGACCTAGGAAGGGGGCAGTGTTACGACAGAAGGAATCTGGCAACCGAAAGCAAAAAGTTTCAGCCAACGAATAAGAACGTTGGGAGAATTTGGAGAAGAAGAGTGGAGCGTTAACGGTCGTTGTGTTGTAACGGTCGAAGAGTTCGAAAATGGACGGTGAGCTGTTCTGAGACAGTGCGCGTAAGTATCAAGAAGTAACTTGATGTGTTGTGTATACGCGGAAGGATAAAAGTGGGATCTTTTATCGTTAAGTATCAAGAAGTAACTTGATGTCTTGTGTATACGCGGAAGTATAAAAGTGGGAACTTTTATGGCTAACTTCGAATGTCTACACGGACTGTCTTTTTGTTCGGCTAGTGTGTGAAAAGTTATTAGCACAGGACGAGAATTGGTTTACGAGTGAAGATCTTCGGGTGACCTGGTAAATCAAGTAAAAGGTAGTATTTAGTAAAATACACAGAGCTGATGTTGTGTGCTCTACGCAGGAAGATTGATGATTTGTGCATGTTAATAGTTGATTTGTTAATAAGATACTTCATCCATATTTCCTTTGTAACAATTTACCTTGTATTGAATTTGGTTTTGAAATATAGCTTTTAATACTCACGCTCAGTGGCTATCCATTTTTGTAATCCGCAACAATATAATTATGCAACTCCTGTAAACATATTTCTATTTTTGTACTATCCTTAAATTTTCCTTTTCTTTTCAATTTCTCAAATGTACTAGGGCATCAAGCCACTTACACATTTAAATCAATATCTAAAATTACATGTACCTTGGCTTTACTGTAACCTCCCCGCATTGAATAAATTGTTATTTTTACTAATACGAGCTGCAATGTCTATCTTGATCAGGATTATCAAGTGTAACCATCTTCTTGTAGTCGTTAAAGTTTTGTTTATTCGATATCAAGAAATATATATATATATGAGTTAAACCCACTCCAAAAGTTTGGCGCGAAACTTATGTGCATTGATGACTCACTTCATTTACAGCTTTCTACAGTATTGCTCACAACATACTTGCGAAGAATTCAAAACGAATTCACCACATACTCAACGAATTCACAAGGTAAGCGACGGCAGCGTTCCCAGAAATTTCGGGCACTCTTCGAGGGATACCCACGGCAGCTAGGACCCGATCTGTTACCCCAACAGGGCTAGAATTAACTGGGACTACACCATCACATTTGGACCGATCGTTCAAGTACAGCAGAACCACAAGAAAACCGATAATTTCTGCCTGCGCTGACGTTACTCGTGTGCGCCAGCCAATTTGCGCGTTAGTCCGCTCGTTCCTTCGTTCGCCCGGAATTACGGCTATTATATTTTGGTTTTACAGTATATATATAACAGAAAATTTTTAAAATTATTTATTGCTTGATTGAAGCCACTGAAGAAAGCTTCCAAATATGACAGTTTTTAAATTCAGTCATCTCGTAACATTCATTTTAAAAAAGAAGTGGGGAATATTTCCCTTTGAAACTTATTTTTTCCTTTTGTTATAATGGAAAATACAAACCCTAGAGCAGGAGTGGGCAACTTTTTTAAGTGTGCGTGCCAAAATCTCCAAATCTTTGATGCGAAATTTGCTCACGTGCCAGCCAAAATTTTGGGAACATATATTATACGCATTCCATCTAATCACGTGCAGATAATAAATCACAATCCTGAATATTGATAATACATTCACATAGCTTTAACAATAACTTATGTTCATGCCAATGTAAAGAAAATTTTCGTATATATCTAATAAATTAAACATATTAATTGACAATAAATACTTCCAATCCATATTTTAATGACTTACGATTTAATTAAATCCAAATTCACATATATACACATTTTAGATAACCGATAAATTCTGTACGAAATGATGGTAAAGGAGTCACATCACGTCTGGCTGCCTGGCGAATGATGCAACAACTGAACGGGACAAAACTTATACGTCAGTATATCGCGGAGAAGATGGCTTGGAAATAGTTTGTTTCATTTGATTAGAAATGTTTCCTTTATTTTCGTATTACTTATTATTACTAAAACAGTTGAAAGTGTTTATTTCTTTATTGCATTTTTATTTGGTATCGCTCTACTTAATAAAATTGTATTCTATTAAGTTAAAATATACAACTTAGAGAAGAAGGGTATTTATTTAATTAATTATTTTTTAAAGTGAGTCCTGGGTTGCGTGCCAGAAAGAAGTCGCTGGCGTGCCAAGGGTTCTCCACCCCTGCCCTAGGTATTGAGTGAAAAATTCACAAGAAATGATAATTCAGAAGTAATGTATCGGTGTTCAGATGTATCAGAATTAATTAATGGCTTCCAGGATTGTGATTCTTTCTCCGTCTATATTACGCTGTTTAGTTTTGCTTTGAGCAAACTGAACTTTTAAATGATATTATTCTGCCTGGGGTTTAGGCAAAAAAACTTCTTAGCCCCTGAAATGTAGTGAAGTTTCTTTTTTCTTTATCCTCATTGCTATATTCCCAGGTTGAAGGGGGTGGGGGTGGCTCAGTCGGTAGCGCTCCGGGCTCGCAATCTGTAATTCCCAGGTTAGAGTCCCAGCTAGATCAGCGTTGAGATTTATCTCCGATTTACTCCTCGCCCTGCCCTCGGTCAATAGTCGCCATCCGTCGGATGGGACGTTAATACGTGGCACCGTGTGTGGGAGAGCCAAACACGGTGCCACGTATTAACGTCCCAGTATTAACGTCTCTCCTAACAGATGTTTAGTGGGTCTCCTCCCCCAACCTTTTCTGAGACTCAGGGTCCTGGTGAACTAGCCATTTAGCCCAGTGTGTGCAAAAAAAGTGCCATTCAGAAGCAAAACAGCACAACCCAACCTAGGTTCAAGTACCTACTGTGACTTCGTTGAGATTTTCTCCGCTAATCCCTGCTTTGCTCACCATGGGGAAGGGTCGCTAATGATTCTGAAGGGTCATCGTCACAGGTTGGGATGCTAAGCCTGTACTCCGTGTGCAGTAGAGTCTGTGCACATTAAAGAACAGCAAGATGACTATGCTACCAGGATTAAATATGTCTCATAACAACTCTCTGTGAGTACCCTGAGACTTTGGGGTTCTTGTGAACTGAAGATGTAGTTCACTGTGCATCCAAAGCTGCTGCTCAGTCCTATCAAAATCTTCCTTTTTAATTTGTTTAAGTGACGTTCACGTTATAAAACATCAGAAATACACTGAATGGACAAATTATTATATACACCCCGATAACATATGCAAAGCAGAAGTATCGAGTTCAGTCACGTGTGATGCTGAAACTGGAAATGCCTATAAATAGAGCAGGTCTCTAAGCATTGGAAACCAGTCACAGAAAAGTAATCATGGGTAAAGGCAGCGACGTAATTGAGTTTGGCTGTGGCCAGATAGTAGGTGCGAGGAAGAACGGTTGTTCAGTCACTGCAATACTTAACTGTTGGGATTTTCCACGTCAGACTGTCACACGTGTATACCAAGATTACGTGAAATACGTAAAAACTTGCAACCAGCGGGAGAATTGTGGATGTAAACGTGCAATTGACTCTCGAGGTGAGTGCAGACTATCCATCATCGTTACAAGTAATCGCACAGCTATGTGGAGCATATAACGTCAGAATTGAATGAAGGCACATCCACAAGCTTATGCTCAAAGACTATCCATCGTACCATGGAAAAGAAATAGGTTATGTCAGTCAATGTCCACATCGTGTCCCCCTGTTGACTGCAAGGCATCGAAAGACTAGTCTGCAGTTTGCAAAGGCCTATTGCAACTGGAGTGCAGAGGACTGAAAACACTTAATCTGGTCTGACGAATCACAGTTTCAACTATATCATGCCGATAGGAGTGTACGTGTGTGGCGTAACCACACGAAAGGATGAACCCTACTTGCCAAGTTGGGGTCATACAGGCAGGTGGAGGCAGTGTAACTTTTTGGGGTGCGTTTACACGTGCTTCCTTGGGCCCCTCGTACCTGTCGAGACTTCCGTCACCGGCACAAGGTATGTGAACATCCTCGCCGACCATATGCACCCGTTTGTAATGATTCTCTTACTGCACTACGACGCCATCTTTCAAAAGGTAAACGCCACACTACATACTTCCCGAGTGGCGACCAATTGACTGAGTTTACCACACTCGAATGGCCCCCTCGATTGTTGGATCTCCACATCATTGAAAACGTGTGGAACGAATTGGAAAGTTCTATTCGAGCCTACCAACCCCCACCAGTAACTGTGAGACTCTACGACAAGGGATCCTCGCTTCATGGGCGGCAATACTACCTACGTGTTTTCAACACCTCATTGAGTCCTTACCAAGACGTATGGCTGCTGTTGTAAGGGGAAAAAGGTGGAGCAACAGATTATTAGGTATATATAATAATTTGTTCATTCAGTTTATATAAGCTCACCTAGTACATTAACGTAATGCATTTGGATCAGAGCAGCATAAGCAGCTTTAACATGAGCAGCATTAATGCAATGCATAGCGCGCTTGGCTACTGATCTAACGGACCTGGGTTCGAGTCCCAGGTAAGGCATGGGTGTATGTGTCGTTTTTCTGCTGAGGTCCTGCCATCCTCTCAGATCTTCTACTTTGGCATATAAACTGACAGGCTCCTGTCAGACCTCTGTGGCAAGCAGCTGCTTGAGGGGGTATTTATTTTTTTTTATTTATTGAATCAGACCAGCAATTCTTGTTCTTGTTGTGATAATTTTGGTTGATCGATATTTTCCTAGATTTTTCCTGATAATGACATTCTTGTGGCTTGATACACCAATCCCAAACTAACACGTTTCGGTTTTTAAAGTAGGGCTGGTTTTCGACTAACACTACTGGTTGTTCAATTTAAATTGATTTCTCAACTCCTTTCCTACGATTATTTATGCTAATGTATTTATCACACAAAAAAGATATTTAGAATACTTTTCCTTCTCATCTATCTGACCTATCCTTGTTCATAATTTAAATACTTCCATAAAGGATTTTTCATACATGCCTGATACAAATTAATGTTTTAAACAGCTATAGCACCCAATATATTTGTAAACAATAGAGAACATTATAATAATGGCTGATCGACGATAACGCACTCTTAGGCAAATTCAACTTGATTGGTTAAAGATCATAACTTATCGCCTATGGAGTAGAGACGCTTGGGAATATACAGTTAGTCATTTTTATTACTCGACAATAATTTTTACAACATTAATTTCTCATTTTCAGTTTTCATTGCTCGAAAAATCATTTGTTCGTTCCATATGTTGAAATAAAACTGTATTTAGTCGTTGTTTGTTTCTAAGAGTTTCATTGTTCCTTTTCTGTAAAAGTGAGCTACATGTATAAATTGTACAAAAACAAATAAAAAGCACAAAGTAAAAAAAAAACATTAATCAAAGAGTAGTCATAATAAAATTGTAAAATTAAAAATATTCAATCAGGTTAGGATTCTGTAACGTATCTCCCTATTTTCAGAATTTTTATGAAACATTCTTCTCCGGTTAACACGATTTCAACTTAAAGGAATTTTTTGAAGACCTCATCTATCATGTTAGTCGAGGAATGGGAGTATTTTCTCGTATGAACACTTACACTCTGATTCATATAAAGAATGGAACGACTATTACAGCTTAAAGAGTTTCTTGTCCGATTGTCATTTAGTACTCCTAACCACGAAAGCCAATGAAAAGCAAGACGTGACGTCTGGAAATGTATCTCAATATTCATCTAGTTAAGTAGCTTCTATGACAAGTGATCACATCGTAATATAGCAGTTTAAAAAACAGTCATGCTTCATCGTGTACTTTGTAATATTCCGAAATTCAAAACATCCTTTTCAAATGCTCACTTCCATAAATTATAATCCATAACCACTTCCATAAATAATAATTTGCGTTAGAAAAAAGTATAATATTTATTTCTTGCATAACACGTGGAACTATTTGCTGTGGCTGAATATTACATCTGCGAGTTGTTCTTGCCAGAACTCGTGTGGGTGTGGTATCATCTCATTGGTTTTGCCTCCTTTGATGTTCAGATTTTGCCGCTGCATTCCTTATATGAGATAAAGTATATACTATATATGTATAGTTAAAATGATTACCGCGAACCATTGTGCCAAATGTTTTCTCGATCTTTTTCACCAGTTTATTCAAAGGCACTGAATCTAATAACTATATAAATAAACCGTTTTAAGTTGCATTTGTTGATTACTAGCTGAACTGTACCCGGAGCTCCCGGTTCTCATTTCTACGATACAATCTTTGTATTCTAATTTTATTTGCACTGAAGCGTATTTTTGTGAGTACCAACCCCTGCAGTCCCCCAACCTCTTGGCATAGATTCAACACTTATATATGTTAGTGTTGTAATAAGGAAAAAGATTACACTGTCATAGACACACAGATATCATCTTTTATTACTAATAGATGGGTATTTTAGAGTTATTTGTTACAGTATCTACAAAAGAATTTTCCTATCAATAATTTTAACTTCAATTTTAACCACCAAAGTTCATGAACAATATTTTTTCGATATCTGTATTAGACATTATCGTCGAGACTAAATGGTTTCAGATTGAATCGAAGATATAGCATCTATCGAAGAATTTTTATCTTCCTACTGAGGATTCTTCAGCTACCAGGTCTCGTTTGTAGCGGTTCATTGAGACAAAGTTTTCCAGAATTTATCATGCCTGAGGAGATTATTTCTTTTGTTACATATTAACCAATTTTCTTATACTTCTCTTTTATCAAAATAAATAAAAACTTCGTTCCATTAAATTGAGTATCAAAGTATTCATATTTTTGTCCGAGAAACCATTAACATCAAAATTTCTTTAGATAGGCTTAAAATTTCCATACTCGAAAGACCAATTTCATATACAAAACAACTTTAATAGTGTTACAATGATAAGAATAACTATGATTACTATTTGATTATAGTTCGGCAGAATAAGCCGTGAGAGCTGAACTAAGTACCTGACTGTATCGTTCACATCTCATATGTTAACTAGCCGCACATCATAGTTATCGACCTGGTAAGCATTCCTCTGATTCGACCTGAACCAGTTTCTACCACACATCAACAGCCAGGAGAAAAGAAGATGCATGCTTAACGTCTGATCACCGCATCCCCCAAACACTGCCCATCAGCAATGGTGATGTGATGATCTGTGAAGAGCGGTGGAGATCAAAACATAGGTTTCGAACTTGTACTTTGCAGATAGGTTCACGTAAAGCTCATACCGTTTCCTGTATGCTCGCCTTGTTATCGAAACCATCACATCCAATTGGATCGACGATTCGTCATGATGGAATGTGACGTCACTCAGTGTCATAGCCGATTAGTTTATGATTTCGACTTAATCTGCTTGGGATCACAACCGTGGATGTCATCAGCTTCTCGGAGCGTATCGTGCTATGAGTTCTCTTTTTTTTTTCATAATGTTGATGCTTGCTGCAGATGAACTTACTATGTAGATTCTCAACGCGTGCATTCAGTTGTGTAATAAGTGTGGATCGAAGTTAATTCGGTTTCCATCTGGAATTTTACCGAGTTCAAAGAAGTATTGTGGCTGATGCTTCCGAATAGATAGATGTTCGTTCGCTTGTGCGATCCTATAACTCCTAAGAGTGCAACAGAGGAATTTGCGGACCGTTTTGTGAAGCTTGATGTGAAACTTTGTCCCTAGGCGAGACTTGATTCATCATAGGCATTTTCGTACCTTTAAAACCTTAAATGAACTTGCTATAAAAAATACCGTCTAGTGTGATAGCCTCACGGAAAACATCGAGCTAAATTTTCCCGCAGGGAATTAATGGATTGTGTTCCGTCATTATTCAACATGTGAACAACGGTAAACTGAAGTGGATTGCATTAACTTTCATATGCGCAATTTATGTTACACAACAGATTATATGGTCAGGTTAAAAGGACAAAACACTTATGAGTATGAGGGCGAAACAAAAACATTAGAATCTATTAAAAGTCTGTAGAAGAAGTAATATGGCCAAGATGGAAAGAGGAAGGATGGGATTATAAGTAACCAGCCGGTGAGTCTTAAGATTCGCGATGTCCTTTTCTGATAATCTTAGGTTTGCAAGGCCATTTCTGGAAACCTCAGAATTTCCGAGAATCTTTTCTTCCGATTGCAAGGTTCTTTTACGAAAATCTTAAAAATATTCCCCCACACACATCTCCTCAACTTCCTATTTCTTTTTTTGAGAATCTTAGGGTCATATGGTCTTTTTCTGAAAATCTTGCGTTTTCGAGATCCTTTTAAGAGAATCTTAAGTTTCGTTAGATTCTTTTTCTGAAAAGTTTAGGTTTACCGAGGCTCTTTTCTGAGAATCTTAGGTTTTGTGAGGTTCTTTTCTTAGAATCATAGATTTTTGCAAGGCATTTTTTTTTTGAGAATCTTGTTTTCAAGGTCCTTTTTTGAAAATCTTAAGTTTTTTGAGGCTGTTTTGTTAGAATTTTAGGCTTTGCAAAACCTTAACTGACATTGTGGTTATAAAGCTAGCGACTGTTCCAGCAAGGCAAACTTTGTGTTTTGTGCTAACTTACTAACGTTCTTAGTAGAACATGTCTTTGTATGAGCGTTTATAATTTGAAAGATTTCTTTTTATTATTATTGCAAGATTTCTTTCCAATAATCGTAGATTTTACGAGTTCCTTTATTTTTAGGAAATTTTATGCTTTACAGATCCATTTCTGAGAATCTTGGGTTTTGCAAGGTCCTTTTGCAGAAGTCTCGCTTACCTTATTGATGTTCTCTTTTGCGTGTTATACTAACAAGCTCCTGAGAAGCAGCTGCTAAGATCTAAGAAACCAAGAAATTATATAGAAGAAAAATTGGGTAGCAAAAGTATTAATTACTCGTATTATGATAAATAAAAAAAAGACACTTTATTAAACAGAATACAAAAATATTTCAGGTTTCTGAGTTTTGGAATTGAGTACATGAAGAACTACAAATTTAAAATGGAATTATTAATAATAATAATAATTTATTTTCCGTATATTTGAATATACAGAAGGTGTGAAGTACTCTTACTCTTTCCTTGTTGACCTAAATACGCGAAATACGAAGTAAAAGACTGTACAATAGTTAAGGTTTGAAGCAACAAAATTTACCTTGAGGTTTGGAATCTAAAGCATCGAAGAAATGGTGACGTCTACTTCTTTCAATTATCTGCTGAAGCTCTGTAACGTTGGCAAAGTACCACGTCCATGGGAAGTTGGTTCCAAACCTCACCTGCCCTGAAAAAGAGAAAAATGATATTTGCGGTTTTTCTTGGCCAGTGGAATGTTAATATACTACATGGCTGTCCTCTGGTGTTGTTGTTGTTGTTGTTGTTGTTGTTGAAATTGTTAGTATGGAATGTTGAATGTCTTGGTGAGTTGTCCCATAAATGAGTTTGTGGCATGTTTTCAGATTCAAGTCTTCTTCATTTCAGTGAATAGATATTAAGATTTGCTAGCCTTTGTTCATAGGTCAAGTTGAATAATCTGGTAGTCTTTTAGTGAATTATCCCTGTGGCCTTTTTAATGAGATAATATTACATACCGTGTGTGAGCTCCACACAGGGAAGGTATATTTAAGAATGTTTCTAATATGTCTGATGAAGATAGCATAATTGCACTTTCGTATCATCTTAGAATCATACTGGGAATGCCAAGGTCCTTATTAGCAACTTTCTTACAGGGGAGGGGGGGGGCTGCGGCATAATATCGTTGAACGTAACGTCAAGATAGAAAATTCTTGGACATTCTCGAGAGGATTGTTAAATGTGATGTAGTTGTAGGGTGAAAATTTCCGAAAATATTGAAACAATAGTTCTAAACAATAGAATTATGGAACGAGTTTGTGACTGGTATACGAACAAAGAATACTATTACGCCATCTTATTACAAATTTATATTATGATTAACAAAATGAATATTAATGTACTCAAGACATTACTTCTGGACTTTACTTGAACTGCACATCAAACTCATTTGAATATAGAAAGTATAAAGGGAGTTGAAATTAATTGCAAATTTAAAAACAGTATACCTCCAAAATATTATGAAAGTGTAATTACAATTATAAACATATTAGCCAACTATCAATTAATAATTTTAACTCGTATTTTCAATGCCTCCAGCGAGAAAAAAAATTGTCTATGGATTAAAAAAAGTTTCAATTTTACCAATTTATAATTCAGCAGATAAAGATTTCTATTCATATAATAAGCCGATATCATTAATTTCAGTCATGCCAAAAAATTATTGAAAATAGATGTCTAAGATGGTTAAACACAGAAAACCAGTCCGGTTTTAGGGGTGGTGGAATACTGAACAATGTATTTAACATTTCCGCAAAACTATTTAATATTTTTAAGCATGCAAAAAACATTTAATACGATAGATTTGCAAATATTTATAAATAAACTTTTTGCTGCTGATATTAAAGGTTTCATTTTTGACCAGTTTGAGTTGTAAGTAGAAACAAAAAGTAAAGGTTACTAATAAAATTAACAGTTTGAGTTGGTGAAAAAAGAATTTCCCCAAGGCACAGTGTTGGGCCTGATTTCTTTTCAATATTTATTATTTTTTTTTGCATATTAGACTTCTTAACTTTTTTTCTAATAAGTTATGTAGATGCTGCAATAATGTACTCAAATAATGATGCAGTATAAATGGATTCTGATATCGAAAATTATCTTCTAAACATCCATGTATGGGTTAGACTTAAATAAATTAAATATGAGTATTAATTTTTAATCATATTAATTTCGCCTTTCCCCTCCTACAAATGTGGGTGGGGGAAGGTGACCCCCTCTCCTTCTGAATAAGGCTTACTCTCCGAAAAAAATGGAACGTGTAAAGAATTGCCGAGAACAACGACTTCTATCTCAAATGAAAGTATCTGTTGTGGAAGCATCCTGGGTTACTTCAATTTATGTCCTATCCTTTCTACATCCCCAACGGCAGTGTCAAGTTATCAATGAATACCTCACCTGAACTGAGGGAACCCCAAGTTGATGCATGTTCTGCACTTCTTGGATAGTATAAGCGGGAAGGAGATGATTCCTATAATGGAGAGAAACTTATGATGAATTCAGTGTGCATTATTTCTTAGTAGAAACCAGACACGGAAGTTCAGAGTGGCGCCATGCAAAACTCACCTCGACCAACGACAGTCCGAATCCGAGCGTCAGTCAAAAAAGTGCTATTCATTGTATTCTGGGCAATTCTGGAAAACTGTATGGAGAGACGAGAAACAGTGACAAATAAAAAAACATGTGATGGGCTTCAGAATCATCTCAATCCATCAATTCAGGAGAAAGAAACTCCGAGATGTGTGCCTCCAGCTTTACAGCTGTCGCACTCACACTTCACGTTCTGCAGAGAAGCCGAAGCAAGAGATGAAGTTTGAGGTGTTATTTTATCTTCCATATGTACAGTCGCTCAAAAAAGTATCCGAACACTATGGTTGATTAAAAAAATTCAGAAAAAATATCTGGCATCATTTTTTTAGAAATTAGTGATCTGCCAACCTTCAAGTCACGTGACACGAAGGTTGGCAGATCACTTATTTCTAAAAAACTGTTGCCAGATATTTTTTCTGAATTTTTTTAATCAACCATAGTGTTCGGATACTTTTTTGAGCGACTGTACCTTATCAACGAATGAATACCACTTTTTTGATCACCGAAAGACGCACTGAGCAGACGACTAGTGAGATATGAAGAGGTTAAAACGGGTGTGCACGAGTAGCTTCACTAACCATTCTCTCTCGAAAAATCCAGTTATTAATTAGTTCTTCGTTTCTGAAATGTTATCGAATCTAATGGAGACTGCATTACAGATTGACATGCATATTGTCCTTTTTATTTCAGTAAAATAGATTTTAACTTTTTCGGTTTTTATTTGGATGAACTTTGTATAACAACGCTCATGTACATATTGGATGAGGCGAAATATTCATAATCAATTCTCCTTCTCTTTTGGAGGTGTTGAGCGTTGTTGAGAGTGGTATCTATATTAAAGGATGTAGAGAGCTATCTCTACGTCTTACATAGCGGCTTAATGAATTCTCACAGACACTTGAAGACATTCTTAACGTCATCCGCTGAAAAAATTGATTTAAGCTTGGGCTTTGAGCTAAATTTTGATAATTATTCTCCACATAGAACAGAAACAGAGTGCAAAGAAATTGAGAAAATGGGTGATTAACTTATTCCCAGATTTACCCCTGTCGAACATATTGGCGCACAATTCTTAGCTGTTAATATAAAACCTCAAATATCCAACCAAACTCATTTGGTCTTTCCTTCCTTTTAATATACTCAAAACTTGAAAAATACACCGGAGAAACACAATGTGGTTTCATATTCCGTTCGAGGCGAAGCTCGGTTATTTCAGAAAACCTTTCATGAGTTCATGTTTATAGGAAAAGTTACCTGTGATTTCATTTGGTATTGAAAATCATTGGTTTGTTTCTCAAATGTATGAAAATTCCGAACAACCCTGTAACATGAATTAATTTCTTATTGTTTTCTCGTACAAATCAAAATTTCAATGAAAAAAAATCGAAATTTCAATGCTAAAAGTGGAAAAATAGAAATTTAAATGCAAAAATTAAAAAAAAAATTTTTTTAAATGTAAAAATGGCTAAAAATAAATCGAAACTTTGGTCATTCATCTGGTTTTTCAAATAAGCGACCCGAATATTATTTTACGCTCAACTGTTAGCGAGTGATTAATGATGACTTTTCTCACTTAAATTACTATTTTGGAGTGCTACCGACTGATTTGTTTATCTGCATCCATACGAAATTCTTCAATCGCTGTATCATTCTTCATTCTTACAGCAAGAAGTGAAGTTAATGATTCATCCAGGATGAAAACATCCCTCCCCCACAAACCCCCTTCTTGATTTAGTTAGGCAAAACCGAAACTATGCCTTAAATATGTTCCTCTTCAATTACAGCTCTAAGTTGTCGATTCATATTATTAAAGTTGCCAAGACATTTGATAATTTCGAGACCTCTACTTAAGAATACCGCAGTGTCGGTTAACATTTTCCCATTAACTCGCATGGTTGGAGAGCGAAAATGAAAAAAAGAGAAGCAAATAGGAAAACGACTCAACAAATTTGTCTTTTCATTTAACGTCTTGGTAAGAAATGACAGCGTGTTTACTTCTTTACACTCTACTAGGTGGTCGGGTGAG
The DNA here is from genome assembly GCA_038380435.1 of Ryuthela nishihirai. Taxonomy (NCBI): domain Eukaryota; kingdom Metazoa; phylum Arthropoda; class Arachnida; order Araneae; family Heptathelidae; genus Ryuthela; species Ryuthela nishihirai. The sequence goes on from JAWZYU010000014.1 coordinate 38,346,938, forward strand.
AAGGAGAAATCTCTTCCTGTTTACCGTACTGAAAGAAGCCAGGTGCGTAGCCAGCCAAGAAACAAACTCCTTCTTTGGAGCGAAAAGGAGAGAAAAAAAAATATCCAAGAACGACAAAAAAAGATAACGTCCTGACAGGTTATCATCATAAGAAAAAATCCGCTCTTCTCACATCATCTAATGCAATTTTATTATCGGGTTTCTTCAAGTATAGGTTAGCCAACCAAACGACTTCAGTCAGTCGTCAAAACAATGGACTGACAATCTGGCAGCACACACATATACTGAACAGCAGCAGCGAAGGCAGGAAGGGGATTTCAAGCTACTGCTGCTATCTGCGATTCGGTCTCTTTTGCCGGCTGCTGTGCTTCAACATCGTCGTTCTTCCATGGAAACATCTGTCTGCTGGCCACAACCGCATTGCTTCGCGTGGGGCGGCTCTCTCTAGTCGCGATCCCAGGCTTCGGTGGCCCCGAAACCTGTTATTATCTCCAATTGATTTTCCGCGCGTCCGTCAGGTGGAAAATATTAGCCAGATTGGATGGATAAAATGGTAGCCAACTTTATCAGTTCGAAGGTGTTGGGGGTGTGGTGTGAGGCAGAGGATGTCGTCCCTAACTCATGATGCAAACTTCTGCTTTTTTGTTTCCTCGAAGAGATTTTCGTTGTCGGTAGCGCATTTCAACAATTTCTCTTTCTCTCTCTCTCCTGTGTGGGTGTCATCATGTCTATGAATTCCCTTTTGATGTGCGGGAAGCTTTTGATGAGCGGGAAGAAAGCGAAAATGAGTCAAAGGAGTGATAAAAGATTTGACATATTAAAATTTGACGCGGCTTTCAAGAAGCATATTTTAGATTGATGGTTAGTATACGATTCTGTTGCGGCATTAGATTCAGAAATAAACTATTTCCAGTTTTATGAATTGAATAACCGACATATTCGGAACATCTAATGGGGAGATCAAATTGCGTATTATAGACCTCCGAATTTCACAGATAAAACTGCTGCTGAATTCCATAACTTCTCAAATGATATTCCTAAGAGGAAATGACTGGAAATAAATACATGAATTAATATCGAGTTGTTTAGCTTCTGAATGTCACATTTTTTGTGCGAACAATGAATTAAATAGATAAGTGAAGAACAAGGGATGACCCACTCGTCAGCGGAAATGAAAAGGAATCCACTGGACTACGCTGAAGAGCAGATGGAATCCACAAGGGATGACCCACTCGACAGCGGAAATAAAAAGGAATCCACTGGACAAAGCTGAAGAGCAGATGGAATCCATACATTAAAACCGTCCAGCTTGTCCTTTAATGCGGTCAGAGTATTGTTCTCCAGCACACGGTACCACAGCTTAACGTTCCATCTGATGGAGGGCGGGAGTGGCTTAGTCGGTAGCGCGCCAGGCTCGTAATCTGCAGTTCCCAGGTTTGAGTTCCAGCTGGGCCAGCATTCAGATTTATCTCAGCACAACTCCCCGCTCTGTCCATGGCTAGTAGGGGACATCGATAGGCTTTGGAAAGGACTCCGTCCGTCTGATGGGACGTTAAGCCGTGCCCCGTGTGCGTGAGATCATTCCCTGTGCACTTTAAAGAACACGCTGAATGGCCTTGATAGGAGCTACCATCTGTCTCGCAACAGCTGTTCCAGTGGGTCCTCTCCCTCAACCTTCTCTGAACCCTCGGGGTCCTCGGCTAACTCCCCTAAACACCCACCCTTTTGTCAGTGAGAAAGGTGACACCAGATGGGCTTGGAAAGGATGCTGTTGGCTTTTGCAACTGAGACTCGTGTGAATTAGCGTCCTTATGAAAATGAAAATTGAATGGAAACGGCTAAATCGAAGCTAATAAAACTTTATTTAATTCTTACAATGACGCACCATGAATAGCAACTGGGCAAACCATGAGACTGCGCAGTTGATGCATCAGTTCTCATTAATCATAGATTGATTTATTGGCCATGACTTGTGATCTGGGTGAATTACTGAAACTTCCACTGCGCAGTCTCATAGTTTCCCAGTTGCCACTCCATTACGTCGTGTTATGTCAGTTCATATAAAATTAATATAAAAATATTCTTTTTCTTCAAAAAGAAAATATTTTTTTCTGTGCTCCATTCTTTTCAATAACATCCTTGTCCTTGAGTTGTCTCTTTCTTGGATCAGCGTAATATGCCGATAAATAGGTCTGAGGTGAGTGAAGCGACCACTTAATGGTCGGCGGGTAACAACAACCAGAGTACAAATTTGAATGAGAGTGTGATAAGAGGAACGGGAGGCAAGTGCTTTATCGACGAAAGCCATTCGTAATAGACAATGCAGAGGAATAAATCGTGAGAAAAACAATCAGAGCATAAGTCTTGGACGCGGGGAATCCGAATTGAAGAAAAAAGAAAATAATCGGCGTTTCCATTTCTGTTCAGCTAGCGGATGCGTAAGTAAATCTCACGCATTAAGAGAGAGACTTGTCAACAAAGGTCATCGTAAGAACCATTAAACATCCGACTGAGATGCAATTTCAGATATGTTTATGGTTATGGCTTCTTCGAAAAGCTCATATCGTATTTGCAGAGATCGATAAAGAAATTCTATTTCATTTTTCTTTGGATTATTGTTGAATTCTTCTGCTGTCTGTTTTGTTTATGACACCTGCAGTGTCTCTGCTATTTAATGAATTAAAAAAAATTTTTTGGCAACTGCAGTATATTTACTAATATTTTTGGCTTTGGCAACTGCAGTATATTACTAATTTTTTTGGCATCTGCGGCATATTTAATAAATGTTTTTGGCACCTACAGTACTAATATTTTTGTCAACTATATTAGTTTTTTAAACATATATAGTTGACATTTGACTATATATGTTTAATTTATTTTGTTTTCTATATAATTATTTTAAACATATATAGAAAACATTTTGACAACTGCAGTATATTTACTACTTTATGGCAACTGCAGTGTATTTATTAAACGTTTTTGGCAGCTGCAAGATAATTACTAAACAGAGTTTATTATATTTTTTCAGTTTTTTGTATAATTAGGAATATAACACATATTACTCCTCAAACAGGTTGCTTGTTTTCAGAAGTCAGACGGTATATGAAGTAAAGACTAAAAGAAAATCTCTGAGAAGGACGATACTTCAATCAGAAAGTCCTCTGATTGAAAGTCCTTGACAGAAGTTTTCCAGATATTTTCACTCAGGCGACCAAGAATTTAATCAACTAAGTGTCAAATGACATTAATACAATGTCAAATGGTTAATTTGCCATTGTATTAATTTCAAAATATCCCCGTAACACCGAAATGTGATAGCGCACTATTTCATGCAAAAGTTTTGAAACTATTGAAGCAGACAAACTAAAACAAATCATATGAGTAATGAAATAATTCAATTTGATAAACATAACAGAATGTTAGATAAATGTGCGACGGATGGACGGCGTTCAAAAAGTTCTTGACACGAGTCGGTATATTTTCGCTCCTTCTACCAAGGATTTTCACTCCTCTTTCACTCCTTCTTAACGAGCTACTACTTGTTTGAAAGCTTGTCTAAACTTGTCATTACGTGTTAAAAACAAATATCGTATCATCATTTCTCTCTTCGCTGGTGGCGCGTTAATTTCGGTTTGCGAAACATGTGCGTTGTTGCTATGGAGCCTGCTGAAGATGGGAAAAGATTTTATCTTTTCACAAAGATGCAGCTTGGGTCGAAGGGAAAAAATTGATGCCGATTTATAAAAAGTATTTGGAGATCATGCCTGTTCATATGGCACTGTTAAATGATGGATGCGAAAATTCAGAGAGGGATGGCAGTGCTTCAAACACCTCCCTCGTGCAAGAAAACTAAAGGCTGCTGTTCGTGAAAAAACATTGCTGCTGTTCGTGAACTCATCAAGGAAAAGTCACACATCACCGTTCAGGTAATAAGTTTAGATGTCAGTGTATCGATTTGCAGTTGTGAAACAATTATTCATCAATATTTAAAGTTATGAAAGATTTGTGCCATATGGGTACTCCACAAACTGACAGAACAGCAAAAAAGGGCTAGAGTCGACTCGTGCAAGGAGATGCTGGCAATGTTTAAACCTAGTAGCCCCAAACGGTTAGCAGACATTGTCTCATCATCTGTGACAATATCACAGATGATGAGACTTGGTTTTATTACTATACAACTCCCAGAAACGATAGACAACTATGTTGCGGAAAGATGAAACACATCTCCAAATCCTCCAACAAGACTTTCGCTAAGGAAGATGGTTCACAATTTTTTTTTCAATTCCCAAGGAGTGGTAGCCATGAACGCCTTACCAGAAAAAAAATGACTATAAATGGCCAATGCTGCACCAACTTTGTTTTGCCCAAAATAGTTAAGGAGATGAAAGAGCAGCATCCAACAACAGGGTGTCATGATCCCTTCTTCATGACAATGTCAGTGCTCACAAACCCTAGTAAGTTACGGCCTATCCGGAGCAGGAAAAAATCAGACTGCTACCCCATCCCGCATATTCGCCCAATCTTGCACCATGCGATTTTCGGTTCTTTCTAAAAATTAAAAAGGAACTTGCTGGGAAGCCTTTTTCAAGGGTGCAAGACCTCACAAAATGCGTTCATTCAGATTTGCGGAGTATTTCCTAACAGAAGTACCACTAAGCGTTCTCGAATTGGTGTAGATGTCTGCAATTTTGCATAGATGCTAGACGGGAGTACTTTGAAAGATAGTGACGTATGTGTCGTTTTTCTGTTGAGGTCCTACCATCATCTCAGACCTTCTACTATGGCATATAAACTGACAGGTTCCTGTCAGACCTCTGTGGCAAAGCAGCTGCTTGTGGGGGTATTTTTTTTTTTATAAAGGTTTCGTCGAGGTAAGTGCAATGGGTTTTGATCTGCAGATGCATGTCAAGAACTTTTTGAACTCCCCTCGTAAAAGTTTTTATTTAGAAAGAAGTTGGGTCTCATAAAGCAAGCTTTAACTGATTATTATTATTATTTTATCGCTATAATAATCATTACATAATAAAAAAGGGGCTGGGGTTGGTTCATACGGTTTCGCTCCGGGCTAGTAACCTACAGCTCCCAGGTTCGAGTCCCAACTTTGTCTTCCATGAGATTTATCTCCTTTCTTCTCCGTTCTGTCCTCGGTTAGAAAGGGGACGCCGATGAGATTGGAAGGTTGCTGTCCGTCGGATGCAGGTTAATCAATGTCGTCGTATGCAGAAAAGCCATACTTTGTGAGCTCCAAAGAACAGCTGGATGGTGTTGACGGAAGGTTTCCATCTGTCTCCCAACAGTTGTCCAGTGGGTCCCCTTCTCCAACCTTCTCTGAAGTCTTTCCATTTAGCCTATTGAGTGCACAATAATGCCGCTCAGATCTAAAACAACATAACATAGTAAAACATTATAAATAATCTGGTAAAATACTATAACCAAAACATATCTTTGCTATTACTTGTTGATTTTGAAATAAAAATGATCACATTTATATTACTCTTTGATTTTTACAGTCGTTGTGACTGGATCTTAGTAGTAGCTCTATTATTCCCTTTTTTAAAAATGATTTCTTCATAATGATTACTACATTCAGTTGTAGTAAAATGTATTTGATACAACATACGAAGTGAAGGGAAAGAGTGGACTGTACAAAAATGTGTAATCTTTCTGTTTGATGCTTAAAACAATCTTAATCACTTGATAGCGATTTGATTTATTTCTTACTTGTAGACCTTATTGTAACTGCAACTATAAGACTTTGTCTTGTTTAAAACTTTAAAACTTCTAATCGGCGATAGTTAGTTGTGTATTCAAATAAGATAAAAGAATATATTATTATAATTAACAAAAGACCTTGCTTGGTCTAGTCATTAGCTTACCTGACGATTAAGACAAACAGGGCACGTCTTTGTGTTTTATGTTGTATAAGAAACTAGGGTTGGGTTGTTTTACCTCTGAGCGGCACTTTTTTGCACACTATGGGCTAAATGGCCAGGTCACAGGGACCCCAAAGGCTCAGAGAAGGTTGGGGGAGGGGACCCACTGGAACAGCTGTTGGGAGACAGATGGTAGCCTCCCGTCAAGGCCATCCAGCGTGTTCTTTAACGTGCACAGGGTATGGCTCTCCCGCACACGGGACCACGGCTTAACGTCCCATCCGACGGACGGCGGCCTTTCCAAGCCCATCGGTAACCCTTACTGACAGTGATCAGGGCGGGGAATTTTGCGGAGATAAATCTCAACGCTGACCCAGCTGGGACTCGAACCTGGGAACTACAGATTACGAGCCTGGAGCGCTACCGACTGAGTCACCCCCGCCCCTAAGAAACTAGGACATAGCTTCTAGGCTATCTCCGTACTTTGTGTAATTTAAGAAATTCATCCAAGAGGGTAATAAGATAGACCACAAAGCAGGGAATACAAATTTTCTGTTAAAAAATTTTGATAAATTATTTCGATATTGGAAAATCGGAGGACGAAGGATTCTACAAAAATATTCAATGATTTCTAAATATTTTTGAGAGTCCCTAAGCCAAAACTGTATGCTAAAATCTATATCGCTAATTTTAAATAAACTAAATATTAGACGAAACGGAAATAAATAAATAAGTAAATAAATAAATAGGTAGAGGGTAATAGTTTCAAAACGATATTAATATTGATCGTTAGATTGTTTAAATTTCGAAAGTGACTCTATTTTATTTGTTAGCCGATTTTATTTCACTGCGATTGTTGATATGCCAAATTGACACATCTTCATTGCTATGAAAAATTCCGACTTTGAATATCGAAGCCTATTTTGCTGTATGAAATATTGTTTGCGTAAAAAGATAAAGCGATTTCTATACATCTGTTTATTTCCTCGAGTTCAAAGGAAAAAAGCACGCATCAAAAGCCTAATCCTTTATCTCTAAAATTATGCATCATTTAAATAAAAAGCTGCTCCAATTATCTTGTTTTGTTTCCTGTCCTGGGTGTTTGGTTCCTTGCACGAGGATAACAGATGCACTTCGATATGGCCTGCAGAGACTAACAAGCATAATGCAAAATTCATGAATCTAAAAAGCTTAATCCAGCAAGTTCGTGCAAAAAGATAAAACTATCTGTAGAAGAAGATGTTGTAGAAGAAAAATGGATAGATAGAACCATGTGACATTTGATCAGATTATTCCGATTGAAAGATTACGAGAGATATTCTTAAATACCAAGACTCGGGCTTTTTTTTTATGGGGGAATTAGAATTTTCACGTACATCTTATTTGAATAATTGAATGCTACGTCAGTTTTGAAAAGCAGATGGCTTTCACTATGAATTTATTAAACAATGATTCAATTACAGAATTTCAACGGAATCTTACAGAAATATGCTTTAACGTCTTAATTGTGTTTTTTCCTGTGGTTAAGTTTTTATGCCCATTATTTCTATATTGTTATAAAACGATGGCTATTATTTTGAAGAGGTTCGTATCTTATAATGTTACTTCGCGGCAGCAGACATAATTGTTTGAGTCACACGACACTTTCAATCTGATTTTTGGCTATTCCTACCAGTAGACAGGATGCGAACTCCAGTATCTGTTGCGTGTTACAAATTGCTTCGTATTTGGCAGTGTTTTTGCTAATAGGTTAACTGATCCACGTGGCAGATATTGTGACCGTCCATTCATCTTGTAACGATATAACTGAAGATGACCACACCGCTACAGGATGACCGAAACTATGTTTGTCGTGTGTAAGAGGTAACATATTAGCATTAAACATTGCCATGTGCGATGCAATTTGTAACACGCAACAGTGTGGCTGGAGCCCACACATCCTGTCAACTGATGATAGAAACCAAGAAGTGGACTCCAGCCGAATCCAGTGCACTCTGGGATTCGGACAAAGCCATTTCTGCTTTGTTACCAGCTCGAAAGCAAATCGAAAATTTAATAACGGATTTTATTCCTTATTCCTCAAATTAGAAATTCGGTAACATTTAAAAAAAAAGTTTTAAGAGATGTCATTAGAAGAAAACATCGAAATCCGAACTGAAATATATTGAAATTTCGTGTTTTGATAGCAATTGGTTTATTGTCAAACACAGTTCGGCAAGCTAGAACAATTATAGCATTATCACTTATTGAAAAATGCTTTACGCGTTGTAAAGTATGCCCGTACAACCGGCGGCGCATTGCAAAAAGAACTTGCGGCTTATAAAACATATGCGATTATACATGCGATGTACTCTTGTATACAGTTTTTCAGATTCTTTTACCTTTCTCGATTCTGTTAAGTAGAACATCTTTCTCTTTAGTAAACTTATCTGTTTAGTGACTTTTCGATGAGATTTCCTAATAGAGCTATAATGCCAATCTGTTGAGGTTTGTAAATTGTTAGCTTCTTCTGTAGCAAGCAAGTGATAACATGTTTGAACACACGATTCATAGAAACACCCACACACACACATCCGATTTACAGTAAAAAACACAGAAACAAACATGAAAACATACGCACGCACGCACATACAATTAACATATATACAGAGACGAAAGCAAGTATGTGACACAATATGAAGAAAAACTTAGTCCATCGCATTCATGTATGCATAGAGACTTACACTTAGAAAGACATCCGTTGAATATGTATAGTGCCACACACCTCTTGATTTTGAATACTCATATTTCAGTAAGTATTTTCAACACGTTTGAATATTGAGCACGCGTGTCTTACGTTTTCTGTCAGATGCCTCGTAACAAGAAAATGAAATACACGAATATAAATGTTATGGACAGTGATTTTTCTAGTACTGCTCATACATTTCCCCCCGTTACTAGTAAAGATGTATTAGTTTTGAGGATTCCTGTACCCGATAGATGGCGCGGGTTAAATGTCCAAAACAGAGAAAATCGTTTTTTAAACTGATACATGGTTCATCTTCCTTCGAAAGTTCTATCTTTTGTGCTCGTAAGAATAGTATATGGATATTAAGAAGGAGACACGTTTTATGTATCAATGAGTTCACGCTGATGTTTTTAAATACTCTTAAATATTCTTCTCAACTGAATGTTTGTTTCACATACAGCTGAAATGTAATATTCACATGCTTACACAAAAAGTGATTGTTACATCTTCACTAGAAATGAACGTTGTTGTTAGAAATTGTAACATTAACGCTCTAATACTTAAAAAATGAATGGTTAAACCGTTGTTACCAACCTTCTTGCTGCCTTTCAAGCCGGCACAGGGCGCCCTCTGTTGACCAGATCTGTCTGTTTCGAATGCTTACGTTTTCTTTTAATGTGAGATGCTGTTATGTGCTTTTCTTTTAATGTGATAATGCTGGTAGTGTGCTTTTCTTTTAATGTGAGAATGCTGGTAGTGTGCTTTTCTTTCGCTTCTCTATCATTTCTCCTTTCATTTTCAATCTTCTCTTTCTTTCTGAAATGTGATGATTGAGTTTGAAGTATGAAAGACTTGATGCGTTAGGCCCTGTAAACGCAAAGTATTGTCTATCAGTTATGGGTGCCCTCAGAAACCAGAAGTAATTAGTACTAGCTTACAGGGGTAATGCTCCATAGACAGTGTTATTTCCAAACAAGATACATAATATTATCAAAAAGCGTGTGCTTGCCAGAACCACTTTCACACGAACATAGTACCATTTGTTCTAAGAATTCCTCACTAGTGTAGAAATATGCAGGAAAAATAACTAAACAGACATGAAATCCCCGTGTTAGATTGTAGTGAAACACCGTATCTTTGTCGAAAAACTTGTGTTTGCAGCGAAAAATAGCCACCTTCACACACTTATGCGCTTATTGAAACGTACCAGGGGACCAGGAACTCTGAAAAGAGCGTGAGAGAGCACTTGGAATAACCGTCGAGAGAGCTTACATTACGTTTTATCGGCGGTTGAAGTCAGAGAATGCAAAGTTAGGTCTAGCAGATCGATTCTGGGACCCAACTTTTCATGGAAATGCTGAAAATATTATTGTTTTCATATAAACAGTGAGTTTTCAGATTTTAAACTTCCAAACTTCTGTGGTTCTTTACTGATGTTTTCTATATGCAAAGTATTTTGTGATATTCATCCATCCGTGTGTATGCAGTGGACTGTGATTTACTAGAGTGGGACTTTAATATTTTATGATTTTCCTGTATTACTCCTTCCGCTAAAGAGTGACTTTTATCAGTCACTCCTTAGGTTCACTTATTTTACACACTAGATGGCGCTTGTTAATAGTCGTTTTTTTCTGTCCTACAGTATTTGCGCTGTAATTTGCTGTTTTGAAGCGATTTTTACAACCATCCCACTACATTTTTATACTTTCTCTCTCGTCACTGTATGTTTTACAGTTATTGTGTTTTCCACTTCCAAAGAATTGTGAAAATATTCACCTATCCACCGTAATGTTTGTATATTTACAGAGATTCCAATACCCTTTACATTTTAGTGATTCTCATTGAATTTACCAACCATTTCGTTGTTTTTCTAATTTTCGTTTATGCATGTAATTTGATTAAACGACCTAGTCACATGCTATGTCGTAGGTAATGTACTGTCCATTTCAGGATATTGTGAGATTTTCGTCGTAATGAATTAGCAGATATATGGAATCAGATCTGACGCAGATGATGCTTGCGATTTATCTACTTTGGTCGTATTGTTTATTAGAAAGATACACATAGGGAAGATGTATTAGTGTTTGAACTTTAATTGTCTTGTGAGATGTGTGAGAGAAAGCAAAGAATACATAACGAGTTTTACGAATCTATGGAGAAACATGCATCTGAAGAGTTAGTTTAAACAAACTTGCAATCAGGCTTTCATTCTAAATGTTTGTTGCTTGCCGTGCTAAAACGATTCACTGAAATTCCCCCTCGTATACCTCCCAAAAAGGTACATTGTAGTTTATCAACTATATTTGTCATCTTCAGGTATGAAGGCAGGAGCTGTGTAAACAAGACAGGAATCAATTTCATAGTATCTGACACATAGTTTTAGCACTTCTCCGAGGAGGCGCTCATAATACGTGCATCCCAATTTTCAAGCTCCCTAATAATATTCCAGTTATATTTCATAACCTAAAGGACAGCCATCTTATTATACAAGGAATGATCAAAAATAAGAAGATTAATTGTGTTCCCAATAATATGGAAAACAGCATTCTCCCTTGGAACTTTGAATTTCATAGATTCTTATCAATTTTTATTGGAACAATAATGCTGCTTTTCATCACTGATAACAATAGGAGATTTGCGTGCGCTTTAAATCTGAATGTTGTGATGTAGGGTGGGAACACCTCTTTCTCATGTCCAAAAACATTGACAGAAATGTTGTTCATTTTTACGAATTTAGATATATTTTTCTTCTAAATGTATATAGTTGTTAAGGCGTTCAATTTATTACAGGCTCATTCACAGTTAATACAGGATTTATATATGTGGAAAGTAGTCCCAGTGGAAATGGAAAAAGAGTTAATTCCTAGTTCATTGGTAGCAAAATATCCCGTGCTTTTCCCGGTATGTGCCTTAGAAGCTTCTAATAGCATGCTCAGGGTAGGAGATCATTTGACAGTCGAAGTAAACACAAGACGGCCATGTGTAAAGCAGAGAAAAAAAAACTAACAAGAATTGTGTGTACTAAATGTAACTCTTTGAAAAATTTTGTTTTGCACGGTTTCAACAATATTCATGTTACTGCATTCATTCCAATAAATAATTCAGCAAAACATTAATATATACATCAACTCTTGATTTTTTCTTGGCTGATCAACTGGTTTTCGGTGGTACAAAATAATAATAGACCGTAGATATGTAACTTTTTGAGGGCACTGAAGATGTAAAATGAAAACATTCATTCTCTTTGGAAACGAACATCCCATATTCCACCAATATGTTATTTTTCTCAGTCTGCTATCTCCTACTTCTCGCCTTCCTAACGGCTACCAAAGGACTCATTGAACTATGCAAAATCACACCCTGCTTGTCACTTTGAATGAATTTGCATACCTTGACCTTAGTTCTCGTACCTTTTGTAGTTTTCATCCTTACGAATCTTTTGAAAAATGTCGCGTGTTTCTTCTCATCAGTTCTGGAAGACTATGTTTTAGCACGAAATCAGTTTGTGTTCTTAATGAATGCTGTGGAATTATTTACCAAGTTTCTATTTTTAATGAATGAAATCGTTTATCAGTAGCAGATGCAAATATTGCGGTGCAGATAGCAGCAGTTCTATTGTACATAGCCCGCTTGTTGCGAAATGCACATCACGCGAGTTGATGAAAGGTCGAGCTCGCAAAATATGAGACTTTGATGAATAATTGCAACACCCATTCTGATCGTTGCCACCGAAAGAGATTAACGGACTTGGAAAAATTTTCAGTGCAGAGAGTCATCCGTCAATAAAACGTGGTCTGGGGTGAGGTACCGAACGTCTGTTGCATGTTCCAAAGCGGGTCTTATATGTCACCCCTACAGACCATATTACACCTCAATATCATTTCATAATTACTAATAATTTATTTTTAAATCAGATTTTTCTCCTTTTATTAAATTTTTACCCAATGGTATTTTTTGCGGGACAGTCTTTTAAAACAGTTACTACGGGATAGTCCTTAAAAGGGGGGTGGAACTGTTAATGAGTGGGGACGGAACTTTTGATAAGAGTTTTAATTAATGTAGGGTTTTTAAGAAAGTAGGACTTTTTGATGATAAACGAGTTTATCGAAGATGACCGTCAAAGGTAATCCATCAGTAAATTGTGGTCCCCTTGTGATTCACCGTTTAATATTTTTTCATTTCACAGGACATAACCATCCGTCAATAAACTCAATACTTTTACATAATGACAATAAGTTTTTAAATCAGATTTTTTTCCTTTTATTAAATTTTTACCCAATGGTATTTTCTGTGGGACATTCTATTAAAACAGTTACTGCGGGATAGTCCTTCTTCTAGTCACGGAGTTAATTATAAGAAATACGTAGGTTATAAAAATAAACGAAGATTAGACAGAAAAAAGGGTTGTTATAACGAAATAAACACGAAGGTTGTAAAAAACGTAGGATAATAAAAATCTACGTTAATAAAAATATCTGAAATAACTCCTTAAACTGTAATAAAGAGATACTAAATTAATAACGATGGGTTATACCTCGTTTGAGACACATCTAAGCCACATCATCAGGTAACAAGGCCTAGTCGAGTGCGATAACGCTTCAGCTATCGGTAGCGAGTTCAAATCACGGCGTCGGAAGCAAATTTTTTTTAAATACAGGAGACGCACTAAAAATAGTACGGACTTTGGATGACACCGATTAAACGTGTATAGAGAAAACTGATTTGCTTTAAAGAGGGGAGGGCTTAAAATATAGGTGGGTCAACCAGGGGGGGTCTATGGAGTGGGGAGGGCTTAAAATATGGATGGGTTAATCAGGGGAAAAACAAGAAAAATCGAGACTATTCGAGAAGGGGAGCTTAAAATATAGGTAGGTGAACCAGGAAAATCAAGAAAAATCGAGACTATTCGAGAAGGGTGCTTAAAATATAGGTGGGTTAACCAGGGGGGTCTATGAAGAGAGGGAGGGCTAAAAATATGGTCAGTTGCAACATGGGGGGTCAAAGTTCAATCTGAGAAGGCAACGTGTGCGGTTGCGACATAGGGGTCAAAGTCCAGGCGGTTGCGACATATCACGAGACTGGGTGGTGATGCCATATCCCATGACAGTTGCGACATAGGGGTCAATGTCCAGGGCGGCCTCACACTTGGGCCCGGTGACGTGATAGGGGGGAAAGCACAGTGCGTGGGGGTGACCTGGAGTGGGAACAAACTACTAACGTATACATAATATCATTATAATTTAAGTGTGCCGCGGAAGTTTAACTATAGGTTCAAGTGTGCCGTGAGATAAAAAAGGTTGAAAAACACTGGTCTAGACTAATGGTTCTCAACCTTTTATGCTTCACACACCCCCTGGAGATGTGTATGTAACTGGCATACGCCTTGTATAGATAGATAAAACTATAGTCATAGTATAAAAATGGAAATGAAATAAAACATTTATATATAACATATATCTAGTGACTTTTCAGCTCTCACGGTGTACTCTTAAAATTTTACAGTGTACCCCCAAGGGGTACGCGTATTCCACGCTGAGAACCCCTAGTCTAGACGTGCTCGATTCGGTTTGGGCTTTAAATAGCACAGGGTTTTGGATTCAGTATTTAAGTGAAGCAGAAGATTTCAGATTTGGGATTTAAATGAAGGATTATGAATATATATTTAAATAAAGATTTATGAGGATGGGAAGACCTCAGCAGAAAGACAACATAAGAAAGAAAATGTCCATGCGTTATTCGGGAGCTTGAACCAAGGTCCATAGGATCGATTATCAAGCACGCTAACCACTGGGCCACTGGAATCAGTGAATTATTCTCATGCAATTGACATCGATCACTCGTTTTTCTTTTTAATTATCTTTCAGTGACAGTCATTTAATATGAACTCATACAACCATATTTTTTTTTATTGCAACATGTAGGACAGATATAGGTCCTATAAGCTATTCCTAGAGCTAATTCCTTCCCATTCTCATAAAAAAGGACAGAGATAGGTCCTATAAGCTATTCCTATGTAGTTGTACAGGTCTTCTCATAAAAAGACATGCCTACTAAGACCGAAGTCGGTGCTGACCACTGTCTCAGTTAAGCTAACACAATACACAAATTTTGCCCTTGCTGGAACAGTAGCTACTCCCTAACTACTATGCAGTCAATGCCAGGAAATACCCATAAGACATCTAAGATGAGAAATGGATAACCATTTTTTATCATAGACATATTATGGATATTTTCTGGATATTGTGGTTGTGTGGGAAACACGACTCAAATTAGCGGTGGCCATAAGAAACATTTAGTTTCAACAAATCAGACGCTCAGGAGGGCGATTGGTTTTTTTTTTCTTGCACTTCCGTAAATATTGATTCTTTCAGAGCCTCAATATTAAAGATAATTCTTTAAATCTCAACACAAATATATTTAATTCCAGCAGTAAGTAACCTTTAACAAGAAATAATCAGGCCCAATTTCAGTTCTCCATTATAATCTGATGTTCCAAAGAGAGCTACTCAATTTACTCTTAATTAACAAATAATTTATCATATTTTAAAGTAAAACACCAGAAAAAACCCGTGTGTAAATATATTTTGTCTTTTCATTTGAAAAAAAAAAACGGTTATTTTAATCTAAATGTTTATTTATCCGTAGGGAACGTTCTCCATTGCTGTTGTAACTCTGTAAGTGGTAGCTAGGTACAACTGGAATGGATACTGTGCAACACTCCTTGTAATAAGCCAACGAAAGAGAATCATATCCTGTGCAACTTAAATAACATTCTGACCTTGACGAGAGGCTTCCATCTGACTTCTAACAGCGTCCAGTGCCTTGTGATCTACCCATTTAGTCCATTCTATGCAAGGTAAAAAGTGCCCTTCTAAAGAAATAAAATAGTCAATTGTAATCCGTTATGATTCACAGAACCGGCCAGACACAGACAGCACTGAAAGCCCCCCCCCCCCCCCCCACTTCACTTCTTGCGAAGCAAGACGTTGTTAATATCTTTTAAAGAGATATTATCATATTAGAAAAAAACTATCTATCGATCCTTTTTCAGAAACGATTTTGAAGGTTTACCTACCGATCCAGTCATTTATGCCCATATTTGTTTTCTCAGCTACTAAGAAGTGGTGAATTTTATAGTATCTTGACGTTGATCATTTAAACCTGTCTAAAGGTTTGAAGACTTTGAGCATGATCATGGATCGTCGGCTTGATGCATTGGCGGGACTCTGTTGAGAGGAAATCTGTTGTTACATTTATTTGTGAATTGCCAGTCCCAAGTCTACGAGTGCGTAGGATTATCATGTAACAGTTGATGGATGATTCTGATCAACGCATCGCAGGTACCGAGACTTTGTTTCTAGTAACCTGATTCTAAACTGGATAATGTGTTTCATATGTCATCATTATGGTTCTCTAAAGAAATCACTTGGGTGGGGAAACGCCTCTTTAGTTGTCTGGTATTTCTGCTAGACAACTAAAGTCTCAACTAAGAGTAGAGTGATTTAAGCTTCTAATAGACAGAGAACTCGTCTTCGTCTTATTCCTGCATATAAAGAGCTATTTATTATGGTTGGCCTTACTGCTCATAATTCTTCTCCTTTATTTTTAATAAACCTATTAATTTATTTTCTTTGCACAACAAACTGGAGTTGACTCTAAATCGAGATTATTCTCTTGCTGACCTAGCACTCGAATTACAGCTGTAGGATATAGAATTCAGGCATGCAAGAGAACCGACGAACAGGTAATGACCGCAACTGTAAAATACACTCCTCATCACTCCCGGATCAAGAAAAAAATCGAAGTGGGGGGGGGGGGCAAGAAACATAATCGAGCAGAAAAAATGATAAAAGGGAAATAGACTGGATTTTCGGTGCAGTATAACATTTCCTCCTCTGTTTTGCAAGTCTTTGAAAAGTTCATGAAATATAAAAAAGTTTAATGATTTTTTTCCTCTTTTACCTTTATTAACATTATGAAAAGAGGGGAAGGAGCATGGCCCCCTTTCAGAATATTAATAATAGATCAGGCCCTGCTCCTCATAAAAAAAAATTGCCTCAACCATAAGGAGTAGAATTACGATTATTCAAATTAATGTGGAAGTGCGAAAGAGTGATATATGAAAATGAAGGAAAATCGGTGGCCCGGCTACAATTAAAATGCAGCAGATGACAGGGATTACATTATTTGTAGGGAAGGTTGCCGTTGGGGAAAAGTGGACAGTGTAGATTAAAGAATCCGAACCTGACCTGTAAATCTGGTTACCATCAAAGGGAATTGCTGTTTGTACGTCGTAGATTTACGTTTAATCAACTCTGCGAGTTTGAATAAGGTCGCATCACAAATCTGTGCGAGGCAGGATGGTCTACGCAGTGAATTGCACCGCATTTGGGATTTGATGCTCGAATAATAAGCCGCTGCTGGTAACATTCAACACGGGAAGGTGTTTCACGTTTCGTTCAGGATCAGGTCTTCGTCGAGTGACTACGGATTGGGATGATCGGTACATTCCCCGACAGGTATCCCATGATTGAACGACTGATGGAGCGCTGCATATACTCCTCCTCAAAAAAATTACCTCACCCGTAAGGAGAAGAACACCGTTTATGCTTGATCGACACCTGCACAAAACTGGAATGAGAGGGTGGCACCCTCTCCTCCGAATATCGTTCATTCGAAGTCACAGGCATGCTCGATTGCAGTGGGGAAACGAACAAGTTGAGTGGCATGACGAATGGCGGCGATATATCGTCTTCAGCGATGTGGCCCGAATCTGTCTGGGACAGAATAATGGCCGCATTAGCATATGGCTATGTAACAGTTCAAGTGATAGTTTATGACATGTAATTCAATTTACAATAATAATAAAAAATGTAAATTTATAATCCGAAAGAAGAAGAAAAAATAGTAAACCTATATACGTATATAACGTATATAAATTTTCACGAATAGTTTTTTAAAATGCCTCTAGAATGCAGAATAAAAAATACATATGTATATACAGATAATATTTACAGGGGAGAAATGCTGAATTACAGGGAAAAAAATACTGAATTGAAGTAGAAATGACAAAAACACCTCTCGAATTTGTTCTTTCTTTCGAAAATTTTGTTAAAAAATTTATTTGAGAATACCTGAAAAAATTAAGAATATGTGCATTGCGAAACGTCTTTTCAGTTCAGTTCAATAACAGGCATCTCTCCAATATTTTTCCCATATCCGAACCCTGTCTTTAGTAATCAAAGTGACCTCGCCAAAAATTTCAGTCAAAAGCCACCACTGCTAATATCTATGTATTCGCCTCACTAAGGAGGCTGAAAATATAATCATTTGTTACACTACTGCCCTTTAGCACGTCGCTTTGTACGTATAGTATCATGACATTTCTTCTGGGTGGAGCAATTTATTTGCTGAGGAGTGTATTACTGCAAATTTCTTTTTTCGGATCCTTTTGATGCAAAAGAGTAAGATAATTGATTAATAGAAATGCTAGCAGAGATATTTCGCGATAATATTGCATTTAACAGATGATTACTTACAGCCAAATATAAAACAGCGATTAAAGACTTGAAACAGATGATTTATCTGTTTCCTAACGTTTACCTAAAAGAATCCTGATGTTTCACTCTGACGTCAGTGGCGTTTAAAACACAACGTATTCAACATTGTTTATTATCTCGTTTGCCAAAAAAAAAACGAAAAAAAAAAAACAAGATATTTTCATTTTGCCTGCAGCATTAAAATTTTCAGTTGCTTGCCACAAAGGTTTGATAGGAGTCTGTCACTTTATACGCAATAAAGAAGTTAGTGAGGTTCATTTAGTGAGGAAGCTGGGCCTCAGGGGAAAGATAACACAAACATTCATACCTTAACGGGGGTCGGACTCAGATCCCTTTGCTCAGTAGCCAAGCACTCTAAACACTCATCCACGTGAAAGTGTTTAGAGATAAATTCAAATTTTTTTTGGGTTATAAATAATAAATAAATACCCTCTCAAGCAGCTGCTTGCCACAGAGGTCCGACAGGAGCCTGTCAGTTTATATGCCACAGTAGAAGGTCTGAGAGGATGGCAGGACCTCAGCAGAAAAACGACACAAACAGCCATGCCTTACCCTGGGCTCGAACCCAGGTCCCGTAGATCAGTAGCCAAGCGCGCTAAGCACTCGGCCACGGATGATGAAATATTACTATTCGCACTTCCGGAATCTACCAGTTGCGCACTCTAAAGTTGGGAAAATTTGAAAATTGCCAACGAATAATGGAAGCGATATATTTATGCTAGTAATCTGAAATTTTAATGGTGAAATGCGAATATCACGACGTTAGCATTTTCAACAAACTTCCCCCTTACACCAAGGGTTCGGAAAACGCAACTATTATCAGAGATAATTGGAAAAACTTTTTTTTCAGTTGGATTGACACTAATGAAATATTATAATTTACATTTTTCAGGTCCTTAGGAAGCTTTAATTTATATCGTTAGAAATCATTAAATATAGAAACGGTGAAACTTTTAACGAATGTTGCAAGTGATCTGTTTATAGTAGAAATTTCAAATTTCGGTGGTAGAATATCAAAATATTCCTCTGACAGCAAAACAAGCTCCCTTTTCTCAGAAGGTTTTGAAAAAAAAGGCAACTTTTTGAATTTTAAGGAATCAAAGACAAATACTTTTTATGTTGTACAAGTACTGATAAAATACTATTCTTTGTGTTTGCTACGCATTATTTCGATTTAAAATAAAGAGTGCAAAATTAGCTAAACTAAAAACTTAGTCATGGAATGAACGTCCATGTGCTATCTAGAACTCGAATCCAAGTCTCTTTCATCCCCAGCTTAGCACGCTAAGAGAAAAAACTTTGCATCTCACGATTTTCGATATATTAATGTACCGTATGTAATGGAAGAATTATTTTAATGCCCAATAATTAAAAGATCTGTTGACGCGCTTACTTTAAAATTTGAAATCGCAATTGCATCTACACTTCTTTTGACTTTTTGAAGACGGAGAAAATTAAAAATTAATTATAAATGACTCACATAACCGAAAACATTTGTCGGGTGAAGAGGATGTGCAAAATAAAATAATATATGCAAGGGAAAACTGATATGTGCTTTTTATTTAACCCTGATAAAATATATAATTATTCAGGACATTCCCTTTGAATATGAGATTCCCATATTTTTCGCCTCAGCCGAAATACATTCTTATAGTTATATTCAAGGAGTAAAGCCTCTTATCCGGGAAAATTTCACCTCGTTATCATAGTCTGTGATTTTTTTCTTTTGAGCATTTTGGGATTTAAAACCTCTACGTTAATGTTTCTTTTCAACACAAAGTTACGAAAACGTGAAGTTTCTCTGTTCTTGTATTGTGCGAGGAGATGCAAATCGCTCATCTAGAAACTGCCCATTTTTTTACCTTTCTGCTAAATACTGAAAAGATATTGATGAATAATTTTTTTATCTCACTCAAACAACTGACGTGAAGTCATTATACTCTTCACAAACTTTCTGAAAACTTCCTCAAGTAACAAATCGTGTGACAGTTTCTAAGATTCTTTCGAGAGAATATACCATATATCATATTTTATTGATATAAAATTGGATCTGTATTTTTAAAACGAGGCCACTTCCAATAGAAAGAGAATGTGTATCATAAGATTTAAAGTCACTTATCGCTCATGGTCAAGACGTTTTTTGACACAGTTGAGCCGTGATGAGTCGATCTGGGTTTTTTTACTTCTGAGCGGCGCTTTTTTTTTTTGCACACAACAGACTAAATGGGCAGGTTAGAAGGACCCGAAGTCTCAAAGAAAATTTAAGAAGAGAATCCATTATCCTTGTTTGTCCCCCCACCCCCGATACGGGACCACCTTATCCAGGTGGGGGGCTTGAGGGCCTATTGAAGTCGAAGGCTGTGCTGACAGGATTGGGGCAACGGTTGGACATGGCTAAGGCTTCCATCTCAGAAGTTGAGAGCCCTGCTGACTGACTAGGTCCGGTCACCTTGGACAGGGGCCCCGACAGTAGGGCCCGACTAAGAGTTCCAGTCACGGAAGCCGAGGCAACTTGGATTCTATATCCTTTGTTTGTGGCGGTCCGGGACATAGATTAAATTTAGGTTTTGACCGATGAATGTGCTTTACTCCTATAGTATTTACTATTCGCCGTTAGGTAGTCGGGATGAGCTGTATCTATATGGTACTGTTTTGCCTCTGACCGTAGTTAGTGGTGAATATGGCATTTCCCTATACTGGTAGTGCTTTAGGCGGAACTAGTGGGTCTTGTCTCATATATATATATCCTTGTTTGTGGCGGCTTAGGACGAAGATTATAGTTAGGTTTTGCCAAAGGCTGGACTTTACTTCTATAGTACTGTTCAGCCGCGATGGTGGATAGTGGTAAAACGTGGCATTATCCCGATAGATGTAGTGCATTCTTGCGGAACATCTGGGTCTTGTCATTAATCATATTTACTTGGACAGGAGACATATGGAAGCCTCTCGCCAAGGCCATCCAGCTTGTTCTTGAAAATTCACAGGGTATTGCTCTTTCCTGTACACTGACCCACAGTCTAAAGTCCCATAAGATGGACGGCGTTTTACCAAATCAATCGGTGTCTTTTTTCTCACCAAAAGAAAGAGTGGGGATAAGTCGCAACGCTGGTCAAGGTGGTACTCGAACCTGGGAGCTACAGATTAAGACCCTGTGTCACTATGGGCTGAGATGAAACTTCTCCGATTCTAACTTCAGAAATACTCAGTTGTAAACAGACTTGACGCTTTTATTTACCATGGGTACCCCAAGTGTACAAATATTCAAATAGGAGACGATAAGATTGCATCTATAGAGAATTGACAAGGAATCATCGTTAGCAGATATTTGCACTGATTTGCCCAATCTGAAACACATAAAAAAAAAATTAAACCCGGAACCCATGCTCGTCTCCAAGATTTAAGTTTTCTTGAGCTATCGATAAATATACTTTTCACCTTATTTAAAACCGGTCAATGACCGTAAAAAGTTTTAATGCTAAAAATTTTAAGTTAAATATGTCATTTTTAAGGTTCTTAAAAGAGAAAGAAAACGAAACTTCTTCTTTTACCCTTTCTAGCCTAATTGGGTACATAGATTTAACTTTTCAAATAAAAGACAGAAAACAGGAATTTAGTAATTTTCCCAGTTTTTTTCAGCGCTTATTTCTCAGAGGTTAGTGGAGGTAAAAAATCGAAATTTCTTGAGGAAGATTTTTTCATTAAGTACAGAAAACTTCCAGAATTTCATTAAAAGTAATAAAACTCGGGTTGAGAATATTTTTGGGTGTTCACTTTCATATGAAATTATCCATAGACAGTAGTTTTTAAACGTTGGCACAATGAGTGATTCTATGGAGTCGCAATGCAATTGGTTGAAGCTTTGTTATTTACAAGAACGTACAATTATTATTGCCTGGCGAATTATATACAGGGTTATAGGCTAAAATGTTTTCAGTGTAGGAGGAGAGACAAAAAAATTAATAGTATTGAATAAAATTATTTGTAGAATGTAGAAAAAAAACTGTAATATCATTTTGTAAAATTATTCCAGGGGTAGGGTTGCCCTCTTGTGCCCTACTGCCTTGACGTGAACAGGAGAGAAGGCTATTGCCTTCACTTCCCCCCCCCCATCCCCTATTTACGCCAATTAGCGATACGAAATTTCTTTCTCTGTTTTACCTGTACATATTAAAAAAAATAGAATAAATGTGAAATATTTCAATGCTATAAATTAATGCAGCAGTCCCATGCCCGAGTGGTTAACGTGCTTGGCTACTGATCTAAGGGACCTGGGTTCGAGCCCCGGGTAAGGCATGGATGTATGTGTCGTTTTTCTGCTGAGGTCCTGCCATCCTCACAGACCTTCTACTATGGCATGTAAACTGACAAGCTCCTGTCAGACCTCTGTGGCAAGCAGCTGCTTGAGGGGGTATTTATTTATTTATTTATTTTTTTATTATAAATTAATGTTTTTGGACCTTCTGTATTCAATTCCTAGTTGTTGGTTTGTACTACAAAAATATGACCATTTCAATAGCAGATACATTTTTTTAAACTGTGGCCAGTGGGTAAATAATTTCAAGTGTAATGCAACCATCCGGTAAGTGACCTGAAGCGCAATGTGGCCAGATGGTAAGTGATCTCAAACACAATGCAGCCAGCTGGTAAGTGATCTTAATCACAATGTGGCCAGCCAGTAAATGACCTCAAGCACAATGTGGCCAGCCAGTAAATGACCTCAAGCACAATGTGGTCAGTCAGTAATTGACCTCAATTATAATATTGTCGGCAGGTAAGTGATCTCAAGCACAATGTTGCCAGTTGGTAAGTGACTTTAAGCACAATGTGGCCAGCCAGTGAGTGACCTCAATTACAATTGGTCAGCTGATAAATGACCTCAAGCACAATGCGATCCGCCAGTAAGTGACATCAAGCAGAATGCAGCTAACCAGTAAGCGACTTGAAGCACAATGTGGCCAGGCGGTAAGAAACTTCAAGCACAATGCGGCACTCGAATTTGTTAGAAACTGGATAGCTTTGAAGCAGATTTTAACAATCCTTAGATGCTTGTAGAATGAGGCAAACGTAAAGATTTCACCCTTTTTTGATTCAGTTTGTGTTTTGATCTATTGTAGCAGGGAGCGAGTTTTTTTTTTTTAAGAACTCACATTTAACATTTTTGAAATTCTGTAACTGCACTTCTACTGTAAGCAATCGTTTACGAATTTACGTCGTTTGTGGGCCAAAGTAGGAAATGTGTTTCTTTGAACCGTGCTCAGTTTGTCCATACAAACTCTGTTATATAAAAATTGTTTGTTCCTTTTTAACCAATACCAAACTTCATAATGCAGATGGAATCGTATATTTGAAAAAGCTAGACGTAATTCTTCATCATGCTGTTAACTTTATAATCTCTCTTTTGAAAATCTAATATTTTTGAATTAATTTGTAACTCTTTGAATCTAAAAATTCGATCAGCATTTTACTTTATATAAATATATAATTTTGACCTTTTTGAGGGGCGAAGTAGCCCAATTTTGTAGTGCACTCAGGCCCGCAATTTTCACTTCTCAGGTTCGACATACAAATAAATGTTATCGTCCCGCCATATACACAGTCGTATCAAATAATATGACTACCCACGGAATCACAGTGTACCCGCCCAAGCGCGTCACAGAGTGCACATGACAAGGTCGACCACACAGTGATGTAAGTGGCCGGCCAGGACAGATGAGCCATAGCGCATAACGAGAGCACAATGGGCAGGTATTGATCTGACAACCGTTCAAAAAGGAATGATCATTGGCTACCGTGCCAAGGGTGGAGGCATCTCAGAAACAGCAGGCTTCGTGAGCTGTTGGCGAGGTGCTGTAGTAAGGGTGTACCAAGAATGGACCGCTGGCAGACCGAGTACCTCCAGACGTCATAACTGTGGATTCCCAAAGGCCATCGACCCCAGAGGAGAACGTCGCCTCTGTCGACTGGTAAAGGGCAATCGACGCGCAACAGTGCAGCAATTGACCACTCAAATGAACGCTGGGACACCCAGGTACGTGTCCCCGATAACAGTAGAGCGAACCCTGTTATGCATGGGTCTCTGGAGCCGACGCTGCGCAAAGGCGCCCATGTTAACCAAAGTCCATTGGCAACAACGCCTGCAGTTCGTATGGGTCTACCGTCATTGGACAGCGGAAGAGTGGAAAAAGGTTGCCTTCTCCTACGAATCGAGGTTTCTACTCCACAGAAGGGACGGGTGGTGGCGGATATGGCGTCAGACACACGAGAACCAACATCCAGACACTTTTGTCGGTCTGACAAACAGGACTGGCAGTGTGCATGTCTGGGGGATGTTTTCATAGTATGACCTGGGACCGCTGGTTTCACTGGATGGGTCCCTGAATGCCAATGGCTACCTGTCCATCCCCAATCTCAAACAATGAAAATACATAATAGACATTTATTCACTGGGATTAATAAATATTTTTATTTTATTTTACTTTATTTTTTCCTAACTCCACTCCTCCCACCCTCCTTCGGGGCTGAGACCTTTTCCTTCCCTATATCCCCCCCCCCTTCCAAAATTACTCTCTCATTATGATCTTGCCTCTCACTTGCAGTGTCATGTGCTTCCCTTGGGGTTCGAGGGGTGCCTTGCCCTCTTGGATTTGCTTCTGGCCAGTTCGCTCTTTGGCTACAGTGGGGGATCAGGGGTGGGTGTGAAAGCCTCCATCACCGCCGTACTTCACTGGGGTTGATTTTTCCCCCCTGACCCTCAGGTTTCCGGCCTGGTACAGGTGTTGCCTGGACTTGGCTGAGCCTTCTGAGGGTCATTCTCCATTCCCTCAGGCTGACTGGGTCCATGCCGGATTGGAGTGTTGCTCTAATCCGCACTGGACCTCGGCTGGCCACCCTTTTTTTCCCCCTCTTCTTCTTCCCTCCTTCTTTTCTTTAACTAATCATAATTATGAAAGTATTCTCTCAAGATTGGCAATCTAAATTCAAAATTTACCATCAAATGTTCAGTTTTTATTTATGTTTGGCAAATTCTACTTGATTGAAATTTCTCTGATATGTTTGGCTTTTATGTTTAGGCACCGCTCAAAATTCAAAAAGACTTCCCACTCTCCTCAATGATTAAACACCCAGACTTCTCCTGATTTATTAGTACGGTCTTGCTCGTCATGACAGGTCCTTTCCCTGCTGCTAAGATTTACAATTATTCGATTGAAGGATTCTCTGGATACAGATAGGGAAAACATGGCTTCACCTTTACGATGTAGTGCTGTCTCTGTATAGCGGAACATCGGGTGTTGCCATTCAATTACTACAATTGTCCATCCTAAATCCCCCCGAACAACCTTGTCGAGGTGTGTGTGTGTGTGTGTTAGGGGGGGGGGGGGGGGCTTGAGGGCCTAAATGAATTTGAAGGCGTTGCTGACCGGAGTGGCACCGATTGGACAGGCAAAGATGGACGGGCCGGACTAAGAGCTCTCGTCACGGGAGCCGAGGCAACTTAGATTCTATATCCTTGTTTGTGGCGATCCGGGACACAAATTAAATTTAGGTTTTGACCGATGGATGAACTTTACTTCTATAGTTCGCCATAGGTAGTAATGGTGTGAGCTGTATCTATATGATATTGTCTTGCCCTCTACCGTAGTTAGTGGAGATTTTGGCATTATCCCTATAGATGGCGTGCAGTCCTTGAATTGCGATACATCTGGGTTTTGTCATTCAATTAAATTTCCTGTCCATTCTTGCTGACCACATGCATCCCTTCATGTTGGGCATCTACCCTGGTGGTGATGATGTCTACCAACAGGACAATGCGCTTTGCCATGTCGCTAAGGTGATGCGTGACTGGTTCCAGGAACACTACAGCGATGTCTCCTTGGCAGGCAACAATCGTCCGACCACAATCCCATAGAGTACTTGTGGGACCATTTGGATCGACATGTTTGGCGGTGCGGATCTACAACCATGTCATCTCCGGAACCTTCGTGCTCAGCTGGAGTCCGAATGGGCACGTGTGCCTCTGGCAACCTTCTAGTGCCTCATTGCGTCCAAGCCACGCCGTCTCGCCGCTGTCATCTGGTCCAAGGGTGATTATTCCTATTATTAGGTAGGTGGTCATATTATTCTGATACGACTGTGTAAATTGTACAAAAGCAAAATCATAGAAAGCAATGAACACTGTTGACTGTTAGAAAATGAATTTAATTTGAATGAAGTAATTTTTAAAAAATATATTTTTTAATGAAATTATGAAGGTATCGATTTTAAATTTTTTGAGGATTGACTGGTTGGCCATCCATGTCGTATTGAATGAAAGAACAAAATGTTTCAAAATATGCAGAAAATCTGAATGTAAAGAATTCAAAAGTCGTGCAGTTTAAATTCGTTTAAAGCATCATTCCTGGAAGGGTTAGCAAATCTAGAGGGAAGAGGTTCGTTCGCAAATCAATCCCTCCTTTGAGGAATTCCTTTGTCTGGTAATGGTTGCAAGTACCACATCGAGAAAGTAAAGGAAATTTCTCCGTCTTTTGAATCATATGATCATTTATGTTACAGGCAGCACGTCTTACTGTAGTAATTGTATTATAACTTAATCGTTTTGTTTCTTTTTCTTGTTTTCCACTGGCTATGCACTGTTAGTGATATTTATTTCTCTAGTCCCAGTCTGAGTCAGAAGACAGATAGTCCAAGATTATTAATATGCTGATGATTTTTGCATTGCTATGGTGTCCGAAAGTTAAATTACAACCTTCTGTTATGCCAATGAGAAATAAAATTCGAAACTCTCTGAGTTTTGAAATAAGTTTTTTTTTAATGAAAACTGCTATTAAGGATAATAAAGATTGCATTCAGATCTGTCTAAATCTCAATTTTTTTTTTAATTAGTTGTTCACCCTTTAAACAGTTGCAGATATATGAATATTCTACAGAAGAAAAGGATTATAGAAATTTATCTCATAAATTAATTGAAACATGAATAATTGAATAATTTTTGCAACAGCTCTTTCAATATCCGTTAATTTTGCGCTATTGAATATCCCATCTTCCACAACCTTTTTTTAATACCAATCGAATATGGTTGAAAATCGAGATTTAGATAGAATTGGATTATCTTTATCCTGAGTATTTTTCTTTTATAATAAGCTTATTTTGGGAGTTGTTGAGCTTTGAAATTAGCTTCCCATTGGTAAAAATTGGTGTTGCAATTTGTCTTTGGGTAAACGTTCTGTAATAATATGTGTGTAAACCTTCATGGAACTCAGAGTATGACTATAGAGGTTGGCAAATATTAAAAGAAATAAAAAATAAAATTGTTTCCTGGATTGTTTCTGATGCAAAAATTTACGTACTTAAATCTTGTACAGCACTGAGAGTTCTCATTCAAATGGTATCGAAAATCGACTTGAATCATCTCAATATTGTTCAATCACATCCTGAAGAGTTAGATTACTTAAAAATAAAAACACTAATATAAGTATGAAGCACAATAGCATGACTTTCCTTAACATTATTTACCCACCTAAAAGATTTGGTATTTTTAATATTTCTTAAACCATCAAAGGGCTAAGTAGTTTCAAAATTTTGTAATTTTTTGCTTTGTTAGGATGTTGTATAATGTAAGGTAATTTCTTCATTACTTTTCCCGAAATCACATAGTTGATCTGAACGGAGAATCCCATCTGAACCTTTAACTAAGGATGGATGACCTTAAGGAGCCTAGTGGCTCTTTTTTGTAAGCTATCTTGCTCCAATTATCGGGGTATTTAAGAGCTGGCCGTTTTTAACCTTAGTTATTTAATTAATTTTTTAATTTAAGTGTTTTTTTAATTTTATTTTCTTCAAGTAATTTTTTTTCCTGTCTGTTGTCAACAATAACTACTGTAAATTCTTTTGGCCCTCATCATATTCCATGCAGATAAGGTAAGTAGCTTTGCGGGGGCACATTTTTTGGAATTTGTACATGTATGTTCTTTATGTATTGATGAGAAAAAATAGTAAGAAAACGTGATAAGTGAAAAAAAAGTTTCACACTAACTTATCCATATTTCTTTTCACTTTCACTGACTGTACGACAACAACACACTGAGAAAGAACTTCTGTTACAGTAATACCAGGCATTTTTTGAAGTGACATTGAATTGATATCATTAATTAAAAAATTAATATTCCCTCAAGCAGCTGCTTGCCATAGAGGTCTGACAGGAGCTTGTCAGTTTATATGCCATAGTAGAAGGTCTATGAGGATTACTAACATTATTTCTATCTCTATTTATCTGATAATTCTATAAATTATTTATTATCTCCAAAAACATTGATTAATTGAATATTTCAAGACATCAGTAAATTCGAAAAACTGTAAAAAAAAGACGTTTAATAAATTCTTTTACTTATTGGTCAGATCGAAGTGCACCTTTTGCTTTATGGATTTCCCAGTTGTCCTTTCAATGACCTAGCAGATCTTTCTCACATCTAGCCCATCGTATTTTCAACCACCTCAGAGTATCAGCAAAAGTCATCGTTTTCGAGAGTCTTGTGAAGACTTCTGTGTTGTTCTATCTACATGCAATTACCTAAGAATTTTTTTTTTCTATAGATGCCATATCGAAATCATCGAAATCAGCTTTTAGCATTAAGAAAGTTTAAGAAAGCTGTGTATATAGATGACAATATCGTAGAATAAAATTAATAGATATCTTTACGTACATCATATATTACCGTCATTCATATTCAGTAAATTCTGACACAAACGGGTTGACTCAAATCAATAGCTAACTAGTGCCTTGGTTAGCTTAACGGACTAAGACAGAGAGTCCTCAAATTGTCGCTGAGCTCATAATCTGATGCTCCCACGTTCGAGGCCTCACTGTACTTTTCCCTGAGATTTACACAATAAAACCTGCTCTGCTTTCGGTAAGAAAAGGGTCACCAACGGGCTTGGAAAGGCAGTCGTCCGTTGGATGGAATGCTAAGCTAAGGTTCCGTGGATATGAGATTCATATCCTTTGCATGTTAATGAACATACTGAACTGCCATGACTGGAGACTTCCTTTTCCTAATAGCTGTCCACTGGGTCCCTTTAAATTCTCCACCCTAGGTCTCGATGTCTTGTGACGTGGCTATTTCGCCAAAAATGTACCACTCACAGGTTAAACTATCTAACCCAAAATTAGCTGGATATGTCGCAGTATAAAGAAGCTTAAAGTTAATCGAGTTCATTTATTTTAGTGTCCCAGAATGGTGCTATCCCCATTATCATTTCTGTAAAGAAACCTTATTTACAAAATTCAGTTATTATTTTGGGAATATAAATTTACTTGAGTTAAAATAATGACACTCCACAAACTTCACTGAAGTCATTAGACTACTTACTGATTTGGATTTATTTAGAGTTCTGATTCAGCAATGATATATTAATCATTAATAACATTACAACTCTGGATTGCACAAATACTGGAATATTGCCTACTAAGACTTTTTCTCTTGCTGAGCTATGTACAATTTGCTAATTACAAAGATGAAGCCAAAGGTCTTGGGCATTATATTCCTTAAATGTCCTCAACAGTCCACCGTTTTGCTGAAGTCCTTTTTGGCGCTATTCATCTCGTTGATGGTTTCAATGATACCGCGAGGCGCTACTGGACCAGGGATACCTTTCGTTGCGTCAACGTCTTTCTTCAATTCTTCCATGTCCCGTTTAAGTTTAGCTCTTCTATTCTGGAACCACGTGATCACCTGGGCATTAGTGAGTCCGAGAGATTGGGCGATTTCATCCCTGTCTGCTGGTGAGAGATATTTCTGGTAGAGAAACCTTTTCTCTAATTCGAAGATTTGATGATTCGTGAATGCTGTGCGTGACTTTCTTTTTTTCTTTGGCTGTTGCCTGTTGCTGAACAAATTCAGGTGGTCTCTCGTAGGGTCTAAAAATAGATAAAGAAAAAATATAAAGTAATTAAGATGAAAAAGTACAATATATATGTTTAAAGGCAATGCTATGGGAAATTATAAATTATTGATGAAATTATTTTGAAACGAAAAAAGTAATCGTTTACGAAAAGATAAAGGAAACATTTTCGAGGAAAATTTAAATAAACGATGTGCAGTTTAAAATTTTTTAAAAATCTAATAATCAAAATGAAATATTTCTTTTAAATTTGATCTAATTAATTTAAATTTCTTTGGCTTATTTTGATAAATCCATTAAACCAATAAAAATTCAGACTGCCTTCTTTGATTCTAATATCTTGAATTACTGTATTCTAATATCTTAATTACAATATAGTTAGTAATTCTAAACCTTCTTCTAACAATCTAATGGCGCCCAGGGTTTGTGAAATATTAATTTAACCAAAGAACTAAAAAGATTTGATTGAATCAGGCATAATTTTTTTTACAGTTTGAAGTACGATAGTTTTACGAGTTGCATTGCGCAGTAAATTACGAATAAAATTACAGTACGATAGTTACAACTGAGTTTACGGTAGGTCTCTGTTCCTACTGAGCCAATGCCTTAATCACTGGGGCGGGGATGGCTCAGTCGGTAGTGCGCCAGGCTCGTAATCTGCAGTTCCCAGATTCGAGTCCCAGCTGGGTCAGCGTTGAAATTTATCTCCGCAAAACTCCTCGTCCTGCCCTCGGTCAGAAGGGGACATCAATGGGCTTGGAAAGGCAGCCGTCCGTCGGATGGGACGTTAAGCCGTGGACCCGTTTGCGGGAGAGCCATACTCTGTGCACGTTAAAGAACACGCTAGATGGACTTGATGGGAGGCTACCATCTGTCTCCTAACAGCTGTTAAAATGGGTCCCCTCCCCCAACCTTCTCTGAGACTTCGGGGTCCATGTGACCTGGACATTTAGCCCATGGTGTGCAAAAAAGTGCCGCTCAGAGGTAAAACAACCCAACCTTAATCACTGATCATTTAGATCAATGGTTCACAACGTATGTTTCAAAGGACGTATGTGGCCCCACGGATTATTTCGTGCCGCCCTTCACTCAATGTGAATATTGTCGTTAAGATGTATAAAAATATGTTGAAAAAAATGTTATAAAAAAATTTGAGTGCTATGATAAAGAAAGAGAAAGAGGGGGAAGAAAGACAGAACAAAAATAATAGAGCCAAAATAATTTTATTATTCCCTATAAGTACAAATAAATTCATTTTTATTAACTCTGTGACCCACGTCGTAGGCTTGATGCTTTAATGAAGCCCACTTATACAAAAGTTGGAAGATAGCTGATTTAGGTCATAGCCATTGTAAATTTCACGAATATCTTACACATGTGACTTGCAAAGCTGTAGGTTTAACTGCACATTATATTTATAAATTATTTCTTCTCATTTAACGTTTTCAAAGTCTGTAATGGTAGTCACTAGAAGGAGAGCTATGCACCAATCCCCTGTGATGATGCATAGAACCGGCCTGGCCTAGCACCTAATGTCCGACCACACCTTCTCGTGGTGCAGACCGTTAGTACCTTTCAAAAGAGATACTCGCTTTTGGAAGTGAACGGATGTGGAGGGCTGCCAGATCAGTGTGGCCTACTGATATGGACAACTATGGCTATTTTTTCCCTTTTTTCTACCCTGCTGAGGAGTGGTCAACCAAACAGGGTTCTGTTGCTGGCCATATAAACCCACTGGACAGATATATGTCTCTGAGCTTGATTATGGATCCTGATTTTACTGCACTGGTTGGCTTCTGTGGAAGGAAAATCTTCCACTGTGTTTTCTGTTTGTTTGTGGGTTCACAGCCCCAAGTGAATAGATTCACAGGATATGTTTATCATCTGGTGGATAATCCTGAGCAGAGATCATCGCAGGCACCTGAACTCTTTGCTTCTATTGGCATCGTCAAATTCTACATTGGAGGAAGTCTTCCAGTGTAGATGGCTTCAGCCTTTAGTGGTGGGGGAACGGGTCTTTGCCCCATGTCTGCGATTAGGGGGCTGTTTGATATTGTCGGCATTCCCTCTCTCAATAAATCTAGTTTCTTTAAACATCACACTAACCATTTTCTCTCCATAGGTAGTTGGAATGTGAGGACTCTGCACAGAGCTTTTTCTCTTGATGTCCTCACACAAGAATTCCACCATTATAGTTTAGATATTCTCGGCTTGCAAAAGACCAGATGGACAGATAAACGTCAGATTCTTAAAAATAATCTTAAATTTCTTTTTTCAGGGAGGGACGACACTAAGCATCACCAAGGCGTGGGTCTGCTTCTCAGCAGACACGCTAGTGATGTTCTTCTAGGATATGAGTGCATTAATGAAAGGTTTCTTACAGCAAAATTTCAGACAAACGTTAAAGACTTGAATGTTATCTGTTGTTATGCCCCCACTGAGGATACCGATGAGGATGAGAAGGATAGGTTTTACGGACAACTTCAGGATATTTTGAATTCTGTCAAGAAAGGAGATATTACCCTTGCTCTAGGTGACTTCAATGCCAAAGTTGGTACTGACTCTGACCTTTGGGGAGGAGTAATAGGTCATTTTGGTATTGGTATCTGCAATGGCAATGGGCAACATCTCCTACAGGTAAGTAAACTCAATGGATTCAGAATAACTAACACTTATTACAATCACCACGACATACATAAGTACACATGGATTTCACCCGATGGGCTGCATAAGAATATGATTGATTATATATTAATTAACAGCAAATGGGTTAGTTCTGTTAGGAATACCAGGTCATATAGGGGAGCTGAAATTGGATCTGACCATTACCTTGTTAAAAGTGTCTTGCAACTTAAACTTAAAAAGTGTTCTGCTAGGGTTAAAAAATTTACTTTTAATACTGAAGCTCTGAAAGACCCAGTTATAGCCAAAGCTTACCATGATAGGTTACTTAGTCATTATGACAGTCATGGTTTCTTACTACTGTAGTTGAAGAAGAATGGGATCATTTTAAACGGGTTTTTTGGACACTAACAGTACTCTTTTAGGAAAAAAGGAGCGGAAGAGACAGAATTATCTGAGTGATAAGGCACTTGAGCTTATTTCGGAAAGAAATAACTGCAGGAATGTCCTTAATCAATACTCTACTAGTCCTAATAGAAAGCATTACAGAGAACTTAATAAACGTGTAAAAGATCAGTTAGCTACTGATAAGAATCTTTGGCTTGATGGCTTGGCTGACAAAGCCGAGGAAGCAGTTAGACAGCACAACAGCAGAGAGCTGTACCAGATAGTTAATGCTTTATGTGGTAGAAACCGGACAGGCATACAGGGATTGGAGGATAAACAAGGTAAGGTTATAGAAAGTGAGGATTCTGTCATGGCTAGGGGGCTGAGCATTTCAGTGATGTTCTAAACAATGTGGTTAGTTCTATTCCCATTGTTTGCAATGATGATAGATGCATTGGTGGCTTTAATGTTGGCCCTATAACACAATCTGAAGTTATTTTGGCTGTTTCTAAACTTAAACTACATAAATCCCCAGGGGTAGAAGAAATTACTACCGAAATGCTTAGAGCTGGGAATGTTTCGGTCACCACTTGGATGCCTGAAATTCTGAATGTCTTTTATGATAAAGGCATGGTTCCTAAGGATTTTACCAGAGCTATTGTTATCCCTATTTTCAAAAAAGGTGATCGCAGTTCTTGTGATAACTATAGGGGTATCAGCCTACTCTCTGTTCCAGGTAAAGTTCTTTCCATGATTGTGCTTAATAGAATTAAGAATCTGGTTGACAGGCAATTGCGTGATGAGCAATGTGGATTCAGAAGTGGTAGGGATGTGTGGATCAGATATTTTCACTTAGGCAGATTCTTGAGAAATGTTTAGAGTTTCAGAAACCTTTGGTTGCTAGATTTGTTGATTTCAAAAAGGCTTTCGACTCTGTTGATCGTCATAATTTGTGGTTGATTGTGAAATCATATGGTATACCTGACATGTTAGTTAACATAATGAAAGCTCTCTGTAATAACACTGAGTCGTGTGTGAGAGTTGGTAAGGCCTGTAGCAGTTGGTTTAGCATTACTTCTGGTGTTCGACATGGGTGCATTTTGTCTCCTTTTCTCTTTAGCTTGGTTATTGATTATGTTATGCGAAATTCACTTCAAGGGAAAGATTTTGGCCTTAAATGGTCTGGAGATACGAAAATTTCTGATTTGAATTATGCTGATGATTTAGCCCTTTTGGCAAATGATGTTGATGAGATGAACTCTTTCATTCGAGCTGTTGTTGAAACTGGTAGTAGAGTAGGTTTGGTTATAAACAGAGAGAAAACTAAAGTGATTAAAATTGGTAAGGCAGGCTGTGATTCAGTTAATCTGAATGGTTGCACTCTTGAGCAGGTGTCACAGTTTAATTATCTTGAGAGCTATGTAACAAATAATGGTGATGTGCTGCATGAGATTAACAGACGAATAGGGATTGCTGCCAGGACTTTTAAGAATCTATGGAGAGTGTGGGGAAATAGGCGTATACACCTAAAGACTAAAATTAGACTGTATAATAGTTTGGTTCTTTCTAGGGTTAGTTATGTAGTGAAACTTGGACGCTGCGTAAATAAGATAACAGGAAACTAGATGTTTTGGATTCTAGATGCTTACGTAGTATCTTGGGTATTAGGTGGTTTAACTTTGTAACTAATGATGAGGTTAGGCAAAGGAGTCTGCAAACTCCTGTAAGCAGCATATTGTGCAGAGAGAGATACTACTGGTTTGGCCATGTTGCCCATATGGATAATTATAGATTGGCGAACAGGGTTATGAGCAGTGTGCCTAAAGACCTCAGAAAGAGGGGGAGACCTAGGATGAGGTGGGCAGACAATGTCAGACAGAACCTTATTAGAATTGGTGTGCAGTGGCCAGATGCAGTTTATGTAGCTCAGGACAGACTTGCTTGGAGAACTAAATTGCACAGTCTGGTTGGACCTCCGTAGCCCATGGCTGCTTGAGGATGATGATGACGACGACGACGACGACGATGATGATGATGATGGTGATGGTGAATGTTTTCAGTTTGCAACATCAATTTTAATAAAAACTTAGAATATTTATTCCAGTAAAGGAGTATAAACAATAATTAACATATCGTGAAAACAACATGCGGTGCATCTTTAAAAGTAAATGAGTAAAATGATTAAAAGTGTTAATCAGTTTTTTGTTAATCAGTTTACTCATTTCATTCTAATGAATGTATCTTTCAATACTTTTTTTCCACCTTTGTATTTCAAATGTTATTTTATTTTTTTTTCACGAGTAGGGGGGCCTCAGTCGGTAGTGCGCCAGGTTCGTAATCTGCAGTTCCCAAATTCGAGTCCTACCTGTGCGAGCTTTGAGATTTATTTCCGCTTAACCCCCTCTCTGCTCTTGGTGAGAAAGGGGACACCAATAAACTTATAAAGGCCGCTGTTCGTCGGATGGGACGTAAAGCTGTGGCTCCTTGTGCAGAAGAGCCATACGGGGCGCACGTTAAGGAACACACTGGATAGACTTAACAATAGACTACTATTTGTCTTCTAACAGCTGTCCAGTGGGTCTCCATCTCCCAACCTTCTCCGAGCCCTTGGGCCCTTATGGCCTAGCCATTTAGCCCATTGTGTGCAAATAAAATGGTGCTCAGAGGTAAAACAACCCAACCTTTATTCTGGAGCAGGATATTTAAAACCAATTGATAATAAAATAATAAATACCCCCTCAGTCAGCTGCTTGCCACAGAGGTCTGACAGGAGCCTGTCAGTTTATATGCCATAGTAGAAGGTCTGAGAGGATGGCAGGACCTCAGCAGAAAAACGACACAAACAGCGATGCCTTACCCGGGGCTCGAACCCAGGTAATGTATGAAAATAAATTTCTCTGAAGTTTTGTATTTATTATGGTTCCAATAAAATTTGTCCACATACAGCAAATGCGCTTTCGGGATAATTTTACGCATGGGCCAATGGATAAACTCATTGCTTGTATTCTGATGTTCTATCTTCTGCATCAAGTATAACTATAAATAAATAAATAAATACCCCCTCAAGCAGCTGCTTGCCACAGAGGTCTGACAGGAGCCTGTCAGTTTATATGCCATAGTAGAAGGTCTGTGAGGATGGCAGGACCTCAGCAGAAGAACAACACACACAACCATGCCTTACCCGGGGCTCGAACCCAGGTCCCTTAGATCAGTAGCCAAGCGTGCTAACCACTCGGCCATGGGACGGCATATAACTATATTCATGCTGATTGAATGTGAAACAAACATCATTTTCAGAGTTATGTTTTTCTGAAACATATCTCCGTTCAAATCCTTACACACATTAAGAGGTCACGTCAATACATGCAACTAATTTCCATTTGAAGCTCTTTATACTCATGTGAATTTCTCTTATTAAGTGGCTTCGGGTTAATATGAAGAGTGATGTGGATTGTAATTCATTACTTTAAGATCAAACGTCTTATTCACCTCTGTTTGAATGCTTACAAATTTAACCAACACTCTTTCTTTACGTTTTGCTCTTTTTTCTGATTTTATCCATTTCTATTCCCTATCTATCTGTCCAAGTTTTTTAAAATATTTTTGTATCGTTTCTACGTTAATATTTGGTCCTTGAATTACTATATTTCTTGTTATAGTATGAGGGTAAGTCAGAAAGTAAAGTTCTGTATTTAACTCCTGCGGAGTGTAGATAATTACACCGAAGACAATATACAGGATTTACCCACATACGTGCATTATTTTTCCAAATAGTCACCTGACTTGTTGAGACACGTGTCATGTTGTAAAGGACGATCAGATTATGGAAACCCTGGCAATAGAAGGATTCTGTTTCTGAAGCCACTTTGTCAATTTCTCTTTGACGACGTCATCTGATGGAAGTCGTAGTTCTTGGAAAGGATTTTACAGCTTCCCAAACAAGTGAAAATCTGACGGTGCCAGATCTGGACTGTATCGTGAACAGTTTATCATAACCAAGCACACCGGCATTTTTCTAACTCGTTGCAATATTCCCTCATGTATTGCAGTTGCGAGCCACAACCACAAGATGACGATGGATTAGCACCATTTGGATCTTCTATGCTCACAGAAACCAAGTTACTGCTTGAATCACCAGCTTCGTATACACGTACAGTATATTCGCCATGTTCATTACCAGTTAGATATTGTTATTTCTCAAAAGACTTGGGTATAAGTGTACCAATTTTGATGGTCATACCCATTTTGGGTTGGTGCTTACATTGATCTACGTATTAATGTAATTATTAATATCTGATTTTGATTACATTGACAGTTTAGATAACTAATATTGATATAACCTTTAATTCAATGCCTAATTTTTATTGTAATACTTAATTTAAATTTTAATACCTGTTCCGTTGCTTAATTTTAATTACAATATCTATTTCTTTACCAAATTTTGATTTTAATATCAATTTTGTCACCTAATTCGATAACAATATCTAATTCGAAGCCAATTTTGACATGTAATTTGAATATATAATTCGATATGTAATTTGATTATATAATTCGATATGTAATTTGATTATAATATCCATTGGATACTTAATTTTGATTACAATTCTTATTTTGATACTTAATTCCGTTTGTAACATGGATATCTATTTAAATGCACATACTGATCCTAACTTGATTAACATAATTACAATTATTATGATTATTTCTATTTCGAAGAAATGAACTTATTGTTATGAATTTAAACGATGGAAACTGAGCGTGAGTTCAAAAATAGTATTTAATTATTATAATTACAAAATAATGTAATAAATTACAAAAGTATGAATGAAAATATTTATACAAACTAAATTCAACCAACATAAATCTTTATCGGTATAAAAATAAACCTTTAGAAGAAAGCACTTTTTTACTATTCCTACAAAGATGTTTCCTCTATAACCCTTACTAGCTCTACTCAAAGTATAAAATAAGGCTTTTTACAACAGTCGATAAGTGGTACAATCATATTCGTGAACAAACCTGCAATCTATAAAGAATAATCTTACCAATTCCTAAACCAACTAAATAAAACCATGCATCAAACGATGAACTCTTCCTACAGAAAAGTTGAGATCAGCTCTGCTTGTTCGACTAACATAATATAACTTCTTCAGCAACATCTTCAAGTGTCCTAAGCATCCTTCTTTTTCTTACCAGTCCACTAACAGGATCAAGACTGATAAACTTATTTAACCTCCCGCGACACATCAAATAAAAACATTTCTTCTTTATACTATACTGGACAGACTAAAACAAACTACGTTTTCCTTCACACTCTAATTCCTCTTAATATAAAAATAAGAGAGTTGTTATTATAACACAACTCTCTTGTTCTTTGTTTTTTAAGTTAAATTCGTTCGAAGTGGTTGGTGACGTAATTCTCACGCTGTAGTACACGCGAGCATCAAGACGACACAAACATCACGGGTTCATTGCAGCTCGTTCATCTGTCGTAACACTATTTTTATGCACCTCCCAAACATTCATCACCTATTATTGAATATTCTCTTACCAGTCAAACAACAAGAACTTAATTGAACTAATATGGTGTAATTTAATTGAACCAAATATGATGTAACAAATTGCTTAGAGCATTTCCTACTATTATTTGGTTAAATTTATTTTGGCAGAAAACGCCAACTCTTTTGTTTTCGTTGTGATTCAGTGCTCTTCATGCTTATGCAAAAGACGATTCGTTGACCGTTATACCACATCAAAGAATGGGCGATAAAGATCAATTTGACTTAGTCGTTGGTTTTTTTTTGTGGTGATAATTTTTGTGTAAATATTTAGATGGCACTGTCAATAACACAAGCGGTAGTTTCATTCAAGAAGCCCCTAATGTTAGATGCATAAGAGGCTCATCATAGCCAATTGAAGATGCTACTCAGTTGTTTTTAATTTCAGGAAGTATATCGTTCGGCACGTTTACGGAGGATATCGGGTAATTAATCAGAAGCAATTATCATTATAATTGCTCTAAGAAAAGAGCATTTGTAGCTCTAATTATGATTGATTAGAGTGAAGTATGCATTTAGGAGAGCGAGTAATTGAGATCAATTGTTTTATTTTTTTCAATTTAGGATCACGATTTTGATTTTTTTTTAGTGTAACAGGAGTTTGGAACAGATAACACTGAGAAGTCATTAAAAATAATATATGCTGTCATCTTAGGTTTCATTGATAAGTTTGCCTGCTTAATATTTTGTCTTGCACCTAAATACATGTAGATGAGCTTCCTGTCGAAAAAGTTTAACATTATTTTATGATATTTCTTATTATACGGCTTAAACCCCAGAAACGCTGTTGGTGTAGGTGTTCTTGGGGGTTCATAAACTGAAGAAACTTTCTGGGGTATAGACAATATTTTTATCACTATTTATAGTTTACTAGTTTCGCTATGTATACATAATCTTGTAATGAATATTGCAGTTCATATATTTTCATGATTCGGTTCAAATATTTTAAGATAGATAGTTCACCAATTGTAAAGTATACAGTTTATGTATCGTTATACATTTCTTTCCATTCATCGTTATTTTTATCAAGATAATTATCAAAATTCTAAAGCAAATATCTAAAGAGGTTAATACGAATCGTCATATCATTTAAGGTCTATCATGGCAAAATAAACATTCTGTTCTGAAAATATATACTCAGTAAAATAAACATTTCCAGTTCCAGGATAGAATAAGCAATTTACCCAAAGAATTCACTGATCAAAAAATTTTTGATTAGCATGTAAACATTTCTGATTGACTCTTGCTGCTAATCCGTTTAATAGCATTCCTTATTAGAGGTCCTAAATTAATTTGGTTAATTTAATAATATTTGGAGTAGATATTTTTGTTATTTGGATCCAAATAAATACCTTTTTCAAACCGAAATATAAATAAAATGAATATAATGTACATAATTCAACTGAAGTACCAAAAATAGTAATTTTAAATGCATTACATGTTCTCAAACGGGACGAGTTTTAAACATTTTGAAAAAAATTTTTTAGTGTTCTATATTGCTTAAAAAAAGCTCTGCAGTCAATATTCCCGTATAAATGCATAGAGAGTGAAGAGGGTTAGAAAATGTGCTATAAAACAAATGGCCCATTATGGTGCAACAAATTGTTTAAAAGAATCATTTCGCACTATTACGTACAAAAATTAAACACCCAATACTAAATTTTAAAAAATAAATAAATTTAAAAATTTAAAAATACCTCAGTAGTATAGAATCTTCCTCCATGGGCCTTAAAAAGTAGAAAATGAGCTTAAAAGGTATCGATGGTGCAATCAGTCACTTTCGTACACTTCAAAGGAAGATAGGCATGGGGGCGGCTCAGTCGGTAGCTCGCCAGGCTCGTAATTTATAGTTCCCAGGTTCGAGTCCCATGGAACAGCTTTGAGATTTATCTCTGCAAAACTCCCCGCCCTGTTCACGGTCAATAGGGGATACCGATGGAATTGGAAAGGACGCCGTCCATCGGATGGGACGTTAAGTTGTGGTCAGTGCGCGGGAGAGCCATACCTGTGCACGTTAAAGAACATGCTGGATGACCTTGACGGGAGGCTACCATCTGTCTCCCAACAGCTGTCCAGTGGCTCCCCAACCTCCTCTGAGCCTTCGGAGTTATTATGACCTGGTCATTTAGCCCATGGTGTGCAAAAAAGTGTCGTTCAGAGGTAGAACAACAACCCAAAGGAAGGTAGGGCGCAGGCAATCTTGTGTAGAAATCAATGACTGATTGCACCATCGATATGTTTTAGGCTTATTTTCTACTTTTTAAAGCCCATAAAGGAAGATAGATATTTTGTAATTTTTTTAATTAATTTATATTTTTTTTCTTTGTTACTAAAAACACCTACCTTCACAAACTTTCATTTGATATATGACTCATAGACATCGACCACATTTTCCCTCCCTTTTGGAGTCTTTTTGAGGTAGCCCATGGCACTGGGAATGTCACAAGCCTTAATTTGAGATATGACTAGTTAAAATCTAACCGGCGAAAATCCACCACCACCACCATCTTTTATCAGGGGACGGGCAGAATAGTGGGGTCAAAGTTTGAAATAGTTCACAATGGTCATTACATGAGCTTTCATTTGACACTTAACTCATAACTGTAGGGCCTCGCGTTCGAAAGATCTAGTAGGAAGACTTTCACATTTCCAGTTTTTTAGGGGGGAAGAAAGCGGATCAATTTTTAATTGCCTATTGACACTCCCTGCGTCAGAAGCTTTCATTTAACGCATAGTTTGTTACTTCCAACACTCGCGTTCCCACAGATATAGCGGAACAATCGCTTTCATATTTCTCCTTTGTTTTTGAGGTGGAAAAGCATGGGGGTCAATTTTTAATAGCCTATGACACTCCCCGATTCAGAAGCTTTCATTTAACGCACACTTGTTATTTTCCGCACTCGTGATCAGGAGATATAGGAAAACAATCGTTTTCATATTTCCTTCTTTTTTTAGGAAGGAAGAAAACATGCGGGGTTAATTTTTTTTATAATCTATGACATTCCCACGTCAAAAGCTTTCATTTGACGTATAGCTTATTACCTTTGGCAGTCGCGTTCTGGAGATAAAGGGGAACAATAGTTTTCATATTTCCCTTTTTAGGGGTAAGAAAGCATGGGGGTAAATTTTTTTATAGCCTATGACACTCCCCACGGCATAAGCTTTCATTTGGTACATAAATCGTTAAGTTTCTCCATCATCGTTCTCCATCACGTTCGAAATATAGTGAAACAACTGTTTTGACAAATCCACAAACCGATAAATGTCAAGCGAAGAGCAATAGGAAGATAGGTAACAAATGTCAAGGGAAAAGCAATAGGAAGATAGGTAACAAATGTCAAGGGAAAAGCAATAGGAAGATAGGTAACAAATGTCAAGGGAAAGGCAATAGGAAGATAGGTAACAAATGTCAAGGGAAAGGTAATAGGAAGATAGGTAACAAATGTCAAGCGGAAAGCTATAGGAAGATAGGTAACAAATGTCAAGGGAAAAGCAATAGGAAGATAGGTAACAAATGTCAAGCGAAAAGCTATAGGAAGATGGGTAACAAATGTCAAGCGAAAAGCTATAGGAAGATGGGTAACAAATGTCAAGCGTAAAGCTATAGGAAGATAGGTAACAAATGTCAAGCGAAAAGCTATAGGAAGATAGGTAACAAATGTCAAGGAAAAGCTATAGGAAGATAGATCACAAAGTAACTTAGTTCCGAATCAACAGTTAATCCTTAAAAACTCTGGTCAAATTTTGCTGCACAAATACTCTACTGGTGGTAAGACAAATTATCCATTGCTGATTGTGAAACCCAGATGCTCTTTTGGCTTTCACAATCAGTATTATCTGAACGATTAAGTGAACATTTTGAACTGATCGTTTCCTTAGAAATTCAAATATTTAATTTTTGTATATTTTTAATTAAATTAAAATAGTCAAAAAATATTTAAAAATTGTATTCTTTG
This sequence comes from Ryuthela nishihirai, assembly GCA_038380435.1. Lineage (NCBI taxonomy): Eukaryota > Metazoa > Arthropoda > Arachnida > Araneae > Heptathelidae > Ryuthela > Ryuthela nishihirai. Next base: position 38,389,517 of record JAWZYU010000014.1, read on the forward strand.
TTCTAGACTTATAGACTTATAGAACAATAATAAAGCGTTTACTGATTGTATTTTGTAGGTGGGAAATTCTTTAATATTTATCCTTTCCTTGCTCGATCTCTTAATTAGAAATCAGGTGCATCAGAATGATGATATTGATCTCACAACTAGAGTTATCTTGTTAGAGAAAGCATGATATGAAAGATGAAGTTAATAATGTCTACTAACTCCTCTCTATGACGATTTAAGTGACAATGGCTACATAAAAGAATGACTACATCTTCATTGAAAAGCATCAAAGCAATACATTTGTTATAAGGATGCATTACAGCAACTAATGGTACACAAGGAAAACCAGACAATAATTTGTGTTTCGGAATGAATTTACTTCTTCCCTGCATTCATTTTTATTTCAATTACAAATTTGCATTCTTTTCCTTTATGTTGTAGTACTATTAATTTACTTCAAAAAAAAAAAAGAGGAAAATTTTACTTACAATGGGACATTTTTTTTACAGCGCCGTCCCAAATGCGATTTTTTTTATCATTAGACTAGCAGATTTATCCGACTTTTCTTAGGTCTTTAAACTCTCTGAAATAAATAGTAGATAACACACCCCATTTTGTAATATTTCATTTGACATCAAATTCATTACGATCAACTGCCATGAGATTTTACTCCCCCTTTTTCGGAGTACCGAAACTTCTGTTTTCGGTACCAGAAAGAAGTGGGGGGGGGGGGGGGCATAATTTGAAGCAGCCCATGATACTTCCTAAATCAGTAGTTTTCATTTGAGACATTATTCATAGGGGCTCAGTAATCATTTATGTATTTTTTCATTGTTTTTTTGGGGGGAGAAGAGTTTAGGGGGGTTAACCGTTGCTATTCTGGTTGATGAAAAATGATGATAGGAAACTGTTAACTGTTTTTTATACCGAACTTCCTTATGGAATAAGGAAGTTCGGTTAACAGTTTTGACGCGGGAGTGTCATAGAAGAAGGGAAGAATGGTTGGGAATTCAAATCCTTGCATATCATTAACTTGCTAAGAGAGGAAGCTGTAAACGAAATCGGTGATCATAGCTCCTACCGTTTAAAAGAAATTCCTCCCCATTTTTCTGGGGAGAGGATGAAGAGAAATATTAGGGGTAAAACTCTTACGTTTCTTTAAGTTTGAAAGAAACTGTCTGAATAATTTGGAGTTCTAGCTTTTTACTGTTAGGAGCAGTTCTTAACTCTATTTTAGGTGAGGAAGAAAGGAATAAATCTTTGGGGTGCAAACCTTTACGTTGCAGAAAGTTATGATGAGAGGAAGCTTTATAGGGAATCTGATGGCCTTAGCGCATACCGTTTAGGAGCACATAAATTCAACTGTGTTAACATCGGTTTTTAACTGATAATGTTGAGTCTGGGGATCCCAGGAAATCAACCTGACGCACATCAGTTTTGTTATTCCACAAATAATATATTATATTCCTCTGGTTGAAAGGAAAGTTTATGCAAAGTTTGGTGCATTTAGCTCTTTATGGACTGAGCGCATAAGCGAACAACCAACCAAATGCACATTCTTCTTTATACATAATGTCTAAAATTATTTTTAGAGAAGGGGTTGGCTACTTAGGGATAGCGCGCCAAACACCTAATATGATGTTTTCCATGATTCGAGTTCCAACTGTGTCTGCCTTAAGATTTTCCTCACCAAACCTCTCTCTGCTCTTGGTGAAAAAAGGATACTGATGGGCTTCATGTTCAAGAGATTCATAACCTGTGCACGTTAATGTACACTCAGGGTGGCCTTCACGGGGTGTTTTCATTTATCATATAACTGTTGTTTAGTACAGGAATCTCTTCCCTATACAGCTCTGTGCCTTGTGGTTCTTGTGACCTGGCCGTTTTGCTCATTGTATGTAAATCAGTGCCGCTCAGAGGTGAAATAATCAAACGCTTCACACTTTTCATGAATATACACACTAATATAGATAAACGCACTAAGAATAGACTTGAAGGTAAGATGACCCTTAGCTTAAAGATAACACAAGCATCCCTGACTTCTGTGGAGTTTGAGTTGTGTTGGGTTGTTTTACCTCTGAGCGGCACTTTTTTGCACACCATGGGTTAAATGGCCAGGTCACATGGACCCCGAGGGCTCAGAGAAGGTTGTGGGAGGGGACCCACTGGAACAGCTGTTGGGAGACAGATGATAGCCTCCCGTCAAGGCCATCCAGCGTGTTCCTTAACGTGCACAGGGTATGTCTCTCCCGCACACGGGGCCACGGTTTAACGTCCCATCCGACGGACGGCGGCCTTTCCAAGCCTAGCAGTGTCCCCTACTGACCGTAGGCAGGGCGGGGAATTTTGCGGAGATAAATCTCAACGCTGACCCAGCTGGGACTCGAACCTGGGAACTACAGATTACAAGCCTGGCGCGCTACCGACTGACCTGGCGCGCTTCAACCTCTGTGGAGTTTGAAGCCAGGTCCGTTGCATATCTATAAAAAAAAGGATTTTTCATTGTTTTGGGACAATCTTAATTAAAAACATCTAGTTTTGTTTTGCGTTTGAAAAATACTTTGAACATACGAAAGGTCTGATGTTCCTTTAGGATTATGAGCTCCTCAGATAAACACAGTAATTCTCATAGGCCAACGAATATCAATTAGGTAATTGGAGAACGATATTACTTCAGATGACAGTTGCATGCTGTCTGTGCTTTTGGTCAGTTCAACTATCTTGCATGACTTGAGGACATTTTTGATATTCAATACGTACACAATTTAAATGTAATATCTCTATTAAACGCCACAAGAATTCCTAGTATTGGAAGAGCATCTGCCAATCAGAAAACTGCTTTTAAATGAACAGACATGTAGTTTACTTGGGATGCAAAAATTTAACTGGTGATAGTTGGTTTATATCAAAGCTCGAAAAGTCTACTGTCAATGGAAACTGTGATAATGAACTATAACGTTTGACGGTACATAATAATGTTTCAAAGAGTCTTCATTTTATGTAAGCAAAGTATATTATTTACACACACTAAGTTCTTCTATAGACTCCCTTTACAATCATTTTCTGAGCAAAAATTCAAAAAGAATGAAATGGCCTAATCTTCCTCTAAAAAGACCCAACTTTCTTATGGAAACCATATTTCTTTTCTGAGGCAAAACTTCGTCTCTTCAGAAAGGTTTAAAGGCACAATTTTCACGTCTGGAAAACCATACATTTTTCTATGTGCATTTAATAATCAATGCATACGTAGAGATGCATTAGATGTTTACAAAGATCTTCAAGTATTGCTCCTTTATATAAAGAAAAGCTTTTAGGCCGAAGCGCAAGGTCAATAAATTTTTCAGAAATTGTAAGATATCGAAAAATTATCAGAAAAATGTTAGAACTCAAGACTTTCGATTTTTGCTGTTAAATACTCTTGATTATCTAACTAAAATATTTTTACAGCTACAACCCCAATCGCCAAACATTATCTTAAATAAACTTTTATCTAACCGTAATACCAGAAAAAAGAATCTGTAGTAAATTGAAAAAAAAAACAACAACAACAACTATACATCCTTTTAAAAAACTCCTATCATACCCTACATATAACTAGAGAAGCAAATTACTTGGAAACATCAGAGATTGAAACTTTGACCCGTTAAACTTAACTGCCCCCCTCCGCCCCCAAAAATAGATAGATAGATAGATAAATAAACGTTTAAAAATATTAAATCACAGTTTTGCAGAGAAGAACTAAAATATGATACACGAAATGACACTAGTGTTGCAAATTCATATCTTTTCAACATCACAGCACAAAAAGAGTCCTTTTCAGTACTCCCCTCAAAATGTCCTTTTAAGGACTAAGCAAGATATACAACTAACCACCACGTGACATGATTCCTTCAACACAGCCCAAAGTCCTTCTAAAGACTAAACAGATATGAACCAAACAGCACAAACAACTCCACCTTCTTGTCCTCTTTCCTGTCACTATCTTTTCCTACGGCTTCTCGGCCTGCACTGCATTCTGAACTGGAAAATCATTGAATGACTGTCGGCTATCCTTGACGGACATGCACAACAGCCATATTGCATAGAGACTTAGATCCTTTATTTCATTTCTACAGAATCATTTTATGAGTGACTGCCTGCAACCTATTTTACTGCCAAATAAAAATTATCCCAACAATTTGTAAAAAAAAGAAATACATTCTATTCAACAGAGTTTGAGTTTTTCACAAGGCAGATGACTCTACAGCCAACTTGCTGGTTCAGTACCTTTGATGATGATGATGACAAGTTAAAACTATTAAACAAATGTTGTTGAAATCCAATATTTCCAATATTCAGATAGATTTTCTTTTTTAAGGTTTATCATCAGTTTATTTTATCATCATTATGCCAAGCATATAAGCCTTGAATTTGCCTGCAGTTGGCGTAATAATTAAACTACTAAGGTTTTTTTGTTGTTGTTTACGGTCTGTATATCAATGATGGGTACCAATAGAAACTGAGTTCAATCGATTAAGTGATTGCTGCTTCATGCTGCTTACGAAAAATAAAGCGTATTATTAGTTAATATATGCGAAAAAAACTGCCGATTGCCTTGTAAAAAAATAAATTATTTGGGTTAATGACGAATTTACATACATTAACGACAAATCTATGTTTTTACAGCAGTTGGGTTGTTTTACCTCTGAGCGGCACTTTTTTGCACAGCATGGGCTAAATGGTCAGGTCACATGGACCCCGAAGGCTCAGAGAAGGTTGGGGGAGGGGACCCACTGGAACAGCTGTTGGGAGACAGATGGTAGCCTCCCGTCAAGGCCATCCAGCGTGTTCTTTAACGTGCACAGGGTATGGCTCTCCCGCACACGGGGCCACGGCTTAACGTCCCAGCCGACGGACGGCGGCCTTTCCAAGCCCATCGGTGTCCCCTACTGACCGTGGGCAGGGCGGAGAATTTTGCAGAGATAAATTTCAACGCTGACCCAGCTGGGACTCGAACCTGGGAACTACAGATTACGAGCCTGGCGCGCTACCGACTGAGCCACCCCCGCCCCATTTTTTTTTTTTTTTACAGCAGTAACTCTGTTATGTATCTTATTATAATTATGTTCCTCGCTAGACTGCCGTCTATTACTTCCCTAAATATTGAGATTCTATTTTGTAATTAAAAGGAATACTTAACGATTAAACACAGGAAAAGAGTCTAAGTGGATTACAAAGAAAGGAAAGATGACCTAAAATATCCTAAAAGGAACCTAAGGAAGAAAAATATAAAAATACTGATGATGTATATGTAAAAAGAACTATTAGAAGGAAGAACAGGTTAATAACGTACACGCTCAAATAAATATCCGAACACTATGGTTGATTACAGAATTCAGAAAAAATATCTGGCAATGATTTTTTTAGAAATTAGTGATCTGGCAACCTTCATGTACAGTACACGAAGGTTGTCAGATCGCTAATTTCTAAAAAAAACCGTTGCCAGATATTTTTTCTGAATTCTGTAATCAACCATAATGTTCGGATATTTTTTGAGCGACTGTAGTCAAAAGTAATATCGTTTCCGACCTACTGAGTTCGTCAAATATCTTCTCTCTCAAATCTAAAAATATCTACAATATATCAGCATATAAAAAAGTAGGATAGTAAGTAAAAAGTGTGTAATTGGAAAACTAAATTTATTTTTGCTAATGGGTCTATTAAAGCCTAAAGTGATACGTTTCATAAACATGAAAAAGAAACTACCACAAAACTCGATCCCAAATTTGTGTGAGACAATTAACGCATTTTTCTGTCTTTTATAACTTCAGCTTTTGTGGGTGAAGATCTTTCTGGACTCATTTCTTTTTCTATGTCAAAAGAAGAAGCAGCAAAATATAAAATCGCTTTGTTTATTACAGTTTTTGCCATACATTTTTAGTATAGAAAGTCTTGGTTGAAATTATCACGAATTTCCTTTCGGACTATCAGTAACATTTCTTAAAATTTGAAAATTTCATCGTCTGAGACTTAAACTATTTATTAGTTCCTAATTTAGTTTTAAGTTTCTTTCTCAAATTAGTGTAGCATGAATGTTTGTTAAACTTCACATTTCGTTTATTGCATTGTTTTTCAAACCCCGGATGTGGTTGACTCAGTCGATAACTCGCGACTCGTAACCTGATGTTTCCAAATTTGATTCCCCACTGCACTAAGATGCCCATACGTCCCGGTTCTTATAGAACTGTCCCGAATAGGACGTCCGGTTCTATATAGTCCCGAAAAGACGGTTCTATATAGTCCCGAACTGTCCCGAAAAGGACGTCCCGGTTCTTATAGAACTGTCTCGAAAAGATTTTTGGGACGTCTAGGTTTTTTGTGACGATATAGGATCGGCTCTCGATTTTCGTGGATTTAATTAATGCGTATTTGAAATAACTCGGTCACTGTATTTACTACTTTTTCTAATTTACGTGGACATTTTTTTTTTGGGGGGGGGGGGGGGAATAACGCAGTTTGCACTTAGCATCAAACAGATGGTGCATGATGGCGAAGTAGTTTAGTGTTGTCGGCTTGGTACGAACTTAACCGTAAGCATCGCATCTGAGGGTTACGAATTAGCCGTGCTACGAGAGAAGTCACAACTGCAACATTAAAAGTCATACCTCTCCTACACACTCCCGGCAACAGTAAAAGCCACACCTCTGTGACACATAGAGTTACTTGTCAATCTATGCAGCAATCTGTATTTCATAAATGAATTTACTTCTTAATCAATAATGTACTTCTTAATCTGCGCTTAAAGATGGCGAATTATTACTCCTCCCATTTACTGCGAATTATCAGTCCTGCATATATCATGCCTATTATCCCGTTGCATTAGTTAAATTTAGTTAATTTTCTGGGGGGTTTCACTTTTGAAAGAAATGTTTCCGAAAGAAACCGGGACCGTAATTAAACTGTCCCGATTTCAGCTTTATGAAAACGGGACATTTAATGAAATGCTTCAGTTTTCATCAATTGAAATCTGAACACCTTACACTGTACCTGCTTTGGCAACATCCTCCGCTAACATCCGCTCTTTCTCAGTGAGAAAGGGGTTATCACGGGGCTCTGAAAAGATAGCCGTCCTTTTCATGGAGTGTTAAACCGTGATTCGTATTCAGAAAAGCTGTAACTTGCTCAGGTTGAAGACTCTGGATGACCAAATGGACAGCTGTTAGGTAATAGATGAAAGTTCTGTCTATTTCCTAACAACTGTCCAGGGGATCCTCTATTCAATTCTGAGTCTTTGGGGTCCTTGTGATTGGCCATTTTAGTTTACTGTATGCACAAAAGAACCACTTAGAGGTAAAACAATTCATTTCCGAAATTGTGAGTAGCGGTTTCCTTAGGGTGGTGTTTTTTTTTTTTATCGAGGCTTCATTATGAAACGATGATTCGCCGATTCGACAATCGTTATTTATTGTCCACAGGAATGCCAAATCGAGTTTGCATTTTTCTGGACACAAATACCGGTTTTCGAATGCTTTGGTGTCGTTTCTTTCACAGTATCCATGCACAGTAATGTGTACCCACCGTTTGCTGCCCAACACACACACACACATTCCTTTTCTGGCCGTTTTTTTCACTACCTAAACCTAGGACGTAAAATTATCTCAGAATATTTGGTATGTAGTTGTAGACTACGGATCAATCTACTGGCAGATTATACGCCATTAACAGGACACCTTATATACATATTTAATAATTTTGCGTCTCCATTCAAGTTACTAGCATTCTTAAGGAGGTAGTGGTCTCTCTTCCCTAATCTCTCCTCCCCAACCAGCCCTAACTGTGTAACTAATGTCCTATAACTGCTCTAATGCCCCAACCAGCCCCAACTGTGTTACTGATGTTACACACACATTAGCTAGATTCGACTGTGCGAAGTTTTGCGATCCGATTCTAGCTTTTCTGTTTACAGACGGGAGAAGTAATAATCTCATGATATTTTCACATCCTCAAGCCTTGTACTAAATATTCCAGCTGTTTGCACAATAATATAGAAATAAATATATCTTTAACATCATCCCCCTCAAAAAAATTGCCTTCAATCGTATGATTCTTTCATCGAAACGACTTGAGCTAATTATAATAACTTTAAAAACTTATTAGCTGTTGTTTGCAGTATTTAGTACTTATCATATTGAAGTGTAACATTAAACCTAAATTATTGACAAGGTTACCAATGTTATACATACATACATATTAGACTAATTCTAATCATGACCTTCAATTAAAAATCAAAGACTGATTTTTAATCACAACATTATCAAATTGCCTAATTCCAGTAAATTAAAACATTGCCACTGAATACCATTCTGGCGAAATGAACCTTAGAAGAAAATTTTAGCCTTTTCCCATAACATTCAACAGACACATTGTAATTTCTCAGCTACACAGTTCTTTATTTTTGCATCCACGACACTGACCGTCTTCGAGAGCTTCCCTTCATTACGAACTTGTGCTTAGCGAAAGGGGCGTCTTCCAATTTACTTTCAATCAAGCTCCGGGAAACCAAAGGTCCGGTCTGACGAGACACTCGGTGTTACTCTGAAGTAAATTAGCTTCATTTATTACGGCATCTCATATGCGAGCAGCATATCACCTGTCCAGGTGTCGAGATCTTAACGACATCATCAAGGCAGCTGTCTGTCTCGTATCACCGCCCGCTTGATTCATGGCCTACTCATTTGTCAGGTTAATTCGCCACTGAGGTGAAGGTTTCAAGGAGAATATCAGGCAACATCTCGATGTTAAGGCTTCAGTTTTACATTGTCATTCAACTAGTTCTTTGATTCAGAAAGACCTTGGATATAGAAACCTCTTTTCCATCGTAATATTTCCTTTCATGATACATTTTGTTGATTGACAAAAGCAGGTTGTGTTTTTCAAGCCTTTTTACATCAACAAAAATGTGTTTTAAACCGATTCAGTTCCACCAATAATTTCGGTTATTTTTTTTCTTCCTCGAGCAGTGATATTAAAAAATTAAATACCCCCTCAAGCAGCTGCTTGTCACAGAGGTCTGACAGGAGCATGTCAGTTTATATGCTATAGTAGAAGTTCTGAGAGGATGGCAGGACCTCAGCAGAAAAACGATACACATCCATGACTTAAACGCTTCATAATTTATTTGTAGTTTACATATATGGTTTTTTGTTGCCAAATTACGAACATAATTTAATTGAAGTTTCTTTAATTATTCGCCCGTTGGTGGGAATGCGTTGGTAGAGCGCGCGTATGAAGTTCGAGCACAAGGTATGTGCGTTTTTTCTGTCTTTTAGCTGAGGTATATCTTTTCAATGGCGTATTTACATTGAGAGGTTCCTTTCAGACCTCAATGGCAAGTAGTTGCTTGAGCGGTACTTTAGTTATTAGTTATTCGTGTGAAAGTGAGTTGCATTAAACAAGAGTTTTCCTTCATTAATAATGAAAGCCCCTTAGTCTAGGATGTGTAATCAAGCTCATTAATTAGCGCTGATGCAATGCCATATTAAAGCAGTATTTCTAACCGGTGTTTCGTGAGTATAATATAGGTGTTCTTTAAGTTTTGGGAAAAAAATAATACAAAAGCCTAGTTATTTATAATCCTAAAACTGAAAATTTCCCATTTGTTATTAACAGAGCGATTATTTCTGACGAAACATTTTCAAGAATACTCTGCTAGAACATATAGTCCCAAAAATCCCATTTAACTTCAGCAATATAAGTTTGAAACCTAAGTTGTTGTATTGTCATGATGAAATTTCTTTTAGAAATTGATGCCAGTTATATTGGATTAAAATTTCATTTAATTCGTTTTTCTGAACCATTTTTACTGGAATGGAAGATTGCAGCTGGTATATACGAAACTTTTCCGGAGAATTTTAATCAAGTGTTCCGTATAAAACAGTAATTACCTTTGGATGTAAAGTATTTACTTCACATTTTACATTTTTTTTTACACCTTTTGGCGTTTCGTGCAGACTAAAAAAATATGCTGCATTAAAGCATAAACAAATATGTATCAGAAATACTGTATCAAGTCTTTGTGGGATGCATCAAGTTAATGTGCAAAGAATCCCATCTTTAAAGGGGCCTGCAGTTTGAGGTCGTTAAGGCAATTAAGGGAGGAAAGAAACATGAATAGAAAGACTTAAATATCCCACCTCACCTCCTGAGCTCTTAGAAATACTTTGAGGAAAATATCATGAAAGTATCTAAGACAACATTACTCGTATAATAACCGTTAAAATTTAATTCGTTTTAAAAAGGAGATACAGATTACGTATCTATTGACGCCGGCAAGTAACGACGCTCGGCGAGAAATCGGACAACAAATGAGCTTAGAAGAGTATTCTATTGAGGTCGACGAGGGCAAGAATCAGGAGGCTAAGGCGACACTTCTGCATTTCTCTACAAGATGGCGCTATGCTGCAATAGCTATCAGTAGTTAACCAATCGTGGTTGATCAGTTTGACCACTTTGAAATTTCATTTTTGCTAGTCAAGTCCTGTGTAGAATGTTCTTTCTTTAAACAGGACTTTTTCTTCATTAGTAATGAAAGTCCTTGTTATAAGTTTCATGCAGGTCTAGTAAATTAAACAAGTAGATTTCTTAACACTGGAAGCATTAAAAAACCATCATTCTCTTTATGATCAGCTAGTTAAATGCAAAATTGTTAATTTATTCATTTTCACCCATCGTTTCTTTCTCTTTTAAAACTGAACCCTCCTCCAACTCTAATTATTAAATATTGGATTATTGTTAGGTTGTTTTACAGATGAGGCGCCACTGTTTTGCACACAATAAACTAAATGGCCAACGTTATGGGAGCCACAAAGGCTCAGAGTTAAGGTGAGTTGTTTTACCTCTTAGCGGTAATTTTGTGCACATAATGGGCTAAATGGTCAGGTCACGAGAACCTCAAGGGCTCAGAGGAGATTGGGATGGGGGGGGGGGGAAGAGGACCCTTTGGAGAGCTATAGGGACAGATAGAAGTCTCCCGTCAATGCTATCCAGCGTGTTCTTTAACGCGGGCTACGATTGAATATCCCATCCAACGGGAATGTTACCTTTCCAAGTCCAACGGTGTCCCTTTTCTGACCGAGGACAGAGGTTTAGTTCATATACATCATAGGGAGGAAAGAGGACGAACCTTGGGGACCATGTGACGTGATCATTTAGTCCGTTATGTGCACAAAAGTGCCCTTCAAAGGTAAAACAATCCAACAACGCTCTGCATGTTGGATGGCTTTGACGGGAAACTACCATCTTTATCCTGACAGCTGTCTAGTGGGTCTCCTTTCCCCAACCTTCTCTGAACCTTTAGAGACCATGTGACCTGGCCATTTAGTCCACTGTGTTCAAAAAAGTGTCATTCAAAGGTGTAAAACAATCCAACAACGCTCTGTATGTTGGATGGCTTTGAAGGAGGCTACCATCTGTCTCCTATCAGCTGTCCAGTGGGTCTCCTTCCCCAACCTTCTCCGAGCCCTTGGGGACCATGTGACCTGGCCATTTGGCGTAAAAGTGATATTCAGAGGTTTTGCAATCCAAGCAATTATTTTTTATGAGAAATTCTTGTCCCATTAAGCTGATTTCCCCTTATAAGAACATTTTGAAGAACGCATTCATTGTTTTAGTCAGGGACTGGGCGTAACGAATTTTTTTTCAGCATTCAAGACCTGTTCTTTTGGAAAGTTACATGAAATTTTTCTGAATATAATTTCCATCACTCGAGGAATATAGGTCATGACATGATTCGTAATCTTTTTATCTAGCTTACTATCTGGAAAGCGTCCTTGAAAGATCTTTGCGATATGTGCATACATTTCTTCTTTCTTTCATTCCCATTTCCGTTTCCACGTTTTTCGAAAACTCTTCCAGCTGTCCATGTTAATCATTGAAACATAAGGACATTCGTTTAACTTACAGCTGAGAAGGGATCCAAAGAAATCTATCAACTTGAATGTACTCTTTTCCGATTAATAACTTCCTCGAATTATCCATCTAAATTATGGATATAATAAATTTATTACCGTGTTTCCCACACAAATTTTCGATAAATCCTTTTAGTATTAACTACTAGATCTGAAGAAGAAAAACGATTTTTTTTTTCAAAAAAGGGGTAAATTTTCTTTTGCACATGTTTTATGAGAGATTTTCTTTGCCTTGCGTAATATCAGGAATTGAAATTTGATCTCCTTGCAAACAAATATGGCCTTACACCAAATAAGGATTTGTGTCTGAACGTCACTGAAGGACAAATAGTGTTCAAGTAGTTTGTTCCTCAATTCTCTTTCACTACATGTTGGCAAAGTTTAGAGGTTGTCTCATAAGTTAGAGCGCCAGGTTCTCAATATGGTGTTCCCAGGTTCGAGTCCCAACTGGGCCAGCGTTGAGGATTTTCTCCGCTAACTCTCGTTCTACCCTTGGAGGGAAAGGAGACACTTCCCCCCCCCCCCTCGCCCAGAAAGTAGAACGAGGAGTAGGGATTCCTTCGTAGGGGAGTCACACCCTGTGCACGTTAAAAAATATTCTGGATGGCCTTGACGAAAGGTTATTCAGCGTATTCTTTCCATCTACCTCTTAATATCCCTCCAGTGGATTACCTTCCACACCTTTCTCTGAGACGTTGGAATCCTTGTGACCTGGCCATTTAGACCACTGTGTGCAAAAAGATGCAGCTCAGAGGTAAAATAACACAACCCAGCATATTGGCGATTTCAAACTTAGATCGCTTTCACTATGTCAGTAACTTGAACTATTCACTTTATAACAGCGATTTGTATATCCTTTTCGCTAGATATCCCGGCGGTGTACGTGAAGCTGAGGATCCCTCAGTCATTAGCGCATTAAACTCTTATTTTGATCTTCTCAGATTCGAGTCATCACTTTGAATGTACTGAGATTTTTCCCACTACTCTATTTAGTCCATTGTGTAGAAGAGAAAATGTCACTCATAGGTAAAACAATCCAAGGAATCTAGAGCAGAAATATCTCTGCTTGTTCATTCGATAAAAGCGATAAAAAGCGATCGATAAAAGCTGGAAAAGTGGCAACCTTGCAAAACAACCACCTGAACACTGTGATCACTGGGGCGGGGGTGGCTCAGTCGGTAGCGCGCCAGGCTCGTAATCTGCAGTTTCCAGGTTCGAGTCCCAGCTGGGTCAGCGTTGAGATTTATCTCCGCAAAATTCCCCGCCTTGCCCACGGTCAGTAGGGGACACCGATGGACTTGGAAAGGCCGCCGTCCGTCGGATGGGACGTTAAGCCGTGGCCCCGTGTGCGGGAGAGCCATACCCTGTGCACATTAAAGAACATGCTGGATGGCCTTGACGGGAGGCTACCATCTGTCTCCCAACAGCTGTTCCAGTGGGTCCCCTCCCCCAACCTTCTCTGAGCCTTCGGGGTCCTTGTGACCTGGCCATTTAGCCCATGGTGTGCAAAAAAAGTGCCGCTCAGAGGTAAAACAACCCAACCCAACTGTGATCACTTAAAAAAAAATCGTGGTAAAAATATTGAAGGATCACTTGTCTGTTGAGGATTACAATGTACCTTCAGCTGTTAAAGTGACTTTTTCCCCATAATGAACTCCAAGTGAAAGTGCATGCAAATGAAGTAGTTCTTGATGAAGATTTTAAATTTGGTGAAAACTTTGGAGCCACTGTCCCTTTGAATTTTGAAATGCTATCGTTAGAGATGAATTTGGGCTCGATATTTCAAGCCCGCGCCTGCTCCAGAACGAAGTTATTGAGCTCGAGTCCTCCCAAAACGAACCATTTCGACAATTATTTTGCCCGATTAGAAAAAGAAAATTATCTGATATGTTATTATATACAGAAATGCGTATCGCAAAACATTTATTTTATCTTATTAATTTGATTTTTTTTTCATTAAAAAACAAGATTTTAATGATAATGCTATTCGGAACGAAAAATATTTGAAACACTAGTAGAAGTTTAAAGTTTGTGGGTAATATCATTGTAAACGATTTACTAAAAATTTATATCATTATAAACGATTTTTTAAAGATAGAGATTAAGTAAATAAAAATAAAAAAGCACGGTGATTATTTTTAATGAGTATTAAAGACTGTTTAAATGATTGAAATTTATATTTTATTTACTTTTTCACACAAGAAATATTGGTAATTTAAATTGTTCTGAGCCAGAAGTCATCTCTACTACACTGATGTTTAATTTAAGTCAAAGCTCTCCAACTTCTAAAATATTTTTTTGTTTTTTTTTTGTTTTGAAAAATGTGATTGCAGATAAAGATCTCAATCAAATAAATCAATATCTCGATTTTCAACAATATTGGTTCAGTATTTAATGAATTATGGAAGTTTGAATATTTAACAACAGCAATGCCAGCCACAAAAATTGACTTCAGAAGTTAATTAAAACCTAGTAATAAGTATTGTATCAAAGTGTTTAATGAAATTAGTTTGTATTTTGGAACTTTGTGTGAAGAATTCTTTCACTATTCTTCAGTTTTATATAAGTTTCTTAAGACCGATATTGCTGCTGTTAAATATTTAAACTTCCATAACTCATGAAATACTGAAAGAATATTGTTCAAAATCGAGATATTAATTTATTTGATTGAGATCTTTATCTGCAATCACATTTTTCAAAGTAATAAAATTTGTTTTAGAAGTTATAAAGCTTTGACGTTTACCCATTGGCTTAATATAGGGATGTTCCTTAATTTTTGGAAATCAGTGTATTTTGAGCCCGACAATTTCGAGCTCGAATTCATCTCTACTAATTATATTTGCACGGAATGAGAGAATGTGAACTATTAATCACCCAATACTTTGAACCTATTAGCACTAATGAAAAAATGACGACTGACGCTGTTGGATTGTTTTAATTCCGAGCAGCACTGCTTTTCACACAAATAGTTTAAACGACCAAGTCACATAGTGGAACAAGATACAGTTGGGTCCTTGAACCTGGGAAATTCAGATTACGAGCCCATCGCTCTACCCATTGAGTCAACTCCTGAATTAAATGAGGGCGAGGGTGGTTCAGTCAGTAGCGTGCCAGGATCGTAATCTGTAGATCCCAGGTTCGAGTCCCAGATGAGTCAGCGTTGAGATTTATCTCAGCAAAATTACCCGCCCTGCCCACGGTCAGTAGGGGACACCGATGGGCTTGGAAAAGCCTCCCTCCGTCGGATGCGACGTTAAGCCTTGGCCCCGTGTACGGGACAGCCATACCCTGTGCACGTTAAAGAACAAGCTGGATGGGCTACTATCTGTCTCCCAACAGCTGTTCCAGCGGGTTCCCTCCCCCAACCTTCTCTTCGGCGTCCATGTGACCTGGCCATTTAGCCCATGGTGTGCAAGAAAGCGTCACTCAGAGGTAAAACAACCCAACCCTCAATTAAATTTAAAAGGAATAAGACGCTGCGTTCCAATGTGGAGTAAGAGAACCGATGCATTAATGTACAATGCTTTAAATGTTTCAGTATATTCTAAAAAAAACTTGCATTATACGTAACTTTTTTTTTTTTGGGGGGGGGGGGGGTGTTTAGTGCGAAACATATATATGTCCTATAACACTGGCAACAGCTTAACCAGTCAACGGATTGTTTTCTTATATCTAACACCTGCCTGTGATAATCTCATTTTATTAGTAGAATAATTATATAATACCCTTTGGGTGTTTAAAAGAACATTATGCATTTTAGGACTTATTTTTTAACACAAATATATCTGTAAACCTTCAGTTATGAAGTTTATATAAAATCAGTGCAAAATTTTTCCTTTTTTTGATATTACTTTCGATAAAATTTGATGTATGAAAACTTGTATACACCAAATTTCAGGATTTTTTTAAATAAATGCACTTCGTAAAATAGCGACTAAATTAAAATGGGAAAAATAAACAAATTTCTTTAAAACACTTTTTATTTGAAAAGGAATTCTCTGGATTTAATTTAGGTAGAAATGTAAAATTGGTTTTATTTTAAACTTTCGTTTAAAATATTAAAAATAATATATGCAATATTTCATTTTTATGGTAATAAATGATTTTAAGATCATGGAACTTTAAAATTAGACGTTGAATATATTAAAACACGCCTCTTAAAATAGGTTTGAAAAAATTGTACAGAAATCAACTTTAGCCAACACCTTACAAAAATTTTATGTTGGGAACGACAATGGATTTCTGAGTTATAAATTTTTGAATCCGACCAATTTTCACAAAAACCATAGCCATACCAAAAACCATTAGGTAACTCTATAAAGTAGCCTAAACAGCAACTGAATCGGTTTTGTGATAAGTTGAAATTGTTATAACTTTATCACATTGTACGTAGTCGTGTAATATTTATTTAATCTGACAATTACGAATTGGGTGAAATAAAATACACTAAAAATGTTATGAATATTAAGACCTTCAGCTTTTTATTTAAAATGTGAACTGAAATGTTTAACTTAAACATTAATTCGTAATATTCTTGTCTAAGGCTTAATTATTATAAAACCACTACATTCCATGCAAACTCGAAATCATACCATATGAGTGAAAATCATGATGACTTTTATTGCTATTTTCTGCGGTCGCTGAAACTTATGTTGACCACTAATCAATGTGTTTGGTTAGAGAAAATTTTTAGTAGTGGATAACATGATAGTTATTCGTCATGTAGGCCACTCTGGTTATCTCCATAGTAACAATAATAGGTCGATATTAACGTCCATTTGCAATTTATAGCGAGATGGCCTTGACCTTCTTGTTGAATTGTATGATTTCTCTTCAGCATTTGATTTTAGGATAAGACAATCGAATTCTCCAAGATAAAGCTTCCTTCCAAATGTTCCATGTTATAAAGATGCGACTTTATAGCTGGCTTTTTATATATCAATATAATTTTGAAACCAAAATGGTAGAAATTTCAAATTTTGCTTTTTGTTATAAAAAGCACCGGAACGCCGTTCCGCGCCGCTCTATCATATATTATTAGTTACAAATTTTAAATAGAAAACTGAGCGTGAGTTCAAGGAAAATGCTTAGCAACCAAATAATAAATGAACTAATTTAATTACAAAGGTAACTAGATCACATTTAAATGCAATTTAAACTAAATACAAATTGTTCTACCATAAGCATGAAACTGAACCGTCAAAAGAATGTTTAACAATACTTAAGTATCTTTCAAATAGCCGTATTACAATTCTTACAGACTCTATTCAAAGCACAAAGGGAATCTTTTTGTAATATTCAATAATTATCTTTATGAATAAACCTATAAGTTACGGTTTATCTTTCCAATTCTGTTTTTTTTACCTTAACTACCTCACTGGCATCAAATCTCCTTTGATTTTCTACTTAGAATCACTTACTACTTTACACTATTAGACTTCTTCGACACATTACTTCCATTAAAATTAGATTTCATAATTCTAACTTTGTACTTAAAAATATTTAATACAAAACTCTACTAAAAAGGCAATTTAACTAATTTACAACACGGTGAACTTTCCAAAATTTTCAAGTCTTTCTCTGTTCCAAAAGAGTAGAGAAGAAATTCCCACGGTGAGGCATAATGATGTGAGTATATTTAGTTTTTCAAATATAATTTATTGATATTTTTATTCATTTAATTAAACTTTTATATTTGTGATTTTATATAAATTTGGTAGCGCTTTTTTTGTCCATTTCTTTTTATTTACACTACTCGATAGCGATTCATATATAAAATTAATTGAATTGCAAAAAGTATTTTAGATTGTGGGGCTCAAAAATGAAATCTGACCATTAATTTTTATCTTGTCTCTTTCATACACACTTAATGAATGCGTTTACTGTGAAATAAATAACTTAATAAAATTAAGAATTGGGTTGTTTTACCTCAGAGTAGAACATTTTTGCCCACAATAAGCTAAATGAGAAGGTTGCAAGGACCCTAAGGGTCAGAGAAGCTTGGGGAATCTTTTCTCTCCATCCACTGGGTAGAAGTTAGGAGACAGATGGAAGTCTTCCGTCAAGACCATACAGTGTATTCTTTTACAAACATAGGATATGTCTCTCTAGTATAGGTGGTCACGGCTTAACGTCCCATCTGAAGGACGGCAGCATTTCCATGCCCAACGGTACCCCCTTTTTAAACGAGGGCACTGCTGGGAGTTCACTCTTTACAAGTAACTTTAGCAATTTAAACAATTCATAGTTGATTCTTTTTAGTTGAATGTAAAAAAGAAGCGATATTCATTCAGGAGTCTAAATTTTCCCGAAATTTTGTTCGAAGTTAAGAAATATCGGTTAACTTTACAATTACTCTAGCTAAAGTTATTAGAAAGGTTAATTCGGGGGGTTGGCAATAAAGAGGCTTGTGCCCTTTCAGTAGCCCTGAGCCATTAGTGACATATCAGTATAACTGTATTATATCTAACACAAAAATCAGTTAACATATGTTTCAGATAGCATATCTTTTTGTGAATAACAGTTAGAAAATAGTATTTTTTCTAGAGTGCAAAACTATTTATGGACAAAAATTTTAAATCTTAAATCTCAATATTAAATTTTAAAAATTTTAAATCTCAATATCTTGTAGAATAAATTTTATGGGAATGAGACTGAAAGTGAATTAAAAATAAAAAACTGGTGAACCTAAAACTTGAATTTCAGCAACTTACATTCGTTATTTAAATCATTATGAAATTGATATACTTAACAGTAGCGTCACTCCAACTTAAGATTCGTCAAAATTGAAAGAATTGTTAGACAAATCTACTTCAAAGTGCCTAAACTTCTACATATACATTTTAGAAATATAGCGTGTTATAAGAATTATTACTTCTTTACTGTTATCCCACTTTCTAAGAAAGTCTGATAATAAACTGTTGATATAACATCTCATAGAAAAGATCTGTCCGGCAGTTTTGATTAGTTTATGAGATAAATTCTTAAGTGGCAAATTTATATGCTAAATATTCCAGAACTCTTTAAATATTGAACGAATGTTGCTGAAATTCAAGATTTAGATATATTTGATTTTAAGATTATCTTCAATCTCATTTACATAAAACTGCTTTTCTCACATCGAATTTCTATTTCTTTCCACAGGGAATTCTCCAACTTTTTGTGTAGGGAGGGTAACATTGCAATACGAGATGATGTTGGAAGAGTTGGATTCATAAGACAAAGTCTGATTCAAACACATCTTTTATCTTTCTTCTTGTCAAACATAACACAGCATTACAGAG
This sequence comes from Ryuthela nishihirai, assembly GCA_038380435.1. Lineage (NCBI taxonomy): Eukaryota > Metazoa > Arthropoda > Arachnida > Araneae > Heptathelidae > Ryuthela > Ryuthela nishihirai. Next base: position 38,408,733 of record JAWZYU010000014.1, read on the forward strand.
AACATGAACCCACTGCTAACCAACTCTTCTTACGAACGTGTCTTAACACAATTGTACAAGCATTTTACATAGTATATATAATAAATGACAGCATAGCAGTTTTTTAAAACTTGTTGTGCCGTGCGTTCCGCATCGTAAAGCACCTAAACATGACACTCAAATTACTCTGAAGTCAGCTAATCTATTGTACACGAGTTTATGAACTCTTTATCAATCTCTGCTTCTTATTCTTTTTATTACTACTTTCCTAATGCAGCGATATAGTTGCCATGGTGGCAGAGGTCAATCTGCCTCAACATATCTTCACCTACTTGACAGCTGTTGCGGGGTTTCCTCAGCCTCCAACATGCAAACCAAGTGGTAAGATGAAACACAGAATAGGGTTTATCTTCCGAGATCTCCGCAGGTGTACCTACCGGGTGAAAAATGTCAGATAATGTCATTATGGGTGTAACTTATCTTTACAATGTATCTGTTTCGGTTCAAAGCTTATCTGCATCACGTGTGTAAGATGTTTTTTAGCTCTCTGTCTTCGTTTGTTTTTTGCGCGTGGTCACTCCATTTCTATCGGTATCGACCGTTCTTTTTCTCGTATTCATTTTTAAATTTTTTTTTGGTGCTCTTTGGTTTTTCAATATTTATAAATAAATTAGTCCTTAATCATCCCACTTGACACGGAGTTCTGACAATAGACTGTCAGTATAACACGCTATAGAAAAGACCTATGAGGAAAGCGAAACCTCAGCAGAAGGACAACATAAATCGAAAACAATAGGTCCATGCCTTATCTGAAATTAAAATCCAAATTATCCTTACTCCATACCCAAACACCTTAACTATTGGACATTGGGAAGATTTGTTATATAGTACTGTATATAATATATAGTATACTTATACATTTGTGGAATATAAATTCCGTAATATTGAGATTTAGGAAGATTGAGATCTGAAAAAACAAGAGATTTTATTGTGTACTCTCTAAACAGGAAGGCCCATTTTTGATAACCTCCCATACTAGGGGGGCGGGGGGGGGCTCAGTCGGTAGCGCGCCAGGCTCGTAATCTGTAGAGTCCCAGCTGGGTCAGCGCTGAGATTTATCTCCGCAAAAATTCCCCACCCTGCCCACGGTCAGTAGGGGACACCGATGGGCTTGGAAAGGCGCCGTCCGTCGGATGGGACGTTAAACCGTGGCCACGTGTACGGGAGAGCCATACCCTGTGCACGTTAAAGAACACGCTGGATGGCCTTGATGGGAGGCTACCATCTGTCTCCCAACAGCTGTTCCAGTGGGTCCCCTGCCCCAACCTTCTCTGAGCCTTCGGGGTCCATGTGACCTGGCCATTTAGCCCATGGTGTGCAAAAAAGTGCCGCTCAGAGGTAAAACAACCCAACCCAAATCCCATACTAGGATTGTTATGTTTTAAATCAGAACGGTGCTTTTTTTTTTTACACTCAGTGGGCTATCTGTCCAGACAACAAGGACCCCAATAGCTCAGAGCAGGTTGGTGAAGGGAATTCCCTAGGCAGCTGCTATAACCACAACCACCAACACAATCACAAGCTCCAGAATATATCCATAAGATATCTAAGGTGACCAGTAGATATCCGTAGGTCATCTTAGATATCTTATGGATATTTTGTAGAGATCGTGGTTGTGTGAGTAGGAGACACAGGAAGTCACCCGACAAGGCGCATGGGGTTAAATTCCCATGCGTTGGATGCCATCAATTATATCAACCTGACTATCGTTCCTCGGATGGTGGCCTGTCTAAGCTCAACTGTGCCGCCTTTCTCACCGAGAGCGAAACGAGAGGTTAGCAAAGAAAATTCTCAACACTTAACTTTTCATCAACTTTACAGAGCAATTATTGGTGTTAACCATTCCAACTTTCGTAACTCTCTGAATATCGAACGCTTATTCTTACAAAAAATATGGTGACTGAAATAGTTTGCTTGAGATCTTTAAATTGTCTTCAGTCACATTTCATCGTAAAAAGCGTATATGTAAAAAGATATTGAGTTCTGTATGTAAATTGCTATTGACGTAACATGGAACTGTATTAAATAAAATGGCCCCTGAGTGTGTGTATATATGTGGTTTTATAGAAATATTTATAGGGGGATATATAGGGGATTTATAGGGGGATATTCTCTAACAGCTATGGTATCGCTTCTCGAAGAGTAACTACGTTCTCGAACAGTTAATAGATTTTTCGGACTTCCGTTTTCTGACTCAGGGCAGATTTTTAAACGTTGTCACAGTTCGGACTCGAAAATGGGAACTGCAGATTACGAGCTGGCGCACTACACACTGAGGCAGCCCCGATGAAAAATTAATGTTTCCTATAGTAAAAAGAACCAAAAATTTCTTTCTCAAGAAACTTTTTGCTAATCGCCTGCCTCGGTCAGAGGACATGTCCACTGAGACAGCAGTCAAATTATCTGACAACTTTATCAGTTCGAGTTAATGCAAAAGGTGGAACATTTGCTACATTCGCTAATAAATAAGATGTAACTTTTCAAACAGTCAATAATCTATAAAAACTTTTAATTTTCATTCCGTTTAATAACAGCCTCAGGGTTCTTGGAAAATAATACGAGTTGGGTTGGGTTGTTTTACCTCTGAGCGGCATTTTTTTGCACACCATGGGCTAAATGGCCAGGTCACATGGACCCCGAAGGCTCAGAGAAGGTTGGGGGAGGGGACCCACTGGAACAGCTGTTGGAGACAGATGGTAGCCTCCCGTCAAGGCCATCCAGCGTGTTCTTTAACGTGCACAGGGTATGGCTCTCCCACACACGGGGCCACGGCTTAACGCCCCATCCGACGGACGGCGGCCTTTCCAAGCCCATCGGTGTCCCCTACTGACCGTGGGCAGGGCGGGGAATTTTGCGGAGATAAATCTCAACGCGACGGACTCGAACCCGGGAACTACAGATTACAAGCCTGGCGCGCTACCGACTGAGCCACCCCCGCCCCAAAATAATACGAAGAGAATCGATTGTCAAGTTGATATAACAGATGGCAGTGAACGCGAGTTTTATTAAAGTGATTAATGTATTCTAAATATTCTTGAAGTAATGCTATCGACAGGAAAGCTGCTCATTAATTCTGGAACCGATAATTTTGAGAAGGCCGTCGCCTCTCGAATGGGACGTTAAGTAAGCCATGTCTAAGAGTGTGCAGAATAGCTATGCCCTGTGCACGTTAAAGAACGCAGTTAATAGGAAGCTACCATCTGTCTCTTAATAGCTGAAAAGAGGATCCCATCCGAACCTTTTCTGCAAACCTTGGGGTTCTTATTACCTGGCTATTTAGCCCATTGTGTGCAAAAAATAGTCGCCCAATGGTAAAACAACTCAACTCAGTGGCATTTTATCAAGAACAGACTCATTTTACACAAATAGAGTGTCAGAATCTCAGTTAACTATTTAAATAAAATTTTAATTCAAAAAAAGATATTGCAAGTCAGTTTTTTTATTATTATTATTAAATGTTGGTGTGAGGAGAATGTACATAATTAAGTATATTTAAATACAGTACAGTATAACGTTTTCCCCCTTGATTGATTTCGAAAGGGCAAAAGAACCTGAAACACATTGGTTAACTCCGAAGTTAGATGAATGTTGGATTTATCAAAATCTACTTTGTATATTTATATCAATTATTACATTGTAACAGAAAGTAAAGTTCAAACTACTACTTGCAGAAATAGCTAGAAAAGTTCGCTACTAACACGAATTGCTAATTTCCTTAGTTTGCCACTTACAGGAATTACTAAATGAAAATAATAAACTTAAAAAATTTATTTTTTTATTGGCAGGTAATTTGGGGAGCTATTCAAACATACTCTATCAACATGGTTCTTAGAATCCATTTTGCTTTTCAGAAATAATCAGGACTCTACCATCGGGTCTAACATCAGTCCACATTTAAAGCTCCTGCTTTAGTGATACTTAATACACCTTCATCGCAAAGTCTTCCACACTGATCCCGTAGCGACATCAGCACGGCTTGATTTGTTGCTAGTGCCAAGAACTTGCTCTGATGAACCACATACCTAAACAATCTGCCAGACCGTGTGAAGTAGACGGGCATTAAAAACAGACTTTGTCAGCGATAAGGGTATGTGAGCGTCTGTTGGGAATGAGAATTGATTGTAATGGCAGGCAGATGGTTACATGAGATGTCGGAGACATTGCACGGCTTTCAGTGTATAAATACTACGAGTGGCAATCCTTCCAGTTTTCCACCGATGTAAAAGTGTGCGCGTTTGTTGCCAAGATCAGATAGCACAGTAGTTGTCCTACCCTTAGAGCCTTTCCTATTCCCTTTAGCCTGTCTCTCACGTACAATGTCCCGAGGCGATATTTATGGTAATGAGGTCCTAACGGGTTTCACCTGTGCCATTACTCACTCGTCTAAGTTGCGGTGGCAGTAGGAAGAAACACTCGTTTGGAAGAAGCAGCAGCTGAACTGCTTACAGTGCTTGGCCTTCTTTCAGATTGCTGACATTCTTTCATTAGATTAACGAGCATTACGTTAAAACGTTGGGTTGCAAATATCAGCAGTGTTAAATAATCACTCAATGGTTTGATCGAAGTGAATGTTTCAAATGAGTTAAGATTCGAATCTTTAGGATCATTGATATATATTTAAGTTTTTGCGTGAAGCTGTGTCGAAAACAGTGATACTAATTTTTATTTCTGGTGCACTCCGGAATTTTAAAATTAGTACCTTTCGTTCCCTATTATGGGAAAATCGATCTGAATCATTTTAAATTTTGTTCTTTCTAAAAAGATGTTTCTGGTAGATATTAAATCTTTACGAAACCTTTTGTTTACGATTTCTCAAAAATTTAATGTCTACTAGAAACAATTCTTAACGTTTCTAAACAAATTTTCGATTAAACGAGTTGCACATTCTGAGTAAGCTTGAATAAAATGATACGAGTATCACAAACTTTCTAAAAATGTATCTTGTGGTGTTTTAAATCTAGATCTCATTTGAATTTTTTTAGCGTCAGTACTAAATCGGAAATACCATTCATAACTTGCATAACATTTGTTAGCATTATTTTTTCTTTATAATTATGTATACGAACGTATGTGCATTAGCAATAAAGATAATTAAAAGTGTTTTAATAAAATTTTTCCATCCTTCATTATTATTAATTACAGAATCCTTTTCCACACATCACATTTCGATGCTGACAAAGAGAGAAAGTATCAACAGTTTCTCTACTGGATTGGATTATTGATGGGTCGTTTTACCTTTAACCGATGGGCTTGGAAAGGCCACCGTCCGTCGGATGGAACGTGAAGCCGTCGCTCTGTGTGGGAGAGCATTCCCTGTGTAAGTTAAATAACATACTGGATGGCCTTTACGGAAGTCTGCATCTGTTCCTAACAGCTGTCCAGCCCTTCCCTAACCTTTGTTATTGAATTCGCGGATTTATCTCGGGGCGGGGTGGCTCAGTCGGTAGCGCGTCAGGCTCGTAATCTGTAGTTCCCAGGTTCGAATCCCAGCTGGGTCAGCGTTGAGATTTATCTCCGCAAAATTCCTCGCCCTGCCCACGGTCAGTAGGGGACACCGATGGGCTTGGAAAGACCGCCGTCCGTCGAATGGGACATTAAGCCGTGGCCCCTTGTGTGGGAGAGCCATACTCTGTGCACGTTAAAGAACACGCTGGATGGCCTTGACGGGAGGCTACCATCTGTCTCCCAACAGCTGTTCCAGTGGGTCCCCTCCCCCAACCTTCTCTGAGCCTTCGGGGTCCTTGTGATCTGGCCATTTAGCCCATGGTGTGCAAAAAAGTGCCACTCAGAGGTAAAGCAATCCAAATCCTTAAATTCTCTGTCCATGGACGTCATAAAGTCAAACCTGTTGTCTTTTATCGCTCAGTTCTTATCGCTGTTTTCGTTTCAGAAAATCACAAATGACTACCAGAATCCTTAAAAAAAAAGATTCTGATTTATCTGTGTGATAATTTTCAGCACGAAATATTCCCAACGCTATATTTCAAAATTAATCACAATACCAATATATTCACACCGAACCTTGTCAATATCAGACTTATGACTGTCGCCCACAAGATAACGAGCTTTATCTTTACACCGCTCTTAGCATTTTAACACTCTTAAACACAGAAATCAATTAATCAACTCATCCATCAATCACCTGCTCGGTTTACTCGGCTCATTCGGCGTCCTAGATCGACTTCGGTAGACGGAACCGATCCACTTGCGATGCCGTCGAAGTGTCTGCAACGATGGGAACCATAAATCCTCCCACGGTAAGGAAAACCGAACGAGCGGCGAACTGGGCTCATACTGCGGTCGGTGTGCGTGCTAGCTTTCGGATTCAGGTGATTAATAGCGGCTTACCTAGCTATATATCGAGAAAAGGAGAAGGGCGGCTTGTTACGGGTAACAAACGGGCCGTAGGGGTAGGTGTGTATACGGATGGGGGGAATGGGAAATGGGGCGGTTGCCGAGGGATCGCCCTCAAGCAAGGCTCGGTTAAGTGAGTGCCGTTATCACGCAGGTGCGCTACACGACGCAAACCGACGAAGGTTATTGCTTATTTCGATCATTTTTACTGTTATTGCCTTGAGTTTAAGCCATTCCAGAGATAGTTATTTTCGTGGAGAGATTTATAAGGTTGGGCTAAAATTGCGTTAAGTGGAAACGGCTGGGAACGTAAGATTCGTGGGTGTTTTTGCCTTTGATTACACACTAAATACTTAATGTTTAAGTGCAGGGTGTCCTATGTGAAAAAAAAGTTCAACGGAACATTATGAATCTTGTTGTCCCTTTGACCTTTGGAGTAAACTTTCTAGTTTTGGGTTTGTAATGACAGCATTAAAGCTCAGATGATGAAACATGTTTTATATATAAATATATAGGTGATAAATATCTGCCTTTAAGTATATACACTATATTACCAAAAACATGTTATATGAATGGAAAGCTAAATTCAAAACAAATTTTGAAAGCGAGATTTTTACGAAAAATGTCCCTAAAGATAAATTCTTTGCAAATCCCTTCATACATCTAAGTAAATGTCAATTATCAATTACGTGAAATTACACTATTTTATAATTATGATTTTAAAACAGTCATTTAAAAGTTTTGTATTTCGCTTTGTATGGGTCAAACTAAAAAATGCGAACATTGCCACTGCAAAAATGTAAAGTGGTCAGATATGTAAATAGATAATAAATCTGCCCCCCCCCCCCCAAGCAGCTGCTTGCCACAGAGGTGTACAGAGATCAGCGCAATACGCCACAGAAGAGATTAGACCTCAGCAGAAGGACACCACCAGAAAGAAAAACACCCATGCCTTATTCGGGGCTGAAAACGAGTCTCTGTGATCGGTAGCAAAGCACGCTAACCAATCGCTCACTCATGTGCAAAGCAAACTATCGAACATCGACATAGTAATAGAATGTCACATTCGAAGCTCAGTAATATTTAACCACTTTTTTTGACGGAAGTATGGGTTGTTTTGGTTGTTTTACGTCTGAGCTGCACTTTTTTGCACACCATGGGCTAAATGGCCAGGTCACAAGGACCTCGAAGGCTCAGAGAAGGTTGGGGGGAGGGGAACCACTGGAACAGCTGTTGGGAGACAGATGGTAGCCTCCCGTCAAGGCCATCCAGCGTGTTCTTTAACGTGCACAGGGTATGGCTCTCCCGCACACGGGGACACGGCTTAACGTCCCATCCGACGGACGGCGGCCTTTCCAAGCCCATCGGTGTCCCCTACTGACCGTGGGCAGGGCGGGGAATTTTTGCGGAGATAAATCTCAACGCTGACCCAGCTGGGAATCTAACCTGGGAACTACAGATTACGAGCCTGCGCGCTACCGACTGAGCCACCCCCGCCCCTGACGGAAGTATGACCCATTCACCACAAAATACGTAAACATTAGCAATAAAATATCACAGGAAATGTCTTGTTCTTAAGAAACACTTGAAATAAGTAGCTGAATTTTTTTTTTTCATATAATATTTTGAACATTCGAGCATAGATCGATTATTCGTGCATAATCGTAGCTAATTAAAAGTCATTTGGGACTCTGAGCCATAGTGTTCTTTTAGGTATAAGAGTTTTTGTTAACCAATAATTTGATTTTTGAATCGGCATAGCTAGGAGGAAGAGAGAGCTAATTGATGGGGAAATTCTGTCAATGCTAAAATGAGTCTGTGAATAATTATGATGACACAAATGCTTCGAAAAGTGAATGGGAAATTAGTATTTATAAGTTACTGGTTAAAAATAATCATACTAGTAGCGCATCATGGGAAGACTATGAGACTGCGCGGTTGACGCTTCGTAGATCAATGAATAATAAACCAGTGATTTATCAAGACTATGAGATACCTCAGCCTATATGGCCACTGTGGAGACTAGAAAACTGGGCAGTCTCATAGTTTTCTCAGTTACCAGTCAAGCTGGGTCGCTAATAACAAATATTCTTCTCAAACAGAGAGTTGGGATGTTTTACCTCTGATCATCACTTTCGTGCACAACATTTCACAAACTCTTACGGCACAGGCACTTAGTCACTTTAGGGCTCAGAGAATGTTGGGAAAAGGAAACCATTGGACAGCTATTAGGAGAGAGATTGAAGACTCCCATCAAGGCCATCCAGTGTATTATTTAGCGTGCGTACGATATGGCTCTTTGGACTAACAACTTGACATTTTAAAAATTCAATTAACAGTTTTTTGGACAAAATTAAATAACATTTTTGTACACAATGGGCTAAATGATCAGTCACAAAGACCCCAAGGGCTCAGAGGAAGTTTGGGAAAAGGGACTATTGGACGGCTGCTAGGAGACAGATTGAAACCTCCCGTCAAGATCATCCAGTTTAGTAGGCTCAAGGTATCGCTCTCCTGTATATCCTACGCGGAGCAACTGCTTAACATCCCACCAGACGGACGGCGCCCATTTTCAAGCCTATTGGTGTCTCCTTTCTCACCCAGGGCAAGTTGAGCGTTAACGAAAATAAAACACAGTTGGGACTCAAACCTGGAAAATGCAGATAACGAGCCAATCTCCAGCTGGTACAGTCGCTCAAAAAAGTATCCGAACACTATGGTTGATTTCAGAACGATTTTTTTAGAAATTAGTGAGCTGGCAAACCTTCGTGTCACGTGACACGAAGGTTGCCAGATCACTAATTTCTAAAAAAATCGTTGCCAGCTATTTTTTTCTGGATTCTGAAATCAACCATAGTGTTCGGATACTTTTTTGAGCGACTGTACTATCTACCATTGTTATTGGCGAACTTTTGAGAATACGGTGAGGCAAATGAGATCTGAGCGTAAAAACAAAAGAGACTTCTCTGTCTCAACCGATATCTGAACCCAGGTCCTCTGGTCCTGCCGTGTCAAACGCGTCAATCGCTCGGCAACTGCGAAGGAGAATAGAAAGTCAAGAAATTATTCCCACGCGAAGTTGGAAAATAAATGCCTTCGTCGTTGACGTTTCGCGTGACCTGGCGTGAAAATCTGCAGTGTAGATGAGTGACAAGAAAATTGCTTTCAAGGTAGTTATTTTATCCGTTGATTCCATTTTGGATACGGTTAGTTTGGAGGGAAAGACAAGAAAACACGCCACAGGCACCATCGCTGTGTCCACTGTCCGAAATGTCGATGTAAAAGTTACTTTCTTCAACGAAGTATAGCGTAGAAGACTGAGAAAAATTTTTTTAAAAACTTTTCAGTTCGATGTATTTCGAAAATTGTGAATGGATGTATGGGTGGACGTGTATTCAGAAGTTATTAACGAATTTTGCAGACGTTGCAGAATTTGAGGATACTGAATTAGTCAGTCTGAAAATTTATGGTACTGGATTAAGTCAGACTTAGATCCATGTGAATGTAGTAGTTTGGTGTTTCCTCATCCGTTAGTTGAGTTGTTTTACTCTGAATAGTACTTTTTTGTACCCAATGGACAAAAGACCAGGTCAAAAGGATTCCAAGGACTTAGAGAATGTTGGGGAAGAGAAAACACTGGACAGCTGTTAAGAGACAGATATTAGCCTCCCATCTAGGCCATTCGACGTGTTCTTTAACGCGCACAGGGTAAAGCTCTCCAGCATAAGGGACCACAGCTCTAAGTTCCATCCGACGGACGACGGCCTTTCCAAGCCCATCGGTTGTCCTTTTCTGACTGAGAGAAAGGTCGGGTTTAGCGGAGATACATCTCATCGCTGGCACGTGAGTAACTCGAACCTAGGAAGTGCAGATTACGAGTCTGGAGCACACAGAGGCAACCCTCACCCCACAAGTTAGTCAATTTGTTATACATTTAGAAGCTATTCAGGCCTTTACGTATTATATTCTATCATGATATATACGCCTGTGATCGACCCGGTGGCTGACTGGTTAGGGTGCTTGATAGTGACTCAAAGGGACCTGAATTCAGCCAAGAATAAGACATGGACGTAGTTTTCTTCTTGTGTTTCATTAATGGACGTTCCGATGGCCGAATTATTAGCGTGCTTGGCTACTGATCAAAGGGACCTAGGTTCGAGTCCCGCATAAGACATGGATGGTTTTCTTTCTTGTGTTATCCTGATGAGATCTTGACTACCTCACTTTTCTTTGGCATATTGCACTGACAGTCTACTGTCAGACCTCTGTGGCAAGCAGCTGCTTGAAAGTGTTTTTTCTTTGTATTGAGGTCCTGATTTCCTCAAAGATCTAATGCATGGAGTAATACACTCATAGAGAGCAGCTGCTTAAGATGTAATTTATCTTTATTTTATATTGGCTACCGATCTACGGGACCTGGGTTCGAGCCCCGGATAAGGCATGGCTGTTTGTGTTGTTTTTCTGCTGAGGTCCTGCCATCCTCACAGACCTTCTACTGTGGCACATAAACTGACAGGCTCCTGTCAGACCTCTGTGGCAAGCAGCTGCTTGAGGGGGTATTTATTTTTTTTTTATTTATACATATATGTAATATGGGGATTCGGTAAATATTTTGAAATCTTTTAAAATTCTTCGCGATTGTATAAATGACGCTCTAAGATCATATATGATAAGATTAATAAATATAATAATAAAATTAATTAAGAAAGTAAATTAAGAAAGGAAGCGGATTAAAAGAAGATAACAATTCGAAATTACCAATTATCAAAAATAATTATGGCAGCTGCCTAAGTGATTTGTAAATAGATTGAAGAATTTTTCGATATCAGTTTTTTAAAGGAAAAAGTGCCTTGAGCTGGGTGGGATCGGAACCCGCGATTTTTCCTCTAAAACTGATATCGACGGTAATCTAAGATTGAATATTTCCCTGATAGTTGAACAAAAAGTCGATGGATTTCTTCAAATTATCCAATTATATACTCGTGTCATACTTGTCATCTGCTTGTGAGAATTCCCCGCCCTGCCCACGATCAGTAGGGGACACCGATGGGTTTGGAAATGCCCCCGTCCGTCAGATGGAACGTTAAGCCGTGGCCCCGTGTGCGGGAGAGCCATACCCTGTGCATGTTAAAGAACACTCTAGATGGCCTTGACGGGAGGCTACCATCTGTCTCTCAACAGCTATTCCATTGGGTCTCCTCCCCCAACCTTCTCCGATCCTTCGGGATCCATATGACCTGGCCATTTAGCCCATGGTGTGCAAAAAAGTGCCGCTCAGAGGTAAAACAACCCAACCCAACTCTGCTTTCGAGACTGCGAGCCGCGAGAACACTGCCTTCATGAGGCACAGAAGAAAAGTGTACTTTGGGTACAAGGTTTCTATTATCAAATAGAGAAGCTCTTGATCGGATGCCTGTAGCTCAGAAGTCAGAGCTCCTGACATGTTATCAGGGGGTCGTGGGTTCGTATCCCACCCTGTTCAAGACAGTTTTTCCTTTAAAACTGATATCGATGGTAAACTAAGAGTGAATATTTCCCTGATAGAGTTTAAAATACTTTTGCATATAATTCGATTTCGAGAGAAATACTATCAGAAAATTTAAATTAATTTTTGACGAAGACAATACATAATAATGCAATGGTTTGAAATGTTCAGGTTTTGTAATTTGTTAAATATTCGTTTTTGGCATAAAGTTAGTTGTGGTAAAAAGTTAAGTATTATACACATGTATTTGCTCTTTGGCTTTACAAACTCCTTATACAGATAATTTTTGCATCCTTTTTTCTGCTGAGGTCCTGCCAACCTCACAGACTTTCTACTATGGCATATAAACTGACAGGCTCCTGTCAGACCTCTGTGGCAAGCAGTTGCTTGAGGGGGTATTTATTTTTATTATTTATTTAACTTAAAGTATTTTTTCTTTATTTTTTAATTTTTTTTAAAGAAACTAATAGTTTTAAACAGATCTAGGGGGCGCAAGGGACCAGGCTCCTCCCCCATTTTGGGAATGCTAGTCCGCGTAATACAGGCAAAAAATTATTAAATTTATGCATATTTCATGTATTTTTCTAGAAATTTTTAAAGGTTTGTTAACGGAGAGGAAAATGTTATTCCATCAAATCCAGGACTTACTGTTTTACTGTTTTTCGGTTCGATTGAATTTCTTTCCTCCTCCCCCCCTCTTTTTTTTTTCAATTGTCCTAGATACAAGCTTGAATTCAAATAAACATTGAAACTGTTGTATTGTATTTCCAACAGACAAACTATATAGCTTAGCGGATAACAGAAATTTGTTTTGTAATATTGTGATGAGAGAATAAAAATTTGATTGCTAAAGAAAATGGATATGAAAGGATACATTTTAAGAATAATCCCATTAGTATAGAAATTCATGGTTCTTTCTGTGGCACAATGCTTTCTATAAGGTTACAATACAATTCTATAACTGAATAGCTTCAACTTTACGATTAATTGAGATGTTTGCTGCCAAGCTTTCCGAGAAAAATCGAAACATTTCTCATTTTTGTATCTTGGCTGAACTATAATTCTGCTTGTTTTCTTATCGATTTCTGACAAACAGGATTAAGTATTTGATGATGAATCGTGGTCTATTAATAGCTAAAGAGTAAGCAGATGATCGATTCATCGATTATTCAATATAACTACCATTTCTAGTTGCACGTTTTGTCAATAAAATGAACTCTGTTTTTTTTTCTGCATGGCATTCTTCTTTTATTGTTCTTTCGAACAATAAATCATTCTTGAAGCAGTTACATCACAAACATAGGACTAAAACGATCACAAAAAAAAAATCCTCTTTTTATGAAGTTTTGAGAGGAGATTGTCAGTGGAATGCGATGTAGGGGTCTGTGACCAAATGAGACCTCAGCAGAAAGAGAACACAGCATTCATGCTTTCGGGATTCTAATCCATTATTCTTATTTGCTTATATAAATATCATTACAAATGAGTTTTTTGAGATGGTTAGTGTTCAACTGTATTTCACGTGACTCGAAATCCGTGTCATTGTGAAATGCAACTGTATTCACATGGGGTGAAATCCGTGTCCTTATGTTCAACTGTATTTCACATGAGTTGAAATCCGTGTCATTGCGTTCTATTGCCTTTTCATTTTCACACAGATTCATTAATTTCTTCATCCATCAGTTCTTTTAATTTGTTTGTTTCCTCGTACAAGCATTTTCTCACTAATAGATCGATTTATTCATTCATTTCCTTGTCAATACATAATTTTCTCATTAATCTATTACGTTGATACACTATTAATTCTTTCTCTCCCCGTTAATTCATCAACAGATCTTTTTTTAAACGCGAAAATAAACTGTAAGCTTTTGGCTTGTGTTGGTTTCTCATAAATGTACAAACACTGACGCAATGACATGCCCATTGGCTTAGCAGTCAGATTCTCTAACTTCCTTTAATTCCTCTGTCCATCGAGCCATTCCATTTTCTTATAGATCAATGGATCCATATCATTCAGTTATCCATCCGTGTATAGGTTCGTCCTCTTTCCTATCTACAATGTATATCCGCTAAACTCCGATTCTGCCTTAGGTCAGAAAGGGGACCGATAGTCTGTTAAAGTCCACCGTCCGTCGGATGATCTTTAAGCCGTGGTCCCATGTGCAGGAGAGCCATACTCTGTACAAGTTAAAGAATACCCTGTGTGTCCATGACGGAAAGTTTCCATCTGTCTCCTAACAGCTTCCAGTGAATTTCCTCCTTCCTAACCTTTGGGGCTCTTATGACCAGTCTATTTAGATCAATTGCATGCAAAAGATGCTGCTCAGATGTAAAGCAAGTCAGCCCATCTACAGTATGAGCCACTCATCCAATCATTGACATCCATTCAAGCACACAAACTTCATTTCCTCGCCTCTTTAAAAACGTTCTTCAAGCTCCCAATCAGTTCAAAATCTTTCCCTTCATGCATTATTTAACCTGTCTGCCAAGCACTTTCGAGTCCTTTCTTCCTCTTATCTGTTCGATCTCGTATCCTTCATTCTTTCAACACTTCTGTTCCCAATTTATCATTTTGTTTTTAATTTATCACAGAGTTTCACTTTACACGTTATCGAAATTTTCTCATTCCTGAAAGAACATATCAATTTAGAGCTTTTTCATGCTGGTCAAACAATCTCTCTATTCTTACGCTTAATACATCCCACTCGTTCAAGCTACTGAACAAGTTTTGCCGTTAACTTCAACGTGTTATTTTGCTGATGTAAATTGTACCCTTCAGAGTGGCCAGTCATTTGATTAAAAACATTAGGCCTTGGTGCTTGTTTTTTTTTTTTGGTAACATTGCACGAAACTCTTTAAATATATTGTGATACAAAGATTTGCGCCAAACTTTTTCTTTCTTATGTACTAATTTAACAACTAATTTTGTAAACATTATATTCGTAAATTTCTCCACACACGAGCTTTGATCGAATTGGAATACTCTTATTTATTTATTGCTTTGGTATTGTTCAGTTGTTTGTTGAATAAATAACTATGAAATATATTTTTAATTTATGCTTTACAATATAATTTATGTAAATGAGTTCATGTGTATGAGTTTTTGAATTAGAATAATTTATGTAAGAGAATGCTTTTTTGTTTCGGATTTTTGTACTGAACTGCACTGGTGTTGATAGTAGTGAATAAAAAATCTGTCTATCTATCTATATCTATTATCTCTTAATATATACAAGAAGGATTTACCACTTTTTAAAATTAGCCTTCATTTTAATAAAAATAAAAAAACTCTTTATTTTAATTAAAAATTTAATAAAATTACCATTTATTTTAAAGAGGAAACGTTCTTTCATTTGATATACAATATGGCCTATATATGTATCTGTTAGTCACTACAAAATAAAGTTATAAAGTTCATTTGTTTTTCTGCTGGATGAAGTGTCCTGAAGCTGTAAGGATTCATATATATTTACATATATATCAAGGGATTCATCATTATAATTCATATTGTTTGCCATTCGGTTAGTTGGAAATGGAAAGTTTTCTAATCTTGTTAAAAATGTGTAACTAATAATTTTTTCAAGAACGTTGCATTTTAATTAATGTTTTTGAAAGGTTTTGAAGAATAATTAGAAAATTCAAGAAAAGATTAGCTAATATATTTATTTTGTCCCTTTGTAAAATCCCATCTGATTGAAATAAGAGCTGTTAACTATGTAGAAGAATCATCTTGTTGCCTGTTTCTCTTTTTAAGCATGTAAAATTTTGGGTGAAAATTATTAAGGTGACAGTTCTACTTATAAATGCGGTTTAAAAATTCAGAGATGGAATCTATCTCCAGCCACTACGGGGTAGATCGGAAAATGTTTGGCCATAAATGCATTATTATTAGTCATTTTATTTAGTGGTGTCACTCCGATTCATCAATACTTCGGGATAACCTACTTTCCGTCAAAAAAGGAGCACCGATGGACTAGAAAAGACCTCCATTCGTCGGATGGGACGTTAAGTCGTGGTTCCGTGTGCAGAAGAGCCATATCCTGTGCATTTTAAAGAACACGCTCAATAGCCTTTAATGGGAAGCTTTAATTTATCGCCTAACAACTATCAAGTAGTTTCCTTTCCCCCAACCTTCTCTGAAACTTTAGGGTCTTTGTGACCTGGCCATTTAGTCCATTTTGGGGTCATATTCTACTGAATAGCTGAAAAACGCCAATCAAGGGAAAAAATAAACCTTACATTTTCTTTTTTCAACGCCTATCGTAATGTTGGAAAAAGATAATAACTAGGCCGCAAATGCCGGAGGGCGATTCGGTTATCTACACTACTAAGTTGCCCGAGGCTGCACTTAACGGCAAGAAAAATATGACATGCTACACGCAGGACGGTCGTCAAAACGTTTTAACTTGACATTTTCTCATTTTCTCTGGAGTTGAATTAAAGAGGAGCAGAAAATTGCCTTTCTCTAAATGAGAGATGAACTTGAAGCGCCTTTCCATTGAATCGAGCGCTTTGTCCCTGAAACATAACAAGACTGTCTTCTTGCGTGAGATTTAAAATGTGTTTGCGAAAGCTTAGAAAGGAGATAACTACATGGCATAGTGGACCCATACAGAAAAATAAAGTGATGAACAGCAGTGAGTCACTTGTATTGGTCTATGGTCAACTTAAACCAGTGTTTCGCAACACATGTAAAGTGATACACCTGTGTGTCGAGTTTTTATAGTTGTGCCATGATAATCGTTAAGAAAAGCGAGAATATATAATATAATGTGATTAATTAAAGGGAGAATATAATGTGATTAATTAAAGGGAGAATATAATGTGATTAATTAAAGGGAGAATAATGATATTTAAAAGGAGAAATAATATGATTTAAAGGGAGAATAGTGGGATTAAAGGGAGAGTAACGTGATTAATGAAAGGCAGAATAAAGTGATTAGTTAATGGGAGAATAATGTGATTAAAAAACATTGCGATGAATTGATGTGCGATGAATTCACCTCGATAAATTGATGAGACACCCGAAAGGTTTCATGTTAATTCATTGCGGTCAATTCATCGCACTTCACATCCTGGCTGAATTGACGCTGCGATGATCTGACGTCGCGAGGAATTGATGTGCGATAAATTGACGGGACTCCCAGAAAAATGACTTCGAGGGCATTAGCATCCCAAAACTTCGAGGGCTTTAGCATCCCAAAACACAATACCTATACTATAGGCCAAGGCCTATAGTATGGGTATTGTGTTTTGGGATGCTAAAGCAATTAAGAGGCACAAAAATGGGCTTCGTAATGAGTATAAACAGGGCCCAGCAATGATATTTCCTTTCACATGTCTGTGTCCTATATTCAGTAAAAAAAAAGGAGAACATTAATGGGCTTGAAGATGACACTCTTCCTCAAATGTAACTTTAATCCTTGGTAGGGATGTTAAGTTGTTTTATCGCTGAATGGCAAGGTCTCAAGGGCTCAGGCGAGAGGAAAGGTATCTGGGCGACCATTGGTTCTCAAAGTGTAGTCCGCGTGCACCAAAGGGTCCACGAGGGCCAGAAATTCCGCGAATACCTTTAATGGAATGGGTTCGAAATCTATTTGCGTTTCTTAATCAGTAATACTAACTTATCATCATGTGAAGATAACAGTAAGATTGATTTGAGGTCAAATGGCACTTTTAAGAATGACTTTCGAGTATAATCTGTTACTGATTTCCAGTTAAGCGTTTATCTCCGCAAAATTCCCCGCCCTGCCTGCGGTCAGTAGGGGACACCGATGGGCTTGGAAAGGCCGTCGTCCGTCGGATGGGACGTTAAGCCGTGTGCGAGAGAGCCATGTCCTGTGCACGTTAAAGAACACGCTGGGTGGCCTTTACGGGAGGCTACCATCTGTCTTCCAACAGTTGTTCCAGTAGGTCCCATCCTCCAACCTTCTCTGAGACTTCATGGTCCATGTGACCTGGCCATTTAGCCCATGGTGTGCAAAAAAGTGCCGTTCAGAGGTAAAACAACCCAACCCAACCCAGTTAAGCATCAGTATGGTATTTCCACCTCTGGCAAATAAAGCCAAAATACCTGATGCCTTTTTGCTACGAACGACTTTGTGAGCTCATTAGCTGAAACTAAGAAGATTAATTAGTATCAAATGCAATGAATGTCTCGATGAATACAATAAGTTGCTTGGTTTCGAAAAGGACATTGATCTGAACGTCTACTATGTCTCACCAAAGAAGGGATAATTTTTGTATTATTCAGATGGAAAGAAAGATTTAAAAGCTTCTAAACTGAGATATTTATGATGGAATGGAAATAAAGAATGAAATCGAATTTATCTTGATCTTGAATTTCAAAGGTATTCGTTCAGTGTTTAAAAGTGTTATAAAAGCTGGAATATTTAACTGCAGAATCGCTCACCACCAAAGTAAAAGTCAAAACTGACAAAGTGAAAAAATAGGGAAGCTTACAATGATACTCTTTTAGTAAGCTATTTTAATATATAACAGTTATTTTTTGTAGTTTTATGAATTCAAAGAATAATAGATTTTAACTTTTGATTTAAATTCTTATTAGAAAAAAATTTGTTAAATGTTCCAACTTAGAAACTCTCGATATACCGAATGAATATTGTTGGAAATTAACATCGTGATAGATTTGATTTAAAACATTATTTTACCCATAAAAAACAAGCTTCAGAAGAGCGGTTTCCGAACTTTTTTTTTCCCGTCTACCACAAGTACCTAACATTTTTTTTTTGTTTCAGTACTACGGAAATAGGAACTGGTCTTCTTGTATTTCTCATGCTATAATATGTAAATCCATGTGCAAGTGAACGCGGGCACTAAACCCTCATATCCACTGGCAGAAGCTTCACATTTTTGAAATTGGGTTTAAAGGGAAAAAATGAAAATTATTACGCTTTTGTTTAGGGAGTCCGCTTGACTTGTAAATCATATTTTGTTTTACTCTTTCAAAATGATCTGAGAGATTCTTTTCCAAAATTTTAGGCTTAATTTTCCCTTGCTACTTTGTTCAGATAACTACGCAGCGCGAATTATATTTGCTTCGCATCTAGGATTTTAGCTCGAGCCGCGTAGTTAACCCACGATTCGTGTTGGGTTGTTTTACTCTGAGCGGCACTTTTTTGCACACCATGGGCTAAATGGCAGGGTCACATGGACCCCGAAGGCAGAGAAGGCTGGATGAGGGAACCCACTGGAACAGCTGTTGGCCTCCCGTCAAGACCATCCAGCGTGTTCTTTAACGTGCACAGGGTATGGCTCTCTTGTACACGGGCCACGGCCTAACGTCCCATCCGACGGACGGCGGCCTTTCCAAGACCATCCGTATCCCCTACTGACCGTGGGTAGGGCGGGGAATTTTGCTTAGATAAATCTCAACGCTGACCCAGCTGGGACTCGAACCTGGGAACTACAGATTACGAGCCTGGCGCGCTACCGACTGAGCCACCCCCGCCCCCACGATTCCTGCTATAATGAATTGTTTATGACCGATAGAAAGTATGGCCCCATGAACAAGTCAACATGTTAGCGCAGAAAGTACTGAGCAGGGCCGGATCTGGGGGGGGGGGGGAATATTCTTGCCTTCTAAAAGGGGGATTTTTCAAGAATTTTTTTAAAAACCTGATGTTTTTTTTTTAGATCCTGGCCTAGTAATTGAGCAATGAAAAAACCTATTCCCGTATTTTATACACTAGAAAACTGCACGCATGAACTTGTAAAAAATTCTGTAAAAACTTGCGAACCTCGAATCATGTATTCACCGTGCGGCCCAGTGTGAAAATTTTTGTTCTCAAGGACGTACAGTGTCATGTGATTCACTCTTAAAAATAGTGACTCTGACACCTAAATTTTTTAACATTGCGGCAGTCAACGTGTTAAAAGTTAAGGAAAAGTCCTCTCTTTTGAACCATTTAAAATTTTCGTCATAGTAAGATATTTCTTAATGTGCTTATTCCTCACTTTCGTTCAGCAAGGGTAATTTTTTTCTTCTTCTTCCCGTCCCGTCCTGTTTGTCACAGATAAAGTGAGGATTTGCCGCAGCCTTCCGTTGCTGACAAATTGCTCTGTAATGTACGCTACCGCAAGTAACAGAAGACTTACTCTGACAGACAATGCCCCTTAATCAAGGCTTCACTATGACAGCAAAAATAGCCTGAATGGCCGCAAAGAAGGATGGGGGAAAAAGTGTTCTGGTGTAATGATGCTGCCTAAGTTAGTTGCTCCAGGTTGTTGAGAAGGAAGGTCGAGGTTTTTTGTATTCTTCTGTCTTCAAGACAAAGTGATATACATCTTGTCCAAGTTACTTTTTATCTGACTAAAGAATACTACTCGGTGAGAGCTGTCCTTTTAACACAGGTTTTCCTCAAATCGGCACCACTTTTTCATTCGTCTTGTCAGAGATGTGAGTTATTGAAACGATAAGGATAATTTGGATCACTTTTTGGAAAGCATAAACTATAAAGGTGTCTTATTTTTCAATAAAAGTATCGTTTAATATATATTGTAATGAGAAAGAGTATGATAAACAGGCTTGTAACTATCAAATGTCTTTCTTCACTGGGAGGGGCAAAATAAAATAAATGAGAGTGGAAGAAATTTACTTGGTTGTGGTTTTATGGCAAAAGAGTAACTAAAGCTATCATCATCCTCATCCTCAAGCAGCCATAGGCTACGGAGGTCTAACCAGACCGTGCAATTCAGTTCTCCAAGCATATCTGTCCTGAGCTACATCTGCTGCATCTCTCCACTGCACACCAATTCTAACAAGGTCCTGTTTCACATTGTCAGACCACCGCATCCCGTGTCTCCCTCCCTTTCTGAGGCCTTTAGGCACACTGTTCATAACCCTATTCGCCAATCTATAATTATCCATGGCCAAACCAACGGAGTCTCTCTCTCTCTGCACAATATGCTGTTTAAAGGAGTTGCCGATTCATTTGCCACCTCATCATTATTTAAAAAAGTTGAACCACTTAATGCCCAAGATACTGCATAAGCATCTAGAATCAAAAGCATCTGGTTTCCTATTATCTTGTTTACAAAGCGTCCAAGTTTCACACCATAACTAACCCTAGAAAGAACAAATTATTATACAGTTTAATTTTAGTCTCTACGTATATACGCCTATTTTTTCACACTCCCCATAGATTTTTAAAAATCCCGGCAGCAATCACTATTCTTCTATTAATCTCATGCCGCACATCACCAGTGTCTGTTACATAGTCCCAAGATAATTAAACTGTAACACCTGCTCAAGACTGCAACCATTCAGATGAACTCTATCACAACCTGCCTGACCAATTTTCATCACTTTAATTTTCTCTCTGTTCATAACCAAACCTACTCTACTACCAGTCTCATCAACAGCTCGAATGAAAGAGTTCATCTCATCAACATCATTTGACAAAAGGGCTAAATCATTAGTATAATCTAAATCAGTGGTTCTCAACCGTTTATGCTTCACGTACCCCCTGTAAATGTGTATGTAACTGGCGTACCCCTTGTATAGATAGATAAAACTATAGTTATAGTATAACAATGAGAATAAAATAAAACACATATATATATATACACAATAAATTTTGTATTCATAAATTACATGTATCGATAAACATAAAAAATGACATAAACAACACCGCCTGACTAAGGTATATTGAGCCAAAAGATAAAAGCAAAATGATAAACAGATGAAAATATTTGAAACCACAACCAAAGTTAGAAGCTAAAGACAAGAAAAGGAAATTCAACAACACTAAAACTGTACAATAAAATGATGGAACTGTAAGCAATGAGCGAAAAAACACGTGAAATAAACAAAAAAATATATATATTTATATATATAAAGTATGAAAGACAAACTATGAAGGTAAAGTATCCGTGGAAGAAAGTAAAAACAGGCTAAATATATCCTGCCCTATCAAAATCTTAGAGAATTCCTATGTTATGTCAATGATATTCTAACTTCAATGCTCTGTAACTTGCATTTAGTGAAAAAATGTGAGTGAAGAAAAATTAAAGATCGTAGGCGGTGGATTTCAAACTTTACTGTTTGTCAATTCAGGGTTGGGTTGTTTCACCTATGAGCGGCACTTTTTCGCACACATTGGACTAAATGGTCAGGTCACAAGGATCTCAAAGGCTCAGAGAAGATTGGGGAAGGGGATCCACTGAACAGCTATTAGGCGAGATATGGAAGTCTCCCACGAAGGCTATCTAGAGTGTTCTTTCACGTCTACAGAATATGGCTCTTCTGCACATGGATCTACGGTTAAACGTCCCGTGCAAGAGACTTCTGCCTTTCCAATCTCAATGGTGTCCCTTTTCTCTCTGAGAGCAGAACGGGAGTTAGCGGTGAAAATTCTCAACGGAAGCGCAGTTGGGACTCAAACCTGGCATATTACGAGTTTGGGGCTCTACCGACTGAGCCACCTCTGGTCTCCACAAACAGATTAAAGATGTCTGGGTCTCGCCCATGTTTCTTACCAGAGTTGATTAAAAATAAATATGTGATTTAAAGTAAATATCAAAAGAGTAGTTGAGAGATAAGTTATTAAAGCAAATTTAAAATTTTTTAATAGACTAGAGAAAAAATATTATCTTTAACTATCATGAGTATCTGAATGATTGATCGAATTTACATATGCCGCCACCTCTAACTTTGGACTTCCCTTCCATCCACCGATTTATTGCGCCAGTAGAACAAGAGAAACACTCACTGCTTAAAAATGATCTAATTCTCCAACAACTGTACTATATAGAGCTGCTAATCTAAACAAATATAATTAAGTGCAATATAATGATTTTAACAAAGTTTCGAAAATCTACACTCTTGTTTTCTTACCCGCATCGACAAACTTCGAGAAGAAATATTTATTTCATTTGAAAAAGCCTCTCAAAAAAGTGTTTTTTAATAACTTTTATAAGTATTCAGGTATAAGCACACAGTCCCATGTTCTCTTAATCACTTGTCCTAATTAATCGAAATGATTGAATATGAAAAATTTAAGATATCAGAGTCTGTGATTGGTCATCTATAACCATGTGCATCACATAAAAGTGTAGAAAGAGGACTGGATAGAGATCAGTTTCTTTTCATATCCACTTTACAAAACTTGAGGGTCAGATTTGGATTAAACCGTAACGAGAAGCTCAACAAATTGTACGCAAGAAAGTGGATACGTGGCTTTAAAAGTTTACACACTATCTCTTCCGGACCATTTCTTCACGGAGATCGGACAAGAGCCTATCGTTTATATACCGAGCAATCGATGAATTATGACCAGCTCATCCCATGTTATTTCAATGAGATTCTAACTTCAAGGCCATGTAACTTAAAATAAAAGCAAATTTAAATTGCTTTTCAAGCGTTTTATGAACGTGTCTAAAGATAAATTGAAGATCTCAGTCAATTCTATCTAATATCGACTTTTTATAATATTCCTTCAGTTTCAACATTTAATAACAGCAATACAAGACACAACAATTTAGGGGGTGGCTCAGTCGGTAACGCGCCAGGCTCGTAATCTGTAGTTCCCAAGTTCGAGTCCCAGCTGGATCAGCGTTGAGATTTATCTTTGCAAAACTCCCCGCCCTGCCCACGGTCAGTAGGGAACACCGATGGGCTTGGAAAGGCCGCCGTCCGTCGGATGGACGTTAAGCCGTGGCCCCGTGTGCGGGAGAGCCATACTCTGTGCACGTTAATGAACACGCTGGATGGCCTTGACGGGAGGCTACCATCTGTCGCGTAACAGCTGTCCAGTGGGTCCCATTCCCCAACCTTCTTTGAGCCTTCTCGGGGTCCATGTGACCTGGCCATTTAGCCCATGGTGTGCAAAAAAGTGCCGCTCAGAGGTAAAATAACCCAACACAACAATTTCCTTTGAAGTTAATTGAAACTAAGATAAGAAATATTGTTGCAAACTATTTCATAAATAACTACATATTCTAAAATTGTATGTGTGAATAATTCCTTGAAAGTTTGATAAAATCCTTAACACAATTTTGCTGCTCTGAAATGTTTAAACCTCCATACCTCTTAAATACCCAAAGAATCTCGTTGTAAATTTAGATTTTGATAGATTTGATTGAGATCTTTGTATTATTCTGTCACATTTTCTCATAAAACGTTTATTTTGCAAGTTATAGATCGTCGAAATTAACGTCCCATAGGCAAAACATGGGATGGAGTGGTCATAATTCAATGACCACTGAATATAATGCTCCGTGGAGAAAGCAAGTAAAGGAGAAAAGATCTTAGAAAAAAGGCAATTCAAGCATCTTTATCTATGATTAGAAATCGGTCTCATTATCGAAGAGAAGAAACTAAACGGTTGTGGATCCAACTTACTAATCAGAGGAGTCAAGACTAAAAAAAACGCATCATCCGTTTTGTGGACTCGAATTTGTGACGTCTTGATTACGCGTCCGTTGTTCTACTAGTTAAACTAAGATACAAATGAAATATTATTAAAAGCATAAACTACGCGTCAGCAGCTGTTTCCCACAGAATCTAACACGTCAAAGAGAATATTTTTGAGAAAGCCTAAGCCCCAGCATAAAGAGAGCAGAAGAAACATCCATGCTTTACCTTGGGCTCGATCTCAAGTTCTTTTGCACTTTTGATAAGCACCATTGATTGGCCACCAGAATAGCTTTAGGATTCGCCTTTTCTATCGTTAGAAAATTAGAAATAGCAAAATTAACGTCTCATCTAAACGATCTGTTCATCCTAGAAATTTGATAATAGAGCCTTAATGGGTTTTGATGGTATTGACGTCAATGATATGCTTTTTACCACCTGGTGGGTGAGGGGGGGGGGGGGGGGCTCATATTCGGGCAACGGCTTAACCTCTCATCCGATGGACGGCGGCCTTTTTAAGCCCATTTGTGTCCCCTACTGACCGAGGGCAGGGCGGAGAGTTTTGCGGAGATAAATCTGAAAGGTGGTCCAGCAAATAAAGAGAGGTGGTATTCGAAGCAGGAACTGCAGATAAAGAGCCTGGCGAGTTACCGACTGAGCCACCACCTCCCAGATTGAAGGCAAAGATAAATGAAACCAATCCAGTGATTTCAAACATTTGATGGGAGAAGGAAGTGTAATCCAATGACAGTATCAAAATGTATTACACCTACAAGAAGGGAAATAACTTCCACTTTACTCTTCAGATATCATTCATAGCGAGAGCGAAGATAAAACTGAAAAAACAGCAACATAAAAGTGGCAAAGTATTACAATGAATGCTGATTACATCCTCGTGATTGAAAAAGACAACCATTTTCCTCTGTTCGTTATCAGACATTGGCCTTATTAGCGCACTACATAACACAGACTCAGAGAGTTACCATGAAAGATGAGAATAACTTTCCCCTCCCCTCACAAAGGCGGCAAAGGAGTATTATAGACCTGGGTAGTCAATTCCCTACTTACTTGTCATAAGTAATCGCTCTGATGATGATTGAAGATGAGAAACTTAAGACATCAAAGTCTGTGATTGGCCATCTATAACCATGTCAAAGGATACATCTCACGACGATTGCCCTTCCATAGGCGGAAGTTCTGGTGCGCGCGCGCTGTTCGGATGATAGAGTTTTAAGGAATGCCAAGGCAGGGTCTCGTGGGTAAGAGATTCGGGCGTCAAAAACATGTTTTTTTTTTCCCCCAGATAAAGATATCTGCTTTTGGAACTTGATCATCTGATTAATCACAGCTTCTGTCAAGAGTATTGATTTACCCCCCTCCCCCCCACACCGAGTTCCCTTGGCAGAGTGGTTAATGTGCTTGGTTGAGGCTCAAAGGGGTCTGAGTTCAAGCTCTGGATAAAACAAGATGCTTTTTTTTCTTCGGTTGGCTATCTCCTGAGGTCTCGTCTTTCTCACAAACCTTCTCTACGTCACATCATACTGATAGGCATACCCGGACCTAATAAAAACATAAATGGAGGTGTAAATGACTTCATAGAGCCAGGAAAAAAAGTAGGGGGGAGTGCAAATGACTCGATAGAGCTGGAAAAAAGTAAGGGGGACTTGACTCGATAGATCTGGAAAAAAAGATTTTTTCCAAATCTGTCGAGGGGGGAGGGGGCAAATGAATCTACAGAGCCGGAGAAAAATAAAGAGAGGGAAAGTGATTCGATAGATTGGGAAAAATTAACCGGAGGGGGGACAAGTGAATCTATAAAACAGTAAGGAAGGAGCAAGAGACTGGAATTCCATCATAGTATAATATTTTCCGCTTTGTTTTGCAAGTATTTAAAATTCCTTTAAGAATTCGTAAAATACACATCAGTTTGAAAACATTTTGCCTCCATCACACTTACTAGCATTTTCAAAAGGTGGAACAAGTCCTCTTTACCCCCCCCCCCCCCCCACTAGATTCGGTCCTAGTGATAGGTTTCTATCAGGCCTCTGTGTCAAAGAGCTGTTGGAAAAGTTTTTTTTTTCTTAAACCATGTTAATATATCTCTCGGTTCTATATAAAATAATGAATGATTTTATTGTTTAGTATGATGTGTTTTACCACCTTGAGTTTCTTTGTATTGGTCAGCCAATTGCTGAATACATTCTGTTACAGACGTTAAGGGAGACATTCCCATTTTGAAATAATTCTAGTGGATACTGAAGAAACTGAAAGAAATGAAGGCCTGAAATCAAAGGAATGGAGCGACTTCAAACATCGTATGTAAATCTGAATAGACCATTGAATAATGTGAAAAATGCTTATATCTTAAATAGGAATTGAATTCTAAGTTTTGGTAGGACACTGCATTTCGCTTAAGGCTAAGAGGCTGTTGATGATATGCATTATTTTAAAAGTGTCGTAAAGATACCATTTGTTGGAAAGTTTACGATGAAGATCCATTGAAAGATTCATGGCTGTAGAAAATCAAGTGAACTAATCAAATGGCGAAGTATTAAACATTCCGTTAACCACAAATTAGGTACACTCTTTCAAACAGCAGATGATATTATCAACAAACCAGTCGAAGGATGTCAATGACTGAAAGCGCTAATGAGAATAAGTATCTTCGATTATCAACCTGAAAACAGAAACACTACTCCTGCGTTTCGATATCAGTGCAATCACCGAACTCTAGTATTTGCGTCAATCATCACCTGAATGCTTCACGAAGGCGGCCTTTTTGATGGATGACCAGTGGTGGGCCATTCACCGCACGTTCCAGAAGGGAGCATCTGAATTGGCGCAAAGATCATGGGATTTGGACCCATCAAGAATGGGGCGTGTACCGTTCATAGATTAATTCAGATTTGTACTATAGTATGACTCTATATTTCGCCTGATCTCGAGTTCACGACCAGCCATCAACCCACGACATCATCGAGAGGGGTCACCTTTGTCGGAGATAGTGTTGTGATTTGGACAAGCATCTCTCTATTCTATCGAACTCTGTGTTCTTAGCAGTGGCACCATCACTAACTTACACGGATAAGGTCCTAAAAAAACATATGAGTACAATAGGATGCAATATCTTCTAATACTGTAATAAGTTTGGCCTCATCGCACCAGGTCGGTTCACCAATAGCTGATCAATACCATGAACCGTATGAATAAATAATCTCATTCTCTTGATATCAGTATTATAGAAGATGCCTAGGTTGGCCTAGAAAAAAAATATTGCCCCTACCAACACCCACTAAGAACTTTGATTTTCTATGGTGGAACTATAATTATTACTATCTCCCTTCTTCCAGCATAATCTGATTTCAAATCTGAAACAAATCCTATCTTTAAAGGTTATTATTGTACCCTATTGAGAGTCTATTCTAAGCATTATTTTTGAACTTGTGACATTTTTGGATTTTATGTTGCGGAAGTTTTAGATTGTATTAAGGCTTTAAATTCCAGTTAAAAGTATAAAAAGCTTATTGATACCAAACCTGGTGTATATGACTAACCTATTTGTTGAGATATTGGGACAGTTATCGCGAGACATCCGTAACCTGTGCAAAGGATAACGGTTAAGTCTTAAGGAAAGTTCAAATCAGGATTGTTCAACGAGAACTGCTGAATTTTGATGACCTTTCGACAAATATTATAAAAAAAAACAGATGAAATCTTCTGAAGTAATGGTACACAATTTATTTTGCTACCACTTCTGTACCAGTACTAAATTAATATGAACTTATAAAACATCATTTTGCTAACGAAAGAAGCATTTTCAAACAAGGTATAGGAATAAAATAAGTAAAAAATTATTAAAAACTGATTTATTTTCT
This sequence comes from Ryuthela nishihirai, assembly GCA_038380435.1. Taxonomy (NCBI): domain Eukaryota; kingdom Metazoa; phylum Arthropoda; class Arachnida; order Araneae; family Heptathelidae; genus Ryuthela; species Ryuthela nishihirai. The sequence continues at coordinate 38,436,862 of JAWZYU010000014.1, forward strand.
TGCATTTAGTATGCTAATGGATGAATGATTTATTTTAATGGAAAATTTTTATTTTCTTGCATTTAATATGCTATAATGTTGTGCAAATCCATGTGTGAATGAATAATAAATACCCCCTCAAGCAGCTGCTTGCCACAGAGGTCTGACAGCAGCCTGTCAGTTTATATGCCACAGTAGAAGATCTGAGAGGATGGCAGGACCTCAGCAGAAAACAACCCGGGGCTCGAACCCAGGTCCCGTAGATCAGTAACCAAGCGCGATAACCAATCGGCCACGGGACGGCACTGTGAATGAATGCTGGTACTAAACTTGAGTATCACTAGGGTACGCATAACATAGTTTTGGAATCACTGTCCTAAGCCATTCAGCTTGTTTTCTGATTGCATTTAGACTTAAAATGGATTTAATGGAATAATATATATGAACACTGTTAAGATTGGGGATGGATTTGGCAACATTGGATGAACAATCAGATGTGATACAGACGAATTTTGTCCCACACCAGTAGTACAAATTGGAATAACATTGTAATCATAACAATCTGCTACGGATGTTTTGCATTGAAAAAAATCCCCACCACGGGATAATTCCTACCGATATCCATGACTGTTGCATAACTTCTGATTGAGCGTTATATACACTGCCTTGCCAAAATATTAGAGAATTTTCCTTTTGTTTTCAATGGGATTCTAACTTCGACGGTCTATAATTTCTAAAATATGCATTTAATGAAAAAATGTGACTGAATATAAAGATCATAATCAAATCTATTTAAATCTCGATTTTCAACAATATTTTCCTCTGCCATTTAAGAGTTATGGAAGCTGGAATATTTAACAATATATTATCTTGTTTTATAAAAATCATTCCTAATTGTCTAATTTTGGAATAATCATTTCACAAACGTCTAAATTATACATTTACTTTATTAAATAGTGTGAAACAATTTTTATTATTTCTTTGATTTTTCTTCAGTGACATTTTTCCATTAAATGAATATTTTAGAAGTTATAGAGCTTCGAATTCGGAATCCCATTGACATACATAACACGGAAATCTAATATTTTTCGTAGGGCATTGAATATAAACAAAATTAATAAATGTTACTATCAGAATCGATGATATAGGAAACTAATTTAAACTCAGTCATAAAAAGTGAATACATTGAGTAACAACCATGACTGCTTGAATTAAAGAAAAGGAAACAATATTTCCAAAGACAATAATATGAGTGAAGAAAAGGAGGCATTAAAATGGTTTCCACAATCAAAAATCGATTAAAAATATTCTTTAAATCTGTAAAAACAAAACAGAAATGAGAAAAGAATAAATAATAACACCAATATTTTTTTAACACCGATATTTTTAACACCGAAATCGATTAAAATTATTCTTTAAATCTGTAAAAACAAAACAGAAATGAGAAAAGAATAAATAATAACACCGATATTTTTTTAACACCGATATTTTTAACACCGAAATCGATTAAAATTATTCTTTAAATCTGTAAAAACAAAACAGAAATGAGAAAAGAATAAATAATAACACCGATATTTTTTTAACACCGAAATCGATTAAAATTATTCTTTAAATCTGTAAAAACAAAACAGAAATGAGAAAAGAATAAATAATAACACCAATATTTTTTTAACACCGATATTTTTAACACCGAAATCGATTAAAATTATTCTTTAAATCTGTAAAAACAAAACAGAAATGAGAAAAGAATAAATAATAACACCGATTTTTTTAACACCGAAATCGATTAAAATTATTCTTTAAATCTGTAAAAACAAAACAGAAATGAGAAAAGAATAAATAATAACACCGATATTTTTAACACCGAAATCGATTAAAATTATTCTTTAAATCTGTAAAAACAAAACAGAAATGAGAAAAGAATAAATAATAACACCGATATTTTTAACACCGAAATCGATTAAAATTATTCTTTAAATCTGTAAAAACAAAACAGAAATGAGAAAAGAATAAATAATAACACCAATATTTTTTTAACACCGATATTTTTAACACCGAAATCGATTAAAATTATTCTTTAAATCTGTAAAAACAAAACAGAAATGAGAAAAGAATAAATAATAACACCGATATTTTTTTAACACCGATATTTTTAACACCGAAATCGATTAAATTTATTCTTTAAATCTGTAAAAACAAAACAGAAATGAGAAAAGAATAAATAATAACACCAATATTTTTTTAACACCGATATTTTTAACACCGAAATCGATTAAAATTATTCTTTAAATCTGTAAAAACAAAACAGAAATGAGAAAAGAATAAATAATAACACCGATATTTTTTTAACATTTTTTGTTTAACTGGAACCTGGACAGCTGTTAGGAGACAGATGATAGTTTCCATAACCATGCTCTAGGGAGCGTGTTCTTTAAAGTGTGCGGGGTATGGCTCTCCTGCACACGGATTCACTTTTAACGTCCCATCCAAAGAAACTGCGACCTATTCCAAGTTCATCGGTGTCCTCTTTCTTATTAAGGATAAATAGAACTGGGATTAGTGGAGAAAATTCTCAAAGAATTGGCACTCAAACACGGAAACGTCAGATTACTAATCAAGCGCGTTTCCGACTGAACCAGTCTTCTCCCTCGGCATTCTGGTTAATTCATGTTTAATCCTATTACTTGGAATCTCTAGCTTTTTTTGGTTCTAAAAATCCCAGATTAGTTCCCACACCTTGTTGATTTTGATATAAGTTGAGACATCATGGCAGAAAATGTACAGTTCTTTGGCAGTGGCATAGCGTAATTGGCAAGTGGGGAGACTATGAGACTGCACAGTTGAGACTTCGATAGTTATCACTTAACATTGGTTGATTGACAGATAATTGATAGGAAGTTGACCTATGATCTATGAGCCAAAACACCACTTGAGGAGTTCCAATTGACACTTGTTCCTCTGACTGCATTCTGTCGTCTCACAATGCAATCCGACCTTCGTCTTCTATCCTTACCAGCTTCGTCCTCCTATCTTAAGCGTGAAGCATTATTAATAAACGTGAAGTTGTCGATGATATGGTGGTGATGATATGGTGGTGTTGAAGTTGTCGATGATATGATGAATGGTGGATCGGATTCGAGTCTTAAGAAGATTATCTATCCGAGGTTTGGATCAATGTGACGGTATGAAACGGCGAGGTCAACAATTTTTTAAGGAAAGGGAACAGTGTGTTTCTCTCTCCTTCACTCCTTGCTTAAATTGGTAGACAAGTGTACTACGGGCTCAAATACGTCCTGTAGTACAGTCGCTCAAAAAAGTATCCGAACGCTATGGTTGATTACAGAATTCAGAAAAAATATCTGGTAACGATATTTTTAGAAATTAATGATCTGGCAACCTTCGTGTACAGTACACGAAGGTTGCCAGATCACTAATTTCTAAAAAAATCGTTGCCAGTTGTTTTTTCTGAATTTTGTATACAACCATAGCGTTCGGATACTTTTTTGAGCGACTGTACTTATGTAGATGGCTGTGAAGAGTCAATATCCAATCACCGGCCACTTTATTTGTTAAATTTCGATGTTACATCAATAGTAACTCAGACACAAATAGAAAAAAATAAAGATCAGAGACTGTATTTGCGTTGCATTTTAACACTTTCCCCTTCGTTTCAGAATTAAACAAAAAATTTCAGAAAAAGTGAGTGAAATATGCGCACGTTTCATCATTTTTGGCATCACTAGCATTCTCAGATGGGCATGCACCCTCCCCCCCTTCCCCAAGATCCGGCCCTGGATACAGAACTCTAATTTCTAAAATCAGCTATTTAGGAAAACATATGGCTTAAGATAATTTAAAGACTGCAATCAATTCTATTTGAATATCGATTTTCAACAGTTTGTTTTCGGTAAAGAGTTATAAAAGCTAAAGCACTGAGCAAGTTAGCTCGTCCTGCAAGAAAAAAAACATTTAAAATTGGAGAAAATTAACAAAATTTTTATGCGAACAGATAAAAATATTCTTAAATGTGGTTATTGCTTTTTTTTTTAAACTTGCTTTTTATTAACTTTTAAGAGCAATTATTTAAAATTAGCATTGCTGTTGTTAAATAATCCAATATCCTTAATTCTAAACACCGAACGAATATTGTTGAAAAAAGAGAATGATGAAATCTTTAAATTAAATCATATATATTTCGTAAAATAAGTTTTCTGAAGACGTTACTGAATTTTGTACCTGAGTTACTTTTGACATAACATGGAACTACACCTAATAAAGTGGCTCTGATTTGTAGGTGACTGATGCCTTCTTTTCTACATTTATTAATTTTGGAATCACAAAAGGGATCGATTTAGTTTGGAAATCACAGAGGAGAATGTACTTTAGTAAGTAGGATGTAATTATGTACATCTACACACGTTTTACTGAATATACTCAGTGACCATTTACAGGGAGGAATATCCAGGATTTAGAGTCGGGGGGGGGGGGGGGGTTGGAATTCTGAGAATAAGACGTTAGTAGAAATTCCCAATTACTAAAATATTTCAAGGAACAGAAAAGATTAAAATGATATTATAAGATTTCATAGTTTTTCAAAATCTATTTTTAGTGTCGGACATAAAATATGGGGCTAAAATAAAATTGAGAAAGCAAACTGTTTTGGAGCTCCGTCCCGTGGCCGAGTGGTTAGCGCGCTTGGCTACTGATCGGGACCTGGGTTCGAGCCCCGGGTAAGGCATGGATGTTCGTGTTGTTTTCTGCTGAGGTCCTGCCATCCTCTCAGATCTTCTACTGTGGCACATAAACTGACAGGCTCCTGTCAGACCTCTGTGGCAAGCAGCTGCTTGAGGGGGTATTTATTTTATTTATTTAACTGTTTTGGATTTCAGAGCAGATGTATAAGTTTGAGATTTCATATAAGACGACAGGATTTTCTGGGGGGTAGGAGAGAAGTTCCAGACCTCCTGGTCCCTCACCCCTCTCTGAGTAATTGGAGTAATTGGAAGTCGGATTTAGAGTTCACTAACTTCTTAAACACCCTTTTTTTGGTAAAATGTAACTGAAAATAAATGAAATATCTTAATCAAATCTATCTAAATATCAATTTCCTACAGTATTAGGTATTTAAAAAGTTATGTAAGCTAAAACATTTAAAGACAGCTTATTTTGTAAAAAAAAAAGCGTTCGAAGTTAGCAAAACTGAAACAATTATTACACAAACTGTTAGAAATATGCAGCCATTAGTCAATGATAAACGACAGTATAGTACGTGAATTCAAAGCAATCTTTTAAAATTTCATTATACTTATGATTTTCTCTTGATTTTCTTTTACTTTTGGAAATTTTGAAAAATGTTTATTAAATGATGCAGTTTCAGAAAGTAAGTATTTATTCTGAAAGGTTTTATCTCTGAAATGTAATTTTGAACTGCAATGGGCTAAATACTAAGTCTGAAGATTTCGTATAGTAATGGAATAGAATACTTCGTGTTGTTAGAAGAAAATAAGAGGGTTATTAGCAGAGTAGAAATTCTTTTGATGACCTTGACAAGACTGCTGACCATAAAAGAAATCAATTACACTGCAAGCAGCTGTTTGCTATACAGATCTGACAGGAACCTGCCAGTTTAATAAGACATAGAGTAGACCTGTGAGGAAGCGAGACCTCAGCAGAAAGATATCACGTGAAGCGAACCTTTAATATCTTATTCGGGGTCCGAACCTTTTTTCCATCGCAGTTAAGCACGCTAGCCACTAGATGACGGGGACGGTATGACTGACCATCCAGAATGTTTAAAATTATCGTTTTTTCTATCTAGGGAATCACGGTCAAACATTCTCTTTGGCGGATTTTTTGCAAACCCGGAGGACAGAGGGAACTTAAGAAGCAATTGTTAAATTGTTGCCCATCTATTGGATCGAATATTACAATTATAACAGCAGTAAACTCCCATCAAGTATGTTTGCAACCTGAAACTAAAAACAGCTCAGAAAAACCTTTCAGAAAGCAGTGTTCTTTTGGGTGTTAAGGAAGAATATGAGTTGTGCCTTTATGAGAGTTAAATAATCTTGATTCGGAGAAGCTTTAGAAACTATTTCTAATACCATAAAGCCCACTGACCATAGGGTGGGATGTTAAAGCCATGATTCCGTCTATAAGAGAGCCATACGTTGTGCACGTTAAAGAATGCGCTGGATGGCCTTAACGGAAGGCTTTCATCTGTCTCATAACAGCTGTCCAGTGGGCAGCTTCCCCAACCTTCTCTGAGCCCTTGGGGTCCTTTTAACCTTGTCATTTAGCCCATTGTGTGAAAAAATTAAGAGGTAAAACAATCCAACCCTCTAAAACCTATTATGTAAATAACAAGGGAGGAAAAGCACTTTATAAGATAATCGCATTTTTCTGATCAGATTTGCTCTTTATTTTTTAGATAATCCCTCGTTGCCTAAAGTGTAAAAGAAATTAAAAAATATAATTAAATGTGATTAAGAACTGGCAGTCCAATCCTGAAAAATTCTCAGATTAATAAAGTGATTATCTGCACTCTCTCGGCTCTAAGAGTTGCCACAGAAAAAAGTTAATATGCTTTTGTCGAATTTTACGGAAAGAAAAAACACATCAAACTGATTAATTTCTCCAGAATACTATGATTTTTATCAACGAACTAGACACAAGGTTTGCCATCGTATTTTCTCGTCTCATACTGATGTTCGTTCTCATATGAATCGTTCTCATACTGATGTTATGAGACGAGAAAATACGAAGGCAAACCTTGTGTCTAGTTCGTTGATAAAAACCATAGCATTCTGGAGGTTATAAGTGAACAGCCACAAAGTAACAATAATTTTGATAAATTCCTAAAAAACGAGCATACATTCTTAACAACGAGCATGATAACTTCCTGATAACAAACCACTCTTGCTGGAAAAAAAACTACTCTCTACATAACGAGCTAATATTCATTCACCTTATAAGCCAACAACGGCCTGATTTCTGCTTTAAAAACTACCGAAGAGCCTGATTACTGCTTTATAAGTTACTCAAGAGCATGATTTTCACTTTATAAGCTACCTATTTATAGCTTGATTTCTGTTTTTCATGCAACCAAAGAGTCTTATTTAAACCCTATAAGTTGCTAAAGAGTCAGATTTCTTCCTTGGTAATTGCCAACGAGCCTTTTTAATAAATTTAACTGATTTTTCTTTATAGATTACCAAATAGTCTGATTTCTGCCTTATAAACTACTAAAGAACTTATTTCTGTTTTAAAGTTACCAAAGAGCTGGAATTGATTTCTACCCCTATAAGTTGTCAAAGAGCCTAAATTCTTACTTAATAAAGTTCTCGACGTTTGACGACTAATAAATTCTTCAAAGGTAAAATTCATATCGCCGTCAACAAGGATTGATAATTCCTTTTCAGCTTATCTCTTGCTTATTAATTGCCAACGAACCTGATTTCTTATTTATTCATCACCAAATAATCTGATTTCTACTTTATAATCTACCAAAGACCTGATTTCTTCCTTATTGATTACCAACGAGCCTGATCCAAACCTTTACAAGCGAGAAAAAAAAAAGAGCCCGATTTCTTCTTTTCCCACTGCCACAATTCCAAAGAGGTTTTCTGAACTCAATCACTGATTTTAGAGACTGGAAATAGGAATGTTTACCCATTAGATCAAAAATACCCATTCTTCCTCGAGAATGTTCTGCATTAAGGAATAAAAAAAAAGAAACAATGACGGAAGATGAGAAACTACCTGACACACCCATCTTTATCTTGTGTATTTTCCTTATCAGGCTCCTTTCTTTATCCCTAACGTTCCAACACAAACTCAAGATTGCTCCCTACTTTCGTCGCAAACAACATCAAACAGGACACACACGACAGAAAACAAATGCTTCGTTTCAAGACTAAGACTCCACAAATCGCCCCTGTAGCTGTAGTTTCGGTTACACTAATGGATAATATTTTATTCTTATTTATCTCGTTGTAGTTGACAGGTGTTCCGTTCAAGTGTGAAAATCGCCAAGAGCGGGGTATCGAGACCCTGTAAATGGGTCCGGAGAAGCGGTCGGAGCAATCATTTTGCACTCTTATAACAGTAATCTAAACAATTGGCCCCTATTGGGGCCCTCGTCGAAGATGCTTCAGCCCTGGTAACAACCACACATTTGGTGAAGTTGGGCCTGTGGCTTCAAGGCACGACATTCTATCATCAACGTACATACGCACTTACAACTGAAGGGGAGAAAAAAAAGAGCCCCCACTCTCTAAGTGTTCTTCGAGCACACAAAGGCCATGATTGGCCACTCCTTTAGTACTGCATAATGTATTAGATGAAGAACACTTCTCAGGCTAACTATAAGGGAAAGAAGTTTTGGCTGACGTCGTGTTATGATAGAAGGCAGGTGTTGTTCTTAATGGTTCAAGTTTTGACCTTTCCTTCCGAGTGTCAAAACAACTAACGGCTCTCGTGCTATAACAATGGGATAATATCTTTATTAGCTTGTTCTGAAGAAGAGAAATATTCAATGGGAGCGAGTTCTTTTTTTAGATGAGCATTATAAACTGAGTTTAAGAACTTGTTTGTGATCAGTCAGGGTTGTTGATCCCTGATGTGAGCGTTTGATGATGCTGGAACAGTTTACTGATGATTGGTTTAAATGAAGTATTAAAGTTTCTGAAAATCTTTCAGCAAAAGCAATTATATGTAAACCAGAAGAAAATAATGTACAAAAAATGAACCACTGATAGAAAAAAAATGCAATTTACTTTTTTTTTTGATTATATGAGTTATTTTTATTAGAGAGAGCATAAAATTGTTCTATAACTACTACGAAAATTTTGAAAGATACTTCTTTTTATCGAGATATTCAATTTCTAGAGTTCAAATAAGTGTAAAAATGATTCATGACCAGAAAAATATTCAACAAGTCCGCAGCACATTCAATCCTGTCATCCAGCTATGTGTTAGTAGTAATTTAGTTCGATCTTGTGCACAGATAAATTATTATAATAAAATGCATTTTGTGATTAAGGCTTTACTTAATCTTTTGCTGTATTATTTAAAACAAGGCCAACCTAAACTTAACAAATAGCTCCTAGGAAAAATAATATATATATTCTTAAAGAACTGCAGGAAAAATTCTCTAATTAAAAGTTAAAATATACATTACTAATGAATTTAAATAAATATTTTTTACGAATAAAAAATATTGATTAGAAAACTAAAATATATTTTTTCAATGTATAATTAGCAAAAATCTTCTAATTATGCACCGAAAACAGGTTTGGTAGAAAAATTGCAATGAATGAGCAAGATTCAGCCATTAATTTTTGTTACACGTGCCGTGGGTTTAGCGAAGCCTGATTTAGCACTATGGCTTCTATCTAAACTGAAAATTATGTTATTAAAGTTAGGTTATTATACTGAGGAGAAATCCTTTAAAACAAAGAATTCTCTGAAATCCTAGGTGTAATCGAGATCAGACAGAGCTTAGGATTGAAATATCCTAAGCTCTGTCTCGGCGACTGATTGAAATATGGGGGGGGGGGGGGAGATTCAATCATAGTCTAAATTTGTAATTTTGCTTTTTAAAACGTTTACGAAACATTTCATATATTTTTCATTAGCGACTTTAATGTAATTTTACTGCAGCTATTTATTTATAGTATCATAAATGATATCTATATGTAAGGCATTTTATGGCATTTGTTTCGATATTCTGAAATGGGATTTGAATCTAATTGGTTTGAGCTATTCAATTCGTAAAAAATCAGAAAAGGAAAGAAGGAAATTTGAAATCTGTTGAAAAGCAAAAGTATACGTTGAATTATGCATATTATTCTATTCACGGTTAGATCTGCGCAGAAAAAAAATAAAAAAATAATTCTTTTCAAATTATTCTATAATCGCAATATATCTTCAATAATCACAAAAAATAAAATTTAGCAAAATGCAAAGAATATATAAATATCTCCTTTGAGATTCAATTTGGCACGGAGGTCTGACAGGATCTTTTCAGTGCCGATAACCCATAAAGTAGAGATTTAAAGAAAGCGAGACCTCAGCAGAAAGAATGACACAACATTTAGGCTCTGAGATTCGAACCGGAGTATAATTTGTTCAACACGCTAAGTGCTCCTCAGTCACTGGAAAGGAAGTAACAAATAAAATGTTAAACATATTCTGCAGGACAAATAGAGCATATAGATTTTCCTGCAAAGCAAAATGAAAAAACTCAAAACAGAGATTATCTTAGATTACTTAAAATTTCTAGCAATTGTAGGTAGTACCAGATATGGGGGAGTTGAAGAGGGAATACTCCCTCCCTACCTTTGAGAATCTAATAAAGGTAATGAAGTTCAAAAAACATTAAACTTGTACATATTTCACGCATTTTTCGAGATATTTTCCAAAAGCGTTTGAAACGAAAGGGAAACTATTACGCCTGTAACGGAAATCCAGTCTCTTGACCCCATTCCCTCTTTTGCATTTTTCCAGCTTGATTGCGTCTTTGTCCCTTCTTCCCCCTATTTTTTTCTAGGACATGGTTGTAGGTTACAAATTGTTATGACCTTTACGCTGACATTCAGTCTAAAATTTGAACATGTGAATGGCTATAAGCTCCTAAACTTTCACAATTTTACGACATGCTAATTCTAGATAACTGGTCATAAATCCCCTTTGATTTCCCTAACTTCCTTTTATTTCTACTTCGTTTCTCCGGACCTGATATTATGCATGGGAAATATTTGAACATTAACTGTTCATCCACAATTTAAAATCACAATTGCGCACAAAAGAAAAACCGTTTGCATATATCGTTAAAATATCGTCCAATCAGAAATTTAAAGAGAATGGAACTTGAATTTTAAAACCAAAATATCTCCTGTCACTCGAGTGTGGAATGATACTTCAAGACGAAACGAGTTATGGAAAAATTTAGTTGCATTTGGTTTGATGTTGCCGAAAAGATGTTATATTGTTTATTTCCATCCTCATGTATTATTCAGGTTAAGTTTCTGGCTGCCGAATAAAGAAGACAGAAACGGGTCGTTGGGTTCGACAAGTCAAGATAAAAAGAAGAAAAATATCGCTACGATCAAATCGTGTTAAAAAAAAAACTCAGTGTCATATCGTGAGAGGCAACTGAGAGGCTTTGAGAGTGCGCAGTTGACGCTTTGACAATTCTCATAGATCATAGGAAACTGACAAGTGATTGATAAGTCACTGAGAACAGCCGAAGCGTCAACTAGGCAGTCGCATAGTCTATCCATAGTTTCTGTAGTTGTCATCCACGTCACATCACTGAAAATCCTTTTCAGGAAGCTGCTGTAGTGCATTTACCCCAGTATCTACTACAATCGTTTAATCTCGTCTATCACCAGGAATGTATGCATAAAGAAATTATCAAGCCTAATCATGAGAATTACCAAAAATGTATATAGGAATTAGTAAGCTGAATCATGACTGTTACCAGGCATTTATGAAGGAATTAGTTAGCCTAATCGTGACTGTTATCAATAATGTATACAGGAACCAGTAAGCTCAAGCACACGAATAATGTATTTAGGAATTAGTAAGCCTAATCATAACCATTACTGTCATCAGGAAAGTATAAGTAATTATCATGCCTAATCATGACTATTATGAGGAATGTATAAGGGAACTTTCAAGCCTATTCATGATAATCATTAGGAACGTATAAAAGAATTAGTAAGCCTAATCATGACTATTACCAGGAAAGTATAAAGGAATTAGCTTGTCTAATCATGAATGTTAGCAGGAACGTATAAAGGAATTAGCAAACATAATTACGATTATCACCAGGAACACATAAAGGAATTGGTAAGCCTAATCATAACCATTACCAGGAACATATAAAGTAACTAGAAAACCTAATAATGAAAAGTACTAGTAACTTATAAGGAATTATCGAGATTAATCATCACTGTTATTAGAAACGTAGCCAAATGCATTTTAGGAAGTGGGTTGAAATTTAAATGTTCTTTGGAATCGAAAGAAAAAATGGATGCAGGTAAAATATTTCGTTATAGTTCAGAAAACGTTTACAATTGCCTGAAATAAAATCATCATCATCATCATCATCATCCTCAAGCAGCCATGGGCTACGGAGGTCCAACCAGACCGCGCAGTTTAATTCTCCACCTCTTTCTGAGGCCATTAGGCACACTGCTCATAACCCTATTCACCAATCTATAATTATTCATACGGACAACATGGCCAAACCAGCGGAGTCTCTCTCTGCACAATATGCTGCTTAAAGGAGGTTGCAAACTCCTTTTCCTAACCTCATCATTAGATACAAAGTTGAACCACCTAATGCCCAAGATACTGCGTAAGCATCTGGAATCAAAAGCACCTAGTTTCCTCTTATCTTCTTTAGAAAGCATCCAGGTTTCACTATCATAACTAATCCTAGAAGGAACCAAACTATTATAAAGCCTAATTTTAGTCTTTAAGTGTATACGCCTATTTCTCCACACTCTCCATAGATTATTAAAGGTCCCGGCAGCAATCCCTATTCGTCTGTTAATCTCATGCCGCATATCACCAGTATCTGCTACATAGCTCCCAAGATAATTAAACTGTGACACCTGCTCAAGACTGCAACCATTCAGATAAACTGAATCACATCCTGTCTGCTTCACGAATTTTCATCACTTTAGTTTTTTCTCTGTTCATCACCAAACCTACTCTACTACCAGTTTCATCAACAGCTCGAATGAAAGAGTTCATCTCATCAACATCATTTGCCAAAAGGGTTAAATCATCAGCATAATCTAAATCAGAAATTTTCGTATCTCCAGACCATTTAAGGCCAAAATCTTTCCCTTGGAGTGAATTTCGCATAACATAATCAACAACCAAACTAAAGAGAAAAGGAGACAAAATGCACCCTTGTCGAACACCAGAAGTAATGCTAAACCAAATGCTACAAGCCTTACCAACTCTCACACACGACTCAGTGTTATTATAGAGAGCTTTCATTATGTTAACTAACTTGTCTGGTATACCATATGATTTCACAATCAACCACAAATTATGACGATCAACAGAGTCGAAAGCCTTTTTGAAATCAACAAAGCTAGCAACCAAAGGTTTCTGAAACTCTAAACATTTCTCAAGAATCAGCCTAAGAGTGAAAATATCTGATCCACACATCCCCTACCACTTCTGAATCCACATTGCTCATCACGCAATTGACTGTCAACCAGATTCTTAATTCTATTAAGCACAATCATGGAAAGAACTTTACCTGGAACAGAGAGTAGGCTGATACCCCTATAGTTATCACAAGAACAGCGATCACCTTTTTCGAAAATAGGGATAACAATATCTCTGGTAAAATGCTTAGGAACCATGCCTTTTTCATAAAAGATATTCAAAATTTCAGTCATCCAAGTGGTAACCGAAAAATTCCCAGCTGTAAGCATTTCTGTAGTAATTTCATCTACCCCTGGGAATTTATGTAGTTTAAGTTTAGAAACAGTCAAAATAACTTCAGATTGTGTTATAGGGCCAACATTAAAGCCACCAATGCATCTATCATCATTGCAAACAATGGGAATGGAACTAACCACATTGTTTAGAATATCACTGAAATGATCAGCCCACCTAGCCATGACAGAATCCTCACCTTCTATAACCTTACCTTGTTTATCCTTCAATCCCCGCATACCTGTCCGTTTTCTACCATACAAAACATTAACTATCTGGTACAGCTCTCTGCTGTTGTGCTGTCTAACTGCTTCCTCGGCTTTGTCAGCCAAGCCATCAAGTCAAAGATTCTTATTAGTAGCTAACTGATCTTTTACACGTTTATTAAGTTCTCTGTAATGCTTCCTATTAAGACTAGTAGGGTATTGATTAAGGACATTCCTGCAGTTCTCTCTTTCCGAAATTAGCTCAAGTGCCGTATCACTCAGATAATTCTGTCTCTTCTGCTCCTTTTTTCCTAAAAGAGTACTGTTAGTGTCCAAAAAAGCCTGTTTAAAATGATCCCATTCTTCCTCAACTTCAGTAGTAAACATTCCATGACTGTCATAATGACTAAGTAACCTATCATGGTAAGCTTTTGCTATAACTGGGTCTTTCAGAGCTTCAGTATTAAAAGTAAATTTTTTAACCCTAGCACCACACTTTTTAAGTTTAAGTTGCAAGACACTTTTAACAAGGTAATGGTCAGATCCAATTTCAACTCCCCTGTATGACCTGGTATTCCTAACAGAACTAGCCTATTTGCTGTTAATTAATATATAATCAATCATATTCTTGTGCAGCCCATCGGGTGAAACCCATGTGTACTTATGTATGTCGTGGTGATTATAATAAGTGTTAGTTATTCTGAATCCATTGAGTTTACTTACCTGTAGGAGACGTTGCCCATTGCCATTGCAGATACCAATACCAAAAGGGCCTATCACCCCTCCCCAATGGTCAGAGTCAGTACCAACTTTGGCATTGAAGTCACCTAGAACAAGGGTAATATCTCCTTTCTTGACAGAATTCAAAATATCCTGAAGTTGTCCGTAAAACCTATTCTTCTCATCCTCATCAGCACCTCAGTGGGGGCATAACAGCAGATAACATTCAAATCTTTAATGCTTGTCTGAAATTTTGTGTAAGAAACCTTTCATTAATGCACTCATATCCTAGAAAGCATCACTAGCATGTCTGCTGAGCAGCAGACACGAAAAATTATTATTAAAGATTATGATTATTATTATTAATCTTTAATAATAATATTTTTTATAACTAACCTTGGTGATGAAAAGTTTTTATAGCTAACCTTGGTGATGCTTTCCATCCTCCCTCCCTGTAAAGAGAAATTTATAGTTATTTTTAAATATCTCACCTTTACCTGTCCATCTGGTCTCTTGCAAGCCCAGGAAATCTAGGTTATAGCGCTGGAATTCCTGCATGAGGATATCAAGAGAATAATCTCTATGTAATGACCTCACGTTCCACGTTCCTGCAGAGAGAAAATGATTAGTAGGATTTTTGAAGAAATTAGGTTTATTGAGATTGGTAGGGCCAACAATATCAAACAGCCCCCTGATCGAGGTATGGTGCAAAGACCTGTTCCTCCTCCGCTAAAGGCTGAAGTCACCGATGCTGGTAGGAACTTCAGCACCACCTTTTCAAGTGGACGTTTTCAAAAGCCATATGGCCTGCCTGAGACACATTACTTCAGTTTAGGGTTGACGATGCCCAACTAGCTAAGTAAGGTTCAGGTACCTGCGATGGCCTCTGATTAGGATTATCTACCAGCTGATAAGTTATCCCATGCCTCTGTTATCCCATGCCCCAGAAGCAAACAGAAAACACAGCGGCAGATTCTCCCTCAACAGAGACCCACCAGTGCAGCAAGTCCAGGATCCATAATCAAGCTCAAATCCATAAACAAGTCCAGTCTAGTAGGTATAAATAATCAGCACCAGGACCCTGTGAAGTTGACCACTCCTCAGCAAGTTTTAAAAAAAAAGAAAGAAGTGGCCATAGATGACCAGATCAGTAGGCCATACTGAACTGGCAGCCCTCCCCTACCGTTCCCTTCCAAAAGAGAATATCTCTTTTGAAAGGTACTAACGGCCTGCACCACGAGAAGGCGGGATCGGACATTAGGTGCTAGACCTGGCCGGTTCTGTGCATCATCACTGGGGACTGGTACACAGCTCTCCTTCCATTTTACGCATAGCTATCATTTGTGATTAAAAAAAAATCAATATACCAAAAAATTCATTTCGTAAATCTTAAATAATAAATAAAAATTACAATGAGTATTCATTTATTTTTTAATTGAAAGTAAGGGACTTGAACTCGGAAATAACAGGCATGTATTTTTTTCCGAATCATAGAAATTTTTATCCAATCACTTAACGACAGTCAGTCAGTGAAACTACTGAAAGTAATCGTGGTCCAAAATCTTCTGCCTTTAGTCAAACGCTGGGACATTTCTTATCGTCAAGTAACAAAATTAAATATATCAAGATAGGCATCGAGTAGAACGATCTTGTCATTTACTGAGAACAATATTTTTAGGTGTGAAATTAGTTTTGGTGCCATAATTGTTTTAATTTCTTCTCGTTTCTCATACATGAATCCAAGTGGATCATCGATGTACGAATGTTTCAGAAAATTTTCCCTCCAACTCCAACTTCTCTCATTCACTTATGCAATTCTATGTACCGACAATAAAAGTAATAAATGTTATTTGAATCTCTCCCTGTCCCATGGAATGGGGATATTTACAATTAACGGTCCTGTAAATAGAGCAAATTTCAATAATGCGCACCTCAGAAAATGGTAAATCTGACTTTCTCATTATTTCATTCTTTCCATTTCTTCAACTGCTTTAACTTACCAAAATATTTTATAGTAACGTTACTAAATTATCCATTTCGCTATTTATTTCTCTTTGTTTTATCTCCCACAATATTAAATAATGTCATTACTCTTTGTTTTTCAATTTCATTCCATTTTTATTCCCGGATTATTAAATCATGTCAATATTATGTCATTTAATATATTTGTCATTTATTACATTTCCAAAATCAACTTCACACATACGAATCCTTTGACTTAATTGGCGAAGCAAAAACTTGATTACGCTGTAAAGCATATGGTAGATAAATACTTATATACCTAAATATTCGAATAGTTGGTTTAGTTAAAATTTAAATTTTTTTGCTTGTATTTCTGTGGGGCGGGGCGCGCTCAGTCGGTAGCGCGCCAGGCTCGTAATCTGTAGTTCCCAGGTTCGAGTCCCAGCTGGGTCAGCGTTGAGATTTATCTCCGCAAAATTCCCCGCCCTGCCCACGGTCAGTAGGGGACACCGATGGGCTTGGAAAGGCCGCCGTCCGTCGGATGGGACGTTAAGCCGTGACCCCGTGTGCGGGAGAGCCATACCCTGTGCACATTAAAGAACACGCTGGAAGGCCTTGACGAGAGGCTACCATCTGTCTCCCAACAGCTGTTCCAGTGGGTCCCCTCCCTCAACCTTCTCTGAACCTTCGGGGTCCATGTGACCTGGCCATTTAGTTGTTATTGTAATCTCATTATTGTTATTGTATATTGTATCTCATAGTTGTTATTGTATGTCTCTTCCCAGTGCAAAAAGGTGTGCAAAAAAGTGCCGCTCAGAGGTAAAACAACCCAACCCTTGTATTTGCTGTCATTTAGGCTCCGTTTTAATAGGTCATATCACTTAAAATAGAGAAAATTGCGTTTCTTCCATCCTCCCAGTGAGAAAAGGGATCAGACTGTTGCTGTAGTGTAATTTCCTGACACTCTATTACTGAAATTTCAAAATTTAAACATAAATAGACCATTTGGAATATATGTTTGAAATTTTGCATTATCCGCATTCAACATCCTTTAGCGATGGAAGGTAACTTCTGAGTGGTTGAAAAATGTGAATAGTAATATTTCATTTGTACTTATCCAACTGAAAAAGGAATTTTCAATTATTTCTTAAAGCAAAAAAAGTTGCGTTTTCTCACCCCCATGAAGGTAAGTCGGTTCAAATCGTATAATCAGCAGCCAGCAACAAAATTTCAAAATACTAACATAAATAGATCGTTTCTAATATTCATTTAAAATTTTAGCAATTCCCAACTTTTTCCACCGTTGAAAGGCGCTTTTAAAGCTATTGGCAGATTTGAAAAATACAAATCGTAATATGTCATCATGCTTATCCAATCCAAAAAGGAATTTTTATCTCTAAAAATTAAAAAAAAAAATGATGTCTCTAGATGGACAGACGACAAAGTACAAACATTGGCTCCTATTTGTGTCAAACTGAGCTAAAATGACAGCAAGATATGTAACTATGCTATGAATGTTTGGCGCTATAACTGAATCGATACAGATTTTAAAAATGCAGAATGCGATTATGAATCTATTAAGGTTTTATCCATTAAGATTTTCCAAATTATCTCTCCATGAAAACTCTCCATGAACTCTCCATAACTCTCCATGAACGATTTTTTTTAGAAATTAATGATCTGGCAACCTTCGTGTCACGTGACACGAAGGTTGCCAGAGCACTAATTTCTAAAAAAACGTAGCCAGATATTTTTTCTAAATTCTGTAATCAACCCTAGTGTTCGGATACTTTTTTGAGCGTCTGTACCCTTCCTCTGGATGAAGGGAATTCATCGCGATCCATTCATTGCGTCAGTTCATCGCAGCTTCAATCCATCGTGACGTCAATTCATCGCAGTGTTAGACATATCATTTTATTGATTTTCTACATCTTCGCAAAAATGAATTCTTTAAGGACAATAATTTGGACTTTGAAAGGTTGCGACAGAAAAATTTACCTCAAATCCATTAAAACTTAAAAAACAAGTATTGTTTCAAACCATTTAATAAAATGTGCATTTTAAAAGTTTGCATAATGATTATTTTAATATTAGGCAATCATTAATGATATTTTAAAATAATTTATTGTTAAACATTCCAGCTTCCATTCCTCTTTAAACACTGAACGGGTATTGCTGAAAATCGAGATTTGAATAGAATTCATTATGATCTATAATTTATCATCAGTCACATTTTTTCTATTAAATACATATATTAGAAGTTATAGAACTTCGAAGTTATATTACCATTGGCATAACATGGTAATTCTCTATTTTGGTAGGGAAATTTTGGTTGGTATTTTCGGGAGCTATTTTGTATGTACATGTACTCGTATGTTCACTGTATTTTTGCTCTGTAAAAATCCTATCTGCTCTAGTGGTAAGCGTGCCTGACTATTAAGGCAGTATCCTTCTGTAAGTTTTTGTTTATTGTATGAGAAAACAAGACACGCTACATAAAATTTCTAGGTTTACTCCATCCTTTGTGTAAGGGAGTATTTTTTTTCCCCATTTAATTTTTTTTTATCAGGGACAGTGTTTCCCTTCTTTGTTGATCCACATTTGCACGATTAGAATTACTAGATTTATTTTTGTGTTTAACCTTGTCTCTTGACACAAATGGCAAAAAAACAAGGTGTCCAAAATGACTGATTTTTTAATAGAATGGTAATTAGCACTTAAAATTCCTCTCGTTACTTTTCCGACCACTAGACATCAGGTGCCACAAAAGAAAAACAACCAATTCCAAACATTCTGAAAATATTAAGGAACTTTAAAAAGATGAAAAAACTTTCCAATCGGTTCCACTTCGCCATGCTATTTTTGCACTGTCCATCACGAGAGCAAAGTGTAATATACTTTCTGGGGTTTTTGAGGGGAATTCGATACTTACTCTTCTCTATAAAAGTGTCCGGTACATCGCGGTTTCTTTTGATGCCTTTGTCCCTTGGAACAGGCACAGAGAATCGAAGGGAGGTCCTTTGCCTCTCGAGGCAAGGGTCTTTGAATCCGTCGTTGAATCATGAACGAGTGCAGCAGGGTCAAGGAGCACGTAACCTTCATCACTACCATACTTTACATCCGCGTCAGCCTGGGGATGATGATTTCCTTCTTCCTCGGCTTGTCTACGAAGATGCCGAAGCAGAAGTTTGTCGTGAAAAGTTAAGCGAAAGTGATTTCTACCCTAAAAGAAGAAGTTTTTCTGAATGAAAATTTAAACTCATTTGTTTAGTTTGTTTCAGTAGAGAATTCCTGTACATCTTTGTTACCTGCATCTAAAGAAAGAATTTTTTTTACTGTATGCATTTATGAGTAATTTTAATGGTTTAATTGTTAAACTTTAAGTTTTTTTTTTCCCTTCATTCAGAAAAAGTTTTTGGAGTTTAAGTCCGCAATTTTACTCTTGAATTAAGCCATAGAACTTAAATTGTAAGAATTAATTGTTACAATTTATTTCTACGACTTAATTTGATGGGTATGCCGCTTAAAGTGATGTTTCTCAACTTGGAGTCCCTGAGTTATGCTTAAGGGAATCAAATTCTGCTCAGTAGAATATAAAATTGTTGCTTTTTTTCTCGTTTTAGTTTTATTGTCATTACTGCTAGGAAAATTATTGTTTTTCCTGTAATAATCATTTGCATTCACTAAATAAAGCTTTTAGATTTTAAGTATATCTTTTTTATGCAAATATTTCAACTTTAAGCATTACTTTTCAAGGCTTTTTCAAGCTTTCATTCATTTTTTACTTCCACGTTGGAGTAAAATACACGACGAAAAAATTATGTCTATCTCTATATTTTAGTTAGCTTATATTCTATTTAATCAAAATGTATAAAATAATCTTCTGGAGAGGGTACGCAGAATAAACGAAACTTTGTTAGGAGTCCCCAGAATGAACGAGACTTCGAAAGGCTCCCAGAATGATTGAAACTTCGTAAGGAATCCCCAGAATGAACGAAAATTTGTAAGAAGTCTCCAGAATGATCGATACTTCCTAAGGGGTCCCCAGAATGAATGAAACGTCTTAAGAAGTCCTCCAGAATGATCGAGATTTCGTAAGGAGCCCCAGAATAAGCAAAACTTCGTAAGGAGTTCCCAGAATGAACGAAGTTTTGTAAGGAGTCTCCATAATGAAAAAGACTTCGTAAGGGGTTCCCAGAATTAACAAGGTTTCAAAAAGAGGCTCCAGAATGACCGATAACTAAGAATGCTATTACTTTAAAAGCATCTATAACTTTACCTTCATTTCTCATATGTCTTAAATGGAAAAATAAAGAAAAATAAATTCAAGAACTTAATACATATTTCAAATTTCATGCTCCAATTAATAGTAACTTTAGATATTATCTTGATGAAAATACTTCAGTTTTGAAGCAATATAATTTCAGGAAAATATAGTGTAAAAATATTAGTAAAATCATAAGGCTACGTGTAGGTACTGCTGCACTTAATAACTACCTTTTTAAAATCAAGAAGAGCCAGTCCGATTTGTGTAACATCTATCAAGTTAAAGAGACTGTTTCCCATGTGTTGCTAAATTGTGAAAAGTGTGATGAAGCCAGAAAAAACTTTTTTGAAGCACTTCGTTACAAATGCAGTCTAACTGAATATACACTAGAAAATATTTTGAATCCTGATAATTCTTCTAAATTAGTTATCTCCCAACTTTTAAATGATTTCCATCGGGAATCAATGCTACATAATAGAGCATAAGTATAAATTTGGATTTCGATTTCGTTTTTATTTCTAAAGTATATAAATATCTGATTCATCCAAAGAACATTTTCTAATTTTTTGTCATATGTATATATAAGAATTTTCTTCCTTGGTATATTTTTGTCACATATACAAGATTTTTTTTTACATTGTGTATTTTTCTAAATGTATTTGTAATGTTATTATTGCAGTAACATTTTCTAAGTATTTCAGTTTTTTTTAATTGCTTTGGGGTAGAAGTGTTCAACTAAACACCCCAAAGGCGTGTAATGTTAAATAAATAAATAATAAATAAAGGCATCCCCAGTGTAGCAGTGCCCCCCTCGCATAATTTAGTGAATTTTTGCATAAATTTTTTATAAGTGCATAAGGTATTATATGTCATGGACATTGATATTTTAACGATAATTTCCATTTTTTACGTATATACAGGGTGAATCTGAAAAAGTGGGCGAAACTTTACGGGGTGGTAGAAGGCAGCTATACGAGCAATATTCGTCATAGAAAGTATGGGCGGAACGCAAACGGCGAGCCGCTAGGTGGCGTTGGAAATGGTATAAAAGGGTCGGTCCTCGCACCCAACGGGATTTGTACCGTGGATTGCCGAGAGGATGGCTGGTTATACTAATCACGAAATGGCGGATATGCACTCTTTTGAGCAATTTCTTTGAGCATGTACCTCAATTACATTCCTGTTAATAAAATGTTTTCTGAAGTATCTCCTCTCCTTCTTGTGTTCATTCTTTAAATGTGACAGTGGAAAGCTACCTTTTAACTTCTCACCGCTTGCGTTCCGACCGTACATTCCATGACGAATATTGCTCGTATAGCTGCGTTCTACCACCCCGTAAAGTTTTGCCCACTTTTTCGGATTCACCCTGTATATATACATATTTATGGTATCTGTCTATCTTGTTCTTGTGATATGGTTGTTGCCTGCAGATATTTCTGTTGACTGGGAGCGTAAAGTTGATGACACTGCACCTAGTGCAGGAAGAGCATTGAAAGACTGAGAACCTAGGAGGTGATCTACTTGCTATGATGATAGGAAGGGAAGCCGCTGTGATTGCGGGCGGCCTTGATGAGGCACTCTCCCCCATCGTCTCTTGTGCACGGGCAAGGTTTTGGCCACAGTGTTTTGGCCACTTTACGGCACTGCTGGGTGGTGCGTGGGCGCTGTTGCCACCTTGAAACCTTTTCGACCTTTAGGGCATGAGCGGGTGGAGAGACGTGAACAGGAGAGAGACTCGTATCGGTCGTCAAGAAATTGAGAGGTGCGTTTCTCCGGAGCCTGAGATACTGTAGGTCTCAAGGTAGGGTTAGATAGATTCAACCCTAAATATAATCTGTGTGACTTAGAAGTACTAGAGGTCTGTGTGACCAGGTATACATATGTAAAGTCTGTGTGACTAACAACAATCAGTCTGTGTGACTAAGAGATACGAATCACTAGAAACGATAGACAACCTCCTAAGGTGTATTCCAGCAACGGGAAGGCAACACTGATGAGAAGGATATAATAAATCTCATGTTAAGTTTGCAACAAGTGTCTTCTGTTTATCCGTCGATCAAAGGTAAATACATCGCGGCAGGATAAAATTCCTCTCAAAGGTTGCGTAGTATTGGGCGAACTATCAACGGGATCAACATTCAAAGACACTGGCACAGGATTAAATAATCCTCGAACCTTACCACTGAAGGCCAACGAAATGTTACATCAATTGACCACAAGAGAGAGTTAGGTGACGCGACATCCAGAATGAGCGAAACTTTGCAAGGAGTCCTCAGAATGATCGAGACTTTGGAAGGAATCCCCAGAATGAGCGACACTTCGTAAGGAATCCCCCATATTATCAGGAATTTATAAGGTGTCCCCAGAATGATCGAGACTTCGTAGTGGGTCTCCGGTATTAAAAAGAGATTGAGAAATGCTGGTTTAAAGTATGTCTTAGGATACAAGATTCCTATACTGTTCTTTTCTTAATTTCTTAATCTATAACTAATATTGCTTTATTTTAGACGAGACTTTTTAGTATAAATCAGTATTTAGATTTTTTCTATACAAAAATTTTCATCTATTTACCAGAATATTAAAGATGTTTTAATAAAATAACATTTTAAAAATTTTCCACAGCACTTGCCGAAATATAATGCACACTTTTTATCTTCACATTATAACCCTCCAACTTCAAAAAAGAAAAAAAAAATGACTACGCAATTTTATTCGCTCGCTTTCCTTATCAAAATCTACTTGATTCTTAAAAACGTTTGTTCTTGCTCTTTGTGTCTTTAATGAGTTAGTTTATTTAATCTTGTCATATCTGACTTTAAAAGCTGCACGCTTAAATATTTTGAGATGTATTTTTGAATGATTACTTAATTTAGCGGAAAATTTTTGCTCACGAATAGGATAAATATATACATATGTGAAAAACAGGAAAACAGATATTAGATAAAGGTATAGGAAAAATTAATACATCGATAATTTATGAAAGTTATTTTTTTTTTCAATTAAACCATCCACAATTCGTTGTGCATTAAATATTTTTTTTTATTTCACTTAATTTCACCTGTTGCAGTCATACAATGCAAACAGGCCTGGATTTCGAAAAAAAAAATCGAGGCAGGTGGGGATGTCAAGAAACACAATCGAGCCGGAAAAATGTAAAGGGTGCAAGAGACTGAATTTCCAATGCAGTATAATATTTCGCCCTTCGTTTCACAAATTAAAAAAAAAAATTCCTTGAAAAAATGCATGAAATATAAATAACACTTTTTGCCTCTGTTTCCTTACTAGCATTCTGAAAGGTGGGGGGGGGGGGGCTTCCCTAGATCCGGCCTTATATACATACATACATGCATAACCTTCAAATAGCCATAGGTTATGGAGGTCCAATCAGATTGTGGAACTTAGTTGCCCAAAGCGTCTATCCTTAGCTACTTCTGTTGCACTTGGCCAGAGCAGATCTATTAGAGCATGCACCTGTTTGACATTTTCCATCCATCTCATTCCAGATCTCCGCTGTTCACACTGTTCATAACTCTATTCACTAATCTCTGTAGCTGCGTGTGACAGCACAAACAATGCATTCTCTCCCAACACAAGATGCTGCTCAGAAGTGGTTGATGACTTCTTCGCGTAACCTCATCATTACTTACAGAGTCAATTCACTTAATACTGAAGATACCAAATAAGCATTCAGATTCAAAGGCATAAAGTTTCCTGTTATCTTGATTACAAATGTTTCAAGTTTCTCCTACTAAACTTTAGAAAGGACTAAACTATTAAAAAATAAATAAATAAATTTCCCCTCAAGCAGCTGCTTGCCACAGAGATCTGACAGGAGCCTGTCAGTTTATATGCCATAGTAAGAAGGTCTGCGAGGATGGCAGGACCTCAGCAGAAAAACATCACGAACATCCATGCCTTACTCGGGGCTCTGAACCCAGGTCCCATAGGTCAGTAGCCAAGCGCGCTAACCACTCGGCCATGGGACGGCTCTAAACTATTATATATCCTAATTTTAGTCTTCAGGTATATAGGCCTATTTTTTCACAATTTTAATATTGATGAGCGCTTTTTAATCTATTTTGGAATTTTTGGAATATATCACAAACACTGGTACAAAAAATGTATTGTAATTACCAGTAAGAAATAATAATAGAATTAAAAGTACAGTGGACCCCCGATATAACGCGCATATCGGGCGGGAAACAACACCCGCGTTATAAGGTGAACCGCGCTATACCGAGCGGCGCGGTGGCGACACAATAAATTTCACACTGTAAGCTTTTCTTTTACTCATCATGCATACAATAATTAAACACTATTCAAAATACATGCAGGAACTCAATACATACACAATTACTCAATACGCAGTAACAATAAAATGCGATACTCACTAACGCCGCACGGACCTGTAAACATGTTTGAACTTATCGCGAACATCGCCCGCGCTATAACCGAGTGCGCGGTATAGCGAGCAGCGCTATAACGAAGGTCCACTGTACTGAGAAATAGCAAAAATTAAAAATAAAGAAAACACAATTTGTTGCAGAGGTTTCTTTATAATATTTTTTGACTAATAAAATTGAAACCTAACACCACCACGACCAAAGCCTACGGATGCATATTTCTCAATGCACACACGAAATAAGAAATCGGCATATGTAAAAGGGAACCGAGAAAGGTACAAAGAGATGGGTGGTTGTGTCGGCGAACAGCGACATTGATAAAGATGCACGTCGGTATCAGGTGATTGATTCACCTGGCGCCAATAACCCTAGTTTCAATTTCCTTCGAGGCTACAATTACCTCTCAGCTTTCTCGACGACTGGGATCAGTACGCGGCACCGCCCCACACAAGGCGAGTCCGCACACGGCAGTCAGTCGTCACTTGGCACACGTGGTGACTGCGACGAAAAAGGCGCGTCTATTGTATAACAGGACTTTGTTGTCGAGGATCTGCCATTCATTACTTAGCAGCGAACGATGTACGGAAATTGGATACTGCTGAAATTCAGCGCATTAACCCGCTAGATTTATCTATCCATCTTTCTCTCAGCTTGTTAATCCATTAGTTGACCAGATTATTTTATTCTTTTAATATTCCTCACTCTAATTATCTCTTTCTAATTATATTTGCTAAAAAAAACTTCCTTATAGAAACCTTCGAATATATTTCTTCAGCACATAGTTAATAAATTTCGTTTTCAAAGAGAACGCCTTCGGTTCTTTGAGTAATCCCTAATCCAATTTTTGATTAAGTTAATATTTTAGTCCAATTTCATCCAATTCAAGTTTACATACAGGCCTAATCACATACATAACGTAATCCAGTGTCTGGTGTCTGTGTTTAACATAATCCCGCATTTGGTGTCAAGTACAGTCGTTCAAAAAAATATCCGAACACTATGGTTGATTACAGAATTCATAAAAAATATCTGGCAACGATTTTTTTAGAAATTAATGATCTGCAACCTTCATGTACAGTACACGAAGGTTGCCAGATCACTACTTTCTAAAAAAATCGTTGCCAGATATTTTTTCTGAATTCTGTAATCAACCATAGTGTTCGGATACTTTTTTGAGAGACTGTACATCCTCATCTAGTTTTTGGTGTCATGTACCCCAGCAATCCAGGTTTTCCTCTCATGTACCACCTAATTCAGTTTCTTTTGTTTTACATACCCTCTAATGCAGTTATTAGTGTTATGTACCTACTTAATCGGTGGAGCGGGGATGCTCAGTCGGTAGCGCGTCAGGCTCGTAATTTGCAATTCCCAGGTTCGAGTCCCAGCTTCGTCAGCGTTGAGATTTATCTCCGCAAAACTCCTCGGTCAGAAGGGGACACCGATGGCCTTGGAAAGACCTCCGTCCATCGGATGGGACGTTAAGTCGTGGCACCGTGGTGGGAGAGCCATATCCTGTCCACGTCAGAGAACATGCTGGATGGCCTTGATGGGAGGCTACCATCTGTCTCCCAACAGCCCAACATCTGTCATCCAACAGCTGTTCCAATGGGTTCCCTCCCCCATCGTCCTCTGAGCCTTCGGGGTCCATGTGACCTGGCAATTTAGCCCATTGTGTGCAAAAAAGTGCCGCTCAGAGGTAAAATAACAACAACAACAACCTAACGGTTGTCCAGTGGCTATTCTTCCCCCAACCTTCTCTCAGTACTCAGGGTTATTGTGACCTGGGCATTTAGCCCATTGTACGCAAAAAAAGTGCTGCTCAGGGGTAAAACAACCCACTCACGGGAAACTCATTTTTTTTCAGCTAACTATTCATGAGTCCCATGGGTGCAGGATATCTCCTGTGTTGCTCTAGTATTGATTTATTCTTACCATTCAAAATTTGAAATATGCCACAATATACGTTTTACTTCAGTATTACAATACGGTATTCAAATTTTCATTTGCCGATTACTTAACTGCAAAATTTTCAGAGATAATTCTTATGTCTATACGCTTACGACGATTGTAATTGAAAATGATGCACACATTAAGGTAATGAAAAAATAACGAGAGCGTTACAATGGAAGTAAACTTAGTTTGCTTTGTGATAATCACGTTCATGAAATAAAAATGCGCTCTTTCATTTTACTTTTTGATAAATTGGTCACGTTACTTTAAATCACAATAGAAAATTAAGTAAATAGTAATAATTAAAAAAAGGTACGTTCAAAGAATAGATAGGCGTTTACCGCTGCCAGCAGATACAATTATAGAAACTATTATTATTATTGGAAAAGTTTGAAGCTAACATCTATTAACTGTCAAAACACGACGCGCATTGCTCTACTATTATACAGTACTTCCATTGAAATGCGTGCGTTGTAGGGAATGGCACAAACTCAATCTTTCTAATTTGTATCAGTCTTTTGAGATTCAGTAGAGTAGTAACGTATGCATACATACAGAGATCTACTTACTCCAACGTCAGGGGAAGCGCAAATTAAAGGCGGATACCTTTGGTCGCCTGCACGCTACAATAGCGTGGATAATTGCCGGGCTTCCATGCGACATTCTGACACGTGTCCGCTGCAGATGGGTGATGAGGAGGCGATATGGGAGGAAGCTGAGAGAGAGTGGGAGATGCTAGGAGGTAGGGTTGAGGGGCGGGCTATGCGGCTAAGCGACGTCGGACAATATATAGCGTGTACCTTCGCTTGACCACGAGATCTGTAATGTGATCGGCATAAATTGTGTATTCGTGCTTTCCTCCAAGCATTACTGTAATCCAGAACGTTTCATTGTAGCGTTGTGTTCGGATGCCTTTTGAATTTTGATCGGAATGGGTGGTAGTTGAGTTCCTCTTCCGATACGCCCATCTTATACGCCAGAATTAACATGAGGATTTTTATCCAGCTCCGTTTTTCTTTTTTTTTTTTGTTTTCTTCATTAGTACGTGTGTTTATGTCAGTATATTGTGATTTTTCGGTGACGACATTAATAATGACCAATAGGATGGTCTTACATGATACTGAAATGAGAGTAATGTCAAACCTAAATGAAATGGTTTAACTGTGATTAGCCAAAAAAGTCACGCATGGTAAATGGCAATAAAACGGGTGACTTATATCTGCCATTATTCATGTGTGTAGAATGGGGTGAGTTTATGCCCGTAGTTTTAATGGAATTGATTCCGAAGTTCTGGGTAAACATGAGAACTTTGCGTGATATACTATAGTTAGGTAACGACATCTTTTTTTACAATAAACCGACTTTATATGCAATCCATCAGCTTTTTTTTTGTAAACTCTAAGAGACGGAAATGTTTGAAAATTATGAGGTTCATTTTTACAGATATTTCTTGTGTGATTATTGCAAGAAAAATTTTTGCTTTGGTACCAGCCAACACTGGCTGATAGCCAACATTGACTGATGATAATTACATAAGATTTCAAATAAGAGTTGAGATAAGAGAAAAAATATTAATAAAATGATTAAAATTAGAGATCGAAACACTAAATAAAGGCACTAAATAAATCAACACTAAATAAAAGCATTAATGAAAGACAAAATGCGAGATGGAACGACTAATAAAAGAATAGATATAAATAAATACCCCCTCAAGCAGCTGCTTGCCACAGAGGTCTGACAGGAGCCTGTCAGTTTATATGCCAGAGTAGAAAGTCTGAGAGAATGGCAGGACCTCAGCAGAAAAACTACACATACATCCATGCCTTATCCGGGGCTCGGACCCAGGTCCCGTAGATCAGTGGCCAAGCGTGCCACCACTCGGCCACGGGACGGCTAATAAGAGAGTGAAAATAAAAGAGTTTGGAAAGACTAATAAAATCAGCTGAGATAAAAGAGTAAAAGATTGATTGAAGACTTGAAATAAGTGATGGGAAGACTAGCAAAATATTCGAAATAAGAGCTAAACCAAGAGATCGGAAAACTGATACAAAAGTACAAATTAAAGAAAGAAAAAATAAAAGGAGTTCAGATAAGATAGGAAAATATTTATAAAAGAGTTGAAATGGGAATACTAAGGTAAAAAGTTTGAGATAAGAGAGGAAAAATTAATAAAAGAGTTGAGATAAGAGAGGGACAATGAATAATAGACTAGAAATAATAGATGATAATAGAAGAAAAGTCCAATAAAAGAGTATGGAGAGACTGATAAAAGAGTTCAGATAAGAGAGGAAAATATTAATGTAAGAGTTTAAATAATAGATCGGAAGACTACCAAAATTTTTGAAGTAAGAAAGGAAAGGTTTAATAAAAGAGTTAGGATAAGAGAGAGACTATTAAAAGAGTATAAATAATAAATGAGTTGAAAAAAAGAGAGGTAAATATTAATAGAAGAGATGAAGCAACAAAATCGAAAGATTAAGAAAAAGGTGAAATAAGAGATGGAAAGAGAAATAAAAGAGTCTAAATTAAATAAAAGATGTCAAATAAGAGATTGAAAGCTTCAAAAAGAAATTTTGAAATAAGTGATTCAAAAATAATCGCAACAAAAAGAATGCACAATTTATATAACGGTTCTTCATTTATCCTAGTTGACGCTTTCTCGGCAATTGTTTTTCTACATTCATAAACTGCTTCTCTGCTTCCATGTTTCGTCTCTGTTGATTTTGTTGCCAAACGAATTACATTGTTGTGTTAGGTTTATGACATTGATTCTTAAACTGCGGACATTTCCTTTACACTAAACTAATGAAGCAGCGAAATTGTTTGCTGGGAGGGAGCTTTATAAACGCCTTTTCAATAGACTATTCTTATGTCTCATTAAAATTCGTATTTATCTCGATTTCTGCAGAAAAGTTAATATTGAGTATATATTGGGTTTATTGATTTACATATAGGGTAATAAATTCTGGGTTGGGTTGTTTTACCTCTGAGCGGCACTTTTTTGCACACCATGGGCTAAATGGCCAGGTCACATGGACCCCGAAGGCTCAGAGAAGGTTGGGGGAGGGGACCCACTGGAACAGCTGTTGGGAGACAGATGGTAGCCTCCCGTCAAGGCCATCCAGCGTGTTCTTTAACGTGCACAGGGTATGGATCTCCCGCACACGGGGCCATGGCTTAACGTCCCATCCGAGGGACGGTGGCCTTTCCAAGCCCATCGGTGTCCCCTACTGACCGTGGGTAAGGCGGGAAATTTTGCGGAGATAAATCTCAACGCTGACCCAGCTGGGACTCGAACCTGGGAACTACAGATTACGAGCCTGGCGCGCTACCGACTGAGCCACCCCGCCCCAATAAATTCTGGAAAGTGATATGAAAAATTAATCTGAATATATCAGAAGATATAATTCAGTTCTGAAAAGTGAAATGGGACATCTTTTGGAAGGTTATGAGAAATTAGTATTCGAAGGTGGATTAGTTCCAGAAAATAGAGTAGAGCATAAGTAAATTGAGGAAGGTAATAATAATCGAATAATAATAATAATCTTCTTGCAACAATAAGGAGGCTTGTACATATTGTTACGACAGATGAACGTGCTACAGTGAATTTATGATAAATGTGTTGTGAACGCTGGCGTATGCTTCTGCGTGACAATTACGTAACTAACGAACTGAACCACAGAACCTATCTGAAAAATAGGAAAGATGGAATTGTTATGTTGGAGTTATTGATATGTGAAAGGGGACATAGTCTCAGTGTATACACGATAAGTGTTTAAAGAAAAGAAGTATTTTATATGGTGAGTGCGAGAGAGGTTGATTAGTTTATTAATGTGGATCGTGTTTGTAATTTGGCAAAGGAAAAGAATTTATCATCTTGTGCGTGGTAATCAATTTCTGAAAAGAATTGGTTCTGAGAAACCAGTACACTTAGCCGCAGTTTTGGACTACTTGATGACTAAAACCTTAGTAGGAAGTCATTTAGTGTATAGTTATTTAGTTTGTTAAGGAATTGGTAAGGATATTCTCGTTAGATTGAATATTTATTTACCAACATGATTTTATTGTTCATTGAATTATTTTAGCCTTGTCTTGTGATTTGGGTGTGAATAGAATTAAGATAATGGATTCTTCTGAAAGTTTATCTCTGTATTGTTATGAGTTCACGCCGGTTGACTTAGGTTGTATAAATAATTTCATCCATGCTTTTGTAATAAATTGCATTGTTTGGTAATTAACATTGTAAAATATTTACTTGAACTCACACTCATTGTTCATTCATTTTAATTTGTAAAAATATATTATGGAAAGTTAAAGGAAATACGAATGAGTTATGAAAATACGCTAAATTAAAACAAGACCATTAACTGGATTTCGGTAAAAATAGGGGGATAAACCAATTCTGGATTTGCCAGAGGAAAGCAAATGAATCCTGGAAAGTGGAAAGTTATATAAAAGCGTTAAATCAAATCTAAGGGTGGACGTAAATCAGTTCTGAAATAGAGTAAATGAGAATAAATCAGTTTTGAAAGGTGGTAGAGAACTTTAATCAGTTCTGGAACGCAGAGGGCAAAAGTAAGTTCTGGAAAACGATAAAGAGAATAAATCGATTTTGGAAGACGGTAGGGAATATTAATCAGTTTCTGGAAGACAGAACAAAAAAAAAAAAACGATCTGGAAAAAAACCTCATTTATGACATTTTAGCACAAACACATATAAAAAGAATCCCAAAATTATCCTACAACTTTTTTTTAGAATACAGTTCTAAAACGGTGTCCTTAAACTTTTGATCTTGTATAATTCAATTTTTTGCATCTCAAAATAATTCTCATTTTCTGCATAATTAGGCATTACCAGAGAACATTTCAAGCTATTCTCAAATTAGCTAAAACTTCATGCAAAAATGACAAGAGGAAAAGATTTCTGTGGCTGATCCTGGCCATTCCAGAAAACTCTTAACGCCCTCACTGGTCACGTTTAATGAAGTTGTGATCTCAAAGAGGAGCAAAGTTACAAAGAGATACACTTAAACGTTTTATTAATGGTGCGCATTCCTCACTTTCTTAGTAAATAGCCCGGTAAACAAGATGTAAATTAATTTCCTTTCACACCCAGCCAGCAAGAAAGTATGCAGTTATTTACAAGCAGAGAAAGAGTTTCTGGCACATTCTTTCACGCATCCCAAGCACGCGTCTTCTCTTTTACATAAATCCAACGAAAGCGATAAATAATTCCATTAGCGGAGCAGCGGACAAAAGACTGCTGGAACGGCGAGTTGAGTTTCGTCGCACTCTCGAATACACAAAAGGAGGAGAAATATCCTCCCCCTCATCCCACCTCCTCACAACTCCAAGTCACAATCTCCCCCACCTTTCGCAGCGCTGTGAATGCACAGAAGATTCTAGGAAAAGTATAAGCGCAGCATCCGCCTTAGAGTGTCACCCAGATCCATGCACTTTTATGAATACAAGTCATCAAGTGAGGCTCCATTATGTGATTTTCTACGAGCAAAGGATGGCAAGTCAAGTCTCTGTGTAGGATTCCATCCCCCACCCCCCTCAATTGTCCGCGATTAAGTGACAACAAATTGCGAGGGAGTTTCTGTAGGGTTTCGCTATTTTTCCTCTCCGTTCGTCACGCGTCGGGCACTTCATGCCTGGAATTCCGGATGAAATTGAGTTTACGCCATCATATGCCAAGAACGGTTCTGCTCCTATTGTGTGTGTCTGTGCAGCGGGGAGGAGACTCGCTTTGGCCACCTCACCATTCTAGTACGTGTCGTCGGCGTGAATGTGCACTTGGCTTCCGCATGACTTCGCTCATGCCGTCAGCCGTATGCGCCCGGCGTTCATCTTCCCAAATATCGCCCTTTTGTCACGCCGTTAGTATAGCCGGGAATAAATCTCGACAATTACCGCCGAAATGTACGCTTAACGTTCAACAACGCATCCCTCTCTCTCTCCCCTCTCCCTAGCTGCCACCTCTCTTCCCGCATCATCACTTCTCCTCCTCTTCCTCCACTCCAAGACCAGCCTTCGTTCATACACTGCAGTGAAAGACTTGTGGTGTGCTGTATTGTTGCACTTCACAATGAAGTGCAATAAAGAAAATGCCTACGAACGTGGCTATTACAAGCAATGAATGATCCCCCCCCCCCTCATCTTCTCTTTTTTTTTCTTCTCCTTTATTATGTGCAACTCTCTCGCTGTATGAGCAAAAAAAGCCTATAGAGCGTGATGTCATTAAATCGTTTAGTTGGCTATTTCACTTTGGCCATTGCAAGATCTTTTATTGAGCTGTGCTCAAGGCTTAGGTTTAAAGGGTTTTAAGAGAGGATAGGAATATACTGTGATTTCCTGCAACATTAAAGACCTTTAATGGGAGGTTTAGTGGCTTGGATGGTAATGATGAAGAAGCTGATGGTGGTTTAATGTCTGATAATTTGTATGCTGAAAAATGATAACGGGAGTGACGAAAGACTGGGATTTTTTCTCTACGACTTGGAGATTTTGTTTCGTGATGAAATATTACTAGTCATTCGTGTAAGTGAAAATGATGGCAAAAATTTTCAATTTTCAAAATAATCGATGTAGGCAATTTCTACACTCTCTTTAGAGAAAGGTAACTTGGGTTGGGTTGTTTTACCTCTTAGCGGCACTTTTTTGCACATCATGGGCTAAATGGCCAGGTCACATGGACCCCGAAGACTCAGAGAAGGTTGGGAGAGAGGACCCACTGGAACAGCTGTTGGGAGACAGATGGTAGCCTCCCGTCAAGGCCATCCAGCGTGTTCTTTAACGTGCACAGGGTATGGCTCTCCCGCACACGGAGCCACGGCTTAACGTCCCATCCGACGGACGGCGGCCTTTCCAAGCCCATCGGTGTCCCCTACTGACCGTGGGCAGGGCGGGGAATTTTGCGGAGATAAATCTCAACGCTGACCCAGGCTGGGACTCGAACCTTGGAACTACAGATTACGAGCCAAGAGAAAGGTAGCAATTATCATCAACTATATACTTTCTCGATTACCGTTAAAACTTTTTCAAAGTTCTGTTCAATTTTATCATCCAGGTTCAGATGATTTTGGGAGCCTGACGATAAAATTAATAGAATTTCGAAACACTTCAACTGGCAATGACTTTTTTTTTTATCTGACTTCAAGATAAATAATTCTTTTAACATTCTTCGTTTCCAAAAGACAGCTGTAGAAGTTTGCGATATTGACAACTGTTAAAGAAAGCTTTAATCACTTTGTTTAAACATTAAGGGAGAGAGTTTCGAATAAAATGTAACACACTTTAAGTTACCAAATTCATTTTTAGCTTTTTAAAAGAAAAAATGCATAGTATGGTAAGTGAGAAGACGGACACTTAACATTAGTATAAGTACCAATCCTATCTGAGAGTAATAAACAATTACTTGAAATTATACATGTCATTACATGAATGCTTTCCACGCTCACACTCTTGCAGATGGTTATACTACAACAATCTTTGGCAAATAAAAAGATACGAAAAACACGGGCTTCAAGTATCTTAGAAATATATCTACTATATGCGTTGGAGCTGCTTTCTGTCAGGATATTCTATCCATTCTTCTGATAACTAGAGATAACAATATTGAAATATGTCAATTGACAAATAATCGACTTTCCCCTATCCTGGAACATTAATATATTATCCAGGAAATGAGTAAAAGGACTTTTCATACGACAATTAATTTTGAATCTACATAGCTCCTATAGCAACAAAATAGATAATACTTATTTACACCCTCACTATCGTTTTTCTTCATAAGTAATATATAGACAGACAATTATATCATCAAATTTAAAAAGAAACTAGAACTAACAATATATTGCATAAGTAGCTTTAAGGGAGTAAAAAACTCGAACAAATAATACGAAAAACTTGATAAAAGGAGTATCGGCAAAAAACATGCGTTGTTTTGTGCATAACCTGGAAGGCACCTTCGAGACCAGACTTTAATTACAGTCAGATAGATTTCCAATGATTAACTCCATGGTATAATGTTTAAAGTCGCAATTGAGGAGATCTTGATCGGCGGTAATTAGTTCAGTGGCCAAACTTGACTTCTTACAAGTAGGTCGTGGGTTCGAATCCCACCCAGCTAATGACAAGTTTTCCTCTATAGTTATTTAAGTATAGCTCATTCGTTGGTCTTCATGAAAATAATTTCAAAATTCCTCATCAAGTAATTTTTCCTAAAGTAGAAGAAAATCGTATCTTTCTGGATAATTCAGATAACTCTTTAATCAAATATTTGAACCACTATCAAGCTGGCTCAGAGGTAAAACAACCCAACTATCAAGCTGTCCTTAATCAACACGGTAAAAATGGGTGTAGAGGAAAAATTGTCTTGGGTCGGGTGGGATCTGAGCCCACGTCCTCCTGATGACATATTAGGTGCTTTGTGGCTGAGCTACCGCCCGCCTATTAATCTCTCCCCCCCCCCCCCCCCTGTTGATGTTTTGCTACGCACCATTTAGCAATCACTGTCATTTTAAGGGTATTTGGGAACTTCAGCTGCACATAACCTTCTTAGCCATAGGCACTAGCTGATACAAGAGACTCCTAGCTGTTTTTGTGTGTGAGCAAATCAGCGGACAAAGCACTTGACATATCATCAGGAGGACGTGGGTTCAGATGCTACCCGGCCAAGACAATTTTTCCTCTACACTCAACTTTACTCTGTTGATTAAGGACAGCTTGATAGTTTAAAATATTTGATTAAATAAATCGAGGACTATGAATTTCTCTATTCTATAACTCTTGCTTCCTCAATTTTTTTTCCAACATTCCGTGAAAAACAAAGCTGAAGTTCCACAAAATTTCAATTTCTAATTTCATCTATTTTCTAAAGGTTTTAAACGACTATTGAGAGCATCTAGATGTGTTATACGCTGTCTTACTAAAATATTAGCGAATATCAGCGTTGTGTTAATGGGAATCTAAATCCGAAGCTCTACAACTTCTAATATATATATTTAATGGAATAATGTGAATGAAAATGAATTAAAAATCATAATGAAATCTATTTGATCACGATTTTCAGCAATATTCGTTCAGTATTTAGAGTTATGAAAGCTTGGATATTTAACAACACATTTTCTTTTATACTTCTTATTTATTTTACTTTATCTTATCTTATTCATCTTATCATCTTATTTTATAAAAATCATTAACAATGTCTAATACTGAAATAATCATTAGGCAAACTTTTAAAATGTATATTTATTTGTTAAAGGGTTTTAAATAATGCTTTTTTTTTAAGTTTTAATTAATTTCCGTGGTAAATTAATATAATTCTTGCGAAATATTCTATTAAAAAACAAAGATACATGAGAAAATATTCACCCCGTCGATCTCCCGGACTCGAACTTGGGATCTCCAGGTTTCCTCTGGATCTCCTGGGGATTTATGTAGATTTGATCATGATCTTTAATTTATCTTCTGTCATATTTTCACATTAACTGAGTAGTTTAGAAGTTATAAAGCTTCAAAGTTAGATTCCTGTTGACATAACATGGAAATTCTGAAATAAAATTTTGGTAAAGCAGTGTATGTTATTAATTACAACTCTTAGTGTTTCTTGTACCTAAATATATATATATTTTCATGAGACAAGAGACAACATCAAATTGTTGTTTTTTCAAATCATTTAGAAAAGGACTGGTACTTGATCCAGTCACTTGGTTTGGAATATTAAGGATTCGAATTTGATGATTTCAATTACTTTTGAGTTCTGTATATATTTTATGTTCATGTATTCCCATGTCCGTTGTGATTTTCTGAGTATGGTTGTTTTCCTTCTTTGAGGCAGTAATGGTCATCGTTTTCCCACGACATTTTTGAGGGATATTTCTTTTGTCTGTCATCTTTCTGGTCCCTTTCCTCTTAAGCATGCTTTTTCTGCTTTAAAAGCAAAACACCTTCTTGTGAAGTTAAAATGAAAGAACTTTTGAAACATTCATTGCTTTCTTTTGGATCTGTCTTTACTTGTTATGGTAAGAATGAATGGATCCTTCGGCAGTCTAATCTGGCATCTCTGTGGCATCTGATTGTGCGAAGACGGTTTCTAATTGAACTGTGTAAAAATAGAAAGAAATGTAAAATATAGAATTTGGTTGTATTTGAATCTGAACAAATGCTGGCAAGCTATAATGTTACTTCAGGTTAGTAATAGTTTGTGAACCATAAGGATTGGCTGTTGAATCTGTTCGAAGATAAAACTTGTCACTAGGAACCAGGTCCGGATCTGGAAAAAAAGAAGAGCCAAGAGACTGGATTTTCAATGGGACGTACTGGTGGACAGATGTTAGGAAACAGACAGTAGACCTCTCCCCTCGTCAAGGTTATCCAGTATGTTCTTTAACGTACACAGATTACGGCTTTCCCGCATGCACACAAGGGGTCAAGGCTTAACGTCCCATCAGAAGGATGGCGGCCGTTCCAGGCCCATCGATGTCCCGTACTGATTGAGGGCAAAGTGGAAGTTTTATGCAGAAAAATCTCAACGCTGGTCGAGGTGGGACTTGAATCTGGGAACTGCAGATTACGAGCCTGGCGCGCTACCGACTCGGCCACCTCTGCCTCCATCACAGCAGCAGTTAGCGGGAAAAAATTCAAAGCATGTAGTAAAGTGGTAACGTAAATCTGGGAACGTCAGGTTACGAGTCTGCTGCGGTACCAAACTGCACAAATGTTTCCCTCCTATGTGCGGGAGAGCCATACACTGTGCACTAAAGAACACTCTGGATGGCCTTGACGGGAAGCTATCATCTGTCTCCCAACAGCTGCTCCAGTGGGTCCCCTCCCCCAACCTTCTCTGAGCCTTCGGGGTCCATGTGACCTGGCCATTTAGCCCATGGTGTGCAAAAAAAGTGACGCTCAGAGGTAAAACATCCCACCCTCCTAAGTCATAACGAAGACCTGTGAGGTAAGCAAGACCTCATCAGAAATACAACCGGAAACCCACATGTAACAAACAAAAACCTTTGCTCCAAAGCACAACAAACTAATCGCTCTGTTACTAAAATGTTTAATTAATAAGAACTAAAACTAAAAAATTTAAAACTTACTAAAAAATTATTAAGAAGTAATCCCAAGCTCTAATTTGATGTCACCCTGTCCGAACTTTTGTAATCACTTGTGAAAATATGTCAGAGGAAAATAAAAATATTTCGACAAATCAGAAAATTGCTCTAGAAACTTTTCACGAAATTTGTTATTCACAACAACGTTAAACAGAATGCGATTAAAGCTGATGAAAAAAAAGTCTGTCGAACCGTTTTAGTTTATTTGCATGCCAAAGCTTCAGCTAAGTTACGCTTAAAAAAATAGTACGTTCGTATTTCAACTTCAGCCCAATTGTAATGAATGCGTTCTTCAAAACTTGATTACCACCGTTACGTAGAAAGAGTACGAATCTTTATCTTTTTTCTCAGCTATCGCCTAATGGATCATTAACTACACTTGTTCATCTCTTATGAAAAGTTCCTCTTTTATCGATCAATTCGGACTTGGTTTGAGTCAAAAAAGCGAAAGATCAGTTATAAGTAAATGAATCATTAACTATTTTTCTTATTTATTTTATTTTGATAACACTTTCAATTTTTATTTCTTAGTAAAATTCACGACAGCTGTTTTTTTCTTCTTTATCGAAAACTAACGAAACCACAGTCAGCGAAAAACGTACGCTTTGTCTCAGAATCAGCATTGGAAAGGCTGCCGTCCGTCGGATGGTACGTTAAGCCGTGGCCCCGTGTGCGGAAGAGACATACCCTATGTACGTTAAAGAACACGCTGGATGGCCTCGACGAGAGGCTACCATATGTCTCCCAACAGCTGTTCCAGTGGGTCCCCTCCCCCAACCTTTTCTGAGCCTTCGGGGTCCATGTGACCTGGCAATTTAGCCCATGGTGTGCAAAAAAGTGCCGCTCAGAGGTAAAACAACCCAACCCCAACCCAGAATCAGCATTAGTGCTCAGTTTTGCTCAGAACTGAAAAAAAATTAGAGCCGAGAGTTTACAGAGTGATTTAATTTTACCAGAACGGACTAAAATGCCGTTCTGCTATTTTTTAATTTTATTTTTTGCCAAATTTTAAATATGCTTTTCCTTTTTTTTTGTTAAAAAAATTCTTGTAAAATATGGGTAATGCGTAAGTTTAGTATTTAATTTTTTTGTGGAGAAAAAAAGTATTTTGCCCATCCCACATTGATCCTCCTCTGTTGTCAGGGCAGGATTAGGGGGGATAGGGGCAAGGGAAACCCACCCCCTAATACTTGGAACGAAGGCGAAACAAACACTAAACGTAAATGTATATAATACACATATTTTTTCGGAAATTTCTTTAAAAATCATTAAAACTGAGGGAAACATTTTATACCGGACCGGGTTTCAGGATCAATTTTCTCTCCTTTATTTTAATTTAATTTTTTTTGCTAAATCCAGGCCTACTTGTTAATCTTTATTAATTTTATTCCTTGTTGATGATAAATGAAGAAGAACAGAGAAAAGTAATTTTCTCTTCCACTGTTAATAACTTCAGATTCAGAGACCAGATACATGCCTGCCATGGGATATGTTTGACCCGATTCGATTCAGGTGGCGTGACGTTCTTCTGCGACCATTTCAAATGGCGTGACATAGCAAAAATAAAAAAGTATTTCGGAGCTTCTGGATTCCCTTAACTCGAGTGTATTTATTTCAACATCTTTATCATTGCTGAAAAGAAGTCAGTAAGTAGTTTTATTTTTATTTTTTATTACCTATTTTTTTAACAAAGAAACTTTTTTTTAATCCAATCCGAATTTTGCAGTGAATATTTTTTTTAAAGTTACATAATGCAAACACTTGCTAAATGAGAGATTTTCAAACTACGTTCCACAGAATCTTTGGGAATATGAGTTGGGTTGTTTTACATCTGAGCGACAATTTTTTGCACTCAATAAGCTAAATGTCCAGGTCACAAGGGCCCAGGGGCTCAGAGACGATTTGGGGAAGTGGATACGCTGCACAGCTGTTCGGAGAAAGATGGAGGCATCCCGTCAAGGCCATCTAGCGTGTTCTTAGCGTGCAAAGGATATGACTCTACTGCCCACTGACCACGTTTCATCCGACGGACGACGGCCTTTCCAAGCCCATCGGTGTCTTCTTTCTCACCAAACTTGAGAAAACTATATAGCTTACAATTAGTTTAACTACTTAATAGTTATTTGCTAAATTTAATCAGTTAATTTTTTTTTAAAGTTTTCTTAGGTGGTTGAACAATAGTATAATATACATTAAAAATGTTTTAAGAAATAAAGATTTCTTTTGATTTATACTTAAGACTTGGTATTAAGAAAATAAAGCTATAAAAATATACTAAAAATGTTTCATAATGGGGGGAAGTGGGAACAAAAACTTTATACTCTTAGAAAATATGTAAAGTTGATGTAGCGTTTGCGTGAGAAAAATGGTGTAAAAAGCGTTCCATAGCGTAAAAAATGTTCCCGCGATGAGAAAAATATTTTAAAAAATAGTCGGAGTGATTAGTGCGCTTGGCTATTGATCAGAGAAACCTGGGTTCGAGTCCCTGTGAGACATGGATATTTGTGTTGTCTTTCTGCTGTCTCGCCTTCCTTACAGATCCTCTTTACGTCGTATTAGGGGCGGGGGTGGCTCAGTCGGTAGCGCGTCAGGTTCGTAATCTGTAGTTTCCAGGTTCGAGTCCCAGCTGAGTGAGAGTTGAGATTTATCTCCGCAAAATTCCCCGCCCTGCCCACGGTCAGTAGTGGACACCGATGGGCTTGGGAAGGCCGTCGGATGGGACGTTAAACCGTGGCCCCATGTGCAGGAGAGCCATACCCTGTGCACGTTAAAGAACCACGGTGTGCAAAAAAGTGACGCACAGAGGTAACCCAAACCTATGTCGTATTAAACTGATAGGCTCCTGTTAGACTCTGAGGCAAGCAGCTGTTTGCGGGGAAAATTATTTTATTTTTTTCTGATGAGAAAAAAAAAAGTTAAAGGTGTTCAGTGATGAAAAAAGCGCTGCAAAGAACATTCTGGAATGAGAAAAATTATGCAAATAACATCTTGCAATAAAAAAGATAATTATGGAACGTTCTGCTGAAAGAAATTTCTGTGAGCAGTATTCTGCCATTAGAAAAGTAAAATGGAAGGTATCCCACGATGACAAAAATAGTATTAAAAATATTCCGCGTTGCAAAAAACAGATAAAAAAGTGTTCCATAAAGAGAAAAATAGTTTAAAAAGTACTTCGAAAATGGCAAAATTAAGAAATTCTAGTAGAAATATCCCGCGTTGCAAAAAACAGATAAAAAAGTGTTCCATAAAGAGAAAAATAGTTTAAAAAGTACTTCGAAAATGGCAAAATTAAGAAATTCTAGTAGAAATATCCCG
Source organism: Ryuthela nishihirai (assembly GCA_038380435.1). NCBI lineage: Eukaryota > Metazoa > Arthropoda > Arachnida > Araneae > Heptathelidae > Ryuthela > Ryuthela nishihirai. Next base: position 38,478,251 of record JAWZYU010000014.1, read on the forward strand.
CGTTGCAAAAAACAGATAAAAAAGTATTCCATAAAGAGAAAAATAGTTTAAAAAGTACTTCGAAAATGGTAAAATTAAGAAATTCTAGTAGATATATACAGATGCTTTGAGAATTAAAGTGCTAAAGTGTTTGTTATTCTAATTAACAACATAATTTCAGTGAAAAATATTGATTCTCTTGATGTACAGAATCATTTGATCCGGACTGCACTTTGTTGATACGGCTATTGTGTCGATACGGACTCTATTGGTTTTATCTCTAGAGAAATTAAAAAATTCTTTTGTCATGTTCTTTTTGAAATAATCTCCTTAGAACTTTTTGAGAAATGCTAACATAATATTTCACTTAGTATTATTATTTCTTATTCTGGACTATTACATATTATGTATCAGTTATCGCAATTAATTATTCACTTAACTAATTACTATTAATTTACTTAGATACCTGGGGGCGGGGTGGCTCAGTCGGTAGCGCGCCAGGCTCGTAATCTGTAGTTCCCAGGTTCGAGTCCCAACCGGGTCAGCGTTGAGATTTATCTCCGCAAAATTCCCCGCCCTGCCCACGGTCAGTAGGGGACACCGATGGGCTTGGAAAGGCCGCCGTCCGTCGGATGGGACGTTAAGCCGTGACCCCGTGTGCGGGAGAGCCATACCCTGTGCACGTTAAAGAACACGCTGGATGGCCTTGACGGGGGGCCACCATCTGTCTCCCAACAGCTGTTCTAGTGGGTCCCCAACCTTCTCTGAGCCTTCGGGGTCCTTGTGACCTGGCCATTTAGCCCATGGTGTGCAAAAAAGTGCCGCTCAGAGGTAAAACAACCCAACCCAACTTAGATACCTAGGGATTTGTAACTATTGACTATACAACTCAATAATATTCTACTAATTTATTGCCGTTAACTATTCATTAGCTATAAAATATAATGAATAAATATTCAATTTTGATACTTTTTCCCCGCTAAAAATCCCTCACTCCACTTGCTACTTTTTTTTTTTTTCTTATAGAGATGAATAACTCACACTATAACTAGATTTTACATATTTTTTTGCATTGCTTTTTACGAATTTAGCTACTAATGGGCTATCCAGAGAAACATGTTGCGTTTAATAAACATAATTATGTTTACGATTCCCTTAAATTATATACTCATGATCTTTAAAGTTATGCTTTAAAGATGTTTACTTCAATATTTCCATAACAAATTCCAAAAGATAATATTTTACTTCTTTCACAGCATTTATCAGTTTCTAGCCTATTTAGCATGTTTTCAAACACACTTAAAGCAACAACAAACAATTTTTAATTATGTTTACATAACTTCAACCACTAATACGTAATTAACAAGTGGAGAGAAAATATTTACATTCCCAAAGGAATTAAAATTGCAGTATCAGCCCTATAACAGCAGATTGCCTGGAGAGTTTGGAGATACATGCGCTAGCAATTACTGAAGCATCCCACAAATTTTTTTAATCATCCAATCCATCATTCGCTTTCGAGATAACTTTATTCTCCCATGTCAGCCATAAACAATCGACCACTTTTAAAAGGATTAACATTGAACAAGCCCCTAGGAAAGCTGATCTTAACATCAAGTATTGTTTGAATATTTTCCGTGAAAAATTTAATGCATCATTAGTAATTCGATTAAGCGAGATACGTAAGTTCACCTGGACTAAAAGAGGGGGTAATCACTACTTTCTTCCCCTAAATGATTTCTTCGTGAGATTCGTGTTAACCGCTTACGATAGCCAAAGGCTATTTTATCAGTTTATCCCTATTATTTTCCCCATTCTTCACGTTAGGTCATTCACTTAATAAGTCATGAAAGCTTCATTCTTTATTGATTAAGTTATATAATTAAGAAAGCTCAGTTTTTGTTGCAATGGCAACATGTTAAGAAAGCTCTGATGTTTTAATAAATGGATTAAAAAAAATAAAAATGGATTAAAAAAAAATAATTGTAGTATTGCGTCGAATTCTTGAACTCTTTTCGAAAAATTGTCTACCAAGCACAGATATCTATGTTCGTGATAAAGACGGGGAATTTCCCTTATTCTCAGGTAAGTCCGGATCTTATTTTTCAAGGAATGGGAAAAGAAATGTTCAAATAAATAGAAATCACAAAATTAAAAATTAAAAAGGAATTAAAAAGGCTCACCGGATAGAAACAAAAGTTTAAGAGGAAAACGTAAATTTCAAAGAATTAAAATCGGAAAGATTAAAAAAAAGAAAAGCGATTTTAACTTCAAGGTATATAAATCGCAAACATTTCAATAAATCTTAAAATTCAAGGAAGTCAGATAAGTTTCTTGCTCCATCGCTTCGTTTGTTAAATAAAAGTACTTATCCTTTCTCTCAAGTCTGTCTGATTGTTCCATGTTCTTCCCCTAGAGCTTAAAAGACATAATTACATTTCGCACAAATCTGTCAAGATGAGAGCAATAGATAGCACATAGCAGATAGTACTCATTTTAAAAGCTAACCATAAGTGTCATACGGATCCTGCTCACAATCCTTTTATGCATCAGCAGGCATATCACATTCGGAGATTAACAAGGTTCACATCTCTTTCTCGGGTACAGCTGAATAAGCTTAATCGCAACTGCTGCTCCAGAATGAGCTAAATAATCAAATCATGAAGATCATCATGATCCTTATTTGCAGTGGAACAGAACTGGAAAAAGTTCGTAATTTATTTGTATTCTCCGTAGGAATCGGGGAGAGGGGATCTCAGTCGGAAGCACTTCAGATCTCATAATCTGCAATTCCTGGGTTTGAATTTCAACTGCGACAGCGTTGAGATCTATCTCCCCTTAACCCCCACCCTGCTCTCGGTCAGAAGGGGACACCGATGCTCTGGGAAAGACCGCCGTAGATCGGATGGGGTGTTAGCCGATATATTGGGGAGGTAAAATTTATACACGTTAAAAACGCACTGAATGACCTTGGAGGGAGGTTTTCATGCGTCTTCTACCAGCTGTCCACTGGGTCCTCCTTCCTCCAACCGTCTCCAAACTTTAGGGTCCTTATGATCTGTCCATTTAGCTCATTTTGTGCAAAAAAAGTGTCGCTCGAGGTAAAACAACCTAACTGGTAGTCAGTGTCAATCGAAAGGTTTAGAGCTCCTGTTATAGAGGCACTAAATATAGAAAATGCAAAACATTTGAAGAATTTTGCACGTGATCAGTGTATGTCGTATAAGTAATAGCAAAATGCGACTAATCCTATTTGAATTTCTCAAGTCACCCATTAATTCAAATTAAGAACTTGTAAAAAAAAACTTAAATGCGGAAATCGATTAATGAAAAACTTAATTCTCTTTGAAAACGATATATAAAATAAAGGTTTCAAAACCATTTGAGTGTAGGACTCTTAAGTTCTCTGTTTTATTATTGACACACATCGCTTCTTATTTTCTTCTCCGGAGCATTTTCTTTTGTAGCATGAGGTCGCATCGACAAACAGTTATCTTCACTGCAGCTCTGTGGTCAAAATCTGCGTCATTTTCAGTGAAGAGATTCAGTCCATCCATTATCTTATTCGTCGAGAGCATACAGTAGGAAGAGTGCCGCCTCTCATTGACTGCGAGCTTACGATAGACAGCCCTCACTCTACTGTATTGGCTGACCAGACACGAGAATTTGGGTTGGATTGTTTTACCTCTGAGCGGCACTTTTTTTTGCACACCATGGGCTAAATGGCCAGGTCACATGGACCCCGAAGGCTCAGAGAAGGTTGGGGGAGGGGACCCACTGGAACAGCTGTTGGGAGACAGATGGCAACCTCCCATCAAGGCCATCCAGCGTGTTCTTTAACGTGCATAGGGTATGACTCTCCCGCACACGGGGCCACGGCTTAACGTCCCATCCGACGGACGGCGGCCTTTCCAAGCCCATCGGTGTCCCCTACTGACCGTGGGCAGGGAGGGGAATTTTGCGGAAATAAATCTCAACGCTGACCCAGACACGAGAAAAAATATATATCAACTCCACTGTTCACTACTGCAATGTATTTTTATATTCATTTAAATAAAAAAATATTTCTGCGACGAACAGTGCTATAACGAATCAACGCTGTACAGGTCACTGCTAAACGAGGTATGCCTGCACTTTTGTGTTGTTCGAACAAGTTGGTATTTTGGCATCTTTCATTATTGGCATAAACTGATTAGTCCTTTGCTTGTGAGGAAGGGGAGAGGGTGGCTCGGTCGGTAGCGCGCCTGGCTCGTAATCTGTAGTTCCCAGGTTCGACTCCCAGCTGGGTCAACGTTGAGATTTATCTCCGCAAATTTTCTCGCCCTGCCCACGGTCAGTAGGGGACACCGATGGGCTTGGAAAGACCGCCGTCAGTCGGATGGGACGTTAAGCCGCGGTCCCGTGTTTGAGAGAGCCATACCCTATGCACGTTAAAGAACACGCTGGATGGCCTTGACGGGAAGCTATCATCTGTCTCCCAACAGACATCCAGGTCCGTGTGACCTGGCCATTTAGCCCATGGTGTGCAAAAAAGTGCCGCTCAGAGGTAAAACAACCCAACTTTTCCTTGTGTATTGGATCGATAGTAGTCAATCCATAACGAGCAGAAGTAGTTTCAGAGTGAAATCAAATTTTGCTACTCGACTAAATCGACAATATTATATTTGGGCAACCATTGCTAAGTATAAATGTTGTTGAAACGAAAATAGGACAATTTAGAAATGAAGCATAAATCATTCTCTGATCTGTTCAAATTCACCATGCCTATTTAGACATTTGTCCCAACATGAGAATAACAGCATTTTACCTTCTTTCCTATAGCGATTTGGACTTGCGGCAAGAGATGATTCACGTGTGATTCAACGTGATGACGTTGATTCACGTGTGAATCAAAAGATGATTTGCTTTCTAGCTGATACACGCCACTGATTCTGGTATTGATGAGTTCCTTGTACATTCACCCGTTTTTCTGTGTGAGTGCCCAAGGATCACTCACACTATTTACAGAGAGTTTATCCATTTTTCATAACGAACCTTTAATTTATTTCTAGTGCGTATGCGAAAATTGCAGCACGATTGGTGAGGATGTCTGACCATGCATTGCACCTCTTCATCCAACTTCAACTTCTTTCTTTTCATGGTGTTTGTCGGGGTCCAGAAATGTGGAAATCTAATAGGGGGAGATACCCGGACTATATGGAAGATATTACAGTTATTGCTAATCATACCTATTTAAAGTTGTTATAAACACTTTAATTTGAGCAGTAAGGGAACGGTCGTTGTCATGCAATAAAATGAGCTTCTTTCTCAAAAGTACTTCACCGATGGGCTTGGAAAAGCCTCTGTCCGTCGGATGGGACGTTAAGCCGTCGGATGGGACGTTAAGCTGTGGCTCCGTGTGTGGGAGTGCCATACCCTGTACACGTTAAAGAACACGCTGGATGGCCTTGACGGGAGGTTACCATCTGTCTCCCAACAGCTGTTCCAGTGGGTCCTCTCTCCCACCTTCTCTGAGCCTTCGGGGTCCATGTGACCTGACCTTTTAGCCCATGGTGTGCAAAAAAGTGCCGCTCAGAGGTAAAACAACCCAACCCAACTCAAAAGTACTTAGACACTTCAACTTCATTGCTTGCCTTTAAATGTATAAATTTCGCAATATCATTGCAAGTGTTCACCACTGTCTAGAAAATCGATCAACAACAGACCCTGCTAGTGAAATTAAAACGTCAGCATACAGTATATTGTTCGGCTTTGGATGGAGAGCAAGCTTGCTTCATCCAGAATTTGTTTGTAATCCACACAACATCTAATCACGTTGAACCTGATGCTTCCACTGATTCTGATATTGACGAGTCCTTCTATGTACAACCGTTTTTCTGTGTGAGTGCACAAAGATCACTCACTCCACTTCCAGAGGATTTATCGTTTTTTCATATAAACGACCCTTAATTTCTTTCTAGCACGTATGCGAAAATTGGTTGGTAAACAGCAAAAAATAGTTCAACTGACTTATTTTTCTTAAAATAAAACACAACAAAAAATGCCAGTTGGATTAATACGTAACCGTAAAAGGAACTAAAAAAAAAACAACTAAAAGTTTTCAATATTTAACAGTAGCCTCTTCAATCAAATCACACCTTACTGGACAGATTAGAGACATGTTCTTAAAAATAGGAATCGGAATTCTCACAGGATCTGCCGAAGTGTGAAGCTTTCGATGCACACTAAGATGTTTTTTTTTCCTCTGTGTCTTTTTCTTCGAAATGTAACCGCTAGTAGTGGAAAAAACTTGACCGAACCGCGTAGTCACGGCATCGGAAGTATTGAGTCGGTGGTCACCAAATGAAACCGCCAATGACAGGTCACCTGGACTGACAAGCGATCAGGAGCAGAAAATGATTGTGATTTATTACTGCTCAGGGGCGAACAAAAGCAGCAGAAGAATAGACTTTTTTTTACCTTTCCCTGCTAATGTAACACCCACGCAATGCAAGAAAAAACAAAGTGTATTCAATTAGTTATTCTGCAGAGGAGGCCATTTTTTTTTAAAATTAGGGCATGCATATAATTCAAGTAGCTGCTCTATGCTTCAGGAGGAATGTTTTAGGAAACTAATGACCCGTGAGGATTTTATTTATTTCTTTGTTTTATTCAGGAAACGAAGTTCTCTAGTACAAGGAGCATTGATAAAAGCTTAATTAAATAGACGGTGGTTGGCTTAGTCAGTAGTTCACGGTTCGTAATCTGACGCTCCCAGGTTCGAGTCATAATTTTTGTTGAGTCTTTGAGAGGTATTTTCGCTAACCCCCACCTTGCCCTCGGTGAGAAAGGGGACACCGTTTGGGCTTGCAAAGGGTTCGTTGGAAGGAACTTTAAGTAGTGTCTTGGTGCGCAGAAAAGCCATACCCTTTGCACGTTAAGGAACGTGATGACCTTGACAAGAGATTTCCATCTCTCTCCTACAGGGGCGGGGGTGTCTCAGTCGGTAGCGCGCCTGGCTCGTAATCTGTAGTTCCCAGGTTCGAGTCCCAACTGGGTCAGCGTTGAGATTTATCTCCGCAAAATTCCCCGCCCTGCCCACGGTCAGTAGGGGACACCGATGGGCTTGGAAAGGCCGCCGTCCGTCGGACGGGACATTAAGCCGTGGCCCCGTGTGTGGGAGAGCCATACCCTGTGCACGTTGAAGAACACGCTTGATGGCCTTGACGGGAGGCTACCATCTGTCTCCCAACAGCTGTTCCAGTGGGTCCCCTCCCCCAACCTTCTCTGAGCCTTCGGGGTCCATGTGACCTGGCCATTTAGCCCATGGTGTGCAAAAAAGTGCCGCTCAGAGGTAAAACAACCCAACTCTCCTACAGCTGTCCTGGTGGATTTCCTACCCTTCTCGTAGTCTTTGAGATCCTTCTGACCTAGGTATTTAGGCCATTCTGCGCAAAAATACGCAGCTAAAAGAAAAACAACCCAACCCAAATTACAGGTGTCTTTCTTAAGAATAAAGATAGGTGGTTTCTAGTTACGGAATAGGGCGAATTAGGGCAGGTAAAAGTATATTAATATTGCATCCATCATAGTTGAAATAAAGAAGATTCTGTCTCCTAGTTCAAGAACAATATATTAACAATGCGGATAAAATGGTAAAAAGTTTTCTCTTCTCATTAGTATTAATTTGAATAAATTCTAGGTTTCATATATATTTTTTCGTTTCTACTGTGTCAAAATTCTGGTATATTCTCAAAATTTTAGAGTACATTTGTTTGAAAAATTAAAAAATCCGCAAAATATGCGAATTTTTTATAATTTTTTGCCTACATAACCATTACTAGCATTCTCGAAGTGGAGGAAGGGGCACGCTCCTTTGCTCTCAATACCCCCTACATATAGCTCCATGCTGAAAATATTGGTTTCATCGTAAGTGAGACTCGAACTCACGTCTACTGAATTTTAGCTGAAAAAACGAACTCGCCGCTGATAGTTCAGTGGCCAGAACACCTGGCATGAACCAGGACACGTGGATTCGAGTCGCATTCTTTGGCGAAACTCATTTTTTTTTTCAACAAAATTATTTCTTGAATTTTAAGTCGACAGTTAATCTGTGTCTCTGCTTATTGATTGATTCTACAATAAAAAAAAATAATAATAAATACCCCCTCAAGCAGCTGCTTGCCACAGAGGTCTGACAGGAATCTGTCAGTTTATATGCCAGAGTAGAAGGTCTAGCTGTATGATAATTGTGTTTACAACATTTCTAACCAAAAAACAATGCTCTTCGAAATTCCAAATCCATTTTGAAAGGAACAACATTCATTCCCTAACCGCATATCCCCCACCCAAATGCAGGTGCAACAATCTACACCGCCCGCACTCTTCCTACCAGTGAATCTCCTTCATTTAGCATTGTCGTCGTAACCACTGAATTCCGCGGATATCTTCACCAGGTTGCTGACAGCAACCGGTTTCAACCTCTCTGCCAATCCTGGTCACGGATGCCGCAAAAGCAACGTTTGCAGTTAAGTGGCAGAGGCAACATCTCGGAGTGCCGCCGCCAACGCCTCCGGTGTTGCCCCGCGAAATGGCAATCCCTCCAGGAAAAGAAAGGGATGAGGAGAAGCTTGAAGGGGATAGTGGTGAGGCGGAGGGAGGAGTAGAGGAGCGAGTGAGCGGTGTATATGGATAGATGGATGTGTTAGAAGGGGGCAGGGGGGGGGGGGGAGAAATAGTAATGTGATTCACCGGATATAGACCTGGCGATCCTGAAGAGGGGGGGGGGCCTTGAGGAGAAGGCAAGCATGAAGGGGGGGATAGAAAGAAAGGTACAACACCGATAGGTGTGAAACAAGTTAGAGCCATTGCCTTGGAGATTTGATGGTGGTTAGAAAGTGAAGAATAAAGGACAGTAGGAGAAATGAATAGTTCACTTCAGAGAGGGGGGATAAACTCGCATTCGCGTTGAGGAAAAGCCACATGATGGAAAGGGGTTGAGGGGGAGGGATAAGACGGCCAGTTCTGTTAGGGCAGAAGAGGCAGCCAGAAACTGCAATAATTCGCACCTTTTGGTTTTAATTATACGCCGGTACTTAGAGGTCTCGTCACGCACGGCGTGCGTGTTACCGAGCCCTGCTGGCGGCGAGTGGCGGCGCCTTTGTGGGTCCATATACGGCATTGCGGCGACTATCATTACCGGCCCAGCGGCCCCCATTCCCCCCTGACTCGCTCTGCTATCAATACATCTCACCGGCAATGATCAGCGCCATTGTTGGGACCCACGTGGTTTGTCATTGTAGCGACGGTTGTGTGCGTGTGTGTCTTTTGTTGGCCGATTCCATTGTTTCACGAATTTCCTATTGGACCACCTGGAAACATCAACTAATGGGTTCGTTCTTTCTTTATCATTCTGACTTCTCTTTTATTTTTCTATCTTTTTCTTGCCTGCTCATTCAACTGCATCTCAGCTCACCTTTTCATGGGCATCCTTTAAATGCGATTGCTTCCTTTTTGGTAATTATTCTCTCATCTTGTTCTTTTTTTTTCTTTCATTTGGGATATTTTAGAGCATCCTGGGATCTTTGCATTTTTTTTATCTCTAGGTTTTTACCATTTCTCACATTTATTTAACGATGGATCTTTTTTAGACATCCAGTGCCGGTTTAATAACTAGGTTAAGTAGGCTGTAGCCCATGGCGATAAAATTTTGGTGGCACCAAGTTTAGTTTGTATTTAGGCCCACAAAGGAAAACAAAATGAAGCGTTTTTGGTTTCACTTGGAGTACATCAATATACTGGGATCTTTATATATTTTTTTCAGGGTTTAACCACAGACCTTCTACTATGGCATATAAACTGACATGCTCCTGTCAGACCTCTGGGGCAAGCAGCTGCTTGAGGGGGTATTTTTTTTATATTTTATTAAAAATGGATCGTTTTTTACATCCAGTGCCGGTTTAAGTCTAGGTTAAGCAGGCTGTTGTCATAAAATTTTTGGGGCCGCCAAATTTAATTACAGGAAAGAAAACGACGCGCAAAATTTATTGCTTTCCGTATTGCGGTCTGGAATAAAAGCAAAAATTCTCAATATATTAACATATTGAGAATTCCAAATTATAAATTATAAAAACATATTGAGAATTCCAAATTATAAATTATAAAAACATATTGAGAATTCCAAATTATAAATTATAAAAACGAAGTGAGAATTCCAAACTATAAAAACATTGAATTTAAGTGTGATAGCGATAATGTAAACAAGTTGTCAGAAAGATACTATTAAATTGGTCATCTTACAGTAATTACCCCATTTCGATTATTTGTTCTTTCAATGAACCTTTTCATATTGATGTACCGGATAAGTCTCAAGATTATACTTTTCTGGTAGAAAACTCATTAGACTTGAACAGTTAAAAGTAATAAAGTTTTAACCTAAGATGAAAAATGGTGCCATCTTGTTTTCTTGAATGCCACTTCAAAATAGACTTTTTGTATGAAAAAGTCTATATAAAATTAAATACCGAACACCTTCGGAACTTCTCTGGATGGGATGCAAATCGTGGTCCCATCTGAGGGAGAGATTCTGCACGTGAAAAACACTCTGGATGGCCTTAATGGGAGGCTACAGCTTAGTTAATCTAGTCATAAATCGCTTGAATGGGATGCTTTTATTTCTAACAGCTGTCCAGTGCATTAATGAAAGGTTTCTTACAGCAAAATTTCAGACAAACATTAAAGACTTGAATGTTATCACTGAGGATCACTGTTTATTACTGATCCCCCACTGAGGATGCCGATGAGGAGGAGAAGGATATATTTTACGGACAACTTCAGGATATTTTGAATTCTGTCAAGAAAGGAGATATTACCCTTTTTCTTGGTGATTTCAATGCCAAAGTTGGTACCGACTCTGACCTTTGAGGAGGGGTGATAGGCCCTTTTGGCATTGGTAGCTGCAATAGCAATGGGCAACGTCTCCTACAGGTAAGTAAGCTCAATGAATTCAGAATAACTAACACTTATTACAATCACCACGACATACATAAGTACACATGGGTTTCACCTGATGGGCTGCATAGGAATATGATTGATTATATATTAATTAACAACAAATGGGCTAGTTCTGTTAGGAATTCCAGGTCATATAGGGGAGCTGAAATTGGATCTGACCATTACCTTATTAAAAGTGTCTTGCAACTTAAGCTTAAAAAGTGTTGTGTGTTGAAGTTAAAAAATTTACCTTTAATACTGAAGCTCTGAAAGACACAGTTATAGCTGAAGCTTACCGTCATAGGTTACTTAGTCATTATGACAGTCATCGTTTGCTTACTACTGAAGTTGAGGAAGAATGGGGTCGTTTCAAACAGGCTTGTGTGGAGAAATAGGCGTATACACCTAAAGACTAAAATTAGACTGTATAATAGTTTGGTTCTTTCTAGGGTTAGTTATGGTAGTGAAACTTGGACACTTTGTAAACAAGATAACAGGAAACTAGATGCTTTTGATTCTAGATGCTTACGCAGTATCTTGGGTATTAGGCGATTTAACTTTGTAACTAATGGTGAGGTTAGGCAAAGGAGTCTGCAACCTCCTTTAAGCAGCATATTGTGCAGAGAGAGACTCCGCTAGTTTGGCCATGTTGCCCGTATGGATAATTATAGATTGGCGAATAGGTTTATGAACAGTGTGCCTAGAGGCCTCAGAAGGAGGGGGAGACCTAGGATGCGGTGGGCAGACAATGTCAAACAGGACCTTGTTAGAATTGGTGTGCAGTGACCGGATGCAGCAGATGTTGCTCACGACAGATATTCTTGGAGAATTAAACTGCGTGGTCTGGTTGGACCTCCGTAGCCCATGGCTGCTTGAGGATGATGATGATGTCCAGTGGGTCCCTTCTCTTTATCTTCTCTGACCTCGGGGTCCTTGTGACCAGCCCATTTATCTCATTGTGTGCAAAACAGTGCCGTTGAGAAGTAAAGCAACCCAACCCCTAAACTTTTAGTAACCTTTAAAAAATTTTCTTGAAATATATCTCTAATATATTCGTTTAGTAGTTTTTCGCCTAAGTTTCAGTTATTAACATTCCGAAAGTAGGTGACACGACCCCTTTACACCTCGCTAGATCCAGCTTTTCACAGGGTAATTGCAAAGTGATTTTAAAATTTAAAACTCTTATAACTACTCTATCGCACGAAAGCAAATGATATGACAAGGAGTAGGAATGCACCAAGTTACAGATGCTCAATGTAGTCGCCGGGATGAGCGGCAGACATTCCAATGAAATTTAATTTCCTCCCTAACACTAAGGAGCATATGAGGAATTACTTAGAAGACAATAATAGTAAATCTGTCCTTCAGTTCATTGATGGATTGTGTTAATGGCAGGTGATAAACTGATTAACAAGACCCCACAGGAAGAAATTTGGGGTGGGGAGAGTTAGGACCGGCAAACGATGAGGCCGCGTGACTGATTCAGAGATTTCAGATGTGTTGTTTATCGTTGAGTAGCACTTTTTTGCGTACAATGGACTAAATGGCCAGATCGCAAGGACTACAGCAAGTCGTAAAAGGTTGAGAAAAGGGGACCCACTGGACAGCTCACAGAAGACATATAGTAACCTCTCGTTCAGTTGGGTTGGGCTGTTTTACCTTTGAGCGGCACTTTTTTTGCACACAATGGGCTAAATGGCCTGGTCACAAGGATCCCTTCGGCTCAGAGAAGACTGGGAGAGGGGATCCATTGGAACAGCTGTTGGGAGACAGATGGTATCTTCACGTCAAGGCTATCCGGCTTGTTCTTTAACGTGCACAGGGTATGGCTCTCCCACACACGGAGCCACGGTTTAACGTCCCATACGGACGGCGGCCTTTCCAAGTCCATCGGTGTCCCCTACTAACCGTGGGCAGGGCGGGGACCGACTGAGCCACTCCTGTCCCCCTCTACTGACCGTAAGCAGGGTGCGCTACCGACTGAGCCACCCCAGCCCCACTCTTGTTCAGACTAAACAGCTGGTTCTTTAACGTGCATTGGGTATGTATCGCCTGCTTAACGTCTCATTTGATGGACAGTGATCTTTCGTGACCTATCGTGTTCCCTTTCACACAGAGGACAGAGTGGGCGCTTAGCCAAGATAAATCTGAAATCAGGTCCAGTTGGAACTCGAACCCAGCAACTGCGGATAATAATCCGCAGTTGCTGGGTTCGAGTCCCAACTGGACCGACAGAGCCAACCCCGACTCCAGCGGTCTGGGAATTGCTGATTAAATCACTCTTCCAATTAAAAGCGGGTCATCTTGTTGGAACGCGTTCCATCCTTCCTGTCGACCGTCATTTGCGGTAAAGAAAAATTCTAAACATATCCAGGCAAATGACACCTGTAATTGTCTTTCACTATAGAAAAAAGTCTCTAAATTTTTGCAAACGGATGGAAAATAAACTCGTTACATTTAATTTTCTTGTCATTTGCTTTCGTTTAGTGCGACAAATAATTTTACATGTTTCAAGTTGTAAAGCTGCTTGAAGTTACCCTGTGTATTTTTTTGTTCCTGTTACAAACTGTATCATATCGGACTAAATCTGATTAGAGTTTAATTTTTTCTATCGAAACGTAATTATTAATGGGATAATTTCCATATAACCTCTAGGATTTTTTTTTTCAGCATGCCACAACTCAATGGCTCTCTCTTACAATGCTATCTGTCGATAAAGTAGGGCGGGGACTCAGTCGGTTAGCGGACCAGACTGGCAATCTGCAGTTGAAAGGTTCCAGTACCACCTGTGCCTGCATTGAGATTTTTCTCAGCTAACACCCACATTGTCTCTTCGGTCTGATAAAAAAAACACCAATGACATTGGGAAAGATATCGCTTTTCGGATGGGACATTAAGCCGTGGCTCCGTATGCAGATTGGGTTGTTTTACCTCTGAGGAGCACTTTTTTTGCACACAATGGGCTAAATGGCCAAGTCACAAGGTCCCCTAAGGCTCAGAGAAGGTTGGGTAAGGGGACCCACTGGAACAGCTGTGGGAGACAGATGGTATTCTCCCGTTATAACCATCCAGCGTGTTCTTTAACGTGCACAGGGTATGCTCTCATGCACACGGGACCACGGCCATCCAACGGGCGCCGACATTTTCAAGCTCATTGTTCAACCCCGAGGGCAGGGTGGGGAGTTTTGCGGAGATGAATCTCAACGACCCAGCTGTGATTGGAACCTGTGAACTGCAGATTACGAGCCTTGCGCGCTACCGACTGGACGTTCCCCCCTCCCCGTGTAAAGATAGCCAAAACCTGTGAAATTACAGAACACGCTGGATTTACTCGACGGAGAGTTACCATCTGTTTCCTATCATTATACAGAGAATTCCCCTCCAACCTTTGAATCCTTGGGGACCTTCTGACCTGGCCATTTATCGCATTTTGAGCACAACCCAACCCGTGGTTACTGCTGATAAATAGTCACGTTCTGTGGTTTCAAGACATTTCGCTGTTATGTACCTGATGATAATTTTCAAAAGTATATTATGTTTCACTGCTCACAAAAAAGTCTTTCACGTTTCACAAAAAAAAGTTGCGCTTAGAGCTAAAAATAACTGAAAACAAACAAAAAGTCAACGCTAGGAACAATTGTAAAGATAAAACATCGAAAGATGAAGTACGTAGTCAGTTCCAGGGTCGAATCTGGGGAGGCATCCCTCCCTCTTTGAGAATGCTACTAAAGGTAATGGAGCCAAAACAAATATTGAACTTGTACATATTTCACTGTTTTTTTTTTCAAGAAATTAAAAAAAACAACAACTCTAAAACGAAGGAGAAAATGTTGCTCTATAAATATCTTTTAATAATGGAAGAGTTAAAGAGTTAGCTGAAAAAAATTGAAGAGCTTGCAATAGCTCAATTTTTAGAGCTAACATGTTATGAACGTGACTTCAGATCTCACTCGCATGGAAACTCGATTTTTAAAGTTAAATATTTAAGCGTTAAACCTTTAGGACTAAACCCAGATCTCTTGAGAACACAGCGATGAAACATAATGGTATGTAAAATTATACGAGGCGCATTCAAAAAGTTCTTATATGCATCTGCAGAAGAAAAAACTCTTGCACTTACTGAACAAAACTTTTTACTTTTACTTTGTACTCCCCTCCAGCATTTATACAAAGTTGCAGATGTCTACGCCAATTCTGGAAAGCTTTGTGGTACCCTAGTGGGGAATACCCCCGCAACTATGAATCTGGAAGCAGGATAGGGAAATCTGAGATAGTGAAAAGAATATTTTATGTTAAAAAGAGTAGCATTTAGAAGGTGTTGCATCTTTGAAGAAGTCTTCCCAGCAAGTTTCTTTTCCGATTTTTGGAAACAACCAAAAATCTCAAGATGCAAGATCGGGTGAATATGCAGGATGGGGTTGTTGTTTAATTTTTTTCCTACTCCAGATAGGCCATAAATTGCCGTGTTTTGTGAACACTGGCATTGTCATGAAGAAGGAGAACTCTTGACACGCCTGTTGTTGGACGCTGCTCTTCCATCTCCTTAACCATTTTGGAAAAACAATATTGGTATAGTATTGGCCACTTATAGTCATTTTTCAGATGAGATGCCCACTGATACCACTCCTTGGAAATTGAAAAAAATTGTAAACATCCTCTTCCTTGAGTGAATATTTTGTCTGAGGATTTGGGGATGCGGTTCATCTTCCACAACCCAAACATAGTTGCCAATCTTTTCTGGGAGTTGTATAGTAATAAAACCAAGTCTCATCATCTGTGACAATGTGTGCTAATCGTTTGGGGCCACTAGGTTCAAACATTGCCAGCATCTCCTTGCACGAGTCGACTCTAGCCCTTTTTTGCTGTTCTGCCAGTTTGTGGGGCATCCATTTGAAACAGATCTTTCGGAACTTTAAATGTTGTGGAGTAATTCTATCCACACTGACTTCTAAACTTATTGCTTGAACGGTGATGTACGGGTTTTCCCTAATGAGTTCATGAATAGCACTGATGGTTGTCTCGTTTACGTCCTCCTTCTGCCTTCCTGCACGAGGTGGGTCTTCAAACTCTGCCGTCCTTCTCTGAATTTGCGCATCCATCCCCTAACAGTGCCTATGAACAGGCATGATCCCCATATACTTTTGATAAATCGGCATGATTTTTTGCGGTCATACCCAAGTTGCGTCTTTATGCAAATCTAAAATCTTTCCCCGTCTTTAGTGGGATCCATAGCACAATGCACAGATTTCGCAGACCGAACTAGCCAGTGAAGAGAGAAATGATAATATGGCCCTTTGTTTTTAACACACAATGACAAGTTTAGACAAGCTTTCAAACGTCGTATCGCGTTAACTTCGGAGGCACGAGTGCAAATCTACAGACACGTGTCAAGAACTTTTGTACGCCCTCCATACAAAATTGATAAAGGAAAGTTACACGTGACGCGTCATCAGATCTGTTACAGTGGGTATCTAGTCAGTATATCTGGTCAGTAACTACTCCTGACTTTGGAGATTTAGGTTTTCATATGAAACAACGATTCTTCAAAGATTCGAAGTTTCCTGAAAGTTGACAGGACTTTCGGAGAGGTGGGGGGGGGAGAAGAAGACTAAGGACTTCACTTATGAGGGGAGTTTGAGAAGTCTGCATTGCAACGTGACAGTAAAAACAGTTTGAAATGTGTAGTTTGGGTGAAAAGTCTAAGTCCCATAGCTTAAGATATTGTCATCCGCATCTTGGTTATCTTCAGTGATTTGTCTTTTATGACGGAGCTTTAAAAATAAAACAAATGTAATAATTTTTTCTGTAGCCACTTCAAAAGCCATTAATAACTGACAAGAGACTGACAATATCAGGCACGTAACTCAAAAATGTTTTCCGGAGGAGGACAAGTCATAAATTTTGAACGGACAAAAATCGTTTCAAGTTTTTCGAGTCTGATAAAATTGATAACTACTTGTAATAATATATGTTGTTAAAAACAAATCAATGCACACCAAATGCTGTTTCGAGAATCAAAACAATCACACCAATTCTGTTTTGAGCATTGCAAAAAAATTACAGTAAATTTTTCAATAAAATATTATAGGAATTTCTTTGATAAAAGAATTGTCCCTCAAGCAGCTGCTTGCTGTGATAGTAGTATGTCTGTATAATACGTCACAGAGAATATCTTTGAGGAAGGACTTCAGCAGAAAGTCAACACACGTAAAGAAACATCCATGCCTTACCAGAGGCTCGAGCCCAGGTTTCTTGGTCCTAGATATTTCGGAGAGTATAAACCTCTCTCTTGACTATGTACCTGGTTAGTATTTTAATATCTATAACAGGCTATGTGAAAGAAGAGACCTCATCAGAAAGGCAACACAATTTTGAAATGATAACCATGTCTTTCTCCGGAATTTAAATCCACAGAAATATTTATTGAATCCTATATCAACAGGAAATATGTGTACTTACTATTGACTGATTTGTATTCATTACATATTCATAAGTTCGAGTCCCAGCTGGGTCAGCGTTGAGATTTATCTCCGCAAAATTCTCCGCTCTGCCCACGGTCAGTAGGGGACACCGATGGGCTTGGAAAGGCCGCCGTCCGTCGGATGGGACGTTAAGCCGTGGCCCCGTGTGCGGGAGAGCCATACCCTGTGCACGTTAAAGAACACGCTGGATGGCCTTGACGGGAGGCTACCATCTGTCTCCCAACAGCTGTTCCAGTGGGTCCCCTCCCCCAACCTTCTCTGAGCCTTCGGGGTCCATGTGACCTGGCCATTTAGCCCATGGTATGCAAAAAAGTGCCGCTCAGAGGTAAAACAACCCAACCCAACAACAACATATTCATAAATTGTACAGTGCAGAGATATGCATATTACACATCTTTGAAAAGTGCAGTAAACATAATATAATTTACATATTCATGCTTATTACATATTCGCGAAATTCATATTTCTCATTTAGTTTGCTCTTATACGTATCAATCAGGTATGGTGATGTTACGTACTCACTTAAGGAGCACGATAGTTAGTGATTTTTTTACATGTCCGTGAAATTCTCAAGTGATAGCTGAAGAGGCATAATTATTGTGGAAAAACTCCTTGTAAAAGAGTCACTGCCTAATAGACTCTCTTATCGTTCAAACGGCGGTTTTATGTTAGGCTTAATTTTCACATTACTCTTATCTTTGTTTTGCGAATGGCCTCACCTGTCTCCAGCTTATTAACAGCTAAAGAAAAGAAAGAAGGAAAAGAAGAAGCGGAAAGAAGTAAAGCGCGAAATTTACGCCCTTTATCCTTTTAGCTCTCTTGACGTTTAGAAATGGCGTTATAAGTGAACTGCCAAGACCAAATTAACTTGCCCATTAACGAGATCACAAAGAGTGTGTGTGTGTGTATATGTCCAATATACACGCAGTGATATATGCACAGAGAGCACATACACGAGAAAGAGGTGAAGAAATGTACACACATGTGTGTCTACACTCACTAACATAGTAAGAATCAATTCTGCGTAGAGGAGCTGTTGGAGTGAGGTAGTCCTTACAAATCCTTGGCACTTCGAGATGAGGATTTTGCACGCAACTCGTGGAGGCATTTATCTCTGTGACTGGACTGCTACCGGCCGAGTCGTTAGGCCAGGAAAAGTTTCCATATTACACGCAGCCTTTCATGATTATTACAGAGAAATGGCTTTCTGGAGCGGTGCACGCGAGCTGTGGTGATCCTGTCCACACTCACGGCAGCCAAGTGTGAGAGAAAGAGAGGCCCTGTCAGGCGGGGAGTGCTCGGGGCCTGCCTTCTCGCTGGTCGTGAGGGAGATGGCAACAGTGTAGGATCTCGTGAGTGATGTAACAAAGAGACCAGCTGAACCTTTGAGGGGCAGATGCAATGGGCGATGTGAAGTGTGTAACCAAGAATAAAGGGACTAAGAAAATGTCAGGTAGAAAAGGAGAAAGAATGTAATTGTAAGGTTTAAAGATTAATTGTCATTAACTTTTTTTGTGGGGGGACGGATTTATTTGTATCGATAAAGCTATTATATTAAGAGCAATAACTTCGCGCACTTTGGTTTATTTATGCAAATATGCTAATTTTGAGAGCCTTTGATTGATAATATTGCCTTTCTTATAATTTTCTTTATTACCGCTCGTTCTACTGAATTATAGCATGTGCAAAAATGCCTAAAGATTTGATTGCCTACATATATGGATATATAGAACAGAAACTGACCGATTAAGTTTTAAAGTAATTTATTTAAAACAAAAAATGAAAAAATCTGAAATGAAAATGTGTTTGCTTGCTTTGCCAGTTGTCCAGAGTTTTGAATGGTAAAAAAAAAATTTGCCCCTCACGGGGCTGCTTGCCACAAAGGTCTGACAGACTCTGACAGTATAATACTCCACAGAGAACATCAGAAAGTCAACAAGAAAGAAAACAGCCATGAAGTCTGTGATCAGTAGCCAAGAATCTTTGATGTTTATCTTTTCAAGTTCATTATTATTAATACGTATAAGTTTATCATAATCTCATTCGAGTCTCTGTACAGAGATTTTAATATAGTAATAAAATGCACTGTGCACGGTAAAGAACAGGTTGGATGGCCTTGACGGGGGGCTTTCATCCAGTGGCGCCCTTTCTCATATTCAGCTCTTAACCCTTTAGGGTCCTTATGACGTGGCAAGTTAGCTTAGTGTGTGTACGAAAGAGTCACTTAGAAGAAGACCCAGACGTACAAAAAAAGGGGGGGGAGGGGAAACAAGAGACTGGCTTTCTATTAGAGTATAGCATTTTCCTCTAGGTTTTAGTGGTCTAAAAAAAGTTATCAAAAAATGCACGAAATGAGGTAATAGAACTCAGCGGAAAATCACGAGGAAAACTATCCCAGGTATATGGAAGTGGCCATGTTTCAAAAAAAAAAAAGTCCGCCAATCGTGTCAAACGCGAGATAAAAAAAAGTCTCTGATAGGGACAGGTATTTGTTGACATGAACTGTACAGTAAAACAGAGCTTCTAAAATTCAACTGTTGAGAAAGATGACCTCTAACTGTATTTTAAAATCTATTTCAGCGAGAACTATGAGCAGGGGGTGGCTCAGTCGGTAGCGCGCCAGGCTCATAATCTGTAGTTTCCAGGTTCGAGTCCCAGCTGGGTCAGCGTTGAGATTTATCTCCGCAAAATTCCCCGCCCTGCCCACGGTCAGTAAGGGACACCGCTGGGCTTGGAAAGGCCGCCGTCCGTCGGTTGGGACGTTAATCCGTGGCCCCGTGTGAGGGAAAGAGCCATACCCTGTGCACGTTAAAGAACACGCTGGATGGCCTTGACGGGAGGCTACCATCTGTCTCCCAACAGCTGTTCCAGTGGGTCCCAACCTTCTCTGAGCCTTCGGGGTTCATGTGACCTGGCCATTTAGCCCGTGGTGTGCAAAAAAGTGCCGCTCAGAGGTAAAACAACCCAACTATGAGCAGAGAATGAACACGAAATGATATCATATATGCACGAAATGAGGTGATATAACTTAGCGGAAAATCACGAGGACAATATCCCAGGTGTATGTATGAAAGTGATCATGTCTAAAAAGAAAAAAGTCCGCGAATCGTGTCAAACGCGAGATAAAAAAAAGGCTCTGATAGGGACAGGTATTTGTTGGCACGAACTGTACAATAAAACAGAACTCCTACAATTCAACTGTTGAGAAAGATGACCTCTAACTGTATTTCAAAATCTATTTCAACGAACTATGAGCAGAGAATTGAAAACTTTGAAATTTGGGGACTGTAACATGATATGTACGACGAATTATTACGTGGGTTTCATAATAATTTGTGAGGAAGGATATGTTGTCATAGTTAAATATTTATGTATTCCGAGTGTTAGTATGCTTGAACTACTGATCAAAGGGACCTGGGTTCGAGCTCCGGGTAAAGCATGTGTGTGTGTGTTATTGTCTTTCTGCTGATGTTTGGCGTTCCTCACAGATCTTTTCTACAGCATATTCAACTCACAGGTTCCTGTCACACCTTTGTGGCAAGCAAGAGTTTGCGAGTTAATTTATAATTAATTTTGTATTTTATTTAACATATATTATACGTATAAAATAAATAAAAACAAATTACATCTCAAGCAGCTGCTTGCCACACAGGTCTGATAGGAGCCTGTCAGTTTAATACGCCGTAAAGAAGATCTGTGAAGATGGCGGGACCTCAGCAGAAGGACAACACTAGAAAAGAAACATCGATGCCTTAATAAGTCTCGAACACGGGTCCCTTTGATGAGTAGTCAAGCACACTTACCACTCAGTGACCGGGACGGTTCATGAAGAGTAAATTACCCTTCAAGCAGATGCTTTCCGCAGAGGTCTCAGAGACGGTTAATTTAATATGTTATAAAGAAGATGTGTAAAGAAGGGGGAAAATACAGAAAAGAAACAGCCATACCTTACCCTTGGTTCGAACTCAGGTCCTCTTGATCAGTAGTCAAGCACGCTAACCACGCGGCCACACTTTACTATTATGGTAATTTGAAGTAAATTATTGTAGTTAACTAAGTGGAACAATGGTTTCAGGTTTTACTGAACTTTTCTCATTTTGTATTTGTAACTTTGCGTGTTTGTGCATTTATTCTTCGGTGTTGGGTTGTTTTACCTCTGAGCGGCACTTTTTTGTACACCATGGGCTAAATGGCCAGGTCACAAGGACCCCCGAAGGCTCACAGAGGGTTGGGGGATGAGACCCACTGGAACAGCTGTTGGGAGACAGATGGTAACCTCCTATCAAGACCATTCAATGTGCTCTTTAATGTACAAAGCATATGGCTCTTCCGCACGCGGAGTCACGGCTTAACGTCCCATCCGACGGACGGCGGCCTTTCCAAGCCCATCGGTGTCCCCTACTGACCGTGAGCAGGGCGGGGAATTTTGCGGAGATAAGTCTCAACGCTGACCCAGCTGGGACTCGAACCTGGGAACTGCAGGTTACGAGCCAGGCGCGCTACCGACTGAGCCACCCTCGCCCCATTCTTCGGTGAACGGCAAAAATTGATAACTATAATACCGTGATTACATGAATTCAGTAATAGTCTGACGAAATAATATGAATCCAGTAATAGGTCTGACGCAATAATATGAATTCGGTAATAGGAATCCGATTGTGTGAATCGAGTAATAGGCGTGCCCGATTATATGAATACAGTAAGAGATGTGCCGCGAAAATTTAAATCCAGCAATAGATGTCCCGCGATTATGTGTGGGCAGGAATGGCTCAGTCGGTAGTGTGCCAGGCTCATAATCTGCAGTTTACAGGTTCGAGTCGCTCCTGGTCCAGTGTCTAGATTTAGCTCTTCAAAACTTCATCGCTTTGCCCACGGTCAGTAGGGGACACCGATGGGCTTCGAAAGGCTGCCGTCCGTCGGATGGGATATAAACCCGTGCCTCCGTGGGAGGGATAGCCATACCTTGTGTACGTTAAAGAACACTCTGGACGGTCTTGATGGGAGGATACCATATGTCTCTTAACAGCTATCAAGTGGGTCCCTCCCCCCAAAAACCTTTTCTGAACAGACCTTCTTCCGGGTCCTTGAGACCTTGTCATTCAACCCATTGTGTGCAAAAAGGGCCGCTCAGAGGTAAAACAACCCAAACCCAGTAAATCCAGTAATATATGGGTGTCGCAATGTGAAAAAAGACTGAGAACCATTATCAGATACAATTCAAAGCGAAATTTCGGTCACCATAGTTCTAAACAAAAGTTTAAAAAAACTGAACAAAATGGAACCCTTCTTTCTAATCAACAGAAGGAAAAAACCGCAACCGACTATTACTGTTCCTGCAGACGAATTCGTTTCCCGGTTGATAAAAATCTCAAACCTTAATGAAGAAGAAATTTCCGTATGATCCGACAATAAAACGTCGTGATTTCCAAATACAGTTAATTCCAAGCATCCCCCTTCCTGGTTGCACACTTTCTCCAAAGAACGTAAACAATAATTTTGTCTCATTAGCATCACAAAAATGCGCACAAGCTTCTCTTAAACGAAACCCGATGACAAACAAGCAATGTCTCAATAAAAGCCCTTACAAGTGGCCGCCGTCGTTCACCATCAGTCGTCAAGAAGAAAAGAATGTCCACTTCTCAACCAGACTGAAGGTCATGAAATATTGTTAGTCGAGAACCATCACGTTCTCATAATAATGCTTGATTTTCCTGCCCCCCCCCCTCTCACACTCACCTACACACATGCGTTCACCCATGCACACGATGCGCATTAATTGTTAAATGGCTGTTTGGGACGACGACGACAGGTAACTGGCAACAAACAAGAGGTGCAGATCCAGCGCCGCCTAGCGTCGATCGACCTCGTTAGCGCACTTGCGTGACACACCGTGACCGAGTAAACTTCCCGGATGTAGCGAAAGGAGGGAACGTACGAGGTAAATGGGGAGGGAGGGATCGGCGTGGAGGAAAAGGACCGAATGCATGA
Source organism: Ryuthela nishihirai (assembly GCA_038380435.1). Taxonomy (NCBI): domain Eukaryota; kingdom Metazoa; phylum Arthropoda; class Arachnida; order Araneae; family Heptathelidae; genus Ryuthela; species Ryuthela nishihirai. The sequence goes on from JAWZYU010000014.1 coordinate 38,501,671, forward strand.
CACAAGTTGACAGCAGGAAACGAACAAATGGTGAAGAGAATGAAGAGGAAAAAAGGAACACTTGAACGAAGTTTACACTCAACCTCTGTATTTAAGCTTCTAAAGCTGAAACTTTGCGAGGTTGAGAATAAGGGTAAAAATAATATAAATCACTCTTTTTTTCATATGTGTGTGTATGTTTAGCGATTGTGAGCATCTGTCACGTGCTTAGTGAAAGTATCGTGGATCTTCTTTTTCTCTCTTAGGTTCATAGAAATGCATGTGTGCGAAAAGCAGAACCAAACGCTTCTGATTGATGAAGTGGTTATTCACGCCCTTTGAGTTGCAGTGTTGATGATAAGATCAGTTTAGGAATTAATCCTAAAGAGAATTTGAGAGGAACAGTAATTAATCGATCTCAAATCTTGTTAATTTCGGCGGGGGGGGGGGGGGGGGTAAGCGACTCCATCAATCGATGATTAGATCTCTGATCTTTGCCAGCATCGAGATTTTTTCTCCTTCTATTCACGTTTACCTCTCATTGTAGGATTGTCAATTTTCGGTCAAGAAGGGGCATTCATTAGTTAAACCAGTGGCGCACCCAGAGGGGGATCAAAGGGCCCTGGCACCCCCCAAAGAAAAAGGAGAAAAAAAAATAATAGTAATAAAATAAATACCCCCTCAAGCAGCTGCTTGCCACAGAAGTCTGACAGTAGCCTGTCAGTTTATATGCCACAGTAGAAGGTCTGAGAGGATGGCAGGACCTCAGCAGAAAAACAACAAGAAACACTAGAAAATTTTCCAAAATTTTTTTTCAAATAAAAATTCATTTTTTATATTTATGTTGTGTCGTATCTTCTCTTTCTCTACTACTTATGAATTAGCGGTCACATAAGATGGGAATACCCTATAGCTCTCGGGAATCACGGCCGCTGTGAACACAAGGCTAACGAAGTAGTGCTCGGGCGGATCGAGCGCTACTTCATTTGACCGAACCGGGCCAGCGGGCCCCTCGGCTCCCCCCAAAAATAAATCTTGAGTGCGCCACTGAGATAAACTACGCTCGTTTTCTTTTACGTATAAAGGATAAATATATGCATATATTCGATGCATTACCACTAGCCAAGTAATTGTTTTAAATAATCAAACATATAGCATTAACTATCTGCACTGTTATTTCGAACAGTGGCCAATTACGCGATAATAGATTTCGCCGTAAAAAAGATAGTTACCAGCATTCCCGGATGTAGAAAAAAATAAGGAGGGTGGGGGAGAGAAAACGATGCAATCGAGCTGGAGATAGATTTAAAAAAAGAAGGGACAGGATGAGATTGTTTTTTCATTTGCAATGTTAATTTTCACCATCGTTTTATTGTTAATATTTATATATTAATATATATTTTATGTATAAGTTATTAAAAAATTTTTGAAAGGAAATGGATAAAATATCCCCAAGTTTAACAATTTTTGGCCTCCATTATCCTTAGTAGAATTCTCAAAAGGTAGGTCAGGGCCGGATTAAGGCCAACTGATGCCTTAATCACAGTCCAACAATGATGTCCCCCCCCCCCGGCCCTTCCAGTGCTTTACTGAAAAGATATTAACACTCAATAAGTGCTGAAGGCACTTGTTGATGAAACTTTAGTCACTCATCATACCAAAAAAACATTTTTTTTTTAAAGAATTCAAATTAAAATCGAACACGGCAGATAAAAGACAATTACAAAAAATCGACTAAAGTCGAGTTAAAGAAAGAGTTGAGAGTTAATGGCATGATAGGTAGGGGGAAAAGCTCTGTGGTGTCCCCCTTCCCTTGGTACCCTAAGCACGTGCTTATTTTGTTTAATGGTTAATCCGGCGCTGGGTAGGGGAAATCCCCTCTCCTTCCTTATTGATCCGGACCTGGTTACCAGTATTAGGCTATTGGTTGGTGAGATCAGGCATTCACATCTGGTTCCATGGTAAACATCTCACTTCACTCATACATGGACATCAACCTTGGCACCTCCAGACAGAACCTTATGCAAGCATCTTTGCCTCCATAGGGCGGCCGGCGGCCTTTAAGGCCTTTCGTAACCTGTTTGGTCCACTTGCATCATTATTGCGCGATTTTGCGATGCTGACTGACATACAGCACCCACTGGAACCAACTGCTCATGGTCCAGATGATAGGGGGGCATTCTGCCCCCTTACAAAGTGGTCCAGTTAACGAAAGAGGATATTTACGACAACAGAGCCGTCAATGTTCGGAAGCTCTATGGTACCTTCCATGGTTATACTCCTTCCTGTTGCTGGTGCTGTCTGCCAGAATCATTACCTGGGAATCATGATTTTCTCGCTGTATTAATATTAAGTACACACATACATGCACGAAGATATATCTAATTAGCAACATAAGCACTTTATTAATATAAAGTTATCGTCGTGCGTGGAAAGTGTGGAAATCGTGACTACCAAGTATTAATTCCTTTGGGTTTAAAAGGCCGTCGTATGTCAGTTGAGACGTTAAGCCGTATATCCATGTGCAGGAGAACTATATTCTGTGCATGTGAAAAAACACGCTGGACGGCCTTGACGGAAAACTTCTATTTTTCTCTTAACAGCTGTATAGTGGATCATCTTTCCCAACCTTCTTTGAGCCCTTGGGGTCCTTGTGACCTGGCCATTTATTCCATTGTGTACACAAAACTAACGGTGCAGAGTAAAAACAACTAAACTTAACAACCAAAAACTATAAATTTGACATATTATTGAGAATTTTGATTGAGCTCTTTCTCTTCGGTGACATTTTTAGGAAAAAAAAGTTTTTCAAAGTTAGCGAGAATGAACTAAAAACTTTTTAATGTGGCTCTCCATTTACATGAAAGTGCCCCAAAACTTGCAGGATATTATATTATCGTAATAAAATTTTCCCAGGTTAATTCAGGGCAGTCACGGACGCACGACGTTTAAAGCACTATTTTTTAAAAAAACACAAATTGTACGATTCCTTGAAATGCCATCGTTTTCTTTCTTATATTCTCAAAAAAAAAAAAGTATAACGTAACATCCATACCAAAAAACATCTTAAACTCCTTGCGCGGTCTCTGCTTACGTGGGCATGGCGTAGTTCGGCAAATGACCCGGATGCCCCGCCGCAGTTGAGGAAGTTCTGAAGCGAGAATTCATAATCTACAATTCTTGCCTCAAGACTTTCGATGAGAATTAGGAGCAAAAAAAATGAAAAACTTTTGTTGATGTTGGCTTTGCATCAATCGCATGAAGTAAAAGCTCCCAGACATAAAAGTTCAAAATCATTCATCATTTTTTGTTTCCTTAGTCTTCTAACACAACGAATTGTAAAAGCTGGATTATCTATATCTGATTTTATCGGAAGCAAAAAATAATTATCTTCTTCAAGTTGCGTTTCTTCTCACTGAATGCAAGCTTTTGGATGAATACCCTCTTCCATTTCTGTAAGTATTTATTTAAATCAATCATGAATTGTTTATACACTCGAATGGTGTTTCATACTTTTGTTTTGCGAAGTGTCATGCACTTCTTTCTTTTCATGCTGGATACTCTGCAAACAAACTGTAAGTTCAAAATCTAAAGATGCCAATGAATATACGGCTAGATACGAATCTAGGAAAACTTGCAGAAACTGTCACCAAAGGTTCGTATGAGGAATATGATGTGAAAAAACAAGTATTGGAAATAAACTATTATACTGACAACGCTGGTTTGCGAAAGTTAAGTAAGTTTAATGGTTGACGGTGCGTAATAAAGATAAGAGTTCTTCCTAAACTGTTTTCTTTTATTTTCAGATTTTCGACATTAATTCGTTATGCTCCGACCATTCTTTCACTTTATTTTTTAACACTCTATAGCCTAACTTCGACACGTGATGGACAAATAGGAAGGTGAATATTTGTATATAACGTCCCTCTCCTGAAAAAAATGGGGGGAGCTCCAGGAAACACCTAAACGAAATTGCCATTTAAAAAAAAATATAGTAGACAATACTCTAGTTCACATAAAGAATGGAGCGGTAGAATCTGAAGACGAAAGAAGGCAATAACCAACGAATAGATGCTAAACCCACACGAGTATTAGCAAAAAGGACTCGCAGATATCATACTCCGCCACAGAAAATAGTTCCATGTCGTATAAAAAGTATTTTTATTGCACAACTAAATTATTATGTATAGTTTATTAAAGTGAGCAATTGAAAATTTGAAAATGTTGTTCTTATTTTCGGAATACTGCAAACATTCGCAATGTAAACCACTGCCGTAGACGCTCCCTAATGAGTTCAAGACTGATATTTTTCAGGCTTCGCATCTTCCTTCTGAATAGCTTTCGTTGTTAAGAAGGATAAGCCACGATTAGACCAAAAACTCTTTGAGGGAGACTTCCTGTTCTATTATTTATGTGAAATAGGGTATAAACAGACTATGATAATTGTGGTTACCATAAACATCAAGATATCTCACCTCCAAATTATGATCCCGGTTATACATTTGTCGACATAGAATTGATAAATACTTTTCCGAGTCTGCTTGCAGTCTGACAGTAATCATATTTGTTAAAACTTTAACTGACACAAATCGTTTTTCATTCAAATTAATTCAACGGAAGCTAAGTATTTTGCATCCTGGATGATCACTGTGCGACATTTCATTACCATTACAAAAGGAGAACAATGTCTGCTCTAGTTAAAAGCATCTGTTGAAGTTAGAGGCATCTTCAACGTTGATTGAAAACTATTATAAACAGTGCAAACTGTTCCGCAATCAAAAGTCTAATCTATATGCATTTTGCTTCAAATCTGCTACTTCTAAAGTTTTGGACATTATTTACTTATCTGTTCATGTGTCCTGTAACATCCACCTAGACTTGCTCAACTTCACCGAGAGGATCATTCATATCAAGAAAAGTTTGAATTCAGCTTAAATTCTTCAGCAATTTTGATAAATTTGGCAACATTTTACAACCTCCGAAAAACTGGTACCACAACTTGAGATGACTACATTATAGGTCGAAAGATGTAAAGATACTGATCTTATTATAATTATCTTATTTCTACATTAAGAAACGACTGCTTCATCATCTATATAAGAAAATAAATAAAACCCTGCTATCTCTAGCAGCATTTCATGTGTCCAATGCTAAGGAAACTGCTTAGGGAATTTCCAATTGAAAATGGCAGAACATTTCTTACAGTAACTGATTAAATTATTATAACTACTAGAAGAACCCTACAGCTCTGAGTCGTAATAATAATTTGGCAACATTTTTATTAAAACAGCATAAATAACGAAGTATCCAATTTGGTATTTCAGAGCTTGAGAGACTGAATGACAGGATGGAAACAAAAGTTCAAAAATGAACAAAATTTAATCAGATGTGAGTTCTTTAAATCATAACATTTAGTGAAATAATTCGTGGTTTGAAAAGTCGTAACATTACTTAGATTAGGGATCCTCAACGTGGGGTACGCGGTAAAAGTTTTTGGGGTACGCCGTGAGAGCTCAAAACTCGCTAGACCTGATTACCCAGTAAAATGTTTATAATTTTATAAGATTTTTTAAATTGTTTATGACATTTTTTATGTTTATCGATATATGTAATTTATGAATACAAAATTTATTGTGTATATATATATATAATGTTTTATTTTATTCTCATTGTTATACTATAACTATAGTTTTATCTATCTATATAAGGGGTACGCCAGTTACTATACGCATTTCCAGGGGGGTACGTGAAGCATAAAAGGTTGAGAACCACTGATTTAGATTATACTAATGATTTAGCTCTTTTGTCAAATGATGTTGATGAGATGAACTCTTTCATTCGAGCTATTGATGAGACTGGTAGTAGAGTAGGTTTGGTTATGAACAGAGAGAAACTAAAGTGACGAAAATTGGTCAGACAGGCTGTAATTCAGTTAATCTGAATGGTTGCACTCTTGAGCAGGTGTCACAGTTTAATTATCTTGGGAGCTATGTAACAGATACTGGTGATGTGCGGCATGAGATAAACAGACGAATAGGGATTGCTGCCAGGACTTTTAAGAATCTATGGAGAGTGTGGAGAAATAGGCGTATACACCTAAAGACTAAAATTAGACTGTATAATAGTTTAGTTCTTTCTAGGGCTAGTTATGGAAGTGAAACTTCGACGCTTTGTAAACATGATAACAGGAAACTTGATGCATTTGATTCTAGATGCTTACGCAGTATCTTGGGCATTTGGTGGTTCAATTTTGTAAGTAATGATGAGGTTAGAAAAAGGAGTCAGCAGCCTCCTTTAAACAGTATATTGTGCAGAGAGAAACTCCGTTGGTTTGGCCATGTTGCCCCTATGGATAATTATAGATTGGCGAATAGGGTTATGAATAGTGTGCGTAAAGGCCTCAGAAAGAAGGGGAGACCTAGGATGAGGTGGGCATACAACGCAGCAGATGTAGTTCAGGACAGATATGCTTGGAGAACTAAATTGCACGGTCTGGTTGGACCTCCGTATCCCATGGCTGCTTGAGAATGTTGGTGATGATGAACATTGCTGTAGCATGTAGCATAATTATGATTTTTCGAAGTACCAGGATAAAAGATCCCATAATTTTCTCCATCTGAGGATATCCAATAAATGGCATGAGTCAAAGAACAACACAAAAATCACCAAAAGGTGAGCCCCAAGAGGCAGGAAAACAATAATAAATATGGTACATCAGGGTACTAGACCATAAAGTGTTCCTGATCGAAAACCAATGGTCTAGTCCTCTTGAATATGCTCATAGGATCATGATCATTCTTTAAAATGTTAGTAATGAAATCGTGAGGATTCGTGTCCACAGCTTCTAAGAATTTCTTAGAGATCTGCTTTATATGGGTGTAAAAATGTTGGACGTCTAAATCCCCATGTATTTGTCTATTGGTCACAAACCATGGGGCATTTACGGCCTGTCTCAAGATTTTATTTTGATAGATCTGGAGTTTGAACATTGCTGTTTATCAGGTGTAGTCTATAAGACCGAGTACATAGTCAGAAAATTTCTGGTAGGTGGTCCAAAATTGAAAAAAAATAATGAAAGGAAAAAATTCGATATGCCTAATATTTTAATTCGTTGCTTGTAAGATAATAGACATATATTATCATACGTAATAAAACAGTAAATGACTTAAAAACAACTAAATATAAAAATATTCTTTTTTATAAATATTGATATTTTATCATCAAATAATGACATTAAGTCATTAACTTTTAATTCCAAAGAAAATTCACGTATTCTTTAATCAGCAGTTTGTCGTAGCTTAAACCATATCCAAGGCCATATTATAGGGCCTCGGTTTGATTATTTTTTAATCATTTAACGTGTTCTATATTGTATTTTTAATTGTCAAAATTGACCATTTTACATAAAGTAATGCAATTTTCGTGGCGTTTAGTCGTATGTCGTAAACAAACGAAGAAATTCAACTTTAACCCTATGCCGCTTAGCGGTCCATTTAGAACATGACTGACTACAGGGCCCCAAATTGCTTCGCCCGCCCTATCTATATCTCTTTACCTACTGAACGAAAGTTGCTGGAAAATTAGATTAAAATATATTTGATTTAAATCTTTAACCTTTCTTAAGTCTCGCTGTGGCATAACAATACTATTTTAGAAGGGACTGATTTATAGGTAATGGATTTTGGGAGACCATCAGCAGCCTAGGCTTAGGACCCTGGATGTTGAGGGGCCCCTAAATACAATGGATTTCATTAATTAAGGAAAATTCCTATGTTAAGTCAATGGGAAGCTAACGTCAAAGTTCTATAATTTCTAAAATAAGTTCTTTTGTTTTGAAAAATGTGATTGCAGATAAAGATCTCAATCAAATAAATAAATATCTCGATTTTCAACAATATTCGTTCAGTATTTAATAAGTTATGGAGGTTTGAATATTTAACGATAACAATGCCAGCTACAAAAATTGACTTCAGAAGTTAATTAAAACTTAATAATAAGTATTGCATCCAAATGTTTATAAAATAAGTTTTTATTTTAGAACTTTGTGTAAAGAATTCTTTCACTATTCTTCAGTTTTGTATAAGTTTCTTAAGACTCGCATTGCTGTTGTTAAATATTCAAACTTCCATAACTCATCAAATACTGAACGAATATTGTTGAAAATCGAGATATTGATTTATTTGATTAAGATCTTTATCTGCAATCACATTTTTCAAAACAAAAAAAAAAAAACTTATTTTGGAAGTTATAGAGCATCGACGTTAGTTTCCCATTGACTTAACATACGGATTTTCCTTAATTTATGGAAACCAGTGTAGTTCTGTGAATTTAAAACTACTTTGATTTCTATAGGAATTGTTATTATTATTTATTTAGGATTATTAAAAAATTGTAATTATTTGCATTTGTACATAGTAAATAATAATTTGTAAATAAAAACATGCATCTTATTTTTTGATTATTATTGCTATGAAAGTAAAATGCTCATTTCTCAGTAATAAAAAAAATAAAAATAAATATCTCCCTCAAGCAGCAGCTTGTCACAGATGTCTGGCAGGAGCGTGTCAGTTTAATACGACATAGAGAAGATAGTGAGGATGGCGCGATCTCATCAGACAACACAAACATCCATGCCTTAACCAGGTCCCTTAGATCAGTAGCCAAGCGCACTAACCACTCGGCCACGGGACGGCACTAGAGGTATAGAGCTCGAATTTGAATTTCCACACTTCCTTCTTTAAAATCCCTTCTTTAAAATTTTGGATTTCCTGTACTCCCAGGTTCAACCGAAGTGAGCCGATATTAACCGAACTAATCTTTTCCAAATCAGGCCAATACCGATACCATTGTTTTCATCCCAGAACTCGAAACCAGGTCCCTTAGATCAGTAGCCAAGCGCACTAACCACTCGGCCACGGGACGGCACTAGAGGTATAGAGCTCGAATTTGAATTTCCACACTTCCTTCTTTAAAATCCCTTCTTTAAAATTTTGGATTTCCTGTACTCCCAGGTTCAACCGAAGTGAGCCGATATTAACCGAACTAATCTTTTCCAAATCAGGCCAATACCGATACCATTGTTTTCATCCCAGAACTCGAAACCAGGTCCCTTAGATCAGTAGCCAAGCGCACTAATCACTCGGCCACGGGACGGCACTAGAGGTATAGAGCTCGAATTTAAATTTCCACACTTCCTTCTTTAAAATCCCTTCTTTAAAATCTTGGATTTCCTGTACTCCCAGGTTCATCCGAAGTGAGCCGATATTAACCGAACTAATCTTTTCCAAATCAGGCCAATACCGATACTATCATTTTCATCCCAAAAAAATTATTCGCCTTTTTCGTGACTTATTGAATAAATACGTGCATTTCTACATTGGACGACATTGCTTTCTTACCACTAAATAAAAATGCACGATTTAAAGTAACGCTCTTTTCCAGAGGACAATTGACAAAGTGAGGTAAACAGGTATTTACCAACAATGATTGACCTGTTGGTTTACCGCGCATAATTGATTCATTTGCTGACCGCTTTTGCTGAATTTAGATCATGAAATGGTAGATGCAACACTTAATGAAAAAAATATATTTGAAAGCAAGCTTGCTTTACGCACTTTATCTTAATAAAACTTTGGCTTTCTTCTTTCCACTGTTTAGGTTTTGCAAAGGAAATCTGATTCATTCTAGTGCTGTTGGTTTTGAGAAGCATTGGAAAAAAACGCAATAATTTCTGTTTTGTTTTTGCAGAAATTTGAATTGGTTCTGCATGAAAGTAAATAATTGACTCTTTTTAGTTCACATATTCCTTATTCGACTTTCCCAAAAACCTTCACATTTTTTAAAAGGATCTTTTTTTTATGATTAAATAAAACCCAAAATTTAGATTGTCTTGAATCATATTTTTTATGTCTTTAATTTTATTTTTCTATAAAAGGTTTTTTTAGAAGTTACAGAGCTTTGAATTTGAACTTAAAATACCCTAACATGTAAATGTCGAAGTAATTTTGGTAGTATATAATATATATTAATATATATATATATCCCCTCAAGCAACTGCTGGCCACAAAGGTCTGACAGGAGCCTCTCAGTTTAATACGTCATAGTAGAAAGTCTGTGAAGATAGCGGGACCTCGGCAGAAAGACAACACAAGCATCTATGTCTTACCAGGGCTCGAACCCAGATCCCTTTGATGAGTAGCCAAGCACGCTAACCACATCAATACATTTTTGTCTCTGATGTACTATTAGTCATATTATATAATAGTCGTAACTCCAAGCAGGCGAACGGAAACTGGCAGTTTCCCCGTGGTTCCGCGGCTACTTGAGCGATCGGTCTTGATTTTGGTAGGGTGGTCCCATTTAGTTGTGACCCCCTTGGGGTGATGGATGGGGTTTCTAGCTGCCGTGGATCGGGAGTGATACCTCGAAAGGCGTCCGAGATTTCTGGGGCGCTGCCGCCGCTTGTCTTGTGAATTCAGTTATCGATCAACGTACGTTTGGTTGAATAAACTAATCGAATAGTTTCGCTCCAAACGTTTGGGGTGTGTATTACTAGTATAATAATGACGAGTGGGAAAGTTCAAAGGTTTCTGAACAAACGCGAAAAACCAATTACTGAGAGATTACTTCGTAATATCTGGAATTATTAAACAAGTGAATCTCATGCATAGTTTGTAGTATGGGAAAGATCGTTAGTTGAATGTAATAGGTTCAATTCCACCCTTTTTCAATATTGAATTATGATAACATCTTAACGGCACTGCTGTGATCATGAAGGATTAAATGATCAGACCACAAGTACCGTAAGAAAGAGTTGGGCAAAAATGACCAAAACTCGGACACTCCAAGGAATAAGAGCTAGATAAAGGAGAGCTGGATCATGATTGTTTAAAAGCAGAACCGGGATGAAGCCCTAGTGCCTTATTATAAATTACACTTCTGATTATAAATCTATTTAAGTGTTCATCCTTTGTGCAAGTGGTTTAGAGCCCTAGTTTTTACATTTTTTTTTATTAGGAAGCATCTTATGGTCTTAATTACTTTATGAGGAGTTGATGAAAACGTTCGCGAAAATATTTGCTGCACACAGACGCGTTTTAAAATGCTGCCCTTGGCAAACATTGATGATAGATGGTGTTAGCTACATGGATCACGACCATGTCATCAGAGTTACCAATTCGTGAGAAATTTTCCATTTTATTACTAGCAGTAATTAGAGTTTTGTGCTAATTTAGGAATCATATACTATGTAACTTTTATCAAAACTTTAAACTTTGTATTAGAAAAACAAGACCTGTTTTCGAATTTCGGAAAAGTCACAGTTGTTTGCTTTCCTAAAATATGTTGTCTTTAGGCTAAGGGGAAAGGACTTGTCTGTCGGTAGCATGCCAGGCCAAGTCAGTCCATATGTAGTTCCCAGGTTCGAGTCCCAGTGTGGCAACGTTCATACTTATCTCAGCTAACTCTCACTTTGCTTTCTATCAGAAAGGGGACACCAATGCGTTGAAAGACAGTCGTCTGTCGGATGGAATGTTTCGCCATGCTCCGTGTGAAGGAGAGATACCTTGTGCTCGTTAAACAACACGCTGGACGGACTTGACAGGAGACTTCCATCTGTCTCCTAACAACTGTCCAGTTGGTCCCGTTTCCTCATCCATTAAGGGAAAAACAAATTCAGAGCCCTTAGGATCTTTGAGCCATTTAGCCCACTGTGAGCACAAAAGTGCCGCTTAGAGGTAAAACGACTCACGACAATTTTTTTGCTAAGGTCTCTTTCTACCTTCCTCATAATATTTTTATTATATTGATATTCTTCTGTTAAACGTCAGTCTGTGGGATGCAAAATCTTATTTTTTATCTTTTCAAAATCGATTATTTTCCAGAACAACTGAATCACTTCAATCAGAAAAGATTTACGTATGGATTTTTTTTCTTTCCTAAATTATTTTACGAATCGTTTCGAGGATTGGATGATCTAGTCGCCAGTTGATTCGGTGTTGTTCGGATTTACTTCATCAGTGTTGTTCTAAATTTCGGGACTCTTGTGTTGCTGCCTTTTAACTCACCGTGAAATGTATAAATGTGTGTGTGAGGAATATATGAGTAGTGAGTGAGAGGAATATACGAGTAGTGAGTGTGAGGATTATATAACTGCGAATATATGAGGTGTCATTAAAGAGAGAAAATTATTTTGACACCTAAGCAAAATATTTAAGATCTGCTAGAGTCCACATTTCTTATTTTTTTCATTTTTGGTACATCGTGTCTCGCTAATCCATAGTGAACGGAATTGAAAAAAAAAAAACCCTCTTTATCTCTGAGCAGCACACACTGGGCTAAAAGGCCAGGTTACAAGAACCCAAGGCTCAGAGAAGGTTGGGGAAGGGGAACCACTGGACAGCTGTTAGGAGACAGATGGAAGTCTCTCGTCAAGTCATCCAGTGTGCTCATTAACGTACAATTATGACTCTCCTTCACACTGAACTATTGCTTTACGTCCCATGCGACGGACGACGCCTTTCTAATTTCCTCAATGACCCCTTTCTGATCAAGGGTAGGCGAGGATTTAGTGGAGATAAATCTCAACGCTTCAGATTACGAGCCTGTAGCGCTACCGACTAAGTCAACCCCCGCCGTTCCAAGTGAGAATAGTGGGTGTTTCGTATTCTAAAGTTTATAGATATGACCACTGACCTTGTCAGAGCATCTAAATATATTCTCCTTATTTTCCAGAAAAAGGGAAACAATTCCAAATCCATCTTCCTTTATTTTCTTTTCCCTTCGTTTGCTCTATGTTAAATCGCAACAACATATACTGACCCATTTTTCCCCCTCTTTTCTTCTCTTATTGTTCACTTCAACGAGTAGGAAATTGGTAACCTAAATCATTCTCTAAAGTCTGTAACATGGTAGACGAGGATTTGGGCAAATGTCACGCTTATTGAATTGTCGCACTTTGACCTGTTCTCCGATAAGACTGTGTCTGCAACATTGTTCTTTTTGCGGGAAAAATAAAGGGGAAATATCGACTACTAAAAGCGTTTTTTTAAAAACACCAGAATCTAACAAAATTATTGACAAGCTCTCTCGCAGTATCGTTGTATTCAGATACTAAATGTTCTTTACCGTGAAATGTGTTCCTTAAGCGTGTTATGTTAGTAAATTTAGGAAATGAGTTTTCTAAATTAAGAGATGATGATTGTTAGAAAGAGACAATGCGCACGGTAATTAAAAAAAAATCCTCTATTATGTGACAGTGGATCTAGAGAATCCGATCAGTTCCACCTGATCAAAGGAAATGGAAATTTATCACTCCGTAGATAAAAGACTAATGGTATTCTTCGGTCTTGAGTTTGAGCCAAAATCCACTGAGTCATTCACGATTAGACACATCAAGTACAGAAATACATGAAATGACTCAGAGCTTGGAAGATCAGAAAACACAGATAATTAAGCTAGAGTGTTGCAGAGCTTTTTAAAGTTGAAGAGTGGAACAGTTTTTTAATTCTTTTGGGACACCTTTTAATTATCTTTTTTAATCGTGTACACTGCTGCGCCCAAAATTTAGAGAATTTCCATGTTATGTTAACGACAAAGCTGCGAAGGTTTTTAAATTCTAAAATATGCATTTAATGGAAAAATAAAACTGAAGATAAATTAAAGATCATAATCAAATCTATTTCAATCTCGATTTTGAACAATTTTTCAGTATTTAAAGAGCTTTGGAAGTAGAATATTTAACAATAAATTATTTCGTTTGATAAAATGATTCATAATTATCTAATATTGAAATAACCATTCCGCAAACTTCTAAATGTATATCTATTTTATTAAATAATTTGAAGCAATTTTTATTAAGTTTAATTAGTTCCTAAGGTAAATTCTTACGACAGTGCTGTTGCGAAATATTCCAGCTTCAATAACTCTTTAAATACTGAACGAATGTTGTTAAAATTCGAGATTTAAATAGATTCGATTATAATATTTAATATATCTTTAGTCATTTTTCTTTTAAATGCATATTTTAGAAATTAAAGAGTTTCGAAGTTAGCTTTCCATTGTCCTAAAGAACATTCTCTAATATTTTGGTACGACAGTATACTGCCATGCCATTGATTCTTTCATCCTTATGTTATCATTTATATTCTACCCTGACCTAAATTAAAAAAAAAAAAGGCAAGTGCCGTCAATATTTATCTCTGAGTAGCACTTTTTGCACACCATGCGCTAAATTGCCAGTATATAAGAATCTCAAGGGCTCAAAGCTGGATAAGGGTAATGGATCCATTGGGATGCTGTCATGAGAGATATGAAAGCTTCCCGCCAAGGCCATCCAGCGTATTTTTAACGTGCAGTTATTGTGTCTCTCGTGCACTGAACGGCTTAACGGAGTAGTGGTTGACTCATTCAGTAGCGTACCAGAATCGTAATCTAGTGTTCCTAGATTCGAGTTTCAGCTGTGCATGCTTTGAGATCTCACCGAGGGCACAGTGGGCTCTCGGTGAGATAGGGCAACAACAATCGGCTTGGAAAGCACGCTATCAGTTGAACGGGATGTTAAGCTATGCCTCCGTATGCAGGAGAGACTTTGCCTGTTCAAGAAGACTTTTGCATGTCCATGACAGGATTGTCGGAATTAATGTTCAGTGTATGCTCTGCCCCAACGTTCTCTGAGCCATTGGGGTCATTGTGACTGCACAATTTAGCCTATTGCGTTCAAAAAAGTGCCGCTCAGAGGTAATCTAACTAACTCTCGTAGAGTCAACTCCTAGTCTCTCCTCTAGCTGCTAGGCTCGTAATCTGTAGTTCCCAGGTTCGAGTCCCAGCTGGGTCAGCGTTGAGATTTATCACCGCAAAATTCCCCGCCCTGCCCACGGTCAGTAGGGGACACCGATGGGCTTGGAAGGGCCACCGACCGTCGGATGGGACGTTAAGCCGTGGTCCCGTGTACTGGAGAGCCATACCCTGTGCACGCTAAAGAACACGCTGGATGGCCTTGACGGGAGGCTACCATCTGTCTCCCAACAGCTGTTCCAGTGGGTCCCCTCCCCCAACCTTCTCTGAGACTTCGGGGTCCATGTGATCTGGCCATTTAGCCCATGGTGTGCAAAAAAGTGCCACTCAGAGGTAAAACAACCCAACCCAACCCTCTAGCTGCTAATGCCATCATTTCCACAGAAAAAAAACTTTAAAATTTTTAGCGATGATAACTCCACTTTTCCTCTTCTTCCCAGATTTTCAACGTTTTCAGCAATGTAGACAAAAAGGTTCTTTCCGCTTGAAAAGCTGGAGAGCAAGCAGTGACTGACTCTGAAAACGAATTCAAGCACATAGACGCGCCATCACACCCGGCAGATGTCGCCCGAAGCCAAGCTTACCCCATCTCCACGGCAAGCAGATGCAAGCAAGAGCCGGCTGACTTATAACGGTCGGGATATCGGGTTGCAGAGAGATATTTGCTGGGCGGTGCTTGTCACTCCAGTGGCCAAGCTCTTCCTGAAGACTCTTCAAAGGAAGGAAGGCAAGTGGGAGCTGGAAAATGATTAGTGGGGCAAGTTTTTGGGAGCTTGTAAGACCTAGCGACAGAAGGGAAATCGCTTTAGCTCAAACGAGGAATTGATTCCCAGGTTTGCACAATCGATGCGAAATTCAAGTTTATGGGGTTTAATGAAGTCTTTTCTCGAGAATTCAAAATTTTATGAGTCTAAAGATTGAAAGGAATCAATATATTTAAATTATTATACATTCATACATTATTATTATATACATTACATTATTATACGTTCAGGATAGCGCTCATGCAGATTTTCATCAGAATGCATTGTAAAGAATATATTCTGAATGAGAGTAACTGAAACAAATCGACTAAATAAATATAATTTTATCTACCAAGCAATTGTAAATATATTGCCCAATATTATTTTTCTTTTCTTCAAAAAACTAGAGATGTATTATTACTAAGAAAATCTTTATTTTAATTGATGATTGTAAGTACTACCCCGATAGGTGCTGGCGGGGACTGGCTCATAATCTGAAAGTCAGGAGCAAGTATTGAAGCGGACCTATTGGAAGTGAGCTATTGCACTGACTCAATGTGAAATATCCTCTCCTCCCAACGTTTAAGATCAAAATTCCATCCTTTTCACACGAATTCCATTATTTCCCCAGTTTCGTATTTCAACTTTCTGATCTGAGATCAGAAAGTTGAAGATATCGTAGGGACTCGAACCCAGACCGCAGCAGCTACAGTTTCACCGCGATACCACGACAACACCTAGTTATCAATACGAAAATGCTTTTTTTTTTTTACATTTTGCAGTATAGAAAACAATGAGTTTGATCGAAATCCCGAATTTTTTTCTTGTTGTTTTTGCGTATCTGTATTCTTCTGTATTTTTCCATTCTGTTATATACATATATATATCCCAAAATATTTTACGATTAATATTTGTAAATATTTCTTCAGAATTTTCGTAACCATTCGATACTTATCTCGTGTTCCGGTTAAGTGCTTTTAGCTGCGAGATACCAGTCAAGGATTAAAGTAGGTCACATGCAGTATAAATATAATTTGTGCTACATGTGGGGACATGGGTACGGATGAGGATTAATATTGTTCGAACTATTGTTACACTAATTCGGTGTCATTAGTATTGTATTAACATAAAAAAAAAGAAATATCCTTGATTCTCAAGCAATCAGAAATGAGCCAACCTGATGATGCAATTTCGTTATCCAATCGTATTTTTTTTTTCCTAAGCAAGGTACTCACCGCTTGGTTGAACTCTTCATTTCACACCTTCAAGAGCATCTTTCATCGCAGGAATAAAATATGCTAATTTATCATTCTGAAAGCAACGAGTACGGGCATGACAACGTAGTCTCTTTCTAATGATGTATATGTTCAGATGTTGTTGGTTACTTTCGCCGAATGATGGTTCTATTACGCTTAAACGTGACTCTAAAATTGCTTCGATTTCTTTATATCTGAAGAGATAGCTGATAGGAAAAGAAACCCTACATTTGGCTTGAGTTGTTTTTATCTCTGAGCAACACTTTTTTTACACACAGTGAGATAAATGGCCAGGTCTTCCCGTCTAGGTTATCCAGCTTGTTCTTTAACGTGCGCAGAGTACAGCATTCTTGTACGCGGAACCACGGCTTTACGCCCTGTCCGAGAGATGGTGGCCTTTCCTAGCACTTCGGGGTACCCTTTCTCACCGTGGAAAGAACGAGGATTTAGCCGTCTGCCCCAGAACGAAGTTATTGAGCCCTAGTCCGCCCGAAACCGATCATTTCTACAATTATTGAGACCGATTTGAGAGAAAAAAAAAATATCTGGTACATTATTATATACAGAAATGCATGACGCATATCATTTATTTTATCTTACTAATTTGATTTTTTTTCCAAAAAAAAAAAAAAGATTTTATTGTTAATGCTATTTGGAACGAAAAATATTTGAAACACTAGTAGAAGTTTAAAGTTCGTGGGTAACATCATTGTAAACGATTTATTATAAATACATATCATTATAAACGATTTTTTAGAGATAGAGATTAAGTAAAAAGAAATCGAAAAATGCACGGTGCTTATTTTTAATAAGTACTAAAGACTGTTTAAATGATTGAAATTTATATTTTACTTACTTTTTCACACAAGAAATATTGGAAATTTAAATTGTTCTGAGGCGGAGTCATCTCTACTACACTGATGTTTCTTAATTTAAAGTCAAAGCTCTCCAACTTCTAAAATTTTTTTTTTTGTTTTGAAAAATGTGATTGCAGATAAAGATCTCAATCAAATAAATAAATATCTCGATTTTCAACAATATTCGTTCAATATTTAATAAGTTATGGAGGTTTGAATATTTAGCGATAACAATACCAGCTACAAAAATTGACTTCATAAGTTAATTAAAACTTAATAATAAGTATTGCATCCAAATGTTTAATAAAATAAGTTTTTATTTTAGAACTTTGTGTAAAGAATTCTTTCACTATTCTTCAGTTTTGTATAAGTTTCTTAAGACTGATATTGCTGTTGTTAAATATTTAAACTTCCATAACTCATGAAATACTGAAAGAATATTGTTCAAAATCGAGATATTAATTTATTTGATTGAGATCTTTATCTGCAATCACATTTTTCAAAACAAAAGAACTTATTTTAGAAGTTATAGAGCTTCGACGTTAGCTTTCCATTCACTTAACATAGGGATTTTCCTCAATTTATGGAAACCAGTGTAAATAAGGTTTTAAGAATTTAATTGTCCTGTAAGAGATTAATATATTTTATACTCCTTTGTGTGATTCTTTACGAAACAAAATTCATTTGTTACTGGAGAATAGGAATTTAAGGGATTTACACCGCAATTATCGGGGAAGGGAACTTAAAGTGAACCCTCACCTTTCATTCTGTATTAAAATTTGAAATGTGTTCTATGCGAAAAATGTAAAGAATATTTGGGAGAAACCAAGACATGTAATGCTCATGCGTCGTTCCAATTTGACACATTTTTGAAAAACGAAAGAAAATATTTTTTCCTCAAATGAGCCATATACTGCAAAACAGATTAAGACATTTCATCAATTTAAATCAAACTTTTTGTTTACAACCTAATGATTTGTTACAAGGCACAATCGTATTGATTTCAGACAAGTCAGGTATAAAATCGCCTATTTGATTTCGGAAAGATTGGGCTGTTTTACCTCTCAGCGGTAATTTTTTTTTGCATACAATAAGGTGAATGACCAGGTCACAAGAACACCTAGGAATCAGATAAGAATAAGGTAAGGAGACCAACTGAACAGCAAACAGATAGTGTTCTCCCAACAAATCCATCCAATGTGTTCTTTAACGTGCACAAGATATAGGCTCTCCTGCACACGACACTTAAATGTCTCATACAACGGATGGCGGCCTTTTTAGTAGCTATTCCAGCAGAGATATATCTCAAACGCTGGCGTAGTTGGCACTTAAAGCTGGGAACTGTAGATTATAAGCCTGGCGAGCGACCGGCTGAGCCAGCCCACGTTCCAAATTTTAGAAGGATTGTTAATGGTATAAAATTTATCTTTTCATCCTCTTCCTCAACTCGTTCCGTAGTCATCACTTCTGCGCTTCACGGTACATGGGATCAGAATGTTCATACGTTCAGTTAGCAAACTGAAGAAACGTCAAACCCCTCACTGCACTCGGCTATCCTTGCCAAATCAGTTGGCTGAAGAGATCTCATTACAATCCAGTTGAGGCATACCTATCTGTCAGCCTTGCCATTGACTCACGCTTACCTGTATTTGATACATTTTACACGGCAAGACAAGAGGGTTGTTTACGTGGTGGTGTAGAGAGTCACCGAAGATCATGTTGTTCCCCCATCAATAAGACAGATGAGGTGTGGAATCCGGTGGCGTCGTTACAACGGTGTTAACATAAACACCACTGTCCTTTAAATAATCTCCTAAACACATTAGAAACCTGAGCAGTCTTGTGACATGCTTGCCGAAGCAGCGCCACTAAAGTTGCCATAAATAACCCGCCAGCAAAATGCTAGGCAAAGCCAACGAAGAAAGTGGATTGAAGGTGCTCTGTATAAGTTGCATGGTAATATCAGCCCAGGAGGAAGGATTCAGATCACTTCGGAAACTTTTTATTAATTTGTGTCTTTTTTTATTCTTTTCACTTCGGTCGTATTTTCATGTGACTCTCCTTTTCCTGCTTGTTCAACGCGTACGCGTGCGGGGTATGTGCGTGAGACTGAGATATATATCGTCTTTGAGAATGAGTTATGCTAAGAATCGAGAATTTATGGGAATGACTATTACAAAGAAACCATTCAAGCTGCACTTGAGATACAGTGTATTCACATGAAGTCAGAAGAGCATTTGCTAGTGTGATGTTGATATATCTGTAAGATACTGAGGTGAACGAACTAATGCTCATTATATAAAAACTCTGGATGTTGACATATTCTAAATCTGCTGAGCGATCTGAATGTTGGGTGAGGTTACCTCTAAGAGGCACTTTTGTCTCTACATTGGGCTAAATGACCAGGCCACAAAGACCTCTAGGGCTCAGAGAAGGTTGGGGAGAAAGGAACTCACTGGACAGCTGTTAGAAGATAGATGGTAGACTCCCGTTAAGGCATGTTCTTTAAAGTGCACAGGTTATGGTTCTCCTTTACACGGATCACGGTTTAACGTTCCATCCGATGGATATCTGTCTTTCCAAGATTGTCGCTGTTCCTTTTCTCACCACAAGCAGAGTGGGGTTTTAGCGGAGATAAATTTCAAGTCTGGCACAGTTGGGGCTCAAACCTGAGAACTGCAGATTACAAGTCTGACGCACTACCGACTGAGCCAACTCTCGTCCCAGATTCTGAAGTAAATTACGTTTCCAAACGTTTTGAATTTTGCAACAGTTGCTCATCGGTTATATTCGATCTCCAACCAACCTGATGATCAATATAATGAGAATACTACATCTAATAATAAATGACTGAGCCTAATTTATTTAAGCGGTTTAATTTATATATATATATACATAATGAGGCACGTAGCAAAGTGGTGGGGGCTTTTGGGGGCCTGTCGCTAACCGAAATTCTAAGCCTAAAAAATTTTAGAAACTTAGGATTTAATAAACGATTTTTGTGTATATTAGTAACACTCTTCTTCTTATACTTCACCAGCTTTGGAGAAATATCTTTGGATCTGCTAATCAATTATTTAACAGAAAATAGCCACTTCCATCAATACCATTTTAAATAATCTTTTTACACATATATATACTTACAGGTACTGTACAGAAAAACGGAAACAGTTCCATGTTATCTCAATAGAAAATTACATTCAGAGATCAATACTTTCTTCAATATGATTTTTAATAAAAATTAAGCCTAAAGATAAATTAAAGATAAATAATTAAAAGTTTTATAATTATAATGTTATAATTAAATTTTGGTGTCAATTTTTTGTAGCCTGTTAAATATCCCAGCATTCATAACTCTTTGAATGCTGAACAAATATTGTTTGAAATCGAGATTTTGATAGTTTTATTGAGATCTTTAATTTATCTTCAGACATATTTTCCATTAAAAATCATGTTGAAAATTTATTGAGCTTTGAATACAACTTGAGAAAACATAAAACTGTTTACATTTATCTGTCCAGTACATTCGCTCAAAAAAGTATCCGAACACTATGGTTGATTACAGAATTCAGAAAAAATATCTGGCAACAATTTTTTTAGAATTTAGTGATCTGGCAACCTTAGTATCACGAAGGTTTGATTTTTCTGCTTGTACAATTTGTGCTTCACGTAGAAACTCTTTTTTATAGGGATACAAATAATTTTTGGTCACTTTGTTTTAAAGGGATATAAAAGTTTTTCACTGTAAACAATCAATATTTATGAACATATTCTATAATGTTGAATACATACTGTTTCGTTGCAGCCAATATTCATAATGTTCTGAAAATAGGTAGCGCCCTGGATATTCTTGAGATATTCGTCAATATTCTTTTCTTTAGAACAACTAATAATATTGCGCTTATATCTAATTTTTACATCAAATATTTCTATTTACAATAACGATTTTGTTATTGGAACAATGTATATTTATATAAGAGCAACATAGCCCTGGTTTTTAACATTTACTCAGAGCTCGAGCCCCTGTAAGTCCGGCTTTACTTTCAGTTAATGGTTTCGTCGAAAAATCCCGTACCTGGCACTTTTCCGTAAAAAGCTCTTTTTATTTCTCACTCTTGTTTAAAAGCTATGTACAAAAATTCCTAGTCCAAAAACTTCCAGGTAACGCCATGTTTTGAAAATTAACGCACTAGTAACATTCTGTTAAGAACACTTTAGAAATTCTTGTTTTGAATTCTCTTCTTTTAAAAATTCTTGTTTAACAGCTGTTTCCAAATATTCCTGTTCTGTCATCGCTAATAAATGCCTACATCAAAAAAAAAAGATTCTTATCTAACAGTTGCCTCTGAACGTTCCAAAAGAAAAACGGAAAAGAGCGGCATAAAATTATCATTAAAAGGTGAACATAAAGCAAATGCTATTCTTATTTTAAGAAAATATTTTCAAGAGACATTTTAAATGGTTTGTTACTAAAACTTAACTGCCTAGCCAAAATCTCATTTGAACTATGGATGATTTACTACTATATGTCAAAGATGTATTATAGACTAAAACGAATTGCAAAGCATTGTGGCTTTCTGCCTCGCACGTTTTTGGCAAGAAACAGAGATTTTGCTCCTCCCCCTCACTAAAGTTTGTTACTTTTATATCTTCTTTACTCCCCTCAACCTTAATTTTCATGTGAATGTAGAACCACTTCCATTAAGATTTATTAAGATTTTAAATAACTGTCTTCACCTTCAAATTGTGTAAGACAGACTGTGAAGCAAACATGGTTTTCATTTAAATGAAACTTTTTTGGGAGGAACCTGATGAGAACTCACCTTAATTTTTAGAAAAAGCAGAAAAATAAACATTAGATTTTAGTGAATGCTATGTTTACTGCACTTTATTAGACCCTAATATGCGAATCATCATGCGATATTTCAAAAATATTCTCAAAAATAGTTTTTTTATTTTCTTTTTACAGGAATGTGAAAAAAAAAACTCTAACGAAACAGCAGCTTGGTGAGGGGTAGTTTTGTCTTCGGGGAAATGCTTGTAAGCATAAAAAAGACAAGCACATAAAAAAAATTGTAGCCCATATTGAATTTCTGACCCCCATAATTAGCTCCAACTGTTCCCAGGAAGGACCAAAATACTCCAGATCTTTATCTTAGATGTACCGTCTCCCCGCGAGTGCTGCATCATCACTACTACACCTGAACTTAGTGGTCGCTTCTCTAGATCCATTACGCAGCTATTCCGTGGATATTAACGATTAAACTTAACGAAACAGAGGCATGAAGTTGCAGGCTTCTTAATCTCAGTGGTTGAACGCTCTAGCTTCAGTTTGTAACGAAATGTCATTTCCTTCGCTTGTTTCCCATTTTCTCTCAATGAGAAAGAAAAAATCAGTAGAACTGAGGAAAAAAGCCACGTCTGTAGACTGCAATACTAAACCATATCTGCATGTCCAGGAAAGCCAATTTCTGAGAGCAAAATCAGTACCAGAGTGTCTTTTCAGTGCACGGTTCTTCTTTCTCTTAACAGCTGTCTGGTGTATCCCCTCCCTGAACCTTTTCTGAGCTCTTGTGAACTGGCCATTTAGCCTATTATGTGCAAAAAATACCGCTCAGGTCTAAAACGACAACTATTATAATACTTTCATAGTGAACTAAGTGCCCAAAATTAAAATCAATCTAAGTGCCCAAAATTAAAGGCTAATTATCGTATCTCAAAATCATATAAAGGGAATGAGTAAATTTAATGCTGATGAAAATATCGCAATGCAGAAGAAAATGCGCGCACTTATAATTGACGCCACAATGAGTATGCAAATTAGGACTGCTATAAAAGAAAACGTGGCTGCAGTCGCCACTCGTTTTCTTTCCATCCACCTTGGCGTTAATTCGGGTCGCAATTTGGTTTCATCGACCTATTGATTATTGTGCATGGATATCCAGGATTTTAAGTGTACTACAAAATAGCCTCTTAAGACTTTCGAAACAATTTCAAGAAACAGGAGAGATTAGTAGTAGACCAAGATAAAGTCGGCCCTTGGTCACAACTGCTCAGAAAGACAGCTACATGAAACAGTTTCGTAAATTGTCAGCAGCCACGGAGATAACAGTTTCAAGACATGATGTGTCTGAAATGAGGTCTGCATGCACGAAGACCAACTGTCTGTGTTCCTTTCACTCCCTTCATTAGAAGAGCTCGTTTAGCGCATACACACTTTAATGAAGACATACCTTGGTGGCTCAAGCTAGTGTGCGGATGTGCTTTTCACAAATGAGTTCAGATTCAATTTAAACACCGATTCTCGACGCGTTTCGTTTAGAGAGACTAGGGATTCGTCCCAACTGCCGCGGCATCACCGAAAGCAACAATTTAGTGACATTGGGAGAAAATGGGAGATTAGTCGCAGAGAGAGCTGCACGTCTTTCAGGGAAGCACTCTGATTTCTCAGAGTTACAGAGAAGAGATTCTTGCGCCTATGTGAATGTTTTCAGAGTGCTCTTGATCCTAATTTTATCGTTATAGGTGATAATGTCCGTCACCATAAACTAATGTGATCAACAATTTCCTTGAAAGTGAAAATATTCATAGAATGGGATAGCCAATCAGATGTCAGTGTTTGAATTCAATTGAGCATGTATGGGACGCCACGGAGAGGCAAATTGTAGGACGTCAGTCCTCTCGACGAATCAGTCCTCTCGACGAATCCCCATTGAGCTTAGATTTGTTATTTATGTGATTAGGTAATAATACCTTAGAATAGGTCTTTTAACAAAGTAATATCTTGATCAAGTGACTCAAAATCATACGTATTTTTTTTAATCCGACTTTCGGGTGAAATTGACTTATAAGCATTTCCTGATCCCTACTTCCAGCTCCTCCATTATGGGAATTCATGCTGTCAAAAAATTATCCCATTCTATGAATATTTTCACTTTCAAGGAAATTGTTGATCACATTAGTTTATGGTGACGGACATTATCACCTATAACGATAAAATTAGGACCAAGAGCACTCTGAAAACATTCACATAGGCGCAAGAATCTCTTCTCTGTAACTCTGAGAAATCAGAGTGCTTCCCTGAAAGACGTGCAGCTCTCTCTGCGACTAATCTCCCATTTTCTCAATTCCAATTCTCCAATTTTCCCAATTAACCTTCTCCTCCCTCTCCCACCTTCATTATCTCATTTGCTGTTGGTCATGTCACAATATCTTTCTATACGATATTGAATTGTATTTACTGAAAACAATTCTGAATTATGTACACTTGTAAATTACCAAATTTTTACGTGTGTAAGGTATATATTTCATCAAAGTTTGAGGAATTGAGTAATTTGTTAATATCTATAATACTATCCATGTATAAGAAACCCCCCCTATTTTTGGGACCCAATTTTTGGCAAAAAGGAGTTCCTTATACACGTTAAAATATGGTACTGCCTTTTGAACCTGGACGAGTTACAAAAAACACCTTAGCTCAAAATAGTTATGATAAAAATTTTTGTTTACTTTTCTATATCATATTTGGTTGTTTTTTTTTTTTGCATTGTGCTTTTGCATTTTGTATTGTGCAGTATTTTTATTATTAATGATTATCTTTTGAGCAATCTGATAGATTACTCCAAGACATTTTTTCGTACTGCGAAAACAACCCAAGAGATAGTTCTCGCAGTACGAAAAAAAGAATACTCAATCGAGATTTCCCTAACAAAAAAAAACATTGAACACTGTTTTCATAAAACTTAATCTGCATTGCCTATGTATGAATAAAAATTAATCGAAATTTCTCTCCCAGTACATACGCCTGCTGATAGGAAGAGATGGGCAGATTTTAAATCGAGTTTTAACTATATTTGATTTTGATTTTTAATTTATCGTCAATCACAATTCTATTTATTTTGATTGTCTCTCGAGAAAGCTCAAATTGTGTTGAGAGATTTCAGAGCCAGAGTTGGTACTGACTCTTAGAGCAGGAGTGATAGCTTCTTGCCAAAGGTTCTTTGCCATTGGTAGTTGTAACAACAATGTGGAACGTCACCTACAAGTAAGTAAATGACTGCACAATAATGTGATTGCTTATTAAGTATTAATTTGAATCAAATGACTTGTTAAGAACACCAGATAACTCAGGAAATCTTAGAAGAGGTGTGATTAGGTAATACCTGAGAATTGGTCTTTTAACAAGGTGATTAAGTGACTATCAAAATTATATATATATTTTAATTCGACTTTCGGTTGAAAACAAAAAAATGTTTCATCCATTGTCTAAACGTTTTTTAAGCAATATTGGAAAACTTCCATTATACTTGATTATGTTGAAACTTGTCTGTTATTTTTAGTTGTAGAAATAAACGAACTGAATTATAAAGAAGAAATTGAGACTCATTGTAAATTTATACTTTTCTTTGAATCTTTTGAGACAGATAATAGTATTGTTACGATAGATGAACGTGCTGCAATGAATTTATGAAAAACGCGTCATGGACGCTCGTGAAAGCTTCAGCATGAGAGCTACGTTTCCAACGACATCGAACGAACTTGACTTCAAGAAGAAGGAATAAGATGTTGGAATTAAGAAGAAATATAATGTGAAGGAACACGTAGTTTGTCTTTGTCTGTGCACTAAAGTTTAGAGAAGAAATGATTTTATTTGATGTGTGCGCGGGTGGTTAATTAGTTTATTAGTATGGATCCTGTTAGTAAACTTTTAGAGAAAAGAAGAATTCATCTTTTGAAGCATAGTGATCAACGTCTGAAAAGAATTGGTAAACAAATATACTTAGCTGCAGTTTTAGAGTACTTTAAGTCTAAAACCTTAGGAAGAAATCATTTGATGTATAATTATTTAGTTATTTAGGAATTGGTAAGGTTATTTTCCAGATATTGCAGGTTTATTCACATAAATGATTTGAGTTGATTGACTTTAATTTATATAAATGTTTTTATCCATACTTTTTATTAAATTACATTATTTTAGATTTATTGTTACTAGTTGTTATTTTTGAACTCATGCTAAATTTTCATCTATTTGAATCCATATCAATATTTACAGCTTTAAGCATTTTAAATAAATATCTATTTCAATAACGTAAGTGTCAATTTCAGGATGGGACTTTTCAGACACGACAGCAGTGTTTAAAAATTCCCTTTTTAACGTTTTTTTTTTCGTTTCTAAATTTTTTTTTATCACTTTATAACGAATATCAACAGAATAGATGATTTACTCGAATTGTTATACAAATTCAATTGGTTTCGAATTTTTTCAGACAAGTTTGATTGCTCAGTTATGTTCCTTTCTGTTTAATATATCTTTTTGAGTTCGGTCCTTTAAACCTTGTTTTTTGTTCACTCTATTTTTTTTAGTTCAAATCGTCTCAATCAGACAGAATTTTTTTTTTTGCGTCTTTAAGTTTGGCTATGCGCAATTTCTTTATTTTACGTTCTACCCTACTAGGCCTTTTTTGAAATTCGTATCTGATCAATAGTTTTTCAAATTCAATTTCGTTCAATCTTTTATACACTATACTACCGAAATATTGGAGAATTTCCATATTTTGTTAATGATAATCTAATTGTGAAGCTCTATAACTTCTAAAACATGCATTTAATGAAAAATTGTGATTGACGATAAATTAAAAATCACAATCAAATATAGTTAAATCTCAATTTTCAACAATATTCGTTCAGTATTTAAAGAATTGTAGAAGCTGGAATATTTCATAATAGAAATGCACCGTAAGAATTTACCACATAAATTAAATAGTAAATATTGTTACAAACCATTTAATAAAATAATATACATTTGACAAAGGTTGCATAATGATTATTTCAATATCAGACTATTATGAATGATTTTTCATCAAACAACATAATAGGCTGATAAATATTTCAGCTTTCACATCTCTTTAAGTACTGAACGAATATTGTTACTAAACGGTACTTAAATAGATTTGATTATGATCTTTATCTTCAGTCACATTTTTCCATTAAATGCATAATTCAGAAGTTAGAGCGTTTCGAAGTCAGATTACCATTAATATAACATAAAAATCCTCTAATATTTCAATAGGACAGTGTATAAATTTAACTCTGATCATTTTTTTTTATGCTGGAAATTAGATTCTCCTCAGTTTTATTCCCGAAATTCGACTAAATTCAATTTATTCTTTAGCGAAGTTTAATTTTGCTTGATTTTTTTCTTCTTTTTGGCTGAACTGGAGCAGAGCAAACATCCATAAGAAGAGTTCAAAGTTTCAGATACACGGGGGTTTAAATTCCTATTTTAATTAAATAATTTTGTATTGTTATCATATTTTGTATTGATATAATTTTTGTATTGATATAATATTTTGCATTGATCTGCCTTAAATATTTGTTTTGCTTGTAAGAAATATCTTACCTAACCTATTTCTTCTCTTTACTACTACACTGTAAAAATTTCAAAAATGAATTGCCCTGAAAATTTAATAAATACTATTAGCGAAATTCTTGCTGTACTATCCGTCAATGACACATTCAAAGCTTTCATCACATGAGCGAACTAAACACCGGTTTTCATAGCATTCTAATTCCGATTTCCATTAACGGTCTACCAGAAGATGAGCCTAAGCCCACACCCCTTACTGTCACTTCCTCAACAACAATGATGTTGTTTTGTTTCGTTTTTTAATTTTTGTTGTCGTTATTTAAAAGCAGGTTCTTTGCTGCTGTATCCCAATCCTTGGTGGACTAGGATAAATTGGCTATTTTCTTCTCTGCGTTGCACCTAGATTAAACAGAAAAAATGTTTCCCACATCGCTAGCAATTCATCATGTTTTCTTTCTCTTTCCGTAAAACAGACAGGCGACGCAACTTTCGATTGTTCGCATAATTAGAAGGCATTGTCCAATTGCTGTAAAAATTTTCACGATAGAGGTAAAATGAGAAGACTTTTATTTCTTGGGGATTGCGCAGCCATTAGCAAACTGGGGGTGAACGAGGTTCGCATATTGAACATTGGATCATTTCAATGCTAATGTGTCCTCTTTTATCTTCCGCCTTTTATCCTTATTGAGAAAAAAGATAAAGGTTGCAAAAGTAGTTAA
This sequence comes from Ryuthela nishihirai, assembly GCA_038380435.1. Classification (NCBI taxonomy): domain Eukaryota; kingdom Metazoa; phylum Arthropoda; class Arachnida; order Araneae; family Heptathelidae; genus Ryuthela; species Ryuthela nishihirai. Next base: position 38,530,384 of record JAWZYU010000014.1, read on the forward strand.
TTCATGGTTATTTTTGTGTAGTTACCAGGTTCGAGTGTCACCTGTGTTAGTGTTGAGATTAATCTCCGAAAAACTCATGTTCTGCCCTCGGCGAGAAAGGGGATACCGATTGGCTTGTAAAAGCCGCCGTCCATACGATGAGACGTCATATGATGAGACCATACCCTGTGCATGCTAAAAAACACACAGGAAAGTCTTGATGGTAAGCTACCATCAAGACTCTTAACAGTGAGTTCCCGCCCCCTAACCTTCTCTTGAGGGAGTTCTTGAGGTTCTTGTGACTTGTGTAAAGCCGCAAAATAATAAGTAAATATGAAATATTTATAAAAAGTTTATTTAGATGTCAAAACTGAAGGATGGAACTTAGATCTAAGTTGTAAGCTGCTGAACATTTGTTCTGCAATGACGTTGTAGGTTAGTTGTATAATGTTATTCAAAATTTCGTCTCTCGTCTTATTAATCCACCATTAACTTTTGTATCTCCAGATTAAACAAATTATTTTATATTCTTCAATTTTCGCGCTGGCCGGATAAGATTGTTAAAATCAGTGCGTGCCTGAACTAGACTAAGGATCTTAAAAATTCAGTTCAAAACAGGAAAAGATTGTGAAGAATATGTCAAATGTATTAAAATTTTTATAGACGAAGTTGACTTTTTTTTACAAATAATTGGTTTAATGTTTTCTGTGCCGGTTTTCACTTTTATGTAAAATGAAAATATTTTACTTATGTCTCATTTTTTTCTTCATTTATTTAATTTAGTATTATTATGTATGAAAAAGTTGAGTGGAAGTGATGAAAAGATTTCTGAAAGTTAAAGAACTTAAGAGAAATATACTTGTCAAAAGAAACATGTTGAATCATATGGAGCGGAAAGGTAAACTGCCCTTGGGCTTGGAAAAGCAGTTTTATATTTGATGAAACGTTACACTTGTCTCTGTCAAGATTACAAAACACTTTGGATGACCTTAACAAGAGACACCATTCCGTTACTAACACCTGACAAAAGAAAAAATTATTGAAGTTATTTATTTTTCATGCATTTTCCAAGAAATGTTTTAAAGACCGGTTGGTGAGGGGGAAATATTATATTCCATTGGAAATCTAGTCTCTTGTACCCATTCTTTTGCATTTCTACCGTCTCAATTTTTCTTTCCCCCACCCTTTTGCGTTTCCAACGTCTCGATTGTGTTTCTTTCCCCCACCCTTTTGCACTTCTACCGGTTCGATTGTGTTTCTTTCCCCCACCCTTTTGCACTTCTACCGGTTCGATTGTGTTTCTTTCCCCCACCCTTTTGCACTTCTACCGGTTCGATTGTGTTTCTTTCCCCCACCCTTTTGCACTTCTACCGGTTCGATTGTGTTTCTTTCCCCCACCCTTTTGCACTTCTACCGGTTCGATTGTGTTTCTTTCCCCCACCCTTTTGCACTTCTACCGGTTCGATTGTGTTTCTTTCCCCCACCCTTTTGCACTTCTACCGGTTCGATTGTGTTCCTTTCCCCACCCTTTTGCATTTCTACCGTCATGATTGTTTCTTTCCCCCATCCTTTTGCATTTCTACCGTCATGATTGTTTCTTTCCCCCATCCTTTTGCATTTCTATCGTCTCGATTGCGTTTCACTCCCCTACCTTTTTACTTTGCTACCGTCTCGATTGTTTTTTCCCCCTATTTCTCCCACCCTTTTGCATTTCTACAGCCACGATTGCGTTTCTTTACCCTACCCTTTTGCATTTCTACAGCCACGATTGCGTTTCTTTACCCTACCCTTTTGCATTTCTACCGTTTCGATTGTGTTTGTTGCCCCCATCCGTTTTAATTTTTACTGGCTCGATAGCGCTTCTTCCCTCCCCTCGTTTTTTTCTAGATCCGGGCCTGCTCAGAGATGAATGAATTATAACCATTTCACCCCATGTTTCGTCAATGGGAATTTAATTTCGAAGAGCTATAACTTCTAAAATAAGCGCTTTATGAGAGAATGTGGCTGAAGATATTTTAGAGATCTTAATCAAATCTAAATATGGATTTGCAATAACATTCTTTCAGTATTTAAACAGATATGGAAGTTTAAATATTTCAGAACAGCTTAAATATTTCTAAACGCTTATTTCGAAACTTTTGGAATTTGGCAGTAAATTTCTCATTGAAAATCAATCGCCATAAAGACCTCAAAAATTAAAAGAAGTCAGTTTATTAAATAAATTCGTTTCCTTATAGGTAGATGCTTGTTACAGAGATTTTGAAATGCTCCTGCAAGTTTAAATCGTCGAAACATACAATATACATCACTATCCATTCATGCCTTGGATGAGATTCAAACTCGGGTTCTTTTGCCGTGCAGATAAACATGATAATCACTCAAAGAGACTGAGTCTTATTTCATTACCTCCCAATATCCAATCCTAACATTTCGTTGATTTGTAAAATTAAAGTTTTTCGTTCACATTTCACTGTTAAAAATGGAAACGAAATGGAATCTTCGTTTAGTAATGAGTTTTCGCGCGCATTTCAGAGCAACTGCTACCGACAAAGAGAGAGAGAGAGGGGGGGGGGGGTGGATACGGAAGACCCGTGTCTGCATTAAACCTCATTTCGTCTCGCCCACCTCTGCAGAGTCATTTTATTTATATGTATCATCAATTTCGAGTTGAACCAGACAGAAAACCAGGGGGTTTCTAGATCCTTAATTAGCCACAACTGACATCATGAAAGATGACTGGAAATGCGATACTGCTAGGTAATGTGGAAGTTTTTAAAAGTGGAGAGAGTGGGCGTGTGAGAGCAAATAGTTAGAGAGATGGTGAAGAGGATGGAAAGTAAAAAAAAGAGGGGGAAGGAAATTGGGGGGAGAGGAAGTTTCTTATGACAGCAACATGCAGAGAGGGAAGAAGAGTCAGTTTTCCAGAAATGAAGCGATGTGCTTCGTCGAGCACTTTGAATCCTTCATCTTCCCATCCAAATCTGATGCTCTCCACGCGCTCAATCCTTCGCTCTCCTCCTTCCCTCGCGGCTCTCGTGTTTCGAAGCCTAACGATGCCACGTGATGGAATCGGGGAAACACTATCTAGCATCAGCGGCAGTGCCACAGCACGCGCAATAACGCCGAAGAGAATCTCCCTTTCACTTGAGAGCCTGTTTCATCCTCCTCTCCTCCCATTCTTTCTTTCAGTCATCTCTTTCTCTCTATTTATCCATCTCTCGTCCAAACCTAAATCGACTCTCATCACCTCGTGGCCCAATATACGACGAGGCCAAAAACAGACATGCCATACTTTGTATCGCTGTTGAGTAGATCCTCTCCGAGAAAGATGGGGAGGAGAGGTAAAGAGAGACAGAGAGATAGGAGGAAGATGGCAACTAGTTTGTTTGGCGTCTTGAGACGGACAGTCGTTAGACAACGCTAATTGCGGGGAGGAGCAGAAGGAAAGGAAGAAAAAGTGGAGGGAGAAAGAAAGAGGCATCCGCAACCAGATTACAACAGCTCCAGGTTGTCCGACGCCAAGTTGATGCTATTTCCGTCCATTCTTCATCACCGTCCATAGTAGGAATTTGGTGTGGCAGCAGGTCGTTCTCGAGGACGGTGAAATACCCAACTGACAACGAACGTCAAGAAGGCAGTTTATGGCTTGTTGTTTGCTTCTTTTATTCATTCAGCAGCTCCAAATGAAGTTGATCGTTTGTTTCGAGAGAAGGAGGAATTATTGTCGTTTGGTGAAACAAAATGCATTGATATATTTAAATGCACTTTTCGTTACGTGAAATGAATGTTTTTTTTTAAATCCAAAATGGGAGAAAAAAAAATGTTTTAGAAATTGGTCTAGGGATTATTTTACTTCTGAACGGCACTTTTTTTTTTCTTGCACACAATGGTTAAATCAGTGTTTTTTTTTTAATGCGTTCCGCGTAACATCAGGGTTCTGGGAAACCTTTGAAAAAATAAAATCCACAACAAATAGCTATTTTACGATCGCTTGCTTCATTATGATACTTTTCTTTCCTTCAATGTACTTTTGTGAAAGAGGATTTTCAGCAATCACTGCTACCAAAACCAAAATTAGAAATAGGTTGGATTCAGTTTGAGTAACAAAATGTAACCTAGATTTACATTTTGTTACTCAAACTGGATATTATGTTAGACCTTGAATGTGTTATTAAATTGTTTTTTAAATTGCTATTCAGTTTGTTAATATGCTTTGTCTACCGTTTTGTTCAAAATATATATATATATCACAGGGGTCCCACATAAATATATGCTAAGGGTTCCGTGGTCTGAAAGAGTTAAAGAAACACTGGTCTAAATGGTTAGGTCACAAAGACGCAAAAGTGTCAGTGAAAGTTGGGAGGAGAGGACCCATTGGAAAGCTGTTAGGTGACAGATGAATGCCTCGTATCAACGCTCTCCGGCGTGTTTTTAAAGTGCGCAGAGTATGGCTCTCCCACACACTGAACCACGGATTAACATTCCATCCGACGGACGGCTGTATTTCCAAACACACCGATGTTCCTTTTCTGACCAAGGACAGGGTAGGGGTTTAGCAGAGATAAATCTCGACATGGACCAGGTGGGACTCGAACCTGGAACCAGCAGATTATGAACGTGGCGCGCTACCAATTGAGTCAATCCTTCCTTCTTGGTGTTGGGTTATTTTAACTCTTACTGATACGTTTCAAGTCTACAATGGGCGAAACGGAAGATCACAAGGACCCCAAGAAAACGAGAAGGTTAGGAGAAGGGGATATACTGGACATTTGTTAGAAGATAGATGGAAGCCTATTATCAAGGCTGTCCAGCGTGTTCTTTAAGGAGCACAGGTTATGACTCTCCCTCACACGGGACCATGGCTTTACGTTCCATCCGATGGGATAGACGTTGGTAATAGAACTGGTAATGTTAGGTGACACAAAGTTAGTAAAAAAAGCGATTTTCGAGTTCAAAAATTGATGAAGTATATCCACGCATACTTAGAAATCAATTTGAGCTGTTCGGTATCATCAGCAATTTTCTACATTATCTCTTTGATGTATTCAATCAGAAAAAAAAAATTCTCATCAAAAATGCAACGGTTTTCTTTGAAATTGGAGCTTCTGCAATGATTGCTGCGCAAGCTCCAGTTAGCTGGAAGGTCTTCTCTGTTGATGGTAATAGTTTTGTCCATTGTAAGGTGCCAGTTAGAAAACTTTGATGACGCTGAACCCCTTAAAATGCTTTGAGTTTTGATCAGCTATAGCAAGACAGGTATAGACTGTTTCGGCAGAATCTGTGCAATAGTAGTTTTCAAACTTTTTGCTTTCGCTAATGAACTTAAAAATATATTATGAATTCTGCGAAGCCTTAACAATTGAAATAGAGAAAATGGTTGGGTTGTTTTACTTCTGAGCGGAACATTTTTTGGACACAATGGTCTAAAAACAACAGGTCACAAGTACCCCAAAGGCTTAGAGAACGTTGTGAAACGGAAGTACACTGGAAAGCTGTTCGTCAAGGCTATCAAGCGTATTTTTTAGCATGCACGTGTATGACTCTCCAGTACACGGAGCCAAGGTTTAACGTTCCATCGGATGAACGTGGCCTTTCCAAGCCCTTAGGAGTATTCTTTCTCAGAGAGGACAAATGAGAGTTTGGCGCGGAGATTGGCTCTGAACTCTGGCACAAATGGAACTCGATCTTTAAAACTGCATATTACGAATCTGACATGCTATCGACTGAGCCCCCTCCCCCCTACACATTTGGGACTCGAACCTAGGAATTCCAAATAGAAGAGGGGAGACTAGAAACTCACTGATGATACAAGTATTAAATTGAGAAAGATTTATTACCTAATGAAATGTTTTTCTCCTCTTGTTGAGCTCTCTACGTCATTTATTATCTATTGCGAAGCCAGAAAGATAGATCAGATTAACAAAGGGATAAATCTGTGAGTTTTAACAAAAAAAAAAGGAAAGGAAAACATTTCATCAACACTGTAATATTTTGAAGCCTTTATTTTTTTTAAAAGCAATATAGCAGATTACCGATATCCCAGTCGTAAAGTCAAAAACACATTCCTTTAATCCTACAATTTGTTCACGAACTCAAACAACTCACTTGCATAGTATGAATTGTTGCATTTTTACATCTTCTTTACAGAAAAAAGAGACTCAGACTCTTCTATGCGTGAGAGACGAAAACCTCTACTTCAATCACAAGCCTCCAATCCGGCCGAGAAGGGAGGGACTGATATGCGAGAAGGTGTGTGGGGGGGGGGGGGGGGGAGAGATGAGAGATATACAATAACGATGCACGCAACTTCCTAAATAGCTGCGAGCTCAAGTGCCAAATCTTCTTAATCCTCTTAAATCATCAGTTCTTTTCTTACTCTTCATCTAAATTCGATATAATCACCTGCAAGTTGGCGATAAATTAGTGTGACGGCTCTGTTAAGGATCCTGCCAGAAACCATCCTCAAGAGTGTACAAGGAGTGGTAGGTGGGGAGGAGTGGGGAGGGGGGTTGATTGTGACGATGGTGGGGGGGGGGTCGAGTGTTGCAGATGGAGTAACGTCGTATTCGATTTCTTCATTAGCATCTATCTATCTATGCGTTACGCATGGAACTATCATTAGCACGCTAATCTGGTATAAATTATGACTTCCTCCGCATATCAAGGCAGACTTCTTCATGTAGCATCCGACGTCAGAGTCTGACGAATGACCGTAATTCTTCACTGACAGGATCGGACTGACTCTGGCTTTGTTCTCAGGTGTAATTTATTTGGACTACTTCGGTGCTTTGCACCGCGAAAGCTTCTCAGTTTGAGACTAAAGAGATAAGATCACCTCTTTGCGATTGTGAAGAAAATGCAGACACACCACAGAGAAAAAGACATTCTCTCCCCCCCCCCCCCCTCCCTGCGACTCCCCACTCTCTCTCTCTCTCTTATGTGTCTCTTTGTGCTGAGCCAAACAGCTTCTAATTAAGCCTTCGACCCCACGAGAAAAAGCCGACCTTCGTCAGGTCGAGTTCTTAGGAATCGGTCTTGTGTCATCGTCTGTGGAAATGCATTTCAGACTCTAGATCTTTTCTCTCACTCTAAAGCTCTCACTTTGACATTCGTTTGATTCATTTGCTGCTTCGCTTGAAGAGAAAAAGCAACTTTTGATTTTTTTCCCCCTGTCTCATTCCGTAATCTTTTTTTAATGTCTCAGTAGTCCAAAGACAGAGTAGGAGCTAGAAGGTAACGGAGCAAAGGGTCATGGTTCCTTAGAAGAATTTTAACAACCGAAATGGAGGCTGAAAAAAAAAAAACTTATGTATTGGACTGTACAGGGAAAAAAAATTGGAATGGTGGTATGGTCTGGCTTAATCTAGCCATGATTTTGCTACTGTAGTCTTGAACATTTCTACAATAAAGTGTTTGTTCCAAAAGATCACACTAGAGGTATTATTATCCCTAATTTTGAAGAAAGGTGATCACAGTTCTTGTGATAACAACAGAGACACTATTCTACTCTGTGTTCCAGGTAAAGCTATCTACATTATTATTTTAACAGAATTAAATATTTAGTTGATGGGTAGATTTCGATGGCAGGTGGATCGCGTTGGTCGACAAGAAAGTCGACCAGAGAAGGTGGTACAAACTTCAATTATAAACTGCTTGATTAGCACAAAGAGATTTTTATTTCTGAAAAGTTGGTATGATCAAAATATTTCCAAAAAGTGGAAATAAAGACGTCATCAAACAAATTATTATCAAAAATATCTTAAAATATACTCTTTAGTTTATGTCCTTTACCGAAATTCTTATCTGAATTAGTTTATAGTGAATATTTGTCTTGTTTAATTTAGATCACTATTGAGTTTCCCTAAGAAACTTGAGTTCATATCTATTGTATTTTATACACTCATCAGTAATATTATTTAGTTCCATTTTTCATTTTTTTTTTACTCAGATAAAAGTCTCAGCAACTTCTTTAATAAGCATTTTGCGAAAATATATGACTGAAGATAATTTAAATATCTCCATATCAAATCTATATAAAAAACGAACAATATTCTTTTGATATTTAGAGTTACCGAAACTGGAATATTTAACAGGAATAATGCCAGTTTGAATTATTGTTATGAAAAATTGATGGAAAAAACGAAAGCAATAATGGTTGTTGTTGTTGTTGTTTTTTTACCGCAATAACCAAATACTAACACATATAAGATTGGTTTTAGTAGTTCGCGAAATAATTATGTCAGCTTTCTTCAGTTTTGAATTTTTTTACTCAGAACAAGCCTTGCTAAGTGTTTCAGCTTTCATAACTCTTTAAATACTGACAATATATTATTGAAAATCGAGATTGCAAATGATTTTATCGAGATTTTTAAATTATCTTCAGACACGTTTTTTTTTATAAAAAAACTTATTTAAGAAACTCATTTAAACTTATTAAAGGTCAAAAACTTATTTATGGTCTGTATATGATTTGCTATTGACATAACATTGGACTGTATCTAATCAAGTGGTCGCTGATTATTGTCTAGCAGTTATAATCTTCTCTTTATCCTTCCTACATAGTTATGGATTTGTGTTAATACTTTCTCTATTTCTCCGTATAGTTCCTTGCAACATATGTCTCATTCCTCTGAAGAAACAGTCCCCTTCCATCTACTATGAACCCATTCACAGCTATATCGAAATAACTGATATATCAATAAGCGACATCGATATGTTGTGGTGATGCGTTTTGAAAAACCATACCTTGAGAATGGGCACAAACGTACTTCATCACAACAGCAGCAAAAACAATGACATAAAGAGCGGGAAAAGTGAGAAGACGCATTTCCGTGCTTCCAGAGTGGTTAATTACCTCTTTGTGCAACAATGCCCGTATTCTTCAGATGCAAGAATGACCTGTCAAGACTTTCAGCAACAACACACGCCAAGTAGGAGGTTCAGTGTTGCTCTTCCTCTACAGTTTCGTGATCCATTGTTGCAATCGCTAGGCGTGTCGTTGAAATAAGCGTTGTTGTTATCATTACCTGCTGAGGTAGCTGAAAAGAAAAAAATACAGGCCTCCGTACCTTCGCTTAGGAAGGAAGCCCAACAGACAGAGAGAAGGCGGGCAATTGGAAACGTCAAACAAATTATTATCCCGTCTCTTTTCTGAAGAGTGGTCTGCAGAGTCATACGGACAGAAACTAGTTCTTATGGATTCAGTTCTACTCTTTGAAAGAAACTTTGAGTCTAACCTGCAAAACTCTGAATTCGTAGAGAACAATGGCGCATTGGCGAATATAAAATTGGAAGTAAACGTTTTAAGAAAGAACAATTTTACTGTGTGTCAGAAACAAAATATAATCGCAAATCGCATCATTGTTATTATTGTCTTCCGAATTATGAAATTTACTGGCAGTTTTAACCACGTTATGATCTTCTATCACTGGGAAATGTTAAGGACTTTGGATTCGTCATGATCACAAAGACAGCGAAATAATTTTTTACCTCAGCAAAACTTCTTTTATTAACAAATCTGTGTATAAATTGAAATCAGTGGTATACCAAAAGGTAGAAACAAACGGGTCTACTCCCCCTCTTCCGAAAGAGCACGATTTAAATAGACAATCATGAAACTACCCTCTTCCAAAAGAGCACGATTTAAATACTGATAGTCATGAAATTGCCCTCTTCCGAAAGAGCACGATTTAAATACTGACAGTCATGAAACTGCTATCTTCCGAAAGAACACGATTTAAATACTGACAGTGATGAAACTACCCTTTTCCGAAAGAGCATGATTTAAATACTGACAGTCATGAAACTGCCATCTTCCGAAAGAGTACGATTTAAATACTGACAGTCATGAACTACCCTCTTCCGAAAGGGCACGATTCAAATGCTGATAATCATGAAACTACCCTCTTCCGAAAGAGCATGATTTAAATATCGATAATCATAAAATTACCCTCTTCCCGAAGAGCATGATTTAAATACTGACAATCTCAAAACTACCCTCTTCTGCAAGAGCACTGATTTAAAATAATGACAATCATGAAACTACCCTCTTCCGCAAGAGCACTGATTTAAAATACTGACAATCATGAAACTACCCTCTTCCGAAAGAGCAAGATTTAAATACTGACAATCATGAAACTGCCCTCTTCCAAAGAGGCACGATTTAAATACTGACAATGATGAAACTACCATCTTCCGCAAGAGCACTGATTTAAATACTGACAATCATGAAACTACCCTCTTCCCGAAGAGCATGATTTAAATACTGACAATCACGAAACTGCCCTCTTCCAAAGAGGCACGATTTAAATACTGACAATGATGAAACTACCATCTTCCGCAAGAGCACTGATTTAAAATACTGACAATCATGAAACTAACCTCTTCCGCAAGAGCACTGATTTAAAATACTGACAATCACGAAACTACTCTCTTCCAAAGGGGCACGATTTAAATACTGACAGTCATGAAACTGCCATCTTCCTAAAGAGCACGATTTAAATACTGACAATCATGAAACTACTCTCTTCCGAAAGGGCACTATTTAAATACTGACAATCATGAAACTACCCTCTTCCGAAAGAGCACGATTTAAACACTGACAGTCATGAAACTGCCATCTTCCGAAAGAACACGATTTAAATACTGACAGTGATGAAACTACCCTTTTCCGAAAGAGCATGATTTAAATACTGACAGTCATGAAACTGCCATCTTCTGAAAGAGCACGATTTAAATACTGACAGTCATGAAACTACCCTCTTCCAAAAGGGCACGATTCAAATGCTGATAATCAAGAAATTACCCTCTTCCGAAAAGAGCATGATTTAAATACTGATAATCATAAAACTACCCTCTTCCCGAGGTGAGCATGATTTAAATACTGACAATCTCAAAACTACTCTTTTCCGCAAGAGCACTGATTTAAAATACTGACAATCATAAACACGATTTAAATACTGTCAGTATGTAATCTTCCGAAAGAGCAAGATTTAAATACTGACAATCATGAAACAACCCTCTTCCGCAAGAGCACTGATTTAAAATACTGACAATCATGAACACGATTTAAATACTGTCAGTATGTAATCTTCCGAAAGAGCAAGATTTAAATACTGACAATCATGAAACTGCCCTCTTCCGAAAGAGCAAGATTTAAAATACTGACAATCATGAAACTACCCTCTTCCGAAAGAGCAAGATTTAAATACTGACAACCATGAAACTGCCCTCTTCCCGAAGAGCATGATTTAAATACTGACAATCACAAACTACCCTCTTCCAAAGAGGCACGATTTAAATACTGACAATCATGAAACTACCCTGTTCCGCAAGAGCACTGATTTAAAATACTGACAATCATGAAACTACTCTCTTCCGAAAGAGCAAGATTTAAATACTGACAACCATGAAACTGCCCTCTTCCCGAAGAGGCACGATTTAAATACTGACAATGATGAAACTACCCTCTTCCGCAAGAGCACCGATTTGAAATACTGACAATCATAAAACTACCCTCTTCCGAAAGAGCAAGATTTAAATACTGACAATCATGAAACTGCCCTCTTCCCGAAGAGCATGATTTAAATACTGACAATCACTAAACTACCCTCTTCCAAAGAGGCACGATTTAAATACTGACAATGATGAAACTACCATCTTCCGCAAGAGCACTGATTTAAAATACTGACAATCATGAAACTACCCTCTTCCACAAGAGCACTGATTTAAAATACTGACAATCATGAAACTACCCTCTTCCGAAAGAGCAAGATTTAAATACTGGCAATTATGAAACTACCCTCTTCCGAAAGAGCACGATTGAAATATTGACAGTCATGAAACTACCCTCTTCCGAAAGAGCACGATTGAAATATTGACAGTCATAAAACTACCCTCTTCCGAAAGAACACGATTTAAATACTGACAGTCATAAAACTACCCTCTTCCGAAAGAACACGATTTAAATACTGACAATCATGAAACTACCCTCTTCCACAAGAGCACTGATTTAAAATACTGACAATCATGAAACTACCCTCTTCCGAAAGAGCAAGATTTAAATACTGACAATCATGAAACTACCCTCTTCCGAAAGAGCAAGATTGAAATATTGACAGTCATGAAACTACCCTCTTCCGAAAGAACACGATTTAAATACTGACAGTCATAAAACTACCCTCTTCCGAAAGAACACGATTTAAATACTGACAGTCATAAAACTACCCTCTTCCGAAAGAACACGATTTAAATACTGACAATCATGAAACTACCCTCTTTCGAAAGAGCACGATTATACAGATCATGAAATCAAAAAAATGAAAAAATTTTTGGAACGCGTATAAATAGTTTTGTGCGTATAAGTATGCCATTCAAGAGAAATTTTTGTGTTTGGGGGTATGACACAAGCGTACACTCATTGGATTTAAAATAATATATAAAGCCCTGGAAAGAAGTACACTTTTAAGTTTTTACATGTGCTTAGTTACAAAGAAAATCTTGGCTTACTAGAAAACTTATCATCAGTTTTTTGTTTGTTCGCACGTTTGGTTCAAAAAAAAGCTATGAATGGTACCTGGGTTTCGCTTTTAATGTGTATATTCTGCTTTGCACTATAGGTTAGTTTTGCGAGTACTGCAACGCGCCCTCTCCCCACGACCCTTAGCACAGATTCAACACGTTTGCTCAGATCGTTGCTGACGTCATCGAGAGTTCTCATAGGCCGTATTTGAAATTTGCAGCCCCTATGGCTGAGTGGTTAGGTCGCTTGGCTGGTGATCAAAGGGGCCTGGGTTCGAGCTCCGGGTAAGCCAGGGATGTTTGTGCTGTCTTTCTGCTGAGATCTTGCATTCTCCCAGACCTTCTACAATGAGGCATTCAACTGACAGGCTCTTGTTAGACCTCTATGGCAAGCAGCTGCTTGAGAGAATATAATTTTTTTATTTAAAAAAAGTCGCACCAGTTGCACGTGAAGTAGCACCGCCCCTGCCTTGTGGTTCCCGTGATAATAGACCGAGCAGTCCGAGATTTTGTACGCCGGTTTCTCCTGTGGGCTCCTGCGTTGGGTTTAAAAATCAGGTTACTGCCTTCAATGCGACATATTAATATAATCAATGCCTTTGAGAAGGTGGTGAATCTGGCAACAGCAGCAGATTTAAATACTGTTATGAGTTTTAATTCACAGTTAGGAAGCTGCAAATGGCAACAATAAATTTGGCAGTGATTTCAGTTCTAAGTAAGAATAGAATGGCAAATATTTTTGCTTGTTGCAAGCTTCTTTTTGGAATTCCGACTTGAAATATGACATTGCAACCCACACACCCCAAATAGAAACACTTCGTGAAACTTAGAAGTTTCTGCCATGATTTTTCTTATGAGTTATGGATGACACACACAGACCCTTCGTTTATTATTATAGATGGCATATAAAGTAAAAAAATTTTGCCTATCACCCCTTTCCAGATATTTTAATCTATTGTAAGACTATATGTTTCGTATATTTCAGACATTTTATCCTTTTCGTGCCCTCCTGTAGAGATGCATCCCATGATTTGCGTTGCTCCATTTGTATCATGTATTTCTATTTTATGTATCTCTATTTGTATCATGTATTTCTATTTTATGTATCTCTATTTGTATCATGTATTTCTATTTTATGTATCTCTATTTGTATCATGTATTTCTATTTTATGTATCTCTATTTGTATCATGTATTTCTATTTTATGTATCTCTATTTGTATCATGTATTTCTATTTGTATCATGTATTTCTATTTTATGTATCTCTATTTGTATCATGCATTTCTGTTTTATGCATGTCTATTTTTATTATGTACTAGCTGAACGTACCCGACGCTGCCCAGGTGTAACTTTTAATCTGTATATTCTTATTTTCGCTGAAATATAGCTAAATTTGTAAGCCCCCCCCCCCCGACAGTTTAGCACAGTTTTTCAACAGGAAGAAATTTGCCCGGTGTTGGCTTGGATCGTTGTTGACGTCAGCGAGCTCTCTCATAGCCGGTGGCTTAGTTTCCGTTTCAGCTATCGAGATTTTTATTTCCGTTATCACAGAATTTGCCACCCTATGGATCCCGTGATAATCGTCCGCACGGTCCAAATTTCTTGCACAGCGTTCCCCGTGTGCCCCAGTGATTGGTTTAAAAATCAGGTTCCCACTTGGCCCGTGGCTTCGTTTCTACACAAATTGTGACAGCTCGTGTCTCACTTTTAATCTTCATATTCTGTTGTTTCCTGCACTAAAGGTTATTTAGTATTTCACCCCCCCCCCCCCGATATTTTATCACAGTTTGAACACGAAGAATTTCCCGGTGTTGCAAAGGCCATTGCTGACTCGGCGTGAGCTCTCAGAGCCCGTCGCAAACGATCGACGTATTTCTTTCGTCAGATTTTGGCATTCTGAAATTCCCGATATACTTCATCGAAAGGTCCCAAATTTCGTAGGCGGGTTCCCCCTGCCCGACCCCATGTTTGGTTATAAAATCAGGGCCTTAGCTGCAATGGAACGCTTCAATAATGCTTTTGGAAACGTGGGGAATCTGGCAACGGAAACAGATTTTTCACCATAAGATTTAAATGCTATTTTAACTCTTTACGTTCACAGTTAGGGAGAAGTAAATGGCAACAATAAATTTGACAGCGATTCTCGTTTCCCGTAGGAATAGCATGGTGAATATTTTTGCTTCTAGCAAGCCCCTCTTTAGGACTTTCGACCTGATATTTGGCACTACAATCCGGACCACAACCTGAAACATTCTGTGAAAAGTTTGAGCGTGTACGTTGATTTTCCGATGAGTTATGGCTGCCACAGACAAACACACAGATAGACACCTTCTTTTATCATATAGATTACTACTTTTCTCTATTATTATTATTTGTTTATTTTACTTTTAATTTTATTATTATTTATTTATTTCATTTTTAATTTTATTATTATTATTATTATTATTATTATTATTATTATTATTATTATTATTATTATTATTTATTACTATTATTTATTTTATTATTCTCTATTTTTTCTCTATGTATATCTATTTTTATCACGTATGTCCTGATCTAACAAAAAAAAAATGAAGGGGTGAAGAGAGGAGATACACAAGCGAACGGAAAAATGCAAAAGGGGGGAAAAGATTAGATTTCCAATGCAGTATAACATTCCTCCCCACGTTTCAGAGGTCTTAAAAATTCGTGAAAAAGGCATTAACATTTAATAAAATTAATAATTTTTGCCTCTAATTATTTGGGTCGTACTGTGGCCGATAGTTTAGAGCGCTTGGCTACTGATCAAAGGGACTTGGGTTTGACCCCCGGATAAGCGTGGATGTTCGTGTCGTTTTTCTGCTGAGGTCTCCGCCATGCTCACAGACCTTCTGCTATGGCGTATAAACTGACAGGCTCATGTGAGACCTCTGAGGCAAGCTTGGTATGTCATCTTGTAACTGAACTAATAATTTCTTGTAACTGCAAATAATCATAATAAAAATAATCGTACACTCAGTGACTACTCTGTTAGGAACAGGCTCGTTTTATGTCAATACAGAGTCAAATTCAGACTAAAAAAATTCTTAAATAAGCTTTTGCGCTAAAACGACACTGAAGTTGAAGATCCCAATCAAATCTATCTGCATCCTGAGTACCACTGCAATTCAGTTTCTAAATGTTACGGAAATTAACACATTTGGCAACTTCGCTCGTTCTGCAAAAAACTTTCGTCTTTGGAGCTGAAACGATCATCACGAAAATTTTTTAAAGATTCTCCTAAGCATCTTAAAAAATTTTAGCGAAAAGGATATTTAATTCACTTTAACCCGCTTCAAATAACTTTCGAAATCAATTGATTCGACTGTTGTTTAATATTCTATCTATTATAACTCTTGAAATCGTGATTAGACAGATTTGAATTGAGATCTTTAATCCATCATGAGACATATTTTTTCCTTGAAGAATTCGTTAAAGAGTTACTGAGTCTATAAATCACATTCTCTAATACGATAGCATAATGTATTCTATAGAGTGGGTTACTGTATGTTTTGCAGTAGCGATGTTGGGTTGGGTTGTTTTACCTCTGAACGGCACTTTTTTGCACACCATGGGCTAAATGGCCAGGTCACATGGACCCCGAAGGCTCAGAGAAGGTTGGGGGAGGGGACCCACTGGAACAGCTGTTGGGAGACAGATGGTAGCCTCCCGTCAAGGCCATCCAGTGTGTTCTTTAACGTGCACAGGGTAGGCTCTCCCGCACACGGGGCCACGGCTTAACGTCCCATCCGACGGACGGCGGCCTTTCCAAGCCCATCGGTGCCCCTACTGACCGTGGGCAGGGCGGAGAATTTTGCGGAGATAAATCTCAACGCTGACCCAGCTGGGACTCGAACCTGGGAACTACAGATTACGAGCCTGGCGCGCTACCGACTGAGCCACCCCCACCCCACAGTAGCGATGAGTTTCGGCTTTGTGAAACTGAGCCCTAGCCCGGATGGCCCATATGGACTAGGGCTCAAAATAACACAAACGACTTCAGGATCGAGCTCAGAAAAATAAATAAAATATAAGATATTTTTTTATTTTAATTTCAATATTATAATCGGTTTTTAGTAATTAAAAATAAGCACAATGCGGCTTTTGATTATTTTTTGCGTATTCTGTATCTTGAATACATGAACAGCTCTTAGCAATTATAATGACGTTACCAAGAATTTTCAGGGTTGGTTGTTTTACCTCTGAGCGCACTTTTTTGCACAGGATGGGCACTGGACAGCTGTTGGGAGACAGATGATAGCTTCCCTTCAAGACCATCCAGCGTGTTTCATAACATGCACAAGGTATGGCTCTCCCGAACACAGGGCCACGTTAAAATGGAACATACAACGGACTTGGCCTTTTGTAGCCCAAGTATTTTCAGTATCTACTACTGTTTCTAACATTTTTCGTTTCAAATAGCATTGGCTACTGATCTAAGGGACCTGGGTTCGAGCCCTGGATAAGGCATGGATGTATGTGTCGTTTTTCTGCTGAGGTCCTGTCATCCTCACAGATATTCTACTGTGGCATATAAACTGACAGGCTCCTGTCAGACCTGTGTGGCAAGCAACTGCTTGAGGGGGTATTTATTTATTTATTTATTTAAGTTTTTTACTTTCTCATAAAATCGTTACAATTCTTTTAACGTTTGCGATAATCTATAATACGAAGAATTTAAAAAATTGTTCAACCACACGAATTTCTGTATATATATATAGGTTTTTTGATACATCAGAGAAATATTATCCAGTGTAATTAAAATCAGGAGCAAGACATTAAATAAATGAGCAAAAGCGACAAAAAAATGTGCTTTCATGACTCTACCGTGTAAAGTGAAACTCGGAATATTACATACATGATAACGAAAAAAAAAAGACTTACTTCATTAGCAATTTGGATAAGTTCTCTCTGTTCCGTAATACACGCATCTTGATCATGCAACAGTTACGACACAAAACGGTCATTGCCTATTCATTAGAAGCGTCAACATGGAATCCACGTGGCCTTCACCCGATTTCCTTTAAGCTAAACCAATGGATCGACTCGCTGAGGATATTTCTCATCTTTCAACACTCAGCCTGTTTTCTGAAAGCTAAAACGACACTAAACATTGATGACATTCCCTGATCAAGATTCAAAAACAAACTTTGCTGATGAAATGCTGTAAAGGTAACTTTCGTGTTTTCCGCATTCTGTCTTGCATGATAAAATAAAAAAGACATTTTTTTTAATATATATTGCAACTCAATCAGCCCACTTGACAGAATTTAGTTGTTTTACCTCAGAACACCCTTTTGCGCACACTACCCAATTGGCTAAATGGCCAGGTCATAAGGTTGGGTTGGGTTGTTTTACCTCTGAGCGGCACTTTTTTGCACACCATGGGCTAAAAGACCAGGTCACATGGACCCAAGGCTCAGAGAAGGTTGGGGGAGGGGACCCACTGGAACAGCTGTTGGGAGACAGATGGTAGCCTCCCGTCAAAGTCATCCAGCGTGTTCTTTAACGTGCACAGGGTATGGCTCTCCCACACACGGGGCCACGGCTTAACGTCCCATCCAACGGACGGCGGCCTTTCCAAGCCCATCGGTGTCCCCTACTGACCGTGGGCAGGGCGGGGAATTTTGCGGAGATAAATCTCAACGCTGACCCAGCTGAGACTCGAACCTGGGAACTACAGATTACGAGCCTGGCGCGCTACCGACTGAGCCACCCCAGCCCCCAGCCAGGTCATAAGGACCCCAAAGTTCAGAGAAGGATGGAAGAAGGGAATCCACTGGACAACTGTTAGCAGATAGACGGTAATTTCCCGTAAAGGACATCCAGAAGTGTTTTTTTTTTACCTGGATCTCTGCGCAGTGGGCCACGTTTTAACTTCTCATCCGACGGACGGCGGCATTTCCAAGCCAATTTGTCAGGGAAGTCTGATAGAAGTCTACCAGCATAAAACACGACAGACAAATATTGAGAGAACAACATAGAGAGAAATATCCATGGCTTTCCTGAGATGACAACCCAGTCTACCTTAGCTCCACAGCCATGTAGACTAAATGCTCATCCACTGGGATGTCAATAAAGTTTTATGCAAGAAGATGAAATTAATACTCTATTTTGACCACGTTGTTTTTATCGTGTTATCTTTCTGCTAAAGTCTCGCCTTTCTCATATATATGCTCTATGACACAGTACAATGACAGGCTTATGTCAGACTTGTTTGGAAAGCAGCTGCTTGAGGGGTAATTTATATGTATAAATGGGTTGGGCTGTTTTACCTCTGAGCGGCACTTTTTTGCACACAATGGGCTAAATGACCAGGTCACAAGGACCCCGAAGGCTCAAAGAAGACTGGGGGGAGGGGATCCATTGGAACAACTGTTGGAGACAGATGGTAGCTTCACGTCAAGGCTATCCAGCTTGTTCTTTAACGTGCATATGGTATAGCTCTCCCGCATACGGAGCCACGACTTAACGTCCCATCCAACGGACGGCAACCTTTCCAAGCCCATCAGTCTCCACTACTGGCCGTGGCAGGCGGGGAGTTTTGCAGAGATAAATCTCAACGCTGACCCAACTGGGATTCGAACCTGGGAACTGCAGTCTGGCTGTATAAATGGAAAAAAACATATTAATGAAATTTGCTTGAGTGCTAAACCATAAATGTGTTGGTTTTAATGCTTCGCTATCAGCAAAACATTATGAAATCCTTGTCCCATTGGGTTAGCGTTGGTTCAGTCGAGTGTGCCAAGCTCACAAGTTGATATTCAGGTTTCAGTCATCAGTGTGCTAGTGTTGATATTTCCTCTGTCAACTCCATCATTGTCCTCCCTCAGTGAGAAACGATTGTCTTTCCAAGCCGATGGGTTTGGAAAGACCACTGTTCTTCAGGATGTTAAGCGTGGCACTGGGTTCAGAAAAACTATCACCTGTGTTCTTTAAAGAGCACGCTTTGACGGGAGGATTCTAGTTGTCTCCTAAAAGCTGCCTAGTGGACCCATTTTCGCCTATCTCCAGTTCTGAGCCTTTGGGTTCTTTTTACTCGTTGTGTACCAAATGTGATGCTCACAAGTAAAACAACTCATCCCTTATGTAACGATTGCATAAGATGAAAATAACTCTCAGCATTCAAATCTGTCCTTCAGACGAAGTCTCACTTGTCTGCCAAGTCTTCTCTATCATGATGACTAACACTGAAAGCCTTTCTTGACAAATGGCTATCTGGGGGGAGATATCGTTGTTTTCAGCAACTTCTGTCATAGTCACACACCGAAAAATATGGCCGTCCATTAATTTGTTTCGCTCCGTGCTTCTTTCTGATTATTTAAAAATAATACCATGTCACTGACAATAGACAATACAAATTAGCTTGGATGCATCAATTCAGTTTATCCTCGGGAGGAATTTATCTTAAAACGGAATTCTATCAATTGGTGGAATTTATCTTCAGATAGAATTCTATCAATTGGTAGATTTATCCTGAGACGGAATTATATGAATTGGTGAAATTTATCCTAAAACGGAATTCTATCAATTGGTAAAGTCTATCCTCAGACAGAATTCTATCAATTGGTAGAATTTATCCTAAAACGGAATTCTATCAATTGGTGAAGTTTATCCTCAAACGGAATTCTATCAATTGGTAGAATTTATCCTCAGATGGAATTCTATCAATTGGTAGAATTTATCCTAAAACGGTAATTAACTATTAAAGTTTTAAACTATTAATTGGTGGAGTTTATCCCTACGCGGAATTATATGATTCTCTCCAGACGTATTATATTGTGAAATTTATTATCTGGCGGAATTCTATCAATTGAGGGAATTTATCTTCAGGCAGAATTATATCAATTGGGGGATGTCAGCCTCAGATGGAATTCTTCAACTGAAAAGCAATTCATAGCAATTTCACTGAACTGCATCTATTGATTTTTTTTTTCAAAATGTCTTTTGAAATACAACGATTAATACCGAAGTTTAAATCTCTTTTATCTATCTAAATTTGTGCTACGAATTAAGATTTATTCAACTAGCCTGAGATAGAATATGTTTCATGAATTTAGGCTGAAATATTCCTCTTAAGAAATTTCCCCTTCTGTTAACATTAAAACTCCTGGGGGAGAGATGTAAACTGCTTAAAACACAGGGTTGGGAAATCCACTTGTCATTGGTGAGTGAATGTTCTGTCTGGACATTCACTCACATTGGTGAGTGATTGTTCCTTTGCAAGTGAAGAAAAACAACCGTAAAATATTTCCAGAGAAAAGAAAAACGACATTCATCATTAATTTCGTTCAGAGCTTTTTTAATGTGTTTTAAAGTATGAAAAATATTTTTTTCCCCTTTCAAGTTCGTATATGCATTTACTACTGACTTGTAGCAAAATCAGCTGGCTGATCAGATTTTGCCGAATTTCTTCATCTTTTGGGAACTTTTGGGAACTTTTCTGGGTTTGTAAAGTATTTAATAGCACAATCACGTTTTATGTAGAAATCTGAATCTGAAGATAAAAATTCCACTATTGTATCAAAATGAAAAAAAAAACACTAAACGCAGTTCAGTGAAATTGCTATGAATTGCTTTTCAGTTGAAGAATTCCATCTGAGGATAAAATCCCGCAATTGATATAATTCTGCCTGAATACCTGAAGATAAATTCCCTCAATTGATGGAATTCCACCAGACGATAAATTCCACAATATAATACGTCTGGGGAGAACTATATAATTCCGCTTAGGGATAAACTCCACCAGTTATTTATTAACAAATTTGTTAAATAATTAAATTCAAACTAACACATTAAAGGAAAAAAAAATTAGAATAGCAGAAAAATATATTAACCTTAAGTCCATGAGTCATGAATATACGTAGATGACGAAATACCCAAACTGGAGCAAAAATGAATTGCTTGCATGTGGACTTAATGCAGAGTCGAAACTAATTTATTAACAATATTAATGAATTTCGCAAGTTCATATTATGAATGATAGAAATTGCAGGGGATATTAGAACACTATTGGTCGAGCTGTTTTAGTTAGAGCAGCACTTTTTTTTTGCATACAATGGGTTAAATTATCTCTTTATTTTTTCTTTTATTTATTCTTTTTTTATCTGATAATGATGATTGTTTGATAGGGATAAAATATTTTTTTTATAATTGGCATGATATAATTGCCTTAATAAAGTTGTTCAATTACCTACGGAAGATATTACTCTATTAAAATTGAGTTATAACCCATATCGCATAACTCTTTTACATTTAACAACAGTTAAAAATCCATGCATTATGTATTATCTTTTATATTAAACAATTTATAATTTATTTGAAAATTATATATGTCAGAGTGTGGTTTTTTTTTGTAATGTGGTGATTTTTTTTTCCGTTAAAGCGGAATTGCACAGTTACTTTAGGAAAGTGATTGACATGGAAAGATTTTTAAAATTTTCGTATAAAATTCTGGAAGAGTTTGGTGTCTTTTTTTCTGCAACACCAGTTCTCGATTAATTGAAAAAACTCTGAGCAATAATTGTATGGCTCTCGGCTAGTCTTAATTTAATTTTTAGACGACTTTTATAGTAACTTAGGCTCTAATTGTAGCCGGATACAAGCAAGAAATTTTAAAATGTAGCCAGAGCTTCTATTCGAACATTTACGATAGTCTTTTTCAGAATAGCGATAATAAAGTACACGAAATGAATGCAAAGATTAGAACTTTTCGTCTCTCCAGACGTCATCACGTTATGAACTTTGTACTCTACTGAAAGCAGTCAGCCAGTAGCTCATGGCTCCCTATATATATACTTGTAGTATATGAGCCTTCACCGAGAGCAGGATTTCAGTTACTTTTAAGATGAGCCACCGCTCAAAGTGCGAAGGATGTACGCATTTCTAAACGGCTAATCGAACCGTCAGCTCTGTAACTGGAAACTTGCCTCCAAGTCCATTAAGTTTCTCGCAGTCTTTAAACGTAGCATTGAGTTTGTTTTGCCTTTATTAATTCACAGTTATATATTTCAGAAAGATTCAGACAATGGGTTGTGGGTTGGGTTGGGTTGTTTTACCTCTGAGCGGCACTTTTTTGCACACCATGGGCTAAATGGCCAGGTCATATGGACCCCGAAGGCTCAGAGAAGGTTGGGGGAGGGGACTCACTGGAATAGCTGTTGGGAGACAGATGGTAGCCCCCCCCCCGTCAAGGCCATCCAGCGTGTTCTTTAACGTGCGCAGGGTATGTCTCTCCCGCACACGGGGCCACGGCTTAACGTCCCATCCGACGGACGACGGCTTTCCAAGCCCATCGGTGTCCCCTACTGACCGTGGGCAGGGCGGGGAATGGGTTGTGGATTAGAGTTTTAGTTCACCTTAGTGTCGATTAGTGAAGGCAAAAAAAATTACCCGTTATTGGCCGTGTATAAGTGACATTATATCTTTCAGATAGGTAGGTTGTTTTACCTCTGAGCAGCCTTTTGTGACCCGAATGAACTAAATGGCTAGATAGCAATGATCATAGAGGCTCAGAGTTGAATAGAGGAAGGGGATCCACTGGACAGCTGTTAGGCATGGAAGCTTGTCGTCAAAGCATCTTCCTTAACATGCACACAGCACGGCTCTCTTGAACAGAGAATCACGGCTTAAGATCTCATCCCACGGCGGCGGTCTAGTCAATCCCATCGGTCACTTTTCTCACAGAGAAAAGGAGGAGAGGACACAGATGGGAAGGAACCTAGGAACATCTGGTACGCAACCGTATATTTTTAACTTTTCTCCCCATTTGCTACAGAGGTCTAATAGAATATTTTCTGTGGAATATCCTATTTAGATGATTTGGGATTAAGACGAGACCTCATCAGTAATACTGCATAAAGAGCACATTCATGCCATTAAAATACCGAAACTCCATAACTTTTGAAATATTTTTTTTTTACGAAGCAATAACATTGAAGGTAAATTAAAGAGCGAAATTGAATCTATCAGTTCTCTTTTTTCGTTCAATAATATTCGTTCACTATTTTATTAGTTATGAAAATCAGAAGCTTTATTATTACATAAATTTTTTTAAAGAATTTAATCTTTTTTTCTGTTTTAAGAGATTAATGTATAATTATTTTTGTTTTGCATAGGTTGTTAATAAAATATAAGTATATAGTTTTTCTGAATCATGCATTAATTTGAATTTCCGCCATTAGAGGATGCAAATTCGAAACCTTTTCTCATCAAGAAATTCGTTTTTGAAAACCAGTGTTCAACATTTGACAGAAGTGAATTTCTGCTATCATTTTTTCAACTGGGCTTAAAAAATTGGATTAACTTAAATTTCATATTGGCACATTTCTTACAAATTAATGAGTTGAGAATTAAATTTATTTCTATAGATATTTTATTCTATTTTCTAAAAAAAAGCATCAAAATTCCTACTAATGTCTGCGGGAATAAGGTGTTATTTATAAAAAAAAGCTTGAGTTTGCTAACGACTAAAAGTTATTGTCAAATTATTATTATTATTAAAGACCAAAATTAAAATCATAATTCGATTTATAAGTCCGATCACGTCTGGTGAATAATGTAATGCTTATTTTCGAACAGAAAAAGCTTTGCCATTTCCCAGATTTAGTGCCTTTTAATCTTATCCTGCCTTTTAATGACGAAAATCAAATTAATGGAATATTCAAAAGCTTCGAGTAATAATATTTTATTAGTACTTAACAAACTACGAAAGAATTGTTCATTTATCTCTTAAAACAAAAAAAAAAGTTGGGTTTTACCACTTTTCCTGGGGGTGAGTCGCTTCTGTCAAAGTAAAATCATTGGACCATATTTTGTGATTAGTGTACCTGACTACTAAAATAAATAAATAAATACCCCCTCAAGCAGCTGCTTGATACAGAGGTCTGACAGGAGCCTGTCAGTTTATATGCCAAAGTAGAAGATCTGAGAGGATGGCAGGACCTCACTAAACCAGCTGGGATGTATATGTATCTGTTTGTCGTATGAGAAATTAGGACAAGCCCAGTAAGGATTCTTGGTTGTCTACTTCCATTGTGTAAGGGAGTACCTACTTTCCTTTAAAAAAATTAAAAATGAACTACCACATACCATCACCAAGATTTCAGATCTCTAGCATGACTATGTTGCTTACAATATTCATTCAAAATATTACCATTTCTCAAACCTAGTATCATCTAGCGGGAAAAATTCATACTATTGAAAGATGCGGAAAATGTGAAGGATGGAAAAGATGGCAGAAGGCTGGTTTTTAATCTGACTGAATTCAGATAAACTTAGTTTCAATACGTTTCGGGGATTCTATCCCTGTATTTCTTAATTTTTCAATGAACGACAAAGCACTTCAGTTCATTTTTCATGGAGTACTAAATACAAATTTTTGATTAGATGGTGACGAAGAGGGACTGGGAAAAGCTACAATCCCTCGTAATGGAGGTGCTGATGAAGTTGGAGATTGTAATGGCCGCTCAACTTTTCTTATAAATTCCTCCGTACGCGCCGACTCCACGGGGGTGACAGGGGCAAAGATATCTTTTCCCCTTCGTCTCATTTTACAATTTAACAAATGCGAATTATATTTTTCACCTTATATCGTGCAAAACAAAATCCAAATCTCACGCAAACAATAGTAAACTGCGGAAGATTTTAAGTTTTATGTCAAGGTACGATCCCGTTTCAGTTAAGTTTGACAACGCTGAGTAGAGGTAGAAGCTTTCGTCTGTACTGGTTCTCACGTGTTCAGCTAATACAGTGCAAGCACCAAGTGAAAACAAATACATTTCTAAAACAACGGGACAAGCTGATACATATATTACGCTGAAAATTATTAGCAGCGTTTTAAAACGTTTAGAAGGGCAAAAACCGTCATTCAGAGGAAATGCCTGTAATCGAAGAAGTATATAATTAATAACTTAATAGATGCAATTTTGAACATGAGCGAAAGAAAGATTCAGTTCAATAATTGTTGATTTTTCTTCTTCATACTTCTCATCAAAGCTAATCATCATTTTCTCCATCATTTTTTTTCTTCAAAAGTCATAAAAATATACCGATATAACAAGTGACGCCATAGAGTCGGGAAAAAATAAAAGGTAGGGGGGGGGGGGGTACAAGAGACTATGTTTCCATTTCGGTATAGCATTTTTCCCTTACGTTTCAGAGGTTTTAAACAATTTCCTTGAAAAATTCGTGGAATCACAAGTTTCATAATTTTTTTGTCTCCTTTACTCTTACTAGCATTCTCAAAGGGATTGGGTTGGATTGTTTTACCTCTGAGCGGCACTTTTTTTGCACACCATGGGCTAAATGGCCAGGCCACAAGGACCCCGAAGGCTCAGAGAAGGTTGGGGGAGGGGACCCACTGGAACAGCTGTTGGGAGACAGATGGTAGCCTCCCGTCAAGGCCATCCATCGCGTTCTTTAACGTGCATAGGGTATGGCTCTCCCGCACACGGGGCCACGGCTTAACGTCCCATCCGACGGACGGCGACCTTTTCAAGCCCATCGGTGTCCCCTACTGACCGTGGGCAGGGCGGGGAAATTTTGCGGAGATAAATCTCAATGCTGACCCAGCTGGGACTCGAACCTGGGAACTACAGCTTACGAGCCTGGCGCGCAACCGACTGAGCCACCCCCGCCCCATTCTCAAAGGGTCAGGGAAGGCATTGTTACCTCCCCCCCATAGATCCGGCAATGAATATAAATATTCTGGCCCAGTGGTAAAAGCTGAAAATCAGCGCCTATGAACTTCTCAAGAATGAATAATCAAGAGTGTTTCAAGTGTATAGTCGTCCACGGTAGTGGTCAATAGTATATATATATAGGGTCAAGTGTATAGTCGTTCGTAGTAGACCACATAAATGGTCTACTTATTTGCTAACATATATTTCCGCAACGCGAAATTGTTAGAATTTGTATAATTTGTTTTCGATTGTTCTAATTGTGTAAGCAGATTCTTTCTTACTTTGAGAGTGTGTATATATCTATGTATAAAATTTTGAACGAAAACCTAATAGCGCAGTTTAGTAACAAAACGTTTGGTATAAATAAATACCCCCTCAAGCAGCTGCTTGCCACAGAGGTCGGACAGGAGCCTGTCAGTTTATATGCCAAAGAAGAAGGTCTGAGAGGATGGCAGGAGATCAGGAGAAAAACGACACATACATCCATGCCTTACCCGGGGCTCGAACCCAGGTCCCTTAGATCAATAGCCAAGCGTGCTAACCACTCGGCCACGGGAAGCATTACTTTTAAATCATATTTATCATTTATTAAATTCCACTGAAATTTGATTCTTCTCATATCTTTCTTCAATAAAGGTATGAATTCACAGTGGTTTTCCACTAAACACTCGATTCTGAAGTTTTGTTCTAGATTCTCCCTTTTCCAGCTTCTTCACATTTCCAAGAGCATTTTCCATAATATTATTTATTTAAATCTCATCTTTGTTTGTGAGCAATATCACGTATTCAAAAACAATCTATCTGAGTCCACTCAAAACGATTCTCAATAGTAGTTGTAAGGCTTTACCCTAGGAAGAAAAAAAAGCATCACAACTCCTGAAGTACGAAACCGAAGTTTCCAATAACAAAATGATTAAAAGGAAAGATTAATCTATCATTTTGAGCAATTCTCGAATTTGGCCTTCCTGAGGGGAAAAAAAGGGGAAAATAAAAAGTAATTTCATCCAAAACAATGCAAAAAACAGTCTCAAACTCTCACTTCAAAAAATTATTCCATTTCTTTACACACACCAGTAGATAGCAAAGTAGTCTTTCACTGGAAGCAGGAATACATAAACATCATCCTGTACCAAATGATAACAGTTAAAGGCGATGGAAAAATGCATACATTGAATGAAATCGTGTCAATGATCACAGACAATACCTTCGTAGGTAGGTAGTCACTTGTTGGTAGAGTGAGACCACACACACATATTCACTTTACTTCAATCTCAGGGATGTGAAGTCATTTTTTTTTAAATCGGTCTTCACGGATAATTTGTGACAGACTCCAGTCGGAAGAAAACAAGATACGAGGCTCGTTTCTACATTTCGTGTCTTCCGCGGAGATTTATTTTTAAACCAACATCAGTCATTGGTTATAGTGAGAAGTAATCAACTCACTTTCAAGCCTTGCATTCCTCAGGTGCTCATATGAGGGCACTAACTCTAAAATTACTTTTAATTAATATAAAGCTGTCAAATAAAGTAGATTATATCCTTTTTTATTTTCGTTATTGTTACTGAAAAAAAGTTGTTTATTTGGCCCCAAACAGCAACAATATTGTGTTTCAAATATTATTGCTATTTGAGCTCAAATAACAATAATATTGTTTCAATATTATTGTTTTTTTACCCAAATGACAATAATATCGTGCTCCAAATAGTGTTAGCTATACCAAATTAATTCCGTGCTGAAAAGGTTAAACTTTCAAAATAATCATAACTTCTTGAATAAAATTTTACGTCGCAAACAATCAGCTAATTCTATCAATCAACAAACAATAGTTCTGTTTTTGTACGTTACTTGAGGTTTACATGGCCCTGATTTAACTCTAGGAAGAAACCACAAAGATTCACGTTGCAAGGTTGTTGTTTTTTTAAATTAAAGCAGGTGTTGGTTATGGAGGCATGTGTAGCATCTGTGAAATATTTTATTTATTTATTTATTTAAGATGTTTAATTTATGCCAGAATAAATTATACAATTGCTTTACATCTTTACATTGGTTACCAGAAATGGGTTAAAATTACAATAACAGGCGTTCCCATTTCAAAACAGAAGCCACAACAGGGATTACTAATGTTTATGAAGCCAAGAGCACACGCAAATATTTAAATGGTAGGTGTGAGCGCTGCTATGTATAGTTATCCAATTAGGAGGCTTTACCTGTGAATATGGCATGCTCGGTAAAAACAATATTTGTCTGCTGAGATTTAAATCCAGTCATCTTTACTACGCATCCGAAAACGTTAATTGCTTAGCCACTAGGACAAATGCAGAGCTATATATTTAATAAAAAGGCATAAAATAAAGACTTTCTCACAAGCTGTAAATCATTTCTCTACATTTAGCAGTAAAAAGAACTTAGGAAAACGGTACCTTGCAGATAAGGTCCACCTATAGTAAATACAGAGATTACCTGTAGAAATAGACTTCAACAATTATTAAAAACATGTGAAAAAAATTATTGATGACACGGAGGGAATCGCCGTTTCAGCGATAATTTTCTTCACATGTTTTTAATAGTTACTAGTTAAGGATTCTCACCAAGGTGTGACGAAATATTTAAGCGCCAACCCAAGAAGTACGGATTTCCAGATTAAGCTCCGTATAATTCGAAACAAATATACAGGATTCAATTATACTCCTTTTTCAAATTGAACTGTAGGTTAGGGGGCTGGTTTATTTTATCTCTGGGAGGCACTTTTCATATGTTACTGAAGAATAAAAAAAAAATATTTTCAAGTCTATGGAAATTCATTGGTTAGTTAGAGAAAAATATTAAATGTATAAAATAATAAATAAATACCCCCTCAAGCAGCTGCTTGCCACAGAGGTATGACAGGAGCCTGACAGTTTAGATGCCATAGTGGAAGGTTTGAGAGGATGGAAGGATCTCAGCAGAAAAACAACACAAACGTTCATACCTTATCCGGGGCTCGAACCCAGGTTCCTTAGATCAGTAGCCAAGCGCACTTGGCCACGGGACACATCAGATTAATTCCAGCACTATGAATTTAAAAATACCAGCATTTAGTCACGATAATTGACTAAATAGAGTCTGAATATTATCAATAAACTCTAAAGCAGACAAGCATTTCTGTTCAGAGCAATTGAATATATCGATATAAATCTGCGTGTTTGGGGCTTCTGTGAAAGAAACCTTAAAAATTCTTGTAATGTTGAAGTATTGTATTCAGGCAAATCATTCAGTATTGATTTACACCTATTTTCCAGATGAGTTTGCTTTTGCACTAACAATTTTATGGAAATAATAATGCTCTCGAAACAAATATATTTTAATCATAATATGTATGAAACCGGCCGTCCCATGGCCGAGTGGTTAGCACGCTTGGCTACTGATCTAAGGACCTGAGTTCGAGCCCGGCTACTGATCTAAGGGACCCGGGTTCGAGCCCCGGGTAAGGCATGGTTGTGCGTGTTGTTTTTCTGCTGAGATCTTGCCATTCTCTCAGACCTTCGACTATGGTATATAAACTGACAGGCTCCTATCAGACCTGTGCGGCAAGCAGCTGCTTGAGGGGGTATTTATTTTATTATATATGTATGAAACCGGTCACATTTTTCACTTCGCTGAAATCATTATTATCTGTTGATTTACCGTGAGCATGATTTATACTTCAGGAGGCTTGAGTTATACTTTAAGAAAGTGGTGGTCTAATTACCATTACAACTAACTATTTAACATTTTCACATATTGTGCAAAAAGGAATTTTGACCCTCTTAAGTTAAATTATAAACTTAAATTGCCGTGATACGCAATCGCGGGGGGTGGGGGGGGAACAAGGCCACACCAGTTCGCTTGACTTTAAAGCCAGTTCTGACTTGAAGTCAATGATAAACTTTAAGGCAAATGTATACTGACTCAAAGATTGAATATAGAGCTTAAAAAATTGATTCATGAGCCGTTATATCAGAAAAAAGTTATTCTAAATTTAAAAATCTCTCCTATACTTTTCACTTAAAGAAGTGAATCCACAAAAACACATGCAATGTTATTTATTCTCTGAAAATCGGTGAAACGAAGTTCAATTATATATATTTTTCTTGTAGAAGGATTTCCACATATTTTAAGAATATCTCATAACAGATTTATCTGGAATAAACAAGATCGCTTCTGTAAACTTGCTTAGTTATAGATGCTATCTATTGATGAGTAAGCATAATGCAAATTAGTTTGAATGAATTAAGCACATGGTAATTATTACCTCAGAAGATCATTACAAGCATTGTTTGTACTCATCACTGCATACATTTCGTCGTCTTGGAACACGTCCAAGTAGTATTCAAATAATTGTTGCGAAATTGCGGCATAGCTGTGACATGACTTGTCTTCTGGGTTTTGCAATGTAACATTTCCTTAGCTTATCAGAAATTTCCTTTAATACGAATCAACAGAAGTCTCACTGTAGTCCTAACCCCATTTAGTTAAACATCAGTGACAGACCATTTTTTAAAATAGTTGTTAAAATTATAGTGATAAGTGATGGGGAAGTTACTAAACGTGTTACGCAATGGCTGATCAGGGAGGAGTTACGCAATGGCATATCTTTCATTCCACCACAACAGCGTATTTTAAAAATGTGTTTTGGAGGGGTTTTCATTTTTTTCCAAAAGAATAAAACATATGTAGTCAAATATTAAATATTAAAAAAAAGGCAAGTAAATGAAAACCAATGGTACAGTCGCTTAAAAAAGCATCTGAACACTACGGTTGATTAAAAAATTCAGAAAAAATATCTGGCAACGATTTTTTCAGAAATTAGTGATCTGGCAACCTTCGTGTCACACCACACGAAGGATGCCAGATCACTAATTTCTGAAAAAATCGTTGCCAGATATTTTTTCTGAATTTTTTAATTAACCATGGCGTTCGGATACTTTTTTGAGTGACTGTACATTTTGCATCAATGCTTAATAGTTGTTAAATGTTTCAAAAGCATAAATGTGCAGAATAATTTTTGAAACAGATGCATTTGGGGGTAGAGTTTGAACTCTCCAAACCTCCCCCTTAAATAAGCCGCTGTCGCATCACAAACCTCCCCCTTAAATAAGCCGCTGTCGCATCATATTCTAAACGCTGATGATAATGCACGACTTACGAAATTCTAAGGAGCAACGTCTTAGACGTCAAAAGCATAAAGAAATGAGTTCATTGTGAATGAGAAGATACAATTTAAACTGCTTTCAGAATTTTGATAAGTACATCTTGGCAGGGACGACACATGATGTTGGTAACAATATAAATATTACTTTCAAAAACTAGACAGACAATACGCTCACTATATGTTCTGATAACAATGTCAGTAGTTATTCGATAAATCTGAAGTAATTGTTTAAACTAGGCCCATCCAACACACGATTCGTTGCAAAAGAATCTCCGTTTCATAAATAACAAATAATCAATATACTAAATCTGGCTCATTCATTGCATTTTTTTTGACCCAACTTTCTTAGATTCACAACTAAACGATTTTACCAATTCATAGTACTCATGAAAATGTATATTTTTCTTTTTTAATCAGCATATTTTCTTGAGTTTTCAAAAATACAGTTTTGTTTTCCAATTCATTACTCATTAGAAAGGTATGTTTTAATTTATAAGTAGAAAATATTTTCTGCCCCTCTTTAAGAATATAATGTTTTTCCTAGTGGCTCTTCACTAGATTTGCGTTGGACGTGTCTAATTTTAAACATTTGGCTGAACTTGTTTGATGAATTTTTAGAGCATTTAAACAGCAGTTTGACGAGTAAATATAAATTGATGAGAACAATATTATATAATAATTTTAGGAATAATTACTTGTATTTATCGAAACTAATCTGAATAATACTTATTTATTGCGTAAGAATTATCTGCCAACTTCCATATATCAGATATACTTGTTGATATGAGTATTTTTAAAACGATGAATCTTTTTTTCCTTTGAACTAAAGACAGTGTTTTACAAAATCATGATATTTGAACACTCTCAGGAGACTTTGAAAGTATTGTGAGCATATTGGTCTACTTATCTTTGTCAGCTTGCTAGTTGTTGGTCATTGTCACCAGATGGATATTCCATGGTTTATAAAGTAATATTTTGCTACACGCATAAGCGTAACTTTGCCATCTGTTATAAATGCTCGAGATGTGCATCTGTAACAAAAACTGAAATTCTACAGAGTGAAAAGTTAGTTCTTTTTAGTTTCTCTTTCTGCTGAGGTCCTGCCATCCTCTCAGATCTTCTAGTGTGGCATATAAACTGACAGGCTCCTGTCAGACCTCTGTGGCAAGCAGCTGCTTGAGGGGGTATTTATTTATTTTTTTATTATTATTATTCCAATGTGATATGCACTCAGTGCAGTAAGATATTTGGGATAAGAATCAGTTAAAGAACGCACGTCATCATTGTTTTTAACAATGCATTCCAGAAACACAGTCATATTTTGCTGACTAAAAAATGATTTGTATTCATAACTTTATATATCCGAAACCGAGAAATTAAAACCAAAATTCTTTCAGTTATTTGTTATAAAAATGTCGCAATTTTTAGGCTGAGTAACCACTCAGCCTAAAAATTGCGACATTTTTATTTTAATTTTCGCGCTTGGCTACTGATCTAAGGGACCTGGGTTCGAGCCCCGGATAAGGTAAGGAAGTTTGTGTTGTTTTTTGCTGAGGACCTGCCATCCTCACAGACCTTCTACTATGGCATATAAATTGACAGGCTTCTGTAAGACCTCTGTGGCAAGCAGCTGCTTGAGGGGGTATTTATATTTTTTTTATTAAAGATCTACATCAAAAAGATTTTTGTGAGAAGCAGATATTTAGCAAAAAAACAACACAAATATTCATTCTTCCATGGGATTTGAATCGAGTGTTACTAAACAGTCATGTAAGTGGAAAAGAAACTTATCCACATTCCTTTAAAATTCAGTTTGCCTTCATAACTACAATGGTCATCTAATTATAAACTAAATAAATATGTAGATATTTACTTGGGAGAGGCTATGTGTCAAAGTTAGCCTAGACATTGGACAACAATAAATGACAGTCCGTATCGTTACTTCAATTTCGCTGATTGCCTTTCGCTAAATGGAAAACTTGCATTAAGATTAACCTGTTGATTAAAACAAACGTAGTTACATTAAATTCCTATGAAGATCACGAGGGCGAAAACCATTATTGCACAAATTTATTTGGAATGAACAATAATTAACAGAAGTACAGCGTTAAAATGAAAAAATATAACATCAAATAGCTGCTTATCACAGAGGTCTGACAGGAGCCTGTTAGTATAATATGCCATACAGAAGGCATGTGAGGAAGACAAGACTTCAGCAGATAGACAAATCAAGAAAGTAAACATCCATGCCCTATCCAGGGCTCGAACCCATGTTCTTTTTATGCCAAGCACTCGAACCACTCTGCCATTGCGAGCGTAGGTGTGTCTAAATGATCTTTGTTCGGTTAACGATCCCAGATAACAGCATATTTGATATCGCCGACAAAAAAAGAGTCTTCAAAAAGATATCTAAAAAAATTCTTCCAAATTTATAAATCAACCCAAAACATTTATTGGCATCAGTATTGGATAGTGGTAAATAAAGAAAGCTGTAAGAAGAAGAAAAAAGTGATTTATATACGACGAATTAAACGTCGTTAGTTAAAATAGTTCAGAGGTATGCAAAAATGTGTCCCAAGTCTTTAAGATTCTTCTCACTTTAAACTCATTATCTTAACTAATTTAATTAACTAATTTATTATTAATTAATTAGCTGAACTAATTCGGTACTTTCAGGTTATCTCCGGTCACATTTTCTTGGCGACGAAAAATAAACATCAAAATAAATCAAGAACATCATCGACAATGCATCGCCGACCGGCATTATAAAAAAAGTCCCCAAAACTAAATAATCTCATTGGGGACAACACATACCAAAAAGCATGAAAATCGGAAACAGTGCACTGCCGACCAAATTATAAAAAAGCCCCCAAAACTATTTAGTTTTGGGGACATTTTTATAATTTGTCCTCGCAGACAACACAAACCGAAAAACATGAAATTCGGAAAGTGTACTGCTGACCGAATTATAAAAAAGTCCCCGAAACTAAATAATCTCATTAGAGACAACAACAAAAAAAATCTTATAGCTCAAATAACCCACCCCTAAATTACTCATTAACCTTCCTGACTCCATCAATAACTGCCATTTTTTTTTTCAAAAAAAGTCGCCAAGAAAATGTGACCGGAGATAACCGAAAAGTACCTCTAATTCGCGAAGCGCTTTCGTATTGGAATCAATACATCTATTCGAATCGAACGAATCAAATTCGACTTCTCAGTGTTGAGATTTTTTCAGATCGTTCTTCGTCCTCCCCTTTTCTATCGTCCCTCCAAAAGTTGCTGTCCGTCTGATTTGGAAATTAAGCCTTGACCCCGTTGCCAGAGAAGTCATTCCCGTACACGTTAAAGAAAGCTCTGGATGGCTTTGACTGGAGACTACCATCTTTCTCCTAACAGCTATCCAGTGGCTCCTTTCCTCAATTTCTCTTTGGATCCGTCTGATTTGGCCATTTAGTCCAATGTGTGCAAAAAGTGACATTCAGAGGAAAAACAATGCAAATCATCCATTCTTCCACGTGGAAACAATCACTGTTGCTAGATATTTCATTAAGCCATACAGCTCATTAAATTAGACCTCATTAAGCTGTGATCCAACGTAAAGAAAAATTTAAGTATCAGATAAACGTGAAAAAAAGACAGACGATATTAATCGTAAGCCCCATCTTTTTCCTCATCGCGTCCCGTGGCCGAGTGGTTAGCGCGCTTGGCTACTGATCTAAGGGACCTGAGGTTCGAGCCCCGGGTAAGGCATGGATGTATGTGTCGTTTTTCTGCTGAGGTCCTGCCATCCTCTCAGATCTTCTACTATGGCATATAAACTGATAGGCTCCTGTCAAACCTCTGTGGCAAGCAATCTGCTTGAGGGGATATTTTCTTTTCAGCTTATTTTGTAGTAAGATGTCTGCCAAACTTTCAAGCATGCGCCGTCTTCCGAAGGCATAACGACACACCGAATAATATTTGCTCTCTCTTCCTGTATTACGGTGAAAAAAATAATATTTGCTGTCTTTTTATTTGAATTTGGCCCTCAACTAATTTAAGCATGGACGTCTTTTTTTCATAAGATCTTTTCTTTTATGCTACGGTCGAAACAAATATCTTTTCTCTGTTTTTATACTACGGTTAAAATAATAATAACTACTGAAATCAGGTTAAGATTGTAAATAAGAAATAACGAAAGCTTATTATTTTTCAGCCGTCCCATGGCCGAGTGGTTAGCGCGCTTGGCTACTGATCTAAGGAACCTGGGTTCGAGCCCCGGGTAAGGCATGGCTGTTTGTATCGTTTTTCAGCTGAGGTTCTGCCATCCTCTCAGACCTTCTACTATGGCATATAAACTGACAGGCTCCTGTCAGACCTCTGTGGCAAGCAGCTGCTTGAGGGGGTATTTATTTTATTATTTTCATTAATAATAGTTCGAAGGTAAATGTCCTACAAAAACAACTGAAGATTTAGCTGAAACAACTGAGGTTCAACGATAATGAAACCTGAGCCCATGATCTTCTGATAAACATGTCAGGTGCTTACCTCCAGATCATGGAATAATCTTCGTAGTAGTCTTCCATTAGCAAAGAGTTTCAACGAAACTGAGACAGTTTAATAGATTAGAAAAGAGGTTTCCAGACTTAATGAAGCCATGAAATCTTTACATTTAATTTTTTCTCCCATGACTTAAAAGAAATTATCTAGAGCAGTGTATTTTTAGGAGGTTGTGATTTCAAGTCCCTTTCTTACGGACATTAAACTTTTTCAACTTTCGCATATTTTTCATCATGTTTCATCCACTTTTCATTTCTCTCATGCTTTTATTTTTCAAAGAATATAAAGGTCTTTAGCGATTTTAATCCACATCCAATTTCTCTAATCCATTTGGGCTATCAAGTTATTTCGGTTTTCTATTTCGTCACCAACAGGATTGGTTACGAATCTGAACTTTTTGGACAGATAATCAGATAGCAACACCGGCCGTTTCCATGGTAGTCTGCCCTTCTCGACTCAGTGCGCATTTGTAGAATGTTATACCACTCACTTCCCAAAGGTCTGACAACACATTTTGATATTCGCAAATTGAATCTCGATCGTACAGCTTAAACCTATCACGCAATCTATTTATTGCTGATTGCCAAATTCCTCCGCATCCTACCTACAAAAAATAGTTATAAGTGATTACACGGAATTATATTAAACTCAGCTTTTAGTACAGTGTGGATTAATTTGACAAACGTCAAAGGGACCTGGGTTCGAGCCCCGGGTAAGGCGTGGATGTATGTATCATTTTTCTGCTGAGGTCCTGCCATCCTCTCAGACCTTCTACTATGGCATATAAACTGACAGGCTCCTGTCAGACCTCTGTGGCAAGCAGCTGCTTGAGGGGGTATTTATTTTATTTTTATATTGGTAAAGACGTCTTTCAAAAGTATTAGGAGATGTCCATACTTAAGTCAGTAGAGAGCCAAATTCAAAGCTTTGAATAAAAACTAATAACTAGCCCATACCTAGCCTAGTGGTGTAGAGTACCTGACTACTAAACCAGAGGGCATGGCTGTGTGTTTGTATGTTGAGAATCCGGGACAAGCCCAACAGAGTTTTTAAGTTATCTCCATCCTTTGTTTAGGGAACTTCTTCCCTTAAAAAAAAAATGCGTTTATAAACTCTGAAAATTAACTTTTCGTGAAGAGGTGTGTCACTTTTTTCACATACAATGGGCTAAATGGCCAGGCCATAAAGACTCCGAAGGATCAGAAAAGGATGGGGGGGGGGGGGGAGGAGACCCACCGGACAGTTGTTAGGAAAGAGGTAGCAGCCTTCCATCAATGCCATCGAGCGTGTTTTTTAACGTGCACAGGGTATGGATCTCCCAAACACGGAAGCAAGGCTTTACATACCATCTGACAAATAGCAGGTTTACCAAGCCCATCGGTGTCCCCTACTGACTGAGGGAAATGTGGGGATTTTCTGGAGATAAATCTCAATACCGGATCAGGTGGGACTCGAACCTGGGAACTGAAGTTTACTAGTCTGGTGCGCTACCGACTGAGCCACTCTCGCCCAGAAGACCTGTCGCTGGAGATATGTTGATCTCACTCAATTTATCTAAATCTTAATTATCAATAATATATTTTTAATATTTAAGAGCTAGAATATTTAGCTGTTGCTCTTCTTAAACACGTTTCATCAAAACTGATGAAAGGTGAGATTCATTGCGAAAACTTCTAAAATTTCATTTGTTTTCTTAGCCGATTTTTTAAAACAATCGCTGAGTTTAAATTAACTTTCAGGTAAATTATTTTGACTAATAAAGCTACTATTAAATGCTTCAGTTTCCATAACTCTTTAAAATATTAAACAAATATTTTTTTTAATTGAAATTTCGACAAATTTGATTGTGTTCTTTAATTGATCCCCAGTGACATTTTCTCTTAAAAAGCTTATTTTCAAAGTTCGGAATCTTTGAATGTGGCTTTCCATTTACACAACATGGAAATATCCCCAAAATGTTTTATAATAAACAATAAACTTTCGATTATCCGGCACTTTATTTAGCGGCACCATACCTTTGCTCTAACGGAATATTTCTAAAGCTCCCATTGGGTAATAACATATTTTCGGTACCACCCGGCATCTCCGAGGCACTAACCACTGTAAACTTGATTACTCACAGTGTTGTGCAAATATTTACAATAAATAGTGTAATTTTAGAAAGGTAAAGGCAAGTTTAGTTGTGTGCCCAGGTTTATATAAGTACTATACAATTAAGTATCACTGCAGCAGTGTTCTCAACATACAGTAATGTAATGATCTTCAGATTCTTCATTTGGTGAATACTTAACAGATACATTCATGGGCTATGTTATATATCTTGGTGTTGAGATTATAATTTCCTTGATAATGTACATCAAATTTCTTTGCTAGAAAGCTACCTATCTAACGGAATACTTGATCTAACAGCACACTTCAATCCCTATGAATGTCAAATAATTGAGAGTTCACTATAAATCTTCGTCCTGAAAACTAGATTCAACATCAATGCTGTTAACATCCCCACATATCATTCAAGGTTCACTGAGAGTTCTGCACAACTTGGTGAGGGAAATATTCCGTAGCTGTCCCGTGGCCGAGTGGTTAGCGAGCTTTGTTTCTCGATCAAAAGAGACCTGGGTTCGAACCCCTTTCTGCTGAAGTCTTGCCTTCCTCACAGGTCATCTCTATGGCGAGTAAGATGAGAGGCTAGACTTCTGTGGCAAGCAGCTGCTTGAGGGTTTATTTTTCTCAGTAATGTGCAAATTGTCACTTCCCAAAAGAGATGCAAGAAATTAAGTAAAACAATACAAAAAATTTGTATGGGCTTAGCTACTTAAGCGGGGATGAAGATAATCAAACAGCCTTCTATAAATGAGTAACCAAATTAGCGATTGAAAAACACTGAATATTATCGCAGAAATAGAGCTAGATGCCATTAAAACTCATAAAGTATCATCTCGGAAAAGTGTTTTATCGATTCACTGAATACTTTCAAATGAAATGAATACTTTCACTGCGTAAAAATAACAGTGAATTTTATGAATCCTTTTTTTCCTTCAATTATTGTAACCTAAATTGATTTAAAATTATGCGGATATTTTTGCAGCGTGAAATTTTTTTTTTATGAAATGAATTCTTTTATTACGTAAAAATAAGTGCCTTTTATTTAATCCTCTTTTTCCGGATTATCGTAAGCAAAATTGATTTATACTTATGCGGATAATTTACTTAGTGAAATTTTTAGTTTCTTAAATGCAAACCTTTCATTAGTAAAAAAAAGTGCAATTTATTGAACTGTTTTCTAGGGGATTCATAGCAATGTGATTCTTAGACAGCTATTCATTTGAATAATTTTTTGGGTAAAATTTCATATCGATAATTATGCATTATTTTTGCTACAAACATGTTTTAGTAGCCATTTTCTTCATTATAATCAGATTGCATCTCCCAGATGTTTCTCCAACTTTTCCTAATTGCACCCTTCCCCCCCCCCCCTCTAATGTCCACCCTTTTCCTCTAATGTCCACACTTTCCCTCTAATGCCCACCTTCTCCTCGAATGCCCACCCTTCTCCTCGAATGCCCATCTTTTCC
Organism: Ryuthela nishihirai; assembly: GCA_038380435.1. Classification (NCBI taxonomy): domain Eukaryota; kingdom Metazoa; phylum Arthropoda; class Arachnida; order Araneae; family Heptathelidae; genus Ryuthela; species Ryuthela nishihirai. The sequence continues at coordinate 38,569,869 of JAWZYU010000014.1, forward strand.
CTCTAATGCCCACCTTCTCCTCGAATGCCCACTCTTCTCCTCGAATGCCCATCTTTTCCCTCAAATGCCCACCGTTTTCCCCAAATGCCCATCCTCTCCTCAAATGCCCACATTCTCTTCGAATGCCCACACTTTCCCTCATAAAAATCGAAGTTCCACTGCAATTAAATGCAATAGAATAATAAACTGGCTAAAAAATAAATTAATACACCCAAAAATTCTGTTTTCATAATCCTCTAAATTTTTTACCGTCCTTCGTGGTTGCACGAAGAAGGAAAAATGGGGTGCAGGTAAATGTGCTTATTGTTAACTAACATTATCACTGATATACTTACAGTGTAGAGGCAAATTCGAGGATATTATTAATTGATGATGTAAATGGAGTCAACGTGAATGCCTGAATAAATGCACTCGTATGCATACATATATGGGTTTTTTTTGTGAGTGAGAAACAGCAAAAATTCTGGAAAGTGGAAAGATAAATATGGTCTACACGTACCAACGCATAGCACGATATCTTTGCTGCTGTTACGTGAAAGATATTAATAATAAACAAATGTAATTAAAATCAAAGAGTGGACTAGAATGTTTTAGATTATGTACGATCTGATGCTATATTAGGCCACACTATCTCCGACAATGAAAGAACTTATTGAGAGAAAGGAAGTTCATACTTAGAATTAAAATGCAATCAGTAAGATCTCTTATTGTGTGCATTTTCCTAAAAATGCTGCAAACATGTTACAAACATGTTCCAATTTTTGTTATTACATCCCAGGATGGATTTTTTTTGTGTGTGTGTTATCTTCCAGCTGAGGTCTGGACTTCCAATCTTTGGCACATCATACTGAAAGGTTCTTGTCAAACCTCTTTGGAAAAGCAGCAGTTTGAGGGATAATTTATATTTTTAACTTAATATAACCATTTAAAGAAAACTACGCTTTAACTGCACTACTTTGGCATACTCATAAAAACCTACTCGAGTGACGTGACGTCGTTCCTCTTTAGTTCAAAAGTCAACTCAAAAATGAATAAAATAAAGCGCTGCGTGGCTAGAAATTTCATTTGAAATACTATTATTAATTCAATATTCTTGGATCTAAGCCCTTGCAATTTAAAATAAATGTGCATCTTAAACATATTATTGAATATCATCTAAAAATAATAAATAATAGTTGAAGAGAAGTTTTTAACTCTACTTTCTTTTACGATCTCACTGAGAAAAATGATTATACCTTATAAATATTTAATAATACACAATAACTAATGGTTTTCTTAGGATTAGTCCATGGTGGTCATAAGCGTAATATCATAAGCTCCTGAAGAAAACTATAAAAGATTAATATAAGTCACACTTCAAACATCTGTTTGCGACAGAGGTCTGGCAGGAGACTCAGTTTATAATATACATCGTAGAGAGTCTGTGAGGAAAGTGAGAACTAAACAGAAAGACAACACAAGGAACATCCATGATTTACCAAGTTTCAAAACCAGGTTCTCTTGATTAGCAGCCAGGCACGAAATCACTTTGCCACCAGAACGAGGGCAGAAAATAAGATATCGTCCCGGAAGCTCTCCCCAAAGTAAAAGAAAAATCAGTCATGATTGATCTTAATACATAAAATGTGGTAATTAGGCACCCTACTAATCAATCCACCAAAAAATGTTTTCCACCAAATTTAGACTTTAGTTCCTCACATTGCGAGGAGCAGAAGATGGGCTGGAAATCTGAGTATGATGAGGAGAATTATTCTTATCTCCTCCCGATGCTCTAATCCAAATATTTATCAGCAAAAGAAGAGACTTATGAGCACACTTCCTTATCAATCGAATGAAAAACCAATTAGATCCCCCTTAACTATTAATAAAGCTTCTAACAAAAATTACCTCGAATCAGAGGCGATCTATGATGGGAGGAAAAGGATCATTCCTCCCTCCCATTCCAGAATGATAGTAAAGGCAGTGAAAGCAAAAGAAAAAAAACATTAAAGTTGCGCATATTTCACACATTTAATCAAGAATTTTTTTTATATCTAAAACGGGAAGAAAATGTTATATTACAATGGAAATCAAGTCTCTTGTCCCTCCCCGTTGTTATTTTTTTTTGTTTTACTTTTTCCGGATTCCTCTCCTCTTTTTTGTTTACATTCGGCCTGCCTCGAAGATATCAAATTCCCCAACCAAATCCCTATAAATGACGAAAATTAATGGTACTTGTGATGTATGCAAAATGACAGAGGCTAAATATTGCACTAAACTTCTTATGAATCTCCATTAAAGTATTCATGAATTTCACAACTGAAGAAAGCTGACGAAATCATTAATAAAAAAAAAATACCTCCTCAAGCAGCTGCTTGCCACAAATTACAAATGCTTTAAGAACTACACTTCTTATAGGAAACTTCGTGATCTAATAATTCTCATGAAATTTTATTCAGGCAGGAAAATATTTATCACCTACCACAAATAACCCAGCATTCTAATTTTTCGAAATACTGTTTTTAAAACATCCAGATTTTCGTAGATTATTACTAATCAGTTATTATATTAATAATTAATTAATAATGAGGGAGGTTTTAGTATGACCAGGGGAAGAAAGGGAACATTTTAACGATAAAATTTGCAAATCGCCGATTTTAAGAAATTCGAGTTTTTGGTCTTATTTTTTTTATCTCTGAGAAGTACTTTTTTTTAACACAAAGGGCTAAATGATCATATCACAAAGGCCCCAAGGGATCAGGGAAGGTTGGGGGAACCCACTGAGTAACCACGCCCCAAAAAATTCGGGATCAGGGAGTTTAATTATTAGGCTGTTAAGAAAGTTGTCTGATTTACGAAGGGTACGTTAAATTTAAAAAGTTCTTTTTGTTTCCTTTTTAATATGTTATAATTAAACCCTCCTCCGCTTATTAATTTCATAATTTATCAAAAATCACAAAATGATAAGATTGAAATATAAATTGTAATTGTTAGAAAAACATTTTAATTACGTGATAATAGCGCCTAAAGAGGATGAGAGAATTAAAGTCTAATATTTATGTAAAGCGACAATTCATTAATAACTCATTACCGTTTAGACTTTGGCTGCTTTTCCATTCGTAGTTCAAAGCTGAAATCTTTAACTATGTGTAACTGTAATCATTTAGAAACAAATTTATGGGCTCATCTATGTTATTTGTAAAGCAAACGATGAAATCCTCTGTGGCAAGCAGCTGCTTGAGGGGTTATTAAATTTTTTTAAAAGTAAATGTGTAGTTATAGGTTTCTTTGCCAAAAATGGGGTCTAATATTATGAACTGTTATTTATTTTAAAAATGTATAGGCTGAAAGAAATTCTTCGGCTCCGTATTATTACTATATTAATTATGAGATATTTAGCCCTTTTAAAATAATAAATGAATCAGAATTGGGTTGGGTTGTTTTACCTCTAAGCGGTACTTTTTTTGCACACCATGGGCTAAATTGCCAGGCCACAAGGACCCCGAAGGCACAGAAAAGGTTGGGGGAAGGGACCCACTGGAACAGCTGTTGGGAGACAGATGGTAGCCTCCCGTCAGCACCATCCAGCGTGTTTTTTAACGTGCGCAGGGTATGGCTCTCCCGCACAAGGGGTCACGGCTTAACGTCCCATCTGACGGACGGCGGCCTTTCCAAGCCCATCGGTGTCCCCTATTGACCATGGGCTAGGCGTGGAGTTTTGCGGAGATAAATCTCAACGCTCACCCAGCTGGGACTCGAACTGCAGATTACGAGCCTGGCGCGCTACCGACTGAGCCACCCCCGCCCCTAAATGAATCAGAAAGTTATGCTTCTCATACATTTTAATGTCGTGAAGCAACAGGACGACATGGTATACTTTCTGCTGATCGCCATGAGAAATTTATCAATTTTTATGTCAACAGACGAACTAAAAATAATTTTAGCAGCGAAAAATATGATGCCATATTATATGTATGATCTGCGTATCTCAATATCAGTAATAAAATAATAAAAATGGTCATTGTTCAATGATATTTAGCACGGACAAAAGATAAAAATAAACAACCTGATCCTATTTATCAAATTTAATCTGATGGCTATCTGACACTCGACAAGATTAAGAAAAACTTATGGTAATCAACGACAGAAAAATGTAAAATTGAGAAAATTTTCTCTCTTACTCTACGCTTTTTTTATTTTTGAGAATTTGGAGACTGCCATTATCTAATTTCAGCAGTGGAACACCTAAGTCCGCTCACTGAATATCGGTGTTCAATGGGAGCATAGTTTGAGAACCACTGTTGTATAAAAGAACTGAATCGAAGAAGAAAAAGCCACAATCTTGCTGAGTCTTAATGACAGCTGATAAAAGAGATCTGGTCAATAAACAAAATTTCCAAAGGTAAATTTTTACTTCGAATAATAAAAAAGAATTAAAACAATTTCTTCAGGCAGTTCAAGTTTCCATGCTAATAATCTGTAATAATATGCAATATAGGGATGATTTGTGAGGGTAGCAAGACCTCAACAGAACGACACAAGGAAAATTATCTCGTTGGGGATTCGAACCCGGATCACCCAGTCATCGCAGGTGTACAATACTATAAAAACTCATTATGCATCATTTTTTTTTATAAAATAAAAATAAATACCCCCTCAAGCAGCTGCTTGCCACAGAGGTCTGACAGGAGCCTGTCAGTTTATATGCCAAAGTAGATGTTCTGAGAGGATGGCAGGACCTCAGCAGAAAAACAACACATACATCCATGCCTTACCCGGGGCTCGAACCCAGGTCCCTTAGATCAGTAGCCAAGCGCGCTAACCACTCGGCCATGGGACGGCTTTTTCATTTTTTTTTCTTTCCTCAAATTTCAGGGAATACATTTGACTCTTACCACCCCTCCGTATTATTGTAGGCATCCTTGTGTGTCATAAATAATAATTTAACCTTCAAACAGCTATTTTCCCACAAAGGTATGACAGGTACAGTCGCTCAAAAAAGTATCCGAACACTATGGTTGATTACAGAATTCAGAAAAAATATCTGGCAACGATTTTTTTAGAAATTAGATATTTTTTCTGAATTCTGTAATCAACCATAGTGTTCGGATATTTTTTTGAGCGACTGTACGTGTCAGTTTAATATACCGCAAAGAAGATCTGCGTGGAAAGCGAGACCTCAGCAGAACGACAACACAGAAAAGAAACATCCATACCTTTTCCAGGGCCCGAACCCAGATCCCTTTGGTCAATAGCCAAGCTCGGTAGCTTCTCGGTTGGTTCTATAAAACATTCTTTCTGAATATGTTAACTAGTTGTTTGCATGAATAGAAAATCGTATTTAATAGGGGAAAAATTCAACACATTTAACTAAATAGCCAGACCATAAGGACTGTCCATGACAAAGTTAGGAAAGGGTAACCATTTAATCAGGTTTCTGAACTAGAGGGCGTAAAGACATTTAGGGGGGGGGGTAATTTTTTCTGTGTTTATTTGTATTTTGAAATTAAAATTGTTGTTAACAGAAGAGTTGACTTATGATAAACGAAAGGTGAAGAGGCATGAGGTTTTCTCAAAAATCAAAAAAGGGTCGTGACGTACAAAGTTTGAGAACCCTTGTATACGACGGAGACGGCATAGGACGATAAGTGATCACCCCATTTTACAGTTAATTAATAATCGCGTCCGGCTCTCCTTTCTCCCCGAGGGCAGCTTACAGAGAATTAAAGAAGAAGCTCAGAGCTGGTCTCATTAGGTTTTGAATCTGACAGCTCATCGGTTGAGCGCTCTTAGAATCAATGACTTTGTATTATTCGGCTATTTATTCGTGAAAGGTTTAAGACACGTGAAATAGGTGTTGAAATTAATTGACAGGTGGAAAAAGATAATAGTGATGAACTATTTTAATTGCAATGAGAACTAAGATGTAAGTACATCGAAACTAAAATAAGAATCTTTGTCCATTTCCTGTTGATGATTGGACAAAATTTGCATCTCTAATGTTTACAGTGAAATTGATAGTCATCTGGTTATTAAAATTAGTCATTTTTAGCAAAAAGCAATGAAAAAAAGCAAAAAAAGCAATGTCATCATACTCGCAAATCATTGCATGGCAAAGAAAAGAATTGGTTTAGATTTGATGATTAAAAATAATAATGCTTTTGATTTCCCATTTCCAAAACATCGGAGTGTTTCTTTACCTTTTTTTATCAGTCCACAGTAGCAATTTATATGTTCTTTATTAGACAGTTAGAACTAGAAGGATCACAGAAGCCCTTAACCATCCTGAACTGGAATGCAATGCAGCTTCCAGATCTTATCGCAGATTCGAATCCTGATCATCGAGCTTAAAAAATTGTGCAAGTACGAGATTGATAGATAAGTGGATGGAATAAAATCTCATCGTATTCGTCTTTGGAGGTAGTGAAAGAAACCCGAATTGAAATCTCGGTTTCTGACAAGGATATTTATGTTCCCTTCAGGCTCTGTCTCCTTCACAGATGCCTACGGCGACTTACACTGACATATTCTTGTCATAATTCGGTAATAAATGGCTGCCAGAGGGAAAATGTCACTTTTAGGTATGTAATGGAGAGAAAAAAAAGGAAGACAAATTTCGCGTTTTGTTCTATTGAAGAGTTTAACAGTTGGATTATTTCTAATACTTTTACGATAAAGAGCCGTTTCTAAGTGGAAGATCTAACTTAGTGTTTCCAGGTTTGAATCCCCACTCCGCACTGAGGCATTCTCCTCTAATCTCTTCTCTGTTATCGGTTAGAAAGGGTCCACCGGTGGACTTGGAAAGGCAGCCGTCTGTCGGATGGGACGTTAAAACGTGGTTCCTTCTATAGGAGAGCTTGATCCTGTGCAGGCTAAAGAACACTCTGGATGGCCTTGGCAGGAGTCTACCATCTGTCTCCTAATAGCTATCTAGTGGATCCTCTTTCACAACCTACTATAAATCTTTGGGGTCCTTGTGACCTGGCCATTTAACATACTATGTGCAAAAAGAAAATTGCTGCTCAGAGGTAAAACAACCGAACCGTTCCCCAACCTTGACTCTTAGGGATCCTTGTGACCCAGATATATAGCTCATTGTGTGCATAAAACTGCACTCAGAGGAAAAACCTTCATAAAAAAATTACTCAAAAGTTGAAATAAGTGAACTTGTTAAATCCAGACTTTATGATTAATTGTAGAATAAACATGGTAATTAATAGAATGAAATTTATTCTTCCTACCTGACGCTTTCTCGTCAGCATCGAGTCCCTCAAATGCCTTACTTGTCATCTCAAACAACGCATCCAAAGGCGACGTGTTTACCGCCACTCCAGCAGGACTCTCCGATGAGTCACTCTCCGATTTGTCCGACCGCGAGTCATCATCGGCGGAGCGAGGCCGTCGCCGTGCTGCTGCAACTGCGGCTGCGGCAGCTGCGCTGGCCGTACCTCCAAGGTCCCAGGGCCGTACGATGCCTCTCTCGCCAACACTTGATGTCCGCCTTGGAATACTTGGCTTATGACTCAGGATGTCCTTAATAAAAAACGAAGTCAATGGCTTTTGAGGACTCGGAACCTCAGGCCTTGCCTCTACCATTCTGAGTTTTTTAATCGGCCTGAAATATTCGTCGTCCAGCCGACCTTCAGGTTCGCTACTCCCACCACAAACCCCACATTCGTCTTCGTCGTCTTCTTGATGTGTCGTGCTTCTAGATTCATCGTCTTTATCTGAGGAGGGGCAAGTATCGTGGGGCGAGGACAGTGACAAAGCCTTCTCGGATGAAGACAGCCTGTCTTCCGAACTGCTGGACATAGTCTCGGTCAGCTATGCACAGATCGTAGCAGCGATGCTTGCTAAGCCTAACGAGGCCTCCTTACGGCGTACCTGTTGTTTACGTTCCGTTTGGAATAGAAGTCACTTTCGTAAAAGACAGGCCATCTTCGCGTTTTTTCGTTATTGTTACCGTTCTTTTCCGTGTGTTTTTTGTTTGTTTGCTGAGCTTTTATCCTTACTATGTGGGTGTTCCAGGGTCTATGACTGCCCGTTCTGAGAACGGGATGCCATCACTTCACTGCAGGTGTCACGATGTCCCCAACTTCAAACTCGGCCCTTTCATTTTCCCCCTGAAGCCGCGTCGTGGAGAGCAGTCTGTCTCTTTGAGAAACGGCCTCCTTCGACTTCAACGCAAGCACTGTTAGACAGAGACAAGGGCTGTGTTTGTCCCTGGGCACGCGCTCCAGACAGGTGGGGCGTAAAGATGACTTATTTAGCTTATCTTCCTTCCAACTCGCTGGCTGGCCTCTGAGACGCACCACTCCTAGGACACAGACAGCACTACACTTGTCGCGTCGTTAGGCCTAATTCAGTCTCCTTCAGCCGCATATTGTACCTTTCCCCCTAACAACAGGCTGCAACACTCAGAGGGTTTGAACGTCGTGAGTTGCGACTATCAAGTATTCTGATCACTGTACTACCGAAGGGGTGGAGACTCGCTCACCAGCAGCACACATCAACAGCCCGTAGACACTTGCACACACGTACGTACACACAGGTAGAGCAACGACAGAAACTGTGAAACCAGGTTAGCCCACTGGCTGTCGCCCTGGCGCAGACCAAGCCAAGTCAGCCATGCCCAAGCGACGCCGTCATGCCTACTCGCCACCCTGTCTCTTGGACCGAAGCGCGTAAACACTAAGAGACGTCAATAAGTTAGCGACTGCGGCCTGCTCCGCCAATCACGACGCTTCCCTGGTGGCGGCATGCTCTGCTAAAGGCTGGTTGATGACAGGAGGTGGGATTCAGGCAGAGGGTCGTGATTGGTTATGTGTATTATAACCCCTACACTCCGACGCCTTCATTGCCTTCCTCGATTCTTGAACCTCCTGTAAGTACTGCCTCTTGGAAAATACGAAAGTGAAAGTTCACCTCCTATTCTTCGTTCTCTAGCTTTCCATTTCTTTCCCCTTTTTCTTTCGCCAATATCAGTTCTTTGGCTTTGAGATTTGAGAGCTCCAGTGAAATTCTTCAGATTATTCTCATTTGCTTTTTTTCAGTTTGCACAAACAAAAAATGTTCATTAGCCAGCATTTTTCTTCCACGTCAACGTGATAATTAATTTTGTTTGATGGATTTATTGATGATATTTTAGCAGAACGTCGTGCCTTTAAAGGACGATTTCGTGGCCTCTTAAGCGAACAATTTTTAAAACAAATTATTATCACCCATTGCCGAATTATGAATAATTATGAAGATAATGATGGCTAAAAAGCGTTAATTAGGTAATATTTAAGCTGATCTCATCTTTTCAGCATTGCTCTTAATTTCAGTTTGATTCTGACATATATCTTTTATTTGCTTAGAGAAGAACAGTCCTACTATTTCTGCCATCTCTGTTTAAATGTCTTTATCATGCTCCCGAGTTCATAATCTTCCTTGATGATGATGGCTGATCTCCGCGAAGTTTTTTTGTTTCATTTGTCCCCATTCGATTTGAAATCGGTACAACACCAGAATTTTTGGTAGCCTATACTTTTCAGTGTACTTACCTTTCAGAGAAAAAGCGCTGAAAAATTCCCATGCTTCCTAACAAATTCTTCACTTGTATTTCTTTCTCTGTAAAAAAAAAAAAGGTAAGCTATATCTACTATTTCTACAGTTAATTATTTTATAGAAATATCTCAGATAAAGCAGATTGCAAATACTGCTCTATTCGCACGCGTCTTGACAAGATTTAACATTCTTAGCATATATCTTAATTCATTTGTTGCAGTTCGATTGCAATGCAGGAATTACATCATTCCATTTATTGTTTACCATTTTATATAATTATATGTTTAAATAGCATCTTTCAATTATCGTAAAAATTTGTACAGTTAAAAGTACAGTTAAAAGAAATTTATCAGAAAAAAAAATTATATTTGCGGTATAAAAATTTGGTGCATAATTTGAAATTGCTTCTTTCAAACTTAATTTATAAATTAAATAGAATTAACCAACTCTCGTGTCATTAATATTTGTGCTAAAAAATAATTATAAAACTTAAAATATAATTTATAAAAACGCTAAAAGTTGTAACATGTTAAATGTACTGTTATCAAGGGAAATATCAGGAGTATGAGATGCAGATACCAGGAAAAATAAAAGAAATATTTAAATATCTACAATACTATCGGTTATAAAATTTGAGAACTCTTTTGTTTTCAAAAAAAAAATGTTTAACAACGATCCATAAAAATTTACAAGTTAAGTAAACATAAATATTTGAACATTTGAAATAATTTAGATGTGTAAATGAAATTTATCTCTGAAAGCACAATAAAAACTGAAAAGACACTTTAGATTAAATTTGTTTACCAATCTCACACTGTTATCAACTCGCTCAACGATGACTCATCAATGCAAATGATGATCCACTTGAACCATGTTATGTAAATATACAAAAAAAAAACCGTAGTTATATTACTAATAATAATTCTTTGAGAGAGGGAATGCAGACAATATCACACAGCCCCCTCCGTAATCACAGGAATGGGGCAAAGATCCGTTCCCTCACTATTAAAGGCTGAAGCCCTCTACACTGCAAGACTTCCTCCAATGTAGGATTTGACGATGCCTATGCCTATAGAAGCAAGAGTTCAGGTACCTGCGATGGCCTCTGGAGAATGTGGAGAAATAGGCGTACACACCTAAAGGCTAAAATTAGATTGTATAATAGTTTGGTTCTTTCTAGGGTTAGTTATGGTAGCGAAACTTGGACGTTTTGTAATCAAGCTAATAGGAAACTTGATGCTTTTGACTCTAGATGCTTGCGCAGTATCTTGGGCATTAGGTAGTTCAACTTTGTAAGTAATGATGAGGTTAGGCAGAGGAGTCGGCAACCTCCTTTGAGTAGCTATTGCGCAGAGAGAGACTGCGTTGGTTTGGCCATGTTGCCCGTATGGATAATTATAGATTAGCGAATAGGGTTATGACAGTGTGCCTAAAGGTCTTAGAAAGAGGGGGAGACCTAGGATACGGTGGGCAGACAATGTGAAACAGGACCTTGTTAGAATTAGTGTGCAGTGGCCAGATGCAGCAGATGTAGCTCAGTATAGATATGTGTGAGGAACTAAATTGCAAAATCTGGTTGGACCTCCATAGCCCATGGCTGCTTGAGGATAATGATGATAGTTCTTAATTGGAACTTTGAGGTAGTACCAAAATTTTGGCGCAATCTTAAGCAAATTTTAACAGTATAATTTTCATTCAGGCAGTTTCTTTCCTAGATTGATTCCTTCTTTACCTTTCAATGACAGAAGAACACATTTTTTTTTCCAATGAAATAATTTTTACTTTCAATGTGCAAAATTTCTAAAGACTATAAACGTAAAATAACCTTTTAAGTTGAGGAAAAATTTTCTTGAGACTAATGAACATGAATCCATGAGCTCGTGATAGTATTCTAGGTGATTTCTTCTCAGTTTCAGCAGGTCCCAGGCGCTCTCTTCTAAGTTTCAGCAGATGAGAGAGTTTTTCTCTTTTTCTGCTACTCTTTCTACTAATAACAACTGCAAACCTTATACCATGATGTACTAAAGCATTATTGGCTTTATGCATCAATCAGTGAGACAGAAGAGTAGAAATGATATTTAATAAAGCGCCGTCCCGTGACAGAGCGGATAGCGTGCTTGGCTACTAATCACTCGGCAAAATCATTCATCAAGGGACCTGAGTTCGAACCTACTGATAAGGCATGAAATTTCTTCCCATGTGTTGTCTTCCTGACAATGTCTCGCATTTCTCACAGACCTCTATGATGCATTAAACTGTCAGGCTACTCTCTGTGGCGTATTAAACTGTCAGTCTTCTGTTAGACAGGCCTCTGTGACAAGCATATGCTTGAGGGGACATTTATTTATTAAACGACGCTTTAAAACAAGTAAAAGAATCGTTTAAGTAAATAAGAATTATTATTATGTTCACAGCCGTCCCATGGCCGAGTGGTTAGCGCGCTTGATTACTGATCTAAGGGAATTGGGTTCGAGCCCCGGGTTAAGGCATGGATGTAATGTGTCGTTTTTCTGCTGAGGTCCTGCCATCCTCTCAGACCTACTATGGCATATAAACTGACAGGCTCCTGCCACACCTCTGTGGCAAGCAGCCGCTTGTTTTTTTTTTTAATTATGTTCACTATCATAAATTACGATTACATGTAATGAAAAAATGTCATGATTCAGACCAGGGCTGGACTTACGCATAAGCTAACTAAGCTACATCTTATGACCTCAGGATGTGAGGGGCCTCAAAGAAATGTTTTTCAAGTTTTACTGCATTACGAAATTTTTGTTAATGTTTAATCTATTGTGCAAACACTGTTCATCTTTGTTTACCAATGCTAGAATAATGTTTTTACCACATCAATTTCGGGTTTATTTTTCATTGTTCCCCTCAATAAGAATAATTATATATATATATTAATAATTATATATTCGACTTTTGAATTTTTGGGGGATCATAAATTTGAATAGCTTAGGGCCTTAAATATGCCTTAGCTTAGGGAAGAATCCGGAAGAAGGTCAAATCCGGCCCTGATTCAGACAAAAACAGGATGTTCTTCGGCTTACAGGTACATGTGAATTTTTGATATTAAAATCTATTTCATTTTAGCTTCAGCGCTCTGTTTGTCCTTTTTTTTTCAATTTATTAATTTGATTTTTTTTTGGCTTGATTGCTGTATGCGGGTACAACAAATCTGAGCTTTGACAGCCGTTTGGCAAAGATCCAAACCACTGACGAAGCGTCAGTGGAAGCAATTGAAGCATTGAGACTGCCAAATTGAAGAAACGATGGTCTCTATACAGAAAGTGGACAGAAAAATGGAAACATTCCCGTGCTAAGTTAATGAAGAATCGAATTCAAAGATCGGTAATTTCTACAATAAACTTTTTATAGGAAAATAGGACTTGATGAATTTAAATCTCACACAAATCTATATAAATCTCGAGTATTAACAATATTTGTTGGACATATCTAAAGAGCTATGGAAGCTCGAATGCTTAACGGCTGTCTCGGTGGCTCAGTGGTACCACGTTGGCTCGCGGTGACACTGCGACTGTCGAAGTCCGGGTTCGAGTACATGGATGGCACGGTCGTTTGTTCTGTCATATCTGTTGTGATTGTCCTTCAAATAATAAAAAGTATTCACTTATCGACATGTCAATAAAAATTCTGTTCTCCCATTGGGTCATAAAGCGGAAGATTAGCTATAAATCCATCAACCAAAATTGAAACCAACAATTGAACACCAACAAAGTCAGGCCTAAGGAACTTGCGTAAAACCGACAATTATTAAAAGAACTATTTGCACAATATTCTAAAACATATACTTATTTTATTAAATAGTTTGAAATAATACTTTTCTTAAGTTTTATTAATTAATCTCTTATGTCAATATTGTTATCTATTACATTACTGCAAATTAAAATGGATGAGCACTGAGCGTGAGTTCAAGTAAAAATTGGTCAATGAAAATTACAATACAATGTAATTTATTACAAAAGCATGGATGAAATTATTTATAAACAAACTAAGTCAACCGGCACGAAATTCTATAATAATAAAAAAGATCAACTTTCGGAAGAATCCGTTATCTCAATTTCATTCACATACAATTCGCGAAACAAGACTAAAATCATTCAATGAACAATAAAATCATGGTGATAAGTAAATATTCAATCTAACAGAATCATATACGTGAATACTTGCAATATCTCGAGAATAACCTTACCAATTCCTAAATAACTAAATAATATACACAAAAATGTTTTCCTTCTTAGGTTTTAGTCCTTAAGTACTCCAAAACTGTGGCTAAGTATACTGGTTTCTTAGAGCCTGAAAGAAAACGCCAGAATTATTTTCAGGCGTTGATCACCACACACAAGACGACAAATTCCTCTTTATCTTTACCAGAGTAACAACACGATCCATACCAATAAACTAATCGATCTCCCGCGCACACACCAAATAAAAACATTTATACTTTAGACTATCGTACACATACTAAGGGTATTTATGCCTCCGTTCAGATCTCCACAACTCTGTCTCTTCTATTTTTTCAGATCGATTCTGTATTCCAATTTATTGGTTAAAATAAATCTCTCGCAGAAGCATACAAGAGCGCTCATGTCACGTTTATCATAAACTTACTGTAGCACGTTCATCTGTCGTAACAATATTAAAGATATCTTTATTATTAAATATTTCAACTTCTATAATTCTTTAAGTACTGAATGAATATTGTTCAAAATCGAAATTTAGACAGTTCAATTAACATTCTATATTTATCTTCAGTCATGTATTTCCATAAAACTCCGTGGCCAAGTGGTTAGCATGCTTGTTTACTGATCTAAGGGATCTGGGTTCGAGCCCCGGTTTTGATGGTTTAATTTCATGGATGTATGTGTCGTTTTTCTGCTGAGGTCCTGCCATTCTCACAGACCTTCTACAGTGGCATATAAACTGACAGGCTCCAGTCAGACCTTTGTGGCAAGCAGCTGCTTGAGGGGGTATTTTTTTATTTAACCAGTTTACAGAGTCTCAAATTTGATTCTCCATTGAAATAAGATGAAGATGTTTCATTTTTATATCTATTGCCCGTAGGCAATTGGTTTGTGATTCAACTGCCAATTATTTGTCAATATATCAGAGGTCTCATAGCTCAGCAAATGACGTGATAAATCATTATTTGATAGATAGGTAATTGATAATAAACCAAAGACCTGTGAAGCAATCTCCTCATCTCGATTGCTTTCACTCTCTTCGGCAACTGCACTAGATTCACCATTAGGTGACTTACCACTAGAATTGTATGATAAATTTTATTTGCGTTTGAGTTCCTTTAAAAACATCTGTGAAATATGACATGTCTCATTCTGGACAATTTAACATATTGTTACGACAGATGAACATGCAACAATAAAACCATGATGTGAGATGTCATATGATGCTCGTGTTGTGCCTCAGCGTGAGAATTTCGTCATTAATCTGTTGGAACAGAGAAAGACTTTAAAAAAAAAATGAGTGAAGAAAACTTTGGAAAGTTCACCGTATTGTAAAGAGTTGAATTGTTTTTTAAATAGTTTTATATTAAGAATTTTCAGTGCGAAGTTAGCATTATGAAATCTAATTTTAGTAGAAGTAATGCGTTGAAGAAGTGTAATAGCGGAAAAGCAAAGGAGATTTAATGCCTGCGAGGTATTTAAGATAAAAAATAGAATTGGAAAGGTAAACCTTGATAAATTATAGGTTTATTCACAAAGATTATTGTGTCGCTTATTGAATGTTATAAAAAGATTCCCTTTATGCTTTAAAGTGAGTCTGTAAAAATTATAATACCACTATTTGAGTATAGTTAGATATTGTGAAACGTTCTTTCGATGATTAAAAACATTATGAAAAAAATTATCGCTGACGCGGCGGGAATCGAACCCGCAACTCTCTAGATACATACCAGAGTGCTCTAACAATTAAACCAAGCATCAAACGCTAAGGTTTTCCAGAATAGTTTTATTACTATCTATATTATAAGTATTTACTATGCATGGATTCTTTTGATGGTTTAATTTCATACTGATGGTAGACAAATTTGTGTTTAGTTTAAATTATTATTCATATTTGATTTAGTTACCTTTGTAATTAAATTAGTTCATTTATCATTTGGTTAGTAATAATTTTTTTTGAACTCATTCTCAATTTCTATTTAAAAATTCATAACAATATGCTAAAGTGTTCAAAGCATCGGTAAATTAGTTTTGTAGATGACTAAGCATTGTCAAAACTGCTTTATCTGTAACCATCAGGACGGGAAATATTTGAGTTAACTAATTTTATTGGCATATCACTTTTCAAGGTAATTTTTTTTTAAGATTTTGAAATGTCCGAATTTTGTACCGGTAAACACAATTTCAAATTCGAAGATGCATCTACCGGAGATATGCATGAGATAAGTGGTAAAGGGAAAATGGCTTAGAGGAATTGTGGGGGACGAAATGACGACGAGCCTAATTACGTATCAGGATGACGACGCATAATCAACTGTTTCTGCAAAGATATATATTTTTTAAATTTGCATCTAGAACAAAACGAAATGTTTCCACATACAGCTACAAACAATGGCTTACGTTTTAAGCCAATTGAGTGTCAGAAGAAATTGGTGTTTATACTTGAATTCATAAGAACATTGCTACCCGTAAACTTTGTTGGCTGAAATTGTTTCATTTATATCTGTTATTGTGATCAACAAAATTTAGTGAAAATTAAGTTTTTTTCTCTCAAATTTTTAAACTTGAATGCGATTTTTTAAAACTCAACTGTTGTGCTAATGTTGTTTTTGGACAGGGCTTCAGTTCGCTGCAAATGAAAAAAAACTGAAAAAAAAAATAAAATTTGAAAGCTCGACTGATGTTTAGAATTTTTTGTCATTGATATTACAGATCGTTTCCTTTTATATCCAAATTATTTGCCAATAGATTACAATTTTTTTCAATTGATGATTAAATTGAATGAAGAAACAAAAAAATCTGATTTGTTTCTCTTCCATTATTCATTATCTCTTCCATTATTCGCCGTCCCGTGGCCGAGTGGTTAGCGCGCTTGGCTAATGATATACGGGACCTGGGTTCGAGCCCCGGGTAAGGCATGGATGTTCGTGTTGTTTTTCTGCTGAGGTCCTGCCATCCTCTCAGATCTTCTACTGTGGCATATAAACTGACAGGCTCCTGTCAGACCTCTGTGGCAAGCAGCTGCTTGAGGAGGTATTTTTTATTATTAACTTATCTTAATCTGCTGGAGATTAATTATATCCAGCAGGAAAATTTAATCTGTTTCCCCATCCAATTGCATTTATTTTTAATTTGAAGTAATAAAATTTTGATTACCATTGAAATATTTAATAAAAGATTTCATTGCATTTACGAGAACTACTAACATTGCTCGTTGTGCCCAGATTACCGTGAACTTCAGTATATAATAAAATGCTTACTTAAATTTATACACACAATTAGAACAGAAAATAATTACATTTTAAATTATGTTTTTTTTTATTGAATTTTGCAATTTATGTTTTTGCCTTATTTAGTGGGATGACGATTAGGGAACTAACTCCTTGTCAGGACCATGCTTTTCAATTGTTAGAGTCTAGAGATATTACTTTCTGTGTTGTGTATTAGATCTGAGCAATGAGAATGATTTCAGTATCAGGGTTGTTGGGTTGTTTTACCTCTGAGCGGCACTTTTTTGCACACCATGGGCTAAATGGCCAGGTCACATGGACGCCGAAGGCTCAGAGAAGGTTGGATGAGGGAACCCACTGGAACAGCTGTTGGGAGACAGATGGTAGCCTCCCGTCAAGACCATCCAGCGTGTTCTTTAACGTGCACAGGGTATGACTCTCCCACACACGGGGTCACGGCTTAACATCCCATCCGACGGACGGCGGCCTTTCCAAGTCCATCGGTTCCCCTACTGACCGTGGGCAGGACGGGGAATTTTGCGGAGATAAATCTCAACGCTGACCCAGCTGGGACTCGAACCTGGGAACTACAGATTACGAGCCTGGCGCCTACCGACTGAGCCACCCCCAGTATCAGGGGGAGAATGCACTGGTTTTGAGGAACATAGCTTCTAGGGATCTCTGCCCTCTATGTATCATAAAGATTGCAAGTGTCAGCTTATTGTAGCGCAAAAAGAAATGGTATCAGTCTTGAAATAAAAGAATTTTATGTGGCATTTCACTGTTATTATTTTAAATAGATGATGACACGAAAAACAACACAAATGTAATCCCTTAGTTCCACCAAAACATACCATAGTGGTCAACTACTTAAGCGTAGTATAGTAAGTTTTGATCTTTCCATTTTTCTCCTTACTCTTTTAGGGCAGGATGAGTCTTTAACAAACTATTGCTTTGATTCCAGTTTTTCGAGATTTTGTTTAATTGCAAATATGTGCCGAGGCACGAGTGTTGTTTTACATTTTCAATTTATTTCTCTCTTCGTCTGCCTGTGACGAAGTCTGCATTTTTTTGCCTTTATTGTTTCTGTGTCCTTAATTCCTTAATGTTTGTTTTATTTTTGCGCTGTGTTCGGTTTTGATTTTAATTACGCATTTTATTTAAAAATCTAATAATTTCTCTTCATCTATATTTTCATTATCAATGATTCTGAATCAGGCCCAAATGTAGAAAAAAAAAGTGGGGGAAGGGGGCAAGAAACTCAATCGAGTTGGAAAAAAGTAAGGGGGAAAAGAGACTGGGTTCCGTTGCGGTACAACATTTTCCCTTCCCGATTTAGAGATTTTAACAAAGTTCTTAAAAATGCATGAAAAATACGTAAGTTTATATATTTTTTTTGAAAAACGCATGAAAAATATATTTTTGCTTCTATTATTTATACTAGCATTCCCTAATGGGGGATGCAAACCCCCTACCCTCAGATTCGTCCTTGTTCTGAATTATTACTACCGTTGAACGCATTTACCACTCTCTTGAAGAGATTTTTGAACAGCTTCCCTGATTTTAATTCTTTCGGAGACACTAGTCATGTGTGTGATTACATGTGTTATTTACGTAACTGTGTTTGCAAAGTTGATTAAAAAAAAATCATATAAAATATTTTCCACCAAATAATTTGAACCGTTATTTTTAAGTGTTTTAAAATTTTTAATATAGTAAGCCTTCGTTTTTCGCAGAGTTTAGGTTACTGGAAAACGCTGGGAATACTAAAACTAAGAAGCTTATAAAAATAGGGGGAGAGGTTCCTGGCTCATTGAATAGTGGAAAGTTAAGAAAAGTTTCCTGGTTCAAGGAAAAGTAAGAGAAGGTTCGTGGATCATGGAAAAAGTAGGAGAAGGTTCATGGATCATGGAAAAGTAGGAGAAGGTTAGGAGAAGGTTCATGGATCATGGAAAAGTAGGAGAAGGTTCATCGCTCATGGAATAGTGGAAGGTTAGGAAAAGGTTCCTGGCTCAAAGAAAAGTAAGAGAAGGTTCATGGATCATGGAAAAAATAGGAGAAGGTTAGGAGAAGGTTTATGGATCATGGAAAAGTAGGAGAAGATTCATGGCTCTTGGAAAAGAAGAAGAAGATTCATCGCTCAGGGAAAAGTAGGAGAAAGTTCGTGACTTACAACAATTACAAGGAAAATATGATTATTTATTAGAAAAATAAATGTATTACATGTTCATTAGGCATTTTAATTAATAAAATAATCTTAGTCCTGTAAAGAACTTACCTTTAGCGATGATGAAGGCCAATGTGATGAGAAAGAGGATGACAATGTTGAAAGAAGAGTTAGAAATCCAAGATGCCATCCTATATTGGCAAAAGCAGAAATTATTGGTTTTAAATCTAGGAATAGTCGGGCTTTGGAATGAAGGATAGTGACAAATTAGAGTATTCCCTCTGTATACGAACAATCGGTTTACGAATTTTCGCTTATATGAGATGCACAGATGAATATTTTTTTTTTTTCGATTTACTAGCCATTTTTTGTTTATACGAACTCCTTTCTCCTGCATACTGATGGTTTGCGAGAGGAAGGAGCTTGTATAAAAGAAAATTTAGTTTTGCTTGGGAAAAAGGGACAAACAATACACGAATTTATTATTTAATATGTAATGAGTATTTGTTTGTGTCGCATTCATAGTTAAAATGAGGATGGTACCTAAAGTTTATGTATGTTCCATATTATTTAATTATGTAACTATTGCTTATGCATAGGATAATGATTAAGAATGTCATTTAAATACAGTAATTTACCAATAATTTTTTTTTTTTTTTTTACATACTTAAGTCTGTTTCGTTTTAAGATTAACCTTGTATGTTTGGGGAGAAAAAAGTTTGATCTCTGGAACCAATCAAAATTAATAACAAGTAAAGTAATGGGAAATTCATTTTTGTTTTACGGGCTTTTGCCTTACGAGCAGTTTAGGAGGACCGAATCAAGCGCATAAACAGAGGGATTATTGTACAAAACATAAAAATTTTATTTATAACTCACATAAGAACAATATCATGAAAATTACCGCTGTCTCTGGGCTGTATGAGGAATCAGCGAACGTTCTTCACAACAGACTTGCGAAAAGCAATATTTCGTTAAATCTCAACTGACTTTGACTGAACATTAAATGCAGGGACAGTCGATTTTGATGCAGAGTGCGAAAAACAATTGTTTGTTTGTTTGGGGTTTTATGGCTACGAGCAAAACAAGGCTAACATTACAACCAATGGAAGGAACGAAGTTAAAAATCACGGAATCCCAAATCGTAAAAGACAAAGTCCTGATGGCACATGTGTGTGTGTGTATGCTTCATCCGTTAACTGACTGAAAAGGGTAAAAAATTCACTTTTAAATAGTCTTTCCAACTTTTGTTTTTCAAAAAATAAAGCCATGTTTCTGGAGGAAATTATGGCAAAAAGTTTATAAATATTTGACCCGCTTTTTCTTATGATCTAAGGGACCTGGGTTCGAGCCCCGGATTAGGCATGGATGTGTGTGTCGTTTTTCTGCTGAGGTCCTGCCATCCTCTCAGATCTCCTACTGTGGCATATAAACTGACAGGCTCCTGTCAGACCTCTGTGGCAACCAGCTGCTTGAGGGGGTATTTATTTATTTTTTTTATTATTTTTTCTTATGTATGTCACACAAGGGAATTATAAGGGGTCATGAAAAACCAAGGGGAAGTGGCTCGATATTTTTTCACAAGACATTTTAATGCTCAAATGTGTCAAAAACAAAAATGCATTGCGCAGTGGAGTTTGTGGTTGGACCACAAAACTCCACTGCGCATTTCATAATGTGTTTGGAAACTAAAAAACGCGCATTATATTCGGGTAAATACGGTAATTTTAAAAAATGAATTTATTTTAATCTTTTGTGGCGAAGAACATATATTTCTACAGGAAATTATCTCAAAAAAGTTTCAAAGCATATGGCGTGTTTTGAAACACGCCAAACTGTGGCCGGATGGTTAGCGCCCTTGGCTGCTGATCTAAGGGACCTGAGTTCGAGTTCCGTGCAAGGTATGGATGTTTGTGTTGCTTTCCTGCTGAGGTACTGCCAACCTCACAGACCTTCTACTATGGAGTATAAACAGAAAAGCTCCTGTCAGGCCTTTCTGGCAAGCAGCTGCTTGAGGGAATAATCTTTTTAATAATTGCCTACGACAAATTAATAATAAAATGATTCATTAATTATCATTTCGTAACAATAATAGAAGGGGCGATGGTTCAATATTCTTAGCAGATATTTTTGAATGAAAGTGCCCAAGAAAGTGCCCAAATATACATTTGGGCACTTTCTTGGGCACCATACTTTTGATTTTTTTTTTTTTGTTTTTAAATGTCTACTAAAGAGCGAAGTCGATTTTTGTGGAAGCAAGTGGAAGATTAAAAATGCGCATTATATTCGGTCAAATACCGTAATTTTTAAAAATAGACTTTTTTTACCTTTTGCAGTGGAGAAAAAATTTTAGAGAAGTTTACAGAAATTCTAAAATATGAACAATATTTTAATATTGTTGTTGCATGAGCGAATGGTTACCATGGTGATGAACCGTGGAATTTTCAGCTTCTTAGGGTTACGAACTCAGATACTGAACGAGACTAAATTACGAGGAATCAATACACATAAAAGAATCCATCACAACTTTCGAGCGATTAAATACAGGATATCTAACAAAAGTTGTTCCAAAATTGTTGATCAGGGATTAGATATGGAACGAAACAGAACAAAAACATGTTCTGGTCAAAAAAAGAAGTTATTAATGTTTCGAAAAACTCTTCATATTATGAAGAAAACTGAAACCAAAAAAATTACACGCTTATGTCCTTTTGTGGCGCTTTTTTTTCTTTCTCTCTCGCATTTAATGCGCCTTGTTCTGTCTAGATAATGCAGAAAGCCCGTTTTGTGTGAATTTTGATTACGTGAGGGAATTCGGATTGCGTTATCAAGAGTAATAATTTACATACATTAATTTAGATTGAATTGATGCTACTTTTTTTACGAGAAAATTTCTCTGTTGTTCGGAGTAGTAATTTTGCATATGACATGAGCAGCATTTTTTCCCCGAACTGAAATCAAGTAGGCTGTTCCAATTTCAATGAAAAGAGGCGTCAAAACTTTTAAGGAAAAATATTTTTTAAGGAAGGTTGCATTATTTCTCTTTTGAACGAAACTGTTTTTTTTTTTGCAAACAATATTCTAAATATCCAGGTCATAACGACCCCAAAGGCTCAGAACTGGGTGAAGGAAGAAGATGGTAGGAAAAATTTTTCCAGACAGATGGTAAGTTCTCTTTAAAGTTATCCAGTGTGGTTTTTAACATCCATATGGTATGGTTCTTCTTAAATGGGATCAAGTTTTAACGTCCCATTCGATGGCTGGCTGGCTTTACAAGTCAATCGAAGATTCCTTTCTCGCTGAAAGCATAATGGGATTTGAAGAAAACATCTCAATATCAAGCACAGTGGGTACTCGAACTGGAGAACAACAGGTTGTGAGACTGGAGTTGTACCCACTGAGTCAAACTCCGTCCCTGTATTATGAATCAGGGATGTACCCGCAGTGGGTGGTGGGGAGGATGCAGGGGTCCGGATCCTCCTCGAAAATTTCTTCGTCTTTATACGAAATCTCAAACTTGTCTACTTGCTTTGAAATCCAAAACGGGTGTTTTTGTATAGTTTTATTTTAGGCTTATAGCATATGTTCAACACTGAAAATAGATTTCAAAAACAAATATAAATTTTCTTTCCATATAGAATATCATTCCTTTCCTGTACACATAGAATATCATTCCTTTCCTGTCCACATAGAATATCATTCCTTTCCTGTAGATATAGAATATCATTCCTTTCCTGTCCATATAGAATATCATTCCTTTCCTGTCCACATAGAATATCATTCCTTTCCTGTCCATATAGAATATCATTCCTTTCCTGTCCATATAGAATATCAACCTTTCCTGTCCTGTGGAATATTTTTGTAATTTGGGAAACCCTACTCAAGTCTTATTCTCTAACCCTCCCCGAAACTAGATTTTACTCGGAGCTAAATTCTTGGATCACCCTCATTTCCCCTGAAGCTAAATTCTGGGTGTTAGGAATCCTTTCACAGGGTTAAAATACCACTATCATAGAATAAGGAAATCTATCACGGATTTAGGAACCATTGATTAAAATATTTTATGTCAAATGGAGTATTTGCTTGGTTAAAAAACTATATAGTTTATAGTGTAGTCTGTCATCTAGAACAGTTATATTTAATTTTAACAATATAAGCAAAGTAAAATAAAACTATCATGAAATTTGGCAAACTTACCATTTTTTTTTTTGAATCTGCTCAAAGAATGTTTTCAGAAAACAAGATTTAAGTGAATGCGTTTTGAGTTTTTAAGCAATACTTTCATAGATCTATAATAAATATATAATAATAACCCCCTCAAGCAGCTGCTTGCCACAGAGGTCTGACAGGAGCCTGTCAGTTTATATGCCAGAGTAGAAGGTCTGAGAGGATGGCAGGACCTCAGCAGAAAAACAACACGAACATCTATGCCTTACCCGGGGCTCGAACCCAGGTCCCGTAGATCAGTAGCCAAGCGCGCTAAACACTCGGCCACGGGACGGCTAAATAAATAAATACCCCCTCAAGCAGCTGCTTGCCACAGAGGTCTGACAGGAGCCTGTCAGTTTATATGCCATAGTAGAAGGTCTGAGAGGATGGCAAGACCTCAGCAGAAAAACGACACACACATCCATGCCTTACCCGGGGCTCGAACCCAGGTCCCTTAGATCAGTAGATAAGCGCGCTAACCACTCGGCCATGGGAAATAGCACTACAAGTTGGGAAATAAACGTTAACTGATTCTTCAATGCATCAAATAATTAAATTCCATTAATGCAACTTGTTATGCACGTTTCATTAACACCAACTTGTTATTCAAATACTTCTCTGATCCTAAAGCTGCCATATTCCCTCGATTTGGAAAATTAGGATGCATTCATTGGGGAGCTCCAGTGCTTAGTTCCCAACGTAGGGCCAAAACTATACGACTTTTAAGATGTCCCCAAGAAATTAAAAACATAGTCAGATTTACATATCTCTAGTCAGTTTAAGTGTTCATAATTAATTATTAAACACGAAAGTGTTTACATTGGATTTACAAGCATATCACATTTCACCAACAGTTGTTAATTTTCTAACGATAATAATAATTTAAACAATCTAAAAAAATAATATAAAAGACGGCCTCAAAAATTGATTAATTAATGCGGAACAACATAGACACAGAGTGTCATGACTATTACAAGTTAACAATGAGCTCGTTATGTGGAGGATTAAAAACGAGCTCCCGTAGAGTTTTTTTTTTATTGCGTCGAATATGATCCGTTCTTTTCTTTTCTCCATGTTTATTTTTTTTCCTTGTTTTATTAAATAGTATTATTATTAGTCTCCGTTAATTAGCAAAATTTAACATTGGGCTCATGTCATTCTGACCAAACCTTCTGCAGCACATTCCTAGATATATGCAACACGTAAAATAGTCAAAATTATCAACTTTCAGGAGAAAAAAATATTTGACGAAATATAAATCACTGATAGAAAAACAATTTCTTAAGAACTTAAAAAACTGTTTTTTTTTTTATAAAAATTCGCTGAAAGTTAAATGAAGACTCGGTTCAGAAACGTATAGTATTAAACTTGTTGAATTTAGATGCAGAATATTAAATCCTTTTTACGGGAAACAGAAAAGAGCAAAATAAATGCTCAAATTATTAGTCACACATTATCTTTTTAAAAAAAATCACAAAGTTTAGGCATTTTAAAATTGATAATGCAGAATTTCAGACATTTTTGCATTTTTAGAAATTCTTCCTGGACTATTTTTGCAGTGTCGAAAACAAAGCGATGTTCGGATAAGTTGGATTATTTTATATCTGAGCAGCACTTTTGTGCACACAGTGAGTGGACTAAATGATCAGGTCACAAGAACCCCAAAGGCTCAGATTAGTTGGGGAAGGGGGACCACTGGACAGCTGTTAGGAGACATAGGGAAACCTCTCACCAAGGCTATCCATCGTGTTCTTCAAAGTGCAGAGGGTACGGCCCTCCACACGAGGTGCCAAGTCTTAACGTCACGTATGATGGACGATGGCCTTTTTCAGTCCATCGGTGTCCTCTAGCTCACCGAGGGCAGAACGGAGTTAATGGATATAAATCTTAACACAGATAGTTAGGACTCGAACCCGGGAACTGCAGATTACGAACAGGTACGCTAACGACTGAGAAAACTATCTGCCCCAAGGATAATTCTGATAAGTTAGAATGTATGGTAGCTCAAGTTAATACTGATAAAAAAACATTACAAAAGCCACAATGATGACAACAACAGCAAAAATATTTTGTGGTCTGCGTTAGCATGCAAACTGCGACGCATTGAATGGCAAGCGTAAGTACAGTTTAAAATCATTTGTTCAGATAAAAACCGTGAAGTTTTCAATTTTATTTCCCTTGTGAAAAATGTGGGAATGGCTTTTTCTCTCTGGTTTTCAATATATATACATATTTAAATGCATGATTATTTCGGATTTCAAATAAAATTAACTTTTATTATATTAAGCATCGAGTTGAAATATATTACATTTATTCATAAATTTAAGTATATAATATTTTTAACGAGATTTTGTTATCATTTCCTTAAAAATCCTTTCTATTTCCTTTTTAAATTTAAGCAATTAATAGTATTTATATATTTTTCGATATTGCGTTATAAGTAAGCATGGTATTTTATAGTTACTTATGCATTCGCTTCAGCGTTGAGACTTATCTCCGCAAAACTCCCTGACCTGCCCACGGTCAGTAGGGGACACCGATGGGCTTGGAAAGGCCGCCGTCCGTCGGATGGGACGTTAAGCCGTGGCTCCGTGTGCGGGAAAGCCATACCCTGTGCACGTTAAAGAACACGCTGGATGGCCTTGACGGGAGACTACCATCTGTCCCCCAACAGCTGTTCCAGTGGGTCCCCTCCCCCAACCTTTTCTGAGCCTTCGGGGTCCATGTGACCTGGCCATTTAGCCCATGGTGTGCAAAAAAGTGCCGCTCAGAGGTAAAACAACCCAAAACAACCCAAGCATTCGCCACATATTTATTTTTATTTTCGATAATTTATTTTTTCATTTTGTTCGGTGTGTGTTTCTATTTTTTGTGGTGTCTTTTTATTCTGCAAATATTATTTAAAATATTCTTCTCTACTGTTTTACATAACTTTTTATAAAACTAAATGTTTAAAACCCAAAATTATTTTTCTGATGCTTTCGTATGTGAATATTCATTTCTGTATGATATTATTTTTGCTATTGCTGTGGAATATTTTGTAACCTCTTCATTTTTAAGATACTAGTTATTTCACGAATAATTCTTCAAGAGATTAATTCTGATTTTCATATTGATCTGTAGATTGAAATACGTGTGTTTTTAATAGGAGACAGGTTTAATAATGTGTAACTTAAGTGTAAATAATGTGCTTTTAATTTCACTTCGGCTGTAGCCCCACGCATTATTTTTTTTTGTCTTTGATTCTATTCCAAGGGGAGAAAGGGAGATTCAGTTGGTAGCGAGCCAGACTCATAATCTGCAATTCCCAGGTTCGAGTCCCAGCTAGGTCAGCGTTGAGATATCTCCCCAAAACTTCCCGCCCTTCCCACGGTCAGTAGGGGACACCGACGGGCTGGAAAAGGCTGCCTTCCGTCAGATGAGACGTTAAGCCGTGGTGCGGAGAGCCATACCCTGTACACGTTAAAGAACACTCTAGATGGCTTTGACGGGAGGCTAACCTTCTCTGATCCCTCGGAGTCCTTGTGACCTGGTCACTTAACCCATTGTGTGCAAAAAAGTGCCGCTTAGAGGTAAAACAACTGAACCCTATCCAAGGGAGATATCTGAAATCCAGAAAATGAATAAATCTGGTTTACTTGAAAGTTTAGATCAACAGCTCTGATTTATGCAACTTAGTTTTCCTGTTGCTGCTATTTTTTGGCTGTTTAGTTTCTGTTTATAATAAAAAATTTAAAATTTCTCTACTTTAATATAGTGTTGTTATATTTTGATCGGAATATCTAGATAGAAATGTTTTCTCAAGACATTCTCTTCTTAGAAAAAAAAAATACAAGCTGACCGCTTTATCGAGATATGGATATAACTCTAAATTTTATGAAATATTTTTTCTTGTTTGTATTAGAAATATCGATTCGAAACCCATTCTCTCGAATTACAATAAATTAATAACTCACAGAAATTCTCTATTAGTAATGTGCATTATGTTTGTGTTTTTTTTTTTGTCTTCGAAAGGGAAAATAATTTTTGGAACAGTTTTTAACTGTGAATAGTTTAGCATTATCGTTATGTGACAATTTCTTCTTATTGTAAAAATAATTCTAATATTGGGAATTCTAGAAGAGTTATTCCATTCTGATTCGTAGGGTATTGAGTACAACATAAATATCAAACTGTGTCATGTACTATCTATTTTGTTAAAGCAAGCGTTGCAAAGAAAAAAGAGCTATTGCAGAACCCTGCTCTGATCATTCAAAATTTCGGTCTTTTCGGAAGATTTTTCGGAAGTTTCCTGACAGACAGTTTCTTGCTCCATTGAGTTGTTAAGGACAATTTGTTCGTTCAACCATCGAATGATACCTTGCGGTCATGTGCGAAGAAAAAAGTAGTTGTTACCAAGCAATTTTTTCTCTCTAAATTGAAGTCGTTTTTGTTTAGAGTTTAATGCAATTTGCTGGTTGGTATCTTTGATGCAACCCGCTCAACTTCACATTACACTTCATTATCACACTTAATAACGTAGAAACCACAATTCCATCACATTGTTTTGAAGAAACCATGCGTCATGTAGTCGTGCTTCAAACACCTAATGGAATTTTCGGAAATGTATTGTCCAATGGGTTATGTTCTCATGGACGCCTTACTCAGTGTCGTATAGTGAGTACAAGTGGAGAGATTATGAAACTACGTAAGTTGACGCTTCGACAGTTTTCGTACATTACATGTAGATTGATTGGCGATACTAGGCCATTGATCTTATGACCTTTGAGAACTGTGGAAGCATTAATGAACAGTCTCTTAGTCTCCCATTTGCCAATTATTCATTATTTAAATTTCAGAAATTTAACCCACTTCGACAGCGTCACCCATTGCCACTTACGCTACGCCACTACATTTATTTGAACTTAAGAGACCTGAGTTTCCAGGGGTGGCTCAAACGGTAGCGCGCCAGGCTCGTAATCTGTAGTTCCCAGGTTCGAGTCCCAGCTGGGTGCGTTGAGATTTATCTCCGCAAAATTCCCCGCCCTGCCCACGTTCAGTAGGGGACACCGATGAGCTTGAAAAGGCCGCCGTCCTTCGGATGGGACGTTAAGCCGTGACTCCATGTGCGGGAGAGCCATACCCTATGCACGTTAAAGAACACGCTGGGTGGCCTTGACGGGAGGCTACCATCTGTCTCTCAACAGTTGTTCCAGTGGGTCCCCTCCCGCATCCTTCTCTGAACCTTCGGGGTCCATGTGACCTGGCCATTTAGTCCATGGTGTGCAAAAAAAAAGTGCCTCTCAGAGGTAAACCAACCAAACTGAGCTCTCCACCTTGGGAGAGCCACCCAGTTGTCACTCCCGCTGCGCCGTTGCTCGTTATTTGAATTCCAGAGACTTGACCTCCCCCTTGAGACTTACGCTATGCCCCTTCTCATTATTTACATTTCAGAAACTCGAGCCTTCACCTCCTGAAAGTCATGATTCTCTTCTTTGGACTCTAGTCAAGAGAGGCTGGAGGAATGTCCGGTGGATTTTTGAAAAGATTACGTCTCCGAAATAAGATCAACTCCTGTTGCCGTGTGCTGAACAACTCTGCTCATTAACATCTCGCTAAAGTACATGATTCGGGGTGGCTCAGTCGGTAGCGCGCCAGGCTCGTAATCTGTAGTTCGCAGGTTCGAGTCCCAGCTGGGTCAGCTTTGAGATTTATCTCCGCAAAATTCCCCGCCCTGCCCACGGTCAGTAGGGGACACCGATGGGCTTGGAAAGGCCGCCGTCCGTCGGATGGGACGTTAAGCCGTGGCCCCGTGTACGGGAGAGCCATACCCTGTGCACGTTAAAGAACACGCTGGATGGCCTTGACGGGAGGCTACCATCTGTCTCCCAACAGCTGTTCCGGTGGGTGTCCTCCCCCAACCTTCTCTGAGCCTTCGGGGTCCTTGTGGCCTGGCCATTTAGTCCATGGTGTACAAAAAAGTGCCTCTCAGAGGTAAAACAATCCAATCCAAACATGATTCGGGAAAAACACTTAAATATGACACTAAAGAAGGACGGCTGAGACCCAGGAAGAGAGAGGCCTCTCCACTCCCGAAACCCCGAATGAAAAGAAAGGAGATTAAATATAAAAAAATGAAGTAATATTTTAACCCATAATAGTACAACGATTATCCTCAGATACCGGAGACGATGAAGATTTCCATTAGCAAGGGCCATGAAGGTTTCCTATCAACAGAATAATCCTATTGTTTTCTGCATAGGTCAGTGAACAAATTCAGTATCTCTTAGACAGGTGGGTTTTTTTTCATAGCCCATCATGCTATTTCAGCGTTATATGAAAGTGACTCATCTTGAACAAACATCGTAAAAAATATTTTCTTACAAATTCAACGGGAAACCAAATTATACAATATAAGTACAATAATTATATACCTACATTTATTGTACTATTTGGCAAAAAATATTATAAAGGCAAAATACTGGAAAACGTTCTGGTTCATCCTGGTTTTCAGAACCCCCCTCCCCCGGCCATGGTTTTACTTCTGATCAAAGGAACCCGATATCTGGCCCCAGATAAGGGTACGAGGCAGGCCCGTAGAGGGTAAGGTGCCAGAACGGTACGAGCATGCATGTTTATTTTTCTTTTATTTTGCCCTGTTGAGGTCTTGCCTTCCTCACAAATTTTCTCTACGGCATATTATACGGATAAGCTACTGTCAGATTTCGGTGGTAAGTTCTGCTTGAGGGTTAATTTTTATTATAATAAGAAAAAAAAAATCCACACAGTAATAACCCCACACAAGTTTTGACAGCACCCTATCAGTATACTAGGACACAGGTCAGTGAGAAAGGCGAGACCTCATCAGAAAGACAACACAAGGAAAGAAACCATCGTTGCTTTATCAGAGGCTCGAACCCGAGGTGGGGGGGGGGGGGGGGTCGAACCATAATAACCTGTGGTTGGCTTAGTTTTAGGTTCGCTGTAATTCTTTTTATTTGCGTTGTTCTTCGTTTCCATTTCACTATGGAAACAATGATTAAGGAAATGAGATTTCTGACCAGAGCTGCAACAAGTTTTGAGCAATGGATTTTACTCCCTGTACGAGGTTCTCAAATTGAGCTCCCGCCAATGCAATTTGATCTAAATTATGTCTAATAATTGGACACTTTAACAACCTACGGCACATAGCAACTGCTGCTATAGTCCTTCTAGCATTCTCTTAGCTATGGGCCTAAGTCACAAAAATAAACATTTACTCAATCTCCACAGCCAAGAGTTGTGAGAAAAGCAGAGACTTAACGAGAGCAGAAAGACAATGAAATAATGAAATAGTGTGAGTGGCAATTGGGCGAGACTATGACATTACGCAGCTGATACTTCGACAGTTCATAGCCAATAATAGCTTTCGACCTATAATAGCTAGAAATCAAAAGCCAATCACTTATAAACCGACTGTTGATGAACTCACGACCTACGAGAGCTGTCGAAGCATTAACTGCGCAGTCTCACAGTCTCTCCAGTTACCCTTGCTAGTAGAGCAATGGAATTCAATCCTGATCCTTTTTTTATCTGCATCGAATATTCAAAATCCTTTTATACAAAGAGGTTCAATTTGTAGAGTATCAATAATGGATGGCCCTGACCTATTTCTGACCTTGAGGGAAGGCGGGAATTTAGTGGTGATAAACCTCAACGTTGATACTGGTGAGTCTGAAACCCAAGAACTTCAGATTACGAGCCTGGCGTATTTCCAACTAAACCAACTCCTGCCCCACATAATCTAGCATTTTCCACTCTTGCAGTTCCTAAGGTCAACCTTCTATCAGGTACAAAACTTAAGGTTCTCAGGTTCGAGTCTCAATCGTGTCAGAGTTTATGTTTTCTTGTTTTCAGTTTGCGTTGAGAAAGAAGAGGTTTTAGTGGTCTTGGAAACGCTTTGGGTGGATTGTTAAGCATGGTTCGTTGTGTAGAAGAACAGAGAAAAATTATCATTGGAGGGCACTGACGATGTCAAATGTGTGCCACACGCAGTTAAATGATGATAGCAACCTAGGCGCGGGAAGGCATACGTCGGTATCTATACCAACCGTGAGTATGAACACGCAACTTCTAGACAACTTCAGAAATGCTTATTTTTGCAGAAACGAAGACAAGAACTTAGGTTTTTCATTAGTATATGTACACCAGGTCGCTAGTTTGTAAGCTAAAGAGTCGGTAGCGCGCCAGACTCGTAATCTGTAGTTCCCAGGTTCGAGTCTCAGCTGGGTCAGCGTTGAGATTTATCTCCGCAAAATTCCCCGCCTTGCCCACGGTCAGTAGGGGACACCGATGGGCTTGGAAAGGCCGCCGTCCGTCGGATGGGACGTTAAGCCGTGGCCCCGTGTTCGGGAGAGCCATACCGTGTGCACGTTAAAGAACACGCTGGATGGCTTGACGGGAGACTACCATCTGTCCCCCAACAGCTGTTCCAGTGGGTCCCCTCCCCCAACCTTTTCTGAGCCTTCGGGGTCCATGTGACCTGGCCATTTAGCCCATGGTGTGCAAAAAAGTGCCGCTCAGAGGTAAAACAACCCAACCTTGTAAGCTAAATGCATAGCTCACAATGCTTTATAAATAATGATCGGTTTAACTCGATGCAGCCCTGGAACTAATTGCACAAAACACATTTCCTCACTTCTGTCTAAAATTCAGATTATAAATAATAAATGCCCCCCTCAAGCAGCTGCTTGCCACAGAGGTCTGACAGGAGCAATTCAGATTACCTAACAGTAAATATTTTTCAAATCAATTAGCGTTAATATGAAAGTTGGGTTGGGTTGTTTTACCTCTGAGCGGCACTTTTTTTACACAATGGGCTAAATGGCCAAGTCACAAGGACCCGAAGGCTCATAGAAGATTGGGGGAGGGGATCCGCTGGAACAACTGTTGGGAGACAGATGGTAGCCTCCCGTCAACGGCTATCCATCTTGTTCTTTAACGTGCACAGAGCATGGTTCTCCCGCACACGGAGCCACGGCTTAACGTTCCATCCTAGGGACGGCGGCCTTTCCAATCCCATCGGTGCCTCTTACTGACCGTGGGCAGGGCGAGGAATTTTGCGAAGATAAATCTCAACGCTGACCCAGCTGGGACTCGAACCTGGGAACTACAGATTCCGAGCCTGGCGCGCTACCGACTGAGTCACCCGCGCCCCTATTATGAAAGTAAAACGTGTTTTAATATCACCCTCTTTAAATTGCAGTATTTTTTTCTCTTACTGAATCGAAGAAGCTATTTAAAGCATAACACAAACAGCAATACAAACACCTTAGCCATTTATTTAGGTTATACAAATTGGAGTTATAAAAAATTTAAAATCTAAACAAACTTCCATTGCCATGGCCTTGATATCTAGAAGTGGTTAAATCAACACACTAAAGTATTAAAGATGGAACTGAAGGTTGTGGTGGGATTCTCTGCACACAGCTAAAAGGCCAACATAAACAACAGCAGGAGAGTTAGCTAGCAATCGGCATTTGAACCTGTAATTTTCCCCACACTTGAAATCAAATCCAAAACTTGCCACCGCTTTACAGTTCACCTGCTGCCAAATGTTGACTCCGCATTACCCTCTTTTCCATCAACCGACCTCGGCGGCAAAAGGCTGGATGCTGGCTGGGACCGCAGCAGCCTGGTGAGGGGGAGGCAAGCGTAATGATTGATGAGACCGGTCGCCCTAGCAATGTTTCAGCGCCTGAATACTGCAGCTATGGCTCATTGAGTCCTTAATATTATCGCCGTGCTCGTCGGCTGCCTTTGTACTGCATCCTGCGGCGCCGCGCACCGACTCGCAAGGCATCATGGGAGGAACCAGAGCTCGGTTGCAATGAATGACTTCAGACGTAATGTCACAATAGAGTTCTGCTAATGTGCGTTGACAATTTCGAGGCCTCTCTCTCTTAATTTCATTACTAAGTTGTTTGAGAATATCGATAATTTTTTTTTCCTTTTTTTGATAATTTTTGAAAGCTCGTGGTTAAAAAAATTTTTTATACACATATAATAGATTTCACGTTGATTACAATTGATGTTTTTGACATTTTTGTGAGAAGTCTCGTATCTACCTAAATTAGTTTTTTTTTAAGAGATTTAAATTTCCTTGTTACTGTTACTTCCTTGCTTATATACGGAAGGTGAAATTTTATGTTTTATTTTCAGCTGACATTAATATCGGAAAAGGAAATAATATATATCTAAGTACTTTTAAAAGAAAGAAAATTTTAGGAAAGATGTACAGTTCACTAATTTCTAAAAAAATCGTTGCCAGATATTTTTTCTGAGTTCTGTAATCAACCATAAGGGTTGGCATATTTTTTTGAGCGGCTGTATGTATTGAGTGAAGGGTTTAGGGTTGTTGTTTTACCTCTGAGCGGCACTTTTTTGCACACCATGGGCTAAATGGCCAGGTCACATGGACCCCGAAGGCTCAGAGAAGGTTGGGGGAGGGGACCCACTGGAACAGCTGTTGGGAGACATATGGTAGCCTCCCGTCAAGGCCATCCAGCGTGTTCTTTAACGTGCATAGGGTATGGCTCTCCCGCACACGGGGCCACGGTTTAACGTCCCATCCGACGGACGGCGGCCTTTACCAATCCCATCGGTGTCCCCTACTGACCGTGGGCAGGGCGGGGAATTTTGCGGAGATAAATCTCAACGCTGACCCATCTGGGACTCGAACCTGGGAACTACAGATTACGAGCCTGGCGCGCTACCGACTGAGCCACCCCCGCCCCTATGGAGTGAAGGAGTGTTGATGCTTTGAATGAAGATGTTTGTACAATAGAGTGGTTCCGAAACAAATATGCTTTTGGTTTTGACCTGGTAGAATTTTGAAAGATGTAGCCTTGGACCCTTGGACTCTTGGGGCGGGAGTGGCTCAATCGGTAGCGCGCCAGGCTCGTAATCTGTAGTTCCCAGGTTCGAGTCCCAGCTGGGTCAGCGTTGAGATTTATCTCCGCAAAATTCCCCGCCCTGCCCACGGTCAGTAGGGGACACCGATGGGCTTGGAAAGGCCGCCGTCCGTCGGATGGGACGTTAAGCCGTGACCCCGTGTGCGGGAGAGCCATACCCTGTGCACGTTAAAGAACACGCTGGATGACCTTGACGGGAGGCTACCATATGTCTCCCAACAGCTGTTCCAGTGGGTCCCCTCCCCCAACCTTCTCTGAGCCTTCGGGGTCCATGTGACCTGGCCATTTAGCCCATGGTGTGCAAAAAAGTGCCGCTCAGAGGTAAAACAACCCAACCCTTGGACTCGTAACTCTTTAAACTTTCAACTTGGTGTTGAGCACAAAAGTAATTATATTTTCTTTTCCCCATTTTTCTGTTTGGATTTGTTCTCTAAATAGCTAAGAAAAATATTGTAATGCATTGTGAATATTTTGTATTTACTTTTCTTTTGATATATTGAGAATAAAACTATTATTGTTATTATTAAATACTAGCTGAACGTACCCGGCGTTGCCCGGGTGTCACTTTTAAACTGTATATTCTTATTTTCACTGCATTAAAAGTTAATTTTTTAAGTACCCCCCCTCCCCCGACACTTTAGCACAGATTTTCAACAGGAAGAAATTTGCCCGAATCGTTGTTGACATCAGTGAGCCCTCCTCGTAGCCCATGACTTAGTTTCTGCGTATGCCAGCAGATTTTATTTCGGTTACCACAAATTTCACCGCCCTATGGCTCCAGTGATATTCGTTCGCACGGCCCAAATTTCTTGCACAACGTCCCCCGTGTGTCCCGGTGATTAGTTTAAAAATCAGGTGGCCGGTGGTGCCTGAAACGAAGCCACCGGCCAAGTTAAAAATCAACTTGGCCGGTGGCTTCGTTTCTACACAAATTGTGATAGCTCGTGTCTCACTTTTAATCTGCACATTTTGTTGTTTCTTGCACTAAAGGTTAGTTTTGTGAGCATCCCCCCTTTCCCGACATTTTATCACATCCGACAGTTTGAACATGAAGAATTTCCCGTTGTTGCAAAGGTCATTGCTGATTCGGCGCACGCTTTCAGAGCTCGTGACAAACGATTCAGTTATTTATTTGGTCAGATTTTGGCATTCTGTAATTCCCGACGTACTTCACGGAAAGGTCCCAAATTTCGTACACGGGTTCCCCCTGCCCGACCCTATTTTTGATTAGAAAATCAGGTTCCTAGCTGCAACGGAACGCCTCTATAATGCTTTTGGGAATGTGGGTAATCTGGCAACGGTAGCAGATTTGCAGCAAAAGATTTAAATGCTATTTTAACTCTTTACTTTCATAGCTAGGGAGCAGAAAATGGCAAGAGTAAATTTGATAGCGCTTCTCGTTTTATGTAGGAATAGCATGGTAAATATTTTTGGTTCTAGCAAGCCCCCCCCCCCCCCCCCTTTTGGACTTTCGACCTGAAATTTGGCACTGCAATCCGGACCACAACCAGAGACATTCTCTGAAAATTTGGAGCGTGTACATTGATTTTCCGATGAGTTATGGCTGCCGCAGAGAGACACCTTAATAATAATAATAATTTATTTCATGCACGGGATTATAGTAAAGCCAAGGTATAGATAATTTTGGATATTAATTTAAGCATTCAAGTGGCTTCTTCTTTTATTATAGAGACTAGCTGAAAGTACCCGGCGCTGCCCGGGTGCCACTTTTAACCTGTGTATTCTTATTTTCTCTGCATTAAAGGAAAATTTTGTAAGAACCCCCTCCCCTACACATACATTTAGGACAGATTTTCAACAGGAAGAAATTTGCTCAGATCGTTGTTGACTTCAGCGAGCACTCCTCAAAGCCCGTGACTTAGTTTCTGTGTAAGCTATCAAGATTTTTATTTCCGTTATCACAGAATTTGCCGCCCTATGGCTCCCGTGATATTCGTCCGCACGGTCCAAATTTCTTGCACAGCGTCCCCCGTGTACCCCAGTGATTGGTTTAAAAATCAGGTTCCCACTTGGCCCGTGGCTTCGTTTCTACACAAATTGCGACAGCTCGTGTCTCACTTTTAATCTTCATATTCTGTTGTTTCCTGCACTAAAGGTTATTTAGTTTCACCCCCCCCCCCCCCGATATTTTATCACAGTTTGAACACGAAGAATTTCCCGGTGTTGCAAAGGCCATTGCTGACTCGGCGTGAGCTCTCAGAGCCCGTCGCAAACGATCGACATATTTATTTCGTCAGATTTTGGCATTCTGAAATTCCCGATGTACTTCATCGAAAGGTCCCAAATTTCGTAGGCGGGTTCCCCCTGCCCGACCCCATGTTTGGTTATAAAATCAGGGCCTTAGCTGCAATGGAACGCTTCAATAATGCTTTTGGAAACGTGGGGAATCTGGCAACGGAAACAGATTTTTCACCATAAGATTTAAATGCTATTTTAACTCTTTACGTTCACAGTTAGGGAGAAGTAAATGGCAACAATAAATTTGACAGCGATTCTCGTTTCCTGTAGGAATAGCTTGGTAAATATCTTTGCTTCCAGCAACCCCCCCACCTTTAGGACTTTTAACCTGAAATTTGGCACTGCAATCCGGACCACAACTTGAAACATTCTCTGAAAATTTGGAGCGTGTACGTTGATTTCCTGATGAGTTATGGCTGCCACAAACAGACAGACACCTTTTATTATATAGATGTATTCATAATGAAATTTCTTAGGATATTTTCTGTCTAGAATATTCTACAAAGTGCCCCTTAGAGCCAAACTATGTTCCAAGATAGTTCAAAATTTTGAGGCACCCTAATAATGAAGATGATCAGGCTCGGTTCTAAAAAAATAAGGGGGGAGGGAATGAAAGCGACGCAATCGAGGGAGAAAAAGGTGAGCGAGAATGAGTAAGCAACTTGATTTCCGTTAGAGTGCAATTTTCCTCCCTCGTTTCAGAATCAGAAATTTTTACAAAACTTCTAGAAAAATGCGTGAAAGATGCTGAAGTTTCATATCTCTTGGCCTCTATTAATTTTACTAACATTTTTGAAGGTGGGAAATAGAGATGGGGCATGGTCTCTGCTCCCCCCTCTCTCCCCTAGATCCGGCTCTAATGTTGATGACGTTGATATTGAATAATGTATGTGATTAATACATTAAGTTATGCCCAGTTGAAATTAATAAACTATTTAATAGCATTTTATTGAAAAATATGAGATTTTTCGAGGTTTACTAGATTTTGAGTCTTATGCCAAATTACCTAGCTGGCCTATCATTTCTTAGAGCCTGAGTGTCCTAAGCACAACAGTTCAAGTCCTTAATAACATATAAAAAAAATTTTCGTGTGTTTTCAAATTTCATCTACTGAGGTCTCGCTTTCCTCATAGACCTTCTCTGTGGCGTTTTATGATGGGCTTCTGTCAGATCTCGTTCTCTCTGGAAAGCAACAGCTTGAGACATAATTCGATTTTCTTCATTGATTCATTAGTAATACAGAAAATGTGTTAGTAATTTGAACTTTCAGGAAAATATAACTTTTCTGAGATTCCAACATTCCAGATTGGAATAAGTTCAGACGTTTAATACGTTTTCATTTAAAATAATGTGTGTTTGCTATTTTAAATCTTGATAAAGATAAATAATCTCTCAAGCAGCTGCTTGCCACAGAAATCTGATAAAAGCCTGTCAGCTTTTACGCCATGTAGAAAGTCTGTGAGGAGGTGGGGCCTCAGCAGAAAAATAACCATGCCTTACCCGGGACTCGAACCCAGGTCCCTTCTTGAACTTCGGTGATTTTTTTTTTTAATTTCGTAAAACTTATTTGAAGTGCGAATTTTAAAATATTTTTGCTCCAAAATTTCATTCAACATATATATATATTTGTTTAACAATATACAAATTTTAAGTTCCTTCTTATTTTTCTTCCTGCTTTTTTTGAGATTTCTTACTTCAAATATTATGACGTCTCCAATAAGGATATGAAAAAAATTTAAACACAATTCCCTTTCACGTTTGTATTTGGATGAGATTTTCGTTTTTTGTATATTGAGATATTTTATTTTATAGAAAAAGCTAAATACTATACCCTACTAAAACATTGGAAAAAATTTCATGCTATATCAATGGGAATATATCTTCAAAAAACTATAACTTATAATTGGACATTTAATGAAAAAATGTGACTGGAGAAAAAAATCATAATAAATCAAATTAAATTTCGATTTTCAATGACATTCGTTCAGTATTTAAAGAAGGGAAGCATGGATATTTACATATTTTTTGTTATATAAAAAAATTCATAATTGTCTAATATTGAAATAATTATTACTCAGACTTCTCAGATGTATATTTATTTTATTAAATTATTTGAAACAATACTTATTATTTAAGTTTAATTAATTTCTGTGTTAAATTCTTGCGACTCTTTGCTGCAAATGAAATATTCCAGCTTCCAAAACTCTTTAAATAATGAACGAAAAGTACTCAAAATCTAGATTTAAATAGATTTCATTATAATCTTCAATTGTAGTTACATATTTTCATTAAATACATTTTGTAGAAATTGTAGACCTCCGAAGTAGATTAGCATTGATATCAGTAGTTTTAATATTATCATTCAATTTCTAAAATTCTTTAATAATTTGAAAGGT
Organism: Ryuthela nishihirai; assembly: GCA_038380435.1. NCBI lineage: Eukaryota > Metazoa > Arthropoda > Arachnida > Araneae > Heptathelidae > Ryuthela > Ryuthela nishihirai. The sequence goes on from JAWZYU010000014.1 coordinate 38,608,797, forward strand.
CTAATAATTAGGTATTATTAGTTTTACATTGTAACGAACAATGCAGTCCGCAATCTCTGAGATTTCCAATGGATTTATTTAAGTAATAGTAGATTTTATTTCCACTTTTAATTAATATATTACATATCAAAAAATTTTCATACATGCAAAAAGTTAAATAATGGAAACTCACATGCATGATTTAAGATGTGATATGTCCGGGATCAAGAAGCTAAATAACCCCATCTAGGTTCAGATTTAATTTCCAGCGTTACATTAGGTAGAAAAAATTAAATATAAAAGAAAAATGTTGTTCATTTGGAGGCAAATTCAATCCTATCAGTCAAAAGATTAAGAACATAAAACCACATTTCTTATGGAAGAGATAGATGCTCTACACATAACGTAAAAGAAAAAGAGATTTTTCCAAACTCCAGAATGACAACTTTTTGAACACTATACGTTGCTTCAGCTTGCGCATCCGTAGAGGCGAAGGTCGTCTCCGAGCCCAAGCTTCCTTTCCTCCCAAGCTGGTGACACTTTGTCGGTTACTCCGGTTGTATTAACCCCCGCCGCCTCGGAGTCAAAGGTCAAGAGCAAATTAGTCGCGATCCTATTCCAGCCTGCATCAACACATGAGGTCACCATATGAGATCCGACCTAGACGCGTGGCGGTTGCATTTAAAGCCGGGGACAGGGAGGGACATTGCGCGCCCTCTCTTTCAGCTCTCACCTAGACACAATTCCATAACTTTTTCAAGCAATGCGGGCTTTAAAAAAAAACACAGTAAAGTTCAATGTACTTTTTTCATCTTCGTCTTAATTATTGATCTCTTGATGATAAGCAACGCATTAATTCAACTTATTCTATTTCTTTATTCATTCTATTGCTTCGACGTTTTATTATCACACTTAATGCATATCGAGATGTATTGGAAATAAAAATAATAAATACCCCCTCAAGCAGCTGCTTGCCACAGAGGTTTGACAGGAGCCTGTCAGTTTATATGCCACAGTAGAAGGTCTGAGAGGATGGCAGGACCTCAGCAGAAAAACGACACAAACAGCCATGCCTTACCCGGGACTCGAACCCAGGTCCCGTAGATCAGTAGCCAAGCGCGCTAACCACTCGGCAACGGGACGGCTGAACAAAGGCGAAATATCAGTGGGAGCAACAGTGCAAGAGCCTCCCATATAATTCTTATGATTAAGCGAAAATGTTAGACGTATCCGTAATGAAGTAAAATATTATCTATTGACTCTCACTTTTTATGCAAACGAAAAAAATTCTGAACACTGGCGAGACATCCATGGGATCAAGGGTAGAAGTGATTCTCTTATAATTCTGATAATTAGCAAAAATATTAAAAATATCGTTAATAATGTAAAATGTATAGTTATGGTTGCTGTTTGGTTGTGGGCTTATCTCTGAACAACACTTGTGGGCACAAAATGGGCTGAATGTCTAGGTCACAAGGACTCCAATGTCTTGGAGTTGAGTAAGGGGATGGGACCCATTGAATAGCTGTAAGAAGGAGACGGAAGATTCTCGTCAAAGACATCCAGCGAGTTCTTTAGCGTGCACAGCAGATGTCTCTCATGTGCATAGTGACACGGCCTAACTCCCCTCTGACAGATACGGTCTTTTCAAGCGCATCAATGTTCTCGTTCTGATGTCGGATAGAGTGATGTTTAGTGAAGAAGATCTGAACGTATGGATAGTGGGAACTCGAACCTGAGAACACTAATTATGAACTTGGTGTGGTTACGACTGAACAAACTGTCCTCCATGTCATAAATGAGAGAAATATTTACGCTGAGCCATCTCAGACTTTCTACTCTGGCATATAAACTGACAGGCTCCTGTCAGATCTCTGTGGTAAGCAGCTGCTTGAGGGGGTATTTTTTTTATCTGAAGAAACTAAAAGAATAAGAAATATTTTAAAAATCATAGTTTTATTTTTCAATACACTTTTTGAAAAGTATACCCGTGGCCGAGTGGTTAGCGCGCTTGGATACTTAATCTACAGGACCTGGGTTCGAGCCCCGGGAAAATCATGGATTTATGTGTCGTTCTTCTGCTGAGGTCCTGCCATCCACTCAGACCTTCTACTATTGGCATATAAACTGACAGGCTCCTGTCAGATCTCTGTGGTAAGCAGCTGCTTGAGGGGGTGTTTTTTTTTTTATCTGAAGAAACTAAAAGAATAAGAAATATTTTAAAAATCATAGTTTTATTTTTCAATACACTTTTTGAAAAGTATACCCGTGGCCGAGTGGTTAGCGCGCTTGGATACTTAATCTAAGGGACCTGGGTTCGAGCCCCGGGAAAGTCATGGATGTATGTGTCGTTCTTCTGCTGAGGTCCTGCCATCCACTCAGACCTTCTACTATGGCATATAAACTGACAGGCTCCTGTCAGACCTCTGTGGCAAGCAGCTGCTTGAGGGAGTATTTATTTTTGATTTTTTTTATAATTTTTTAAATAGTTACTTTTCTAAATTTTAATCTTTTTTTAATTTTAGTTTTAAAATGAGTATTAAACATTTGGATAAATTTCTCATGTTTCGAATGCTTATATCACACGATCAATATTAAACTTATATCACGGTATTCTCTAAATATTATTGTAAGGTTCAGGTGGGTTGAAAACCTGCTGTGGGATACTCCTACTTATGTTGTTGCCTGCACAGTTAGAAGACTTCTTCCTGGTCTCTGGCAAAATATACATTAAAATATAAGGTTGCGAAAAGTCTGAACGATAGGAATTTAAACAAAGTATATTATTCATAAAAACTTTTCCCTGAAGCAGCTGTTTGCCACAGTGGTCTGGAAGGAGTCTGTCAGTATAATAAACCCTAGGGAGTGCATGTGATGTAGGCGAGACTTTAGCATCAAGACAACATAAGAAACAATCATACCTTATCGGGACTCAATTGGACTGCGCTTTAAAATTAACTTCGCATATCAGTACCCTAGTGGATTGAAAAACGTTTAAATGAAAGACGGAGCTCATAAAATATTTCTGGATCTTAATGACAGAATTTTGGTAATTCGTGCGAATATAATGTGAAAAATGTTTACTTTAATATGTACTTTCAATGCATTAATATATTTTGTCCATTTGAAAACTGAATAAGAGTAAGCTTCCGTTTATTGAATTGACAGAAATTTGTGCATTTTCAAACGCTATTCTTCAGCGCCATGTTGTCATACGTGTTCCTCATATTGTAAAAATAAATAATAAGAATAATAATTTTTTAAATACCTGATATTCGATCATGTGTGTGTCGTTTTTCTGCTGAGGTCCTGCCATCCTCTCAGATTTCCTACTCTGGCATATAAACTGACAGGCTCCTGTCAGACCTCTGTGGCAAGCAGCTGCTTGAGGGGGTATTTTTTTTTATTACAGATCGCCACGAAATAGTGTACACCCAGTCACCCCACTAACACGAATTCGATTTTTAAAATAGGGCTGGTTTTCGACAAATACGACTGGACTTTGATTTAACACGTTATCTCCATTATTTTTCTACAATAGTTTACATTAGAGGTTTTCAACGGGGTACGCGGTAAAATTTTTGAGGTATGCCGTGAGAGCTCAGAAGTTGTTAGATCTAGTAACAAAGTAAAATAACCATTGTTATACTATAACTATAGTTTTATCTATCTATACAAGGGGTAGCCAGTTACATAGACATTTCCAGGGGGTACACGAAACATAAAAGGTTGAGAACCACTGCAGAAGAAGATGCCTTTCTTTCTTCTATTTGCTTACGCCATCTTGTGCCTTATGGCTACCGATGCTTAATTACTATGCAAGCTATTAAATTTTATCTCTGTTTTAAAAGATTTCTGTGTCCTGTAGTCTCCAGATACTTCACTGACAGATCCCAAACATCGAACACAGCTTTCCCCTGGGTAAATCGAACACAGCTTTCCCCTGTGTTGGGCTAAAAACTGAGTCCCAATCTGTTACGGGAAGAGGTTTAGAACCTCGAACTGCTTTAAGAATGCGGGAAATTTGGCAACGGTGCGGGATCTGGCATTGCTCTGTTGCAAATTTTCTCATCTTGTGGACGAAGAAATTAACTAAAAAGAAATTAGCGGACAAAAAGTTTCCTTTCCATCCAACTGAAATAATTTTTTCAAACATGAATTTAATGTGGACAGATATCGCGTTTATAGCTATCGCGTTACATATCGCGTTTAAAAGTGAACACTCTGAAGACTTTATTGCTAGTAAAAGCATATTTTCGTGTCTCTTTTGAAATCTTTAGCGTAAAACTTGCCGAAAATGAAAATATTTTACACAAAATTCATTCGTAGGAAAAATACCCAAAATAACAGTGTTTTTTTTTGGTAATCAAACTACATTATTCAAGTTTTATTTTGTGCCACTAGATATTAAGGATATCATTATGTACAAAACATGTTCTAAATGAAAAAGATTGTGTTACTTTCTAACATAATTTCATGAAAAGTTAATCCCTTAGTTGGATTTTCAGAAGTCAAGGGATCCTTTTCTTTAAATCTTGACACCATAATAAAAGATTAATACTTCAGATGAAATTTTAATCCTTAAATCTGGTCATGCTAGGCCTAAGGGTTAAGGTAGGGCCTTTAATACTGCACATAACGCTTTCCTTGGAAATGTGCAACTTTAAATAATCCATTAGTCTTTAAGTTGGGTTGGGTTGTTTTACCTCTGAGCGGCACTTTTTTGTACACCATGGGCTAAATGGCCAGGTCACATGGACCCCGAAGGCTCAGAGAAGGTTGGGGGAGGGGACCCACTGGAACAGCTGTTGGGAGACAGATGGTAGCCTCCCGTCAAGGCCATCCAGCGTGTTCTTTAACGTGCACAGGTTATGTCTCTCCCGCACACGGGGCCACGGCTTAACGTCCCATCCGACGGACTACGGCCTTTCCAAGCCCATCGGTGTCCCCTACTGACCGTGGGCAAGGCGGGGAATTTTGCGGAGATAAATCTCAACGCTGACCCAGCTGGGACTCGAACCTGGGAACTACAGATTACGAGCCTGGCGCGCTACCGACTGAGCCACCCCCGCCCCTCCATTAGTCTTTAAATGAAAGAAATTCTACAAAACGATATTGGAATCCTCGAGAGTTTGGGCAATTGCCAAAATGGCCCATTGATAAAAGAAAATATTTGGAGACTGCTGCTGTATAATATGAATGACTCATTGATCTATGAATAGCCACAATACGAAAAATGGAAATTAACTTAGAATCGTAATCAGTGAAAAATCTCTGAGCTCTTTGGGAGCAAAAATTATTCACAAGTTTAGCAAATATTGTATCATTAATGAACCACAAAAACTTTTTAAACTGAAATGCAATTTATATTTCCTTGCAATTCAGTGAGATGAATCAATTTGAATTATATTTTTTTGCCTTCAAACGTATTATGATTAAAGAGTTTATTTACGTGTAAATATTCTTCGACGTTGGCACTTAAAATGCCCTTGTCTAATTCATCACCAATTTTTTTTCCCTACTACATTACTCAACTGAATTAACGTTGTAGTATAATGTATATATGACATGAACTAAGTTGAGTTGGGTTGTTTTACTTCTGAGCGACACTTTTTTGCACACCATGGGCTAAATGGCCAGGTCACATGGACCCCGAAGGCTCAGAGAAGGTTGGGGGAGGCGACCCACTGGAACAGCTGTTAGGAGACAGATGGTAGCCTCCCGTCAAGGCCATCCAGCATGTTCTTTAACGTGCAGAGGGTATGGCTCTCCCGCACACGGGACCAAGGCTTAACGTTCCATCCGACGGACGGCGGCTTTTCCAAGCCCATCGGTGTCCCCTACTGACCGTGGGCAGGGCGGGGAATTTTGCGGAGATAAATCTCAACGCTGTCCCAGCTGGGACTCGAACCTGGGAACTACAGATTACGAGCCTGTCGCGCTACCGACTGAGCCATCCCCGCCCCTCATGAACGCCCCATCCCCGCCCCTCATGTTTGTGTTTGTGAAATAATCATTCAATAAAGCCACGAAGTCTTAACATAAGGCCGGCGAAGATTGTTGGATTCCCTCCCCCCCCCCCAAAAAAAAAAAATGCAAAGCTTCAAAGTCTTGATACTGGCTTGTAGAATTTCTTACCAGTTACCTGTATCAACAATTTCCATGTGTGCACTCTATCTTCTTCGTTACAATTGCTTTGAAAACTTTTTATTTTATTTATTAAAACTTGCTATGTTATATTAAGTTTTTTCGGTGTAGGTGTGGTTACAATAATATCACATTAAAAATCTGGGACAGACGAAATTTCGCATATCGCAAACAGCTTTTCCACCGACTTAATATTGTCTTAAAAATAAAATTTGGACCACAGCGCGTAGTGAAATAACACCAAAGAGTGCAATAAATATTTTATGAACAATGCATGATCGAGTTCAATGAAAAAATTATTAAATTCATGAGCTATGTAAACATATATATATGAAGTATTTTCTATGTAGAATTTATATGTAGTAACTATGTAATATTTATATGTAGTAACTATATAGTATTTTTAGTCTATGCAATGACGTACCAGCAAAGTTTTGTAATACTTACATATATCATTCTAAGGGATGTTTGAAGCATAAAATTACGAATGGTAAATAAACAAGAGAGTTGAAACATTTTTCTATGCTTCAGAAAGTAAATATTCAATTATCTTATGTAATTCTAAAAAGAACTTCGCCATATCGAATTTTGTAAAATTTACAAGCTTCATATTAGCAAACTTTCTTCAATTGAACCTTCATACATCAAAGGATATCTGTATATTAACTAGATATAAATTAAAATATTATTATTTATTAAATTATTAATGATAATAAATTAATATAAATTAATTATTGCATTTCATTATTTCATTAATAATTTACGCTGTTGTAATACTGAGCAGTACTTGTTTTCTCACTTGGCAAAATTTGACTTCCGAATCGGAATTGATCTGTCTCCCTACCACCACCAATCATAGTCCCTTCGCAAAAAATATAAACATATATTACACTTCTTTTTTAAAGAAATTGCGCAAAAAATGACTAAAACGGAGGAAAACCTTTTATTTTTCATTGGAACGGCATTTCAGTTTGATCCAGTTGCTTTTCTCCGCCCCCCCCCCACCAGTTCATTTTTTTTACATCCGGGCTTGACGTACAGAACAATCTTTTATATAATATGTAATTAAGGATAAAGATTTCGATCCAATCTACTTAAATTTCAACTTTTAACAATATCCGATTAGTATTAAGAGTTGTGGAAGTTCGAAATTTTAACGAGATTAAAGCGACATAAGAATTTACCTCAAAAGTTATTTAGAACTTAATAAGTATTGTTTCTATTCATTTAATATCGTATGTATAAGTTTATGTATATAATTATTTCGATAGCCGTCGATTTTGCATCACTTTCTTAGGACGCTTTTGATGCTCATTCCAGTTTCTTTAAATAACGAAATTATTGTTTTAAGCCCAGATTTATATGCGTTTGATTGCGATCTTTATCATCAATCAATATTTTTTCATAAAAGTTCATTTTATAAGTTATAAACCTTCGAAATTAATTGGATTATACCATGGTCACATAGATAACTTTTGTGTTAAGGATTGCTTTACTTTTGAACGGCACTTTTTTTACCTTATGACCTCGCCATTTAGCCAGGTCACAAAGATCACAAGGGCTCACAGAAGGATGAGGAAGATAATTCATAGACAGCTGTTAGGAAAGAAAATGAAAACTTTACGTAGAGGCCATCCAGCGCGTTATTTAACGTGCGCAAGTTATGACTCTAATGCAAACGGAGAAACGGCTTACCGTCTCGTCGGAAGGATGGTAGTCTTACCAAGCGCAGTGTCTCCTTTCTAACGGAGGGTAGAACGGGGGTTAACAGAGAAAATACTCAATGCAGGCACTCTTAGGATTCGAACCTTGGAACTGCAGGTTACGAGTCTGGCTTTCTGTCGACCGAACCATTCCCTGCTCCTCCTTAACGTTTGGTTGCATGCATGAATTTATTCTAACATGTGAAGAATTGCAATCTATTGTGAAACAAAGTTTTGTGCATCATTATTTACATTATTATTTTTATTTTATCGTGCGTTAATAGATTAATAATATGTGAATAGGCAAAAAAAAAAACGCTCGGAAAAGAAAGTGGAAAATATAACATTTGGTTCTTCGCTGAAATTGATTCCAATACTTTAAGAAAAAGAGCCCGTAACATTAATAAAGACAAAAAAGCTCTTATGTCACGCAAGAAATCAGATGCTCTAAGTACGTCACACAATCTTATTAGCATTGCTAAGTGGTAAAGTAGATGCTTATTTAAATTGCAGATCGTTGTCGAGAGCCGGAGACAATTCATCGTGACTAAAGACGTACAACTAAAAAAAGTCAATTTTCAGGTGAAGGTAATCGCACAGAACAGGAACTTTATTTGCATATCTGTAATGCTTCTCTATTGGTAGAATCAATGCAATTGCTTTTGATGTTAAGGGAACCTAGTTAACTGTTATGATGATGGATTGATTAGATAAACATAATGTGGCAATCGGAAGAACGAGAGAAAGAAATACATGTCTTAGATGTCACAAGAAACTAAGCAGGCTGCAACAAGTAACAGAAGGGGCTATTGTCATTTTGAATTTCGTGTTTGATGTCATGATGGAGTTTCGCCATTTTACACGCACGGCATTTGCTTCGATAAATTGACAAGCAATATATTTTACTCTAATGATCCTTTGCTTATGAGAGGTCAAATGTAAAGTGCATTTTGAAATAAATCAACGAGGTAGATTATGAAAGATAGCTTTTATTGTTTCATTTTTAGAATCAAAGCGATTTACTTGTTTTACAGATGAACGGTTTTTCTTTCTATGAATAATGGACCAAATGGGTCGTCAAGGACAGAATAAGGTTGGGCAAGCACAGCAGTAGCGTGAGTGGCATTGGGAGAGCCTATGAGACAATATTGTGTAAAGTGGCACAGTGGAGTTTGTGAGACTGCGTAACGTGAATGGCACTGGGGAGTCTATGAGACTGCGTAGCATAAGTGACACTGGATAGCTCATGATACTGGGGTATTGGTCTGGGGATACCCCAGTACCATTTACGATATGCAATGCCATTAGACCCCAGTGCCATCAGACCAATGTGGCTCCCCAGACCAATGTGGCAAGCAGCTACTTGCCACATTGGTCTGGGGAGCCTATCAGACTGCTGGCATAAGTGGCACTGGGTGTCGCGTCCCCTCACTCTCTTGTGGTCAATTGATGTAACACTTCGCTGGCCTTCAGTGGTAAGGGTAGGGGACATCCAACATTTAAAATTTATAATGAGGTTCCAGGATTATTTAATTCAGTGCCAGTGTCTTAAGAGTGTTTATAGAGTCGATAATTCCGCCCGATACTATGCAACCTTTGAGAAATTAATGTCCCACAGCTGAACAGTCACTTTTGATCGATGAATAATCAGCAGACAATTATTGCAAAATCAACATGAGCTTTATTGATCTCCTGCTCATTAGTGTTGCCTTTCTGTTGCTGGGATACACCTTAGGAGATTGTCTGTTGTTTCTTAGGGATATCTTCCGTTCTCTGTAGTCACACACTCTGATTAGGATTAGTCCCTCAGACTAAAAGAAATATAATACGCTTAGTCACACAGACCTTTGTTTCATATGGTCACACAGACCTCTGATATATCTATATGGTCACACAGACCTCTGGTTACTTGTAGTCACACAGACTATTACTAGGGTTGCATTCTATCTAGGTTGAATTCTATTATTAGGCTGATCTCCTACCCTGAGACCTTATCTCAGAATCTGCTTCCCAGAAAGGCACGACTCAATACTTTAATGTCCGATACAAGTCGGCCCGTCTCCTAGCTGACCCTTTCTCTCCCGCCGCTACTTGACCTTAAGGTGTCCGTTGACAACAGCGCCCTACAATACCCAGTGGTGCTATAAAGTTTCATCCGGCGAGCCAACAAGAGAAGGTGGGGGAGGGTGCCTCATCACAGCCGCCGGCAATGACAGCGGCTTCCCTTCCTGTCTTCATCATAGGAAGTGGATCGCCTCCTAGGTTCTCACATCCTTTCGATGCATTTCGTGCACTAGGTCAACTCGACGTTTCAAGACAACAGAAATAGCTACAGGCAATAACCATACCACAAGAACAAAATGGTCACAAATATCATAAATATGTATATTGATCACAGAAATCATTCTCAATAAAAAAAATATCAATATCTATGACCATATACTACATTATACAATTATTAAATTGTAAAAATGATCACTCATTTAATTATGCTAGGGATATTACATTGGACAGCGTATCAGACTGCATAGTGTAAGTGGCACTGGACAGCCTATTAAATTGCATACCGTGAGTAGCACTGGGAAGCCTATGAGACTGCATGGAGTGAGTAGCACTGGGGAGTCTATGAGAATGCATAGTTGAGTAGCACTGGGTAGTCTATGGGTCTGCAATGGCGTGAGTGGCACTGGGTAGTATATGAGACTGCATAGCATGAGTAGCACTGCGGAATCTATAAGACTGTGTAGCGTAAGCAGCACTCTGGAATCTATGAGACTGCATAGGATTAGTGGCATCTGGAGTATTTGAGACTGCGTAGCGTGAGAGGTACTCTGAGAGTCTATAAGACTCCATAGCCTGAGTGACACTGGGGAGTTTATGAGACTATGTAGCGTAACGTTACTCTGGAGACTATGAGACTGCGCAGTTGACGCTTTGACTGTTCTCATAGAATATAGGTTGACTGACGTGGTGATTGATAAGTCATTGACCTATGATATATGAGAAATATTTAAATATCAATTCTGCATATGGTGTTATAAAACAGTACATTTCCTCTAATCCAACATTCTGTAAACTGACACTCATGATTAACCGACACTTGGGGAAGCTGGGAATTTCCTATTAGGTGATTCAGCCGCGGTATCAACAGTTTGTTGTTTTGAGTTTTTCAATGTTAAAAGAATGAATACGTACAGTTCAAGTGCTACCAAAATACGATCATTAGAGAATTTTTATCTTATACCGCGGAAAGTCAAATCAGATGGCAAGGTTTTAGTGTTTACGGATGGAACAGTGAAAAATGACGTTATGTTCGACAAGAATTTTAACCAAGATAAAAACTGAAAGTGTTGTTACACAAACTTCAAACAGTACCTTCATAAAATAAACAATTTGACATAGGTAATTGTTTATGCTCCAATTAAATTTTGAGATAATTTATTACGACTAGTATTGTTATTGCAGAACGTTCCAGCTTCCAAAAATCCTTTAAGCCAGTGGTTCTCAACCTTTTATGCTTCATGTACCCCCTGGAAATATGTATGTTACTGGCGTACCTCTTACACAGATAGATAACACTATAGTTATAGTATAATTATGACAACCTAGTAACTATTGAGCTATCACGGAGTACCCCAAAAAATTTTACCGCGTATCCCACGTTGAGAACCCCTGCTTTAAGCATTGAGCGGATATTGTTGAAAAAAATCAATATTTAGGAGCTTCGAGTGAGTATTTAAGAGTTGGGTTGAGCTGTTTTTCCTCTGAGCGACACTTTTTTGCACACCATGGGTTAAATGGTCAGGTCACAAGGACCCCGAAGGCTCAGAGAAGATTGGGGGAGGGGACCCACTGGAACGGCTGCACTGCTTAACGTCCCATCCAACGGACGGCAGCCTTTCCAAGCCCATAGGTGTCCCCTACTGACCGTGGGCAGGACAGGGAATTTTGCGGAGATAAATCTCAACGCTGACCCAGCTGGGATTCGGACCTGGGAACTACAGATTACGAGCTTGGCGCGCTACCGAATGAGCCACCCCATCCCGAGTATTGAAGAGCTTCAATTTATCTTCAGTCACATTTTTCCATAAAAAAGCTAATTTTATGTATTAAAGAGCTTCGAATGCAACTTTCTTCGGCCTAACAATGCGCATTTATTCCCTTATTGTTTTGACTAGTTTAATCATTTCAAAGCTCTGGTGGATCGATTAATAAAGTACCTCTCAAGTAGCAACTTGCCATATTGGTCTTACAGGAAAAAAAATACCCCCTCAAGCAGCTGCTTGCCACAGAGGTCTGACAGGAGCCTGTCAGTTTATATGCCATAGTAGAAGGTCTGAGAGGATGGCAGGACCTCAGCAGAAAAACAACACATGCATCCATGCCTTACCCGGAGCTCGAAGCTGTCAGTATAATACTCCATATAGAAGATCTGCGAGAAAGGTGAGATCTCAGAAGAATAAAAAATATAAAAAAAAAATACATCCATATCTTATCCGGTTTTCGAACCAAGATCCTTTTGATCAGTTGTCAAGTCTGCCAACCACTTGGTCATCGGGACTGAAAAGGAAAATAATTAAAATAGAAATTTCGGAGAAAAACAAGTTTAATAAAATATGAAAATTACTGTACTCTATTTCAGATAAAGAATAGAATGGCAAAATCTGATGTTCAAAGAATGCAAACACCAATGTAAAGATACCACACCCACATGGTACTAATAAGAAACATTCACAGATGTAATACTCTGCTACAGCAAATAGTTCCACACCTTATACGAGATATTAGTCATTTTTCTAACACAAATTGTTATTATGAATAGTTTATGGAAGTCATCAACTGAAATGCTGTTTCTAAGTTTTGAATGTAGTAAAGTACAAGATGAAGCATAATTTCTTTTACACCGGTGCATTCGCGATGTAAAACACTTGTTGTAGAAGTTCCTTAAAGAGTTAAGGATTGACATAATTTCGGGCATCTTGCTTTTCATTGGCTTTTGTGATTAAGAGTACTAAGCAATGACTGGACAAGAAACACTTTGATGGCTGTTTGTTGCTCCATTCTTCATGCGAAACAGAGTGTAAGTTGACAACTTGAATGTAAATAAGCATTTGAACGTCTCTTGTAGCGAGAACTATCTTTAAAATTCACGCTCATTATGTTCCGTTGATGCAATAAAAACATGAGATGTGAGATCACATAAGTCATTCACGTGATTGGGTTTCGTTTCCTGCCATGAAAGTAAAATATTATTTTTTAGGTCGTATATAAAAAATCGCATCTAAATATGTATTACAAAGAAGGATGAAACAATTAGGGGTCCTGAAGTAAAATTCTAAATGGGGACCTTAGAGTCGAGTTCTAAATGGGAGCCCCTAGCAAAGTTCTAAAAGGGGGCACCAGAGCCAAGATTAAATGAGGACACCCTATCCCGGCAAATTGAAATATAATGGAAATTGCACTATATTATGTAAAAATGGTAAATTCAGGCGATTAAAAAATAAAACAGAATACCTTAAATGAGTAAAAAAAAATCCGGTCGTGTCCCTTATAGGCCGGGGGCCCTGAAGGCTGCGCCTTTTTGCCTCGGTAAATCCTTCCCTATTTGGGTTGGGGAAATAAGCGTCGTATTCATTTAAGCGCATATAATCAATGAAATCCACGATTGACAAGGATTTCTTGTTCATATGTTTGCTAATTTTTCTCCTCCGTTCTGGTTATTAAAATCTTTCAAGGAGATTTCAGAAATAAGGGTAATGTCGATAATCACCCCTTTCCTAAGATACGTCTCGAACAGCTTTTCATGCAGAGTTCTCAGAATTCATGAAGAGTGAAAAAGCGAAAACAAATAAAGATTCAAAGAAGAGGAAAAGAAAACAAGAAAAGAAAAACAAATGTATGAGTTTAGCTGTGATGTAGAATAATGCCAAATCTGCCCTTAAGGATCAAACTGCAAGAGAAACAAACGCGCCAAAATCTCAGATCCAACTTTCTCCACACGGCAGAGCGGAAATTACAAACGCTTTATCATTGTCTGTTGGACCTTCCGCTGACTGGCCGTGTGCCCACCAGTCTGCCCGCCACGTGTTCCCGTGTCCACCAAGCAATTCATTGTGGCGTCACAGCGGTCGCTCTCAGGAGCTTTGTTTCTGCACATCGCCGTCCATTGTCGCCAATCTCTTGCCACGATTATGTCGCCAACAGTCTGACTGTGTGCTAACGGTTATTGCCGACCTTAAGTGTCCCTGGGGTCAGACATTTGGTCAACAACGGGCGGACGTCAGTTACTGGACATGCTCCTAAATGCACCTTTGGGAGTCCAGAAAGTGTGATTAATTCGCGCCATTTCGAAGGCAGGGTAAAGGTGCTAAGTGTTCCCACCAGCTTATTGTTCGCTACGTATTAGGAGGGTAATAGGCCGAGAAGCGGTGAATAGAAGCGCCTTAATGCTTCGTAAAGCCACTGATCGGTTGTTACATTAGTCATAGTGTTGGGCCGATGCATCCTTAGCAGTAGTTAATCAGTCATTACAGGCAGAGGGAACAGTGATTGCTATTGGCTTGGTCGTTTACCTGAACTCGTTAACAGGAATCTCGCTCGAAGAAGGCGATTATTTCTTTATCAACTTCAATAGTTTTTTTTAGCAAAGTAATTATTTGTTATTGTTTGTTTTGCGTCTTTTATTTAATCATTTAATGCTTAGTTTACGATACATAGCAGCTGACCAATAACTTCGTGTATTTTGATTTCTGTAAAGACTTTAAATTTGAGGCTTTCAGACTGCTAAATTACTAGTTAACTAATCCATTAGAAGTATACTTAGTAAAACTGATACTGATTTAAATAACTATCTATCAGGAATAAAAAAAAATAATATGATAAAAATATCAAACTTTATGTTTAGGTGAAATACGAAATTTTCGACGTTGTTAAGTCGTGTTTTACGATAAGAGACGATTTTACGGTTCAAGAAGTCCCACCTGGTCCAACGTTGAGATTTATCTCTGCAAAACGTCCTGCCTGTCCTTCGGTTAGTAGGGGCGTAGGGGACACCGATGGGCTTGGAAAGATCGCTGTCCGTTAGGTGGTACGTTAAGCTTGGTCCCATGTGCAGGAGAGCCATACCTTGTGCACATTAACGAACACGCTGGATGGCTTGACTGGAGGCTACCATCTGTCTCTGAATAGCTATCCAATGGATCACCTTCCCCTACCTTCATTAACTCTCCGGATTCTTGTGGCCATCCCATTATCCTGTCCATTTAGCATATTGTGCACAAAAGAGTGCCACTCAGAGATAAAACTCCCAACAGCCGACTGATAAATTTTAAGCTGTAATTGCTGACAGGAACTTCAGAACCACTCTTACAAGTCGCACGTTTTAAGCTGTTTTGCCTGAGGCCCATTACTACAGTTTAGGACTAACCTATCCTGATCTCTGCTCAGAATTATCGATCAGTGCATGTAAAAGGTATCCTGTAGATTGATTTCTTAAGACTGGCAATCGGCAAACAAATAGAAACACAGCGGTAGATTTTTCCTCAACTAAAAACTTCAGTGCAGAAAATTCAGGATCCGTAATCCAGAACAAAGCCATTAACAATACCCCCTCAAGCAGCTGCTTGTCACAGAGGTCTGACAGGAGCCTGTCAGTTTATATACCATAGTAGAAGGTCTGTGGGGATGGTAGGACCTCAGCAGAAAAACAACACACATATCCATACCTTACCCGGGGCTCGAACTCAGGTCCCTTAGATTAGCAACCAAGCGTGCTAACCACTCGATCACGGACCAATTAGGTGGGTTTAATGGTCAGTACTAAGATTCACTCATATTTACCACTCCTCAGCCCAGGTAGAACAAAAATGCAAAAAATGATCCCCAAGATCAATTGGCCACACTGACTCGGAAGATTTGCTTTCCGTTCCTTTACAGAATACAGAACCTCTTTTGAAATATATTAATGGTCTGCACCACAAGAAAGTTGGATTGAACTGTAGGTGCTAGGCCTGGACAGTTCTGTGCATCACCATACAGCTTTCCCTCCAGTGTCTGCTTAGGTATCATTTACAAGCCAGTACTGTAAATGTTTGAAATAACCAAAAATGATGGTTCATTTGAGAGTGGTGACCGACAACCAAAAAGAAAAACATCGATACAACAGAAAATCTTTGTGCAGGATCAACAACATCACATATTCTCCTAATCGCAGGCGTGGTACAAAATCTCTTTCTCCTACAATCAAAAATTTGTTTCTTAATGTCACCCAATTTAAAATAAACGTTTTACATCATATACAAAAATAGATCTCAGTGCTAAATTATTTTTTTGACTTATTTTTGCCATCTAATGCTTCGTCATATGTGTCATGGTACAGCTCCCAAATTTCAGAGATTTCAATTCTCTGTGCATGTTCTCGTTGAAATGGGTCTTTAAGTACTGCTAGCGGTCATTTCTCTCAGCTGATGAACTGTAGCAGCTCTGTTAGCCCTACAGTCCGTGCCAATAAACGCCCGTCTCTGTCTATCAGAGCCTACTTCCTCCCTCATTTGCCACAATTGGCGGACGTTTTTTTGAGACCGTTACCATTACTTTGGGAATAACTTGGGAATATTATGTTCCCGTGTTTTCTCACTGAGTTCCATCACTTCCGTTAATGATGCGTCTGCCCGTGGCGCTCCCTTTAGAAGTCAGTCATATCAGCCTTTCTTACTCATGTCGCATTTAACTTTGCTTTCCATGCATTTATGACTTTTATAGGACTTCATAGTGACAACGCCTTTCCGTGGTCGAGTGGTTAGCACGCTTGGCTACTGATCTGCGGGACCTGGGTTCGAGCCCCGGGTAAGGCATGGATGTATGTGTCGTTTTTCTGCTGAGGTCCTGCCATCCTCTCAGACCTTCTACTATGGCATATAAACTGGCAGGCTCCTGTCAGACCTCTGTGGCAAGCAGCTGCTTGAGGGGGTATTTATTTTTTCATAGTGACGTAGAATACTTACATCAGTAACAAATTCTGCATATATAAACATGTTTCATGGTTCCTTAGAGAACGATGCAGTCAGTGTATGTAATAATTAAGCCTATCAGTGTATATATATATTGTTACGACAGATGAACGAGCAACAATGAAACCCTGATGTGCTGTGTCGTCTAGATGCTCGCGTGTACTATAGGGTGAGAATTACGTCACTAACCTCTTCGAACGATAACTTAACTCAAAAAAATAAAGAATAAGAGAGTTGTAATTAATAAGAATTAGTGTGAAGGAAAAAGTAGTTCGTCTTAGTCTGTACACGATAGCCCAAAGAAGAAATGTTTTTTATTTGATGTGCGCGCGGGAGGATAAATAAGTTTATTAGTGTGGATCTTTTCAGTAAACTAGTAAGGAAAGAGAAGAATTCATCGCCTGATATGTAGCGATCAATGTCTGAAAAGAATTGGTTCTGAGAGATTAGTATACTTAGCTGCAGTTTTGGAGTATTCGATGACTAGAATCCTGGAAGAAAGTGTATTTAGTTTGTTTAAGGAATTGGTAAGGTTATTCTTGGTGGATTACAGGTTTATTTGCAAATATGATTATGCCACTTATTGAGTATTATAAAAAGCCTAATTTTATGCTTTGAATAGAGATTGTAAGAATTATAGAGAAACAACTATTTGTAGGAATAGTGTGTTATATTTTTCTGAAGGTATATTTTTATATTGATGAAGATGAAGATTTGTGTTAGTTGAATTTAGTTTATATAAAGGTTTTTATTCATACTTTTGTTGTAATAAATTACATTATTTTAGCCCATTATAATTTAGATATTCTCGGCTTGCAAGAGACCAGATGGACAGATAAAGGTCAGATTCTTAAAAATAATCTTAAATTTCTCTTTTCAGGGAGGGACGACAATAAGCATTATCAAGGCGTGGGTCTGCTTCTCAGCAGACACGCTAGTGATGCTCTTCTAGGATATGAGTGCATTAATGAAAGGTTTCTTACAGCAAAATTTCAGACAAGCGTTAAAGACTTGAATGTTATCTGCTGTTATGCCCCCACTGAGGATGCCGATGAGGATGAGAAGGATAGGTTTTATGGACAACTTCAGGATATTTTGAATTCTGTAAAAAAAGGAGATATTACCCTTGTTCTTGGTGACTTCAATGGCAAAGTTGGTACTGACTCTGACCTTTGGGGAGGAGTAATAGGCCCTTTTGGTATTGGTAGCTGCAATGGCAATGGGCAACGTCTCCTACAGGTAAGTAAACTCAATGGATTCAGAATAACTAACACTTATTACAAACACCGCGACATACATAAGTACACATGGGTTTCACCTGATGGGCTGCATAAGAATATGATTGATTACATATTAATTAACAGCAAATGGGCTAGTTCTGTTAGGAATACCAGGGCATATAGGGGAGCTGAAATTGGATCTGACCATTACCTTGTTAAAAGTGTGTTGCAACTTAAACTTAAAAGTGTTGTGCTAGGGTTAAAAAATTTACTTTTAATGCTGAAGCTCTGAAAGATCCAGTTATAGCTAAAGCTTACCATGATAGGTTACTTAGTCATTATGACAGTCATGGTTTGCTTACTACTGAAGTTGAGGAAGAATGGGATCATTTTAAACATGCTTTTTTGGACACTAACAGTACTCTTTTAGGAAAAAAGGAGCAGAAGAGACAGAACTATCTGAGTGATAAGGCACTTGAGCTTATTTCGGAAAGAAAGAACTGCAGGAATGTCCTTAATCAATACCCTACTAGTCCTAATAGAAAGCATTACAGAGAACTTAATAAACGTGTAAAAGATCAGTTAGCTGCTGATAAGAATCTTTGGCTTGATGGTTTGGCTGACAAAGCCGAGGAAGCAGTTAGACAGCACAACAGCAGAGAGCTGTACCAGATAGTTAATGTTTTGTGTGGTAGAAAACGGACAGGTATACAAGGATTGAAGGATAAACAAGAAAAGGTTATAGAAGGGGAGGATTCTGTCATGGCTAGGTGGGCTGAGCATTTCAGTGATGTTCTAAACAATATGGTTAGTTCTACTCCGATTGTTTGCAATGATGATAGATGCATTGGTGGCTTTAATGTTGGCCCTATAACACAATCTGAAGCTATTTTGGCTGTTTCTAAACTTAAACTACATAAATCCCCAGGGGTAGATGAAATTACTACCGAAATGCTTAGAGCTGGGAATGTTTCGGTTATCACTTGGATGACTGAAATTCTGAATATCTTTTATGATAAAGGCATGGTTCCTAAGGATTTTACCAGAGCTATTATTATCCCTATTTTCAAAAAAGGTGATCTCAGTTCTTGTGATAACTATAGGGGTATCAGCCTACTCTCTGTTCCAGGTAAAGTTCTTTCCATGATTGTGCTTAATAGAATTAAGAATCTGGTTGACAGGCAATTGCGTCATGAGCAATGTGGATTCAGAAGTGGTAGGGGATGTGTGAATCAGATATTTTCACTTAGGCAGATTCTTGAGAAATGTTTAGAGTTTCAGAAACCTTTGGTTGCTAGCTTTGTTGATTTCAAAAAGGCTTTCGATCTGTTGATCGTCATAATTTGTGGTTGATTGTGAGATCATATGGTATACCAGACAAGTTAGTTAACATAATGAAGCTCTCTATAATAACACTGAGTCGTGTGTGACAGTTGGTAAGGCTTGTAGCAATTGGTTTAGCATTACTTCTGGTGTTCGACAAGGGTGCATTTTGTCTCCTTTTCTCTTTAGCTTGGTTATTGATTATGTTATGCGAAATTCACTTCAAGGTAAAGATTTTGGCCTTAAATGGACTGGAGATACGAAAATTTCTGATTTAGATTATGCTGATGATTTAGCCCTTTTGGCAAATGATGTTGATGAGATGAACTCTTTCGTTCGAGCTGTTGATGAGACTGGTAGTAGAGTAGGTTTGTTTATAAACAGAGAGAAAACTAAAGTGATGAAAATTGGTCAGGCAGACTGTGATTCAGTTAATCTGAATGGTTGCAGTCTTGAGCAGGTGTCACAGTTTAATTACCTTGGGTGCTATGTAACTGATACTGGTGAAGTGCGGCATGAGATTAACAGACGAATAGGTATTGCTGCCGGGACTTTTAAGAATCTATGGAGACTGTGGAGAAATAGGCGTATACACCTAAAGACTAAAATGGGACTGTATAATAGTTTGGTTCTTTCTAGGGTTAGTTATGGTAGTGAAATTTGGACTCTATGTAAACAAGATAACAGGAAACTCGATGCTTTTGATTCCAGATGTTTACGCAGTATCTTGGGCATTAGATGGTTCAACTTTGTAACTAATGATGAGGTTAGGCAAAGGAGTTTGCAACCTCCTTTAAGCAGCATATTGTGCATAGAGAGACTCCGTTGGTTTGGCCATGTTGCCCGTATGAATAATTATAGATTGGCGAATAGGGTTATGAACAGTGTGCCTAAAGGCCTCAGAAGGAGAGGGAGACCTAGGATGCGGTGGGCAGACAATGTTAAACAGGACCTTGTTAGAATTGGTGTGCAGTGGCCGGATGCAGCAGATGTAGCTCAGGACAGATATGCTTGGAGAATTAAACTGCGTGGTCTGGTTGCACCTCCGAAGCCCATGGCTGCTTGAGGATGATGATGATGATGATGTTAAATATTATTTTTGAACTCAAGTTCAATTTCCATACGTTAACTTTATAACAATATAATCAATAAAACACATAAAATGTGAATTTCATAGAATCAATAAAATGCATAAAATGTGATTCCGTCAGCAAGATGTTATTAAAAAATAAATTAACCAAATTTATTTTTTAATAACTTTTTGTCTTAATAAACATACCACTATCACTGACCAAATATCCTCTATCGATTCTGCACATGCATAAAATACCATATACGTATTCTTGTATATGTATATTGTTATTGAACTATTGGCTGTATTTTTTCCCCAACTGATCTTTTAACACACTCTAACGTTTTCCATACAAGAACTCTCGAAGCGTTACGTTTCACACATGGACGTTCACTAAACAGGTGGAGAGAAAAAGAACGATTCCAAGGATCCAAAGCGTTTAATACCCTTTTTTTGTAATCCGTTTACACTGGCTTCATGGTTCCAGTTTAAGTAATGCACGCGCCTCAAGCTATTCAAACGCCTGGAAAATCAAGAACTTGTTTGGAATCACTGAAAATATCCTGGTTTGGGTATAAAATATGCGATTTGGGGTTATCCAACCTTGTCTAAGCCGTACTCGTGTGAACTAGGTCTCTCCTTAAACATGAGCAAACTACTACCTTCGGATAGCGAATGGAGACTAAAAGGTAAGTATTGTCTAAGTCTTGTTTTCTTTTTCGTTGTCGGTAATCTCTGTTAGATTTATCTGTGCTTTCTAGTTCGTTGAAAGCGATGCATCGAAAGAATGAATGGCGTCATGTGATGCGATGAAATGCGTCAGTTGAAAAGGACTGAGCTTAACGATGTCGATGATGAGTCAACGACTTCTTTCCAGTTGCGGCTCAGTGTGTGCATGTCAAGCTCGAACTAATGGATTGCAGATTCGAGCTCGGATCATATTAGAGTTGAGAGCTTCTTCTTTGTCCTTTTTTTTCATAGCCGTCCCGTGGACGAGTGGTTAGTGCATTTGGCTACTGATCTGAGGGACCTGGGTTCGAGTCCCTGATAAGGCATGGACGTTTGTGTTGTTTTTCTGCTGAGGTCCTGCCATCCTCACAGATTTTCTACTATGGCACATGTAACTGACAGGCTCCTGTCAGACCTCTGTGGCAAGCAGCTGCTTGAGGGGGTATTTATTTATAATCTCGGTTGAACCAATGCCCTCTCTACGGAGAAGGCCATATGTCATGTGACAGTGTGTGACAGTGTGTGACGTAGCAAAAAGAGGCTCTCGTTACGGGAACGAAACACAGCGATTTCAATTTTTTTTTTGGAAATTTACAATAGTGTTGAACTTAATTATTGCATATAATTTTCCAAATAATACGTGGACTGATCAGAACTGAATACTGCTGTATATTAGAATCTTTCCCCCTTATATTTTGTTAAACACTTTAGTGTTCAAAGCCGATCTAATGGTATAAGCATATAGCTTATTTACCGATATGCTAAAAGCAATATGTCATTAATCATTTCTTTAGTTATATCAATTCAAAAATTTTAATTATTTTTTTATTTTTTCCGGAATGATTAATTATTGAATAATCTAACCTTGCATATTTTTATTCAAGAAAAATCACTACCACTTAAGTAGTCTATAACAAAAAAATTTCATTAAGCATTGTGATGTTAACTCTTCGTTTGTCGGTCCCTCGGTTCGATCGCTATACGCGACGAGTGAAAGAGTCTTTCGGATAGAATCAAACGGTTTATTCACAATTGCAGAGACTCGATACTGAGGCTCCTCCCCAATAAATTAGTCCAACTTCAGGCTTTACTTAAAAATAACAAAGATTTATTTAACCTTCCAACGTACTTGCTGGACGAGGACATATGCTCAATTACATGGATTACAACAACACCAGCTTACTATGCCTGTTCAGCTGTATTTACAGAGCCAATGCCACTATTACCAGTCGGCATTTCCCAGCTTTAACAATTCTCGTCCGTCTCCTTCCGAAACTCGACCGGCTCTCTCGTTCTCATCGTTGCCAAACCCTTTCTTTTCTTTCTTCCTCTGCCTGACCACCTGGGCCGTCCGCTAGCAGTTGGGCGACATCCGTCCCTCGGGGCACTGCCCCTTCAATTAACTTTCCAGATGCCAGGACAGAGGCCTCCCCGTAGCATATGACTATTTTGGCGAAATCCAAAATAAATATACACAGCCTGAACAAAAAAAAAATCTAAAAAGGCCTCTAGCCTGACACCTCCCTGCCAGAAGTCAGTAGTTAGTCCTGTTAACTGCTGACTAAAAAGTCAAGTTGAATGCTGAAAATCAGAGTTCATTTTCGCATTAATCTTAGAGTTCAATGCCACAAGATACAGAGTTCTAAGTTGCTTCATGAATTCTATAAATTCTCTGCGAATTGGCACATCTTTTACACATCTATGTACACTACACTTAAATATAAAATAACCCCTAGGTATATACTGGTGCACTGAGTCTAGATATTCTTTTTGCTTCAAACAATAAAAAACCTGTTGACTAAAGTAGTTGTCTGAGAGTACACAGTTTATAAATTAATTATGTCACTAATAACTGTCTTGGACGAAGGTATGCCATACTGGCGGTGTTCATTCGTCCACAGGTGACATCCCATGTGAAAGGCTATGCACACCTTTCGTGACTACTTAGATATCACCTTCCCATACGTACCCTCTGACTCTATAGGTTGAAAGTCGTCGACATTGGCGTCGGCCTGACCCATTGTTACCTCCAATTGCCATGTTCGCCCCCTCCCCTGCATAATTTTGATAATCGTAGACATCGAGTCTGACCGATTGCTGCACATGTTTGGGCTGGGAGATAGGATGGCGCTGATTGGACGGTCTCCATGGAGCATATATTTCCCTGTTACTAACTGGAATTTCTCTAAATCTTTCATAGTAGCTTCCTCTATTGGCCCACGGCTCGTGGATTTTCCTCCTGAGGTTACCAGTTACAGGCCTTCTCTCCTTCTTTCTAATTAACTTACCATATGCTTCCACACTCAGAAGTACCTCCTTCCGCAGCTTTGCTACTACTGCGCATAGCACTTTAATTTCTCCGCCACTCACAGTGCTATTGTCTGTACAATCAATCAAACTTAAAGGCAGCTCTTTTACCTCTGCCCTTATGGCATCACCAAACGGTCCATGCAACAACAGATGGTCTTTTACCGGGTGTTTTTCTTCGTTTAGCATCCCCTTTCTGATTACTGTCAGTTCTGCCCCCGAATCCACGACTGCTCTAGCTGTCTGGTCGCCACATCTGACTCGAACCTCTTCATAATCTACTGGGATACGTATCTCTCCCTGTCCCATTACTCGACTGCTTGGACTTGGCTTTGTATGTGTCGTAACCCTTCCTATTGTTGCCTCACAAACATCTTTAGAATTCTGATCCAAGGTGCTAACTTGGTACACCTGAGTTCGGTTCTCACGGTCCCCAGTTCTCAGTGGGCAATCTTTCATCAAATGTTCGTCAGATCTACATTTATGGCACCTCCTTACTTTTGGGATATTTCTATATTCAGCTAAATTAACTGCCGATTGATACCTTCTGCTCGAGTAATTTCTCTCTGAGTCTATCCTCTGCTGGGGGGAAACAACACGTTCTGCATAATGTCTATGCCTTACCTCTTTAAAAGTTAGGACCTCTTCCGTTCCGTTTACACTGGCTAGATGGATTTCTGCCCACGTGGCTATTTCGTCTGCTTTTGCCCATGACTCTGCCTCTTTCTGTACTACGTAAGCATGGGTGTCTTGAGGAAGGTTATCACGTAATTTATCCGACACTATCAGGTCCATAAGCTCCTCAAAATTTGTCACCTTCCTACTGCGGACGTAGTAATCCCAGCTATTTCTGAGCCTCGAGGCTAATTGATTATATGACTCATTCGGTTCTTTCGTGATAGTTTCAAACTTTCTCTTGTACGCAGAGGGAGTGAGCTTAAACTCTTTTAATACGGCCTCTTTAACTTTCTTATAATGAATAAAATCCTCTGCACTTAATTTTCGAAAAACGTGATTTGCATATTTACCGTCTAAAAAAGAAATGATGACTTTGCCTTGAAACCCCTCTGGTACTTCATATATCTTAAATCCCCTTTCCGCTGTCTCAAAGAGATTTATCACTTCTTCTGGGTTTTTAGGGCTTCCAGCTAACATATTTCCCAACAATTTTATATAATTAGCCAGCCGCGCATCCGCTGGGTTACTAGAAACTGCCACCGTTCGCACATCACCCCTCTCCTCGTTTGCATTCCTCATTTGCAGTTCCAGCATTCTATACTCATGCTCTCTCTCCTTTTCTCTTTCCCTTTCCGTTGCCTCTCTCTCCTTTTCCCTTTCTGCTGCCTCTCTCTCCTTTTCCCTTTCTGCTGCCTCTCTCTCCTTTTCCCTTTCTGCTGCCTCTCTCTCCTTTTCCCTTTCTGCTGCCTCTCTCTCTTCCCTTCTCAGTTGCATCTCTAACCTCATCCTCTCTAATTCAAAATCATATCCAATCCTTTCTTTAGCTCTCTGCTTTCTGGTCCCGCTCTGCAGCATATCCGCATCGTTGTCATCGTCATAATCCCTCAACCCTCTCATGTCTATCGCAGCATCAGACTCTCTGTCTATTGTCACCTCCTCGCCTCCCAGATCATTCCCTGAATAACCATCCTGCGCGCTATCCCTCTCTGTGAAGCCTCGTCTTAACTCATCCCTTTCCCTATCGCGACCGCTCCTAAGCTCCATTCTAGCTCGTACAGGCCTCTGCGTATCTAACTACTCGCCCCTAGAGTAAGAGGATACTTACCTCCGATGTGATGACAGGAACGAACCGCCTCGTCAATCTGCTACCTGAAGCACACAGTCAGAACACTCTTGGTAGTATCAGCCTTGCGTCGGTCAGCTCCCAGTGGATGCTGAACTTTTCCGTCACCTTCACAGCTTTTTCCACAGTTCGAACGTGATGCACGATTCTTCAGGTACCTTCACAGCTATTCTATCGCCTGAAGCACACTGCAGGACACTCTTGGCAGTATCAGCCTTGTTCTGGTCAGCTCACAATGGATGTCGGAACTCTTCCGTCACCTTCGCCGCTACTTTCACCTCTGTTGCGTACTGTCGGACTGCGCCACTTTGTGATGTTAACTCTTCGTTTGTCGGTCCCTCAGTTCGATCGCTATACGCGATGGGTGAAAGAGTCTTTCGGATAGAATCAAACGGTTTATTCACAATTGCAGAGACTCGATACTGAGGCTCCTCCCCAATAAATTAGTCCAACTTCAGGCTTTACTTAAAAATAACAAAGATTTATTTAACCTTCCAACGTACTTGCTGGACGAGGACATATGCTCAATTACATGGATTACAACAACACCAGCTTACTATGCCTGTTCAGCTGTATTTACAGAGCCAATGCCGCTATTACCAGTCAGCATTTCCCAGCTTTAACAATTCTCGTCCGTCTCCTTCCGAAACTCGACCGGCTCTCTCGTTCTCATCGTTGCCAAACCCTTTCTTTTCTTTCTTCCTCTGCCTGACCACCTGGGCCGTCCGCTAGCAGTTGGGCGACATCCATCCCTCGGGGCACTGCCCCTTCAATTAACTTTCCAGATGCCAGGACAGAGGCCTCCCCGTAGCATATGACTATTTTGGCGAAATCCAAAATAAATATACACAGCCTGAACAAAAAAAAATCTAAAAAGGCCTCTAGCCTGACAAGTATTCATACTCTGCTTCGTACAAAACGTTCTCCAGCATTTTTGACATCAAATCCAGGATAAAAAAATAAAAGATAATTAATTTTTTCTCAATTACATAATTAGCACATGTAGCGATATTTGAAAATATGTTATTTCATTAGTTTCATGAATCATTAAAGAGTATTCATCGTTTAAGAATATCATCTAAAACTTTTGAAGCAATTAACGATTCGGACCAATGGACTTAAAAGGGATACTCTAATGCAGTGGTTCTCAACCCTTATGCTCCACGTACCCCCTGGAAATGTGTATGTAACTGGCGTACCCCTTGTATAGCTAGATAAAACTATAGTGATAGTATAACAATGGGAATAAAATAAAACATAAATATATATACACATCAAATTTTTTATTCATAAATTACATATCGGTAAACACAAAAAATGATATAAACAATTTAACAAATCTTATAAAATTATAAACATTTTATTGGGTAATCAGTGAAATGGTTGCGCTTTTTTGCGCTTGCACAGTTTATCAATGGTTGGGGCCAACTTAACGACTTTGTTACTAGATCTAGCAACTTTTGAGCTTTCACGGCGTAACCCAAAAAATTTTACCGCGTACCCACGATGAGAACTCCTACTTTAATGAATTAAAAAGATACATCAATGGACTTGAAAAAGAT
This sequence comes from Ryuthela nishihirai, assembly GCA_038380435.1. Taxonomy (NCBI): domain Eukaryota; kingdom Metazoa; phylum Arthropoda; class Arachnida; order Araneae; family Heptathelidae; genus Ryuthela; species Ryuthela nishihirai. Next base: position 38,635,648 of record JAWZYU010000014.1, read on the forward strand.
ATACAAATGGACAAGGAGAAAGTGCATCAATGGACTTTAAAAGACTGCGCCAATGGACAAAGTGAGACTATACCAATGAACTTAAGATGGATACTTAATGGTCTGGTAAAGGATACACCAATGAACCTGAAAAAGTTGCACCAGTGGAGATGAAGAGTTTCAATGGATTAAAAAACATCAATGTACTTGAAGAGGATGCACCAATGAACAAGGTAAAACTGTACAAATGAACTTAAAAGGGATATTCAGTGGACTAAAAATTAAATATCAAAGGTTTAAAGAAGGATAACATTAATGAACTCGAAAAAGATGCACTAATGGATAAGGAGAGGCTGCACAAACGAACTTAAAAACGATACATTAACGGATCGAATATATGGACCAACTGAAATTGAAAGTTGACACCAATGGACCAGGAGGGATTGCATCAGTGGTTTTGAAAAAAGTCTTCTTAGAAAGGCATCACTAATGACTTGAAAAGGGCGCATCAATGGATTTACAAAAGAGGAATTAATGAACTTCAATTAGACTAGTCGACAGACTTGGAGCGACAACACAAATGAATTTAAAGAAGTTGTATTAGTGAAATAGAGGATTTTATGTTAAAAGACTCGGTAAGACTGCCGTCCATTGTTATAGGCTATGGTTTCGCCGCTTAATAATGCTTTGCATTAAGAGTCTGTGCATATCAAAGAAAGCTCACGAGTCTCTCATTTCATCCTTAACAGAAGTTCAATGGGTTCTCAGCCTTGCTCTGAACCTTGAAAGAGAAAATTTTAAAACTTGAAGGCGAAAATTTTTAAACGTTGAGTTGCAAAAATGGGTAGCTCATTTGTAAAACAACATAATATTCTCCAGCCGTAATAATGATAAAGGCAACTTCCATTTAGAAGAGCGGTAAACAATAGTGTTCGCATTCAGAAATTTAAAAATAATTCAGGAAAAATAAAAACATTTTTTTAATTTTTCTCTGAAAATTTTATTCTCAATAATTAAGTTGCATTTTTTTTCAAACAAGAAATTCCACTGCCACCACCACCACCAACAACAAAAAGCAACTTGCGTGATTGACTACTGATCAAAGGGACTCCGGTTCGAGTCCTGGATGTTCTTGTGTTGTCTTTCTACTGAGGTATCACCTTCCTTAATTTATTCACTTGTTGAAGAAGGATGTGTGGCAGAAGAATTGATGAGGCTGAAGGATGGGGATTATTAAGTCAATTTTATGGTGAATGTGATGTTAATGAAGGGCAAGACGAACTCGAGTCAATAGAAGACACTGAATCAGCATTCTGCAGGTTCAGTTTCCGTTTCTTTAACATCCTCCTCGTCTCTTTCTCGACGGTAACTGCCTTTCCAGAAGGAACATAACCAGACGTGGAAAGTAAGGGTTCGGGTTAAGAAGTGCTGTCTGTGTGCTTTATCAGGAAAAAAATCATAGATCGTGGACTGTTTTGGTTCCCTCCCCTTTTTTTTCTTAAAGACTTATCGAGCTCCATTAGTTCGTTGAGCTCATTTTTGCCTTTGTGCACGTTCAAAATTGTCGTATTCCTCAATTATACAAAATAAACCATCTTGAAGTTCAAACATATGTTTTAGAAATTTCATGTCAAATATTTTCTGTTCCTTTCTTTACTATCAACGTCTTTCTTTTCTTACTCCTCAGCGATGAGCTGTTCGTTATTCTTTCATAAAGAGTTCCGTGTGCGATGCCAGTGCCTCCCGCACATTCTCGTCAACCAACCTTTCATAGTCTGCCAACGCTGACAAGTCCACGATAGCCTGATAGCCTTACGAACAGATGGCAATTCCTCTGCGAACTCTGCGGAATCGTGAACATAATTTAGGAATAACCTCTTACAAACAGCGTTCATACACTGCTCAAATTGAAAAACGCAACATTGCGAAGAAAGTGATGTATATACCCGAAACTGACAGGACGAAAACTGTGAAGGCAGATGTGAAAATGATTACAAAACCGAACCTGAGAATGCAAGGAACGCTCGTTTATTGCAGATTCATCAGTACAGAGTAGGCACACCTAGGGCGGCTATGTAAACCTGTAGGTCTCTCGATATTCCATCAATAAAATGGTTAATAGAGTCCAGAGATATGGAGTTCCAAACAGCATCCGATTTGGCATGCAACTGTACAGATTTGTCTCCAGAGAGAGCTGGCGAAGAAGGCTACCCATAAGCTCCACAAATGATCAATGGGCATCAAGTACTGGAGGTATGCTGACTATGGGAGAATGGCCCCACCTTGGAGACTACATCATTGCACGTGCAGTGTATGGGGTGGTAAATATATATGATGACAAGACCCATTAGTTCTGCCTAAAGCACTACCAGTATTGAAATAATGCCATTTTTACCACTATCTACGTTCAGGGGCAAGACAGTACCATATAGATACAGCTCATCCCCTACTACCTAATGGCGAACAGTACTATAGGAGTAAAGCTCATCCATCGGTCAAAACCGAAATTTAATCTATGTCCCGGACCGCCACAAACAAGGATATAAAGATCTAAGTTGCCTCAACTCCCGTGACGTGAACTCTTAGTCCAGCCATCTTCCATCTTGGCCTGTCTGACTGGTCCCACTCCGGTCAGCATAGTCTTCGATTTCATTAATCCCTCAAGCCCCCCCCCCCCCACCCCCCACCTCGACAAGGTGATTCCATATTGTTCTGCTTCAGAATCAGTTCAGGAATGTTGGTAAGGAAGGGCGTGCCACAAAATTAACGATTTCACCGATATAACGTCTCTCCGTTATGGTGCCAGAAACATGGAGCAGAAGTGTCTGGCCTCCATATGTGATATCACCCCATACCACTGTACCATGGTATGGCTATGGATATGGTGGCTAATGGAGTAATAGACTTCCTCATATCATTGATGACACGCCGACCCCATGTGGACAAACAGCTTTCTGTCATGTCGAAACAGAATTGGGACTTGTTTGTTAATAACGCTCACCTCCATTCTGTAGTCCAACGTTGCTTCACTCGACACTAGTGTAGATGACGTAACCAGTGATGTCATTGCAATGACAGATGCCAGACTGGACGTCTTGCCCTCATTCCTGCATCATACAAATGTTGTCTAATGGTTTGTGTGTAGTACCAGTAGTTGTTTGCAAATCACTCTGCATCACAATTGCTGTGGTGAAAGGGTTTGCAAACAGCCCTTCTATGGAGCAACCGATCTTCATGTCCTGTGATGTGATGTGCTGGTCCATACCTATACTTTGTGTCATTTGATGTCCATGATGTTGTGTGAGATGCCCCATTACAGTGTGCTCAGATTGCACCCTATGCGTGCAGCGATTACTCAAAGTCTCAATCCGAGCTCTCGCATATCGATGATTTGCTTTCTCTTAGAAGGCATCATTGTGCATAAGGGTCTTGCCAGCGTCTCCAATGCATGATCTTAATATTTCCGCAGCATGCACTCCAATCTCAGTCAGTTGTGCTATGATACGAGTTTGTGGGGGCATGGTATATATCCATGGCTCGGCTGGGTGTCAAGAGCCCATTTGCTGCAGAACTTTGATCATTTGCATATCTCCGACGGCCAATTGCCTCCTTTGATTTACATATCTCTACTTCCATTCCTTCTTGGTGTTGCAATTTCCACTTTGAGCAGTGTAGTTTGTTTGAAAATCATCGACCAACCTGTAGAAATAAATTTAACCGCCTTTTACATTAAAATCTTTCCAAACTTCCATGTGCCTTTTGTTGCTGTTTCCATCGCTCTTGTGGACCAGATCTGCCATGAGAAGCTGAAGATAATGGGCCTTGAATGTTCTAATGAATCCTTGACCCATAGGCTGCAAAATGAAGTCGTATTGGCAGGCAAAACAACAATACGGACATTGTCGGAATAATCATCAAAGCTGATGGTATGGTCGGGAACGTTACCCTCCATCAAATCCCATCCCTCCATCAGATTGGTTACGCCAATATTAGAGGAATTTTACTTTCGAAATTGTTCTTCTTGCAACACTCAGCTATAAAAGGAGCAAACTCATTCTGAGGTAGTACCTGAAAGCATCATAAGTGTCACACGACGGGCAAATTTGATTTTGGGATCCCCTTCATTGCTCTGAGATTCTCGGAATGTTATACAAGAAGGGGTTTTACGAGGGCATTCAAAAAGCTCTTGATATGCATCTGCAGAACAAAACCATTGCATTTACCTCATCAAAAATTTGTCTGCCCTTCAAAGTACTTCCTCCAGCATCTATGCAAAGTTACAGACATCTACGCCAATTCTGGAACGCTGTTCTGCAACTCTGAATGAATGCATTTTGCAAGGTTTTGCACACTAGAAAAAGACTTCCCAGCAAATTCTTTTTAATTTTTGCAAACAAAAAAATTGTATGGTGGCGGATCAGGTTAATATTCGGAATGGGGTAGCTTTTGATTTTTTCCTGCTCTAGATAGGCGGTAACTTGCCGATATTTGTGAGCACTGTAATTGTCACAAAGGAGAACTTTTCACACATCTGTTGTTGGACGCTGCTCCTCTTTCTCCTTATCCATTTTGGACAAAACAAAATTGGTACAGTATTGGCCACTTATTATCATTTTTCAGATGAGGTGCCCACTGCTACCACTCCTTGGAAATTGAAAAAAATTATGACATCCTCTTCCTTGAGTCGGAGGATTTGGAGATGCGGTTAATCTTCTTCAACGCAAACATAGTTGTCGATCTTTCTGGAATTGTATAGTAATGAAACCACGTCTCATCATCTGTGACAATGTCTGTTAACCGTTTGGGGCAACTGGGTTCAAACATTGCTAGCATCTCTTAGCACGAGTCAACTCTAGCCCCTCTTTTTTGTTCTGTCAGTTTGTGGGTACCCATTTGGCACTGATGTTTCGGAATTTCAAATGCTGATGAATAATTCTTTCCACACTGCCAATCGACACTGATATTTAAACTTATTACCTGAATCGTGATGTGTGGGTTTTCTTTAATGAGTTCACGAACAGCAGCGATGGTTCTCTCGTTCACGCCCTTCGATTTTTGCACGAAGAAAAGTCTTCGAAGAAAGGTCTGCCATTCTCTGAATTTGAGCATCCATTCCGTAACAGTACCATATGAAGAATGAATTTTTTTTTCGCGTCTTCCCCAAGCTGCATCCTTGTGAAAACGTAAAATCAAACCCTGTCTTTAGTAGGCTCCATAACAACAACGCATAGATTTCGCGGACCTAAATTTACGTGGCGCTAGGAAGAGAGAAATGATGATACAGCCTTTATTTCTAACACGAAATGAAAAGTTTAGATAAGCTTTCAAACAAGTCGCAGGTGGTTAATTTCGGAGGAACGAGTCCAAATCTACAGACATGTGTCAAGAACTTTTTGAATACCCTTCGTAACTTGACGTCACCCTCCAGATTACCTCCCCCCCCCTGAAGCAGTAGCGTAAGTCGATCCTTGGAAGCTTTGTGTCTTAGTAATTACGACTCATCCATCGAATAAATGTTTGTGATGGCATTCGCTTCCAAAACAGGCCCATTTCATCCATATTGAAGATCTGCTTGGGATGATATTTGTCTTTATCGACGATATCCTGCAGATGCATGAGGAAGTCGCTATTACTTCGCTATCAGTAGAAGCAGCCTCTCCTTTTAATGCTATGAAGATATGCCCTCCTCTTGAATCTTTCGAATCAACATTTGTTGGCCTTCAATTCCGTGTCTGCAACACTCTCATCCTCCTTCTCTACCACCTTCTTCTTCAGATTCTCGATATAATGATATAATAATATATTCAGACTATCGGAAATGACAACGCCTTTCTCTGAATGATAAAGTATTACGAAGAACTAGCGAAAAGTTTTCTACTTATACATTACATACATTATACTACTTATACAATGGAAAATTTTAATGTAAAATTAAAACACTTTATTCTTTTATATTGGACAATGAGAAAGACAACGGCGTGCCTCTATCACCATGGCAATCAATCCATTGATTTCATGGTTATCCAGCTTATCATGGTTATCTTTATCATGGTTATCTATTTCATGGTTATCTTTATAAAATAAACAATTTCCCCCCATATAGATTTTTGCCACAGAGGTCTGACAGGAACCTGTCAGTATATACGTCATAATAGAAAATCTGTGAAGATGGCAGGACCTCAACAGAAAGACAATAGGAACATCCATGCCTTACCCAGGGCTCGAACCCAGGTCCCATTGATCAGTAGTCAAGCGCGCTAACCACTCCATCATGGGGCGATCTCTCCAAAGTTTGATAAATTTCTGCTCATCCTCTGGTCATCTTTGTTAACTTTTCATGTTGCACATTTTCAGCATTGCATTTTATTTTCTCACTATTGTTAAATATTCTATGAGCTGTAATAAAATAAATAAAACTAATTATACCTTCAAGCAGCTGCTTTCCACAGAGGTCTGTCAAATTATACCCCATAGTAGAAGGTCAGTGAGGATGGCGGGACCTCAGCAGAAACAACAAGCTGTAGACTTCGCTAAACCCATCGCTAAACAAATGTCTTTGCTTCGCTCCCTGCGCTCAATACGATCCAAACTTTCAGCTTCATCTTGATAGTATGTGCTATTCTAGCCGTACTATTCTACTTATACATTTTATACATTATACTACTTATAGAATGAAAAATTTTAATGTAAAAGAAAAATGCTTTATTCTTTTATATTGGACAGTGAGAAGGACAATGGCGTGCCTCGATCACCATAGCAATCAATTCATTGAACCAGAGATCTCTCTATAAAATAAATGACCCCTCCACCTATATAACTTCTTGCCACAGAGGTCTATACGTCATAGTAAAAAATCTGTGAAGATGGCAGACTTGTGTCGTGCCCACATTTGTTTTATCACGTGGACCCGACTTTTGGCGTGGAGGATCATGGACACCCATTCATATGCCATTTCATATTGTCTCCATTTTTGTGTCCAGTTCGATGAAGAGGAACTCGGAAGCAGGCACGGAATTTTCCAGATTGATCCTGAAACCCCAGATGGCAGAGGGACTACGTGACATGCTTGGTAAACAACGTTGGCCAGAGTGGATTTGAGATTCACATCTCGGTTACTCTGGCCAATCACGAACAGACACACATGAGCATAGGTGACTTCTGACAGGGGGACCGGACAGTGTACCTCGAAAACAAGCGAAAAGGTGTGGGTCATTATTCGTTGCTCTCTCGAAGGAAGAAAGTCGTAGACTGTTGCCTCTGGAAAGCAAATGAGCAGAGTTGTCACAAGTGCCCTGTGAGATGCAGCGAATTGCCGAGGAGTGAAAGCCTGCAGCTACTGGCAATTGGCTGGCCAAACTGCGATGTCGTACCCTGGGATCAACCTGCATGGAACGCGGAGGTAGGGTCGAAGTCGTTTTTGTTCTAGTTTAATTTTTTCCAATCAATTACATTACTTACCGCCGTCACACGGCCTGTATGGAACTAATCCATGGTGTATTGTCTACTCACCCTTTCAGCACTGAACTGAAGTAACTTTTTTGGATTGTGCTACGCCATCGCTGGGGTAAGCCCCCTTAAATTGAGAAGTGTCGCGCTGAGGGCACCTGATGAAATTGTCCAATGAGTGGACCTACATGTGAAAAGTGTCTGAACAGTAATTTGTTAATAAATGTTGTGTTTTTGTTATCTGTAAAATTATCTCAGTTTTCATTACTGCAAATGTCTGTTATTTCGAATATTGGGTCCGGGAACTGCCTAGATTTGGCAGCAAGTAAACGAATCACGGCCTAAGTGTGTGTACCGCCCTAAATATACTCAGGGGTGGTCACCACACTTGGCAAACATTTTTTGCCCTTTCTTGATGTCTTTTGGGGACATGATGCAGGGGATATCGGAAAGGAAACGGAGCACGAAACACGTGAACGCACAGCATAAGAATAACACAACTATCGCCTTGCAGGAACATGCGAATGAATATGGCGCTCATTCTCATGATCCTCTGTCTGATGCGTAACAAACAGCTGAACAACTGTTCGGGCGTGATGGAATGACGGTTCGTATGTATCGAGAACTTAGCTTTGCATTTTTCGGCCACTTGCGACGCGGAAAGTTCGTATATCTGAATCAGGCATTTTTGTAGCGATTTTTAGGGTGCAAATCCTTTATGTTCGGATAAGTGAAGATTCGTATAATGAACTTTCGCATAGCGTGGTCTGCGTGTAATTGATACAGATGCTTTCATGCCGGATGCTTTGTGGACGGGGGTGCTCAATTGGTAGCACGCTAGGCTCGTAATCTGTAGTTCCCAGGTTTGAGTCCCAGCTGGGTCCGCGTTGAGATTTATCTCCGCAAAATTCCCTGACCTGCCCACGGTCAGTAGGGGACACCGATGGGTTTGGAAAGGCAACCATCCATAGGATGGGACGTCAAACTGTGGCTCCGTGTGCAGGAGAGCCATACCCTGTGCACGTTAAAGAACACGCTGGATGGCCTTGATGGGAGGCTACCATCTGTCTCCCAACAGTTGATCCAGTGGGTCCCCTCCCCCAACCTTCTCTGAGCCTTTGGGGTCCATGTGACCTGGCCATTTAGCCCATGATGTGCAAAAAAGTGCCGCTCAGAGGTAAAACAACCCAACCCGGATGTTTTGCCGCCGTCTCTGCTAAAAAAATAATATGACGTAAAAATGACCAATAATTAAAGAGAAGTTTAAGCTTCGACATTAAAATAATTTAACTATTTCCACTTACTAAATTATTCACAAAAGCTCTCTTTTTCGCCTCCTGAATGCACCTGTTTGAAACGCCAAGCATTAAAAAACCTTTCAGATTAACAATCCGAATATGCGTGACGAAAAAATTAATTTGCCCATCTATGTTAATCACAGCAGTTTCTAGAAACCACACTTTCTCGCCGAGGACTGAACCTTCCACGAAATGCAGGTAATTCTACTTAACCGTTTTACGATCAATGCACATACTTAGAAACTAAGAAGTAAATGACTGACCTCGCTTAATATTAATAACCTAACTGTCAGCAACGTGTTGAAATTAACATACTAATGATGTTCACCTTTCATTGCTTTTTATTACCTACTCGATCGATGAAGCTCTAGATGCACTTCAAGGCTGCCTTCATTGATCCTTTGCCTAATAATGCAAATCTATTTAATCATATTGCAATAGCAATAATAATAATGGCTTGGTAATTGTTATTAACCAGACACATGTTCAGTTTTCTCTCTTGTGAGTAAGATCAGATGTTGTTCCAAATACTTAGTGGTTTCGAACAATGTTGTCTCTCATCTTCAGGACGCATCGCCTTCTTCAATGAAGGAGGAACAAATGTTCACTGAGCGCTAACGACTTTTTAAATCGCTTTTAGTGCACGCATTTCAGTGATTAAACTCGCTAATGACATCCGTTTTTCTATGAAGTGAAATGGTATTTTATATTTTTACAATAAAGATTATTTAAAATATTTTATAGAAAATTTAAGAATGTGGAGAGGATATCTCCAGAAAGATCGTTGGCTCTTAAAACCCTGATAAGTAATTCACCTTTTTCTTGTCTACAGCAACTGATTTATTAATTTCTTCTCTATATTTTTATTAACATAAATCAATTCATTGTGATTAGAAAAAAATATGTTAGAACAGAGGTCTTCAAACGTTTTTATCGGCGGGTCACATTTGTGATTTTCTAAAAGTTGGCAGGCCACATTAGCGATTGTCTAAAGGTTGGCTAGCCGAAAGTCATTTTGCAAGTTTGTTTTATGTTGTCGTTTTTTTATTTCGTTTAAAGACTTAAATAATATGGCTTATACCAATAGTACGTAGCATTTTTATGAAAGGGTTAGGCATGGATATTTATCGTTTTTCTGCCTAGGTCCGCCATTCTTATAGACCTTCTACTATGGCGTATAAACTGACAGGCTCCTGTCACACCTCTTTGACAAGCAGCTTCTTAACGGGGGTATTTATTTATTTTTTTACGCGTGACACTAAAATTTGCTGGGCAATCGAATAAAAATATAAATTACATAATCGCTGTCAGGCTAGAGGCCTTTTTAGATTTTTTTTTTGTTCAGGCTGTGTATATTTATTTTGGATTTCGCCAAAATAGGCATATGCTACGGGGAGGCCCTCTGTCCCGGCATCTGGAAAGTTAATTGAAGAGCAGTGCCCCGAGGGACGGAGGTCGCCCAACTGCTAGCAGATAGCCCAGATGGTCAGGCAGAGAAAGAAAGGAAGAAAGGGTTTGGCAACGATGAGATGAGAGCCGGTCGAGTTTCGGAAGGAGACGGACGAGAAATGGGAAAGCTGGGAAATGCCGACTGGTAATAGCGGCATTGGCTCTGTAAATACAGCTGAACAGGCATAGTAAGCTGGTGTTTGTTGTAATCTATGTAATTGAGCATATGTCCTCGTCCAGCAAGTATGTTTGGAAGGTTAAATAAATCTTTGTTATTTTTAAGTAAAGTCTGAAGTTGAACTAATTTATGGGGGAGGAGCCTCAGTATCGAGTCTCTGCAATTGTGAATAAACCGTTGATTTTATCCGAAAGACTCTTTCACCCGTCGCGTATAGCGATCGAACCGAGGGAACGTCTTAAGTGGTCCCAATAGACCGACAAACGAAGAGGTAACATTACAATCGCCAAAATATTATTTACTCGCATAGAAAACAGAGAAAAAGTTTTTAAACAATAAGCGAGTAGAAAACATCACTTCCAAAATAAAGCATTTTAGATTGTAAATGAGAACTGTGTGACTGCTTCTTACGCTAAATATCCAAAAATACACTTGTATAACTAATTTGAATTTTCCAGTTCGTCTTTGCTTCGAGAGCCGGGTTAGCAATCTTTGGAAGCAATATCTGGTCCGCGGGCCGTAATTTGGAGACCCTTATTCGTTGTTTTACGACTTTAGCACTCTCTAACTGTGGAAGCTGCAACAAATGAATGATTAGGAAAATGCAAAATCTGTTGTAATATTTCATTTGTACCTTATTCAACAAGAACAACTGGGAAAAAAAAAGTTTCATTTATCTCTCTAAACATTTACTGTTCTTCCCTAGGTCAGAAAAGTGACATCGATGAACTTAGAAAGGTCGCTGTCCTTCGGATGGGACCTAAAACCGACCTCGTTCGCAGGAGAGTCATACCCTGTGAACGTTAAGAACACACTGGATGGCCTTGGCTGGAGGTGCACATCTGTGTTCAAACAACTGTTCAGTCGTCCCCATTCCCAACCCTCTTTGAGCTCCTTGAGTTACTTGGGGGTCCTCGTGATCTGATAATTTAGCCCATTGTGGGCAAAAAAAAGTGACGTTCAGAGGTAAATAACAATAAGCTCTAAAAAAAGCTGCATTTTCAGATATAGTTAGTTAGGAGAGCCATACCTTCTGCACGTTTAAAGAGCACGCTAGATGGCCTTGGCGGGAAGCTACCACTGTCTCCTAACGGCTTTCAGTGAGTCGCCTCCTCCCACCTTCTCTGAGCCCTCGGGGTCCTTGTTACCTAGCCATTTAGCCCATTGTGTGCGAAAAGTGCCTCTCAGAGATCAAATAACCCGTTTTGCTCTCGATACCGCCATCTGTTTGATGGAACATTAAGCTGTGACGCCATGGGCAGGGAGTCATACCTTGTGCAGGTTAAAAACACGCTTAATGTCCTTGAGACTTCTATCTGTTTCCTTTCAGTTCTCTAGTTGATGTCCTTTTCGAAACTTCTCTGAGTATCTGGGGTCCTTGCGATCTCTTTATCCCATTGTGTGCAGATACGTGACTTTCAGAGGTAAAATAATTCAATCCAACCTCCTCTGTTCTTAACGGTCTTTTTAAAAAATATTATTGGAAAATATGTCTAATATTTACTCTTAGTTTTCGCCTCCATTCTTGCTATTAAAATTCCACAGGAACATCTGCCTCATAGATTCTCGTCCTAGATATGGCCCTGTGCAGTACACTTAATTGCAACTTTACGATTTAAACTTAAGCAGGTGCAAATACACATCGCGCAGCTCATCTGATTAGAGCAACTATTGTTGTACAGCCGTGATCTCCTTGAACCAGATAATAGACGTAAATCAAGAGAATAGCAAAGGCAGTTTTTTAAAATTAAGATCTTACGTTCTTAATGATTAATATGTTTAAATTCAAATAAATGAAAAACTAAATTACTCCTGGGCCTGCCTACTTGCAAGGGAGGTATGGCAGGAACCAGTCAATATATTATACCCTAGAGGAGATTTGTGATGGTAACAATCTCAAGACCACATGAATCAGAAAAAAAAAATTCATGGTTTAATAATAATTTATTTTTCGCATAACTGAATACACAGAAGAGTCAGGTGGTGCATTGCACTCTTATACCTTCCATGTTGACTTAAAAACAAGAAATGCATAAATAAAAGACTGTACAATAATTAATATTTGTGGCAACAAAATTCACTATGATGTTTAGAACCTAAAGCATCGAACAAATGGTGATAAGTCCACTTCTTTCAATTGTCTTCCAAAACTCTGCGATGTTGGCGAAAGCATCACGTCCGTTGGAAGTTGACTCCAAACCCTCCCTGCACTGCAGACGAAAGAATGATATTCGCCATTTTTCTTGGCCAGTGGAATGTTAATACGCTTGGAGTGTCTTCTCTTGTTGCTACTTGAAATTGTTAGCAAGGGATGTCGAATATGTTGATGAGTTGTTCCATAAATAAGTTTGTGGTATGTTTTCATATCCTGTTCAATTCTTCTCTATTTCAATGAATGGATATTGAGATTTGCCAGACTTTGTTCTTATGTCGAGTTGAAGTAACCTGGTAGTATTTTAGTGAAGCATCTCTGTGGCCTTTCTAGTGCACAATATCACAGACCATGTGAGGACACCACATTGGTGAAGCATATTCTAGTATAGGTGTCAGTTCTTGGGGTTGGTAGAATATAATTGATCCACGGCGCCCACAGGTAAGGACGTAAGATTTTGGTTCGTTCTGTGTTGGGCTTTCAACATTTGAGAATTGCAGAAAGAAAACTAACTCCAAGTTTAAAACAATAACAAAAGGTTTATTATGGAAAATATATACAAAGTCTCGCCGAGCACTGATGTTGGCTACTGCCTAAGTTGGCTACAAATAATATTCCGATTGCTTAACAGGCTACAACTCTACTCACCTAACAGAGGAAAACCACTCACTTCATGAATATCTATTCACCGAGCACCTCTACACGTCAGCTTCAGCCAGTGTTTCATTCAGAACTGTCTGAACATCTCACGGCTCTTTGACCTTTGGCGCTGACCTCCCTATCCCATGGGACAGTCATTTGGCATCGCGCTCCTTGATCAATCGAGCTGGGCCGGAAAGGTGGGCCGATCACCGACGATCATGTACCATAAACCTGTCTTGTTGATTACAGCAAGACATATTAGCAATAAACAGCTTTAGTCAGTGGTGGGAAAAAGGAAACAGTTTCACATAAAGGATTACAAATACAAGGTCAAATACAAATATACATGCAAATGACAAAATCATATCCAAGTATCGCATCAAAACCTGACAATGGGTCGAATATATGTGGTGAAGTCATTCATGAGGGTAACATGATTATCATTGTATCGTTATCAGATACTGCTTCACAGTCAAGCCAGCTAACTTCCTGGCTAATAAAATATTTTTAAAATTCGAGGATGAAGAATATATTTCTTTCTCTTTGCTTTTTTTCTTTTAATTTTCTTTCTTCTCAATTTTTTCCCTAATTTATCGTTTTCCTTTATCCTCCATTTTTTTAATTAGCCTTATCTCTTCTTTTCCACTCCTTATCCTCATATTCTCTAGTTATACGTCTTGTATCACCTCATTGAATGAATCTCATCAATAATGTCATCCAAGGTTCTACTGTATATGGTGTCTGTTATGCAACAACCTTTTCAAAATCACCAATGTTTTAACTTTCCTAGAAATCAGAATTTGTTTGATTTATTATATCTCTGGGCGACAGTTTTTTTAAATATAATGATCTAATTAGCCAGATCACCAAAATTCTAGGGTTCAGAGAAGGTTGGGAAAAGGCAATCAGCAGTACAAAGTGCGAATTTCCAATTTCCAAAAGTAGACAAAATGGGATTTCTAAGAGTAGACATGAGCTCTAATTGGTAGATATTTAAAAGGGTAGAAAATATGGGTATATAGTTGTCGGAAAGTTTAGTTTTAAAAAATTGAGGCTGCTGACGGCCATCGGACTAGGGGCAGCCTGAGTAGTAAATCTCCACACTGGCTATGTCTTTCCATTCGACGGATGGCAGATTTTCTAAGCCTATTGGGGTGCCCTTTTCAATAGAGTGTGGATTGGAGGGTAGTGTAAAAAGTCTCAATGCAGGCACACTTAACACTCGAACCTGGGAACATATTAAGCTCGTGACTTCAAGAAGTCTAGAAGTGTTAGTGCCGAAACTCGAAACTAAGAAAATTCGCAGGAGAAAGAAGAATTGATGAGTTTGAATAAAAGTAAACCATTTCTATTAGTACAATGCTTAAGATGTTTAAACGTAAAGAATTTTAATTATTATTTTTCTTGATGAATGTGATGAGACAAATGCTGTTGTTCATCAATATGCTGATATATTTCTCTTTTTGCCAGATGTTTAAGCGCCAGGGGCAGAAGTAACACTTAGAATGAAGGCGTCACCTTCATTTACAACTCTAACAGATTCCTTTTGAGCTGTTGTAAGTTTCCTCGTGTATTTTAGCAATCTCCGACCTCGGTATCTCATCACTGAATTCTAGATATTCCTTCGCTAAAGGCAAAAAAGCTGATTCTTCTGTAGCCTCTTCAGCAAAGAACGCCTTCGTCCGTAACTAGCCTTCTCTATAATTTTCATAAATTAGCCATTACCTGACCTTTACGCTACATTTCCCATTACTTCCGTTTCGCCAAAGTGAGACATATAGGAACCAACATTCTGTAAACAACAATTCGCAGCAGCTGAACATTTATGTGAATAGATAGCATCTACTCACTAATGAGAAGTTAATAGAGCAAACCCTGCGAACACCAAAATTGGCTTTGAACCTTGTGTTAATCGAACACAGGAAAGAATTTTTTTTTTTGCTTGTTTCAGAAAGTTTCAGCTGAATACAAAACACACTGAGATAAAGGAAGCATGAGAAGATATGTGGAAGAACAGGCAACAAAGGGAGGAAAATTGGGGAAAAAAAGGACTTAAAGAAACCAAGAAGTAAAGGTGGAGGATATTAGGATAAGGGGAAAAAAAGAGAATAAGGTTAACTAAAAAAGGAAATGGAGGAGAAAGAAGACGCTAAATTGGGAGAGAAGTAAGAAAAATTAAAAGAAAAAAAAAAGAAAGAAAGAAAATAAAGGAAGGAGGGAGAAAGAGAATACTGAGTTAGAGGGAAAAGAACAATACAGACAGAAAAAAACAAAACAATAATATACATATTTGCTTGCCAACAAAATAGATAATATTCAGTGTTACAGTGTAGTGAAAATATTAAGAAAAATTAATCATAACATTCTTCTCCACCGATTCAAATATTAATTGCGTTTTGTTTTGATATTGTAAAAAATCTCGTCTTTCGTTTCGTCTTCTTCTTATTTTCTCGTATTCTATATCTTCTTCTTTTTTTCCTCCTCCTCATTATCTATTTTAAAAATTTTCCTTTTAGTGTGTGTTTTTATATACTCCTTTTTTCTCTACCTCAACTTAATTCCCTTTTTTATTCCTTCCAAAAAGGTAAAAAAAATTCCTATATTCGATTAACACAAGGTTCAAAGCCAATTTTCGATTAACACAAGGTTCAAAGCCAATCTAGGACACATATGAGTTGCTAATCTTTTTCTTAAGAACAGTAGCACTTTATTAACTTGAATCCTCACCTTCTCTTTTATTTATCTGTTCCTCAATCAAATATCATTTCCAACTTTCTTCTCTTTTTCATATTATCTGCCTCCTCATACTTCTTCAATAAAATATACTTTATCTTCTTCATCACTTCTTCGTTTATCTCCTAAATTAAATTGTTTTCCACCTTTCTTCTTTCTCGTAATCTCTAATTTTCTCTCCTTTTTCATTCAGTTATATTTTATTTATTTCTTCCATTTTTTTCCCGTATTCTTTACTTTCTCTTCATCTTTTTCTTTATTCAATTAATTTCAACATCCTTTTTTCATCAATTAAATCATTTTCTTGCTTTCTTCTGTTTATCGAATTGTTTCTTTTGCTCATTTGGAAAAAGGTGAAGAAAATATACGACAAAGCGAAGAATAAAGTAGGAAATAAAGAGAAGAAAAAGCTAAGACTACTGTATGAAAATAATTAGTCAATAAAGCAATTCAATCTGATGGAAAAGTTTACATATTAGTTTATATTTGCTGCATTATAGCTTTAAATTCGTGTAATATTTCCACTACGTTATATCGCTAGGTGTCAGGTGTTTGTCTAGGACACATATGAGTTGCTGATCTTTTTCTTATGAACAGTTGCACTTTATTAACTCGAACTCATGCGACTCTATAAACTTGACTGGAATTCAGCAACCTTTCCTAACACTATGGAATCTTTGCTTGTTTTTTCAGATATCACTGTAAATGATACTGTTAGCCTATCAAGCGTGGCTTCTTGCTTCATAGAACGTTGTTTCTGAAGAAATGAGACAAAAGGCATATTGATTTTCTGACGGATATGTAAAGATTTTATCGCAACAGATGGTGTCCTCAAAAAGTGAAAAGTGACCTGGAATTCTATCTACAACACAAAGCTTGACTTATAGAGCGAAATCTTACGAAGGTATAAAGAATTTGTAACTTCGTAAGGGAAAGTATATTGCTCCTCAGGCAGTTCACTTGCCGTGGAGATTTGACGAATAACCTGTCAATGTAATATGTTTCAGAAAAGACTTGTGAGGAAGTACCTCTTGCAGAAAGACAACAGAAACACCTATGCTTTATCGGTATTCGAACTCAGGTGGGTCACTATGTTCAGCAGTCCAACACACGAACCACTCGACCACGTCTACAAAAAAAAATTCTCACACTTTTGACCCAACTATAGAAAAAATTGTTTTGTTTTGAATAAAGTCGGTAAATTATTCAAAGTATTGCGTCGCATAAACAGAAAAAAGTATTAACGAAAGTTTCATCGAATTCAGAGCATGATATATACAATAGATCAGGGGTTCCCTTTTTCTTTTTGTACGATCAAATACCGGTCAATTTTTTTTGCTTCCAGTATTAGGCAAATATGAAATTACAAATTATCATTTTGCTAACGAAAAATGCATTTTCAAACAACTAAAATATAAAATGATTTATTCTCCTGCATTTATCATGCTAAAAGGTTGTGCAGATTCAAGTGTGATGAATGCTGCCACTAAACTCAACTACTACTTCCCAAACTATTGTAAGCCTATCACTATGTTATGCTTATAGTAGTTTGGAAATCGCTACTCGGGATAATGCACTATTTGAAGACGAAGAGAAAATTTACCGAGCAGAAAAATTATAAACATCAGATCCAGGTGTTCAGATCCTCAGCTTGCTGAGGAGTGGTCAACCACACAGGGTCTTGGTGCTGACCATATAAACCCACTGGACTGGACAGATATATGGCTCTGAGCTTGATTATGGATCCTGATTTTGCTGCACTAGTGGGCTTCTGTGGAGGGAAAATCTTCCGCTGTGTTTTCTGTTTGTTTGTGGGTTGACAGCTCCAAGCCATCCCATGGCCGAGTGGTTAGCGCACTTGGCTACTGATCTAAGGGACCTGGGTTCGAGCCCCAGGTAAGGCATGGATGTATGTGTCATTTTTCTGCTGAGGTCTTGCCATCCTCTCAGACCTTCTACTTCGGCATATAAACTGACAGGCTCCTGTCAGACCTCTGTGGCAAGCAGCTGCTTGAGGGGGTATTTATTATTATTATTATGACAGCCCCAGGTGAATAGATTCACAGGATATGTTTATCAGCTGGTGGATAATCCTGAGCAGAAGTCATCGCAGGCACCTGAACTCTTTGCTTCTATTGGCATCGTCAAATTCTACATTGGAGAAAGTCTTCCAGTGTAGATGGCTTCAGCCTTTAGTAGTAGGAGAACGGGTCTTTGCCCCATGACTGCGATTAGTGGGCTGTTTGATATTGTCTGCATTCCCTCTCTCAATAAACCTAGTTTCTTTAAACATCCCACTAACCATTTTCTCTCCATAGGTAGTTGGAATGTGAGGACTCTGCACAGAGCTTTTTCTCTTGATGTCCTCACACAAGAATTCCACCATTATAATTTAGATATTCTCGGCTTGCAAGAGACTAGATGGACAGATAAAGGTCAGATTCTTAAAAATAATCTTAAATTTCTCCTTTCAGGGAGGGACGACAATAAGCATCACCAAGGCGTGGGTCTGATTCTCAGCAGACACGCTAGTGATGCTCTTCTAGGATATGAGTGCATTAATGAAAGGTTTCTTACAGCAAAATTTCAGACAAGCGTTAAAAACTTGAATGTTATCTACTGTTATGCCCCCACTGAGGATGCCGATGAGGATGAGAAGGATAGGTTTTACGGACAACTTCGGGATATTTTGAATTCTGACAAGAAAGGAGATATTACTCTTGTTCTTAGTGACTTCAATGCCAAAGTTGGTACTGACTCTGACCTTTGGGCAGGAGTAATAGGTCCTTTTGGTATTGGTAGCTGCAATGGCAATGGGCAACGTCTCCTACAGGTAAGTAAACTCAATGGATTCAGAATAACTAACACTTATTACAAACACCGCGACATACATAAGTACACATATGTTTCACCCGATGGGCTGCATAAGAATATAATTGATTACATATTAATTAACAGCAAATGGGCTAGTTCTGTTAGGAATACCAGGGCATATAGGGGAGCTGAAATTGGATCTGACCATTACCTTGTTAAAAGTGTGTTGCAACTTAAACTTAAAAAGTGTTGTGCTAGGGTTAAAAAATTTAGTTTTAATACCGAAGCTCTGAAAGATCCAGTTATAGCCAAAGCTTAGCATGATAGGTTACTTAGTCATTATGACAGTCATGGTTTGCCTACTACGGAAGTTGAGGAAGAATGGGATCATTTGAAACAGGCTTTTTTGGACACTAACAGTACTCTTTTAGGAAAAAAGGAGCAGAAGAGACAGAATTATCCGAGTGATAAGGCTCTTGAGCTTATTTCGGAAAGAAAGAACTGCAGGAATGTCCTTAATCAATACCCTACTAGTCCTAATAGAAAGCATTACAGAGAACTTAATAAACGTGTAAAAGATCAGTTAGCTGCTGATAAGAATCTTGGCTTGATGGTTTGGCTGACAAAGCCGAGGAAGCAGTTAGACAGCACAACAGCAGAGAGCTGTACCAGATAGTTAATGTTTTGTGTGGTAGAAAACGGACAGGTATACAAGGATTGAAGGATAAACAAGGTAAGGTTATAGAAGGGGAGGATTCTGTCATGGCTAGGTGGGCTGAGCATTTCAGTGATGTTCTAAACAATATGGTTAGTTCTACTCCGATTGTTTGCAATGGTGATAGATGCATTGGTGGCTTTAATGTTGGCCCTATAACACAATCTGAAGTTATTTTGGCAATTTCTAAACTTAAACTTCATAAATTCCCAGGGGTAGATGAAATTACTACGGAAATGCTTAGAGCTGGGAATGTTTCGGTTACCACTTGGATGATTGAAATTCTGAATATCTTTTATGATAAAGGCATGGTTCCTAAGGATTTTGCCAAAGCTACTGTTATCCCTATTTTCAAAAAAGGTGATCGCAGTTCTTGTGAGAACTATAGGGGTATCAGCCTACTCTCTGTTCCAGGTAAAGTTCTTTCCATGATTGTGCTTAATAGAATTAAGAATCTGACAGTCAATTGCGTGATGAGCAATGTGGATTCAGAAGTGGTAGGGGATGTGTGGATCAGATATTTTCACTTAGGCAGATTCTTGATAAATGTTTAGAGTTTCAGAAACCTTTGGTTGCTAGCTTTGTTGATTTCAAAAAGGCTTTCGACTCTGTTGATCGTCATATTTTGTGGTTGATTGTGAAATCATATGGTATACCAGACAAGTTAATTACCATAATGAAAGCTCTCTATAATAACACTGAGTCGTGTATGAGAGTTGGTAAGGCTTGTAGCAATTGGTTTAGCATTACTTCTGGTGTTCGACAAGGGTGCATTTTGTCTCCTTTTCTCTTTAGTTTGGTTATTGATTATGTTATGCGAAATTCACTTCAAGGGAAAGATTTTGGCCTTAAATGGGCAGGAGATACGAAAATTTCTGATTTAGATTATGCTGATGATTTAGCCCTTTTGTCAAATGATGTTGATGAGATGAACTCTTTCATTCGAGCTGTTGATGAGACTGGTAGTAGAGTAGGTTTGGTTATAAACAGAGAGAAAACTAAAGTGATGAAACTTGGTCAGGCAGGCTGTGATTCAGTTAATCTGAATGGTTGCAATCTTGAGCAGGTGTCACAGTTTAATTATCTTGGGAGCTATGTAACAGATAATGGTGATGTGCGGCATGAGATTAACAGACGAATAGGGATTGCTGCTGGGACTTTTAAGAATCTAGGGAGAGTGTGGAGAAATAGGCATATACATCTAAAGACTAAAATTAGACTGTATAATAGTTTGGTTCTTTCTAGGGTTAGTTATGGTAGTGAAACTTGGACACTTTGTAAACAAGATAACAGGAAACTAGATGCTTTTGATTCCAGATGCTTACGCAGTATCTTGGGCATTAGGTGGTTCAACTTTGTAACTAATGATGAGGTTAGGCAAAGGAGTTTGCAACCTCCTTTAAGCAGCATATTGTGCAGAGAGAGACTCCGTTGGTTTGGCCATGTTGCCCGTATGAATAATTATAGATTGGCGAATAGGGTTATGAACAGTGTGCCTAAAGGCCTCAGAAAGAAGGGGAGACCTAGGATGCGGTGGGCAGACAATGTCAAACAGGACTTTGTTAGAATTGGTGTGCAGTGGCCAGATGCAGTAGATGTAGCTCAGGATAGATTTGCTTGGAGAACTAAATTGCACGGTCTGGTTGGACCTCCGTAGCCTATGACTGCTTGAGGATGATGATGATGATGAGTTCTCCCCAAAACAAGGGGCATCTGTCTATATAAACTTCTAAAAAAACTGCTTGCAAAAATTAGAGTAGAATTCCGGCTAAAAAACTGATTCTCTTTTATTTGTAAACATGGAGAACAGAGAGGGTACCTAGATACCACTCCTAGTTTGTACAGGTCTCTTATACAAGGACATGCTGTACTAAAACTTAAGTCACTCAGCTGAAATAACACACAAAGTTTGCCTACTGCCACAGTAACTGGCTCTTATTCCTGGTGTTCATATGCAAAACGTGATTTGCGCCTTATGATCCATTGAAAATTTATAATTGCATAGAATTTTGGTAAAACGTTTAAAGAGTCATAGGTCAATAACGATAATAGACCTCCGTCGAAGCTTAACTAGAACTCGACAACAATTTCCAACAGTTGACAAAGAACATTGCTTCGTTAAAGAGTGACGAAAAAATTGAATAGAACTTTAGTGTTATCTGGATCTTGTATTTTGCCTCGAAAGTTTACTGTTGAATTTTTGATTGTGGTTTTGAGCACTCCCGGATCTACGAAAAAAAAAAAATAGGGGGTGGGTGGCAAGTGACACAATCAAACCGAAAATAATACCCCTCTCCTTTATTATGCAGCAGAAAGAGACTGGATTTCCATTTCAGTATAACATCTTCCACTCCGTTTCTGAGGTGTTTAAAATATGGGCCTGGGGTGGCTCAGTCGGTAGCGCGCCAGGCTCGTAATCTGTAGTTCCCAGGTTCGAGTCCCAGCTGGGTCAGCGTTGAGATTTATCTCCGCAAAATTCCCCGCCCTGCCCACGGTCAGTAGGGGACACCGATGGGCTTGGAAAGGCCGCCGTCCGTCGGATGGGACGTTAAGCCGTGGCCCCGTGTGCGGGAGAGCCATACCCTGTGCACGTTAAAGAACACGCTGGATGGCCTTGACGGGAGGCTACCATCTGTCTCCCAACAGCTGTTCCAGTGGGTCCCCTCACCCAACCTTCTCTGAGCCTTCGGGGTCCATGTGACCTGGCCATTTAGCCCATGGTGTGCAAAAAAGTGCCGCTCAGAGGTAAAACAACCCAACCCATACAATTATTGCTAATAATGTTTCGTGTAAATTCTCTGTGGTCATTCATAAGAGTCTGTTAATTCTCATTTTCAGCCTAACAATTGTGTATGAAGAGAAAGAGTCCTGTGAGTGGATCCAAAATTTATATATGTGTTTTGTAAAAACCATAATGAGAGTCTAAGTGAAAAATATGAGGTTAATAGGATGAAAAATGTCTGAGATACAGAACTTTATAGAGATAACCAAAAAACACAAAGGAATTTTAATGGTTTGATACCAGAAATGTTCAAAATTTGCATTAAAATTGTATTAATCATTCACTTGAAATTTCTTACATGAATATTGTGTTATTTGTTTCAGAGTTAAATAGATAAATAGTGAATGCTACAATGTTAAATTTGCTTTTCTGGAACATGTCGGAATCAATTATCGTTGGAAACGTTCAGCAGAATCTGGACGGGCAGTGCCCTTTGGTTCTCGATTGTAGAGATTAAAATTACGTTTCTTTTTCATTTATTGTGTATGTTTGTATTTATGTAATAAATTATTATATCTACTGAATTATGCTACTGATCAAAGGAATCTGGGCTCGAACCATGGATGTTTGGTTGTCTTTCTGCCGAGACCTCGCCTTCCTCACAGATATTGTCTATGGGGTAATAAACTAATAGGCTCATGTCAGATCTCTGTTGCAAGCAGCTGCTTGAGGGAGAATTTATTTTTTTATTATCTTCAGCCCAACAACCAAAGCATTCCAAGAGGTAGCTTGTGGCTTGATGTGACAAATTTTTAAAGGCAGCATTCTAGTAATTGGATGAGCTTTCTCTAATATCAACTATAAATGAAAATGTAATGGCAGAAAGCGAATCTATTTGAAGGGCGGCAGAAAGTAAAATTATTTCAGGAGCAGAAAAAAGAAAATTTATTTGAGGGACGGCAAACAGCGAATTTATTGACGAACTGCGAAATGCAAATTTATTTGAAGGACCGCAAAACGCAAATTTATTTGAGGGTTGGCAAAAAGCGAGTTTATTTGAGAGGTGACAAAAAGGAAATTTATTTCAAGGTAAGATGAAAATTTGTTTCAGGGGCAGTAAAAATGCAAATTTATTTGAAGGACAGTAAATACAAATTTATTTAAGGGATGGTAAAAAGCAAATTTATTTGAGAGTTGGTAAAACGTCTTGCTGGTGTTACCTATCTGAATGAGTTGTATTTATATATGAAACAAAAATGTGACTAATATTACAAATATTTGAAAATCATCCCTACTCGAAAACAGAAAAAAAAAGTGACAGACTTCACGGATAATGCGAAAAAGTTTTGCTTAAAAATATTCATAATAATAAATATAAAAAAAATTACTCTCTTGCTAGGTATGCTCTTAAAACTGAAAAAAATATACAACTTCTCAACGACGATGTTGCATTCTAAGATCGTACAAATTTCATACGAATAGCGGCGTGCCAGAAGAATTGGAAGGGAGGGAGAAGTTGCAGAGTCAGAACCCCTCCCTCCCCGTTGGAAACTTGAAAGCCAGAAATTCAAGCATGAAAATAGAAACAATAGCGGATTTAAACATGCAACCTATTAGAATCTATTAGAACTTTCTGAATACGCTACTGCACAGGAAGATAGGATGTTAAATCAGTTTACATATTGTTTTATCAGTTTTACATATTGAATAAATATCCGGGACTCTTAAGTTCTTTTGAAATTAAAACGATTCAAGTAAGTGATAGAATTAATGGCAACTGCTTTTTTTTTAAATTTTATTTTCTAATCTTTTTCAGAACAAATATAGGAAGTCAGGAAATAAATGTTTTTAAGTTCCTCATCTTTTCTTGTACCCATTGCAGAAAAATGATTTGGCTGAATCTTGTGACTATTCCCACCTCCGCAGCGAGAAAGTGCAAGAAGAGAACTTCACATCCGTAATTTTAAAAAAAATAACCCAGTTCGAGAACATTTTCGCCATTTTGAAAGATATTGGTGATCCTTATTTCTCTATTTTATTATATCCTTTAAATTGTGCTTGTACTTAAACTTGAGAGGGAAAAATTATCAATGAGAAAATATCTGACTAAAACTGCAGTCTTTGCAGAAAAGAAGCATCTTTAGCACACCCGACCTGGTGGACCGATTCGCAGACTTCGACTGAGTTCGGGAATCGAGTCAGAATGACCTTTTGCTACTCACAGCGCATGTCCGCAACAGATACGTCTCATTGGTGGCCATCGCAGCCAATCGCTGATGAGGCGTGACGATTAACGCGAACGTGAGGGGGTGGGGATGCTCCGTAAGCACTGAAGTCTGGTACTGAATGGTCACTGCATGGATGACGTGGAGAAAGCAGATAAGTAAAACACCTCATTTGTATACCAAAAATAATAAAGCGTGATGACAAAAAGGCAGTTTTTGCTTAAGACTTACCTAACTAATACGACGAAATGACAATAATGAGCATTCCTTTACATACTGAGAATAGAGAAACTGGATGGCTTCTTGCGTTGTATGGAGTCCCACGCAACCAAAAGTCATGTTGAAGTGGGATGCTATTATGCGTGAATTTCAAAAATATAAAAATCCAACAATCACAAAAAAATCCAATTTTTAATTAAAATTAATATTTTTTAATAACAAGGAAAAGAGACACAGTTCTAATTCTACAGTTTCCTACATTTTGTTCCTTTTTTTTTATCACAGCAAAATAAAAGGGGATGAAAAGAAGCATATGTTTGGGGAATGGGGGATGCTGTTAATTAGTAACTATATTTCTGGCGAGGAATGAATTTTTAATCTTTTTCATTTGGAGATTTCATCAGAAATGCAAATGGTGGCCTTTGTTCATGCATGATTTAGTTATGCTTATTGCAGTCCTTGTGCCGTCCCGTGGCAGAGTGATTTGCACGCTTGGCTACTGATCTAAGGGACCTGGGTTCGAGCCCCGGATTAGGCATGGATGTGTGTGTCGTTTGTCTGCTGAGGTCCTGCCATCCTCTCAGATCTCCTACTGTGGCATATAAACGACAGGCTCCTGTCAGACCTCTGTGACAAGCAGCTGCTTGAGGGGGTATTTATTTATTTATTTATTTATTATTGCAGTCCTTGCAGAATTGCAATAGGATTTGTACTTCCTTGGAAGATGAGCCTACTGAAGGATCAAGTAACTGTCAAGTTTTATCATATATTGGAATTATATACCTATTTAAGAGTGCTATGAATTCAGTCGCTAATTTAAGAAGAAAAAAAATTACTAAGCGTTTAATCGCTATTAGGCTGCTTAAATATCATTGATTGAGACTGATGGGATCAGAAACCATGACCTCTTGATGACGTGTCAGCTATTCTGACTATTGAGCTACAGGCTGCTGATGTTAAGCTTTCGCTCAGAGACAATAATTGACCCAATTTTGCATATAATAAAATAATAGGACCAGTCGTTGTCTTTGAGTGAGTATCATAAGCACAATGAGTGTAACGGAAAAATTTTCTTGAGTTGGGTAGGTAATTCAGCTGTTAAAGATGGAAAGGACAACTGCCATATTAGCAGGGTACCTCTTTCTACTGAAGTGGTGAAATCTATTTATTTAAAACCTTTCAATTTTATTAAATAAAATAATAATAAATACTCCCTCAAGCAGCTGATTGCCACAGAGGTCTGACAGGAGCCTTCAGTTTATATGCCACAGTAATGTCTGTGGCCGTCCCATGGCCGAGTGGTTAGCACGCTTGGCTACTGATCTAAGGGACCTAGGTTCGAGCCCCGGGTAAGGCATGGATGTGTGTGTTGGTTTTCTGCTGAGGTCCTGCCATCCTCTCAGACCTTTTACTATGGCATATAAACTGACAGGCTCCTGTCAGACCTCTGTGGCAAGCAGCTGCTTGAGGGGGTATTTATTATTTTTTTTATTAATGTCTGTGGATTTTACCAGAGCTATTGTTATCCCTATTTTCAAAAAAGGTGATCGCAGTTCACTATAGTGATAACTATATATGTGATAACTATAGGGGTATCAGCCTACTCTCTGTTCCAGGTAAAGTTCTTTCCATGATTGTGCTTAATAGAATTAAGAATCTGGTTGACAGTCAATTGCGTGATGAGCAATGTGGATTCAGAAGTGGTAGGGGATGTGTAGAATTCAGAAGTGGTAGGGGATTTTCACTTAGGCAGATTATTGAGAAATGTTTAGAGTTTCAGAAACCTTTGGTTGCTAGCTTTGTTGATTTCAAAAAGGCTTTCGACTCTGTTGATCGTCATAATTTGTGGTTGATTGTGAGATCATATGGTATACCAGACAAGTTAGTTAACATAATGAAAGCTCTCTATAATAACACTGAGTCTTGTGTGAGAGTTGGTAAGACTTGTAGCAATTGGTTTAGCATTGCTTCTGGTGTTCGACAAGGGTGCATTTTGTCTCCTTTTCTCTTTAGCTTGGTTATTGATTATGTTATGCGAAATTCACTTCAAGGGAAAGGTTTTCGCCTTAAATGGACTGGAGATACGAAAATTTCTGATTTAGATTATGCTGATGATTTAGCATAATCATTCATTCGAGCTGTTGATGAGACTGGTAGTAGAGTAGGTTTGGTTATAAACAGAGAGAAAACTAAAGTGATGAAAATTGGTCAGGCAGGCTGTGATTCAGTTAATCTGAATGGTTGCAGTCTTGAGCAGGTGTCACAGTTTAATTATCTTGGGAGCTATGTAACAGATAATGGTGATGTGCGGCATGAAATTAACAGACGAATAGGGATTGCTGCTGGGACTTTTAAGAATCTAGGGAGAGTGTGGAGAAATAGGCATATACACCTAAAGACTAAAATTAGGCTGTATAATAGTTAGGTTCTTTCTAGGGTTAGTTATGGTAGTGAAACCACTTTCTAGTAGTTAGTTATGGTACACTCAATCTCCGAAATTGTCAACGAACTTGGATTTTCTTGTACGACAGTTTCAAGAGTGTTCCGGGAATATGAAAATTCCGGAAAAAAGAAAAAATGAGCACCCGTAAAAACTGCAAAGGACAACCAGCTTTGAATGATCTAGGGCTTCGCCATCTGACCTGCATCGTATGGACCGATAGGGGCCAGACATTATTTGAAATCACCTCCCATCTGAACGCGAGTTCCAGTCCGGAAGTCAGTACACGGACTATATAATGCTCACTTCATCATCTAGGCTTTGGGAGTCGCTAACCTATGAGAATACCACTTCTAACAGCATGACACTGGGCTAAAGAACATCAAAACTGGACCATCGAAAATTAGCAACGGATAGTCTGGAGTGATAAATCCCGATTTAAACTTCATCACGCCGATGGGAGACTGAGGGTATGGCGCCAACCCCATGAAGCCATGGATCCTGCATGTTAGGTCGGAATAGTACAACTGGTGGTGGCTCAGTGATGGCCTCGGGTGTCTTCAGTTGGACGTCTGTGGGACCTTTGGTAAGTGTACCAATGACTCTCAGTGCATCCCGGTATGTAGAACTTATCGCTGACCATTTACACCCATTTATGGCCATCATGCATCCCAATCGAGATGGCATCTGCCAGAAAGACAACTGTTCATCTCACATGTCCAGGTTGGCGACTGCATAGTTGCAGGAGCTTTCTGCTGACTTTCAAATAATGAATTGGCCACCTAGAAGCCTAGATTTAAATTCCATCAAAAATCTTTTTGATACCATCGTGCAGAGTGTTCGGCCCGTGTCACATCAGCGACGACCTTGAGAGAATTGTGGACAGCTCTGGAGGATGCATGGGTCGCCATACCTGTGGAACATTTACACAAGCTTGTGGAATCCTTGCCTCGTCGTGTGGAGGTCGTTATCAGTGCCAGAGGGGTCCAACACGTTACTAGGTTGCTATTCCTAATTCAATGGCACTTCAGTGTATTATTATTAATCTACATTATTTGCAAAGTTATTCCAAGTTTTTTATCATTTAATTATTATTATTTATTTCAATATTAACTTGGTTCGGCAAGTTCCTGATCATCGGCTGATTCGTTAAATGCAATCGTGACGTCACTTTTGACACTTTGCGTCACGCGCACTGTTCTCTTTTAGGTGGCTTCTCAATGCACATTGCTTTTGATTCAAGATCTTATTTATTATAATGTTCAGCGAACATAAGAATTCTTTGTCTTCGTGCATTAACCTCATAGTCCATACTAATATGTTAAACGACTCTAAAATTTTAAATAACTAACTCATATATAGCTCGCTCAAAAGGAATGCATTTTTTTATTTAATATCAACTCTTCAGGGCTATCAGCATCTAAGAAATGCATTAAAAACATGCATTATACAACACAACATTATACAACATTATACAAAAATTAATATTATTTTTCTATCCCTCAATATCTGTCGTTAATTTTCAAACGCAATTGGCAGGAAAAAAAATCAAAACAAAAATGCGCTTTTCTTTGTGGTTAAGTAAACAGATGGAATTTCTCTTTTAAGCTTCATTCAAACCAAAATTCTTTCAAATCGCAATTAGAAAAAAAAAAGTTGACGTAATTTCTGAAGGTCAATGACCAGAGAAACGATTACAAGTGGTGTGCATATGGCCTCCTGAAAAAGAACTGTGGCATGACACAAAGTGTCAGAGGTGACGTCACAATTACATTCAACGAATGAGAAGACTGCAATTAACTGTGGGTCAAGGCATTTCTGCAGGGCTCATATTGTGTAACACACACTCAGACTTACTAGCTACTAGCAAAAGGAGAGCAAAAGAGCTGAGCCAAGCTCTTCGAGTGTGTTCTGCTGTTGCATGCAGACCTTGTTTCCGAAAAGGTAATTACGTCCCATCAAAAAACGCGCTCATATAATATGACAAGGCGTCCTTTGTCGGTCTGGGCTCCTGACTTGCTCGTTAGACAAACTTATGACTACCGTGATTGATTATTGTGGGCTGTAAGCAGCTGGGCTTGGAGAACCATATTGTGTTGACACAAACCAGAATAGAAACCATCATTAGGACTCGATGTCTGCGTAGATTTGGTTAGACCACATCTCGAGTTCTTTTGACGATAAGTGGCCAGATATTAGATTATGTTCAGTTGACTGCTAGCGCACTTTTTTGCTGATTCAAAGTTGGCTTCCAGTCGAACAAATGAGAGTTAAGAATGTGTTATTTTATTTCTGGTTTAATAATATGCTACACATTCTTTGTTTTTATTCCAAGTGCTTGGATAATATAACTCAAAAGTTTCGCACATTTGATGTCAGATGCTTAGTCAGCATCTTGGTTATTCTGTGTTTTATTTTCCAAACAACGTTTAATTTTAACGAAGAAGTCTTCAACTGTCTGAAACATCTATAGGGTTGGGTTATTTTACCTCGGAGTCCACTTTGTGATAGACACTGTATTTGTGAGCTTTTCTTAAAGGCAATCCAATGTGTTCTTTAACGTGTACAGGGTGTGGCTCTCTTGAAGAAGAGGCCACGATTTAATGTTCCATCCGACGGATGGCGGCCTTTTCCAAGCTCTCTGTTATCCTCTTTCTCACCAAGGACTCTTCACGGAAATTAGCGGAGAAAATTCTCAAAGCAGTTGTGACTTGAACCATAAATTACAGCCTGGCATTTTATCTTCTGTAGAGAAAGTTTACTTTTTCGACATGCCCTCATGTGCTGGATATACAGGAAGTGGACAGAAAATTGGAAATTTGCAGAACTGAAACTTTTTAAATAAGCTTTTATAGAAAAAAATCTTATTAAAATAAATAAAATAAATAAATACCCCCTCAAGCAGCTGCTTGCCACAGAGGTCTGACAGGAGCCTCTCAGTTTATATGCCACAGTAGAAGATCTGAGAGGATGGCAGGACCTCAGCAGAAAACAACACGAACATCCATGAACTATCGAAATTTTTATTCTCAAATCAAAGATTTTTCTTAATGAAAGAGTACCATGCTTGGGGGAGGGGATACCTCTAAATCTGAATTATTCCGAAAAAGAGTGACAGAAATTGTGCAAGTAAACCGCAAGAGCCGAAGCCCAGAGGACTACAATGAGCTTCTTACAAAGACCGCGCTCGTCTAGGTAAGCTGATAGCAAAAGATAAAGGATAGCAAAGCAAATGGCGACGAAGAAAAGACGGAAAAGATGAAAGAAATGTTCGAAAAAAATAATAACTAACAATCCTACCAAATGTCAAAAATCCAATTAGCTCACTGGGCGAGAACTCTTGTCACATTTAACAAAATCTATATAATTTGGTTTGAATCTTGGCACGAGTTATGAGCAAACTAATAATTAGTGAGATCCAAAATGATAGAAGTTACCAATAACAACTTGGAAGTTTTTTGAGAATTCTAACAATGAGTCTCCAAGGTAACAGAGTTGTCCACTTCCTGGATAGATGGCGCCACTGTGCGAATCAAATAAAAAATCCGGAAAGTTTATAACGTCACACAAGCTGAGAAAAGGTTAGCCATTGGTGGTGTAGTGGTTAATATAACAGGCATGTTTCCTGGAGACGTGGGTTCGAATCCCACTCATAGCTTATCCAGTATGTTTCTCAAAACATGATGTTGAGCAGTGATATTCAGCAGGAAAATCGATTTTTCTACCGTAGAATAATGCTTTTAAAAATTTCCTCGTCTGTGACAGGCTGCTTTTTTAGTCCAAAGGGTTGATTTAGGTGCGCTAGTAGTTTCTAAAGTTTTCTGCTTTTTCTTCTAAGTTTTTCTTTATCAGACTGCATCATCCCGTGGCCGAGTGGTTAGCACGCTTGGCAACTGATCTAAGGGACCTGGGTTCGAGCCCCAGGTAAGGCATGGCTGTCAGTGTAATTTTTCTGCTGAGGGCCTGCCATCCTCTCAGACCTTCTACTATGGCATATAAACTGACAGGCTCCTGTCAGATCTCTGTGGCAAGCAGCTGCTTGAGGGGGTATTTATTTATTTTATTTATTTATTATCGGTCAATCTTACCTTTACTTTGATGTAGAGACAGTGCAGTGTGCTGACGGATCTTTGAAACCAATACTGTGCGTGGTCACGTATCAGGTGAATGACGAGTGGGTTTACGTCTCATCCCGGGAAACGGACGCTTTCATGGAGTGGTTTATGGCCGAAGAAAGCCCAGGTTCAACGATTAAAGGATGCCACAGTCCTTGCCCATGATCTGAAACGCTTTGATGACATGTTTATCATCAGTTACCTGTGCAGAAATTTTTAAAACCGGATCTTGTGTTCGATGGATCTAAGATTTTAGGTATATTTTTACCTGGCATTAAAATACGATTCATCGACACCTTATTCTTTATTCAGTCTCCTCTTCGCTCCTTTACAAAGTCCTTCAACTTGGAGACAGTAAAAGATTTTTTCCCCTTCAAATTCATGAAGGAGGAAAATTTGCAGTATTTACGGTCCATTCCGGTTCGCATTTTTTCCAGCCCGAAAACATGGAGCCTTCGACTCTGTTAGCTTCCGATCAATGGTATGCCACAGCAAGCCTCGAACCCTCGGACTTTCAGCAACAGCTTCTGTATTACTGCAAGGCAGATACAGAGATGTTACGGCACGGCACCCAAGCTTTCCGACAAGAATTTTTAAATCTAACAGGTGTAGACCCCTTTGTACATGACCTCACAATTGCCGGCACTTGCTTACACATTTTCCGTGGGAAGATTTGCAGAAGAATACCTTTGGTGTGTGCCCCACCCAGGGATATTCTGCAAGTAATGACCGGCAGTCTTGAAAGCTCTCGCATGAGTATGAGGCTTCCAAGGACAATATCGAAATTCAGACTATTGAGCCTATTAGGTGCATAGGGCCTGTGATTACATCCATGCACGCTCCGAAGAGTTAATGACGGGCCCCTATGCACCTAATAGGGTCAATGGTTTTGTAAATTAATGCAAGAGGCTGATTTTTACGCATTAATTCGTCGAACTCGTGCTCCCACATGATTTTACACATGTACCCATTCATCAGCAGTTTCAAGGCCTCTAGGCGATCCATGGTTCGTGTGTTAAACAAACCAAATTGTTTTCTAGTATACTGATCTGTTTTTTCAGGGTTGAAACATTTCAAATAATGATGAAAGTCAACCATGCGAAAGCTTTCAAGGATTGCCAGTCATTACTTGCAGAATACCCCTGGGTGGGGGGGCACACCAAGGGTATTCTTCTGCAAAAACTTCCCACGGAAAATGCGTAAGCAACCGCTGGCAATTGTGAGGTCACGTACAAAGGGGTCTATGCCTGTTCCGGAATGGATCCTACATACTCTAAATTTTCCTCCTTCACGAATTTGAAGGGGAAAAAACTTTTTACTATCTCCAAGTTGAAAATCTTTTCAAAGGAGCGAACAGGAGCCTAAATAAAGGATAAGGTGTCGATGAATCGTATTTTAAGGCCAGGTAAAAAGATACCTAAAATCTTAGATCCATCGAACACAAGATCCGGTTTTAAAAATTTCTGTACAGGTAACTGATGATAAACATGCCATCAAAGCTTTTCAGATCATGGGCAAGGACTGTGGCATCCTTTAATCGTTGAACCTTGGGCTTTCTTCGGCCATAAACCAGTCCATGAAAGCATCTGTTTCCCGGAATGAGACGTAAACCCACTCGTCATTCACCTGATACGTGACCACGCACAGTATTGGTTTCAAAGATCCGTCAGCACACTGCACTGTCTGTACATCAAAGTAAAGGTAAGATTGACTGATAGGGTGAATTTTGCGGGGCTCGACGAATTTTAGGATATGAACCTTGCAAACATGCTTTTTCTGGGGATTGTGAATGCTGATGCATTTAACACAGCAATGCCGTGTCTGACACATTTTCACAAGGTGTGCCTGAAAGCATTCAACACCACGCAAATACATGCAGCACACTGTGCAGAGCAGCGGCTCCCCAGTATGCAGCACATCGGTTGAAAGCCACCAGTTGCACATGCCCTTGCATAAGTGACCATGATTTTATGATTTTAAACATTTCGTAAAGAATTGTTTAACCCTGAAAAACCCAGCCAGTTTAGTTATTACATCATAATGTCCCTTATTAAATAACAGAAAAAGGTTATCCTCACCTTCGGGGCCGATTAAAATGGGGAGAAAGGCGTCATCAGCAGAATACGTCACAATCCGGAACTAGCCAGCAAGGTATAACTGAAAGAGTCATACTTCTGGAAGACCACAGGGGGCGAGGGCAACTCCTGCATCCAGGTGAAGTTGATGAGCATCCAGCTGCTGAAGTTTAAGACGACTTCTACATATACCTTTGAACTTGTTTGGTTGACCTCTGTTTTTGTAGCTCAACTACCTGGCAACCATGAGAACTATTGCTAGGCAGATCGAGTCGTTCACGATTCTCAAGAGCACTTTCTTGTTATGAATGAACGAATGTATGTGAGCGAAAGTGTGCGTCTCAGGCCCGGTGCGACCAATCCCCTGGCATTCAATATTCACGCACACAAAGTCAAACTCAAAGTTGCTATGACTGCCGAGACCTTCATTGGATTGTACGATGTGGTCCAGGGCAGTCATGAAGCGTTCACTAGTTAGTTTGTTTCATCTAATCAGGCTCAGGTTCGGGGGGTTTTTCAGATCAGATGAACAGAAACACAGCTGGACGTTGCTGTATTCTCCCTGTGGCACAATGCCCTGAGGCATTTTCTCGTATAGGGTATTGAATACAGGGAGAAAATCATGTGCCTCAACATTCTCCATTCTCCCGAGTCGGATGCTTGTCGGCACGAACTGTGTTTTAAATTTGGTAGAATTAAAGCTTCTGATGTTCGTGATGGTGTAGTGCAGCACAGCAGAGGATGAACTCTAGGGGGGGGTGGAAGCAATGTAAGGCAAGGATGAGCTGACGTCCTCGGAGGTAGATGAAAACCCCGCTGGTAAGCTGTCCAGCAAGTGTGCAGGAACGTAGGTGCTGCTACCAGCTTGTCCCAAGGTGGATGCTGCATGGGGTGTGGTTAAGGTGAGCTTCCTGGTCCACCAAGCCATCTTCCCACCATGTTGGATCACGGGCAGGCACACACGCTTCACTGCAGGGGTCTCAGGTGATGAAGGGTGCTTGGCTGCAGCATCTAGCCGATTCACTATGGACACCAATTCGTCAAATGCATTAGTGATGTCCTTGGAGGTAGATGAAGACCCCGCCAGTGAGCCATCCAGCGGATGTGCAGGAACGTAAGGGCGGCTACCAGCATGTCCCGAGGTGGATGCTGCATGGGTCCGCCGAAATGCCTTCCCTGCTTGCCGGATCGCCGGCAGGCAGACATGCTTCGCTGCAGGGGCCTCAGGTAATGAAGGACACTTGGCAACAGCATCCAACAGATGTACTGATGCCAGGAAGTCATCAAAGGAATGGGCTATGTCCTTCTGCCCAGCGTCCATCTCAGCAGCATGTTCAAATTATCAGATGAGAGACATCTCACAAAGACAGACTTCAAAACTATGTGCAAACTAGGAGCAAAAACTTCTGACAGATAGCTTTTGACCAGTAGCAAGCAACGAGTAACTGGTCAAAAGTAGCAAGTGGGGTGCGAGCTTATATACAGACAGATGTTAGCTCATAAACACCCTTGATACATCTTTCGACATGATCAAGGTTAAATGAGCTTCACCAATATCTGATAAGGCCCTTGTGAGATACGTTCGGAGTAAACACAGGAGCTAAAGCGCCATCCGAATTATTTACTTAGTTTCCATTTTTAATGAAGGAAATCATTTATCAGTAGCAAATGTAAACTGATGACATGCATCGGCATTTACCCTTTGACAATGTAGCAATAAGAACCGTCACTTGCTCTGGCACGGTTAAAGCTTGTAGACATTAAAATACGAATTCAGATCTTATCAGCAACAAATGCAAATACTGTGGAGTGGTCAGCGTGCATCGACTGTTTTGTCGGCAATCACCCCTTGATCCCTCACCCTGATAAGAAGAGACTTGGTCACGTACACTGCATGGCAGATATTAAAATACGAATTCGGATCTTATCAGCAATAAATGTAAATATGGCACTGCAGATAGTGTACACCGCCAGCTCTGTCTGCAAACACCCTCTTGACCCCGGATAAGAGGAGACCTGTATCATGCGTTCTGCACATTGTTGTCTGTCTTGTTGCGACATGTATGTCACACGACTTGATGAAGGTCGAATTCACAGAATATGGAACTTTGTTCGATAATTGCATCAACCGTTCTGAGAACGGGTTGCCACCAAAAAAAGTGTAGTAGACTTGGAAAATTTCAGTTGATGTTAGATACCAAGGTATGTGAGTTTGTGATCAGTGAAGTTTTAATGAAGAGAGGGCTTTTGATAAGGGGGTTTTTAATGAGGGGGAAGGCAGTTTTAATAAGGGGTTTTTTAATGAGGGATTAAAAAAAATTGTGACTTTGTAATTATTTTTGAGGATTGCATCAACCATTCTGAGACGGGGATGAGCGTTGCCACCAAAAAAGTTTAGTGGACTTGGAAAATTTCAGATGAGTGTAGAGACCAGTGGAGTTTGTGATCGGGGAAGTATAATAAAGGGGGGCTGAACTTTTGATAAGGGTTTTTATTAATGAGGGGATTAGAAAATTGTGACTTTGTAATTATTTTTGAGGGTTGCATCAGCCATTCTGATCGTTGCCATCCAAAGTTCAGTTTTGTAATTATTTAGAGGATTGCATCAGCCATTCTGATCGTTGCCACCAAAAAAATTTAGTGGACTTGGAAAATTTCAGATGAGCGTAGATGCCAGGGGAATTTGTGATCAGATAAGTTTAATCAAGGGGATGGAACTTTTGATAATGGGAGTTTTTAATAAAGGGGAGGGAATTTTAATAAAGGGGGACGTAAATTTTGATAAGGGGGTGGAATTTTTGATATGGTTTTTTTTTAATGAGTTTGTTTGTTTACCCCCTCAAGCAGCTGCTTGCCACAGAGGTCTGACAGGAGCCTGCCAGTTTATATGCCATAGTAGAAGGTCTGAGAGTATGGCAGGACCTTAGCGGGAGTCAAAAATTGGAAAATTTTCGATTATAATAGTACTCATCATGTACACTAGAGGACGCCACGTGTTTCTAATAAAGGGGGAGGAATTTTGATAAGGGTTTTTTTTAATGAGGGGGAGTCAAAAATTGGAAAAATTACGATTAAAATTGGGTTTTTTCTAAAAATAGTACTCAGCCTAAACACTAGATGGCGCCACGGGTACTTAATAAAGTGGGAGAAATTTTTAATAAAGGGTGTTTTTTAGTAAAGGGGAATCAATTAATTATAAATTTGAATTATGAATTATTAATAAGGGGCGGGGTCACGTGACCGGAAGTGGTTGTGGTCGGTGACGTCATAGTGGGAAGCACTGTGCAAAGGGGGACTATAATGGGATTATACTACTTACGTGTGGAAAGGGTAATTGCCATAACTGTCGCATATGGGCTGTTCCATATTTTCTGAGAAATGAATTATGCATGTTGCATATTCATTCCATCCAGCGTGTTCCTCAAACCTCAGTTCCATAAATCTTATTAAAGAATTAAATGTTTATAGAATCAACTAAGTAGAAAGTAAAAATCGGTAGGGATTTACAGACGAAATTTTCTCACCTTCTAGAAAATTGTTTATTTCCTTTATACAATGATGACTATTATATATGACTTCATCGAATTGATGTTTAAAAAATAATCTGACTTATTATTATCATTCTTCTTTATAGCTCCTGAAGAATTCTTCAAATTTCATATTTCCAATACACCATCTTACCAAAAACAATGGAGGTGCTTAGATGCAAGAATAAAGCCACATTCAAAGCTCCCTAACTTCGAAAATATGCTTTCTACAGAAGTCTTCACAGGTCTCTATAAATCTTTTTAAGCAACATTCGTTAACCTTTAAATAGTTATCAAAGTGGAAATATTTCTCCTCAGTCTTACACTCGTCCTAAGATGCGAGGGTGGCTCAGTCTGTAGCACGCCAGATTCGAAATTTGCAGTTCTCAGGTTCGAGTCCCAGCTGGTTCAGCGTTGAGATTTATGTCCGCAAAATTCTCCATCCTGCCCACAGTCAGTAGGGGACACTGATGAGCTTAGAAAGGTCATCGTCCATCGGATGGGACGTTAAGCCGTGGCTCCGTGTGTGGGAGAGCATATTCCTCCCTGTGAACGTTAAAGAACACGCTGGATGGCCTTGATGGGAGGCTATTATCTGTCTTCCAACAGCTATTCCAGTGGGTCCCCTCCCCCAATCTTCTCTGAGATTTCGGGGTCCTTGTGACCTGGTCATTTAGCTCACTGTGTGCAAAATAGTGCCACTAAGAGGTAAAACAACCACTCGTCCTAAACATTTTTTCCACAGTTGACGAAAACTGAGTGTATCATAACACCTGTAGTATCCCTCGCATAATTGCGTGAAAATTTGTACATAAATATTTTTATAAGTGCATAAGATATTAGATGTCAGGACATTGATATTTTAATGATAATTTCTATTCTTTTTATATGTACATATTTATGGTATATGCCCATCTTGTTATTGTGATATGGTTGTTGTCCGTAGCTATTTCTGTTGGCTGGGAACGTCAGTTGATGACCCTACACCTACTGCAGGAGGGACATTGAAAATCTCAGAACTAAGGAGATGACCTACTTGCCGTGTTGATAGGAAAGGAAGCCGCTCTCACCGCGGGCGTCCTTAATAAGGAACCCTTCCCTACCTTCCCTTGTGCACGGGCAAGGCGTTGGCCACAGGCCGGCTCACCGGATGATATTTTATGGCACTGTTGGGTGATGCGCGCTGGAGTTTGCCACCGTGTGACCTTGTCGACCTTTGGGGCATGAGCGGGGGAGTAAAGGAAGGAACGAGATGAATGAAGGGGACTCGCATCAGACGCCAGCGAGGGAAGAGTTGTGTTTCTGGGAGCCTGAGATACTGTAGGTCTCAGGCTTGGGTTAGATGGATTGAATCCTAAAATATAGTCTGTGTGACTTAGAAGATTTAGAAGTCTGTGTGACTTAGAAGATTTAGAAGTCTGTGTGACTTGGAAAAACTAGAGGTCTGTGTGACCATATATAATATATATTAAAGGTCTGTGTGACCATCTGAATTAAAAAGCCTGTGTGACTTAATCGCAACCAGTCTGTACAAAAGAAAACGAATCATTAGCAACGATAGCAACCTCTTCAGACGTATCCCAGCAACAGGAAGGCAATCCTGATAAAGAAGGATAGAATAAAGCTCAAGGTTAAGTTTGCAATAAGTGTCTTCTCCTTATCCGTCGATCAAATGCAGCATAGTATTGGGTGAACTATCAACGGGAGCAACACTCAGAACAGACACTGAATTAAACAATCCTCGAAACTTGGAATAAATTTTAAATGTTGAACGTCCCCTACCCTTACCACTGAAGGCCAGCGAAAAGATATATCAATCAAATCAACGAGAGAGAATAGGGGACGTGACAACACCCAACTCTAAAAATACATTTATTTGAGGTCTCGAGTTCGAAATTTGAGCCCGAACTCATAGCTAATACGTTGCCCATTCGTTATGACAGATATTAGTTTGAATTTATTAATGTTTATTCAACAATATTCGGTAGCGGATGAGAGTTAGGAAGAACTGGATCATTTCAAGTAGATGTTCTTAACACAAAAAATATTTGTGCTGTTCCCGAAAAAAAGAGAGCTGATGCATGTTATTTTCGACAGTAAGAAGTATAGTAATAAATTTAATCAATATTTTGCTTTACAGGGAGTTTAATAAGCAGCTGTTTGATAGGTAATTGAAGCTTAATAGATGTTTCAGAGTTCAGTTGAAAGCTGCGAAGACTATTTGCCTGGCAGCTTGAATGACACATCAGATAGAGCTGTTACACAGCACAACAGTAGAGAGTTACTCCGAATAATAAACATTATATGTATGTGGAAAACAGAAAGAATGACTTGCAAAAATTAAGGGACGAGAATAACAATGTTATCGAAGGTGAGGATTCTGATATGGCAAGGTGAGTAGAACATTTCAAGGATGTTTTGAGTAATGCGAGTTGGTTCTGCTTCCATTATCTACAATGAATTTGCTTTGAAGATAAATGTATTACTGGCTTTAATGTTGCCCTAATAAAGTATTTTAACACTGCGTACTGTCCATGGAAGGAATTTTGAAGAATTTCGAACTCATTCATGCATAGGTATTTCGTTTGCATAGGCATTTCACACTCCTGTAGGAGCTTGAAACTAGTCGAAATTTCTTGGATCATTTTAACATTAAAAAATCTATATAATGAAAGGAGATGTCTGTGTGTTTGTGTGTCTATGGCATTCGTAATTCATCGGGAAATCATAGCAGACGCTTCATATTTTCAGAGAACATTTCTGGTTTTGGTCCGGGTTACAGTGCCAAATTTCAAGTTGAAAGTCCAAAAAGTGGACTTGCTGGAAGCAAAAATATTTACCATATGGCAAACAATAATCGCTGCCAAACTTATTGTTGCCATTTGTTGCTCCCTAACTGTGAAAGTAAGTGTCAATATAACATTTAAATCTGCTGTCGTTGTTAGATTCCCCACATTTCCAAAGGCATCATTATTTTAAGGCGACCCATTGCAGCTAGGGACTTGATGTTTCAACCCAACACGGTATTTGGCAGAGGGAACGCGTCTACGAAATTTGAGCCTTTTCGGTTAAAATCGGGAATCACAGAATACAAAAATCTGTTGAAATAAAAATCTCGGAAGTTCGTGACGATACCACGGACATGAGAGTGCGCACTGAGTTAGTAATGACCTTTGCAACACCGAGAAATTCTTCGTTTTGAACCTGTGCTAAAATGTCGGGGGGGGGGGGGGATACTCACAAAACTAA
Organism: Ryuthela nishihirai; assembly: GCA_038380435.1. Classification (NCBI taxonomy): domain Eukaryota; kingdom Metazoa; phylum Arthropoda; class Arachnida; order Araneae; family Heptathelidae; genus Ryuthela; species Ryuthela nishihirai. Next base: position 38,675,626 of record JAWZYU010000014.1, read on the forward strand.
CCTTTAGTACAGTAAAAAACAGAATATGCAGATTAAAGGTGAGACCTGAAAAGTGACAATTTGTGTAGAAACGAAGTCACGGGCAAATTAGAAACCTGATTTTTAAACCGACCACCGGAGCACACTGGGGAAGCCGTGCAGGAAATTTGGACCACGAGGTCAAGTATCACGGGAGCCATAGGGCAGCAAAATCTGTCGTAATGGAAATAAAAATCTAAATAGTTTAAGTAGAAGTTAAGCCACGGGCTATGAGAGAGCGCGCTGATGTCAGCAACGACTCAAGCAAACACCGGGGAATTTTTCTTCCTGTTGAATAAGCGATAAGTGTTGCGTTGGGGAGGGGAGAGAGGTAATACTTAACTTACTTTTAGTCCAATGAAAATAAGAATATACAGATTGAAAGTGACACCAGAGTGGTGCCGTTCAGCTAATATTTAATATTTTTTTTAATTTAGTCCTTTTTAAAACACGAAGGACGAATATAACCTGTAAGCTGTTTTGATTTGTGTTGGTCTCTCAAATTACGCTGTTATTTGTCCACCACTATTGAATCACGAAATTAACTTTTCATTTTTAATACAACAGACAGATGAACGTGCTACAGTGAATTTATGATAAACGTGTCATGAACGCTCGCATATGCTTCTGTGTGAGAATTATGTAACCAACGAATTGGAATACAGAACCGATCTAAAAAATAGAAAGGATAGAATTGTTGTTGGAGTTGTGGATATCCTAAAGGAGGCATAATTAGTTTCAGTAAGTACGCGATGCGTGTAAAAAGTGAAGAAGCATTTTATATGGTGAGTGCGCGGAAGGTTGATTAGTTTATTGGTATGGATGGTGTTGGTAGAATTGAGATAATGATTCTTCTGAAAGTTTATCTTTGTATTATTATAGAGTTTCGCGCCGGTTGACTTAGTTTGTTGTTGTTAGCATTGTTTATAAATAATTTCATCCATGCTTTTGTAATAAATTGCATTGCATTGCAATTTTTATTGACATATTTTTATTTTAACTCAAGCTCGCTGCTCATCCATTTTAATTTGCAATAATATCACTTATAATGCTCTGTTTTGACCCATTCAGTTATTCTTAATTTTTAATAAAAAGTTATTGCCGTTCTTATGATAATTAAAGAGCCATCTTTATTTGTCTTATACTTCCCATTCCTAGTGGGTCAATATAATCTTTATTTGTCTTATACTTCCCATTCCTAATGGTATTCTTTTGCATAACTGTGCTTAATGGAACTAAACATTAGGTTGACGGATAATTTCGAGATGAAGAGAAATGTTTGGGAATGCACATAAATCAAAATTATTTTCTCTGAGACAAGTTCTTGAGAAGTATTTGGAGCGATGCTTTCAACCGATGTTCGCAAAATAATTTGTCTTTCAACTCAAAAACGTTTCCAATTTCTTAAACCTCTTATAATAAAATCTATTTGAAATAATTTATATGTTTTACTGGATAATTCACAGTTGATCACAGTATATAGTTTATTTGTTTCTATTAGGGTGTCCCATGGTCGAGTGGCTAGCGCGCTTGGCTACTGATCTAAGGCACCTGGGTTCGAGCCCCGGGTAAGGCGTATGTGTCGTTTTCTGCTGAGTATGTGTCGTTTTTCTGCTGAGGTCCTGCCATCCTCTCAGACCTTCTACTTTATCATATAAACTGACAGGCTCCTGTCAGACCTCTGTGGCAAGCAGCTGCTTGAGGGGGTATTTATTTATTTTTATTTAAAATGTGATGGTCTCACTATTCCACCAAATGTTTCATTGTCGCTCAATATTCCGTTATGGAAAAAAAAAGTTGAAGAACACTGACTTAAAGTTTAAGAAACCTGTGCTTAGATTTATAGACTTTTAAGACTGTTACTATATAAAATTTTCTGACTGTTAATAGAAATGATATGTGGTTGAATGTCTAAAAATTTAGCATAATAAGAATTTTCTAAAATAATTCTAATTCCTGTATGAAAAATTCGTAAAGCCTGCTATTAGTTTAATGTTACAACCGGCGTTTGAAAAACTGCATTATCTTTTTTACGGTCGGTGTCTCGTAGAGTCATACATCCTGTGCATGTAAGGAACACGCTGGGTGGCCTTGATAGGAGATTCTACTTGTTTCCTAACAGCTGTCCAGTGCTAACCTTCCCCCTAACTTTCTCTTAGGATCCTTGTGACCTGCCCATTAGGCCCAGTATGTACAAAAAAGTACCTCGTAGAGATAAAACAAACTCAACCCTTTTTGTCAGTTTCATGATTTGTGATGTTTATGATGTTTTTCTCATGTTATAAGGGGAGAGGTAGATGTTCTAGAGATAAAAATACGTTGCCATCAATGTTTAGAGGTAAATGTTTTTATTAAAGCTGTTTATGAGACAAGACCTGGATAAAAAAAAAATGAGGGAGGGGGGCAAGAAACTGAATTTTCAGTGCACTATATATATTATTTATTAACATTTCACACTCCGTTTTAAAATTCCTTAAAAGTTTCCTTGAAAAATGCGTTAATTTTAATCAGTTTCATAATTTTTTCGCTTTTTTACCCTTACAAGCATTCTGATTGGACTGAGACAGAATGGATTTCCAAGGCAGTATTAACAGTTCACATTCCGTTTTACAGTTCTTGAAAATTTCCTTGAAAAATTCTTGGTCAAATAATACTACAGTATTGATAAATGGAATAAAATCTTCCATTAACGAAAGTAAAATGCCATTAGGGTGTTATTATTTTAGCAATTTTTATAAAAGAGTCTGCTTTACTCATTTTTTAGAGTTGCTCAGAGAATTGCATTCACTGATTTCGAAACAATATCAGTTTTCGACATAAATAAATATTTTAATAGTTCCCAAAAACTTTTCTGTCTTCATTCTCATGCCGTCATCTATTTATATATAGTTTTTTTTTTTGTCTTGGTGCTTTGTCCACTGATCACATAAAGCACCAACAAGGCGTTTGAAATTGATGAAATTGAATATAAACGGTTCAACGAAGTTGTTTTACTTCCATGAAGAAGTTAGATTCAAACTGCTGCTGGGATTATATGTCAAAGTCAGAAACCTTCGTATTTGTAAAAAAAGACCAGCAGCTGAAGTTGGAGCTTATCCAAATGTCACTAAAAATTATTAATCAGATAAATTGTCAGACCTTAGAAAATCTATAAAAAAATAAAAATAAATACCCCCTCAAGCAGCTGCTTGCCACAGAAGTCTGACAGGAGCCTGTCAGTTTATATGCCAAAGTAAAAGATCTGAGAGGATGGTAGGACCTCAGCAGAAAAACGACACATGCATCCATGCCTTACCCGGAGCTCGAACCCAGGTCCCTTAGATCCGTAGCCAAGCGCGCTAACCACTCGGCCATCTATAGGAAAATACGAAACCAAAAACGATTAGTTAATAATTTCTAGTGAACCAACTGGAGTTCACTATTAACGACTTAAGCCTTCATCCAATTCAAATTTTATAAACAAAACAAGAACTTAATCGATTTATGGCTTAATTTAGGACAGGCCAGCAGAACTGTTAATAAAGAGTACCATTGCTGATAATATGCCCTAAGGCATTTCGAAGTCTTTTTTCAACATGTACTACCGTTTCTTTGGTCAAGTTTATCTAGGTTATGAAAAAAAATTAAAAATTGCCTAAAAATTAGTTATTAAAAGCTTTGAGAAATCGATAAAGGCTTTTATTTTGGGGAGCAATATTTAAACTTTTTTGTAAAAATAAAAGCTATTCCTGTGGAGGGTAATATTAATTTGCATAAATACAGTCTCTTCTTATGGAAAGCAACACTAATAATGTTTCATGAATGAAAGGTTTTCTTATAGAGAGCAACATTTATTACACTTTATAAACGAAAATACTTCGTATGTAGAACAATATTCATAACTTGCATATTCATAACAATTCGTAGATTAATCTTCCAATCTAATTAGAGTCAAAAAATGTCCAGAAACATTTCAGAGAGCATAACAATGAGTTTTGAGACGATCAGTAATATTCGTTGACCCAAATTTTATCGAACACATGTGGGATATTCCAGAGAGAGCGTATGACAGTATGAGAAACTCCTCACTTTAATTTCTCACTTCGAGACATGTTGAAAGAGTGATCCAGAATCCGTCTGAATGAGTTGTGACCACTTTTGGAATCTAAGCCACACCGTGTAGAATAGCTTTGAAAGGCTAGAGGCTCGTTAATGGCCATCATTTTCCAATTCTTTTGCCCAGCTACTATAGTTCTCAAAATATCTAGAAAATCTAATGAACATGCTTCAACACCCGAAAATTTTCTCTACGAACGCCTATATCCCATACTTCACGATTCATAAAAAAACGTATTTCTACGGGAAGCTATTCTTTGTCATCTTAACTCCTTAACTTGAACCTCTTAACATCGATATTTCTCCTTATAGTCTAAATATTTTGTTATTGGACACTTCCTCACCTTTTATAATCCATCTCTCACTTGTAATAAATACATTTAAGTATCTCTTTAGAAACTATCTATCCTCTTACAAACCTTCAATTCCTTATAGTCCATCTCTCCACTTAATGCTTTCTCTCCTCTCACACTTATCCATTACATATTTATATCCAACCCTTCCTCTGAAACTTGGGATGCTTGTAACCGTTCCAAGTAACAAATTGTGTCGATAATGGGCAAAACTGATTACAATCTGTTTTCAGAATTTGCTAAAATCCTCTCCTAAAAAAAAACTGTTTTTTAGTTACAAAAACTTATATGTCTGTGGGATTCTTGCTTTACCTCGACGTCATGCAACTTCCGAGGTGATTCTGCTCTTTCTGGTAAAACGATACTAGGTCAACTGCTGATGTCAGCAGTGTTTGGTGATAAACATCAGCGGTCAGGATCAAAAGTACGCCTCTGTGTGAAAGTATATTGGTCGGCTCTGCGTTTTATACACAAGAACGTTTAGGGAAGTGGGAAGAAAGATGTTAAAGATAACAGCTGTTTGTAATCGTTTACGTGTGTCTGGCATCGTTACCATGGTGAAAACTGAGAACTTTACCAGTCGTTTCACCGTGCAACTTGTAAAAAACTAATACAATGATTCTTTTGTTCGAGTAATTAGGATTCGCCTTAGAGAAGAAATTTGCTGGATAACTGCAATGTCGTTATATAGAGACCATATAATTACATCGTGTTAAACGTGTCCTAAACTAAGAAATGAAGTAAATTTAGTTCAGTTAGGAATACCAGATCATATAGGGGAGCCGAAATTGGGTCTGACCAAATCAAAAGTGTTTTGCAGCTGAAGCTTAAGAAATGTTGTGCTAAGGTTAAGAAATTAGGCATAACACTAAATGCCTGAAAGATCCAGATATAGCCAAAACATACCATGATAGTTTACTTAGTCATTATGACAATCGTGATTTGATTACTGCTGAAGTTGAGAATGAATGGGATCAGTTCAACAGGCTTTTCTTGAAACCAACAGTACTCTTTTGGGTAAAAGGGAACAGAGGAAACAAAATTATTTGACTGATAAGGCTATGGAACTTATTTCTGAAAGAAGGAAGTGCAGGATTAATATGAATCAACACCCTACTAGTCCTAACAGAAGGCATTACAACGAGCTTAATAAACGTGTAAAGAATCAGTGAACAGCTGATAAGAATCTTTGGCTGACAAAGCTGAGGAAGCAGTTAGACAGCACAACAGCAGGAGGTTGTACCAGATTATTAATGTTTAATGTGGGTAGAAACAGACAAGTACATAGGGATTAAGGGATAAGTTGGCAAGGTGGTTGAAGGTAAAGATTCTGTTATGGCTAGGTGGGCTGAGCATTTCAGGGAAGTTCTAAATAATGTGATTATTTCTACTCCCATTGTTTGTAATAAAGATAGATGCATTACTGGCTTTAATGATGGCTCTATATCACATTCGAAATCACTTTAGCTATCTCTAAATTGAAACTGCATAAATCCCCAGGGGTGGATGAAATCATCACTGAAATGCTTAGAGCTGGGAACATTTGTGTTGTCACATGGCTGACTGAAATTCTGAATATTTTTATGATAAAGGTGTTGTTTCTAAAGATTTTACTAGAGTTATTGTTGTCCCAATTTTTAAAAAAGGTGATCGCAGTTCTTGTGATAATTATAGGGGAATTAGTTTACTTTCTGTCTCAGGTAAAGTTATTTGCATGATTATACTTAATATATTTAAGAATTTGGTTGATGGACAACTGCGTGATGAACAGTGTGGATTCAGAAGTGATAGGGGATGTATTGATGAAATATTTTCACTTAGGCAGATTTTTGGCAAATTTTTAGGGTTTTAGAAACCTGTGGTTGCTAGCTTTATAAATTTCAAAAAGGATATTGACTCTGTTGATCGACATAATTTGTGGTTGATTGTTAGATAATATGGAATACCTTATAAGGTAGTTAGTGTAGTGAAAGCTCTCTATAACAACCCTGAGTCGTGTGAGAATTGGAACGTCTTTCATCGATTCATTTAGTATTTTTAGTGGAGTTAGACAAGGGTGCATTTTGTTTGGTTATTGATTATGTTATGCGAAATTCTTTGCAAGGGAAAGATTTTGGCCTTAAATGATCTAGAGATTTCAAAATTTCTGATTTAGATTATGCAGATGATTTGGCCCTGTTGGATAATGAATGATTTGATGAGATGAATTCTTTCATTAGGGATGTTCATGAGACTAGTTTCACACTTGAGTTTTGTGATAAGCAGAGAGTGATGAAAATTGGTCAGGCAGATAGTGCTTCAGTTGTTTTGAATGGCTGCACTCTTGAGCAAGTGTCTCAGTTTAATTATCTTGGGAGCCACGTAACAGATACTGGTGACGTACGGCATGAGATAAATAGAAGAATAGGGATTTACGCTGGGACTTTTAAGAATCTATGGAGAGTGTGGAAAAACAGACGTGTATACCTAAAGACTAGAATTAGGCTGTTTAATAGTTTGGTTCTTTCTAAGGTTAGTTATGGTGGCGAAACATGGACCTTTGTAAGCAGAATAACAAGAAATTTGATGCCTTTGATTCTAGATGCTTACGCAGTATCTTGGGCATTAGGTGATTTCACTTTGTAAGTAATGATAAGGTTAGAAGAAGGAGTCATCAATCTCTTTTGAGCAGCATTTTGTGCAGAGAGAGAGTGCGTTTGTTTGGCCATGTTGCTCGTATTCATAGCTGCAGATTGGCAAACAGGAATATGAACAGTGTGCCTAAAGGTTTCAGAAAAAGGGGAAACCTAGGAAGCGATAGGGAGACAGTGTCAAACAGGACCTTGCTAGAATTGGCGTAGAGTGGCCAAATGCAGCAGCAGTATCTCAGAACAGACATGTCTGGAGAGGAAAATTACACAGTCTGGTTGGACCTCCGTAGCCCATGGCTGCATGAGCATTTTGTATGTATATATATATATATACATTTCTGCTGTATAGTAATTAGCAATTTAGATGCCTGCAATCTATTATTTAATATAATGTTAATCAAATAATAGTTTGCAGATGAAAAAATTCGCTATTTAGATTCTTAAAACAGTACATATCGTATTCGAAAGAATTTATTGAGACCGAATTCATAGGATAATAAGCATATTCATAAATTTATGTAATATAATTGTTTTACTTTAAATTTAATTCCTGTTTTGGAATAACGCAGAAACTTTTTTGTACTTCATTTCGTCACTAAATCAACACTTTTACATTTTTTAATTAGTGAACTATGCAAACATAATTATAGATAGATGAAAAACCAAGAGATGCAAAGTTGTATAATTTGAGTACGAAAATCCTCCCATAGTCAGCATTCAGTTTACGGCAGAATACTTTCAATGGCGATTTCTGAATGCAGTATTTGCAAAATACATTCTGGATTTCAAATCAGAAGCTTCAGAATTTAAGCATAAAGGTATTAGAGGGGGAAGTAGTGAAATGAATGAATACTTTTAAGAGATGTTGAAAATTTCATTCCATCTAATCCTCTTCAGTTATCTGTATTCATATACAACCAGAGCGATATTTCATATTCACATATGCTATCGTTCGGTCAATTCCTAGTGAAATGAGAAGTAAATAAGAAAGGAATTAGTCAAAGTTTAGGTTAAGCAGAACTGGCCGGAATATATGATGAGCTTATCAGACACATACGTAGAAAAAGAGATGGCCCAGCTCTCCACATTTAAGTCCCAAAACTTTAGGGTAATAAAATTTCAGAACCGAATTTTTATGTGCATTTAACAGTGTTGTAATGGAAAGTTAATTGTAGAAACCACGAGAGTGAGCTTCTCAGAGATCATAGGTTATTAATAAATGATTAATAAGTCACATAAGAGTCTTCGATGCGAAATCTGCGCAATGTCGTTACTTCAGAAGTTGCCACTGACAAAGAGTATTGGCTCAGTCTATAGAATGCCAAGCTCCAAACCTAGTGTTCCCAAGTTCGATCCCCACAGTGACTGCGTTGAGATTTTATTACTTAATTCTTGTTCTTTCTGCGGTGTGAAAAGGGAGACACCGACGTGCATGCAAATATCTGATGGACATTAAGACTGATGGGATGTTAAGCCGTCGTTCTGTGTGCAAGAGAGTTATTACCCTGTGCATGTTAAAGAATACTTTATGGCCTTGACGGAAAACTGTTTAATGAAATCTCTTCCCCTACCCAGCTCTGAGCTCCTGAAGTCCTTGTGATCTGGCCGTTTAGCCCATTGTTTGAACAAAAGTGGCTATCAGAAGTAAAACAATCAATAGCTCCCTTTTTATTTTCAGTCATGTAAACCGAAAGTGGAAAATATCGCTTGGATTCTTAACAAATTGATTCAACAATCAGTTTGACTTTTTTCTGTCATAGTGACTAAATAAAAAATATTTTTGTAATATATATATATTTTTTTCATTTTTTTATGATTAAGATCAAATTTAATTTATGAAACAGAATTGACATTTTTTTTTTACTCAGTGGAGTACACTCATTAATTAGCAGCTATTTAATTGCCACAATTGGAATAAAATTATACTCAGTATCTCCATTAACGTAATATATTCATCTATTTCGACTCTTTGAAACAACTTAAAATATAAAAACTGAAATATTTTATTCGGAAATTTGTGGAAAGGAAAAAAAAATGTGTTGATTTTTGGTGCCAGAAATTGGATATACCCAAATATCTTTTACAAACGAAGGCCATAATAAGGTAAGAGGTCGTAAGACTAAGACACTAATCTCAGTTGTTTTACCTCTGAGCGGCATGGTTTTTTGCACAAAGTTGGCGAAATGTCCAGGTCACAAAGACCCCATGGGAATCACCTGACAGCTATTAAGAGACACGTGGAAGTTCTCTTCAAAGCCGTCTGGTGATTTCTTTAATGTCTGAGGTCAGAATGGGGCTTAGCAGTGAAAATTCTCAACGCAGACACAATTGGACTCGAATCTTGGAATATTTCATATCATTAAAATATTATATATTATTCATAACATTAAATATTATATTATTGTACATAATCAAAATATTATATTACATAATATTAAAATATCATATTATTTCATATCATTGCAATATCATATTATTTCATATCATTGCAATATCATATTATTTCATATCATTGCAATATCATATTATTTCATATCACTGTAATATCATATTATTTCATGTCATTGCAATATCATATTTTTTCATATCATTACAATGTTATACTATTTCATATCATTACAGTATCATGTTATTCCATATCATTGCAATATTACATTTTTTCATATCACTGTAATATTATATTATTTAATATCATTACAATATTATACTATTTCATATCATTGTAATATTGTAACATGCAATATTATGTTATTTCATGTTATAATATTACATTAAAAAAAAACCTCAAGCAGCTGCTTACCACAGAGGTCTGACAGTTTATAATGCCATAGTAGAAGGTCTGTGAGGATGGCAGGACCTCAGCAGAAAAAAACGACACGAACATCCATCCCTTATCCGGGGCTCGAACCCAGAGTCCCTTAGATTAGTAGCCAAGAGTGCTAACCACTCCGCCACTTCATTATCATTGCAGTATTATATTATTTCATATAATTATAATATTAAATTATTTCACAACATTAAAATATTATGTTATTTCATATAATTGCAATATTAAATTTTTCTCCATCATTAAAATATTATATTATTTTAGATCGTTAAAATATTTTATTTTTTCCTATCCTTACAATATTATATTATATCATACGCACACTGTTAGAGTGGATCACTCATTCAGGATGAATTAATTCGTTTCAAGGCAACTATCTCAACCACAAATCCATTGAAATCATAAAATTGTAACGATTTTCAAATCTAATTAATAATTGCATAATAATAATAACTTGGGAACGATACACGAGGCCCCTATATCATCTTTATTCTTTTGAACATTATCATGAAGGCAAAACATCACACGCCAAATTTTAATTACCATTAAACCAGTTTTTAGTTTACTAACGATATTTAATATTTTCACAAGAGCAGATTTTTCCCTACTTTCATATTAAATAACATCCAAAATGGTAGAGGTCATTTAAAAATCCATCCAAGTTGCGTGAATTTTTCCCACTAGCCTAGCCCAAAGCTTTCGATATATTGAAAGTATTAAGCTTGCTGTATATCATCAGAAATAAATTATAAATTTAACTACTTACCTTTGAGAAAAGCATCTTTCAACAATCCAAGACTCACCAGACAGGTTAGATTAGCAAAGAATACCTCAGAAAGGACAGGAAAAAAAAAAGATTATCACCCTTTTCATCACACACACAGCAAGGGTCCAACATCAACACGGAGTTCTCCATTTCTCTCTGTGTGTGAAGCATGAAGCATTAAAGAAGGAGAAAGAGCCCAACCGGAGGAGGGGGGGGGGGGTAGGGAGGAGACGGCAAAAACAGCCGTAAAGTTGAAAGAGCAAAAATGCGGTGAACGCCGGCGTCTCTTTCCACCTCTCTTCTATGAGAACAGAAACAGGGAAATGGGCGGGTCTAATGTTTGCGATGCGCCTTTTAATTTCGGAAGTTGGATACTACAATTACGTCACCTCACGCGGCATTTGGAATGAAGATGATGGTCTCCCGACTGCAGTGAATGCGTTTTCAATTATTGCTCCCCCCCTTCTGTTTCCTCCATCCCCCCCCCCTTCCCTCCGGTGCAGATGTCTGGTTTTTCTAATTGTTGCACTCCCTCCAGCTACTCCGACGGACAAGTGACGGCAGTTGCTCCACACTCCGATAAACTCACCTGCAGGATATCAGCTCATTCAGTTTGCTTTTTAGCAAATTAACCTCTCTTCCGACGAGATGAAGGGAAAAAAATGCGAATCAAATAGGTAATATTGAGGGTTTTTTTCCCCTTTTTTCTGGCTTTCATTTATTTTGACTTTATGTAAAGATATTGATCGCCTTGGATTAGAAATCCGGAAAACGTATTGGGTAACTAACTTCATATCTGCTCATTCAGTTTGCTTTTTATTTTCGTATTCGTTTTTCAGTATTGCGTATTTCGTATTTAGTTTGCTTTTTAATTTCGTAATCGGTGCTTAGTAGGGAGTGTTTTATAATTTTTTTTCCCTGTTAGGTATATTTTTTCCTCAACGTACAGAGTGTTCTTTTCTGGATTTGAACCTTTTTGCATCTTATTGCTTACTATGAGATTGATGATGTGTATCTTTAATGACATCGAAAACATAACACTAGACAACAAATGGACATTTTTTTTTATAACATTGGTCAAATCGGATGTTTTTTAACTAATTTCGGGGTGCTGAAATGAAATATAGCTGTGAAAAATCTGGAGCACATACAGTTTTTTTATTATTATTACGGATTGATGTATTTCAAATTTCAGTGAATGCGCATAGCTGGGAAATTAAAATAAATGTGACTGTTTTATTAAATTGCAACTTAAAACTCATTAATTAATTACATGAATACAATAAAAAAATTAGAAACATCATAGTTATAGATCACTGATTATAAAGTAACAAATGAAATAATATTGAAACGCAAAATAAGAAAACATGGGTAAGGATCTTTTATACTTACAAGAAGTTCATTTTCGTCTTTTATGTGCTGAGGTATCTTCCTTCTGCAAGAACCAATAGTAGTCACCCATCATTACTGGGTCCCACCTGCCTTGGTATCTCTCCTCCATGGGTCGGATATACTGGTGAAATCTTTCCCCTTACTCATCACTGACAGCTCCTAAGTTCTAGGGAAAGTAGTCGAGATTCAAGTGTAAGAAATGGATCTTCAAAGACATTTGGGCAGCCTAGATTTTCATAGTTTTTGAGATCTTGAATGAGCTGATGGTAGTTTTCCTCTTTGTGATTCCCCAGAAAACCCTGGACCACATACGTGAAAGATTTCCATGCAGCGCGCTCCTTCATATTCAGTTTTTCTTCGAAGACAGTATGATTCAGTAGGCTTCCTGATCTGAGAACCAACAAAGATCCCTTCTTTGAGTTTGGCATCACTTAGTTTTGGAAAATTTTCCTTCAAGTGCAAAAACCCTTTACCAGTTTTGTTCATAGCCTTTACAGAGTTTTCATAGGCCTCAATTTGATGTGAGTGGTGGGAGCAAAACATCAGAGGGGGTCAACTAGAGGATTATTCCTCACATTACTCTTTCCAGGAATAAAAACATATCTTTTGGGCCGGTCTTTTGTTTTGTAGTGTTCCTTCCTGGCCCTATTCTCCCACAAACACAGAAAACAGCAAAATTTTGTGTAAAGCCTCCTTGAAGCCCGAGCAAGAGAGATATGATTTTTAGGTCATCACATATTGTCCACTTAAACTGGTCATATTTTATAACAGTGAGTATTTTTTCCATGCTTTCATTAGTTTACTTCATTTCCACAGCGTGTGTCACTGGAATGGAAGGTTTTTGGTTTCATTTATGCAAAAGGCAGTTTTTAAGCTGAATTTTGACGAATCTATAAATAGAAGCCATTCCTTAGGGTCTTCCATCAGCCCTGAAATATATGTGCAGAAACACAAACCGTCTTGCATCTCGTAATAAGCAGATAAAGCCAAATTTCTCTTTCTGAACAGAGAAGCTCTGGTACTCTTGGCCAAAAAATTCCACTCTTGAAGTCTTGAACCTAAAACCTCTGCTTGTTTGGAAAGTCCTAGGTCTCGAACAAAATCGTTTAGTTCATTTTGCTAAATCAGATCAGGCTCGTCTAAATTTTTAGGGGTGTATGTAGAATCAGGATCTGCATGTGCCTCAAAGTCTTCCTCTGATGAATGTGAATCCATCTCCTCCCAGTTGGTTGGAGGTGTTGGTATAGGAAGATCTTCTCCATGAGAAACTGACCTTATGGCTGAAGGCACATTTGGATATTGTATTTTGCTTTTGTACTTTTTTGAAAAGCCTGACACTTTAGTAAAACAAAAATAGCAATCGTGCAAGTGACTAGTTGGCTCACGCCAAACGATTGCAACTGCAAAGGTCATGGATTTCATCTTACCTTTCAACTATTCACTCAGGCCAACAAAGCACGAAATGCAGCACACATGTGGAGCCATGTTTTGTCGTGATCTGCAACATGACATCCAAAATACATTTTATAGGCTTTCTTCACAATCTTTGTCAAAGTCTTGTCTTTTGTCAAAATCTTGTCTAATATTTCTAAATAGCTTTTGAATCATAAATGTCACTAATGTCCTGTGGTTCTTTAGGAATATATAATTTTTTTGGCTGGTGACTCTTCATTCGGGATGCGTTGGACAGGCCTGATCTTTTGTATTCGTTGATCTTTTTATCACAGTCTTACTCTTGTTGCAATATTTATAAATCTTCAACATGGGAAATGAACTGTTAATACTCTGTCCCTGTGACAATCAACTAATATTCTGAATGTGGAACAAAGGGATCTAGATTCAAATTCTCGTCAAGATATTATCGTTGATGTGTTTGTTTTTTTTCCTGCGTGTTTTTTTTGCTTGAACTACGTGAGATGATTTGGCTAAAGGTATGAAACATTTCTTGTTATCTTATTTCTAAGCCACCTATTTTGAATTGGAAATAAGCGTCAAGATCAAACGGGAAAAAGATCCATCAGAGATGTATTACGATCCGTAAAAAGGCCAGCAAAATAAAGATTGTTATTCATTAGATTGCCCTAATTATAAACCTATTAGATTATGAGCAGGTGACTATCTGGTTCCAATTCAAGCAAGTCTTTTGATTACAAGTCACCAGAAAAGAAATCTATTAACAATAATAATAAAAAATAAAAAACACCCCCTCAAGCAGCAGCTTGCCACAGAGGTCTGACAGGAGCCTGTCAGTTTATATGCCATAGTAGAAGGTCTGTGAGGATGGCAGGACCTCAGTAGAAAAAACGACAACAACATCCATGCCTTAACTCCGGGGCTCGAACCCAGGTCCCTTAGATCTGCAGCCAATTGCACTAACCACTCGGCCACGGGACGCTATTAACAATAATAGCTTCATTAAATGCATTCATTCCCCCCCATACACATTCCGTTATTTCAACTAATAACATGAAAGAAGAAAACAAACCTCATGTGGTGGATGTAAGACTAAGAATTAAATTAAATATACTTTAAGAGGAAAAGATATAACACCCATCCAAATAATTCACTGATATTCATCCGCAACATTCTTGTTAACGCCAGTGGTTTCGGAGGAAGTGGGGGGGGGGGGGGGGGCGAGTCATGTGACTTCACCATCTGGATGATAAGATGTTCTCTTTACCATCTTCACCCTCATCACGTGACATGACGAGAGAAGGATGGGCTAAACCGATCGTTCAGAGAGATCTCTTATCACTTGAGACTACGTCGTGGGTTATGAGGCTATTAAGGATTCGGTCAACTCGTAAATGTTAATTTATATTCCTGCCATCTGCTTCAGTTCTCTGGTTGATATATGACTTCGAAAGAACATGTTGGTCGGTGTTAGGCGTGTGTGTGGTCGACTAATAGTTCTTTTAAAGAGATTCAAATAAAAAAGAAAAAAATTCAGGGACCGTCAAATATCACGTGTGAGTAGTGGCGTAACTAAGGTTTTTAGAAGCAGAGGATTAAGATTTTTTTTTAATGTATGAAGAAATGTGTTTCTTTTAAAGACAGTTTTGCCAAGGAGCTTAAGCCCTCCCTCCCATTTCCCCCCTACATTTTGTCTATGATATTGCGTGAGAGTAAGTAAATTAAATGAGCTTTTTAATTCATCCAAAATTCTGGGGCGGGGTTGGCTCAGTCGGCTCGTAATCTGTAGTTCCCAGGTTCGAGTCCCAGCTGGGTCAGCGTTGAGATTTATCTCCGCAAAATTCCCCGCCCTGCCCACGGTCAGAAGGGGACACCGATGGGCTTGGAAAGGCCACCGTCCGTCGGATGGGACGTTAAGCCGTGGCCCCGTGTGCGGGAGAGCCATACCCTGTGCACGTTAAAGAACACGCTGGATGGCCTTGACGGGAGGCTACCATCTGTCTCCCAACAGCTGTTCCAGTGGGTCCCCTCCCCCAACCTTCTCTGAGCCTTCGGGGTCCATGTGACCTGGCCATTTAGCCCATGGTGTGCAAAAAAGTGCCGCTCAGAGGTAAAACAACCCAAGCAACCCAATCCAAAATTCTGTGAAGACGCATTCCAAATTTAATGTATAGAAAAAAGTATCACTTAGGTAGGCAGGAATATCTGCCTACCTAAGTGAATTCTGATTAAAAAGAATTTAAAAATCTAAATTTGCGTTTTGCAAATGATGTGGAGTAAAATGAATGATGCCTGACAGAAGAACTATTCGGTTTCATTCAGAGCCGGATCTAAGGGGGAGCTATCCCCCCCCCCCCTTGAGAATGCTAGTAGGGATAATGGAAGCAGAAAAACTAATCTGTGCATTTTATCGGGACCACAAGATATAGGATCATTTCATCAAGACAATGGGGATTACAAGTCATGTTTCTTATTACACCTTTCTAATATTTGTATTCTTAGTTGTTTTCATGAAATATAAAAAAAAAGGGAACACAAAAAAAAACAACATCGAATTCAAATGTCCCTTTGTTCATACTGCTAAAAAATGGTTACAACTTTGTACGTAAATATACTGCTCACAAAAATTAGGAAATATTTCATCGCTTCATATTCATTTTGAAATATCCCCTAATTTTTGTGAGCAGTATATTTTAACAAATATAAAAGTACTTTTTTTTAATACTTGGGCATTGTTAAGCAAACTTGTATAATTGGCTCAATGAAAATGGTGGAACAACTTTGCCTAAAGACCTCAGAAAGAGGGGGAGACCTAGGATGCGGTGGGCAGACATTGTCAAACAGGACCTTGTTAGAATTGGTGGTGCAGTGGCCAGATGCAGCAGATGTAGCTCAGGACGGATATGCTTGGAGAACTAAATTGCAAGGTCTGGTTGGACCTCCGTAGCCCTTGGCTGCTTGAAGATGATGATGAGGAAAATACTTTTTAATTTACTTTGTGCTTGAATACAGTTTCAGAAAATATAAAGAAATGAACTCGGTTTATGTTATAAATTTATAGGCACTGACTCCAATTTTTAGGGCATAATGAATAGGGGATGAATTATTTTTTAATTTAGACAAGTTTGACGATAAATCACTATTAAAGTTATAGATTAGTTTAAAGATCACCTGAATTGACTAAATACATAATTACAAATACCTTTAGACACTGTATTAGAATATTGCCAAAAAACCAGTTCTTCAGAGTAGAGCTGTTCCGAGATGTGTACAGGTTTCTTGTTTCCAGGTGTATCACAGAGCTTTTTAGTTCTTGATTCACTATACATAGGTTTCACAGAGAGTCCGGTTGTGTTATTGGAGCTTCCTTCAGTTTTTATTATTTGTTTTTAACTTTCTGAGGACTATGATGTTTTGTTATGCACCATGCAGTTTTTTGAAAGCACGTACCAGTTTTTTTTATTTTTATTATTATATAAAAGTTTAGATAGCTTAACGTGTAGAGTTCACAGTAGTTTTCTTAAGTGTTTATTTTAATTCACAATATTCTTTAGTGTGCTGACCAGTTTCGACCATATGTGATCATCGTCACGAACGCTACTAGTTGGCAGTTATATCATATGCGAGGCACGGACCCAGCGATAACAATTAGTTTTTAATTAATAACAAATAATAGAAACGAAAGGAATCTCCAATCACACAACTGGACTGTGAAACAGTTAACCTGTATTATAAAATGAATCAAGAACTAAAATGTGCTGTGATAAACCTGGAAACAAAGAACCTCTAACTGCACACCTGAGAACAACTCTACTCTGAAGAACTGGATTTTGGCAATATTCTAAAACAGTATCTAAAGGTATTTGTAGCCATGTATTTAGCCAATGCTGATGTTTTTACCTTTAAACTGTCCTACAGCTTTACTAGTGCATTATCACCAAACTTGTCTAAATATGAAGGGAAAAACTGTGGAAATGTTTTGCTTAAACAAATAACTTTTTTAAACAATTATTACTTTTTTATTTACTTCGTGCTTGAATCCAGTTTCATAAAATGGAAAGAAATTAACTAGGCTTCTGCTATTAATTTATAGGACTGTCTTCACAATTTTTAGCACAATAGATACGGGAAGCATGAAGAATACTCATATGTGAAATTTGGTTAACTATCTTAATTTGCAATTCCAAGGTTCGAATCCCAACTTTCCCTGTGTTCAGAATTTTCTCCGCTAACCCCTACTCATACTCAGTAAGAAAAGGAAACCGATAGTCAGGAAAAGACTGCATTCCGTTGGATAGGATGTTAAGCTGTGACACCGTGAGCAGTAGAGTCATGTGTACATTAAAGAACTTGCCGATATAGCCTTGATAGGAGGCTTCCATCTGTCTCCTATCAGCTGTCCATTGGATTTCATTCCTCCTCCTTCTCTTAGCCCTTGGGGTTTTTGTGACCTGACATTTAGGCATTTGTGTGCGCAGAAGTGCCGCTTAGAGTTGAAACAACCCAATCCCACACTGTGCAGGTATGTCATACCTTTTACAAATTGAAGATTTCCAAACGGAAACTTTTTATTCTATGGATGACTTCCTTCTAGCTTTTAAAAGTTGCCCCCCCCCCCCTTCCCACAACCCTACCTATCTTTGTTCCCTTGTGGCCTGGCCATAGAAAAGAGTTAAAAAAGAAATGCCATCAGAAGTCCAAATAGCCTTAAGTCCACTTCCATCTTCGGAGTTTTTTAAAAGGATTGAAGGCACTCTAGAAGAATGTATATCGCTTCGGTCGAATACAGGAATCTCGTTTTCAAAGAGAATAGCATTTTTCGTTTACCTGCTTTTGCATTCTTTAAAATTTTAATTCGTGCTAATGGATGATTGGAAAAATTCCAATAGTAGGATTTTATTATCATTTATAAAAGAAAATTTTTATTATATAAACAGAATTGTTTACTAGTTATAAAAACTACTTATATAAAATAAATCACTTGCAATATTCGTTAAAAGCTTCGCCTTTTCCATATTTAATGTTCTCTAATAATGTAAATTAAAACTACCTAACGACTTGAAAAACGAAAATTGTAATATTTCATCAATACCTATCCAACCCAAAATGAATTTTTTTTTTTCTGAAAGAAAACAATTATTTCTTAAAACAAAAAAAATGCCTTTTCCCCTCTTTCTTGGAGTAAAAGGTCAAGTCATTGTTGCCAATTGAAACTTCATAACCTTCATAATCCACTAACAAAATTAATTATTTTTAGCATAAATACATCGTTTGAAATATTCGTTTCAAATTTTTCAATTTTCAAAATTTTCCACTGTTAGAGGGCGTAATTATAACTTTTGGATATTCAGAATATTCCATGAATCCCTATCTAATATACACACAAAAAATTAATTTACCTCTGGAAAAAAAATAGGTCTGTGTGTAGATGAAAAATGATTCGTTTTTTTAGTTTTTTGGAAACGAGATAAAAATGATGACACGTATGTAAATGGTAGATATGACCTGTAAATGGTAGCTAGGCATAAACTGGAAGGAGAGCTGTGTACCAATCCCTAGTGATGATGCACAGAACCGGCCAGGTCTAGCACCTAATGTCCGACCCCGCCTTCTCGTGGTGCAGGCCGTTAGTACCTTTCGAAAGAGATATTCTCTTTTGGAAGGGAACGGAAGGGGAGGGTTGCCAGTTCAGTATGGCCTGCTGATCTGGTCATCTACGGCCACTTTTTTCCTTTTTTCAACCCTGCTGAGGAGTGGTCAACTTCACAGGGTCCTGGTGCTGACCATTTATACCTACTAGACTGGACTTGTTTATGGATTTGGGCTTGATTATGGATCCTGGACTTGCTGCACTGGTGGGCCTCTGTTGAGGGAGAGTCTGCCGCTGTGTTTTCTGTTTGCTTCTGGGTTGCCAGCTCTAAGTGAACAGAGGCATGGGATACCTTATATCAGCTGGTGGATAATCCTAATCAGAGGCCATCGCAGGTACCTGAACCTTACTTAGCTAGTTGGGCATCGTCAAGCCTAAACTGGAGTAATGTGTCTCAGGCAGGCCATATGGCTCTTGAAAAAGTCCACTTGAAAAGGTGGTGCCTGAAGTTCCTACCAGCATCGGTGACTTCAGCCTTTAGCAGAGGAGGAACAGGTCTTTGCCCCATGCCTGCGATCATGGGGCTGTTTGATATTGTTGGTCCTACCAATCTCAATAAACCTAATTTCTTTAAAAATCCTACTAATCATTTTCTCTCTGCAGGAACGTGGAATGTGAGGACATTACATAGAGATTATTCTCTTGATGTCCTCATGCAGGAATTCCAGCGCTATAACCTAGATTTCCTGGGCTTGCAAGAGACAAGATGAACAGGTAAAGGTGAGATATTTAACAATAACTTTAAATTTCTCTTTACAGGGAGGGAGGATGGAAAGCATCACCAAGGTTAGCTATAAAAACTATTCATCACCAAGGTTAGTTATAAAGAAAAATTATTATTAAATATTAATAATAATAATCATAATCTTTAATAATGGAAAGCATCACCAAGCCTTGGTGCCTTGGTGATGGAAAGCATCACCAAGGCATGGGTCTGCTGCTCAGCAGACATGCTAGTGATGCTCTTCTAGGATATGAGTGCATTAATGAAAGGTTTCTTACAGCAAAATTTCAGACAAGCATTAAAAACTTGAATGTTATCTGTTGTTATGCCCCCACTGAGGATGCTGATGAGGATGAGAAGGATAGGTTTTACGGACAACTTCAGGATATTTTGAATTCTGTCAAGAAAGGAGATATTACCCTTGTTCTTGGTGACTTCAATGCCAAAGTTGGTACTGACTCTGATCTTTGGGGAGGGGTGATAGGCCCTTTTGGTATTGGTAGCTGCAATGGCAATGGGCAACGTCTCCTACAGGTAAGTAAACTCAATGGTTTCAGAATAACTAACACATATTACAAACACCGCGACATACATAAATACACATGGGTTTCACCTTATGGGCTGCATAGAAATATGATTGATTATATATTAATTAACAGCAAATGGGCTAGTTCTGTTAGAAATACCGGGGCATATAGGGGAGCTGAAATTGGATCTGACCATTACCTTGTTAAAAGTGTCTTGCAACTTAAACTTAAAAAGTGTTGTGCTAGAGTTAAAAAATTTACCTTTAATACTGAAGCTCTGAAT
Source organism: Ryuthela nishihirai (assembly GCA_038380435.1). Taxonomy (NCBI): domain Eukaryota; kingdom Metazoa; phylum Arthropoda; class Arachnida; order Araneae; family Heptathelidae; genus Ryuthela; species Ryuthela nishihirai. The sequence continues at coordinate 38,696,304 of JAWZYU010000014.1, forward strand.
GACCCAGTTATAGCTAATGCTTACCATGATAGGTTACCTAGTCATTATGATGGTCATGGTTTGCTTAATACTGAAGTTGAGGAAGAATGGGGCCATTTTAAACAGGCTTTTTTGGAAACTAACAGTACTCTTTTAGGAAAAAAGGAGCAGAGGAGGCAGAATTGTTTAAGTGATAAGGCAATTGAGCTTATTTCAGAAAGAAGGAACTGCAGGAATGTCCTTAATCAGTACCCTACTAGTCCTAATAGAAAAGATTACAGAGAGCTTAATAAACGTGTAAAGGATCAGTTAGCTACTGATAAAAATCTTTGGCTTGATAGCTTGGCTGACAAAGCTGAGGAAGCAGTTAGGCAGCACAACAGCAGAGAGCTGTACCAGATAGTTAATGTTTTATGTGGTAGAAAACGGACAGGCATACAGGGATTGAAGGATAAACAAGGTAAGGTTATAGAAGGTGAGGATTCTCTCATGGCTAGGTGGGCTGAGCATTTCAGTGATGTTCTAAACAATGTGGTTAGTTCTACTCCCATTTTTTGTAATGATGATAGATGCATTGACAGCTTTAATGTTGGCCCTATAACACAATCTGAAGTTAGTTTGGCTATCTCTAAACTGAAACTTCATAAATCCCCAGGGGTAGATGAAATTACTACAGAAATGCTCAGAGCTGGGAATGTTTTGGTTACCACTTGGATGACTGAAATTTTGAATAACTTTTATGATAAAGGCATGGTTCCTAAAGATTTTACCAGAGCTATTATTATCCCTATTTTCAAAAAAGGTGATCGCAGTTCTTGTGATAACTATAGGGGTATCAGCCTACTCTCTGTTCCAGGTAAAGTTCTTTCCATGATTGTGCTTAATAGAATTAAGAATCTGGTTGACAGGCAATTGCGTGATGAGCAATGTGGATTCAGAAGTGGTAGGGGATGTGTAGATCAGATATTTTCACTTAGGCAGATTCTTGAGAAATGTTTAGAGTTTCAGAAACCTTTGGTTGCTAGCTTTGTTGATTTCAAAAAGGCTTTCGACTCTGTTGATCGTCATAATTTGTGGTTGATTGTGAAATCATATGGTATACCAGACAAGTTAGTTAACATAATGAAAGCTCTCTATAATAACACTGAGTCATGTGTGAGAGTTGGTAAGTCTTGTAGCAATTGGTTTAGCATTACGTCTGGTGTTCGACAAGGGTGCATTTTGTCTCCTTTTCTCTTTAGTTTGGTTGTTGATTATGTTATGCGAAATTCACTTCGAGGGAAAGATTTTGGCCTTAAATGGGCTGGAGATACGAAAATTTCTGATTTAGATTATGCTGATGATTTAGCCCTTTTGGCAAATGATGTTAATGAGATGAACTCTTTCATTCGAGCTGTTGATGAGACTGGTAGTAGAGTAGGTTTGGTTATAAACAGAGAGAAAACTAAAGTGTTGAAAATTGGTCAGCTAGGTTGTGATTCAGTTAATCTGAATGGTTGGAGTCTTGAGCAGGTGTCACAGTTTAATTATCTTGGGAGCTATGTAACAGATACTGGTGATGTTCGGCATGAGATTAACAGACGAATTGGTATTGCTGCCGGGACTTTTAAGAATCTATGGAGATTGTGGAGAAATAGGCGTATACACCTAAAGACTAAAATTAGACTGTATAATAGTTTGGTTCTTTCTAGGGTTAGTTATGGTAGTGAAACTTGGACGCTGTGTAAACAAGATAACAGGAAACTAGATGCTTTTGATTCTAGATGCTTACGAAGTATCTTGGGTATTAGGTGGTTTAACTTTGTAACTAATGATGAAGTTAGGCAAAGGAGTCTGCAACCTCCTTTAAGCAGCATATTGTGCAGAGAGAGACTCCGTTGGTTTGGCCATATTGCCCGTATGGATAATTATAGATTGTCGAATAGGGTATTGAACAGTGTGCCTAGAGGCCTCAGAAGGAGGGGGAGTTCTAGGATGCGGTGGGCAGACAATGTCAAACAGGACCTTGTTAGAATTGGTGTGCAGTGGCTGGATGCAGCAGATGTAGCTCAGGACAGATATGCTTGGAGAATTAAACTGCGTGGTCTGGTTGGACCTCCGTAGCCCATGGCTGCTTGAGGATGATGATGATGATGATGATGATGATGATAATAAAATAAGACACAAATAAAAAAGTAGTACATAATTTGAATTTTTTTTAATTTCAAAAATACTTTCCCAGCTCTATTTATTTCGTTAGAATAAACCAAATATTGTGGGAAAAAATCTCTTTTTTTCTGAAAACAACTAGACGCTCTATTTAGCAAATATATGAAAACAATAACGAGACATCTCACACATAAAGGTAATTTTTATTTTTTTCCTTAAATAATAATTACATACATAAATAAATAACGAAAAGCTCACCAAAGTAATCAAGTGCGTGAGTTTTCGTAATTTTTTTATTATAAATTTTACTAAAATATTATTGAAATATTTCATTAATCAATTGGGCGTATAAACGTCAAGACATTAAACTGCAACAGTTCTCTGCTTTTTTAACACGAACTTGATCTAGCGTCAGTTATTAGTAAAGGTTTGCTTATAACCGATTTGGGAGAACGCGTTCATCACGATCTGATCTTCTACGAGGTACAGTCGCTCAAAAAAGTATCCGAACACTATGGTTGATCACAGAATTCAGAAAAAATATCTGGCAAAAATTTTTTTAGAAATTAGTGATCTGGCAACCTTCGTGTACTGTACATAAAGGTTGCCAGATCACTAATTTCTAAAAAAAACTTTGCCAGATATTTTTTTTGAATTCTGTAATCAACCATAAATAAATAAATAAATACCCCCTCAAGCAGCTGCTTGCCACAGAGGTCTGACAGGAGCTGTCACTTATATGCCATAGTAGAAGGTCTGAGAGGATGGCAGGCACTCAGCAGAAAAACGACACAAACAGCCATGCCTTACCCGGGGCTCGAACCCAGGTCCCTTAGATCAGTAGCCAAGTGCGCTTACCACTCGGTCATGGGACGGCTTCTATCAACCATAGTGTTCGGATATTTTTTTGAGCGACTGTACCAACAAACCGATGTGTTGTCATTGATATCTACGATATTTATCATGTTTTAATATAACAAAATCCGTATCAGCTAAGAAATAAAAAGTGTCCTTTACCAAATCACATATTTTACTATTGAATCAAATACCTAACAATTAACAAGGGTCTAAATTTGAGGTCCCTTTTGCACTTGAAAGGCAAGCCAAAAGGCTTCCCCCCCATACATACACACTCTGAATAGTCCCATTCAGATGTAAAACAATCCTATTGTCAATAGGAATCGTTTAGAAAGATTGAAAAAAAATAACCCACTCTTTGATAACAAAAGTAGAATTTATTTTCTCACGAAAGAAATTTTCTTTATTTAAACACGAGCAACGTGCCCAACCGAACTCAAAAAAAAAAGAAAAATTAAACATTCACCCACGCAAAATGAAATAAAAAAACTAAATTAACTATGAGAAAGGAAAGAAAAAAAAATAGGATGAAGTGACCATCACCATGTATCATTAAAGGCAATTTGTATATGACCCCAGAATGCGTGACATCCGAACACGTCCTTCTCCTCGTTCATCAGAAAACCTAGCCAAGGAGGAGGAGGAAGCATCTCCTTTACCGGCGTGGCTGAAGATGAGCCGATAAAGCGGTTAATGGGAACGTCTCCACTCCCTGCGTCAGATGAAAGTGAGGAGGGTGGGTGACGGATGCCTTACCCCTCGAATACCCCAGAGTGAGCGAGAGCTTCGTGACTGCGATCACTGGGATGCGACTGGCTTCCGGTTGTGAAAGGAGGAGTTGGAGGAAACGGACGATATTCTCTTATCTCAATCTTTGGGGTATAAGTGAAACCAGATTTTCTATTTGTTTTCGCGTTTTTACCCCCCTTGCTTTTGCTTCATTTCTTTCTTTTGATGATGATTTTGATAGATGGGGAGGTTTTTTTTTTAAATTTGTAGCAGATAATCTTCGGGATATTTTTTTTCTTCAGAGACAACAATTCACGACGGACAAAACGAACGAAACTCTTGTTTAACCCCTTCAGACCCCATGTACATTACAATGTATATTAGATTTTATAATTTTATTTAAACACAGGATGAAGTGCCTGTGGTTTTGCAATCTTTGTATAGGCCAATCTTTATCGTGCAGGATTCGACTGGATTTGATGCCATCTACAGATATAATAGAAATTACATATAATAAAGTTCAAGATGCTGTATCTGACACGCAACAAGAACTGTTTTGATACATTTTACAGGGCATCACAAGAACCTATTTTCTTTTATGTTTTTTTTTACTGCTTCCTTAGATTTCAGAATTTTGCAACTTTTGGTTCATTACATATGCATACTGAATTTCAGCGAAATGATAAAAATCTTCTGCTTACTCTTTAGTTTATAAAATTTTAACCTCTGGTGGTTCTGCTTGGGATATTAAAGTTGTAAGCGCCCTGTCCATATTTGGGGTGAGGGCTGATTCAGTCAGTAATGAGTAGTCTCGTAATCTGCAGCTCCAGGTTCGAGTTCCTACTGTGCCAGCGCTCAGATTTATCCCCGCTAACTTCACCCTCCCCTCAAGGAGAAAGGAGACACCAATGGGCTTGAAAAGGCAGCCGTCCCTCGGATGGAGCGTAAAGCTTTGACCCGTGTGCAAGAGCCCTGTGGACATTGAAAGATGCGCTGGATGGCCTTAATGGAAGGCTTCCATCTGTCTCTTAACAGTTGTCTAGTGGCTTCCTTTCCCCCAACCTTCTCTGAAACCTTGGGTCCTTGTAAACTGGCCATTGTGGGCAAAAAAAAAATGCCGCTCAGAGGCAAAACAACTCAAACCTTTTTTTATACACACCATGAAGAATGATGCTATGTATATTCCCTCATTTCAAACAATAATCTGAAGACGTATCAACTTTGCAGTGCGAAATAGCCACATTATCCTGAACTACTCTTCATCCACATCCTGTACACTGTAATTTTAAACAACATCCTCAATCACTTGAAGAACTCTTTACCATCTTCCTGAGCAGTGAGGCATCTTAATCTCATTTATTATCAAATAGAAAAATGCGAAAGACTTGTTAAGTATGTTCTCTACAGCTCACTCGCCTTCCGTACCCTCTCCTCGATCGTAGGATTTGCGGAGCAATTTCTTAGGTCACTACAGGGTCAGCGCCCACCCTTCTTAATGAGCCATGAAGTATAATGAACGAGGACGCGACTGCAGAAGGTCCGGAATTGGCTGACTCCAGCGAAATCTAAACGTCTTCTTAAGAACAACGACAGCGAAACAGGACTCTTGTAGAAAGCAGAAGCTTTTATCTTTCCGGAAAATCATACAACACATGACCCATAGAGTGAATTAAATAGAAATACTTAACTGGTTTTTTTCACCATCTTCTGATTCTTTTTCGTCAGTTCTCTTGTTTCATATGTAAACCGCAACTAGCGGGTAATATGATTAAAATGTGATCTTGTTAAGATCTAACGTACTTAACCGTTCTCAGAAGTGTATATTGTGATTTAGCGAAGCGAAACTGGTGGAGTTATAAAGAATCAGTATGTTTTAAGCGAAGATATTAGTTACTTTATACTAGATGATCGTGAAGTCGATGTACCTCTATGAATTTCTAAACCTAAGTTTAAATAATTGGATCAAATCCGCCGAGAAATACAATTTTCGCGTTGTCTTGAAGAATGACTTTAGAAATTACATTAGATCTTTATGAGAATATAATATGGATGGATATGTTCAATAATCTGCTGTGAGAAATTGCATTAATGATGGGGGTACTTAGTCTCTGTCACAATAGATATATTTCTAAAATATATTAAATTAATGTTCTTTAACGAGGAACAAATTTTCAATAACTTAAAACCTACGTGAACTTTTAGAACCGTTTTCATCTCTATTTCGATGGATTTTAGTCTCCAATAATCTCCCAGATACTTGATCGAGTGGTCCCATATTTTATACGAGGGTTCCTTTTTCTGACTTAAGTCCCTAGCTGTAAAGGTACAGAAATTACGATCTCGAATGCCTTTCCGAATGCGGGGGATCTGGTAACTGTAGGAGATGTGGAGAACTGGAAAACCTAACGGAAGGAAAATGCATTTCGCTCCAAACATTTGGCGACCTGTAACTATTTAAATGATATTTCACATAGATATCATTCAGTGATATTGCCAAAAATATCCACCATTATATCCTCTTCCTAAAAATCTAGTTTTTAAGACTTCCTGAAATTATTTGTCGAAATTAATAGTTCTCAACTTAACTTACTTCATAATCTGGCAAAATATACTAATTATATTTATCGCGGCTCCGAAATAACTTTTATTTTTATGACGAAGGACCATAACACTTTTTTGTCACAAAAGAACTAAGGCATCCACAGATGTACTTGGCAAGTCCAAGGTATTTTTAACGATATACTTCCATGCACCACTCCCCCAGCTCCAATCACCACATCTGAGTAAAACTAGTATAATTAACAAAATTTTATTGTTGAAATGTTTTTCGTGCTAGCTTCAAGAGAGACGGCGTTGCAATTTCAGGTATCCATGAATCTTTGATCTAAAGCAGGGATTGTTAAACATTTTTAAGTCGCTCATTCCTTACAGCGATATATAGAAATCTCGTACCTCTTGTATCAATATGTACACAGTATATATATAGAAGCCTCGCGCCCCCATTTACTGGTATTGCATGCTTTATATTTGAAAATGAAAAAATCCAATATCCAAACTCGTTCTGGACTTTTTCTCCTCATCCTCTACGGGTTGTGGGTACCTCTGGTTAAGAACCCCTGTTCTAAAGATAAATTTCGAGATAACGGTATTTTTACAATTGCATGAGAAAGCAAAAAAAGAATTGTGTTTGTTATTCTTTATATTTTCAGAAAAAATCCAAAATCTTGTCGTTAAGGATATTTAGATCACTGAAAAACAAAAACTTTCATACGAAGTGATTAATGATAGTTTGGAAGTCCTGTGATGAAGATAAACATCGTGTACATGACAGATACTTTGGAAGACGGTATCTTCAGCATAATGAAACTGCATTACTTTACACGGGGCTCTTCAAACTATGGCGAAAAGAAAACACTAACCAATGATTTATATGCAATAAATCAGAGAGAACTCAAACTAAAAAAAAAACCCTATTGAACAGCTTATGGAATTATCAGCTGCAGATAATTAAAACAGTATTTAATATAAAATTAGTCTATAATACAAAAATTAAAAAAAATTAAAAACAATGAATACTCCTCTTCTTTGGTGAAGCACAACGTGTCTTGAAAACGAGAACTTTTTAATGTCTATTACGCATTTATTACGAAGGTAAAAAATTCGATATAGTTCAACCTTCAAAGAGAAGATAGAAAAAAAAAATATTTCTTCACCTTCATTACTCCATGGCGGACATATTTCACACCTAGCCCCAACTTCTCCGCCAACGCAGTATCATACATACAACAGCCGCAGGCACCTTTCAGCCGATGCTCTTTAACTTCCTATGATCTCTTAATGACAACAGCCTACGCAGCGCCTGGCGCTTCTAATTTCAGCCCCATCCGTCCGTTTGTTCGTCCCCCGGCACGAGGCGTTGCCAAAAAGGTGCAGTATAAAAAAGGGAACCGAGCCGTAGCAGAAGTAGAGCTTCCTTTCATCAATCATTTCGGCAAGCACTAGCAGGCCCACCAACTTCTTCACCCCAGCTATTGCTCACTCAGTCTCCCTTTTCTTTGCATCGTCCTCGTGCACGGTGCGGTGTTGTTGGACCTCTTCGGTAATTACTTGACCTCCTGGTGTTCCCACTCTGTACACCTCCCCCTGAGGGTTAGTAACTCATCCCTGTGTTCATATATACACAGAGAGAAAACTAAAAAGAGTGAGAGAAGAACTGAGACTAGCCTTTCAGGAACGTCTTGACAGTTTCTTTCATACTCTACCTTACTCCCCCCTCCCCGTCAGAACTCCCTCATTTTTGCCTCCCTCCGAAATCTTCCTCACACTCTCTCTTATTGTTTCTTGGTGTTGATCTGGGTGCAGGTGCCAAGAAGGGGTGGTACAACCAACCAGTCGCTAGCTCCGTAATGGAATTAGCGGCCTAGTCGGTTAGCTTTTTCATTTTCGTCTGGGTCGGGCGGTGTCCCGTTTCTCCATCCAATTAGTGGGTGATGGTCCTATCTTGGATCGCTCCATCTATCTATCTCTTGCGCGCGAGCGCTCTCTCTCTCTTGCTATCTCTCGCTTCCATTTTCTGTTGTTGGGAATGAGTTTGGGAGGGAGCGCCCGTCACAAAGTGCCGCAACCAAAGAATAGCGCTTGCACGTGTGCTCGCAGACAAGCATTCAGTGAACTACACACCTGAGCTTTCTCACTTCCATGCGCAGATATTTTTGAATTTGTAGTTCAGGACACCCACTTGAACAAGAGGAGACCATAAAAGGGGAGATTGATGCTTCAGTGGAAAAGAACAAAGTGGGATAATGTAATTTGGATCTTATACCAATATTCAATTCATCCTGGATAAATAATTACACGAATTTGTTTACAAAAAGAAGTATCCTAGATAGAAGATATAAAAATCAGAGTTCTAAATTGGGTAAAGAAATAGGCAGAATTTGTTTAAATAAATGAATTAATTCTGAAGCAACTGCTTTTCACAAATATCTGACAGCAGCCTTTTAGTTTAATACGTCAGAGAAGTATCTGTGAAGAAGGTTGTTTTGCCTTAGGCTCAGCAGAAGGCCTTAAATAAACTCTGCTGTCCTTAATTAATAAAATTTTTGTTATTTCCAATGAAGCAGGAAAATCCTTTGCAGAAGGAACACCTTAGGCTCAGAAAAAGGTTAACACAAGAAAACATTCCTTCCTTATCGTGGGCTAGAACCCACGTCCCTCTAATCATTAGTTAAGCGGGCTAACCACTCGGCCACGAAACATATTACAAAAAGCTAACCAAAGAATGATACCAGAAAAAAAATACATACAATGGTACTTCGTTGAAAACGAAATGATGATTGATAACGTGATTTCTGCCAAGAGAATATCGAAAATTTAGTATTGGCGTTATTAAAATTTATAACAACACTTTAGCTGATTTTTTTTAACAGCTACAGCATACTCTCCGTATTTTGAATCTTTTACAAAACATTTAATATCCAATATTAATAAAGTGCAGTATGTCAGATTTTGATGCGATACATGGATATAATTTTGTCATCTCATATGTATATTTGTATGTGACCTTGCATTGTAATCCTTTACGTGAAACTGTTTCCTTTCTCCCACCACTGGGTTGGGTTGTTTTACCTCTGAGCGGCACTTTTTTGCACACCATGGGCTAAATGGCCAGGTCACAAGGACCCCGAAGGCTCAGAGAAGGTTGGGGGAGGGGACCCACTGGAACAGCTGTTGGGAGACAGATGGTAGCCTCCCGTCAAGGCCATCCAGCATGTTCTTTAACGTGCACAGGATATGGCTCTCCCGCACACGGGGCCACGGCTTAACGTCCCATCCGAGGGACGGCGGCCTTTCCAAGCCCATCGGTGTCCATTCTCCCACCACTGACTTAAAGCTGTTTATGGTTAATGTGACTTAACTGTAATCAGCAAGACAAGTTTATGGTATTTGATCGTCAGTGATCGGTCCCCTTTCCGGCCCAACTCCATTGATCAAGGAGCGCTGGTCTGATGACTATCCCTTGGGACGGAGAGGTCGGCGCAGGATGCCGAACGTCGGAGGGCCAGTGAGAAGGTCAGGCAGTTCTGAGTTAGTAACTGGTTTGAGCAGACCTAGATGGCGGCTGCTCGGTGAATAGATAATTCACGAGGTGAGAGGTTTTCCTCTGTTAAGTGCGTAGAGTCGCAACATGTTAAGCAATCCGTACATAGTTGTTTGTAGCCAACTTAACCAGTAGCCAACGACAGTGCTCGAGGAGACTCTGTAAATATCTTCCGAAATAAATCTTTTTGTTACTGTTTTAAACTTGGAATTGGTTATCATTCTGCAATTTTCAAACGTCGAAAGTCCAATACAGAACGAACCAAAAGCTTACTTCCTTATCTGTGGGTGCCGTGGATCAATTACATTCTACCAACCCCAGGAAACCACACAACAGACTCTGGATTATCCCGGGTCAGTTAACTGGGATGTAGAAGAAAACAATATAAGCCTGAAAATATTGGATACGAAAACGAGGTCTTTAAATTACGATGCGATGCGACAATAAAAGATTTCACGCTGTTTTCAGTACAATTCGGCGAAAGGCAAATAAAGAGAAAAAGGAAACTTTTTGTTGTCATATTTTAAATGAATAAAGTAAGTCCATGTTACGAAACAATTTGAAGCGTCTGGAAGTTTTATAAGAATGGCAGATTAACCGGGAATTAGTTTATCCGGAATTTAATTTTTTTTTTTCCAATTCGTTCTTGATGATCGAGAGTTTACTATAGTTCAAAAGCAATGTAAACGCTGTAAACGGTTCATTGATCCAGATACTCTAAGTTGAGTGTAAATTTATAAATCTATTAAACAATAACACTGTTGCTGTTTTTGCAATAATTTAACACAACTGCTATTAATTTATACTCTATTTTAGCGAAATAATTTTATTATTCACAAAAATATATAAAGAAATTTATTTCATGCATATAATCAAAAATATCGGAGCATGGACAAATTTGGACCCGCAAAGCCAACTAGCTTATTTGGAGGTAATTGAAGAAAACATTCATTGTAATATAAAATACACATGTTGAACACCAATTATATAAAATAAAAAAAAGAGTAAATACAAGTTCATCCAAAAATTAAAATTAAGGTATTCAGTTTTATCCAAGATATTCTTGTAAGTTTACTTCTTAATCTACTGTAATTATCTACATGCCATAATTTCATTGGCGTAAAATAAAAATGTTTAGTATTTTATATTCGCTGATATATCTTTCAAAATCGTTTTTGAATTTAGGTATAGTTTGTCATTTCCTCGGGTTGGTAGAATGTAATTGATCCCCGGCGCCCACAGGTAAGGAAGTAAGCTTTTGGTTCGTTCTGTATTGGGTTTTCGACGTTTGAGAATTGCAGAATGATAACTAACTCCAAGTTAAAACAGTAACAAAAAGATTTATTTCGGAAGATATTTACAGAGTCTCCTCGATCACTGACGTTGGCTGCCGGTTAAGTTGGCTACAAACAACTATGTACGGATTGCTTAACAGGTTGCGACTCTGCGTACCTAACAGACGAAAACCTCTCACCTCGTGAATTATCTATTCGCCAAGCAGCCGACGTATAGGTCTGCTCCAGCCAGTTACTAACTCAGAACTACCTGACCTTCTCACAGGCTCTCCGAAGTTCGGCATCCTGCGCCGACATCCCCATCACAAGGGATCGGACATCTGGGCAGCGCTTCTCGATCAATGGAGTTGGGTCGGAAAGGGGACCAATCACTGACGATCAGGTACCATAAACCTGTCTTGCTGATTACAGTTAAGACATATTAACCATAAACAGCTTTAAGTCAGTGGTGGGAGAACCTGCCATAGTTGCTCTAATTTTTAGTCCCTATTTATTTTGGTTATAAGTGTGTTAGAAAAACAATTTTTTAAGATTAAATTACGTATAAGTTTCTATACGATAAAACATTCAAGTAATGTCAAGTAACGCAAGTCTCCCTTTATAGTTGCATAATTTTGTTTTAAGTTTTGATATTATTAACCTTTTGGCTATTATAGATTGAAGATTTTAAAAAATCTTTACACTTATTAGAGTTGTTTTACGATGAATGATTTTGCCGTAAGTTATGATAGATTCACGTACATATTTGTAGACTAAAATGCATATATTAAATATTTATCGATATCTTTGAATTTTTTTCTAAGCAGATAATCCGAGACTTTCACACAGTTTAAAGTTATTCATATTCCTTTTAAGATGTTTTTCAATATACGTAACGAATGTTTATGTGATTTACCTGTTCAAGTAACATTTAGCAAGCGTAGTCATTGCTAAATATAACTTTTAACGATATTTATTTTTTGAGTTTCAATACAAAAAATAATTATCTTATTTAAATGTTTAAGAATGTATTATCATCCACTGTTTTCTCAATATTTAAATACTAGTAGATTTGCTAATATTTAATCATCCTAAAATATTATTGTAATATGATTAAATTAGGACTTTAATTTGCTAATTGAAAATTTCTTGCTACATTGAAAAATAGCAACAATTTTATTCATTTTAAGAATGAAAAATCTAAATAAAACTGAAGAATTATAGCATAGACAAAGATTTAAAAAAAAACCTATCCTTCGATTTACACGGCACTCAATTTACATGATTTACACGGCCCAAAAAGTGCAACCAGTTTCGATTTACACGTAATAGACTCGGTTTTATACTATCAAGAAAAATGCAACCAGTTTCGTTTTACACGATTATGGACTTGTTTTTACACGATATGGATTGAGTTTTTTTTAATGTATGTAGAATTAATACATATTATAAAGTAGCAGTGGTATAATATCAAAGAAGTTTATTAGACTGTCATCCCAAAGCAAAAATCGAATAAATGATTCAATTAGAGTAATTTTAGTTTCAAGAATAAATAGCTAATAGTAAATTCCTATATTAATAAAATCGTCATCTGTAACAAGTTATATTTATTATCTTTCGCTAAAATTATATTCTTACCATTATAATGCAACATGTCTCGCGACATCTTAATGAAATGCAGTATGTTTTAAATGGGCATCGAGATCTGACTTTTCTAGACTGAATTTTTCAGACTAAAAACGGTGTTTTATCTCATATTTAGCAACGAGTTTCACTTTGTAGGCTATTATATAGGGTAATTACAGCTGTTTCGTAAGTACATTGCTACATAAAATTTCATCTAAATAATAATTTTACACAGTAAAGCACATAATGTTAGTAGAAATGATGACCTTTTGGGGTTCTTGTGACCTACCACTATTGTATGCAAAAAGAAGTGGCAATAGAAGTGGTAATATTATTGTAATATTTTAACACTTCTATGGCACTCGGAGGTAAAGCAACTGAACAATCCATGCAATTTACAATCCCATTCATTAGAATGCGATTTTCAGTAAGCCCACTGTTTTTCCGCTACAAACCAGAGCAAAGAAAGAGCAAAAGAAGAAAATCTGAACATTTCAAAATTAAAACTCGAAATTGCATTGTAGCAGTTTAACGTAGATAGGAAAAGTAAAAAAATACACACCCAAATGAAACAATCTGTTAGGCTGATTTTAATTAAAATGAATATCAGAGCAAAGAAATCAAAGGAGTACCTACTAATGAGACCGTTGTCAGTGACGAGAACAGGTGATATTCTCTGACTTAAAACCGATCCTCCTACTCGTCACAGAACCCCCCCCCCCTGTTCCGGAATGATGCTATCAACGGCGTAATTATAACCAGCTCATAAGTCTTCGGCAGGGTCTTGTCTCACCGTTGTGGGCATATTGATTACCTCGGCAAATGATGGTTATTAGCATGAAGCCGCTATTACGAATGAAGACAGATTGTTCTGTATTCGAAACGAGGTGGCGCCGCTGCTCAAACGAACAACCCCCATTTGAATGTGGCTGCAAAAACGCTCGAGTTGCTAAGAAGTGAGAGCTTTTTTGATTATAGAAAAGGAGATCCCATTACCATTTCTAAACATTAGGCTGACAACTGTTCAAGATTTAGAGCAAAATGTTTGCCACTTTGAAAGGACTTTTCTTAAAATATAGTTTAATTTGATAAAAAATCTTAAGGGCATTAATGTTTAGAAGACAGCTTGAAACGTGGTCTTAAGTTTTATGAGGTCGAAAAAAAACCACATTTTTCTGACGTTTTTTCACATTCTTTAGCCCTGAAAGATTTTTTTTGATTTTTAAGTTCTGCGAGGCTTTTTTATTGTTAAAATGCTTACGTTTTCTGACTCCCCTCCTTTTTTGAGATTTTAGCATCTGTGAGACTTCCCTCTTTTTCTGATATTCTTACATTTGCAAGACCACCCTCTTTTTTCTTAGATTTAGTTTCGTGAGACATTACTCTTTTTTGAGGTTCTTACGTTTAACAAGATTCCCATCTTTTTTTTAATTCTTACGTTTTATAAATAAGACTCTCCTCTCCTTTTTAAATTTGTTCCAGTGCTTTTTTAATTTTGTTTCCGAGATCCTTACGTTTCACGAGGTCATTTTTCGAGTCTCTCCTTGCCCCTATGAGAATGCTAATAAGAGTAATCGAGGCCAAAGTTATTAAGCTTGTGAATATTTCACGCATTTTTCCTGAAAGTTTTTGAAAATCTTTAAAACGAAGGAAAAACCTTACGCTGCAAAGAAAATCCAGTCTCTTGCCCCCCCCCCCCCATATTTTTTCTAGGTTCGGGTCTAATAGGAATGATCTGTTCCTTACTAGAGAAAGTTCTGTAACTTTTGATTTTATAAAAGTGGTCCCATCGGGACACCTCATTATATATATATATATTTAAATACGTTTTTGTTAAAAAATGATTTATAAAGAAGGATTGAATAATGATAACAAATGATAAAACTTCAAGTTCAGCGGGGCTGAAAAAGAGAAAGAATGTGTGTAGAGAAGTTTCTTGTCGGATTCACTTAATTTCAATGTGGCTGTGATGTCTGGACTTATAATAGTTCAACTTTAATACCTCTGCAGTGTCCATTTCAGGAGGGACAGATCATTAAAGAATAAGTAGTTTAGTCCTATTATAGCGATCCCCCCACTAGTACTTTTTTTTTATATCGTTTTCTTCTTTAAGCAGACATTCCAAAAATATTTTTACCACATTAGGACCTCCATAAACTACTGGAGGTTTATAACTGCAGCTGTCAGTTCCAACAAAAAGATATGCAAATCCACAGGGTTCATGATTTGCCGTGATAGTGGTGTGAGATTTTGCAGGGCATACAAGTGTCCACTTTCACTAGGAATGATTCAAAGTCGGCGTAAATCACGTATGGAATTTGTGAATTTCAGCCACTTCTCCTTTTCAGTTGGAAATTCTACTCTCTGGGGTCCATGTTCTTGACAATAGAGGACATGATCCTTCAAGAGTGATTCATTTGTGAAATGGTGAAGGCAGTAATCGCAATAGTAACTCACACCGTTATGTTTGGTGAGAAGACTGAGAAGTCTACTCATATTCTTAATGGAGCAATAATGTTGCTTTTCACCATCTGATAACAGTAGGAGATTTGCGTGCGCTTTAAATCTGAATGGTGTGATGTAGAGTGGGAACACCTCTTTCTCATATCCAAAAACATTGACAGAAATATTGTTCATTTTTTCGAATTTAGATATCTGATTTATTGTTACAGGGAAAATTAGGCCAGATGTGTTTAGTTTTTTTTCTAAATGTATATAGTTGTTAAGGCGTTCATTTTTCAATTTATTACAGGCTCATTCATAGTTAATACAGGATTTATATATGTGGAAAGTAGTCCCAGTGGTAATGGAAAAAGAGTTAATTCCTAGTTCATTGGTAGCAAAATATCCCAGACTTTCCCCGGTTGGTACAGAAGAAGCTTCTAATAGCATGCTCCGGGTAGGAGATCATTTGACAGCCGAAGTAAACACAAGACGTCCATGTGTCCTATGTATAAAGCAGAGAAAAAAAACTAACAAGAATTGTGTGTATTAAATGTAAAATTTGAAAACTTTTGTTTTGCACTGTTTCATCAATATTCATGTTTTGTATTTCCTGCATTCATTCCAATAAATAATTCAGTGAAACATTAATATATACATCAACTCTTGATTATTCTTAGCTGGTCAACTGGTTTTCCATGGTACAAAATAATAATAGATCGTAGATATGTAACTTTTTGAGGGCACTGAAGATGTAAAATGAAAACATTCATTCTCTTTGGAAACGAACATCCCATATTCCAGCGATATGTTATTTTTCTCAGTCTGCTAATCTCCTACTTCTCGCTTTCCTAACGGCTACCAAAGGACTCATTGAACTATGCAGAATCACACGCGGGAGCTAAAGCGGTATTCGAATTATTTACTAAGTTTCTATTTTTAATGAAGGAAATCGTTTATCAGTAGCAAATGCAAATATTGCTGAGCAGTTAGTGTGCATTTCTGTCTGCAATAACCCGTTAAGAAAGCGACCTTGTCACGTATGTACCCCGCTAGTTGCGACATGCACGTCACGCGACTTGATGAAAGGTCGAACTCCCAAAATATGGGTAATTTTTTTCAAGAGTTGAATCAACAATTCTGATCGCTGCCACCAAAAAAGTTTAGTGGACTTGGAAAATTTCAGATGAGGGTAGAAGTTCAATAATTTTTAATTTCGCAGGACTTTTTTTAAAACCATCTGTCAATAAAACGTGGTCCGGGGTACGGTCCCGAACGCTTGTTCTAAAGCGGGACTTTTATGTCACCCATACAGGTCACCAGACCATATTACCCCTTTTTTCATAATGATAAAGAATTTTTTTTTTAAAGAGATTTTTTTTTCCTTTTTTTTCCCCTTTTATTAATTTTTTTACCCAATGGCATTTTTCCATTTTCTGCAGGACATTCTTTTAAAACAGTTATTGTGGGATAGTCCTTAAAAGGGGGGCGGAACTGTTAATGAGGGGACGGAACTTTTGATAAGAGTTTTAATTAATGTTGGGTCCTCCTTTTTCCTCCTTTCTTAAAAAAAAGGAGGAATGAGAGGACTTTTTGATGATTAACGAGTTTAACAAAGATGACCACCAAAGGGATAGTAAAACCATCAGTAAATCGTGGTCCCCTTGTGATTCACCATTTAATATTTTTTGAATATCGCAGGACTTTTGTTAAAACCATCTGTCAATAAAACGTGGTCCGTGGTGCGGTACCGAACGCGTGTTCTGAAGCGGGACTTTTATGTCACCCATACAGGTCACCAGACCATATTACCCCTCAATATTTTACATAATTACGAATAAGTTTTTAAATCAGATTTTTTTTTCGTCGTTTTGATTTTATTAATTTTTTTTTATTTTTACCCAATGGCAATTTCTGCGGGACAGTTTTTTAAAACAGTTACTGTAGAATAATCCTTCTTCTAGTAAAAATGCGACAAAAACAGTCACGGAATTAAAAGAAATTAGTGTTGATTAAAAGGACTAAAAATACATATGTTAATATGAAAGGACTATCGGGGTTCATTATAAGAAATACGTAGGTTATAATAATAAACGAAGGTTAATTTACGCAGAAAAAAGCTAGTTATAAAGAAATAAAAAAAAATACGAAGGTTGTAAAAAAACGTAAGAAAAACCTAGGTTAATAAAAATATCTGAAATATAAAACTCACTTTTTAAACTGCAATAAAGAGATATGTAATTTATAACGATGGGTTATACCCCGTTTGAGACTCATCTAAGTCACATCATCAAGTGGCAAGGCATAGTCGAGTGCGATAACGCTCCAGCTATCGACATTAAGGTAATGGGTTCAAATTTTTTTTAAATACAGGAGACGCACTAAAGTATACACTAGATGGCGCCATGGGTCTTTAATAAAGGGGGAGAATTTTTTAATAAAAGAGGGGTCAAATATGAATTATTAATTATGAATATTAATAAGTGGTCGTCATATCACGCGACCAGTTGCACCATATCACATGTCAGTTGCGACATATCACATGACTGGGCACTTGTGATATACAGGTCAAAGTCCAAAGTGTGCTCGCACTTGGGGCCGGTGACATCATAGGGGGGAAAGCACTAGTAGGGGATCGCTATAATGGGACTTTACTACTAGGTAATACCGACTTACTACTTTGGCTTTGAGAGATCCCAATAGAATGGTTTTGCGAGGCCCTTTGTCGGGAAAATTGCAGGCTACTGGAGCACCATTATAGCAGACAGAAGCAGGTCACAAGAAGCAGAGGCCAAACTTCGGGGTATAGGAACAAGCTATCAGTAATTTGTTTGGGAATATTTCCTTTAGTACAGTTTGATCCATTTCATTTAAAAGATTGATGACAGTTTTCTAAAACGATCTGTTATAGAAACACATATAAACTTTTCAATTGTTTTTTGAAAAAATATACAGTAAGAAAATCTGATTGCTATAACTTTTAAACTATTTACATTTATTTCTGCATTTCTCATAACAAATTTTTGACTTACCCCAAAAGTAGTTTAAAAAAAGGTAAGGATTGCCTTTTTTTTTTTCTTCCATTGGATTAATGGTTTTAACCACAAGACTGCTGCTTACAATGAAGGGGCTATAAAGTCGTCTATTCAAGATTTTATGAACAGGAGGATTGTTTAAGAGTATATTTAAAGATATTTCAGAAAACTGGTTTTATTATGGAGTATTTTTGGAAAGACACTACAGATTTGATTGCATTTTTATTGAACTATTTGACATATTGCTTAGGTTGGGGGGGGGGGGGGTATGATTCCCTTAACTTTGAAGAAGTCCTCAAGGCCAATTCTGATTAATATTATGTTAAAAATATAAAAGCACATATTAACAGAATATACATAGCGGAAACGGAACTGTACATTTGACGAGATTGGATGGGGAAGATAAAGATGTAGTATGACGCTCTCCATCCTGGTTACTAGGCCTGAGTATACTAGTAGGCCAGAAAGGCGTAGGTTGGCTCAGTCAGTCACAAGCCAGGCTCGTAATCTGTAGTTTCCAGGGTTCGATTCACAGTTGTGCCAGTTTTGAGATTTATTGCTGCTAAGCCTCTGTCTTACCTTCTGCTAGATAGGGGACACCAATGGTATTGGAAAGGCCACATCCATCGGATTAGACATAAAGCCATGGTTCTGTGTGCAGGAGAGTCACACCCTGTGTGCGTTGCCCCAACCCTCTCTGATCCCTTGGGGTTCTTATGACCTAGATGCTTAGCCTAATGCTTGCAAAACAGTGCCTCTCAGAAGTAAAACAACTAGTAGCCCTGGAGCCAACGAATGTCCTAGTCCCTAGGGCATTAGTAATCCAGGGGTAAATTTCTAGATTAAAAGCCACCCTGAACAATGGAAAATGTGATCACCCCTGACATCCAATCTTGCGTTGGAAGAATGAAAATCAAAAAACGTATTCAGTATGTATACCATTGACTTTGAAAACCTCCGCAAAATTCCCCGCCCTGCCCATGGTCAGTAGGGGACACCGATGGGCTTGGAAAGGCCGCCGTCCGTCGGATGGGACGTTAAGCCGTGACCCCGTGTGTGGGAGAGCCATACCCTGTGCACGTTAAAGAACACGCTGGATGGCCTTGACGGGAGGCTACCATCTGCTGTTCCAGTGGGTATCCTCTCCCAACCTTCTCCTACCCAACAGCTGTTCCAGTGGGTATCCTCTCCCAACCTTCTCTGAGCCTTCGGGGTCCTTGTGACCTGGCCATTTAGCCCATGGTGTGCAAAAAAGTGCCGCTCAGAGGTAAAACAACCCAACCCAACTTTGAAAACCATTTGCAATCAACTTTGCAAATTTTCAAAAATTCGTTTTAGAGTGTATTGCTCCCTGATGCTAACCACTGCTATTGAAACTCCTTGCTTCAGTTTAGCAATAGTGTGAGGATTATTTCTCTAAATATTTCTTTCGGAAATTTCCATTACAAAAATTCACTTGGCTGGAGAACAAATGAGTGTTACTGCCAGGAACAAATCATATCAACGTGCATGTACCATCATCGCATTTGTCGTATGTGGACGATTCCCGTCCCGTTGAATGAAATGTCTCCTCTAAAGTGACACCCATGCCTCGAAAAGGGGCGAAAAAATGATCTTCAGGGTCATTGAGACTACTGTTAATATTCAGAGTATCATGGAGAAAAATTTGTCTAGCAATACCACATGCTCAATACATGATTGATTTCATGAATATTACCATTGTGAGCAGCACAATCTCCCAAACTGAGTCCATAAATACCAAACACAATGGTGTATGTTATGTATTTTGTCAAATAAAGACAATTAAAACTGGAGTAGCTTTTCAAAAACATCCTATATTTGAACTAAAAAATAAATAAATACCACCATCAAGCAGCTGCTTGCCACAGACGTCTGACAGGAGCCTATGAGTTTAGATGCCATAGTAGAAGGTCTGAGAGGATTGCAGGACCTCAGCAGAAAAACAACACACACATCCGTGCCTTACCCGTGGCTCAGAACCCAGGTCCCTTAGATTAGCCAAGCATACTAACCACTCGACCACTCGACCACGGGACGGCCTATATTTGAACTAAAGCTTTTAACTTATTTTTGATATACTTTCGTAATCTTTTTGAAGTTTCAAACATTGAGCGGTCTCTGAACTGCAGTTTTGTGCACACAACGGGTTAAATGGCCAGGTCATAAGGACCTCCAAAAACTCAGAGAAGGTTAGGGAAGGGGATCCACTGGACAATTGTTAGGATACAGACGGATAGTCCTCATCGAGAATTGTCCTGCACATGGAACCACTAAGCACAGTGGCATTTCGATGTGTCACAGTGTCCCTTTTCTCACCGATGGCTGAATGGAATTAGTGGAAATAAATCTAAACGCTAGCACAGTTAGGGCTCAATAGCATTCGAAGCTAGGAAATGTAGCTTACCAACGTGAAGCGAGCGCTAAGAAATGAGCCAACACCCATCCCTGCCACTGAATTAAACATCTTTAGTCTTTAGTTCCAAACTGTCGTTTCCACATTGCTATTGCTGTTATATTTCTTCCCAGTAGTTTTTTTAATAATAATAATAGTCTTTATACATATTCATGTTAGTTATACAAGAGTTTAAACAGATGACCCATAAAGCATCTGCTTATCTGCAGGAGAGAAGAAGAATAACGTTACATGAAAATACATAAGATACAGTTTCTTTTTATTTGTGAGGTTAGTTGAGCCGTATATTGTCAAACCATAAGTCAATATAGATTCACAGATAGCTTTGTAAACCAAAATACATGTATGTGTGCTTGCAGCAAATTGTAGTTTGCAAAGTTTAGATGCACATAGACGCAATTTCTCTGCTAACTTTTGAATATGTGTATTCCATTGGAAGGTTGTGTCCATGTAAAGTCCAAGATACTTATGACTCTCAACACACTCAATAACATCACAGTTTCAGCAATCAGGGTCATAAGTTATCATGTTATGAGGACACACGGTTCGTGGTTTCTAATTGCATAAGATGAAAAATCATAATATCCTGGTGAATGAAAGCTCATCTATTTGGTTTTATCTGAGTTTATGTAAATACGATTAATGTGAGACCAGTTAATAATTTTGTTGAAATCATCCTATGTATATCGGACTGCGTCTCCTACATTGTGATTCACGTTAACCAAGGCGGTGTCATCAGCATACATATATATAAGGAGAGCCCTTCAGTTTAAGGTTAGCTAGATCATTAATATAAATAATGAATAAGAGCGGACCTAAAATTGAACCTTGTGGAACACCAGTGTACACTGTTCTCTTCTCACTAGAAACGCCATTAATCACTAGAAATGCACTCTGTTTTTTAAATAATTTTCAAACCATTTAAGTGTAATACTTCGGATACCATAGGTATAAAATTTTTAAAGTAAAATATCGTGATCTAACGTATGAAATGCCTTATGAAAGTCCAGGGAGATAGCAACTGCTTTTTTTCCGTTGTTTAAATTTCCTTTAATGACGTCAGAAAACTCCGTAAACTCTTAAAAGTGTAATTGCATTTTTACCTTTTTGGAAACCATATTGCTTTTCACTAATAATGTTATGCTTTTTCAAAAAATTGTCTAGAACATTAGCTACATGTCTTTAAAGGATTTTGTGAAGAACGGAGTAAGATGTCAATGAGCCTATAGTTAGTGCAGTCGGATTTAGTTCCACTTTTGTAAATTGGCCTTAAAATAGCAATTTTGAGTTTATTAGGGTTGTTTCCTGTAGATATGCTTTCATTGATAAGTTCGTCACGAGATCAGCTAAGGAGATTTTCCATGCTTTAATGTGCTATTAATAATAAGAAAGGGACAATAGCATTAGCTATTGTCCCTTTCTTGTTATTAAGATTATTAATGAATTTCTTATTATTAATGAAAAGGAACAATACAATAGCATTAGCTATTGTCCCTTTCTTATTATTAAGATTATTAATGAATTTCTTATTATTAATGAAAAGGAACAATACAATAGCATTAGCTATTGTCCCTTTCTTATTATTGAGATTATTAATGAATTTCTTATTATTAATGAAAAGGAACAATACAATAGCATTAACTATTGTCCCTTTCTTATTATTAAGATTATTAATGAATTTCTTATTATTAATGAAAAGGAACAATACAATAGCATTAGCTATTGTCCCTTTCTTATTATTAAGATTATTAATGAATTTCTTATTATTAATGAAAAGGAACAATACAATAGCATTAGCTATTGTCCCTTTCTTATTATTAAGATTATTAATGAATTTCTTATTATTAATGAAATTAACAAGGGAAACGTCCTAATCGATCACTTCCTTTGGTATTCATGTGTCTATGAAGTTATGTCACATTGTATGTCATCTTGGACGATCTTCAACTCTTCTACATTTCAAATCTCCTGTTTATTCGAAACGTCCACAAAGTGTTAAAAGCACTGATTGGGTGACATGTACAATCCTAGTCCCATCGATCTGGGATCTTCCGGATTCTTACAGACTGATTTCTCTATACCATGTACAAAAACACTCATATGATGCTCTGTGCCATATTGTTGTTACGAAACGCTCTCCCAACAGGAACAAAACACTTACTCAAAAGGAAATGAGCGGTGCAGAATCAGAGCTAAATTTTTTAGTACCCTGAATTTGTTTTTCGAGTCATGTATGCAAATTTTGTCCGATCAGGTGATTTTTGGGAAGCGTATGGCATTGCATTTATTATATTTCATCGACATACAAAATGCAATTTAATAATTTCAGTTGTTTGTGTGGGGGTGAGGATGCCTCAGTTGGTAGCGCGCCAAGTTCGTAATTTGTAGTTCCCGGGTTCGATTCCCAGCTGGGTTAGCAATGAGATTTCATCCAATGAATTGTGGAGCACAGCTAACGCTCACAAAATTGAGCGCATTCCCATAGTGTATATATATATATGTCTGTTGGGTTGTTTTACCTCTGAGCAGCACTTTTTTGCACGCCATGGGCTAAATGGCCAAGTCACATGGACCCCGAAGGCTCAGAGAAGGTTGGGGGAGGGGACCCACTGGACAGCTGTTGGGAGACAGATGGTAGTCTTTCTTCATGCCCATCCAGCGTGCTTTTAACGTGCACAGGGTATAGCTCTTCCTCATACGATGCAACTGCTGAACGTCCCATCCGACGGACGGCGGCCTTTCCAAGCCCATCGGTGTTCCCTTACTGACCGTGGGCAGGGCGGGGAATTTTGCGGAGAAAAATCTCAACGCTGACCCAGCTGGGACTCGAACATGGGAACTACAGATTATGAGCCTGGCGCGCTACCGACTGAGCCACTCCCGCCCCATATATGTCTGTTAATGTAAAAGTTATAAGTGGTGTGTCGTCCTTTTACACAGTGCATCGGATATTTGCTTCTTTCATCGAAGGCACATCACGTCTGACGTAGGTCGAAGTACGGGTGTAACAATTTGCGGATCTGCGGATTCACCTAGAATCACAGGTGAAGAGGTATTAAGTGAAATAAGTTAATTTAAGTAAAATTTCTGAAAAAGAAATTTTGAGGTCACCACGAGAAAGATTTCTCTGTAACAAAAATTACTCCCTCAAGCAGCTGCTTGCGACAGAGATCCTGTCAGTTTATGCGCCATAGTAGAAGGTCTGTGAGGATTGCGGGACTTCAGCAATAAAACAACATCCATGTCTTATGCGAGGCTCGAACCAGGTCCCTTAGATCAACTTCTTGTAGTCAAACGCGCTTACCACTCGGCCACGTGACGGCCTCTCTGTAAAGGTGTCAATTAAAATAATTCGTTAAATGAAAAATTGTTACATGAAAACTCCTGTATATGATTGTTATTATTATAGTGTATATAATCATAGAGCTAACTGAGAGATGTTCCCGAAATAATTTCTACCTTGTAAAACAAGATTATTCTCTACCAGATATATTATTAAGCAAATAACTCACACAGTTTCTAAAATGGAAACTATAAACATTCTACACCTGGGCTGTTGTTGCTTTTTCTTTTTCCTATTTAGATGCCACCTGCAAGTTTTTTCTTTCTTTTTATTTCATCCTTCAAAGAGTCGAATGTGATGCAAATATAGACACACAAACATATGCATCAAGCTACAATGAATAATTCATTTACGAACCAAAACCTTGAGATGAAACATCCAGGAGCAATTTTGTTCTCCATGTCGAATCATTCGCTGCATTCTTATGATTATCGGGGACAGCATAACGGGTCAATAATCTCATCTACAAACATTAAATTGAAAAATGACCCCCGTAAGGCTTTGTAGGAAGCTTCTTAAACCACCAATTATCAGAAGTAGTAAAACCAGAAGAATGTGCATTTGTACTTCAGTTTGTCAACGCAAAATCTACATTACACAGACCTCTTAGACAAAGACTTAAATCATAGGTTTATAAAACTGTGTAAAATAGATGCAAATCGGATACAGGTGATGAAAAGCATTTTGCATATAAACGATTTATGAATTCTGATTGCTTTTGGAGCATATCACTTATGGGACTCATTGAAAGAAACTTTTCCACAAGGCAATCATTAGGCCTAATGTTCACTCACAACGTCGGTAAATGTGCTAAACAGATATTCATCAACAAAGGCGGATTTCTAAATCCACCCAGTATTGTCTGACCATGCATCATTTACTGAGCTAGCGCGTGTTTGCATTCTCTGCGTCTTACCGACGAGTGCGTGACGCCAACAAATGTTGTAACTGGCCGAAAGAGAGAGGTGCGTGGTTAGTGACATCATACCCAAGCCGACAAAATACATGCATTAACAAATATTTTCTTTTTAAGCAATGAACAAATGAAAAGAAAAGGTCGTCACGTGAGTTGGAATTATTAAGTCCTTAATTGAATAGTGGTTGCATGGTGACGAGATAGAGAAATTCCAGATTAGACAATCCACGACTTCCTGGTGTGGAGAAAATTGCACTTGATGTTCACTATTGTATTTTTTTTTTAAATCCATTAAGTAGAGTCCTTGAAAGTTTTTTAAGATACAAATATTTTTGGAGATTGTGAAATTTATTCAGACTTTAATTCATTCTTGCATAATGGATAAAGTGTTTGGAGGAGTGAGTAGTTTGAATTGTTTTGCTTCTGAGCAATGCTTTTTTGCACACAATGGGTTAAATGCCCAGTACATAGTGTCGCGTCTCCTCACTCTCGAGTGGTCAAATAGATGTCGCAATTCGCTTGCCTTCAGTGGTACGTAGTGGCCTTCAGTACGTTAAACATTTAAAATTTATAATGTGCTTCGAGGATTATTTAATCCAGTGCCAGTGTCTTAGAGTTTTACCCAGTCAATAATTTTGCCTGATACCATGCAACCTTTGAGAGGAATTAATGTCCCACAGCCGTATAGTCATTTTTGATCGATGAATAATCAGCAGACAACTGTGTGTTTATTTGGAAAATAAAGTAATCACTACGACTTTAACTCTATGTTACACAACAGATGAAACATGTACGAACGGTTTTTCAAAATTTTCTTCCCTTCTTTCTTTATGTTTCCACCGCCCCCCGAATTGCACCCGAGGCTACTACCGACCCCTGGATCGTTCCAGCGCCCCCTAGGGGACGCACGTGCTATTGTTAATGTATGTAATTCCGACCAAAAATGTTTTGTCTGGTCTGTTTTAGCCTCATTGTATTCTGCGATAGGAAACACTGAACGCCTTAACAACTATATACATTTAGAAGAAAAATTAAACACATCTGGCCTAATTTTCCCTGTAACAATAAATCAGATATCTAAATTCGAAAAAATGAATAACATTTCTGTCAATGTTTTTGGATAAGAGGAAGAGGTTTTCCCTCTCTTCATCACACCATTCAGATTTAAAGCGCACGTAAATCTCCTGTTATCAGATGATGAAACGCAACATTATTGCTCTATTAAAAATATGAGTAGACTTCTCAGTCTTCTCACCAAACATAAATGCCAGGCTTTCTACTGTGATTACTGCCTTCACCGTTTCACAAATGAAACACTCTTCAAGGATCATATTCCCTATTGTCAAGAACATGGACCCCAGAGAGTAGAATTTCCAACTGAAGAGGAGAAATGGCTGAAATTCACAAATTTCAAGTTTCAACAGCCTGTTCCATACGTGATTTACGCCGACTTTGAATCATTCCTAGTGAAAGTGGACACTTGTATGCCTAACCCTGCAAAATCTCACACCACTATCACGGCAAATCATGAACCCTGTGGATTTGCATATCTTTTTGTTGGATCTGACGGCTGCAGCTATAAACCTCCAGTAGTTTATGGAGGTCCTAATGTGGTAAAAATATTTTTAGAATGTCTGCTTAAAGAAGAAAAAGATATAAAAAATTTCTCTCTGAGATCAAACCAATGCAACTTTCAAATCACGAAGAGGAATCATTTCGCAAAGCTATCAATTGTCATATATGCAAAGATGTTCTCGGACCAGATCGCGTGAGATTTTTATTTTCATTTAACCGGTAAATTCCCAGGAACCGCTCATAATGCGTGTAATCTCAATTTTAAGTTCACAAATAAGATTCCAGTTATATTTCATAACCTAAAGGGATATGACAGCCATCTTATTATGCAAGGAATCGGTATGATCAAAAATAAGATGATTAATTGCATTCCCAATAATATGGAAAAATACATAGCATTCTCCCTTGGAACTTTGAATTTCATAGATTCCTTTCAATTTTTAAGTGCATCTCTTGAGAAGCTAGTCAATAACCTATAGAAAGAAGAATTTAATATTTTAAAGAAACATGTTGAAACTGAATGGTTACACCTGGTTTTGAGAAAAGGAGTTTAGCCCTACGATTACATTGACAGCAGCGAAAAGTTTGAAGAAACGTTATTACCTCCACGTGAAGCTTTTTACAATCAACTTACAGAAGAAGCGCTAGGAGATGAAGGGTATATACATGCAATGAAAGTATGGAACTCATTCGACATAAAAAAAAACCCAGGCCAATATCACGACTTGTACCTGAAGACCGACGTGCTCCTCTTAGCTGACGTGTTTGAGAATTTCAGAAAACTATGTGTCAGATACTATGAAATTGATCTCTGTCATGTTTACACAGCTCCTGAACTAGCCTGACAAGCATGTCTGAAGATGACAAATATTAATCTAGAGTTGATAACAGACCCTACAATGTACCTTTTCCTGGAAAAAGCATACGAGGAGGAATTTCAATGATATGCAATCGTTTTAGCACTGCAAACAACAAGTATTTAGATACCTATAATCCTCAGTTACCCTCTAAATACATTACGTACTTTGATGCCAACAATCTTTATGGATGGGCAATGTCGCAATGTCTCCCTCAAAGCGATTTTCGATGGCTTAATAATGAAGAAATAGAAAATCTAGATATTACAACAGTTGTTGATGATTCGAATAAAGGATACATATTGGAAGATGATTTAGATTATCCAGTTTCTCTACACGACAAGCATAATGAATATCCGCTAGCCCCTGAGAAACTTCCGATTACCAGCAGCATGCTGTCACCATATTGTCAAGAGGTTGCCCAAAACCTTGAAATAAATGCAAGCCAATCAGTCGTGAAATTAGCCCCAAATCTAAATTCTGAGGAAAAATATGTCCTTCATTACCGTAATACGAAACAATATTTAGCCTTCGGTATGCAGCTGAAGAAAATACAACGCGTTTTATAATTTAATCAGTCTTGCTGGCTAAAACCATATATAGAATTTAATACGGATCAGCGGAAGAAAGCTAGAAACGACTTCGAGAAGGATTTCTTCAAACTGATGAATAATACTGTGTTTGGAAAAACCAAGGAAAATTTGAGAAATCGAGTGAAAATTGAATTGACTCAGAACCCGAAGAGAGTATGTAAACTCGTAGCATCACCTGCTTTTCACGCTTTTCGTGTTTTTGACAACCAACTCGCATGTGTACAAAGCAAACTAAATTTAAACTCAACAGGCCTATTTATGCTGGTTTCAGTATTCTAGATATTAGTAAAATATTGATGTACAGCTTTCATTATGACTATATTAGTCCAAAATATGGAGAAAAAGCTAAATTATTGTTCAATGATACAGATTCACTGTGCTATGAGCTTCAAACCGAGGACGTGTATGCCGATATGAAACCGACATAGATCATTTTGATACGTCCGACTATCACATAGATCATTTTGATACGCCCGACTATCACGTAGATCATGTTTTGCATAGTACGCATAATAAAAAGGTACTAGGTAAAATGAAAGATGAACTTTCAGGAGTACCTATCAAACAATTTGCAGGCCTTCGTTCTAAAATGTATTCCCTTCAGAGTTTATATGAGGAGAAGAAGACGGGGAAAGGAGTCCCCAAATACATCGTAAAAAGAACCCTTCGTCACAAGGATTACAGAGACTGCTTAATAAACAAATCACCTTGTCGAGTAGATTTGACAAGGATTCAAAGTAGCAACCATCATCTTCATACAGTAAAAGGTGTAAAACTTGGTCTGTCACCTTTTGATGATAAAAGATATATTTTAGAAAATGGTTATGACACCCTTTTGTATGGTCACTACAAAACGATAAAAAAATGTAACAGAAAAAACGAATATTTTGTTAAATCTGTGTTTTTAATATGTTTGAGCTATATGTTAATATGTATAAAATATGATGATTTTATCCGAATGTATGCATAATTTTTTTGTATAACCCCTGTATATGTAAAAATATTGCATGTAAATATTATATGTAGACAGCTGTATGTAAAATCATTTCTTCTGTTAACCTGCATTTTTTTGTAAGTAAGCTGTAAAATATATCTATAATCAATGTGAAAAAAGCATCATTGTGAAATGTACAAATAAAATTGTAAACCAATGGAAATCGTTACCTGTGTAAAGTATTATGTGAAACCTACGCATTGTCATTATATCTCCCAATACTTTGATATCAATGAAAAATTTTAAAATGAAATATATGTGTTGTCTGAATTTCTGAGTCGAGTCTTATCTTTAGCAAGTGAGGGAGGTAAACAACGTTATCACGACTTCTCACGTGACTCTCCCGTGATGTTCCCGGAGAGCACATTCTCATGACTCATCTCCACAGGTTGCATCGCGTTGGGTGAACCAGCTCACACAGTCGGAGAAAAGTCTTACATGCATGCATTTCTGGGATTACACTTATAATAAAAGGTTGGTAATTCTCTTAATTTTCATGATTTATCAAATATTACTTATAATTTCACGATGTAGTGACGTTCTCAACTATTAAGAAGTGACGAAAACATATGATTTCTTTCCGAAGTTAGTGTAAGTCGCCTGGATGCTAGCTCATTACGGTACCCAGATCGAGTCACCTCGAAATCAACTTTTTTTTTTAAAGTAATCAGTTCTCAGAAGTGGAGGACTTCAATAAAGGCACCGAGTGCTGTGTTTATGAGAAAATTATCAGCACGGAATGAAATGCTAATTTTTACTTTGCAGAGACGAAAACTTTCATTACGTATATTTTTACAGAGAAATAATCGAAATTATTACATCAGCCATTTGGCGATAAAGGAATTTATCAAGTGTTTTAGAGCAGATTTTACTGAATATTAATACTTTACAATAATGACCTACAAGGAAAAGGATAGGCCTGTAAGAAGATCCTATATATCCTATCCTAGACTTTGGGGAATCTTGATCTTCTTACATGCTGAATCCAGTTCCTTGTGTAGGGATGAGGTAGGAAACTTGTGACACAGTTACTTCAGAAAAATGGGGTGCAGTGTTCGAAGGTAGAAGGGGAAACTTTTCACCCGAAGCACACTTGCACGGCAAGATACCATTTAATGTTACCTTTTGAGATCAATTTTTCTTTCAGATGAGTTAGGAGTGACTCCCGCGAGGATTCATCAAGGAAAAAGGCGACGTCGACAGATGTTTCTTCCGTTGCCATCAGCTTATGTGTTGACAGGGTCCTTTTCATTTCTTCTGTAAACTGGCAGGGGTCTTCAGGGTCTGGTTTTTGTTTCTTCTGGGGAATCCTTTCATCTTCAGAGCATTTTCGCTTATTAATGTGTGGCTTTCTTTGATGTCGTAAAAAATTGTCTTTTCTTCCAAACTCCATTGCACATTTTTCACGTTTATAGGTTTTCCTGGAGGTGTGGGTTAACTCATGCCGTCGGACGTCATCTCTCCTTGAGAAAGTCGATTCGCATTGAGAGCACTTAAGCAGGCTATTTCCATCATGATTTCTCTTATGACGAATGAGATGAGTCTGATGAAGGAAAGTCTGGATACATTATGAAGCAGTGACTTGTAAAATAACTGATTTATACTATACGAGGACGTCGAGAACTATCACTATTGGCTTCTAACAGGTGGAAAAATCACGGAGACGCAGCAGCAGAGAACTGTCAGTGTCAACGTCTGACAACAGAATGAGGATTCTGACTGATGAATGTCGTATTTATACTAGAAGAATGACTATTCCGCAGAAACTGATTTAAAAGACTATCTCGCAGTAAAAGAAAAGAAAAATGCTATTGGTTAAAAATAAAAAAAAAAAACAAATAAAAGAAAAACGATGAAAAGAAAAAATAATCTCTGATTTAAAAATAAATTATTTGAAATTATGTAAATTATTGAGGGGAAACATGTATTGATGACATGTATGTGTGACGAAAAGGCCCGCGTCCGCTTTGAAACACATGGGAGGCAGCTCCCATAGGATTAACATTGACCTGTCTCTGAATTAGAACCCCCATTAACCTCCTACTCACATCTACAAGTGCTAAAATTTTTAAAGAATACCAACCTGTACTACAGAATATAGAACTAAAAATATCAGACTGCAGAACCACCAGGGACTTTAAAGGAATGTTCTAACAGGGGCTGAACAATCTCCTAAAAACCAACTTGAAAAAAAAAAGGAAGGAAAGGATTTTTTTCCCCTCTCTGGCCTAAATTTTTACTCTGTGTGATTCAAAAATGATCAACTGGGGTAGTTTGCGATTCCAATATCTACAGAAGATTCCCAAAACACGATTGCTACTACTACTACTAGCGAACAAGAGAAGGTGGGGGAGGACACCTCATTGCGGACGCCAGCAATGACAGCGGCTTCCCTTCCTATGATCATAGGAAATGGATCTCCTTCCGGGTCTTCACCCATTTTCGATGCATTTCGTGCACTAGGTGCAATATCATCAACTCGACGTTCGCAGCCCACAGAAATAGCTGCAAGCAATAACCGTACCACAAGAACAAAATGGTCACGAATATCATCAATATATATATATACTGATCATAAAAATTATTCTTAATAAAAATTATCAGTATCTATGAATATATACTACATTATGCAACTATTAAACTGTAAAAAAGATACTACATATAGGATCACAAGGGATCACAGAAGGTTGTGGAAGAGGATCCAGTGGACAGCTATCAGAAGTTAGATGAAACCTTCGTCAAGTTAGTTGTCTTTCTGTAATTTTCAAACGTCGAAAGCCCAATACAGAACGAACCAAATCTTATGTCCTTACCTGTGGGCGCCGTGGATCAATTATATTCTACCAACCCCAAGAACCGACAATCGTTATCAGCTATCACATTTTTGAAAAGCAAAACTTATTTTAGAACTTATAGAGCTTCGACGTTAGCTTCCCATTTACATAGCACATTATTGTAACATAACATTTTCCACCAGTGTAAATGCTAATTTGCTTTTCATTAACTTCTTGAAATAAGTGTTTATGATTGTCATTTTTGATATTAAATGTTTCAACTTCAGTAGCTAATTAAATTCTGAAAAATTCGTGTTGAAAGAACAAATCTAGATTTGGTTGGATCATACTGTGACCTTCATATTATCCTTTGCAATGAAGTAGGATTATTCTGTGGAGACTATGAGACTGCGCAGTTGAAACTTCGACAGTTCTCATCGATCATAGACCAATTACCTATCAATCACTTGTCATTCAATCGAGGATCCATGAGAACTGTCTATGCGTCAACTGCTCAGTCTCATAGTGGCCACGGTTTTTTTCTAGTTTTGCTACCGATCATTTATCTCATTTTCCAATGAAGATTTTATTTAAAATAGAGGGAAGTTGAAATTTTGATATTTGCTGACACAGTTTGAAAATTTTTAGTTCCCTTCTATTCGTGGCGGTGGTTGTTTCAGTCCCTAGGGGGGCCGGGGTTGTCTCAGTCGGTCGCCCACCGAGCTCGTAATCCGCAGCTCCAGGTTCGAACACACCTGATCCAGTTTTAAATTAATCTCCACTAAACCACCACTCTGCCCTTGGTCAGAAAGGGGACACCGATGGGCTTGGAAAAACCTCCGTCCATCGAATGGGAATGTAAAGCCGCGGCCCTTTTCACAGGAGAGAAACCATACCCTGTACACGTTAAAAAACACACTGAATGGCCTCGATGAAAAAACACACTAAATGGCCTGCATCTCTCTCCTAACAGCTGTGCACTGGGCTTCCTTTCCTTATCCAATTTTCAGCCTTTGGATCCTTGTGATCTGGGCATTAAGCCCATTGTGTACAAAAAAAGTTCCTCTCAGAGGTAAAACCCAACCCAACTCTCAGTCCGTAGTGCTCCAATATCGTAATATGTAATCCTCTGGTTCGAATACCATTGACATTTATCTTTGCTAAATCCTTACCCTGTCCTCGGTCAGAAATGGGTCACAGGTAGGCCTGGAAAGACTGCCGTCTATCGGATGCGAAAGTAAAGCCATGGCACTATGTGCAAGAGAGACACACCTTGTGCACTTTAAAGAACTCGCTAGATGGCCTTGACGAGAGGCTTACATCTGTTTAGTAGCAGCGATCCAATAAATCCCTTTTCTCTAACAACCTCCGAGTTTTTTCAGTCTTTGTAACCTGGCCATTTGCCCCCTGTGTACCCAAAGGTGAAGCACATAAGTAAAACAACCCAACTCTCTTCTGTCCAATTTTCGAGTAACGACTGAAACGTACGGTTCAAACATCACCAAAGATCTAAATCAATGCTTACCAAAGTGGACGATAGTGCCCCCTGGGGGGCGCTGGAACGATCCAGGGGGTCGGTAGTAGCCTCGGGTGCAATTCGGGGGCGGTGGAAGCATAAAGAAAGAAGGGAAGAAAAGTTTGAAAAACCGTCCGTACACGTTTCATCTGTTGTGTAACATAGAGTTAAAGTCGTATTGATTACTTTATTTTCCAAATAAACAAATAAAATTATCCTTCGTTATCTTAATTTTCTGCATGTAATGCGAATGTTACTATGGTTGATTTTAATAAATAATTTTATAATTTCAAGCTTCAAGGTGTCTTATTTACAACAGCATATTTCTTTATTATGTTGTAGGACGTAGGTAGAAATATTGATACATAAAAGAACGCAAATTTCTCACTGCAGCTTTCTGTTTATTCACTTAAAGATGATAGATTTCTAAGGGGGCGCTAAGTAGTTTTTTTTCCTGAAAAGGGGGCGGTAGGAGAAACAAGTTTGGAAACCGCTGTTCTAAATAAAACCCAGGCACTTCATTGCAAAAACACGCTGATCATGACCTGGAAGACGCTTAAAAATTCCAGCTCCAAAGACTCAACCAACCAGTCGGTGTAGAATCTCACGTGCGATCGTTCGCTGTTGTTCGAAGAGAGCTTTCTTAGAAATAGGAAATGTCTTGGCAATTATCCTCGGCAATTATTCTTCCCATTTGCTGATGTTGCCTTTTCTGTTTATGCATCGGTCTGCTTTATCACGTCCATGACAGGCCGTTTGTAATCTGATGCACTAAACGGGCGAATTCTGTGTACGAGTGATTTGCGTCTGTCCATTGTAACCAGGAGGCCATCAGTATGCAGACGAAGAAAAGACGTAGCAGACTCAAAAAGCAACCAAAGACAGGTTCAGGAGTAGATTCATTAGCGGCAAGTTCAAAGCACGCACTTATGCTGCGAGGGGCTGCGCACAAATCGTAACTCGGGAATATCATGGAAACTGCAACTTTTAATTTCACGTTTGATTTTGTTGTCGTGTCGCCATCGAATGAAGTGGCTTCATTAGTGAGTTGCGATGAGAACAGGTAAGAATGATGAGGTGCGTTCTTCTATAGAGGTTTTATTTTCATCGCATTAAGATTTTTAATTTATGTGCGAGGTACGCTATTATTATTATGACTCTGAATCTTTTTGGCCATTCTGGAAGTCTCGTTGGGAGGTAAATTACTGCTAATTTTCCGTTTCTCCGAAAATATATTCTTTTTTCGAAACAAAAAAATTTGTTCAATATATTGTAAAAACTAAACCATCAGGTTCTAAGAGATTGGGTTGTTTGGGTTGTTTTACCTCTGAGCGGCACTTTTTTGCACACCATGGGCTAAATGGCCAGGTCACATGGACCCCGAAGTCTCAGAGAAAGTTGGGGTAGGGGACCCACTGGAACAGCTGTTGGGAGACAGATGGTAGCCTCCCGTCAAGGCCATCCAGCGTGTTCTTTAACTTGCACAGGGTATGGCTCTCCCACACAAGGGGCCACGGCTTAACGTCCCATCCGACGGACGGCGGCCTTTCCAAACCCATCGGTGTCCCCTACTGACCGCGGGCAGGGCGGGGAATTTTGCGGAGATAAATCTCAACGCTGACCCAGCTGGGACTCGAACCTGGGAACTACAGATTACGAGCCTGGCGCGCTACCGACTGAGCAACCCCCGCCCCTGCCAGCATAGAAAAGAGTGTGCATTTATATAGTAAGGAAAGTAAAATTTTAAAATATTTGGAATAACCAGAAAATGCATTCACATGAGATCATGTCATAAAAGCAAATTGGGAAAAATAAACAGTTAATAAATTTCTTGTCATATGCATGATTTGTTTATACATATATACTTTGTTTACAGTTTTTTTAAATGAGTAATGCATTCCTATACATACTCTATTATTTTTGCTACTAAGACGAGAATATTTCAAAAATATAGATTAGAATGGTAAAAATTAATTTTCACAATTATTTCTAATGTTCCAACATACTAAAATTAAAAAATTCTTGTAGGTATGTGAACTTCATTTTAAAGCCAGTGAAATTCAGCATGAGAAAAGCATGTGTGATGAAGTCACAGGGAGAGAAATAACAGCAAAGTTAGAAAAGCTTAGACTCATCAAAGGTGCAGTTGCTTCACAAATGCTGCTAGCTGTTATTATGCCTCTTTTTAAAGATGTATACATACTTCCTGTGGAAAAAATAACGTCTGAAGTTCTTCATGTATGTTTTAAAAAAATTGAAATTGGTTTCTAAGCTATAGGATTCAGAATCACATGTGTTGTCAGTGATAATAAATCTATTAATAGAAAAGCAATATCTTTTTTCACCACACCACCTTCATTGAATATTGTGTATCCCCATCCTACAGACGTAGTAAAGAGAGGATTTCAGTTTCAGGAACAAAACTCACAGCAAGTACTATTTTTTTTAGGAATTGCAATGGTGTTGAACCCAAATATTACATATAATTTTACAAACAATACATGGATTGATCTGAACTGAACAATGCTGTATATTAGCATCTTTCACTCTTATATTTTGTTAAACACTTTAATATTCAAAATTAATTTAATGTATTAAGTGTAGGCCTATTTGCTGATATACAAAAAGCAATATACCCAACAGAACTGAAAACTGTCAACTTTGATCTCTGTAGTGATATAGCAATAAAATTGAGGTGTCAGAATGTCAGTTTAGCAAAATGTTAATCTTTAACTGATTTATGTAAATGACATGACACGCAGTAAGAATCTATAAGTAGATACTTTAGGTACTGTAGTGAATTAGCTTTATCATTTATTAAGAAATTTTCAATCAGTTGAATAGAGAAAAATGATTATCACACTTTCTGAATGAAGGAATTATCATGATTTAAAATTGGGAAATCAACAAAAACCTTTTGAGTAAATGCCTGTTACAGGAATTCAGTGGGCGGGGTGGCTCAGTCGGTAGCGCGCCAGGCTTGTAATCTGTAGTTCCCAGATTCGAGTCCCAGCTGGGTCAGCGTTGAGATTTATCTCCGCAAAATTCCCCGTCCTGCCCACGGTCAGTAGGGGACACCGATGGACTTGGAAAGGCCGCTGTCCGTCTGATGGGACGTTAAGCCGTGGCCCCGTGTGCGGGAGAGCCATACCCTGTGCACGTTAAAGAACACGCTGGATGGCCTTGACGGGAGGCTACCATCTGTCTCCCAACAGCTGTTCCAGTGGGTCCCCTCCCCCAACCTTCCCTGAGCCTTCGGGGTCCATGTGACCTGGCCATTTAGCCCATGGTGTGCAAAAAAAGTGCCGCTCAGAGGTAACCCAACCCAGGAATTCAGTAGCAAAGTATCACATGAGCTATCCTGTCGACATGGGACACATGAATCAGTTAATAAGTTATTAATTTTTGGTTAAATCACTGAACAAATCAATAAAGGTTTTATGTAACTGACCTTTGCTTTCATCAGTGCCATCACTGAATAAGATTGAAGTGTAATTAGAATATGAGTTTATATAACATTTATATACAATATACAAGTAATAAATGTTGTAAATTACTGATTGAAGTACTCTTTAAATTTGTGTATTATTATTATTTTTTTAAACACAAATTTTATTAAAAAAAACTACAGCAGCAAAATATGTCTTATGTTGGTCACTATAAACCTAAGTTTTATACAATGTTCAGAATACACGTATAGATTTTTTAATAATCTATTTATTATACTTATACTATCCTTTATATTTTATAAAAGCAAAAGATAAACCTCTCAAGTAACAGTTTGACTTCAGCAACTCTTTCAGTACATAGAATTATTTAGTGATTGAAGTTAAGAATATTCTGAAATTTAAATTTTAATCAGGAATTACATTTCTGAAGTGGCTTTTTTATAACAATAAGTGCAGGGTGAGAACAAGCAATTCCGATTTTAAAATGTATATATATGTGTGAAACACTAGTAAGATTGTTGTGGGAACCTATGCATTTAATCTTATTACCTT
Organism: Ryuthela nishihirai; assembly: GCA_038380435.1. Lineage (NCBI taxonomy): Eukaryota > Metazoa > Arthropoda > Arachnida > Araneae > Heptathelidae > Ryuthela > Ryuthela nishihirai. The sequence continues at coordinate 38,733,498 of JAWZYU010000014.1, forward strand.
AAAATTCTTATTTGTGTAAAATAAATGTGTGGGAATAAATCAGAAATTTCTATTACCATTGTCTCTGTTTCACCATTTTATATATGTAGTTTCTTCAATGCATAAAAAAAATCGGCATTGAATGAAAATAGTTTAATGTACTTTAAAAACGCTCATTTTTTTTTAAAATCGTAAGGAAAAATTACACAGAAAGAATATAGGAAACATCGCAGTGCTTCTGAAAGAAATTCCGTAGCACGATTTAGCTCAATTTCGTAGACACGGTAAGCACCACTCTTAGTGCCGTCATAAATCAGTCCCTTGGCCTTGTCTCTCGGTGGTCACGGTCAGGCTCGTAATATGCAGTTCCCAGGTTTGAATCCCAGCTGGGCCAGAATGTCATACCTGTGGAAACATTCTCTGTACCACAAACTGCGAAACCTGCCTTGCACGTGGTCAGTAGGGAACACTGATGGGTTTAGAAAGGCATCAGTCTGCCGGATGGGATGTTAAGCCTCCATGTGTGGGAGAGCCATACCCTGTGCATGTTAAAGAACATGCTGAATAACCTTGAACGGAGGCCACCATCTTTTTCTCAATGACTTGTCAGTGGGTCCTCCCCATCAACCGTCTCTGAGTCCTCAGGGTTCTTGTGATCTGACCATTTAGCCCATTGTGTGCAAAAAAGTGCCGCTCAGAGATAAAACAAACCAACCCACCTCGCAGTATAGGTGTGTAACAGTGATGACAACTGCCACCTAGTGACTCTCTTTCATACTAACATGTGGTAGTGGCACAACACCAGATGCTTGATAGTTTGGCAGGCAACACACTGGTAACCTTATTTTCTGACATACTCTCGTATGTAATATGTGTTTTGGTCATTAAAATGGTAGGTTTCAGTTATTAAAATTCACAAAGGGTAGCCTTTCGGACTTCACCTTCTAGAACCGGTCTTGATTATAATAAATTTGAATTTAAAAACTAAAGAATGAAAGTAAAAACGCAGGATTTTAAGCCCTAACTTTAATGTTTGTACCTCCATCACCCTATCACATTGTTGGGAGGGGCGGGAGTGGCTCAGTCGGTAGCGCGCCAGGCTCATAATCTACAGTTCCCAAGTTCGATTCCCAGCTGGATCAGCGTTGAGATTTATCTCCGCAAAACTCCCCGCCCTGCCCACAGTCAGTTGGAGACACCGATAGGCGTGGAAAGACCGCCGTCCGTCGGATGGGACATTAAGCCGCGGCTCCGTGTGCGGGAGAGTCATACCCTGTACACGTTAAAGAACACACTGGATGACCTTGACGGGAGGCTACCATCTGTCTCTCAACAGCTGTTCCAGCGTGGTCCCCTCTCCCAACCATCTTTGAGTCTTCGGGATTCTTTTAACTTGGCCATTTAGCCCATTGTGTGCAAAATCACATTATTGGGAGCAGGGAGGGAAGAATAATTACAACAATTGGTTTCTTCATTTTTTCCGATGACGCTTCAAAATATAATTTTTCTTCTGTTCCGATGCTATCTGGTATAAAATATTTTAGATGTTTAATCATTTTTTTCTTGCACAATAATAATCCTAATCATCAATGCAACTACATTCGTGTAGCTGCATTGTGCAATCAGCATTTGAATAATCTGATCAAATTTTTTGAAGCTTTTAAAAATGATTAGCCTACTAGCAGAGATGACAAAAAACAGTTTCGTGCGCCAAATTACTTCTTCCAATAAAAACAACTAAGTGCCTCGATGTATGCAAAACCATTATCGATGGCACTCACAATCGGACAAATCATCTTCCCTTTTGTCAAAGTCATCATGCTAGTTTCAGTCAACAGAAGTTCGTGACCTTCTTGGGAAGAAAATACAATTTTTGCACCGTCCCCGGACAACCGAAGATTCGCCACTGTGAGGAGTTGTTGCGTCGTCGTAAATTGTAGTTATATTTCCTTTGTGTCACTGCGCGGCATATTAATATGGGACCTCGGGGTATGCCGTGCTATCGCACACCATTCTCTAAGTAGCAATACCAAGATCGGTGCAAGAGAAAAAGAGGAAGAGGGTACGAAAAATCCCCGCTTCATCTCATGTGGCAGAAACATAATAACTGTTTGATTGCTTGTTGAGAAAGATTTATTTGACGGCCGTCTATTGAAATAAATCAAGCCAGCAAAGAAGCAATTTCCTTTGCTACAAAGCTCACTAGTCAGTTCTCAGTTGCACTCCCTAGTCTTTTTTGTTTCTTTTATGCAGGCTTTACTCTCAGAAAAAGCTTTTGTCAGATCAATGGTTGCTGTTTGAACAGTGCGGGTGAATGGAAAAAAGAAAGTGTGCTACATGATTGATGATTGGTCAGTTGCTTGTTTAAACAAGAAATGAAGTTTATTTTCTAACAGGCTGCATTATTGATTGTAGCGGTTTTGGATATAAGGAGAACCTTTTTTTTTTGCAGTTGATTAGTAGCGAAGGTAAATTTGAAAGCTCAGAAAAGAGATATTGTTCATACTCTGTACAAGGTGTTCTGGTGACAGCAGTTAAAAAGGGTTTATCGTGGACGATATGAAGATTGGAAAACACCCCTAATAGTTTCCCAACTGGATTAATCAGTGATGTTTTAGGGGAGGGGCGAGGTTGAACCACCACCAAATATATGAGTTTCAGAAGAGATTTTATATCCCTATTTGATAAAACTATAAATCTCTGTAAGATTTCCATATCCACAAAAAGAACAACTGCATATGTTTCTATTTATTTATTGGCTGTTTTTTTTTAAATATGTGTCCCGTGACCGAGTGATTAGCGCGCTTGGCTACTGATCTACGGGACCTGGGTTCGAGTCCCGGGTAAGGCATGGATGTTTGTGTTGTTTTCTGCTGAGGTCCTGCCATCCTCTCAGATCTTCTATGTGGCATATAAACTGACAGGTACCTGTCAGACCTCTGTGGCAAGCAGCTGTTTGAGGGGGGCAGCAGTGACAAGCAGCTGCTTTTAAATTCAATAATATTATAATCAATCAATTTATTTATATTACATATTTATTCATTATCACTTTTTCTTAAAAGAAAAAAAAAAACCCTCTCCCACAAAATGTATTTTCAAAACAGATCACTGGAATTGATCTTTTTTTTTTCTGTATCATGTATGAATTGAATGAAGAGCTTTTGGATCATAATTTTTGCATTTATACTTATACTACATATTATTACTATTATTTATGAGACAAAAATTTTAACCAGAAAGACCATACCATTATTGAATTCAAGGCAAATCACTGTTCAAAATCAAGCAACGATGGATCAATTTTGATCTTTACATGCAGTGAAATTAAATCAATTTCTCTCCTATAAGCTGGAACTGTTGATGATGAGAAATTACGGTTATACAAACACTATACCAATTTACTCTTTGTAATCCAACAATGATGGATAAGTATTACACTTTATAATATAACAACAATCATGAATCAGTATCACTCTTTGTAATCCGATAATTATGGATCAGTATCTCTCTTCAAATCAAACAATTATGGATCAATGTCACGCTTTAAAGTCCAACAATCCTGAATCAGTATCAGTTTTTACAATTCCTTAACATTGGGCCTTAACATTTGGGTAATTAAACTCTTTCCAATCCAATAATCGTGAATCAGATCGATCTCTACCATCCAATAATCATGAATCATCATCACTCTTTGCAATTCATTACGATCGGGTGAACTACACTTTTCACAATCCAGCAAAGCTGAGTCATTTCACTCTTTTTAAACATTCTATGCAACCTAGCATACGTTGGACTTTTTACCTATCTTCCTATTGCTTTTGGGTTTGACGTTTGTCGGTTGGTTAGTCTGTTTGTTTGTGGATTTGACAAAACGATGTTACACCATATCTTTCGAACGCAATGGAGAAACTTAATGATTTATGTGCCAAATGAAAGCTTGTGACACGGGGAGTGTCATAGGCTATTAAAAATTGATTCCTGTGCTTTCTTTCCCCCTAAAAAATGGAAATGTGAAACTATTCTTAAGCTATATCTCCAGAACGCGAAAGCCAAAAGTAACAAGCGATACGTAATATGAAAACTTCTGACGCGGGGAATGTCGTAGGCTACGAAATATTGACCCCCATGCTTTCTTCCCCCTTGAAAAAAAGGGGGGGGGGTGAAAATGATTGTTTTCCTATATCTCCTGAAAGCGATTGCGAAAAGTAACAAGCTATGTGTCGAATGAAAGCTTGTGATGGGGGGGGGGGAGTGTCTATAAAAAATAATGACCCCCTTCCTTTCTTCCCCCCTAAAAAACGGGAAATGTGGAAGTTGTTCTACTATTTCTTCCGAAAGCAAGGGCCTAGAGTTAGGTGTCAAATGATAGCTGCTGTAATGATGTTTGTAAACTATTTCGAATTTTGCCCACACTATTCCCCCCTGATAAATGGGGGGAGGGCAGATTTCCACGGGATTCAACTTTAACGAGTCCTATCTCAAATTAAAGGAAGATAGGGCGTCGATTTACCTACTCAATAAGATTGTCGGCACCCTATCTTCCTTTGAAGTGAATACCAACTCAGTGACTGATTGCACCATTATATGCTTTAGGTTCATTTTCTACTTTTTAGGGCCATTATAGGAAGATAGGTATTTTTAAAATTTTTAATTAATATTTTTTTTTACCTTGCAAAGTTTATTTTTACAATCGAGCAACATTGAACAAACTAATAAATGAACAAAACCACCGCCACAAAATGGCGACGTATTCCGTTCTATAAAGCCCTCTTAGATCGAGAATTTAACGAAGCAGTGAATTATGTGGTGTCGGGAATATTTTATGTCAAATTTAAAGCAATGACTCCAAGTATTTAGCGTCTTCTACATCTGCACCATAAATTTAAAGCCAGAAATATTGTGCATTCACCGAAACCAGTAGATTACACTCTGTGGAGTGTAAGTCCTCTGTGGAGTCTGAAGTTTACTGCTGGCCAAAACTTTTATGCTTCTTGATGCAATTTATTTTGCATTAAGGCGAAAAATACTTTTAATAGAAAAGAAGCATCTTCGTTCGGGCGTGTCGAATACCATTTGAACTGTTCTCAAGCTAGTATAATAGTTGTACGGTGAGAACTATGCAATGTTTGCAAAATTCTACACAACCACCACGCAATGTTGGCGTAGTTAATAAATCATTTCTGTTTACCTCTAGCGAATGGGACGTGCGTAGTGTGCTATGTATGTGTGCATGGTGGCACTGTTTTGCGCTTTTGCTATGAAACAATGGCCTCCAATTGGCGGAAATTCAGAAACGGGCCGTACTGTTCGCAAGTGGTAAGAGTTCAAAGTCGCGTGAGGAGCGTTCTCCTGAAGGCGGCGGCGGTGTCCTTTGATGTCCGGAGGGGTGTGACAGTGGGAGGGTCTGTGGGAGGAAGCTGACCCCAACTAACCGGAGATGAACTCCCATGAAGATGTGGCTCAGACTTGATTTTGCCTGGAGCGGCAGAGCTTTTAGATTGTGGGGAACCAAACACGATGGTACATCGAGTAATGGTCACGTGGGCAATTATAATAAATGAAATGGATTTTAGGGCAGATTGAAGTTCTTGATGTTGTTGATGGCGTGATGCATCGGAGACATAAAAGAAAGCACTCTTAAGATTGACAATGAAATTAAAGATGGAATTTGGAATCCACTGCAATACAAAGAGTCCATCCTACCTAGCGCTTTTGCGACTTACAGTTGGGTAAAAGAAGACTATGCTGAATCAGTCACTGTGTGAATTGGGACGGAACGAATCAGAACGCTATTATGGCATTTTTTTAGACAATATGCTCCCCAAATAATGCGACATAGGTATTTTTTCTCCAACCCTTTCAGACCAGAATTTTTGTTATAGAAGAGAAAAAGAAAAGTTTCTATTTAAATGTGCTTCATTTATGACAAAAGGAACAAGAACATTCATAATTATTATTTTTTAAACATCATTTCACTGAAATTCAGAATTGCATTATTATGCAAAAAGCGTTCCAACAGTTACGAAATTCCGAAATCTCAGAAAGCAGCAAAAAGGAACATAAAGGAAAAAAAAAATGCGAACTTTGTTATGATAAACATATCAAATGAATGACACCTATAAAATGCAGTAAAATAGTTCTTTTTGAGTGTCAGGTACGATTATTTCTACTGTTGTAGTTTCTAATTTTAAGAGAGGGGACCAGATTCCCATCCATTAGATTGGTCTACACTTTGCAAACATTACAAGACCACAAGTATCTTTCCCTGTGTTTTAAAATAAAGTAACTTACATCGTAATATAAATAGGGTCTGAAGGAATTAAAAACATATTTTTTGAGAAATTTGTGCAATATATATATATTTAAAAAATTTTGGCCCTTCCTTTCGATTATTAACACTATCCATAAAGATGGAGGACGCACTTATCTCTCTCTCCCCACTTTCCCGATTAGATTAGGATCTGGTTAGTGTTAACGTAAATAAAACCTGCACTAGATTAGGGTGAGGGCCTAGGATGCATAGTACTCTGATTGTAAACAGAAAGAAGGCCCCTTTGGTTTCTAATGCCTAGCAGGACTTTAAATAGAAATTTATAATTTTTCAAACTTATGCAATTTTTTAAATTAGTGACAATAAAATTAATTTATGAGCTATTAATTCTAAAGCCTATGAATAATTTTCGCTCAGTTGGCAATTAGTATTAAGTGACAAACAAGTGTCTTGTAAACAACTTTATATTCAAAGAAGGGTGGTACACCTAAGAAACAAAGTTCTCTAAGCTAAATCAGTATTGATTAATTAATTTATTTAACAATTCATTTCTGGTATCAAAATCCTGAGATGTTCGGAGGCCTAGAATTTCTTGAAACGGCTCTAAATAAAAATATGGAGTAATTGATATTAAATTTACAGACTTACAAGAACACGTTCACGATGTATACATTTAAAACGGTGATTTTCAAGCTTTTTCTATTATTGATTCCTCTGCAGTTCTCCAGTGTTGGAACCACCTCCGATGAAAATTTTCGTCTTTCCCATATCCTTTGAGGAAAAACGTCAGAAGTGAAACTCTTTAATTTAAAGTCTGAAACCCTGAATAAATGCTTGCAGTGTACGAAATTAACTTACAAGTCAACTGTATGACATCAATGTGACGTATAAACAAAATGTTATACCGAACCATCAGCACTTTGCCTGAATATTTCGCAAATATTTCATGCTCCTTTTACAAAATCCGAAAGTTGCAGTGAATCCCCAACCTTACATAAATTGTTATTACAGAGTTCCAGATTGTTTGTTTCAAAATTTAAATGGAAAACGTCCAGTGCATGCTGGGTTTGAAGTTTGCGTTGTTTCATCTATGAGCAGAAAAAGTGTAGAAAAAGTGCTTTTGTGCATAAAACCACAAGAATTTAGAGCTGGGTAGGGGAAGAGGGCTCATTGAATCAATGTTGTGAGATAGATGAAAGCGTCCCGCGAAGGCCATCCGTCATGTTATTTAATATTTAGAGTACATGGTTCTTCTGCAAAAGGGATCGCGGTTTAATATCCCATCAGACCTTTTCTTAACATACCTTTTCTTGTCTTATCACTAATCTTAACATTAATTCGCACTTATACATATCCAGGGAAATCACACTCTTAATTACATTCTGATGAATTACATTTTCATCTGTACCTTTATTCACATCTCTCCTTAAACAATCAGCACTGTGGCTAAATATCTGTATAATCTCTGTATTATCCCTATCATTCATACACACTTTCTTCTCTCTTAGCAGACATTTGTCACTAATTATGTCAAATCTTAAGAATTTATCTTTCCTACTAATTAGAGTGTCTAAATTCTCAAAAATGTATTTATTTACAATTTCTTTCTTTACCTCTATCATAAATATTTCCTCGTCACTTCCGTCTACACACTTCTCATCATTGTAAGTTTCTTTCTTAGGTTACCATTTAATTCCTCAGCATTTCCATTTTCAATCCAACTTAGATTCTCATTCACACTATTATTTATCATGTTCTGATTTCTCAGAATTACCTTTATCTGTTACCTGTATATTGCTTGGAACTTCAGATTCATATCTGTTATTTACTTCTCCATTATTTTGAATTTCAGGTACTCCTATCTTTTGTAAATAAACATTGCTCTCTACTTTAAAATGAATCTTATTCTCTATCTGATAATCATTCTCAATACTTACTTTAGCCACTTCATCTAACTGAATGCTATTATTATCTTTTGAGTTAAATTTACTCTCCGCATCAGACTTAACTGCCTTTTCTATCTCACAGTTATTCATACTTTTAATTTTACCTACATTTTCTATCAGACAGTTGCCTGTACTCTCAGCTTTATTTTTATCGTCTATATATAGGTTATCCTGATTACTATTCATCATTTCTTCCACCTTATCGTTAATAAAATTTTTATGATCTGATTTATTAACATATAGCTCGTTACACCTTACATAGCTGGTATGGGCTACTGCCCTATACTTCCATGTTTTATCCTTACTCATTATCGGCAATGTATTCCTCTGTAAGTTTTCATACGCGCTTGGTATCAGTAATAAGTCTTCATTCAGACACTCTACTACAGCATTTCTCTCCCTCGACGCATTTCGGTCTCGTTTTCACTAGCTTTCAGCTTAAGAGGTAATACCGTTGTTGGAGCCACTATACTTTTGCCAAATGCTGGAGAAAGAACTATATCACCTTGAGATTTTATAGGCGTCGCCTTTAATTTCGATCGCCTTACAATACTTATCTGTGCACCAGAATCTATTATCGCCTCCATCTCCTTTCCCTGAAAATCCACTTTAATTTTTTGGCAATTTCTCAATTACTCTACTTGGGTTCTGCCTTTTTCCTACTTGTCTTTCTTCGGGTTCGATTCCCATAATCCAATGTAAAATCACTCTTGCCACCATTGCATCAGGAGACAACTGATCAGGAGTCATGTTTATTCTTTCCCCTTCTACTGTCTGTACCTTTGTTCTAACAACCGTATCGTTCTTTGCCCTATTTCCACAATCTCTGAACAGATGTCCTAACTGATCGCAAATATAGCATCGTCTACTATCCCATCCAAACGTTTCCTGTTGCCACTTTTCTTCTGGCTGCCTTATTCTAGGAGTGTTTGATACTAGGAGTGATAGGATAGTAGCTCCGCACTGAGGCCTACTATTGCATTGCGTATTTGTTTCTCGTGCTTCTTGCCTTGGTGCATATTTGGATGCCTGCTGTGCCAGTAAAAACGTTTCGACCAAATCAGCAGTTTCATCAACATCCTTCCACGTTTTTCCTTCCTGTAGCATGATGTAATTTCTAGCCTCACAAGGTAACATTTCCCTAATTTTATCCGCCAAAAGCAATTGATTTAACTTTTCAAACGAATCTACCTCTCTGCTTTATAAGTAATATTTCCAAATACTACCTAACGTAGATGCAAATCGTCGCCAGTTTTCAGGCGGAAATTTCCTAATGGTTTCAAAACTTTTCTTGCACCCAGTGGGGGTTAACTGACTTTCTCTTAATATCGTTTCTTTAATTTTAACGTAATTTCTTAGGCCGTTCTCTTTTAAAACAGTGAAAATATTTTTCATTTTGTCTCCCAGTAGTGGATGTATTACAGTTCCTTGTAGGTGTTCGGGAATATAGATTCAAAATAACTTGGGGATTCTTCCGGTCGCTTAAGAATTGGGTATCTGAATGGTGTGAGAATTTTAGTAAAGAGTTTAATTTGACTCTCCGCAGTGTTTTCTGACCAATCACTTGCTACACCTATATTACCATTTTCCGGACTATTTACTCTACGTTCGCTTAGCATTCTCACTTCTACGTCCTACTACTCTTCTACTCCTACGTTCCCAGAAGCTGATTTATTAATGCTAAAATCTATGCACTCTTCTTTCCCATTATCATACTCCACTAACAATTTTTCAACCTAATTGTTATCATCCTCCTGTCCCTTAAAATTTTCCGACCTATTTCCTACATCATCGCAGCCCAAACCTACCCCAGCATCCTTTCCTTAGTGTTACTTTCAACTAATAACAACAACAAATCAGACAGAGAAAATTACTGACTTGATCTTCCTGTGATTTGCTGTTGTTGATGATCCCGCAATTCACTCTGGAATTGTGCCACGGAGATTACGGAGATTACTTTCGGATGAAGAGGAATTCTTCCACGCAAAAGGTCCGTCGAACACGTCCAAGTCCTTTCACGCAAGGGAAAAAGTTCCAAGAATCCAAATTATCCAAAAGTCTGTTATTGCAGTTTCTTTGCTCACTAGTAATTTGCACTTCTTTTCACTAATGAGACTTCTGTCACACTCTATTCACTGAATACATCCTGAAAACGACTGCGCCATAAAATGCCGCGTCCCCTTGTTCTCTTGTGGTCAATTGATGTAACACTTCGCTGGCCTTCAGTGGTAAGGGTAGGGGACGTTCAACACTTAAAATTTATAATGAGGTTCGAGGATTATTTAATTCAGTGCCAGTATCTTAGTGTGTTTATTCAGTTGATACTATGCAATACTAATCAACCTGTGGGAGGAATTAATATCCCACTGCGGTATAGTCACCTTTGATCGATGAATAATCAGAAGACATTTGTTGCAAACTTAACACGAGCTTTATTTATATCCTTCTCATCAGTGTTGCCTTTCTGTTGCTGGGATATGTCTTAGGAGGGTATCTGTTATTTCTTAGGGATATCTTCCATTTCTCTGTAGTCACACAGACTGATTAGGATTAGTCACATAAACATTTGTTACGTATGATCACACAAACCTTTGATACATAAATGTGGTCACATAGACCTTATTTACGTATGGTCACACAGACCTCTAGTTACTCAAAGTCACACAGACTATTCTTAGGGTTGAATCTATTTAACCTTACCCTGAGACCTTCACAATCACAGGCTCCCGAGAAACTCACGACTCAATACTTTGACGTCCGATACGAGTCTCCGTTTCCCTTCGCTGAACCCTTTCTCCCATGTCACTCCTGCCCTTAAGGTCAGCAAGGTCTCAAAGTGGCAACAGCGCTCACCCGCACCATCCAGCAGTGCCATAAAGTTTCATCCGGAGACCAACACCTTTCGAGCCAACAAGAGAAGGTGGGGAGGATGCCTTATCACGGTCGCCGGCAATGACAGCGGCTTCTTTTCCTATCAATCATAGAAAGTGGATCACTTCCTAGGTTCTCACATACTTTCGATGCATTTCGTGCACTAGGTGCAGCATCATCAACTCGACGTTCTCAGCCAACAGAAATAGCTACAGACAACAACCATATCACAACAACAAAATGGTCACAAATATCATCAATATGTACATTGAGAATAGAAATTATATATATATTACGTTATGCAGTTGTTAAATTATAAAAAAAAGGTCACTCAGTTAATTTTGCAAGGGGTACTACAGTGGGCATGAATACCTTTTACCCCCACCCCCCTATATTCTCCCTTGATTACATCTAATCAAGTTAAAAGACTCAGAAAAGCATCATCTGTTAACATCAAAATCAACGAACTATTAACCCTTTCAGGACCATAAGGTTTCTAAGAGTAAATATTAGTATGTAACTGTTTATTTTAATTTGTTTAGACGTAAAATAAATAAAAATCATAAGAAAAATACATGACAATGTGTAGTTTTTTTGGAATTTTATGGGAAATATTTTTCCCAATGGACTATAAAGGTAACACAAATTATAGTTAGGCTTATTATGCAATGTTTTTTATTTATTGGTTTATTAGAACAAAATGTTAACTAAAATAATACAAAATTATGAAATAAAATTACTATAGAAAATGATGTGCTAATTATGATATTCGGCGAAGCAATTTCTTTTGGTTGTGAGGCAAAGATGGACATTGCACATAGTACATATATTATGCGTCCTGACAGTTCTGTTTTTTTTTTTTCTAAACGTTCCCGTTTACGTAATTGCGTTCGGCGTAATTGCGTTTGACATTCTGTATAAAAAATGCAGATAAGGTTATAAATTAAATACGGCAATCACCAATTTTAAAATGGGAAAAATGTTTCCCTTATGTGAATCCATTCCTTTATGTGAAAGGGTTAACGCATATAACTTATATTGGTAAACTAATTAGCAATAAATGCCATTGCTGCGGCGCAGTTGATCAGACTGGCTCGCTGTGACACCGCATCTGCCGAGGTTTTGGTTCGAGTACTGGGATGGCATGGTTGTGTGTTCGTGTCTGTGTTTTCTTAGGGATATCTTTCGTTCTCTGTAGTCACACAGCTTGATTAGGATTAGTCATACAGACTTTGGTTATATATGGTCACACAGACCTTTGATACATAAATGTGGTCAATAATTCATGCTGTAGCTACTGATCTAAGGGACCTGGGTTCGAGACCCGGATAAATCATGGATGTTTGTGTTGTTCTTCTGCTGAGGTCCCCGTCATGCTCACAGACCTTCTACTATAGCGTATAAACTGACAGGCTCCTGTCAGATCTTTTTGACAAGCACTTGCTTGAGGGAATATTTATTTTTTTATTTATGAGAAACCAGGACAAGCTTAATAGAACTTCCAGTTTGCCTCCTTCTTTTGTGTAAAATAAAAATAATCAAATCTACTGACTGGAATAAAAAATCGCAATGTTTCTAGCATTCGAGTTAGAATTTGAGTTTACATAAACAGATCAGTTACCGCAGAAACTCACATTCCAAATTTCTTAGCAACTAAGAAAGCAAAGAACAACGTTAACGACGTTGTTATGCGAGAAGCAGAACATGAACATGATACTAAACCTGATCCTCCTACCGTACGTCAGAGATATATGAGTGGGGATAACGTTCATCTGAGTGTCGCGAACAGGTATGTCTGCATCTCTCGACCTCTCAGATGTCTGCCTTTGAAGGTAAGAAGCTGATATCTCATCACGTTCGTCCATTTAAAACGTCAAATGACGTGATAGCTGACACTTGAGGATTATGAAAAGATACGATTACAGAAAGACGTTTACATTACGCTCTACGTTAGATGATCTCGTTGTGAACTGCTTGTTAAGGAAAGATCTAAATAGGAATTTCCGAAAAAGGAGGCTGTAGACAAGAAGGACGTTTAACCGAGTTCGTAGAACTGATCAGATGTCATTGCGTTATTCATTTCGTTTAACGAGAAACTGGTTATTCTCTTCGGTTACTGACGCAGAGTGATATTCAAGAATTCAAAACGAGACGTTGTGACAGATTAAAATTGTGGCAGAAAAAGTGATAGAATTGTGAATAAACACGAGTGTAAAAATATTCGCTTAGGAACGTCAGCAAACATTCGTACTGATTAATCCACTTACGGAAAAAAGCATTAATATTTGATACAGTGTCAAAAAATATTAGACCGCAGTTTGCCACGTAATTGGGGTAAGTCATTTTGACTCAAAACTTTAATAAACTATTTTCTTGAAACATTTATGCATTTAAAATTGTAAAAATAGTTTTCAAAATTTCTACCTAAGATATATTACAGTGTATATTTTGAGATTTATATGTTTGGTTGCCATCTCGGTGAGTGTGACAACCCTTTTACCTGATGATAGATTTTTCCAAATTCAAGCGTCTTTTCTTCTTCACGTCTTTTTTTTTCCTTTCCAAATTTAATGACGTCTCCTTTTCACTCATAGTAACCTCACTGAGCTCAACAGTGTTCTCGCTCTTCTGGAACGCGTTTTTTTCAAGCTCAAGGATGTTTCCTCACTGATGTAACCTTTAGTAAACGTAACGGTGATCCTGTCTCATTGATGGAGGTTTTGCCAAGATGTGTTTTCCAAGTTTAACGGCGACACTTTCTCATTCATGGACGCTTTCCCAAATTCAACGGTGACTCTTTCTCACTGATGGAAGTTTTTCTAAACTTTATGGTGACTCTTTCTCGGTGATGACGACTATGCTTGATTAAACTTTCTCCAGGTTAACAGTATTTCTTTATTGTTGATTGAGTTTTTGCTTAGTGGTGTCACCTTTCTCACTACAACGGATTTTACAAGATTAATTACTATTATTTTTTTCTGGCAGTAAATTAATCATCACTCACAATCCCTTTCAATGGATTACTCAACATTAATTATCTCGCGCAATAAGGGGCGGGGGTGGCTCAGTCGGTAGCGCGCCAGGCTCGTAATCTGTAGTTACCAGGTTCGAGTCCCAGCTGGGTCAGCGTTGAGATTTATCTCCGCAAAATTCCCCGCCCTGCCCACGGTCAGTAGGGGACACCGATGGGCTTGGAAAGGCCGCCGTCCGTCGGATGGGACGTTAAGCCGTGGCCCCGTGTGTGGGAGAGCCATACCCTGTGCACGTTAAAGAACACGCTGGATGGCCTTGACGGGAGGCTACCATCTGTCTCCCAACAGCTGTTCCAGTGGGTCCCCCCCCCCCAACCTTCTCTAAGCCTTCGGGGTCCATGTGACTTGGCCATTTAGCTCATGGTGTGCAAAAAAAGTGCCGCTCAGAGGTAAAACAACCCAACCCAACTCTCGCAATAGATTGATCAATATTATATTCTTTAGATAATCATGTCTATATAGTATATTCTCTGGACTGGACTGAAATGTATTAATATTATTCTTCAGTGCATTAATCAGTACTAATATTCTCTGACCGTGTATTATTGAAGATTTATGCTTTTTGGCAATGAGTTAATCAGTATTAATATTCCTTGTATTAAAGATATGTATTGGAAGAATCTCAGACAGTAGTAGTCGCTACTAAAATAGGTAAACCGCAAGAGTCTGCTTAATATTAATATTCGCTGTCAGTAGATTAATCGATTTTAATATTTTGAACAGTGCAATAATTAGTATTAACATTCTCTGGCTGTGGATTAATCAATACTATACACTGAATGATCACTGAGTCATAATCACCCATCCCATGTTATGTCAGTGGGACACTAACTTCCAAATTCTATAACTTTTAAAATAAACATTTAATGGATGATTGTGTTGTAAAGATAAATTAAAAAACTTAATCAGTTCTATTTAAATGTAGATTTTCAACAACATTCCTTCAGTATTTAAAGAGTTATGAACGTTTGAACATTTAACAACAGCAATGCTTGACAAATGAATTTTAAAATTAATTGAAACTGTCGTAAGAAGTATCATTTCAAATCATTTCATAAATAGCAACACAATTTTGAAGTGCGTGTAAATGATTCCTTCAGTATTCATTTAATTTTTCGATAGCTTTCTAAGAACGCATTGCTGCTCTCAAATGTGCTTGTTTAAATTTCGAAAAAATATTGAAAATCGATATTTTGATTATCCTCAGCCACATTTTCTCAAGAAATGCTTATTTTAGAAGTTATGGCTCTTCGAAATTAACTTTCCACTGACAAAACGGAATTTTTCCAAGTGGGAGTGGTATCTCTTTGGAGTGGTCATAATTCAGTGATCACTGGGTTTACATTCTCTGTACTAGACTAAAACGTACTAATGTTCTCTTATGAATACCTGTGTGATTAGACAGAGCGAAAAAATAAACCAAACATTTGCTTTGAATCTGAATATCTCACAAATATCTTCACCAACAGTTGAAAATCGTGTCACTCAAGTTTTATGAGTCACAGACACAGAGGTTTCACTAGAAATGTTTTTATAGCTCAATGCATCCATTGTTAGGAAAGGTAAGTATGTAAAAACGATTAACTAACTAACTAATTGATTAATACCTAAAAGTTTCCGCATTTTTCAGAAATTTTGAAACCGTACTTAGTAAAAGTGAATTTTTCTGTACTTTGTAGAAAAATTTAAATGAAACAGTTATGATACGCTGGCAATATCAAATCAATTATTTTATGTCACATATAGGCAATATTACGTATGAACAATTATTTTTATTTAAACAGTATATTATATAGTTATATTTTTGTTTAATTTTTATTTAAACAGTATATTATATAGTTATATTTTTGTTTAATTTTTATTTGAAATTTGGAGTTCCACTGAATTTTGCAATGTAATTATTGAGTTCCTTAATAAACTAAAGGCTTAAAAATCTCTGTTTTGCACACGAACACTCTGAAAACTGTGAGTACTCTGTAATAAAACATGTATTTTATCACATACATTTAGTAAATCTCAATAAATCCTGATTTAAAGTGAATATTTTATAAGTATCATTAACGATAATAAATGAAGAGTTAATTTTTGTTCAAAAGTAAATTAAAGGCAATACACACACATACGAATAGTCTTTAATCAGAGAGTTATTTAAACACTTAAATAATTAGTTTTAATCGGTTAAATAAACATCAAAACATTTTTAGCGTTGTTTCTCAGTAGAGTCTTGTTGTTCTTGATGCCAGTAGTCGTTAGCGACAATTACACGTTCAAAAGATGGCAAAAGGGAAGACATTAACATATCCCCTCCAGGGAAGATCAGAGGAGGGATTTCAAACGCTTTAGGACAACTTGAACGTGTATGTTGTGCTCCCTCCAATCAAAGTCTTTTTTTTTCCTCTCTCTTCCTCGTTTCGTTTCCCTTTTTCGTACTTACCCTCCCTAATTTCTCTAAGTTCCAACTCGCATTTCTACAACAGATAAATCAAAATCTGCTAATCTTCTTGTTAGTTCCACCGGAAACCTTGGATAATTAGGATCGGCAGCTATTATTTATCACCGACGAGGTTTCTTTCTGCTCCGTCATGTGCGTGTTTGTGCGTGAGTGTGTTTGCATGCATAGGATGCGCATGCATGCGAGTGAGATGGAAAGCATACGGGGGCAGCGCGTGTTAGTATGGAGGAGAAGTTGTGTATCTGTGGGGGTCAGAAGGATTTTTACGTAACTCTTCGTGTGTGGTGTTATCTGCTTTCAGAGAGGCTTCCTCATGATACAGGATTCTTGTTTCCTACAAATTTTGTAGGGTAAAGTTCACCAAGAGATGACTTAATTCGGTTGTCGTGACTTCCGTTGTTTTCCCAATCTCGTTGTCAGTGATGAGGGATTTTTTCTCACTGCAATTCTTTGTTAAACTTGATAGAGAGGCTCCAGTTGAAATTTGTTCGCGAAAACGAAATTATGTATAACGTATATTTTACCTTTACCTTCTTTTTTTTTCTCTCGCTTTAATAGATTGCAGGATGTGCTGGAGAAACCTAGTGGTTATCGAGTCAGGATTCCTGTCTCTGGGTAAAATGATCCCCGCAGGAAAAACGTACACGCTTTTGATTGTAGGTTCTGCACTAGAGGTGTGACAATGAATCTAACTAATCGGCGTCAGTAATCGCTTCATTGTAGACATCTGGATGAAGAAAAACGCTTACTGACTGATTAATTTAGCTGCATTCAGTAGCTATTTTCAAGAACGCTAAATTTGATTATTTTTCATATTTTAGATCAAAACTTTGGCTATTTTGTTTAATCATTGGATCCCAAAATAAACATTCAGATTGTACACCGCTTGCAAAAATTCGACACCACGGTAGTTCACCAATAAATCTTAAATAAGTAAAAAAGTCAAGCAGCTGCTTGCACAGAAGTCTCAGGAACCTGTCAGTTTACACATCTTAGAGAGGATCTGTGAGGAATGCGAGACCTCAGCAGAAATACAATGGAGATATCCATGCCTTCCTCGAGGCTTGAAATCAGGTCCTTTTAATTACCTAAACGCGCTAACCACTCAGTTGCGTGACATTGAAATCTTAACACAGTATTCTAATCATTCATTAATTACTTGGGTATGTGCAACTAGATTTTTTTGAAAGGAGGCACCATATCTCTTTTTAGGTAATCTTCAGAATGTGCATCCTCGTTTCAAAAGGTTATTATTTTATCTAAAGAGGGGCACCATATCTCTTTTTAGGTATTTTCAGAATGTGCATCCTCGTTTTCAAAAGAACAATGATTTTATTTTCCTGAATTATTTGCAGTTGTTTTTATACCTGATGCATTTCACGGGAGAACAGATGTCCTCTGGACTATTCTTTTAAGACCATAATCCCGAGAACCAGTATTTTTTGGCATAATGAATAAAATGAAGTCTATGAAGTTCTTGACTCATGTGAAACAAAATTGCTCTCTCAACAGGAGATGAAACCAGAATCTTGATTTACTTTCTGGGCTGTAATTATATCTAGTGTTATGTAGTGAACACAGTAATTATTTCCACTAGTAGCTGACAATGCTTCTTGTTGAATTCACCCTTTATAACGATTTAGCAGCAATGCCTAAACTATATTTGCAACAATATTCAGAGTCATACGAATTCTAAGAATTAATGGTTAAAATTCGCTTTTTTTTTTCAAACCTTGCATTTTGTAGTTTCGTGTTAAATATATATTATAATATAGAAAATATAACATATGATATATATATATAATATAAAAGTATATAATATAGCATTAAGTTCTGAAGAAGTGCCAAATTCAACAACATCAAATTTAGGCGAAAAAATCTCAATTACAATAACTGAAACAAAATCCCGCATTCTATTTCTCCTTCGAACTAATTTCATTTCTTGAAGCGAATTTACCCTCAAATGTTATAATCATTATGCATTTGTGTTGGAAAAATAAATCGCAATTCGTACTACCTTTACTTTTTGAGAAGGCTTAACTACTTACTAGGTGTCTGATTTGTCCTCTCATGTGTGTGGAGAATTTGTTTTTTGTCTACTAATGCCAGGTCAAAATTATGAAGGTTCAGCCTCCTGAAACATGAAAGTTTCAGATGTTATCAATTAAACACAGAAAATAGATCAGTCATTTTATAAGAACCCGAGTTCCTTCAGCCTGTTTGCAATGATGCTTTCCCATTGAGCAGCGTGATTTCGTATCACTCTTGCGATGAATCTAGGCATAATCCAAATTCCAGAAATGTAGAGAAGATATTGCATTGATCTCTGAAATGAATCCTGCATTTGTTGGTTTCTAAACTGACCTTCTATCTATTCACCTTTTCCACCGCTTTCTGTGCAAAACGTTGCTCACCTAATAGACTATCTTAACTACAGTCACGATCGTGCGATGGAGGGCAATCTGGTAAACGAACAGCAGTGGCGGTTCGTAGCTAAAATTAGTGGGGGTGCTGCTCCAGAAAATTTTTAGCCTTTGTTTTAAAATTGTGCAAAAGGAAACAAACATGTATAAAAAGAAAATTTATTCACAAACTTGATAAAATCCTAAAAGAGCAAAATCAAACATTTTTTACTTTAACCTAAATTGTTACAGTTCAAGCCATTCTTCTTGTTTTAATTTGCGCCAAAAAAAATGAATCAAATAGAATAGCTGGAAGCAGGATAATAATCTAATTCTACACTTTATCACATTCAAGAATATGGTACACGGTTTTTAAGCACAACACAAGCGGAATAAAAAAAACTACCTTCAACCAGCACGCCAGGGTCGGCACTGCGGGAAAGACAGTGCTCTCTCTCCCTTGCAGCCTCGCGTGTAGAACCTATGTGAACCTATGTGTTTGACCTATGTGCGCATGCGCACAACAGTCAAACACCTCGCCGCTAGTACTGTGAAGCGCACAGTTCCATACAAAGATTTTTGTATCTTTTTCATAAACTGGGGGATGGCTACTGACATTAAGCTTAAGGATTATATGTTGTACAAGTATAAAGAAAGAATTAAAGAAAAAAGGACTCATTATATTAAATGTTATCGATAATTTCAAGTTGAAATTGGGGGTGCTGCAGTTCCACAGTGCCTATACGCGAGCCGCCACTGTGAAACAGTAATGTTTTGATGCAGGAAATGACTAAGCTGTCACAACAAACAATTTACTTCTTTACGAGGTTTATTTTTCTGACTTTTCGACATGAAGTTTGCATCTGCTAAATAGTAATTATTTTCTTGAAATTTGAAATCAAATGAGAAAGTTTTAGAATTTTTTTCTTATCCGGCTATAAACCTGTACAGATCACAAAAATACAAATAAAATCACTTCTCATTCAGAATTTGCATTAACAGCTATTATTATTCACTCAGTGGTGTAGCTGTGATTTGTTTGCTTCTATGTGCAGACTTTTTTTATTCGTAATGATACAGCTGGGTGATATGAATCGTTAGGCTTTGCGACTGCGCAGTTGACGCTGTGACAGTTCTGAAGCTAGTGAGGCGTCATTTCACTTTTTTCCTTTCCGTTACCTTGTTTGCTTTATTAGATTGTAACCACCAAACAGGTAACATTACAAATAAAATTTTATTTTGCTGTGATTGCAATTTTAACCTTTCGTTACAGTACAAGAAAAATGTTTTTTAAAGTTCAGATCGTCTTATTACTTTTCAAAACAAATATTATTAATTGAGTTCAGCTCGATCATTTTTCTTTGGGGAGTCTTAGTCTCTCAAACGTCTCTCTCAATTGAAAGTTAAGTCTCTTATTAATACCATGTAGAAAGGAGTTCTGCAAGTTTTAGTTATCGCAGATCTGCTACTTGAATTGATACTGCCATGCCAATTCTTATTTAGCGATGCTCATCAGCTATTCTAAGTACTGCATTTTAAATCAAATGTATTGAAAACATATTTTATAATGATTGCTTTAATTTTCTACAACAAAATTTAACTCTCAACATCTTAGTGGACAACGCAGAAATCCTCACCGAAATATATTTTTGTACCTGTGATCTAGAATAGCATCCAAGAAAGTGATTGACCTGGGTTTCAATTGGTAAGACAATTAGAAAGACTTCCGTTCGTTGGCTGGGACATAAAGTCGTGACCCCGTATATATGAGAGCCATATTCTGTGCACATTACAGAACACGCTAGATGGTCTTTACCGGAGGCTTCCGTCTGTCTCTTAAAACATACGTCTAGTGAATTCGTTACCTTAAACTTCTCTGAATCCTTGTTCTCTGAACCCTTGGGGTCCTTGTGACCTGGCTATTTAGCCCATTGTGTGCAAAAATATGTCCTTAGACGCAAAACAGTCCAGTCCAAATCATTTACTTTTGTACATTAGTATCATAACTCTTAAATTCCGTTTAATCAATTACTTCTATTATCCTTCTGTTATATTTGCTGTAGGAATTACTTTTCAGTATCATTATTATTTGCTAAATTAACGGATATAGTGTTTCCTTTCCTGAAGGAAACAACTTGCTCATCTTGTCTCACTTAAATCGGTTTATAAATATAGATAAATAACCCGTGACCTGTAAGATATACATCAGAAAAGTTTTCTGTGAAATGTACAAATGTCACTTCCTCGTTGTCACCCGAAGGCGCCTACGTTTATGTAAGCAATCACCTCCACCACTCTCTTATGTAAGGATTCGCCTCCATCACTCTCTCTCTGTCTCATCTTCCTTCCTCCTTTAATTCTCTCTCCATTTGCATCTCTTCTTTCGCGATGACCGATCCTGCGGGCACAAGAGGTGTAATGAGTCGCTGTGGACGCAGAACATCTTCATGGTCATTAAAGGATAATTGACGAAGAGGGGAATCAAGCCCGACGAGTAATAGATAAAGATGATTTCAGTTGAGAAGCGATTTGTCTTTTGTATCACCAACGCAATAAGAAATAATGATTGTCCCAAGAGGCAAAAGAAAGTTGTGAGATTTCAGAGTGTTGGCGAATCACAGCGACATGAAACATGTCACAAAGATAAGACAGCGAATTATGAACGGTATCAATCACACGTTTTAATAATTCAATTGTTTTTTTTCATTCTTAATGACTGTATCGGATAAATTATGTGGGACTGTCATGCAATCTGCTCTAGGAACAAGCATAGATAAAATCGAATGGTTTTAGAAATCAATTTTCTGACTTAATTGTAAAGAACTGCTTATTTTTTTTGGCAATCTGCTCTAGGAACAAGCATTGATAAAATCGAATGGTTTTAGAAATCAATTTTCTGACTTAATTGTAAAGAATTGCTTTTTTTTTTTAGCAATCTGTTTTTAACAGATTTAGCATGAAACTATTTTCGATAGGAGTAGCAATACGAAAATTAAAGGAATGCGAAAAAAGAATGATAAAATTTACTAAAAAGGAAAAACGATTAGACTGAAAAAAAAAAATCGATAATATTAAATAAATGTAAAATTTTAAGATTCTACCCTGATATGAAAAAGCAAATTTTAAAAATTTTTAACATCAGATAAAGGAAGAAAAATGATTATAACAATCATTGAAATAACATAATCAAAGCATTTGTACTCATCCGACTTGCATCCTGTAACAAGAGATTTCAGAAAGTTGCACGAAGGTCATATAAAAGATGAGAGAGAGTTATTCAACAATAAATTCACAGATTACTTATTGACATATTATTCAAGAAATAATTTTGCGGAAAACGGTTCGCCGATGGGTGTGATTCGAACCCACGCCTCCCAGAGAGCTTAGTGGTTAGAGCACTTGGCGTGTAACTGGGAGACGTGGGTTCGAATCTCACTCATCGGTGAATCATTTTTCCACAAAATTAAGAGCCAAAGAGTTTTTTTTCCGGTCCCTTTCAATTTCTTACGAAATTCCAGCAAGCTTTCGTGGAACGCAATTTGAAAAAGCCATGCTGTAAAAACAATAAAATAAATTAATCCCCAAACACCTGCTTACCACAGAAGTCTGACAGGAGCCTGTCAGTATAATACACCATGGGCAGAAAAGAAGAAACACTGAAAAGAAGCATATATATCTTATTCGGGCTCGAACCCAGGTACCATTGATCAGTAGCCAAGTGCACTAACCACTCGTCTACTTGGACGGTGAATAAATAAATTACCCCCCAAATGACTGCTTGCACAGAGGTTTAACAAGAGCTTGTCAGCATAATTCCCCATGCGCAGACTATGGGAATGGCAAGACCTTAACAGAAAGACAACACAAGAAAAGGAACATACATGCCTTATGCGTGACTGTATTCTGTGTCCCATTGGTCAATGGTCAAACATACCAACCATTCGGCCACGCAATACAAAAAAAATTAATGAAAATCTACCTATTTTAATAGAAAAATTCTTTTTAGCTTGGTAGGATCCAAATCTATGACCTTCCGACAATATGCCAGGCTCTCCACAGCTGAGCTACAGACTGCTGATCACGATCTTCAATCTGATGTCCTTCTTCTTCTCATAGTCCTTTTCACTGAAAATATCGATAAGTGGTTCGAGCTACAGTAATACACCCGGCTTTTATCAGAAATACGCGATTTGTGTCCTACCTGGCGAAACTCAAATAAAGAGCTGATACCAAAAACGGAATTCAGTTATTTAATGATTAAAGTATCGGAATGCTTTTTCCTCAGTACTATTGCTGTTCGTTAATTTAATTTTTCTGTTAATACACTAAATCTCAAATTTCAGCAATATTCGTTAAATATTTAAAGAGTTTTGGGAGTTTGGTTATAACCATAGCAATGGCAGTCATAAAATTTCATCTCAAAAGTAAATTAAAACTTTAAAATAACTATATGTTTTAGGCCGTCCCATGGCCGAGTGGTTAGCACGCTTGGCTACTGATCTAAGGGACCTGGGTTCGAGCCCCGGGTAAGGCATGGCTGTTTGTGTCGTTTTTCTGCAGAGGGCCTGCCATCCTCTCAGACCTTCTACTATGGCATATAAACTGACAGGCTGCTGTCAGACCTCTGTGGCAAGCAGCTGCGTGAGGGGGTATTTATTATTTTTATTATTAGATGTTTGTGTCAATAATTCTTTCAATATTCGTCAATATTCTATGAGTGTCATAGCAGTACATTTAAAAAACAAATAAATACCTATTGAAACAGCTGCTTGCCACAGAGATCTGACAGGAGCGTGTCAGTTTACATGCCATAGTAGAAAGTCTTTGAGGATGGTGGAACCCTTTAAAATAAAAAAATAAATAAATACCTCCTCAAGCAGCTGTTTGCCACAGAGGTCTGACAGGAGCCTGCCAGTTTATATGCCATAGTAGAAGATGGTTCAATGCTGAGATGGATGGCTGGACCTCAGCAGAAAAACGATACAAACAGCCTTGCCTTATCCGGGGCTCGAACCCAGGTACTGAAGTTAAATATTCCAGCTTCCATAACTCTTTAAACATCAGTTATTACTGCTCAAAATCGAGATTTATATAGGTTTGATGAGATCTTTATTTTAATTTCAGTCCCATTTTACCACAAAAAAAAAAACGTTTATTTTAGAAGAATCGGACTTTCAAAGTTAGTTTCTGATTCGCATAAAATAAGGTTGCAACTTAATTTTTGGGCACCAGTGTACTATGGTACTATTTTATGTGCACGCTGTTTTATTACTTTTATGATAGTGCAGTTGATATTTGCAGTTACAGTGCAATTTATAACTTTATATATTACCTTTTTTTATCTACGATGACATGTAATAATTAATCACAGTTCTTTTTTATGAAGATTTCATCGACTTGAAAAATCCAGGTCACGTAACGAACTCAAGGGCGAACATCTGTATGGTTTCGGTGGCGGAGGTCTTTCGACTTGCAGCATGTACTTCAAGATGCATCTGGGTGGCTCGGAACAGGCAGAGTTTTACAACTCCACTACACAGCAATTATTCTATAATTATGTAATAATAAGCGCCTCAGTCTCGCTCAAAATACTAAATAGTAAGCCACCAGCTGGCAGACCAGGTAACGTTGGAGACGAAACCTATTCTCAGTTTTTCGAAAAAGGTTTTTGAATGAGACAATACGGACAAGAATTCGGAAACATCTGTCGACGATACTTGCTATTCGACATCTTACAGTTATCTAGAGGGTATCACTTGGTTTTGTGGTGTCTAATAAGCCTTGTAACGATCAGTATCGTGATGTAACTTAAAATCAAACAACATACTTAACGCCAGCAGATGAAAATCACAATACACTTTAGCTTCTCGACTGGGCACTCAGTTATGTTTGTAAAAAAAACTTTGAGGCTAAATAATAATGGAAAAGTATGATCTTGTTTTTTACTGAAACACAAATTTGGTTGCATCGTCGTCATCGTTGTTACTGTTGTTGTTATGATATGGTTTTTCATTAAGCATACTTTTTTGTGTGGATACGGTTTTGTAATTAATTATAATGATCTATATCAGGGGTAGGCGCGCTTGGCTACTGATCAAAAGGACCTGAGTTCCAACTCCGGGTGTTTCTGTTGGATTTCTGCTGAGGTCCGGCCATTCTCACAGACGTTCTACTATGGCGTGTAATCTGAAAGGCTCCTGTCAGACCTCTGTGGCTAGCAGCTGCTTGAAGGAGTATTTATTATAATTTTTATATCTTACCAAGCCATATTATTGTTAGTTTGATTCCAGATACTGACTGGGTAAGCATCAGAAATCTGGCTGACTGTTTACAAAGGGTATAAGTTTCACTATAATAGCAAATTTTTGCGTACGATCCACAGATTCTTAAAGGTACATGATTGTTCTTTCGCTTACCTCATATTGTTCGTACCCAATATCTATAACACAACGTCAAAAATTAAATAGATACTTGTGCAAAAATTCAGGGTAACTGAAGTACCAACCGCAAAATATTTTCATCAATTCAGTGTTCTTTTTACTTTGATTCTCATTGTCTCATCCAGGGCCGGATATAGGGGGGCGAGTTTTCCGAATGCTAGTAAGGGAAAAGGAGTAAAAAAATTATGAAACTGAATAAAATTTAATGCATTTTTCAAGAAATTTTTAAAGAACTGTAAAACAGAGTGTGAACTGTTAATACTGCATTGGAAATCCAGTCTCTGTCAGTCCAGTCAGAATGTTAGTAAGGATAAAAGAACGAAAAAATTATGAAAATTTAAACTCATAAACGATAAAAATTTAAACGCATTTTTCAAGAAAAATTTTAAAGAATTGTTAAACGGAGTGTGAAATGAAAATTTTTTCAGTTTGTTCTTCTAATTTTGAATTATGAATTGAACATTTTGTTCAAGGGGAGAGGTGATAAATAAAAGGTGAGTAGCACTGAATGTTTCTCAAAAATCGAAATGGGGTGCATGATGCCGAAAAGTTTGGAAATCCCTGCTCTATATGTTATAAACACTATACTGTGAAGAGGTTTGTAAAAGTACCAGAGCAGTTCTTTATTCCCTATTATCTGCCAGTACCCACGTAACAGGTCTATTGTAGAGATGTAATTAGCAGCGCTTACCTTGTATAATAGATCAGGTACATGGGCCATGGGAAAAGTATCAGGTACTGTGTAACCATTCACCATTCTAAAATCACAGCATAACCGCATGGTCCCATCTTATTTTGCAACATACACAATGGGATGCGTGAACTCGCTCTGTGCTGGCTCTATCATATCTGCTTCCAGCAATTCATTTATCTGTCTTTCTATCTGTTCTCGCATCGCATGTGGTACCTTGTACTTTTGTAGCGTCTTCAAATAACTGTCCTCTTTTAATCTTATGTTATGCTGCCCTTGCTTGCACCTACCTAGACGATTTGAAAAAAAACCTCGGAAACTCGTCCAATAGCTCATGCAGTTCTTTTGCTTGCTCTGCTGATAGGTTCGGAAAAGTATAATTCCTCGAGTGTAGCCCGACCTTGCTCCCTCTTTCTTGTGCTGCTGCTCTAGGCGTTTCCTTTATTTCTCCAAATTCGGTATCTTCATCAAAGATCACCCCTACCACATTACAACGACCTTTTAATTCTCTCAACTTATTCGCATGAACATGTCTGGTTGCCCCGTCTGGTAACCTTACCTCATAACTGTGCGGAAATATGCGTCGCACTACTGTTGCTGGGGCTATCCACCTGGCATACAGCTTGTTATTTGAGTCTGCCGTTAAAGCTATCACCTGATCTCCTTCTTTAAACTCCTTAACCCGAGCGCTCCTATTGTAATAATATGCATATTTCCATTGATTCTCTTCTGCTAGATTCTTAACCTACAATGCTGCTATTTCTAGCCTGATCTTTAATTCCTGAAGATATTGAGCAGCAGTAACTGGAATACCCACAGGCATGACTTGCTCGTCAGTCCAGCTATTCTTTAGAATTGAGAGTGGCCCTGTTGGTTGCCTCCCATACATCAACTGAAATGGAGATATACCGGTAGTACTATTGGGTACCTCCCGGTACGCCCACAGTAAAAATGGTACAGCCTTGTGCCACTTCCTGGGTTCCTCTCTAATGTCGTGGTGTAACATATTTTTCAAAGTCTGATTAAATCTCTCGACTAAACCGTTACTTTGAGGATATCCCTGAGTAGAAAATCGAGGTGAAGCTCCAATTCTCTTTTCCATTTCTTGAGTTAATTCTTCCGTAAAAATTGTCCCCCTCTCTGTTGCGATAACAGAGAGGGGGTTATAATAACAATAAATATTATATAATATATAATATTTATCGTTATATAATATATTTATTAATATTATATTTACGATAACAGGCTGTCCGCTGAAATATCTCTAACAGAGCATCGCAGGTGTTCTTTGTTGTAAGTGATGTTAGGCACACCGCCTCGGGCCATCTAGTATGCTGATCAATCAGACACAATATTTTTGCAGATGGTGGGTCTATCGGACCAATAGTATCCAGGTTTACCCTTTCAAAGGGTAATTTCGGGCGCGCTATAGGGGTGATGGGGATTCTATCCTGTTTCTTGACCTTTTCCCTTAACTGACACTTCAGACAGGAGTCGCAAAACTTTCTAACATCCTCCTTGCATGGAGGCCAAAAGAATGAATATCTAATCCGCTCCTGACTCTTTTTAGTACCTAAAAGAAGAACCACACGAGTTCGTATTCGAATACGGCCTTGTCCTTATGGTATAGCAAATCGTCCAAATAAAAATAGTTATTCTTCTTCTCTTTTGCTTCATTATGGGCTATTCTAAGTGAGGGGTGATTCCTCTGCTGAAACTTAAACAGTCTTACATCACTAGTAGTGAGAGGGTTTATTTCTTTAGGAGTTTCTGTTTTCGCTCCTACATCCTCAGGCTCCCCCCTCTCGTACCTCACCTTCCTATTGATCAGCCTCTTGATTAACAGCTTCTACCTTGAGCTGTATAGTCCTTGGCACATTTTCCTTTTCCTCTAAAAGATCACAAAATGTTTCTGCACTTAACAGTACTTCTTCTCGTAGTCCATCAACTACTGTGCATAATACTTTTACTTTTCCACCCCTGGCATTGGGCGAATCAGTCTCTCCTATTAGGCTCAAAGCAAGCTCCTTTACCTCTGCTCGTTTCGTCTCTTCGAAGAGCCCACGCACTATCATGTGGCTCTTCACCATATGTTTTTCTTCCTCTAACATGCCTTTTCTGACCACCGTTATCTCCGCCCCTGAATCGACCACTGCTTGCGCCATTTTCTCGCTGCATCTAACTCTAATCAGCTTATAATCAGCAGGAATCGTCCTCTCCCACTTCGACCTTTTCTCCCTCCTGAGAACTTCATCTAAAAGCATTTTAACTCTGGCTATCATTGCCTCGCTGTTCTGCTTTACCGCATGTGAATCAACTTCCCTCACCCGATTCACCTTTGCATGATGATTACTGGCACCGGACTCTCTTGATCGAACTGGGCAAACACGCATCAAATGTTCCTGTGATCCGCACTTATGGCATCTTCTTATCAACCCTTGTGAACCCTTATTGCTAGGATAATTATCCGAGATATTGCGCCTGAATCGACTGTCTGTCCTAAGATTCTTCCTTCGCTGGAAATTATTACCACGGGTATCTCCTATTCGCTGTGGCCATCCATTCACTTTAGTAAAGTTTTTTTTCTGTTTTCTGTCCTCTCTCACACTGGCTGAGTGTATCTCCACCCACGTGGCTATTTCGTCTGCTTTTGCCCATGACTCCGCCTCTTTCTGTACTATGTAAGCATGAGTGTCTTGAGGAAGGCTATCACGTAACTTATCCGACACTATCAGGTCCATAAGCTCCTCAAAATTTGTCACCTACCTACTGCGGACGTAGTAATCCCAGCTATTTCTGAGTCTCGAGGCTAACTGATTATATGACTCATTCGGTTCTTTCGTGATAGTTTCAAACTTTCTCTTGTACGCAGAGGGAGTGAGCTTAAACTCTTTTAGTACGGCCTCTTTAGCTTTCTTATAATTAGTAAAATCCTCTGCACTTAATTTTCGAAAAACGTGGTTTGCATATTTACCGTCTAAAAAAGAAATGATGACTTTGCCTTGAAACTCCTCTGGTACTTCATATATCTTAAATCCCCTTGCCACTGTCTCAAAGAGATTTATCACCTCTTCTGGGTTTTTAGAGCTTCCGGCTAACATATTTCCCAATAATTTTATATAATTAGTCAGCCGCGCATCTGCTGGATTACTAGAAACTGCCACCGTTCGCACATCACCTTTTTCCTCGCCTGCATTCCTCATTTGTAGTTCCAGCATTCTATACTCATGCTCTCTCTCCTTTTCCCTTTCTCTTTCTGCAGCCTCTCTCTCTTCCCTTCTCAGCTGCATCTCTAATCTCATCCTCTCTAATTCAAAATCATATCCAATCCTTTCTTTGGCTCTCTGCTTTCTGGTCCCGCTCCGCAGCATATCCGTATCGTTGTCATTGCCATAATCCCTCAACCCTCTCATGTCTTCCGCAGCATCAGACCCTCTGTCTATTGTCACCTCATCGCTTCCCAGGTCACTCCCTGAAGCACCACCCTGCACGCTATCCCCTTCTGTGCCTGCGTAGCCTCGCCTTAACTCATCCCTTGCACTATCGCGACCGCTCCTAAGCTCCATTTTAGCTCGTACAGGCCTCTGCCGTATCTAACTACTCACCCTTAGAGTAAGAGGATACTTACCTCCGATGTGACGACCGGAACGAACCGCCTCGTCAGTCAGTCCCCTGAAGCACACAGTCGGAACACTCTTGGCAGTATCAGCCTTGAGTTGGTCAGCTCCCAGTGGATGTTGAACTTTTCCGTCACCTTCACAACTTTTTCCACAGCTCGAACGTGATGCACGACTCTTCAGGTACCTTCACAGCTATTCTATTGCCTGAAGCACACCGCAGGACACTCTTGGCAGTATCAGCCTTGTTCTGGTCAGCTCACAATGGATGTCAGGACTCTTCCATCAACTCCGCAGCTTTTTTTCACAGCTCGATCGTGATGCAGAACTCTTCTGGTCGCTTCGCCGCTACTTTCACCTCTATTGCGTACTGGCGGCTGCGCCACTTTGTGATGTTTCTTCTTTGGTTGTCTGTCTATTGGGATCACTTAGGAATGTCCCTCCGGTTCGATCGCAATATGCGATGGGTGAAAGGGTCTTTCAGACAAAAATCAAAGATTTTCTTGCAATTGCAGGGACTCAATACTGAGGCTCCTCCCCAAATAAATGGTTCAACTTAGTCCTTGGTAAAACAATAACAATTCTTTATTGATATGAATTACATTGACTGGTGAGGAAAAACACTCGTAATTCATTTACTATGAATTATAAAACCAGCTTACTATCCCCGTTCAGCTGTTTTCCGAGAGCCTGAGTACTGTTAGTACCAGTCGGCACTCACGAGGTTTACAATTTTGCATCTTAACATGCTCGTCCTTCGACTCGCTCTCCCTCTTTGTCGTTGCCAACACTCTTCTCCCTTCTCTCTCTGCTTCGGCCATGTAGCAAGGTCGCTGACCCCCAGGTCCAGGGTCACTTGTCAGCGGACACCAGCAGTGGGTGACCTCCATTCCCCGGACACTGCTACTTCGATTAACATTCCAGTTGCTGGGACGGAGGGCCTCCCACGTAGCATATGCCTTTTTGGTGAAATCCAAAATAACGTACAAAACACAAACAAAAAAAAATATTTAAAAACGCCTGTAGGCTGACACATACCTTTGTATAAGACAGCCTATACAAACTAGGAATAGTTTCTAGGATACTTCCTTCTCAGTTCTATGTATTGCAAAACATACAGAACACCTCTTATGAAGTACGTCATTGAAAGCACAAGAAATACAATGAGAAATTCTTACAGCAGAACTGAAATGACGATAGTTAACTTATGACGATTGTGGCGTCCCTCACCTTCTTTCACTGGTTCGTAAATTAGTAAAAGTAGAACAATAAGCAACGTCGAAATATGGAGGCCAATGTTGATCAGTCGTTGAGGTTCAATAAAAATCAGTCACTTATAAATTTTAACCAATCCACTCAATAGTTAATTTCGAATTAGCCAATTTATCCTACTTCACTATGAAGTAATATTATTTCGCTTTAGATGTTACATTTAAATCAGCCTTAGTCGTGCAATTTGCTATCTCGTTGCTGGTTTAGATAAGTCGTATGCAAAACGATTTACGCAATTGACTTTACGGAGGGCATTCAAAACATTCTTGATACGTGTCTGTACATTTTCACTCGTTACTCCGAAGTTAACGAGCTAAGACTTGTTTAAAAGCTTGTGTGACCTTATAATTACGTGTTAAAAACAAAGGCAGCATCATCATTTCTCTCTGTGCTGGCGGCACGTAAAGTTCGGTCTGCAAAATTTGAGCGTTGTTGCTATGGAGCCTACAAAAGACAGGGAAAGATTTTATATTTTCATAAGAATGCAGCTTGGGGACGATGCGAAAAACATTCATGCCGATTTACCACAAGTATATGGGGATCATGCCTGTTCATATGGCACTGTTACGGGAAGGATGCAAGAATTCAGCAAAGGACGGCAGAGCTTCAAAGATCTTTTTCGTGCAAGCAGACAGAAGGAGACCGTGAATTAGATTTCGGTTGCGAACTCATTAAAGGAAACCCACACATTACCGTTCAGGTAATAAGTTTCGATGTCAGTGTATCGATTGACAGTGTGGAAACAATTATCATCAACATTTCAAGTAGAGAAAGTTCTGTGCCAAATGGGTATCCAACAAATTGACAGAACAGCAAAAATCGGCTAGAGTAAACTAGTGAGATGAGATGCTGGTAATGTTTGAACCTAGTGGTCCCAAATGATTAACAGATGTTGTCACAGGTGATGAGACGTGGTTTTATTGCTATACAACTCCTAGAAAGATAGAATTGAAGATAAAAAGAAAAGATAAAAGAAAGATAGAAAGATAGAAACTATGTGTGGGTTGCAGAAGATGAACCGCTTCTCCCAAATCCTCTGATAAGACTTTCGCTCAAGGAAGAGGATGTTCACAATTTTTTCCAATTTCCAACAAGTGGTAGGTAGCAGTGGGCATCTCATCCGAAAAATGACTATAAGTGGTCAATATTATACCAACATAGTTTCGTCTAAAATGGTTAAAGAGATGGAGGAGCAGCGTCCAACAATATGTGTGCCAAAAGTTATCCTTCTCCATGACAATGCTCACAAAATTCGGCAAGTTATGGTGTATCTGGAATAGGAAAAAATCAAGCAGATACTCCATCCTGCATAATCACCAGATCATGCCCTATGCGATTTTTGGTTGTTTTCAAAAATTGAAAATGAACTTGTTGGGAAGCCTTTTTCAAGGGTGCAAGATCTTGCAAATTTCGTTCATTCAGAGTTGCAGAGTATTCCCCAACAGGGGTACCACCAAGCTTTTCAGATTTGGCGTAGACGGTTCAACTTTGCATAAATGCTGGAGGGGAGTACTTTGAAGGAGAGTAAAAGTTTTGTTGAGGTCAGGAAAATGGTTTTTGTTTTGCAGATGAATATCAGATCTTTTTGAACACCCATCGTACAACTTACTGCAGACACTTGTGATGCAAATAGGGAAAAGCGAGGCGTGAAATGTGTTGTTCAACTGCTGACTACTTAGATCGCTTTCCAACCGAATTTACAAAGAGATCACACTTTTGATCTCTATTACTGATCTATCTTTTGATCTATAAAATTAAGGTGAGGCTCACTTAGCCTTTCTTATCACACGCCATATCTGCAGCTTCTACCACAATATCAAACTTTTGATCTCAAACACGGAATGAAGCTCTATATCGGAACAGGCCAAGGTTTCAATATGTCACAGTCGAGTGTGATTTTTCTAAAGACTTTGGGCTAAACTGAAACATTAGCATCCTATGCTTTCTTAGCTACTTACTCTGAAAGTCTTAGAGTATTGACTCAGGGTCGATACTGTCGTAAGTTTCTGCAGAATACTCAAGGCAGTTGGACGACACATATTTCAGCCTTATGTGTTCTGGCTTCCATATTGCCATCCCCTGGTAACCTCTATCTACCATAGGAGACTGACTCGTTCTACCACTACTATCCCGGTGATCGAGCAAACGAAATATACATCTGCTGCCAATTTTAATTCGATTTTTACCCATCACACATAATAATTAAGGAGATATCAGGCATCACAAACAAATGGCGCAAAATATTCAACGCTTTTTTTTTTAAATGATTATATAAATCATAAGGAAAACTTTAACTCGTTATATACACGTATTTTTGAGTTCATGAAAAACCATGTCACTTAATGATTCCAATACGAAAAAACATTCATGCGAAGGATGTGATATTAATAATTCTTTCCGTGTATTAGAAAGAGTTAGGAAAAACTAAAAAAAATTCCACCATAGGTATCGTTTTTACTAAGGGTAAGAATTAGTTTTCACAATTACTCTAAAACTAAAAGCCGATCTTGACGCATATGACAAAAAATAGCCAGGAAACGTAATTCGCAAAAGGTAAGTTGTGGGCGAAAAATTCAATTAACAATAACTCGCATTGAAAAGCGACTGATGGCGAACTTGTACTTTAGACTTTTTAAATAGATTTGATATTTCAAGATACAATTTTTCTTGTAAATTGCAGTGACGAAATCTAACAGGAGCAAAGATACCGATCAATTGTATAATTCAGAAAAATAAACAAAAATGCTAGATGTATTCGTAATGACGTAAAATATATACTTATTGATATCAAAGTCAAGAGATTCATAGTTAATTATATCGGAACGGCATTCAGATTTATTATCAACGTTGAGTTTAGAAATTGCTTTCCCAGTTCGATAACCTAAGTGTGTATTGTATGAATGGTATGAATAGAATTTGTGAATAGTATGAATAACAATTTCGCAGAGAAGGGAATTAATTACAGCAGTAAATTGTGCTTAATTATGATTAGCATATTAAGAAAAATTGCTTATAATAGAGATATTCATCGTTTCTATCAATGGCTAATGTTGAATAAATTAAGTTTAAATAAAGCTAAAACATGCTATATAAAATTCCAGTTGAAGGCATCAACTGATGGTAGCAGTGACTCTGGAGTGGTTTCTCATCACAAGGACTGTTACAACATCCTAAATTGCAGTTGCGAACGTCTTACGAAGGTTGACCAAATTAAATACCTAGGAGTGATTATTGATAAAAGACTTTCATGGAAGTATCACACTGATTATACTGTGGACAAAATAAAACCATTCATAGCAAAATTTTATACACTAAGATTCTTACTCGATAAAACAAGTTTAAAAATGTTGTATTCTGCTTGTGTATATAGTCAGCTACAATATGCAATAAAAGCCTGGGGAGGAGATGCAAAAACAAACTTAAACAGGCTGTTGATTCTGGAAAAATTTATGGTTAGAATTATTGACCATAAAGGTCGCTTCTCTGAATCTCGTCCTATATTTAAGAAGTTGGGGTTACTGACTCTGTCTCAAATTTACATTTTAAAAATTATTGAATATGTCCATTTCAATTTACATCTATTTCAGGTTCGACAGACATATATACCACTTAGAGACATCATTTAAATTGCAAATACCACGCATATCAAAGCAAGCTACTAACCGTAATATAAACTATATTGGGCCTAAATTATACAACAGTATTCCAGATACAATGAAGAAAATTACTTCTAAATATTTATTTAATAAATCTCTTTCTGAATGGATACTAAACAATGAATGATAGCTGTATGTAAAACCAATTTTTTTACTTCTACATCATTGATTGTTTCAATTATCAATTGTTGCCTTGTTAATTTTTTTGTATTTATATTTTTTTCATAATTATACACCAGCGCTCAAGTATTCAGTTGCTTTAGCTGGGTATATTTCATAAATTTTTGTATTGATACATATCTATGTTGAATAAAAATTGAATTGAATTGAAATAAACAAACTTAATCCGAAATACAATTTTTAACAGTTTCAAAATGTAATTTTTTTTTCTTTCCGATTCAGTATGAATTAACATGAAATTTACCTGTTTCGAATAGCGTTTTTGCTCAAAAATCTATTTTATTTGTGTTATCCAAATTGTCTTTAGTAACTTTGTTCGCATTGAAAGTTAACACTTCTTAAATTACCTTAATATTTAAAGCGCTCCTTCAAGCATACTTACGACTGAGGCAAACATAATCCTCACGTCATTATTTTTTTATGCACTTTAAAACAATCTGAAATTTAAACAAATTATTACTTTTTCTAGCTTTCTCATATAGCACAAGTTTGTATATTTAGAGGTTCAAAATAATTATATCATTACTTTTCCTGTCTTTCCCCATATAAAACCAGTTGATATAATTAGAAGTTCAAATCCTTACTCTATCTATCCTTCTCATATAGCACAAGGTTGCATATTTAGAAACGCAAAATGGTCTATCTCTGACCTCTAAAGCTATGTACAGCGAAGAACGCTAATAATCATTCACTTTTCTTTCCTAGCCGACTCCTATCAACAGAGACGCATACAAGAGAGATGATTATCACCCAGTTTCTCCTCGCCGTAGAAAATGGGCAGAGGGAACTCACTGTGAGCATTCCGGCAGCACAATCGTGGGGGGTCCGCCACTCCGCTGACGGAAGTTCTACTCAAAGAATCTCTCTCTCTTTACTCGTACTCCTTGCCCCAACTTTCTCAGTTTTCTCTGGGAAGAAGGTCTAACGCCTTAACTCATGACTACCCTGCAAAGAACCTCGTTTCTCTTGCATCCTCCCTACTTTTTTTGACACTCTCCCGTTTTTCTCCTTCCTAACATTCCTCCGTACCTTCCTGTGAGGTCTACTTGTGGTATTTTAAACACAAGCTAATGTTCTGTATTAGCTTAGCCACTGTGGACATCTTGATTCCTTTTGGCACATTTCAAATCCCCTCTTTTCCTCTCCTCATCTCTACGTTGGAGGACAAAGAGTTCTTCGTTCCTAAAAAATAGCGATGCCGACGACATACGCGCAGAAAAAAAAAAGAGTAGTGGCTTAAAGAGATCTTGTTTGTATGTTGCTGAGCACTTCCTTAGTAACCAATAGAGCTGAAGCTGAGGAGTCAGCCATCCACATCTAACTTTCCGTATCTAATCAAAACAGGTGGAGAAAAGGGGCTTTCCTCTCATTTAAAATGTGTAATTAAGAAAACCACTGGGAACGATAAATAACCTTTGGGATGTTTGTTGGATTGATAGTGTCTATTTCAACTGTGATAGATACTATCCGGGAGGGATGTAAACAGTAAATAAATATTTTTCCTGTTTAGTGAAATGAGACAAACCAAAAAAGCTGTTTCCTTACTTGAAAATCAATCATAATTGATGTTGGTAGGCGAAAAATATTTTTTTTCTTCATTAGTGTTTAGATTCAAAACCAGTAGTTTATCCATATCAAGCCATCTCAGTGTTAGACGCAAAGCCAGCAGCTTGATCACAGGCTATGACGGACACAAATGATTGCAATTCCAGCAACCCTGGAATCCGAACCTGGACTACGAATGCTACTGTTCACTGGTACAACGGCGTTATAAAAGCGATACAGAAAGTTGGTCAAAGCGTTGGAAGAAAAGACTCATATTCAATATATTCATTATTTGTTTTATGACCTGCAAGTTCTTTTGCAATGAACCAAGGGTTAGATGGGCATGTTTCAAAGGCGATAAAAAAAAATTTGCAAAGCGATAAATATTTACACTACCGTTGAAAAAAGTGTATTCATTTTATGGGGAAGGGTTTTTTGGTTGTTTTCCCACTGAACCTAACTTTTTTTGCACACAATGGTCTAAATGTCCAGGTCACAACGACCCCAAGCGCTTACTGAAGATTAAGGAAAGGAGAACCCACTGGAAAACTGTTAGGAGACAGAGGGAAGACTCCCATTAAAGCCGTCCAGCGTGTTCTTTAACAATATATATTGAATATATTGAATATGAGTCAATTCTTTAACGTGCTCAGGGTATGGCTCTCCATCACACGGAGCAATAGCTTTATGTCCCATTCCATATACTAGGGTGAGGGTTAGCTCAGTTTGTAGCACGCCAGTCTCGTAAACGAAATTTTAAAGTTAAGGCTCATACTGTACCTTGGTTGAGATTTTCTCCGTTAATTCCCACTCTGATCTGGAGGAGAAAAAAAGGACAGCATTGAGCTTGAAGACTGCCTTTCTAAGCCCATCGGTGTCTCCTTCCTGACCGAGGGCAGGGTGAGCGGAGATAAATCTTAATAATGGCCCTAGTAGGACTCGAACCTGGGAACTGCATATTATGAGCCTGCTACCGGTTGAGCCACCCCAGCTCTAAAATAATTAGAGAAGCGAAGAAATTTGGTTGTACTGAAGAATATCAGATAATTCCGAACGAAACAAAAAGCTCAATAAAGGCGATACAATGTGCAAAAGGAGAATAAGTTGTGGGGAAACATGTAAACCTGTACAAGGCACTAACTGTACTGCATAGTTGGCCCTAGCTATTGGCTATACTTTACAAATCTAGCTATTGGCTATATTTTGGAAGTGTTTTTTGCAGGAAAGTGAGTAATATATAGAGAAGATCCGTCGAGTGTTATTCTGTTTCTCTTCGTGCTACTTTCTCGTTTCCCCCCCCCCCCTCGCTTCCTGCAAAGCATTCCAACTGCAGAAGCACAGAGAACTGCCGCTCTTAGAGTCAATTGTTCCACTGTGTCAGTGGTGAGAACTAAGGCAGTATATCATCGCTTATATACAAGACAAGAGTTAAAAAAAAGTCCTCCAATGCGCTAAGGAGGAAACAAAAAATGCATCGCAGGCATTCCAACGGTAGTCGAGTTTCTTGCTGTAGGACACAACTACACTTGGAGGAGGAGGAAGAAAGAACAAGTCGAGAGGAGTGTTTTTTTTTTTCATTGAGAGAGTAATTTTGAAGCTCAGTTTTTTTTTATAGAGACAACTGGTCTCTAGAGTTCTAAAGAATAATGCATAAATAACTGATTATCGACTGATCATCTTCAAAATTAATGTTTCAAGAGCTTAGCCACAGATATACACTGAGTGATCATTGAATTATGACCACATCCCTATGTTATAGCAATGGAACTCTAACTTTATAACTTTTAAAATAAGCATTTGATGGGTAAAGAAGTTCTAAAAGTAATAAATCTCAATTTTCAATAATATTCTTTCAGTATATAATAAGTACTGCAGGTTAAAGCATTTAAAAGCAGCAATGTGTTCTAAGAATTTTATCAAAAAAATTAAACCATTATTAAAAAAACTATTTATACACAGTTTTAAAATATGTAGTTATTTAAGAAATTTTTGAATTAATGCTACTTTTTTCAGTTTTAATGAACTTCAAAGGTAAATTCTTTTATTTGGCATTGATGTTGTTAAATGTTCAAACTTCCATAACTCTTTAAATGCAGAACGAATATTGTTGGAAATCAATATTTAGACAGAGCTAATTGAGATCTTAAATTTACTTATTCACATTTTTAGACCTTTATTCACATTTATCCATAAAACGCTTGTTGAAAAAGTTATAGAACTTCGAAGTCAGCATCCCATTGACATAACCCGGGGTGAGATGGTCATAATTCAATGATTACTCAGTGTATATGTTTCATTACAAAATCGCTAAAATTTAACTGTTGAGAATAAGTTCGGGGAGATTTGGTTAGCTAATGGATTTCTCTTCTAAATACCACATTTCTGCTGCCCATTGTGTTAAATAGCTATGTCACAAGAACTACAAGCAGTGTTCTACCCATGAAATGAAATAATTGATTTTTAAAGAGCGTTGATTTTTTATGAAGGTGAAATGAGAATTAATTTAGAATTATGACATATCGCCTCTGATGAATATGGAGTGCACATTTTCAAAGAGAATAAAGTGCTTTATTTTCCGCTTTCAGCACCCTCTAACAGTGGAAATTTGTACTATTGAATGCTTGGGAAAATGAAGGATGCAAGTAGTAATACCTTACAAGTATCCATAATGCACAAAAAATTTTTTTTCATCTTTTAAAACATAAAAAAATTGCATTTTCCCGCTTCCAAAATTCCCTGCCCTGCCCACGGTCAGTAGGGAACACCGATGGGCTAGGAAAGGTCGCCGTCCGTCGGATGGGACGTTAAGCCGTGGCCCCGTGTGCGGGAGAGCCATACTCTGTGCACGTTAAAGAACACGATGGATGGCTTTGACGAGAGGCTACCATCTGTCTCCCAACAGCTGTTCCAGTGGGTCTCCTCCCCCAACCTTATCTGAGCCTTCGGGGGCCATGTGACCTGGCCATTTAGCCCATGGTGTGCAAAAAAGTGCCGCTCAGAGGTAAAGCAACCCAATCCAACCCACCTCCAACAGGTATAAGAGAGTTAATCATTGTTGCCAAGGTAAACTTCTTGACCAATCACAATGTACCAACAAAAGTTTCATATTTGTAGCTTATATATAGATCATTTGTAATGTTGATTCAAAGTTTTGGCATTTCCAAATTTTTCCACAGTTAGAGACTACTGTTAAAGCTATTGGGAAATTTAAAAACAAAACGCAAATCGTAATATTTCATGAATACCTATGCAACCCAAAAACGAATTTTTATCTTTGAAAACAAAACCGCTGGATGGCTATAGACGAGAAAGTGAAAACGTTGCCTCATGTTTCTGGAAACAATTTAAAAAAAGGGACACAATTTACATAACTGCACTTCAGTATTATATCTATAAGTGGGATTCGGAGAATTTACATCACCGCACTTCAGTATTATATCTATAAGTGGGACTCGGAGAATTTATATCACTGCACTTCAGTATTATATCTATAAGTGGGACTCGGAGAATTTACATCACTGCACTTCAGTATTATATCTATAAGTGGGACTCGGAGAATTTACATCACAGCACTTCAGTATTATATCTATAAGTGGGACTCGGAGAATTTATATCACTGCACTTCAGTGTTATATCTATAAGTGGGACTCGGATAATTTACATCACTGCACTTCAGTGTTATATCTATAAGTGGGACTCGGAGAATTTACATCACTGCACTTCAATATTATATCTATAAGTGGGACTCAGAGAATTTACATCACTGCACTTCAGTATTATATCTAGAGTGGGACTCGGAGAATTTACATCACTGCACTTCAGTATTATATCTATAAGTGGGACTCGGAGAATTTACATCACTGCACTTCAATATTATATCTATAAGTGGGACTCGGAGAATATGCATCATTGCGCTTCAGTATTATATCTATAAGTGAGACTCCGAGAAGTGTTGAATCCCTGTCTCCGAATCTTAAGAAAAGAAGTCTAAAGAAACCGCGTGAACCAAAGAGTAAAAACGCATGAGTAATTTTCGTGAAGTTAATCAAATTTCGACGTCCTCTGTGTTGCTACTCTCCTGCGTAATGAACCATGGATTAAAGTTTCATACAAAAATAGGGCTAAACCTATTGATGGCTACGTTCTTAATACGCCTGTTCGTAAGAAGTTCAGGCAGTTTTCCATGCACATCGATCTGCCATATTTGAAATTAAGGAGGTCTTACCCTCGTTCTCAACTTGGTGACTCGACGCTTATGCCCACAAGAAACATTTGGCAGACGATGAGCGCTGATTTTAAATCTCTGTGCTGTTTTCACACCTTTTCTCAGATTTTTCTAAGCAGTTTTGATTTATTTAATCTTCAAGAATGTCTCATACAACGAAAGGTGAGTGCCCTGGGTTAAAACAACTACAGCAGTTAGTATTCTTTTAGGTTAATAAGTAGTTTGATATAGCATATATTATTTGCAATTTGATTAATTTAACTAGAGATTGATATATTAAGCGGTTTCGTGGGCTGATGTACAGTCGCTCAAGAAAATATCCGAACACTATGGTTGATTACAGAATTCAGAAAAAATATCTG
Source organism: Ryuthela nishihirai (assembly GCA_038380435.1). Classification (NCBI taxonomy): domain Eukaryota; kingdom Metazoa; phylum Arthropoda; class Arachnida; order Araneae; family Heptathelidae; genus Ryuthela; species Ryuthela nishihirai. The sequence continues at coordinate 38,774,439 of JAWZYU010000014.1, forward strand.
GCAACGTTTTTTTACAAATTAGTGATCTGGCAACCTTCGTGTACAGTACAAGAAGATTGCCAGATCACTAATTTCTAAAAAAAAATCGTTGTTAGATATTTTTTCTGAATTCTGCAATCAACCATAGTGTTCGGATATTTTTTTGAGTGACTGTAGTTTTTCTGGGCTGATCATAGATAGCAGAAAAGATAGATACAAGAAATGAATGGAAGAAATGCAAAATTAAGTGAGAGTGGATCGTTGGGCTATAAAACTGGAAATTAACTGGAAAAACAATAGTTAAAGTTACACTTACATTGCTTTAAGTAGGTTGTTTATCATAGATCTTTTTGTATCCCTTTCCAATCTTTCCTGCAGAGACACGTTGTCAGATATAACAATGACGCAAAAAGAAAGGGGAAAAAGAGTCCTACTCCCGCCAATCCCATTACAACCAATAGTAGCATACTATTGGAAACAGCGCTCGGTATCAGAAATAATTTTCATAGATAATTATTATCTTCGTTTGGTTCATAGTATGTTTTTTTAGATAGACTGTATTCTTTCGTTTTTAGAGTTACTGTAATGTACTGTAATACCTTTATTATTGTAGCAAACAAAAAATGAAACAGTTAGTAATCGATCGTCAACATTTGTTTATTATTAATTCATATTTAAGTAAAGAAGTCTTAAGAATTTTTAATTAGTTAAAAATAAAATTAATTAATTAATTAAAAAAATAAAATTAATTAATTAAAAAAAAATAATTAATTAAAAGTAAAATAAAGTTAATTCGTATTTAAGTAAAGAAGTCTTAAGAAAAGAAGTCTAAAGAAACCGCGTAAAATAATTAAATTACCCCTGAAGTAATTGCTTGCTACAGATGTCTGACAAGAGCCTATGAGCATACAGTCGCTCAAAAAAATATCCGAACACTATGGTTGATTACAGAATTCAGAAAAAATATCAGGCAACGATTTTTTTAGAAATTAGTGATCTGGCAACCTTCATGTGCCAGATCACTAATTTCTAAAAAAATCGTTGCCAGATATTTTTTCTGAATTCTGTAATCAATTATAGCGTTCGGATACTTTTTCGAGCGACAGTAGAGAAGATTTGCGAGGAAGGTGAGACCTCAGCAGAAAAAAATATATACGAATAACTATTCCGTCCTTTTGATTACTAGTCAAGCACTCAATCACTTGGCTTTGAGCAAAAGTAAAAAAAAAAAAAACCTGCTGCAGTTAGTATTCTTTTAGGTTAATAATTAGTTTGATATAACACATATTATTTGCAATTTGATTAATTTCCGAATGGCGGAGTGATAAGCGCGTTTTGCTAGTGATTAGAGGGACTTGGGTTTGTTGTCCACCCCCTGGTTTGTTGACTTTTTTTTTTGAGGTTTTCCAGATATTTCTCTATGGCATATTAAACTGACACATTCCTATCAGACGTTTATGCAAATAGCTGCTTGAGGGTTGATTATTTTTTTTTTCAGAAATATTCGTATGATTAATCTTGCTGTTGTTAAATGTTACAGCTTCCATAACTAAATATTAAATGAAAGCAGCATACTTTTATTATTGCCAACAATTTGTTAAATATATATATTGTTTCACTTTTACTTTACCTGTATTTGCAATAATATATTTCATTTGAATTCAGTTACCTTATATTTTATTGCTACTTTGGGAACTTTTAAATCTCGAATTACCGTTATTCAAATAAATTACGCGTAAACCACAGAGGTCTGCCAGGAGACCTATTATAGTATAATACACCACAAAGAAGGTCTCTGAAGCAGATGAATCTCAGTAGAAAGACGAAAAGAGGTGTTTTTTGCACACAATGGGCTAAATGGTCAGGTTACAAGGACCACTAGGGCTCAGAGATGGCTGAGGGAAAGGAACCTATTGGTCAACTGTTAGGAGACAGATGTAAACCTCAGGTCTAGGTCATCCAACATGTTATTTATCGTGTACAGGCTATGCCTCTTCTGCACACTGGAAAACAGCTTAACTTCCCATCCGACGGAAGGCAGTTAACCAAGATATTCAGTGCCCCTTTTCTGACCGAGGGCAGGGGGGGGGGGATTAGCGGAGGTAAATCTCAACGCTGACACAGGTAGGTCACTCGAACCAGGGAACTGCAGATTAAAAGCCTGGCAAGCTACCGACTGAGCCAACCTCGGCCCTCAAGAAAAGAAGCACATTCCTTATTCGGAATCAATTCCAGATCCCGTTGACCTGACAAGTTTCAATATCAACATTATCCCTAATTTCTGACTATCCGTTTCCACAACTTTCCTGCCTTACTGCAAATAATAGACAGAGTCCTCTACTATTCATGAAATCAAGGTTTATACAGATTAGAGCTACGAAATATTTTTAGTACGCTAAAGTAATTGCTCTATGACTAATGTGAATTAATGCTGTTACTCGAGTGCTGTTCACAGTTCCACAACTCAGCAAGAATACACAAAGAGGACAAACAAAGAACATAATTCATTCTAAACAACCGCATTTTCAGTGGGCAATGCATTCTCCCTAGCTCCTCAATTCGCAGAAGCTCAACCAACACTTCCCCATTCAAAGACTACCTTCACAAGACGTAGGTATAATATCGCGTTCCGAGACTTCACTGAAACTGCTTCCGTTTCCTTTTTTTTCACAACAACAGTTTGAACAGAGGACACTACGTCACAGGCTGTCGCCTTTCTGAATTTCGGTAATATATCATCCTCTCTACAGGTAAAGAGAGCAGAGCAAGTCCTTACTACTCGTAGTTCCGCGAAAAGGTCTAACGAAGACGAAAAAAGAAAAGAAAGAGAAGTCAGAGTAAAAAGATTCTTTCATCCTTTGCCAACGCTAGCTGCCATTGCGCTCAACAGCTTCTCTAAAGGGAACTGTAACAAGCCTCGTGTTGTGTTTATCTTTAGGCACAGGGTTTGCAGTGGGAACTGGAGATTGATATATTAAGCGGTTTTCTGGGCTGATGTCAGCACTTAAAGCTCTTCCCATTAGGTTAGATGCTAGAAAAGTAACTAAGTTTTAGGTTGGGATGATTTTAAAAATACAGAAAGCTTAATTGCACGATTTTTAAAAGGAACTGCAAGTGTCGTTGGTTTGCCGTTTCTGAAGAAAAACAAGGAATTAAATTAGTATGACCATTTTCAAAAAAATCATTCTGTCAAGTGAGAACAATGGTAGGTTTGGTTAAAAGCAAGTTATTTAGTAATGATCTGAATCCGATAGGTTTGTTGTAACTTGATTTATTTATATGCACAATTCCTCACATAACACCCGACATCATGTGCCTTTCCCATTAAACGACTTATTTTCTTAAGGAACGATTTTCATGTTAAGTGGCTATCATCGCAATAACGCTGTCAACTTGGGTTTTGCTGCTGAGTGGCACATTTTTGCCTTCAATGATCTAAATCAGTGTCTCGCAAACTTTTTTACTCTGCGGCACACTGAATCTAATTTTTTTTTCCACGGCACACCTAAAGAAGAATAAAAGCAAACTCTATATAATCGTCATTATATTTGCGCTTTGTTGAAGTCATCAACCTGGTTTTACTTGAGGTTGGCTCTCGTTCTTTAATTCATAACTCGGTGTTTGTTTTAAATATTTGTCCATTCTATGGCTTGAAATAATCAAAAATTAATACCAAAATTTGGAAAAAGCTAGATAAATACTTACAAGATCACAGTTGATAAAATCTGAAAGATTTTTATTAAAGCACGTCGATATTAAAGCACGTCGATAACACAAGTCAAGTCAAAACGAAATCTTTCGAATATCTAGTGTCAATTTGAAAATCTCTCGCGGCACACTTGGAATCTCTCGCGGCACACAGTTTGCGAGACACTGATCTAAATGACCAGTCACAATAACCTTAAGGACTCAGAGAAGGTTGGGGGAAGAGAACCCATTGAACAGCTGTTAGGAAACAGAGAGTACCCTGCCGTCAAAGACATCCAACCTGCTCTTTAATCTGTGTAGGGAATAGCTCTTCCTTACACGGACCACGGCTTAACGTCCCATCTGACGGATGGAGGCCTTTCCAAGTCCGCCGATGTCTCCTTTCTGACCAAAAGTAGCGTATGTGGGTAGCGGAGATAAGTTTCAACGCTGGCGCGCCTGGACTCGAATGTGGGAACGTCAGATTACGAGCCGGGTGTGCTACCGATTGCGCCGTCCCCACCTCCGTCCCGCCTGTCTGTTGGTTAAAATTTATCAACAATAATGGATATTCTCTGTGGATTTCATTATGGTGGATATTTCGCAAAATACAACATAACACAAGTGATATACCACATTAAAAGTTTCTTGCTGTGTTGTTGTTTCTTTATGAATAAAATGGAAAATTTTAATGTCGATGCGTTTAAATTACTTCGCATTATTCACTACTTCTAGGTTTCGCTGTAATGGATATTCTTTGCGGCTTCGATTTCACGAAAAAGAAAGCACTAGAAGTGAGATACCTGAGGAGAACACAACACGAAATGCAAAATAATTAATAATATAAAATTAATTCCTTATTACAGGTTTAGATAAAAAAAAAAAGCTATTCGTCTGAGTCATCATCCAATAAGTGAAGAAACATATTAGCTAATATTAATAAATACCCCTCAAGCAGCTGCTTGCCACAGAGGTCTGACAGGAGCCTGTCAGTTTATATGCCATAGTAGAAGGTCTGAGAGGTGGCAGGACCTCATCAGAAAAACGACACATACATCCATGCCTTACCCGGGGCTCGAACCCAAGTCCCTTAAATCAGTAGCCAAGTGTGCTAACCACTCGGCCATGGGACGGTTTAGCTAATATTGTCGTTTGCAAACTACCCAATAGGTTGATTTCGGAAATAATCAACTGAAAAACAAAAGTAATTGATAACAAATATTAAGTGGACAGAGTTCTGTTTAAATTAGGAAACACGGACAATTGCCTCACGCAATAGAAATCTTGGCTTTGTGTGCAATATCTACTAACTAGCAGCTGTAATCTCTGAGCTCACCTGTGAATATTACAAGCCTGTGAATTCACGCGGAGGAGCATTACCCACCGAGAATCTTATCAAGTGTCAAGATTAATGCGGAAAGACGTCTATGCATTGTCCAGTTTGGAGTTATCGCCGCTTTTCTGCGGTTCTTTCCGTTTCAAATAACTATTGAGTCATCGTGTTAGTCTTTAAATGAGGGTTGGTTTAGGGTGTGCCTCACGATGTGGCCATCCATCATGGAGTTCCGCTAGGTTCCCCTTGCTAGATCTACCTCTTGGGGGGTCATTTTCTCATCGCTTCAGTTAGCACTGTCTGTGACAGATGCGCTATATGTTAGCCAACTCAATGAGCTAGCTATCATAAAGCGGGTGTGAGAAAGAGTAATTGGTGCAATTACAGTCGTCCTCTTTTGTCATAAATTACTGGCGTATAACTCTGTATGAGCTTTGCTACAGATGTTTTGAATTCAGCTAGCTATTGCATTAGCATTTTGGGAATGAGAGACAGCGACAGGATGTCGAAATTTAAACTCACTTAGATTACTTTGTAATTAACAGTCTTCCGACAGAGAAACAGCCATCGTGGAATGTCAATTAGAACAACACTCTCGACGTTTTAAACTTTCCGCACTGAAGTCTTCCGAGCGTGCTTTGAAAAGATGTGGGGGATGCTCTGAAATTTAGCAGTTCACTTCAATTTAGTGAACTGGCTTAATGCTTGTGGTTGAGCGATCTGTATGCAATCCGCAGTAGCTTAGAGCAGACAAAATGTATTCCTGTCGTTCTAGTGTAGGACAGTCTCTTTGTCATTCTGAATGTGTCAAGTCTTTCATCCGCTGAATAGAGAACTATTTATCCATCATGGAAAATGAGTGTTAAATAATAGAGAGTTAGAGTGCTTTCATTCCATGAAAGTAAATTTCGTGACAGAATACAGATTTTTCCCAGTGGCTTTCGTTTCACCGAAGAAACATTCAAAAGCAGATTACCAAAATCCTAATTATAGGAGAGAATTGAAAAAATTGCTAGAGCATTTTACAAATTAGTGGTGAATTACGACCTCCCCCCTCCCCTATGCTATGTCTGTGAAAGCAAATCTCGAAACTCTGTAACTTCTAGAATAAGCGTTTTATGAAAACATGTTACTGAAAATAAATTAAAAATCTCAATCAATCAGAATCTCGATTTTCAACGATATTTATTCGGAATTTAAGGAGTTATGGAAGTTTGAACATTTAACAACAATTTCACATATTAGAATTTACCTAAGAAATTAATTATAATTTGATTAAGAAGCATTACTTCAAACCATTTAATACAATAGATGTATATTTAAAAGTTTGTATAAATGATGTTTTGACATTTTGAAATTTTCTTTTTATATTCAAACTTCCGTAACGCATTAAATACTGAACGAATATTGTTGAAAAATCGAGATTTTGCTCTATTTGATTGAGATCATTATCAGCTATCGCATTTTTCAAAACAAAAAATTATTTTCGAAGTTATAGAGCCTCCGATTGATATAACATGAGGTTGCCCTTTAATTTATGAAAATTAGTGTAATTTATATCATCAGTTAGTAGCTTGCCTTAAGAAGCGTGATATTTGTAATTTCGTTCATGAGTCTCGAAGTGGTATATATGCCTATCGAACTTGAAATATATGTAAATTGAAGTGAACATATTCAATAACTTTAAGAATGTAAAGTGGAGACAGTGAATAACCCCAATTTTTTAAATATTGGACGAGATTCTTGGAACATCGATATCAGCATTCATATTAAAACATTTGGTTCCTTTAAACTTTCCCGCCCTGCCCACGATCAGTAGGGGAACCGATGGGCTTGGAAAGACCCCGTCCGTCGGATGGGACGTTAAGCCGTTGTCCCATGTGCGGGAGAGTCATACCTTGTGCACGTTAAAGAACATACTGGGTGGCCTTGACGGGAGACTGCCATCTGTCCCCTAACAGCTGTTCCATGGGTCCCCTCCCCCAACCTTCTGTGAGCCTTCGGGGTCCATGTGACCTGGCATTTAGCCCAAGGTGTGCAAAAAAGTGCCGCTCAGAGGTAAAACAATCCAATCCAATCCTTTAAACTTTCATTTAATCGAGTTAGAATTGTAATACTCTTAAGAAGCAAAATTAACTCAAAGGTTGGGTTGGGTTATTTTACCTCAGAGCGGCACTTTTATGGGCACAATGGGCTAAATGGCCGGGTCACACAAGACCCCGAGGGCTCAGAGAAGGTTGGGGGAAGGGAACCACTGGACAGCTGTTGAGAGACAGATGCTGGACTCCCGTTAAGGCCATCCAGCATGTTCTTTAAAGTGCGCAGTGTATGGCTCTCCCGCACACGAGGCCACGTTTAATGTCCCATCCAACATACGGCGGCCTTTCCAAGGCCATCGGTGTCCTCATTAGCTCAAAGATAGTTAATATTATAATATTGGATGTAGTTGTAAATTACAAATTATTTAATTTATTGTGATGTTTAATATGAACGATAAGCTAGTTTCTATTCTGCTAACTCTTTCAAGTTAAAATACTTTCGAAATGTTTTTTCTTCACTCGATAAATAATACTTCTGTGAAAGTGATGACTGTTTATTGGGGCACCCTGTACTTTAACAAAAACTTATTGAAACAAGTAAGAAAGAATCACTAACAGCAAACATTGAAAATCAGTGAGACAGGAACGGGAAATGGGGAATGACTCATTGCGTAAGGAACTGTAAATAGAATTAAAGAAACTCTAAAGCAAAAATAGTTTGTTGACATGATTCGGTTTGGACCATTGCCTCCGATGCAGTCAAAGTTTACAGATGCAGAAAGTGGAAACATTTTAAGTTTTTTCGAATCGCCCAGTGATTAGTGAGGAAAGTTTCTTAACAAGCAACCTTTGTTATTGAATTCGCGGATTTATTTTAGCATTACAGTGCCTAATTTCTGAATTTATTTTTTTTATCAACTCTTGTAAAAACGAAAGCTATTTTATGACTGCTTTGAAATTTATTTTTAAACGCGTTTCACAGTAAAAAACAAACGAACGTAACTAATTTAAAAAAAAAAATTGTCTGGGATGTTCCATAACAGAAATTCATTATCTAGGGATTTTCTTCATAATATTATTACAGATTTTTTTTTTTTCATTTGACAAACCTTGCGTGAATTCGTAATAAACATACAGTAAACGAACTAATTTTATATTTGAGGCAATTATTTTACATGATGATCAATTATAAAATCAGTATAATTACTGATTTTATAATTGAGGCAATTATATTACAATATATTTACATAACATAAAAATTTAAGTGTTAGTCATTTGAAATACCAAAATGCTAATCAAGTATACAAAATAATCGTAATATTCATTAAATATTAACTGATAAATCTATATAACATTCGGAAATCTAATCAAATATCAAAGCACAGGCACCATTCTTACCAACCATCTTTCACTGGTTAATACATCACGTATGAAAGAAATGACATTCTTTACACTAATTAAAGATGCACTGTTGTTCTACTACCGAACAAAATCACTTTCACCACAAATGTATCGACAATTTTAAGCCGTCTCCTCTCACAGCTCAAAGAAAATCCTTTTTCATCTCATCGTTCTTCTGTCATTATTTTCAAATCATTCTTGTTCAATCTATTCATAATGTAATTCACATACTGTGCTGCATCTAGCGTGTCTCATAGTACCACAGTCTCGTTTTTATTGTTGCATGTGTAGATTCCATTTCAACATTAATCTTAAATACACCTCTGAGGCTGTCCCTTGGCCGAGTGGTTAGTACGCTTGGCTACTGATCTAAGGGACCTGGTTCAAGCCCCGGGTAAGGCATGAACGTTCGTGTTGTTTTTTTGCTAAGGTCCTGCCATCCTCACAGACCTTCTACTATGGACTTCTGTGGCAAGCAGCTGCTTGAGGGGGTATTTATTTATTATTTTATACCTCTGAGCGGCACTTTTTTTCCACAGAACGGGCTAAATCACCAGGTCACAAGAATCACAATGGCTCAGCGAAAGTTAGGGGAAAAGGACCCGCTGGACAACTTTAAGAAACAGATGTTAATCTCCCATTGAGACCATCCATTTGTTTCTTAATGCGATAAGGGTATGACTCTCCCGCACGAGGGACCACAGCTTAATGTCTCATCTGACAGACGGCGGTCTTCCCACGCGGTGTACCCTACTAAGTCTTCTTCATTCGCGGTGTACCCTACTAACCGGGGCAGGACAGGAAATGTTGCGGATATAAATCTGAATGTTGGCCCAGATGAGACTCGATCCTGGGAACCTACAGATTAGGAGCCTGGCGCGTTACCAACTGAGTCAACACCGCTTCCTCTTAAAGGCATTACACCAAAAACTATATGCAAAATTCGAAAGATTATCTAAGGAAGAATGAGAGTTGAATTAAAGAACAAAAGTGACTAGTCTTGCAGATAACTTGGAAGCGGATACCATCATCTAATGATTGGCCATTATGTGTGTTTGCATACATGCATAATGGACCTCTTCACACCTACTCGTTCACAAAGGTACCAAGTATTGGGGAGGGTGGGTGAAAAAGACACGGTTTAGATTTTAGGAGAAAATGGGAGCTTTCATCAAGGATATCAATTAATTCTTTTACAGTACAGAATTACAACAGAAACACGATGATCCAATAAGCAGTCCTTTAGAGGATTAATGCCTTTTCCACCATAACTCCGTTGTCACTTTAACCATGTGGATACAGTTGACATAAAAGATGCCAATACAACCAAGCATTTATTTCAAATTCAAAATCATAATGCTTATGTTGCAGTTTTAGCTCTGCACTCTATATATACTGCAGCTCTTGGTGTATGCATACAATGTAGTTTCTCCCTATGTGGGGAGGGGGCAGACTCCATAGGTAGTGTGCCAGGCTTGCAATATGCAGTTCCCAATTTCGAATCCCAACTGTCCAGGATTGATATTTTTCTCCGCTAAAACCCTACCCTTGGTGAAAAAGGGGAACCGATAGGCTTGGAAAGGCCGCCTTCTGTCAGCTGGGATGTTAAGACATAACACCCTTGTGCTGAAGAACCTGTGCACGTTAAAGAACATTCTGAATGGCCTTGACAGGAAGTTATAATTTATCTTTTAATAGCTGCCCAGTGTTTCTTCCCCCAACCTTCTCTGAGCATTTGGGTCCTTGTGACCTGAACATTTAGCCAATCGGGAGCAAAAAAGTGCCACTCAGAGGTAAGACAACACATATCTTTCTCTACATATGAGGTTCGTACCGGGGTTGGGTTATTTTACCTCTGAGCGGCATTTTTTTGTGTACAATGGACTAAAATACTGTAACTTGGACCCAAAAGGTTCAGAGAAGGTTGAGAGAACGGAATCTACTTGACAGCTGTTAAGAGGCAGACGATAGCCTCTCTTCAAGGCCATCCAGCGTGTTCTTTAATATGCAAAGGGTACAGCTCTTCCAGCCGTCCCGTGGCCGAGTGGTTAGCACGCTTGGCTCCTGATCTAAGGGACCTGGGTTTCGAGCCCCGGATAAGGCATGGCTGTTATGTCGTTTTTCTGCTGAGGTCCTGCCATCCTCTCAAACCTACTCTGGCATATAAACTGACAGGCTCCTGTCAGACCTCTGTGGCAAGCAGCTGCTTGAGGGGGTATTTATTTTTTATTTTACAGCTCTTCCGCAACAAGAGCTGTATGTTTATGCACTTTATAAAATATATAAATTGCTTCTTATGTTTTTCGTATCATCTTTTCAACAGATCAATGCTCATGAACCATGAACACGAAGCTAAAACAGAGACCTGTTATCGAGTTCCTGACGAAAGATGGCTACAATGTTTCCGACATTCATACCAGGCTAACCAAAGTCTATGGTGAACGGCAAACGACGTCAGCAATGTGCGAAGGTGGCTGAAGAAGTGTACTGAAGGAGAAACAACCGTTAAGAGGAAGCGGAAGGCCGTCAACTGCTGTCACTGATGACAACCGACGAATGACTTGATTAACGCTGGACAGGTTCATAACCATCGGGGAGATTGCTTATCCCTTGCGTTGTGTTTGCAATGACATGGAAACAATCATCACAGGATACTGTAAAAATAAAATAAATAAATACACCCTCAAGCAGCTGCTTGCCACAGAGGCCTGACAGGAGCCTGTCAGTTTATATATAGTAGAAGGTCTGTGAGGATGGCAGGACCTCAGCAGAAAAACGACACATACAACCATGCATTAACCCGGGGCTCGAACCTAGGTCCCTCAGATCAGTAGCCAAGTGCGCTAACCACTCGGCCACGGGACGGCAAAATAATAAATACCCCCTCAAGCAGTTGCTTGCCACAGAGGTCTGACAGGAGCCTGTCAGTTTATATACCATAGTAGAAGGTCTGAGAGGAATAGCATGATAAATGTGATCTTGGTCAGCTCACATCTGATTTGAAAACCAAGGGAGTGAACATGTGCACTGAGCTATTGGCGATGTTTGAAGACCAAGAAGACATCTTTTTTTTCCGTTTCGAATGTTCGAAAAGAGATGAGATGTGGGCACACTATTAAATCCAGAGACTAATAATCAGTCGATGTGAGATAATATGATCCAGAGACTAATAATCAGTCGATGTCAGATAATATGATCCAGAGACTAATAATCAGTCGATGTCAATAATATGATCCAGAGACTAATAATCAGTCGATGTCAATAATATGATCCAGAGACTAATAATCAGTAGATGCAGTGGTGGCACAGCATCTCACCCAGGGATAAGAAGTTCAAAACTCAGCGATCAGCACAGAAGGTTGTGGTCACAGTCTTCTGGGATAACAGGGGTGTCATATCGGAATGTCACCTATTCGGTTCAATGAAAAATAGTATCCTGGGACAAAGCTTTGAAGCGTGGTGCCTTGAAGAAAGTCGCCTTGAAGACATGGATCAGACACTGCTCACCAAACACTATCAAACTCAAACCTTTCTCTGAACACCAAAATTTTTATAAAATTAATAAGTCCCTTGGCAGAGTGGTTAGTGCACTTGGTTCCTAATCTAAGGGACCTGGGTTTGAGCCCCGGATAAGGCATGGACGTTTGTGTTGTTTTTCTGCTGAGATCCTGCCATCCTCACAGATCTTCTACTATGGCATATAAACTGACAGGCTCCTGTCAGACCTCTGTGGCAAGCAGCTGCTTGAGGGGGTTTATATATATAATAAATGCATATGAACATATATACAAGCGTGCACATAAAAAAAATAAAAAACATACCTTTATTAATTAAAGTATCGTCATTTTATAAAACAGCAACAATTCAGGGCGATCGGGTGGACATATGTGACGCCATTATTGGCAGAAATTCTTACTTCCCTGTGGTTCCGTGGGTACTTACTTGATCGATAGGTTCCAAAATCGGTGTAGTTGTCTCAATAAGTTCCCGTCGTGTTGGGTTAAGAGATCGGGTTTCTAGCTATCGTGGGTCAGGAGTAATCCATCTTAAAGTGTCCGAGATTTCTGGGGGTGCTGCCTTGTTAATGGTGTAGTACGCTATTGATGGAAAGTTTGAATGGAATAGTACGTGAAAAACTGTGAATGAAGTTATCGATGGAGAAAAGTTATCAATGGACAAACATTTCGTGCCAAACTTCTGGAAGAGTTTAACTAGTACAATAAAATTTATTGTATGTTAATTTCTCAGTAACAAGGATGCTTTGTTTTCATGAAAATAAAAATTTTTAATTTGGTGTAATGAGCTACAGTTGCAACCCCAGATCTGTTTAAGCATTCAGTTCCCCCCCCCCCCAACTTTTTTTTTTTTGTCACGCTACAAGTATATAGCGAAAATGCTGATTTCCCTTAAGTAAGTGGTTGGAAATAGCAGCAGTTTTTTTTTTCTTTTTTTTTTTAGTAACAGAGCGTTTTGATTTCTTAAGATACACTTCAGTTAAGTTGGCTCGTTAATTAAGCATGAAAAAGAAATAATACGAAATTTTTGGTTTAAAGCTCAATCATTAGTAATGTCTACAATATGGAAGTTTTCGTCAACGTTTCGTGGAACGCTTTTACACTAAATTTGGAGACGATAATTCTTAAGAGAATTAGAGTGACAGATGAAGTTAATATTAAAAGAAAAAACGTTTGTAAAATTACCTTTAATTGATTTTTGATTGGAAATCAAATGTCGGTTTGAATACCAATGCTCTGCATAGTAGGTTGGGTTGGGTTGTTTTACCACTGAGCGGCACTTTTATGCACACCATGGCTAAATGGCCAGGTCACATGGACCCCGAAGGCTCAGAGAAAGTTGGGGGAGGGGACCCACTGGAACAGCTGTTGGGAGACAGATGGTAGCCTCCCGTCAAGGCCATCCAACGTGTTCTTTAACGTGTACAGGGTATGTCTCTCCCGCACACGGGGCCACGGCTTAACGTCCCATCCGACGGACGGCGGCCTTTCCAAGCCCATCGGTGTCCCCTACTGACCGTGGGCAGGGCGGGGGAATTTTGCGGAGATAAATCTCAACGCTCACCCAGCTGGGACTCAAACCTGGGAACTACAGTTTACGAGCCTGGCGCGCTACCGACTGAGCCACCCCCGCCCCGCTCTGCATAGTAAATGCAGCTTTCGTTTCCTGTATTATCTATACGGCAGTTCTTGCCGCAAGTTATAGATGCATTACAGCTCTCTCCCTATGCACTATATAACTTCAGTTCTCTCATTACACTACATACTTTGCACCTCTCGCCCTACAGTCAAGAAAATTACATGCTAGGCTCGCACTACATGCACTGATCTTGCTCTGAGCACTACATACACTACAGTTCTCCTCCGATGCCTTCAAGTCAAGCAAATTATGAACTTCAGTTGAGCACTGTAGACATATGCAGCCTAGTAAAGGGCGAACTGCAGTCTACATTATTATGAGCTACATTGTAGATAATTGTGAATTATAGAAAATTGTGAACTTCAATCTAAATAATTGTGAACTGCAGTCTAAATAATTATGAGCTACAGCATAAGTAATTGTAAACTACAGTCTAAATACTTGTAAACTTCATTCTAAATAACTGCGAAATTCAGTCTAATTAATTGTGAACTACACTGTAGATAATTGTGAACTGCAGTCAAAATAATTGTAAATTGAAGCTAGATCATTGTGAGTTAAAGTGCAGATAATTGTGAACTTCATTCTAAATAATTGTGAAATGCAGTTTAAATAATTCTGAAATGCAGTTTAAATAATTGTGAAATGCAGTTTAAATAATTGTGAACTACAGTATAGATAATTGTGAACTACAGTATAGATAATTGTGAACTACAGTATAGATAATTGTGCATTATTATAACAAACGGTGCATTACGGTGTAGTTAATTGTGCATTATTCTAACAAATAGTGGGTTACGATCTAGTAAATTGTGCATTATTCTAATAAACGGTGCCTTGTGATCTAGCAAATTGTGCAATAGTAATCTAGCATGCTAGTCATTACACTCTCGCCAAATTAAACCACAATACCAATCAACCAAACTCTCAAAAGACTTGCCTACTGACTGCTAAAGCACAATACTCCAACTAACTTAATCACCATTCTACTTCACTTAACTGCAAAACTAATTATTCAAAAGGAATGCAACCTTTTAAAAACACTCTAAAGCTACATTTCATTATATACCAAATTCAAATACAAAATATATTTACGCTTACAAACGACTTCTAACTGTAACCAGATTTCTCTTCACATATGTAACACGTGTGCTTGTAACGCTGTCAACGACCCGTAGTAGGTTTCGAATTTGCTCAGTGTCCAACCCTTCAGTAGCACTCGAAGCTCAATTACACAGTTCCGTAGCTTCTATAATAGAGACATTACTCCTCTACTCATTATTCTGATTGCTCAACCTGACTATGGGAAGCTAATTGTCTGATGAACAGAGCTAGGAATACTGAAACTAGAACAACAACGGGGTACTAATGACGTGGTCGCCAGGAATGACGTTCGTCTGGCCGGTCCCTTGATACTAATGTTGCAGCGATGGAGACGAGTTGAAACAATTAGACCTAGATGATCGTGACTGGCATCTGCAATAATTCCCATCGGCTGTTACATTTCTGTTACACGACTGCCAAACATACAATTAGTGATTCTCTACCACGAAATTAAACTGGTTCCCCTTTTACCGGGGCTTTGTGAGACTTGCCTATGCTGCACTGCCGTTTTATGACTTTGATAAATATGATCCAAACAGCATATGTTTGTTACGCTGAACATTCATGGATTGTCAGAGGACTGTGGATAATTGAGATGTCTCTCGCTCGTAACAGATAGTCGTGAATAAAATGGTCTACTTTTTACAGACTCCGATGGACATTTGAAATTGTTGGCTATCTTGAGACAAAATACTGTTATTTTATTCAAGGTAATGAGTCAAGTATTGAATCATAAATTGTTTCTAGTCTTTTGTTTCTGTTGTTTATAGTAAATGTCTTTGTACAGATTACTTTGAAAGTCTTTGCCATGTTAATAGGCCAAAGAATTCACATCAGTTAATGCATCGGAAAGGGAAGTTTTATCGCTGGCCAAGAGGTTCACCTCTCTGGTAATAATGGTAATAAGCTTTGCATTTGGGGCGGGGGTGGCTCAGTCGGTAGCGCGCCAGGCTCGTAATCTGTAGTTCCCAGGTTCGTGGGTCAGCGTTGAGATTTATCTCCGCAAAATTCCCCGCCCTGTCCACGGTCAGTAGGGGACACTGATGGCCTTGGAGAAGGCCGCCGTCCGTCGGATGAGACGTTAAGCCCTGCCCCGTGTGCGGGAGAGCCATACCCTGTGCACGTTGAAGAACACGCTGGATGGCCTTGACGGGAGGCTACCATCTGTCTACCAACAGCTGTTCCAGTGGGTCCCCTCCCCCAACCTTCTCTGAACCTTCGGGGTCCATGTGACCTGGCCATTTAGCCCATGGTGTGCAAAAAAGTGCCACTCAGAGGTAAAACAACCCAACCCAGCTTTGCATTTGTTAAGTGCCATAAAAATGACTCTAGACTCTAATATTTTTGCCTTGCTATGAGTAACAAATAAACAGCTTGAAGAAGAAAATGTAGCTGACAATATGTCCCGTTTTGTGACAGGGGAAGGAAACCCTTCTGCTCCAATCTTGAACAAACTAGGGAGGGGAGGGGGGTTGGATAGAGATTGACGAAATATTAGGATTCAGATTTTTCGAATCTCTCAATTGCTTTAATCCTTCTAACGATGGAAAAATGCCGAAAATACCAAAACTTTAGACGAGTGTTGCGATATGTTAATGCTAGAATTTTCAAATTTTAGTAGTGAAATATCATGGTTCAGAGTTTACATTGGTAGCAATAATTTCTCTCTTACTCACAGGGGGGAGGGGAATGGGGAAGCAACTTTTTTGTTTTAAGCGATAAATGAAAAGTTTATTTGTGTTTCATAGGTTCAAGCATACCCGTTTTACGTGGTAGTTCCTATAAATGATAACGCTATTGAGTTCTCATTCGTAGAAGGCCGCCGTCCGTCGGATGCGATATTAAACCGTGATCCTGTGTGCGGGAGAGCCATACCCTGTGCAAGTTAAACAACATGCTGAATGGTCTTGAAGGGAGGCTGCCATATGTCTCCCAAAAGCTGTTCCAGTGGGTCCCCTCCCCAACCTTCTCTGAGCCGTTGGGGTCCTTGTGACCTGGCCATTTAGCCCAAACTAAATTATTCAGAAGAGTAAAAAAATGCCGTCAGAGGTAAAACAACCAACCAACCAACATTTCTAGAAGGTAGTTATAGCATAGTTCCCATGGAGATGCAATCCCAAAATCATAAATTATTACCTACGAGAACATATTAGGGGGTTATTTAGTGATTTAAACAGTAACAGATATAATAAACATGATTTTATGAACATATTCTGAATCGTAAATTGAATAATAATGAAAAAAATAATAAAGTCAGTTAAGTGTACTGTGCTCGTCAGTGCAAGGCATAACCCCGAACAAGACGAATTTGGCAGTGTTCGAAGACAAGATGAGAATTTCAGGCGGGAAAATGGAACAAGTTGTGGAACATTCTTCTTTTTGAAGAAGGCATCAAGAGTTGATTGCATTACACTAAGCTTCTTCTCTTGAAAAATTTCTTTGTAACAGGAGATCGCATCGACAACAGTTATCATCACTGTAGTGCCGCGGTTAAAATCCACATCGTTTTCAGTGAACAGATCCAAATCCATGGGTTAAAGCTGTTCACCAGAACACGAAATAATGGCATAAAGACAGCCCATTGCGGAGCAAATAGATTGGCTAGTTCCACTCAAATTGAGGAAAGCATATTATGGCACGCTAGGGACCATGGGCCGAAAGCGTACAGTATGTATAGTGTCCGCTATCTCCTTATTGGCTGAAAGTATACCACAGATATCGCTCACTCTGCTGTATTAGCTGACCGGTCATGAGAAAAATATATATTTACTATACTGTTCAGTACTCTAATGGATTTAAAAAAACATTGCCGAGACGACAGAGTTATAACGAATCAGCCCTGTTACAGGACAGCGATAAACGATGTATAAAATTTTATTAGTACAAGTGTACAGTCGCTCAAAAAAGTATCCGAACACTATGGTTGACTACAGAATTCAGAAAAAATATCTGGCAACGATTTTTTTCAGAAATTAGTGATCTGGCAACCTTCGTGTCACGTGACACGAAGGTTGCCAGATCACTAATTTCTGAAAAAATTGTTGCCAGATATTTTTTCTGAATTCTGTAGTCAACCGTAGTGTTCGGATACTTTTTTGAGCGACAGTACTAATAAAATTTTCCTTTGACCTTTTTCGAATTATCAGTCAGTTCAATCGCTACTGTTAAAGGGTGCAAAAGGTGGAAAATAAAAGGATTCTACATTTGTCAAAGGCTTTATGTCATTCGCTTAGTTGTTTGCTCATTTTGTTTCCAGCCCAGTTCATGACAACAGAGAGTGAAGTGGGTTCCTCCAGCTGAAGCAAATATAAACTGTAATTTATTTAATTCAATTTATGATATGAACATGGATGTAGTTTAATATTTATAAATTAAAATATGCATAAATAATGAACAACTATTTATGCATGCATGTTTCACTTTCCTACGATTCACCTTTATTTACATAGTGCGAATTTAGAGTAATATACATCCCTATCATAATTTTGAAAATGGCGGCAAATTTATTTTATGATGATTAAATATTTTTCTAAAATATATTTTACAAATTCCAAAAGTCTCTCTGTTTATTGCGGAGTGGGATGTTGTTCCTTTTGCAGTTACCCTGGGTATGACATTTTCTTTCAATATAACACATTTCAAACCTTTTTTTTTATTATTATTACTCCTTTTGCATCGATTTATTGTCGTTTCTTATTACGAAATCATTTTTGTTAATTTTCACCCATTACAAAAATTAAACTGAAATAAATATTTACTGTTCCATGATTGAGAACTCTGCAGGGCTTATATTCAGCCTTACCAGTTGTTAAAATATTGAAAGATACCGGTTGTTAAATAGTATAATAATAATAATAAATTAATATATATATAAATTCTTTAGTTCAAGCAAAATTTCATGACTGCCATTGATAAATGGGCCCCCTGTCGTAGCAGTAGCTCAGAAACATTCGCACCAGTTCGACCGTCTCACTTTTTGTACATTGACTTTTGGTAGAGCGACATGTTGTGAATTCTTTAGGAAATACTCTGGGAATCACCAGGTTAACCATTAACCCCGAATTATGAAATTGCTACTACTTCTGAATAATTTAGTTTTAACTTTTGGTTGCTATTTTGATGTTACCGCATCGGTTGTTAAATATTTTGCATATCACCCCTGAACACTGTAAAGTTTTGGGTACACAAATTCGTTTACTTATTCGACTTTTGAAAACACCATCTGCATTAAAGATTTTTCACAAAAAAATCCTTCAAAGAAACATTTTTTTAATTTCAACTGTTGTAGTTAAAATAGGGGAAAAATCGCAAAAGACAGAATTTACTACCATTTAATTGTTATGTAAACTGAAAATAGATGGCAGCACAAGCTAAACACACAAAGACTTGCGATGAGCTATTTTCTTCGGTGTAACAGAAGTGTCCATAAAAAAATAGATGAAATTTCACTTCCGTAAATGTCCATAGAACTTAGAAGTTCATAAAAAATTTTAAAATATTGCACAAAAATAGTTGGAGTAAATCATGTTGCAGACCGACTGCTACTGCAAAAAATTTTAATGTTTGATCTGATTATTATTACTCCTTTTGCAATCAATTTTTTTACTGTTACTTCTTCCGAAGCCATTTTTGTTAATATTCACCAGTTACAAAAACTAGCTGAAATAAATACTTACTATTCAAAGATTGAAAACTCTGTAAAGGCCATGACTCAAGATGACTAAGATATATGATTAAAAGGAATTAATCCTTTACTAGATAAAATACGTTAATTCTTTTTTAAATACCTAAAAATAAGCAAAGGAAATCAATAATCTTTTGACAGACTTTGCGATTTGATTTCTCTACAAACCCAATGAAGCGGAAAGAAAATTTTATTACCAACTTGAGTTATCTAGTACAGTTCTTAAAAAGTCAGTCACCAGAGTAGTGATTTTTATCAACCTTTTTTTCTTGGAGACATACTTCTGTTTTTTTACCTTAAAATTCAATTTATTTAAACATAAACGTATTAACATTTGACAGAAAGCAATAAAATCAAAATAAAAAAAAATTGTAAAATAGAGTAGTATGGTAATAAATTGTTATGTAGTTTTCCTTAAATTTTCGAGACACATCTTTCACACTACACTACAGCAATGGGCTTAGAGAATTAAAAATTAAATGACATAAAATAAGCATTGATTTCTCAAATTTTTGGAATAATAATAAAGAAAATTAGTGTTAGGGTTCGGTAGTACAATTAGTGTTTTACTATTGTACTACCGAACCATTTTTGCTTTAAATCAAAATTGCATCCCCAAATTTTTTTATGTTATTTTCTCCGTAATTTTTTCCTTTAAAGTTGCCAAAACTAGCTAAATGTTAAGCTACATATTTGGTTATAAATGAAAGATAACATTAAACAATATCGAAGCTTTCATAGGACCTACTCGAAGGAATTCTGAATCCTACTGAACCCTACCAGAGTAAACGAATTTTTAGTACATGGATTGGTGTCAATTTTTTTCTTTATTAACTCATTAACAGTATATTACATGATACACATTTTATAAACGATCACAATTTCATGTACGATACACACTGAACTGTACTGATATCAGTAATATCTGCATACAGTAAAAGCAGACCAATTCGGACCAGGGCCAGATTTAGGGGGGAGAAGGTGGCAAGCCCCCCCCCCCCCTAAGAATGCTAGTAAGATAAAAAAAAATATAACAAATGGCGGAGTGGTTAGCACGCTTGGCTACTGATCTAAGGGACCTGGGTTCGAGCCCCGGATAAGGCATGGTTGTGTGTGTTGTTTTTCTGCTGAGGTCCTGCCATCCTCACAGACCTTCTACTATGGCATATAAACTGACAGGCTCCTGTCAGACCTCTGTGGCAAGCAGCTGCTTGAGGGGGTATTTATTTATTTTATTTTTTATTTATGTATTTGTCATGCATTTTTTTTTATGAAATTTCTTAAATACCTCTAAAGTAGAACGGTAAATCAAGCCCGGATCTAGAAAAAAAAATCGATGGAAGAGGGCAAGAAACACAATCAAACAGGAAAAATGTAAAGAGTGGGGGGGGGAAGGCAAGAGACTGGATTTCCAATGCAATAAAACATTTACCTCTCCGTTTTACAGGTGTTTAAAAATAACTTTAAAATTACATGAAATATAAATAAATTTAATAATTATTGCCTCTATTACCCTTACTAAAAGTCTGAAGTGGGAGGGGGAACTTGGGAATATGTGATCTTGGGGAAAATATTGTACTGCAATGGAAATCCAGTCTTTTGCCCCCCTCCCCCCCTTATATTTTTCGACTCCATCGAGTTTTTTGCCCCGTGTCAAGTTGGGCACTTCTTTCCACTCCACCCACCTTATCTGCCTATGTATATAGACATAGGTGTAATGATATTTGATATGTATTATCACAATGTGGATGTAAGTGACCTCTCACAATTCCTTGACTAGACACCCAGGCGTCCAACGTGGCTGCATAATAATTTGCTTCTGGTCTACTACAGGCATCGACGCCGCTAATGGTCAAGGTGGAGGTCAGCTTAATGAGTGGGGCTGTCTGGGGCAATCAGGGAAGGTTATACTGCTGAATCAAAGCGCTAGGCTAATGTGCTTGAACTCAGGGGACTTGAGCTGCTCCTAGCAAGGACTTGGAGACGGGGTGAACGAGTGGAACGCCGAGACACATCGCCGAGAGAACGCCGAGACACATGTCGATAAACTCATTCGTGGATTGAGTGCAGCGATAGAGGGCTCTTTCTGCAGCAGACCACAGTGCAGCCTGATTTTTGGACTCGTGCTCCTCTCAGATGTGGCCTCTTTTACACGTGAGGATGTGTTTATTGTGCACAATTCTCACGTTTGGGCGCACAAAAATCCACATGCTATAATGGCGCATGGTGCATACAATCACCGTCAATGTTTGGGCAGGTATCGTTCACAATATTTTAATTGGGCCATACCTGTTGCTTCTCGACTCAAGGGCAGATTTATCGGGTATTTCTTGGAGAAACGTTGCCAGAACTGCTGGAAGATTTTCCCATGGCTATTCCCAGACGAATGTGGTTTCAACACAAACAGGGCGCCAGTCCACTTCATCAATGATGTGCAGGATTTTCTGAATGCCACTTTTGGGGACCGATGGATTGGCCGGGGTGGACCCGTCTACCTGGTCACCAAGATCGTCCGATTTAACATGTATCGATTTCTTCCTCTGCGAACATATGAAGAACCACGTGTACGAGACTCTCATTGATTCAGATGAAGACCTAGTTGCAAGAATCGCTGTCGCCGCTGCAACTGTTCGCGATATTCACGGAATCTTTCAATATGTACAGCAATCAATGCTTCGCAGCTGTCATGCAAGTAATGCTGTTGCTGTTTGCAACTTCAAGCATCTTCTTTAAATAAATATGTTGTTCATACTTGTTTCCATTCATTTATGTACCAACTCCACCGATATCTCTTGCAGCGCCCTCTAGCACCGAAGGGTTACGTCAGTGCATACATTAATAGAGGAAAAAGATTTGTCTTGGTGTTCCCTATCTCCCATTGAAATTTGTACAAAGAGTTTTGAAACACCCTTAGACTTATACAAGTCATGCACATTAGGTAATGGAATGTGGGACCATTCTTCCTATAAAATATGGTCCAACTCTGCCAGCGATGCTGGAGGTGGAAAGTGTGATATGACCTTGCGCTCCAAATATTCCCAAAAATGTACAATATTGAGGTCTGGAGATTGAGATGGCCAGCGTAGCTGCTGTGCCTCATCTTCATGCTCTGCGAAACCACAACTTGACACATTTCGCACAATGCACGAGTGCATTATCCACTTGAAACCAGGGACGGTCATTAGGGAACAATGCCCGTAACATTGGATGCAGGTGGTCCACAAGAATGGGTTCGTTCATTGCGGATGTGACCCAACCCTGCAGAATAACTAATGGCCCTAAGGATTTTCATGATATGGCACCCCACAGCATCAGGGATCCACCACCATGCTTCACAGTCGGAACCAAACAGTTGGGGTGGTACACTTCAGGTTTTCATCAGACGTATACTCTACCAGTGGTGGGAAACAATGTGTAGCACGATTCATCAGAGAAGATGAAACGTGGCCAGTCTTTAGCATCCCAGTTTTTATGTACTTTGCACCACCTTACACGTTTCGTTTTTTTTTTCTGATATTAGTAATCAGAGGTTTATGGATTGCAGCAAGACCATAAATACTGGCATGATGAAGTTCCCGACGAACTGTTATGTCGGAATGGGATCATTCCGACTGGTGTTCAACTCTGCTGCTATTTGCAGTGCCATGGTCTTGTGTACAATGCTTCCATTGTACAATCCGTGCAAAACGTTCGCCTATTCCTATCTGATAACTTCGTATGGCTTCCAAAATTTGCATGTTTGGAGGCAGTGTCCTATCCTTTTTGATGAGTAGTCATAATCTATAGTTCCTCGTATTACATCTACTGTTTACTCCAGTCTGGTTACTTAGGTTCCTGCAAGATGCGTACCAATAATCATGCCTTTTTGAAGGTCACTGAAATGACATTGTCGACAATTACACCATAACAGCTGTTTCACCTGCACCTCTGGCACTGCTACGTGATAGCCAACATCATACCTCTCCCCTTTCTATGCCTCATCGCGGGTGACGTCATCCCTGTAATATGCATATGGTGCATTGCATGCACTGCATTCGCCGTCGGTGTTTCCATTATTTTGATAAACCCCTGTATATCGATATTCAGAATGAATTGTTAAGTTTTAATTCTCCCTCTGCTCGAGTGATTGATAATGCAGAAATAAAACAATGCAACAGTCTATAAGATAGGAAAAGAATGGATAGGGAAAAGTTAGCGATAAGACAAACTCAAAACAAACCACTCAGCCATAAGTATATTATTTCCTCTCCCCTTTTTTTCTAGATCCGGCCCTCTATAATCCAGACTTTACTACTAATTTCTGCAACCTCAATTTCTTTTTTTTTTTTTATCTTTTTTTTTTATAAAGAAAACGAGATAATGATTCCGCTTTTTCATCTGTCTGTCTATCCATCTGTAAACCTCGAACTTTTTTGGTTACAGAGATAAATTAAAAATTCTTTAAGTGTTGGATAGGTATTGATGAAATATTACGTTATGCACTTTTCCGAATCTCTCTAAAGCTATAATTACGCCCACTAGCGGTGGAAAAAGTTGAAAATTCCAAAATTTGAAACGAATATTGGAAATGATGTATTTATGCTAGAAACTAGAAATTTTGATGGTGGAATCTGAAGGTCACGAAGTTTCCATTTTGAATAATGTGTTGACCTCTTAGACTCAGAGGTGGTGAGAAAACACACTTCTTTAGTTTTAGCAGATAATTGTTTATTTTTAGAGATAAATGAAAAAATTATAAAACATTATGATTCACACTTCCTAAATCTTCCGAAAACTATAATTACGCCCTCTAACGGTGGAGAAATTTACAAATTCCAAAATTTTAAACGAATATTGCAAACGACGCATTTATGCTAGAAATTTTAAATTTTGGTGGTGGAATGTGAATGCCATGATGTTTCCATTGGCAACAATGAATTGACTTCTTAGACCCGGGAGGGCACAATTTTTTGTTGTAGCACATAATTGTTTGTATTTAGGGATAAATGAAAAAAAAATTAGAATTAGATAGGAATTGATAAAATATTATGATTCGCACTTTCGGAATCTTTTGTACACTATAATTGAGCCCTTTAACGGTGAAAAAGATTGAAAATTCCAAAATTTCAAACGAATATTTCCACGATGTATTTAATAATACAAATATGAAATTTTGGGGGTGGAATGCAAACGTTATGAATTGTCCATTGGAAAAAATGAAAATGATAATTAGAAAATTCTTTTTTAATTTGATTGGTACTAATAAAATGTTATAACTAGCATTTTTCAAATACTTAGTAGTTTTAATATATATACGAACGGCAGAAGCATTATCAAGTTTTACAGAAAACTTGTATAGCATAGATATTTGAAAAATTAGTGGTAGTTTCTAAGAAATATTCCACTGATAGCAACAATCTACCCACTTTTCTGAGAGAGGTGTAGGAAATGCAGCTTTTTAAATTTATGAATTAAAAGACAAATACTTTTATGTTGTATAAGTTCTAAATGAAATACTATATGCATTTTTTCCATCATCTGCTAACTCAAATGAAAACTTTTAAGGAATGAAACAGTAGGTAAAGGAAAAATTTCTTTGTCTTTGAAAACGAGATTCTCATATGCACCAAATCATCATTTATCACTACTCTGGCGACCCGTAAAGTTCCATCCGCGAAATCTGTTTATTGTTGCTGTGAAGCCTGCTAAAGACGGGGAAATAATTTCACAATAATTTCACAAGAATGTAACCTGAAGACGACCAGAAAATTATTCATGCCGATTTTTCACAAGGATATCAATATCGTGCTGTTCATATGGCATTGTTACGGGACGGATGTTATAATTCAGGGAAGGACAATAGGGCTTCGAAGACCACCCTCGTGCAAGAAGACCGAAGAAGACGTGAACGAAAGAATCATTGCTGCTGTTCGTGAGCTCATTAAGGAAAACCCACACATCACCATTCCGGTAATAAGTTTAAATAACAGTGTATCAATTAGTAGTGTGGAGACAATTATTTATCAACATTTAAAGTTCCAAAAGTTCCATAGATCCAGAAGATCTGTGTGAAATGGATGCCCCACAAACTGACTGAACGCCAAAAATGGGCTAGAAAAAGGGCCAAAAAAGAGCGAACTATTTTCGACTCATGCAAGTAGATGCTGGCAATATTTGATACTAGTGGCTGAAACGGCTAACAAACAATGTCACAGGTGATGAGATATGGTATTATTACTCTACAACTCCCAGAAAGATGGAAAACTATGCTTGGACAACGAAAAATAAATCACCTTCCCAAATCATCAACAACATTTTCGCTCAAGGAAAAGAGCGTTCAGAATTTTTCGAATTCAGAAGGAATGGTAGCCATGGACACCTTACCTGAAAAAATTACTCTAATAGATCAATAGTTCACCAACATTGTTTTGCCCAAAATGGTTAAGGAGATGAAGGAGCAGCATCCAGCAAAGGAATGTAAAGTGTTCTTCATGACAATGCCAGTACTCACAAAACCTGGCAGGTTTCAGCCTATCCAGAAAAAATATCAAACAGCTACCCCATCCTGCATATTCACCCGATCTTGTACCAAGCATTTTTTGGTTGTTTCTAAAAATTAAAAATGGAACTTGCTGGGAAGCTTTTTTCAAAGGAGTAAGGCCTTGCGAAATGCCTTCATTGAGACTTGCAGAGAATTCCTCAACAGGAGTACCACCAAACGTTCCAGAATTGGCCTAGATATCTGCAACTTTGCATAGAAGCTGGAGTGGAGCAATTTGAAGGAGAGTAAAGATTTTGTTGAGGTACAGTCGATCAAAAAAGTATCCGAATACTACGGTTGTTTACAGAATTCAGAAAAAATATCTGGCAACGATTTTTTTAGAAATTAGTGATCTGGCAACCTTCGTGTCACGTGACAGTAGGTTGATTACAGAATTCAGAAAAAATATCTGGCAACGATTTTTTTAGAAATTATCGATCTGGCAACCTTCGTGTCACGTGACAGTATGTTGATTACAGAATTCAGAAAAAATATCTGGCAACGATTTTTTAAGAAATTAGTGATATGGCGACCTTCGTGTCACGTGACAGTAGGTTGATTACAGAATTCAGAAAAAATATCTGGCAACGATTTTTTTAGAAATTAGTGATCTGGCAACCTTCGTGTCACGTGTTCGTGCCAGATATTTTTTCTGAATTCTGTAATCAACCGTAGTTTTCGGATATTTTTGAGCGACTGTAAGTGCAATATCTTTTGTTCTGCAGATGCACGAAAGGAACTTTTTGAACACCCTTCGTATATCACAAGCTTTGAAACAAAAGAGGAAAGTGTAAAATTCCACATTACATTCAAAGGAAGCAAGCAAAATTTTATATTTTATGAAATTTTAAGTTTTTATATAGACAACTTCAGGATTTTGGGTTGATATGTTTGTTTCTGAATTCTCTAATAAAATAAAGAAATATGTAGTAGTTTACTTTAGTACTGTAGCCAGTGTTAAAATTCATATTTATATATTTTTCTTAATGTAATAGAGGCTGTTTATAATAGTGCAGAAAAAATATCTGCTTGTTTAGTATAAAGAAATATGAAATCATTCCTCAATTAATATTAATGGCCGAGTGGTTAGCGCACTTGGTTACTGATCTAAGGGACCTGGGTTCGATCCCCGGGTAAGGTATGGCTGTTTGTGTCGTTTTTCTGCTGAGGGCCTGCCATCCTCTCAGACCTTCTACTATGGCACATAAACTGACATGCTCCTGTCAGACCTCTGTGGCAAGCAGCTGCTTGAGGGGTCTTTATTTTATTTATTTAACATATTTATGCATGATTTTAAAATTATCCCATTCTGAGAAATTTTAAAATTTAAAACGTATTATAGAGTAAATATTTTAATGTAAGTGTTTAATTTTTTAATATAAACTATGACCTGAGTTTCTTAGGGGAGTGCAAAATTTTAAAATTCTGGTGAAGTGAAAGCTGATTGATGCTGATTATTTAGCATAGTGATGTAATAACACTGTCAAGACTGAGGAGAAATTAAAATTCTGCTAAGTGAACTATTATGCACATCATTCTCTGATGATGTGACGTAAATTTAAATTCTGTGAAATGTGAACAACTTCAAATTCCTTGTATTTGTGACCTAAAGCATACATAGCCCTTTATCAGACAAGAATGTCACAAAAAGAGAAGTGGATATTAATTTGAACTCTGTGTGATTTGAATGACAGAGGAAAATATTAGTATATATAATATATATATCATTATAGTATTACTCTGAAACATGTAATTTAGTGAGATGAGTTACTTGATTGAGGTAAAACTATATTTCGTATTAAACATTAAATATAATGAAACGGACAGAACACTTATAGCACGAAAATGATATATCCTTTTCCAATAAGTGGCCCTCAAAAGGGCCATTTTCTTCAATCGGTGATAGCTCAAGTCTCCCAAATCTAATCTTCAAATATGCAGCTGCAACATCCACAAGGAAAAAGAGAACGAATCCTTTTTTTGCATCCAATGAAGCATTTTGATGATCCAATTGAAGCATCCAATGTAGCATTCTTTTTTGCGTTTAGGAAGCTTTGACATTTCTGTATTCACAATCCTTGCTTCTCTTCAAATAACCAATTTCTCATCATCAGTTGAATTTTTTGTCGTTCATCTACTGATCGGATTGATGACGAAGGAACATCTAAGACTTTCTGATTCAACAAATCAAAACACTCAACAGCATCATCTATAGACATATCTGATGTTTTATCATTCAATAACTTCTTACCTTCACATGATAATTCTTCACCCAAAAAATCCAAACAGTGCATTAATGTATAAGTCGATCTGTTTCAAGTCATTTAGTCACCACTACATTTATCATTAACACTAAAATTGTTTATTTCAACATCGTTATAAGACACTAACTGTGACATCTTTATGTCTTCTCTATCATTCAACACCTTTTTGTCGTCACATGATATCTCTTCATCCAAAATCCAAACAGTGTATTAATGTATAACTCGATCTGTCTCAAGTCATATAAGTCACCACTACATTTATCACTACACTAAAATTGTTTATTTCAACATCGTTATAAGACACTAACTGCGACATATTTAAGTCTTCTCTATCATTCAACACCTTTTTGTCGTCACATGATATATTTTCATCCAAAAATCCAAACAATACATTAATGTACAGTATAACTCGATCTGTTTCAAGTCATTTAGGTCACCACTACATTTATCACTAACACTCAAGTTGTTTACTTCAACATCGTTATAAGACACTAACTGAGACATCTTTGTCTTCTGTGGCATGGATGTCCGGGTTGTCTTTCTGCTGAGGTCCTGCCATCCTCTCAGATCTTCTACTGTGGCACATAAACTGACAGGCTCCTGTCAGACCTCTGTGGCAAGCAACTGCTTGAGGGGGTATTTATTTTTTTTATTTATATCATTCAACACCTTTTTTGTCATCATATGATAACTCTTCATCCAAAAATACAAACAATGCATTAATGTATAATTCGATCTGTTTCAAGTCATTTAATCGCCTCTATATTTATCACTAACACTAAAGTTGTTTACTTTATCATCGTTAAAAGATACTAACTGCGACATCTTTATGTCTTCTGTATCATCTATAGACATATCTAATGTTTTACACTCCAACAACTGTTGAGCATCGCATATTTCTCTTTGATTGAAGTCTTTATTATACACCACTGCTGCGATTTTTGGTCATTTCGACTATTTCAAAACATCTGTTTTTACCCTTTATACTACCGGACGATATAAGCTATCTTTGGTTTGAGAAATATGTTTGCAAAATCTCGTAATTACCGTATACTACAAATCATTGTGCATCAATTCAATACTCACCATTCGCAGTAAAATGTCTCTTCAATTGATCATTTCGTGCTAATAATCCTCTTTCATAATTGCTTATTTGTTTCAATTGTTCTTCCTTTTAACAATGACAGTCTTCCTCTGTTAAGTTTAATGAGCTTTTGTGATGACACATGCTTCAGAATATGAATTCTCTTTCTTCCCTCCGCCTATTTAAATTCCTTAGTGAGATTGTATATTGAATCAAATGAAGCTCAATGTCCCCCAAGGTACAGTGAAATATACTTTCTTCCCTAGATACAAATTCACAAAATAAGCTGTAGGTTAATTTCTTATTTGAATTCGGATAAGGTAATTCGGAGAAACCGAAGTTTCGTCTCGTTTATTAGTAACTCTTAATACCTTTTTGGACAATTCTATCTTTTCATATTTATTTCACACAGGCTCGTTAATAAGTTAAGTAATACCTAGAGGAAAGTAAAAAATAAAGCCTAAATTTATATATATATATATATACAATAATTCCTCTGTAATGTTAAGCAAGGGTTACGTTCTTGGAAAACACGCCGAATACTGAACTTAATAACTTACCAAAAAATAGGGGTTTTGTTCATGGGAACCAATATTATCACTTTTCTCTTAACATTTTTGGATTAAAAATGATACACATTGTGCTATTATTTATGTAGAGTGCAGTTTTGTAATGCAATTGCAATTAATTAAATTAATAAATTAATAAATGGAAATATCGTGTATTTATAGTGTAATTACCGTAATTAACAAAGTAATAGCAGAATATCTACATTATATATATATTGCCCATTTGTGATGTTTCGTGTAAATTAGATTGTTGCTGCTATACTGGGGGTTGGCTCAGTCGGTAGCGCGCCAGGCTCGTAATATGTAGTTCCCAGGCTGCTATACTGGGGGTTGGCTCAGTCGGTAGCGCGCCAGGATCGTAATATGTAGTTCCCAGGTTCGAGTCCCAGCTGGGTCAGCGTTGAGATTTATCTCCGCAAAATTCCCTGCCCTGACCACGGTCAGTAGGGGACACCGATGGGCTTGGTAAAGGCCACCGTCCGTCGGAAGGGACGTTAAGCGGTGGCACCGTGTGCGGTGAGAGCCATACCCTGTGCACGTTAAAGAACACGCTGGATGGCCTTGACTGGAGGCTACCATCTGTCTCTCAACAGATGTTTCAGTAGGTCCCCTCCCCCAACCACCTCTGAGCCTTCAGGGTCCACGTGACCTACCCATTTAGCCCATGGTGTGCAAAAAAGTGCCGCTCAGAGGTAAAACAACCCAACCCAACAACTGCTATATAAAACTCATTTTAAATTTACTTATTTTACCATCAAATGTAATATGTACTATAACAACCTAGTCAAGCTTTTGTTTTAGATTGTTTTTATGTTGATTAAATGTAATGTAGAACTTCTGATGATAATAAACTTGAACTTGAGCAATGACGCAATTTATTACATTGCACTGTAGATTTATTACATTGCACTTTACATTTATTACATTGCATCTTTCATTTATTGCATTGCACTTTAATTTATTACATTGCATCTTATATTTATTACATTGCACTTTAATTTATTACATTGCACTTTGCATTTATTACATTGCATTTTTTTCCTCCAGCCCTCTTTTTCCTCTGCCACCATCTGGGTGCTGTTTACAATGCTTTCTTCTTCAACATTTTCTTACAAAATTTACCTTTAATTTAATTTACGATTTTTAACAATTTCTTACAAAATTTACCTTTAATTTAATTTACAATTTTTAACAATTTCTTACAAAATTTACCTTTAATTTAATTTACAATTTTTAACAATTTCTTACAAAATTTACCTTTAATTTAATTTACAATTTTTAACAATTTCTTAAAAAATTTACCTTTAATTTAATTTACAATTTTTTAACAATTTCTTACAAAATTTACCTTTAATGCAGTGAAAATAAGAATATACAGTTTAAAAGTGATACCCGGGAGACGTCGGCACGTTCACCTAGTACTGAATAAATGGTTACTAATATTTTAGCGCGAATAAATGAATTCGCACGTACCGAGTTTGCAAATATGGGGGAGGTGGGTTACCTGAATATAATTTTTTTTCACAATTTTTATCGAAAATTAACCTTAACTGCTTTGGTAGTTAGAGAGTCTTTAACTGTTACAGCTGATATAATCTTCTTAATTGTGTTTTAGTTATAACTGAAGCAATGATCAGAGAAACCTTATTTGCAGATGAAATACTATAAGCATGTCCTTGCAAGGAGGAAATTTAAATTAGGATTAGCTTCTAAGTTCTCTTTCTTTTGTGTAACGTAATGAAAAGTTAGTACTGAGAACATAAGCAACAGTTAACATCATTGTGCCACTATACACTTGAGTTTTTTGGTCCAACATTCTTTGATATGGAAACTCCTTCGGTTCAGGAAAATTCTTCGAAAGTTATTTGTCCATGAAAACTCCTGTGATTCACTTTAATTGAGGAAATTGACTTTACGATTTGGTAGAGAGCTCCTATCTATCATACCTCGCGAAGTTTGCATATTTGTTTATAAACTTTCAGTAGGCAGCAACCTTTGTTGCTGCAAACATTATTGCTTACGATAATACGAGTTTATTCACACGACGTCATCTCAATATTTTGGTTACGTATACGTACATATAAAAAAATTATTCAGTATACTGCAAATTTTTATTACAGATCAGCACTTTAGATACTTTTGATAGATAAATTGAGAGCGGGATTGGTACCTCAGACGCCCCTAGACACACAATGTAGTAGTCGCCATTACCGATGGGTATGGTGAATTTTTTGGTTACGCAACTAAGGAGAAAGGAGATATAATATAATCGAAAAAATGAATGTGGGAATTAATATATTGTTAAATGATATTGTTTTGTTATCAAATTCTGTAAAATTAATGTCTTAAATTAATACAATATTTAGTATATTCAATAATAAATAATAAACATATAATTTATAATATATATTTATAATATATATTATAATTAATATATATATATTATAAATATATATAATTTATAATATATATTTATAATATATATATATATATATTAATACAATATTTAGTATATTCAATAATAAATAATAAACATATAATTTATAATATTCACTATGCATAACATTCAAGACAAATTATTCAGCTTTTTTTATTTAAATATTTTTCCTCCTCACCTATTTTTTGCTCTGGAAACGAAGAAATTGCAACGAATTCTCAAATATCAGGACATTTTTATGTTGCGTAGAAATGGGAAATTATAAATTATATTCGAAACATTATAACTTTGAAATACGTTTTTTGTAATTTGTATCAAGGATATTTGCAACTAGTTTTTTATTCCTTATAAAATTTGAAAAGGGAATAATTTCGCTATTACTTAAATAAGCAAATTGTAACACTTAAACTGCCTGAAGAAGAAGTGTGCCCCTATTATGATGGCGCCTCTAGGAAAGTGTCCTAATGTGCTTGATAGGAAATCCGGATCTTAATAAATTAAAAGATTAATTAATTTTTTCCTCCTAAAAAGATGAGGATGCTTGGTCTAAGGCAGCTCTTACGGAAATTATGTAGGAGGCACACCAGGTAAAATAAATTTTTCATTATTATATAGAAATCCTTTTAATTCTAACTTGACAAAAGCTATCGGAAACTTTCATCTCTTAAGCAGCTGCTTGTCTCAGAAGCCCGGCTGGAGCTTGTTAGTAAACTAAGCAATAGCGGAGGTCTGTTAGTAAGGCGAGACTTCAGCAGGAAGAGAACTCCAAAAAAGAAATATGCATACTTTACGCGAGGCTCTTCAGTTGAAAAATTATATCTTGCATTTAAACTGCATTAAATCATACCCTTTACTATTAGGTATAATATTAAAAATTAACATCTAAATTCGATGTCCTTTTGAGGTCCAGGAGAAACGAACCTCTATGATCTTTACTTCCTCACTCTCTGAAAGTCTCTCATGATTCAAAAACCTCTCACGATCCGGTACAGCCTATGTCGTTAAGTTTACGTTGTTTTAACTCTGAGCGGCTTTTCTTTTTTGCACACAATAGCAGGTCGCAAGGGCCCTGAGGGCTCAAAGAAGATTGAGGGGACCCACTGGACAGTTGTTAGGAGACAGATGGTATTCTCCCGTCAAAGATATCCAGTGTATTCTTTAACTTAGTGTATGGCTTAGTGTATGGCTCTCCCGCACACGGGCCCTGCCTTGACATGCCATCCGACGGATGGCGGTTTTTCCAAACCCATCACTACTCCCTACTGACCGAGTGAGTTTTACGGAGTTAAATCTGAATGCTAGCCCAGATGGGACTCGAAACTGTGAATTACAAATTATAACCTTGCCGCGCTACTGACTGAGCCACCCCCGGCCTCATATTGTTAGGCATGTTCTCTTTTTTTTTTTTTTCATTATTAATGCGAATTTTAAACTTTAATACAAAATGAGGTATTTTATTTAATGAAAATATCTGATTTAAATTTTATTCGTCGTACATATCTTATTTAAAACAATTTTATACTAATATTAAAATACTGTAGCTATTATTTACTTTAAATAACAAATGATATTTTGTTTTATATTAAATTTATACTTATTTACTTATACTTATATTACTTACTTATATTTATATTTATTTAACTAAATGATTCGGAAAGAATATAAGCAAACGAAGTATAATTGCACTTAAATATCCATAGACCAGTAAGAGAAATCTATTAATCGTCTAGGAAATCTCTGCAGGATTATAATAGATTTTCACGTTAAATTTTAAAAGTTCTGATATTATCCCGTAGATGGCAGCACATGATAAAAAGAATGTTTTAAAGCTTTTCATGGAATGTGCGCTGAGGTTTTAAGTCGATAAAGAAAAATCGGTATGAAAGCGGCATGCGAATCAACCGGACTGCGGCCAGATTAAGATAGAAGCTACAGATGATTTCGGGCTTAATTTTTCCAGCCCCATCTGATCCGAGCCCGAACTAAAAGAGAAAACCCAACTAACTTTAAGATTGTTGAGCCCAATTCCTCCTCATCCGGATTTGGAGAAAAAATTTCTGACTATTGATATATATAGAAAGGTATATCGCTGATCGTTTATTCTCATATTAATCATTTTATGATAAAATTAAAATATTAAGGCTAATTTGTCGTGTGGTTAGCGTGCTTGGCTACTGATTAAAGTGGTTGGGTTGTTTTACCTCTGAGCGGCACTTTTTTGCACACCATGAGCTAAATGGCCAGGTCACATGGACCCCGAAGGCACAGAGAAGGTTGGGGAAGCGGACCCACTGGAACAGCTGTTGGGAGAGAGATAGTAGCCTCCCGTCAAGGCTATCCAGTGTGTTCTTTAACGTGCACAGGGTATGGCTCTCCAGCACGCGGGGCCACGTCTTAACGTCCCATCCGATGGACGGCGTCCTTTACCAAACCCATCGGTGTCCTCTACTGATCGTGGGCAGGGAATTTTGAGGAGATAAATCTCAACGCTGACCCAGCTTGGACTCGAACCTGGGAACTACAGATTACAAACCTGGCGCGCTACCGACTATTCATAAACATTACCTCTGAATTAAATAAATACTTCAACGGAAAAAATGAGTTTTACTGACAGTGCGGGAATCGAACCCAGGTCTCTGTAGATTCACATCGGAGTGTACTAACCACTAGACTAAGGGTTCTCAACGTGGGGTACGCGGTAAAATTTTTTGGGGTACGCCATGAGAGCTCAAAAGTCGCTAGATCTAGTAACAAAATAAATATAACCATTGTTATACTATAACTATAGCTTTATCTATTTATACAAGGAATAGCCAGTTACATACACATTTCCAGGGGGTACGTGAAGCATAAAAGGTTGAGAACCACTGAACTAGACTAAATATCGGCACGGTCACTTATTTTTGCAATGTGACATATCTTTTTGCCGAATGTGGCTGGCTGACCTATTTTATATCTGAGATTAAGTGACGTGAAAAGGTATTAAAAATTAAATTATACTCAAAGAACGTCAGTACTCGTAAAAGACAAAGTTTCACTTAAGTTATTTAATATTATAAATTTTATATATTTACTGATTTTTTTATGATTCATTTCTGGCAGCAGAAATGCCCCAAAATTTCAGGTTGCGCCAAATTGCTTGATTCGACTGTGGACTGAAATAACGTTCTGGAATTACTTTAAAGAAAATCTCACGCAATTTCCATGTTATGTTAAAGGAATCAAACTTAAGTTCTAAGCCTTTAAAATGTGCAATTCATGGAAAAATGTGATTAATGATAAATTAAATTCAACAATAATCGTTTAGTATATAATGTTGCGAGGAACTAGAAAAAATGAAGGGGATGAGGGGGCAGAAAGAAGGGAAGGGGCAAGCGATGCAATCTAGCCGGGAAAAGGAAAAGAATGGCATGGTCTCCTTACTCCCCATTCTAGATCCGACCCTGTAAACTGGAATATTTCACAACAGTAATGCGTCATAAGATTTGACCTCAGAAATTAATTAAATTTTAAATAATAAGAATTGTTTTAAACCATTAACGAAATAAATATAAATTTTTAGAAGTTTGCTTACTGATAAATTCAATATTAGACAATTATCAATGATTATTTATAAACCAAAATAATTTGTGTAAATATTTCCGATGCCATAAGTCTTTCAACACTGAACGAATTGTGTTGAAAACTGACGTTTAGATACTTTTTTTTTATCTCTTAATATAACAAATAATATCCGATCAAACAGCTGTTTGCCACAGAGGTCTGACAGGAGCCTGTCAGTTTTATACGCCCTAGTAGAAGGTCTGTGAGGATGGCGGGATTCAGCAGAAAACCAACACAAACACCCATGCCTTACCAGGGGCTCGAACCCAGGTCCCTTTGATTAGTAACCAAGCTTTAAACTATAAAAGCAATAAAGACATGTAAAAAAAGCTGATCTTATTGACTGCGAAATAGGGCTCATCACTGAAGAGAAATGAAAACTCTGAAATTTTTAACTGTGGCATTAGATAGGTGTTTACAATAATTTAGCCATGCGTTGGGTTGGGTTGTTTTACCTCTGAGCGGCACTTTTTTGCACACCATGGGCTAAATGGCCAGGTCACATGGACCCCGAAGGCTCAGAGAAGGTTGGGGGAGGGGACCCACTGGAACAGCTGTTGGGAGACAGATGGTAGCCTCCCGTCAAGGCCATCCAGTGAGTTCTTTAACGTGCACAGGGCATGGCTCTCACCGCACACGGGGCCACGGCTTAACGTCCCATCCGACGGACGGTGGCGTTTTAAACCCCATCGGTGTCCCCTACTGACCGTGGACAGGGCGGGGAATTTTGCGGAGATAAATCTCAACGCTGACCCAGCTGAGACTCGAAACTAAAACTACAGATTACTAGCCTGGCGCGCTACCGACTGAGCCACCCCCGCCCCCCATTTAGCCATGCAGTCGATATTATCAGTCATAAGTAAATATAATAACTTTCAAGCAACTGCTAGCGACAGGGGCCTAACAGGAGCTTGTCAGTATTATACGCTACTCAGGTCTGTGAAAAAGGCGAGACCTCAGCATCCATGCTCTATATGAAAGCAGGTATCTTTAATCAGCAGCCACACACACTAACCACATAACCACAGGGCAACTGAATGAAATACAGCAATCATGATTTGGAGAATGCTGAGAAAAAATGACCATTTTCTTTTCTGTTTTCCGAATTTTACTCCAGTTCGAGTCCAAATTATGCCTGGACTGAGAATTTTGTTCGCTGATTCCTTTCTTCCATCGGTAAGAAATGGGATATTGACGGACTTGGAAAAGGAAGCCGTCCGTGGAATGGAACGTTAGGCTTGCTTCCGTGGGCAGGAGAGCTATAACCTGCTCACGTTAAAGAACACGTTGGATGGTCTCGACTGGTTGCTATCATATGTCTCCTAATAGCTGTACAGTCGCTCAAAAAAATATCCAAACACTATGGTTGACTACAAAATTCAGAAAAAAATATCTGGCAACGATTTTTTTAGAAGTTAGCGATCTAGCAATCTTCCTGTTACACGAAGGTTGCCAGATCACTAATTTCTAAAAAAAATCGAAAAGTGACATCATCATTGGGAAGGTCCCAATGATGATGGATCGCCATTCCAGTATAAAATTTCCACCTCCACAGGAAACGCCGTTTTTTACTAATTTCTGGCGGCTAAACACTATTATGTCGTTAAAAATTGGTGATTGTTTTGAAAGTACAGGGGACTGCATCTTCATACAGTGTATACTGATTTGAGTCTTTTTTGCGCTGTACGAAGCGCTGAGGTGACACAATATTAGGGAGCTATTGCAACATTAGAAGCAACGCAATACTCGAGAGCTATTGCGTCAATCGGGAGTTACCCTTCCTCAGCTATCATCCGTTCATGATTGTATGCGAATATTGTATGTGAGCTATATGCCTCGTTCTTGTGTGAACAATGCAGACCACTTTTGTTACATTTGTGGCGAAGTTATGTTTTGCTACACAGAAGCGTGATCAAGACTTCGCACCCACAACATCGGATTCATTACACAAGATCACTCAGAACGAGTTGAATGATCTTGTTAGAGATCTGGAGCCGTCAAAGAGCAAGACGGAACTCCTAGGATCCAGATTGCAGCAGTAGGGTTGGGTTGTTTTACCTCTGAGCGGCACTTTTTTGCACACCATGGGCTAAATGGCCAGGTCATATGGACCCCGAAGACTCAGAGAAGTTTGGGGGAGGGGACCCACTGGAACAGCTGTTGGGAGACAGATGGTAGCCTCCCGTCAAGGCCATCCAGCGTGT
Source organism: Ryuthela nishihirai (assembly GCA_038380435.1). Lineage (NCBI taxonomy): Eukaryota > Metazoa > Arthropoda > Arachnida > Araneae > Heptathelidae > Ryuthela > Ryuthela nishihirai. The sequence goes on from JAWZYU010000014.1 coordinate 38,812,501, forward strand.
TCTTTAACGTGCACAGGGTATGGCTCTCACCGCACACGGGGCCACGGCTTAACGTCCCATCCGACGGACGGCGGCCTTTCCAAGCCCATCGGTGTCCCCTACTGACCGTGGGCAACGCGGGGAATTTTGCGGAGATAAATTTCAACGCTGACCCAGCTGGGACTCGAACCTGGGAACTGCAGATTACGAGCCTGGCGCGCTACCGACTGAGCCACCCCCGCCCCTTGCAGCAGTAGAATCTCCTTAATAGAAATGTGAGAGTAAGTGCACATCGTAGCCGGCAAAAAGATCTAGTATTATTCTTTACCATGATAGGTAGCCTGGTTGCTTGCAGAGATGTTGACGGTTTATTCACATATCTCCACAAGACACATATTCTAGAATAGGGGTTCTCAACGTGGGGTATGCGGTGAATTTTTTGGGGGTACATCGTAAGCGCTCAAAAGTCGTTAGATGTATGTTATATATATATATATGCTTTATTTTATTCCCGTTGTTATACTATAACTATAGTTTTATCTATCTATACAACGGGTACGCCAGTTACATACACATTTACAGGGGCGGGGTTGGCTCAGGGTAACGCGCCAGGCTCGTAATCTGTAGTTCCCAGGTTCGAGTCCCAGCTGGGTCAGCGTTGAGATTTATCTCCGCAAAATTCCCTGCCCTGCCCACGGTCAGTAGGGAATACCGATGGGCTTGGAAAGGCCGTCCGTCCGTCTGATGGGACGTTAAGCCGTGGCCCCGTGTGTGGGAGAGCCATACCCTATGCACCTTAAAGAACACACTGGATGGCCTTGACGGGAGGCTACCATCTGTCTCCCAACAGCTGTTCCAGTGGGTCCCCTCCCCCAACCTTCTCTGAGCCTTCGGGGTCCATGTGACCTGGCCATTTAGCCCTTTGCGAATGGAATAGCATCTCATTACGTGAAGAGGATTTGACCTTCTTGGCAATCACTGGAGCCAGGGAAGAAGAATATACAGTATCAGCAGCTGGTACAATCCATGAAGATTTTGTTGCCACCTTCACACGTAAAATTGGGTCTAATGAAGAATTTTGCGAGGGCAATGGATCAGACGTAAACTGTTTTTCTGTACCTTCAACAGAAATTTCCAAGATTTAGTGATGCAAAGATAAAAGACAGTGCTTTTACCAGTCCAGATATTCGCTCACTGCTATATGATGAGGTATTTGATCGTATCATCACTGGTGATGAACGGAAATCAAGGCATGCCCACTTTGGGCATGCCTTGATTTCCGATGGCGATTCCGGTGGCGACGCTTTTTAGGGAATAAAAAAAACAGAAAATTACAAGAACATTGTAGAAGAACTGCTGTCCTCATATCACATATAGTGAGTAGTATGTCTTTGAAGGTACATTTCATACTTTGAAGGTACACTCATTTGGATTTCTTTTCGGAAAACTATGGTGTGTGAGTGATGAGCACGGGGAACGTTTTCATCAGGAAATTCCTACAATGGAAAAGAGATATCGAGGGAGACGGAGCCCATCAATATTAGCAGATTACTACTGGAATGTGATGAGAGATTCTCAAGATTTGGTATATAAGGAACGGAGGAGGTTGTGGACAGATATGCAACCATCAGCGAATGAGTAATACAGGTAAGTGACTGTATTTCGAAAACCGTAATCAATCAAACATTTTTATTGTCATTTCGTGTTCAGTACTTCGATATATATAAGAAATGGGTGTTTTCGCTTCGAAACATACCAAAGGCAAAAATTTTTTGTTCAGTGTAACTTCTCGCCTTCGTTCTCTCTACCAGCATTTTCAAAAAGGGGATAGCCCCCACCCTGGTATGGCTCTCTACTCTGTTAATGATATGTTGAAGTTAGAGAAGCAGTGGGACAAAAGTATCAAATGATTTATTGCAGGTGAGAAAGTAAAAGAATTTTTCTCAGCCACATCTGTCAGCAGCGTTAAACTCGTTGCTAGTAGGTTCTGTTGCTGTTAAGAAAATAAAATATTGTTGTGCTTATAGGAAGTCAATTGAAACTGACAAAACAACGTAACAGAACAGAACTAAAAAAGGCGTAAGAAGAACGATTCAAGAGAAGGGTTTTAAGATGGGGGTATAAAGTCAAGAAGAGTTAATAACAAATGACTAAATAAGTAGATTGAGACAGAGACAGATAGAGGAATGGAGAAGGCAAGTAAAGGAACTGGTATCTGAACTGATAACACAAAACAAGTCACAAAACAAAAGCTAGTTTCTTAAAAATGCACCAAGAACGTTAGGAGAAAAACTTACAGGAATAATTCTGATCACGAAATGCATTAAAACCTGTTCAAAACACTTACATCATCTAGGAGCAAACGTTTTTATTTCCTGTTATTTCCCTTGTTGGTGAAAATTAAATTTCCTAACCGAAGATGCAATCAAGTGGTAGGCGGAGCCGAGAGAGGAAGAAAAGAGGCATTTAAACTCCAGCCTCGTTCTGTCACTGTCCTCATGTGACATCCCTCCTCCATCTCCATCCTCCGTACAATTTACATGACTCTGAGACGCAGCAGCTGGAGGGAGTGCAGGGAGCAGGAGGAGAGGAAGAGGCTGACGTCTCCATTAACGAGGGGAACGCTTGTTTCATCCCCTTATCTCACGATAGCTCGAGCCTGCCAACAGCCCCTGATTCGGGACTAGCCACTATATCAGTCATTGATCCTTGCTGCAGGAATTAGCTGCTGATGGTGGGAACTATTTCCCACATGCGTTACGGACAGTTGATAAAAACAGTGGATGGTTAATAGTAATCTTTTTTTATGCTTTAAATGGTTTCTGCCGTATATATATCGGAGAAGAGTGGCCTCATATAAGACCACAGAGGACATAATTTTGAAACATAATGAATTATAAAGTTTAATTTATTTTAATAGGAATTGCCAAAAAATTGTGTCGAAAGCAATGAAGTACTAGAGATTACATATATGTATTTGTCTTTCTCCTGAGTCTACGGAGTCAGATCAAGTGAGTCAAGTCTCACCATTTTTTTTTTTTATCTTGCAAAGAGTCTCCTATATAGATACTAGTAACGTACTCTTAAAAATGGTGTAAGGAATAAATAAAAAATAAATAAATACCCCCTCAAGGAGCTGCTTGCCACAGGTATTAAATAAATAAGGGTAAAGGTCTTAAATCATGCTTTCTCAACAGGTGGCCTAGTAAGCATAAATGTAAGGATTTCGATAAATTTTGATTGGTGAGGGAATTGTTGCGATTGTTGGGAATGGTGCGCAGAATTGTTCCGATTAAGTGAAATTGTTTTGAGTTTTTCACGGAATTGGTGCGATTGTTCAGTGAAATTGTTTTGAGTTTTTCACGGAATTGGTGCGATTGTTCAGTGAAATTGTTTTGAGTTTTCCAATGAGCTGTTTGATTGTTGTGGAATTATCTGAGTGGTGAGAGGAATTGTTGCGATTTTTCATAGGAATTATTTTGAGTGGTTCGCGGAATTTCTGTGAATGGGTCCACTGAACGGTTGTGATTATTGTGAAATTCTCTACGTGGTTCGAGGAATTGTTGCGATTTTTCAATAGAATTGTTTTGAGTAGTTCGAGGAATTGTTCTGAATGGTCTGTTTCAATTGTTGTGGAATTGTTTTGAATGGTTCGCTGAAATTATTGCATGAGTTAAAAAATTGTTGCGATTGTTTAATGAATTTGATGCGCGTGGAATCGAAATTGTTGCGAGTGGCCAACATTATTTATTATTGAAAGCAGTAAATATTATTTATGCATAAAGATGCTCGCATTTAAATACGTATTTTTGGCAGAAATAAAATTTCTATTACTTTTCGTTAGAGAAGCTAACCTGAATGTTAATTACGGAATGATTATATTATTCATGAAAAAAAAAACATGAATAATATAATTAAATGTTTTTTTCATGTGACTTGAAATTCTTTACTATGGGACAATACTTTACGATCTGTAGGAAGACAGCGGTATCGGAAAGGTCATTCATGAATTTAAATAGGCTTTGAGTCCCTGTTTTAAACAAAAGTAAAGACTTTGTAATTTAACCTTAGCCAGCAAAAAATTATTAGTACGAAGGGCGTTCAAAAAGTTCTTGACATGCATCTGCAAAACAAAAATCATTACCCTTGCAGTCGCTGAAAAAAGTATCCAAACACTATGGTTGATTACAGAATTCAGAAAAAATATCTGGCAACGATTTTTTTAGAAATTAGTGATTTGGCAGCCTTCCTGTACTGTACATGAAGGTTGCCAGATCACTAATTTCTAAAAAAATCGTTGCCAGATATTTTTTGAATTCTGTAATCGACCATAAATAAAATAAATAAATACCCCCTCAAGCAGCTGCTTGCCACAGAGGTCTGACAGGAGCATGTCAGTTTATATGCCAGAGTAGAAGGTCTGAGAGGATGGCAGGACTTCAGCAGAAAAACAACACGAACATCCATGCCTTACCCGGGGCTCGAACCCAGTTCCCGTAGATCAGTAGCCAAGCGCGCTAACCACTCGGCCACGGGACCAAGTGTTCGGATATTTTTTGAGCGACTGTACCTCAACAAAACTTTTATTGTCCTTCAAACTACTCCCCTCCAGCATCTATGCAAAGTTGCAAACGTCTATGCCAATTCTGGAAAGCTTGATGGTACAGTCGGTCAAAAAAGTATCCGCTACGGTTGATACAGAATTCAAAAAAAAATATCTGGCAACTTTTTTTTTGGAAAATAGCGATCTGGCAACCTTCGTGTCACGTGACACGAAGGTTGCCAGATCACTATTTTCCAAAAAAAGTTGCCAGATATTTTTTTTTTGAATTCTGTAATCAACCGTAGTGTTCGGATACTTTTTTGACCGACTGTACTCCTGTTGTGGAATACTCCACAACTCTGAATGAATACATTTCGCAAGGTTTTGCACTTTTGAAAAAGGCTTTCCAGTAAGTTCCTTTTTAATTTTTGGCAACAACCAAAAATCGCATGGTGCAAGATCGGGTGAATATATAGGATTGGGTAGTTTTTAAATTTTTTTTTTCCCTGCTTTAGATAGGCCGTAACTTGCCTGGTTTGGTGAGCACTGGCATTGTCATGAAGGAGAACCCTTGACATGCCTGTTGTTAGACGCCGCTCCTTCATCTCCTTTAACCATTTTGAGCAAAACAGTGTTGGTGAAGTATTGGTCATTTATATTCATTTTCTCGAGTAAGGTGTCCACGACTACCACTCCTTGGGAATCGCAAAAAAATGTGAACATCCTCTTCTTTGAGAGAAAGTCTTGTCAGAGGATTTGGGACCACGGTTCATCTTCCCCAACCCAAACATAGGTCGATCTTTCTGGGAGTTGTATATTAATAAAACTACGTTTCATCACCTGTGACAATGTCTGTTAACCGTTTGGGGCCACTAGGTTCGAAAACATTGCCAGCATCCTCTTGAATGATTCGACTCGAGCCCTTTTTTACTGTTCAGTCAGTTGTGGGGTAACCATTTGTTCACAGATCTTCGGAACTTTAAATATGATGAATAATTGTTTCCACACTGCCAATCGATACACTGACATCTAAACTTATTGTCTGAAAGAAATGTGTGAATTTTTATTAATGAGTTCACGAATAGCAGCGATGGTTCTCACCTTCATGGCCTCCTTGGTTCTTCCTGCACGAGGGAGGTCTTCGAAGCTCTGCAGTCCTCTGAATTTGCGCATCCATCCCGTAACATTGTCATATGAACAGGCATTATCCCCATGTACAGTCGCTCAAAAAAGTATCCGAACACTATTGCTGATTACAGAATTCAGAAAAAATATCTGGCACCGATTTTTTTAGAAATTAGTGATCTGGAATTAGTGATCTCTTTCGTGTCACGTGACACGAAAGTTGCCAGATCACTAATTTCTAAAAAAATCGGTGCCAGATATTTTTTCTGAATTCTGTAATCAGCCATAGTGTTCGGATACTTTTTTGAGCCACTGTACTTGTGACAAATCGATTTGATTTTTTTTTCGCTTTGTTCCCAAGCTGCATTCTTGCGAAAATGTAAAATCTTTCCCCGTCTTTAGTAGGTTTCATAGCAACAATACACAGATTTCGTAGACCGAAATTCACGCGCCGTCAGCGAAGAGAGAAATGACGATACTGCCTTTGTTTCCAACACGTAACGACAAGTTTAGACAAGTTTTCAAACAAGTCGTCGTAGCTCGTTAACTTCGTAGGAACGAGTGCAAATGTACAGACACATGTCCAGAACTTTCTGAACGACATAGAAAATAATTCTCTTTAAATACATTTATTCTTTTTTACGTATTATTTAAAACGAGAATAATTGTGAAATTTTGTACACTGATCTGACTTTTTGGTAAATTATAAATTAAATACCTTTCAGTTATACTTTTCCTGCGTTCCTGCCTTATTTTTGCCAAAGCCATTGCCCAAACTTGCTTTAAAAAGCCAATCTGCAATGGGATTTCCTTTTATGCTTAAAATTTTGTTCTCACATAATACATTTTATTGATAATAGTGATTAATAGACTACTGACCTTGGATGTTTGCAGACTGTCGAATCTTCATCTTCACAATCTCAAAACCTCACTAAATTATACTCTATACCAGTAGTTCTCAACCTTTTATGCTTCACGTACCCCCTGGAAATGCGTATGTAACTGGCGTCCCCTTGTATAGATAGATAAAACTACAGTTATAGTATAACAATGGAAATAAAGCTTTGTTACTAGATCTAGCGACTTTTGAGCTCTCACAGCGTACCCCAAAAAATTTTACCGCGAATCCCACGTTGAGAACTCCTACTCTGTATCATTGCAAATTGCTATTATTCCTTACCTTACCTTTTTTTTAAATTCTATGCTCGAGATATGTAAAGCAATCTGAATGAGAGAAAGATTTAAATAGTGATAAGTGTAACACAAACTAATTTACACTCATTCTTGTTTTCTCAGAAATAAAGCGCATATTAACGTCATTAAAGAGACGTAAACGGTTCTTTCTCCCTAAACCTGACTTTAGTTAAAGTCCGCTTTTCTACGTAACTCAGCGAATGTTTGATAAACAGAAAGATTCTATTTCAGCTTATGACATCCACTACTATTTCCCTACGTACTGGATTTCAATTTCAAATTCAATTTAATGCCACAATTTCAAAATCAATTTATGCCACAATACTAAGAAAAATACCCTTACTACAACAGAAAAATCCTAGTTCCCTCCAACGTCTCTTCTTTCTTCTTATCTCCATTTCTTTGAGTAACCGTATCATATTAATAGCTTTCTCAAACACTCTACAGAATTATTCCAAAGCACATTCTCTTTTCTTTGCTTAACAGGTGAACCAATACGCAGGAAGAACATCTTTCGTAATGTGCAGCGTTGAAATGTGATCCACGTTATTTACAGTAACTCACGTTAAAATAAGGAGCACACGGTAAAACTTCAACTCATCCCTGAACTAAGTGGAGAAACGAAACTGCTCTGCCTCTTCTTCCAACTAGCTGCAAGAGGAGGAGCATTCGTCTCCTATTCCAGCCGTTTTAGCGAGCAGCGGACTTCGGCAAGAAGATAGATCTCCCAAGCGACTGAGGAAGAGAGGGGACGGTGTATTAACCCACTTGGTTCCCTTCTATTTCGCTTTTAAGCTAATACCCTCTGCTGCAAGCAAGGGCTTGATCTGACCCCTGGGAAGCAGAAGTCAGCATCGGAAGAGGAAAGATGCAAGGGGATAGTGTCGCTCCTGAAACCTAGTACTCTTATGTACGACTATGACTAAGCACCGTTGAATACTGCACACTAAGCATTTCCTTGTTTTGTAGACGAACTAAGAAATTCGATGATCGAAGAAGTGGATTATCTATTTCAACGATTCTGTCTCGTGAAGATAATCATCCGAAGCTTATAAGGCATGGAGAGGTATTCAAGATATGCTAACGAGTTCAGTTGTAATACAAAGGGACCTGGGTTCGAATCTTTTTGGTGAAGAAAGGATGTTTTTTTTTTTGTCTCTCTGCTGATATCTTGTTTCTCTTACCTGATCTACTTTGATGTAATTGGCGCTGTATACAGGGCCGGTTCGTGGTGGTGGTGGTGGTGGTGGTGGGGGGGGGGGGGGCACTTAAGGTACGGGCATCGTGCGCAAAATTTTAGGAGCGACAAAAAGTGCAAAATCTATATATATACGAAAATATTCCGCAAATTTGCTTGTCATTTTACAATTTTTAAATTTCTCTATACGAATTAGAGAAAAACCAATAAACATGTACATTTAAAAGAGAAAGCATATTAATATTTTATAATGATTTTGTTTTTGTAAAATCATTGATGATAAATAGAAATACACTGGTTTCCATAAATTAAGGAATCATCCTATGTTATGTCAATGGGAAGCTAACGTCGAAGTTCTATAACTCCTACAATAAGCATTTTTGCTTTGAAAAATCTTATAGCACATAAAGATCTCAATGAAATACATCAGTACAGTAAAGGTCCGAAAATCTGGACTGCTCGGGGATTGGGCTCCGGATTCTCAGAAGTAACTTTGAGATTCAAATTTAAGGAGGAATGAAAAAAGAAGAAAACAAGTAAGTCATGATAGTGTTTTTACTGCGAAATAATACAGTGCAAATTTATTCTGGAAATCATTCACAGAAAAAACATTTTTATTAAAAAAAAACTAAAAGAAATTTTACCTTCATTTTTGCGACTTCATGTGCATCTGGTGCACTACTTGTGGATGGAACACTTGCTCTATCGGTAAATAATAATATCTACAGCTTTTTTTAAGAAAGTTTTCTATGTTTTAATGTGGTTTTTTTTCTTTTAACACCACGAACTCTATCTGCTTTTGGAGCCATTATTATGGGGTTAATGAAAATTTGTAAATATTACGTGTGCTTTGCATATGTAAATGAAAGCACTAAGACAGCAAATAATACACTACAATACTTAGCGTTGCCACAAATCGACTGACTTATATGTTTCAAAATTGTGAATAATCGCAGATGAAAAATAGAGCTGTCACAAAGCGTCATTGGCACTTCAATCAGAATTCTCTAATACGCGGGAAAATTAAATAACAAACCGTGAAATTCACAAAGTTTGCTAATACAGTGGACCTTCGTTATAGCGCTGCTCGCGATAAGTTCAAACATGTTTATACAGGTCCGTGCGGCGTTAGTGAGTATCGCATTTTATTGTTACTGCGTATTGAGTAATTGTGTATGTATTGAGTTCTTGCATGTATTTTGAATAGTGTTTAATTATTGTATGCATGATGAGTAAAAGAAAAGCTTACAGTGTGAAATTTATTGTGTCGCCACCGCGCCGCTCGGTATAACGCGGTTCACCTTATAACGCGGGTGTTGTTTCCCGCCCGACATGCGCGTTATATCGGGGGTCCACTGTATTTTAAAAAGTCGGGATTATCAGGTTGTCCGGATTTTCAGACTTCCGCTGTTATCGTTTTCAACAATATTCGTGTAGTATTTAATGAGTTATGGAAGTTTGATTGTTTAACAATAATAATGCCAGTTTTAAGAAACTTATACAAAACTGAGGAATAGTGAAAGAATTCTTTATGCAAACTCATAAAATACACATTTTTTTAATTAAACACTTTGATACGATATTAACTATTAAATTTTAATTAACTTCTGAAGTCAGATTTTGTGACTGACTTTGTTATTGTTAAATATTCAAACTTTCATAACTCATTAAATACTAAACGAATATTGTCAGAAATCAAGATTTGATGTATTTGATTGAGATCTTTATCTGATATCATATGTTTCAAAACATAAAAAAAAGCTTATTTTAGAGGTTATAGAGGTTAGCTTCACATTGATATAACATACTATTGTTCCTTAATTTATGGAAAGCAATACATTACTATGTTAAACTTTTCACCCAATAATAATAATAAATATTATATATTATTACGTTTTGCTTTTTTAATTTTTAATAAATAAAAAAAAATCTATTTTATATTAATTTAAAATATATTTTCGAGGAATGACCATGGACACTCTTTCCTTCTTGAGCCGTACTCACTACAAAGAACACTCCCGACAAAAACGAAAGAGCTATAAGGACAAAAAAAAATTAAAAAAATGAATACCCCCTCAAGCAGCTGCTTGCCACAGAGGTCTGACAGGAGCCTGTCAGTTTATATGCCACAGTAGGAGATCTGAGAGGATGGCAGGACCTCGAATTCTAGCAAATACTGTGTTAAAAGAGCTTCAAAATTCTAGTGGGCCTTAGGCGGCAAAATACCTAAAGGATTTCGAAGGAAACTAAGAAGACAAATGACTGACTGCATCAAATGAAACGCAAGGATTTCAAGTTGTAAACAAAAGCTAAAAAGTCTTCTCGATTTGAAAATGAAACGACCTATCTTGGTTTTTATTTTTAGAGAAACAAAGGAGCTAGATCTTTGATTTCTTTGTCGTATATGTAGCAGAAAAAATATGTAAGTCATTCAGAAAATGCAAATAAGTGGTGAATCGATCCATAGTAAATGCACAGATTGCCTGTAGAGATAGACTTCAAACATTAGTTAAAAGATTCTGAACTATGGATCGATTTTTAATCATGTATACGCTTGAGCGTTATCGACCTTCTCATTAACATCTAAAAATCAATAGCAACGATTGGAAAAAAGTTGCATCTCCTTGAGTATAGATGGCGCTGTGTCAGCCACGTCCCAGTCTGTCTTATTCTGAAAAATTTCATTGTCAGATGCGTGGCGCAATGGTAGCGCGCTCTGGCATGAATCTGGAGAGATGCGGGTTCGATTCACGCCGTGTCGGCGATGAATTTGTTTCAGAATCTTTTAACTAAGTGGTGAATATTTTTACTCTGTTGGAAGCACTGAAATATTATATACCTTAACAATCTGAGTGTAACTCAGAGGTGAAAACAACCCAACAACCTGAGATTTGAGAGATATAGATTTTTCAAGCCTTAAACTTGACTCCATTTGCCCACCCAACCTCTGTAAGAAACGAGATACCATTGGACTTGGAAATACTGCCAAAGGTTAAGCAGTGGTGCTGCGTGTAGGGGAGCTATTTAAAATATATACAGGAATAGACGAGTATGAGTGATTGACTGAGTGGATGATATGGGATCAAGTTAATTCTAAACTGTGATACAGAAATGGCACTGAAAATTCGCCCCTAGGAGAAATCCACGTTATAGATCTCGGGAAAATTCGAAGTTTGACCCTCGGCGTGGACTTCTATTAGATCAAACAGAAGTCACGTAGAGGTCGAACTTTGATCTACAAGTGCTAGAAAGGTAAAAATTGGTATCTAGGGCTATTTTGGGTTGAAGATCTCAGAAACGTTACTAAACTCCTGATTCGGAGGGTACTTCAACGTCAAAAGTTAAATATCAATCTATTGCCCACTAGAGAGCTAAATATTGGTGTCTAATTCAGACGTAGGATTACGGACTACTTTGGACGTGCTATTTAGGGTACTACATTTTTTAGAAACGGGACGAAATTTCAGATTTTTCTGTTTCTTCGATGTCAAAGGTCAAATATCGATCTGCCAGGGCTAGAAAGGTGTGAACTAGTACACAGGGATATTTTGATGGTAGATATTAGAATCATTTGGAAATTTCAGATCCGGTGTCACGTTCAATGTCAAATAGGGATCGATGTGACGGTCGACAAATTAAGAGGCGCCGAACGCTGCGATTGAATTTTTCTCATCTTATATAGTTAAGCACGCACTGAATGGTTTTTATGGGAGTCCTCTATCTGTTCTAATAGTTTGGGACATGCTCCATGGAAAGAGGGTAGATTTTGCTCCAAGGCTAGAGGAGAGATTTCGTGCTGGGAACGAAACGATAGATTCATACTGGAATAAGATGGGAGATTGTGCACTAGGACAAGAGGAGAGATTTTGCACTTGGACAAGAGAAAAGATTTTGCATTAGGACAAGATGAGAGATTTTGCACTAGGACAAAAGGAGAGATTTTGCACTAGGACAAGAGAAAAGATTTTGCACTAGGACAAGAGAAGAGATTTTGCACTAGGACAAGAGGAGAGATTTTGCACTAGGAGAAGAGGAGAGATTTAGCTCCATGGCCACAGGAGAGATTTCGTGCTGTGAACAAAATGTTAGATTTTATACTGGAACGAAAGAATAGATTTTGCTCCAGAATATGAAGACAGATTTCGTACTATAGTTTTCGTCCTAAAGCCACCAAATTCGTACTGCAGCCTTAAGATAGATCTCGCAGTATAGTCCTTTTTTTTTCTGAAATGCAAAATTGACTAGATTATATTTCAGAGAAAAATCAATTATTATTTCTCATAGATATTTGGCTCGTTATGTTACATTTACGAACAAGCGTAACAATTTTTTTTAAACAATAGTTATAAAAAAAATTATTTTAGGGGTGGGAATTTTTATTCTAAAATCTAGACCAAGAGAATTGAGAAATTGAGAACCGTTGCTTTCAAGTGTCACACCATCACACTGCAAAACATCGAAATGTAAAATCACCAGATCACCAGATGGCAGCACTAGTGCTACGATTCATATCTAGAACCATGAACATTTCGGAATTAATTAAAACTAAGTCAGTGCTGGTGCCGTCCCGTGGCCGAGTGGTTAGCGCGCTTGGCTACTGATCTAAGGGACCTTGGTTCGAGCCCCCGGTAAACCATGGATGTATGTGTCGTTTTTCTGCTGAGGTCCTGCCATCCTCTCAGACCTTCTACTATGGCATATAAACTGACAGGCTCCTGTCAGACCTTTGTGGCAAGCAGCTGCTTGAGGGGGTATTTATTTTTTTTCAAGTCAGTGCTTCTTCCACCAGTGTTACGTGAAAGAGCTTCAGGTGTGAAGTGAAATGTTGATGTTGAGGCAAAATTTCCATCACCCAATTCTATATCATTGAATTCATTGAGCTATCCATATAAATTTTAGTTGGTCAGCCTTCTTAGTTGAAAATTAAATATGTAAAAAGAATTAATTGTTTGGAAAATTAGAGCAGATTATATTAACCAATAAAATAAATCATTATTTAAAAAAATAGCCATGCAAGTTTATTTTTGGTTGGTGTGCCGCGACAATTTTTTTATTCTAGAGAGTGTGCCGTGGATTCAGAAAGGGTTGGGTTGTTTTACCTCTGAGCGGCACTTTTTTGCACACCATGGGCTAAATGGCCAGGTCACAAGGACCCCGAAGACTTAGAAAAGATTGAGGGAGGGAACCCACTGGAACAGCTGTTGGGAGACAGATGGTAGCCTCCCGTCAAGGCCATCCAGCATGTTCTTTAACGTGCACAGGGTATGGCTCTCCCGCATAAGGGACCACGGCTTAACGTCCCATCCGAGGGACGGCGGCCTTTCCAAGCCCATCGGTGTACCCTATTGACCGTGGGAAGGGCGGGAAATTTTGTGGAGATAAATCTCAACGCTGACCCAGCTGGAACTGGAACCTGGGAACTGCAGATTACGAGCCTGGATTCAGAAAGGTTGAGTATCACTGACCTAAGTGACATTGTAGAGAAATCTTAAAAGATTTCGAAAAGCATTGTGTTACATTTTAAATCTATTCGTTTTATTTTAGTGATCTCAATCTTCAGCATGCTCTTTTTGCAGAATGGTGATAAATTCAGGGTTGGCTGGTTGTTCGCGATTTTTGATAAATTCAGGGTATGAGCGAGTGGTTCTCAAACTTTTTGACATTGCGACCCCCTAGAATTGTAATTAATTTATGTGATCCATTAGAATCGTAGATAAAATTATGCGACCCTTTCCTGTTCCCTGCAATGTAGGATCTTTAAAAAAAATTTAGGTATACTGTATCTGTTGGATAAAATGAAACAAAATTATCTTTTTGCATTTAACGTCAAACATTTCCCACAAAGCACCTTTACTTTTTTATATAAACACACATTGTTTCGCATATTATTGAAAAAACATTTTCACTAAAAAAAACTATAAAAAAAAACTCACAAAGCTATGCGACCCCTTTCAATCTGTTCGTTGAAAACCACCGAGTTCACGTGCTGACCGGTAATACAAAGAGGCCGAGTATGGTTTGAAAAATGGATTTAGAGATAAAAATTTTGGAGTCTGGTAAAATATACAATTCGACGTTTCTTTTGGTACTCCCTTCGGGTTGGATAGTTTCACTTCCGAGCAACATTCTTTCGCACATAATAAGCTAAATGGCCAGGTCATAAGTACCCGAGGGCTCGGAGACCCACTGGACAGCCGTTAGCAAACAGATGGTAGCCTCTCGTCAACAGCTTCCGGCGTGTTCTTTAACGGCACAGGGTATGGCTCTCCTGCACAAGAGGCCACGACTTAACGTCCCATCCAATGGATGATGCCCTTTAGAAGCTCATCGATGTCCCTTTTGACCGAGCATAGGGCGGGGAGTTTTGCGGAGATAAATCTCAACGCTGGTCCATTTGGGATTCAAAGCTGGTAACTGCAGATTACGAGCCTGGTGCGCTATCGACTGAGCATCTACCGCCGCTTCATGCAAGGCTATGTTACTCTAAGAAGCATTTGACATTCTATTTAATCTATTTCCACAGAAAATATCAGGTAAATGCCCATTTCTAAACGGTACATCTCCGTTGAAAACCACTGGCTTACAAAAATAAACTAACGAAAATCACAAACATTGGGAGCATATTTTAAAACTTAGCACAAAAAAAATTATCAAGTGCTCTCAAAATTACGCTGCAGCTGCTTCAAAACGTCAATGTTAATATTCAAAGAAGTTATGAGCATCTAACTTTATAAGGCATCCTAACCTGCAGCTTAGTTGATCTACGTCTGCCTCTTACTGCACCAGAATCACCTTCATCATTCCTCCCAAAAGTTCAGAGCACTCTTCAAAAGCAATTGCAGTCACACGCACATGTCACCTCTTTTCGCATTCATTAGTTACCTTATGCTAAATTGTTCTGATCCGTGTTCTGGAAGCTGTGACAAGCTGTAGCATCCGCCCGCTTCTCGTGCCAACAGTTTGTTATTATCTCAGCCAGTCAGTTTCCATTTTCATAAATTAACGTGTTTATGATGGGTGGCTGTCTGCCAGAAATAGTTAATCCTCCATCGTTCAAATTCAGTTGCCTGTGAGATATTCGAAATTTTTATCGGAATAGTACTTGGAGAGACGATAATGCACCCCTTTAAATGTCCTTTCTAAAGAACTTTAAATTTTAATACATTTAGGTTTAATTGCAGTGATAGTTTTCCATTTAAATTTTTAGCTAGTAGTAAGAAGTGATTTTTTTTCTCAATGCTTAATAATAATCAGCTGCTTATTTTCTTTTACTCCGCATTAAAATGTTATAATCTGATTTGGTTCGTTCTTTTCACGGACTTTAACTTTCCAAACCAGGAGTTTCGAAAATAAAGTTCCTGGATCCATGGAGATCCTGGAAGAGATTTTTTTAGGGATCTGCAGCTTATATCATGTCAGAACCACGTGTTTTCACCCAAGTCTGCGTTAAATATCAATAAATTAATACATAAACTTCCGCTCTATTAACCAACTTCACATCGATGGATTTGAAACGCCATTCGGCAATCAGAGGGAGCATTAAGCCGTGGTCTAGTGTGCAGTAGAGTCTACCCTATGCAGTTAAAAAATATGCTGCATGGCCTTGATGAATGGTTTCCATCTGTCTACTAACAGCTATTAAATGGAACCCCTTCTTCAACTTTCTCTAAGCCCTTGGGATCCTTGTGACCTGACCATTTAGCCCATTGCTTACAAAAAAAAAGCACCACTCAGGTAAAACAAAACCTAGACATCGTGTGACAACTTAAAAGCTGCTCTCTTGTTGTATTAAATAGTATAATATCAAACAATGTGACTTGAATAAAGCCTATAAATGGCGTTTTCACGATTTTTTTCCCCTCTCAGAAACATTTAGTATTTTTTTATTTGTGCATGCATTGTTACGTATTAGTGCGTTTAGAAAGGGTCAAGGAAAAGTATCAACACTCTAACAGGAAAGTATGAGGCATGTCTCGCGTCAACTTGCAGATCTGCTGCAAATTGATGAGAAAAAGGTGCACCTATCAGGAAGAGAATACCGAACAATTTCTTAATCCCTGAAGTCCAACTGGTAGTAAAAATACCGAAGACTCTCAACAAGAAACTGAACTAGTGTTGAGAGCTGCGCTTTTAGTTACACGGCTCGAGCGGATGCTGGAGACTTTTATTGTTATTGTGTTTGAGTGGAAGTCACAAAAGTTGTGATTTCTGCTATTACTTGGTCGGAGTGTAAGCCACAATGCTTGGAACTTACACTATTACTAGATCTGAATGAATGCCACTATGATTTGGCTCTCAATTCTATCGGATTTGAATAGAAACCACTACACGTGGGCTTCTACTATGGGAAAAACAGTGCAACCTAATAAAATCCCAGATGATGATGTAGGGAATGTCTAACCGAATTGCCTCATTAAAGACCGAATCTCTGATTCGACGATAAAAAAGAAATAATTGTTAATAATTATGTTAGTAATTAATTATTAACATTGTTATTTGTTTTCCAAGGACCCAACCCATAGGAGTGGTTAGCGCGCTTGGCTACTGATCTAAGGCACCTGGGTTCGAGCCCCGGGTAAGGCATGGCTGTTTGTGTCGTTTTTCTGCTGAGGTCCTGCCATCCTCTCAGACCTACTCTGGCATATAAACTGTCAGACCTCTGTGGCAAGCAGCTGCTTGAGGGGGTATTTTTTTTTTCAACACTAAAACACTGTTCTTTATCTTAAATATTAGCTGACTGACAAAGATATATTAACGATCAGATCTACTTAATCCTAGAAAGTCTTTCATCTCCTAAAGAAAACAGAATCTCTTTCTGAACCATCCTGCTGCTCATCATCGGAATCTTGAGCATCATCGTAAAAGTGCATCTCCCAAACACACACAAAAAAAAACAAGGATTCTTTGTTTTTAGGGTGAAGGTTACTGCGCTTTTTCATCTCAGTAATTACAGTTTTCGCTTACTAACCCTGGTCAGAATTCCTAATTTTAGGTTTTTGATCTCTAATTACAACGGGAGTTGCGGCTTCGTGCTCAACTTGGCGATAAAAGTAGCGCCGACGAAAACACGTGATGTTGTATCGACTGACACCGTCTTTGGCGGTTGGTGCAACGACGTAGCACGACCTGATTCTTTGGTCAACTAATGGGATAATTACAGAGAATGCATTTTGTCCAACGCACTCGATGTTTAAGAGGGGCTATCTGCGAGTCTATCCTGAGTTGGATGCAGAGGAAATAAAAGTTTGATAAACAACAGTAAAACTACAGTTAATTCTTTATGCTTGATGAAGCTCATTTTCCTCTATCTTCTTGGGGCGGGGGTGGCTCAGTGGGTACCGCTCCAGGCCCGTAATCTGTAGTTCCCAGGTTCGAGTCCCAGCTGGATCAGCGTTGAGATTTATCTCCGCAAAATTCCCCGCCCTGCCCACGGTCAGTAGGAGACACCGATGGGCTTGGAAAGGCCGCCGTCCGTCGGATGGGACGTTAAGCGGTGGCCCCGTGTGCGGGAGAGCCATACCCTGTGCACGTTAAAGAACACGCTGGATGGCCTTGACGGGAAGCTACCATCTGTCTCCCAACAACTGTTTCAGTGGGTCCCCTCCCCCAACCTTCTCTGAGCCTTCGGGGTCCATGTGACCTGGCCATTTAGCCCATGGTGTGCAAAAAAGTGCCGCTCAGAGGTAACCCAACCCCTATCTTCTTATTGCTTTTCGCTCGTCATTTGTCGGTTTGTCAGTTTCTCGATTGTTCAGTTTGTTGTTTTGTGTATATATCAGAAAGTTGCTACACGATATCTTTCAAACGCAACTGATAAACATAATGATTTATGTGTCAAATAAAAACTTATGATACTGCGAGTGTCATGGGCCATAAAAAAATTAACCCACCTTGCTTATGAAAACGATTACTCTTATATGTCACCAGAACGCTAGTGCAGAAAGTAACAAGCTATGCGTCAAAGGTAAGCTTGTGTAAGCTTGTTTAAAACTATTCCACCCCTTGTTTATTCCCCACTGAAAAAGAGGATATGTGAAAGCAATCTTCCGAACGCGAGGACATAAAATTACGAGTCAAAGGCCAAATGAAAGCTCATATAAGGATCGTCATAGACTGTTTCGAATTTCATCCTCACCATTCTCTCCCCTCGCCCCTCAAAAAAGGGGACAGTTTTTTGCGGGAGTGGACCTTAATGAGTATAACTCAAATTAATGCTTATGATGTCTCCAACGTCATGGGCTAACTTAAACACGACTCCAGAAACAAGGGGAGGAAAAATGTTCTCGATGTTTAGGAGTCATGTATCAAATGAAAGTGTCATGCTTCTAGCACAAGTGAATCCGAATCGTTGGGAGAAAATTCGAGAGAAATTGTTTGAGAGAATTGTCGATATGATTTGATGCAGAGAGGTACCAATATAATTCGCTACAGATAGGTGTTAACAGCTCTCTATATCACTATACGTATATGAATCAGAGAGGAGCCAACACCTCTGATTCACTATAGAGATTTGACAATATGACCACTATAGAGAGTTACCAGTATGATTCACTATAGAGATTTGACAATATGACCACTATAGAGATTTGACAATATGACCACTATAGAGATTTGACAATATGACCACTATAGAGATTTGACAATATGACCACTATAGAGATTTGACAATATGACCACTGTAGAGATTTGACAATATGACCACTATAGAGAGTTACCAGTATGATTCACTAAAGAGAGGCATCGACATGATTGTTATAACGAGTTGTCAATATGCTTCGCTAGAGTGAGGTGAAAGATTGATTTACTCTAGAGAGCTGTTAATAGGAATCGCTATAGAGGGTGACCTTATGATCGCTATTAAGAGCTGTAATATCATTCGCTATAGAGAACTAACAATATGATTCGTTAAACAGACGTTTCGATAAGATCACTAAAAGAAGTTGTTAATATGATCGATATTAAGAAGCTGTCGATATGATCGCTGTAGATGATTCTCTGTATAGAGCTATCAATATTATTGCTAAAGAGTTATCAAAATGATTTGCCATAGAGAGGTATCAATGAAAATTGCTATACAAAGGTAGCAATACGTTTTTTTGGAAGTTTCAAATTTGTTTTCAATGTGTTACATGTGAAATTATTTTGCACGAAATATCTCACTAAGCCAGGGGTGGGCAATTGTTTTCGTATCTACACTGCGGATGCGTATTGACGTGACCGTCCTAGTGGAAAATACGAGACGAATCTTCGGTCGCGCACGGGAAGGAAATCTCGGTTCAAGGCGGATTTTTCTGACTGTCCTGGCGGGCCACAAAAAACTCTTAGCGGGCCGCTATTTGCCCACCCCTGCACTAAGCCGTAGCTTAGCAGCGGGAATGCTTTGAGTTGTAGAAGTTTTAACAAATCATGAGCTAAATGACATCAAGGGCTCAGAATTGGAAAGGTGAAGGAATCCATTGGACAACTGTTAGCAGTCAGATGAAAATCTCCCGTCAAAACCATCCAGCTTATTTTTAACGTGTACGGGATGAAGGAAAGTCTCTTGAACGCGGTTTTACATCCAATCAGGGGCGGTCTTTCCAAGCCCAAAGGTCTTTCTGACGGCTTCAATTGACGTACGATTCGTAATGTTCAATTTTTTCCAGTTATATTTTTTTATTGTTTAAGGCATAGTGGCCGGCAGGGTGGAAATATAAAACATATGTTTCCGAAAATAAAATGAAACGTAAAAAAAATAATCGGTATTACATTTTAGTAAAGAAAAAACATTGATTTTATAATTGACCTATATTATTCATCATAAACTAATTCTTCGATAATTTTTTCCAGTGGGTGAGGCAACTGATGACCTAGACATCTATTAAAGCAATTTATATATACATCAGACATACTATTACCATAGTAACCACAAATAATATCTTCGAATGCACCCGTCATTTTTTTTTTAACTTTCAACCCACTTGATTTGCAAAGCAACATAATTTTACTACATTTAACAATCAATTACTTTGGTACAATTCGTAATCGTTTGTACAATAATCCAATACAAACAGTCAGAGTCAAAGGACAAGAGATCGAGAAATTTCCATATCTTGACGTTAACGTTGTTATCAGCTTCTTAACGAGAGCCCGGAGTTTGCGACAAAGCCAACAAATCCTTGCCCGGAAAAGAGGAGATGAGAAGTCAAAACCGCTGAGCCAAAGTCATCTATTATGTGCACCTCATCTCGTCTTGCTCAACCCGCGCCAGGCGTTCCTGTAATTAATGCAACCAGACAGATACCCTCAGAGCCTTGTCTGCCTCTCAGTCCCGCTGATTTATCGTTGCTTGCCTGCTTGCCGTGGTCGTGTGGTTAATTTATGACTGCCAGGGCCCGAGAAGAACTAAATTTTATGAGCGTACCTCTCTTGCGACTGCTTATAGTGTTCTCGGCGCCTTCCGCTGAGACGTCGTTTAACGCAACCCAATGTTTTTATTAGCAAACAGAACTAGAGCGACATCTGCTGCCATCTGTTGGCAAATATCAACACTATTGAGCTTATTGCACGAATCTCTTTTTCTCCTATCTTAAGACAAAAAAAATTACTTTCATATATCCTATCGATATTTTCCCTCTTTTTTTTCTGATTAATCTCGAACACAGGTCCTTTTGATCAGTACTAAGCAGCTAACCACTCGGCCACGGGACTGCTACATTTGATGTACGATTCGTAATGTTCAGTTTTCCCAGTTATTTTTTTTACTGTACTGTTTAAGGCTGGGTGATTCGGTACAAACTAAGCAAAGAGGCGCTAGAAATAAAAAAGCTTATTTTAAAAGAGCTTTAAGGAAAATTTTCACTTTAGAATCGAAAACATGACTTTATAATGAGTTAATGGGTTCGAGCCCCGGGTAAGGCGTGGATGTTCGTGTTGTTTTCTGCTGAAGTCCTGCCATCCTCTCAGATCTTCTACTGTGGCATATAAACTGACAGGCTCCTGTCAGACCTCTGTGGCAAGCAGCTGCTTGAGGGGGTATTTTTTTCTTATTAATGAATTAAAAATATATATATTTAAAGAATCAAAAAAAAAATATCGTCATTATTTTCCTTAATGAGTAGTATGAATTGGCAAAATCGTTTATACACCTAACAATGTTTGGTCAAAAAAATCTGAAAGAAATCAACTAGATTCAGTACAGTGATATGTTCACTTTAATATGAAGCTTTCTCTCTACACAATAACACTGTAGTGTTTAAATCATTCACATTTTAAGTTAGCTAATGTCCGCAAAAAGGAATAGAAAATTCTTGAGCATTGTAAGAACTTGATAATCTAGGGTAAAGGTTCTCAACGTGGGGTACGTGGTAAAATTTTTGGAGGTACGCCGTGAAAGCTCAAAAGTTGCTAGATCTAGTAACAAAGTAAAAATAACCATTGTTATACTATAAGTATAATAATGGTTAGTTTTAATTAGTTTTATCTATCTATACAACGGATACGCCAGTTACATACACATTTCCAGGGGGTACGTGAAGCATAAAAGGTTGAGAACCACTGATGTAGGGCGAACCAAAGCATCATATTTCTAGCAACAAGAAGGGCAGCTCCGGGCAGGGTGAAAAACAACATATGTGTTAAATCAAGTCTAGCGCTTGAAGTTGCATCTTGGAAAGGTTCCTTCTAGCTTGGAACGTGGGTGTACCTGATTGGGTCTAATGAGCCTTGCACCCCCTCCCCCTCCCCCGGAATGCATCACATGACAGCACCAGCGGTATTTCCAACAAAGAAATTTATTTTCGAAAAAGACAGTTGCGCTTTAGACTATGGTAAGGGTGGTGGGGGATGGTTGTGAAAATATTGCCCTGTGTCTGCATCAACCGTTTTCCGTTGTTGCGTAGGGTGTTCGGAACACCTGAAGGCTTTGTAATAGCATTGGAGTAGGATTAGGAATCCTGCCGTATTTAGTGATTTGGCAGTCGCTGTAGTTTGTGAATATTTTTGCCTGTGTACTGCATTGTTTTAAGTGTAAAAATAAAGTGTATATATTCATATGATACATATATATATTAGACCAGTCTGATGATATATCCTCATTCGACCCAGTCTGATGATCTGACCCAGAAGTTCTCAACGTGAGATACGCGGTAAAATTTTTTGGGGTACACCGTGAGAGCTCAAAAGTCGCTAGATCTAGTAACAAAGTAAAAGTTTATAATTTTATAAGATTCGTTAAATTGTTTGTCATTTTTTGTGTTTATCGATATATGTAATTTATGAATACTGAATTTAATGTATATTTATATATATGTTTTATTTTATTCCCATTGTTATAGTATAACTATAGTTTTATCTATCTATACAAGGGGTACGCCAGTTGCATGCACATTTCCATCGAGTACGTGAAGCATAAAAGATTGAGAACCACTGATCTAAGTAACCGAGTAGTGACATTCTGACATCGATAGTGGAAAAGTACCCAGAGTAAAAAGCTCACGCATAAGTGTGGGGGGGGGGAGAAGAAACGACAAAGGACCACTACAGCACTGACTTCTCTTTCCTAGAAATCTGTACGAGATTAAAATTTAAAACTTTTTTATCGTGATTCGAATTTGATTGGAAATATATTTCCCAATTTCTTTTCTTCTTAAATCAAATTTTTTTTGCGGCCGCAAGAGACTATTTGGATTCTTGTTGCTGTTGGGACAGCCTAGCTTAACACTAGTTCCTCACATCTGCATAAACTGCTACATTCCTCAAAAAGCCTGTTAAATACATAATTCAGGGGTTGGATTGGGTTGTTTTACCTCTGAGCGGCACTTTTTTGCACACCATGGGCTAAATGGCCAGGTCACATGAACCCCGAAGGCTCAGAGAAGGTTGGGGGAGGGGACCCACTGGAACAGCTGTTGGGAGACAGATGGTAGCCTCCCGTCAAGGCCATCCAGCGTGTTCTTTAACGTGCACAGGGTATGTCTCTCCCGCACACGGGGCCACGGCTTAACGTCCCATCCGAGGGATGGCGGCCTTTCCAAGCCCATCGGTGTCCCCTACTGACCGTGGGCAGGGCGGAGAATACATAATTCAGACACCTTTATTAAGATCAAAGTATTTAATAGGGAAAGCTAAAAGATGTCGGATTAAAATTATGTACGAACTGTGAAGGAAAAAACTACGTAGTGACTTCGGTTGCTTTACCTCTGAGCAGTGCTTATTTTACATACAACGGGTAATAAATGGCTTTGTGACCTGCATACAATTGATTGGAAGTCTTCTATTTAGCCGCTGTATCACCCAGTCTTTAAATAAGTTATATTTTAACAATTGCGTTTCAAATGCATTCACATTTCTTTTCCGACTACTGAATTAATACTTTTTTGCTAGTTATCGAAATAATAACATGCTTGATACTACACTATATGTGTAGTGCTGTGTTATGCACATGACTGCATAATGACACTATTTGCTTTAAAGTAAATCTGTGGTGAGATGGCAGAAACTGATATGTTCGCTTTCTTAATTTTTCAGCAATCGCTATTAAAAATTGTTGTGTTCAGTAAAATTTTAATTTAGTTGTTTGAGTTTTTTAATAGTTGGGATGAGTTTCTGAGTATTCGTAGCAGTAGGTCTCAATAGTTTCTTTAAGTAGCAGAGTAGTAGTTTTATTGTTTTCTTTTTAAACTGGAATAATGAGCATATAAATTTCTGCCATTTTATTACATAAATATTTAAAGTACACGTGACTGCAGATGTAATTTTGTCCAACTCTTTGGCCCAATGGTCTGAATAATTCGATTAGTAAATCCCAGTTAGTTTGAATATCCAGACTTTTACTATATAAGTGATCTGGGATCAGGACTGACTCCGCTACATCAGTTAAAAATTAAAAATGGGCATTCTTTAAGTGTATTTAGGAATTTGATCCTATATTTTTTAAAGCATATTTATTACAATGAGAAGACTCAAAATTGATCGCCTTTACGAAACCATAAATCGCAATATTTCAACGAATGGCTCGATTTCGTACATGTTGTTTCAATCTGGAATATTGGTCTAATACATATGTATCATATCAAAATTGGAAAACTTATTACAACAAGCGAATTCACTAGTTCAGTCATCGCCTATCAAGATCCTGAAAATCGACGGTCGATTCCTTAATATTAATGCATTTTTTCCTTGAACAGATACAGTGATGTTCTAATTCGGCTCAGTGAATCTACCAGAGGCTCAAATTCAAATTTCTTTGAAAAATATGATTTTATATAATTTAAATTTGGATCGGAAAAGGATATAGATGCAAGAACTTAGTTGATCTCTCTTAGATGACATACTTAGATGATAGATGACGGTCCACGAGCCCAGAACCTTCATGATAGAAAAAATATTGTCGACGATGATAATACTATATACATAGATGCTGTTGATGATGATAAATGATGACCTAGGTAGAGAAAAGTAAAGAGGACTAAACCTGGTTGTGTGACAGAGATGTTATTCAACTGATTCTGAAATACTCTGGTCGAAGACATATTATTTATGTCTAGCCAATCGATCGCATCCCCAAGACAGAGAAGTGGCCAAACAGTAGCTCTTCCAAAGACACAGATATGGCTTATCAGTTACTATCTCCAAGACACAGACTATGACTTATCAGTTATTATCTCCATGATACAGATATGGCTTATCAGTTACTATCTCTAAGACACAGATATGGCTTGTCAGTTACTATCTCCAAGAAACAGGTATGGCCTATTTGTTAATATCTTCAAGACTTTGATGAGACAGAGAAGTGGCCATACAG
This sequence comes from Ryuthela nishihirai, assembly GCA_038380435.1. Classification (NCBI taxonomy): domain Eukaryota; kingdom Metazoa; phylum Arthropoda; class Arachnida; order Araneae; family Heptathelidae; genus Ryuthela; species Ryuthela nishihirai. Next base: position 38,837,323 of record JAWZYU010000014.1, read on the forward strand.
TAGCTTTTCCAAAGACACAGATATGGCTTATCAGTTACTATCTCCAAGACACAGACTATGACTTATCAGTTACTATCTCCATGATACAGATATGGCTTATCAGTTACTATCTCTAAGACACAGATATGGCTTGTCAGTTAGTATCTCCAAGAAACAGGTATGGCCTATTTGTTAATATCTTCAAGACTTTGATGAGACAGAGCTGTTACAAACCTACAAATACATGTGCTCTTATGGGCTGTTATCCCCAAGAAACGAAATACAGTCTGCAGGATGATATTCTTAAGTCACAGATGAAGGCACAAGTTAATATTTAAAAGACACGTGACCTACCTAGTGAAAGAAAGATTCTGACAGGATTTCGTACAAGAATCAGCAGCATTGGGCTAGCTCTGAGAGGCACCTTGTTTTGCACACAAACTGATTGAATGGCTAGATTGCAAAGACCCAATGGCACAAGGAAGAGGACTGCTGTTTGGTGACAGATAGAAGTCTTCCAACATGTTCTTTAAAGTGAACAGGATATAGTTTTCCAGGACAACGGCTGCGGCTTTACATCCCATCCAAAAGACGGCAGTCTTTCCAAGGCCATTGGTGTCTCCTTTTTACCGAGGGTTAGCAGGAATAAATCTCAACGCTGTCACAGTTAGGACTCGAACCTGCAGATTGCGAGCCTGGCGCTACCGACTGATTAGCAATCTCCATTCCCCGCCCCGATCGTCAGCATTGAAAATTTGGTTACTCGTTTAATGGAAATAGGTGATCCTAAAAAAAAATTAATACAAACTAAATTTCAGAAACTTCAGACCCCCAGTGGTGTTACCCAGCCGGTTTCCGGAAACCGGTTGTTAAAATTACGCTGATTTCCGGAAACTGCGCTGCTCATGAAATGTTGCCGCGTACTACACAGATTTCTCCGCACATCATTCTGACAAAATAAATAAACATTAAAACATCTTCCCAGATTTCTCAGAAAATTTGAAACTTCACAAAAAATTAACGAATTGTTTCCAAGAATTTTAAGCACGAGTATCTTGATCCCGGACCATAATAATTGGTACTTACATCACCATGTGACATCCATGTTTGAAAAAGAAGAAAAGTAGTGCCATAGACTAAGGAATAGGAGGAGTGATACGCCATAGATGAAAGTTTAGTGTCTTGTCAAAAATGTATATGGTGTGATGATTTTTATTAAATTTTTTTAAAAAGTTTGCTTTAATCACTTATGTATGTTATATTTTTCATATGTATCCTACAGTTGCATGAAAAATAAGATATATTGCTCTTATCTATAGTTACATTTATTTATTTATAGAATCACTGCCACTAATTGCAGGTTTATCCTGGTAGGGATTAGTTTTTAATATTTTTAGATAGACTCTGCTTATGTGTGATGCTTTAATAGAGATGCAACTTTTGTAGTTAAAGTTAGTTATAATATATTGATACTTACCTATCATGCAATCTGAAATGTAATATTTACAAACGATTTTCCAAGGGATGATTCACCCTCCCCCCAGAATGTGGTACCAGTGTCTAACAAACTAAATTGCCGATTCGTCCAGATCCCTCCCCCCTCGGTATGGAACTCGGTTGTTAATAAATTCGGGTGACACCACTGCAGACACCATTAAAAAAAATTAATATTCCCTCAAGTACCTCTTGTCGTAGAGGTCTGACAGAAACCTCTCAATTTAATACACCATAGAGAAGATCCGTGATGAAGGCGATACCTCAGCAGAAACACAAACACAAACATCCATGCCTTACCCCGGGGCTAGAAGTGTTAATTATTAACTTGCCTGTGGAATTTTTCTTACGAAATCTAATTCTCTTGCTAGGCTATTCACATTAAAAAAATCAATGCGAGATGAGAAACTTCACTATAGAGAAAAAAATCTTGAACCTGGTGGAACACGACCCAAGGCCTCCTGATAAAGGTGATTAATTCTGAGTTATTAGTTTCCCAGCAACCCTTCCTTAATAACGATGCTAAGCCTTCATACGATGCCCTTAAGTCAGTGAAAGGCCTGCTTGGCTGGAAGTAAAAACTACGATCTACAGAAACACTTTCGATTTTTTCTTCAACCAGAAGAGACATTTTATTACTACAGAAATTGGATTTAATTATAATGAACCAGAGTTATAAGAATTAGGTTGTTAGCACTAATATATCAAATATAACCAACCACCTGTGGGGAGATGACACTATTCAGTAAAGAGTAAAAATTGTCATGAGCCTCAATGGAATAAATGTTCACGACCTCTTGATAACAAGTAGGTATTCTATGGCTGAGTTTCTTGTCGTCACTCAATGCTTCATCAAGCCACTTGAACGTTTAAATTAATATCCAAAATTACCTGTACCTTGGCTTTACTGTAACTCTCTGCATGAAATAAATTATTATTATTATCAGGAGTTCATTGATTCATATTCCATCCGGCTGAAGGGAATTATTTCTCTATCTTCAAATGTCTCTTTTTTCAAATATTTTCCAGTGGAGGTTAGCTGTGGTAATTGGTGTCCCTGTCGAAAAGATTCTTTGTACCTAACTTCTTTTAGTAGGGAATTGACTAGATCAGGAGCCAGAATTGGGTACGGCTCAGAAGCCGCATAGGCTTTGAGCAGTCACGGCTCTTGGTGCTTTTTGGTTCAACTGTAAGATTTTTTTTCTTAACGATTTTCGTTAAAAACAAGTACACGAGCAGGTCGGCAGACAGCAGGATGAATACGCTAATGCAATCCAAAAAATCTAAAATATACTACAAATTTGGTTAAGGCCGAGAAGACACGAACTCAAAAGTTACACTGATGAATGGTGGATTAAAAAGAATATTTTCAGTTGATTTATTGTTATACGATGTAATTTATTTAAAGTTCAGTTCAGTAACGTCACAAAAATTGGGAGGTCCTTATACAGGCTTTCCCAGGAAAAGTATGTTTCACTTATTTATTTTATTTATTTATATATATATATATTTAATTATTTTTTTTATATATATATATATGAATGTTTTTTTATCTTTTTATACATATGTATTTTTTATATCTTTTTTTATATTTTTTTAATCTTTTTTATATATATATATTTTTTTAATCTTTTTTCTTTATATCTTTTAATATATATATATATTTTTTTTATATATATATTTTTTTTATATCTTGAACCATATGTCTGTATCTTGAAGGAAATCAAGTAAGAGGCGGTAAATTTTTATTTGTGTAGAAAATTTTGGATAGTTTAAAATTGAATTTAAATTAAAATCACTTATTCCTATATTTTCAAGCTCCCTAAAAAATTTGTTTCTTTGTATATTAAATTTATCACAATTCAATATCAAATGAGTAGAATTTTCTTTTAGATTAATAAAGAACAATTTGGACTATTACTTATTTTTAATAAAAATTTAGATTTGTTTAACATTATGGAATCTGTTCTTAGACGCATAAGAGCTCTAATTTCTTGTCTTTTGAATGGAAAACTTAAATAATAGTTAATTTTGTTGGGAAGAAAGTATCTAAAATTTGGTTTAAGGAGTGAATTTATTTGAATGTATTTTTCCAAAATGATAAATTCTAAGTTTTTAATCTCTTTTTTAGTTCGAGCATAAAAATTATGAATTGGAGTATAAATATTTAAATTATGGGCTGATTTTGCGATATTGTCCACTTCTTCATTTTCTTTGATTCCAGAATGTCCTGGAATCCAGCTTAGCGTAATTTTGTTGTTATTTCTATTCAAGTTTTCAGTATTTAATTTTAGAAGTGTATTAATGTAATAAGGATAATCTGAATTAGAAGGATGTTGTTTTAAACTTTGTATTGCTCCCTTTGAATCAATATATATAACAATAGATTGGTTTTTAATATTTTGTAAAAGCCAGTAAAATGCAGCAAGAATAGCATAAATTTCTGCATGTAAAATAGGAGTGTGATTTGGTAATTTAAAACTCAAAGATGTATTTAATGAAGGTATATAGACTGCAGCTGTAGCTGATCCAGAGTCTTGGATGTATGATCCATCTGTATAAATTTCTAAGAAGTTATTAAATTTTTCTTGTTTAAAATTATAAAAAAGTTGTAAAATAACTTCAGGTGAGATATCATTTTTGGCACTTAAAAGAGGAATTTCAGTGTTTAAGTTGGGTGAAAAATAACACCAGAATGCAATATTTTCCGGACAGTCTCCTTTTTAAGATCTCCTTTTTGAAATTTATTGAAATAATCAAACAAGATGGGGTTGTCTTTTAAAATTTTGTAAAATGGTAATCTTTTGTATTTTTGGTAAAATGGATGATCTGGTAATTTAAGATGAAGTCTAATATAGTATTTTAAAGTTAAAATGGAATGTCTAATCTCAAAATTTGAAAAAGCAGTTTCTGCCAGAAGTGCAAGGGTGGGGCAGAATCTGGGAAGACCCAAGGCAATCTTTAAACATTTATTTTGAATAACATTTAATTTTTTAAGTTTAGGTGGACTAGGATAATCAATTAATTCTAAACCATATTTTATTTTAGTTCTAATGAAATTTTTATATAGAGTTATTAAAGTTTGTGGAGAGGTACCATCTTTTTTAAAAGCAAAGCATTTAAATATATTGAGTAATTTGGAGCCTGAGTTAAAAGCATGATATAAGTGTGTATTCCAATTGAGTTTAGAGTCCAAATGGAATCCAAGAAGTTTGCATTGATTAACTTGTGTGATGATATTTGAATTAATTTTTAATGTAAATTTTGGATAAATATATCTGTTTCTGTAAAAATGAATACAATAAGTTTTTTTGATATTTATTTTTAAGTTCCATTTTATGCAATATTGATTAAGTTTGTTGAGTAATTTATTTAAAATTATACGATATAGTTATATATTTCTTAACAAAATAATTTGCCGGTGATTTTTTTGCTATTATGGCTCTTGATCCAATATATATTATAATTTGATCTCTCAAATTTGCTGGTTTCCGTTTTTGTTTTAGCTCCTGAATAAATGTTCGACGACTGTATTCCAGAGGTCGAGAACCTTTATTGATATTCCCGAACTCTGGAAAACATACTGAAAGCTCAGCAGACCTCTGGAATATATACTGATTGCTCACCAGCCGCAACACCTGACATCTTGTTAGGCGATCTTAGGTTCATATAACTTTTCTCTGAGCTCATATCCAGGGTTACAGAGAACAAAAGGAAAAAAAAAACATAGAATCACGATCTAATTTTAATTTTTAGAAGAAGTTATGATTTCTAATACAGTTCACTAATAAATCTAACACCTTGAAACCACAATCTTAATGAAATTAGCAGATGCTATCAAGGAGTGTCTTAGGGTGTAAACCTGCTAACAAAAACCCCATTCTTAGTAAGAAAACATTAATTTAACTTTCTATTTTCGAACAGCTTATGCGGTGTAGGTGGCGCTCTTCAAGTGCTGCCAATGGAGGAGTCTGTCTTCGCTGTTTTTGCAAAAGGATGCCAGATCCTGACTGGCAAGCAATTAAGCCACGACGGCGGGGAGGCAAAGTCGACGCAGTGTTGCTATGGGTCCTGCCCAGCTAAATAGCGTTCCACGGGTCGTAATTGATCGAGGGGTGGTGTTCGTGTACTTCTCCCACTTAGGTTCGAGATATGGCACTTAGTTGCTATTATGCTTAACAAAGAAATGCATCAGCCATTCAAAGGGAGATGATATTTTAATAAGGAGGAGGGAAGTTTTAGCTTTGAAGGTGAGGGGAACATTCTAAACCTCATTACTGTTTTCTGCCTGGGTTATTCTGGGGACGTCTGCCTTTCTCTCCCTCGAGAGATTTGGTTCTTTTTCCTTTACTCAATTCTGATGCCACATGCAAAGTTTTGTGGGAAGACTAACAGATGTTAAGTTTCTGGCGTTAACAGTTGAAATCGAATGATTTTTTTTTTAATTTACGAGTGTTTGAAAATGCACGGAACAGCAACACTGTATAATCATACCCCACAGAGCAAAATGGGTAGGCCCAGACGTCATCGCGCCAGGCTCGTTATCAGTATTCTCAGGTTTGAATCTGCAATTGTGCCTATGGTGAGATTTTCTCCATTAACCCCACCTTTGCCCTAAAAAAGAAGACACCAATGGATTTGGAAAGTATGTTCTTATAGAGAAGCCATATCCTGTGCACGTTAAAGAACATGTTGAATGGGGTTAAAGGAAGTTATCATCTGTCACCTAACAACTTCTAGTGAATGTCATTCCCTGACCAGATCTTAGCACTTTTGGTCTTTACGAGCATGCCATTTAGCTCATTGTATGCAAAGAAAGTGATCTTCAGAGGTAAAAAAAACAACCCACCATTGAATCAAATAAATTTTCTCCCAATTAATGAGTTTAACTCAAAAGAAATAGAGCTCTTATTTGAAATAAATACTAATATGCTTGATAAGATAAAAAAAAAAATATGATTAATCAAAAATGCAAAACATCCCAAGAGTATTTAAATATCGTTAAAGAGCTCTTTATATCTTGCTTGCGACCTCTTTTGAGAGCTCTGTAATTTCTCACAGCACACAGTGTCTCGAGCATCAACAAAAAATACATTAAAGAAAACCTGTCCACCTCTACCAATCCAGCGGTTTGAAAATTTATGAACTGTGTGATACAACTCCACGCAGCTCCATCATACCAAGGAAACTTTGACATTTTGGACACACAGTTACTTCTGTTACTTAATTATTTAATAAAATATAACATTTTAAAATGCGAATAGTCTATTATGCATAACCCTGCACTTTAGGTTGGGTGAGTGGTACTTCTAGTATTTTAGATTGTGGATTTGGTGCTTTAAAAATTTTTACCTTGGTGCTTCAAAAACGGGTAAATCAGATGAAACTACTCACTCTATGTAGTTTGAATGTTTGCTACTCTATTTCAGTTAAGGAACTTGCATTAGTTGCAAATATGTTTAAAACAGTGAAAGGGACTGCAAGACATTGCTGTTTATTTAGTTTTCATCGTATTTTTTTTGGTGGATATCATCGATTTTGTGTGATTGTGACTCCTTGATTTCCTCCCCTGGGTTTCAAACAAAACAAGTTACACAAAAGGATATCTTATTATGTGGAAAATGTTATAGGTCTATATAAACATATCTTTCTCATATTGGGAGTAGGGATTCCTTCTCTAGCTCATCAGACTCATAATCTGTTGATCCCATTTGCGAGTCCCGCTGGGCCAGCGTTGAGATTTATTTCTATTAATCCCCATCCTGCCTCCCGTAAGAAAGTGTACACCATAAACTTGGAGAAGTCGCCGTCCATCGAGTGGGGCGTTAAGCCACGGTCCGTGCTCAAGAGAAAAACATCGTGTGCATGTTAAAGAACACGCTGGATTATCTTAACGAGAGGCTTCCATCTGTCTCCCAACAGCTGTGTATGCGCATCTTTCCCCTTACGTAACTGGTAACTTGACCATTGATACTTTGACCTAACCATTTAGACTACTGTCTGCGGAAAAGGCATTTTAGATTTAAAACAATCCACTCAACAAAACAATAAGTATAAAATAAAATGAAATGAAAAAATATTTGCCTTTTTTATATAAAAAGGAAATATATAAAATTTTCAATAATTGCATAATTTACTCAAATCAAATTAATTTCAAAGTGATACAGAGATGCTAAATGCGTTTCTTTCGTGCACCAAAGTGATACAGAGATGCTAAATACGTTTCTTTTGTGCACCAAAGTGATACAGAGATCCTAAATACGTTTCTTTTGTGCACCAAAGTGATACAGAGATGCTAAATACGTTTCTTTTGTGCACCAAAGTGATACAGAGATGCTAAATACGTTTCTTTGGTGCACCAAAGTGATACAGATATGCTAAATACGTTCCTTTTGTGCACCAAAGTGATACAGAGATGCTAAATACGTTTCTTTTGTGCCCCAAAGTGATACAGAGATGCTAAATACGTTTCTTTTGTGCACCAAAGTGATACAGAGATGCTAAATACGTTCCTTTTGTGCACCAAAGTGATACAGAGATGCTAAATACGTTCCTTTTGTGCACCAAAGTGATACAGAGATGCTAAATGCGTTTCTTTTGTGCACCAAAGTGATACAGAGATGCTAAATACGTTTCTTTTGTGCACCAAAGTGATACAGAGATGCTAAATACGTTCCTTTTGTGCACCAAAGTGATACAAAGATGCTAAATACGTTTCTTTTGTGCCCCAAAGTGATACAGAGATGCTAAATACGTTTCTTTTGTGCCCCAAAGTGATACAGAGATGCTAAATACGTTTCTTTTGTGCCCCAAAGTGATACAGAGATGCTAAATACGTTTCTTTTGTGCACCAAATTGATACAGAGATGCTAAATACGTTCCTTTTGTGCACCAAAGTGATACAGAGATGCTAAATACGTTCCTTTTGTGCACCAAAGTGATACAGAGATGCTAAATACGTTTCTTTTGTGCACCAAAGTGATACAGAGATGCTAAATACGTTTCTTTTGTGCACCAAAGTGATACAGAGATGCTAAATACGTTTCTTTGGTGCACCAAAGTGATACAGATATGCTAAATGCGTTCCTTTTGTGCACCAAAGTGATACAGAGATGCTAAATGCGTTTCTTTTGTGCACCAAAGTGATACAGAGATGCTAAATGCGTTTCTTTTTTGCACCAAAGTGATACAGAGATGCTAAATACGTTTCTTTTGTGCACCAAAGTGATACAGAGATGCTAAATACGTTTCTTTGGTGCACCAAAGTGATACAGAGATGCTAAATACGTTTCTTTTGTGCACCAAAGTGATACAGAGATGCTAAATACGTTCCTTTTGTGCCCCAAAGTGATACAGAGATGCTAAATACGTTTCTTTTGTGCACCAAAGTGATACAGAGATGCTAAATACGTTTCTTTTGTGCACCAAAGTGATACAGAGATGCTAAATACGTTCCTTTTGTGCACCAAAGTGATACAGAGATGCTAAATACGTTTCTTTTGTGCACCAAAGTGATACAGAGATGCTAAATACGTTTCTTTTGTGCACCAAAGTGATACAGCGATGCTAAATACGTTTCTTTTGTGCACCAAAGTGATACAGCGATGCTAAATACGTTCCTTTTGTGCACCAAAGTGATACAGAGATGCTAAATACGTTCCTTTTGTGCACCAAAGTGATACAGAGATGCTAAATACGTTTCTTTGGTGCACCAAAGTGATACAGAGATGCTAAATACGTTTCTTTGGTGCACCAAAGTGATACAGAGATGCTAAATACGTTTCTTTTGTGCACCAAAGTGATACAGAGATGCTAAATACGTTTCTTTTGTGCACCAAAGTGATACAGAGATGCTAAATACGTTTCTTTTGTGCACCAAAGTGATACAGAGATGCTAAATGCGTTTCTTTGGTGCACCAAAGTGATACAGATATGCTAAATGCGTTCCTTTTGTGCACCAAAGTGATACAGAGATGCTAAATGCGTTTCTTTTGTGCACCAAAGTGATACAGAGATGCTAAATACGTTTCTTTTTTGCACCAAAGTGATACAGAGATGCTAAATACGTTTCTTTTGTGCACCAAAGTGATACAGAGATGCTAAATACGTTTCTTTGGTGCACCAAAGTGATACAGATATGCTAAATACGTTCCTTTTGTGCACCAAAGTGATACAGAGATGCTAAATACGTTTCTTTTGTGCACCAAAGTGATACAGAGATGCTAAATACGTTTCTTTTGTGCACCAAAGTGATACAGAGATGCTAAATACGTTCCTTTTGTGCACCAAAGTGATACAGAGATGCTAAATACGTTCCTTTTGTGCCCCAAAGTGATACAGAGATGCTAAATACGTTTCTTTTGTGCACCAAAGTGATACAGAGATGCTAAATACGTTCCTTTTGTGCACCAAAGTGATACAGAGATGCTAAATACGTTCCTTTTGTGCACCAAAGTGATACAGAGATGCTAAATGCGTTTCTTTTGTGCACCAAAGTGATACAGAGATGCTAAATACGTTCCTTTTGTGCACCAAAGTGATACAAAGATGCTAAATACGTTCCTTTTGTGCACCAAAGTGATACAGAGATGCTAAATACGTTTCTTTTGTGCCCCAAAGTGATACAGAGATGCTAAATACGTTTCTTTTGTGCCCCAAAGTGATACAGAGATGCTAAATGCGTTCCTTTTGTGCACCAAAGTGATACAGAGATGCTAAATGCGTTTCTTTTGTGCACCAAAGTGATACAGAGATGCTAAATACGTTTCTTTTTTGCACCAAAGTGATACAGAGATGCTAAATACGTTTCTTTTGTGCACCAAAGTGATACAGATATGCTAAATACGTTCCTTTTGTGCACCAAAGTGATACAGAGATGCTAAATACGTTTCTTTTGTGCCCCAAAGTGATACAGAGATGCTAAATACGTTTCTTTTGTGCACCAAAGTGATACAGAGATGCTAAATACGTTCCTTTTGTGCACCAAAGTGATACAGAGATGCTAAATACGTTCCTTTTGTGCACCAAAGTGATACAGAGATGCTAAATACGTTTCTTTTGTGCACCAAAGTGATACAGAGATGCTAAATACGTTCCTTTTGTGCACCAAAGTGATACAGAGATGCTAAATGCGTTTCTTTTGTGCACCAAAGTGATACAGAGATGCTAAATACGTTTCTTTTGTGCACCAAAGTGATACAGAGATGCTAAATATGTTTCTTTTGTGCACCAAAGTGATACAGATATGCTAAATACGTTCCTTTTGTGCACCAAAGTGATACAGAGATGCTAAATACGTTTCTTTTGTGCACCAAAGTGATACAGAGATGCTAAATACGTTTCTTTTGTGCACCAAAGTGATACAGAGATGCTAAATACGTTCCTTTTGTGCACCAAAGTGATACAGAGATGCTAAATACGTTCCTTTTGTGCACCAAAGTGATACAGAGATGCTAAATACGTTTCTTTTTTGCACCAAAGTGATACAGAGATGCTAAATACGTTTCTTTGGTGCACCAAAGTGATACAGAGATGCTAAATACGTTCCTTTTGTGCACCAAAGTGATACAGAGATGCTAAATGCGTTTCTTTTGTGCACCAAAGTGATACAGAGATGCTAAATATGTTTCTTTTGTGCACCAAAGTGATACAGAGATGGTAAATACGTTCCTTTTGTGCACCAAAGTGATACAGAGATGCTAAATACGTTTCTTTTTTGCACCAAAGTGATACAGAGATGATAAATACGTTTCTTTGGTGCACCAAAGTGATACAGAGATGCTAAATACGTTCCTTTTTTGCACCAAAGTGATACAGAGATGCTAAATACGTTTCTTTGTTGCACCAAAGTGATACAGAGATGCTAAATACGTTCCTTTTGTGCACCAAAGTGATACAGAAATGCTAAATGCGTTTCTTTTGTGCACCAAAGTGATACAGAGATGCTAAATACGTTCCTTTTGTGCACCAAAGTGATACAGAGATGCTAAATACGTTCCTTTTGTGCACCAAAGTGATACAGATATACTAAATAGTTTCTTTTGTGCACCAAAGTTGGTGCAGAAACTCTGAGAAATTTTCCCCAGTATATTATGCAATCATTGACGATTTTTTCCTCTATTAAGTAAATCGAAAAATAGGGCCGGATCTAGGTAGGTGGGGACAAGGGTAAAAATTATGACCTATATTTTTTTAAGAATATGAATTTTTTTTCAGAAAAGTAAAGAATACAGTACATTTACCATTTGACCCGCAAAGCTAAATTGTTTATCTGCAAGAAAGTGAATAAATTAAATTAAATATAGGTTATTCAGCCAAGAAAATGGTATATATCAAATATAATTCACGAAACACAACATATAATATTCAGCTATTTTGATTTTCCCAAATGTTGAATTTTTATTTTGCATGTTTTATCAAAGAAATGTTTAATTATTAAGTTACATTTACATAAAGTTTAAAGACGGAAGTAACGGGGAAGTGTTATATTGAATTTGAAATCCAGTATTTTGCCTATCCCACCCCTTTACATTTTCCCCTCTCGATTGTGCTTCTCTTTAGCCAGTCCCGTGGCAGAGTGGTTAGCTCGCTTGGTTACTGATCAACGGGATCTGGTTCGAGCCCCAGATAAGGTATGGATATATATGTCGTTTTTCTGCTGAGGTCCTGCCATCCTCTCAGACCTTCTACTATGACATATACACTGACAGTCTCCTGTCAGACCTCTGTGGCAAGCAGCTGCTTGAGGGGGTATTTATTTATTTTTATGTTATCTGTATGCCATTTCATGTCGCTAGAATAGCTAGTTGATGACATCACTTTTGTAGAAAGTATTTGTCGGTGGAGTGAGAAACAAAGTTGAAGAGTCAGCTACTGCCTATGATATATCTACGCCCGAACATGGGGGCGATGAAGGTGACGAACTCACTTTTTCACTCTGTGATGTTACTTTTTCGGTTGTCTGTCTATTGGGAATCACTTAGGAATGTCCCTCCGGTTCGATCTCAATACATGACGTGTGAAAGGGTCTTTCAGATAAAATCAAAGATTTTATTGCAATTACAGGGACTCAATACTGAGGCTCCTCCCCAATAAATTGGTTCCACTCCAGCCTTTACTTAAATATCACAATTATTTATTGAACCTTCCAAACATGCTTGATAGGCAAGGACATATGCTCTGTTACATAGCATTACATCACTAGCTTACTATGCCTGTTCAGCTGTTTTCACAGAACCCAATGAAGTTATTTCCAGTCGGCATTTACCAGCTTTTCAATTTTACGTCTTCACGCGTTCGTCCTACGATTGGCTCTCCCCTCCTTCGTCATTGCCAACACTCTTCTGCCTTCTCCGCTTCGACCATGTGGCAAGGTCACAGACCTCCGGGTCCAGGGTCACTTGTCAGAGGACACCAGCAGTGGGTGACCTATCTCTCACCGACACTGCTATATCGATTTACTTTCCAGTTGCTGGATGGAGGCCTCCCACGTAGCATATGCCTTTTTGGTGAAAAACAAAATAATGCATAAAACAAAAAAAAATTAAAAGGCCACTAGCCTGACACACTCACTATGGAAGATTTAACAGGTAACAGGAGTTTCATGTGTAGTTCGTTCTGGCCAAGCGTATGCCTAGAGGGCAATCAGCCTGCTGAAGAAAGGGTTTGGGATATGTGAAGATCAGAATCTAACTGAAAGTTCAGGAGTTAAAGCTTGCGTCTCTTGCCAGAAGCGTGACTCTGTCTGCATAGATCGAGGAGTTGGAAATGGGTGAGATCATATTTGGATCTCAAAGTAGGGTTCGATGGATTTTAACCCTCATATACACTGGCTTCCATAAATTAAAGAAAATCCCTATGTTGTCCATAAGAAGATAACGTCAAAGCTCTATACCTTCTAAAATAAGTTTTTTTTGTTTTGAAAATTTGTGATTTGAAATAAAGATTTCAATCAAATAAATCAATATCTGGATTTTCAACAATATTCGTTCAGTACTTAATGAGTTATGGAAGTTTTAATATTTAACAACAGCAATGCCGGTCTTAAGTAACTTATGGGGCGGGAGTGGCTCAGTCGGTAGCGCGCCAGGCTCGTAATATGTAGTTCCCAGGTTCGAGTCCCAGCTGGGTCAGCATTGAGATTTATCTCCGCAAAATTCCCCGCCCTGTCCACGGTCAGTAGGGGACACCGATGGGCTTGGAAAGGCCGCCGTCCGTCGGATGAGACGTTAAGCCGTGGCCCCGTGTGCGGGAGAGCCATACCCTGTGCACGTTAAAGAACACATTGGATGGCCTTTACGGGAGGCTACCATCTGTCTCCCAACAGCTGTTCCAGTGGGTCCCCTCCCCCAACCTTCTCTGAGCCTTCGGGGTCCTTGTGACCTGGCCATTTAGCCCATGGTGTGCAAAAAAGTGCCGCTCAGAGGTAAAACAACCCAACCCAACTTAAGTAACTTATACAAAACTGATGAATAGTGAAAGAATTCTTTACACAAAGTTCTAAAATTCAAATTTATTTTATTAAATACTTTGATTCAATACTTATTACTAAGTTTTAATTAACTTTTTTGTTAATTTTTGTGGCTGGCATGTGGCTGGCATTGTTATCGTAAATATTCAAACTTCCATAACTCATTAAATCATCATCATCCTCAAGCAGCCATGAACTACGGAGTCCAACCAGACCGAGCAATTTAGTTCTCCAAGCAAGTCTGTCCTGAGCTACATCTGTAGCATCTGACCATTGCACACCAATTCTAATAAGGTCCTGTTTGACATTGTCTGCCCAACGCATCCTAGGTCTCCTCCTCTTTCTGAGGCCTCTAGGCACACTGCTCATAACCCTATTCGCCAATCTATAATTATCCATACGGGCAACATGGCCAACCAACGGAGTCTCTCTCTGCACAATATGCTGCTTAAAGGAGGTTGCAGACTCCTTTGCCTAACCTCATCATTAGTTACAAAGATAAACCACCTAATACCCAAGATACTGCGTAAGCATCTAGAATCAAAAGCATCTAGTTTCCTGTTATCTTGTTTACACAGCGTCCAAGTTTCACTACCATAACTAACCCTAGAAAGAACCAAACTATTATACAGTCAAATTTTAGTCTTTAGGTGTATACACCTATTTCTCCACACTCTCCATAGATTCTTAAAAGTCCCAGCAGCAAAACCTATCCGTCTGTTAATCTAATGCCGCACTTCACCAGCATCTGTTACGCAGCTCCCAAGGTAATTAAACTGTGACACCAGTTCAAGACTGAAAAAATTCAGATTAACTGAATCACAGCCTGCCTGACCAATTTTCATCACTTTCTTTTCTCTCTGTTTATAACCACACCTACTCTAGTACTAGTCTCATCAACAGCTCGAATGAAAGAGTTCATCTCATCAACATCATTTGCCAAAAGGGCTAAATCATCAGCATAATCTATATCAGAAATTTTAGTATCTCCAGCCCATTTAAGGCCAAAATCTTTCCCTTGAAGTGAATTTCGCATAACATAATCAATAACCAAACTGAAGAGAAAAGGAGACAAAATGCACCCTTGTCGAACACCAGAAGTAATGCTAAAGCAATTGCTACAAGCCTTACCAACTCTCACATACGATTCAGTGTTATTATAGAGGGATTTCATTATGCTAACTAACTTGTCTGGTATACCATATGATCTCACAATCAACCTCAAATTATGGCGATCAACAGAGTCGAAAGCCTTTTTGAAATCAACAAAGCTAGCAACCAAAGGTTTCTGAAACTCTAAACATTTCTCAAGAATCTGCCTAAGTGAAAATATATGATCCACACATCCCCTACCACTTCTGAATCCACATTGCTCATCACGCAATTGACTGTCAACCAAATTCTTAATTCTATTAAGCACAATCATGCAAAGAACTTTTCCCTGGAATAGAGAGTAGGACGATACCCCTATAGTTATCACAAGAACTGCGATCATCTTTTTTGAAAATGGGGATAATAATAGCTCTGGTAAAATCCTTAGGAACCATGCCCTTATCATAAAAGATATTCAGAATTTCAGTGATCCAAGTGGTAACCGAAACATTCCCAGCTTTAAGCATTTCCATAGTAATTTCATCTACCCCTTGGGATTTATGAAGTTTAAGTCTAGAAATAGCTAAAATATCTTCAGATTGTGTTATATAGCCAATATTAAAGCCACCAATGCATGTATCATCATTGCAAACAATGGGAGTAGAACTAACCACATTGTTTAGAACATCACCAAAATGATCAGCCCACCTAGCCATGACAGAATCCTCACCTTCTATAACCTTACCTTGTTTATCCTTCAATCCCTGTATATCTGTACGTTTTCTACTACACAAAACATTAACTATCTTGTACAGCTCTCTGCTGTTGTGCTGTCTAACTGCTTCCTCGGCTTTGTCAGCCAAGCCATCAAGCCAAAGATTCTTATTAGCAGCTAACTGATCCTTTACATGTTTATTAAGCTCTCTGTAATGCTTTCTATAGGACTAGTAGGATATTGATTAAGGACATTCCTGCAGTTCTTTCTTTCCGAAATAAGTTCAAGTGCCTTATCACTCAGATAATTCTGCCTCCTCTGCTCCTTTTTTTTCCTAAAAGAGTACTGTTAGTGTCCAAAAAAAGCCTGTTTAAAATGATCCCATTCTTCCTCAACTTCAGTAGTAAGCATACCATGACTGTCATAATGACTAAGTAACCTATCATGGTAAGCTTTGGCTATAACTGGGTTTTCAAAACTTCAGTATTAAAAGTAAATTTTTTAACCCTAGCACAACACTTTTTAAATTTAAGTTGCAAGACACTTGTAACAAGGTAATGGTCAGATCCAATTTCAGCTCCCCTATATGCCCGGGTATTCCTAACAGAACTAGCCCATTTGTGGTTAATTAATATATAATCAATCATATTCTTATGAAGCCCATCAGGTGAAACCCATTGTTGAAAATCGAGATATTGATTTATTGGATTGAGATCTTTATCTGCAATCACATTTTTCGAAACAAAAAAAAAAACTTATTTTAGAAGTTATAGAGCTTTGACATTAGCTTCCCATTGACTTAACATAGGAATTTTCCTTAGCTTATGGAAACCAGTCTGTGTGCATAATTAGGTCGCAATGGGCAGATTAGTTATGACTGCATGAGCTGAAAGTTCAGCTGAGAAAGGAGCCTCTGCATAAAAAAAAGGTGTAATTATTTGCGTGGATATTGAATGAAATTCACAAATCAGTACACCTCTCAGAATGAATTGCTAAGGTCACTTAATAATTTATGTGCAAAATAAAAGCTTGTGATGCGGGGAGTGTCATAGACTATTAAAATTGACCCCCTCATGCTTTCTTCTCCCTTAAAAAAGAGTAAATGTGAAAAGTATCTCCAGAAAGTTATTTATTAATGGAAACCAGTGCATATGAGGGTCAAAATCCATCGAACCCTACTTTGAGATCCAAATATGATCTCACCCATATCCAACTCCTCGATCTATGTAGACAGAGTCACGCTTCTAGCAAGAGACGCAAACTTTTACTCCTGAACTTTTAGTTAGATTCTGTTCTTCATGTATCCCAAACTCTTTCTTCAGCAAGCTGATCGCCCTCTAGGCATATAAGCTTGGCCAGATATATCTCCAGAACGCGAAGGCCGAAAGTAACAAGCTATACGTCAAATGAAAGCTTCTGACGCGGTGATTGTCATAAGTTATGAAAACTTGACCCCCCTCGCTTTCTTCCCTCCTAAAAAACGGGAAATGTGAAAGTCGTTCTACTATAATTTCCGAAGGCAAGGGCCTACAATTATGAGTTAGGTGTCAAATGAAAGCTCGTATAATGACGGTCGTAAATTATTTCGAATTTTGTCCCCACTATTTCCTCCTGATAAAATGGGGTGGGGTTGGATTTTCGCGGGGTGCGACTTTAACGAGTCGTATCTCAAATTAAAGCTTGTGAGGTCTCCAATGTCATGGGTTACCTCAAACATGACTCTAAAAGGGGGGGGGGGGTAAATATGCTCGATATTTATGTCATATATCAAATGACGTCAAAAAAAATTTAAAAAAATTAAAAAATAGCTATCTTCTTATAAGGCCCTAAAAAGTAGAAAATAAACCTAAAGCATATCGATGGTGCAATCAGTCACTGAGTTCGTATTCACTTCAAAGGAAGATAGGGTGCAGGCAATCTTGTTGAGTGGGTAAATCGGTGTCCTATCTTCCTTTGAAGTGAACACGAACTCAGTGACTGAATGCATCATTGATATGTTTAGGTTTATTTTCTACTTTTTACGGCCCTATAGGAAGATAGGTATTTTTTAAAATTTTTAATTTATATTTTTTTTCATTAGTACTTTTCGGCTCAGTCATGTTTGTATTGGTCAGAAAACAGTCCGACCACTTTGGGCAGACATAAATATAGTTAAACCAGTTTGTCATTAATACACAACAAAAAACTTCCAAGTCTCATTAGTGGGTGAAGTAAAGTGGATGAGGTTAAGAGTTGGATAGACCCGATACTCAAGTTCTGTCACATCACGATGAAGCCCGCAATTTCTCCATGAGAACTGTGGAGAATGATTGTTAGAATGCCGTTCACTGCGAAACTAAATTTTTTCAGCTAACTATTTTATGAGTCCCATGCGTACAACAAGAGGGCGTGGGTGGCTCAGACAGTAGCGCTCCAGGCTAGTAATCTGCAATTCTGTTTGAGTCCCAGCTGGGCCCGAGTTGAGATTTATCTCCGCTAAACTCCTCGCCCATCTCGCGGTCTTAAGGGGGACACAGATCGGCTTGAAAAAAACCCGTCCATTGGATGGGACGTTAAGCCGTTGATCCATGTGAACTTTCTTATTAACTTCCTGCTCGCGACTTCATTGTTTAACAGGACATAACCGGATTTCCCCTCAAACAATGGGGAAAGTTCGACCAATCAGATTTCAGTTTCTATGGTTACACTTATTAAATTCAATCTTTCTACTTTAACGTTCTGTAACGGAAATTTATTCCTTCACAGCCTGATTTTGATAAGTGAATACGAGTAATATGTATGCACGTATTAAATATATCTCAGATCTATATTTCAAACTCAGAAACTTGATATATTCAGATCTTTATTTTCAAACTTTAAACTATTTTTTATTTATTTACTATTAAACATAAAACTATTAAATTTTATAACTATGACACTTCATTGAATAATGACAACTTATATATTTGATATGTATAATATTTAAAATATTCTTTTGTTTTTCTTAATACTTTTTGTATTGCCTTTAAATGAATTGGTGTAGAAGGGCCTGGCCTACATCACCATGGTTTTTAGGTGT
Source organism: Ryuthela nishihirai (assembly GCA_038380435.1). Lineage (NCBI taxonomy): Eukaryota > Metazoa > Arthropoda > Arachnida > Araneae > Heptathelidae > Ryuthela > Ryuthela nishihirai. The sequence goes on from JAWZYU010000014.1 coordinate 38,856,130, forward strand.
ATAAATAAATAAATAAATAGGGAAAGCCATATTCTGTGCACTCTAAAGGATGGACTTGAAGGGACGCTACTATTTGTCTCCTAACAACTGTCCAATACTAGGTCTCCTTCCCCTAACCTTCTCTGAACCCTCTGGGTCCTTGTGACCTGTCCATTTAACACTTATGTGCAAGAAAGTGCCATTCAGAGGTAAAACAGCCCAACCTATGTCTACAGGACATCTCCTTTGATACTTTACTAATGATTCATATTACGATACTTTTTTTTCTGTTTTGCATATAAGCTATTTAAACTTTCGTTTTCGGTTACTCTTCGTTTAATCGATTGATTCGAAAAAAACACGGCTCCGTGAACTTGAAAGTTGTAGCATTTATATTTGCATTAAAAAATTAAACTGAAAAAATTTGAAAGTCACCAGAAAAAGGAAAACTGGAATAAAAAGATTCTTTTTGAATGACTTGAAGATATTACACACAACGGATAAACAGTTGAAAATCATTACCTTAGAATAGCCGTTCTAGTAAACCAGTTCTCAAGTGCGACCATGATATATGTTAAGTGCAGTACCAGAGAATTCCAAGAATCGAAATAAAGTTTTAAAGTTATTTTGTATTTGTCATACGAATTCGCTACAAAAATAACATTTTCAAACAAGCGCATCAATAGATTACGTATATTTAAACTTATAGTATTAGTTATTTTATTATAAAAGCCTTTCCCTGAACCAAACGGTATAAAATATGGTGGCTGCACACAATCTAAGCATATTTGATGATTATCGACTAATTATATGTTTTGAAAAAATATATATATTCTCAAAAGCATTTGCCTTTCTTTTATAAGTTTACCTTAGAAATCTTAGCATTTCATGTTTCTTAATATAAAGAGTTACTCGTGGCCTGTAATGCTGCTATGAGAAAATACCCATATCTTCTGAGAACTACTGGACCATGGACGATTTTTTTAAATTTATGCAGAGCCATTCAGAGCAACTACCTATAATTTAAACGATTAAATTTTCTGATCAATTTAAATCAATTAAATTTTAAAGTGATCAAGATTTTGCCTTTTTTAAATTTCGATTTTTTTTGGAAGTCAGATTTGAAAACAAAAAACATACATGGTTTACAATTGGATAGAAAATAATAAAAAAAATAAGCAGTTGCATTCGTGTAGCATGTTAAATATTTTATTTGTGAAAACAAACTGGTTTCTTATTCGCACATTCTTTATCAGCTACAGTGTTTTTTTCTTTCTCAAGAGACTAGTGGGACACCACTTGAGTGATCTGCACTAGAACAATCTCTGGAACAGATTATCCAAACCTGCGATTATTTCAGCACTATTTTCTAAACGAGGTTTGAAAAGCTAAGAAAACCACACAGACTCTCGTTCTTTTGTGTTGTGCTTTTACGTGATGAGATACGAGAGTTAAAAAAAAAAGCCCAAAAAAAAAGGAGAGGAGAAAAAAAAAAGCGAAACCCAAGGGGGAAGGATGTCCTTAACAAGAGTGGGAAAGAAAACAATAGACTCAGACCACCCTCGTAGTTTTCTATCTGAAAATAGGACATAGTGAAATGAAACGGAAGCTAGCAGCGATGACGTCGGAAAGTGAAGCCTTCGTGGATGCGGAGGGTGAGATATGGAACACATGCTACTGCTACGTGTCCATGGCAGCGTAAGAGAAAGAAATGATTCTATTAAATATTTTGGAGGACTAAAAAAGCGAGTCATTCTTCCCAAACATATAACTTTGGGGCATTTTTTTCTTGTGTGCATTTATTTTATTTGATCGTATTTCTCGCAATTTGCAAAATGTCAAAGGAAAGTCATCGATTGCATTTTTTTGCTCTGGATAGAGATGTTTTAAAATGATTCTACTTCAATTTGAAAATGCAATCGAAGAATTTAGGTAAATCGCATTTGATATTAATTTAATGTGCATTTCCTACTAACATATCGATACTAATTAGAGCGTATTTTCTTAAATCGACGATTTCGAAGAACTATTTCTCTGCGGGACACTAAAATGCTCGCCTTGCTTATTAAAACATTTTTTTCGTGGCATCAACTTTGTCAATTCAGTATTGACCGACTCATCATCATCATCATCCTCAAGCAGCCATGGACTACGGAGGTCCAACCAGACCGAGCAATTTAGTTCTCCAAGCAAGTCTGTCCTGAGCTACATCTGTAGCATCTGACCATTGCACACCAATTCTAATAAGGTCCTGTTTGACATTGTCTGCCCACTGCATCCTAGGTCTCCTCCTTTTTCTGAGGCCTCTACGCACACTGCTCATAACCCAATTCGCCAATCTATAATTATCCATACGGGCAACATGGCCAACCAACGGAGTCTCTCTCTGCACAATATGCTGCTTAAAGGAGGTTGCAGACTCCTTTGCCTAACCTCATCATTAGTTACAAAGATAAACCACCTAATACCCAAGATACTGCGTAAGCATCTAGAATCAAAAGCATCTAGTTTCCTGTTATCTTGTTTACACAGCGTCCAAGTTTCACTACCATAACTAACCCTAGAAAGAACCAAACTATTATACAGTCTAATTTTAGTCTTTAGGTGTATACGCCTATTTCTCCACACTCTCCATAGATTCTTAAAAGTCCCAGCAGCAAAACCTATCCGTCTGTTAATCTAATGCCGCACTTCACCAGCATCTGTTACATAGCTCCCAAGAAAATTAAACTGTGACACCTGTTCAAGATTACAACCATTCAGATTAACTGAATCACAGCCTGCCTGACCAATTTTCATCACCTTCGTTTTCTCTCTGTTTATAACCACACCTTCTCTAGTACTAGTCTCATCGACAGCTCGAATGAAAGAGTTCATCTCATCAACATCATTTGTCAAAAGGGCTAAATCATCAGCATAATCTATATCAGAAATTTTAGTATCTCCAGCCCATTTAAGGCCAAAAACTTTCCCTTGAAGTGAATTTCGCATAACATAATCAATAACCAAACTGAAGAGAAAAGGAGACAAAATGCACCCTTGTCGAACACCAGAAGTAATGCTAAAGCAATTGCTACAAGCCTTACCAACTCTCACATACGACTCAGTGTTATTATAGAGGGATTTCATTATGTTAACTAACTTGTCTGGTATACCATATTATCTCACAATCAACCTCAAATTATGGCGATCAACAGAGTCGAAAGCCTTTTTGAAATCAACAAAGCTAGCAACCAAAGGTTTCTGAAACTCTAAACATTTCTCAAGAATCTGCCTAAGTGAAAATATATGATCCACACATCCCCTACCACTTCTGAATCCACATTGCTCATCACGCAATTGACTGTCAACCAAATTCTTAATTCTATTAAGCACAATCATGCAAAGAACTTTTCCCTGGAATAGAGAGTAGGACGATACCCCTATAGTTATCACAAGAACTGCGATCATCTTTTTTGAAAATGGGGATAATAATAGCTCTGGTAAAATCCTTAGGAATCATGCCCTTATCATAAAAGATATTCAGCATTTCAGTGATTCAAGTGGTAACCGAAACATTCCCAGCTCTAAGCATTTCCATAATAATTTCATCTACCCCTGGGGATTTATGAAGTTTAAGTCTAGAAATAGCTAAAATATCTTCAGATTGTGTTATATGGCCAATATTAAAGCCACCAATGCATGTATCATCATTGCAAACAATGGGAGTAGAACTAACCACATTGTTTAGAACATCACCGAAATGATCATCCCACCTAGCCATGACAGAATCCTCACCTTCTATAACCTTACCTTTTTTATCCTTCAATCCCTGTATACCTGTCCGTTTTCTACCACACAAAACATTAACTATCTGGTACAGCTCTCTGCTGTTGTGCTGTCTAACTGCTTCCTCGGCTTTGTCAGCCAAACCATCAAGCCAAAGATTCTTATTAGCAGCTAACTGATCCTTTACACGTTTATTAAGTTCTCTGTAGTGCTTTCTATTAGGATCAGTAGGGTATTGATTAAGGACATTCCTGCAGTTCTTTCTTTCCGAAATAAGCTCAGGTGCCTTATCACTCAGATAATTCTGCCTCCTCTGCTCCTTTTTTTCCTAAAAGAGTACTGTTAGTGTCCAAAAAAAGCCTGTTTAAAATGATCCCATTCTTCCTCAACTTCAGTAGTAAGCATACCATGACTGTCATAATGACTAAGTAACCTATCATGGTAAGCTTTGGCTATAACTGGGTTTTCAGAACTTCAGTATTAAAAGTAAATTTTTTAACCCTAGCACAACACTTTTTAAATTTAAGTTGCAAGACACTTGTAACAAGGTAATGGTCATATCCAATTTCAGCTTCCCTATATGAACCGGTATTCCTAACAGAACTAGCCCATTGCTGTTAATTAATATATAATCAATCATATTCTTATGTAGCTCATCAGGTGAAACCCATGTGTACTTATCTATGTCGTGGTGTTTGTAATAAGTGTTAGTTATTCTGAAACCATTGAGTTTACTTACCTGTAGGAGACGTTGCCCATTGTCATTGCAGCTACCAATACCAAAAGGGCCTATCACCCCTCCCCAAAGGTCAGAGTCAGTACCAACTTTGGCATTGAAGTCACCTAGAACAAGGGTAATATCTCCTTTCTTGACAGAATTCAAAATATCCTGAAGTTTTCCGTAAAACCTATTCTTCTCATCCTCATCGGCATCCTCAGTGGGGGCATAACAGCAAGTGACATTCAAGTCTTTAACGCTTGTCTGAAATTTTGCTGTAAGAAACCTTTAATAAATGCACTCATATCCTAGAAGGGTGCCGTCCCATGGCCGAGTGGTTAGCACGCTTGGCTATTGATATAAGGGACCTGGGTTAAAGCCCCGGATAAGGCATGGATGTGTGTGTCGTTTTCTGCTGAGGTCCTGCCATCCTCTCAGACCTTCTACTATGGCATATAAACTGACAGGCTCCTGTCAGACCTCTGTGGCAAGCAGCTGCTTGAGGGGGTATTTATTTATTTATTTATCCAAGAAGAGCATCACTAGCGTGTCTGCTGAGAAGCAGACCACGCCTTGATGATACTTATTGTCGTCCCTCCCTGAAAAGAGAAATTTAAGATTAATTTTAAGAATCTGAGCTTTATCTGTCCATCTGGTCTCTTGCAAGCCGAGAATATCTAAATTATAATGGTGGAATTCTTGAGTGAGGACATCAAGAGAAAAAGCTCTGTGCAGAGTCCTCACATTCCAAGTACCTACGGAGGGAAAGTGGTTAGTGGGATGTTTAAAGAAACTTGTTTATTGAGAGAGGGAATGCCGACAATATCAAACAGCCCCCTAATCGCAGATATGGGGCAAAGACCCGTTCCCCGACAACTAAAGGCTGAAGCCATCTACACTGGAAGACTTCCTGCAATGTAGAATTTGACGATGCCAATAGAAGCAAAGAGTTCAGGTGCCTGCGATGACCTCTGCTCAGGATTATCCAGCAGCTGCTAAACATATCCTGTAAATATATTCACTTGGGGCTGTCAACCCACAAACAAACAGAAAACGCAGCGGAAGATTATCCCTCCACAGAAGCCCACCAGTGCAGCAAAATCAGGATCCATAATCAAGCTCAGAGCCATATATCTGTCCAATCCAGTGGGTTTATATGGTCAGCACCAGGACCCTCTGTGGTTGACCACTTCTCAGTAGGGTAGAAAAAAGAAGAAAAGTAGCCATAGTTGTCCAGATCAGTAGGCCACACTAATCTGGCAGCCCTCCTGTTCCATTCACTTCCACAAGAATCTCTTTTGAAAGGTACTAACGGTCTGCACCACGAGAAGGCGGGGTCGGACATTAGGTGCTAGGCCTGGCCGGTTCTATGCATCATCACAGGGGATTGGTGCATAGCTCTCCTTCCAGTGACAATCCACAATACTCCACATTAATTTCAGTGTTTTGTTAAATCTTTAGCAGGCGGGCCGGAAAAAAATCATATCGTGGGTCACAAATGGCACGCAGTTTCCCAACCCTCATTTACAGTAAAACTGGTTAACCGTAATGTGTTTGCAGTTTTTTTTTTTTTTACCTCTGAGCGAAACTTTTTTGTACACAGTGGACTAAATGGCCAGGTCACAAGGACCCCAAACACTCAGAAAAAGTTAAGAGATTGTACCCAGTGGACAGCTGATAGGAGACAGATGGTAGCCTTCCGTCAAGGCCATCCAGCATGTTCTTTAGCATGCACAGGGTATGGCTCTCAGAGCATACGTCTCCGCGCTTTAACGTCCCATCCGAAATATGGCAGCCTATCCAAACCCATCGGTGCCCCCTACTGACCGTGAGCAGTTCATATTTTGGTTTAATTGGCATTTATAAAATATTATTTATGGTTAGTTTCATCCCTTAGTTTTGGTAACGTCCTTATGACACGCATTGGTTATATTGAAATGCCTGACGGGTCGACAAACCCTCAGCATGAAGTAGCAAATGTATCATCAATGTAAACATTTTGATCATCATATTCTACCACTCAGCTTCCAAATTTTCACTCCTGAATAGCTTGTTTGCGACATTCTTTTCAGTTTTTACCATTTTCCAAATTCAGTGCCCACTAATGGTAGAAATTAAAACCATTTTAGTTTCGGAAAATGCTAAGCTCAATAACGATATTTATACTTCAAATGCCGTTACTCTACAAACAGATATGGGCCAACTATGGCCCGCGGGACGCTCGCTGTCTGCCCCTTCTTTTTGTGTTGCCGTGAGCTACTGATGACATATAAATTAAATTTGCAAAATAAAAAAAGATTCGTTTCATAATAATATTATATAAATAATGTATTTTCACAAAACATATAAAAAATTTTCGAAAAAGAATTTTTCGTTTTTTTTCTAAAAATGAAAAGGTTAAATGTCGTCATAAAGTACAGCCTGATGGAAGACAAAGTGAGTTTTAGCTCTTTGTTTGAAAACGAGCCAAAATATTGATTGAACAAACAAAGTAATTGGATACATGAGTGTCTTACAATAATAATGTCTGAAATGATATTTGCTTACAATGATAATAATATCTGAATTCATGACTATCATGGAATAAAAATAATGTCATGACTATCTTAGAATACTAATATCTTAATTCATGACTATCTTAGAATAATAATATTTGAATTCATAGATATCTTAATATAAAATGTCTGAATTCATAGCTGACTTAGAATAATAATAATATTTGAATTCTGGCTATTTTATTATAATAGCATCTAATTTCATAGCTAATAATTGAAGAATCTTGGGGAGGTGCATTTAACAAAAATATAAAGATTATTGAAATTGTTCAAAATAATGTTTTAAGGTGTATTTTGTAGCAAAGAGGAAGGGAAAGTGTTAGTGAGAGTTGTAGATATCTTGGTGCTTTAAAATTACTTACTTACTTAACATCACTGTGTGCTTTAAAATTACTTACTTACTTAACATCACTGTGTGCTTTAAAATTACTTACTTACTTAACATCACTGTGTGCTTTAAAATTACGCAGATTATGTGCATTAAATACTTTGTTGCATTTAAATATAAATTAGGATATTTGCAAAATTAGAAATTTTCTTATCCCTATGAGATTAGAGGGGGCGGACATAGAAGGGGCGAATCATAGAGGGGGCGGACAGCATGCGACCCGCGGACCACATTTTGCCCATGACTGTTGTAGAGTAATGGCATTTAAAGTATAAATATTCACACCTGTACTCGAATAATTTAAAATTATTAATCTAGCCTGATGTAGTCGCTGAGATAAAATTCCGTATAATATAACATAAATAGACTTGAATCATTCAAACTCAAATTTAACTAATCCAAAGTTTAAAGAGAATGTTAATACATGAATACAGCTATTAAATATAATCATTCACACCTGTGCTTGAATAGTTCCAAATTGTCCCAGCCTTCCCCCCTGCAGCATACTGCAGGGTAATTTCCATGAAAACAACAAGTATCAGAATCAGATCAACGAGGAAGAACGTTTACAGAGGTCGAAGCACAGCTGTACCATCCTCAGCTCCGGCCGCCCGAAATCAGTTGGGATTAGTTCGTCACAGCTGACACTTCCAGACATTGCTCCCGCCTCATCCGACCTCCTCTGCGGTGACCTCTCCCGTAATCACTGGCATTAAAAATTCAGGATGCAAACAAAAAAACAGACAACCTTCAAGCGCCTCGCGTGGGAAGCGAAAAAAAGTTTGGCCGGACTACATTGTCGCAGTAAACAGCTGTTGTTTAAATTATGATTAATTATTTTAAGTGATATAGAGTAGGTACGTTTTTTTGGCACTTGATGGTTTTTCGTGTGAGAAAATATTATTCAGCCCATTATGGTTTTTGAGAGTAATTTGAATACAGTGGAAAAGCTTTTTCTTTTGTATATAGGTAGGTACAAATATATCGTTTTTCTAGTGATGATAGCATGACAGTGATGTCTGGAAAGATACAGAAGCAATTTATTCAGAGTAGGTTATTATAGCTGAAAGGATAACATGTAATACTCTGGGTATAAAGAAAAGTATTTAAATCCGTGATAACACAAAGATGATTCTCTTGATTCAAGTTAAGTTTGCCTTTCTCGCTTATATCCGACAGAGATGACAAGTAGGCCTGATTTGATTTTTAAAAAAGAATAAAACAGAGAAAGCAAACTACTGGATTAAACTAGAATTTGAGTTACATTAAACTGTTCTTAGTTTATTGGTGAAATATTTCAAAATATTCAATTTAGATATCGTATGATATTGAATACAGTACAGTAGAAAAGAGGTTTTTTCCCCTCTATATAAGGGGGATGGGAGTGGCTCAGTTGGTAGCGCGCCAGGCTCGTAATCTGTAGTTCCCAGGTTCGAGTCCCAGCTGGGTGAGCGTTGAGATTTATCTCCGCAAAAATTACCCGCCCTGTCCACGGTCAGTAGAGGACACCGATGGGCTTGGAAAGGCCGCCGTCCGTCGGATGGGACGTTAAGCCGTGGCCCCGTGTGCGGGAGAGCCATACCCTGTGCACGTTAAAGAACACGCTGGATGGCCTTGACGGGAGGCTACCATCTGTCTCCCAACAGCTATGCAACATCTATCTCCCAACAGCTGTTCTAGTGGGTCCCCTGCCCCAACCTTCTCTGAGCCTTCGGGGTCCATGTGACCTGGCCATTTAGTCCATGGTGTGCAAAAAAGTGCCGCTCAGAGGTAAAACAACCCAACCCAACAACCCCTCTATATAAGGAGGTCAAAATGTATCTTTTTCTAATGATGATCACGTGACACTGAAAATGCTGATTTTTATTTCAATGGTATGATATTTGCATTTCGTATGGTACATGTTGCTCATCGGTATTCCAGCAAATAGATATTGGTGTTATTTTTGAGGTAAAATGTAAAAGACTTCTGTATTGAGTATTATGAAAGATGATGATGAATGTCTGTTTAAAAAAACCGTTCTGGTATTTTTTTTTTCTTGAAATTATATTTGCCAAATAGTGTATATTGCCTTTCCGTTTTATTAATCTCTTTTTTTCTAATGTATTCTTGCAAAATATGTAGCGAGTAAATTTTTAAGAGGTCGAAGTGTTAATAAAACTGTAATCGGCCTTCCACAGTGGGGCGGGGGTGTCTCAGTCGGTAGCGCGCCAGGCTCGTAATCTGTAGTTCCCAGGTTCGATTCCCAGCTGGGTCAGCGTTGAGATTTATCTCCGCAAAATTCCCCGCCCTGCCCACGGTCAGTAGGGGACACCGATGAGCTTGGAAAGGCCGCCGTCCGTCGGATGGGCGTTAAGCCGTGGCCCCGTGTGCGGGAGAGCCATACCCTGTGCACGTTAAAGAACACGCTGGATGGCCTTGACGGGAGGCTACCATCTGTCTCCCAACAGCTGTTCCAGTGGGTCCCCTCCCCCAACCTTCTCTGAGCCTTCGGGGTCCATGTGACCTGGCAATTTAGCCCATGGTGTGCAAAAAAGTGCCGCTCAGAGGTGAAACAACCCAACCCAACCTTCCACATTAGTTGGAAACCGGAGTAGGAGGTTAATTGGGGATTTGAAACTGTGGCGAAGTATCGAAGACTAAATGCACAAACTTGTTAGGTTTGAAAAGGGTTGATCTTGAATATAACATAAAGTTCTCTATCCATGTTAAAATTAAAGGGGACACGGAATGTAATAGGCATTCATCTCTCACTCCACTAACAGATGTTGAAATTGCGCACTTCTCCAAATTTGACTCAATGAGTCCTTCCGCAAAGATATTTACCATTGCGTGCGCAAACGTGATGCTCAGAAATATAACTACCTAAAAAAAAGAAGAATAAATGTTGAAATATCTCAGAAGGTGCAATGAAATGGATGATAGGATAACTCGAAAATGTGAAGAAATGGGACGAAGAATATGTCAAAATATCGTAGAATGGGAGGTAGAATTACCGTAAAACGCACAGAAATGATTGATAGAATTGCATCGATATTAAAATATACTGAAATATGTAGTGGAATAGCTGCAAAATCACACAAAATGCATTCGAATGGATGGCAAGATATTTTCTAAATGTACTGAGTTGGAAGACAAACTAACTGATACATAAAAGGTAAAAGAAAGTACACTAAAATGAACGATACGATAACAGCAAAATTGAGCAAAGTACATGGCAATGGGAGAAAGAATGTTTTCTGAATACCCTAGAAGGGAATACGAATAGCAGCAAAATGCAGAAGAATGACTGACAGAATTACTTCAGTACTGAAATATAAGTATGGGTTATGGAATAACTAGAAAATATTAAAACGTACATTGTAATGTGTGGCAGAATGTCGTGAAAATCTCACACAGTGCACCGTGAAATGTGTCGGAATTGCTTAAAAGTTACTAAAATATGCTGAAAAAATGGACTGTACATTGAGTACAAATTCCCAAATGTGCAGTGAAATTGGTAACTAAATGGGTGTAAAAATCTCGTAAAAAGTGTAAAAGAATGGCTCACAGAATTGTTTAAAAAAGCACTAAAATATGTTGAAATAGTGTGAAGGGAATGCAAAATTACGAAATTACAGTGAAATAGAATATCTCCAAAATATACTGGAAAGGCCCCAGCCCAGAATCACTTCAAAATCTCACAGAGTAAACTGGATTGTTTATCGAAACTGCTTGAAAAATACTATAATATGTTGAAGTGGAGGTGGAGTCAATACAAATTTCATAGCATACGGCGAAATTGGTAGCCGAACATCTGTAAGATCACGAGGTGTAAAAAAAATAAAATAAATACCCCCTCAAGCAGCTGCTTGCCACAGAGGTCTGACAGGAGCCTGTCAGCTTATATGCCTCAGTAGAAGGTCTGAGATGATGGCAGGACCTCAGCAGAAAAACGACACAAACAGCCATGCCTTACCCGGGGCTCGAACCCAGGTCCCGTAGGTCAGTAGCCAAGCGCGCTAACCACTCGGCCACGGGACGGCTTACACTGGAATATATGACGGAGTATTTTCAAAAATATGCTAAAATGGATATAAATATATCTTCAAAATATATGGGAACGGAGAATAATTATTAGTAAAATCGTTTAAAATACATTAGAATGACTAACAGAATTGCAGTGTGCGTTTTGATATTTTCAAGTTATTCCACTACCTATTTCACTACATGCACTCTGGTTTCCATAAATTAAGGAAAACTTAGAAAATTTTTGATAAACAAAAAACTATATGAATGATTTTAATGAAATTTGATGGAAACATGAATTGGAAAGCTAGTTTCAGAATGGCAATAAATATTTTACACTAGAAACATTTTCCGTCAAAAAATAACACTCAAAGGAACTTGTCCAAAATTGAGGTGTCAGAATGCAATGCGCAAAGTTCTTTGAAAAGGAGTGTGGCCACCCCTTACAGCAATGCAGGCACGACAGCGATGTTCCATGCTGTTTATGATGTGAATCAGCTCAGTAGGGAGTAACGACTATTGTTCCTCTAAAGCAGTAATAAGCTCCCCCTTTGTTTCAAATGGCGGGTTGAGGGCAGCAACACGTCTCCCTAAAGCATCCCACACGTGCTCAATCGTATTTAGGTAGAGAGATCGATGCGCATAATGGTCTCCTCTTGAAGGTATTGTTCCACTAGTCGAGCTTTGTGTGGACGAGCCTTATTGTCTTGTAAGATGAATGTTTTACCAATTGCAGGGACGTAAGGACGTTCATAAAGGTCCAGGATGTCATCTCTATACCTTTGAGCATTGAGGTTCCCAGTCGTCAACACATAAAGGTCTGTGTGTCCACCTAAGGAAATGTCAGCCCAAACACACATGCTACCTCCGCCGTAACTGTCTCTTTGATGGATGTTACTGGGATGATAGCGGGTACCTCGTCCTCTCCATATCAATGTCCGGAATCACTCTGCAAGAAATATCTGGACTCCTCTGTATCATCTATTGCTCATCTGGACAGAAGAGCAATGGAGTATGACCATTGCTCTACTGTCCAGTTAACACGCATGCGTGCCCAATTCAACCTCTCTCTCCTGTGACGTGATGTGAGGGGCTATACTTACTGGCCTTCTAGCGTACAGACCTCCCTCATGAAACTTTCTACGCACAGTAGAAGCTGATACAACCCTCCCAGTCGCTGCTGCAAGAGAGGATCGTAGCTGAGAGGGAGTAGACGTCCTGCTCCTTTGTGCTATTAATCGCAGATATTGGTCTGGTACAGCGGTCGTAACTCTAGCCCTTCCTCGGCTAAACCTCCAAGGTGCGGAATCTGTGCTAAGAAATTTATTCCACAGTCTACGAACCACAAAAGGACTCACATTCAGCCACTTTGGCCTGCTTTTCAGCCACTTTGGGCTGCTTTGAGCCGGCCAAAGTCTCTCCACCGCAAATCATTTGGCAAATGATGTCTCGAGGTCATTCCTACAAAACAGCTATTTCGAATTTCTTTACTCACATTTACAAAACAAAATACCGATCCCCTCCAAAACACCCGTTTTTATGCCGCTATCCGATTACGCAAATTGATGCAACCTAGACTAATTTGCATACGATGTGTTCAATCGACATTACTTTACTGGTTACATGAACAAGTTTGGTAAGGATCGCACAATATTTTGGCGAATTATCGCGATTTTACTCATTTTTCTTTAATTTATGGAAACCAGTGTATTTCAGTACTGAAGCAATTCTGTCAGTCATTCTTGTACATTTTATTAATATTCGTGTTGCCTTCTAGGGTATTTTGAAAATATTCTTTCTCCCATTGCCATGTACTTTGCTCAATTTTGGTGTTATCCAATCGTTCATTTTAGTGTACTTTCTTTACTTTTTAAGTTTCAGTTAGTCTGTCTTCCAACTCAGTACATTTTGAAGATATCTTGCCATCCATTCGAATGTATTTTGTGTGCTTTGGCAGCTATTTCACTGCAAATTTCAGTATATTTTAATATCGACGCAATTTTAACAATAATTTCTGCGTATTTTACGATAATTCTACCTCCCATTCTTTGATATTTTGATATATATTCTTCGTCCCATTTCATCGCATTTTTTATTTATCCTATCATTCATTTCATTGTACCTTCTGAAATATTTCAACATTTATTCTTTTTTTAGGTAGTTATATTTCTGAGTATTACGTTTGTGCACACAACGGTAAATATCTTTCAGTCAAATTTAGAGAAGTGCACAATTTCAACATCTGTTAGCGGAGTGAGAGATGAATGCCTATGAACATTCCGTGTCCCCTTTAACTTTAACATGGACAGAGAACTTTATGTTATATTCAAGGTCGACCCTTTTCCAAACTAATAAGTTTGTGCATTTAGGCTTCGATACTAGTATTGGACCCCAAACAGTAAGTTTTAAGCACGATATCATTTGATATCATACGATTAACGTTTCATCATTCACGATATCATTGATATATCACGATATCATTGAATATCATACGATTACATATCATACGATTAACGTTTGAAACCTACATATCATAATATTTTTCTTGGATCAGCATAAAACCGATATTTTTTTTAAATAAAAAATGACTTCTGATATGTTTCAAACACGATTCCTGGCTCCATTTTATTGAAGCTGTGAATCTCCCTTTTTCTTAGGTATTGGAATAAATGGTTGCGAAGGATTTGTGGTTCACAGTATGAAAATGTTTATCCCCAAGAAATAGTTTTACCCACATGTGCATACACGAAACAAAAACTACTACCGTCAATAAAACGTGGTGCTTTATAAACAGTGTCGATATTGAAATAAATGATGGCATTAATCAGATGGCAGAACTTTGAGGTTCACGGATTGGAAAAATGTTGCTTTATAAACAGTGTCGATATTGAAATAAATGATGGCATTAATCAGATGGCAGAACTTTGAGGTTCACGGATTGGAAAAATGTTGCTTTATAAACAGTGTCGATATTGAAATAAATGATGGCATTAATCAGATGGCAGAACTTTGAGGTTCACGGATTGGAAAAATGTTTTCCTAGCAATATTCCTCGGAAATGCAGGATAATTATTATACAGAGCAAGACCTGTGATTCCCAGTTTGGAATAATGTCTATTTCTTGGTCTATTTCGCATGACTTTTTAGTTCAAAGATTGTAAAAATAATATTTCAAAATACTTTCTTCTGGCGTCCGTCAATGTAATGTACTTCCTTTCGTTGGGTTGGGTTGTTTTACCTCTGAGCGGCACTTTTTTGCACACCATGGACTAAATGGCCAGGTCACAAGGACCCCGAAGACTCAGAGAAGGTTGGGGAAGGGGACCCACTTGAACAGCTGTTGGGAGACAGATGGTAGCCTCCCGTCAAGGCCATCCAGCGTGTTCTTTAACGTGCACAGGGTATGGCTCTCCCGCACACGGGGCCACGGCTTAACGTCCCATCTGACGGACGGCGGCCTTTCCAAGCCCATCGGTGTCTTCCTTTCAAGACATGAAGGAAGTGTGAGTGAGATACGATGTAAAAGTTCTTCGATACAATCCATCATGAACATATAGTAGGGGTGTAATAAAAAAAATCGACCTCCTTCAGAGCAAAAAGTGTGGCTCGATAATTGAAAGATTTCAAAACATTCATTTCTGTGATCGTTTATTGCGACGTCCGTCAATAAAACATGTTTCTGTGCAAACACAGAAGTGGCGAGATAAGGAGTTGAGGTATGCGAATAAAATGTGGTTCTTTGCAAAGAGATTATAGATTTATTTCTTAAATAAAATGTTTGCGATTTACAAATGCTGGAATAAAAATTAATAGCCGTTTATTAAAAATTTATTCCTTTTTCACTATTATCGAGGTTATACACCTTTAAGCACTTAACCATAAAGTACCCGTTGTCTAGTGGAGAAACGTATCGTGCACTGATAAGCGTCAGGTACTTCGTTCGAGATCAAGGACTTTCATAGTTTTTTTAAAGAGTGGGCTGTAGTGCAGTACTTTGCGAAAACCAAAATACTTAGAAATATTCAGAACCTTGAATATTGTTTACTTCTTGTTTAGAAATCTCCCATAGATTAACATTAGCCTCCTCGCTTGAATATAATTTCATCTTAAAACGCTAACGGCAGCTAGGCTGTATGGTTCAACGTTAACTAACTTGATCATAATGACGTAGAGGTCAGGTTTATAGGGCCAATAATAATCCGCCGCTGCTATGAAACACATGGATGGCGGATTCCATAGGATTTACATTGATCCGCCACTATTCCAGAACCCCCATTAATCTCCTACTAACCGGGTTCAAATCGCTAAGTTTCGAAATTGAATATCCCTTTTTTAATAAAGCTATAGAATTTTGTAATGAAGTACAGGGAAAAAAATTCGTTAACTTGTCACTGATTTCATAGGAAGTTTCTCATTTTAATGGAGTCGAAATCAGTCTTGGCACATTAGTTTTTGCTTTGAAGGCTAGAAACCGATTCCATGATAAGTGTGTTGTTTTCTATCTAAGCTACCGTGATATGTGTATTATTTTCTATTCGTTCAGTTGAATTATGTACTTTCGTCGTATTAACGTTCCAAATTAAAAAAAAAAAGTAGTATGTATAAATCAAATAATTAAAAATAAATGCATATTTTCTTAAATGTGCACTGAAGAGTAAAAAAATGAAGGAATATCGCGAATGATAAAATCACTTTCCTAATTCATGTTAAATTTTAAATGAAGAAGAATTGCAATTAAGACTTGTATTTCGATAAGAAAAATTAAGGGTACTAAGGGGGAGGTGGTGATGGAGTGGGAGGGGGGGGGGATGAACGGACTAGAATGTAGAGTTTTTGTTTTCTCCAAAAGGAAATTTTCTTGATGAAGAGTGGAATATATGGTTTTTTTTTCTTTCTAACTTTTAATGGTTTGCATTTGTTTCCGCTTGAGTTTCAAATAATAAAATTCTCTTGGGGAGGAGGGTCTTTCTCTTTCTCTTGCTCTTTCCCATTCCATTAAGTGCGGCCCTGCTCCAGTAATTGATTTCCGATAAACAGAAGAAATCCAATCTTTAACTCAAATTTTCCAGACTTTTAAAGTTCTATTTATTAAAATTCAAAGCCGTATTAGCATTATTCAACAATATACAATGCTTACACTAAAAACTAGGGAAGTTCCATGGGAGCCAATGGAAGACCAAATTTGAGATTCGGTAATTTCTAATATAAACTTTTTATTATAAAATGTCACCTATAATAAATTAGACAATTATATCATGTCTATCTAAATGAGTGATTTCCAAACATTTTTGAGCCCAAGCATTATTTTCTAACGCTCCACTTTACGAAGTATTATTATTCTCTGAAGCCCCCTCGTCATGAAAATCAAAATAATTTTCCTGTATAAAATTGTCGCCTTAGAATTAATAAGTTAAAATTAATTACAAACTAGATGAAGGTTGGGTTGGGTTGTTTTACCTCTGAGCGACACTTTTTCTTTGTACACAATGGATTAAATATTCAAGTTACAAGGACCCTAAAGGCTCAGAGCTCGGTAGTGGAAGGAGACCCACTGGATAACTTTTAAGAAACAGATAAAAGATTCTCGTCGAGAACTATCCATTATATTTTTCAGGGTTTGACTTTCCTGCACATGGCGCCACGGCTTAATATTCCATCCGACGGACGGTGGACCTTTCCAAGTTCATTGGTGTCCCTACTGACTGCGGGCAGGGCGAAGAGTTTTGCGGAGATAAATCTCAAAGTTGGCAATGGCGGGACTAGAACCTGGGAATAACTAAGATGGCTGTAACGACCCCGTCATCGGTTTGACAATCAAACCACCTCGTTAGAAATCACTGATCTGAATCATGGATTTTAAAAACATTCAGTCGTTATTTAAATCCTAAAAAACTCATGAAACCTTGATTAATAATATTTACTTTTTTTACGATAATTTTATTTTTGAGTAAAGACCAAAAATAAGGTGGGTAAGGAACGTTAAAAGGATTTAATTGTTTTACCTTTGAGCTTCACTTTTTCTGCAGAGAATGGCCTCAATGGCAAAGTCACAGGGTCCCAAAGGCTCAGAAAAGGTTGGGGAAAGGGGATCCACTGGACAGCCGTTAAGAGACAGATATCCACTGGAATCTATAATGTGCAAGGATATGGCTCTCCTGCACATGGTACTACAGCTTTACGACGGCGGCCTTTCCAAGCCCATCGATGTCCCTTTTTGACAGAGATATAAATCAACCCTGACCCAGATGGGACTCAAACTTGAGAACTGCAGATTACGAGCCTAGAGCGTTACTTTCTGAGCCAACTTCCGCCCCCATTAAAGAGGATCTGATTAGAAGTAATCTGCAATAGTCTACGCAGCAGTTATTGTTTAGGATAGATGTGTTTGGAGCTACCAACTCTACTCTTTGTAGTACAGATCCATCACTATTTAGGAGACTACTTAGATCTGCACTTCGATGAAAAAGGAATTCATAAGATGGTATTCTAAGCAGTCTTGGCTGCCACGTTTTGAAATAGTTTATTAGATTAAATAAAAATACCCCCTCAAGCAGCTGCTTGCCACAGAGGTCTGACAGGAGCCTGTCAGTTTATATGCCACAGTAGGAGATCTGAGAGGATGGCAGGACCTCAGCAGAAAAACGACACACACATCCATGCCTAATTCCGGGGCTCGAACCCAGGTCCCTTAGATCAGTAGCCAAGCGTGCTAACCACTCGGCCACGGGACGGCTAGATTACGCTTTTTATATTAAAATCACCTCTCACAGTGATACGCGTCTTGCAATGATGACTGTGTATGAGGTTTTCCAAAAGTGTAATAAATATGAGGTGCCATCACATGTTCGGGTTACTTGCAGCTCTTGGCGGGTCTGGGGAGGGAATTTGAAGGATGCAACAAGCCTTTTAAGAGAATCTCAAGCATGCTCTATGAGATTGAGATCAGGAGAATGTGCTGGCTACTCCATACGACTGATGGCGTTCACCACCAGGTATTTATTTAGTCTACAGTCCACCTCTCTGAAGTCGTGCCTGAAAACGAAATTGTCCGCTATTGTATCAGCATAAGGATGCACATAGGAGTTGAGGACCTCATCTCCTATACCTCTGAGTTTTCATCGAGCTGGTACGAACCGCATTGAGATCAGTGCGACCACTCATTGAAATGGCTACCAAATCCATGTCACTTCTCTTCCATCCATAAGTGTTCTCTCGATGATGTGTGATGCATGATGATGTGTCCTCTGTTCTCTCCAGATCAGTATCCTTCTTGAGTTATTGTGCTGGGAAAATCTGGATTCTCCAGTAAAGAACACCGAATGCCATTGATTCTAGTTGCAATCACGATGATGTCTGGCCTGATTCAGTCGCTTTCATCTGTGGCGTTGGATGAGGGACTTTCAACGTACCGGTCGGAGAGCTTAAAGACCGTCTTCGTAAAGCCTCCTGCTAATGACGGAGGTTGAATGAAACAAATGTTCCATTAATCCCATGAACTAATGAAGGAGCCACGGAGGCTTGAATGCACTGTTGAACTAATGTTGTGTGATGCTTTCGAGCTGCAAGTCCTCATTTGCTGTTGTTACTCCTGGGCGATTTCTTGATGTTCTTCTGAAAATATTATTTGTCTCCTTAAACCGTTGTCATAGCCTGTTGAGTAAAGAAGGACTCACATTGCATCATTTCTCAAACTGTTCTTGCGACTGTCCTCCTTCAATTCGTCCAATTGCTACATTTCTATATTCCACTGTGTAACGGAAAATGCCATATAAAATGTCGAATGACGCAGGGGTGATTTCCCACTTTCTATTTACGATATTCATACCACTCTATTTATCGGAATTTATAATTAATCTACTCCATTTATCAGAATTTATAAGTACGCCACTCCATTTACTTAATTAAACATTTCTCTGTCATTACAGTTATTTCTCTGTTTAATCAACCTTTTTCCGAATTTATAGTCACACCATTCTGTCTTTTTAATCAGTTCTTTAAATTTATAGTCAGGCAGCTTCATTTGTTTAATCCATTAACATCAAAATTTATATTTACGTCATTTCTGCTTGTTTAATCAATCATTTGTTTTAATTTACACCTACAGCATTTAATTAATAATCAGCTCCATTTATTTAATCAATTATTTGTTTAAATTTAGAGTTGAATTATTTTATTTGTTTAATCAAAAAAAAAAAGGAGTAATGCAAAAATCTCAGCTTTAGCATCAGAGTACGATTATTTCGATTAGTTTTAGTTTCCTGAAGAGTTGATCAGTATTGATTTTGGAGATGATTTATTTAAGTCTTTTCTCTTCGTCCGAATTTAGAGGTACGTCACTTCGTCTATTTATTCATTCTCTGATCTGAATTTATAATGTCACTCTGAGAGTTCAATCATTCTTCGAAAACATATTTATTCAAATTTGTGTAATTAATCATTTACCTGAATTTAAAGTTACCCCCTATCAGCTTATTTGTTTTTTTTTTGTCTGGATTTATAGTTACGACACTTTGTGAATTTCAAAACATTCCTTGTCTAAATTAACAGTTACACCCCCTTCTGCCTCTTTAAACGGGGGGTGGCTCAGTCGGTAGCGCGTCAGGCTCGTAATCTGTAGTTCCCAGGTTCGAGTCCCAGCTGGGTCAGCGTTGAGATTTATCTCCGCAAAATTCTCCGCCCTTCCCACGGTCAGTAGGGGACACCGATGGGCTTGGAAAGGCCGCCGTCCGTCGGATGGGACGTTAAGCCGTGGCCCCGTGTGCGGGAGAGCCATCCCTTGTGCACGTTAAAAACACGCTGGATGGCCTTGACGGGAGGCTACCATCTGTTTCCCAACAGCTGCTCCAGTGGGTCTCCTCCCCCAACCTTCTCTGAGCCTTCGGGGTCCATGTGACCTGGCCATTTAGCCCATTGTGTGCAAAAAAGTGCCGCTCAGAGGTAAAACAACCCACCCAGCCTCTTTAAACAATTATTTGAATTTATAGTTACGTCACTTTATCTCTTTTACCAAATATAAGTTTAAAAAGGATATTTTAAATGTTATTGTGCAATTTTCAATTGGCTTTCTTTTTCATCATTTTTCCTGTTTTTTTTCCTCTTTCGGACAACCAAAGGCAAAAAAAGAGATCTAGTTGCATCTTTTTTTAAATCTTTCATTTATGAAACACTTTTAGACAGCATATGAACCAACAACACGTGAATCGACAAGGTGTTACTAAATTAGCACACACACACACACACAAAGAAAAAACGAAACAAAAAAAGTTATAAATAGCAAAACACGAAAGAATTATGCAATTAAATCTGTTTAAAGAATTTAAGCTCATATAAAAAAGGAGGATCAAATGCATACACATATTAACATCAAAAGAACAAGTAAACACGTAAAGTTGGAAAAAAAAATTCTCTTAATTAAGTTGCCAGTCACTACTTCACCATGGAATTGCAATCCTGAAACAAACGCTACCGCTTTGAAGTAACCGTAAATAAGACATCTAGCAGAAAGATGCCTTTTGCAAAAGGAAAAAATGCAGGAAAAAAAAAAACAGCAAGAAACGCAGAAGACGGGGCGGGAAGAAAGAAAAAAAAAGCGCTGCATTTTCAGCTTAGCCGATCCTTCAGGAGCGAGAGCAAGGGCATTCAGCATGCTGCATTAATTCCTCCAACGTTCTGTATATCCGGCTTTTGTTTCACCGTCCAGTAGCGCGGCTGCCACGTCAGCTGTGGCCCGAAAATTAATGCACGGTTTGGAAGCGCACGCGCACCGATTATGGAGGCAGATCACATGTTGACCCTTCACATAACTCCCCAGATCAGACCCTAGCTCCTTCGCCGTTCGCTGCCTCCTTCCCCCCTCCCTATCGCGCACTCTTCCACGTGGTTTTTTTCAACCCCCCCCCCTCGCCCTCTGACTTCCCATGCCTTGAAACAAGAAGCTAAGTTCCATAAGGCTATTACGGCAGCAGTTTGTTTCTGTAAATCATACGCATTTATGTTTTTTGGTATGTGTATTGTGTGCCTTCTCAGTTCATTCTTGGGCATCGTTTCTGTGGGCAGATCTAGTTAAGGAGGAAACGTGCGCCCGATTGGGTGTATAGGTAGCATTTCCCCAGGATTAACATGCTCGTGGTTCGAATTAATACCCCAGGTGAAACAAAAATCTCGGCTTTAGTATCGGAGTACAATTATTTCGATTAGTTTCAGTTTCCTGAAGAGTTGATTAGTGTTGATTTCGGAGATGATTTATTAAGTCTCTTCATGTCTCGTAAAAAGAATAAGAACATCTACTCATCTCTGCTGAGAGTGTGATCTGTAAATTCTCAAGGTCGTTGCACTTCAAGGTGATGAAAACCCAGATTCTGTAGGGCAGTTTTAGTTTTAAAAGAGTCGTGTCGTGCATCCTGGATATCAGGTTTACGAGAGCCCGTTTTTTGTAATCAAGATTGAGTTTGCTTCACGTTTGAAGAGTTGAACAGATGTTGCCTAGTCAGTAGTGTTCCAGGCTCAAAACTTGATATTCTCAGGTGGAGTCTTCATTTTTGAAGTTATGAGATTTTCACTTCTTTTTGCGCTCTTTGTTCATTGAAAAATGGCACCACCACATGATGAATAGAATGTTAAGATGTGATCCTTTTCAAAGAGCATCTGCTTTGGTTTCACGTTAAAAAAACAGTCTGATGGTCGTAGCGTAAAGTTCTCTGTCAATGGATTTGGAAAGGCTGCAATCTCTCGTATGGAACGTTAAGACGTGCCTCCATTTGCAGGAGAGTCATACCCTGAAGAAAGCACAGGATGGCCTCAGGGTAATCTGCCATCTCTTTCTTAACAGCTATCCTTTCCACTACCGCCCGAACTCTGAGACTTTAGGGCCCTTGTGACCCAACCATTTAGCCCATTGTTTGCGCAATAGTGGCCTTCGAAGGTAAAGTATTCCAATGCAATGTAAAGCTTCCAATTGCAGTAATAGCTGTCCAGTTGATTAACATGTTTCACTTTGCTAACGAATCTTATGGTTGAATATAACTAGGGTGCTATATAATCCGTTGTAGAGCAAAAGCAAATTGTTAAGATAAAAATTATCAAGGCATTGTTAAATTTAATATTCCTTTAATTTCTCTCAAGTAGCAAGTCGAAAATATTTGAATTTGAAAGTAAGCTAATCATCGGTGGAAAAGGCAACAGACACGTTGGGCTTGAAAAACTCGTCTTCTATCGGTGGGAAGGAAGACGACTTTGGCGTCCGCCAACCTATTCGTTTGACTAGAGTCAAAAGCGCATGTTATACACTGTCCTACCAAAATATTAGAGGATTTCTTTGTTAAGTCAATGGGAATCTGAATTCGAAGCTCCTTAACTTTTAAAAAATACATTCAATGGGAAAATGTGATTGATGATAAGATAAAGATCCTAATCAAGTCTATTTAAATCTCGATTTTCAACAATATTAGTTCAGTATTTAAAGAGTTATGGAAGTTAGAATATTTCACAGCAGTAATATAAGAATTTATCCAGAAATTCTCAACTGTTCCATCGTTGAGAGCTATCCCACTAACCAATGCGCTGACCTCGGTCAGTAGGAGCCACAAATGGGCTTGGAAAGGTCGCCGTCCGTCATGTGAGAGATTAAACCATGAACTGTGTGCAGGAGAGTGATACCAGAAAGCACGTTAAAAACAAGATTATTGTGACTTTGACGAAGGCTATCATCTGTCTCCTAATAGCTGCCCAGTTGGTCCCATCTCCCAACTTTCCTTCAGCCCTTGGGAGTCTATATGACCTTACTATTTAGCCCATTGTGTGTTGAGAAAGTACTTCTCAGAAGTAAAACAACCCAACTCTCAGATATTAATTAAAATTTAAATAATAAGCAGTGCTTTAAACCATTTTATAAAATAAATATGTATTTAGATAATATTATAATTTGTGTAAGGATTATTTCAATGTTAGACAATTATGAATTATTTTGATAAGCCAAGATAATTTATTGTTAAATATTACAGCTTCCATTACTCTTTAAATATTGAACGGATATTGTTGAAAATAAAGATTTAAATAGATTTCATTCTGATCTTTATTTTATCTTCAGTCACATTTTACCATAAATGCAAATTTTAAAAATTATGGGGTTTCGAAGTTAGGTTCCCATTGACATAACATGGAAATTTTCTAATTCTTTGGTAGGGCACTATATAAACTATTTTACCAGAGGTATTTGGATATTCCATGATATGTGAATATCAAGACACATTAAAAGTTTACTAACGTCGAAAATAACATTTTTACCGCAAAATGTAACTGGTGATAAATTGTATACTCAATCAAATTTATTCAAACATTTTATTACAATAATAATAGTTTAATTTTTGAAGAGTTATGGAAGCTAAAATGTTTAACAACAGAAATGCTGTTAGTCGTTACTTTGAAAGGTAATTAAAACATTAATAATAAATCGCTTACTAAAATAAATGGAATTACAGATGTTTGTATAATGATTCAGTTTCGTTAAATTTGGAGAAAATTGTTAAGGGCGATCTAAGAGTTGCGTCTGGTATTAAATATTCCAGCTTCAATAGCTCTTTAAATATTAAAGGAATTTGAATTCAAAAAATTTACAGAGATTTCAATGAACTCTTAAGTTTATACTTAGTAATATATTTTCGAAAAACCTTTATTTTTCAAGCTTAGGAAGCGCTGAATGTAGCTTACCCTTAACATAACTGATGTCCCTCTGATTTTGGTAGCCGTCCCGTGGCCGAGTGGTTAGCGCTCTTGGTTGCTGATCAAATGGACCTGGGTTTCGATCCCAGGGTAAGAAATGGTTATTTTTCTGCTGAGGTCCGGCCAATCTCGCAGATCTTCAACTATGGCGTATAAACTGACAGGCTCCTGTCGGACCTTTGTGGCAAGCAGCTGCTTGAGGTGATAATTTTTTTTATGTTTTTGGTAGTATCGAATACAGAACTGTTGCTGTTCTGATGGTGGTGTTCTTTTGGTGACTCGTATCAGTTCGTTATTCTGATATTGGGGAGTATAGCAGAATTCATTTTAGAAAGAGATTTAGAAAATATATAGAGAAAATTGTTTGGACACCACTAAAAGATCACGAGGCCCAAGCTTCCTACTCTAATCACGCCGCTGCACTTTGATCCCCCAGATTACGGTCTACAATTTAGAAAACAATGGCGAAGAGATTGATTTATTAGTGGTGTTACTCTATTGTTATTTCTTAAAACTGCATATTGATTTATTGTTATTAACTTTTCAATTACAGGCATTAGTTATTGTTATTAGGTGCCGAAGAGAGTAAAAACTATTTGATGGATTGAGGGCTGGTTCGTAGCAATTAATGGCTGGTACACTGATGGTTATCAGGATGCCTTCAATGAATGGCCAATTCAGAACAACCTGGGTGGTTTGAAGGACTGATTGGACATGGAGAAAATATATGCAATGTTAAGTTGCACCAGCATGTTTAGCGAAATATCTACATCGACTACGACTTGTGCCTCTGATTATTGAGAATAATCAAAGTGCACTGGCAGCTGAAGGCACCCTATTCGATACAGACGTTTATAAATAAAATAATAAATACCCCCTCAAGCAACTGCTTGCCACAGAGGTCTTACAGGAGTCTGTCAGTTTATATGCCACAGTAGAAGGTCTGAGAGGATGGCAGGACCTCAGCAGAAAAACAACACACACAACCATGCTTTACCCGGGGCTCGAATCCAGGTCCCGTAGAGCAGTAGCCAAGCGCGCTAACCACTCGGCCACACCAATAAGAAATTAAAATATCTTCAAAAAATTGTGTAAAAATTTTCAGAGTAAAATTACTTTCATAATCGTTTCCTTCACTTTGCTACGAATTGGTCATTTTCTTGCTGTTTGGGAGAAACTGGGTAAAGACAGTGGCAGTCCCCTGACCAGCCCTCTCTAATGCTGAGGACAAGTCCATGACAGTTTTTATGATGTATAGCGATATTATTTTCTTTGTTATTAACTATATTATTTTCCAGAGATAAACTAAGTTAATTTATTAACAATGATGAGCTAATAAAGATTGCCGTCCTTCAGCGCAAAAAAAAAAAGATTTTATATTTATTTGAACCCAAAATAATTAATTAATTTATCAAGAAAAAATAAGAAATTAAAATGGCTATAAAGTGCTAAAAATCAAGCACGTGATTTTTGTATGGTATTTAATATATTGAAGATTATTTTAAAAATGATGAAAGTAAAATTTGATTTAAATACGTTACCAATTACATTCTTTTTCCTATGTAATTGAAGAAGTCGATACAGAAGAGCTGTTTGTCAAAAACTTTGTTTTTTAAAAATAATCGTATTAAATGCTGCTTTCTTTTACATCCATTTTTTTATTGCATTTTGTCTTATGTATGCTTTGAATAATTAAAATAAAAAATTAGTTTCTGCATTTTTATAATATTATTTATTTACTTTTCTCTAAATTAATAGATATATCCATGGTTATTATATTTTCCCCCCCTAAAAAAAGGTTTTGCTAGTATTCTCGCCAGAGGTTTAAGTCGGTATATAGAATAAGGTCACTGATAAGACAGTAAAATTTGTATCATAATATCTAATAATAGCATATAAATAATAGAGAAAGTAGCTAATGGAAGAGAGCGAAGGTGAGAAATGCGAAATTGGCATACTAATTATATTATGAAATGACAGATATTTATCGGAATACCTGTTGTTGTTTTTTTAAATCATGCTAAATGTTGTTTTCGCTTTACATGTACTTTTAATTGCACGTTACAATAAATTTTTCTAAAGGTTTAACTGCAACTGAATTGGTACGCGTACCGGATCTTACTAGCAGATAAACAGCAGTCATCTCGAATTACACTGGTGGACAAACGATAAGTTATATCAGTATGTTATGTCAATGAGATAATAACGTTAAAGTTCTATAAATCCTAAAATAATTTTTTTTTGGAAAATGTGATGGCAGATAAATATATCAATATCTCGATTTTCAACTATATTTGTTCGGTATTTAATGAGTTACGAAGTTCGAATATTTATCAATGCCAGTCACAAGAATTTATCTCAGACCTAAGACTTAATAAGTATTATTATTATTTCAAAATGTTCACTATTTAAAAAAAATGTCTATTTTAGAAGTTTGTGTAAATTAATCTTTTAGTATTCGTAAATTTTGCATAATTTCTTAAGAATGGCATTGTTATTGTTAAATATTCAACCTTCCATGATTCATTAACTATTGAAAGAATATTGATGAAAATAGAGATATTGATATATTTGATTGAGATTTTTATCTACTATCATTATAGAGGTTCGACATTAACATCCTATTTATATAACATAAGGTTGTAACTTAACTTTTGTCCACTAGTGTACTTAATACTACATTATCGAGTTAAGGTTATTGTGTATCAGTTAATTCATGAGCATAAATGTTAAACAGGGTTCTCAAGTTACATTGAAATTTCCAAAATAACTAATACGACCAATTTGGTGGGGTGCAAAATTGCTAAGCATAATTTAAAACACTTGATTATATAACAATTTAAATTACTCGTTCGAATATAATAACATTTTCAATGGAATCATAAATTGTTTTATACTTTATTCAGTTTGTGTAAGAGAGTTGGGTTGTTTTATCTCTGAGCAAAACTTTTGGTGCATACAACGAGAGAAATAGCCAAGTCACAAGGACCCCAAGGTGGATTGGGAAAGGAGAGTCACTGTACAGTTATTAGGAAATAGATGGCGGCTCCTGTCAAAGCCACCGAGCGTGTTCTTTAACATGCACATGACATGGTTCTGTTGCACACTGAGACACGATTTAACGTCTCATCCGCTGGACGGCGACCTTTTCAAGTCCATCGTAGTCCACTTTCTCAGGACAGGGTGGGAATTAGAGGAGATAATCTCAACGTTGGTATAGTAGGGACTGAGAACTGAAATGACGACCATGGTATTTAACTGACTGGGCTACACCCTCCCTAACCGAGGAAGCGAAAATTACTGTTACTATCAATACGACTTAAAATATGGTCCAAAACGACATCTTAAATTTCGGTAATAAATTCCTAATTTCACATGTCAGTGTCAAAAAAATATTTAAATTACGTAAAAAGGTAATAAACCAATTGGAAATTACGAATTTTGAACATAGTCTCTGAAAAACACTATTTATTGCTTCCTTCAAACATAATCATTGTTTTTTTTCTTCTGTGTAACCAATCACGATATTCTTTGTATTCAGTCTCATCTTCAGCCTTACACTAAAAACAATAGGAACAAAGTAGCCGCCAAGTATAAGACACGAGCAACATCGAACCATGACAAAAGTTAAAGCATTCACGTGAAAAGAAAGCAACACTTATGGATACAAAGCGATTGTTACGGGTCGCGAAGTCATTGTGTCGAACGCAAACATCGTGTAATAAAAATGGTTGGAGCCGCAAAGATGCTGCAGTATCCTCCTCCTCTTCCCCTTTTTTCCATCTCCTATATCAAAAACCAAACAAAGATGCTACTCTTCCGCAATGACTTATTTCCCTTCAGGCCATCTTGTCAAAAACACTCCAAAGCGTCAAAGTGAATGGTTCTGTATCTTTTTTTAAAAGAAAAAGCAAGCCAATAATAATCTCGTCACGATAGGTCGCCAGACTGGTGCCCTTCGCATTTAAGATTTTTCCCAACGAGGAATCCAAAGAGTTCAACACAACTCGCATTTTTCGTGAGCGCGAGTTCGCTTGCCCTCATCTCATACTGCACAACAAAAGCGCCCCGCACGTGCACCGATCTCATTGGCGGCGGCTCTTCTATTGTCGAAGCGCGTGACGTGACGTCGCCGCGCGTGCTCGTGCGGTAGATCCGAGAGCCTGCACGCGGGCACGGATGACGGATTACGTCTTTCGTGCTCTGCCAATGAGAACACTCGGCCAATTAATGCGTTGATCCGTGCGTTCGCCATTTACCACGAAATAATTCCTCCGGCGAACTAGCCGAGTAACTCGCTCTGAATTGCTCATCGTTAATAGGCGCTATTTCTAGCAAGCACTTTTGCCTCACATGTAGGTACTCACTTATTGGGCTTATGTTTAAGAGCTCGTCAAACGAGCAACGGCAAAGACTCAAGTCCTAGAAGTGATGAATTTGTGGTGTTTATTGAATACTGTTATCAGTTCTTGATCGTTTTAGGTATCAGCAATTATTCAAAAGAGTCCTGTCACGCATTTTAGATGCTATCGCAGGGTCTTGAATGGAGTTGGGCAACGTGTGCTGGGCCGCAGTTATCAGTTAAGGCGGTGTTAGATGGACTTGGTTTGTTGCTGAAAAGTTTTTGTTTTACCACACCCTTTCATCATGCAATTTCCGTTTCTTTTTCCTTTTTCCTGATTCACGTTAGCTGAACAACGAGATGCAATACTATCGTGTGTGTTAAACTGTCATCCAATTCGTGACTGATTCAAGAAGAAATTAATCTCCGCTTTAAATACTTTACGTCCCCCCCCCCCACCTAAAAACAGCCATATCGGCTGACTTTTTTTAATTAATGCAAAGAACTGTTAGATTTTTCTTTTCGATTAAGTTTTAAAGAAACAAACCCTCAAGCAGATGCTTGTCACAGAGATCTGACAGGAGTAAAGCCTATAGAAGAAACGCTATAGTAGGTCTGAGAAGATGATGGGACCTCAGCAGAAAAACAACACAACCTCATGCCTTACCCGGAGCTCGAACCTAGTCCCTTTGACCAATTGCCAAGCACGCTAGCCACTCGACCACGGAAGGCATTAAAATTATAGTTCGTCATATGCTTAGCGTGTTAGACTGCAGAGAAATTGATTCAGGTTCGAATCTCAAATCTCAAAGAATCTCGAATCTCAAAACTCGACCACGGGAGGCATTAAAATTGTAGTTCGTCATATGCTTAGCGTGTTAGACTGCAGAGAAACTGATCCAGGTTCGAATCTCAAATCTCAAAGAATCTCGAATTTCAAAACTCTACCACGGGAGGCATTAAAATTGTAGTTCGTCATATGCTTAACGTGTTAGACTGCAGAGAAACTGATTCAGGTTCGAATCTCAAATCTCAAAGAATCTCGAATCTCAAAACTCGACCACGGGAGGCATTAAAATTGTAGTTCGTCATATGCTTAGCGTGTTAGACTGCAGAGAAACTGATCCAGTTCGAATCTCAAATCGCAAAGAATCTCGAATCTCAAAACTCGTCCACGGGAGGCATTAAAATTGTAGTTCGTCATATGCTTAGCGTGTTAGACTGCAGAGAAACTGATCCAAGTTCGAATCTTAAAATAAAGCACATATGGTTTCTTTCTAATTGGTGTTGTTTTTCTGCTGAAATCTCGCCCTTTTTTCACCATATTTCTTAGATGACAAAACTGGAAAGTTAAGATAAAAAGAGCGAATTTTTGCGCGTATAGGCAGACTCCCGATAAGCAGTAGGATTAACATAAGTGTTGATTAAAATAATGTATTCCCAAAAATAATATTGGATACGATAAAGTGGTCGCTAAACTACAACGTGACAGTAAAGTTTTCCCGTTGAATATATGTTGCAGTATGTTTTTAGTCGCCGTCCCGTGGCCGAGTGGTTAGCGCGCTTGGCTGTTGATCTAAGGGACCTGGGTTCGAGCCACGGAATAAGGCATGGATGTTCATGTTGTTTTTCTGCTGTAGGTCCTGCCATCCTCTCAGATCTTCTACTGTGGCATGTAAACTGACAGGCTCCTGTCAAGACCTCTGTGGCAAGCAGCTGCTTGAGGGGGTATTTTTTTTTTATGTTTTCAGTACAATTCGCCAAAAGGCAAACAACTCTTTATTTGTGCTATTCTATTTTAGATAGTTTAATTATTGCTTTTAAATGTGCTATTCTATTTTAGCCGTCCCATGGCCGAGTGGTTAGCGCGCTTGGCTACTGACCTAAGGGACCTGGGTTCGAGTCCCGGGTAAGGCATGGATGTATGTGTCGTTTTTCTACTGAGGTCCTGCCATCCTCTCAGACCTTCTACTATGGCATATAAACTGACAGGCTCCTGTCAGACCTCTGTGGCAAGCAGCTGCTTGAGGGGGTAAACAAACAAACAAACAAACATTCTATTTTAAACGAATAAAGTAAGTCAATGCTACGATATTTATTAAAAAAAATTGAAAATTTTGTAAATTTTATGTGGATGGCGGATTAAACAGGAATTCGGTTATCGTTTTTTTTCTCTTCTAATTATTCTGGATAATTGAGAGTCTATTGTATTTAGTAATTTTTAACCCATTTATTAATATTAATTTTGCATTTTACTAAGGGTGTATGAGAGAAAAATATTTTCTGGCTAAATGCCTGTGTCTTTTAAGTTGCGTGATGATTTCCTTTTAATAAATTTTGTGCGAATTTATACCCAGTCGTCAACGCTTAATATTATTATAATCCTAGATCAGTAATTCTCAACAGCTTCTCTTACACTAGGGGGCGTTTTAGAAATTTCTGGGAGTTTGGTTTGTCAAACAGATAACGAAAGTGTTTTTGCCATCTAGTGTTCAAGTGGTTTTATAAAAAAAAAATGTTTTGATTTCCATGAATTGAGGGAATGATGAATGCAGGGGTGGACTGAAAATGTTTGCAAAAATCATTCAGTAAAGAATTTATTGTGTTCCAGTTCAAATAATTGAGTCAGAGAGAGAAAAGAATGTATGCACGAAGCAACAGTAGTCTTCAGTTGGGTTGGGTTGTTTGACTTCTGAGCGGCACTTTTTTGCACACCATGGGCTAAATAGCCAGGTCACATGGACCCCGAAGGTTCAGAGAAGGTTGGGGGAGGGGACCCACTTCAACAGCTGTTGGGAGACAGATGGTAGCCTCCCGTCAAGACCATCCAGCGTGTTCTTTAACGTGCACAGGGTATGGCTCTCCCACACATGGGGCCACGGCTTAACGTCCCATCCGACGGACGGCGGCCTTTCCAAGCCCATCGGTATCCCCTACTGACCGTGGGCACGGCGGGGTAATTTTGCGGAGATAAATCTCAACGATGACCCAGCTGGGACTCGAATCTGGGAACTACAGATTACGAGCCTGGCGCGCTACCGACTGAGCCACCCCCACCCCATAGTCTTCAGTAGTTCTCTTTTTGAACGTAAGATATTTTTCTCTATTATATATTCTAAAAAGTTTATCTCTTTCTGTTAGTTTGTTCCAGAACTTCTCCTAAACCGTAAGAGCTGCGACCACCAAATTTCGCCTACACTTCACCTCTTCGCAAGTTCCACTGTGAAGATTTTTACCTCATAAAATTAGGCCCTCCACAAAAGTTGGCAGCGAAACGTTTATCCTTTGATAGTTCTTACAATAGATAACATACTACTTCATTCATAAGGCAGGCGACTGCAGCGCCCCCAGAGATTTCGGACACTTGAGGCTGATTTGATCCTGATCCATCGCAGCTACAAACCGGATCTCTAAACCTTAAACACCAAGACGCAAGTGGGGCTACCACACCGAATTTGGGACAGATTGATCAAGTACTGCCGAAGGCTCAGAGAAGGGTGGGGGAGGGGACCCACATAGGGAGCCGAAAATTTCTGCCATCAGTCACATGACCCCGTCGTAAACGAGTCTCCGCTCCCAGCTCGCAATATGCCTGGAAGCTTGTTTAACAGGAAATTATGGTAGTAATATATAGTATTCACAGGTTTGTTTACATAAGCTGAACAATGCCTGTGACAAATGGATTTTACACAAAATAAAATGCATTAAGTGTTGATACTACTATTTAGGCAACCAATACATGATCACATGAATTTAACGATACAAAATTATACGACTTATTTTATAAAATTTATGGATTACATTTACAAATAATACACACTGTTAGCCTAGCAACACTTAAGAGTTCTATATATAACCTGAATTTGAGTTCCTCTAACCGCAATCTTTTACATAGAGTAGATCCTCATTAATAATTCATTTAATTATCTCACAGACTGAATTATTCTCCCGCCTGGCACGTTAATTCAAGGGAAAGATAAGATGCTATCATTGCTTAGATAACTTCTCGATTGCGCTTCGTCACTACGAAACGCAATAACATCGTAAAAATAACTTAAACACAGAAATAATAAATGAAAACAGCAAAAATAAGACGTACTCTACATAAACAAATAAAGAACAAACAAAGTAAAGCCAATAAAATAGAAGTTGGGTTATTTTACCTCTGAGCGGCACTTTTTTGCACACCATGGGCTAAATGGCCAGGTCACCAGGACCCCGAAGGCTCAGAGAAGGTTGGGGGAGGGGACCCACTGGGACAGCTGTTGGGAGACAGATGGTAGCCTCCCGTCAAGGCCATCCAGTGTGTTCTTTAAGGTGCACAGGGTTGGCTCTCCCGCACACAGGCCACGGCTTAACGTCTCATCCGACGGACGGTGGTCTTTCCAAGCCCATTGGTGTCTCCTATTGACCGTGGGCAGGACGGGGAGTTTTGCGGAGATAAATCTCAACACTAACCCAGCTGGGACTCGAGCCTGGGAACTGCAGATTACGAGCCTGGCGATAAAATACAAATAAACCCAGACGAACATTCACGAACATTCATATACTCTCGGAAACAAATATCTTTTCCTCTTGTCTCTTATTCTTTTTTTCGATCCGAACCATCATGCCAAAACGGAAATATTCAAAGATCAAGTGAAAGAAGCAGCATGCTAACCACCTAAAGATCAATAGCTACAAAATAAAACTAAAATGTGAAACAAAAATGGAAGGCCCAAAAAGGTCTAACGTTTGTCCCCTCTTTGATGATTAAAAAAAGCATTTTCGGCGATGGGCAGGTTTTAGCATATTTTAGAAGGAAGTCACTAAATACAGCAATGTTCAAGTCATTGCACGTTTCGGTTAAAGCTTAACCAGCTGATATTATTGCAGTTAAGTAGTATATTATGTTTTCGTTAGTGCCATCGCTCAATGATTCGAAACTACACCTATCCCTCGATTTACACGGAACTCAGTTCACACAATTTTGGCTTTGCACGGTCAAAAAATGCAACCCGTTTCGATTTACACGGTACTGTCTGAGACGTACATAGAAAGGAAATCTCAGTCAGTACCGTGTAAATCGAAACTGGTTGCATTTTTGACCGTGCAAAGCCAAAATTGTGTGAACTGAGTACCGTGTAAATCGAGGGATAGGTGTATTTATAAGGACAGTGCTACTATTGATTTAATTAATCCCATTTCTGACAACTAATTTCACCTCATCCTTGCGGTCGTGTTAGCTTATTCAACAAGTCGGTTAACATAATGAAAGTTCTCTATAATAGCCATGTGCGAGAGTTAATAAGGCTTATTAGCAATTGGTTTAGCCATGCTATTAGAGTTCGACAAGGGTGCCTATTGTCTCCGCTACTTTTTCGTTTGGTTATTGATTATGTTATGCGGAATTCACTGCAAGAGGAAGATTTGGCCTTAAAAGATCTATAATTAAAAGATCTTAAAAGATCTTAAGAGATTTGAAAATTTCTGGTTTAGATTACGCTGATCATTTGGTTCTTTTGGTAAATGATATTGATGAGATGGATTTTTTCATTATAGTACTGTGGAGAAGACTAGTAGTAGAGTAGGTTTGTTGATAAACAAAGACAAACTAAAGTGACAGAAATTGGGCAGGCATGTTGTGCTTCAGATGTTTTAAAAGGTTACACTATTGAGCAAGTATTTCAATTTAATTATTTCAGAAGCTGTGTTGCAGATACTGATTATATGCGACATGAAATTAACGGAATAATAGGAATTGGTGCTGGGACTTTTAAAAATATATGAAGAGTGTGGAAAAATAGGCATATGCATCTGAAAACTAAGATTAAATATAATAGTTTGAACCATTCTAAAGTTAGTTATGGTAGTGAAATTTGGACCCTTTGTAAGTAAGACAGCAGGAGACTTGACGCCTTTGATTCTAGATGCTTGCGAGTATCTTGGGAATTAGATAGTTTGGATTTGTAAGTAATGAAGTTAGGTGAAGGAGTCTGCAATCACCTCTGAGCAGAATATTGTGAAGATAGAAACTGTGTAGGTTGGCCATGTTGCCCGTATGCATAACTATAGATTAGTGAATAGGGATATTCATTATTAATTTTTGTTCCTTTTATCCTTACTAGCATTCTGATGGGGGTCTTATGTCCTCCATCCTCTTCCTTACATCCAGAGCCAGAAATCGTAACACCTTATCTAATAAGATTTATAGATACATATATAAATCATAAGTCAGAGATTCAGGCTCAGCTGAATCAAGGAACTATCCCAAGCATGTGAATTTATGAATCATTTCAATGAGAGACAATATTTCACTAAAGGGAAAACAATTATCCCTTAAATAAATTAAAAAAAGTCACACAAAAAGGAAAGAAAGCAAATGAATTTGAATTAAATATATATATGTACACAGCTATAGGAAGCTTTTAAGTGTCGTCATCAAAATCATCTCTACTAGGTTGCTTCTGTTGTATAGGTGACGAAGCTTTATAGACTATTTATCCTAATTTCATTACTAATGATCGTGAATAATTACACGCACAACCTCATTGGAAACGCTTCAAGATACTTTGTACCCTCATCAATATTTTGAGCGATAAATCTTTTCGTCGCCGAAGACATGCAGGCAAACACTTAAATACCACTTCTTTCTCGACATTTTATCAGCCGGTCATCGAATAACTGAAAGCCGCTCTAACCAACCCCTAATCTGACAAGATCTGCAGCACGCGCCTCAGTCCCCTAACTACAGGGTGTGGCAGCATACATTAGGCCTAACGAGCTAATACCTGTCACCTTCCGTATGCCGACGCACTTGTCAGCAGACTGCCGCTTATTATCTTGTATTAATAGCCTCATTTGAGACTCGTGACACCTCTTCAGAGCGATGACATAAATCTAGAAGATTAGATCACCCTGCCCCGCCTCCTGACATTGGCGCTACTGCTATTGCTATGGGCTCTGAGCAGACCACACTCTTTTGGGTGCTGTCTATTACTGATTAGGTTTTTCTTGTTTTTTTACAAGTCTTTGTTTTTATCTCCATTGGGTGTTGTATTTTTACTATTTTTTTATCTGCTGTTATCTGATTCGGAAGGATAAAAGGCAGATTTTTGTAAGGATATGAAACAAAGAATGATGTTCAGATACTTTTTCTTTCGAAGTTGGGTGGAAAATTAATTTTAGAGTTAATAAGTCTTTCCTTAGGCAATTACTTTCCAATGGAGCTTGGAAGTATCGCGGAAAATGCAGACACTCCCCATACAAATGAGGCAGCAATTGGCTCAGTCGGTAGCATGCGATCTCCACTGTTCCTGAGATAGGATTTTCTCCATTAAACCTCACTTTTAGTTCGGTGAGAAAGGACACCGATGGCTTTGAAAAGTCCGTAGAATGTGACTAAATGCCATGGCATACTGTGGACGTTAAAGAACACACTGGATGGCCTTGACGGCAGTATTCCAACTTTCGTCGTTCAATTGTAAGATGACACAAACACCTGTCTTGCTGGAAAAATTTGTAAACCATCGAACTTTTCGTCTTTCAATTGCACGGCTAGTCTTGTTTAAATACTTTTTATTTATTGCTTCCTGTCTAAAAATGACGTATTTTAAATAAGGGTAGCGATTACTTGGGTTATGGGTTACTTATTCTTCCCTCCAATTTCTTATTTATTTTTCCATCCAGGATTTTTCACACCATGTGTCTACTTGTGAATTCTGGACACTGTACTGTTAAAAATTCGATCACAAGTCAGAGCAGTAAAATGTTTACCAAAACTAATGAGCTTGAACAGACGGGGCTGTGATTAAATTATTCCAAATACTAAGAATACTATGCAAAAGTTTGATACAATGTGTGAACTTCGATAAATTGAAGTTTACATCTCCTCAACATAAAATTACCAAAAAAAATAAAGCACTATTCTTTAAAGTACCATTAAGCAAACCAAATTTATCTACAAAACTACATAGCTTTTATGAAAAAAATTAATATACTGGCCTACTATTCGAATTGCTTCACTTACTCGTAATGGATCCACTTATAGATGGATGACTTTTTAGTGATAGAAAGTGCATTTTACCTACATGTATTTAATGACTCATTTCATTCTAAGAAATGAATTTTTTATTTCAATAGGCATGACATGTTTTACACCTTTTTTACACCCCCCACCTGTTTTCATGGGACAACTGACAGGCTCCTGTCAGACCTCTGTGGCAAGCAGCTGCTTGAGGAGGTATTTATTTTATTTTTTTTATATAAGGGGAGAATGGGGACAGTCTTTGTCCTCTTCCATCCTATTTATATATATTATGGCTGCTGCTTTCGTATATAATATGAAAACTGGGGAGTTGTAACACTTTTTGCTGTTTGCTACTTCAATGCTATAATAATAACCTCGTCTTAGAGGAGGAAAAAAAGTTCTCTCTATTGTGGTAATATATTGTACAAAATGTTTTCTGCAACTGGACAATTCCTAGAAATGAAGAAAAACAATCATTTACTTGTATTTGGAAACGTATTGAATCATTCTATTAATCCAGAAATTTCTACTGAACGTTAATTGAATCATCTTTCTTTAATTTTTTCCGATAAAAAACAAGCAACATTTTAAACTCTTTTCAAGGAGGAATCTATAGTGTAAGGCGGTTGAAGAGGATTCACTATTCAGGAAAATTTGCCCTTTCTAGAAAGGTCGAGAGAATGTAAATTTATATTGCTAAATTTATTAAAAATATTTTTAAAAAATTGCCGAAACGTCATTTTGAATACTTCTAGTTTAATACAGTCCCCCACCCTCCATGGCAGAATTGCTAAATTCGGTCCCGCAAAGCTCCCCGCCCTGCTCTCGGTCAGTAGGAGGAAAGGCCGCCGTCCATCGGATGGAACGTTAAGCCGTCACCCCTTGTGCTGGAGAGTCATACCCTGTGCACCTCAGTCGGTAGCGCGCCAGGCTCGTAATCTGTAGTTCCCAGGTTCGAGTCCCAGCTGGGTCAGCGTTGAGATTTATCTCCGCAAAATTTCCCCGCCCTGCCCACGGTCAGTAGGGGACACCGATGGGCTTGGAAAGGCCGCCGTCCGTCGGATGGGACGTTAAGTCGTGGCCTCATGTGCGGGAGAGCCATACCATGTGCACGTTAAAGAACACGCTGGATGGCCTTGACGGGAGGCTACCATCTGTCTCCCAACAGCTGTTCTAGTGGGTCACCTCCCCCAACCTTCTCTGAGCCTTCGGGGTCCATGTGACCTGGCCATTTAGCCCATGGTGTCCAAAAAAGTGCCGCTCAGAGGTAAAACAACCCAACCCTTAAATAATACTTTGGGTGGTCTTGAAATGGTGGCTACCTCTGTCTAATAACAGCTTTCTAGTGAGTCCCTTCTCTGCTTTTCGGGGTCTTTGTGACCTAGGCGTTTATCCATATTGTGTGAAAAAAAGTGCCACGCAGAGGTAAAACAATCCAGTCCAACTCATCCCGTTTAAAAGGCGGGAAAATTGTCGTCATGACAGCGTCTTTTTTTTGCACGGTATGAAAATAACTGACTCTGATAACTAAGGGCCATCTGACATTTGAGTGAAAGAGGAATATTTGTGTTCCGAGGTAATTCTGCTGAATATCAGTTTGCGTGTGTTTCAAAGTGGTGGATTTGGACGCCCAGCAGATCAAGCGATGCTTTACAGGAACTTTCTCTCAAGTGATTAATGAGTTCTAGTTTAAAAATCTGCCATATTTTTGGAATCAACTTTCGTTTTGGATTATTCAACTAGGATGCGTGGCTTAGAGGTACGCCCAGTGCTATAGGAAATCGATTACTCCAATCGAATAACAACCTTCTTTATTTTCTGCCTTTCAACATTGTACTCCGTCAACGATCTGGGAGTTACAGTTCCCAGACAGTTCTCCAAATTTTTGAAATCGCAGTCACATTGCAGCGTAATCAGTTCGTTTCACCAATTAAAATTTTTATTAATTGAAAATAATTATTTTCAAAATTTTAGCAAGTTTCATTAATTGAATGATAATTTAAGGATATATTAATCGAAAGACATTCGCATTGATAAGTGGAGATTTGGGTTGCTTTACACTTGAGCGTCACATTTTTGTAAACTGTGCGCTAAACGGCCAGGTCACAAGGACCCCGTGGGTTCAAAGAAGGTTAGAGGATGGGGATCCCCTGAAAAGCTCTTAGGTGACACGAATAGCTTCTCGTCAAGGTCGTCTAGCGCCTTCTTTAACGTGGATAGAGTACGTTCCATCCGACGGACTTTCCAAGGCCATCGGTATCCCCTTTCTGGCAGAGGGAATGGTGGAGAGTTTAGCGGAGATCGATTTGAACCCACCACAGTTGGGATTCAATCCTGAGAACTGCAGATTACGAGCCTGGCGCGCTACCGACTGAGCCAACAAACGACCGTGGCCAAAAATCTGAGGCTAATATTTTTGAAGGTTAATTGCTAAATTTGATTATCATATTTGGTTTGGTGAGTAATGACTTAATATTTTTATTTTGATGTTAGGTTAACAAATACGTTTCTACTGATCAAAAGTAATTGCATGATGCATTTGCCACTGCGTTAACAAATACGTTTCTGCTGATCAAAAGTGTTAAATTTGCCACTGCAGGTAAATGCAACAGCTTTTTCTAACAAGGTCTCGCTTGTCTTATCATTTCGCCTCCTTCCTGACGTTTTCATTTAACCCAACTGTTTAGGCACATCTTTCATAACATTTTTTTACTCATTTTCACTAATCTGTAGTTCTCAAATTCAAAATTTGTCTAACACATTCTACCAGTGGGGTGGAATATAATTATAAAAATTCTCAAATTCAAAATTTAGCTGCTATCTTATCCACCGCAGCACAATCT
Source organism: Ryuthela nishihirai (assembly GCA_038380435.1). Taxonomy (NCBI): domain Eukaryota; kingdom Metazoa; phylum Arthropoda; class Arachnida; order Araneae; family Heptathelidae; genus Ryuthela; species Ryuthela nishihirai. The sequence goes on from JAWZYU010000014.1 coordinate 38,895,456, forward strand.
TCTCTTTCATAAAATGTTGCTTACGAACTGTTGGTGACTCTTTTTTTTTGCAACTTAATCGTTATCTACTCAATTAAAGCCCCCAATGTTCAACATACTATATAAGTATCTGGAACTAAAAGCATCGAGTTCCATACAGCCATTATTGCAAAGGGTCCAAGTTTCGCTAGCATAACAAACTATAGAAAGAATGAAATTGTTATATAGACTAAGTTTAGCTTTTAAGTGTATTAACCTATTTTTCCACATTCTCCACAGTGTTTTAAAAGTAATTAAATTCAGAAACCACTCCCAAAATGAAACAGTTCAAGGAAGAGAAGTGCCACTTAAATACCTTATCCATTTTCATCCCTTTTCTCCATAATTATCTTTAAACCTATCTCTAATGAAAGAGTTGGTCTTATCAAGACCTCTTCAAAAGTACGAAATAAGCAGCATAATCTAAGCTAGATATTTTCAGATATTAATACGATCATAGTCTCTTCCTTGCAAAGCATTCTGCGCAACATAATCGATCCATAAACTAAAAATGAGAAGAAAAAAATGCAGCTTTGTTTAACTTTAATTGCAATGCTAAACCAGTGTTTCCCAACGGAGGAGTATTATAATTTCAATTAGTTTTACACAGGAAGAACTATTTTGAATTCCATGAATGGGCAGACTCAGACTGGTAAGGGTCGCCGAGTGGTGCAACGTCAGGAAAGGAGGAAAGTGTACCAGAGGTGTGCGTATACCGTGTAAGATGCCAAGCTTATAAGAAGGGCTGGTTCAAGATGTAATTGGAGATGAATGCTTCTCAAGTCTCTCATGTGCATGCATTCTTGTGTCCTTCCATCATTCAATCCAAGACAGAACAGAAACTCGTCAATGAAAGCACAGATCTCCATCAGTGCCACCAGTGCCCTAGTTCCCAAGCAGCTCCTTCCTTGCACCACTGCAGACGATGATAGTATGGCATCAGCTGTACATGTTTAAGAAGACGGACTAATGGAAGGTGCAAATGCAACCTGACCCTCTCAGTCATCTTCTAATCGTAATCCCAGACAAACACAGATATAGTGAGTTACAATGCTCGAAATCTGTCTTCTTTTGATAGATGCATCTCCTATCGATAGTCGGATGTTCTGGTGAAGCCATCAAAGCCTTGGTGTTGTGGCCGGATTCCTTCCTGTACCCATTATTGGAACATTGTCCCACTATTCAATGTATCACGACTCACACGAATTAGGATTTCGGTTATTGACCTTCCAGCATCTTACAACTCAATGATCCGACCCCCTTTCAAATTCCGTCAGCTGTACATGCTGCTGACGTTAACAGCTTTTTTTTCTAGCAATACGTTATTGGACGTTCTACTGCACCGATCGGCTTCCATGAGAATCATTTACGTCCTAATACGTCAAACTCTGAAGGCAAATCTTCAGGTCAATTTTTTCATTATTCTTTGGTGGGTTAGGTTGGGTTGTTTTACTCTGAGCGGCACTTTTTTGCACACCATGGGCTAAATGGCCAGGTCACAAGGACGCCGAAGGCTCAGAGAAGGTTGGGGGAGGGGACCCACTGGAACAGCTGTTGGGAGACAGATGGTAGCCTCCTGTCAAGGCCATCCAGTGTGTTCTTTAACGTGCTCAGGGTATGGCTCTTCCGCACACGGAGCCACGGTTTAACGTCCCATCCGACGGACGGCGGCCTTTCCAAGCCCATCAGTGTCCCCTACTGACCGTGGGCAGGGCGGGGAGTTTTTCGGAGATAAATCTCAACGCCGACCCAGCTGGGACTCGAACCTGGGAACTGCAGATTACGAGTCTGGCGCGGAACCGACTGAGCCACCCCCCTTTTTGGTGGGTAAATTACAATGACGAGCAGTGTATATGTATTTGTATTAGCTTAATAAGAAATATTAACTCCATCTACTAACACAATATGCAAATATTAGATTTCTCCGCCCCCCTCCCCCCAAAAAAACAGATTGCGACCATAAAAAGACACTAAAATTCCTTTTTGTGGTAAAAAGGATTCTGTTGAATGAGTGTGTATATTGAAAAAATGCGAATTTCGAAAACTAATGTGCAAAAAAAAAGAGTTCTGTTGTGATTTTTTTTCTCCAAAGTTCTGGTGACATCACAAGAACGTCTGAAATGGAAGATTGACAGATCCACGAGCCAAGTGACAGATCTGTCACAACCAGCCAGATTTCCAACATCGTAACGTCATTGGTTTACTGCTGCTAGCTGCTGAATGTGTACATATATTGATGCTGACTGCGTGCGTACTGTTGTTGGCAATTTTGCCAACATGCAGAACTCTTGGCACCTGTGATATAAACAAAGCTTAGGTGGGAGAAGTACAATCTTTCCTTTTTCAAAAATTGGAGAACCAATAATACATTACAGGGACCATTCCAGTGGCTTATCTGATTCGTTATTCAGCATCATTACGATGAAATTACTACAACACGAATTACAGAAAGGTAAGCAAAGAAGAAAGAAGGTGAGCTATTATATAGAGAAACTGATGAGAAGCCCTTATATAGCAAAGTACCTTAACTGATCCAGCTCCCACACTAAAGACGGTACTGCAGTATCATCCCAGAAAGGAAGACTAAGTAAGGGAACGTAGCCACCTGTAATTACGGATGATTCATGACTGATTGTGATTGATTACTGTTATCGCAGTCTGTGATCATGGGGTCCACCGTTCTTTATTCATGACGTTTAGCCACCAGATTTCCTGTTTGTAGGCTTATTAAATATTGGGGCCGCGCGGAGACTCTGGCTTCTTTTAAGTGTCATTTATTTCATTACCCTGATGAAATCTGTAACCTTTTCATCGATGATTCCACAGAGGATGAGTTCGTGAGAATGGAAGAAAAGAGGAATTAGTTTAAGTTCTGAGTTTGATATGCATGCCGTAAAAATGCAGAATCAAAAATGAAGTCTTTAAGCAATGGCGATGAGTTGTTAACCGCATGGCTTATTAAGAGCATAATTGTAATTTAGTCTACGTATCAAAGAGTTGGGGGAAATAATATTGGATGAAGGTGAAGTATGGGAATGTGAATCCGACTTGACATACTTTTGAAACTGTAGGAAAAACTAAAGCAGTAGAAATCAAATTATTTGAAGCACGGATATAAAAATTATTAGAGGATCGAGTTGCTTCATTCTGGTTCAAATGCAAATTTCATCATTTTTATATGAGTGCCGTTCTTTTCACAGGTTGTGAACAGTTTTTCAATATCAGTTTGCTACTTGAATTTATTTTTTTATTCAACGTTTCAGATATTTGAGAGGTCCTTATATAGGCTTTCTCATCATACAATTTTTTAAAATAATTGACTATAATACTTTTTTAGTTAATTTACATTTTACTCTTTTCGTTTTTATTAATTTTTTTTTATATTTGTCAAGAAAAATATTTGTTTCACAACCTTTGTATATAATTGATAAATCAAACTGGATTTTAGTACAGTTTTAACCAACATATCTCAAGCTATATCATAGTTAGCAATCGATAACTTTTTCGCATATGTTGCCACCTATTTTAATACGAAAAAGATATTGGTAATAATATAAATCAGAAAATGATTAGAGATGTTTCATCATTTTTGTCATTGCTTTCCATTTGCCGTTTGTGTTTTTGTTTGAGAATTTCTCCAAAGAATTGTTCTGTTAATCTCTCCAGCATGGAAGCCGATCATAACGTGTGACATATCAAATTAAATTTATTGGATGGATAGCGAAATAAAGTGCACAAAAATTCACCTCCCCAGAATTTTGTTTACTGATAACGTCTTTTGTTAAGCTGTCACTAAAAAGAAGCAAATAAATTATTAAAAAGTAAAACAAATAATCTTTATGTAGCATTATGAAAGATTAAAAGGAAACAAAATTATCCATGACGTCAACGGGATTTATGCAGAATAATTGGGGTTAAGAGGCCGAGTAAGTTTAGTGCCGTGGATAAAACAAAGTTACTAATCATATTTGCCAAAATTATCAATGATTGTTTGCTCAAATTATATGTATTACGAAAGAAGAAAAGGCAATTGAGTTTATTTTATTCATTGAAAACACTTGTTTTCGTTTATTGAAATCAATATGGTTTTAATAAATGATATAATGATATAGTCTTTTTTAACTTTTTAAGGTACAATATAGAGAGATAGGTTTCTCTAAACATATTTATATTTCTAGATAATCAAGATATTCCATTTTAATTCAAGAGATTGCTGAGTCATCATTGCTGAGTATTCATTAAAAAATTGTTCTTTAATTTGAGTAAGTTAAGCTTAATGTTTCAGTTGCGCCATTGTGGAATCTCAGAGGAATTTTTTTGGTTTTAAGTATATTATAATCCGAAGAAAAAAAATGTAGAATACTTTATGCCACAAAATTTTCTGGTAAGTTTCTTCTGAATTATTGTGTTTATAAACGTAATTTTGTAGCAAGTGGTTAGCGCGCTTGGTTACTGATCTAAAGACCTGGGTTCGATCCCAGGGTAGTCATGGCTGTTTGTGTTGTTTTTGTGCTGAGGTCCCGCCATCCTCACAGACTATGGCTATTAAATGACAGGCTACTGTCATACCTCTGTGGGAAGAAGCTGATTAAGGGATTATTATTTATTTATTTTTGCCATTAAGAACGTGTGCTAAATTTCAGAATTTTCCAAGGAAAATAAGAAAATTATTGACATTCGCAATAATAAACCTTTTTCGAATATTTTGATCAGTTGTTTTTAACTGTAGCCAGTAACGATTTGCAGCATAGGCGCTCTCCTGGAGTTTTAACCACTCAACGGAGGCCTGAAAACAGTTAAAAACTCGATTATATTTTCCCAACATTTCATTTAATAAAATATTTCTCAATCAGTGTAATCTACCACTTGCGTACACATTTCGTTTATTTACGTAGGTTAATAACAAATCTAATGTGATATTTGTTAAATAACTTTTATTATTGTTTCATTTCGCCATTATGGAATCTGAGAGGAATATTTTGGCTTTAAGAAAATTATAATCCAAAAAAAAATCGTAGAATACTTTATGCTACAAAATTTTCTGGTTTTTTAAAAACAATATTTTCTGGTAAAGTTTTTTGAACGAACAGATATTTATTTTTGTTCATAATTCAATTTCTCTTTTATTTTCACAGTGTGCAAGTTTATATAATACATGTTAATTTTTTTCATTTATGCATTTCTGAAATTGTCATTTTTTTGACTGAGAACTCCTCCCTCCTGTCCCATCTCTCGGACAGGGGGAGGGGGGCTTTCGCATTTTTAGTGCCTGGGGCCTCATATCTTAATCCACCACTGATTTCCCTGAATCATGGATTCGGCCAGCTACCCTAGAAGTTTCGTGCAATTTTCACTTCATTAATCACTCAACAAATATGTAAATATGTAATGTTAAATAGTACACTGCAGAAGTCATACTTCTAAGTGTTCGGTTGTGCATAATTTCCCAATATATTTATAAAGTTCCTTAGCCAAAAAAAAGAGTTGAAACCACACAGATATTACTTGTAATTGGATCTCAGATCTATTGTAGTCATGCAATTAAATGAATAAATGATAAATAAATGAAATACTCATACTTTGGGAGCTGGTGCTTGACTTAGTTGTGTAGTCCTTCGGTTGGGACACCAAATTGTTTTTAGGTTTTTATATGTCTGTTACGGAGCTTCTCCGCTTTATTCTATTCTTGGTTCTTCTCCGATGTACTTTTGGTTCATGTGCTCTGCAGCAATAGATGTCCTATTCCTGCTACCGTCGATTAATAATAAACAGTCAAATAAATCAAAACAATAACATTTATTTCAAAAGACAAGTTACAGGGAGGCAGTCAGTGGCCAGTTGCGTCCCCGTAAATTGTCTTTTTAATCACTTGTCAGCACTGTAGAACTTATTTCTATGGCATTATGACGTACCAATGAAGGAGAGGCAGAAGTATTGATTTAATCGCACAGAATATCTCCAGTCCACAGCAATCACAGGACTTCCAAAACCCACAACTAAAAATTCATCTCCTAGCCACTCCGAACTGACTCTTCCTTCCGCAAAGTCAGAAGACGTTCTCCACTCCACTCGGAACTACATCCGTCCTTCTCTAATCGTCTCCTTCCTCTTCTCCTCTGCCAAATTTTCCATTGCCAACGTTAATCGTTTGACCTTTGGGTCAGGTGTCACTCTGCACTTCACCCATACAAGGCCAACTCGCCCTTTCACTGGCTACACTCAACCCTTTTACATATCAGGATACCTCTGTGAGGTGTCATAGCCATAAAACATTAACTGAGGACCATGGATTGATCACCCAAACACATTTACAACATGTCTCCTGTTGTTGACTACACCAAATTGCAGCGCTGAAGCAGGGCTCGTTTGCCAGATCCTGACACCGGTGTGTAAAAGCAAAACTATACTCTCTGCTGTCGTTAACTGGGAGGCTTCCACTGTCTCGTAACATCTGTCCAACAGATTCCCTTCCTTAACCTTCTTTGAGACTTTGGAATCCTTATAACCTGACCATTTAGTGCTTTTATTTGCACAAGTGCCGCTAAGAAATAAAACCAACTTACCTATTCACATTTTCCGAATCTTCTAATAGTTTGTATTTGGTCTCTGTTAGAGAACAGTAATATGATTTATGACAAAACCCGATGCTCCGCAACTGGAGGCTGCACTACATATTTACGGAGATGACAAGTTACCACTATCCACCGTCGGGGCTGAACAGTACTATAAAAGTAAAGTCCAGCACTCGCAAAACCTAATTATAATCTTCGTCCTGAGACGCCACAAACAAGGATACCAGACCCAAGTTGTCTGTTAGAGAACACTGAAATTCGAAAATAAAAAAATAATTTCTTTGAAAATGAGCATTCTGTATTTGACATTGGTTCCTCTAGTGTTTTGTTTTTCGCTGTTGGTTACCACTCATCTTTTTGTTTTTAGGATTCCATTTCTATGACGCCAATCACTGATTTTTTTCCGCTTTTCTCATCACACTGGTTGGCAATAATTCAACCACATTTTATTTCATACTTTTATAAATTTATCTTAGGGAGCGCGCTTGGCTACTGATCTAAGGGACCTGGGTTCGAGCCCCGGATAAGGCATGGTTGTATGTGTTGTTTTTCTGCTGAGGTCCTGCCATCCTCTCAGATCTTCTACTCTGGCAAAATAAACTGACAGGCTCCTGTCAGACCTCTGTGGCAAGCAGCTGCTTGAGGGGGTATTTATTTATTTATTTATTTTATTTATATGAGCCTACCAATTTTTTTTTACCCTTATGATCGTAATAAACCTGTTTTTTTATTGTTTTTTTTGTTTCAACTTGCACACAGATTATTAAGTTGCTAATTATAAAGAGCCTTATATGTTGTTAATTTTGAATTCCAATGCTGGTTATAGTTGCCACTTACACTGAGCGTTCACTAAATTATGACCACCTCCCTCCATGTTGTTGGTAGAAGCTAACTTCCAAACTAAGTGTTTAATTAGAAGGATGAATACGGAAGATAAATTAAAGATATCTAAATCTCGATTTTAAATAATATTCGCTTTGTGCTTCAAGAGTTGTAGACTTCGTATATTTAATAGCAACAACGCAAGTCTTTGGAAAATCGAAAAATGTCGAAAAATTATTTACTTTAACTTTTCGAACTATATAGTTGCTTTCGTCTCTTTCACCTAGGTTTCATTGATGAAATTGAAATTTAAGCACTAAAATTTCAAATATACATCTGTTGTATTAAATGTTGTGAAATAATACTTCTTATTCAAATTATAATTAACTTCTGAATTAAACTCCAACGTTAGGGCATTGCTGTTGTTAAATATTCAAATTTCCATAACTCTTTAAATATTAAGGGAATATTGTTGGAAATCGCGATTTAGATTGATTTGATTGAGATCTTTAATTTATCTTCAGTCCCATTCTGTCACAAAACTGTTTTTTAGAAGTTATACAGCTTCGAAGTTAGCTTCCACATATATAACATGAAGAGAGGTGGTTATAATTCAGTGAGCACAAGTGTGTTTCTTTACCCCACTCAAGCAGCTGCTTGCCGCAGAGGTCTGACAGGAGCCTGTCAGTTTATATGCCATAGTAGAAGGTCTGAGAGGCTGGCAGGACCTCAGCAGAAAAACAGCACAAATGTCCATGCCTTAATCCGGGGCTCGAACCCAGAGTCCCTTAGATCAAGTAGCCAAGTACGCTAACCACTCGGCCACGGGACGGCTGTGTTTCTTTACATTAAATGTTAATTATTCAATCAACCATGTTTCCTTTATTTTCATTGTTTGCTATACTCACGAAATTTTGTATCATGCTTTTCACATTACCAACCCACATTTTTGAGACTATACTCTTTATATTTTCAACCCACATTTTTTAAGACTATACTCTTCATATTACCAATCCACATTTTAAAGATTATACTCTTCATATTATCTACCCATTTTTTTACGGCTACACTGTTCATATTACCTACCCATGTTTTAGGAATACACTGTTCATATTCCAAACCCACTTTTTAGAAATTATAGTTCATATGCTAATCCAATTTTTCGAACTGTACTGTTCCTACTAACTACCCACTTTTAAAGATTACACTCTTCACATTACCAACCCACTCTTTCAGGACTACACTGGTGATTAAAACGCACCCACTGTATATTTTACAAATGCAGTCCTAATTTACAATATACATTCTAGTTTTATTAAGATCATACATCTTATTGTAAAATGCCCACAATCGCAACTACCTAAGAATTATTTTTCGTTATCCAATATGTGAAATAGATACGCTGTTCAATTACGACCCACAAAACTGGTTAGGAAACAAAATTACAAACGATTTGCAGGTAACTCTAAACTAAAGGAAAGGAACAAATGATGACTAAAAAGATCGACCTACTTTAAAACTAATTAGAAGATATATCATTAGAAGGGAGAGGGAATATGACAACTTTTCTACTTTAACTGACAGTGCAAGAAGAAATGAGCGATTAGCTGATATAGCTATAAACAAAAATATTTTAATGGGATATTTTAATTGGCGTTTAGTAAGGGATAGTCTTACAAAACGGTGATATTTCAAGCATTGAAAAGACTAATAGGTTTGTATTAAAAATACTTCAAGAATTAATAATTTTCTTTTACAACAGAAACTAAGTGATCAAAAATGAATAAGTCTGAAAACAGATATTGAATTTCGAAACTCGCATTTAATTTCGAGGACAGAATTGAAACCAGATCTAACAACAGTTGAATCCGGTTTTTATCAGGCATTTAATCAACGCTGACTCGTCAATGAATTGTTTCTCTTGAAATGACAATTAGTATATACATCAAAGTTAAGCACTAAAATTCATTTGTTCTTCTTCTTCTAGTCTAATTTGACTGCATGTTATACACTGCCCTACCAAAATATTAGAGAATATCCACGTTAAGTCGATGGAAATATAATTTGAAGCTCTATAACTTCTGAAATATGCAATTAATGGAAAAATATGACGGAAGATAAAGTTTATATTCAAATCTGTTTACGCCTCGATTTTCAACTCTATTTGTTCAGTATTTAAAGAGTAATGGAAGCGAAAATATTTCACAATAGCAAACTTAGAATTGATAACGAAAAATGCTCATCGTTAATGTAGACGTTCACCAGATGTTACAAATTAAGCATGTATAACAATACTTAAAAACGTATTACAAGAAATAAAGCATTATGAAATTTTATGAAGCAGTTATATTTAGCCTATATAACAAACAGTCTACAAAGTTTAACTTGCTACTCCTAGACCTGTTATAACATAAGCAGCCCCTATCTTATATAGGCGAACACGACAAAAACAAACATGAAAAAGTTCCAGACCTATGAAAATAAAATCTTAAGATAGACGTAAATGTTCCATGGTTTGTAACCAACAGACAAATATATGGGGATTTAGGTGTCAAACGTAATTACCTTCATATAAAGCAGATTTCTAAGATATTCTTAGAAGCTGTGGAAACAAACCCTCATAATTTCATTACAAACGTATTAAAGTTTGATCATGTTCGTAGTGAGTAGGTTCAAAAGGGCTACAGTACTGTAGTACAGTACTAAGGGCTACAGTACTGTAGTACAGTAGCTACAGTACAGTACTGTTTTTCGAGCAGAAAAATGTTTTGGTCTCCTGACCCTTGGGCAGGAGCAGAATGGTATAAGGGGCACTGAGTGCTGCAGCGTTTCGGGTCCCTGGGACCTTATGAGAGCAGGATTTTTTTAATAATAATAATTGTTATTTTACAGAAATTTCAGGGAACTGGGGAAAGCCTATATTAGGCTTCACGTAAGAACTCTCAAAAGTATAAGTACTAAAATGTTAAAAAAAAATAATTTTTATGACAGCCCGGGCCGCTCCGCTACAACTGTATCCCTGAAAAAAAAGTGCCAGTTTGCCCTGCGGCTCACTCTTTGGTAATTTTTTTCTTGTCCCTTTTGATTCAGGCCATTTATGGACAACTTCAGATGGAGAAGGTTATGGGATTTTGGATCCTGGTACTTCGAAAATCACAATTATGCTGTATGCTATATACATAACTTGCTGCTGGTGGAATCGCGTGTGAAAGCTGATAGAATGAAGTTGTACTTTGCTCGTGCTCTCATACTCGATTACAAGCTCCTGGACCGAGGAAGCCTTTGTTCGCCGCCATATTACCTGGTTACCTTTAAAAGTCTTTTTAAAGATTACCAAGGCTATGAAAGACTCCAAACTATATAGTTGCTTTCGTCTCTTTCACCCAGGTTTCATTAATGCAATTGAAATTTTGATCAGAGTTTTGGTATTAGAAACAATTTAAATCGTCAAGTTACGATAATTCTACTAGCCTTGGAAGAAGTCACATACGGCTTAATCACGCTTAAAGGAAAAACTTGGAAAAATTAATGAAAACGACATTGAAATTCAACAAATTGGAGCCCCTGTGAGAACCATTTTCATCTCGGAATTATCCTATATATTCAAATCCGTTTTCGCCTCGATTTCTTTTCTGTACTCTGTGCTTACATAAAATAACTAATCTTATCTAATTTAAAATACTTTTTATCCTTTCCAGAATTGAAAGCGTTGGCCGCCTAACCTTTGGCATTTGATGATTACTTAATAAAATTAATTTGCTGCTAAAAATTAGATAAGACATGGATTTTTACTGGCCTGAAAGAAGCCAATCTGCATCATCTGTAAAATCTAGGCAATCTATAAAAGTCAAATTTCGCCGCAGATCGAAAACAGGTTTTATTTTAATAAGATGTCGGGAAACAGATTGCATTACAATGACAAGAATATAATTTAACGAAATATAAATAAAACTTGCTACAGATGAAGTTTTTTTTGAACAGGAATTTACTATAATCTATCTATTATAAAAAATAAATGATATCAACTAAAACATTAGTTGATTTTTTGGGGGGAAGACAGTTCGATAGTTACTCTCGACGCTATGTCACTGCTGCTTCATAAGAAGCATTATATCTATATGCATAAAAACTTATCTCCGTACCGTGAAGAAACTTAGTCTGTCACCAAGCACGTATTAGGTTTTAGTTTCGGTGTATGGGGGGGGGAGGAAATAAGTCTTAAGTAGGTTTTCGCAATTACTGCATAAAAGGTTAAAATGATGTTCTATATGGTTATAAGATCTTTTTTTTTTTCATATATTTTTATTGTCGGGCTTATAATATGGGGCTGAAACAAAATTATACAAAGGTAACTGTTTGAGTTTTCAAAAAAGGTAGACATGTTTGAGATTTCGTAGTAGACAACTGGATTTTCGGAGGGGGATTCAAATTCCCCCCTAAGGTACAATCATTCAAAAAAGTATCCGAATTCTGTAATCAACCATAGTGTTCAGATACTTTTTTGAGCGACTGTACGTCCCGTGTAAAACGAAACTGGTCGCATCTTCTTTTCCGTGTAAAACGAAACTCGTCGCATCTTCTTTTCCGTGTAAAACGAAACTCGTCGCATCTTCTTTTCCGTGTAAAACGAAACTCGTCGCATCTTCTTTTCCGTGTAAAACCTAGTTTATCAAAGTGTAGGAATAACTGGTTTCATTTTCTTGACCGAGGCCGCATCCATGCAAATCAAGTAACGTAGAAATCGAGGGACGTATCTATGTAATTCTTATCGACTCATATTTTTACTACACGTAGAGCCACTCTATTAGGATCAACACGAGGAAAATAATTATACGCTGTTGATAAATATGATTGGAGTCCTACCAATCGAAGATTGAATTTATTTACCTCTGAACCGTCTGATTTTCACGCATTGGCTAAATGCCAGGTCACGAAGACCCCAGGTTCAGAGCTGGATGGGAAAAGGGAACCTCTGTACAGCTATTAAGAGACAGATAAAAGTCACCAGTCAAGGGCTGGGTTAGTTCAATCGATATCACCCCAGTCTCGTAGCATAGTTCTATACGTATTGTAGTCTCATAACGTAGTTCCTAGGTTCGAGTCCCACCAGTGTGACCGTTGAGATTTATCTCCGTTTAACCCCTACCCTGCATTCAGTAACAAAGGGGACACCAATGGGCTTCGAAAGTCAGCCATCGGTCAAATGAAATGTGAAGCCGTAGCCAGTCTATGGGAGAGCCATACCCTGTGCACATTAAAGAACACGTTGGATGGGAGATTTCCTTCTGTTCCTTAACAGCTGTCCATTGGTCCCCTTTCCCAACTTTTCCTGTGTCCTCGGAGTCCTTCTGACTTGGTCATTTAGTCCCTTCACTGTATGCAAAAAAGTGCCACTCAGAGGTAAAACAAACCAACAAGCTGTCAAGTCATACAAATGTTTCTTAATGTGCGCAGGGTATGGCTTATGGATGAACTTCTCACCTTATGGATGAACACACCTTATGGACGACACACGACTGCCTTTTCAAGCCCATCGGTGTCCCCTTATTTCACTGAGGTCAGAGTGGGACAAGTGGACAAAAACTCAACGTAGTCTCAGTGGGATCTGAAAGCTTCAAATTTCAGCTTACGAGCTCAGTGCCTTACTGACTGAGCTTATTCCCGCCTCTGCTATACCCAAGTTACGAGCTGACATCTTGTAGATTGCACTTATTAATTTATACGATTTTCTCTTTAACCTATTCATGGGATTGAATAAAATAATCTTGCTGTTATAAATCCTTAAACAACTTTATAACATGCAAAGTGAACATTAAACAAACGTAGATTTCTAGCTAGAGAAATTTTTATATTCTTAATAATTGTGCTAACATGTACTTGCAATGCAGATGTGAAAGATAAAAGTCAAGAGCAGCCAAACAGATTGGCGGTGGATGCTGCAAACCTATTTATTACCTCTCATTCTTGTCAATTGGCTAAAAGTAGAGCTGTCACATCTGAACTTATGTTAATGTGTTATATTAATGTCTATACTTAATCCTCTTAGGACGAAATCGTCATTAATATCAATCCAACCGTCGTGCCTAACGCAATTGTAAATCGTATTATTCATCTTCCATTTAGTAGAGGATGAAAGAAATCTCCTCACAGATCCTGAAAACGCGTTAGAACATCTCATCTGCTATCGCAAGAGAAGAGCTTAGCATCACAACCACCAAGTGTGTCTATATATAGCTTCCAGCAAGGAACGGCGATTTCCGCTTGAAGATGGGGACAGAAGAAAAAAAAAAACTAGAGAAAGCTGATACACTTCTGCAACGTTTTCTCCATCTAATCTTGAACGTTCTTGACACCAGGAAGCAGATCTTGGCAGCTTAAGGATGGCTGCGAAAGTTCTTCGCATTTCTCTGCGTCTTTTCCCTAACACCTCCCCTTCCATCTGCTTCAGGCAAGTGTGTCTTTTGGCAGCTTCTCTTCTTCCATTATACAAATGCAGTGTGCCTTCTGATTTGTGTGCGAGTGGCTGAAGAATAGAAGTTTTTAGAACGAAGAAGCCAGAGAGAATCATACTCAAAACGCAGAAAGAAATCTCGGAGAAAAAAAGATGGAAGTCGAGACGGATTTGATGGCAGAGAGAATCCTATGTACGGTCACGCTATAAAAGGATCTGGGTTGTAAGTTATTGTCAAGATATGGATGTTAGATTGCATTATTACTACTGATTAGCGCTCCCATTCTCTTCAATCTTATCAATACATCTAACATTAGAGTTCGGATGAGGAAAATTCCATTTGGTTGATTTTAAACTTTTAAAGGTAGATTGAGATCAGATTCATTTGGTAACATGCCAGACTTACAAACTAAAGTTTTCAGATCGAACTTTGATCTTTGCAGGATTCAGATATTCTTCGTGTGTATATGATCTACTACATCATCAATAAAGAGACACATATAAGCCTATAGTGTCCGCCGTTCGTTGGATTGAATGTTAAATCGTGGGTTGCATTCAGGAGCGAGGAATTCACGCTGCAAGTTGCTGATCCTTCTGATTGGGCTTCAAGAGAGATTCTTATCTGCTGCTGAAAGCTATCTAGACATCTTCTCAGTGTTGGATGGGTAGGATAGATCCTTTCTCAAAAACATTAATCATTAATATTTCCCAAAAGAAATTTCTATTTCATCGTTATGGATGATGCTTACCGTTAGGATTGAACTGAAATTTTTTATACATACCAAAGACTCTGGGTGTTTCCAGTCCAAAGCGTATCAAAGGGGTCCAAAATTTATTCAAAGTGCCCAGTGTGAACTACAACACATACTAAATTATGTGTTGTAGGAAATTTATTCATATAAGAAAAGTCGACCAATGCAACCCCTGTACACGTAATATATTCAGTGACAAATGTATTAGGAACATCCTCATTTTAAACCAACGGAAGGGTAAATTCGAAGCTTTTTATCTTCATAAATAAACTTTTTTTAATGAAAAATGTGACTGAAGATAAATTACAAATCGCAATCAAATTTAACGAAATCCAGATTTTCAATAATTTTTCTCCAACGTTTAAAGAATTATGAAAGCTGAAATATTTTACATTAACTTTGCTCGTTCTGCAAAATATTTTGGAACTTGCGAAAATTCCGAAGTAGTCATTAAATTTTTTTATAAATATGCTCATACATTGCGGATAAATCTGTATAATGATTACTTCTTTCATTTCGTCAAGTGCCAGATTTTGAGAGCAAGCAGCATGAGGCAATCCCCCATTTACCCTTTCAGAATATTAATAACCCGAAAGGAGGTGAAAAATATTAATTGTATATATATATATAGCTCATGTTCTGCCTTTTGATAGACTACTGAAACAGAAGGGAAAAAATATATACACAGTCGTATCAGAATAATATGACCACCTACCATACATACTATGGTAGGTGGTCATATTATTCTGATACGACTGTGTATACATAGTGGAACGTTGTAACTGTTCATTTTGACTGGATCCCATCACTTGTGCCCTAAATGTTTTCTTTCTGGATTCAATCTCAGTTTAATTTCCTATTTAAGCTAACTTTCTACGCTAATTCTTTAAATAGCCATTATTGTTGAAATGAACGAATATTTCCAAGAATCTCAATTCAGATGGATTTGATTGAGATCAGCCAGATAGTGGCATAAAAGTTTATTAAAAAAAGCTACGGAGCTTCAAACTTTGCTCTCCGTTCATATAACAAGGAGATCCTTATAGAGCAGGGATGGGCAAATAGCGGCCCGCGGGTTGCATTCGGCCCGCTAAGAGTTTTTTATGGCCCGCCAAGACAGTCAGAAAAATCCGCCTTGAAAATCCGCCTTCCCGTGGGCGACCGAAGATTCGTCTCGTATTTTCCACTAGGACGGCTACGTCAATGCGCATGCGCAGTGTAGATACGAAAACAATTGCCCACCCCTGTTATAGAGCGATAACTGAGGGTGTAACATAATTGAATTTAACCCCCCTCCCAAAAGAAACGAAAACAAGATTCGCTCCCGCCGAAAAGCAGAAGCATTTCCAAATTTAGACTTTTAGTTTAATTGGCTTTTTGAGAAACCATTCAACATTTAATATAAATAGTACGGATGTGGCAGACTAGGAAACTATTCGTTTAATTGCCATTTATACATTTTTTACGGGATGGCGTTTTTCGTTTTCCTCAAATATCTCACGACTTTCCAGCATCTTTAGTTTCTTGTAACTTTGCCAGTAACCACTGCGCAGCATAAACTATTCTTCAGCATTTCAACTCAATTCAAGTGAGGCTGACAGGATTTTTTTTACCTTCTGCAGATCCTGAAAATGCATTATTTTGCAGGTGAATTAAATGCAAAGATTTTAATATTTGCTTTCACTTCATAAGCTAAATTTTAATGCAAATAATATTTTATATTAGTAACAAAAGCTGCAAACATGACTGCGATAGCTTTGAAAAATAACATCGATCAGTCAAGCGATGAAAATAATTCAACTCTAAACTCCGATTCACACCTTATATTAAAAATTTATCCAGCTTATACTTATTAACTCATCGGGTGATGAATTCAATCCCATAACTTAAAGACAGAGTAAAATAGCTCTTAATTTAGTGTTGTTCTACTTCTGAATTTAGTTTGAAGCTCTGTGGTACTGAATTTGGTTTCAATGCTTGATCAAAATCCAACCTCCCTCCTTGAAAAAAAAATCTGTTTTTTTTTATTGAAAAAATAAATATCTGGTAAATAGAATTATCCAAAAAACAGGTTGTCTATTCACTCTAACAAAGCCACTCTTTCATGATCTTTTGCGACCTTAGTTGTGTTTTACCTCTCTCATAATATTAACTCACCACATCCGAAGCCCTGAAAGTTAAAGTGAACAATGACCAGATGTCAAACAACAACTCTACAGAATTCGCGCGTTTACATTTAATCCTCTTCTTTCGCTTCATAACAAGATTAAAACTGTCTCTTCTAACCACCTAAAAGCTGAAAGTGAGCATTTTGCAACATCGGGAATCGAACCCGCAATCCTCCAGTTGAAAACTAATCCAAAAATCCTATCGTCGCCTCAAAATTCAAAGAACTTTCTAAAAGTATAAGATTTTTCGAGCACAATGGTTTACTGATTTTATAAGGAACACACCTGTTTTTGAGCTTGACTTTCCCTTAGTCCCCATCCCTTCTCCCATCAATTTTCGTCACAGATGTTTTCCGCTAAACTCCCTTCACCCTTCGGTGAGAAAGGAGATACCGATGCGATTGGAAAGACCGCCATCTGTCTGGTGAGAGGTATCAATGCATAGGATAGGATACTCATGATCTGTTAAAGGAGGTGATCAGTGGTCTTGACAAGAGTCTTCCATCTACTTACTAATAAATGTCCAGTGAGTCTCCTTCCTTATCCAGCTTGAGCTCTAGGGACCGTCCAGTGGAAACTCTTACCTAACTCTGAGCCCTAAGGACCGTTGTGACCTGGCCATGTGACCCATTGTATTCAAAAAAGCACCGCTAAAAATTAAAGCAACACAACCTTTTGAATTTCGACCCCCCCCCCATTTTAAATTTGATAGTTCCCACACGATCATTGGCAGAACTACGAATTTCGGGCTTCTACTTTTCTTGGGGCGGGATGGAAGTGATCATTACAGTGTAGTCCAGCTCCCAGCATCGAGATAATCTCATTAATTTCTTTCTTCATATCTCTATACATTCATCAGTATCTGACACTTTTATAAATCTTATCATTCTGTTTATTATCGTCCTAGTGGACTGCGGTTAATGCGTCTGTATAAGGAACAAAAAGACCTACTCTAATTACCGAAGAGGACATAATTATCTTTTGAGATAATTTTCTGTAGCGTATCAACAAGCTCCTCTCAGACAAGTTCCTCTCAGAATTGTATTGAAGTGAGCTACCTAAATAGAAACAATTTTTGTTGTTAGCATATTGGCCAAAACCGAGGTTATAATCAGAAAGTTACCATCGAACCGCTTTAATCATGATTTTTAAAAGAGAGAATGAATAGAACTGACAATTTTTGTTTATGTTTTTATTAATGTAATTGGCTAACTAATCAATTTTTAAGAATAGAGTTTCCTGATGGATCGTTTAAATACCCATCCCCTGACTATGCCATTTCTATAATCTGTTGATGGAAATGTGAAATATATTGTTTATTAACAAATGCATTACATCCACCCCCTGGGGAATGCTTGTGCCCCTTAATGTTCATCCGTTCATAAGTCATTGTCTTATGGCGAATATTTTATATCACTATCGCAAATCATGCATTTTTAATCTTTCACAATCTTTGTTGTTTTGCCATTCCTTCGCTTCGATAACAACTGTTTGCACGTTTACTCTCAGTACTGTAAAGTAAAACGATTAAATCAAAGAAATTAACATCAACTGGATTATTATTTCACTTGCATGTTCTACCTACTTTCAGTACTACTTTCAGTTACTACTTTCAGTACTGTAAAGTAAAACGATTAAATCAAAGAAATTAACATCAACTGGATTATTATTTCACTTGCATGTTCTACCTACTTAGTTTAGTTTAAAGCTAACACCCATTTATGATTTATGATCATTCATTGTGATTACATCCACCTCAGATTTTTACAGTTGATAACGAAAATGTTTCGTCTTTTTTCTTAAACAACAGAGGGGAAAACTAGTACAGGTTAATGATGTTTCGTACACAGGATGTGCGTTATTTATACCTCATAATGCTTACAACTAAGATGTCATTTCCTGTGCGTGAAATAATGTTAAAATCCAGTGACTAACTATTGAGAAAGAGCGTAAAACCACTCTGCACAGCGCAGACATCAGCGATGGAAATAATCGTAATCGACGCCCTGTTTCATCTCATGCATACGATATAAAGATGATTATGAAGAGGGCGGCTGATGGCGTTCCCGCTAAAGTGATTACGATGAGCCAACTGGAAATGATAAGATTCCGTGTCAAGCTCATGGCAAAGTCATTAAAGTTCCTCTCAAACGATATCATTAAAAGAGTCGGCAGAAAATTCTCCCACGTGTCTTTTCTGTACAGCGAAACCTCTGTCATTCGATCTAATGATCCGAAAGAGTGGAACAATCTGAGAAGTGAAAAAAACAAAAACAAGAGGGAAATCAAGCACTAATGTATTTTGATCATTAAAAGTGTTGTACTAATTCTCTGCGAAGAATGAGTGTGGAACCATCGCCATTTCCATGGGACGAGTGTGGCTCGTTATCTGTAGTTCCCAGGTTTGAGTCCCACCTTGGCCAGCGTTGGGATTTACCTCCGCAAAACTCCCTGCTCTGCCTGCGTTAGTAGGGGACACTGATTGGTTTGGGAAGACCGCCGTCCGTCGGATAGGTTATAAGACATGACTCCGTGTACGTCAAAGAACACCCTGAATGGTCTTGACGGAGGCTACCATTTGTCTCCTAACAGCTATTCAGTGGTTCCCTTTCCCAAGCCTTCTCTGATCCTTTGGAATCTTTGTGACCTGATCACTTAACTCATTATGTGCCAAAAAAATAGTGCCTTTCAGATGTAAATGAACTCAACCTTGCTCGCTGTAGGAATGCAGATAGTTATTAATGTTTTGACGTGGTTGGGAACTGTTGTTCATTTAAAACCAGTATATTTATTGTTATAAACAGTGTTTCTTAACTGGGTAGCTTATATTACCTTCGTGCGACTTTTCCCAGAAAATGAGGAAAATGGCCAGGTCACAAGGACACCAAAGACTCAGAGAACTCAGAGAACGTTGAGGAAGGGAATCCACTGAACAGCTGTTAGGACAAATATGGACGCTCCAAGTGGTGGGCGTCCATCTTTGTCCTAACAGCTGTTCCGAAAGAATATTTAACAATAGTAATTCCGTCTTAAATTTATACAAAACTGATGAATAGTGAAAGAATTCTTTACACGAACTTCTAAAATGCGCATTTATTTTTTAAACACTTCGATACAATACTAATTACTAAGTTTTAATTGATTTAACTAGGAAAACTGACTTTTGAAGTCAATTTTTGTGACTGGCATTGTTATTGTTAAATATTGAATCTTCCATAACTCATTAAATACTGAAAGAATTTGCTGAAAATCGAAATATTGTTATGGTTGAGATATTTATCTGCTATCACATTTTTGAAAACAAAAGTGCTTATTTTAGAAGTTATAGAGCTTCGAAGTTAATTTCCATTGCAAAACATAAGGTAGTGCATAATACATAATACATAATAACATAATTTATGGAACCAGTGTAGTATTACAGAGTTTTTTTAAATTTTCCGACACACCCGGACCTCGGACGCACACACTAGTTAGGAAAACCCCTATCTAAATATACATACTACATATAGCTTCGTTGCCTATGTTATAGTCACCGTGAATGTCCAAACCGAAACAGCAAACCATCAGCTCTTGGTTCCCACGGGGCGGGGGTGGCTCAGTCGGTAGCGCGCCAGGCTCGTAATCTGCAGTTCCCAGGTTCGAGTCCCAGCTGGGTCAGCGTTGAGATTTATCTCCGCAAAATTCCCCGCCCTGCCCACGGTCAGTAGTGGACACCGATGGGCTTGGAAAGGCCGCCGTCCGTCGGATGGGACGTTAAGCCGTGGCCCCGTGTGCGGGAGAGCCATACCCTGTGCACGTTAAAGAACACGCTGGATGGCCTTGACGGGAGGCTACCAACTGTCTCCCAACAGCTGTTCCAGTGGGTCCCCTCCCCCAACCTTCTCTGAGCCTTCGGGGTCCATGTGACCTGGCCATTTAGCCCATGGTGTGCAAAAAAAGTGCTGCTCAGATGTAAAACAACCCAACAACCCAACAACTTGGTTCGCACTCTGCAGAGAATAACCGAGGAGAGAATAATTCCTATCTGTCTTCTGTAGCGTGAAGGCTTCTTGTGAGCTTGTCTCTTTCCTCAGTGCATCAAATGATCATTCACGTGCAGCATTCTCATCTAATTCTCTCATAACTGTGTTAGAATGTGGAATGTATGTCCACACGAAAACGGTATCTTAAAGAATAATTTTTTTTTCTGGGAATGAGACTGAAGGTATATTAAAATCTTAAAGAACATCTATATTTTGAATGATCTGATAATCATTTATTTTTTAAATGGTTATTGAAACCGGGATGTTTAATAGAGTAAGTTTCCAGTCAAAGTATTTTTCTTGAAAGCTAATCGAAACGCGAACAATAATTCTTTATATCAGCTCATTTACTGAAATGATTATATACGTTGAAGTGCGGCACTTATTTTTTTAAATTTTTAATAGCCTTTTAAAAGGATTGATGCTGCTGTTAAATATTCAAGCTGCCATAACTCTTTGAATGCTGAATGAATATCACTGAATTTCGAGATTTTCATATACTTGATTTTGAACTTTTCATTTATTTTCAATCTCATTAAGACAGAATTTATTCTTAAAGATATAGAGATTTTAATGGTTATTTACACTAATATAATGCGGAAATACTATAATGATTTGGTAAGGTTCTATAGTTTTCTATGTTGTGCTTCAGGAATGAACCACACTGATATTGTTAGCAGTGTTTAGTAAGAATCACACCAAAAGTATTGATGTATTCCACCGGGAGGAAGGAAAAATTGCTTATTACTTAAAAATTGTTGATGTGAGAAGAAAACTAAAGGGATTTTCGATTTCACCGATGAAAAATGCGTTTAGTACACCTAGAAAGAAGTTAATTGTTGACCAGTGGTATCGAAAAAATCCAGACAGATGAACACTTGTGATTTACACAAAATGGACAAATTATTATATACATCCTGATAACAATATGCAAAGCAGAAGTATCGTGTCTAGTCAAGTGGGAAACTGAAACTGGCAATGCCTATAAATACAGCAGGTCTCTACGCATTGGAAACCAGTTACGAAAAAGTAATCATGGATAGTGGCAGCGACGCAAATGAGTGTGACTGTGACCAGATAGTGGGTGCGAGTAAGGTCTGTTGTTCAATTTCCGCAACTGATGAACTGTTGGGATTTCCATGTCAGACCATCGCACGTGTATACCAAGACTATGTGAAATGCTGAAAAACTTCCAACCAGAGGGAGAAATGTGGACGTAAACATACAATTGACTGTCCTGACTGTCCTGCATCATTACAAGAAATCGCACAGCTACCGTGCAGCAGATAGCATAGGAAATGAATGCGAGTGGTACACAAGCTTAAATGCAAGGACTATCCATCGTACCATGGAAAAAATAGTCGACATCCACATCATGTCCCGTTGTTGACTGCAAGGCACCAAAAGATTAGGCTGCAGTTTGCAAAGGCCTATCACAACTGGAGTGCAGAGGATTGGAAACAAGACATCTGGTCTGACGAATCACGGTTTCAACTCTATCACGTCGATGAGGGTGCTTGTGTGGCATAAACCAGATGAAGGAATAGACCATGATGAAGGATGAGCCAATTTCATTGCATTCACTCCTCATTACTAACATCTTAAAACTCCCATTTCTCCATCTTAAAACTGTAAACAATGCTCTTTCTTTAGTTGTGCCCGTTAAAGAACACACCGGATGTCCTTGAAGGGAGACTCCCCTCTCTTTCCTAACATCTGTTCACTGGATACCTTTCTTCCAATCTTCTCTGGGTTCTCCATTTAGCCCATTATGTATAAAAAAGTACCACTCAGAGATAAAATAACACAATCCAACTTTTCTCTAATTAAAACTAAACTTATTCAATTCCTGAAGAAAACACTGGGCGCATGTCACATACGACCTCATAATATACACATACATTTTACACTGTTTTTCGATTATTTCTATTAAACCAAAGGTAAAAAGGTGTATATAAGAAGTGATAAGATCAACAACTGAATTTTACTTATCGAAATCAATCCCTGGTTCCAAATATAAGAGCTAATGAGTTGAGCAACATCTAGAGGAGTTTATCAAAATAATGGAAACACGTACTGTTTGTGGAGAACATTTTATTAATAAGCTGCAGGCCCACCGCGGCGTTCAGAACATACGCAGTTCTACGTAGAATAGATTTATACAAGTCATGCACATAGGGTAATGGAATGTAGGACCATTCTTCCTGTAAAATATGGCCCAACTATGCCAGTGATGCTGGAGGTAGAAAATGTGATCTGACCTTGCGCTTCAGATATTCCCACAAATGTTCAATAATATTGACGTATGGAGATTGAGGTGGCCAGGGTAGCTGCTATATCTCATCCTCATGCTCTGCAAATCACAACTCAACACATTTTACACAATGCACGGGTGAATTATCCGCTTGAAACCAGGGAGGGTCATTAGGAAACAATGCCCGCAACATTCGGTGCAGGTGGTCACCGAGAATGGATTCGTACGTTGCGAATGTGACACGACCCTTCAGAATAACTTATTAAGCATTAATTTCTGGTTATCTGATATTATTCAATGTAAGTTATTTTTAGATCAATTTTTTCAATGGGAGTGGAGGGCAACTGCTGCTCTTGCCAATCCTCACTTCCTTGCTTACGAAGGATGGGGAGGCATCACTCTCGTAAACTGCAGTTCCCAGATTCCAGTCCTACCTGTGCAACCGTTGAAAGTTATCCCCGCTAATCTGCTAATATGACTCTGCCCTCTGTCAGACATGGGACACCGATGGGCTTGGATAAGTCGCCGTCCGTCGGATGGGATGTTAAGCTGCGGTTTTGTGTACAGAAGCCGTCATATACTGTGGATGTTAAAAACACGCAGGATGGCCTTGATGGGAAGCCAACCAATCGATCAGATAGACCTGTCTCTTAACATATGTCTATTGCGTTCCCTTCCCCCAACCTTATCCGAGCCTTTGGGATTCCATGTGACCTCGCAATTTAGCCCATTGTGCTCAAAAAAGTGCCGCTCAGAGGTAAATAATCCAACCTTGTTTGCACCCAATTACAACAAAAAACAGTTTTCGGCTTAGTCCTTATCTCTAACCTCTCTCTCAATACTTACTCTATTAAAGGTAGTTCACTTTGCATGCCATTTTCTAGGAACATACCCATCGTTTATGGTGAAAGAGCACTGCATAAGATTAAAACTTTGCGTGGTATGTGAGTGACCCTTACACTGAGGACGGATATCCGCCTAGAGCAGCAAATCAAAAGAGTCCTGCTGCTCTGTGAGTACCTGTAATTCAACTTTAAGAGACTTCGTGGGTTTTAAATCTGACTGTAAGCACGTAAGCAGCGGAAATTAATCTGTTAATTACAATGAGCTGTACTTAGATTACTATGAAACATGTTACATATACAGTAAAGGAAGAGGAAGTACTATTATTTTTCAGAACTCAGATATACATGTGTGACAACATACGAATTACAAGATGCACGTGCTGCTAATGAAAATTTTATTATTTATCTCTCTGAGATCTGGCTTGTGGCGAGTCAAATGGAGAATGGATAGCAGAAAGATGGCTTTAATAATTCATCTGGGGGGGGGGGGTGACACAAAGGTTGTTAAATTCTGTCTTGCCACATACTGGCGTCAATCCGTTTGCTGTACGTATTTAGGGTTGATAAGATTTGATTTAATTTTTTTTTTTTCGAAAATAAAAAAGCATCAAAGTATCATCTACCTCTTCTCTCTTTAAAACACTCGTTCAATTGGATGCATCAATTCTGAACTACTTGGCCATTTAGATGGTGTTTCTGTCTTAAACCACTCGACCACTGAGTCTCATCTTAAACCATCCCACCACTGGGCAACAACTTACGCCATTTGATCACGGGAACCACATTTTAAACAGTCCGATTAATGGCCCTCGTTTTAAAACATCCGACTATTGAGTCTCATGTTAGACCATTCGATCATTGGCTCGCACTTTAAAATATTCGAAAATTGGGCCTTATTAAAACTGACTATAACCACTGAGCCGCTTCTTAACTATCTGGCTAGTAAGACGCATCTTGAACTATTAAACCGCTGAGCACATCTTAAACCATTCGAACACTTGGTCTAATTTTAAACCATCAACCACTGGAACTTATCTTAAACCATTCAACTACTAGATCGTATCTTAAACCATAAGACCATTGCACCGCATTTCAAACCATTCAACCACAGATCTAAGTTTGATTTTAATCCATTTGACCACTGAACCTGATCTTAAATCATTCATTCGTCCACTAAGTTGAATCTTAAACTATCCGACCATTGGATTTTGCCGAAAACGATCTGACGAACACAGAATGGCTGTGTTATAAACCATTCGAATATTGGACCTTGTGTCTCATATATTAAATTATTCGACCACTGTGTCTCACCTTAAATTATTCGACCATTGTGTCTCACATCTTAAATTATTAAACGTTGTGTTTCATTTTTGAACGTGAATCAATGGTACTAGAATATTGCCATCATTCTGGTACCATTGGGCCTCATCTTAAACCATTTTACCGTTGTGTCTAATCATGAACATTTTGGTCACTGAGCGTCATTTTAAATTATTCGACTTGTGTCTCATCCTAAACAATTGGGTCACTGGGTCTCATCTTATATTATGCGTCCAATGAGTTTCATTTTGAACTTTTAAGTCGCTAAGGTCATAAATTATTCAACTATTGTATCTCATCTTAAACATTTCGATCACTGGGCCTAACATTACATTATTCGACCATTGTGTTTCATCCTATACATTTAGGTCACTGAGTCTCATCTTAAATTATTCGGCCATTGCGTCTCATCATAAATTTTTAGACCATTGGGTTTCATCCTAAATATTTCGGTCATTGGGTCTTAACTTAAATTATTCGAAATTGTCTGCTATTTTAATCTATCTGTTCGATTGGGTGGCATGAATAAAAATACTTTATTTTCAACACATTAGATTATACACTGATCAGCCAAAACATTAAAATCACCTACCTAATATGATGTAAGTCCTCCTCTCGCCGCCAAAAGAGCTCTTACCCGATAAGGAGTAGATTCAACGAGATATTGGTAGGTGTCATTTGATATTTGGTACCATGACTGCAACGAAAGATCTCGCAGTTCCCGTAAATTAGGTGGTTGGGGTGATGCTGCTCGTACCCGTTTCTCCAATTCAAACCACAAATGCTCGATAGAATTCATGTCCGGCGAATTTGGGGGCCATGGCAATAAATGGAATTCCTCATCATATTCTAGGAACCATTCCTGAACCTTCTTCGCAGTGTGACATGGGGCATTGTCTTGTTGAAAGACGTCATCTCCGCCAGGGAATGTAGTCGCCATAAAGGGGTGTACTTAGTCAGCAACGAAATTCTGGTAAGACATTTGGTCCAAGTGTTCCCCAAGAAAATATTTCCCAGACCATCACACTTCCTCCCGTCACCTGGATCTGTCCCACAGTGCATCCAGGTGAGAAGGCTTCCGTGGGTGAACTTCACACACGAGCTCATCCGTCCACATGGTGTAACAGAAAAGGGGATTCGTCTGACCATGCGACCCTCTTCTAGTCTTCTATGATCCAATGTAGATGATTACGTGCCCACTGCAAGCGTTGATGACAGTGAACGGCTGTGAGCATAGGCACACGAATGGGTCTGCTGCTGTAGAGACCTATTCCAAGGGCTTCCGATGAACTGTGTGTTCGGAAACATTGGGCCCTTTACCACAATTGAAATTATGGGTAATGTCAGCCACAGCAGTCTCCCTGTTGCTATGGATAGGATGAGATAGTCTGTTATGACCTCTGGCATCAATGAGACATGGTCGGTCACGCCTTGTCGACGGCCTGTTTTGGACTATCTTTGATAGGTACTAACTACTGCATAGCGTGAGCAGCCTACCAGCGTCGCCGTTTTTTCTGACTTTTTTTCGAAATCAGATAAATCCTTTGCTTTTCCCAGTTTGAGACGAAACGAAATACTGCCTGCGAGAACCCCGACCCAAGTATTATATATATGTATATCATTCGCGACCTTGGCACGTGACACTGATTGACTGCACGCGTACTTCTTTGCATAACGCAGAGGTGGTTTTAATGTATTGGCTGATCGGTGTACATATAATACAATATAACAACTCATAAGCATTCGCTTATCTAGGTTGCTATAGTTAGCATTACATGAAATAACAAAAAAAAGTTTAACTTATTTTCGCAAAGTAATTACAACCTAATGATCCACACAAGGTGGATTGTGACAAACTATAATGTTCTTGCATTTCAGGAAATATAAAAATGAGTATTTTCATTTGAAAATAAGGAAAAAAATAGAAAAGAAAACACATTTTCTACATACAGTACAAGAAGAGTACAACAATATCAATTCGAATTCTAATTTTTATTGTAGAACTGAAAACATAAAATCTAAGTCGAGTGTATGCAAGAGATAAATTTTTAATTTTTTTCTTAAAGATAAATACTCCACCAATACAATTTCGAAGCTCATTAGGTAACAGATTAAAAATTTTTGGTGCTAAATGTAAAATATGTTTGTGTAATATTTCCTTTTTTACAAGTGGAACTACATGCTTTCTGCCATCCAAACGAAAATTATAATTATCTATTTTTAATTAAAAAAACTATGCTTATGAATATAAATCATTAATTTACAAACAAACAAGTGACTGAATGGCAGCAGTTGTAAATTTGAAGTATGTTATTTCCATTTTGATGTATACGTTCATCAGATACCTTTTTAATAATTTTATTTTGAAGTGCAGTCAGTGGTTTCAGGGTTGACCTATAAATACCACCATAGTACAGTAGTCCGTAACACACTGCAGAATGAATTCAAGAATAATAAATTGTTACCAACATTTGGTGAAACACAATTTTTTTAAATAGTACACTTGACACAACATTGTTCTACGTTTTTTGATTAACCTTTCAACGTGTGGCCTCCAATTCAGATTTTGATCAATTGTTATTCCTAATACTTCATTTTATCCACTCTATCAATAAACACACAACAACAGCCTCCATTAATATCACAATTAGTTTCATGGATTTTACCCGTCAAATTACCTATAATAAAAAATTTAGTTTTTAGAGTGTACAATATATATATTTCGTTGTAGATAAATTTAGAGTTAGCTTATTTATTTTAAACTATTTTGCAATATCTGTTAAATCATTATTTATTATACTTTGTAGAGCATTTCTTTGTTAGTCATCTTGTAGTCATGTGGCATAATTTTTTTTTATTATATCATATACGTCCCGTTGCCGAGTGGTTAGCACGCTTTGCTACTGGTCTAAGGGACCTGGGTTCGAGCCCCGGGTAAGGAATGGATGTATGTGTTGTTTTTCTGCTGAGGTCCTGCCATCCTCCCTGATCTTCTACTATGGCATTGGCTCCTGTCAGACCTCTGTGGCAAACAGCTGCTTGAGTGGGAATTTATTTATTTTTTTATTATTATTAGGTCAGCAAGAGTTTCTGCTGTAAATGTAATAACAGTATCATCGGCAAAACTGTTAATCTTACCATTGATTTTTAAAGAGCAGAAATCATTGGTAAAAATTAAAAAAAGAGTGGACCTAAGACAGAGCCTTGAGGGACTCCGTGTTTTATTTTCAACTCAGAGCTAAATTCCATTAATCTTTACAGTTGTATTCTATTGCATAAATAACTCGAAAACAATTTTGATAGCAATGCCTCTGACTCTAATACATTCCAATTTATGTAATAAAATCTAATGGGAAACAGTGTCAAATGCTTTTTTATATCTAAAAAATAGTTGCCGTTAAATAATTATTGCCAATAGACTCATAAGAATGTTTAGTGTAGCTTATCATAACATCTTCTGTATTTTTATTCTCTCTGAACCCAAATTGTTTATCGGAATAGAATGCATTACTAACTTTACAAGTTACAAGTTACATTACTTAACTTTACAAGTTACATTACTAACTACAAGTTTTTCCAAAATGTCTCCAAAGAGCGGAATAATAGATACAGGTCTATAATTTGAAAGAGTATTTTTGTTCATTTTTTTTGAAACTAGGAATCACGACTGCTTTTTCTTAATCAACCAGAAAATACACCACTTGCAAGAGATAAATTAAAAAGGTATATCAATGGTGTAACATTATAATTAAAGCATTTTTTTATATTTGTTGGAGCGAAGCTATCATCTCCTGGACTCTTATTTGACTTAATATGATTAGCGATATCTTGAACCTCTTCTTCAGTAGTTGGAGTTAAAAAAATAGAATTGCTATTCCTAGTAATATAATTACTTACGGTATTTAAATTATAGTTAACTTGGTTTCCACTCTTGTAGTTTGGAATATGAACGAAATATGAATTAAAATAATTAGCAATTTTCGCAGAGTTATTACTTTCTATTGGATCAGGATTAAGAAATTTTGGTAAGACATGTTTAGATTCCTTTTTATTATCTAATAAATTACGGATAAATTTCCATTGCTTTCTACTGCCGCCGTTGCATTTAAGGAATTATGTCCTATGATAATTATTTTTAACAGATTTCAATAAAGCATTAAGTCTGTTTCTAACTATTTTGTAATTTTCTTCGTGTATGATATTGTGAAGATATTTCTTATGCTTCTTATATAATTTATCTTTTAATTTAATATCTTATTTGATTTATCTGTTATCCATGGGTTTTTACTTCTATCATTAGATTTTTTAAAAGTATATTGTTTAGCATCCTCCACCAATTCAGAGAATTTATCAATAAGCAAATTTTAGCGCAAATAGACATAATCAGACGCTTTAAATTCTTCCCATCTACAATTTTTTAGCTTTTCCCTTAATGCTACGGAATTTATTTATACACTACTTTCGGAACTGTTGTCTGATCTTCGTTCCTCTTTTGATGATATATATCAATTCATATTCCTACAGGATAATGATCAGCAATATCAGTATGTACAATAACTGTTCGCACAATATGGATGGAATCCATATGAAGTAAGCATATCCAAATAAAAATTGAGTTGGGTTGGGTTGTTTTACCTCTGAGCGGCACTTTTTTGCACACCATGGGCTAAATGGCCAGGTCACATGGACCCCGAAGGCTCAGAGAAGGTTGGGGGAGGGGACCCACTGGAACAGCTGTTGGGAGACAGATGGTAGCCTCCCGTCAAGGCCATCCAGCGTGTTCTTTAACGTGCACAGGGTATGGCTCTCCCGCACACGGGGCCACGGCTTAACGTCCCATCCGACGGACGGCGGCCTTTCAAAGCCCATCGGTGTCCCCTACTGACCGTGGGCAGGGCGGGGAATTTTGCGGAGATAAATCTCCACGCTGACCCAGCTGGGACTCGAACCTGGGAACTACAGATTACGAGCCTGGCGCGCTACCGACTGAGCCACCCCCGCCCCAAATAACAATTGACATAATCATTATTAAGCAAAAGGCCAATATTAAAATCACTAGTAAGTTTAATTGTACTATTTTTGATTAAATTTAAATTGTCATTTAATTCCTCTATAAACTGTTTTGGTGTGTAAAAATGCGATCTATATAAACTGCGTAAAGACAAATAAGTTATCATAATCCGTCCACGTTAAACAAAGCTATTCAGCAGTCACCAAGTCATTATTTTCGTAAAATAAAGTTGTATTTATTTTTAACAAAAACCAATATATCACCTGATTGTTGTAATCCCTACATTTGTAAAATTTATTATAACCGTTTAAGTTATATAAGCAAACCTCATCATCTTTTACCCATATTTCAGTCAATATAAGAATATTAACTCGATAATTCAAATAATCGATAATTGCTTCAATACTCTCGAACTAGATCTTATACTTCGTACAATAATAATAAGGATACATAATGATTCACTGTTGGAATCAAGATAAAAAAAACCTTTAAAACATCGAAAGTAGTGCTATGAAACATATATATTCAGTAGAAATATACTTGTTTAATATTCTAGCCACATTGAACAATATTATTTACATCATCCCCATTTCTCACTCTCCGTATTTTCACTGTTTCGTTATGTCTCATAAATATTTTACCATCTTTAACCCATGTATATTTAAACCCAGATTTCCTGCCCTCCAATTAAGGTTTATAAAACAATTGCTTCATCGTAGGGGTCAAATATTCATTTAGGCACACTGCAGGATTTTTAAATTTTACATCGATATCAGAACAATTAATACTAAATTTAGCAGCTTTATTAGAGCTTATCTATTTATCACGTATTTCTTTGCTTTTAAATTTCATAATTAATGGTTTCATTTTATTTTTGTTAATCGTTGGGACCCGATGCATAACTAGTATGTCTTTCTTATTATATGCAATTTCAATTTTTTCATCAATTTTTGTCACAATTTTGGATAAGTCTTCATTAGGCTCTTCCGGAATGCCAACGATCTCTAAATTCTGACCTCTTGAATGCTGCTGATGTAGATCATTCAATTCATCTCCAATTTTATGCAGTTCTTCCCTTAGTTCTAAATTATTTTTTTCCCAATGTACTATTTTTTTTTCCTTAAATCATTTAAATCTCGAGTGAGTGCGCTAACTTCATCTAGTTTTGCCGAAGCAAATTCTGCAAAAACCTTGATTTCATTAATTATCACAGTGTCTTTTTTTTATCTCTGATATCTGTTGTATAAGCCAATCCATTTTGTCCATTTCTACACTCCCTTCCTTGTTGCTTGAACCTGAAGCTTTTTTTGCCGATTAGGTTTTGGAGTTTTACAAGGATTACACTGTCATCGAGTCTTTTTTATTTTAGTTAAGGCTTTGTAGCCAGACTCCGAAAAACCGACACATGGGTAATGAAAATCGTTTACACATTCTCCTGAGCACTTAATAACCTTAGTTGCATCCAATATTCCGTCTTGGTAGTAGTTTAGCCGTCCCGTGACCGAGTGGTTAGCACGCTTGGCTACTGATCTAAGGGACCTGGGTTCGAGCCCCGGATTAGGCATGGATGTGTGTGTCGTTTTTCTGTCTGAGGTCCTGCCATCCTCTCAGATCTCCTACTGTGGCATATAAACTGACAGGCTCCTGTCAGACCTCTGTGGCAAGCAGCTGCTTGAGGGCTTATTATTTTATTAGTAGGCACGTTTGACGGTAGCCATTCAGCCTATTCAACAGGCTACAAGTAACGCCAATAATAATAATAATAAATACCCCCTCAAGCAGCTGCTTGCCACAGAAGTCTGACAGGAGCCTTTTAGTTTATATACCAGAGTAGAAAGTCTGAGAGGATGGCAAGACCTCAGCAGAAAAACGACACATACATCCATGCCTAAACCCGGGACTCGAACCCAGTCCCTTAGATCAGTAGCCAAGCGCGCTAACCACTCGACCACGGGACGACAAAAGTAACGCCAATAGCAAATCCAAAGGGAGGGAGAGCGCCTAATTAAGGATCGTAAAGTTCTTTTGATGGCTCATAGATGTAGCTAGGGAGAAAACACGAAACGAGCGTCTCATCAGGAGGAGACAAAGACAATAAAATTTTGCGAAACACACTGGTCCGGTGGGAGCGCCGAAGGTCAGCGGACACCGTCCGGGAACACAACTGCAACTTCCGAATGACAGGAGAGCGAAGATAGCACGTCCTTCCTCAACGAAAACTAAACTCATTGATTATAAATCATCCTATCATTGGGTCGAACACTAAAATATTTAGTCATTGTACTTCATCCTAAACCATTCTACAACTGGGATTCATCTTAAACCACCAGACCACATAGCAACATCCTAACCCTCTCACTCCCATTGGGAGCATATGTAAAGTTCGATGCATTGGTGGCATGATGATAGTGAAAGGGTTAAACCATCTGAACACTGGTCCTGACCGTAAACCATTCAAACACTAAGACTTACACTCCTTTAAAAATCTGAGAAAGCCCTAGCCTGAAGCCCCCTTCAGAATTTTCTAATTGTATTACGTCACAAGATCCAAAACACTCGAAACAGGTTTGGAGAAATTACTGACGGGAAACTGAAAAATTA
Source organism: Ryuthela nishihirai (assembly GCA_038380435.1). NCBI lineage: Eukaryota > Metazoa > Arthropoda > Arachnida > Araneae > Heptathelidae > Ryuthela > Ryuthela nishihirai. The sequence goes on from JAWZYU010000014.1 coordinate 38,928,292, forward strand.
ACGTGTTACTTAAGAGTATAGATCTTATATGTACCGAACCACGGCCGAATATCCAATCCAAACGGACGGCGACTGTCTCATAGTCAAAGATGATTCCTTTCTCGAAACGGTGCGAGTAAAGATGAGTGGAGAAATTCTCGACATCGACACAGCTGGGATCCTAACCTTAGATCAACAATTTCACTGGCCTGGTGAGCTATTCTTTCCCTCCTTTATTTTAGAAAGATCATTCATAAAGAAGAGCGATAAAGCAATTTAATGCGCTTTGTTAAAAGGGATTTAAATTGCATTTTTTTACAAGTACCCACAGTATAAAAACACATAGGCAAGTTTTATAAGGAAGACCAAAGTGGACAGACAACATAATTCTGAAAATAGGTATCAAATTATTTTATATAGGATTCGAAATCAGGCATATGCCTTTACTCCACAACTAATTGCTGACAATGCAATAATCCGAATTTCTCTTGCTTGAGACATGGGTCTTAGTGCCCATTTTATTTTTTGCTGTCTTCTGTCATAAAGTTTGGATACTTACCTTTAACAATTCTGATTAAAAGCTGGAGGCGAGGGCTTTGTCCGTAGCACATCAAGATCGTAATCTGCTAGTTACAGGTTCCTCTAACCCTCGTAGCGATGGGCTTGGAAAGGTTACCGTCTCTCCGAGGGCGGGGGTGGCTCAGTCGGTAGCGCGCCAGGATCGTAATCTGTAGTTCCCAGGTTCGAGTCCCAGTTGGGTCAGCGTTGAGATTTATCTTCGCAAAATTCCCCGCTCTGCCCACGGTCAGTAGGGGACACCGATGGACTTGGAAAGGCCGCCGTCCGTCGGATGGGACGTTAAGCCGTGGCCCCGTGTGCGGGAGAGCCATACCCTGTGCACGTTAAAGAACATGCTGGATGGCCTTGACGGGAGGCTACCATCTGTCTCCCAACAGCTGTTCCAGTGGGTCTCCTCCCCAACCTTCTCTGAGCCTTCGGGGTCCATGTGACCTGGCCATTTAGCCCATGGTGTGCAAAAAAGAGCCGCTCAGAGGTAAAACAACCCAAAACCGTCTCTCCGATGGACGATTAAGCCGTGCGCAGTATGCAGGAGAGTCATACTGTGCACGAGGGATAGCCTTGAAGGGAGGCTTCCTTATGTCTCCTAACAACTCTCCAATGGAACTCCTTCCCCAACCTTCTCTGAGCTATTGGGGTCCTTGTGATCTGTCATTCAGTCCATTATATACAAAAAGAAGTGTCGTTCAGGGTAAAACAACCCAGCTCTGCTGAAATGTGATAATTAATATACAGAATCTTATTTTAAACCTTGTTGGAGTGTCAAACGGCTCCAATTTTGTTGCATAGTGGAATGTAAAGTCGGGTTAAAATTAAACGGACTTCAATGCTTAAAAAATACCAAATTGACGGCTTTTAGGGATCTTAAAAATGTTACTCGTCAAGTAACCGCATGCCATAGAGGTTTGACAGAAGGAGTGCATCAGTGTAATACACCCGTAGAAGAGATATTTGAAGAAAGGGATACATGATAATAAATCACAGACACTGTTTTTGTTGTCTAATAAATAAATAAATAAATAATCCTTTCAAACAGCTGCTTGCCATACAGGTCTGACAGGAGCCTGTCAGTTTAACACGTAACAGCAAAGTTCTGTGAGGAAAGCGGGACCTCAGCTGGAAGACAACACAAACAGACGTACCTTACTCGGGACTCGAACCCAGGCCCCTTTGATCAATAGCCAAGTGCGCTAACCACTCGGTCACCAGTATGGCCTGTCTAATAAAATGATGCTCAATTGACTTAGAATTAATAATTTTTATTCTTCCTTCAAAATTAAATTGAGTAAAGAATGTTTGGCAATAATTCTGTCTTCAGCCTATTATAGACCACCTACCATAGTATATGTATGGTAGGTGGTCATATTATTCTGATACGACTGTGTACATATATAGTAGGAAAGTTTAAATATTTTTTTCGAAATTTTTAAGCTTCCCCCCTATGTTATACATATTATTACTTTATATATGTAAGGGAGAAAGTTTCTTCATTTTTCTGAATGGAGTTCATTGTACATCCCATGTTACTCCACAAGCTATATACATTCATATACTTTCTCCACTTGATACATATATTGATATATATAGGATCGGAGTTAGGGAAGGGGCAAAGGTGTCAGCACCCCTCCTCCACCTTCAAAATGCTACTAAGGAATGGATGGAAAAATTATTAAACTTATTTATATTTCAAGCATTTTTCAAGACATTATTTAAAGGCCTGTAGAAAAAGGAGAAATGTTATAGCGTATTGGAAATCCAGTTTCTCCCTCCCTTACATTTTCCGGCTCGATTGTGTTTATTGTCCCCCTTCATCTTATACGTTTTTTCTGGATCCGGTTATGGTGTGAATATCTATATATCCTAAGATTTAATAACAATTTATAAATTATTTTACAGATAAAAAAGGTCGGGGGTGGCTCAGTGGGTACCGCGCCAGGCTCGTAATCTGTAGTTCCCAGGTTCGAGTCCCAGCTGGGTCAGCGTTGAGATTTATCTCCGCAAAATTCCCTGCCCTGCCCACGGTCAGTAGGGGACACCGGTGGGCTTGGAAAGGCCGCCGTTCGTCGGATGCGACGTTAAGCCGTGGTCCATGTGCGGGAGAGCCATACCCTGTGCACGCTGGATGGCCTTAACGGGAGGCTACCATCTGTCTACCAACAGCTGTTCCAGTGGGTTCCTTCCCAACTTTCTCTGAGCCTTTGGGGTCCATGTGACCTGGCCATTTAGCCCATGGTGTGCAAAAAAGTGCCGCTCAGAAGTAAAACAACCCAACCCAGGTAAAAAAAAAAAGTGTTAGAATAATTTTTTACAATCCAGTGGAGAAAAACCTTTTTTTTACAAATCTAGAAAACGAAATTCTCAAAGATAAAGTCACAAAGATATAAATAATAAAAAGTGCTTCTATTGTTTTCATTAGACATATCGGACTGTAAGTTATATATCCTTGTTCCTCATAACACAACAAACAAACATTTTTTCATACTTTTCATACAACAAATTTTCAATGGACAAATTTTCATATAGACGATTCAATCATCATGTAGATGATTCATTCTTGCTACTTCGTAGACACATGTACGACCTCAATGCTTTACAGTTGATCCAAATTCTTGTTTTATCTTAGTAACAAAACGATAAATACGATACGCGTTTAAATTGCCCAAGACTTAAGCTGTCGTCACTTTTCATTTCTTTTCCTTTAAAAAAAAACCAAAATCCAATTTAGAATGCCCTTTTGTTCCATGCATTTATTTGCGGGAAAGAGTCTTTACGCTAAATTCAGTCATCATCTTGGGCTTCCAGCTCTTCCTTCTGATGCACGTGGTCATAATTCTGCAGCGTGACGAAACAGGCCGCAAGTTCATCTTCAGTTGATAGCTTCCTCTATCATAACCACTTAAGGGACGCCTATAGGATATCAGGGAATGCATTATTTGCTTCTCAAATGCAATACAGTAACCCATGAGCGAAACGTAGAGTGACTGAAAGAACGAGAGAGAGAAATATATAGAATACACAAAGCCAGATAGATTACCATTCGAGTTTTGCACATCTCTGCCATTGACCTGCATACCCAGGTTTTTTTCCTTAATACGAGAGAAAGGATGAGAGATTGAGAGAAGCAGTAGAAAGAGAGAGAGTAAGGTATGGGAAAGAGGATGAAGTAAAGGGGGAAGTTAAAGGGAGGCTTGTCCAATTCTCTGTGTAATAACATGCTAGGCAGAGCGATAGGAAAATAGAGCACATGCACTGTATCAGGATGCAGTTATTATTGCAGGATGTCTTTCAACAACGGCCCGTTTGTTCGATAAGAAATGGAATTGAATTTTATTTTTTTCTCTACGTTTCGTACTCCACTCGGTTCCCTCTCCCCCTATCCCCCACTGCCTCTCTCGATCCCGATCTACAGCGTCTATCCACACTCGCTGTGTGCATGTATGTGAATGTGTGCCTGTCTGTCTGTCGCGTTTATTCCCTCCCCATTTCTGCTTACTTGCTAAGCTTCTCTGCCGACTATATAACCTGGAGTGAGATGCAGGAATGGAGTGAGATGAGGAGGAGAGAGCGGAACAAAATCGCTGGGGGAGGAGAGGCAGAGAGACAGAAGAGAGAGACGTGGAGGTAAAAAAAAATGAGAGAGGTTGGAAGCAGTAGAGGATGGAGCACAAGAGAAGAAGAAGGAGGAGGGGAAGTTTTGTGATATAATGATATTTTCCATCGATGATATGCTGGCGTTATAGATTCATGCGGGCCATAGAGTAAGTTGAGGTGGAAGGACTCGTCATACAGAAACTGATCTCGGATCGATAGCGAACAACGAAGAACGATCCGAGTACGCTTCTCCAGTCTTTCCCCGCTGTCTCGCGGCCACTCTCCGCCGCCACGTTTCTTTGTGTTCTTTCTCTCCAGCGGCGGATCAGAGAGGAGGCGGAAGAAGAGGAGGAGAATGTGGACCGAGTCGCCGGATGCTGGAGCAATAGTCAGCAGTGGAGAAAGAGAGAGAAGGGATTCGGAGGTTGATCGATGGCGCTCCAAGTACTCCCTATCTCCGCTCTGGATGGAGAATGAAATGCTCTAGGAAGCCAGTCGCACCGCAAGCGATTAGATATTAAGAGCGTGCCCGACCTAATAGCTTCTGCAAACTAGAGTTGTATCAATCACTGAGCTTTCCGTGATCTCTTTACGTTCCGTCTTTTTCGATGATCTTGTTCTTTTTCTTACGCAACCCCCCCCCCCCCCCCGACTCTCTACTTATTTGCTGTTTCCAACATTCGATTGTGAGCTGGCGTTTTATAGGAGTCGTATCAAGATTTCGTTCTTCTCTAGGCAATTTTATTTTACGGGACTTGAATTTGACTGTTTAGATTTTTTACCGTTTTCATTCTATGTGCATTTTTTGACCGTTATCATATTTATTAGTTGCATAGTAAAAGAGACTTGGATTTGAATATTGGATAAGGCATAGAATGATTTCTCTTTGATGTATGTTGTTTTTCCTGCTGAGACATCGCATTCCACAGAGATATATATGCGTATTGCACTGACAGGTTTTTGAAAGACCTCTGTGGCGAGTGGATTGCTTGAGGAATAATTTATTATTATTTTACCATTTCCGATGTTATCGCAAGCATTTAAAGATTCTGCTCAATTATTGTCATTATATTTAGTAAACAGAAATATCAAATAAATTTCTGTAGCAATTTTTCGTTTCTATGTAGTCCCTACACAAATAAAATTAATCTCTGTTTGCTCGAATAACCGATCTAATAATTTCTCCAATAAACTATCCGTCCCTGACTAAAACTTTTTACCGTATAAGATTGCCATTTTAGGTAGTGCACTAGTCTCGTAATCGGCTAGTTCTCAGGTTCGAGATCCGCATGTGCAAACGTTGAGAGTTCGAGATCCGCATGTGCAAACGTTGAGAGTTCGAGATCCGCATGTGTGAACGTTGAGAGTTCGAGATCCGCATGTTCAAGCGTTGAGAGTTCGAGATCCGCATGTGCAAACGTTGAGAGTTCGAGATCCGCATGTTCAACCCCTTCACATTTCCCTCGGTCAGAAAAGGGACACCGATGGCATCTGAAATGACGACTAATGATATTAGAATTACGTTATTAATGGGAAACCAAGAAATACTAAGATGTACAGACATATGGTTTAAGTTTAAAGATGCAAAGGGAGATCTCGGAAGTTTACATCTTTACTATTAGCTTAAAAAGCTTCCGTTACCGACGAAAGAGCGAAGAACGTTAAGACAAATTTACAATGAATTTAAGAAAGGAAAGCGAAATTTCTGTCGCAGCTAAGTAAACAGGTATATAAATTTTATATAATTTATTATGCGAAAACCGTTTGTTTATTGTACTCTAGTCTGTTTCGGCTAAATTCGAAAGAAGGAAGAGTATAAAATTTTTATTTCACCCTTTTCCTAGAACCAAGGCCGAATTCGAATCTCATGCACCTCTAAGCACACGAAATGGCCGTGCTGTCTTTTGTAAGGACATCTTTTTAATTTCCTACTAAGAAAAATGTAAATTTTTTCTGCTTTCTCAAACGTTAAGAAAGGAAATAATATTGTTATGAATTAAACGGATGGAAATTGAGCGTGAGTTCAAAAATTGTAATTAACAATTATAATTCTAAAATAATGTAATTTATTACTAAAATATAAATGAAAACATTTATATAAACTCAACTCAACTAACATAAATCTATATCAGTATAAAAATAAACCTTCAGAAGAAAAAAGTGCTTTTTTTTTTACTATTACTACAAAGGGATGTTTCCTCTATAATCCTTACTATCTCTATTCAAAACATAAATAATGCATTTTAACAACAGTTGATAAGAGGCACAATCATATTTGTGAACAAATCTGCAATCTATCGAGAATAACCTTATCAATTCTTGTAAACAAACTGAATATAACTATGCATCCGGGTCAGTGTTGAGATTTATCTCCGCAAAATTCCCCGCCCTGTCCACGGTCAGTAGGGGACACCGATGGGCTTGGAAAGGCCGCCGTCCGTCGGATGGGACGTTAAGCCGTGGCCCCGTGTGCGGGAGAGCCATACCTTGTGCACGTTAAAGAACACGCTGGATGGCCTTGACGGGAGGCTACCATCTGTCTCCCAACAGCTGTTCCAGTGGGTCCCCTCCCCCAACCTTCTCTGAGCCTTCGGGGTCCATGTGACCTGGCCATTTAGCCCATGGTGTGCAAAAAAGTGCCGCTCAGAGGTAAAACAACCCAACCCAACTATGCATCAAATGATGAACTCTTTCTACAGAAAAGTGGAGATCAGCTCTGTTTGTTCGACTAACACATAACCTCCTCAGCCGCATCTTAAAGTGTCCTAAACATCCTAATTTTTCTTATCAACCCACTAACAGAATCAACACTAATAAACTTATTTAATCTCCCATGAACACACCAAATAAAATCATTTTTAATACTTTAGTGTACCTCTTAATTACCACAACTTATTCTTTATTTTTAAGTAAAGTTCGTCTGTAGTAGTTTGCGACGTAATTCTCACACTGTAATTCTCACGTGAGCATCAAGATGAAACATCACATCACAAGTTCATTGTATCACGTTAGTAGTGAAGTCCCATTATACAGTACCCCCTTTGTACAACGCTTTCCCCTTATGACGTTACCAACCACGCCCTTCCGTCACGTGATATGGCGTCACTCCCGACCACACCCCTTCTTAATATTTAACATTTCTTAATGTATCGACCACATCCCCTTATTAATAACTCATAATTAATAATTAATATTTTATAATTAATAATTAATAAAGACCCTCTGGTTGACCACCTAATAAAAAAAAACCTTATCAAAAGTCTCGCACCTTTATTAAAAATTCTTCAGTCGCGATCGTTAAACAGGTATATGTCTTTTCGCATGAAAGGTATATCAGTGTCGCTTTTCTGCACAAAGGAAAATTTCGTTTTCACCGGTGTCACTGAACAGTAATAAGTATCCAAAACTTATTGCAGAGGTTTGTACTTTTAAATTATTCCTGAAAATTTTTAGTTAGGTGGATTTTTATGTTACCGAATCGAAGAAGCTTTCTCATGTAGGTTGTTCCATAGATATACTGATATAATCGCTGAAGTATTTGCTAAATTTTGACTCTCAGTCTAGCTGCAAATAAAATTTCGATGGATTAGCTGAGAGTTGTTATCAGTATATCGATCGAGTGAGACTTATTAAGTGTATTATTTTTATAGTAGCTTAGTGTATGAGTGTGTTTTATAGTATTTGTTAAAACTAATATCCCCTACTCCATTAACATACATTCATGTTGTACTTGGATGTAGAACTAAAGTTAGATGCTTTACGCACCATAAGCAGAAACGCAAGGGTACCCGCAGCGTATGAATTGTTTTCTACTTTTAGCATTGCTTACTTTCTATAGCATTCTGCCACGTACAAAATTCTTTACAGAATTATTTTTTACCTGATGAAAACAACTGACCTTGTAAAGGGTAATGCACACACGTGTTCTAACGAAAGGTCGCAACGCGAAATAAAATTTCATCAGCGTGATGAGTCGTTGCATCACACCTTCACCGGTAAACGGTGGTAAAGACGATTTTTGAAAACTGTGTGAGTGTTGACAATTGCAAATATTTTAAAAAATGATATCTTACTTTCAAACCATTAGCTGTTTTTTCTTCAGAGGAAGAAATAATATTTTGTTTTCGATTGTTACTGAGTAACGTTACTTCCTAGGAAAGAGTAATATTTTGCATCATGTACTGAGGATACAGCGGTAATAAGTATTAGGAATAAAAAGTTTAAACTTGTGACCCAGTCACATAACGTATATACGGGAATGAAAAAAGTTTGTTTTATTGGTTCAGTGCGGTTTACTCAGAAAGGCTGTCAATGAGTGACATCTCTGGACTTGGAAAAATTTCGAGATGTGTCCGAAAACTACGATCAAGAGTGTGAGTGGGTTTTCCGCAAATCGTGGTCCCTGGTACGGGTGAGGTACCGAACGCTTGTTGCGAAATGCACGTCGCCGGATTTGATGAAGGTCGATGTCGTCAAAATATTGGACTTTGTAATTATTTTTGAGGATTGCATCAGCCATTCTGAGAGGGGATGACCTGAACGTTGCCACCGAAAGTTCAGTTGGACTCGGTAAATTTCAGATGAGGGTAGAAACCAAGGGACTTATTCGGGAGTTTTTGATCGGTGAGGGGGAGTTTAATAGAGGGGAGTGGAACTTTTGATAAGGGGTTTTTTAATGAGGGGGTGGCAGTTTTGATAAGGTTTTTTTAATGAGGGGGAGTCAAAAATTGGGAAATTTTTGTTTAAAATGGAGGGCTTGCTAGAGTATAGTACTCATGATATACACTAGATGGCTCCAAAGGTTAATAAAGGGGGAAACTTTTGATAAGGAGGAGTCAAAAAAATTGGGACTTGCAGTTAAAATCTTGCTGAAGTTTACACTAGATGGCGCCACCAAAAATCGAAGACTTTTTTCAGGGGGGCTTAAAAAATACAGGTGGGTCAACCAGGGGGTCTTTAAAGAGGGGGCTTAAAAATACAGGTGGGTCAACCAGGGGGGCAGTTTTGATAGAGTTTTTAATAAAGGGGTGGAATTTTGATAAGGGTTTTTGTAATGAGGGGGGGGGGGGTCAAAAATTGGAAAATTTACGGCTAAAATAGAGCACTTTTCTAAAAGTATAATACTCATGCTATACACTAGATGGCTCCAAGGGTTTTTAATAAATGGGGGGGCAGAACTTTTGATAAGGGGAGTCAAAAAAATTGGGACTTGCTGTTAAAATCTTGCTAAACTATACAATAGATGGCGCCACCAAAAATCGAAGGCTTGTTTCAGATGACTTTTCAGGGTGGCTTAAAAAATACAGGTCGGTCCACCAGGGAACAGTTTTGATAGGGTTTTTAATAAAGGGGGCAGACTTTTGAAAAAGTTAATTTTTTTAATGCGGGGGAGGGGAGGTCAAAAATTGGAAAAATTACAGCTAAAATAGAGGACTTTTCTAAAAGTATAGTGCTCATGATATACACTAGATGGCGCAACAGGATTTTAATAAAGGTGTTGGAACTTTTGATAAGGTTTTTTTTAATGAGGTGGTCAACCAAGGAGTCTTTATTAATTATTAATTATGGATTATTAATTATGAAATATTGATTATTAATTATGATATATTAATTATGAGTCATTAATAAGGGGCGTGGTCGTGGACATAATCAATATGGATATTAAGAATGGATGTGGCCGGAATTGACGTCATATCACGTGACCGGAAGTAAAGTGGTCGATGACGTCGTAGGGGGAAAGCATTGTGCAAAGGGGGTACCGTATAATGGGACTTCACTACTCACGTTCATCTGTCGTAACAATATAATCAAAATGGATGTGGGAAATTTAACGATGAATAATACAGTTTTGTTACCGAATACTATGAAAGTTAATGCAATAAATTAATATCATATATAACATAAAATTTATTTTATTCCATATACAGTTAACATTTAAAACTCAAGTTATATATTTTCGAATTTAAATATATTTCTTCCTCGTTTTTTTCTTTTTTCACTGGGAATGAACAAATTACAAAAATGTATCAAATATTGGGGCATTTCCAGGTTCTGTTAATGAAATTTATATTCGAAGCTATCTAACTGTGAAATAAGCTTATTTTTAAACAAATATCACATTTTTAAATATTAAAAAAATATATAAATCACATTTTTCGACAACATTTATTTAATGTTTAAACAATTTCGGAAGCAGAAAAATTTTTAACGTCACTATTTCTAGTCGCAAAAATTTACCTCGAAAGTTATAATAAATCGTTTACTAAAATAAATGTAATTTAATAAGTTTACGTAATGCTTTTCAGTTTCCATCATTTCTGAAAGTATTTAGGAAGAACGTAATAGCAGCATCTGCTATCAAATATTTCAACTTCAATATCTCTTTAAATATTAAATGATTATTGCTTAAAATCGAGACGGATAAATATGATTGAGATCAATAATTTATCTCCATTGGAATTTTTCTGTAAAAAGCGTATGGAACTTTGAATGTGGTTTCTCATTCACATAACATAGAGTTGGGTTGTTTTACCTCTAAGCGGCACTTTTTTGCACACCATGGGCTATGGCTAGTTCACAATGACCCTGAAGGCTCAGAGAAGGTTGGGGACCCACTGGAACAGCTGTTGGGAGACAGATGGTAGCCTTCTATCAAGGCCATTCAGTGTGTTTAGTTAACGTGCACAGAGTATGGCTCTCGGCACACGAAGCCACGGCTTAGCGTCCCATCCGACGGACGGTGGCATTTCCAAGCCCATTGGTGTCCCCTACTGACCATGGGCAAGGCGGGGAATTTTGCAGAGATAAATCTCAATGCTGACCCAGCTGGGACTCGAACCAGGGAACTACAGATTAGGAGTCTGGCACGATACCCACTGAGCCATATCCGCCCCACACACATAACATAGAAGTATCCCAATACTTTTGATAATACATTGTGTATCCTTATAATCAATGATTTTTAAATGTTAAATTTCTATTGCCAGGAAACAGAGTTCTTTGAACCGCTCTCGACCCATGGATACTTGCAACTAGTTTTTTATTTGTTCTAAAAATTCAAATGGACATCTTTTTCAGCACCTAAATTGTCAAACTGTAACAATCGAAGGCTTACGCGTCTAGGAAAGTGTCTAATGTGCCTTATGGAATTATTATCGACAGCTATATAAGATTGGTTTGGTCGGTTAAGCGACAGTCTCGTAATCTGCCGTTCGTAGGTTCGAGTTCCATCTGTGCCAGGATTGAGATCTATTTTCCTCTAAACCTCCAACCTGTCCTCGGTCAGAAAAGGAACATCGAGGAGCTTGGAAAAGTTGCTGTCCATCGGGTAGGATGTAAAACCATGGTTCCGTGTACAGGAGAGCCATACCCAGTGCACGTTAAAGAATACGCTGGATGCCTCTGACAGTAGGCTTTTAATTTTGTCTACACACAGCTGTCCAGTGGGTCGCCTTTATCTAATAGGGCGGGGATGGCTCAGACGGTAGCGTGCCATGCTCGTAATCTGCAGTGCCCAGGTTCGAGTCTTAGCTGAATCAGCGTTGAGATTTATCTCCGCAAAATTCCCCGCCCTGCCCACGGTCAGTAGGGGACATCGATGGGCTTGGAAATGATGCCGTCCATCGGATGGGACGTTAAGCCGTGGCCCCGTGTACGGGAGAGCCATACCCTGTGCACGTTAAAGAACACACTGGATGGTCTTGACGGGAGGCTATCATCTGTCTCCCAACAGCTGTTCCAGTGGGTTCCCTCCCCAAACCTTCTCTGAGCCTTCGGGGTCATTGTGACCTGGCCATTTAGCCCATGGTGTGCAAAAAAGTGCCGCTCAGATGTAAAACAACCAACCAACCTTTCCCTAACCTTCTCTGAGCCTTTGGAGTCCTTGTGACTTGGTCATTTAGAACAATGTGTGCAAAAAAGTGTCCTCAGAAGTAAAACAACACAAACCGTAGAAGAAGTTGATTCTCGAAAAACTCATTAAGCTGATTTTACTCTAGACATGTACTTTATACCCAGAAATTATTCTACTGATTTTACTGTAAATATTCTCCTTTCCCTGAGAAATCATTAGCGACAGAGAGCAGTCAAATTACCGTTGCCTTATTGATGCATTCAGGACATGACCCCAATAAACAGTTCATTGATGCTATTGACTTGAAATGGCAGAGATCATCACTGAACTAGAGTTATTCTCTTTAAATACTGAGTGATAAATTGTCAGAATGGTAAATTCATGAAGAGAAGGTTATAACTTAAATTACTAGTCAAAAAGCTATTTATTATGTTGCATATAAAAGCAGATGTTGTGGTTAGGAAAGCAAACGTGCTCATCTAAAGATGACTAGACACAGTGCCAATTCTAAATATTTAAATTTATTACACTGCACCAGGATATTCCTAAAGCCTTAACAAAGATTAGTTCACCTCAGGTCTCAATAAAGTGCACATCCTCATTTTTAGTACACACAACCATTGAGCCAATTGCTATTAAAAAAGTAACACACGTACAAAACAAAAAAAAATCGTGATCGTATATCACAAATACGTTTCATAAACTCCGTCAGGAAATTCTTGATTTAAATTAATAATAATGATATTTAAATGTATTCGATGCGATTAAGGACTTCCAAGTTACACAGTTGAAGCTTGGAAACAAAACCCGCCACCAAGAACAACTTATTAAGCAGGCGACCTCAGCACGTATGTACAGTGTGTTTGTCTTTTTGTTTACTCGCGCCCTGGTGTTCCATAAATCACGTGGCCTAAATTATATGCAGTGCGGCATGCTTCCATCCCGTACTTCCGGATTAATAAGAAGCTATTTGCATGGCTGATGATTTTTCACGCAGTGTGTCTGTTCGTGTGTCTTATGCATATTCCTGCTTCTTAACGAAGATGCTGCTGCACGATCCCCCCCCCCCATTTCTCTGTGCAAAGCATAGGAGATCACGAAGAGTAGGACAGTGCAAGGCTGTTGCTTTCTGAGGGGTGGGATGCAGGGGGAGGGAAGGAGGCTGAAGAACCTATGTCAGTGTATCCTGTAATGATGCTAATTAGAGGAAAGGGATGTGAGAAGAGATGACTACATAAATAACAAAGAACGATGTAGTAATGTCCTGCTTATAAATAAAACTTGTTTTTGTTTCGTTTTTCGCACAGGGTGTAACGGTTTAGAAAATAAACGAGGTGAATGTAAACGCTATATAATTTTGACAATCAGAATTTCAGAAACTGAGAAAATGAAAATGGTAATGCACTTTTTGTAATTTTGAAATATCGTGTTTTATGTCCGGTGGAGGATCTTTGCGTTGAATATCTTTTTTTGGGGGGTGTTTTCGGCTTTATCTTTTTGTTTTAAGTTGCTAGATGATTTTTTATTATGCATGAGGTTCTTTATAATGATTCCTTCAACTTCGAAAATTCAGAAGATGACAATAAGTTCTGTGATGTAAGTTGTGCAACGTACAAATCATGGCAGAGAGCAAATAGTTTGAATTACAACTTAAAGAATATTTTCAACGTCATCAAACATCAACACATCAAACCGATAATCCAGTTGTTTCCACAGTATTTATTTTTTGTTAACCATTCGCTCAGCAGTTGTACTCTTTTGCTTTAGTTCCTCTAATGCAGTCGGGAATAGTGGTTTGCACAAGGGATATTTTACGAAATTCCACTGAAAAATGTCGAAGGGTATAACATTGAGACGGCCTCGTTGATTTTAGCTGAAGGAAAGCCCTATAAAGAGTGGGAAAAACATGATTATCTACTCGATACGTCTCGAAAGACAAATATCGAAATTCAGTCTACAGTTGGGTTGGGTTGTTTTACCTCTGAGCGGCACTTTTTTGCACACCATGGGCTAAATGGCCAGGTCACATGGACCCCGAAGGCTCAGAGAAGGTTGGGGGAGGGGACCCACTGGAACAGCTGTTGGGAGACAGATGGTAGCCTCCCGTCAAGGCCATCCAGCGTGTTCTTTAACGTGCACAGGGTATGGCTCTCCCGCACACGGGACCACGGCTTAACGTCCCATCCGACGGACGGCGGAATTTCCAAGCCCATCAGTGTCCCCTACTGACCGTGGGCAGGGCGGGGATTTTTGCGGAGATAAATCTCAACGCTGACTCAGCTGGGACTCGAACCTGGGAACTACAGATTACGAGCCTGGCACGCTACCGACTGAGCCACCCCCGCCCCCAGTCTACAGTGAGAATCGGTCTATATTGAAAATATCTCATAAAACTTTCTGAGGTTTATCGTTTATTGCATTCGCTCTTCAAACTGCATGATATGTTGCAGTGCTGAGCATTTTGAAGTCGTTTGAATCATTACGAATAATCCTGCATTTCGTTTTACGCACGATCGACCTGTACGTGGTAGATAAAGTAGTAGTGAAAAGCACATAGTGAAAGTTCGTATAAACTTCAAGATTCATTTTCAATTACATATACTTACATATTACATATACTTACCCATTGCTTCCTTTGATGATGGAACCAACAAATGAAAATATGCCGCCATCGGATGGGAAGTTTCTTAAGCACCGAGATTTGCAATAATATTCGGTTGCTTTATCTCTGCGGGTGACTTTTTTTTGTGCACAATCGGTTTCATGGGTAGATTACAAGGACCACAAGGCTTAGAGAGTTGGGGAAGGGGATCCACGGGAAAGATGTTAGGAGATAGAAGGAAGCACCCCGTCAAGGCCATCCTGAGCTTTCTTTAACGTGCACAGGGTATGACTCTACAGCTGCACAAATCTGGATGGTCCTTGCAGTAAAACGAGCCATTTTGTTATGTTTTTAGTATAATTGTTGCGAAAATATTGAATTATACATTCAAAATATAAATACATTGATTAAAAGTAAAAAATTCGATAAATACATTAATTGCAAAAGAAAATTACATAAATGCATTATTTAAAAATGAAAATTATATCATTGCATTAATCGAAAAGTAGAATTATATAAATGCATTAAACAGAAATAAAAATTATACAAACACATTAATTAAAAATTAAAATTTCATTAATCATCATCATCCTCAAGCAGCCATGGGCTACGGAGGTCCAACCAGACCGTGCAGTTTAATTCTCCAAGCATATCTGTCCTGAGCTACATCTGCTGCATCCGGCCACTGCACACCAATTCTAACAAGGTCCTGTTTGACATTGTCTAACCACCGCATCCTAGGTCTCCCCCTCCTTCTGAGGCCTCTAGGCACACTGTTCATAACCCTATTCGCCAATCTATAATTATCCATACGGGCAACATGGCCAAACCAGCGGAGTCTCTCTCTGCACAATATGCTGCTTAAAGGAGATTACAGACTCCTTTGCCTAACCTCATCATTAGTTACAAAGTTAAACCACCTAATACCCAAAATACTGCGTAAGCACACGCATCACCGTCCAAATTTCACTACCATAACTAACCCTAGAAAGAACCAAACTATTATACAGTCTCATTTTAGTCTTTAGGTGTATACGCCTATTTCTCCACAGTCTACATAGATTCTTAAAAGTCCCGGCAGCAATACCTATTCGTCTGTTAATCTCATGCCGCACATCACCAGTATCAGTTACATAGCACCCAAGGTAATTAAACTGTGACACCTGCTCAAGACTGCAACCATTCAGATTAACTGAATCACAACCTGCCTGACCAATTTTCATCACTTTAGTTTTCTCTCTGTTTATAACCAAACCTACTCTACTACCAGTCTCATCAACAGCTCGAATGAAAGAGTTCATCTCATCAACATCATTTGCCAAAAGGACTAAATCATCAGCATAATCTAAATCAGAAATTTTCGTATCTCCAGCCCAATTAAGGCCAAAATGTTACAATAATTAAAAAAGAAATTATATAAATACCTTAGGTAAAAATGAAAATTTCCTAAATAATTAACTAAAAATAAAAATTATATTTATACTTTAAGTAAAAATGAAAATTTCATAAATGTATTAATTAAAAGAAAATTATATATGATGTGATTAAACAAAATAAAATAAAATAAATGCAATAATAAGAAAATAATGTGTATTAATAAAAAAATGAAAATCATGTAAATACATTCAAAAAAGATTATTAATAAAAAATTATATTAATTCATTAATAACATAAATACGAAATTAAAATAGGGGCGGGGGTGGCTCAGTCGGTAGCACGCCAGGCTCGTAATATGTAGTTCCCAGGTTCGAGTCCCAGTCTGGGTCAGCGTTGAGATTTATCTCCGCAAAATTCCCCGCCCTGCCCACGGTCAGTAGGGGACACCGATGGGGTTGGAAAGGCCGCCGTCCGTCGGATGGGACGTTAAGCCGTGGCCCCCTGTGCGGGAGAGCAATACCTTCTGCACGTTAAAGAACACACTGGATGGCCTTGACGGGAGGCTATCATCTGTCTCCCAACAGCTGTTCCAGTGGGTCCCCTCCCCCAACCTTCTCTGAGCTTTCGGGGTCCTTGTGACCTGGCCATTTAAACCATGGTGTGCAAAAAAGTGCCGCTCAGAGGTAAAACAATCCATTCCAACCCACGCATCACCGTTCAGATAATAAGTTTAGATGCCAGTGTATCGATGGGAAGCAACCCAACCCAACGAAATTAAAATAATAACATAAATAAACAACAATGCTTGAATTCGGTTTCGAATACTAACCCTCCAAAGGTTTATTAATATAGTATTTGAACTTCAGACCTGGCAAGTGATAGAAAGCATCATAGTGGTAAATACTAAAAAGTTTATTAACTGAATGTTTTTTTTTCTATTTTGCTCTAGAGTAACCTGCGTCCAACCTGCGATTCAAAAATCAACAATAAACTCAATATATTGATAAAAAAAAATAATCGATTACTGAAACTGGCTCATTTGTTCCAAATTTTTTACCAAACATTCTTATGTACATAACTTAAAGATTATTACGCAATAAAAGGTATACTTTTGTTTATAAATCCAGATATTTTCTCGATTACTTAAAAATATACTTTTTTCTTTAATTTTCAGTTCATTACTCGTTACAAATGTATGTTTTGGTTTTTTAAGTAGAGAATTTTTCCTGCATTTCTTTAAGAACCTAATTTATTTCTCCTAATGCCTCTTCACTAAGTTCGGGTTGGACAATTTAGAAAACAGTTCTTGTTCTCTTGGATGGCATTTTTTCATTTCATTTCATAACGTCACAAAAGGAATTGGGAGGTCCTTCCTTTTGTGACGTTATGAAATGAAATGAAATGAAAAAATGCCATCCAAGAGAACAAGAACTGTTTTCTAAATTGTCCAACCCGAATTAGTTAGAAGGAGCATTAGGAGAAATAAATTAGGTTCTTAAAGAAATGCAGGAAAAATTCTCTACTTAAAAAAAAAATTGACAATACTTAACAAATAAAAATGGAGTTTTTTTTTTAAATCATTAATTATTAGTTTGGATAGTACGTTTTTATTATTTAAGGCGTTAGCACTTCTTATACTTATTCGTATATACACTGTAATACACTGTAATAGATTACTAACCTTTGACAAACAAACGCGAATAACATAAATATTCCTCTTTTAAAAGTTGGAAGGAAATAAGTAGCACCCACGATGGTTCAGAACCTAATCTTTTGTTAGAGAAATAGGCTAAGGATGTGACGAACATACAAAATTATGAATTAGCAATGTACTTAATGGTTGAAAGAGTAAAACAGAGGATCTGCCTACTAATAGGGTATAATGGTTGTGCCAAACATATATTTTCGGGAAATAGAGTGTCAGAGAACTGTGTCTACTTCTGTACACCTACATAGCCGCCACAATAAGGGCACTCCTACCTTCCTACGGAAAATAGAAACGGGTAGAGTTAAGTGAATAATGTAGTCACATTTCTTTGTAGTCTGTTTCCTTGAGGAATGTGTGTCTACGTACGCTAACAAACAACCGGAAAAAAAAAAAGATTATTTTAAACATCACAGGATGGTGACAACACTGCTAAGCATCATCCGTTCCAAGTATTTGCAGGCGTGGGATTATTACGCACAACGCTCTGCATGAAGAATTGCACGCTACGATGTCAACGGCTTTTAAATATGTAACTGAGCAGGCATCTCATTTAAAGTCTCTTGCCACGGTGCGATAATAAATTTTCCGTTGGTGCTCGGAATAACCCCGCGAACGAGTATATTAGGAAGCAAAGTACGTAATAACAGGCAAGGCTGGAGGAAGTTATGATTGATAGACTGAACAGCAGGATGGCTACTAGTTAAAAGTAGAGACTACCAAAGCGAGCGAGGCTGACAATCTCGGTATAGGCTAGGAAGGGAAGGTAAAATAGGATGGAATAATTTAGAGAATGTAGCACGTAATATGAAATTTAGAATGATTAAGAAAGGGGAACGTGAAGCCCAAATGGTAGAGAAGCAGGCTTTGTAACTGAATTTCGATGATTTCGATCATCAAGATTTTCTCTGCTTGTCCATGACTTACTTTTATTAAGGAAAGAGATGCTGATGGAAAAGCCACTGTATTTCTGATTAGACGTTAAATGTGGTTATCTGACGTTTCTCTGTTAGGGTGGTAGAAATGTTTGTGATCTTAATATAAACAGGTCAAAACAGGCCGATTCTTTAGAGTTCTTTAAAGTCGATTAAGGATTTCTCTTTCTTGAGCGAAAGTCTTATAGGAGGATTTGAGGACACGATTAATCTTCCTCTACACAAACAAAGTTGTCGATCTTTCTGGGATTGTATAGCATTGAAACCACGTCTAATCGCATGTGACAATGTCTGTTAACCGTTTGGGGCCACTAGGTTCAAACATTGCCCAGCATATCCTTCCACAAGTGGAATCTAGCCTTTCTTTGCTGTTCTGTCAGTTTGTGGGATGCACATTCGGCACAGATCTTTTGGAACTTTAAATGTTGATGAATAATTGTTTCCACGCTTCCCATCGATACACTGGCATCTAAACTTATTATCTGAATGGTGAGGCGTGGGTTGGGATGGATTGTTTTACCTCTGAGCGGCACTTTTTTTGCACACCATGGTTTAAATGGCCAGGTCACAAGGACCCCGAAGGCTCAGAGAAGGTTGGGGGAAGGGACCCACTGGAACAGCTGTTGGGAGACAGATGATAGCCTCCCGTCAAGGCCATCCAGTGTGTTCTTTAACGTGCACAGGGTATTGCTCTCCCGCACACGAGGCCAAGGCTTAACGTCCCATCCGGCGGACGGCGGCCTTTCCAAGCCCATCGGTGTCGCCTTCTGACCGTGGGCAGGGCAGAGAGTTATGCGAAGATAAATCTCAACGCTGACCCCGCTGGGACTGATGCGTGGGTTTTACCTTAATGTGTTCACTTAATGTTTCTCTCGTTCACGGCCTCCCTTAGTCTTCTTGCATGAGGGAGGCATTCGAAGCTCTGCCGTCTTTCTCTGTATTTGCGCATCCATCCCATAACAGTGCCATATGAACAGGTATGATCCCCATATACTTGTGATAAATCGGCATGAATTTTTTTCACGTCGTCCCCAAGCTGCATATTCGTGAAACAATTAAGCCATAGCAATGATGGCACAGATTTCGCCGACCGAGCTTTAAGCTTCGTCAGCGAAGAGAGAAATTATGCTACGGGCTTTGTTTTTAATACTTAATAACAAGTTTAGACAAGCTTTCAAACAAGTCGTAGCTCATTAATTTCCGAAGAAAGAGTGCAAATTTTCAGATACATGTCAAGAGCTTTTTGAACGCCTCCGTAGGATTTTCACTGTCTGTAAATTTTCTTTTTCTGTAGTTTTCGAGTCCTCCACTCTTACTATTCCATTACGTTTACGTTTTGGTCCTTAGTGTCCATCAAGTCTTTCTTTCAGGGAGGGCGGGATTAAGAGGATAAGAGGCTTGGTTGGTTGGTTGTTTTACCTCTGAGCGACACTTTTTTGAACACTATGGGCTAAATGGCCAGGTCACAAGGACCCCGAAGGCTCAGAGAATGTTGGGGGAGGGGATCCACTGGAACAGCTGTTGGGAGACAGATGGTAGCATCCCGTCAAGGCCATCCAGCGTGTTCTTTAACGTGCACAGGGTATGGCTCTCCCGCACACGGGGCCACGGCTTAAAGTCCCATCCGACGGACGGCGTCCTTTCCAAGCTCATCGATGTCCCCTACTGACCTTGGGCAGGGCGGAGAATTTTGCGGAGATAAATCTCAACGCTGACCCAGCTGGGACTCGAACCTGGGAACTACAGATTACGAGCCTGGCGCGCTACCGACTGAGCCACCCCCGCCCGCAGGATAAGGGGCAAGGCGATACGGGTCTCAGTAAAAGGGCCCTTTGCTACTAGTAAAAAAAAAACACCCCTCAAGCAACTGCTTGCCCCAGAGGTCATCCAAGAGTCTTTCAGTTTAATACGCCATAGAGAAGATCGGCGATGAAGATGAGATCTCAGGAGAAAGACAGCACACATGCCTTATCCGGGACTCGAACCCACATCCCTTTAATCAATAGCCAAGCAAGCTAACCACTGAACCACAGGGCTAATACCTAACTTTATTTTAAATAAAATTAACGTATTTTTGAAATTGCGCAAAAATTTTTAATTAATAAAACAATATTATACTTCAGAGAAAGGTGATATAAGAACAGTTATTTTTAATTTACTCATTTATTTATGTTCCATTTCTGATAACATGAGGAAGTCCCCCCAAAATCTTTAAGTGCTCAGCGCTTCAAAATAGTTTAATGGGCCCTGCTTCCAGATTATTTTGTTCTTCGGCTCCTTTTTATTCTATCTGAATCAAATTTTCTAATATGTCCTTAAAACTGAATGCATATGCTTTTAATTTTTAGCTTGTTTTCATAAATGAACGAGGTGGGCGGGGGGGGGGGGGATAGTCAGTCGGTAGCGCGTCAAGCTCGTAATTTGCAATTCTTGGGTTCGAGCCCTATCTGGGAGAGCATTGAGACTTATCTTCGCAAAATCCCTCCCTGTCCTCGGCCAATAGGAGACACCGATGGGCTTGGTTGGAAAGGCCGTCGTCTGTGGATCCGTGTGCGGGAGAGCCATACCCTGTGCACGTTAAAGAACACGCTGGGTGGCCTTGAAGGGAGGCTACCGTCTGTCTCCTAACAGTTGTCCAGTGTGTCCCCAATATTCTCGGGGTTCTTGTGACCTGGTCATCTAGCCCATTGTGTTCATAAAAAGTGCTGCTCAAAGGTGAAAACAACTCAACCCAAAAAATGAACCTAACTAATGTTTTCATTTTGCCGTTTTCTGTCCATCTGTAGACATTCAACAGCTTTCCCGTTTTTTGTCCATCTGTAGTGTAGACATTCAACAGTTTTTCTAGGTATAAGATTCTGTGGGCTTTTCTTAGTTCCCTTGCCTTTTTTTTCTGACATCCAGAATTGATATACCACAGATTAGTATGATAGCTCTGACACTTGAAATTATTTCACCCCATTCATATTTTACGTTTGGTGAACTTTAAAACATATTTTTGCTTGTTTCCTTTTCCCCCTGCGTACCTGGCTTATTTATTTTAAATATAGTTTATTTTCGTTTTTAAACATTTTGATCTCCACTCCACTTATTTGTCGTTAAATCTGGCAGAGTTAATTTTCACCCCTGCGAACGACGGCTGCTTAATTATGTTGAAAAAATAATTTTAAAGTTTTGTGTGAACTTTTGCTACAGAAAGGAAACGACAAAAAGAAACACACTAAGAAACATTTAAAATTTCTACCAATGAGTCACGTTTCTAGAGAATTCACTTGCCAAATGCGTTCTGAAACAACAAAATCACCCACCTATTTTCCACCCCCGGTCGAAGAAAAATATGCAAACCGAATAAGCCTTCCTGATGTCCTTAAGTAGTCACCAAGTTTAGAACTGGACAGCTTCAGTGGAAAAAAAGAACCACAAAGAGAACTGGAAAGAGGCAATAAAAACATATCTATGAACTACATTGCTTTGTGTTCTGCTCCAGTAGTTCGTTAACCCCAAAGGAACTAGCCTGTTGTAACCAACGGTTACCCGCTGCGTTCCCGTTAATTGGGCTTCTTGGCCTCTGTAGACGACAGTTACTGGCTGAGCTGCCTTGAGAAGCCAAGTGCGCCGACTTCTTGCGCCAGAGCCGGCAGAAGGGTGTTTAAATAAACATGTGATTCGGCTACTACACAGGGATGCGTAAAGTGATCTTTTTGCATTGCCTTTTGCTTGACTCACTGGTGACACTAAAACGGAGGAAGGTGAGAAAGCCATAAAGACAAAAATGACTCCTACGTATAAAATTACCTCGCTTCACACAACTGCAACGGGATTGAAAGAGGAGCAGCTTGAGTAAGATGAGACTAAGTGGAAGTTTGAGGTTTTGCACGAAGAATGAAGTGGATTGTTCCTCTCGAGATAGCCTTGTTCCTATTTTCAGAAGGTGTGCTGTTCCTTCTTATATTTCTGACTTCTGCGTTTACTTGAGACCTGAAACTTCTAATTGCTAACTTCGAAATGTTGACGTTCTTCGAAGTCACAGCTAGTGGTTTTCTCTTTCAAAAGTAAGCGAAGGAAGTTTAAAATAAATATTCGTAAAGAGTTGTTATTCAAGAAATTAAATGCTACTGGGCAGAGGACCAACAAACCATCTCTCAGTTTAATTTACGAAAACAGCAATCATCAGTGGCATAGTAAGGCGGGGGATGATTCAGTCAGCAGCATGACTGGATCGTAATACGATGATCTCAGGTTCGAGTCCCAATTATGACTGCGCTTAAAAATTTCTCCACTCTCCCTTATTCAGCTCTTGGTGATAAAGGGGGCATCGATGGCCTTGGCATGATAGCCGCCTGTCTGCCCCCGTGTGCAGAATATCGATTTTTTTCCCTTCATTATTTTGCACATACTGGGCTAAATGGCTCAGCCACGGGGATCCAAGGATTCCGAGAAAGTTGAGAGATAGGGATGAAAACTTTCTATCAAAGCCATCTAGCGTATTCTTTAACGTGTACAGGATCTGGCTCTTTTGCACACTTGACCACGATTTAACGATGGGCGTGGGTCTTTCCACAGTGGATGGCGTTAACAGGAAGCTTCCTTCTTTATACCAGTAGCTTCCAAGTAGATATCTTAACCTTCTGTGAATCTTTTGGGATCTAGTAACCTGACTATTTCATCCTCGTGTGCAAAAAAAGTGCTTCTCAGAATTGGCGTAGAGTCAGTAACAAATGAGAAGACAATTATGCAGTTGATCCTTATGCAGTTTTCGTAGAATATATAGGTTAATTGACAGGTGTTGAATACAACATTGACCTATAATTTCTGACACCTGTCGAAGGGTTAACTGATCAGTCTCGTAGTCTACCCATGGTCTTAGAGTCGGGGGTTGGCTCAGTCAGTAGAACGTCGGGTTTGTAATCTGCAGTTCCCAGGTTCGAGTTCGGCTGTGCCATATTGAAGAATTCTCTCAAATAAACCCCTACCTTGCCCTCGTCGGAAAGGGGATACTGACGTAAAGCCGCCACCATCATCCGTCGGATAGGATATAAAGCGGTGGTTCACTGTGGTTCTATATAGTCCTGGCCTAGGTGAGACTCGAACCTAGGCCAGCGTTGAGATTCATTTTCGAAAAACCTCCACCCTGCCCTCGGTCATTAGGAGACACCGATGGGCTTGGAAAGGCCCAGTCCGTGGAATAGGACATAAAGCCATAGGTCCCGTGTGCGGGAGAGTCATACCTTGTGCACGTTAAAGAACACGCTGGATGGCCTTGACGGGAGCTAACCATCTGTCTCCTAGCAGCTGTCTGGTGGGTCCCCCTCTTCCAAATTTCTATGAGCCATCTTAGTCCTTGTGACCTGGCCATTTAGTCCATCGTGTACAAAAAAAAGTGCCATTTAGAGGAAAAACAACCCAACCCTTTAGCGAGAAAAATCACTCATCCGCACTCCCTCCGATGGGAAAAAACTGCGATGATTCATAAACACTCCCTCCTTTGGAAGAAAAGACATTCATACACATTCCCTCCTTTAGAAGAATAGTGATTCATGTTCACTCACCCTTTAGGAGAAGATTCATTCATGTTCACTTCCCCTTTAGGAAATGATTCATTCATACACTCCCATTTCCCCTTTGGAGAAGAGTCACTCATGTCACTCTCCCTTAGAAGAAGAGTCATTCACACATACACACTCCCCTCCTCCTTAGGTTAAAAGTACTTCACACACACACACTCCCCTCCTCCTTAGGTTAAAAGTACTTCACACACACACACTCCCCTCCTCATTAGGTTAAAAGTACTTCACACACACACACACATTCCCACTTAGGAGAATAGTCATTCATACACACTCTCCCTTAGGAGAAGAGTCATTCACACATACACACACTCCCCCTTTAGGAGAAAAGTCATTCATACACAAGCTCCCCTTTAGTGAAAAAAGTCATTCATTTGTATGTGAGTTCTTGTTTTACATCTGAATCCCCAGCTTGTTTTGAGTGAAAGGTGAGGAGAACCTTTCACTCAAAAAAAATAAAAAAAATAAAAAATAAAAATTTAAAGAATATTTTAATTTGCTTTGAAGAAAGGTTCAGTTTCTTAGCAGTTGTCATTTCAGATCTGTACCTCAAAAGCAATCCAAAGAAGTATTTAAATATTCGCTTCTTTTTCAAGTAGAAGTGGTGCCGACTCCTAGCAAGTTTTTTTTTGTGAGAAGCGTTTTGATGTTTCTCACCTATGATTTACGTATTAAATGGCGGAATTAAAACAATTCAATCCCAAGTGTAGGACAACTGTCTGATCTGGTATCATCTGTGATATATTTGCACACATTATGTCTGGCGGCGCTGTCTATCATTATCTTTTAATTGGGAAAAAATAACAGAAATTAATGAATTTTTCGTTGTTTTTCTAGGACACTATTATCTTTCTCATATTCTTCATATATATAGGGTTATTACAAAACTTTTATCTATTTTATAAAGAGAGGCAGATTCTGATTTTTAAATATGCAAATACTATGAGAATGTTATTGCTCACCCTATGACTCTGACTTCATCAAAGTTGCTTTTCTCTTGGAAAGTTGATTGCCACTGAGTGTGAACTAAAAATTATCAAAATAATTCGCTTTGCATGATTCTTCTACAATTTACTCTAATTCGTTCCTATTATGCAGGATTTCCATAACGTCTACGAGGGAAAATGTCCATTTCTTTTTTTACTTATAAATAACTCTCTAACCTTTTTAAGTATTCTTCCCAATACTTTCTCAGATGATTATCAGTAACGTTGTGCTATTTGTTATCATAATAAATAACAACGTTCATTTCTGTATATCCTATTTTCCCACCCATTTATGAAAATTTAGACAGAAGTAAGTAATTAAACCACCATACGAAAAAGCTCTCATAGATTTAACGCCTAGTCTGCCCTTTCCACCAACAATCCCCAACAACTACATATCGTTTCACAATATGATTCCTACAGCGATGGGTTTCTCACACGAATACACAACACGCACATCAGCCATGGATATTTGACACAACACACACGCTAAATCACGCACTCTCCTACTCTCACAACAGCAAGTAAAGCCCCACGACCCCCAACTCAAGCGTCTGGCCAAATGAGGCTGTTTGTATGGACTAGCAGTTGCCTGACAATGTCAAGCATTGCAAGTCTCTCGCCACAAACCATATTCACTCCGGCTCGTTCGCTTATTCGCTGGCGGGCTCTATCCGACTACCTGCACGCAGTCCAACTGAAATTAACGACGTCTAGCAGGGGGCGAACACGCAACCATGCATTCACGACTCTACGCGTTTCGCTTAAACTACGACAGTTGCTTTTGTGCTTTTCGCTTAAGGAAGCCCTTTTAATAGCCTGCCACTAAACTCCTTCATCTCCCTTCTCCCCCCCCTCGCCGCCCTTCTCCCCTCCACTTTCTCCTCGTCGCATCTTCACGTATTGCTCCTTCACCGGGGCTGGTAGACTGAAGCATCTGTTTTGTAAATGTATGCGCCGCGGCAGACCAACTGCATGCATGGAGTGGTCGTCGCTGATGGGGTAAAAGTACGCATTAAATGGCCGAATGGCCTGAGATCACGATGGGGAGTCGGCTACTAGTTGTCATTCAAGCTGCCGCCGTTAAGCATGCCGCGAGGGAATTGCTGCATTTACTGCCTCTTCTTCTTAAATACCGCATCGAATTGTTATTTATGGAGGATAATGCCTATACAGCGGTAAATGGTTTAAGCTCTGAATTTATTAGCATTTTTTTCCCTTGATGTTGCCTTACGTTCTGACGTTATTGCCTCTACAAAATTGCAAAGTTATCAATAACAACCTTGTGTCCGCTGAGTTTTCATAGCAGTTCCGTTAAGATTGTTTTCGTAGATGGAATGTAAAAACTTTGGAGTACTCAAGAAAAGTGATCATAACTATCCAATTATTAAGGAGTTGAGATTCGCTATTATTATATTTGCTTGACATTTTAGATAAATTAGATCTTAATGTGTAAACTGTGCGATAAATAAAAGTGAAACAGTAATCCACAATCTTAAAACGTTAGGCGGAATTCAAAACATAAAAGAAGGTTTCATCTTTAAAAAACTTTGTTCACTACAGGGGTAAAATATATGCATTACAATGAGGTAAAAGTAAAACTCCTGGTTGCGTCAGTTTGTGTGTTATACAGTGCGCTAACAAAATGTTAAAGAATTTTCATGTCATGTCAATGGTAATCTAACTTTAGAACTCTGTGACTTCTAAAATATGCATTTAATGGGAAAGTGTGACTAATCAAATCTATCATAATCAAATAATCAATCATACCATAATCAAATCTATTTAAAACTAGATTTACTATAATATTCTTCCAGTATATAAAGAGCACATGTTTGTTTTACAGCAAAAGACTAGCATCTATAAAAAATAGAGAAGGTGGGGGCAAGAAGCATAATCGAGCCGAAAATATGTAAGGGGGCAGGAGGGACAAGAGATATAATTGAGCCGTAAATATATAAAGAGAATGGGGGTGGGGGCAAGAAAATCGAGCCGAAAAGATGTAGAGGGAGCAACAAATATAATCGAGCTGAAAAGATGTAGGAGGAGGGTGGGCAAGAAACATAATCGAGTCGAAAAGATGTAAGGGGGTGGGCAAGAAACATAGTCGAGTCGAAAAGGTGTGAGGGGGAAAGAAACATATTCGAGCCGAAAAGATGTAGGAGGACAAGAAACATAATTGAGCCAAAAAGATGTAAAGAGGAGTGGGGGGGGGGGAGAAGCATAATCCAGCCGAAAAGATGTAGGGGAGTGGGCAAGAAACTTAATTGAATCAAAAAGATGTAATGGGGAGGGTGGGAAGAAACGTAATCGAGCCGAAAAAATGTAGGGGGACAAGAAACATAATTAAGCCGAAAAGATGTAAAGGGAATTGTGGGTGGGGGGGGGGGCAAGAAGCATAATCGAACCAAAAAGATGTGAGGGGAGCAAGAAACATAGTTAAGCCGAAAAGATGTAAAGAGATGAGGGTGGGGGCAAGAAACATAATCGAGCCGAAAAGATGTAAGGAGGGGGCAAGACGCATAATTGGGCCGAAAATATGCAAGGGGGGTAAAAGACTGAATTTACAATGCAATATAACATTTCTCCCTCCATTTCACAGGTTTTTAAAAAAATTCTTGGAAAATGAATGAAATATAAAAAATTTAATATTTTTATCTCTTTTACTCTTACTTGCATTCTGAATTCTTGCGCCTCTAGATTCGGCCCTGCACAGCGGTAATGCCTCATAAGAATTTGTCTCAGGAATGAAGTGAAATATAAAAAAAATATTGTTTTAAGCCATTTCACAATATGAATATTCATTTTAGATGTTTGCGCAATGATTATTTCAATATTAGACAATTATGAATGATATTTACGGAACAAGATATTTTATCAAATATTCCAGCATCCATAACTCTTTAAATACTCAACGAATATAGTTGAAAATCGAGATTTAAGCAGATTTGATTACACAATTAGATGCATAATGAAACTGAGAAAATTTGAAAGCATTGCAAATGTATATAATGAATTAGGTATATTACAAATAAGAAAATTATATGCATTTCAGGTACTGAAATATATAAAGAAGAATTTTTAATGTTGAAACCTTACGGACATTTGAAAGGAATATCCGACTGCCAAAAAATCTTTTCATACTTGATTTGAAAACGTACAAGACTATTGTTGGAAAACATTACTTTAACATTATTTGGCGCCAAGGTTTTTTAACTGTTTACCAGAGTACATTAAGGGAATAAGGAGTGAGAACATTTTCCTTAAGGATTTT
The DNA here is from genome assembly GCA_038380435.1 of Ryuthela nishihirai. Lineage (NCBI taxonomy): Eukaryota > Metazoa > Arthropoda > Arachnida > Araneae > Heptathelidae > Ryuthela > Ryuthela nishihirai. The sequence continues at coordinate 38,956,739 of JAWZYU010000014.1, forward strand.
AGAAAATGAATTTTAAATATAGAAAATATTGAGAATGTTTTAGGAAAAAAAGAAAAATGTATTATAAATATATTAGACGCAAAGTTGGTATTAAAGTGCTCAAAAATGGATCTTGACAATTTATTGCCGTACAAAATCAATAAAAAAAATATTAAAAAAAATAAATCCCTCCTCAAGTAGCTGCTTGCCACAGAGGTCTGATAGGAGCCTGTCAGTTTATATGCCTGAGAGGATGGCAGGACCTCAGCAGAAAAACAACACATGCATCCATGCCTTACCCGGGGCTCGAACCCAGGTCCCTTAGATCAGTAGCCAAGCTTGCTAACCACTCGGCATAATATTTGATTTTTTTGTTTTTGTTTTTAACTAAGTAAAGTTTTTCTTTTCATTTATTCTTAACTGTAGTTTTTGAACTTTTAAATTGGTGAATATTTACTTTATGATTTTTATGCTAAAGCTATGAAAATATGGTAAATTGTAAAATGGAAGCATGTTGCCTTTTCATTAAAACATAACTGTTAATTTTCTTCCACAAGCGAGTTCTTAGTCTCGTGGAAGATTCAACGTTTTTTCTTAGATTTCTACCGAAAAATGTACGTAAAATTATAAAACATTAATGAAATATAATATTAGATATTTATGTATATTGGTACGAATGAAAATATGATTTTTACTAAAGAAACGATATAAAGAAATATATATATATATTTTAAAGATGTAATGCTTTAAAATTGTGTATATAGGATATGCAAGATTGTATATATTTCGTTGTAATTCTAATTGTAATGTAAAAATATGTAAACGTAAATGTAATGTTACTACAGATTCTGAGAATAAATCTATTTATCTATATATAGATCTTCGAAATTAGATTCACATTGACATAACATGAAAATTATCTAATATTTTGGTGTGAATATTGTTGAAAATCGAGATTTAAGCAGATTAACGTCTTAAATAGAACATATTTAAGACATTACATCGAATAAAGTTTCCCTTTAAGACCTAACTTTAGCTTTGACTTAGTATGAAGAGACTTTTATTTTATCCCCCGAATATTTTAAACTTATCAGATGAAATTCGTAACATTGAAACTCAAAATGGGCATAATATAGTAGTTAACAAGAAAGTTAATCAAGTGATAATATAGGTGTTTGAATTAACCCATCAAAAGTTGTTTCCTTGATAAAATGGCAAATTAAATATTAAGTTCGATATCATTTATGCTATAGATTTTGAAGTATGAGAAACGAGGGAAGAAGAATAAAGACAAAAAAGCAAGTGTAATTATATGTAAAGTTATATTAACAACACGAACAGGAAATACCAGACAAGTGAAAGGAAATATGGGAAGAGATAATAGCAGAAATGAAAACGGAAATGGTTAAGCTGACGTTGATATGAGTTATTTGGTAAGAAAACTACTGTCAAAGTTTGAAAAGGTTTTTGAAATTACAATATAGGTAATTTTTAAAAAGCCATGCGCCCCAAATTGAATATTGTTATGTAGAAATACTGTTTCACAATAATAAAACCCGTAATTTTTTCGTCTGTTATAGTTAATAATTCAGTTTGTGAATTTTTTAACCATTCTGTTCACAAAAATTCTAAAATTTTTTTGGTGATTAATAAATTATAAAAAAATATATTATAAAAAAAATAAAAATTCCTTTGGTGATAGCGGACCTTGACGAAACTGGCTTGGGAAGTTCGGCATTTTTCTCCTTTTGCAGCAAATGAAAGTGCTGCTACCCCAGCAAGACAGGCTTCGGATAATATAGTGCAAAAAAAAAACGTTTTCGGTTCCGAAATTTAAAAAAATATATATTTTTTTCTTTATTTCACAGACAAAATTTTTTATTGCATCATGTGCAAAAAGAAAGTGAATGTTTTTATGATATTTTTTAAAAAGCGAAACAACAAAATATTCTTACATTACCTGACAAAAGTACAGGTTATCTAGGCTCTGGCCTAGGCTTAACGCATTACAAGTCGGATGCCCAAGCAAAATGAATTTTATTAACTTAAAGAGTATGAGGGGGGCCCAATTATTATTCTGCCTAGGGTCCCAGCAACCTTAATCCGATACGGATAATTATAAGGTCACTCATTATTCAATTATTTCTTTGGGCTGCGCAAGTAGAATGAATTTTATGCTTTTTTTTTTAATATGAGGGCCCCAAATATTACCCAGGCCTAAGTCCGTAACCTTAATCCGATGATGATAATTACATGGCCATTAATAACTTATTTATTAGGATATTTAAATGATATATTTTTCATTTATTAATTTGAAATTTCCTTAAAATTCGACCACCCTTTATTTCGGACGTTCTATGGAATTGAATTTCAGCACTTGCCCTGGAACTGGATTTCATCATCATAATTAAAACAACCCATTCATCATCATAATTAGATAAATGTCTATTTGGACTATACTTTTTTTTGCAAAACAGCAGACCTTGATCTGATTAAGACAAGGATGGTTTTTATTTATCACTAAAGCCAAGGAGCAGAATAAATATTAAGACGATATAAATGCTCTATAGTTCCGAGAGCGTATTGCGAAATCACTCTATCTGTTTTATATTAATCTAAATGTCATATTTTATCGCAATTTTTTTTAATGTGTAGTATCTTTAATTCTCGTCTCTCCTATCATTATTACTTTGTCCCGTGTGTGTGCAATGTACGCTAAACATCGACCTTTGGCATTCGTATAAATACCCAATCATGTAGAATGTGCGATTATAACACTATTAGATCATCAACTAGCTCTAACAATTTCGTCAAAGTTGACACCTCCAATCTCGATAACAGTAATTATAATATCTCTTTGACAGCAGAAGAACTTGATAACAATGATTAGAACAAGCACACTGCCTAGATCATTCCTTAATTCGTGGTTCATTAGCATCCAACCATTAAAACTGAGGAAGTAGAAATTTTTAGACTACTTCTTTTTGTTTTCGGAACAGTTTGGAAATAATAATGATTGGATTTTTCTTTTTCTTTTAATATTAGGACTATCTCGTTGCATGTTAAGTAGCTTTATAGTTTTGTTTTTAGCTAGTTTAGTATCAGCCCTTCCGCATAGCACTTATAAATAAAAGAAGTCAGAACATCCCAATGTTTTGCCTTTTTTCCCACTCGAGATGAATAAAAATGCAAACAAATTACTCCTCTATCAGTTAATTTATCGCTGATGTATCACAAGACTGTCGTATACAATAAGCTGTAGATATTAGTGAATAAGGCGAGATCTTAGCACGAAAAAGAACTTATTTACATTTTTCGATATTCCAACCAAATTTCTCAGCATCGAAGTATGCTTATCTCTTGTCTTCTACATTCTTTTTTTTCTAATTAAAAAAATGCATAAACATGATTGGATAATAATTCATCTCCGTTCTTTGCAAACGTTCTTGTCCTCTTAAGACCAGAATTATCTTAGAACAGGAGTAATCTAGAACAGGGATACTTGTACATTTAGGTCTTAGAACAGGGATACTTGTACCTTTAGGTCTTAGAACAGGGATACTTGTACCTTTAGGTCTTAGAACAGGGATACTTGTACCTTTAGGTCTTAGAACAGGGATACTTGTACCTTTAGGTCTTAGAACAGGGATACTTGTACCTTTAGGGTAGAAGTATCTATATGGGGTACATGAAATGCAGTCAGGGAGTATGTGAGATACTAAATGAAATATATTTCTGATATATTCAAAAGCAAAAAAAAAATGGCTCTCCTGCACAACGGGGCCACTGCTTAATGCCCATCGTAAGACGGTAGTCTTTCCAATAACATTGAAAATCGAGATATAAATTAGTCTGATTATGTTTTTTAATTTATCTTCAGTCGATAGTTCCCATTAAATAATACGTCAGAAGTTATAGAGTTTTCTAATTAGATTCTTATAGACATAACATGGAAATTCTCTAATATTTTGGTAGGGTAGTGTATATAACAAAGGAGTTGGATGATCAATAACTGGAGATACTATGAAAATGTACAATTGGGGTTTCTACATTTCTCATAGCATCGACTGCATAGTGTCATAATCTCCTCCCAATTGCCTCTCGTGTCGCGCCACTGGCACATAAAGCAATCACACTAGTCTTCAAATTTTCGTTTGGAATTGATTTTTATTTTTAATCTTCCAAAACATGAAACTGCATCCTGTCTGATCTTCGTCTCTGAAATAAACAATTTCTTACATCCTTTTACCGCTTTTGCTAGCCGTCCCATGGCCGAGTGGTTAGCACGCTTGGTTACTGATCTAAGGCACCTGGGTTCGAGCCCCGGGTAAGGCATGGTTGTGTGTGTTGTTTTTCTGCTGAGGTCCTGCCATCCTCACAGACCTTCTCCTATGGCATAATAAACTGACAGGCTCCTGTCAGACCTCTGTGGCAAGCAGCTGCTTGAGGGGGTATTTATTTATTTTACCTAAACACATTCTGTTGAGAGAAGTGTTCTAGTGGGTTTAATGAGAGAGATAAGTCTCAACAATATCAAGAGCATCCTTAATCGTAGTCTACAAAGCCCTATTGCCCCAACTTTTTGAAGCTTTAGACTCACATACTAGCAATTCTATAACTTATAATTTAAGCCTACCTTATGAATAAAGAGAGAAGGTTTGTGTTTGTGATTATTAGAAGTGAGTGAGTGACAGTGATTATTAGCTTATTCCACGATGTCAAAAAGCTGAAATTCGGCACACGTTTAGTTCGAAGGTCACTAGTTTATAAAAAGCTCTCCTTTGGCTTTTGACATCACCTCTGGAGTCAATTATGACCTCCAGGTGAGTTAGTGACACTAATTATAACGTTGTCTCTGTTTGAAAGAAATTATAATGCAGGTGAAGCTCTAATTTACTGCACATACAGTTTGAAAGGTGGAAAAATAAGTTTTAGCTTTTGAAATGTTTTAACCAGTCCAAAAGAAGGAACTTTTCAAGACACTCTTCACATCACGAAAAAGCAGACTGTTATTTTGCATATGTGAATGCATCAACTATTTAACAAAATTGTGAAATATTATTTGACTGAAGCACTGCATGCCTTATTTCAATATACGAAATAAATAACATGCAAAACGTACAATTCAAAATTACTATGGCGCTTTTATGTTACTTGAGTGGAGAACCAATTACTTGTCTCATAGCCTCTAAACTGAGATTTTCAACTAACATAAACGTAATATTTGAACTTTGTTTATCGTTCATTAACATAAATGTAATACTCAAACTTTGTGTATCGTCCATTAATATAAATGTAATATTCAAACTTTGTGTATCGTTCACTACATAAATGTAATAATCGAACTTTTTGTATCGTTCACTAACATAAATCTGATATTCGAACTTTGTGTATCGTTCACTACAAAAATGCAATATTCGAACTTTGTTTATCGTTGATTAACATAAATGTAATAATCGAACTTTGTTTATCGTTCACTAACATAAATGTAATAATCGAACTTTATGTATCCTTGACTGACATAAATCTGATATTCGAACTCTGTGTATAGTTCATTAACATAAATGTAATAATCGAACTTTGTGTATCGTTCACTACAAAAATGCAATATTCGAATTTTGTTTATCGTTCATTAACATAAATGTAATAATCGATCTTTGTGTATCGTTCACTAACATAAATGTGATATTCGAACTTTATGTATCCTTTACTAACATAAATCTGATGTTCGAACTCTGTGTATAGTTCATTAGCATAAATGTAATAATCGAACTTTGTGTATCGTTCACTACAAAAATGCATTATTCGAACTTTATATATCGTTCACTAACATAAATGGGATATTAGAACGTTGTGTATCGTTCACTAACATGAATATAATATTCGAACTTTGTGTATCGTTCACTACAAAAATGAAATATTCGAATTTTGTTTATCGTTCATTAACATAAATGTAATAATCGATCTTTGTGTATCGTTCACTAACATAAATGTGATATTCGAACGCTGTGTATCGTTCACTACATAAATGCAATAACCGAACTTTGTGTATCCTTTACTAACATAAATCTGATGTTCGAACTCTGTGTATAGTTCATTAGCATAAATGTAATAATCGAACTTTGTGTATCGTTCACTACAAAAATGCATTATTCGAACTTTATATATCGTTCACTAACATAAATGGGATATTAGAACGTTGTGTATCGTTCACTAACATGAATATAATATTCGAACTTTGTGTATCGTTCACTACATATATGTAGGGCGAGATTCCCAGGGATGCGATTCCGTGGTGGACGACCCAAGATCTGTGCAAAAAAACATTGTTCTTCATACACTTGAGTTACTCAATTTTCAGATGAGCCATAGGTTACAAAAAAATCCCATGTACAAAAACGAACACCTTTCAAAAGCGAGAAAACAAGAGACACTGAGTAATCTGTAGCTTTCAGGTTCGATTTCCAACTGTAGCAGCGTTGAAGTTCGTCTTCGCTAAATCCAACCTCTGCTCGCAGTTAGAAAGGGACATTCTTGAGCTTGGAAAGGCTGCCATTTGTCGATTGGGACGTAAAACTGTTGCACCGTGTGTAGGAACGCCCTATCCTGTCCATACTGTTCTGCTTTTACTTGCGAACAACGCAACGTGTTTCAACTGAATCGTACTCGTACCCTTAAAGAGTCGGTGTGCTGTACTATTCAAACCGAAATTTTAGACATTTCAATAATCGAATTGTCGAGAATTATTAGGAATAAATTTGAATATTTTTAAGTGTGCAAAATTGCTCGTTAGCTTGTGCTTATGAAAGTGGGTAGTTTTCTGAGCATAAATTGGTATCAGTTACTCAAAATTGACAAAAAAAAATGGTTTAGTAAGTATTTGAAAGACGTCGAAGCATATAATTTTTGCTAATTATTTTGTTAACTAAGTTAAATAGAAGAACTCCCCCTCTGCACCCAAAATAATTATGATAGAAAATCTTTTCGAAACTGTAATTACACAAAAATAAACTGTAACAGACAAATTATTTAAAGTACTGTATTTATATTACTGAAGCCAATAATTAAAGTAGGTAGAAATTTGGCTTTTCTATAAGTTTCTTACATTTTCTAACTTTTAGGTTTAAAAATTAATTTAATTACGTAATTTGGGTTGGGTTGTTTTACCTCTGAGTGGCTCTTTTTTTGCACACAATAAGCTAAATGGCCAGGTCACAAGGACTCCGATGGCTCAGAGAAGGTTGGGGAGAGGACCCACTAGAATAACTGACGGGAGAGAGATAGTAGACTTCCGTCATGGCCATCCATCGTGTTCTTTAACGTGCACAGTTCTCCCACACACCGGGACACGGCTTAACGTCCCATCCAACGGACGACGGCCTTTCCCAAGCCCATCGGTGTTCCCTTACTGATCGTGGGCAAGTGGAAGTTTTGCGGAGATAAATCTCAACGCTGACTCAGATGGGACTCTCCAAACTGGGAAATGCAGATTACGAATATTGGCGCGCTACCAACTGAGCCAACCCCGCCCTCATGCAATTTGAAAACACGCCTAAGTACAGGATCTAGCACCCGTCAAGCAAGTAACATTTGATCATTTGTGGCTGAGGATAAATTGCATGAAATTAGTTTTAACAAGTGAACATGCTAAATACACTTCGAAGATTAATGTACAAACAAATATAAAGATCGTTTATAATTTAATTTCATAAACTTCACTGGGATATATAAAGGTCCAACAGTCTTGTTTCTTTACATTAATTACATTCTTAACTGTTTAGTCTGATTGTATCAGATCTTAACACCTGTGTGTTATTATAATAACGGTCATTTTAACTAACACTTGAAAGCGAAGCTTATTAATAACCGATTTACACCCAATATTTGTTGCGTAAATGAAATTAATATTGATTCGAGCATAAAACAAAATAGTCTTTCCATTAGTATTGCAAGAATAACAGATACCGAATTCACAAATGGCAATATTATTGCGATGTAAAATAAAATAACCCTTTTGTTAACGTTACCTTAAAGCTGACGTCTTTATACGCCGAATATATTTCATTAAACATTTTTGGAAATTTATATACCTTAGAGTAGATTTTAATTGAATATATTCCAAGAATATCCATTTGATTGTCTCAGTTGTCGTATTTCGCACTCGCAACAGCATTCATTTGAACGATACATCTGCCATAAATTACAAATGGCGGAAGGAATTAGTAACTGAAGGAATCTGCAACACGGTGCTTTCAAACAAAAGACAGCTCCAACAAAATAACTGCAAATTTCTGCGTATTACTTAATGGACAAATCAGGGGTGAACTCAAGGAGCGGGGACCAAGGGATCCGGATTCTCCTCCCCCCCCCCCGAAAATCTGGTTGTCTTATACTAAATCTCAAACTTGTCTATTGCTTTGAAATCCAAAACAGTTGTCTTTCTATAATTTAATTTAGCCCTGTAGCATATGTCCCACACTAAAAATAGATTAAAAAAAACACCTGTAAAATTTTATTCCATATAGAATATCATTTTAATGTTTTCTGTCCGATGGACTCTTTTAGTAATTTGGAAACCCTACTTAAGTCTTATTCTCAGACTGCCTACCCCCCGGTGAAATTAATTCTTGAACATCCCCCCCCCCCCCCTCATCCCCGCGAGCATAAATGTAAATTCTCGAACTTCCAAAATAAATTCTCGCCTCTCCCCAAAAAAATGAAGGAAAAAAAAAACTATTGTTACTGAGAAAAAATACACTTAATCGAATGCAGCGATTTGGTAAGTGTGATATGAGAAAACTGATTAACTCGTGCATTCAGCTTAAGCTTTCCCAGCTTTTTAAAGTGACATCATTTCTTAAAGTCTGACTGCTTCGAGAAAACAGAAGTCCCTCAGCTAGAGTTTAAAATGATTGGGAATGGCTCAGTCGGTAGCGTGTTAGGCTCGTAATCTGTAGCTTTCAGGTTCGATTTCCAACTGTAGCAGCGTTGAGGTTCGTCTCCGCTAAATCCAACCTCTGCTCGCAGTTAGAAAGGGGCATTCTTGAGCTTGGAAAGGCTGCCATTTGTCGATTGGGACGAAAAACTGTTGCACCGTGTGTAGGAACGCCCAATCCTGTACACGTGTAAAAACAAACGTTGCATTTTAATTTCCTTGTGCTCGTGTGTGTAAGTTGCATTTTGTTCCTAACAATATGGGGGCTGGGGGTTCACTCAGATGGTAGCGTGCCTAGCTCGTAATCTATAGTTCGTAGGTTCGAGTCTCACCTGGGCCAGTCTCACCTGGGCTCAACCTCCAACTTGCCCTTCGTGAGAAAGGAGACACCGATGGGTTTGAAAAGGGTAGAGTCCATCGAATGGGATGTAGAGCCGTGGTCCCTTATGCAGAAAGAAAGTTTATACCCTTCACATTAAAGAACTCTTGTTGGATTTGACGGAAGGCTACCATCTGTTTCCTAACCAGTGTCCAGTGAGTCTTTTTCCTTCAACCTGCTCCGAGACCTTGAGGTCCTTGTAACCTGGGAATTACATACTCTGCACTGTGCACAAAAAGCTCAGAGGTAAAACAAACCAACCCAACTACAAAATAACTAACTCTGTTAGTGAGATTTATTCCTTCTGATGTGTTAGTTGTTTTACAATACGATTGAAAAGACAAGGTGTAGAGTTTTTTAAAACATGTTTGAAATACGGAACAGGCTTTGGAAATGATTGGTATAAACACATTCTGCCAGTTCGCGTAACAACGAGGTATTAAATAATGTTTAACGTAAACACGCGTCGCATTTGGTTTATAAGCGGTTAGATGGATGCTATCTCTCTGTTCTATATCAGTCTAAAGTGAACTTTTCATGGATATGGATTGTAAGTATATAATTTTTTTCACTCACGGAGAGGGGCAGGGGTGGCTCAGTCGGTACCGCACCAGGCTCATAAACTGCAGTTCTCAGGTTCGAGTCCCATCTGGGTCAGCGTTGAGATTTATCTCAGCAAAACTCTCTGCCCATGATCAGTAGGGACACCGATGGGCTTGGAAAGGACGTCGTCCGTCAGATGGGACATTTTCCGTTTGCGGGAGAGCCATACTCTGCATGTTAAAGAACATGTTGGATTGCCTTGACGGGAGGCTACCATCTGTCTCCCAACAGCAGTTCCAGTGGGTCCCCTCCCCCAGAATTCGGGGTCTTTGTGACCTAGCCATTTAACCCATTATGTACAAAAAAAAGTGCTGCTCAGAGGTAAAACAACCCAAATCATTCACGGAGCCAAAAAAGAAGTAGAAAAAATATTTAAAAATTAACTTGGAATTTTATATACACTTCTGTATATTGAAAGTTTTCAATTATATCTGTAACCAGAAATTAAATGGTGCTTCAGTGCCTCTGGATTTCTAACCCGTCATTCTGACCTTTATTTGGCCTCGAACGCGACATCAGATCTGAAAATTTCTCTCATTTCTGAGTTGTATTGCCAGATACAGCCCTATTCACCAATTTATAGCTCTCCAGTGCCAGTATATCAGATTTGACCTTTGACCTCAAAGAACCCATCGGATCCAAAATTTGACATAATTTCTGGGATCTACAACTCAAAATACCACTAGGCACCAATGTTTAGTTCTCTACCACGTGTAGATCTATATTTGACTTTTGACCTTGAAGGACCTATCTCAACCAAAATTCAACAGCATTTCCGAGATCTACGATCCGAAAAACCACCAGAAACCAATTTTCAGCTCTCTTGCATTGATGGATCTAAATTTGACCTATAACCTTTAACCTCGAAGAATCCTCCAAACTAAAAATTTCTTAACCTTTCCTACATCTACAAGCCGAAACACTCCCAGATACCAACTTTCGCGTTTCTGGCACTGGTATTTCAAGGATTGACCTCTACGTGACCTCATTTGACCTTGAAAGACACATCGGAGGTCAAATTTCTGATTTTTCCCGATTACCCCCAGATGCAAAGTTTCAGAGCTTTTTTTTCTGCATCAGAGCTTTCATTTCTGCATCATAAATAGATTTAGCTTGATCCCCTGTCAGTCAGCCGTCAATCATCAGATGTATGTACAGTGGACCCCCGATATAACGCGCATGTCGGGCGGGATACAACACCCGCGTTATAAGGCGAACCGCGTTATTATACCGAGCGGCGCGGTGGCGACACAATAAATTTCACACTGTAAGCTTTTCTTTTACTCATCATACATACAATAATTAAACACTATTCAAAATACATGCAGGAACTCAATAATACACAATTACTCAATACGCAGTAACAATAAAATGCGATACTCACTAACGCCGCACGGACCTGTATGTTTGAACTTATCGCGAACATCGCCCGTGCTATAACCGAGTGCGCGGTATAGCGAGCAGCGCTATAACGAAGGTCCACTGTATTTATAATAATAAATAAGGTATCTGTGTCTGGCCGTCCCGTGGCCGAGTGGTTACCGCGCTTGACCGCTGATCTAAGGGACCTGGGTTCGAGCCCCAGATAAGGCATGGACGTTCGTGTCGTTTTTTCTGCTGAGGTCCTGCCATCCTCTCAGATCTCCTACTGTGGCATATAAACTGACAGGCTCCTGTCAGACCTCTGTGGCAAGCAGCTGCTTGAGGGGGTATTTATATTATTATATCTGTGTGTCTGTTGCATCCATAACTCATCAAGAAATCATGGATGCTACGAAATTTGACGGAGTGTGTTTCTTTGTTGTCCAAGTGACATTGGCCATTTTGAAGTCAAAAACTCCAAAAGGTGACATTGGTAGAAGAAAAAATATTTACCATATGATTCATACGGGAAACGGTAACAGCTGCCAAATCTATGGTTGCTATTTTCTGAAGTTTAGGCGCGATTTCATCTTTCGTAGTTGTCAATACACCATTTAATCATTTTTTTCCTTAATAACGCATGGATGCTTGTGTTGTCTTTCTGCTGAGGTCTCGCCTTACTCACAGATCTTCTCTATGCGCAGAAACTGGCAGGCTCCTATCAGACCTCTATGGCAAGCTGATGCTTGAGGAGAGGCAAGCTGATGCTTGCGGAGATTTATTATTTTTAAAGGGTTGGGAGCTGCAGGAGGTGGTACTCACAAAAATTAAGCTTTAGTGCATTGGAAATCAGATTGTACAATAAATAGATTGCATCTAATGAGTGAGACGCTGGTAGCACAGGGGACAACTAGAATGTACATTATATTAAATTTTATTGGATTTAATAACGAAATTATATTATTTAAACAAGGTTAAAATCACACACCCTATCGATTACATTTTTTCCTTTTTATTCTTGTAAAATAAATAAAGCAAATTTCTAAACACGTGTTTATAGAAATTAAAAAAAAAAAGCATTCAAACAGGCCCACCTCCTGCATGTGCTAGGGGCACTTGTAATGGAAACCCGACCCTGTCTGTCTCCAAGCAATCTATCAAACGGATCTTTCCTCCTCATCCTTTTCTGATCCCTTATGGTTTCTTTGACTAAGCCATTTAACCCATTCGTGCAAATAAGTACCATCAAACCCATTACGTGCAAATAAGTACCATGTAACGGGATCCGGTTTGACGTTGTCTGCTCACAGCATCCTAGGTCTTCCTCTTTTTCGGAAGCCTTTAAGTACACTGTTCATAGCCCACTTTCCTTAATCTATTGTTATGCATTCGACCAATATGACCAAAGCAACGCAGTCTCTCTCTGCACATTATAAATTACTTTTCGATCACCCTGTATTTGCAGAAACGCTGTAAATGATTTCTTTAAAGCACGATTTTTGTCCGAATATTCAACCAGCGCAAAGCAAAAGAAAACGAGTTAATAAATAAATTAAACACTCGAAGTTTCGAATTACATTATTCATATTCTTGAAGTTACGCACATTTAATGCAAAATAAAACAACCCTCGTAAGGAAGGAAGCAAAATAGTTCTATCATCAAGCACACTGTGTTACAGGAGAAAAGGTTATGCGAAAACCATTGGTGAGAATGATAAACTGACTCCTTATAATGATAGCGTTAAAGCTGGTAGGACGTAGGCGAGAGGGACGGACGACCAGGGAGGTCAGACGTATTTCGTTTGCTCCGCCCAATCAGGATCTGATCGTGCCACTGCAGGGATATCGTGAGTTAGGAAGTCGTGGGGGGATTGCGTTAATCAGGCGGTCGCCGCGCTGGCCCGGTTAGCTAGCTATTAGCGTCCTCTGTCAGTTCGACTCGTCGAGCATGCTACTTGGCAATACTACCAGACACAACTAGCTAGTTGGGAGAGGCGATGCTCTCTTTTCACACTGCACTTTAGGCAAGCGTTGAGCTAATATGCTTATTCGTGCCACAATGCTCAATTCAGTTTCGTATTAAACACTGCCCTATCGAAATATTAGGGGATTTGTGTTATGTCAATGGGATTCTGACTTCGAAACTCTCTGGAATATGTGTTTAATGGGAAAATGTTAGTGAAGGTAATTTAAATATCATAATCTAATCTGTTTAAATTTCGATTTTCAACAATATTCGTTCAGTGGGTAAAGAGTTTTGGATGCTGGAATGTTTGACAATAAATTATTTTGTAAAAAAAAGTCATTCGTAATTGTCCAATATTCAAACAATTATTAGGAAAACTTCTGAAATATAAGTTTGTTTTATTGAATGGCTTGAGACAATACTTATTATTTAAGTTTTGATTACCAGCTGGGTCAGTGTTCAGACTTATCTTCGCAAAACTCCTAGCCCTACCCACGGTCAGTAGGGGGCACCGATGGGCTTGGAAAGGCCGCAGACCGTCGGATGGGACGTTAAAGCTATACCCTGTGCACGTTAAAGAACACACTGGATGGCTTGACGGAGACTACCGTCTACCTCCCAGCAGCTGTTCCAGCGGGTTCCCTCTCCCAACCTTCTCTGAGCCTTCAAGGTCATTGTGACCTGGCCATTTAGCCCATGGTGTGCAAAAAAGTGCTGCTCAGAGGTAAAACAGCCCAACCCAATCCTTAAGTTTTGATTATATCTGAAGTAAATTTTGATAAGGCATTGCTGCGAAATATTCTAGCTTCCATAATTCTTTAAATACTGAACGAATATTAATGAAAATCGAGATTTAAATAGATTTGATTATGATCTTTAATTTATCTTCAGGCTTATTGTTCTATTAAATGCATATTTTAGACGGTATTGAATTTCGAAGTTGAATTCCCATTGATTTAGCATGAAAAATTCTCTGTAATATTCTGGTAGGGCGGAAGTGGCCGAGTGGTTAGCGTTCTTGGCTACTGATCAACGAAAAGTGGGTTCGAGTTCCTGGTAAGACATGGATGCTTGTGTTTTTTTTCACCCCCAGGTCTCGCTTTTCTCACAGACCTTCTACTATGACGTATAAATAGACAGGCTCATATCAGACCTCTGTGGCAAGCAGCTGCTTGAGGGAATATTTATTATCATTGCAGTTGGGGTGTTTCCTGTTTCTGAGCAATGCTTTTGTCCAGACAATGAATTAAATGTCCAGGTCACAAGAACCCCAAGGGCTCAGAGACAGTTAATAGTAGAGCATTATTAGCAGATATATGAAAGTTTGACACCAGGGATGTTAAACATGGTATGACTTTCCCGCAAACAGACTGCTGTTTAATGTCCAATCCCACGAATCATTCTTGGATTGGATGAATCCAGGTGAATGATCTCTGGATTATTTTAATGCTGGTGCATCGGTTAGATCATCAGAGAGCTTCCGTGTTATTTCGGTAGAAAACAAAAGTTCATAACTCAAAAAAATTTTTTTTTGGTTGAATGAATCTGAGACTAAATTGCAAATTTTAATCTATTTAGATCAAGGACGTTAATTTTTTTCTCCAATGGAAAGCAATTTTTTAATAAGGAAACCAACAAATTGCCCACTTTTCAATAATAGTAATATTAAATAAATAATAAATGAATATGTTAAAATTTATAAAATTAAATAATATATGAATATGTACTGTTAATTGTTTCAGTTTGAGTAACTCTTAATGTATTCGAGGGTAGCTCAGTCAGTAGCGTGTCAGGCTTTATAGTCTGAAGTTCCTAGGTTCGAGTCCCAGCTGCGCTAGCGTTGAGATATATCTCCTCAAAATCCCTGCTCTCGGTCAATAAAGCCGCCGTCCGTCGGATGGGGCATTAGGCCTTGGTCCGTGTGCAGGAGTGCCATGCCATGTGCACGTTTAAGAACATGCTGGATGACCTTAACGGGAGGTTACCATCAATCAATCTCCTAACAGGGATCCTTTTGACCTGGTCATTCAGCCCACTGTGGGTAAAACAAGTGTCGCTCAGAGGTAAAACAACCCAGACTTAATATATTAAATAATGTCGAAAATCGCGATGTGTGAGAGATCTTCAATTTACCTACAGTGAAATTTTTTAGTAAAGAGCTCCTTTCGCACATAATAGACTGGTCACAAGGACTCCAAGGGCTCAGAGAAGGTTGTGGAAGGAAATCTATTGTGTATTTGTTAGGAGACAGATGGAAGCCTCCCGTCAAGGTCATTCAATATGCTCTTTAATGCCCACAGTGTGTGGCTCTCTTGAACACGGAGACAAGGCGTAATGTCTCATCCGATAGACGATGGCGTTTCCACGTCCCTCTCTTGCAGATGGCTGAACTGAGTTAGCGGAGATGAATCTTAATGCTGGCACAGTTGGAACTTGAACCTGGGAAATGTAGATTACGAGCCTGGAGTGCTACCGAATGAACCAAGGGCCAGTAGGCCGTCCCTACTGCCATACCCCAGCTGTTCCCTCTCTCGAAAACAGAAAAAGGGAGTGGTGTAGAATTGAATTGGTAACGCAACAGATTCGTCACCTGGTTTTCGAGTTTCCTTTGTACCTGAATAGAGTGTGTGTGTTTTTTTCGCTCAGTCATAATAAATAATAAATAAACAAAACAAATTTCAACAAGCCACCGTCAGCCCTGTCAGCGTATACAAAAGATTCATATCTTGTTACCGTTACAGAACACACTTAAATGTCTGAAGGGACAAACATATGTTTTATGAGAGCTGTCAAGTGAGAAATAAAGTCTAAACTCTTGTGACTAGGCTGTTTAAAACACTTGGTGAGAAAAAAAAAGTGCCGAGCAGAGGTAAAAACAACCCAAAAAGCAATTAGCTTTGAGTTGGGTTGTTTACCTCTGAGCGGTACTTTTCTGCATTCACGGGGCTTAAAGGCAAGTCACAAGGATCCTAGAGGTTCAGAGAAGGTTGGGGGATTTAGGGGGGGGGGCACTGGACAGGGGTTAGGATGAAAACGGTAACCTCCAGTCAAGGCCATCTACCGTGTTCTTTAACGTTCACAGCTTATGGCACTCACCTCACACGGGGCTACGGTTTTACATCCCATCCGACGGACGGCGGCCTTTCCAAGACCATCGGTGTCCTCTACTGATCGAGAACAAGGCGGGAAGTGTCCACATTGGATCTAAACTGGTACACGTGGGACTCGAACCTGGGAACTTCAGATTAGGAGCCTGGAGCGCTGCTTACTTAGCCATCCCCCTTCCAATTAGCTATGAAAGGAAGAATTTAATATTTTTATTCTTTTTTTCTCAAACTTTTAGGTTTTACACATTATATCTTTCCTTCTTTCTTCAGATTGCTAATGAAGCTAAAAAATTGCCAATTACTTCAATACCTCCTTGTTTCCAGATTTATTTATTCCTTTAATAACTGCTCTCTGTATTGCAGTGCGGTAAGCTATCATTGCCTTTAAGATTGTCTTTTTTTATTTGGTAACATCCTCATTCTATCAGTTCGCCTTTGATTTGTGCGACTCTTAACCTAAATGGTCATAGGTCACTCTGGGAGGCACTAGACAGGTTCGCCAACTTGCCTATCCCATGATGTAACTTGCTTCTACTTAAATTTTAGAAGAAAAAAAATGCTTACTAAAGAAATGGGTCGAACAAAGCTTAAATACCTTTCTTCATCTCTTAAAGCTTTATACGGAAGTATTTATTTATGTTCTCTTATATTTATATCTTTATGGGTAAAATGTTAGTAATATTAAATGATATTCTTTTCATTTCGGAGTTCAATTTTAAGCAATTGGCGAAATTAACATTGGATTTTGATTTGACGAAATGTTGTCAAAACGATGAACGGTTCCTCTTTTATTCAGTTGTTTTCCTTGCTTTGCAGTTAGTTCATTAAATGATGTCAATTCCTTAAATTTATACATTTTAATAAAATTTTTGCTGAAACTAAGGGCGAAAGATTTATTTATAACAGTCACCTCCATGTAGAAGTCATTAGCAACTCTGGGTTTCTCCTATTGTGATTGGTTTTCACAGTGAACTCTGGTTAAAACCAGAGTTAATTACA
Source organism: Ryuthela nishihirai (assembly GCA_038380435.1). Lineage (NCBI taxonomy): Eukaryota > Metazoa > Arthropoda > Arachnida > Araneae > Heptathelidae > Ryuthela > Ryuthela nishihirai. Next base: position 38,974,069 of record JAWZYU010000014.1, read on the forward strand.
GTGATTTAATGGACAAATACGGGGAAGGGGTGTTCATTAAATCCTAATATTCATATGATGATACACAGAGTACATGACCACATCTTTTAATAACCAATTCAGTACAGAAATTGATATTTAATATCAATTTATTAATATTAATTGATTATTAATTTCTATTTAATAGAAACACCATTAAATAGACTAATAAGTGAGCATTGAAAGGACAATTTATTATACACATCCACCTAATAACGTACGGGTTCACCTTTCACCCTCACAACAGAAGCAACACGTCGTAACATGGACGCTACCAGGTGTTGGAGACGTTCGGGTAGTGCTGCAGCCTGTGATTTCAAGACAGCCGTCTGTAAAGAGCCGAGAGTTGCTGGTAGTGGGTTTTGAGCTTGAATGCATAAGTCCACTTCTTCATAAAGATGCTGAATACGGTTCAAATCTGAAGAATAAGAGAGCTATTCGATGGTTGTAAACTCCATGGAATGCTCCTCCAATCAGTCCATCATTCGGGAGCGATGAGAAGAGGAGTTGTCTTGTTGAGAGAAGGCATCCTGCTGTGAGAAATGGATAACCATGAATGGGTGCAGGTGGTAGGCAAATACGTCAATATAGCCTTCGGAGGTAATGATGGTCTCAATACGTACAAGGGGCCCCAAGGTGGCATATGTAAACACGCCCCAGAACATTACACCAGCCTGTAACATCCTGACTTGACAGCTGGAGTCCATGGCCTCTTGTGGTCTACACCAAACACGCAATCTCCCGCTGTCGTGTTGTAGTTGGAACCTCAATTCGTCGGACCAAGCTATCGATTTTCAGTCTTCCACGGTTCATTGGTGATGTTTCTCTGTCCACTTCAGCTTCATAGTCAGTGACATGCTTTGAACAAGGGTACGCGATGTGGGTGTCGGCTCATAGTTCAATCATGTCATCGTACATCGAATGATCTTTGCACAAATCTTTGTAACTGTTCCGTTGCTAAATGCCAAACTTATCATCTGCACTGGGCCTCAAAACAAATAAAGGTAAAAGAAAACTATCATCTGCAACAGCCTCAAAAGCAATGTAAAATCCTAAGAGATTTTAAAAAAGAAATCTTAACAAAAGAAATAAAAGAATAAAATTGCCATCTGTTCTGACATTGCAATACAGGAGAGGGGCCCCACACTTCCAATATCAACGGTGCGATTAAGGCCACATTTTCCCTGGTGACTGACGATTTTGCAAGATTTGTTTAAGGTAGTCCTGGTACAAAACTGAGATGGTCGCACATGGAAATCCCAAACGTTCTGCAGTCGCATATATGGAGTCCCCATCTTCCTTGTACCGACTATTCCCCCACGATCAAACTCGCTCAAATCGCCATGTTCAGCCACCATAAGAATCCCAGGTACGCTATACAGCAGGTAGGTATCTGAGCTATTTATAACCTGCTAGGGGATTCGGCTGGCATCATTATTGTGGCGAGATAGGCCAGGTTTGTGGATGTGTGAGGCGTGTATAATAAATATGCAGGGCTTTCAAATTCCTACATTACCTTTTCCTCCCCCGACAGGGAACCACCTTGACGTGGTAAGCGAGCTTGTGCCCCAGCAACGGTCGAAGGCTCTGCTGACTGGTTTGGGTCCCGGTTGGACAGAGTCAAGACCAACCCGAGGTCGAAGGTGCTGCTGACCGGTTTAGTGGCCTGGTTAGACAGTACTTAGACCTCAAAACAGGTGCTCTGTGGAGCAAGTTCGGGCTCTGCTGAACGAATTGGTCCTTCTAGCAGGCCAGGGCCCTTTTCAAAGTCTGGGTCCAACTGAGTCTCCACCCCGGGAGCCGAGCGAACTTGGATCGATATATCTTTGTTCATGACTAACCGGGAGATAGATTAAATTTAGGTTTTGACCGATGGATGAGCTTTCCTTCTATAGGACTGTTCGTTATAGGATTTGTTGGGGATGAGACATATCAATATGGTACGGTGTTGCCCCCGACAGTAGATAGTACACAGCATTCCATAACTGGTAATGTCTAATGACGGAATCGGGGTTTGTCGTGGTTGCTGTGTTGTGCAGCAACAAAGAAAGTATTACCTTTTCCTCAAATGATAAAAATTCCCCGCCCTGCCCACGGTCAGTAGGAGATACCGATGGGCTTGGAAAGGCCGCCGTCCGTCGGATGGGACGTTAAGCCGTGGCCCCGTGTGCGGGAGAGCCATACCCTGTGCACGTTAAAGAACACGCTGGATGGCCTTGACGGGAGGCTACCATCTGTCTCCCAACAGCTGTTCCAGTGGGTCCCCTCCCCCAACCTTCTCTGAGCCTTCGGGGTTCATGTGACTTGGCCATTTAGCCCATGGTGTGCAAAAAAGTGCCGCTCAGAGGTAAAACAACCCAACTCAACCCTCAAATGATTCAGGTAAGATAACTGTGTTGGTTAGAACCTATATTTGTGAACAAACACATTCTCGAATAAATTTTATCGAAAGCAAAATTAGATCACGAATGACAGATGAACGTCTACATTCAACACTAAGGACTAGTAGTGATGGCTCTGAAGTTATTTTATTAAATATTCAAAAAAAAACGTTAAAGCATGTCAAGCCTATCATTAATATTTTCATATAACATTTCCCTTTTATTTGCGTAAGACTTTTGGTATTTTCTTCATTTATTCAAATATAATTTTTATTTAAAATATAAATAATCATAAAGATATGGATATACATATAAATATTTTTATAATAATGAACAGACATTTAAAAAAAACATCAAGAGCTCATATTTTTGCATATTGTATCCCCCTCGTAATGTCTCTAGTGCAGCCCATTTACAAATTCCACAGTTCAAATGAGGCCTGCTTAGAAATTACACAGTTCTAATGTGTTGTTTTACTGAGTATCTATCCATTATCGAGCTGTGTTATATAACAGAATGAAATGGGTGTAGAGGAAAAATTGCCTTGAGCTCGCTGGGATCTGAACCCACGACCTCCTGATGATATGTCAGTCACTCTGATCACTGAGCTACCGGCCGCTGTTCAATCTCGCATCCACTGCTAATGTTATGCTATATACTTTCTGGTCATTCACTATCTTTTGAGTTCATCTGAGGGCAATATTACTTCAGAGCCGTCACAGTACAAGAATACCAGTCACTCTACAAGAATCTCCTGGCTGATGTGTTTTTTCTAGCAAAAAAAGTACCATGAATGTAAAAAGTGCTAAAGCGTTACTTAACATTGCGAGTGTAGTAATGCTGAAATTCTTTTGTTAATGATTTACCTGACATTTTATTTCGAATATGAAGGCAGAATAATATACTCAGCTAGAGCCACAAAAATGGTAAAATCGTTTAAAATGACAAAAAAATGTGTGATAGATTGAGGTGCCAAAAAATAAAATCAGTTGTAACTGCAAAAAAATAAACTCAGTTGATGTGGAAAGCAAAATTTTCTGGTGGTGGCAAAATATAGTTACTTAGAGCGGCAAAAAGTAAATTTAGTTGAGGGTGACAAAAGTAAGTTTGACTGGAGCTGCAAAATGTCTTGTGCAGGCGCTAATGAGAATAGTAAGTATACTCCATTCCAGTGAGTATACTCCATTCCAGTGAGTATACTCCATTCCAGATAAAGAATAAAATAAATAAACAGAGAAATAAATAAGTAATAAAATAAATAAATAAAGATAAAGAATGGAGTATACTCCATTCCAGATAAAGAACGGAGCGGCAAAATCTGAAGTTCAAAGAAAACTAGCCACCGATGGAAAGAGGCCACACCCATATGAGTTCTTGCAAGAACAACTCGCAAATGCAATTCGCCACAGCAAATAGTTCCACACTTTATGCAAGAAGTACTGTTTCAAATGTGCATATTAATATGTATGCTTTATGGAAGTGAGCAATTAAAAATACTATTTTTATATACGAAATATTGTAAAGTACACAGTGAAGCATAATTTCTTTTGCACTGGTATGTTAGCGATTAGAAGAATTTCCCCATGTTGCTCAGGTCGTTGCTGACGTCAGCGCTAACTCTCCTATAGCCCGTGACTTCATCTCTACGCAAATCATCAAGTGTTATTTCCGTTTCGACAGATTTTGATCTCCACAAATACCCGAGATACTTGACCAAATGGCGTAGCGAAAGGACTATGTTTTTTGGGGGGGGGAGATTTTTCCAACTCGGAAAAATCATTTTGCCAACTACGAAAATAAGTACTTTGCATATATTTAGTTATGTTTACCTCACGGACATACCGTGAAATTCGCTCCATAGGGGGGGGGGGGGGGGCGGAGAGCTCTCCAAGTTTTTGCCAAGTGCTTAGATTTTGCAACCTCACCATGATTTTACAAAAATAATAATTTTACATCTTACCTGAATTTACCAAGTCACTTCGAATTTTGACAACTTTCTTAGATTTTGCCAAGTTGTCTATATTTTTCCAACTCTTTTTAATTTCATAAAACCAATCCCAATTTTCAGAACTCGCTTGTATTTTACCAAGTGACTTCGAATTTTGCCAACTTGACAAAATTTTACTGAAAAAATCCCAATTTTTACATCTCACCTAAATTTTGCCAAGTTGTCCCGATTTTGTCAACTCCCCAAGACTCTCCTTTTCACAAAACCAATCTCAATTTTCACAAATCACTTGTATTTTACCGTGGCTTCAAATTTTGCCAACTGCCCTAGATTTTGCCAAGTTGTCTGGATTTTGCTTAACTCCCCTTAATTTTACAAAAAAAAAAATCCCAATTTTCACAACTCACCAGGATTTTACAAAGTCGCTTCGAATTTTGACAACTCCGATATACTTTGGGGATGAGTCTCTCCCCCATCCCCCCATAGATACGACCCTGTACACGTGTTCCTCATTTATGACCTCATGTTGGGTGGAAAAAAACCAGGTTCCTACCTGTAATGGGACGCCTTGATATAATAATATATTTGAGGAATGTGAGGTATCTGTCAATGGTTGGTGGCTTTCTCGAGTAGAATTTGCGAATGAGCAGAAGCTGAATGAATGGGGAACGGAGTCGAAACACGTCATATCCGAAGCAGCGATTTCCAACCACCTATTCAATCTATCGAGCTTATATTTTGCACTGTACATTCTCATTTTATTCTTAATCTTCTGCCAAAATTCCAGGCCCTTTTATGTAAAGAGTTTTGGCGATCACATATATCTTTTATTGTTTTATGGATATAAAGCATTTGGCGTAGAAGCTCCTTAACAATTTTGAGCATAGCTACTTTTTCAGGCATAGAATCTTGTTTTTCATTGGCTTTCGAGGTTAAGCGTAATAAGCCACAATTGGACAAGAACCGAATTGGGGGAGACTTGTGCTCCATTCTTTATGTAAAACAGGGTTCATAAATTGACCCTCGACGACATTTTCGATAACTCACGAAGATGCATCAAAAATTCTCTTAAGATTAAAAGAAGAACTAGAAGAAAACGGTTCAAGGAATAAAATTTACTTGATGCAAATACACTGCCTTAATAAAATATTAAATCCCACTTTTCAATTGGGTTGGGTTGTTTTACCTCTGAGCGGCACTTTTTTGCACACCATGGGCTAAATGGCCAGGTCACATGGACCCCGAAGGCTCAAAGAAGGTTGGGGGAGGGGACCCACTGGAACAGCTGTTGGGAGACAGATGGTAGCCTCCCGTCAAGGCCATCCAGCGTGTTCTTTAACGTGCACAGGGTATGGCTCTCCCGCACACGGTGCCACGGCTTGACGTCCCATCCGACGGACGGCGGCCTTTCCAAGCCCATCGGTGTCCCCTACTGACCGTGGGCAGGGCGAGGAATTTTGTGGAGATAAATCTCAACGCTAACCCAGCTGGGACTCGAACCTGGGAACTGCAGATTACGAGGCTGACGCGCTACCGACTGAGCCACCCACACCCCTCCCACTTTTCAATATTTTTCGTTCAGTATTTAGACAGTTTCGGAAGCTGAAATGTCAAATAATAAATTATCTTCTTCTATAATAAAAAATCATAATTGAGTAATATTGAAATAATCATTACGCAGACTTCTAAAGTGTATATTTATTTTATTAAATAGTTTGAAATAATACTTATTATTTGATTTTTAATTAATTTCTGAATTAAATTCTTATGGTGCATAGGGGGGCGGGGGGGGGGCTCAGTCGGTAGCGCGTCAGGCTCGTAATCTGCAGTTCCCAGGTTCGAGTCCCAGCTGAGTAGGCGTTGAGATTTATCTCCGCAAAACTCCCCGCCTTGCCGTTGGTCAGTAGGGGACACCGATGGCCTTGGAAAGGCAGCCATCCATTGAATGGGAATTAAAACGGTGGCCCCGTGTGCGGGAGAGCCATACCCTGTGTACTTTAAAGAACATACTGGATGGCCTTGACGGGAGGCTACCATCTGTTTCCCAACAGCTGTTTTTCAGTGGGTCCCCCTCCCCCAACCTTCTTTGAGCCTTCGGGGTCATTATGACCTGGCCATTTACCCATGGCGTGCAAAAAAGAGAGAGGTAAAGCAACCCGACTCTTGTGAAATATTCCAGCATCCATAACTCTCTAAACTAAAATTAGCCCTGAACGATTATTGTTGAAAATTGAGATTTTTAAAGATTTGATTACGATTTTTACTTCGCCTTAGTCACATTTTTTTCATTAAATGCATATTTTAGAAGTTATAGCATTTCTAAGTTAGATTTTCATTAATGTAACATGGAAATTCTCCAATATTTTGATCGGACGGTGCGTAAAATAATGGCAGTAAGAAATAGTAGAATAACAGGTTTTGCATATAAGATTACATCAAAAATAAACTAATTTTGACAAAATACATTTCAGGCACTTTTAACTCTTAAACTTATACTTTCCTACAAATAAATGAACTCTATAATTATATAGACAAATAGATAACCTGTTTACAATATCTATTACTTATTTATACATGTTAATTATCTCAAAAGTTTGTTTGGAGTGTACAGAGGTGAAAGATGTTAAATTTCAAGTTCTGATCCTGCATTTTACTATACATAGCAGAAAATAAGCATTTTGCACAAACTTTACACAATTCCTCTTGAACGAACGAAATGTCCGTGAACTCAAAATATTTTCAAACGTTTGCGAAGACAACACACCGACAACAACACGTACACCATCGCCTCAACATAAACAACAAAAACAACAGGTAACCACTCAAGTTTCCTTAAGGAGAATCAGTGTACGGTCCCCGAAACATCGTGCTAGGCCCTTGATCATGACGTTCGGTACAATTTGCCGAACTAATAGCCGGTCTGGCACTAATTGTTGGTTAGCGAGGAGGGATTCTGCGCGTGAGGGATTAACAAAACATCGTGACTTCAAGTCGCTGCGTAGAATCTTGAACAGCCTCCGGGAAAGAACATCTTTGGCGAAAGAGAACAAACATGTTGAACCGCATCGGTGAAGATGGACTAAACGGACAACACATTCCAATCCTTGCAGAACAATGGCTCCCCATTCAATCATTTTCAATTACAGCTCTGGTTGAACAAGGGCTTTCTGGCTTCATGTGCGATGTACTGCAGGAATCTGTGATTACTCTGTGATGAACACACACGTCTTCTGAATCTTCTGAAAGCTCGAGAACCAGGCAGCGAAGAGTTTACCAAGGTGCTTATCCGTTTCATTTTATTGCTGTGATTTTTTTTGTGCTTTCTCCGGTTCTCTCCACCTGCGTCGTTTACCAGTGGCCAGTGGGCAAAATAATTGCAGGGCTTGTAATCTGAGAGGCGTCCGGGGGATGCTTAGAAACGGGAGGAGGAAGGGGGGGAAATTCATCTTTATAGGGGATCGATTTTCTTTTTCGTGTTGCAGAAAGAGATAAATCAAAAATTGTCAGAAGATTAATTTCTGTTTCGACTTTGGCTGTTGTTAGCGAGGAAATTCTTCAACTGTCGAATTAAAAATGTAAAAAATATAATTTAATTCCATTTATTATTTAAATCTTGAGAGGTATTTTATCTCTATAATGGGTTAAGGTCGTTTGTTTTATATCAGAGCGACATTTTTTGCACAAAGTAGGCTAAATGGCCAGGTCACAAGGATCCCGAGGACTCAGAACGGGGTTGGGAAAAGGAATCCACTGACAGTCGAGACAGACACCTCCCTTTTGTGAGGGAGAAGTCCCGATTTGGGTCATCTGTGATCACAGAAACTTAATTGCTGCTCGGATCTCCATCTTCGTATACACATGTAGTACCTTCTTCATGTTCGCTACGACTCTGCGCTTCACAGCACGAGTGTGTAACAGTGATTACTACTGCCATTTTAGTGACACTATTTGGTACTAACAGGAGACCCAGATATTTGCTAGGTTGGCGAGTAACAAATTGGAAACCTTATTTTCTGACTTAGCCTGGTATTAGGGACATATTCAGAGGGGAGGTTTGGGGGTGGGGGGCGGCCCCCCTGAAAATTCTGTCCGGTGGGGGGAACAAACTTGTATATCTACTTTGAAATCCAAAACATTTGTCTTTTTATAATTTGATTTTAGCCCCATATTTTATGTCGACACTAAAAATAGATTAAAACAAGAAAAACTATAAAATCTCATTCCATATAGAAGGCTATTTCAACATTTTCCTGTTCGGTGGAATATTTTAGTAAATGGGAAAAACTACTAAAGTCTTATTCCTAGACTCCCCCCCCCCTCCCAAAGTTAAATTCTCGTAGACTGCCACAAATTGAATTCTTAGACCCCTCACAACAAATTTCTCGGACATCCCCCACCCTCGAAACCCCACTGAGGATCCGAAAATAAAATACCATAGTTTTAAAACCATCTAAAATTCATTCACCTTTCTTTCATAGCAAAATTTTTGAAAACACAGCTTTCCACAGAACATCTACAAGGCTCTTGGAAATACCGTAAACTAATGTTGAAAACTCAAAATCATTTTCACAGATTTTTTGGAATTATTCTGCGAAGATTCGGAAGCGAAATATCTTTAAGTATGGAACAAACAAACAATTGTACAGCCGCTCAAAAAAGTATCGGAATACTATGGTTGATTACAGAATTCAGAAAAAAATATCTAGCAACCTTTTTTTTAGAAATTAGTGATCTAGCAACCTTCGTGTACTGTACACGAAGGTTGCTACATCACTAATTTCTAAAAAAATCATTGCTAGATATTTTATCTGAATTCTGAAATCAACCATAATATTCGGATATTTTTTGAGCGATTGTACCAACTCACTTTGAACACGAATCAATTCTTACTGAGTTATTATCGAGCAATCTATCTGTGCTGTAAAAATTCATTCTCTAAATATATCAATTTATAAATCAGTAGTAAATAATCACAGGATAAGTCCTGTAGACAAGAAACTCATGAAATGATGAGCTGAAAAAAAATTGGGTTTGCCATGAGTGGGATTCGAACCCACGTCTCCAGGAAACATGCCTGTTATGCTAACCATTACACCATGTTTCCTGGAGACGTGGGTTCGAATCCCACTCATGGCAAAACCAAATTTTTTTTAGCTCATCATTTCATGAGTTCCATATCAATTTATATCTAAAATTCGATACATTTTTACACTGCTTGTTAAATTCAAGCAGGGCCAGATGTATAAAAGTTGGGGGGGGGGGGGGGGGTTAGATGTTAAATTTTTTGAACACTGAATATTTTCAGCGACCTTCTTTTTTCCTCCTCCCTCTCCCACAAAAAAATATATGTAAAAAAAAATAACAGAATGATATTTAATTTTTTCTCTAGTTTTCTTGTTTGTTACTTTGGTTATTAAGAGAAACGTCTTGATATTTTATTAAAAAAAACAATTTAAGTGTGTTATTTTATTAAAAAAAACAATTTAAGGGTGTATTATTAACAACAAGTGTCAGAGGTAAAAACAACCAAACCGTAACTTGGAGAAAAAAATAGCGGTCTTTGGAAAATATAGAATAATTTGCATGATCTTCTTATTATCGTGCAACATCCATGAACGGGGTAAGAGACGATTGCTATATAGAAAAATTAATGACTTGTTGCCTGCCGGACCTCTGTGGCAAGCAGCTGCTTGAGGGAGTATTTATTTTTTTTATTTATTTTTAAAATTAATATATAGTTATATGTATATAATAGAACTAAAGAGTGAAAAAAATTTTTATGCATATATTTTTATATGCGTTTATATTTTTGGGTCGCAAAAAAAAAGTACTGAAAAAGACAAAAAAAAAAAACGGTCCACATGACCACAGCTATATAAAATTTGGCTATTGCTATATCCACAGCTATATAAAGTTTGGGGAACCCTAGTTGAAGCCGTTTAAAATATTTATGCACAGGAGCATGACAGAAAACGATGAACTCTATCAAGTAATAACCGTTTAATGACAGTTTCATCACTTTGGTTAGCTAAGACTTCAAATTAAGTACTTTTCGATTACTTATGTTGCCAATTGCAATACCTACGCTACAAAATACCGATTTATTAAACGATTGATTAACAACTAATCAATCAACCAATTAAATGGTCATTAAAGGATGACATCCACTTCTCGCTAGAATTGATTGATTACATGACACAATGATTAATTGAAATATTTCTCAAAGCATTTTAACAACTTTTTTTTTAGTTTTTCCGACTCCTGCTAAGACAATCCATCATTCCAGATTTTATCTTGAATCACAGTCGATCTTCATAGTAGCGGGGTTAGTTCAGGCAGTAGGGTGCCTGGCTTGTAATATTTAGTTCCTAGGTTCGAGTCCCAACTGTGCGAAAGTTGACATTTATCTCCACTAAACTCTATACTGCGGCCGTTGAGAAAGGGGGCAATAATGTGCTTGGATATGACGCCGGCTTGGATATGACGCCGGACGTTCAGCTGTGTTGTCTTAGAGGGCTTATTTTTTTTACCAAATGTATCCCAGTATTTGGTCTGTAAATGGTAGCTAGGTAGTCACTGGAAGGAGAGCTATGCACCAATCCCCTGTGATGATGCATAGAACCGGCCAGGCCTAGCACCTAATGTCCGACCCCGCCTTCTCGTGGTGCAGACCGTTAGTACCTTTCAAGAGAGATACTCTCTTGTGGAAGTGAACGGAAGGGGAGGGCTGCCAGATTAGTGTGGCCTACTGATCTGGACAACTATGGCTACTTTTCTTTTTTTTTCTACCCTGCTGAAGAATGGTCAACCACACATGGTCCTGGTGCTGACCATATAAACCCACTGGACAGATATATGGCTCTGAGCTTGATTATGGATTCTGATTTTGCTGCACTGGTGGGCTTCTGTGGAGGGAAAATCTTCCGCTGTGTTTGCTGTTTGTTTGTGGGTTGACAGCCCCAAGTGAATAGATCCACAGGATATGTTTATCAGCTGGTGGATAATCCTGAGCAGAGGTCATCGCAGGCACCTGAACTCTTTGTTTCTATTGGCATTGTCAAATTCTACATTGGAGGAAGTCTTCCAGTGTAGATGGCTTCAGCCTTTAGTGGTGGGGGAACAGGTCTTTGCCCCCATATCTGCGATTAGGGGACTGTTTGATATTGTCGGCATTCCCTCTCTCAATAAACATAGTTTCTTTAAACATCCCACTAACCATTTTCTCTCCGTAGGTACTTGGAATGTGAGGACTCTGCACAGAACTTTTTCTCTTGATGTCCTCACACAAGAATTCCAACGTTATAATTTACATAATTTCGGCTTGCAAGAGACCAGATGGACAGATAAAGGTCAGATTCTTAAAAATAATCTTAAATTTCTCTTTTCAGGGAGGGACGACAATAAGCATCACCAAGGCGTGGGTCTGCTTCTCAGCAGACACGCTAGTGATGCTCTTCTAGGATATGAGTGCATTAATGAAAGGTTTCTTACAGCAAAATTTCAGACAAGCGTTAAAGACTTGAATGTATCTGCTGTTATGCCCCCACTGAGGATGCCGATGAGGATGAGAAGGATAGGTTTTACGGACAACTTCAGGATATTTTGAATTCTGTCAAGAAAAGAGATATTACCCTTGTTCTTGGTGACTTCAATGCCAAAGTTGGTACTGACTCTGACCTTTGGGCAGGAGTAATAGGCCCTTTTGGTATTGGTAGCTGCAATGGCAATGGGCAACGTCTCCTACAGGTAAGTAAACTCAATGGATTCAGAATAACTAACACTTATTACAAACACCGCGACATAGATAAGTACACATGGGTTTCACCCGATGGGCTGCATAAGAATATGATTGATTATATATTAATTAACAGCAAATGGGCTAGTTCTGTTAGGAATACCAGGTCATACAGGGAAGCTGAAACTGGATCTGACCATTACCTTGTTAAAAGTGTCTTGCAACTTAAATTTAAAAAATGTTGTGCTAGGGTTAAAAAATTTACTTTTAATACCGAAGCTCTGAAAAACCCAGTTATAGCCAAAGCTTACCATGATAGGTTACTTAGTCATTATGACAGTCATGGTTTGCTTACTACTGAAGTTGAGGAAGAATGGGATCATTTTAAACAGGCTTTTTTGGACACTAACAGTACTCTTTTAGGAAAAAAAGGAGCAGAGGAGACAGAATTATCTGAGTGATAAGGCACTTGAGCTTATTTCGGAAAGAAAGAACTGCAGGAATGTCCTTAATCAATATACTACTAGTCCTAATAGAAAGCATTACAGAGAGCTTAATAAACATGTAAAGGATCAGTTAGCTGCTGATAAGAATGTTTGGCTTGATGGCTTGGCTGACAAAGCCGAGAAAGCAGTTAGACAGCACAACAGCAGAGATCTGTACCAGATAATTAATGTTTTGTGTGGTAGAAAACGGACAGGTATACAGGGATTGAAGGATAAACAAGGTAAGGCTATAGAAGGTGAGGATTCTATCATGGCTAGGTGGGCTGAGCATTTCAGTGATGTTCTAAACAATGCAGTTAGTTCTACTCCCATTATTTGCAATGATGATACATGCATTGGTGGCTTTAATGATGGCCCTATAAAACAATCTGAAGATATTTTGGCTATTTCTAGACTTAAACTTCATAAATCCCCAGGGGTAGATGAAATTACTACGGAAATGCTTAGAGCTGGGAATGTTTCGGTTACCACTTGGATCACTGAAATTTTGAATATCTTTTATGATAAGGGCATGGTTCCTAAGGATTTTACCAGAGCTATTATTATCCCCATTTTCAAAAAAGATGATCGCAGTTCTTGTGATAACTATAGGGGTATCAGCCTACTCTCTATTCCAGGGAAAAGTTCTTTGCATGATTGTGCTTAATAGAATTAAGAATCTGGTTGACAGTTAATTGCGTAATAATCAGAGTGGATTCAGAAGTGGTAGGGGATGTGTGGATCAGATATTTTCACTTAGGCAGATTCTTGAGAAATATTTAGAGTTTCAGAAACCTTTGGTAGCTAGTTTTGTTTATTTCAAAAAGGCTTTCGACTCTGTTGATCGACATAATTTGTGGTTAATTTTGAGATCATAAGGTATACCAGACAAGTTAGTTTACATAATGAAAGCTCTCAATAATAACACTGAGTTGTGTGTGAGAGTTGGTAAGGCTTGTAGCAATTGGTTTAGCATTACTTCTGGTGTTCGACAAGGGTGCATTTTGTCTCCTTTTTGCTTTGGTTATTGATTATATTATGCGAAATTCACTTCAAGGGAAAGATTTTGGCCTTAAATGGACTGGAGATACGAAAATTTCTGATTTAGATTATGCTGATGATTTAGCAATTTTGGCAAATGATGTTGATGAGATGAACTCTTTCATTCGAGCTGTTGATGAGACTGGTAGTAGAATAGGTTTGGTTATAAACAGAGAGAAAACTAAAGTGATGAAAATTGGTCAGGCCAGGTTGTGATTCAGTTAATCTGAATGGTTGCAGTCTTGAGCAGATGTCACAGTTTAATTATCTTGGGAGCTATGTAACAGATAATGGTGATGTGCGGCATGAGATTAACAGACGAATAGGGATTGCTGCCGGAACTTTTAAGAATCTATGGAGATTGTGGAGAAATAGGCGTATACATCTAAAGACTAAAATTAGACTGTATAATGGTTTGATTCTTTCTGGGGTTAGTTATGGTAGTGAAACTTGGACACTTTGTAAACAAGATAACAGGAAACTAGATGCTTTTGATTTCAGATGCTTACGCAGTATCTTGGGCATTAGGTGGTTCAACTTTGTAACTAATGATGAGGTTAGGCAAAGGAGTTTGCAACCTCCTTTAAGCAGCATATTGTGCAGAGAGAGACTCCGTTGGTTTGGCCATGTTGCCCGTATGAATAATTATAGATTGGCGAATAGGATTATGAACAGTGTGCCTAAAGGCCTCAGAAAGAAGGGGAGACCTAGGATGCGGTGGGCAGACAATGTCAAACAGGATCTTATTAGAATTGGTGTGCAGTGGCCAGATGCAGTAGATGTTGCTCAGGATAGACGTGCTTGGAGAACTAAATTGCACGGTCTGGTTGGACCTCCATAGCCCATGGCTGCTTGAGGATGATGATGATGATGATGTATCCCTGTAGAGTCATACCACAGCCTCGTAATATCGTACTAGACCTGGACATTGCGGTAATAGAATAATTTAAATAAATAGATGCTTTTATTAAAGTGTGTTTCTAAAATTAAACTATAATTATTAATTTTAAAAAAACCTGATAATCGACTTTAAACTATTCATAAATATCACATATATATATATATTCGTAATGATCATAAATAGTTGTAATGAACATATTATTTTATTTTATTCAGTTTAAAAATAAATAGCTTTTAGTTAAATTTTAGACAACGTAATTTTTTCCCTTAAATCTTTATGCATATTCAATTTCGTTTCTTTCATTCAACGGCTGTCCCGGCCGGTGTATCCAGATGGTCTTGGTTATACAATGTGCACATGAAGAGCACGCTGGGCTTGACGAGAGTCTAGTATCTGTCTCCTAAGAGCTGTTCAATGGTCCCTTTCCTCAACCTGAAAGGCCGCCGTCCGTCGAATGTGAAGTCAAGCCGTGGCCCCGTGTACTGGAGAGCAATAACCTGTAGACGTTAAAGAACATGTTGGATGGCTTTGACGGGAGGCTATCATCTATCTCCTAACAGTTGTTCAGTGTATCCCCTTCACCAGCTCGAAAGGCCGCCGTCTGTCGGATGAGACATTAAGCTGTGACTCTGTGTGCAGGAGAGCAATACGTTAAAGAATATGTTGGATAGTCTTGACGGGAGGCTACCATCTGTATTCCAACAGCTGTCCAGTGAATCCCCTGCCTCTATAAACTTCTCTGATCCCTCGGGGTCCTTGTGACCTAGCCATTTATATATCCCATTGTGTGCAAAAAAGTGATGCTCAGAAGTAAAAACCCAACCACTTCTCAACGTTCTCTGAGCCCTTGCCTCTCAAAGATAAAACAACCCAGCCAATCTTCACACATTTTTCTAAATCAATGCACTTCACACCGAAGCAGCGTTCTTTTTGACAAAGACGTTTGAAACAGGCAAAGTATTGTAGTCTATTCTCTTTCTCTGGCAAGTGTTCTCTCTCTTAGGTTTTACTTTCTTTTCTTGCCATTCAAACTGATATATATAAAACTTCTAAAAGCTCGGCCGTCTTTCTTGGGACTTCTGAATGAACGCATTCTTTTTTATTCTCTGTTCTCGCGTGATGCAGTGATTATTGACGAGAAAACGAAGCGCGTGTCGATTCTGTGAAACAGGCGAGCACTTCACGCGTGCATTTCCGAGAAAGCTCAGGTAGCACACGCGAAAGCGCTTACACTGCCATTACCATTGTTGCAGTTATTGATCAGCTGAAGGGAGAGCTGGAAAAGAGATAAAAGGTGGCGTCGGCGTCGGAAGAGGAGTTTCGGTCTTTACTGAGAGGTTACGTGCTGAAATGGGCTGGTTTGAGCTGCTGCCTGCTGCTTGCCTCCATCATAGTAATGGGCTGTAGAGCTCAGTATGCATCCGATGTAATGAAAGTAGGTCAAGAGTTAACAAGTATGGGCTCACTAGGAAATTCATGGACAGAGAAAAGTTTCAGCTCACTTGGAAATTCAGGGATCGAGAAAGTTTCAGTTTATTTGAAGTCTCAGGAAGTGAGGCGTGCCTTTAGTTGGGCTGTTTTACCTCTAAGGCTCCTTTTTTCGCATATAATTTTCTAAATGATCAGGTCATAAAGACCCTAAGCGTACAGAGAAAGTTGGGAGAAGCGGACCCACTGGATAATTGTTAGAAGAAAAATGGGATCCTCTCCTAAAAGCCATCAGCGTGTTATTTAAAGTGTACGATATGGATGGCGATCTTCATATGAATCGGTAGACTACTTCTCAGAGAGTAATTGTTTGGAGATAAATCTTAACTTTTTCACAGGTGAGACTCGAACCTGAGAACTGCAGATTACTAGGCAGGCGCACTATCTACTGAGCCAACCCCGCCCTGAGTCAAGTCTTAAATCACTTGGAAAACTTTGAATCTGAGTAGATCTAAGGTCATTAAAAGTTCACGTTTTGAGCCAAGTTTCGTCTCAGAAGCTTAGAGAATACTGTTAATTATATATATATATACTGTTATTAGAGAATACTTTCAAGCAGCTGCTTGCACAGAGGTCTGACAGGAGCCTTTATATGCCATGGTAGAAGATTTACGAGGATGTCGGGACCTCAGCGGAAAGATAACACAAATATCTATACCTTACCCGAGGCTCGAACCAAGGTCCATTTGATCAATAGCCAAGCGTGTTGACCACTCGGCCATGTACCAGCCTCTAAATCAAAATGAAACTTGAAAGTTCAGGGATTGAGAATGTCACAGATCACTCTGAAACTTGAGAAGTTAAGACATGTTATGAAGCTGATATAAAACATTAGTCTGAAGCAAAGTTAGCTGTAATGGAAGTCTTGGCTCCCTAAAACTTTGAAACTTTTTTAAAATAATTTTTTTTCAAACAATTTAAAATAAATCATTTCTATTTACAAATATTCCTCAAAGCTAATCTGCAGGAGAAAATAACACATTGACATAATAGTATTTTACACCTTCGTTCTGTCTTCATCCATTAATCTTAATAAGTTACATCTTTTTGCATTTGTTATACTATTTCAGTTGAAAATTTCAACAAAAAATTATTTCCTCTCTTTACAAAAAAATTTTATCTTTTTTTTTCCATTTCGAATATTTCGAAATAGCATCGGGATTTTTATATTCACATTCAGCACTTCATATATTGTTAGTAAGTGTTAATATTGTTACGACAGATGAACGTGCTACAATGAACTTGTGATTTGATGTATCAATTTGATGCTCGCATGTGCTTCAGCGTGAGAATTACGTCACCAACCACTTCGAACGAACTTAACTTAAAAAAAAAATCAAGAAAAAGTTGTTGTAATAAAGAGGAATTAGAGTGTGAAGGAAAACGTAGTTTGTCTTTGTCTGTGTACTAAGTATAAAACAAAAAATGATTTTATTTGGTATGTTCGCGGGAGGTTAAATAAATTTATTAGTGTTGATTCTGTTATCGGACTGGTAAGAAAAAGAAGGATGCTTAGGACACTTAAAGATGTGGCTGAGGAGGTTATAAGTTAGTCGAACAAGCAGAACTGATCTCAACTTTTCTGTAGGAAGAGTTCATAATTTGATGCATAGTTATATTTGGTTTGTTTGGGAATTGGTAAGGTTATTCTTTACAGTTTGCAGGTTTGTTCACAGATATGTTTGTGCTATTTATTGACTGTTGTAAAAGCCTTATTTTCTCTTTTTTGGAATAGTGAAAAGGTGCTTCGTTCTTTTGAAGGTTTATTTTTATACTGATGAAGATTTGTGTTGGTTGACTTTAATTTATATAAATGTTTTTATTCATACTTTTATAATAAATTACATTATTTTAGTATTATAATTGTTAAATACTATTTTTGAACTCACGCTCAGTTGCCATCCGTTTAATTCATAACAATATTAATTATCTGAATTTTTAATAAAAAATCTGTTTAAAAGAATTTACGGCTAGCAGTTTCCGTAGTATGAGATTAAAAATATATGGAATTTTGTAGATGCTTGTGCATTTCGCATGGTTGTTTGTAAAGTTCGGTAGTTGAATATAATTTTTTTCTTTAAATCTTATGTTTTTTATCATGTGGGGCTTTAATTTTATGTGTGTTGTCAAAAAACTGCGTATAACTACGTTATATTTACATAGGGTCTGGTAGGAAAAATACCAAGTAAATATATCTATCTTGTACTGTAATTAGATGTGTGAAGTCTTTAATTGGTATAATATTTTTAGCTATTAAGGATTGAATGCATTCTATTTTTCTAATATTTGTTAAGTTGGTTGTACCATGTATCGTTTTGGCATAATTTAAGTTGGACTCACAGATTGCTTTATAAAACATGATAAATGTGTTGGTATCCATAATATATAGTAATTTGTTTATTTCAAAGCACAAAACCTTAATGTGCCACAGATTTTCTCAGTATGAACGTTCCATCAGAGGATGTAATCTTAGATATTTTATTGTATGTACTCTGTCAATTATTATGCAGTGCAGTTTTCTAACTCAGAAATAGTTCTCTTTTTTGTGCAGTTTGATTTGTGTGTTTTAATAATTAAATTAAAAATATCCCCTCAAGCAGCTGCTTGCCACAGAGGTCTGACAGGAGCCTGTCAGTTTATATGCCATAGTAGAAGGTCTATGAGGATGGCAGGACCTCAGCAGAAAAACGACACATACATTCATTCCTTACCCAGGGCTCGAACCCAGGTCCCTTAGATCAGTAGCCAAGCGCGCTAACCACTCGGCCACGGGACGGCTAAAAAAAAAGAAGTCTTTATAATTAAGTTATTGTTAATTTTGGAGCCAGATGAATGAAAAGTCATTCGTTTGGTTTTATTGCTATTTAAATAAAGATTAGAGTTTAACCATTGTTTAATAATATTATAGTCTCTTTGTATATGTTTAACCGCATTTTCTTCCTATTTGCTCATATTAACTAAAACTATATCATCGGCATATAAAAACATGGTACGATTTAGCTTCAATTTTCTTAAGTCGTTTATGTAAATCAGAAATAAAAGCGGGTCTAAAACAGATCCTTGAGAAACACCGAATTTAACTTGAAACTTTTCACTGTAGATGTTGTTAATTTTAGTTACCGTAAATCGGCAGTACCAAGCTGAAAACACCGGTTCTCATCCGATCACCGAAGTTAAGCAGCTTTGGGCGCGGTCAGTACGTGGGGGGGAGACCACCTGGGAACACCGCGTGCAGTTGGCTAAAAATCTGCCGAGGACCCGCCATCCTCACAGATCCCTTCTACTATGGCGTATTAAACTGACAGGCTCCTATCAAACCTCTGTGGCAAGCAGCTGCTTGAGGAGGTATCTATTTTTATTTATTTATTTATATCTATTTGATAAATAGTTTTGAAACCGGTGTAATGCAGTTCCTCTAATTCCATACTTTTCTAATTTCTGTAGAAGAATGTCTTGATCCAAAGTTCAAAGGCTTTCTGTAAATTTAGAAACACTGCAACTGCCCTGTCACCTCTATTTAATGACATGTAGGCTAAATTAGTATATTTCGTTAGTAAGTTCACGGTACTTTTCCCCTTTTGGACACCATATTGATTTTCACTGAGAATGTTATGTTTACTAAGAAATTTACATAAGCATTGTAAGCATAATTATTTTTTCAATGTTTTATGTACAGAAGATAAAATAGCAATGAGCCTGTAATTAGTTATAATTGACTTTGTTCCTCCTTTGAATATCGGTCTTAGAATTGTCGTTTTAAGCTCAGTTGGTATTGAACCAGTTGAAATACTTTTTTTTTAAACTATTTCTTTTATAACATCCGCTAAATACTTCGACATCGTATTTAATGTGTTTGATTTGTATATTGTCATATCCAGGGGTTTTGTTATCATTTAAAGTTTTGATTATATTCACAATATCTGTCCTATTTGCAGGAGATATATAAATTGAGTTTTTTTTTTTGTAGTGTTTATTGTTTGTTTCAAATTCAACATCAGGTTCTTGGTTGATTTTTCTCATATGTAAAATTAACGAGGAATATTCACTGTTAAATTTCTTTGCAATTTGTAAAGGTGTTAAACTTTTAATCATATTCTTAAATGATAGTTCGTCAATAGTTCATGTTTTTATCCTCTACTGCTTGATGGATTAATTTCCATGTTTGTAGCATATCATTTCTTTTTAAAGCTAATTGTTCTTTATAAAAATTTTGTTTCTGATTTCAGATTTTCGCTATAACTCAATTGCGCAGTTTTTTATACTCATCTTCATACCTATCACTTTTTGTGCCATTTTTTTATTTAATCAAAGCCTTATCTCTACGCTCTATTAAATTGATAATATCCACTGTGATCCACTGTTTGGCAACATTACGGTTATTCAAATGTTATAAATTTTTATGCTTTTTTTTTTACTTTCTCTAAAATTTCATTCTATTTACTTTTAAAGAAGTTGTAACAATCGGAACTTTTGTTAGTGTTCGATGAATTTTTCTTATATTTAGACCGTCCTTTAAGATTATTTTCCTTTCAATATTTTTATGCTCATAATACCAGTTAATTTCCGTTGTTTTGATATCGGTTGACTCTTTTCCATATAGTTTCGGGGCGGGGGTGGCTCAGTCGGTAGCGCGCCAGGCTCGTAATCTGTAGTTCCCACGTTCGAGTCCCAGCTGGGTCAGCGTTGAGATTTATCTCCGCAAAATTCCCCGCCCTGCCCACGGTCAGTAGGGGACACCGATGGGCTTGGAAAGGCCGCCGTCCTTCGGATGGGACGTTAGCCGTGGCCCCATGTGCGGAAGAGCCATACTCTGTGCACGTTAAAGAACACGCTGGATGGTCTTGATGGGAGGCTACCATCTGTCTCCCAACAGCTGTTCCAGTGGGTCCCCTCCCCCAACCTTCTCTGAGCCTTCGGGGTCCTTGAGGCCTGGCCATTTAGCCCATGGTGTGCAAAAAAGTGCCGCTCAGAGGTAAAACAACCCAACCCATATAGTTTCTCATCTTTTGATCCAAATGTAGCTGCAATGAGATAATGATCAGTGATCTTATTCAGTGAAATCATAATTTTAGCCATTTAATAAAATAAATTATAACATATCAAAAATCAGTTATCAAAATCAAGTTAATATTTTCATGAATTACTTTCGCCCCTTCCTCAACATGATCTTACCATTTGTACACCACACATATTTGTAGTTTTTGGCCTTGCCAATGTTCTCGTTGTCCACAAAATTTCTCTGCTGATCGCTGTCGTTCACATAAATAGGAGATTCCGTATCGTCTATGTCAGCGTTCGCAGTTGTGAATTTGTTCTTTCACTTGGCCATCCGCTCATCCCGCTGAACCCTGGATTTGAATTGGGCTATGATGACTGGGATTTTTGTCTTATTTCTTGATGGCAATCTGTGTATGGCTTCAAGGCTTTGCTCATTGAAGTGTTCAATTTTCAAGGTTCGCGATATTTTTGTCGTTAATTCCTTTAAAGTGTTTCCGTCTTCTTGATTTTGTACAGGAATGCCATGCAATTCGATGTTTCAATTTCTTCGGTACTGATCCAAATCGTTTATGTGTTGTTTCATATGCATTTCTTCTGTGTGCAAATTCTGAGTAGCTGTAAGTGTTTTTGTTGTAATAAAGATTTGAGATGTCTTAACTGACTGGAAAATTGAAATTTTGAAGTAAATCTTGACTCGCTTATAGGCGCTAATACTGATAAAAACTTGGATCATTTGTAAGTGCTGATGAAAAACTCAATTCTCTTGTAACTCGGGTCTCTCCAACACTGAAGCAAGTTTCAGTTACTTTTGTTAAAAAGGAAGTTTACATGATAATTTGATAGAGTTTGACTCTTGATAGCCTCAGATGTGACGTGAGTTTCGATTCGCTTGAGTTCTCATAAAGTGAATCGACTTTTGAAGCTAAGTTATTGAGAATAGTTTCGTATCTTCTATGCTGAAAGACATTCAAATTTTAGCTAACTTGGAGTCCAAAGAGGAATTCAAGTTTTCATTTACTTCGAGTTCACTTTGGAGAATTAGAATTTCTATATTTTAGATTTGCCAGCATTAAAACACTCTTTGCTGTCATAAATCACAATAAACCTAATTGGCTGATCCTTCGAACCAAATGATTCGGTTTTTCACATCAAAGGTTTTGTTTACGTTTATCCTTAACAAACTCTCTAATAATGTACACATTATTCTTATTTTTAATAAATAAATTATTTACGTGAAAGTTCTTGAATATAGACTAAATCTTATTTTTATAAACATAACTTTTTAGAACAGACTGCTGCGGTGGCATATGGTAATACATTGGCTCACCATGACAGTACTCAGGTCCAAGGTCTTGAGTAGTTTCATCTTTTTTTTATATAAACACACAAAAGACTAAATGGCCTGGTCACAGAGTTGGGTGGGATAAAGTTATCCACTCAAAAATATTCAGAAGATGGAAGCTTCCCACTCAAGGCCATCCAGCGTGTTCTTTAACGTGCAAGTGTCCTGATCATGGCTTAACATCGCACCCGATAGGCGGTGGTATTTCCAAGTCCATCGGTGTCCCCTACTGACCAAGGAAAGAAATTCTCAACACAGGCGCAGTTGGGACAAGAGCCTGGGAAATACATATCACCAGACTGCGAACTAACTATTACGATCCTAGGAACTGAATATTTCGATACAAGGAGATGAATATTATGAGCATGGAACTGAATATTACGAGTCTAGGAACTAAATATTATGATCCTGGGAACTGAATATTTCAGCTCAGGAAGCTGAATATTACGAGATATTATTAATATTGCATTAGAACGTAATATTAAGAACCTAGGAACTGAATATTATGTTTACTAAGGACTAAATATTACGATATTAGGAATTGAATATTATGAGCCTGGAACTGAATATTGCGAGCCTAGGAACTGAACATTACGATTCTATAAACTGAATATTCGAGCTCAGCATGCTGAATATTACGATATGTTATTAATATTGCATTAGAACTTAATATTAAGAGCATAGGAACTGAATATTACGTTCCTAAGGACTGAATATTAGGAGCCTAGAAATTGAATATTACGATCCTAGGGACTGAATATTACGGGTATAGGGAAATGAATATTACGATCCCAGGAACTGAATAGCGCGTGCTTAGCAAATGAATATTACTATCCTAGGAACTGTATATTACGATCTTAGGAACTGAATATTACGATCCTAGGAACTGAATATTACGAGTCTGGTTCTCTGCCGACTGAGGAACCCCCCCCCCCCTCAAAATAAGCAGTGTCAATAACAACATAACAGATAAAATTCTACCAATGGAAAGGATTTCCAACCTGAAATACGAAACGATAATATTCACCACTAAGAACAAAAATAAAGACGTTCGATAACAACTTTATATTCTTAATATAATAAATCAAAGTGCAAATTTTATCTTGCCTTTCAGCTTCATGATCATTACTCATCAGAGAATGGTTAAGAGTCGAAAGATTAAGACTCCGAAATCCGCTGATGTTTCCACCCTGTCGTCGGAATGCCGATATGAAAGCAACTTCTGTAAATTTACCCAATTATCTCGGCAAGTTGTGACAATGCGAATAGAGTTAGCCCATTCGTCAAGAGATTATGCATCTGAGGGCGGGCTGACGACCTCCATAATTCTAAACCTTCGATATTATCTCCGTAACTGAATGTTTATTTATCAACAACTCTCGCTTCACCTCATCTTCCTCCTCACTTCTGTTCCATTAGAAGTGAATCAAATAGACTTATTCGTCTTAGTCGCCATCATCATAACGAGTGGATAGAATCGATTAGCAATCGTAACTAATAACGCACTGATTTCAACAAATACGGCAATTATTGCTGTTCCTTTACTTTATTACGAATACGGCAATTATTGCTGCTGCCTTTAATTTACAGATTTAAATTCGTCTGTTGCTAGTGGGTTATACATTAGCAATTTTCTCTACTTTCATTCATTTGTGTATACACTCTGTTGAGAAAAGCATTGGTCTATTCCAGAGGTTCTCAACGTGGGGTACGCGTAAAGCACCCCACGTTGAGAACCTCTGGAACCCTTGTGGGTATGCGGGAAAAGTTTTTGGGGTAGAGCCACGAGAGCTCAAAAGTCGCTAGATCTAGTAAAAAAAGTCGCTAAGTTGTGCAAAAATTCCATTTTTTGTGTTTATCGATATATGTAAATTATGAATAGAAAATTTAATGTGTGTTTATATATATATATGTTTTATTTTATTCCCATTGTTATACTATAATTATAGTTTTATCTATCTATACAAGGGGTACGCCAGTTACATACGCATTTCCAGGGGGTACGTGAAGCATAAAAGGTTGAGAATCACTGGTCTATCTATGCTGTTTGCGTGGAAAGCCGCATTGAAAGCTTCCTGACTTTCAGAAAAAGCTTTTCAGAAGAAGAAAAAAGTATAAAAAAAAAGCATTATAACTAAATTGAAGATAATTACTCTAAAACATTTTTAAATTTCGATTTTTTTTAAACAATATTCGTTTAGTATTTAAAGAAATTTTAAAGCGGAAATTTTTTGCAGCAGATACAGTCGCTCAAAAAAATATCCGAACACTATGGTTGATTACAGAATTCAGAAAAAATATCAGGCAACGATTTTTTTAGAAATTAGTGACAACACCTTTTACACTCGTCCTGTACACTTTTCTTCAAAATTCAGAAAAACTAAATCATTATACGAATTTTTAAAATTTTGTTTATTATATTTAATAAGTAATTCGTTATAATTTTTATTATTTGTGTTATTAACAACATTTGAAACAAATTCCTACGACTAGCAACACTACTGATCAGGCCCAGAACTTGAGAAATATCGAGGGAGAGGAGAGGACGGGGCTAGAACATAATCTAGCATGTAAAATGAAAGGGAAATGGCAAGAGATTGGATGTTGGATGAAGTATAACATTTCCCCCTCCGTTTTACAGGTCTTTAAAGCATTTCTTGAAAAAATGCATGAAATTTAAATAAGTTTAATAATATTTTGCATCTTTGCCCTTACTAGTATTCTGAAAGGGGAAGGACATGGCCCCTTGTACCCCCTTCTATATATAGGCTATGTTACTGTTAAATGCTTCAGCTTCCAGAACTCGTTAAATATTGAGCAAAAAAGAGTTGTAAAATACATAGATATTTGAATAAATTTCATACAAGTCTGCATTTTTTCTCCAATGGCATTTTTTAGTGAAAAGAGTAATTCAATATTAATATTATCATTTATCATTAAAAATTTATTTAATTTTTCAGATTAGAGAATACTGAGTGTAGAGAGCAGAGGACACTGAATGCAGTGATTAGAGACCACTGAATATAGAGATTAGAGAATACTGAATGTAAGTAGTGAACAGAGAATACTGAATGCAGAGATTAGAGAGCATAGAATGTGGAGATTAGAGACACTGAAGAAAGAAATTGGAAAACAATGAATCAATATTATTATTTTTTTACTAACAAAGTTATTTAATTTTTGAGATTAGAGAAAACTGAGTGTAGAGATTAGAAACACTGAATGCAGAGATTAGAGACCACTGAATATAGAGATTAGAGAACATTGAATGTAAGTAGTGAACAGAGAATACTGAATGCAGAGATTAGAGACCACTGAATACAGAGATTATAGAACATAGAATGTGGAGATTAGAGACACTGAGGAAAGAAATTGGAAAACAAAGAATCAATATTATTATTTTTTTACTAACAAAGTTATTTAATTTTTGAGATTAGAGAAAACTGAGTGTAGAGATTAGAAACACTGAATGCAGAGATTAGAGACCACTGAATATAGAGATTAGAGAACATTAAATGTAAGTAGTGAACAGAGAATACTGAGTGCAGAGATTAGAGACCACTGAATACAGAGATTAGAGAACATAGAATGTGGAGATTAGAGACACTGAAGAAAGAAATTGGAAAACAATGAATCAATATTATTATTTTTTTACTAACAAAGTTATTTAATTTTTGAGATTAGAGACCACTGAATATAGAGATTAGAGAACATTGAATGTAAGTAGTGAACAGAGAATACTGAGTGCAGAGATTAGAGAGCACTGAATACAGAGAACATAGAACGAGGAGATTAGAGACACTGTGGAAAGAAATTGGAAAACAATGAATCAATGTTATTATTTTTTTACTAACAAACTTATTTAATTTTTGAGATTAGAGAAAACTGAGTGTAGAGATTAGAAACACTGAATGCAGAGATTAGAGACCACTGAAAACAGAGATTAGAGAACATTGAATGTAAGTAGTGAACAGAGAATACTGAGTGCAGAGATTAGAGAGCACTGAATACAGAGATTAGAGAACATAGAATGTGGAGATTAGAGACACTGAAGAAAGAAATTGGAAAACAATAAATCAATATTATTATTTTTTTACTAACAAAGTTATTTAATTTTTGAGATTAGAGAAAACTGAGTGTAGAGATTAGAAACACTGAATGCAGAGATTAGAGACCACTGAATATAGAGATTAGAGAACATTGAATGTAAGTAGTGAACAGAGAATACTGAATGCAGAGATTAGAGAGCACTGAATACAGAGATTAGAGAACATAGAATGTGGAGATTAGAGACACTGAAGAAAGAAATTGGAAAACAATGAATCAATATTATTATTTTTTTACTAACAAAGTTATTTAATTTTTGAGATTAGAGAAAACTGATTGTAGAGATTAGAAACACTGAATGCAAAGATTAGAGACCACTGAATATAGAGATTAGAGAACATTAAATGTAAGTAGTGAACAGAGAATACTGAGTGCAGAGATTAGAGAGCACTGAATACAGAGATTAGAGAACATAGAATGTGGAGATTAGAGACACTGAAGAAAGAAATTGGAAAACAATGAATCAATATTATTATTTTTTTACTAACAAAGTTATTTAATTTTTGAGATTAGAGACCACTGAATATAGAGATTAGAGAACATTGAATGTAAGTAGTGAACAGAGAATACTGAGTGCAGAGATTAGAGAGCACTGAATACAGAGAACATAGAACGAGGAGATTAGAGACACTGTGGAAAGAAATTGGAAAACAATGAATCAATATTATTATTTTTTTACTAACAAACTTATTTAATTTTTGAGATTAGAGAAAACTGAGTGTAGAGATTAGAAACACTGAATGCAGAGATTAGAGACTACTGAATATAGAGATTAGAGAACACTGAATGTAAGTAGTGAACAGAGAATAGTGAGTGCAGAGATTAGAGAGCACTGAAACAGAGATTAGAGAACATAGAATATGGAGATTAGAGACACGGAGGAAAGAAATTGGAAAACAATAAATCAATATTATTTTTTTTTACTAACAAAGTTATTTAATTTTTGAGATTAGAGAAAACTGAGTGTAGAGATTAGAAACACTGAATGCAGAGATTAGAGACCACTGAATATAGAGATTAGAGAACACTGAATGTAAGTAGTCAATAGAGAATACTGAATGCAGAGATTAGAGAGCACTGAATACAGAGATTAGAGAACATAGAATATGGAGATTAGAGACACTGAGGAAAGAAATTGGAAAACAATGAATCAATATTATTATTTTTTTACTAACAGAGTTATTTAATTTTTGAGATTAGAGAAAACTGAGTGTAGAGATTAGAAACACTGAATGCAGAGATTAGAGACCACTGAATATAGAGATTAGAGAACACTGAATGTAAGTAGTCAATAGAGAATACTGAATGCAGAGATTAGAGAGCACTGAATACAGAGATTAGAGAACATAGAATGTGGAGATTAGAGACACTGAAGAAAGAAATTGGAAAACAATGAATCAATATTATTATTTTTTTACTAACAAAGTTATTTAATTTTTGAGATTAGAGAAAACTGAGTGTAGAGATTAGAAACACTGAATGCAGAGATTAGAGACCACTGAATATAGAGATTAGAGAACATTGAATGTAAGTAGTGAACAGAGAATACTGAATGCAGAGATTAGAGAGCACTAAATACACAGATTAGAGAACATAGAATGTGGAGATTAGAGACACTGAGGAAAGAAATTGGAAAACAATGAATCAATATTATTATTTTTTTACTAAAAAAGTTATTTAATTTTTGAGATTAGAGACCACTGAATATAGAGATTAGAGAACATTGAATGTAAGTAGTGAACAGAGAATACTGAGTGCAGAGATTAGAGAGCACTGAATACAGAGAACATAGAACGAAGAGATTAGAACATAGAACTGTGGAAAGAAATTGGAAAACAATGAATCAATATTATTATTTTTTTACTAACAAAGTTATTTAATTTTTGAGATTAGAGAAAACTGAGTGTAGAGATTAGAAACACTGAATGCAGAGATTAGAGACTACTGAATATAGAGATTAGAGAACACTGAATGTAAGTAGTGAACAGAGAATACTGAGTGCGGAGATTAGAGAACACTGAATACAGAGAACATAGAACGAGGAGATTAGAGACACTGTGGAAAGGAATTGGAAAACAATGAATCAATATTATTATTTTTTTACTAACAAAGTTATTTAATTTTTGAGATTAGGGAAAACTGAGTGTAGAGATTAGAAACACTGAATGCAGAGATTAGAGACTACTGAATATAGAGATTAGAGAACACTGAATGTAAGTAGTGAACAGAGAATACTGAATGCAGAGATTAGAGAGCACTGAAACAGAGATTAGAGAAAATAGAAAGTGGAGATTAGAGACACTGAGGAAAGAAATTGGAAAACAATAAATCAATATTATTATTTTTTGTACTAACAAAGTTATTTAATTTTTGAGATTATAGAAAATTGAGTGTAGAGATTAGAAACACTGAATGCAGAGATTAGAGACCACTGAATATAGCGATTAGAGACCACTGAATATAGCGATTAGAGAACATTGAATGTAAGTAGTGAACAGAGACTACTGAATGCAGAAATTAGAGAGCACTGAATATAGAGATTAGAGAACATAGAATGTGGAGATTAGAGACACTGAAGAAAGAAATTGGAAAACAATGAATCAATATTATTATTTTTTTACTAACAAAGTTATTTAATTTTTGAGATTAGAGAAAACTGAGTGTAGAGATTAGAAACTCTGAATGCAGAGATTAGAGACCACTGAATATAGAGATTAGAGAACACTGAATGTAAGTAGTGAACAGAGAATACTGAATGCAGAGATTAGAGAGCACTGAATACAGAGATTAGAGAACATAGAATATGGAGATTAGAGACACTGAGGAAAGAAATTGGAAAACAATAAATCAATATTATTATTTTTTACTAACAAAGTTATTTAATTTTTGTGATTATAGAAAATTGAGTGTAGAGATTAGAAACACTGAATGCAGAGATTAGAGACCACTGAATATAGAGAGTAGAGAACATTGAATGTAAGTAGTGAACAGAGACTACTGAATGCAGAGATTAGAGAGCACTGAATACAGAGATTAGAGAACATAGAATGTGGAGATTAGAGACACTGAAGAAAGAAATTGGAAAACAATGAATCCATATTATTATTTTTTTTACTAACAAAGTTATTTAATTTTTGAGATTAGAGAAAACTGAGTGTAGAGATTAGAAACACTGAATGCAGAGATTAGAGACTACTGAATATAGAGATTAGAGAACACTGAATGTAAGTAGTGAACAGAGAATACTGAGTGCGGAGATTAGAGAACACTGAATACAGAGAACATAGAACGAGGAGATTAGAGACACTGTGGAAAGGAATTGGAAAACAATGAATCAATATTATTATTTTTTTACTAACAAAGTTATTTAATTTTTGAGATTAGGGAAAACTGAGTGTAGAGATTAGAAACACTGAATGCAGAGAATAGAGACTACTGAATATAGAGATTAGAGAACACTGAATGTAAGTAGTGAACAGAGAATACTGAATGCAGAGATTAGAGAGCACTGAAACAGAGATTAGAGAAAATAGAAAGTGGAGAATAGAGACACTGAGGAAAGAAATTGGAAAACAATAAATCAATATTATTATTTTTTGTACTAACAAAGTTATTTAATTTTTGAGATTATAGAAAATTGAGTGTAGAGATTAGAAACACTGAATGCAGAGATTAGAGACCACTGAATATAGCGATTAGAGACCACTGAATATAGCGATTAGAGAACATTGAATGTAAGTAGTGAACAGAGACTACTGAATGCAGAAATTAGAGAGCACTGAATATAGAGATTAGAGAACATAGAATGTGGAGATTAGAGACACTGAAGAAAGAAATTGGAAAACAATGAATCAATATTATTATTTTTTTACTAACAAAGTTATTTAATTTTTGAGATTAGAGAAAACTGAGTGTAGAGATTAGAAACTCTGAATGCAGAGATTAGAGACCACTGAATATAGAGATTAGAGAACACTGAATGTAAGTAGTGAACAGAGAATACTGAATGCAGAGATTAGAGAGCACTGAATACAGAGATTAGAGAACATAGAATATGGAGATTAGAGACACTGAGGAAAGAAATTGGAAAACAATAAATCAATATTATTATTTTTTACTAACAAAGTTATTTAATTTTTGTGATTATAGAAAATTGAGTGTAGAGATTAGAAACACTGAATGCAGAGATTAGAGACCACTGAATATAGAGAGTAGAGAACATTGAATGTAAGTAGTGAACAGAGACTACTGAATGCAGAGATTAGAGAGCACTGAATACAGAGATTAGAGAACATAGAATGTGGAGATTAGAGACACTGAAGAAAGAAATTGGAAAACAATGAATCCATATTATTATTTTTTTTACTAACAAAGTTATTTAATTTTTGAGATTAGAGAAAACTGAGTGCAGAGATTAGAAACACTGAATGCAGAGATTAGAGACCACTGAATATAGAGATTAGAGAACATTGAATGTAAGTAGTGAACAGAGAATACTGAATGCAGAGATTAGAGAGCACTGAATACAGAGAACATAGAACGAGGAGATTAGAGACACTGTGGAAAGAAATTGGAAAACAATGAATCAATATTATTATTTTTTACTAACAAAGTTATTTCATTTTTGAGATTAGAGAAAACTGAGTGTAGAGATTAGAAACAATGAATGCAGAGATTAGAGACCACTGAATATAGAGATTAGAAAACACTGAATATAAGTAGAGAACACCGAGATTAGAGAGCACTGAATATAGAGATTAGAGAACATTGAATGTAAGTATTGAACAGAGAATACTGAATGCAGAGATTAGGAGCACTGAATAGAGAGATTAGAGAACATAGGATGTGGAGATTAGAGACACTGAGGAAAGAAATTGGAAAACAATGAATCAATGTTATTATTTTTTTACTAACAAAGTTATTTATTTTTTGAGATTAAAGAAAACTGAGTGTATAGATTAGAAACACTGAATGCAGAGATTAGAGAATACTGAATGGAGAGATCAGAAAATCTTGATTCAATGATTACAGAACAATGAGAATAGAGAACACTAAATGCAGAGGTCAGACAACAATGAGTGTAGAGATTATAGAACACTGAATGTAGCTTTCCAATCACATAAAAGGTAATTTATTTTTAATCACTAGTCGATTATTTTTTGCCTAGGATGAGTATCATTTCTAGATGCGCTCCAAAGTGTGAGGACTGGAAAACAATGAGTTTACACAGTTAACGCTCCGACAGATCTCATCAGTTAATTGCCTATCAATAACCTGTCAATCCATCTATGATCTGCGAGAACTGATGTAGCATGAATTGAACAATCTCATATTCTCCCCAGTTGACATTCATTGCTACATTACTGGCAGCTTTCATTTTTTATATTTTTATAGAGATGGATCTAATTTATCTTCGACCCTACGACGTACTTTTATATAATGAATGTGTTGTTTTAAAATGAACGATATAACCGTTCGAGAGTTGTTACTGAACGAGTACAAAATGTGAAAAGATTTTGTACTAGAGGTGTTCCTCTGTTTTTTATTCATTTGTAATATATTAGGCACAGAAGAGTCCTAAAAACTACTCCTAATTTGTGCAGGGCCTTTTCATACAAAAATGTGTCTTACTAAGACCGAAGTCATTGCTGATCATCACCTCATGAAAAATAAAGGTAAAATGTAGCAGTTTACAACCAGTAGCAAAACACATAGTTTCGCTACTGGAACAGTATCTGGCTGCCTAACCACTTGCCAGTTAACGCATAGTGGTTAAGTCATCAAATATTCGTTCAGTCAATAAACTTTAAAAGTGACTGCTGCTATTAATATTTTCTTATAAATAATAAAATAAATACCCCCTCAAGCAGCTGCTTGCCACTACTATATTGTAATTAAGGAAGGAGAAACTAAAAAGACCCTCATGAGCCTTTCGGATTGTGTTGTAAAGGAAACACTACTAGCCAAAGAGAAGCTGATGGAAGCTAGCTATATCTACCGTATTTTAAATCATGTATAGATGTGGCTCTTGTACACAAGATGGAATCGAAATTTGCACTTTCGTTTAAAACGCAGCGTTGCATGCATTTTCTTGAAGTCAAGAAGTTTTCCATCTTTCTCTCAAAGTCCAATGCTATCCTCATTATCTTGCAGAGGAGAAGTGTTCCCTTTCTTTAAGTTTTGGAAGTGTCCCCTTTCTTTTGAAACCTAGAGTTGTCGACTTTCTCACATTAGGAGTGTCCCCTGTCTTTTGAGACCTAGAGTTATCGGCTTTCTCGTGAAGACCAGCTGTTCCTCTTTATCTTGAAGGAAACGGTGTCCATCTTTTAAAATACAACGATGTCACCTTTCTATTGAAATTCCAGAGTGTCACCTTTTATTTTTTGTAAAGCCAGGCT
Source organism: Ryuthela nishihirai (assembly GCA_038380435.1). Classification (NCBI taxonomy): domain Eukaryota; kingdom Metazoa; phylum Arthropoda; class Arachnida; order Araneae; family Heptathelidae; genus Ryuthela; species Ryuthela nishihirai. The sequence goes on from JAWZYU010000014.1 coordinate 39,006,911, forward strand.
CTGACTTCTCTTGAAAATCAAACTCACCAATCAGGTTGTCCCTTTTTCTTGAAATCCCATCGGTGTCTCTTTTCGTTTCAAAAACACTTCTGTCCCGTCCTTTCTCTCCAAGCACAGCGATGTTCACTTTCTCTTGAAGTTCAGTGAGTTGGGTTGTTTTACCTCTGAGCAGTACTTTTTTGCACACCATGGGCAAAATGCCCACGTCACATGGACCACGAAGGCTCAGAGAAGGTTGAGGAGGGGACCCACTGGAACAGCTGTTGGGAGACAGATGGTAGCCTCCCGTCAACACCATCCAGCGTGTTCTTTAACGTGCAGAGGGTGCCACGGCTTAACGTCCCATCCGACGGACGGCGGCCTTTCCAAGCCCATCGGTGTCCCCTACTGACCGTGGGCAGGGCGGGAAATTTTGTGGAGATAAATCTCAACGCTAACCCAGCTGGGACTCGAACCTGGGAACTACAGATTACGAGCCTGGAGTGCTACCGACTGAGCCATCTCCGCCCCCAAGTTCAGTGGTGTCTCTCCTTCTCTTTCAGACAGCGATGTCCCCCTTTCTCACGAATCTCAGAGGTGCGGCCATTCTCGGGGAAAACAAGGCACAGAGAAGAAAAGAAAACTTAAATGTAGACTCAGTTGCGATCTAAACTTGGCATGCAACTTACTGTACTTCCTTACCTCTCCATATTTGGTGGTAAGAGAAACGTCATATGTAGAGAGAGGACGTTGTTGATTTGTGACGTAGAAGAGTTACCGGTTACGATGCATCCTTCATTCTCTCTCCTTTTATGCCTTTCTGTTTTCGTCTACGAAAGAACAGATTATATATAATCAAGTTAAGTTTACAGCTGGTGCAAAGATAGAACTGAGAAACCGAATCAGCTGAACTTAAAGATTGTCCAAAGAAATTAAGTGTAATTACCAAAATATAAATAAAAAAACAACAACAGAGAAACCAATTTATAATAATCAGCCTTTTGTTATTAAGAAGGAAGAAAAAAATATTATATCAACAGAAATTATGCAACAAGGTTATTTATTTTATTATTATTACCATTTTGAAAGGGCTGGGGTGACTCAGTCGGTAACGCGCCAGACTCGTAATCTGTAGTTCCCAGGTTCGAGTCTCAACTGGGTCAACGTTGAGATTTATCTCCACAAAACTCCCTGCCCTGCTCACGTTCAGTAGGGGACACCCGTGAGCTTAGGAAAGCCGCCGTCCTTCGGATGGGACGTTAAGCCGTAGCCCTTCCTTGATGGTAGGCTGCCATCTTTCTCCCAACAGTTGTCCAGTGGGTCACCTTACCCAATCTTCTGTGAGTCATCGGGGTCATTTAGCCCATTGTGTGCGAAAAAAGTGTCGCTCAGAGGTAAAACAAGCCAATAATCCAATTGTTAATATCAGTGGAATCTAAACAGACTAGAATCCATGTTCCCAGGCACCGTTCCTCAAGGCCCCCTCTCTCTCTATTTTGCCTATACTATGCAATTGTCTGGTCGAAACTAGACTATAGATCCAGGGTATATGATTCTGCCAGTATTGTTTATCCCGGGTGTATGATTCTTCGGTTTTGAGGGTGCTGGACCCTCTCCACTATCAGACCCTCCATGTTTGCTTGAAGGCATTCTACACCTCACCGGTATAGAGTCTTTACGTTGAGACAAACAAAACATCGTTATCTATTTGCCATCAGCAGTTGTCCCTACACTACACAGCAAAATTGTGATCTCTGCCGGGCCCACTTTGGACTGTGTTTTCAGTCTTCAGTGGGAAATGCCACATCAGAATCATCCGACTACCTGGCACATTCGTCCTTTCGGTTTACATACCCAAGACTACCTCAGAGACATCAACATCAGTCTCGATAGTATTGCCCAGTCGACAGCCGAGCCACTTCCACCATGGCTCGCCGTTGTCCCTTCCAGCGACTTTTCTCTTTGCCGGACGGGGAAGGCCTTTACATCTGACTACGTGTACCAGCAACTTTTTCCCAACCACTGTGCTGAGCATCTGGACTTCTTTCCCGTCTTCACAGATGGCTCGATTCCGGCACATCAGTGGGTTTGGTCATGATTTGCTGTGATGTAATCATTGCAGACCAGATTCCACTGCAGTGTTCCATCTCACAGCAGAGTTGCACACTATCAGTCTCGCCTTGGATAACATTGCGGCTAAGCTTCATTTTCGGTGTGTTCTCTACCCTAACTCACTTAGCTTACCATAGGCTTTAATGCCGGTGAGGCATTGGCCTCACCCTGTTCTCTCCAATATCTCCCAGCAGCTCTATCGTTTAGCAGCCAGAGCCACCATTCTCTTCTAACTCTTCAACGGTCATGTCGGTATTAGAGGCAATGACTTGGAAGATGCTGCTGTCAAGTCGGCCATGCCTCTATCCAACTCTCCACTGCCAGGTCCATACATGGACTTCCGGCAGTGTTTTTCCACCAAGCTCCAGGACTAGTGGCAGCGATTTTGGTCAGAACAGATTACGGACAAACTCTTTGAGATCAAGACTATTGTCAAACTGTGGCAGTCATGTTTTCATAAGAATCGCAAGGAGGAAGTTGTACTGGTTTGGCTCCGCTTAGGTGATTCATTTATAACACATTCTCTTCTTCTATGGGCGGACGACGAACTTAAGTACGAGTTTTATGACAACATTTTATCCATTAAAAATATTTTAACTCGTTGTCCGGCTTTTAACCTTGAACGTCGACTATATTTTAATTTTCACGATTTTATGTCCAAATCCCCTTACACTAGGACATCATTTATCTGATGGCTCGTTTTTAACCCCTGTTTTGGAATTTCTACGTTTTACTTGTTATTTTTACACGTATTAATCCTTTTTTACCTTTTGATCTTTAGACTTGTTTTTATTTTATGGGTCCTATACACCAACTGTTGTTATTCTGTGTTAGAATTGTTGACTGTTTTCACGCTGGTTGTTAATACGCATTGTTATACACTTTTCTTTCTTGTTGTGTCTTTTTTTCCATTTTCGTTTTTTTTTGTTAGTCTCCGACGCTGGAATGTCAAGCTTTTCGAGCCCTCTATCCTGGAAGGAAATAAAACAACGTTTAAGTAAAAGTTTACAATCAATTGTTTATGTTCTTCGGACGCTTAATTAATTTTCTCTCGTGATTATTAAAGTAGTAGCTTTCGGATGTTTCCATTTGAGATCGTTCTCCTTAAACGGTTTTAGTTGTTTAGTTGACTAATTTGTATAAGCAATATTGCTTTTTCTCTTCTTTGTGTGTTATTTTTAACTTTGGTTGTGGATTAGATGTCTTTATCTTTCTTTTTTTCTTTCATTTGGCGCAACATAGTCTTTGTTGCATTTGCGCCATAAAACCGCAAACAAATAACCAAACCAAAGCACTGTACGAAAAGAAAATATGAATCTATTCTGCAAAAAAAAAACTAATTGTTTTTAACACTTGCAAAGAGAAAGCAAATTACAATTCTTGTTTATACCCTTTTGGGTCTAAGTATGTTTAATTTAGGCCACAGAAAATTAGACTATTAAAGAAAGATGGGAATCATGTAAGCCGCATAACATGTGAGTGAATAAGGGCTGTTAAGAAAGATGGGAACACGTTAAGTCTATAGCATGTGGACAAGGGCTGTTAAGAAAGATGGGAATCACGTTAAGTCTATAGCATGTGGACAATAGCTGTTTAGGAAAGATGGGAATCACATTAAGTCTATAACATGTGGACAATGGCTATTTAGGAAAGATGGGAACACGTTAAGTCTATAGCATGTGGACAATAGCTGTTTAGGAAAGATGGTAATCACGTTAAGTCTATAGCATGTGGACAATAGCTGTTTAGGAAAGATGGTAATCACGTTAAGTCTATAGCATGTGGACAATAGCTGTTTAGGAAAGATGGTAATCACATTAAGTCTATAACATGTGGACAATGGTTGTTTAGGAAAGATGGGAATCACGTTAAGTCCATAACATGTGGACAATGGCTGTTTAGGAAAAATGGGAATCACGTTGTCCATAGCATGTGGACAAGGGCTGTTTAGGAAAGATGGGAATTACATTAAATCCGTAGCATTAAACCTTGCTTGTAAATTTAAAACTTGGTTTATTTATTGAGTTATTTATCTTTATTCACATATAATTTGTGCTACGCAAAAAGTCTTTAATCCCAATTCGAACCAAATGATGTTTACTGCTGTGCAAAGCTAAAAAACTGCACCTCTGGCATTGTAAAAATCCCCGAGTAATGGTCAAGTTGTAGGAAAATATCTCCTAACAATTATTACGAAAAATGTTTCGTAATGATCAGGGTCAGTGCCGGTTCTAGGAAAGGGGACATAGAGGCCGACACTCCCTCCCCCCCCGTCCTTCTAACTGGAACGGAGGTGAAAAAATATTAAAAATATATATAACACCTGGATTTTTTAAGACATTTTCCAAAGACCACTAAAATAAACGGAAAACATTTATAGTGATACAATTTTCTCCTTCATTTTGAGTTGATCTTGTACCCCCCCCCCCCTTTATTTTAGATCCGAACCTGGAAGCTAAAATATTCTAGCTGCTCATATCAGTAATCGTAGTTTGAATCGAAAATGGAGTTAGTGACTTTTTACATAACTGTCATGTCCCACTAATTTATTTTTATTTATTTATTATTGTATTTTATTGTATTTTTGTTATTGTAGATATTTTTATGTATTGAGTGTGTATCTTGAAGTGCTGGTGGGGGTGTGCGTGACTCATAGGATGCTGTTTTCGGGTCTAAAGCTGGCTGCTTGCATTGAGATCAGTTCCAGAAGTCTTTTTTAGCCGTATACGACTAACCTGGGGCGCGAGGTCTGCACACGAGGCTAGGGTGAGGGGATTGAAAGAACAGTTTTGGTGCGTGGACGTCGAGTGAAAGGTCGTTTCAACAAGCGTCAGAAGGATGTCGCTCCTTACTCGAAGTAATCCTTGAAGGGAGGGTGTGATCCCAAGGGGAATCGGGATTCTTGATGAATCTGATAACAGTTTTGTGGATTCAGAGTGAACCACAGTGTAGGCAAAGGTTGATTGTCCTTTCCCCGAGTTTGAAGTCTGTAAAGAGAGAATTTGCAGAGTGTACGATTCTCCACCTCATTATTAATGTTTGTAGCAGCAAAGCAGCAAAGGCCAACGGAGTTGAACGCATTCCCAGCGCTTGAGTGTAGAAAGTGTAAATAAACTGTGTCGTCCATGCAACTCTCGTGCAGTTAATTGGTGGACTATTTTTATTCAACATTCAACACAGTGAAGCTGAGGCGTAGAGTGCTAAGGGCGTAAAAACCCGCGAACCTGTCTTTTCACCGAAGTGAGGGTGAAGATAAATCGAATAATTATATCACCGTCCTCCAGCAGCCACGACCTTTGGCCCAGTCCCATCGCATTCCGAATAGGGAGAACATCACATTTGACTCAGTCTCCCTAAATCTCAAAAGGGAGGACATCACATTTGGCGAAGTCGGACAGGATCTGAAGTGGGAGGACATCAGAATAACATAGACGATATCGTATGAATCCGAACTCTTTGACAAAGAAGGAACACATAGTCATGTCTTATTGTATCGATTACGCTAACGTTCAGCTACCAAGCACTTTAGCCTCTCAGCTACAGGGACAACTAGTTAATCATTAAGCAATACCAGGGCCGGATCTAGGGGTTGGGGCAAAGTGACCATGTCCCACCCCACTTTGAGATTTCTAGTAAGGGTAATAGAGGCAAAAATTGTTGAACTTCTGCATATTTTTCACATTTTTCATGAAATTTTTTAAAGATCTCTTAAACGAATGGAAAATGTTATACTACAATGAAAACCCAGTTTCACCCCTCCTTTTACTTTTTTCTGGCTTGATTGACCGCCGTCCGTCGGATGGGACGTTAACATGTAACTCTATGTACAGAATACTTCATGCACAGGGCTGTGCACGTTAAGAACACTGGATAGACTTGACGGGAGTTTCTACATGGATGCTGGCGGCTGCGTGGTGGATCCCTTCCCCTAACCTTCTCTGAGTCCATTGTACGCAAAAAAAAAAGTACACTCTTAGAAAATCCAAGTAACAATTAAAAGCAAATTATATAATATTATAATTAATTTTTTTTATTACAGAAAACTGTCGATGATCCGTTTGCGGATTATCTATTACCATGTGGAAGAAGTACGACTTGAAGAGTTGACAACATAAAAATTCAACATCTATTTTTAACAAATATAAATATATATACACTCGTTTCCATGAATTAACGAACAATCCTGTATTATGTCAATGAGAAGCCTAAAGTCGAAGCTTTATAACTTATAAATATTTTTTGTTTTGAAAAATGTGACAGCAGATAAAGATCTCAATCAAATAAATAAATATCTCGATTTTCAACAGTATTCGTTCAGTATTTAATGAGTTATGAAGTCTGAATACTTAAGAACAGCAATGCCGGTCTTAAGAAACTTATACAAAACTGAAGAATAATGAAAGAAATCTCTACACAAAGTTCTAAAATACAAACTTATTTTATTAAACACTTTGATATAATACATATTACTAAGTTTTAATTAACTTCTGAAGTCAATTTTTGTGGCTGGAATTGTTATCGCTAAATGTTCAAACGTCCATAATTCATTAAATACTGAAAGAATATTGTTGAAAAATCGAGATATTGATATATTTGATTGAGATCGTTAACTGTTATCGCATTTTTAAAAATAAAATAAAAAAATATTTTAGAAGTTACAGAGTTTCGACGTTAACTTCCCATTGACATAAAATAAGATTATTCCTTAATTTATGAAAACCATTGTATGTAATTTCACATATATAACAGTAGTGCATGTAGTTTCTGTTCTTGCAAATCACTTTTATGAAGAGAATTCAAGATATTAATCAGACACTTCCATTGTATGTGTGTGTGGGGAGGGGTACTACGTTTGAGTCTCATTTAGAGTACTTGAGTCTCTGTTTTTCGAGGACTGCCTTAGAAATTATGTGATACTGATGCCTCAAAGAGGAGCTCATTGCCTTTGTCTCTTTTGGTAACCTACTGGATCTAGTTTTACTTCTGCAATTTGTTTATATTAACATTTAAAAAAAAACCCAAGAAATTCTGAAACGAGATTTGCAGTGAGGCTAATGAACACTACGAATCTGAGAATTTCGGGCAATACAGTAAACTCCCGGTTATCTGGAATATATAGGGAACAGGGGTTTCTGATTAGATGAATCTGCCAGTTGCATGAGAAATATTTTTATAGAAACTAAATATAGTAGGTATAATCTTATATTCAAACCTTTCTTGAAGTAAAAATGCAGTTAAAACCAATGATAATAAAAATGAAGTAATATGCCCTTAAAACAAATATAAATCTCTAAATGTAATTGTTTTGTATGTGTATTTTTACACTTAATGCATGTGTAAATCAGTGCACTTAACAAAAACTTTTGGAAGTTTGGGAACTGCTTCACTGAAAGCCACAAATGGAAAGAGTTGTAGTTTTTGCCGTCGGATGGCGTTGACTATACTCAGTATCGCATTTTCCTAATAATGAAATGTGAAAGAGATTGTTTGAAAGGTAAAGACAAAAAAAAATACTCTCTGCTACTTTAATGGCCGTAATGGACCATCGTACATAGCGTGTCACAGTGTGAATGTAACAATGCGTGAAAGATGACGGTAGGCGGCATCTGGGAGAACTACCACGCGTATTAAAATTTCCTATACTAAGTTCAAATGTTCAATTTGAAATTTATGCCATTTACTTGAGAAATCCGGATGCTTGAGTACCGGATAACATATAGTTTACTATATTACACAACCTCCTAGCACGTAGATGATCTATTTGAATATATGAGACAAAAAACACTCAAATTTCGACTACCCAGATATTTTGACTTCAGATATTTTGAATAAAATAATAATAATACAGATCCCCTCAAACAGCTGCTTTCACAGAGGCTACTTCAGGGAGTATTTATTATTATTTATATTTTCTGAGGTCTGACAGCCGCCTGTCAGTTAATACGCCATATGCAAATGGTGTATGAGGATGGTGGGACCTCAGCAGAAAGACAGCACATATATTCATGCCTTACCTGGGGTTCGAACCCAGGTCCTTTTGATCAGCAAACAAACAAAGATAAAAATACTTATCGAGGGCGGAAAAAAGAGAGAAATCAGAAAAAAATAATATTGTTTTTCTTTCTAAGAGGTAATTCACAGTTTATATTTTATTTGGATGTTTTGCTTTGTTTTAAATTTAACGTTCAAGCAAACAAATATCTTTCTCAAAATTATATTGTTTCTATTATCTGTGTATTCATCGGTCTCTATAATTTGAATGATTGGAGCTTGCTCTACTCTGATATAGATGAGAAAGTTTTGTAGGGGAACAATTATTTTTCTGCTAATATAATTGTAATATTTCCTGCAGAGATTTAAAAGAAAAGTATTCGATTTGTCGTTGTTAACACTACAAAAAAAGCAAACGCTTTCAAAAAGTAATAGATAAAAGATATGTTTACTGCTAACCTGTAAACAAACACGGAAAAAATTCTTCTAAACTATTATTAGCAAAAGCGTTACTGATAATCGATCTCAACGGGCAAACTTCGTTCTATTAGAAACACGTCAATAAAACCCATAAAAGCTATCCAATACTACACGATATTATAAGAAAACAAGATGAAGATAACTTCCAGTATCAAAACACAATTTTTATCCCGTCAATTGAAGTCACATGATAAGATTATTCTCGCGGAGACTGTTGAATCTCTCCCACAGATGGCGCCTCGGTGTCGGTAATCTTTTGGTTCCGTCTTGGATGCTGCTGCTGCTTAGAATCCTTTTTTTTCCTCTTCTCATCCTCTTCTACTCTATCCATTCTGTATTTTATCTCTCAGATGCTTTATGGGGTTTCATTTCGAAGAAAATTGGAGTCCGAAGAACAGTCTCACTTGTCTCGCAGATTCGTCTGGAAGCCAGGCACGTTTCTGATGAACGTTTGTCATCCCAAGTTTTTTTCTTCTTCTTCCTCTCTTCTTCTCTTCTTTTTCTTTCTTTTTTCCTCGCCATTCGTTTGCTTCCTCACTTCGACCTGCTACAAATGGATCGACGCCGATAAATGATGTGAGGTAAGTGCTCCGGGGCCCCGCTTTGTGACAATCCACATAGGTTAAGTTGCTCTTGGAAATGGTTGCCTCGGAAACACCCGAAACAAGCAAATCTGTAGGATTCACTGTGAGCATCGCTTAATCTGTGGATAGATTATTTCAAATAATCTAATATTTGACCGTTAAGAAGTTTTTTTTTTTATTTCTGTCTATTATGTGAACACTGTTCAAAGTTTTGTTTTCCGTGTTTTGAGGAGCAGCTCAGCATCTGATTTGTATTCTTGAAAGAAAAGAAAGCGCACTATTTTTCCTGAACTGATATATGCACACAGGAATAAACATTATCCATTATCTAAAGCGATTCACCACCCGTGGTTAGTAGATAACATTTTTTTAAATAGCTCATTTCCTCATTAGGAATGATAACTGATCTATATTTTGATAATTATCGTACATTATTCATAACTTAAAAAAAAAGCGCTTTAAATTATAAGCACTTTTTTTCTCTAATATTTAGAGTTTAACATCTGGGGTGAGAAAATCACCCAGCAAAAAATTTTCCGTGCATTACTCCTTCTTATTATAATTATTTTCGTTGGGGGCTCAAAATTAGCAGCTTGGGGTGGGATGAAAAGTTGTATTGTTTTTAAAACTACGGGAAAGTGTCTTTTAAAATCAAATTGAATCTGGATTTATAAAACATATTTAATACATTTGATAAAATTATGGTACAGTCGCTCAAAAAAGAATCCGAACACTATGGTTGATTGCAGAATTGAGAAAAAATACCTGGTAACGATTTTTTTAGAAATTAATGATCTGGCAACCTTTGTGTCACGTGACATGAAGGTTACCAGATCACTAATTTCTAAAAAAATCGTTGCCAAATATTTTTTCTCAATTCTGTAATCAACCATAGTGTTCGGATACTTTTTTGAGCGACTGTATGTTTGAAAGAGCACGTATTAAGAAAGAATCGAAACTTAAAGCTACGACAGCAAATACTGAAAGAAAGATATCACATTTACCCAAATGTATATTTTTTTTTCCATCCAATTACTTCGTCCAAAATCCATGGCGCATAAATATTAACGCACTTCCAATTTCAAAATCTATCTAATTCTCCAAATATCGTTATTTACCATCCTTTATACCGATCACGATTCATTTCGTATTCAAGTTGTCTTCTACGATTAAAGCGGGTCTAGCAATAATTTTTTTCTTACACAAATTTCGCTTAAAAACACTGCTGTGCATTTACGATGAAGTTCGAAGCGTAAAAAAAAACAGACAACAATATTAGAGATTTTTTCTCTTGTCAGCAGTCAATGGATGTATCATGCACACACACACACACGTTTCATCAAAGTAATGATACACAGGCCCGAATCTAGGAGGGAAAATAGGGGAGGGGGACAAGAGACGAAATCGAGCCGGGAAGGGGTAAAAGCGGGGAGGCAAGAGATTATATTTCCATTGCAGTTTAAAAAACGTTTCATTTTGTTCTGGAGAATTTTAAAAATATTCACGAAAAATTCGTGAAATATGCATAGGCCGGATATATCAAGGCCGGATATATCAGGGCCGGATCTAAGGGATGGGAATGAATGTTAGAATCATGTAAAGTATCATCATGTAATCATCATGATGTAATAAGAAATAATAAAATCATCATGTATTCATCATGATTATCAATCATGCAATCATCTAAAATCATTCTTTCAGAATGCTAATGATGATAACAGATGCAAAAAAATTATTATACTTATTTATATTTCATGCATTTTTTCAAGAAATTTTTTAAAAACCTGTATTGAAAATACAGTCTTTTGACCCCTCCCCCCAATTTTCATTTTTTCGACACAATTATGTTTCTTTGCCTCTTTTTCGATTGTATTCTAGATCCCGGTCTGCATATATTTAACAATTTTTGAATTTTTGGAGCCTCCATTACCCTTACTAGCATTTTCGGGTTCATGAGCCTTTTTTCCCCCAGATTTCGGCAATGACGATCACAACCTTAAAAAACGTAAAAATGAAATGTAAAAAGAAATCAATAGAATTTTCCCCAAACGTTATTTAATTTATCGATAAATTTATTTAGATTAGAATATATTATTGAATTAGTCGTTTTAAAATTAAAGTGTGCATTAGATTGGGAACGCATTATAGTCGAAATGAGGAAAGTTAAAACTCTCCGGAGAATCCGAAATGTAAAACAAAAATTATATTACTCTTTTTACTCACCTTGGCTGGTAAAACGTTATAATTTGGATTTTTTTTTCATCCAATTACTTCGTCCAAAATCTATGGGTTGGGTTGTTTTACCTCTGAGCGGCACTTTTTTGCACACCATGGGCTAAATGGCCAGGTCACATGGACCCCGAAGGCTCAGAGAAGGTTGGGGGAGGGGACCCACTGGAACAGCTGTTGGGAGACAGATGGTAGCCTCCCGTCAAGGCCATCCAGCGTGTTCTTTAACGTGCACAGGGTATGGCTGTCCCGCACACGGGGACACGGCTTAACGTCCCACCCGACGGTGAAATTTCCAAGCCCATCGGTGTCCCCTACTGACCGTAGGCAGGGCGGGGAAATTTTTGCGGAGATAAATCTCAACGCTGACCCAGCTGGGACTCGAACCTGGGAACTACAGATTACGAGCCTGGCGCGCGCTACCGACTGAGCCACCCCTGCCCCCCAAAATCTATGGCGCATTAATATTAGTGCACGTTCAATTTCAAAATCTATCTAATTTTCCAATCATCGTCATTTTTCACCCTTTAACCTATCACGAATGAATCGTGATAGGTATAAATCGTGTTAGGTATAAAGTTTTCAATTTCAAAATCTATCTAATTCTCCAGTCATCGTTATCTATCACCCTTTATACCTATCACGATTCATTCGTGAGAGGTATAAAGTTTTCAATTTCAAAAACTATCTAATTCTCCAATCATATTTATTTATCACCCTTTATAACTATCACGATTCATTCGTGATAGGTATAAAACTTTATAAAAACAATATTAGATAGATTTTTCTCGCAATTAAATAGATTTTTTTTCTCATCTCATTTCTCCGACCTATCCTTAAAATTTGGTATTTTTCATTTATTTCTTTTTTCCATGTCAGCCTGACGGGAAACCAAGGAGAAGAGTCTGAAGATACAAATGAAAAATAGAAATAAAATGTATTCTCTTATCAACCTACTTACAACGGAAGTTCCACAGAAATCTTCAATCCATAGAGAACTATGAGAATGTCGAGACATCAGCAGAAAGATAATATACATTAAAAAGAAAAATGTATGTTATTTATCATGGATTTTTTTTTAAAGAATATAATTTTTATTCATAAGAGTAAATAATACAAATACATTTACAATTTGACCCGCAAAGCTAAATAGCTTATCTGCAGGAAAATGAATAAATTATATTAAAGATAGGTCATTCAGCCACAAAAATGGTGTATATAAAATAAATCCACAAAACACAACACATAATAATCAGCTAACTAGAAAATACCAAATAATTTTTTAATTCCATTTTAAGTCTTCTAAAAGAATCTATATTTAGTAATTCTTTTGGAATAGCATTAAATATAAGTGGTACTTGATATTCGGAGATATGTTTCCCGTAATTATTTCGAAAATTTGGCAATTTGTAATAACCTTGGTTTTGAAGTCTTGTATTTTTGTTATGTTGAATTTTTAGTTTGTAAGTTTCGTCAAAAAAAAATTAATTATTACATTATATTTTTGTAAATTGCTGTAGGATAAAAGATTTAAAAATTTTAATCTATCGGTGGAAGTTTTATAATTTTTTTGCAAATGAAACGGAATAATATTTTAAGCTATTATAGACTGCAGTTTTTCCATTTTATTTATGTTAGTTAAGTTAGTTGTTCCATGCACAATTATTCCATAATTTAAAATAGATCGAAATTAAAATAATCGATTTTAAATATTTCGAACCCAGGTTCCTTTGTTCCTCAATCAAACAAGGTAAACACTCAGCGTCTGAGGCGATTGTAGAGAAAAGTACAACCCCAGTGTTTGTGCATCTGTATTTTATTTTTTTAAGCAATGGGAAATTTTTTAAGAATAGAGAAAATCATACTCAACTTCTATGGAAGTAATTCAGTGTTGGGTTGTTTTACCTCTGAGCGGCACTTTTTCTGCACACCATGGGCTAAATGGTCAGGTCACAAGGACACCGAAGGCTCAGAGAAGATTGGGGGAGGGGACCCACTGGAACAGCTGTTAGGAGACAAATGGTAGCCTCCCGTCAAGGCCATCCAACGTGTTCTTTAACGCACCGGGTATGGCTCTCAAGCACACGGGCTACGGCTTAACGTCCCATCCGACGGACGACTATCTTTCCAAGCCCATCGGTGTCCCCTACTGACCGTGAGCAGAAGATTTTGCGGAGATGCTGATTCAACGCTGACCCAGCTGGGACTCGAACCTGGGAACTGCAGATTACGAGCCTGGCGTGCTACCGACTGAGCCACCCCATAATTCAGTGTAGCAAAAGTCATGTATAATCATGTATAGATATTATATAATGAATACGAATAATATTTACTTATCAGGCATCTGCTTGACAGCTACTTGATAGACTAGAAAAGGTGTGGTAAGAGTCTGTAGCGTTACGTCATAAAAAAAGGAATGTTAGAAAGGTAGAAAACCTCGGCAGAAAACACAGGAAACATCCATGCCTTATCCGGGACTGGAACTCAGGTCACTTCGAGCTGCAGTGAAACATCCTAACCATTAGGACACTGAAAGTGAATAATATATATTGAAACACTAAATTATGATGTCAACCCTCAGACCCTCAATGTTAGTGAGGAGCCCCACAACATAGAATACGTTGCTGATGGCGAAAGAGATAACCTGCTTTCGCAAGAAATCAACTTTCATTTTATCCACGCATGATTTTCAGTTTAGAAGCTGAGAACGAGCTGCAAAACATTGTTTTTAGTTTTTCGATTAATTCACATTAAGGAAATTTTTTGCGGAATGTACCTGGTTCCCAATTAGAAAGTAAGATTCCCAATTTGTTCTCTGTCAAACTAACAAATATTTGAGCTGTGATACCACCACATACATGTTAGTATCAGATAGTGTCACTAAGTGGCAGCAGTATCATTTTTACACACCCGTGCTGTGAGGGTTGGGTTGCTTTATCTCTGAGCAGCACTTTTTTGCACACAATGGGCTAAAAGACTAGGTGCTCAGGAAGGTTGGGGGAAGGGACCCACTGTGCAGCTCTTAGGAGACAGATGGTAGCCTCCTGTTAAGACCATCCAGTGTGCATTGTTTAACATGCTCAAGATCTCTCCCGCGCTCTCGCCATAGACTGCTGTCGCCAACAATTAACAGCTTTTCGTACGAGTTAATAGATGACATGCTGGGACGCGCAGCGACACTTAAGGGCATATTACGTTGCAATACGGTTGCAAGCAACAGCGGAACAGTGCGTGGTCAATCGCTGTCGTTTCTTCGTTTTGGAAATGTGTTCGTTTTCGTATGAGTGATTTTTTTTAGGCTATGCCTGATCTGGAAACTGAGCACAGGTGTGTGATATGTCACTGTGCTCGATGTGGCATAATCGGTGCACAGACAGTAGCATAAATAATCACATGTTTGGAGAACAGTGGTTGGTGTCCAGATCTTCGGTCGTCCTCAGGAACATATCCTCCCACCCCACGAAAATCCGGTTGTCTTAAACGAAATCTCAAACTTGTCTACCTGCTTTGAAATCGAAAACAATTGTCTTTCTATAATTTTGTTTAGTGTAAATGAGAATTTGTTTCTAAAGGACGATGAATTATTCGCAACAAAATAGAAAAGTCATAATACTACTTTTCAACTTTAATCCCCGTTAATGCAATGTACTTGTTCCAACTTTCGGAAGCTTCTTAATTTATTTCCAAAGAAGGTTTTTTGTTGGCTATCAATCCAACTTTGCACAGCTGAAATGACCTCATCATTGTCTCGGAATCTCTTGCTCCCTAAAAACTCCTTCAGCGGTTCAAAGAAATCGAAATAGGATGGAGCCAAGTCGGGAATGTACTGTGGATGAGACAGTGCATCCTACTTCAGTTTTGTCATCGTGCTCCTGTGACAAAAGTCATGGGATCCACCTTGCGCTTATTGAATTTCAGCTCGTTGTGCACAATTTCTTCAACACTCTCTACACTAACTCCAGTCTCCAGTGACAATCTATGACCCATTATCCGACGATTGTCTACGTTAAGTTCCTCTATTCTGATAACATTGTCAGAAGTGACAAAAGTTGTTCTTCTCACAACGTAGGGTTCATTTTCGACACTGTCTTGTCGTTCTCTAAATGATTTGGCCCAACGGTACATCCTTGCCTGTGACAAATATTCTTACCCAAGCTGGGCTCTAAGCCTGGTAAAGATTTCGGAAGGAATGACACCTTCTTTTGAGACAAATTTAATAATTATTCGCTCTGCAACACTGCTGGGTACTTCTTGGTCCGACATCTTGGTTACAGTTGACTGGTGATGTGGAGGTAGGCACGTCTAGTACTGTTCTCAAGTTTGAACACGTCATTACTTGTTAGTGAATGCCTCTCAACAGAAGTTGATTTGTGCTCGAACGGAACTAAATTCTCGTTTATATTTGAACACTTATGTATATGGCCGACATTAAAAATAGATTAAAAAATTATAAAAATTTATTCCATGTAGAATATTATTTTATCCTTTTCTCTCCGGTGGAATATTTTAGTAACTAATTTTATACATAAAATGTTATAAATTTGTTGGCATTCTCTTAAGTTATATAAACAAAAATTTAAGTCATTTGCCAACACCAAATTATTTTTTTCTGGGTTTATACATACATACAAAATCCTTATACAAACATACAAAATCATCATGCAGCCATGGAAGTCCAACTAGATTGTGCAATTTTGTTCTCCAAACACGTCTATCCTGAGCTACAGCTTCTTCATTTGGTCACTGTAGGCCAATTCTAACAAGGTCTTTTTTGACAATATCTGTCCATAGCATCCTAGGTCTACCCATTTTTCTGAGGCCTTTAAACATGCTTTCATAACCTTATTCGTCAATCTAAAGTTAGGCATATGGACAGCATGTCTAAACTAACGCAGTCTCTGCACAATCAGATGCTGAAAGTAGATTACCCGCTCCTTTGCCTAACCTCATCATTACTTACAAAGTGAAACCACCTAATGCTCAAGATACTGCATAACTTTATGAAAATGATTTGGCCCAACGATGATAACGTCGCATCTGACGGATGGCGGCTTTTCAAACCCATCGGTGTCTCCTACTGACCGAGAGCATGTCGGGGAGTTTGGCAGAGATTAATCTTAACGCTGACCCAGGTGGGACTCGATCCTAGTAACCGCAGATTACGATCCTGGTGCGCTATCGATCTAGTACCCCCTCTCCAACGTGATTTTAGATGCATAAGCATCTAAAATCAAAGATATCAAGTTTCTTGCTATCTTGCTTGCAAAGGGTCTAAGTTTCACTACCGCAATTGACCCTAAAAAGAACCAAACTAGTATACAGCCCAATTTTAGTCTTTAGGTGTATACACCCATTCCTCTACATTCTCCAAAGATTCCTAAATGTCCTAGCAGCAATCCTTATTCTTCTCTTTATCTCATGCCACACATCACAAATATCTGTTAAATAGCTCTCAAGATAATTAAACTGAAACACTTGCTCAAGAGTGCAACATTCAAAACAATTGAAGCATCATCTGTCTGATCAATTTAATTTCTGCTTTAAAGAGATAATTTGTGAGATATTTGTGTACTATCTAGTTGTAAATATTTTTGATTAGGTGTTTCTTAGCAGCTAATATTAATGGTAAAAAAATTCTTACTCGGGAATTCATTAAATTAAAGCATATACAAAACTTCAAACTTTTTTTAAAAGTGTGAAATACTAAAAATGAAAATAAAATAATATTTTTTAAATTTTTAATTAAAAATCGTTGTGTTAATTAAATCTGCACATACTCATTAACATTCATATTAAAAATTCCAATCAAATATCCATTAAACGTTGTAAATTTCAGTCGTATTAATCTCCGTATATATTATTTGGGAACATATAACTCAATGTAATAACAGGGAACATGCTGACGAAGTTTGCAAATTTTCCCATTCATATTATGCTTGTAAAGTTAGTGCTGTGTCGCAGATTTCACGAAAGAAGCAATCCTTTTCAAGGTTAGTATTATCACCTTCATTCATTTCTGTCTGTCCTGCCATTCCTCATCAGGATCAGTTTTCAAGAATCTACCCGATTCCATTCAACCGGAAGGATTCACGATGAGCATCGGACATATCCGTTCCTCTGGGTATCAGATTCCCTAGCGAGACGCGAGATGCTCCAGGGAACGCGAATGTTTGACACATCAGCCATCTGTGGGGGTTGCTTGGCAACCTTGTTGCCATGGCAGTTATGAAGGCTCTATACGTAATCTCATTAACTAAGGTAAGCCTTAGATAGTTACGATTTCTCCCAATATTTCGAGGGAATTTTAACACTTTGCTGTAGGAAGATTAGTGGATGGACAGTTAACTTTATTAATTATGATACTACTACACTTAATATTCGGATACTGAATGAAATGTTAAATTCAGTATTATGGCACTTCCATGTCTTGGAAACACAAATTAGAAGCTCCATAACTTGTGAAGAAGTAGTCTAGTTGTGGTAAACTGAAATTGAAAAGTAATTAAAGATCTCTGACAAATTTAAAGTGTGTGTTTTCAACAGCATACGATCCTCTAAAATGTATCATTGACACACTTCCAAGTTATGTGAATGGAAAGCCACATTCAAACTACCTAACGTTGGAGAGGGGGTACAGTCGCTCAAAAAAGTATTCGAACACTATGATTGATTACAGAATTCAGAAAAAATATCTGGCAACGATTTTTTTTAGAAATTAGTGATCTGGCAACTTCGTGTCACGTG
The DNA here is from genome assembly GCA_038380435.1 of Ryuthela nishihirai. Taxonomy (NCBI): domain Eukaryota; kingdom Metazoa; phylum Arthropoda; class Arachnida; order Araneae; family Heptathelidae; genus Ryuthela; species Ryuthela nishihirai. Next base: position 39,025,030 of record JAWZYU010000014.1, read on the forward strand.
ACACGAAGTTGCCAGATCACTAGTTTCTAAAAAAAATCGTTGCCAGATATTTTTTCTGAATTCTGTAATCAACCATAGTGTTCGGATACTTTTTTGAGCGACTGTACCAGATCGATAGCGCACCAGGATCGTAATCTGCGGTTACTAGGATCGAGTCCCACCTGGGTCAGCGTTAAGATTAATCTCTGCGAAACTCCCCGACATGCTCTCGGTCAGTAGGAGACACCGATGGGTTTGAAAAGGCCGCCATCCGTCAGATGGGATGTTACGCCGTGGCTCCATATGTAGGTGAGCCATAACCTGTGGAAATTAAAGAACACGCTGAATGGCGTTGACGAAAGGTAGCGTCTGTCTCCTTATAGCTGTCCAATGGATCCCCCTTCCCGCAACTTTCTCTGAGCCTTCGGGGTTTTGTGACCTGACCATTTCGCCCATTATGTGCAAAAAAAGTGTCACTCAAAGGTAAACAATCCAACCTAAGTTTGAAAATAATATTTTTTTGCGGAAAATTTTCGCTAGAAATAAATTATAGATCTCTCTCAATCTTGATTTTCCATAATATTTGTTCAATAATTGAAGATTTATTGAAGCTGAAACGTTTAAGAGCAGCGTTGATAGTCATAAGAATTTAGTTCAAAAGTTGATTTAAACAACAAACAGTGAATAATTTACTAAAATTAATGTAATTTTAGAACTATGTGTAACGATTCTTTCAGCTTTTTTTTCCCCATTTTTGAAGAAAAATGTTTAGGACGTTTTTAGCTAGAATATTTAACATGTTTAGGACGATGTTTAGCTAGAATATTTAATAGCAACGTGTTGTTAAATATTCTAGCTTCAATAACCTTTTAAAGGAAAAGTATACGATAGAAAATCGAGATTTAGGGAGAACTTTCAGTGAGTATTTCAGTTTATATCCAGTGGCATTTTTTTTAGTAAAGAGCCTATTTTCGAAATTTGGGAGTTTTGATTTGGATTCTCATTCGCAATACAGAATTCAACTAATACATGTTGCAGTGCAAAGTATTCTTTCGGTGTTTAAAGAGTTATTGAAGTTGTTATATATAACAGCAATGAGGCTTCTCCGAAAAACATTTCATCACAAATGACTGACGATAACTGAAAGAACTCAGAAGAAATTTATTTTAGCAAAGTGTTTGGTACCACAGTTATTAATTAAATTTTATGTTTTACGGGATAATAATTTGACTTCCAACGATATTCTTTTTACCTATTCCAACTTCCACTTCTACTCCAACATAATACTCCATTTTCAACTTCAGACTTTGTATGTTGAATTTGATATATTCAATCTTTATCTTCAAATTCATTTCTTTCTAAACATTCCAATGCACAAATAATGGAACACTGAAAGAATATGAAGTCCCACTTGTGCCAGCGTTCAAATTTATCTCTGCTAAACCCGCCCCTGACCTCGGTCAGAAAGGGGACATACGATGGGATTGGGAACGCCACCCGCCGTCGGATGGAATGTTAAGCCGTGGCTCCTTATGCAGAAGAGAGAGCCATACCCTGTGCATGTCAAAGAACACGCTGGATGTCTTTAACGCTAGGCTTTCATATCTTTCCTAACAGCAGTAGAATGGGTCCACTTCCCCCAATCCTGTCTGAGCTCTTGGTGTTCTTGTGACATTGAACTGAGCACTTCTGTATTTTGCAAAGTCAAATTAAGCTCCGTAGCTTGTAAAATAGCCTAATTTAGCCCATTTCATAAAAAAAAATCTTCACTTAGAGGTAAAATAGCTTAATCCAAGTGATGCATTAAGTTAATGTGCTTTAGCAATTAAAAACCTAAATCTTTTCACATAAATAAAAAATAAATAAATACCCCCTCAAGCAGCTGCTTCCCACAGTGGTCTGACAGGAGCCTGTCAGTTATATGCCATAGTAGAAGGTCTGAGAGGATGGCAGGACCTCAGCAGAAAACCGACACCTTACCCGGGGCACATAAGTTGCTTGAAATGTTTGGTGATATTTAAGAAACCTTAATTTTCCGCATTTTTCCAAAATATTCTTTATTTTAATTTTAATATATTATACTTAAATATGAATTTGAAAATATTCATTGCTCTTGAAAAATAGGGATTGTAAAATATTAGTCACGAGGATATTCATCAAAATGTGAGGAAACAAGTTACTTTGATATCCAGAAGGACGCATATCGCATGTGGCGCATATTAGAATCTCGTTTTCAAAGTGAAATAAGTTTTGGCTTTACCTACTGTTTCATCCCTTAAAAGTTTTAATTTGAGTAAGCGGATGATGGGGAAAATACAAATAGTATTTAATTAATAATTTTATAACATAAAAGTATTCATCTTTTAATTCTTAAATCTAAAAAGTTACAATTCCCACACCTCTCTCAGAAAAGTGGGACATTATTGCTGTGTCAGTGTAATATCTCTTAGAAACTACCATTAATTTTTCAAATGTCTATTCTATACATATTATTTGTAAAACTCAATAAAAGCTCGCGACAGTTTCATCATTTCAGTAATCTGCAAAGATATATAAATATTAAAACTACTAAATATTTGGAAAATGAGAATTATATAAAATTTCATTTCTACCAATCAAATTAAAAAATAATTTTCCAATTATCATTTCCATTTTTCACGACGTTCGCATTCCACCACCAAAATTTCATATTTCTGTCATTAATACATCGTTGCAATATTCGTTTGAAATTTTGGAATTTTCAACCTTTTTCATCGTTAGAGGGCACAATTATAGTGTTCGAAAGATTCCGAAAGTGCGAATCATAATATTTTATCAATTCCTATCTAACCGTAAAAAAGATTTTTTCATTTATCTCTAAAAACAAATTTCTGTTTAAAAAAATTGTATTTTCTCACCCACCCTGGGTCTAAGGGATCAATTCACTGTTTCCAATGGAAACATCATGGCGTTGACATTCCACCACCAAAATTTAAAAATTTTAGCTTAAATACGTCGTTCGAAATATTTGATTAACATTTTGGAATTTGAATATTTTTCCACCGTTAGAGGGCGCAATTATAATTTTTGGGAGATTTAAAAAATGTGAAACATGATATTTTATCAATTCCTATCTAACGCAAAAAGAATTTTTCGTTTATCTCTAAAAAGAAACAATTATCTGCTAAAACAAAAAAAGGTGTATTTTCTCATCCCCTCTGGATCTAAGGGGTCAACTCATTGTTATAAATGGAAACTTCGCAACCTTCACATTCCACCACCAAAATTTCAAACTTCTAGCAAAAATATATTGTTTGCAATATTCGTCTGAAATTTTAGAATTTTCAACTTTTTCCACTGCTAGAAGGCATAATTATAGTTTTAGAGAGATTCGGAAAGTGCATATCATAATATTTCATCAATACCTATCCAGCACAAAAATTAAAAATTCTTTATCTCTGTAAACAAAAAAAGTTCGATGTAGACAGACAGACAGACAGACGATAAAGAGAAACTATTATCTCGTTTTCTTTGGAAATAAAATAAAAACCATACTATAACTGCATTTTTCATATTCTGAGTGAATCGAGAAATGGGAATACATATTGCCAAAAATTAGAACAAACCAATGCGCATGATTACATTAAATCTCAAGGGTTTTTTAGTTTATATCCAGAACATTCTTTTCAGATGAAAAAAAAAACTTGAATGTATGAAGCAGAATTGGAGGCGAAAAATTTTTTTTTAAACACCGGAACTTGAATGTAGGAATATGCAGAGGGTACAGGAATTTTCTAGTGGGGCAAAGAAAATGTTTTAGCACAAAGCTTATGCTTTTTGTTGATTAATATAAAAAAAGAAACAAAAACACGGTTTCAAAAAAAAAAGGAGAAGGAAACCGCTTTTTGTGTCTCGAGGGTACGTCCATGTTCGTATCTCAATCACAAGTACAATTGTTATTGATTAATAAATAACTTATTTAAGAAAAAAAAAACTCTAAAGGCATTTACAGTGTGGTTTACAGAAGAAAAAAAAATGGGCAAAACTTGGCGATTAGTGCTATCTACCCCTAAAAAGTATCAAAAGCATTTTATTCTTTCGCATTCTTTCATTTGTGCCAGAGTTATTAGCGCATTTGGCTTCGGAGTAAATACACCTGGGTTCGAATCCCAAATGAAATAGAAATGCTAATGCTGTCTTTCTTTCTTTTTTTTTTTGGTTTCGCTTCCATCCCAGTTCTTTTGCTATATCAAATTGCATTCAGTCTCATGTGGCACCACCACATCAGAAATTACGTATTGTACACACATATTTTTTTCTTTTCCAAATAGATTAGTAGAAAACGCTTCTAAAAGCATGAATAATTTAATATCAGTGGAATATTTAGAGGAATTTCGTAAAAATGAAGTTTAATTGTGTTTGATAAAATATTTATCTATTTCGCAACGTATCAAATCAAGTGATAAGAATTTGTAAATATAATTAATTTCCCGTGTGTTAGAAATGAGCGGGTTCTGCTATTTTCCGTAAAGAGAGATTTAAATACAAGAATTCATCTTCGAAACTTTACTTAAGAAGAGAGATATTAGAGCTAATAGGCAAAAAAGAAGCTTAATTTGATGAAAAAAAAATTATCCGTCGACACGAAGTATAAAATATTTAAATCTAGAATTCCATAAGAGTCTTCTGATGCTCATTATAATTGAAACATATGGCCTTTTTTTAAAGTTATATTAAACTGAATTAAAAAGTTTACTTCATTGCAAATAATATAAAAATAGAAGTTTTTAAATTAAATACGTGTTTAATTACTCAGCTCATTCAGCATTAAAATTATGTTTATTAACTACAATAAATAATTTTAATGTCAAGGCAGTATAACACAAAATATAATGAAATGACCATAAACAAAGGAGATGATAAGAGAAAAAGAGGATCTGTAAATTATTCTCCGAAATTATTTATTTATTTACTTTTTCTAAAATATTTTCATAATGAATTGCCAAATTTTACAGCCGAGTATTTTTACTGATTTTTAGAAACTTCTTTGGTTTTGGTATCAGCAAATCTTTATTGCTCACATACTTTCTAAAGTTCGTTTATCAATATTTATGAGAATACGTAACAATTATTTTAAATAATAAATTTCTTCAAAACGCCTTATTTCAAATTGCAAAATATTATATGGGTGAATGGTCGTTTGCTGCCTTAATTAACCATATTGTATTAGATATCTAAGGAGTTTAGTAATGATACCATAAAAATATTTCCGAAGTATTCTTTCAAGCTATTTATAAAACCTTTTCTCGCTATTATATTAAATGATACAAATTTATTATTAATTTCTCCTCTCTAATGTTAATCACTCTTTTTGTCATCACTGTTAATTTGTTAATTATATCACTTTTTTTTTTCATTTTTATTTGCCAGTGCACTTTTTTTCCTATAATAATTTGCTTAATCTTAGATGAAATGAGTGAGCAAATTGTGGCTCATGGCACGGGCGCACTACGTATGGCACGGGCACCTACGTATTGCAGGAACTTCCTGGGAATCCCTCCCAGGAAGTTCTTCTGCAATAAGAATATAATTATTTACTAAAAGGACAAAAGCAACATTCAAGAAATAATTTTTATTTCGGAATATTGTCAGATCTGAGCTCTATTACTATGCAAACTAGAATTTCATTTTGATATGGTTGTTATATTAATCTTATACGTATTTAATGTGCGTAGTTATATGTAAGTTTTCGTTTATTAGTTGTTGTTGTTTTTTTTTTGTATTTCAGGTGAAAAATTTCCATTAAATCAGTTTCTTTATTCAAAACAATTTATAAACAGCCATAAAAACGAAAAATCTTGATGAATAACTAACTGATCCTCAATGATCTTAAATAACTTTGGTTCCGAAAAATTTCGAAAGTTTTGAATTGACTCAAATTTTTTCAAAACCCTGATGTGATTCTTAGTGTTAAATATTTGATATTCCCGTGTTACATTGATATTAGAAATAGGCTTAACAAATACGTCATTTTCTTTAAAGATCATTGCAAGGCATTTGTTTAAAATTCTTGGGTAGTTTATATCTTTTCTATCAGTATTCACATACAAGAAATTTATTCAGACGGTAGCATAGAAGAATTGTAACCTGATGTTCCCAAGTTCGATACCCCTCTATTCCTGGGTTGAGATATTTTCTAAAATTTATCCTTCGGTTGATAAAGGGACACTAATAACTTTGAAAAAAAAAAAAAATTGCCGTCCTGCGGAGGAGATGTATCCCCTCAAAACTCTCCGACCTGCCCTCGGTCACTAGCGGACACCAATGGGCTTGGTAAAGCCACCGTCCGTCAAATTGGATATTAATCCGTTGCCTCATGTGCGGGAGAACTATATCCCGTTCCATTAAAGAACGGGCTCGGTAGCCTTGATGGGAGGTTACCATCTTCTCCTAACAGCTGTTCAGTGGGTCCCCTCTCCACAACCTTCTCTGAGCACTGGGAGTCCTTCTGAGCTGGCCATTAGCCCATTGTGCGTAAAAAAAGTGCTGCTCATAGGTAAAACAACCCACAACTTGCACGAGTCAACTCTAGCCTATTTTTTTTGCTGTTCTGTCAGTTTGTGGGGTATCCATTCGGCATAGATCTTTCAGAGCTTGAAATGCTGATGAATAATCGTTTCCAATCGATACACTGACATCTAAACTTATTCCTGAACGGTGATGTATGGCTTTCCTTAATGAGTTCACGAACAGCAGCGGTGGTTCTTTCGTTCACGACCTCCTTTGGTCTTTCTGCCTGAGGGAGGTCTTCATAGCTCTGCCGTCCTTCTCTGAATTTACGCACCCATCCCGTAACAGTGCCATATGAACAGGTATAATCCTCATATACTTGCATTACATGAATTTTTTTTCGCATCGTCTCCTAGCTGCATCATTGGGAAAACGTAAAAACTTTCCCCGTCTTTACTAGGCCCCTTAGCAACAACGCACAGATTTCGCAGACCGAACTTTACGTGTCGACAGCTAAGAGAGAAATGAAGAAATGACCTCTGTTTTTAACAGGTAATGACAAGTTTAGATAAGCTTTCAAACAAGTCGTAGCTCGTTAACTTCGGAACGAGTGTAAAACTGCAAACATGTGTCACGAACGTTTTGAACGCCCTCCGTATCACCTCAAGTGCATTGTGTTATTTTGTTTCCTAGCAATATTTGCAAAATACTTCAGATTCTGGTAAAAGTGGGAAATAAACTAATTATTTCCTATCCTTACCATTCTTTCCCTACTAATCACCATTGGAAATATATCACTGATTACAGCACCAGCATTAGGTGATTAATGGAAACTCAACAATAATTACAGCGTAGCCTCTAATTATGGTTTGGTAAATAGTTATTTATTTACAATGCATTGAGATTTACCATATATTAACAATAAATAATATTACCTGAGCAGACATAATGCGTGTTATGCCAAATCATTATTATGTCGTCACTATTTTAAAATTTATTTTTAAATTTATAACTTTTAACTTTTGCTACTTTAAAATAAAAGGAGTTCTTTACGCTTTGACCGACGCAAAAATTTCGCACAGCTCACATTTGTCATAAGCTCTCATTTCCAGTTTCTATTTATATAAAATTTCTTTGGTAATTCCCTCCTCTACAAATGTCAAAGCCTCCCTATAAATGCTAAAGCTCACCTCCCCCACCAGCTTTTTAGTTAAGGCATGGTACAAGCAAAAACTTTCCTTTACCTTTTATTTTTTGTTTTTCAGAATGATAAGAATATATTTCTTAAAAGTATATTTCTTAATGGAATTTTATTTCTCTTGTGCGAGGGAAATATATTTTAATTTTTCCTCCCAAGAAACTCTCAATATTCCTCTTATTATATAACACGAGGTTACGTCCCTTCTCTTGATAACAAGATGCTAATCCTCATTGCTCCATTCGCTCCGGAAAAGTATCCAGGAACATCCGAAGCTCTTCCGAGCAACAGGACTCGCACTCTCGTGGCAGCAGAGGCGCTCAAAAGCAGCGGGAAACGAGAAAGAAAGATCGGAACAAAGAGAAAATGGAGAGAGAGGAAGAGAGAGCGGACGGAGCAGAAAGAAGCAGTCTTCCTCCTCCCTCCCCCTCCTTTTCTCACCCTCCCCTTACCTCCCTATCAGCTAATCAATTTAAAACCCATCTGCTCTCTTCTTCAAACGTTTTTTGCTGCCAGTATTAATGGTTTTATCGATTCCAGACGGCCCGCCTGAGCCCGCGTTCCTTCCATCACAGCCCTCGGCATGCTGCTTGCAATGACTCCATTATCTCCTTGAGCGACTTGTTCAACACCTTATTGCCTCTTCTTCATAGAGTGTGTCTCAACAGCCAGAGTCGGCGCAGCAAAGAAGCTTAGTGCCGATCTGTTGCTCGACCCTTTTTTTTCTTACTTATTTGAAGCACACGCGCATTTAGCTATATACCCACCCATTCCAGAATTTTCCTTTTTTATTTCTCTCTCTCTCTCTCATTTTGGTTTCTTTGTGTCGTTCCTACGTGACATAGCCTTGACATCAGAAGTTAGTTAAGACAAATATTAGTGTGGTCACTTTTTTAAATCGGTATGTTAATGATGATACTACTTATGAAATCGTTTGGGTGGTGGTTTTGAGGTTTCAAAATCTGTTTAGGACAGAGAGTTAAATAAATGAAGAGTTCAAAGATTAGTTTAGATGCTTTTCTTCCTAGGAAAACTGATTTGGGCCCAACGGACTAAAAAACCAAGTCACAAACACCCCAAGAGGGATTTGGGTTGCTTTACCTCTGAGCAAAGAAAGTTAAATGGCCAGATAGGATTCCAAAAGATCAGATAAGGTTGAATAGAAAAGGTTGGGATGTTTTACCTGTGATCGGCACTTTTTTGCGCACAATGGCTAGGTCACAAGGACCTCGAGAGCTCAGAGAAGGTTGTGGGAGGGGACCCATTAAATAGCTATTAGGGGACAGACAGCAGTCTCCCGTTAAGGCCATCCGGCGTGTTCTGTAACGTGCACAGTATGTGGCTCTCCCACGCACGGAGCTACAGCTTAACTTCCCATTCGAACGTAAAAACCAAACAAACCAAGAGTTTTATGAAGAAGGCGGCCTTTCCAAGCCCATCAGTGTTTCCTATTGACCGAGGGCAGAACGGGGAGTTTTGCGGAGATAAACTGGCCCAGGTGGGACTTGAATCTGGGGACACTACCGACTGAGCCACCCCAACCCCAACCGCTAAGCTATCACCAGCTGAAGAAGGGGACCCAGTGGGCACCTGTTAGGACACAGATGAAAGACTACTGTCAAGGTCAACGAACGTGTCTTTTAATATATGCTCAGGATATGATTCTCCTGCATACGGAGTAACGTCTTAACGTCTCGTCTAACGGACGGCTACCTTTCCAAGCCAGCTAGTATCTCCTTGCTTAGAGACGGCAAGGAGGTGGAGATAAATTTCAACGTTGTCGCAATTGCCCAAGAGAGAGAAACAGGTTTGGAGAAGCTCTATTGTGCTTATCTTAGGACAACGGTTCTCAGGAGATACACTAGTTTCCATAAATTAAGGAAAAATGAGAAAACTCGCGATAATTCGCCAAAAAATTGTACGATCCTCAGCAAACTTGTTCATGTAACCAGTAAAGTAATGCCGTGAACATATCGTATGCAAATTAGTGTAGGTTGCGTGAATTTGCGTTATCGGATAGCGGCATAAAAACGGGTGTTTTGAAGTGGATCGTTATTTTGTGTTATAAATGTGAGTAAAGAAATTCGAAATAGCCATTTTGTAGGAATACCTCGAGATATCATTTGCCAAATGAACTGCGGTGGAGAGCTATTGGCCAGCTCGAAGCAGGCCAAAATCAGTCAGACGTGGCACGATGGCTGAATGTGAGCCCTTCTGTGATCCATAGACTGTGAAATCAATTTCTTAGCACGGATTCCTCGTCTCAGATGTTTAGTCGAGGAAGGGCTCGAGTTACGACCGCTGTAAAAGACCGATATCTGCGATTAACAGCACGAAGAAGCAGGACATCTACTCTCTCTCATCTACGATCCTCTCTTGCAGCAGCCACTGGGAGGGTTGTATCAGATTCTACTGTGTGTTGAAAGCTTCATGAAGGAGGTCTGTACGCTAGAAGGCCAGTAATTTGTATACCCATCACGTCACGTCACAGGAGAGAGTGGTTGAATTGGACATGCAAGCATTTTAACTGGACAGAAGAGCAATGGAGGTCCGAACTCTTCACAGATGAGTCCAGATATTGCCTGCAGAGTGATTCCAGACATTGTTTGATACGGAGAGAACGAGGTACCCGCTATCATCCCAGTAACATCCGTCAAAGAAACAGTTACGGCGAAGGCAATCGTATGTGTTTGGGGTGGCATTTCCTTAGGTGGACGCACAAACCTCTATGTGTTGACGAGTGGGAACCTCAATGTTCAATGTTCAAAGTAGAGATGACATCCGGACCCTTAAGTACGTTCTTATTCTGGTGCAATAGGTGAAACATTCATCTTACAAGACGATAACGCTCGTCCACACAGAGCTAACTAGTGGAACAATACCTTCAAGAGGAGATCATTATGTGCATGGAGTGGCCAGCTCGATCTCCCGACTTAAATCCGATTGAGCATGTGTGGAATGCTCTAGGGAGACGTGTTGCTGCCCTCAACTCAAGGGGGAGCTTATTACTGCTTTAAAGGAACAATGGTCATTACTCCCTACTGAGCTGAGTCACAACATCATAAACAGCATGGAATATCGCTGTCGTGCCTGCATTACTTTACTGTAAAGGGGGACAACACTCCTTGTTAAAGAACTTTGCCCATTGCATTCTGACAGCTCATTTTTTGACAAGTCCCTGTGTTATTTTTTGACGAAAAATATTTCTAGTGTAAAATATTTTATGCCATTCTGAAACTAGCATTGTAATTCATGTTTCCATCAAATTTCATTAAAATCATTCATGCAGTTTTTTATTTATCATAATTTTTCTGAGTTTCCCTTAATTTATGGAAACCAGTGTATTTCCTCATGACCGCATAGGGAAAAATTAAGTAAAATAGCGTGAGTTACAAATATTTAATTCCATCATAAGAGGCAACTTTGTTATTTTTTTTTCCGACATAGATGGCGCCACGAGAAAATCAAATAATATGCGGGAAAGTGTATAAGTCACATTAATTTAAGAAACTAACTGCTGGTAATAAAAGGTTTTATCTTTCATTTTTAGTAGCATTTTTCTTTTTCAGAATAAATATTTCACAATACAAATTGAAAATTTATAAGCGGGCCCGAATCTAAAAAAAATAAGAGGGGGATTGGGGGACAAGTAACTCAATTTAGCCTGAAAATGGAACTTCTAACTCTGTTACCTTTACTAGCATCCATCCCCCCCCCCCCAATCCTTCCGGGAACATACCCAGAAGGGGGTGTCCGGGGGGGGGGCGAGTTTGGAGCTCCTCTACATAAAATCCTGTTGTCTTAAACGAAATCTCAAACTTGTCTAATTGCTTGTCTTTGAAATCCAAAACAGTTGTCTTATATAATATTATTTTAGTCCCATATTTTATATTTATATCCGACACTAAGAATAGTTTAAAAAATCAACAACGCAAAATCTTATTCCATATAGAATATCATTTTAACCTTTCCTATTCGGTGGAATATTTTAGTCATTGGGAAACTCTACTCAAGCTAAATTCTCGGAGCCATCCCGGACCCCCCAAGACAAAATTCTAGGACCTCTCCCCCCTCTTCCTTGCACAGAACCGGCCTTGCACCGAAGAGTAATCTCACTCGTGTTTTCCGTGCCAATTAAATTTTGAGAACATAAACCGAAAACGTGTAATTAGTTACACAAGAAATTCAAAACGCATTAATTTCGTGATACTTCACTAAAATGCAAGAAGACCACATCATCAGCTCCCAAAATTAACCTTTTTTTATATTTTTAGTAAATATATGATAATTTGTTGCAGTTTTGATGTTTTTTGAGATAAAGTTAAGGAATTTCGGAGCTGAATATAAGTAATAATGTTCGTGGACGCCGGCAGAAATTTTACTTGGGAGGGGCAAACTTTTCCGGCTGGGGAAAAATATTTCTAACAGGGGACAAAATATTTCCAGCAGGGGGCAAAAAAAAAAACACTGTTTCAAGATAGAAATATTTATGTCGAGTCTTTCTTTAATGAATGCAGTGGCAAGTAAAGAATCGTGCATGCGTTATATTGTAATACAATTACGGGTGCCGCAAACAATACGAAACAAAGAAACTTATCTAAAGCACACATAAAAAAATGTTTTTCATAATCATAAATCAAAATAAATAAAATACATTCGACAAGAAAAAAAAACCGTAAAAATCAAACAAGCCAAGAGCTACATTTCTTTAAAGAAAAAAAAAATTCTTTTTCGGTGCAACTGATAATATTTAATATAAATTAATTTTTCCAGGGGACTCGAACCTGGACGTTCTCTCTTCCCCCCTTCCCCCTGCGGCGCCCATGATAATATCTAAATTTTTATTTATGCAATTGAGGGATCACATATACTATATTTTTATCACCCTTTTAGGTTATAGTGAGTTAGAGGAGTGCTGACATATTTTCTAAGGTAAAATATTGTGTAATTTGAAAAAAATATATGTCTTAAAGATAATATATTGACTTGCCTACAGAATGAAAATGATGCCTGTCTTTTAACAGAATTAGCAATGAGCCGAATGCATCTTTTATGAGGAACAGATAGCTCTTGAAAAGCATTGTGGTACCACCTCCCCAGAATTTAGATTAGAATTAGAGAGAAAAAAAAAAGCAGAGATTTGATTTAAGTACGGTTTAAAAGTAAAACAATCCAATTAATCTCTTTAAATTTGCAACTGTTTGTTATATTTATGTCCAATACCACTTAAACTGTGGTTAGCGGACTAATGGAAATTCATGAGATTTTGGTAGTGGTCAATAAAATTGCAACGCAAGCTTTTCCTAAAGAGTCAAAAGGTTTTGGAGAAACTAACTTAATCATTCCAAAATATTTGTTTTCAATGCGTTTGAGTTAAATACAGTAATTTTATGTCGTTGGTTATTAATAGTAAGTAAAGTGCAGTATTTTGAGTATTCTGATGAACAGACTGATTTAACAAAAAATGCCAATGATGATCTGCAACATTAATATTACTATGGAGATCATCCATTTCGATAACATTTAGAAATTTAAACTGTCAATAACAAAATAAGTTTTAACAAACGTTCCTCAAAGGAAATTTTATCTTTGGTTTTCTAACAGCCAATTTGGCGTGTCATAAGGCCAACCTTTGAAAGATTTAATCAAATTGACTCATATTCAAATTGTTTTTCATGCACTCTCGAACATTTTGTGTTCTTTTAGCAGCAATAAGAATGCATGGAGAAAACTTTTATTTGATTCAGAGTATGTTAACTAAATTATGAATGATTCAGACCGTTATTATCAGTAGCATCTAGTTATTCAATTCTTTTCAAGTCGTTCATATTAATTGAAAATAGTTAATTTTGCCGTTACATCTCTTGATGAAACCTATTCCCATCCCACAAAACGCAATTTATGCCACAAAAATGCATCTTATAAATGCATTCTCCATTTCCATTGAGAAATAATCAGATACCTATCTTTATAAGACAGAGAGTGAAATTCGAACTTTAACCTATCTTTATAAGACAGAGAAACAGATACCTATATTTATAAGACAGAGAGTGAACATCCTCCAGATCTGTCCACAATTCTCTCAAGGTCGTCACTCATGGGACAGGGCCCGAACACTCTGTTCGACGATATCCCAAAGATCTTCTGTTGCCTGCTCCTTGAAAAAGGAATTTCAACAATTTATCAAGCAATCTCAAGAATTCATTTAACGCACAGGTTTCCATGTATATTACATATTTTAATTCTTGAATTTTTACCACTGATAGTCTCAAGCCCTCACAAATGTTAGATATGTGAGAATTCTACATAAAAAAACCATCAAAAACAATTCCTTGGTAATTTATTTAATATATTTCTTCAACGTAGATAACTACATATTAATTCACAAATAAAAACATCACTTTTTGTGATTTATGATGGGTTTTATACAAAGGTTTCCATGAATATTAAAATTTTAGTGAACGTATAATCATCAATTTTTTTTCAATTAAGTAGATTTTATTATGATATAATCATCTAAATATATCATTGCAATCTGTCTGAATCTCTGAAATGCTATCATTTAAAATTATCATTAAAATTATCATTGTTTTTGTATTTTATCCGTGCTTTACCTCTTTTACCAATTAACTATCAACTTCGGTGTTATCTAATTTTTGTCGTGATTTCTTTTTGGTTTTACTCCACACTTCATATACTTTTCATTATTTTCTAAAATTTCATCGTAAATTTTTCTTAATTTTTCTCTCTGCCCGTTCTGGTATTGAAGCTTTCCAAATGTGACCCATAAACACCTATCTTCTCTAGGTAAAAATACTCCTATTCTTCTAGGTAAAAATACTTCTCAATACGAATATTCCAACTCTTAAAAGAGACTGCATTTTAGTTCCCATTTACAATTCATTACGACAAATGGTTTGTAACAAATAATTCACTTTGTACACCATCAACTCGTTTAGCGTTAACTACTGAGAATTTATCAATTTAAAGAAGAAATGATTACACTTGCCGAAAAAAAATTAGCTTGTAAACAAACAAACAAGAAATAGAAAGGGGAAAAAAAGTCTTCCAGTTCTGTGAGAATTTCATTCCACTCGAAGATGCTCATGAGCATTATCGAAACTTAACGCAAACAATATTTTTGCCCTCTTTGTGAATCTTATCTAAATTAAATTTTAATTTAAATCCGAAGATCTTTTTAATTAAATGGGCGATAACATTTCTACTTTGTTTGTTCCTTTGTTATTTACCACATTAGTTACGAGCAAGAGCAAAAAGCCGAGTCCATAATCGCATTTTCTCGGCGACCGAAAGCGACTGGAAATTCGTTATTACCTCCCCCGCCATTCAACTCCCCCCCCCGCCCCCCCCGCTTTGCGTCGGAAGGAATTAAAGCAAGAAAAACTTTCGTTACGAATCTATTGATCCCAGTGAAGAAGGAGTGGGTGAAAGTGTTCATTGAAGTGAACCGACAAATGAGCTACCTTTGAGAACACCGATACATCCTCTTTTCACCCCCCACCCAGCTCTTCTCCTACCCTAACGCCCCCCTCTCAATATTCTCTGCGCTAGGCTCTTCCGTGCACTCGAGCTTGCTCACTCTCCTTTGCTGCAGGAGGCACTTTACGAAACGCTAATTAATCTCAGTGTTCAGCATTGCTATCGATGCTTAGAAGGATCTTTCGTCACATACCTGGGCGAACTGATTACTTGGGTTGCATTCTTTTCTTTGTTTTCGGCTGCCTCTTGTGATCGCAGTGGTGATGATGAGAAGAGGAAAGGAGAAGATGCTCTACGTTAACCAACTGAATAAGAGAGAGAACTCTCTTGCTGGATTGTTGTTTATCATTTCGATTCCTTCATCTCTAGAAATCATCGTTGTTCACCGTTATTATTGCGTTCTTTTATTTTTTTATTCTCTTCAACTGTAAATTAAGGTTGAAGTTGGTTGTGCAAAATAGACTTACAGATAAATGTCGTGCTGATAATGAGAATTGGTGACAAGGATGCTGATGTTCTCTGCTTTTTGGATGGTGTGATGAAATAGAATAAGCGTGTCGCATACCTTGGCTTTTACATTGGCAATTAAAATGACGTTAGAGCTGACGTAGTTAGATGTCGACTTATTGTGTGAACCGCACAACAATGTAAGAGAATACGAAATGCTCCAAGATTAAAATCGGATATTCGACATTTTCAAAGTTGAATCATACTGGTATCATTCTTTCTACAAGTTGAATAAGGACCGGATTTGAGGTAATGGAATTGCCAAGCAGACATGTCATGTTACATTTCCCAACTATCTGGAGTACGAAAAAATAGTATTAGGTTATATATATAGTTTGCAAAAATATTGTTTTAGAAACACCACTCCATCTGGGTCATCGCTGTGGCCGAGTGGTTTGAGCCTCGGTAAGGCATTGGTGTTTCTTTTCTTCTACTTACTGTCTTTGTGCTTAGGTTTCATCTTCCTCACAGATCTGTGGCTCGGGCTGGATCAGTTGGAAGCGCACTAAGTTCTTACCGTTAATCCCCATTATGTCCTCGGTGAGAAAGGGGACACCGTTGGGCTTGGAAAGATCGCCTTCCGTCGGAGCTGTCTGCAGGAGTGAACCACACCATGCCTACAGTTTTACACTGTAAAAATACTTTGGATGGTCTTGAGGGGAAGCTTCCATCAGTTTGATGGCAGCTGTCTAGGGGATCTTCTTTCCCCAACCTTCTCTCATCCATGGAGTCTTTGTGAACTGGCCGTTTAACACATTCTGGGCAAAAAAGCAGCTCTATAGTAAATCAACAGGCAAAATCCTCACATATCTACTCTATGATGAAATACATAGACCGCCTTCTATCAGATCTCTGCGTCAAGCAATTGCTTGAGGGGTAATATTTTATTATTATTATTTTACTACAAATGAGGAAAAAATATGTATATATATTGTTTGGCGAGAATGATTTCAAAAAGGTAGACAGCAATGGAGTTCTCATCCGTCCCGATTCAATCGAGTTGACAGTTTCCCACTGAAAATGAAAGATTTGCTTGCAGTCATACTGCTAAAGAACCTGCAAATTTTAGAAACGGAGCCACATGAACCCTGGTTCTGTATAGTCCTCTATAACCATCGGAAAACAAAAAGAAATAGTCTTACTATATAGTATATTTTCTTTTACGAAATGCTTACAAAATAAAATATTAGACATTATGCATTAGGATACTAAATTTTTCTAAATTTAACTCTAATATCCTTTTTTATTTGGTTTACTTAACGACTTCCGAATATCAAACATTAACAGTTTTCAAAATAAGATTTCCTTGATCACGTTTTAAGTGTTCTTCCTTACAATCTGCAAAGCTAATTTTAGTAATTTATTTTTCCTGTGAGTTTCATTTTGAAAATGTAATGTTAGAATTTGTTTCTCTAGCATGAATACTTTCTTCTCTCAATTTATAAAACTGTTAATATTAATGATTGAAGATTTTTGGCTTCAAGATTTCCGAGCATTTTGATACTCAAAATTAATTTCTCTTTGCTCGTGTTTGCTTTTCAAATATATAGTTTTCTTCTTATAACTAAATGATTTATGCGTAATATGAAACGATTGGAAGAGATGAAGCAATCTCCAATCCCAATCTCCAATCCCATGTGATGATGCACAGAACTCACCAGGCCTAGCATCTAAAGTCCGATCCCGCCTCCTCATGGTGTTGACAGTTAATACCTTTCAAAAGAGATACACTATTGTGGAAGGGAACTGAAAGGGAAAGCAGCCAGATCAGTGTGGCTTACTAATCTGATTACTTTTTTTTCTACGCTTCTGAGGAGTGGTCAACCACACTGGGTCCTGATGCTGACCATGTACTATAGCAACCTGAATGGAATAATGGCCTTGAGTTTGATTACACTGGTGGACTTCTGTTAAAGGAAAAATTTTCTCTCTTTTTTTTTCTATGGTGGGTTGACAGCCTCAAGTGAATAGATTTACGGGATACGTTTTATCAGCGGTGGATAATCCTGATCAGAGGACATCGCTTTAGCCTAACCCTTTCTTCTACGGGCATCTTCAAATCCACATTGGGGGAAGTCCTACCAGCATAGATGGCTTCAGCTTTTAGTAGTGGAGGAAAAGATCTTTTTTAGTGGATAAAGGTCAGCTACTTAAAAAATAATATTAAAATTTCCCCTCTCAAGGAGAGATATCGAAAGCATCTCCAAGGCGTATCTTTGCTTCTCAGCAGACACTCTAGTGATGCTTTTCTAGGATATGAAAGGTTTCTTACAGCTACATTTAACACAAACATTAAAGACTTGAATGCTATCTGTTGTTATGTCTGAAATGTTATGTTATCTGTTGTTAATGGCTTTGGAATAACTAATACTTATTACAAAAGTGAGACATATTTAAATACACATGGGTTTCGACAGATGGGTTGCACACGAATATGATTGATTATATGTTAACAGCAAATGGGTTAGTTCTGTTAGGAATACCAGATCATATGGGGGAGCTGAGATTACATCTCACCATTACCTTGTTAAAAGTACCTTGCAACTTAAACTTAAGAAGTGTTGTTCTAACGTTAAAAACGTTCTAACGTTAACATTGAAGTTCTGAATGACCCAGTTATAGCCAAATCTTACCATGATAGGTTACTTTGGTCAATATCACAGTCATGGTTTGCTTACTACTGAATTGAGGAACAATGGGACCGTTTTAAACAGGGTTTTCTTTAAACTAACAGTACTCTCTTGTGTAAAAAGGACAGAGGAGTCAAAATTATTTGAGTGAAAAGGCACTGGAGCTTATTTTTGAAAGAAAGAACTTCAGGAATATTCTTAATCAACACATTATTAGTCCTAACAGAAAACGTTACAAAGAGCTTAATAAATGTGTAAAGGATCAGTTACCAGCGGATAAGAATCTTTCGCTTTATGGCTTGGCTGACAAACCTGAGGGAGCAGTTAGATAGCACAACAGCAGAAAACTGTACCTCATAGTTAACGTTTTGTGTAGGAAAAAAACGGGTAGGTATACAGGGATTGAAAGATAAACAAGGTAAGGTTATAAAAGGTGATGATTCTGTCATGACTAGGTGGGCTGAGCGTTTCAGTGATGTTCTAAATAATGTGGTTAGTTCTACTCCTATTGTTTGTAATGAGGATAGATGCATTACTGGCGTTATGCATCTATCCTCATTACTTATTTTTGTAGTTGTTTGGTCAGTCTGAAACACAGTATGAAGTTATTTTGGCTATTTTTAAACTTAAACTACATAAATCTCAAGGGGTAGATGAAATTACTACTGAAATGCTTAGAGTTGGGAATGTTTCGGTTACCACATGGATGACTGAAATTCTGAATATCTTTTATGAGAAAGACATGGTTCCTAAGGATTTTGCCAGAGCTATTATTATCCCTATTTCTAAAAATGGTGATTGCAGTTTTTGTGATAACTATAGGAGTATCAGCCTATTTTCTGTTCCAGGTAAAGTTATTTGCATGATTGTACTTAATAGAATTAAGTATCTAGTTGAGGGACAATTGCCTGATGATCAGTGTGAATTTAGAAGTGGCAGGGAATGTGTAGATCAGATTTTTTTCACTTAGGCAGATTCTTGAGAAGTGTTCAGAGTTTCAAAAACTTGTGGTTACTAGCTTTGTAGATTTCAAAAAGTTTTTGACTCTGTTTATCGTCATAATATTTGAATGATCGTAAAATCGTATGGCATACCAGACATGTCAGTTAACATAATGAAAGTTCTAACATAGGGAAAACACAGAGTCATGTGTGAGAATTGGTAAAGCTTGTAGCAATTGCTTTAGCATTGATTCTGGTGTTCGACAAGGATGCATTTTGTCTCCTTTCCTCTTTAGTTTGGTTATTGATTATGTTATGCGCAATCCACTGCAAGGGAAAGATTTTGGCCTTAAATGGTCTGGATATCGGAAAATTTCTGATTTAAATTATGCTGATAATTTAGCTCTTTTCGCAAATGATGTTAATGAGATGAACTCTTTAATTAGAGCTGTTGATGAGACTGGTAGTAGAGTAGGTTTGGTGATAAACAGAAAGAAAAACTACAATGGTGAAACTGGGTCCGAAATCTTAATGGTTGCACCCTTGATTAAGTGTGTATCTTGGGAACTATCTGACAGATACCGGTGATATGCGGCATGAGATAAACAGAAGAATAGGGATTGCTGCTGGAAGTTTTAAGAATCTATGGAGAGTGTATAGAATTAGGCATATAACCTAAAGACTAAAATTAGAAGTATAATAGTTTGGTTCTTTCTAGGTTTAAGGTAAGTGAAACGTAGACCCTTTGTAAACAAGAAACCAGGAAACCTGATGCCTTTGATACCAGATGCTTACGTAGTATCTTGGGCATTAGGTGGTTGAACTTTGTAAATAATGATGAGGTTAGCCAAAGTAGTCAGCAATCTGCTTTGAGTAGCATATTGTGCAGAGAGAGACTCCTTTGGTTTGTCTGTTTCCCGTATTCATAACTAAGTATTAGCGAATAGGATTATGAACGGTTTGTCTAAAAGTCTCACTCAGAAGGGGTGGCATAGGATGTAGTGGGCAGAAAATATCATACAGGATCTTGTTATAATTGATGTACAGTGGCCAGATGCAACAGATATAGCTCAGGACAGATGTTTTTTCAAAACTAAATTGTACAATCTTGTTGGACCTCCGCAACCCATGACTGCTTGAGGATGATGATAATGACGATAACGAATTGATTTTTTCCTTTTCGTTTCGAAAAATTGGTTTTTCTGTGTTATATAGCTAATTAGAATTTTTTTAAACTTTTTTCTTCTTTGTTTGCAAGGTCTATGTTTCTCAAATATATGATGATGCGCAAAAGTTAAGTTACAACTCCAATTTACGTCAATATGAAATTAAACTCGAAACTCTGTAACTTCTAAAATCAGCCTTTTATGGTAAAATGTAACTGAAGATGAAGTAAGGATCTCAGTTAAATCTCCGTAAATTTTGGTTTTCACAAGCGACATCTTGTATTTAAAGCTTAGAAAGCTGCAATGTTTGACATCAGTAATGTGCTGCTATATTGACGAATATTGAAAGAATTACTGAAGAAATAAGAAATTCAAAAGATATATGAAGTATAATAATAATAAAATAAGTGTATGTTTTAGATGGCACAATCTACTTTAAAAAAACATATATTTATTTTATTAAGAGTCCCGAAAAAAAACTTTTTATTTAAGTTTTAATTAACTTTTGAGGAGAAATTTTATGACTTTCATTGCTATTGTTATAATCCAAACTTCCGTATCTCATTAAACACCTAACGAATATTGCTGAAATCTGCGATTTGGATTGTTTGATTGAGATCGTTAATTTATCATCACGCATTTCGCCACAAAAAGTCTTATTTTAGAAGTTACAGTGTCTCGAAGTTAGCTTCCTATTGACATAAAAGTAGGTTGTAATTTAAATTTTGTGGATCACTGCAAAATGGAAAGTTGAAGTACCCAAGAAGCTGAATAATAAAGAAGTGGAAAACAGCTACAGCAGAAAGTGATTTAGTTTTCGAAAAATAAACTGCATTTTTTATTCAAAATGTATTTAAAACAATCAAAATGTTTCATTTCAAGTAGTGATTCTAACGTTTTAGAAAATTGTGAAGGCTTTTTTTTTTTAGTTTTTATGTGGAAATACATTAAATGGAATGTCGAATATTTTAGATTAACATACTTATGCGCATTTTATTCCTATAGAGAAACTTTTGAAATTAATGGATCAAAATGCTCATAAATTTATATACAGGGTAAATATTTCCAACTAGTTTTAAGAGTAAAAATTGTTCGATATCCGTCAAGGGGATGTTTAGAATATAACACTTGGTGAAAGTTTCACTTAGTAAAAATAATACTTGGATATTCGGTTCAAAACATTTCTAACCTCTGATTTAAAGTGATTCATTTTCAAAGTAATATTAATGTGCGAGATCTATTTTAATTTCCAAAATTAAAAGTGAATTTATTGGTAAGCCTTTGAAGTCATTTCATTCATTTCTCAAGGTGTTAAGTACACTAAATTTGCAAACTTCATTGTAAGATACAATTTTTATTAGATATCATTCAAACTGTATTCTTTAATATAATCTTTCAGTTATTCCAAGGTAAGTCTTTCAAAAATTACTACAGAGATACTTCTCTGCCGTAAGTTTGCTGTGTTGTAGGATTGTTTCTAATTTTGGATCCTTGATGTTCATGACATTTTTTTGCTTCTACAGCCAAATTAATAATTTTCTGGCCTTAGATATTTTTTGAAAGTTTCTTTCATCAATACCCTGCTTACGAACCTCTCACGAATCTCTGATACCTCTTCTTAATGAGCGGCTACATCATTTTGGATATTTTTTAAACTTTTAGTGAAGATAACGTTATTAGAAGCCATTTGAAAACCAAAGAAACGCTGCTGCTGCATTTCTACTTAAAATAATCGAATTTCCTATTCGGGATGTGTTAAATGTTAGAAAAAACATAATTATATAACTACTGGAAAAAAAAAAGTAGACACATGTCACTTTTTTTTTTTTTTGCAGCTATTGGTAAGGGCTCATAGACCATATTATACAAAAAAAATATATGTATATTGTTTTTTATATTTAACTTTATCTATTCCTTCAGATCTTGCTTTCTTTTTTTCTTTCGTAAGATTTTTAGTTTCCATGACTTTTAAATCTCGTTGAATTTTTCTGTTCTAGTTTTGCATCTGTTTCGTTTGTTCCCCCCCCCCAATCAGTTTTTTGTCTCTTCTTATTTGCTTTTTGTTCCTTACTTTTCCTTGTCCATCAGGATTCGCTTTGCTTTTTCTCTGTATTACATCAGACAGTTTTCATTGATTCGTAAGATATTTGAATTTTCATCTTATTTTTCAAAGTATACACCAAGAATTTGTCTTTTTATCTAGCTACTTTCTCTTCACATTAACCTTCAAGACAAATTAAAATAGCAAAAATAGTTCTGCATCTTCATTTCGGTACTTCACTCTTCTCTCGGCACTTTCATCTCCTCTTAACAATAGAAAGAAAAAGAAACTAAATCTACTTTGAACTACATTTCTCTACATTTACTTTAAGTTGCTGCGATTTTTCGTTCGATTATTATTCTACTTTTTTTTTATCTCGCTTACTTTTTTTCAAGCCGACTATAATTTCCTATTCTCAATTTCACTGTCTTTACGTTTCCTTCCTCAAGTCCTATAGACAAAACATTTAAAAGCAAGACTTTTTCACTAAATTATCCTTCCACCTTTCATCGTGTCCTTCTCCTCTTCCCTAGTATCTTTTATTTCATTTTAAAACTATAACTATAAACACACACATAAGAAGTTCTTTAATGTTCACACCCTTCTGCACTTTTCTTCTTCTACACTGGTCTTATTTACATCACTGACTGCATATATTTCCTCATCACTCAACACGCGTATTAAACTCAAGGGGAGCAAGCATCATTCATGCCATTACAGAGGTCGAAATAATTCACCTAATTCATCAAAAATATTTACCGCAATTAAGAATTTATACAGTCCCCACCCAACCCATCCTTCTCACATATCTCTCTCTCCACCGCCGAAAAGTTTGTTATTTCTTTTCTCCTCAAGGCGTCTCCCGTCGCGAAGTAGTGGCAAAATGTGAACGGATGACACCGTAATTACTGAGCTTGGCCGACACTCTTCACGGCTGCTTGCCTGCTAATTAAAAGTCCCCCTAATTACTAGAGCAATCTTTAGGACGACTTGAGCTACAAAACAGGAGAGCGGAGATCGTGTTTTCTGCTTTCTAAAATTCCCAGTGCAGTGGTGTGTGTCGCTGTGGACCCGTGCTCGTTGCCCACCCTGGGTAAGTTGCAGCCATGATTAACTGGGGTAAGTGACAGCCAAGAGGAAGAAGACACTTGGTGACAGTGCTTTACATGTAATCTGGAAAGTTCCTTCGCTCTTTTCCCAACGCTCGCTCCCTCTTTTGTGTTGCGCTAAATTTCCAAACTCAGCTACAGCCTTAAGGTATCGTGGGCATTATGGGGAAGGCAGTGTAATCAGAAGAACAGAGTCGTGAGTCTCACGGCAGAGTCAACCGAATATTACACGTTTTTTTTTCTCTTGAACTGAACTCTGAGATATCAAATAAATCTGAGAACTGGGGTAAAAAAACCTAAAGGTTACTACTATATTTTCAAAAACTATAAGATGTTTCAGATATGAAACATTAAAAAAAGTTTTCGTTCGTTATGTTCTCAGTACCCTATTTTAATAGTTAATCTTGACTTTTGAAATTCTATTGACGTTATTTTTGATTTTTGATCTCTCCTTATGACTCTGAGGAAAGTGAAGTTGTAATAAATTGGTGGCTGTAAATTTGAAAATTTCCCTTGGAAATGTGCATTTGACATTTCGTAGAAGTGCTTTAAATTTGTACATAGTAAAATATTCTCCCCAATAGCGTAAGTTATTTTTCACTCCGCTCAAATAATCGTTTTAATAAAATAATCTAGTAAAACATGTATAATATAAAGATACTATCTGCAGCCCGCCAAAGGTTTGGCGGGAAACGCATTTTTCCTCTCCATTGAAAACTTTCACAATTTCAAATTTCCATTCATAATTGTCACATTTTCTACCAAAAGTTTAGACGTGCAATGTACATATTTCCCCGATAACATTAAGTAGTCTTGGCCAGCGGTTCCCAATGTTTTTTGTTCCGTGAACCCCTTTCAACTAAAAAAAAAATGTGTTGGGAAGCCCTATGATAAAACGACTAAAAAAAGTTCCAAATTAAAATTTACATTATATAATTATAGTTATAAAATATAAAATTTCACTTCCTATAACTATGAAACCTCTAAAATTTAGAGTCACAGAGGAAAAATATATTGTAACATATGTAACTGGACAATTCTTTACTGCTTAAAGCGCCATTAAAGAATTTTTAGTACGAACCCTCTTGAGGTTCGCGAACCACCAAATGGGGACCACTGGTTTAGGTGAAGGCATTGCCCCCAGATCTCCTACATTGACAAAAGGATTATTCGTCTCTCACGTCAGGATTTTCACCCAACACGAAGCCATACAAGGGGCACCAACGTAGGAAATTTGGGACCAATCGGTCATGTACCTGGAGAATTATAGTGTGCCGAATTCTGCTGATAACAGTAATAGTTTGAAGCTAGTGCAGGTGCTGACGCACCACCCCGTAGGAGAAACACATTTATCGGTATACGCGTAGTCGATCGTTATTTGAGGGTGTGGGTGAAAGACATTTTCGCAACATAAAGAATGGGAAAAACGTTCCCTTTTCTTTCATAAGGATCCCATCTTCATTCCTCCCCGTGATGGGGCGGGGGTGGCTCAGTCGGTAGCGCGCCAGGCTCGTAATCTGCAATTCCCAGGTTCGAGTCCCAGCTGGGTCAGCGTTGAGACTTATCTCCGCAAAATTCCCCGCCCTGCCCACGGTCAGTAGGGGACACCTATGGGATTGGAAATGCCGCCGTCCGTCGGATGGGACGTTAAGCCGTGATCCCGTGTGCGGAAGAGCCATACCCTGCGCACGTTAAAGAACACGTTGAATGGCCTTAACGGGAGGCTACCATCTGTCTCCCAACAGATATTCCAGTGGGTCCCCTCCCCCAACCTTCTCTGAGCCTTCGGGGTCCATGTGACCTGGCTATTTAGCCCATGGTGTGCAAAAAAAGTACCCCTCAGAGGTAAAACAACCCAACCTCCCCGTGATTTTTAAAAGACCACTCTCAGCTTCTTACTGAAACTCCTTACCGGGCATTTCAAACAAAACGGTTTCACTTAACAACAACTATATTCAAAGCCAAACATCTAATTTCGTTCCATGTTTGATTCTAAGAAGAAAAACAAGCTCCGCAACGTTCTCTTTTTATTCACATCGTATCCGGAATCAACGTCGCTTTTGCACTCTCTGTCGGAGAGCAAGCTTCATTGGAAAAGGAATTCTCTTAAATGTCGCTTCCAGTGCTCTTTAGCGCTTTTAGTATGGCCTGCATCTCATGAATATATAAAACACTCGCAAATCAAGTCGTCTTTCTCCCTCCGTTTGGTACTCCGACTAACCATCGAGAGTTTACGCACACCAATTCTCTCAAAGGCTCTCCATGTTTCAACGGGCTCTTTTTTTTTCCGTTCTTGTTTGTTGTCATTTAAACTCTCGTACATCAGATCTACATGAATGTTTGCTGCGTATTTTTCCTACTTCTCTTCATTTTTCTTTCTTTTCTTTCATCATGAAATATTTCTTTACTTTTTCTGCTGTCTTCGAAAACAATAAAACTAGAGAAAAAAAATCTCAGAAGCTGAACTAATGGAACTAAGACGGATATACCTGTTTCCTCTTAAGTACAATAAGTTTGAAAGATAATATTTTGCATGTATTATTTATGCATCGACTGTGTCGGGAGAAAATATTCAAAAGCATTAGGATTTAATGGCAAGAAGTTTTGTATTGAATATTCGAATGTGTTTTATAAGCAGGCTGCAGCAAATGCGTCAGGTTTATTTTAATGATAGAGAAATAATTGTTGGGAAAGGTTATTAGTATTTCATGAGTAAATTCGAATTAATTTTTGCCTTTGGGAAGTTGATTTATCATCTCAGAAAAAATTTACGGACATTTGTTTGTTGAAGCATCATGTGTAAAATCAGATTAGGGAAATGTTTTTATCTCTCTTTCTTTCTGCTATGTTTCGTTGGAAAAATAATTTTGAACCCGAACACAATTAGGGAACAAGAAATAAAGACATGCATGAAAATGACTGTAAACACTAGGAGTAATTTCTCGGATTCTTCTCCTTTCAAAATGTTGAAATTGAAGATAAAATAAATATACATATATATAAATAAATAAATAATTCAAAATACCTATAGCATATCGATAGTGCAATCAATCATTAAATTCGTATTCACTTCAATGGAAGATAGGGCACCGGCAAACTTGTTAATTAGGATAATTAATATAGGATAATTAGATGCTTAATTTGGCTACTAGCACACTTAGACAACTGATTGAAAATAAACCATGTTTATTACAAATATATAATGCACTGCAATATTGTTTAGTCTCAAACATTATTCCTGTTAAATTTATAAAATATAGCATAGTGTAAAATGATATCAACAATTTAAAAAATGAAATTTTGCTATGATCATTTATTATTGCTGGAAAGATGATTCAGATTGTGAATCATATTTGTATCAGCTGCAGGTTGTTGGCTTATTAACCCATAAATATTCAGAATAAAAATTCATCCGGGCCAGACTTTGAATTTGTGCTAATGTAGTTTAAAGAAGTCATTTAAAATGGTTATTCTTTACTTTATGTAATTGTGTAATTGCACCCTATTTTTCTTTGAAGCGAAAACGAATTCAGTGACTGATTGCACCTTCGATATGTTCTAGGTTTATTTTCTGCTTTTTAGGGCCCTTATAGGAAAATAGGTATTTTTGTTTGGTACGGGATCTGGGTTCGAGCCCCGGGTAAGTCATGGATGTTCGTGTTGTTTTTCTGCTGAGGTCCTGCCATCCTCTCAGATCTTCTACTTTGGCATATAAACTGACAGGCTCCTGTCAGACCTCTGTGGCAAGCAGCTGCTTGAGGGGGTATTTATTATTTTTTTATTTATTAATTTTTCATTTATTTACATTTTTTTCCAGTTTTTGCTGTGAAAACGAATTCAGCGACTGATTGCACCTTCGATATGTTTTAGGTTTATTTTCTACTTTTTAGGGCGCTTATAGGAAAATAGGCATTTTTTTTTTAATTTTTCATTTATTTATTTTTTTTTTCCAGTTTTTGCTAAAGTTTTTTTAAGGAATGAACTGAACGAATATTGTTGAAATTCAAAATTTAGGTAGACTTGATCTACATCTTTAATTTGCTTTCCATCTCATTTTCATAAAAAGTTTATTTATTGTTCAATGTATTGAGTTTTTAATTGGTTTCTCATTGGCACAACATGGAAATTTTCTGATTTTTCTTTTTCTCTAGGTTTTGCAAAACGTCTATTATCAAGGGTTTTAATAACAATTGCCT
Source organism: Ryuthela nishihirai (assembly GCA_038380435.1). NCBI lineage: Eukaryota > Metazoa > Arthropoda > Arachnida > Araneae > Heptathelidae > Ryuthela > Ryuthela nishihirai. Next base: position 39,052,786 of record JAWZYU010000014.1, read on the forward strand.
TTCATCCACCCTTCCAACTCCTTCTTAAAAAAAGGGAAGAAGGGAAGATGCTAAACAGTTTAGAAACCAATGCATTAAGAGTTTCAATATTTGCTGTTAATGGGTAAGAATATAATCTAGTTTCAAATACGCCGTTAGATAAATTTTTGCTTCATTTTTCAAATTATGACAAGTTAGATTATTCATGCATCTAGTTTTATGCTGACTGAAAACATTTATTCTAATAAAGCTTCAAACAAAACAAAAAAAGTCAACAAACAATAAAATCCATGGAAATGATCATCGCAAAATACAGAAACAAATATTTATCTCAAAGCAGAATTTTTTAAATGTCTTAGGTAATGAAAATGTTGCGTTTGTGTTTGAAACTTATATTGTAGCTCTAGACCGGAAATTTGTTCTTAAAAAAAATAAATAAGAGGTTAAGTTCAAATTGTGAGCCGCATAATTAATAGTCGACATTTTTCCGATAATACACCAAATATTTGTTTGCAAAGTATTTTTTAAACAACAGTTTTATTAGTAATGCAAATTAGTAAATTAACAACATGTATTTAAAAAACCAAAGTACGGCCAAAGAGAAAAAAATAGCTCTTTCTATTTGAGAGTTTGTTAAATAACTATATATTTCCCATTAAAATTTAATGCATTCTTAAACTGCAAAATAAAAATGGTCTTAAGCTCCAATTCTTTTCCCATCACTTCCATACTGGATGTTTTAACACAACGCATGATGGATAAGAGGGTTGGGTTCTTTTACCTCTGAGCGGCACTTTTTTGCACACAATGGGCAGGTCATAAGGACCCCGAAGGCTCAGAGAAGGTTGGGGGAGAGGATTCACTGGAACGGCTGTTGGGAGACAGATGATAGCCTCCCATCAAGGCCATCCAGAGTGTTCTTTAACGTGCACAGGGTATGGCTATCATCACACACACTGAATCACGGCTTAACGTCCCATCTGACGGGCGGTTGCCTTTTCAAGCCCATCGGTGTCCCCTACTGACCGTGGGCAGGGCGGGGAGTTTTGCGGAGATAAATATCAACGCTGACCCAGCTGGGACTCGAACCTGGGAATTTCAGATTACGAGCCTGGCGCGCTACCGACTGAGCCACCCCCGCCCCATTTTGGGCTGAGGAGTCAATGTATTTTGTCAAGGTCCTAAATCAGTGGATATGACCGTATTAAATGAACGTTAGAAAACTAAATATGGAAAATGGAAAAAATAATTTGAAAATGTGACAAAAAAAAATGGTGGGAAGAAAAAGATGATGATATGAGAAGATAGTAAACCGATTATCAAATTAAGAACACACGTTTTACAGAATGTACGTAGCATAACAAGAATTTATTAAACATCTAGATCCTGTTAACGATGACCTAACCACAGGATCAAGTGCAATAACCAGTAGCAGTTTAAGGTACAGTCGCTCAAAAAAGTATCCGAACACTACGGTTGCCAGATCACTAATTTCTGAAAAAATTGTTGCCAGATATTTTTTTCTGAATTCTGTAATCAACCGTAGTGTTCGGATACTTTTTTGAGCGACTGTACATGGAAGCCCTAAGGCGTAAAAGAATTGTAAGGCCCACGACTGTCCGGGAGTGGGTAGGTGTGATAGGGGGCAAAGGTGAACATTCCATAAAACATTTTAGCTACTTACGAATGGGGAAATGCATACAAGAGGTTAAATAAATAAAATTACGGAAACGAATAAATAGAAAATTTAATATGTATTGCATAAATATGCACATACTGAAAATAAAAACTTAATTATAAAACAAAATTATTCATTTTACTCTATTTAACAAAATTCACATCATGTTTGGAATTAACCTAAGTAAAATACGAGATGTGTGCATAAATAGTGGATTATACTGATTGTGAAATATTTTACTTAATAAAATGTTCGAAAAAAATTCGAGTTTTGACTGTTTTAACCCTTTCCCCCGTGAGTGTTGAGGCCCTAGGCGAGCGCCTCATTCCCCCAGTGGGTAATTCTCCCACTGGGAATAATTTCTTTCACACTGTCAAGCATGTCCATAGAGAATTTTTAATTTCTTCGCTTCATCTAAAGAGCATGCCACTATCCTCAAATTCTCTCGCATGGTTGCATTTTTACCTACTAACAAGTCATCGAAAACAACGGCATAGATAATGTAATAAAAGACAAGAAAGAGGTAAAGAGAGGATGCTTCGATCTTTTTCTCTCAAACAGTGTCCATTCCAGCATCTCGCCAAATTACAGCTGCCTCCGTACGACCTTGAGGCCAGGGAATCTCATCAACAGCTAGAACTGGACATTCCTCCCAGTTGTCTGGTATGTGGGTCCCATCCAGCTACGGGGAGATGTACGACTGAGACCGGGACACCATTAGTCACGCCAAGTAAGGATTACTGGCTTACTCACTAGTCTCCCTAGTTTTCATGCAGCCTACTGAAAGGACGAATATGACGTGAAAAGGCATTGCATAGCTCATCAGCATACCTGCCCCATCGAGTCGCGTTAACCTTCGTCCCGGTGTTTCGTACTTCAATGTTGATGTAATGACGAAGTATCTTATGAAACGTCTTTTTCCAGCGGTATTAATCTTTTTTTTTCGACTCTTCAGATAGTTTGCTCTTGTGATGAGGGATAATTAACGTAATTGTTTCATTGACTACTCTGATATATGGATTTTTTTTTTTATTTCAGTCCTTTTTTACACTTGACTTGGTAAGAGTTTTAAAATTTCACCCAAATGTTGCTACTATATTTTATTTTTGTTTCTGTTCATATTAATTCATCGAATAACTAGAAGAATAATGAACCGCGCTTCTAGCGAATAGAGTATGTTCGTTTTCAAAGAGAATTAAAATTTTTCTTTTTCGACTTCAACAACGTCTAATAATGGTAATTAGGCCGAGTGAATGATTAAGGAAATGCAAATACCAATAGTCTATTAGCTATTCAATACGAAAAGAATTTTCCGTTTAGCTTTTAAAATTAAAACGTTGCGATTTACCACCACCCAGGCCTATCTATTTATAAAATAAAAGGAGGGGAGGGGGGACAAATGTTCCGAGTGAAAATGAGAAAAGGAGGACAAGAGATCAGAGATAAAGTGGGGGAGGAGATCAGAATGAAAGTGGGGGAGGGAAAGGAATTCGAGGGAAAGTGGGGGGAGGACAAGCGATCCGGGTGAAAGTGGGGGAGGACAAGTGATCCGAGTGAAAGTGGGGGAGGACAAGTGATCCGAGTGAAAGTGGGGGAGGACAAGTGATCCGAGTGAAAGTGGGGGTGTAGATCTGAATGAAAGTGGGGGAGGAAAAAAAATCCGAGTGAAAATGGGGGGAAAACAAGCGATTCGAGTGAAAATGGGGGAAGACAAGTGATCTAAGTGAAAGTGGGGAAGGACAAGTGATCCGAATGAAAGTTGGGGAGGAAAAGGAATCCGAGTGAAAGTTGGGGAGGAAAAGGAATCCGAGTAAAAATGGGGGGAAACAAGCGATCTAAGTGAAAGTGGGGAAGGACAAGTGATCCGAATGAAAGTTGGGGAGGAAAAGGAATCCGAATGAAAATGGGGGAAAACAAGCGATCCGAGTGAAAATTGGGGAGGACAAGTGATCCGAATGAAAGTGGGAGAGGAAAAGGTATCTGAGTGTAATTATCCATATTAAAGTTTTATATGAATAGTTTTCACCTTAAAAACAAATATATATATCTTTATCTTCACTTAAAACTTTAGGAATGCAAAGTTGTGTCAGTTATAAACTACAATATAGACACGGTTTTAAACATCACAAATACCCATCACCTCATCTGTTTTTATTTTTAAAATAACATTATACATCTTAATTTGTCGAAGCTTCTACAAGAATGAAAAGCACCTCATCCGTCTGTTGAATATGGTGGAATAATATGTCTTCCAAACAAAAATAAAATCTACATCTCCAAACTGCTTTGTGTGAAATTCTCATGAAACTCTTTCACTTTTAAACTGCCCAAAATTTCAACTCGCAGACATAATTTCTTTAATCACTTTTCACAACTTAAATTTCAAGACTTTACACTAAACAATACCTTAAACTTACCAAATATCCAAAACAAAACTTCTTGTTATAAAGAATTATTAAATTTCTTGCATTTTTGCACTAGTCTATTAAATATTATATATAAATGTATATATATAACTATGTAAATACTTTTATAATAAATGATTACTGTGTTTATTTGTAAGTTATTTCTTGTTAATGTTTGTTTTTTTAATCTTTTTTTCTCTATCAATTTCCTTTGATGAGAGGTGTAAATTCACCGGACTCAGATGTGTGTTATGTAAATAAATAAAGAAACATCTCTTCCTTTATTACTGTCAAAAGTGGAATATCTCTGCTCTTGTGAACATTACATATTAGCAGTTTACTAGAAACCAATTGATGCCTCTTGATTTCTGAACTCACACAGATCCCTTATTTAACCTTGAATGCGAGCTGAATAAGAAATTTCACAGATTTCTGAGATCTCTGCCCTATGCACTAATTTTTAGCTCTCTAGCATCGACATATCGAAATTTGACATCAAATCCATAATTTCTGATGTGCCTTGCGTGTGCAGGAAATCCATACTCTGTGCAAGTTAAAAACACGCTGAATGACTTTGACGAGATACTTCAATTCTGTCTCCGAATAGCTGTCCAGTGGATTTCCTTCCTCACTTTCTCTTCGTCCTTGAAGGTTCTTCTTGTAATATTGTTACGACAGATGAACGAGCAATAATAAAACCGTGATGTGATGTATCATTTTGATGCTGCGTTTACTTCAGCGTGAGAATTACGTCCCTAACTACTTCGAACGAACTTAACTTAGAAACAAAGAATAAGAGAGTTGTAATTAGGAAGAATTTGTGTGAAGGAAAACGTAGTTTGTCTTAATCTGTGCACTATAGTATAAAGAAAAAATGCTTTTATCTGGTGAGCGCGTGGGAGGTTAAATAAGTTTGTTAGTGTGAATCTTGTTAGCGAACGAGTAAGAAAAAGAAGAATTCATCGTCTTGTGCGTGGTGATCAACATCTCAAAAAGAATTGGTTCTGAGAAACCAGTACATTTAACAGCAGTTTTGGAGTTCTTGATAACTAAAACCTTAGAAGGAAGTCATTTAGTTTGTTTAGGAATTGGTAAGGTTATTCTTGATAGATTGCAACTTTGTTCACAAATATGATTGTACCATTTATCGAGTGTTGTAAAAAACCTTATTTTATGCTTTGAGTGGAGACAGTAAGAATTAAAGAGGGAACAACTCTTTGTAGGAATGATAATAATGTACTATGTTCTTCTGAAGTTTTATTTTTATACTGATGAAGATTTGTGTTGATTGAATTTAATTTATATAAATGTTTTCATTCATACTTTTGTAATAAATTACTTTATTTTAGAATTATAATTGTTAAATATTATTTTTGAACTCACGCTCAGTTTCCATCCGTTTCATTTGTAACAATATAAACAATTATCAACCTCTTAAAAAAATTCAATGATTTCTTACAACGATATGTTCAACTACTGATCGTCGTTTACATACAGATTTAATTTGTCGAATTTAGCATATTATATCATTAAATATTTTTACGTCCTTTCAGACAAGAATGCTTCGAAATTAAACAATTCTCTCAAATTATAAAATGGCGACGTAATCGTAGCTAGCATCTTTCTCAGTTTACAGTCTTCAAAACACTATACTTTTCATCGCCACAGGTGAAAAATCAAGAAGGAAATGAATGATTCGCGACCATGGACATATATGCAGTTAACTAACCTGAAAACAAAAAGCTAAAAGAGAAAAAAACTCTGCTACCTACAACCACCTTCGTACCTCGTTTGCAAGCAACGCAATAACCCTAGTGACTACAACGCGGACCGACCGGATCGTTGTGTAATTAAAATAACCAGTTTACCATACGCAGCATAGGTCTGGACGTTTGCTGAATGTAATTTAAGTGAGCATGGTTTATGCTGTCTTCTCAATTACGTACCTCATTAGTCAAACAAAACTTATGTTCTGGGAGCAGTTCAGGACGTTAATTTGTCTGTGTCGGTGGTCTTCGTCGTGTCTCCATAATTTTCTCAAGCAGAAGTCTAGTTGGCAAATAAAGTTAGGTGAAGTATGCTGAGACCGGAGCAGTAATCCATTAAGTATAATATACTTCAAAAATGTGAGTCAGCGCAGAGTGTAAGCATAGCAGCATCAGGAAAATAAGTAGTTTATAAAGCAGAAATTTTCAGATATCACTTAAATCACTTATTCAAGTCGAGAAAGTCATCGTGTCTTTAGAGTCGTAGCATTTATTTGTTTGAATTAGAATCTGCTTTGTCGAGATCTTATATTCTCTAAACCGGAAGATAACTTATCTTTTATTAAAAATAGTACCAGTTGTTTAATTTCACATTTTATATGGGGGAGTTAACGGTTTAATATGCTCAGTGATCATTTAATTATCTTCTATCCCCCACCCTCACCCCTCCATTTTATTCCAATGAAAGCTAACTTTGAAGCTCTCGAAAATAAGCGTTTTTATCAGAAAATGTGATTGAATACCTAAATTTCGATTTTTCAACAATATTTGTTAGGTATTTAAATATAATAGATGTATATTTCAAAAAGTTTATGTAAATAGTTAACATTTTTCAGTTTTCTTAAGACTTATTGCTCTTGACTATTCTAACTTCCATAAATCTATAAATAAAAAATCTAATATTGTTGATAATCGAGATTCATATAAACTCGCAAAAAGCATATTTTAGGAATTATAGAGCTTCGAAGTTAACCTCCACTGGCATAACATGGAGGGGGGGGGGGTCACAATAGAATAACCTCTGAGTGCATTTGTCGAAATGTCTTTTTTGATCGAATACCCTTTTGCCTTGCTACAACTTCTTTCGTTAAGAAAAGCCTTTTTTTTATATCGTGTCGGAATTAATTTTTTTTTTTTACGAAAAGACAACTCTGTTACAAATAATGGAGGAGGATAAGAAATAATTTACCCTTCAAACAGCCGCTTATAAATTCCTTTAAAGCATAGGTAGATTGATGAATAGATAATTTTTATTTCAGATAATATTTAATAGCATACAAAAGCTTTTGAGGTCTCACAAGAGTAGGCTCATTCGTGAGATCTCCATACAGAAACAATTTCAATTGAAAACATCAGTCGTCACATTGAATATAATACATAAAACACTAAAACAACTTAAAAGAAAAAAATTTCTAGCAATCCAAAAAGTGTGAAAGTCAGAAAGGAAGAAACATTCAATATCTATATTGCATATTAACATCTCATGGCTTTTAAACCGAAACTTTAATATCTGAGCTAATAATGTTACTCGTGTTGTAATATCAGCATTCGTTTTGGTCCTATTATAGTTTTAGAAGGTCCACTTTAATTTTTTTTTACCACAAAATGCATTCAACATAAGATGGACTGTTTAAAATCTCAGAATGGATTTCTATTGCTTGTAACATTTTCAAAGCCAGGTCATATAACACCACAGGATTAAGACTAGAAACAGGTGAAGAGGTTGGATTATTTTATCTCTAAGCGATCTTTTTTTTTTCTGTACACAATGGGATAAATGATCAGGTAACTGGGACCACAAAGCCTTAGAGAAGGTTTGAGGGAAAGGGACCCACTGGGCAGCTGTCAAGAGACATATGGAAGCATGGATGCCTCCCATCAAGGCCATCTAGCATGTTCTTTAACATTCACAGAGTATGGCTCTCCCCTGCACACGGACCACCGCTTTACATCCCATCCAACGTACAGCGGTCTTTCGAAGCCCATCGGTGTCCCCTATTGACCGAAGGTAGGGTGGGGTTTTAGCGGAGATAAATCTCAACGGGAACTGCAGATTACGAACCTAACTACCAAAAGTACAGACTATATTGCATTATTTTAGATTAAGAAAATGTGTATATTAGTCTATAGAAGATCGATACCATTCAAATGCACAACACGGAGGATTTTCCCCAATAGGAAAGCAGATGACTGCGGAAAGTAGATGATAGGTGTTATTCCAGTGTTGACAAAGTCGGAATTTTTCCTAATGTCAATAGAACATCCTCTCTGGAAGGGGAGGGAATTGGCTCAGTTGGCAGCGCTCGAGGCCAATAACCTACACGCCCTAACTGTGCCATTATCGAGATTTATCCCCACTAAACCCTCTTCCTATTCTCGGTCAGAAAGAAGACACCGATGGACTTAGAAGGGCCGTCGTTCCCCGGATGAGACTTTACTTTGATCCCGTGTGAAGGAGAGCCATATTTTGCACGTTAAAGAACACGCTGGATGGATTTTAAGGGATGCTTTAATTTATCATCTAACAGCTGTTCACTGGGTCCTCTTACCCCCTCTTCTCTCAGCCCTTTTTGGGTCCTTGTGACCTGGCCACTTAGCTCAATGTGTGCAAGAAAGTGCCGCTTAGAGGTAAACAACTCAACCCAATCTCTCTGGGATCTTTATGAAAGGATGTATCAAAGATTAAAGAATGCAGTAAGAATATCTTTCCAAAAGGATTTGCATCCTTTGTTTACGGTACTAGAGAGAGAGAGATCAAAGGATATTGCCCTAACAAATTATTAGAGAATTTCCTTGTTATCTCAATGGGAATCTAACTTCGAAGCTCTATAACTTCTAAAATATGCATTTAATGTAAAAATGTGACTGAAAATAAAATAAAGATATAATCAAATCTGTTTAAATCTTGATTTTCAAAAGCATTCGTTCAGTATTTAAAGAAATACCAAAGCTGGATATTTCCCGAAAACAATGCGTTTTAAGAATTTACTTCAGAAATAAATTAAAACTTAAATTTAATTATAATAAATAATTATAATAAATTTAATAAATTAAATGTACATTACAAAAGTTTACGTAATGATTATTTCAAATTAAACAAATTAAGAATTACTTTTTATTAAAGTCAGTTATAGAGCTTCGAAGTTAGATTCCCATTGACACAACATGGAAATCCTCTAATATTTTGGAAGGGCAATGTGACCTGCCCCCCCCCCCCCCCCCCCCACACACACACACACACACACGAACACCCATGAACAAGAGACATCCCAATATTTCTGGTATTCAGTCCTGGAACAATTAGTACAAGTTTCTAATACGGTAAGCACTAGATGACGATAAATCCTTAAAATCATAAATTTCTCAACAGCATCATTACATCAGCCGCTAGATGGATATAACTAGAATTCACGGTAAACTTTTTTTTTAATAAAGAGTGGACCTTGCAACGTTTCATAAAAAGAAAAATCTTTTCTAAAAAGGCGTCTAATTTCAAAACGATAAAAATAGAGCATCTCGGAAACCACTCCCTTATACATCCAACGTTTCGATTCACACTCACCTAATCCTTTGCAAATGATCTCGGTTATAAAAGATCTTTGAAGTGAGAGTGTTCGGTACTTGCTAGAGAAATAAAATTCTGCCCAGCAGCGCAGTAATGATACACGTTTCTGCTCTAACACCCTATCAATCCGTCTCTCTATCCCGTTCTTTCTCTCCGCTTCACGCACAAACACAGGCGCACTTAGAAGAGGGAGGTAGACTGGCAGCACCGTTGCTCTCACAATCAATGGTGTGTGTTCGTCTCCTCAGAACCTATCAGAGGGCAACGCCAACGTATCAGGCTATTACCTTTAGCTGTAGCTCTTTCTACGCTTTGCCTGTTCGCTGCGTTTATGCTCTACCTCGGGGAAGAATACTGAGAGAAATGACTGGCTGTTATAGCCGTTTTCAGGACGTCCACGGGGAGCAATACACTGCTTCCTAAGGGGTCAACTACAAAAGTACAACGAGACATGCTTTGCGCTTCGATGCTGCAGTGATGCTGTCGCTTTAGTTTTCTAACGATCCAGAAATGCCCGGCATCAAAAGAAGATGAAGAGTTTGAAATGCTTTCGTTAGGTATGTATGATGCCAAAGAGCAGAATAAGTGATTTCGTGCTGTAATAGTCCAGAGCTCGACAATAAGTGATTGCGTGTTGTGTCTGAAAAGAAATAGTCCGGACCTCGACAACTTCTAAAACTTATCACTACAAACATTATTGGGAAAAAAATGTTGTTTGAGAATTGTGCATCAAATCTATTTAACATTAATTTCGAGAATGTTTTGTTTGTATCTAAAAAGTTAGTCAAAGCCTTTGTGCTTCTACTCGGCGTTTCAAGTTCATTTGTTTGGTTGCTCCGCAATAACTCTCGAGCATTAGAAACATTCACATTTCTAATACAAAAATTCTTCTGAAAAGAAACAAAAAGTTTCATGTTCGAAGATAAACTAGATGCGTCTCTTATTTGGATGCTGCGTTGATGCTGTCTCTCTAGTCTTCTAACGATCCAGAAATGCAATAAAAAAAGATCCAGAAACCATCAAAAAAGTAGATGGAGAGTTTGAAATATAGGTATGTATCGAGCCAAAGAGCAGAAATAAGTGATTTTCTGTTGCGTCTGGGAAGAAACAGTTTGGACCTCGACAACTTCTAAAACTTATCAAAACAAATATTATTGGAAGAAACAAAATATTGTTTAAGTGTTCTATATCTAATTCGTTTAGCATGAATTTCGGGAGTATTTTTTTACTCATATCTTAATTTAAATGGTTTTACATACATAAAATAATAATAAATACCCCCTCAAGCAGCTGCTTGCCACAGAGGTCTGACAGGAGCCTGTCAGCTTATATGCCATAGTAGAAGGTCTGAGAGGATGGCAGGACCTCTGCAGAAAAACGACACATACATCCATGCCTTACCCAGGGCTCGAACCCAGGTCCCTTAGATCAGTAGGCAAGCGTGCTAACCACTCGGCAAAATATATATAATAATACTATATATTTTGGAAAGTTCTTTTGTCTGTTTGGATGTCTGTTTATTCGAGAACTTCTCCTAAATGGAGAGACCACAAAATTTCGTCTACAGCTTCATCTCATCATAACTTAGCGCACTCTAAGTGTTTCGACCCCGTAAAATTATGTCCTCCCCAAAAAGTTGGTCACGAAACATTTGCCCATTGATAACCTCAAATTCCGTTCATAACTCTAAGTTCTCCATTCATAAGGTAGGAGACGGCAGCGCCCCACAGAGATTTCGGACACTTGGAAGGATTTTAATCCCGATCCATCACTTCTACGAACGTGATCTATAAACCCTAGAATCAATCTAAAGAATCAAATCGGACGATCAAACCGAATTTAGGACCGATCGATCCTTAGAATCGCAACTACCTGCTGAATTACGTGAAACCGAAAACTTCGCCACCTGCCACGCCACCCTAGATGCACAAGAAAGGAATGTCCTCTCATCCGTCCGGGTTGGATTGGGTTGTTTTATCTCTGAGCGGCAGTTTTTTTTTTCGCACAATGGGCTAAATGACCAGGTCAAAAGGACCCCGAGGTCTCAGAGAGGGAGGGGAACCCACTGGACAGCTTTTGGGAGACATAAAAATGGAGGATCTTGGAAACCAGTCCTTTATACATCAACGTTTCGATTCACACTTCCGTCAAGGCCATCCAGAATGTTATTTAAGCCTTCATATGGTATTGCTTTCCCATACACGGAGTCACGGATTAACGTTTCATCCGACAGACGACGGCATTTCGCAGCGTATAGGTCTCCCCTACTGACCGAGGACAATTCAGAGATAAATCATAAAGCTGGCCCAGGCGGGGCTAGAACCTGGGAACTGCAGATTACCAGTCTGGCACGCTGCCGACTGAATCACCCCCAGGCCCCTCACCTGTTCTAAATACGCCTGGAAGTTTTCTACTCTGAATCATCTACTATACGTTAAGGCTCGAACAACGATGGGCAATTCGGCTAGTATTTGGGGCGGGGGTGGCTCAGTCGGTAGCGCGCCAGGTTCGTAATCTGTAGTTCCCAGGTTCGAGTCCCAGCTGGGTCAGCGTTGAGATTTATCTCCGCAAAATTCCCCGCCCTGCCCACGGTCAGTAGGGGACACCGATGGGCTTGGAAAGACCGCCGTCCGTCGGATGGGACGTTAAGCCGTGGCTCCGTGTGCGGGAGAGCCATACCCTGTGCACGTTAAAGAACACGCTGGATGGCCTTGACGGGAGGCTACCATCTGTCTCCCAACAGCTGTTCCAGTGGGTCCCCTCCCCCAACCTTCTCTGAGCCTTCGGGGTCCATGTGACTTGGCCATTTAGCCCATGGTGTGCAAAAAAGTGCCGCTCAGAGGTAAAACAACCCGACCCAACGGCTAGTGTTTTATAAAAGAATTCGGTTTCACCGAATGTTCGTAATAAAGTAATAACGTTCGTAAATAAATATTCTATCCACTTGACGCGATTTTAAAACTTCAACTTTCACTTTTCGTTTCCATTATCTTACTCCGACATGTTTGCCAAACTGATAGACCTCATCCTACATCGCCAACGGCAAAACTGGAGAAAATCTCACCACTATCGAAAACGACGAGACAATTTACGAACTTCAGATCACGCCGTCATTTTCGTTACGTTAAAATAATAATAACTGCAAAGCTTTCGAAAACGCCCACTAAAATTTGAAAAGTCCTATCTCGCAAATTTGTATCGATCTGAAATGACCTCATTTAGGGTGTCAGATTAGGAAGAACAGTATTGAAGGGGAGGTTGAGGGGTGAGGAGAGAGGGGAGGGGCTGATTGTGAGGGGAGAAGAGAGGAGAGAATGCACACGCTCCTGCTTGACTCATCGTGGCAAGCAGTGCATTATAGCCGAAGGACCAACACAGTGAACCACGATTCACCAGGCTGGAAATTAATCTTCCCACCCATGCTTTCGCAGCAACCTGTGTCCTCTTTCGTCATACGACACCCAGTGTGCTATCTATCCATTCCATTCTCTAATTGATCCATCGATTTCGTTTTTTTTCCTGGCTGCACGCTCTTTTTCTATTATTCTCTGCTGATATTTCGCCTTCGTATGCTCAAATTAATTAATTCACGTTTCAAATAGTCCTCCACATTCCGTACATTTGTAGAAAAAAAATATTCTTTTTTTTTCAACTGATTCTTCGAATTTTTATATTCTAAATGGTTTATAATTCTTTACACAAACCTATCACTGGCTATAATATATACATTTTTGAACAGATTTCGCCAATGATCTTTGTTTTTTAACGGAGTTCTGTTATTTTACTTTAAAATAAACTCATTTTTATGTCTTCGGGTATGACATGTTTTTTAATTCATTCTTAACAAATTTTTGATTCCATCTGATACTTGGACGTTCTCTTCTAACTGTTCCCTCACTTATTTCCAGTTTTGTACGTAATTTTACATATAAAGTAAGCTCTTGATTTTCTATTAATACGAATTATTTTCAGCATCTGTCCGCTGGTCTTGCAAGCTTTCTCTGATATCCTGCTTCTCTACCTTGAACTGATTTCTGATTTTCGTATTTTAATTGCACTATCGTATTTAGTGTTTTAAAAGCTAATTATTCATGATGAACTAATATGTATTTAATTTTTCTTCCACCACTTTTCAGAACAGCGCCGTTCAGCCATTTCACCTAGCCATTTTTCAACAACTCGCAGACCACAAACTCACCATAGAGATTAAGTCGTAACAAAAGTTCGAAATAATAGCTCAATTTAAAGTGGTGATATTTATCTTCCTCCTCCCCCGGTACTTTCGGTGAGAAAGGGGGCAATCATGGGGTTTTGAATTGCCCGCTGTCCCTTAGAAGGGACATTAAGACGTAGGATCATGTGCAGAATTATATTTTGTGCAATTTTATACAGACCGGATGATCTTGACGGGGATGCTATTGTCTCCAGGCATCGATATGGAAGTATTGTTGCCCTTGATCAAAAAGGAAGTTCCAATGCACGGTGTAAGACAGCGCTGTCCAACTAGCTGCCCGCGTGCCGCATACGGCCCGCACAAGGATTTTTGTGGCCCGCGAACAAAATAAAGTTTTAACTTGAAATTTTAAATAAATATCTGTAATCCACCTTATAATTTTTCGTCAACTTATATTACTTTACTTGATATGCAATCTTCAACTTACTCATTCTATTTGCAATTATTATTGCATTATTTCAACTTACTCATTCTATTCTTATTGCCCAACAACTATGGCCACAATGCTCCCATTAAATTAATTAAATGCTTGGTAAAGTTTAGAAAATTTATATTGGTTTTTTTTATTACTTATTATTTTTGGTATACATCAAATAATTTTTTGTGGTGACATGAACTGACTTTTCAATTACCTATCCTGTCCTATTCTTGTTTTTTGGCCCGCGAAATAAAAATTTTTACGGCCCGCGAAAATTTTTTTTCCCGCAAGAAAGAAAAAATGGCCCGCGGTCTTAGAGAAGTTGGACAGCACTGGTGTAAAAGATCCTTCTGTAATTCATTAAGTTTGGATAATTTGCGGCGGAAATATATACCTTGCATACATTTAAAACTAAGCTGCATGCCTTGGGGACAAGATCTCACGTGTCTTTAATACATTCACAACCCTTTTATAAGATTGGGGGCCCTGTGTCGTTCCCTCTAATTTATTTTATTTTCCGATTTATTGTCATTGCATATATCTCTGTTATATGTGCATTTTCAGCAGTGTCTTAAAAGGGAATAATGCTCATTAGATGTTGTTCGTGGCTTAGTTGAGTACTTCTTTTCCGATTATTGTCATTGCATATATCTCTGTTATATGTGCATTTTCAGCAGTGTCTTAAAAGGGAATAATGCTCATTAGATGTTGTTCGTGGCTTAGTTGAGTACTTCTCCAGATGCTTGCGGAAGTGAGCACTAAATTGTTTTATTCCACCTCCGCCATTCTTACTGCCTGTCGGAGGTTTGGATTCCCTTCATTTAGCCGGAAGAGTTAGAGTGGCGAAAGTAACTAAGGCAGAAATAGAGGGGCTGATGAAGTGACAGGAGGCTAGTTTCTTCAGTGGGTCAAAGTGATGTAAATCTTTTTTGGAAACCCTAAAAGAACAGGGTTCGGTTCTATGGAGAATCAGATATGTAGGCAAGGATTAGAATATCCTCTTGACGAGTTT
The DNA here is from genome assembly GCA_038380435.1 of Ryuthela nishihirai. Classification (NCBI taxonomy): domain Eukaryota; kingdom Metazoa; phylum Arthropoda; class Arachnida; order Araneae; family Heptathelidae; genus Ryuthela; species Ryuthela nishihirai. The sequence continues at coordinate 39,067,843 of JAWZYU010000014.1, forward strand.
GTAAAGTGAATACTGCACGGAAAAGGACAGGTCTCCACCACATTAACTGAATGTCTCTAAAAGTAAAGCATCATTTAAGCTATGTTAGGCCTATGGGAGAAAGTGTTCAAGTACATCAAATTCAGCATTGAATGATAACCATTTGATTCAGAGAATATTTAATTAAAGAAATTTTAAAAAGAAGTTCTGGTAGGAACCAACACACGAAGAGTCCACTATATATTACTAATTAACTTTTTGTGAAACAAAAAGCGTCTCTCAAACTACCCGTCTTAATATCCCACTACAATTTAATAATAGACCACTGTAAATTTTCATACCACAATTGCAACTGAAACGTTGTATGTTAAATTCTTTAGCATTATTAGCTATTGAATTATCATACAAAATTCAGCGGCATTTTGCAGGAATATTTTATGGAGTTACGATAGATGTGACTCAGATAAATGAAATCCTTCCCATATAACAGAATTCAGTTTTTGAATAAATCCCTCGTGTCATAGTCTGGGTGTCGTCACTCATGACAGGGATGGTGGAGAAGAGGCTATGTCTATATTATGCAAAGGGGGCAGGACTGTTTTTTTTTTTTTTCTTGCATACATATCATTACAGCAATAATATTTTTCAGAACGAAATGTTATTATATCCGTCCCGTGGCCGAGTGGATAGCGCGCTTGACTGCTGATCTAAGGGGCCTGGGTTCGAGTAAGACATGATGCGTTTCCGCTGAGATCCCGCCATCTTCTCAGACCTCGTACTGTGACGTGTAAACTAAGAGCCTTCTGTCAGATCTCTGTGGCGAGCAGCTGCTTGAGTGGGGGGGGGGGTTATTTTTTTAATGTTATTATTGATTCGATATCTATTTAATAATTGCCTACTATGATTTAGTTTCTAAAATTTTTTGAAACTTCTGATCAGCAGGCCAATTTAGGTTGTTTTCCCCATATGTAATTCTTGCTTTCGATAAAAAAAAATATGCAGACTTTATCATCAAGCTAATCCCTGCATGACGCGAACTTTCTTCTGTGATCATTCAAATTCCCAGCGTTGTCGCCAACAGCTGTAGGACATAGTTAGCAAGCTCACGGTACTAAAAAAAACCCTTTGAACCTTGAAGAATTTAGTATATAAAGTATACCCGACTGAATTCCTCACCGTATGATTTCTGAGGGAGTTGGTTATCTTTCATTAGATGTTTGTCCCGTTCAACACATATATACACCAGAAACACTATCCTTTAAGTCAGGGGCTCCCAAACTGAAGGGAGGGCGAAGACATTGCAAGGAGGGCAAGGTCGGGTTGTTTTACCTCTGAGCGGAACTTTTTTTTGCGCACAATAGGCTAAATGGCCAGGTCCTAAGGAACCCGAAGGCTCAGAGAAGGTTAGGGGGAGGGGACCTATTGGACAGCTGTTGGGAGACAGATGGTAGCCTCTCCTTCAAGGCCAGCCAACGTATTATTTAAGGTGAACTGGGTATGGCTTTCCCACACATTGAACCACGGCTTTAAGTCCCATTCGAGAGACGGCGGCCTTTCTAAGCCCATCGGTGTTCCCTACTGACCTAGGGCAAGGCGGAGAGTTTTGTGGAGTTAAATGTGAAAGCTGATACAGGCAAAACTCAAACCTGGGAACTGCAGATTACGAGTCTAGCGCGCTAACGATTGAGCCAGCCCTGCTCCAGAAGCATGTGAAATGTTTTCTGTTTATTTCAAATTTTTAATTATGATTTAAAATTGTTAAAGGTAAGTTGGATCATCATAAATCGGAGATGGGGATATTTGAAAGTTTCTCAAAAATCAAAATGGGGCGTGATGTCAAATAATTTAGGAACCCCTATTTTAAACAGACTTCAACAAAATTTTGTTTTGGCTTCAAAACTATTCATGACGTAGAGTTTCAGCTAGATTTCACAATCTTTCTTGTTGATGAATCTGTCTGAGAAGCGGTGCATTTTGCGTGATCCATTTTGAGATCACATCATATGGCTGTCTGAAAACAGATTTATATGCCATTAACGAACACTGACATTTCGTGTCCAACGTTCATCATTCTCTCACTGAAAACTACAGCTTAGTTCAATTTCCAAATTCCTTTGAAAAAAAATAGAATAAACTGATGTTCCTAAGCAACCTACCGAAACATCAACAAATATCTAATACAATTCGGCTGTTCCTTTTCGCAAAAACAGTTAAGAGCACAAAACTATTTGAAAATAATTGAACATGAGTATTAAAATGTCTCATGACGCTCTCGCGTTGCGAATATTTTTCATTATCTGACGTATTTAGTAAACTATTACAACTCACTCTAATCAAATGTAGCAACGCTCCATTTGATTAGACAACATGACTTAATGGCGAACTAAACCATGCTCATAAAACGAGGTTGGAAACAAACACAGGGGAAAAAAATCTACACACAGTCATCTACATTCCCCAGGATTAAGATCCCTCGCCAACTTCTATTTCGTCTAGTCCCCAAGCGTTTCCATTTCGTAATCCCTTTGGCAGATATATTTTTTTAGATGCATCGATTTAGATGGGTACATGGGTGACTAAAATTATCCTGAATAATTTTTATTGGATAGCAAAACGCTATGTAAGAGGCCTTTACAGAGGATTTAATTATTATTTCTTCCAGAAGATATCTTTGTTACAGTTTTCATCATGCAAAGGAAAAAAAAAACATGGGCACAGTGCCTAATGTGAGGTTTTTTTTTCTTGGCATATAGACACAGTGCCTAACGTGAGCATTTTTTTTTCTTGGGATATAGACACAGTGCCTAATGTGAGTATTTTTTGGGACATAGGCACAGTGCCTAACGTAAGTATTTTTTTTTCTTGGGACATAGGAATAGTGCCTAATGTGAGTATTTTTTGGAACATAGGCCCAATGCCTGACTTGAGTATTTTTTTCCTTGGGACATAGGCACAATGCCTAATGTGAGTACTATTTCTTGGGACACAACCATGGTGCCTAATGTGATATATTTTTTTGGAACATAGGCACGGTGTCAAATGCATTTTATGGGACATAGGTGTGCTGCTTTCTGTGCATATTGCTCAATAGGATGAGGAGGCCAGGGGCCCCCTTGTCTCCTTATCCTAGATTCGGCCCTGGTGAAGACATCACGAGAATAATCTCTGTGTACTCCCACCAGCCTTTAACAGTTATCCAATAAATTACGTTTCCTAAGCCCATTCCGAGCATCACGATCCTTCTTATTTTGGGGCAGTTTATGTTTTGGGGGTGGGGAGGTGTTGGATCAGTGGGTAGCGAACCAGGCTCGTAATCTATAGTTCCCAGGTTAGAATCCCAGCTGCCAGCGTTGAGATTTATCTCTATTAATTAATCCATAATCCATCCATAATCGCATTGTACTGCCCTCGGTAAGAAAGGGAACACCGATGGGCTTGGAAGTGTCGCCGTCCATCACTATGGGCGCTGAAATGTCGCTGGCTTCGAATGGGACTTTAGCCGATAGCACCGTGTGCAAGAGAGCCATACCCCGTGTGCACGTTAAAGAACACTCTGGACGGCCTTGATTGAGACTTCCATCGGTCACGTAACAACTGTCCAGTAGATCTCTTCCCAATATTCTCTGAGCCCTTGAGGTCTAATTTACTGAATTCGTCGTTGACCTGTCCATTTAGCCCATCACGTGTGCAAAAGAACTGCTCAAAGGTAAAAACAACACAATCCATAGATCATAGGCCAATGACCGATCAGTCGCCACCTGTCAATCTATGACAAATATCAAAGCGTCAACTTCGCAGTCGCATAGTAGTCTCTCCAGTTGCCTCTCAGTACATCTAAAACGAAGCGTGTTCTTCCTCAGGCAGCTGCTTACTTCTTCATATATCAAAAAACTGCTAAAAGATTCAGAGAACGTAAATTGCGAGGAAAGCAGAGATTCTTCGGCAAGAAAGATAAACAGAAACATTCATACGTCATCGGGATTGAATCCGGATCGTGTGCAGCTGAGTCTCGCACGCTAATTACTAAATCAACCAGCAGTCAAACATCGTGCTGTAGAAAAACAATTTCTTTCATAAAAAAAAAATAACTTTATCTCTTTCAAAAGATTGCTAAACAAAATAACTGCCTCGGTGGTCATTTCAGAGTGTATTCAAAGGAACAAATAAGTAGAATGTATCATCCAACCTTTAGCATTTAGCTTTCTCTCGTGCATCTGATGTAAAGAAGAAATGATTTAGAGGACAGTCCTAAATCATTCTTGTCTTCTTACTCTAACGAAGGGACCACGACCCGTTTAGCAGGTACCTTAAATGGTTGAAAAAAACCTAGTTGTTTGATCTTTCCACTTGTTGTGACAAGACAAGATTTCCCGTGGAGTTGACTGATTGACATAATCGAAATACAAGTCGTGGTTAATGTAACAATACAGACTGCCTTAGAGAGTTTCCATAATTGATTAATAGGAAACTGTTCAGAAATTTGTTTGTGTGTCCTCTCATGACGATATCACCAATTCAAAGAATACACTTATATCTTTTTTTTAACACGTCAGTCGTACTTATTTTTGAAAGTTGTTTCCTCCTTTAACAGCGATTAGTATTTTTGTTGCATGCAAGTGTATTATCGAGTAGTGTTTTGTTGGTAATGTTACATGAGTTTTTTTTATTATTTTATTAATGAAAGGAAGAAATGGATTATTTGACACCACTTAAATTATCTTCATGTTGTTTCAGTGAATTTATTTATTTCTGCGTTTATTCTTCAGTAATTCTCGAACAATTGAGTAAATCATTATGAGATTTCTAAAAATGTGTTGTTGAAAATGGTACTCACAAAATAAAATAATAAATAATGAAAGAGTGATTTGTCGCGTGATTGGGAGGAGTATTTTAAGAGATGGAAATGGTGGCATGGAAACTGCCAAAAAGGTTAACAGCTAAAATAAAGAGGAAATGGAAAACTAGAATAGATGAAATGAGGAACAAGAAAAATAAATATATGTATGGGAATAGAAGAGATCGGATTGGGAATAGGAAAAAAGAGAATGGGATGATATGGAAATATGAATAGGATACATAATGGAAGATTGCCAAAGAAAATATTAAATGGGACACACTGTAAGAAGAAGACCAAGGAAGGGGTGGGTTGGGTTGTTTTACCTCTCTGCAAAACAATGGGATAAATAGTCAGGTCACAAGAGCCCCAAGAACTCAGAATTGAGTCTGGGACTCCTGTATAAAATACTTGCTTCTTTGATTTAGTTAAAAACCTACAAAAAAACGCTTCGACTTATACAGCCATCTATCTTGTGAGATCCCATGGCTGGATGCACTAGTAAATTGTCTAAATTTTAGATGCCGGCGGATAGTTGTGAAAATGTACGTAAGTTGAGGTTGTATGGGTTTTTGATTAGGTCTACCGAGCAACTGAAATGAGGGGAAGAGATGGTGACAAAACTGGCACGTTTCAAACCATTTAGAAGAGAAGGGTGTCTCGTTAGATCCACGTAGAAAACTATCTTTACATCACGGCAACTTTCTTTGCCAAGAAAAAAAAAGTCAGAAGCCAAGCAAGGCAGCCAAAGTCGATCTTCCTGATGGGTGAGGGGTTTAATTCCAACAGGACAAGTGCTGAAGTTTCACATCATCTTGAGACGTACATGGTTCATACGAATTTGCTGTATTCCAGGTTGTCGCAGTTTTTCAGAGGAAGTAAATATTCCATATAGCCCTATCTGGGCTAGTGGTTAGCGTATCTGACTATTATTCCTGCAGGTATATGGCCTCAAGTGTTTCTATGTTGTATTCCGTGTAAGTCTTTGCATTGTGTACGAGAAACCAACCAAAGCTTACTGGTAATCTCAATCTTTCTATTAAAAAAAAAATTAGCCGAACTTGCCCTAAAAGTTCTTTACTTATGTTTTCGTGAGAAGCACAAATCCTCCTGGAAAACAAGAAGAAAAGTCATATAGAGGGAGAACGTATGGAAAGTGAAATAGTGTTAAGGTGAAATGTTGGATTATTCTACCTCCGAGTGGCATTTTTTTTGCACAGAATGGGCTAAATGGTCAGGTCACAAGGACCCCGAGGGCAAAGGTTGAGGGAAGGGGACCCACTGTTGGGAAACAGATTGTAGTCTCTCGTCAATGCCATCCAGTATGTTCTTTAACGTGCATAAGGTATGGCTGTGTGCACAAGAATATTCAGTGTGTTCTTTTGTTCCTTAACGTACAGAGGGTATTTTAAGTACTCCCATCAGCATGGATAGACGTTAAGCCGTAGCCCCGCACAGAGCCACGGCTTAACGTTCCATCCGACAGACGGTTACCTTTCAAAGCCCATCGATGACTCCTATTGACCGAGGGCAGGGCGGGAAGTTTTGCGGAGATAAATCTCAACGCTAGCATAGATGGGACTCGAACCTGGGAACTGCAAATTAGATTCCTGGCGCTCTACCGATTGCGCCTACTCCTCCCCGCACACAGGGTATTTCTCCTGTGCATGAGAGAGAAATAGAAAGGTGGTGTGGAAGCCGAGAAATTGAAATGGAGCCTTCGATAGAAACATTGGATAGACAGAGAGAAGTGGATAGGGATGCTATCTAGAAGAAAGCAATCCTAAGGAAGGGAAAGCCTAGGAATGTACATAAGTGATATCATTATAGCAGTGTGTTTCTTTTTTTGTTAGAGAAATGAAAATTTCGAAAATTCATATGATAACAGACTTTTATTTTGAGGATAATGCATACTCTTAGTATGGAAATCTTGCATTCTAACGTTCCAGCAACTATTTTGTGCTGTGGTGATGTTAATCACGGATATGTATATTCTTTATATAAAAATGTTTGTTCAGTGCCGCAAAAAATTGGAACTAAACCCCGGGTGGCAAATTATTGAGATGTACAAAACCAGCAGTGAACAATTTAAATGCATAATTATTAATAAACTAATTAATTTCCCATTGAATTTCAGCCTTTCCTTTGAAACTTTTCCCCCACGTGTTAATCAAGTGGAAAAATTAAAGCATTTTAAACACAATCTTGCATTCTGTAATAAATAAATAGATACCCCCTCAAACAGCTGCTTGCCACAGTGGTCTGACAGGAGCCTGTCAGTTTATATGCCATAGTAGAAGATCTGAGAGGATGGCAGGACCTAAATAAATTTAAATGCAGTACGAGGTAGAAAATCATTGTGAGAAACTGAAATGGGTGAGGTCAATATTTGGGGAAACTACGATGGGTCGAAATCTATCCAAGGCGGCAGCAAAATTTGAACAAAATTTGTAAATGAAACGGCGCCGTTACTACTGGTGGTGTTCAGTTTAGAAATTGCCTAGTGCCACGACATAAGCGTATGTTGGAGAGAGGATAATTTAGTAGTGGATAGAAATCTTAGTGATGTTTTGTATTAAAACCCAAGAAAACGTGACTTTTTTTTTCATAAGGAGTGTTTAGGGAACTGAATTAATGAGAAATGACTTTTAATCAGTAGTAAAGAATCACAGGATAAGTCCTGTAGACATGGAACTGATGAAATAATGTGCTGAAAAATGGTTAGCCATTGATGGTGTAGTGGTTGGCAATAGAGACATGTTTCCTGGAGACGTGGGTTCGAATCCGACTCATGGCAAAACCCAACTTTTAATTAATTATTTACTCGATAATAAATACCATTTTCTTCGATATCACATTACTATTATCTAGTGATAAATTAGTAAGCAAAAATATTCAAATATAATCATATTTTAATACTTCTTAGATACACATATCTACTACGATGTATGTACGTATGTCGTACTACGGATAGATTGGTAAGGTAACATATACTGGTTGACAAAATTAAGCTAACTCAGCATTTTTAATCAATATTTTAATTTTAACAACATCATCGAAAGTAAAAATATGCCATTATAGGTAAAATTACTTGCAAATTTTACCTATAATGGCAAAATAATAAACACCTGAATATCCAATCGAAATTGATCTACGACCCCACACTTTACTTGCAGCATGATTCTCTCATTATTTCTATTCAATACGTGAATTCACGTATTGAATAGTTAGACGATTTCTTGCTATGCTGTAATTTAGACCAGGCGTGTCCAACCTTTTGACTTCCCTGGGCCACATTGAGTGAAGATGAATTGTTTTGGGCCGCACATAAAATATATAATATAGTTAATGTATATAAATAATAAAACTTCATTTTTTTAGGTTTTTTTATTATAAAATTAAAAAAGGGCAACATGAAACTAGTGGGATATCAAAAACTCGCTGAAAATCGCATAATCGTATTGAAAGCTTATGTCGTACTCGTAAACTTTACGATTTTGTGGGTCGCAGGCGACCCGCGGGCCGCGGGTTGGACACGCATGGTTTAAACGATTTCTTGCAATGGCTGGGTGTTGTAAGACTTGAAGTAGGACAATAACAAACGAAATTGGCAAGATGGCTCAATGTAATCAATAAAGGTGGTATCGACACTTTAGAAACAGTTCCAAAAAACATTAACCATTATCAGAACTGGTCAAGGCTCTCCTGGTAATGATTAATTTACTAGGAGAATTACTTCAATCTGAACCCACTTCTCAAAATCATGTATCTCTAATGGTCAGACAAAACAATAAGATGGCTTGGCTTGAACTGTCACTCGAGGGCTTAATGCGAGTGGCCTCTATGCCTGTAGCAGGTGGTTTGTGTTCCGCTAATCCCCAACCACCGAAATGCTCATCTAAAATGGTGCCACCAACATGTCACTTGGAGCCCTGAGCAATGGGCTCATGTTCTGTTTTTTGAAGAGTCCCGATTTAGACTGCAGCCAGATTCTAAATGTTGTTTCTGGCTGTAGGCTAAATCCTATAAAAAATTCCAATCAAAATAGTTGCTAGAACGTTATGAAAGAGATGACCCATTTCCATTCTAGGGGTATATATGTGTACTGTTTTTAAAATAATGGGACGGGGTTGTTTAGTCGATATCGTGCCAGTCTCGTAATCTGCAGTTCCGTGGTTCGATTCTGAAAAAAAATAAAGAATGCGATACCATCCCTCCAATATCAGAAAGGGTATACTTATTGTGAAGGTGATGTGTCGGTTTTGGTGATATAATCATAAACGTCCGTAATCCTCTTCATTTGTCCGATTTTTGGGTTGTTTTACCTCTGAGCTGCACTTTTTTGCATACCATGGGCTAAATGGCCAGGTCACAAGGACCCCGAAGGCTCAGAGAAGGTTGGAGATCCACTAGAGCAGCTGTTGGGAGACAGATGCGAGCCTCCCGTCAGGGCCATCCAGCGTGTTCTTTAACGTGCACAGGGTATGGCTCTCCCGCACACGGGGCCACGGCTTAACGTCCCATCCGACGGACGGCGGCCTTTCCAAGCCCATCGGTGTCCCCTACTGACCGCGAGCAGGGGGGGGGATTTTGCGGAGATAAATCTCAACGCTGACCCAGCTGGGACTCGAACCTGGGAACTACAGATTACGAGCCTGGCGCGCTACCGACTGAGTCATCATGTGTCCGATGGATATGCTCCGTGACTACTAACAGGTGCATAGAAGAGATCCTTGACCCTATGCGAGACTTTTTAGGTATGGAGTTGACTCTGATTTACTAGTTCTTGGTGAAAATGCCAATCCCCATAGAGCTTACCTGGTGCAGGAGTACATAGAAATAGAAGATATTCTTCGAATGGCCTGGCCAGCAAGGTTGTCAGATCTAAATCCCATCGAATATGTATGATATGCCTTAGGAAGACGCATTGCAAACCGTCAGCCACCTCCTCAATCATTCAGAGTGGTAAAGTTATCTCTTTCGGAAGAATGGGATTTGTTACCTCAGGCCTTTCTGAACAATAATCGGCGGGGGATCATACTCCAAATTGACGTCAAATGTGCATATATTAGAATATCTGAAGTCAACTTTTGCGATCCATAATATTTTCTCGTTAAATGACATAAAATTTAATATGTATATTTCCTGTCTGAGGGTTCTCCTTTTTTTTCCTCACATTTCTTCGTTATACTAAAGTACATTTTTTGTGGGGGAAAATTTCGCTTAATTACATAGTACAATAAAAAAAAATGTATACTTCATTTTGTTGACGTTACCTTAATTTTGTCAAATGGTTTAGGTAAAACAGAGTAAGGGACGTATATTACTTACGCTGATCCATTAGCAAAGTCAGTTTTTTTACTTAATTTTGCTCTTTTTCTGCTCACATGCGATTCATTGTGTTATTTAACCAGACTCCTGCATGAAATAAATTATTATTAAAAGGACTACAAGAGCTCCAAAGACTCCAAGGATACATGGCTCTCATGTACATAGGGGCAGGGTTTTAGGTCCCATCTGACGGACGGCTGTCTTCTGAAGCACATCGGTATCCCGTTTCTTAATATGGGACGTTAAGCCATGGCCCCCCTTATGCGTGACAAAGGCAAGGTGAAGTTTTGAGAAGATAAGTCTGACACAAGTGGGATTCGAACCTCGGAACTTCAGATTAACAAACTGGCTCGATATCGATTGAACAACTCCGCCCCATTATTTTAAGGATAATGTACATACTATATATACTTCTAAAATGGAAATTTTTCATCTCTTTCGTAACTTTCTAGCAACTATTTTGATGCTAACACTGATATCAAAATGCTTTCCTTTGATATCAGCTGAGGGTAAAAAAACAATTCCAAAGTTCTGAATAAAATACAAGGAAACAAAATAATCGAGACCTGAAAGAAAAAAAGGAAGGAAATAATTTTATACACGTTTTCTTCCATAAATTTTAAAATGAATGAAAATAATAGAAAACCAAGTAATCGCAGCTCTAAAGTCGAAACTCAGATAATGGATTATTCTTTGTAAAGATGTTTATGCTTGCAATAATTTCCTCAATAAATGCAGATCTTATTGTTCAGTATTCGGTTATTTTTTTACCAAAAGGCAATGAATGTCAATGGAGAAAAATATTTCATTTGATAAAATATGTGAGTTGTTGTGTATTTCAGTTTCAATAAATTTATCACTTAAACGGGTACAGAAGGATATAGGTTACATTGAAAAAATTCTCGAACTCTTCTTAAGTGCGATCCGTTTCAGTGCTCGTCAAAAAACTATGAACACATCTTTTATATTTTCCAACTACTGACAAAAAAAATCCATTCCCATTAATTAATCACGTCAGAAATGACTTGAACCAAACGGGATTCGTTGGGCAGCTGTTAGGATAAAGATGAAACTCTTCCATCAAGGCCATCCAGCATGTTCTTTAACGATCACAGGGTGCGGATCCCTTGTTAACGGAGCCATAGCTTTATGTCCAGTTCGACAGACGGCAGCCTTTCCAAGACCATCGGTGTTTCCTTTCAAATCAAGTGCATGTAGAGAGTTCAGAGGATATAAATCTTTCACAGTTGGGACTCAAACCTGAGAACTGCAGATTAGACGCCTGAAGCTCTATCAAATGAGCCAATCTCCGCCCCTTTGGGTGAAGTTGTTTTATCTGTGGACGGAGTTTTTATGCGCATGATGGGCTAAATGGGCCAAATCTCAAGGATGCAAAAATTCAGAGCTAGATGGGGTAAAAGTTGCATTGGATTGTTATTACAATGGGTTGTAGTAGAGGTCCTGTAGTAGATTCCAGCTGCACTAGTAGTTCCCGTCATTAAAAAAACTTACTCCAGCCAGAACTACGGTGGGGAGGCAAAGACGCTATGCCACCCCTTCACCTCCTCAGAATGCTGATAAGGTAATAGATGCAGAAAATTATCAGACTTATGAACTTTTGAAGAAATTTTCTTTAAGATCTCTAACACAGAAGGGAAATATACTGAAGTGGAATAATGGAAATGCAGTCTCTTGGCAACCCCCTTTTCCGGCTCAATTGAGTTTCTTGCCCTCCCTCCCTTTAATTTTTTTTTAGATCGGGTCATGATGCCAGTCTTTCATTTAAAGTGTTCGATATGCTATATATATAGACATTCTGAATGTATTGCTATTTATTTTTAATTTGTTGTCATCATAATTTTAATTACTCTTGGTTTCATATCAATCGTTGTTATACTTTCTTACAATATTGTAATGTATTTATGTATTAGGTGTTGAAAAAAATGTTAATTTGGCATTTTGTTTCTTCGATTTCAAAAGTATCTTCTACTAAACTGAACTGAAAACGAGTTTATATATGTTTTGATCTTTGATTTCAAAAGTATTTTCCATTCAACTGAACCGAAAAATAAATAAATAAACATAGAATTAAATTTTAAAACTTTTACGAAGTGAAATGGGAGAAAACATGCATCGCGCATCTCTCTGTTAACTTCAGCAAATAAATTCATTTAATTTACACCTCCTGTTTATAGTGTGAATTTTAGAAGTTTCCGCAATTTTTCTAACAATTTTTCAGAAACAGCTGATAGTAAGAGTTTTTTTTTTTTTCAAATTATCATCATTCACTGAAGCAGATTTATTTCTACATCTTTTCTGAAAAAAATATCCTCACTGTGCTTCAAATTTGTCGTGTCTGAGTAACTGCTTTTCAGCAAAGCGAAATATTTTCTCGAATTTTTACATCTAGATGAAAACAAGCAGAACTTCGAATACTTTATTTCATTTTCCATTTCTCCTCCGGTCCCTTCTTTCAGTTAAGTACAGCACGTTCACCTGCCTCTGAACATACGTCACGTCCGTCCATCCTCTCCCTCCCGCCACTTCTCCTCCTCGAGAGCGTGTTGTTCCAGAGCACGAGTGCGCTTTTCGACAGTTGCTCATTACACTCTCCTCCCAGCTCACCAACCTCTGAGCATCCCCATCTCCAGATCGTTCTCTCTCCTGTCAACTCATTCAGTTCAAACATCGGCAAAGAGCCTCTTAGCCTCTTCTTTCCTTTTCTACTTCTTATTCTCATCTCTCTCTTTTTTCTCTTTCTTTCTTCCGACGGTGCCGACATATTTTAATGGCTCCTCTGGGCGCCCTTATACCGTGGCCCCGACTTCAAAATTTCGCAGTCTCCAGGACGACTCTGTTTATCAGGTCTCATACATCAAAAGCGTCAGTCTAGCCCGAGTTGTACCGTACTCACACACGCTCACGTAAGTACGCTCGTACACATTTACGTACATAAGCGCCGAATACCAGAGAAAAGAGAAAGGCACTTGATGCAGGCCTTCTTTCCTTGCGTTTGATGGCGGTAGGATAGATCTTTTGCGTTTGATGGCGGTAGGATGCGCTCTTTCTGCTCTACACATCCACACATCTCCCGCCGTCGTTGTATTTACCCACTTTCTCTTTATCTACATCATTTGGGCACCTTCGCTCACTTCTCTGCCTACAGACGTGCGCGGAATGAAAGAAGGAAGATGGTAGATGGGTAGGAAGGAGCAGCAGGAGATGAGGAGTGCGGAGGGGGAGCAACATATTGCAACCCATCGCCTAACGGTCGTTACACTCCGACCCCTCCTCCGCTGTGGCGTGAGTTTATATCTGCAGTGATGTACGCTGCGATAAACTGTTGTGTTATATGACGGGCAGTGCGTTAGAGGAAAGACCTGGGTCATACCTCCAATTTCTGTTAACTGAAGATGTCGTCAGTGGCTTTTTCCTGAATTTTTTTCTATTTCTTTAGAAAAGACTACTAGTTGAGAATATGTTATCTTAAAAGAAGAAATTATTGTGGAGAATAAAACATGGAATGCTAAACAACTATTTTCTAAGCTTCCTTCAAATAAGATGGAAATAATTTTCAAAGATATTAACTCTTAAAATAATTAAATCAAAGGAAGCCATCAGATCGCCATGATAACTGGTATGCCTGAAGAGTTACTTAATTTCGCTGTCACAGTGACCGAGTGGTTAAAGCCCTAGGCTTCAGAGCAAAGGGACTTGAATTCAAGTACTGGATAAAGACATTGATATTTTCTTTCAGATATGGGTGTTGCGTTTTTGCTGAGGTTTCATCCTTCACAGGGCTTTTCCATGGCATTTTATGCTGTCAGACTTTTAACGCAATTGGGCCGGCTGAGAAGTATTTTTATAAACTTGTTTTAGTTCATCTTCTAAACAAACTTTACAGTTTAGAACTTACACTTCAATATTGTCTCGTTGGATTCATATGAAAATATTCTAGTAACAACAGAATTCGTAGTAGTCTTTAAAAAGTTACTTCTTAATGCATATTTCTCATAATGCGAATATAAACCGAAAACTGGCTTATTTAAATATATCTGTTTGAACATAAATCTTCAAGTAATTCAAAGATACGATTTTGGATTTCACTGATGCCAAAAAAAAATTCTGTCAAACCGTAGAGTTAGAAATCATTTGATGTTTAATCTTAAATAAAACAAGAATAAGATTAATAATAAGAGATTAGTCTAAAAATATTTGTACTTTATTTCGTGTTTTATGATTTCAAAAGTTGTTTATTTTATTCATACCTCATTTACTTGATTATCATAAATGAATGTTCTTCACTATACAAGGCGAATCATTCTTAACGGAATAATGTTCACGAGTTGGGTTGGGTTGTTTTACCTCTGAGCGGCACTTTTTGCACACCATGGGCTAAATGGCCAGGTCACATGGACCCCGAAGGCTCAGAGAAGGTTGGGGGAGGGGACCCACTGGAATAGCTGTTGGGAGACAGATGGTAGCCTCTCGTCAAGGCCATCCAGCGTGTTCTGTAACGTGCACAGGGTATGTCTCTCCCGCACACGGGGTCACGGCGTAACGTCCCATCCGACGGACAGCGGTCTTTCCAAGGCCATCGGTGTCCCCTACTGACCGTGGGCGGGGCGGGGAATTATTGTTCACGAAGTGAAGGCTTTCGTTTGTGATCTAATATTGGTGAAGTGTGGAAGTTATTTAAGTTTCTAATGATTTAGCTTTCTGACAGTTCTTTGAAACTGTCATAATCCATAATGACATATTCATTTATATTCTATTCAATAATAAATTATCACAGAAAAAGTCCAACTGTTCAAGGAACAGTTGAAAAATTCAGTTCCTCGGTGGTCTAACGGTTGCCACGCGCGGCATGCTTTTGGAACACCTGGGCTCGAATCCCCATCAGGACAACCAAGTGTTCATTAATATTCTACATTCCTTACCTTCAATTCTTTGTGTAACTCGGATGGCAGGGCGCTCGCATCTTTGCTAGAATCGATACACGGCGCCTACAATGTTTTTGGGGCGGGGTGGCTCAGTCGGTAGCGCGCGAGGCTCGTAATCTGTAGTTCCCAGGTTCGAGTCCCAGCTGGGTCAGCGTTGAGATTTATCTCCGCAAAATTCCCCGCCCTGCCCACGGTCAGTAGGGGACACTGATGGGCTTGGAAAGGCCGCCGTCCGTCGGATGGGACGTTAAGCAGTGGCCCCGTGTGCGGGAGAGAGCCATACCCTGTGCATGTTAAAGAACACGCTGGATGGCCTTGACTGGAGGCTACCATCTGTCTCCCAACAGCTGTTCCAGTGGGTCCCCTCACCCAACCTTCTCTGAGCCTTCGGAGTCCATGTGACCTGGCCATTTAGCCCATGGTGTGCAAAAAAGTGCCGCTCAGAGGTGAAAAAACCCAACCCAATTCAATTCTTCTGATTTCTAATCTTAAAAGTTGCACTCTGAGCTGAATTCTAGATATATTCCACGGTTGCAAAGTAGCATGATATCACATATATCATGCTACTTTGCAAATACTTCATGTTATATACTACAAAAAATTTCCGTTGTAACAAAAGTTTTCTTCTTTATAACGAAATAAGTTTAAACTGAAACTTCTCGGTGTTAGCGACGAAAGAAAAATAATAAAAACTAGAGGTTTACCAAAAAATACTTATCCGAAAAAAATTGTTGCCGAGGTGCGAGATTCGAACACACGACTCTCTAGATACACGGCAGAGGGCTCTACCGTTAAACCAACCATCGGACGATAACTTGTTTCGATAACGTCCGATTGGTGGTTTAAAGGTAGAGCGTTCTGGCATGTATTTAGGGAGTCGTGGGTTCGAATCTCGCACCGTTGGGAATAGTTTTTTCACAGAGGTATTTTTTATCAACAGGTTATCTGTGTATTTATTATGACTAGAGGTTTGCTTGTTTTTTCTTTTGTAATATTTTCTCTAACTTACCAAAAATGACATACAGTTTCAATATGACTATAGTGTATTTCTGGGGGAAAAATTTTTGATATTGCTATTATCACTTTTTGAAATCTGCTGTTTTCTTCTAGTCGAAATTTGCTCTAAAACATTTATACATAGCACTCATGTAGATTTTGATAAGTACAGAACTTTATCATATGATTTGTTTAAATCTCTCAGTTTTAAACATACCTATATCATATTTAGAAGAAACAAATTATCGACTTTTTAACAAAGTTTAGAAAATCTTAGAATTGTATCATAAGTTTCAAACGTCTCTTTTTGAATCCGTTGATTTCCTCTAAATAGAGATTATCACTAGTAGCTAAAGTACTGGCTGGTAAAACTTAGAACCGAATGAATCCTCCAACAAAATCAAAAACACCGCTCAATTTTATGATTCAAAATTCAAAGCGATTTGACAATGCAACGATTGCGTTACAATTAACACAAAAAAGATCTCCGTTATTAAAGTAAAATTATCGTTATCATATAAAACTCTGAAATATGTCACCATTACGTACATGATATTTTGTAGTTTTCTTTAGGGTAAACCCTAAAGAAAACTACAAAAAATAGCTTTTCATGTCATAATTTATTACCTTCCGTTTACTTTCATGACACAAAATATCATGACTCTGTCTATGCTAGAAAGTTACACATCCATCTCCTTCGCGAAATACTTCATATACAACATTTTTTCCATTCTTAAACAGTAACAAAACATAAACTTCACCACCTTTTTCCCGACAATCTAAAATCTTTTGCAATTTTTGCGAACCGTTTCATACCCGCATTAGTTGAAGCAATTTAGCGCTCCAATTTTTTCCCCCATCTTACCCACCCATATCGCACACTCTAACCAACTTTTAATGTCATTAACATTCCAAGCGCTGGCTTGCAACAGATTCTCCCTGATTTCATTTGTCTCAGGTGTTCGTCATTATCTCCTCCAGCTGGTGCCTCGTTTGCGTCTCCTTCTCTCCTTTTAGTTGGATAACACGTTGTTGTTTCGGAACATATTCTCTTTTCATCCTCCAGCTTCCAGCCTTTCCTCCTTTTTTTGCCTCCTAGCATCTTTGTCATCAAAAGCAAGTTTCCAAGTTTAGCACTCCCCTTATTATGTGCCTCTCTGTGATCATTTACGAAACGGAACAACTTAGGCAGCATTTTTCCGACGAAACGAGTAAAGGAGCTAAAAGTACGGCGACTAACTAGCCTCACTTGTTTGCTTGCTTAATGACAGTCACGCTTAAAAGCTACTGCGTTCGTGTTGTGTGTGTGCGTGGGTACGTGCATCAGCGCAAGCGTCTTGATGGTCGGTTCGTCCTCAACAGTTTTCTCTGACACACACGAGAAGAAAGTAACCAATCGATAGCAGTTAACAGTGGATTAGCGAAGGGACCGAAAATCAAGGAGAAGAAGGCTAAGATCGACTGACAAGACTGATGAATGTCTAAAATGAGATGTAAGACAAAGTAAAATAGTTCGCCACAAATGTAATAGTATTTTTATGGATCTGTGCTTTTTAATTCCATTATTTTCTTCGTTAAGAGTTCGGGATTTTTTTCTCCATTTTTTGATTTTCTCTTCATTACGCTCTTCATTTGTTTTTTCGTTCTTTTAATTACTTATCATTTCTCTTCTTTTATTCCTTTTCTAATCTTTTTTTGCCATTGCTTAAGTTTTTATTTTCCACTTCTCATTTTCTTCTTTTTTACTTCCAAAATCCTTATCCTTTTTCTTTTAATTTACAGTTTCACTTTTGTTATTTTTTTCTTGTACATCGGAATCACATACTCTTTCTTTTTTACAGGTCTGTAAAACATGCTTTTTTTCCATTTTTTTTTTCATTGTGTTGATGTTTCCACCCCATTTTTAAACGACTTTAACGCTTCTTTCTGTTCTTTGTGACTTTTCTCTTTTTTTTCTGTTAGGTTTCGCTTAGTCAGTATCGAGTCGGGCTCGTAACCTGCATTTCCCAGGTCGAGTCCCAACTATGCTGGCTTTGACATTTATCTTTGCGAAATCCTTATGTGATCAATCTATTATATTATATATTTATATTTTATATTATATTATATATTTATATTATATATTATATTATATTTATATTTATGTGACCTATCCTCTGTGAGAAAGGTGACATCAATGGGCGTGAAAAGGCTGCCGTCCGTCGGATGGTACGTAAGCCGTGGTCCAGGTACAGAAGAGTTATACCCATACATAAATAAAAACAAGCTAGATGGTCTTGACGGGAGATTTCCATCAGTTTCCTAAAGCAGTCCCACCAACGTTTCCAGGGTCCTTAGGGTCCTTGTGACCTAACCATTTAGTCTATTACGTGCAAAAAAAAAAGTTCCACTCAGAGGTAAAATAATAATCATTTCTTTCATTTCAGTGTATATTCTATTTTTTTTCGTCAACATAACCTTTGTTTTTTAAGCAAGCATACTCAAAACACTAAAGAATGCCATATACTCAACAGCCTTCAAGATCCAGTGGTTATTCACTTAATATTGTGTGCAGTGGTTATTCACTACATTTAGAGATTTTTGCATTCATTACTGCATTTGAATTCCTTAAAGTACGAAAAACAGGCACTATTAGCTTATTTTTTATGCATTTATCCACCCATCTGTTAATCACTCATATAGTTACCAGTAATTCAACTTAACTTCCCTCAAAACTATTGACACCAACTGAAAACATTCTTTCTGACCCCATAACGGCTACTAAATCCTCCATCATCTTTCCATCACTGGTTCACTGCTTCTAAGAACCTCATCGGATGCTTACATCACTTACATTATTAAACGAGCATTTGACAGATTTCTCAAAAAATGTTGCTTACGCATTCATCAATCATCCCATGTCGCTCCTAAAGAATTTCTCTCTCCCATGTGTTTCTTCGTCTCTCGTTACAAATATGAGAGTTGATAATCTGACGACAATATCCCCGAATCTCAGTCTTATCCAGCGTTATCTCATCTCTGCCTTCTCTAGGTCCACCACTGCTGGGCGCAATGCCATGGCCTACATCGTCTAATGGTGACCGCCTACTGCCGTGCCCGCCTCTCTCTGCCGCTAAGTAGATCCCCAGAGGCCAGAAGTAACGGGGAATCGACGGCGCGGGGCCGAATTGCCGCCGATAATGTTCACGTTATTATGAGTGAGAAGGCTGCCATAACTCAGGCCCCAAACACACCGCAATCGGGACCTTCCAGCACTCCCGGAAATGGTCAATGAATTCCCCTGCCTCTCTGCTTCATTTTATAGCTGAGTGCTACAGTAGGCAGTAGCATCGATTGGCTTAATGGCGTGCAAACAGTATGCAAGCTGACATGCAACGAGGCTGGTTGATCATTACCAGCCATCCCCTCACTCCTCACTGCCTTCCCTCCCTACCAGCACCCGGTTATTGTTGTCGCCTGGGAGTGAGGCTGCATCAATGGTTGCTTGTTGACGAGGTCATGTTTTTCCCCACATATCATGAGGCGTTAAGTGTTAAATGTCCGGATATGTATCGCAGCGAGAGGATAACAATTTAGTTGAACGAGTGGTGCCAACCAGTGGGCAGCGTGGGAGAACGAATGGGTCGATTGATTCCAAAAGAACGGGTGAAACTAATAAATACGAATTAACTCCTATGACGCCATCCTAGATGACGTCATGGGGAATGGGAAAACAATAATTCTTGGTTTAATGTGAGTTGTAGCTAAGACGGTAAACTGGTTGGCGCTGTTCCAAATAGTTCGCCGCTTCAGTTACCAGCAAAGAGGAAACTGTCTTGCTCCTTTGGAGTGCTTGAATTTGGTAAACACTGGCTATCTATATCAGTTACGGTTTTTTGCACTCTGCTGGCATTGAAAGTTCTTGCTGCTAAACTTCGCTAACAAGACGCTGTGAAAGCTGTCGTTCTATAAAGGAAGTTATCATTGTGTCTGAACGGTAGCTCAGGTATAAGTTTGTGAAATCACCTGTTTTTCCAGTAAATAGCCACAATTTGCAATGAAAACTCAGCTTGAACTCAAATGAGATTATTCATAAGTTTTTTTTAATTTATAGATCAATGCGGATTAAAATACGATGGGGCTCTTGGGCACCAAGACTTTGGGAACTTTCCCTTATAATTTGAAATGGTATAAAATAACAACAATAGCCATTACATTAAATTTTTTTATTTAATATTACAATTTCTAAATAAGAAAAAAAACATTGGTTTCTTTCTTTAAATAACGCAATAATAAGAGTCTCATAAAGAGACCCAAAGTCGTAAAAGACAAGATGTGTATGGACCAAACGAACTGAAACTAGTTACATCAGGCAGCGAAAATAACATTTAGAGATTATTGCATTAATTACTTCATTTGAATTCCTTAAAGTAAAAGAAAAACTGGCACTATTTGCTTATTTTTTATGCATTTATTTATCTTTACTTCACCAATATTTCTTATAAATAATAATAATAAATACCTCCTCAAGCAGGTTCTTGCCACAGAGGTCTGACAGGAGACTGTCAGTTTAATACGTCATAGTAGAGGGATCTGTGAGGATGGCGGGTCCTCAGCAGGTCCTATATATAATAGTACTCTCAAAACCGTAGGAGACCCCCCCCCCCACTTAAACCTCAGAGGACCCTAAGCACGTGCCTACTGAGCAATCTGGCACCACAACAGATTGTTGGCGACAGAAGGTTCCTTAATAACACTTTAGTTTTCACTTAGGTACCCACTTAGTAACACTTAGGTTCAGGTAGTGGTTAGCGGGCTTGGCAACTACTTAAAGGGACCTGGGTTAGAGCCCAGGGTAAACCATAGATGTATTTTTGTTGAGGGCTCACCTTGTTACCTTCTTCATAGAACTTCTACTATGGTGTATAAACTGACAGGCTCCTGTCAAACCTCAATGGCAAGCAGATGCTTGAGGGAATATTTATTTTTAGCTGTCCTGGTGGCCGAGTGATTAGAGGGATTGGCTCTGTGGAAAGCAGCTGCTTGAGGCGTAATAAATTATTTATTTTTGCTATTTGAACAAATGATGAAAATTCTGGAGGTTTGAAAAAAAAAAGCAATCGATTCTAGTGAATTATTATCGCTCTGAAAATCACAACAAGGCTTCATTTAAATCTCCGCTTAAATCCTATGATCATTTGAGTACAAATCGAGTCTCTGCACGATGACCACATCATGAAGACGTTGTCTGGAGATGTTTGCGGTAAGTTGAGCAGCATTATAATTACCGAAAGATAACGCTCTGCACGATATAGCGGAAATGCAGTGTAGCTAGCTAGTATTGAGAATGGTATGAATTCGTTACCATCGACAAAAGACTAGAGTGAACGACGATTGGTAGTTGATGACGACTCCAAAGAGAACTCCCAGTGTATGAGGTTCAAAAATGAAACTCCTTTTAAGTAATCTTTCCAGTGTCAAGGACGTCTGTAGACGATTTTTGCGCAACACATAAAACTTCGATTTTTTTTTAAATTGCCGTTTGAAAATTTTCTTACATATGTCTTATAAAACTACGTAATTCAAGCTTGAAAAATAATATTTCCTTTTTTCATTTGATGCATATTTGATTAAAATACAATATAAGGAATTCGATAAAACCCATATTCTGATCTCTGATTCCCATAGTTTAGAAGCTCTGTACGATATTACCAATTTGTTTGTTTACGTTACTCTGTATTGAAGCAATCACCTGATTTAGGCTCACAAGTTTGATTTGAACTATTGTCAACATATTTTTCCTTAAATTTTTGAAAATGTCATAAAAAATTAACAAAAAAATTCCAATTTTCAAAAAAATTCCAAAAAAATTCCAAGTTCGAGTCCAAGCAGGGACAGCGTTGAGATTTATCTCCGCAAAATTCCTCGCCCTTCCCACGGTCAGTAGGGGACATCAATGGGCTTGGAAAGGCCGCCGTCCGTCGGATGGGACGTTAAGCCGTGTCCCCGTGTGCGGGAGAGCCATACCCTGTGCACGTTAAAGAACACACTGGATGGCATTGAAGGGAGGCTACCATCTGTCTCCTAACAGCTGTTCCAGTGGGTCCCCTCCACCAACCTTCTCTGAGCTTGTGACCTGGCCATTTAGTCCATTGTGTGCAAAAAGTGTCGCTCAGAGGTAAAACAACCCAACCCAACCCATCGATCCACAAACAGAGACTTACTAACAACAGAGATCCACAAACAGAGACTGTTACTAACAACAAGACAATTTCGTTCATCATTCCAGTTTTTGGCCTATCGCGGTTTCATTTCACTTGTTGTTCACGATGTATTGGAATTGGAGTGAGTAGTAGTAGAAGAAACCGAGTGAGAGCAGTGAGCTTCAGATGTTTCTTCTTCTTCGATAGTAATTGCTTACCTGCTGGCGTTATAGGAATCTTAATAGTTTCAGATGGATGATGCTGTCACTGCCCTCACTTTCTGATGTACATCTAGAACAGACCTGTACAGCATACAGCCAGAGGGAAAATTTCAGTTTTTGGTGTAAAAATGATATAGCTAATCATTTCCAGAATCTTAAATTTTAATTTATTAAAAAAATTATTTCTAGCAGTTTAAAATGAAAATTTAAGGAAACTTCCTTTGGAAATCCTGCTTAGAAATAGGAAATATTCACCGAACACACAAGTTATTATTTTGAAGGCTGCAGTGTTCAAATTTTAATAATGGTATTATATCTGGGATCAATGGTCAGGGTTTGCATCCATTTTCAGTGAATTACTAGTCAATTCCATCATTTGTAAAGTTACTGCTCATATACTTTTTAACGTTGCTGACTAAAAAAAGACTGTTAAGCAAAGTTATTACACTTGACCCTTTAGAATGTATTTCTTATGAGCATTCAAACGTTGGGTGTTTTCATGGTGGATGAAAGCACTGATATTTAAGAGTAAAGGGACATTTTTTTCTCATATTTCTGAGTAAAGGGAAATATTTAATAATAAGAACGATGCGAAAAGAATTAGTAAAACATATATTTCGCATATTTTGCAATAGCATTTACTTAAAATAAAACTTCAACAAAATAAAAGTATATTTTACTATTTTGTAAAAATAAGTTTTAAAAAGAATTAAAAAAACTGTCGGTACTCCCGCTTTATATTTGGTTCGAATCATCCCAATGCAAACCTCATGAATAATCCAATGAAATGTCCTTAGTCATGAAAATAATTTTGATAGAATTAAATGGAGACACATGTTTTATATAAACAAGAACGATTAGGGACTAAACATTCATTTATACTTGGTTCTACTCTGGAATATGAAAGGCCAAGATTCAACAGCAAGCCGCAGAACACAAACCAAGTGTTCAATGCTAATGACAATGACTGAATGCCGAATAAAGATTGCATGCTGAGTAATGACTGAATAAAGATTGCATGCTGAGTAATGACTGAATAAAGATTGAATGCTTTTCTGTTGAGATCCTGTCGACTGCACCAATTTGTGGGTTCTCCCTGCTTTCTGTTTGGTTCGATTC